>JALBWW010000014.1:6831691-9370025 GCA_023212625.1 Styphnolobium japonicum
ACTCTCAGCTTGGTCCTTTGTGTCTTTCTTGGTTACACTTGGTCCTAAAAAGGTTATTGTTGTTTTTCCCCTAGTCTCTAACGTTACCTTCTTCAAGTCTGTCCCTTTCTTTGAGTCATCTTCCAGTCCCCCTCTCGTGTCTTCCAGTCCACTTGTTTCGTCCATAATCTCTCTCCAAGTCTTGACAAACTCTCAGCTTGGTCCTTTGTGTCTTTCTTGGTTACACTCGGTCCTAAAAAGGTTATTGTTGTTTTTCCCCTAGTCTCTAACGTTACCTTCTTCAAGTCTGTCCCTTTCTTTGAGTCATCTTCCTCACCTCCTGAGTCCATCTCTACGGTTCTCCCTGTTCCTTTTTCCCCGTCCTTGTAGAGTCTGCTACCCCCCACCCATACAGGCCCCTCCTACCACTGACTGCCTTTTCCAGACATTTCACTATCAGCCACATCTGCCATTAGCGCTTCATCCTCCTCAAGATACTGCTGTTGAGGTCATTGCAGACTCTTCCTAGGCTCCAGCTCCTTTTCCAGCTTCGGTACTGCCACCTGAGCCTGATCTTCCTATTGCTCTTTGAAAAGGTATATGGTCTACTCATAACCCTTCTCCTCATTATATTGCTTTGAGTTATCACTGCCTGTACTCTTCGCATTTTTCTTGTCTTTCTTCCTCTGTCTCTATCCCTAAATCTCCAGGTGATGCTTTACCTCATCTCGACTAGAGACAAGCCATGATTGACGAAATGAGTGTGATTCACAGCAGTGGTACTTGGGAACTAGTTCCTCTACCTCCCAAGAAGTTTGTTGTAGGCTGTTGGTGGATCTATACAGTCAAGATTGGTCTTGATGGTAAAATTGATTGCCTCAAGGCTCGTTTGGTGGCTAAAGGGTATACACAAGTATTTGGCCTAGATTATGGGGATACCTTCTCCCCTGTAGCAAAGATGACATCGGTTCGACTCCTTATTTCCATGGCTGCTATTCGCCACTAGCCTCTTCATCAACTTGACATTAAAAATGTCATTCTGCATGATGATCTAGAAGAAGAGGTATACATGGAGCAACCACCTGCATTTGTTGCTCAGGGGGAGTCTTCTGGCCTAGTATGACGCCTTCACAAGTCTCTTTATGGTCTCATAGTCTCCTAGGGCTTGGTTTGGCCATTTCAGCTCAGTAGTCCAACAGTTTGGTATGATTCCAGTGAAGCAGACCACTCTGTGTTCAATCTCCATATAGCCCAAGGCTGCATTTATTTGGTTGTGTATGTGGATGACATTGTCATTACTAGTAGTGACCATTATGGCATATGTCAGATAAAGCAGCATCTTTGTCATCACTTTCAAAACAAAGACTTTGGTAAACTCTGATATTTCTTGGGTATTGAGGTAGCACAGTCCAATGATGGTATAGTAATTACACAGAGGAAGTATGCTATGGATATCCTTGAAGAAACAAGCATGTTGAATGCTAAACCCATTGACACTCCTATGGATCCAAATGTTAAACTTTTACCGGATAAAGGGGAGACAATCGGATCTAGAAAATACAGGACATTGGTTGGGAAACTAAATTACCTCACTGTTACCTGGCCAGAAATCTCTTTTGCAATCAGTGTGGTTAGTCAATTCTTGAACTATCCTTGTGAGGGTCATTGGGATGCAGTGATACGCATCTTGAAATACATTAAGGGAGCTCCAAGACGAGGCCTTATTTATGAAGACAAGAGACATAATCAGATTGTTGGTTACTCAGATGCTGATTGGGCAGGCTCTCCTACTGATAGACGATCCACTTCTGGGTATTGTGTACTCATTGGGGGCAACTTGATATCCTGGAAGAGTAAGAAACAAAATGTAGTCGCAAGATCTAGTGCAGAAACAGAGTACCGAGCCATGGCCTTAGTTACTTGCAAACTCATTTGGTTGAAACTTCTCAAAGAACTTCGATTTGGTGTGGTTGTGCAAATGACACTAATTTGTGATAATCAAGCTGCTTTGCATATCGACTCTAATCCAGTTTTTCATGAGAGGACCAAACATATTGAGATTGATTGTCATTTTATCAGAGAAAAGATCCTATCAGGAGACATCACCACTAACTTCGTCAACTCAAATGATCAACTAGTAGATGCCTTCACCAAATCCTTGAGAGGTCCTCAAATAAGCTATCTTTGTAACAAGTTTGATGCATATGATTTATATGCCCTAGCTTGAGGGGGAGTGTTGGAAATGTGCTTTATGTTAGGTGTCTAGGTTCATTGTATATACAATTGTCATATAAGTATTGTAATTAGGGAAATTAGATTCTCTGTAATTATTACCTTATTATTATATATTCAGTACCCTTTGTGTGATTGAGACACACGGTTTCAGCATTCTTTTCTCTCTTTCTCTCTCTCTCAACAGATTGTTATCCATCTGTAGGGGACTCCGCATAAATCAATTTATTGACAGGCAACCAACATAGTGCACATCTTCCTATGGGGCCTTGAAACAAAAACCTACAATAACTTTCATGTGGAAGTGCAATAAAAAAAGTTTTCGAAACAGGGTGAGTGGTGCTATCAATTCTATATCTATTGATTTCTTTTCTATATGATTAGTATCCTTTGAAGTCTGTTTCAGATGTATATTGACACCCGGCATGCCATTGGTGTCAGTTGGAAGCTTTGGTTAACAATAATTCCAGGGAAGCAGAAACATAAGCACATTTTTCTGGATCATTATATTTACTTTTCTAAATAATACAGTGTAAGGCCATTATCTACACAATGCACAGGGATGTTGCACCACTTCTTGTTATTTTTCACTGGCTTAATACATGCTGCATCCCTAAACTTTTAAATAAGATTCACTTATGTCCTTCAAGTTTGTTCTTTTTCAAATTTGACATTGCTTTTTCAATTTAGCACCAATTTTGTCCTTACTTAGAATACTGTAATTTAAGCGAGACAATTTAATGCAGAGCACAAAATGAAAGTGGTCAATTCGCTCATCAGAACAAAAAGAAAACAGCATTTCCCTTTTAAAGAAGATAAAAGTATTTCTCGAAATTAAAAATTGTTACAATATCTTCAATATATCTTACAATATTTTAGAATATCTTTGGAGATATTGTGAAATCAGTTAGCCCTCTAATTGAGGAAACAATCTTAGGAATATTTTCATAATTTCATTATGTATCCTTATTTGTTTTCTTATTTAATTATGGTCAGGATTCTTATTGTATTAGTGGGCTTGGGCTTGTACTAGTATTACTACACTAGTACTTGACCTAATTATTAGTATAACTAGGAGTTAGTGTTTTTGTATTTTTCAACACATCATATCAATCTAATATCTTATTATTCAGAGTCTCTATTATCTTTTCTTCTTCTTCTATATCTATATCCTATAATTTCAACATGATATCAAAGCGGTACCATCCTCAATGACCTAATCCCGTCAGTATTCCACTGCCGAGTTCCCAAAAGAATTAAGAAACTCCATGTCTCTATCTTTCCCATTGGTTGTCCATCAATTCTAGCTACCGTAATCCTAGATTTTCCTTCTACTACTGCTGTTCCGCCGTGTTTCTATTCCAGTGACCATCATCAGCGCATATGGCCTTCTTTTTGTCAATATATGATCATCCCCATTATGGTTTTCCTCTATTTAATGGGTTTGCTATTGTTTGGTTGCTGTTCCAACATGACATCCTATATTATGGTTGTCATTTGGCCCTATTTGGGCCTGTTTGGGCTCAGCTTTCTTGCCGATTGCCTCTATTTGGCTTCGTTCATGCTGTTTGGCTTTGTTTGGCTATGTATGCCGCTGTTTGGGAATGTTTCACGGCTCTATGGCCTTGTTCATGGCCCTATTTGGCTGTTTGGCTATGTAATTGCAGAGTTTGCTGTGCTCTCTTCTAGCCGCAAGTTGTTGATCGACACAATTCAAGCCATTTTTGAGCCAGTTTCAGTGTGCAAGGTTTTCTGGGTCTCCTAATTTAAATTTGTGGTTCTTCTTGCTGTTTGATGCTTCCAAATTCTGTTTTGTTATGAACTTGGAGAAGTTTGGGCCTTTCTATGAATGATTGGGTGCTGCCTGCCAGGAAATTCCTACACCCGCTGTGCTACTTTCTAACAGTTCCACTATCCATGTTTCTATTGGTGCCACTCTCTCTCGCTTTGCATCTTTCCAGCGGTCCCACTATGCATTCTTCCTAGTGTTGTCTTTCTCTCCCGCAGTGCATTTTTTCAATGGTGTCTCTTCTCCTTGGGCATGCAACATTCCAACTAGCTTTTCAGGCTATGCATTATTCCAGCCATCTTCTTGCTGTGTTATTTTTCTGGTGCAATGCCTCATTTTGTTCTCTCTCCAGCAATCGTCAAGTGTTTGGGATGCTATATTTTTAGTTTATTTTTCTTTCAGTATGTTTATTTGTAACAAGCTTAAAGCTTAGTAAGCTTTAGCTTGAGGGGAGTGTTACAATATCTTCAATATATCTTACAATATTTCAGAATATCTTAGAAGATATTGTGGAATCAATTCAATCTTAGGAATATTTTCATAATTTCATTATGCATCATGATTTGATTCCTTATTTCATTAGGGTTAGGAGTCTTATTGTATTAGTGGGTACTAGTAGTACTACACTAGTTAGTACTTGACCTAATTATTAGTATAAATAGTAGTTAGTGCTTTTGTATTTTTCAACACACCATATCAATCTAATATCCTATTATTTTTCTTGCATGAATCAGTAATTCCAAGGTAACTTGACAAGTATGCTCCAATTTATAAGATTTTATCATTCACATTAAAGATACTATAATTTAAAATATTTTCCTATATTGCCTCTCTTCAGTGTTCTGCTAATGGCTGTTTCCTGGGAGTTGCCATTTCAGACATACATAGAGCATTTATTTTGCAGCCTCTGATGTATTTTTCTTTTTTGTTTTGGAGGATTTCTTACCCTCCTTTTAGTTGTACTTTCCCTCTATTTCTAATAAAGTTCCTTAAACTATCAAGAAAAAAGCTTGAGACCAAAATGAAAAACAGACAAATTTTCTTTTCCAAAAATAAAATTAAAAATAAAACAGACAAATTTGAAATTCACCCCAACATTTAGGGAAAGATTAATATTTTAGCCACCTTATATTTTTACAGTTTAGTACATTTTCATACACTAAACCTAGAAAAACCAAAATAAATCATACAGTTAATTATAATCTAGAAGGTGCTCCACAAATAACCGGTGATCAAATAATCACATACAGGAATGGAGACAATTTGACAACTCAAATACTCAATTATTACAAACCCAAAAACTTTACACATGGGGGACTGCAGGTTCACACTTGACATTACCATACATTTCATTCTTAAATTAGCTAAATCATGGTGCAAATACCATTAAAATCAACTTTTATATTTATGGATAAGCAACAAAAGCACAACATTGATGCCGCTGCCAATGCCTAAAACTCCACAAACTAAATAACAAGTACAAGGGGGATCCATTTAGTAGATAAATAGACTTGTCAATGGACACGACAGAATCTGTGGTTTAGCTTAACATTACTATAAAATTTGGCTATTGAAAGTTGAAAGAACCAGTGAAACATTGTCTATATCACTATATCATAGCAAAACTGCTGTCATCTCAAATAGTTTTAAAATCATATATTTTAATATTAATAAAAAACCAACACAAGCACAACAAAGATATCCACCCTTAGAAACCCACAACTACCCATTACCAAATACTTGGAGAACATATTTGGTTAATAGATAAACACTTTAATCGTAAATTTTGAACTTATCAAAATGAATTCTATTAAATAATACCACTAAAACACAAAATTAAGTCATTCCAACATCAGCCGTCAGACAGACAGCACTATTTTGGCTTTTAATGTTTGCCACATGATCTTCAGTTCTGAAAGTGAAAACACTAATCACACAACTATTGTAACTTTTTTCCCCAGTGTTTAGACCTCCAGCACTGCAACAAATAACAACATAGCCACAAAGAAAACCCATTTATCAGAGCTCACCTTATCAGTAGCAGCCTGTTCAATGACTGCACAACCAAGATCAAGATTATCATTGGTGACAAGTTGCACAGCTTGTTCCAAAATTTCACTTATAATATTTAAATTCTGAACTCCATTTCTCAGATGACTTGATATTGATCCACGTAAAGGTTCCTGGAAGAAACCATAGTAACAATAAGAAGAAAACAAAACAATGTAGAGCCTATGAAGCCAAAGCGTACAATCCTAAAAAAATTGCTTAGATTCAATATAGACAATCAGGATAGATTAATGGTCATATTTCAGAGCTTTACCTTGCATGTAACATGAGCTAAACTCCCAGCCAGACTAGCAACCATCAAGTGTGCAGCATTTAATATACGTGTCTCATCTGATTCCATGGCATAATCCTGCCAATGAATTAAATACATTGAAAGCCGACAAAACAAAATTTAGCATAGCTTTAGCTGTTAAGGCTTCCAGTTAAAGGGAAGACTATGACAGCTATTTCTATATACTTTGTAAGTTCAAGAACGCACAAGCGATTTCTTAGCTTCCAACTAACATATTTCAACCTCTCTAAACAAATGCCTTATAAACAGAAAGATATTAACAAAACTTAAAAATTAATTTTAGGTAATATAAATTATAATATTTGAGACATGTCCATTGTAGCAATGATCAATTCAAGAATCAGGAGGCAAGAATAAATCTAGATCACAGTAAGCTAAATCTAATTCAAGCAATGGAAAAAGTATACTATCTGAGCGTATGCACATGTACACAGACAAATTCATATCAGTTAAATATTTTAGACAGGCACCACCAAAAGAGGTAATAGGATATGTCACTATGACTGAACATAGGTACATTTTACATTGACACAGTACAAAGTATCCAATACATAAACAGTTACATATTTTAGAATAACGGAACAATCAAAAGAAGGAATGGTACATGTCAATATGACAACTCAAAAAGTAACCATTTACATTGTCGGAGTACAAAGTGTTGAGGTTAAAACAAAACAAAAACAAAAACAAAAACAAAACCATTATTGGGCCTGCATCTAAAAGTTTAAACTGTCTGGAGCCTCTTGACAAATCCTTGTCACCCCCACTCTTCATAATTAAATTGAATCTCAGCCAGAGGTAAGGTGGACCTATGCTTTGTCCACACTTCAAGCATGAAGGAATTTCACGCGATGGGACGTATTATAGATAAAAACCATTTTGGCATGCACCAAACAGCTTAAGCTGATGGGGCCTTTGCCTCTTGACACAAAGTACCCCCCAGAAAGTTATGATGCGTATGTCAAACTGAAAACACAAGCACTTCAAATTAGGACTACGAAACAAAAACAATAAAAACTACAACCCAGAGTTACTAAACATCAAAAAGAAAACGATTATAAGCAAATCATCATCCATGCTTTCAATAATGGATGTTTATCCAAAAAAGCATAAGCTGACAAATAATAGGCTCAATTATGTATTCCACACTCGAGACACACCATAATAGACTTGAAGATGCAAAGCATTTCCCAAAACAGAAAATCTTTGTAGACTAAATCAAATAATGATGGAAGTATAGAAATGCTTCTCTGCTGTGAGAATGTATAGAACCATTCAAGAAAAAGGGAAAACTCCATAATAACACAAGAAATAACATAATATCTCCACAAAACTTACAACAAATGAAATTGCAAAACCTAGCAGTTAAGTTTTCAAGGAGATGCCAACCTTTAAAACAAGCTCCTTTGTTGTTTGTGTTGCTATGGAAACACTACGCTGCACAATACTATTCACTATCTCTTTGATAGCTCTATCCATTGCCCCGGGTACCACTCTGTAATAAATAAATAAAGTTAATTGTTCACATTGATTCAAAACAAGAAGCAGAATAATATAGCAAAAGGACCCAACCTCTGAAAATGCACATGCAACCCGAAACCACTGAGCTTCTGATTGATAATAACATGAGTCCCGATATTAGGTATTGGTGTTGGAAGCTATAAACAGAAGAAGCAGTTAATTACCTGTGCTTAAAAATAGTATCTCGTTAAGTTATACATCCAAGAAAGTGGGGAAACGAGTTTTGGGTTACACACCTGGCTAATAGGAAAAGGAGCTGAGGTAGGAGTTGCTTGTAACAGTCCTTGAGCAGAGGGAAGTTGATCAGACAAGCCCAAAGGTGTAACCTTATCTTCTTCAATTACTGCTCCCGTAGAAATATGAAGCGGAGCAGCATACTAATCCACCCAAAAATATTCAGGAAACAATAGGTAGATTAAGAAAAATACGCAGCCAAACCCAAAATGAAAAAACAACAAACCTGAGACAGTATATGTGGATGGGCCCCAGTACTAGAAGGATTGGGGACTTCAAGCGGTAATTCCACTTGATTTACTGGAGATACAAGACCTGATTTTATATCAGTCATCATTTGTGCTTGAGATGCCCCTACATCTTTATTAGAGAAATCAGGATTTCCTTCAATTTCTCTTTTACGATCATTCAGGAGAGATGTTGGCGTGACATCCTTCATATCTACACTAAGATTTTTGAATAAAACCTGTATACCACAAGTATTTGATAAATAGGTAAATCGAGAATTATGATTATGTCAACAACACTCTGACAAGACAATAAAAGAACTATGTATCTACCTCTATGTCAAACTTGAGGTTCATTTTCAGGTTTGGCATTGAATAAATCTCAGCAAGCAATCCCAAAATGCCCATGGTCCAAGGATTAGGAGGTTGATATGCAATACTGCTTTGGCATGGTTCGAGGATCTACAGCATGAAATTGAATGATAATATAGCCCAAGACTGAGTATAACTATCACAAAGTTCAGATGATCAACGTCATAAAGTATACCTTTGAAGTAAATGGAATAACAGCAATCATCAGCCCCTTCTCATATGCCTATAACATGGAAAGCAATTTGATAAAAAAAATGATAGATCTTGACATTCAAAGAAAATATTCAATGGATTATAAAAGCAGATAATCAATTAAAACACTCACAGATCTCAAAATAAATTAATTTAGAAATTACCTCTATAATCAAAGACTTTGGGTCTATTTCACGAGCCCTCAAAACCTGATTCCTGCCAATCGTTAGCTTTCCTAGCCAGCTCCCCAAATTTTTAAGCAAAGAGCGCTCTTCTGAACTTGACTTTATGAGCTCTGATCCTAAAAGAACCTGAAGAGTACATAACACCAAGTATTATTTCAAATTTCCAACACCTCTTTACTTCAATCAAACAGGAAACACTAGCAAGGCTCAAACCTTGCAGTTTTCATAAGTTGCTTGGACAATCTCTTTGCTCAAAGCCTTTGAATTAACTTTATCCAGGAACTTCAGATACAAGTCATGGAAATTTGGCTCAATGCTTGCTCTGTCAAGAAGTTAAGTATAAATTGATGTAAGAGAATGTAATTGTTAGAATATTAGCATTTATGTTAGAATAAATGGTCAACTGTAATTATGATGATTGCTTATTGTTAGCTAGTGACTAGGCAGTAAGTTAGCTACCAGTTAGCTTCCAATTAGCTTCTTAATTACTCTATTGATTGATTGTAATCAAGCTATAAATAAGAGATCAAGTGTGCAGACCATTCACACAATTTCTCTCAAATACTCTCTTTCAACAGTAATTACAAATACAAATAGAATAGCAAAAAATAGAGGCTGTAGGCTGCGAGCACATATATGGCATTCAAAAAAATACATGATTTTGCATACACGCACAAAACCAGCTAAAACATCCATCTCCCCTACCCAAAACAACCTCCCTCCTGGCTCCTGTGTTTTGATGATTTCCTATTTGGCATCAATTTCTTCTTTTTTCTTCAGTTCTGTCTTTTTTAAATTTACCAACAGAGAGAGAGAGAAAGAGAAAGAAGATGCAACATGAAAATTGGATAGTTTTATTTAGTAATCCCAATTCCAATTATAAGCTCAGCCAATAAAACTATTATTTTTAGGATCAGTTCATCTCACAGTGCAAAATGAGACAATGAGTGCACCCAAAGTAGTCTGTCTAACAAATAAACATAACTCATACTACAAGCATAAAAAAATGATTTAATTCCCTAATTACACTCAGGTTAACTCTCCAGTAAAACATAACTTACAAATGATCTAGGACAAGATTTCTTAGTTTCTCGAATCTGTTTAAGTGACCTATTTTTCTAATTCTAGCTTCTTTTTTTATAAAGAAGAAATTCATTAAGACATATAGAAGAAAAGCACAATGAATATAGAGGATAAGGGAACCTCCATAGGGGAAAAGGGGAAAATAAAACAACACAGAAGAAAGAGGAAGAAGGGGAAAGCATATGAGGATTATGAGAAACAATCTCTGTTACAATCAAGCCTAGAACTTGGTTATTAGCATTACCCAAAGAATTGATTTTTATTTTTTTTAATAAAAACCCAAAGATTCGAGGCATTAGATGCAGTAATATTTCCTCCTGAATGTGAGTTTTCTGCCAAAAATTGTGATATACCTAGAGTATCATTCTCCTTACAACCAGTAATCTTAGCTATGTTCTCTGTTACTTTCCTAGAAGTGTTTCAATAAGTAAACCCTCAACCTCTTCAAATTCAATTTCAACTTCATCCCCCCACGTGTCCATAGATTCACAATCTGATTCAATACTGTCGGAACACCATGTTTCACTATCAGTGCAGATTAACTGTTCAAAATTCCCAACTTTTACTCCATCACCATCTACAACCCTTTCATACGCTCACCAGAACAAACTGAATCAAGTACCAGAGAAGCAAAGACTCCTTTGGAAGTTGATCCACCAGAAATAACATAGTAGGAACAAGATTTTGATGCATTTAATTATGAATACCCTCTCTAATCCTAACCTGTCTCTTTGTTACCCATACCCAGTGTGTTAAGTAATACCCTTATTTATTGGGCAATAGCTCAACCTTTAAAAACACTATGCTGTTGGCCATGGGCCTATCCTTTCCCAGTCTTGAAATAGTACTACATTTCAGCCCCCCTCAGGAACAGGTATAAATCCGGCCAACTAATTTCATCTGGCCCCCTACTACCTTGAACCTTAAACAGCTCTCTTTGCCTTCTAGGAGAAACATTAATGAAGAGTCCTTTTGAACTTAAATATCACCTTTGATCTAAGTTCTCCAACCCACTAGGCATAAATAAGGTTGACTCCTTTGCATTCAATTGATTATGCAAATCAAAATTAGTGCAACCTTCTCCCTTACCGCAGCCACCTTTCTTCAGAACATCAACAAAACTATGGAAATGAACAAAATCCAGCCCCGTTTCAAGCCACCCACTCCTTTTTTTGTCTTAATTATCTGCAGGCAGAGTTGTCAATAGTGGCTAGAGCAGGGTGTTTTAGCTTCAGGGTGGAAATCGCCGCAATCACAGGCTTACCGCATACTGAATCGTGGGCATAGATGCCGCAACACTGAACAGAGATTGAGAATCACTGATTTACCCCCAACTTAAACTTACCTAGGTCGACTGATTCAAGGAGATTTTGGTCTCACATGACCCATCACCCACAAAGGCTAGTTTTAGGGTTCGCATCAGGCTTTGTTTCACATGAATCACGCCAAATCAGTGAGTTGAAGCCTCTCTTTTGCACCAAACCAGGAATTTCGCAGCCTCCCATGACCCATCAGCCAGCTTCAAAGTAGCCCAGCCCTGTTTCACACCCTCTCTCATTCTCACGCAGGTCCTCTGTGTTCCGCACCTCTATTGCAAGCTCCTGTTATTAGCACTCTGCTTGCCAATTCCTGTGTTTGGCACGCAAGTCCTCCTCCTTCAACCTTTGTTTGGCACGCAGGTCCTCCTCCTTCATCCTCTATTAGGTACGTAGGTCCTCCTTCAGCCTCAGTTTGACATGCAGGTCCTCTTTTGTTTGATCATGCTTGTTAGACTAGTCATTGTTATTGACTATGCCTTACATGAATGATGAATGTGTCTGGGTTTTGAGTATTATTTATGAATTTGCCTTAAGTTTTAAGTACTTTGTATCAATTATGTGTGTATTATAAGTTTTTGAAGTTTGGTCAATGTATCCGCTATCTTCGGATAGCAGCCGCATGCTGCTATAGCGTTTTTAGGGGTGGCCAATCCCAGCAGCGTTCCACCATTAACTACTTTGTCTGCAGGCACTTTTGAACTCTTCATGACTAATAATTAGGGGATTAATAAATCCGCCACTGCCCTAACAAATTACAGCCATCCTCTCCTAAAAGGCCTTGCAGCACAAGAATGGTATTTTGTTTCCCTCCCCCAAAGAATTCAATTACTAACAAGAACCCCCAATGATTCCTTCTCCTTAAAACAACAAAAGATTCCCCACCTTCTCTACACTATCTAATGGATTTGGAATCTTCTGCAGCATCAAAGAGCTCTCGCGGAGCGGACAAAAGCCAAAAGGGAGTTACTCATTCTAAGAAAATCCCAAAGATGAACCCTCTACCACGTTCTAAAAGGCTTAAATGATAAAAATGACCAAGCTCCTCCAAAGTGAGATCAAATGTTTTAGCTTCAATTGCCAAAAGTCTAACAAACTCTCATAACTCAAAGGAAAACTATAAACAAAACCAACTACAATCAAGGTTTTCAATAGCGGCTGTAGCAGTTGCTATTGCGGCAAAGTGAAGCGGAGCGAAGCTTGGCCGCTCCATAATGCTCATAGTGGAGCGCTTTAGTGTAGCGACCTGGAGCGCCACAATAGCGGACACCAATAGCAACCGTAGTGGCCGCTATACTCTTCTTTTTCTTTTAACATGACAAAATGCCCCAAACTCCCTTCAACCATGTCTAGTGGCTCTTTCAGACTGGATTGTAGCCCTATGAGGCTATGACATTGCTAACGGCAACTCATGGTTCTATGCTCTCTCACCACTAGCAGAGCAACTTCTGGAGTGGCTCTCTATTCTCTGCCTCACCATCAGCAGCAACTCATAGAGTGGTTCTTTGTTCTTTCTCTTGTTCCTAGCAACATGTTTAAATGTCTATATGGTCCTCTGCATCTCTATGTGCAAACTCATTATGTGTTTATGTCGTTATATTGCACATGTCTATTGTTTTCGGGCTCTAATTCTATATTATATATCTCTGTTTCATGCTTATTTTTGTATAGTCCCACTTTATCTTCCTATTTCCTAATCAGATTTATGAACTCCCTTGTCCACTTTCTTCACTATAGCAGCCGCTCCACGATCTACTATGCTGCTGTAGCATTTTTGCGGGTGGCCACTCTACTTCGCATTCTGCCATTAACTACTTTGACTACAAGACAAAACGCAACACAATCACCCCCATTCTCCACATAAATGGCTTGTTCTACAACTTTGGATTGAGGGTAGCTCACAAGAAATGGTTATCTAAAAGAACGAAGAATCTTTGATTGAAAGGCTTTAAGTCCTGTGAGCCACAAACCTAAGCTAGAAAAAGCTAGAGATATGTCGAAGATGATGCCAGGAGACCGGATTTGTCATGCACCTCCATGTGCTGCACATATGAAACTAGGCAGTAAAGAGACAATGACGCATGGCAGCGCATGGATGAACATCAACAACGGAGCTTTGGGTGCTACGCGATCGGACGATGGAGTCATAGATATAGGGTCACCATTGGCCAAAAGCAGCACCAATGGTGGAGTAGAACGTAACGTACACTAAAATCCCCTTCTCTTTATGTTTGTTGTTTCACAGGAACTAGAGAAGACAGCAATGGCAAGCAGAGGACGACACAATTAAACTTCCCCACAGAATTTAATCACCATTCAAACCAAGTATATACTATCTATCACCATATATCCATGCACCTATATCTACATAGATATTAGATAAAACTTTTTTATGCAATTGCATGATGTGATTTATGAATTATGCTAACCTTTTCATAACCATATACTGCGCAAACCATGGATAGTACTGCTCTTTAAAAACTTCAGTGAACTCTTTTGATTTAGCTTCTATATTAGCAGCAGAAATATTATTAATTATAAAAGAAATCTTGTCCTGAACCTCTGATCCTGGAGCCTGTTAACAGCAGATAAACAGAAGGATTAAACTAATGCAAACAAAAGAAAATCCAGATGTACATTTGTATAAGATATTAAAGCAATATAGGTTGGGGATGAAGCGTGCAACAGTATAACACTCTTCATAAACAGATAAGAATCTAAACTGCTGAACTCATTTAAAACCAAAACTCAACAATGCAGCCAATGTGAACAACTTGTTGTTAAAGCCTAGAGCACCTCAATAGGTGTTTCTCTTTTCTCAGCAGCAGCAACCAAAGTTTCAATGTTCAAAGCAGAGCCAAACCCTACATTACATAAATAGATCAAAGAAACACAACATAAATTAAGAAAATAAAAACAGAAAGCAAATCCAACAACAGTAGTCGTTCACAAGTAACAGAAATATACTGGTAGACGTAGCTCCACGGGAAGTACGGACAAAACCAGGAGAATATAGCATTGATGGGGCACTGACTGTGTTATGTAACTGCAATTGTAGCCAAAAAAGAAAAGAAAAACATAGTAACATTAACAAGAACCAAAGACTACTGAAAAAAAAAAAAAACATACCATTCACATCATGCATGAAAAATACAAAACAAGATAAAAGGATAATACCTTATTAGTACTAGAAATATCACCAGGTGTAACTACTGAAGATTGCCCTACAGAAGGTAACAGTGGTTTTACATCACTAGATGAACCAACAGAGGCTTTGTGACGATCATCCAAGGGAATTTCACGTCTTGGTTGAAGCTGCAGTGAAGTTAGTTGCTGTCCAGGCTGTATGACACTTGAGCCATTGAACTGCTAGAAGGACATAGCATATACAAAAAGTTACCTCAAACAGCGAAAAAAGGATAGTAGTAGAAAGGAAAAGAGTATAGCTTATCTATTATAAAGAGGCAACATAATATTTCTTTTTCTTCTGTTATAACCTTATCAACAAGTAATAAAACTAAGAGATTCACATGTTTGAAGACACCAGTGCACACCATGTCACATCCTGAAATAGCTTTCTTTTCCTAAAATTACTTAAGAATATCAATAATAATGCTATAGGTTTCTGCTGAATAAGAATTAACAACCCATCACAGTAATGATCATCATATGTAAATGGCAAATAAAAGCACTTAACATCATGTGGCTAGGCATCCATCTCTTACTGAAGCAAATGACTATTAACTCACTTAGAGAAAACAGCATAGCCACTAATATGAAAGTATCCACTAAACTATTTTGAATTTAATTTCAATCCACTGTCAGTGTAAAGTTTCTTTACACTGTCATCCAATCATGTGCTAACACATCATTAAAAGAGTTAAGACTTTCTATATGGTTGTTGTGATAGTCAAACTCTTTTAATGATTTGGCAACACATGATTGGATGACAGCGTAAAGAAACTTTACACTGACGGTGGATCAAAATTAAACTCAACTATTTTTTGTATATTCACTTATGCAAATACTGGTCCATGAGGAACTTCAAACTTCTTTGGTCAGTTCGTATGATGAAATGTCGCCCCATGAGAAAATGGCACCATTTTTGGACTCCCAACACAATAGCCATCAATTCTATTTCATACACCGTTTTGGTTCTTGAAGTTTCCAAAAGTGCTTGGCTAAGAAAAGCCAAGTGCCTGCCATATTGCATCAAAACAGCCCCCAAACCAGTTCCAAAAGCATCAGTTTCTAGGATGAAGGTCTTGTCAAAATTGGGCATCAGCAGGGTGGGCAAATCAGCTACTGCCTCTTTTAAGGCTGCTTTGGAATGCCTTTGTGTGTCCTCATTCCACAGCAAACTATCTTTCCTCAGCAATTGAGTCAATGGTCTGGCTATTTTACTGTAGTTCTTGACGAATCTGCGATAATAACCGGTTAGCCAAAGGAATCCCCGTAAGCTCTTGAGGTCCATGGGTGTCGGCCATTGTTGCATAGCCTCCACCTTAGTAGGGTCTGCAGCCACCCCTTGGGCAGAACTGATATGACCCAAATACTCCAATTCCTCCTTCCCAAAACAACACTTCTTGTAGTTCACAAACAGGAAGTTTCTCATAAGCACTTCTAGTACCACTCTCAAGTGGTAAGCATGGGCAGGTCTGTCCTTACTATATGGATGAAAAATATCATTCATGAGGGACTGGAAAAGGGACTGTTGCTAGGTCTTATCAGACCTGAAACCAACATCTCAGCCACAATTTTTTTCTATTTCTCCCTTCTGATAATGTGGATATCTGTAGGGTCTGTTGTTTGGTATTGGAACCCCCTCCTTCAAGTTGATGGCATGATCATGCTGTCTATTAGGATGACGCAGCCTAGGTTCTTGGAACAACTCCTGAAATTCACGTAGAACTTCTTCCCATTCCTCCCCAATTGAACCTTCACCCTCATCCACCATTGTCATCATCCCCAACTCCACATAATATCCCTCACCTTCCCCTTTCAAGGCTTTCATCATTGCTTTAAAAGAGGCCACGTCCTGGACAGCGTGGGATGTCCCTTCACTTCAATCATCCTTCCATCCACCATGATTTTAATAACCAGCTCCTTCAAATGTGCTCAGATTTCACCCAAACTTCCACCCCCCCAACCCCCCAAAATTGAAGAGGAAAAAAATCCTGCATTACCACCAGATTGGGTAATTGCAGCTGAATTCCCCTACAAACCCTTTGGCTTTTGATCCTATGCCATCACCAACTTCCACAGAATATCCTCAGGTTTCTTTCGTTTACAGCTGTAACTCCTTAAGATAGGAAGTCGTTGGATGCCCCAGAATCAACTAACACTACCACCCTTTTTCCTTGAATACTTCCCCAAAGCTTAAGAGACTTCTTTGAAGTCAGCCCAGCGATGCTATTCAAACTGAGCTGCATTGTTGGAGCTGTATCACCTTGTCCCTCATCTCCTATTTCCACAGAACCTCCCTCCTCTTTTTCTACCTCCTCTTCTGGCCCCAAGACAAACAAATTTAACTTTTGATTCCAGCATGTATGCCCAGGGTCATACCTCTCATCGCAGCAAAAACATAAGCCTCTCAGCAATTTGTCCTGCAATTTTTCATCCGTTAATCGCCTAAACCTCCAGAAATTCTTCATTGATCCTCCTTCATTCCGGCCAGATCCTCCTCCGATCACTGTTGAGTCCACTCTGGACCCTGTAGTTGCTGGCTGGACCACTGATTGGGATCAGTTCTCTCCATAGGCGTCACCCCCAGTCCCAATTTCAAATGGGTGGGTCAGCCAGCCCCTGGGTTCGGTTGCTAATGGCTGGGCGTCCCAAATTGGGCCCATTCTGCAAGGCTGGGTGCATGCTGTCCCTTCCCAACATCCCATTCATCTCCACCCTCTGTGCCAAAGCCATCATATCTCCCAATTCTTCTGATCTGTGAAGGCGCAACAGTACCCTTATCCCCTCCCACAAGGCGTTCATGAAAGCGGCCTTCAAAACATCCTACTCAACATGCCTCAAAAGGGGTGGAGAGCAATTCGAATTGTTCTCTGTAGTCATTCACTGAACCCAGATGCTTGAGACTCATCAAGGTTTCATAGGGATTGTCTGATGATGACAACTGAAATCCTTGAAGGAGAGCAGCCCTGAAGGTTGCCCAAGAAATGCGTGTGGTTCTGGCCTCCCACCATTGGAATTGGAACCAATTAAAAGGCCCTTCTCTCCAAGCAAATGGCTGCTGCAGTAACCTTTTATGGGTCTGGAATCTGGCTTATATGGAAATGAAGTTCATTCCTATAAACCCAGCCATAGGGATATTCACCGGTGAAGTATGGCTCCTCCAACCACCGCAACCTGTCCTCCTTGTGCACCTCTGCTGCCTTGGCCGAACCACTTTCCCCATTACTCCCCTCAGCTTCGTTATTCGCCCTTGGACCAACATGATGAGGCCCTTCGTGCCTCTCTTGGCTTTGGCATGTCAGCTCCGCCATCATCATCTCCATCCGCTGCTGACCTTCCTGCAACTCATGGCTCAGCCCCTCCAACTTGCGCTCCACAACTTCCATCCTTCCCTCCATGCAGGTCACTACCATTCAAGCTCCCATGACCGGGAGCTCTGATACCAGTTGATAGATAACTGGAACTAAGACTGAATTTAAGGAAGGTAGACCTCCTTACACTACTAAATTTATCATAGCAAATTGATACGAA
Organism: Styphnolobium japonicum; assembly: GCA_023212625.1. Taxonomy (NCBI): domain Eukaryota; kingdom Viridiplantae; phylum Streptophyta; class Magnoliopsida; order Fabales; family Fabaceae; genus Styphnolobium; species Styphnolobium japonicum. The sequence continues at coordinate 6,849,901 of JALBWW010000014.1, forward strand.
CCTTGGGAGAACCACACCCCAAAAGCTAGCTATTAAGGTGGGAGAGCCCAATGCCACATAAACCCCACATCTGAATCCCATACTTCTGATGTGGGACTCAAGTCTCATTCCTTGCAATTGGATCCTAACACAAATAGATGGAAATGGAGGTAAACCTCCTTACACTATGGAAATCGGTAAGAAACTAGGAAAAAGAGGGTTGAGAAATACAGAGATACCATAAGGTCCCTCTCAGGAATATCCTAAACCCAGAGAATTCCCCACATTTCTGTCACACTTTCTCTGCCCCATCCTCTTCTCTCCCCTCCCCTTTATCCCCAACAGTCCAGAATCATTCTCTCCTCTCTTGGACTGCCAGCTGTCCAGTTTGTTATGCTGGCCTCCCTCCTCAGTAACTACCCACTCTTTTGGCATGTCATTCCCCCTAGGTAAAATCCCCATACTGTCCTTCCACCTCTGCCTCCTGTACACACACAAATTAGCCTTCCTAACTGGCTCCCCCCCCCCCTTTTTAGAATACACATGCTTAAGTGGGGGCTTATCAGATTCCAATTTCATTGCAATAGTAACAAAAGATAGTAGAATATAAGTTTATACTATATATGAGAATTGAAAAGAAATACGAAGATTTAGTGCATGACATGTAAATTCTGCCACATAAACCCTTCCCCAAATTCCTCCCTGCCATAACTACCATTAGAACAATTTAAGTAACAAAAAACACTATCAAGTTCTTGTATAAAAAAAAACAATATCCACATTGATGGTTCATTATAAAGGATTTTGTAAGAAGAAAGGAGGCTTAAATTTTATGGCAGTGTGCAATGTATGCAACTCTTCGGTCCACCTGGTTGGATCAGAATGCTCACATCTTCAAGGGTCTCTGATTTCCCCTAAATTTGTCATGGGATAGGATATTGCTTTTGGTTTCTCTAAGGTGTTATGGTCATGGCTGTTTTAAAGGAGTTGCAATTTTGGATATGCAAAAAGACTGCGCAGCCTTGTTGCATTCTTGAGTATTTTAATGTTTCTTGTTGTATCTAGTTATTATGTTTTGGAGAATATCTTACCCTCCCCTAGTGTACTTCCCTTTTTTCTTTTTCTATAAAACAATATAACTCACATTGATGGTTTGTAACCAAATCCACATACCTCAAAAGCACAAAGAAGTAAAATCATATTGGACAGAATAAAGTTTAGCAACCATCCATAATTCTAAATGTAGGTTCAGGCATTCAGCTACAGTGCACGGATATTCCAAAGTCGACAGCGCACCCATATCATACGTGTATCCATATCAGATACACATGATACAGCACCTGCCTTATTTTTGGCATATCCTTGGGCCTTTTTTGGATGATACGGCTCAGAGCGAGCCAATACACACCATTACCAGGAAAATACATCCAGATATGGCCCGTGCTACAAGTGACGACACCATCAATTCACCGAACGAGCTACCATTCCCTTCACATGACTCATCAGATAAGCCACCAGTGACAGCTAATATCAACCACAAGGTGAGCTTCTCTTTTCCTTCTCTGATTGTTCAATCTTTGGCTAGGCAAGTGGCAAGGGGGAGGGGGATTCCGTAGGAGGGGGCATTCCATAGGAGTGAGGATTCCATAGGAGTGGGGATTTCGGGGGAGGGGGATTCCAAAGGAGGGGGTTGGTAAGGGTGGGGGTGGGGGTGGGTTGGCAAGGAAAGCAGGATTTCAAGGGATTTGGCGGGACGTGGAAGGAAGCACACAAAAAGGGGACTTTTTTAAGCTTTTTTCTTATTTTTGCTTAAACTAACTTTTTATTGGGTTATGACTTATGAGTAACTTTTTTATTGTGATTTGGATTTCTATTGCATCCTTATTGAATTTGAAATGATGAATGACAATATTTATGCTTCCAGTTGCAGGATTGAATTTTGTTAATTTCAAATTTGACTTTAGCAATGATTATTACTTATGCAGTATTTTTTACATATATAAATATAATTTTAAATATTTAAGTAATATACCATGCCTTATGATGTAGTGGAGAGCCCACTCCTAAAGGCCAAGCTGTTAAGAGGGGAAAGACTCTAATTTAAACGGGAGTTCCATGTCTCTCACCCAGCCAATGTGGGACTCACTCCTGCATCACCTTACCTGCATCCTAGGTTTTTAAAAAATTGTTGTATCTACATATTGTTTTGGATGCAATACTTGTACCCGTACCCGTGCAACATAGAGGTTCACTATAACCAACTTATGCGCCTCAAGGATATATTGTTTCTCACCGGAAAAGTATAAATAAAAAAATAACTAACTATCCCATGAGTGTTAGAACTGTAGAAAATAGTGATCTGATCCTGTTATCTATATTAGGAAATATTGTGTAACAGATCAGATCCCTAGAATTAGGCATGTTTAATTGGGATCTGACAGTAGTTTATTTCCTTTCCTATAAAGGCTGACTTTGTATAAATCTAACCTGTGTGTGTATCAGAACATTCAGTCAATAATAATTTTCATATTCTTCAAATTTCGGAGAAGAACCAATCTTAGCAAAATAAAACCAAATTCATAGCTCTGAGCTATAAGCTAGGAATGAACAGGATGAAGAGAAAAGACAAAGAGAGATAGAGAGAAAGGAATTTACTGTTTACCTCCACATGCCCTGAGGCAGACTGAGCAGAATAATGGTTACTAACAACAGAAGCATGGCCATCTCCATCTACATCTGCATGACCAGAAGAAATCCTGGCAAGAGCCTGTTCAATGAAAGCAACTATTTCTGAATGCGTATTGCGCAAATGGGAAATTTGCAGAATGTGGTTACAGTACTGAGGCCACTCAATAAGTCGATCCACAAACTGCTCCAATGCCAGACTTCCAAACAAAAACATCTGTGCATATGAAGGCACTGTAGGTTCAGGTTCAAATGAAAATTTACAGAAATCAACTCATAAACATTTAACAACGCCAACCTTCGAATCTGCAGGCTTGCGTAATGCATCAAGAACATAACGAAGAGCAACCCCAAGAGAAAGATGAGTTACAAGCTGATGTTTGATCACAGAACCTGATACATGTTCAAAAGCCTTGTAATAAAACGATATAAAAACAGATATCAAATAACAAGCATATAATTCTAAAATTGCAGACAGAGAAGTTTCATCTAATGCAAGCTTTCTGCATACTCAAAAACATCTAGTTTAAACTACACCAGCATGATGAAGAAATGCTCTTAATATATATGCACTAAATACAAGATATTTTTAAGATAAGCATTAAAACTCGTTAGAATCACAACCTTACTCAAGGAAATAAATCCATTATCACCAACAAATGAAACTTACTAACAGAAAGTATAAGACAGGCTTTTCCCCTCATTCACTTAATTTTAACTTAATTTTTTTCATTATAAAACAGAATTACCTAAACAAATTGTCATCTATATGCAATTAAGCATATAATATTTCACCCCAATTCAATGTATGCTATTAATAATGAAAAAAGTTGCAATTATGTTTAATGTTAAATAATAACGCCTCAAGAAAGAAATGAGTCAAGGAATTGTAAAATAGTGGCAGTGTAAATAGGGGTGGCATTGTGGCAATCAAATCCAGTTCAAAGCTTAATAATATTGAGTTCAAGTTCGATATGAGGTGAGATTACAAGCTCAACCACAAGATATTTTGGCTTGAAAGCTCACAAGCCTGGTCAATTAAGTACATATAATATTTTATTTATTTTATAATTATAATTCTTATAATATTTAATTAAAATTAATTCTATTTATATGGTTATTTTAAATAATAAAAAAATTACCATTTACATGACATGATTCACCAGTAGCCATTCATCTGTCTTCTGAGTCCAACATCTTGAATTGACTTGACTTCTCAGGAATTCTCCAAAAATTAAACCAAGCTCGAGCTTCATTTTTCAAGCTCAAAAAGGCTTGGCTTAGCTCAAATTTAGTTATTTATTGTTTGAGCTTAGCTCAACTAAACTCCATTCCACCGCCAAATGTAAAACTGTAAATGTCAATACCATGAACATTTACAAGCATAATTCATTGTTATTCAAGAACATTTTCCACACAATGCAATTTACCAACACAGATTACACTGCCACAAACCCACAAGAAAAGGGTTATCACTTATCATCAAAGCACTAGTCAGCAATGACAATAGCAAAACTCACCAAATAGAACTGCAGCAATCCTGAGTTGCCTATCAGGATACTTAGAGAAAAACCTGTACTCCTCAAACAAATTTGCGATCATGCAACCAAAAATTGATGTCTCCCTGTTAATTCACATCATCATGTCCAGGACATTAGTACTTAACCATAGACCACATAATTACTTAAATTGAAAATAAAGTACATCCTAGAGAATAGATAATCATTCTAACACATTTTCTTTAACAAGCATACAACAACAACAACAACAAAAGCCTTTTCCCACTAGGTGGGGTCGGCTACATGGATCAAACGACCCCATTGTGCTCTGTCATAGACCATACTTTCAGATAGACCATTTATTTCAAGATCTTTTTTAATGATATCCCTTAGTGTTGTCAGTGGTCTACCTCTACCTCTCTTTAAGGGACTATCCTCCAACTTATCAATTCTTCTCACCGGGGCTTCTATTGGTCTTCTCCTCACATGACCAAACCATCTTAGGCGAGACTCTGTTATCTTTTCATCAATGGGTGCTACTCCAACTTTCTTTCTAATGCACTCATTCCTAATTCTATCTCTTCTTGTATGTCCACTCATCCAGCGCAACATTCTCATCTCTGCAACCCTTAACTTATGCTCATGTTGACATTTTACCGTCCAACATTCGGTACCATAAAGCCTTGTTGGTCTTATAGCTGTTCTATAAAATTTTCCCTTTAACTTGAGAGGTATCTTGCGGTCACAAATAACACCTGAAGCATTTCTCCATTTTGTCCACCCAGCTTGAATCCTATGAGTTACATCTCCTGTAATCTCTCCGTCATTTTATATAATAGATCCAAGATACCTAAACCGTTATTCTTTAACAAGCATAAATTCTTGCAAAATTTTTCAATAAAAGTTTCCTTCAAACATAATAACAAATTTAGATATATGTAACACCGAAAGAATCCACTTAGTAAGAGGTAATTTTCAAATTATAAAGAGCATGAGACAATTTCTCAAGCAATTTGCAAACAATGGGTAAAGAGGACATGAAGATACAGCCTACAGGGATAGGATCTTTTGTTGGAGTCCAATTATAAAATAGTAAGTTCCAAAATTACAGTATCTGATCTAAAATTGTGATATCCAAAAGGGTCAGGGACCAGGCAACATTTACCGCATCTTCTATGGAAAATTAACAACCACCTCCAGCACTAGCTAGTCAGTTGTAGAAATTAGAGAATAAATGAGATGCCACACAAAGAATTTTGAAACAATGGACTAGGTAGCACACATCTGAACTTGAAATTTCATTGCCCTATATAGAGAGGAAAGGAAAACTTGATATTGAGGTCTCAACCTATCACCAACCCCCAAAAGAACACATCCATAACTTAGGATAAAAGTTCTATTCCCCTCTAATTATTGGATGAGTGAGAGCTCAGGAAAATGCAAATGTACTAATATGTTACTTATAGTATCAGATTGACCACATGCAAAATCTTTAAAAGATGTTACCTCTTCACAGAAGATTCCTTGAATCGAGCAAGCATTTGTACCATTGCAGTAATGGTTAACTGCCCAGAAAACATTTGATGGAAGTAGGAGTTTGCTTCTGCCTCAATGTCATCTGCATATCCATCAGACGTAGATGAATAAGTAGTCCCACCATTTTGCAGCCTTGGATTTGAGTCTATAATAGACACATGCAACCTCTCCAGCTCCTCAGAAAGTTGTCCAGAGGTAACCAAGCCAGTATGAGTTTTGAGAACCTGTGATTGGACATAGTCAGATCCCTAATAAAAGTAAAAATTAAATAAGGCCAGGATAAGCAGAAAAAACAAATGACCCAAGTAGAACCTTCAAAAACGTCATTGTTGTCTCAACATAGAGATTCAGAACAGCACCAGACTGACAAAGAGATTTTCCAGATATGTTCTGTGATCCACCAAAATGTATATCCTTTAAGAACTTGAGGCACTCCTGCAAGGTAAGCCTAAATATGTCAGCTGCTTTTCTTTCTGTTATATTAAATTCAGAGCAGTACAACTTAAAATGTACGAGACCATAAAATTACATCAATCTGTACTAATAGTGTCTTAATAAATTGGAAGTGGAGGAATGAAGGAGCGCAATATTACCTCAAAGAAAATATCCTTGTATGTAGTTAAGTTGTTACTCAACCACTTCTCAAGGTCAACAAATTCTTTTCTTGACGAAAGGGCTGCTAACCTGATACTATAATATGAAGGGATAATTTCCAACACAAAGGATAGAATCTGCAAAACAAATAAAAATCAACAGTTAAGCATGGCAAATAACAATAACAAAGCTAAGAGATTTGCATTCAAAAGGGCAAGTTTAAAGACATATTGCAAAGGGTAACAATGAAATAATTAAACTAACAGGTCTCAAGGGAAGCAGACTTGGCTTCTTTAAAACTTTTTAGACTAGAAAAATAATCATTACGTGACAGCGGACAGCCAATTCTATCTTTCAGGAAAACAACTAAATGAAAGATCCAGACTTTATATTAGAACTACCTTTAGCTCTTGGCATGCATCCAAAATTCTTGTAATGCTGTCTAAATCACTGTTTTCAGAATCCATAATACCCCGCAAGACCAGATTGGGATTAACATGCCAGAGGTGTATAATCATTCCACTGCCTACAGCACTTTTTACTATCATGGGAAAAACAGTCAGAGATACTTCATGCTGGAGGAGGTTGTAAGCAGTCTGCAACGACAACAAATGCAAACTTCACAAGAAGAAAAGACATTTGAAAAAAAGGAATACAAACCCAAACCAATATGGATCCATTAGCTTGTACATTAATATGTGCCATCCCAAGAAGCAATATTTCAGGACAGTGTTTGAGTGGATAATCAAGGATCGAGCGAACAGAACTAGCATGACCCTTCTCAGCTAGCTGGCAGAGGACATCCAAGAGTTCAAGACACAACCATGCATGATTTGCATTTCCACTTTGAAGCTTGTCGCCATTAATTGCATCCATATACGCCTGCATAATGATATGTTATTCTGAAATTTTCGAGGAGATGGGAGCAAGAAACAGAAACCATGTAGACAGTGCATCATACCAGCTGGCTTACAGAGTGGGCAAAGGTGAAAACTTCTTGGGGTGCTGATACAGCAAATTTAAGGAAAGATAGCTGACCCTCAGTATTCTTCCAAACAGACCCACAGATGGCATGGAGAGGAAAAGGATCCTGCTATGCTCAGTTTCAAACAGTCAGAATATGCCAAAGAGTTTGCAGGTTGATCAATTAAGCACCATGAAAAAGAATGAATTGAAAGCATATGTACACATTCACATTCTGATATTATACCTTACAGGCATGTTTATATATAGACATGAGAAAAAAGAATGCTTCTTCAGTAGGAAGGAAAAATCCTTCATGATCAAGATTTTCAACAACCTGTATCCAATTGGTTCCAGGTGCCTGTATCAGAAAGCACAGAAAAGTGAAACCATTTACTTCATGTATTCAAATTCCAATTATTGAAATAAAAGATTCAGAGCAGAACGGGATCTTAAATTTTATTAAAAATTAAAACAAAAAACGCACAAGATGTTTGATTGTCTCTATCAAGACATCAATATTCCAAGAGCTCAGTGGCGGCAACTCAGACAAGTTGCCATATCCAAGGGCCGTGCCAAAAGTTAAGAATGTGCTCTGGTTGTCCTCCAGCCCAGCATGGGTACAAGCAATAGCACCAAGTAATTTAGAAAGGGTATTCTCAGTTAACGGCAAGAAAAGCGAAAAGGTTTCTTTGCACTGTGAGACATCAACCGAGCACCCATAGCCTAGTTCCTTCACAATATCTCCCATGTTCATTTCCTTCTGTATGTCAGCCAAAATAGCATCAAAATCATTTTCTCCACACTCATGGAACAACTCCATATTCCTGTAAAATACAAGGATAGCTACTAAGAAGGCATGTTAACACCAATAACAAAAATAGCAGCATCATAAATTAATGCTTGAATAATATAAGACAAGAAGGACTTCAACATAAAATTGTGGTCGAAAGCAGTTTTAATACCACTTTTGATTTTACCCACATTATACTTGAATGACATAATAAGTGGTTAACTTTATTAATAAGTGGACAATTTAAATGATGAGTGGTAAACTTAAATGATAAATGGTCAGATTTACTGTGATTAACATGACTTTTGACCCCAATTGTATTCTAGAATCACCCAGAAGACAAAGATTAATTAAATAAGTTACCACCTTAAAAAATCAGTCTCGCGCATCTCATTGGGCAGAAACGGAGTGAAAACAAAAGGCGACGTGTCCTTCAACTGCATCAATGATAATATCTGCATAGAGGAATCCACATGCTTGGAAAGGTCCTCAGACTGCCTGAGGAACATGACAATATTTTGAATTTGCTCAGGGCAACTCAAAGAACCAGGATTGGCACACAATTCCTCAATCTGAGACATACAAAAATTCTTGCCTAGAAAGCAACAAGATGTTAGGTCACACATTTAACAGTAATAACATGAAAAAAGAAATTGGAAGAACCAATACTTCAATAGTATGGAAAATGGTAACATGAAACAAACATTGCAAAAAGGTTTCTACCATTTGAGTCTTTGACAAGTAGAAAGTACATAAGAAAAACATTAAGCAAGAGCAGACATTAGCAACTAACTTCATACTTACCACATAGCCTGGTCTCAATATTCTCAGAATCAGATAAAGCAAGACTGATGGCAATTCTTTCCAGTAAAGACAACTGCAATGCATTACAAAAACTTTCTAAAAAGCTTTCGTCGATTTCTACATTCTTCATTGACTCAGAAAATACTGTACTGAAGTTTGGTTTGTCCAAGAGGTACTTAATGACTGCCCCAAGAATTGGCTGGTCCTGCACGTCTTTTAGTTCTCTTCTGACAAAGTTAAAGTGATCCAAGCATGTTTGAAGCAGCAAAATGCACCCAGCGGTTCCAAATTCAGTGAACTGCCAGTGAGAAACAGTGGATACCAAGAATCAAACCCAGTCAGATAGACAATATAGTCAAGACCCAAAACATGAATTCAAAAATTAAAGAACACCTAGAAGAAAAATTCAACAAGATAGCAAAGAACTTCACATATAAGATGGCATACATGATACACCAACAAACGCAAGCATGTCAAAAAAATTTATTAAAAAAATCCTAGCATAAAATTAAAAATTCACAGAAAAACAAGCAAATGAAGTGAAAAAATATTATTAAAAAAAAAGGATGATGCGTGAAAATTAAGAAAGAGCAAGAAGCAAATGAATGGGTGAAAAATGCAATGGAATCGAAGGAGTACTTGGCAGAGTTCAAGGAGAATGGAGTTGAAGTTGAGTTGGTTCAAGCTGTTGAGAAGGAACCGAATCTGATTGGACGCGGTGGAGGAGAAGTTCGCCATGGAATTGGAGGGTTAGGGTTAGGGTTAGGGTTTTGAAAGCTCAACGATGGAAGGGTTTGAGAGAGAAAGATGATGATTTGGGAATTGGGACTTGGGAGAGAACAGTGAGGGGTTTGAAAGAGAGAGAGAAATAGACAGAGACTAGAGAGAGAGCGGAGATGAATTTTATTTTATTTTATTTTTAACTTTTAGTAAAAGCGATCTTGTTTCGTGTAATACGGAAAAAATAATTGCATAAATTATTTGAAATATATGCGCAATCTAAAATATATGCATTGAAAAAATTATACTAAAATTAAAATGTTATCTAATTACTTGTATGAAAGTATATGAAGAGTGTTTGATTGTAAAATTAAGTATCATTAGTATAACAAACTAATATACTCAGGTTTAAGAGGTGGGCATAAAAAAATGAAAAATGTAATGTATCATTAAGCCAAATTGAATTGAACAAAAAAAACTATAAGTTTAAGAAAAATGCTAAATCGTACGAAAAAGCTTTCGTAAAACACACAAATGAAAATAAGAAGTGTAAATGTGTTGTGTTTTGTCATGTATAATTTTATATTTTAAATATGTTTATTTCTTTCTTTGAACATGATTGGTCATTAGCCATTCGTAAAAGTTTTTGTAAAAAAAAAAAATTCGTTAGCAATAGCATTGCTGTAAGGTTTAATACCAATTCAATTTTTTTCTTGTGAAGTTGGTGTAGTTAGTTATTTATGATATATGTAATTTAGTTAACTACATTTAACCAAATTAAACTGAATTATTATTATTTTACAAAAAAAAAAAGCTAAATCAGCCATCCGAATTCACAAACTTCTTACCCAAATATTGGCCTTTGCCTTTACCACAAACTTCTTTTGCTCCGTCCATCATTGCCACATTTTTTCACTCTATTTCCACATTCTTTACTTTTTTTTCATCTTGTTTTTTTCATTTTCCTTTTCAAGTGATTTTCCCAAATTGGTAATTTATTTCTTACTTTCACGTCGTAAATCAAATTTATTTTCATTTTTCTTTGCTTCTTCCACATTCTGTGAAAAGAAAATCATCGATTCTTGGAAATGAGCTTTCAACTATATTTTGAAATTGAAGTGGATTAATTAAGATGAATTTGTTGTTTATATTTTTTTTTTTTGGTTTCCCAGAGTATTCACTGCGAATGACTGTGGGGACTAACCTCTCGAGGTATTGAGATTCATTTAAGATATTGACCTCTCCCAACAGATATTTTTTTATACACATGGGTAAAGAGTTAAACCCCTAACCACATGCTTAAGAGGCCTAAATATCTACTAATTATGTCATATCATGTTAATTTGTTGTTTGTAATTTGATTGAGAAGATGCATTACTTGCTTTCAATTTGAAATGCTATAGTTATATATGACGTTGTTCCGGTAGTTTACAATATGTTCTTCAGCATTTTTTTTTCATTCTTATATTTTTGTTTTTTACAATTATATTTACCAGTTGTTCATGAGAATTTAGTTCCACGTCTATGGCTTCATGCTTTAGTGATTCTTTTTTACTTCCTTCATTTTAGTTTTTTTCGAATATCAGATTTGTTATCCGTAACCAGAATAACCAAAATAACAATTTATTTTATTTTAAATTTTTATTGTAAAATGGATATAATTTAGTTCAAAAATACCATACAATATTTCTAGTTTATTACAATTTGGTACGAAACCAAACCCAACCATGCCTACCCCTACTCAAGTTTGGGCCATTTGCAAGCACCCCGCCCTACATTGACTCGGTGCTTTACATTGCGCTTAGAATGATTAAAATATGAAATTAATTTGATTTCAAACCAAATTTTATATTTTAGAATTCATTATAAAAAATTGAATTTGAGTGATTCGTAAGTCAATTTTCATGTTTGGAACCTTAGAAGATGAATGAAATACTTTTTGTTTTAAAATGTTTACTTCATTACCTTTATCTAGAATAAATAAGATGTATAAATTAATAAGGATAAAATCATCAATATAAATTATTAATGCAAATCAAATCTCATCAATTTTGAATGAATTTTTACATACACACAACTTAAATGTAAAATGATTACAAAATCAAATCCTATTTTATAACTTTACAAACAAAAAATTTTATTTATAAATCAAATCAATTCTCAAAATACGTAATTCTAAGCATACTCTTAGAGGTTTCTCAACTAATAATAACATTTTGATTTGTATGTTTCCTATTTTTTTTTCAATAAAAACAGAAGAAAAAAACATAATTAAAACGTATTTAATTGGGTTTTAGTAAAATTGTTTCTTAAGAAACATTTCTTTAAAATGGGACCAAATATGAAAACAACAAATAATTATTTTCATCTTTTTTGAAACAAGAAGTTAAAAATATGGTAAGTTTGTAATTATAATAAAATTAATCAAATATGTTTTCTAAAAGTTGAACATCTGAAATTAAAAACCATTTTCGAGAAATAAAAAAAATGAAAAGAAATACTGTCTCAAACTAAACATACTCTAATATTTACGTTATAACACTTAGATTTCCTAACGTAGGGATTTGGAAGTTAGTAATGTCTATCTTTTCGTTCAAACAAAAATGTCATACTTATCTGTTTTGGTAATTAGTAGAGTGTCATAGCTTCAAACTTTCATATAGTCATCAAAAAGAAAAATCTTCTAATTACCTAAACAAAAAATATTAAATACTATTTAAGAGAATTTAACATTTAAAAAAATTAAATCTAAAGTGATTAATTATTCTCCTATTTTTTTCTCATATTTTTAATCCCTCTTCTTTTTTTGTCAACTCATTATCCTTCCTTCATTCTTTTTTATGTCTCTTTAATATAATGTCTTAAAAGAGAATAATAGGACTTTTTGCTTGAAAGAAAAAATGGAGGTTACTCACATCCACAAAAAAGAAAGGAGATTAACAAATCCCTATATATATATATATATATATATATATATATATATTATGCTAATTATTTCGCAATCCTCTAATAGTACATCATTTCTAATAGTATATTTCAAGGCTCTTTTACAAAAAGGTAATATACAGGTGCTCTCTTCTAGGGAAAAGATTGTTCAACCGAACCATTACTACTCTTATTTCCAATCCTAATTTGTTACGTGTCTCTTGTATTTTGAATTTAAAAAATAGATAAAAACCCTGCCATGCCTTTGTTTTTTTCATTTTTGTGGAGTCTTAATGATTCATTATCCTTCTTGAAACTTATCTTCTTCTTTTCTAGATATTCTCTCCGTCTCAGAATCGTGAACCTCGTCAATTACCTACTTCATGTCCTAAATCGTTGCAACTATTGAGTTGGATGAGTGTTGTGTTTGAAACCCTAACTCTTCTTTTTTAACTTCATTGCTTATATATGGATTTGCATTTTGTTTTAGAGTTGTTCTATCTATCGTTTCTTTTGCATATTCTTATCTTTTTTTTCTTCAGATTCCTTTCCAATGGCTACTCATTATAATTCTGTTAACAAAATCTAAAGAGGCGTAGAGGATAAAGGTTCGTGTTCTTCGATTCTGGACTTTGGCAAGTTTTAACAACCCTTAGATATCTAAACTCCATTGAAATGGTGTTGATGGATAAATCTGTTAGTTTTATTTCAAAAATATAATACACTGTTAATGCAAAATTGGTTACCTCATCATCTATGTTTTTTCTTTCATCTATACTACTATAAAGAGGATTGTCAGGTTTAGTATCCAATTTCTTTTATCCCAAAAAAACCATCCTCATTCATCAAACACAATTTAAACAAAAGGGATAAAACTATAATTTTATATTATCACTAACTCCCTAATTACCACGTTACTCTCAAAAAGTTTCAACTGCTTACGAACTGCCTACGAGTTACCACGTTACTCGATATTCAATTTCATAGACACTGCGCCTCTTACCCGACTGCAATCAAAGAGCAGTTTGCAGTTTATGGGAGCAGCACATGTCTCTCTCTTATTGGCTTCTTTGCTCATCATCCCTGCAAACCGAATTTGCACCATGGCCATGGGTTCCAGAAAGGGTTCCAATCATCACTCCGCTGACGGTGCAAGTCATGGGTTCCTTTCTATTCCTCTTTAATCTCTTTCTCTCTGTTGGTTAGTTCATGGATTTTTTATTTTTGTTAGATTTTCATGCCAGAAAAATCTTCATTGGAGTTTTAGCGAAAGACACAACCTTCGGTGAGAAAGCTTATCTTTTTCTTTTATGGGTCTCGCTGAAATCCTTATCTATACCTCTTGATTTCATTACCTATTTCATTCAGGAGGACCGTGTGATTAATAGCAAGCAGGTATTGCCCTCCTCTTACTGTTTCAATCACAAAACTAACAAAATAATAATAATATCACGATTTTGTATTTTTTTTGTCAGAGGCCCGTGTTGTAATTCAATCTAAGTTGAATTCTCTGTCATCGTCCATATCACTTTCGTCACATGCGCAAAGGGATTCACTGCAACCATCGTGAGTTGCGGAGATGAGAACCCTTTTCATAAAAAGGCTTCAGTACTCGAACTCTATTCACCAGATCTTCGACACTCTCTTTTGCTGATTCTCTTGCTCCAAGGTAAGACTTTTCTACCTATCCACTTCACCGTATTGCCGATAAATATAAAAACAGAGCCTGATTATCATATATTCTGACCTAGAGTTCTTGAGCATTCCCGAAATTTCCTGTCTTTGTGTTTCTTCATGTGGGGTTCTTGCTGCTTTACATAGATCCATGAGTTTATCATGCATATGGGTATTTGAATTGCCTTGAATTCAGAATCTAATCGCCTCCAAAGTTTTCAAATTTTTTGTGTAGGAACTATAAGCAGGTATTGCCCTACTCTCTGTATCTATTAATGTATTGGGAACTTTGTGGAAATGGAAAATTTGTTATTAATATTTTGAGGAATATAGTTCTGATTTGATTTCCATGATGGATTTTGACTAGGATGAGATCAAAAGGACTATTCCAAAGGGTTCAACACAAGCTAATGATATAATCATTTCATTCTTAGATCGAATTTGTGTTGAGCAGGCTTCACCGATTTGATTTTGGAATTTGTGTTGATGCTACTTCGTGAGGCCTTTTTATTGATGTTTACATCCTGATCGAGCGTCGCTTTAGGAAAATTAATCTAGATTTGAATTATTCTTCAAACTTTGATACTTTGAGATATCCTGGTCGGGGAACTATTATTATTCTTCCAATTCCAACCTTTTTTTTACTTCCTAATGATTATTTTTTTTTACTTTCTAATGCTTCAAATTCCTGAATTTTCTTCTCCATTTATTCTCCCCCATTTATTACCTGAAAAGGTTAGTGGTGTTGAATTTGATTTACCCCTTGGTTCCATGTTGCTATAAGATTTAATATGCAGCAGCAGTGATGGATTTCTTTCAAATTCGTATGACTAGATTCAAAATGGTGCTATAAGCATAAGCACAACCGAGTGGAACCCAGTTCCATTCATACTATTTCTAATTTCTCTATTTGGTTTCGTTATTTCTTTTGTTATTTTCATTATCCCCACTATCACCAGGTCCAAGTTGCATGAACACAGAAGTCTGTCTTAAAATACCACTTTGTTATGATCCACAATACTCTATCAGTGAAATAGTTTCCCACTTTTTACTATAGTGTCTAACTTATCCTATAGGATGTTGACAACTGTCATGAATGCTATATTTCTTCAAGCAACAATGGAGAGTATTGGCATCCCTACTCAGTCTGTTGCATTTCACATGTCCGAGGTTGCGAACCATATATACGTAGAAATTTTGTGAGGCATTTGGAAAAATGAAGGATTGTCATTTTTGCTGCTGGAATTGGAAATCCATTCTTTACTACAAACACTGTTGTAGCAATCCGATGTGATTTAGTTTGTTAAATTATTATTGCTAGAATCTAAAACTAACATACCAGTTACCAATTTAGGTTCTATTTGTTTTATTGTTGATGACTTTTTTGATATTGTTTTCATTCTGACTACTTCACAAAGGACGTAAATTTATATGAACCACTTTTTTTATAAATTTTTGTAGAATTAAGTTATATTCATGTCTATTAATCGTTTCCTTATCCTATAAAAAATGAAGTGACTTATCTTGATAAGCTGCTCACCCCTTCCCTTCTTCTGGTGCAGTTGTTGTCTTCAATCTAAACAAAACAGGTAACATAGATAAATCCATTAAAGACGAGAAGGTTGACACTTTGATTGGGGCGACGTGGAATTCTACCATGGCAAGAACATAGAAATATTTGGAGTCCAATTACCGAGTGATTCTTTCTTGGATTTTTCTATACCATCTTCAGTTTGAAGATGCCAAAAATATGGCGCACGCGCTACTTTCTTGGGTTTTAATTCACATTTGATTAAGTTACATCAACTCATGTTTTTAATATTTCAATAGCCTCCACAAATCATAAACGAACATTCAAAATGTTTTTTGTTCACTTAAAAAATGCTATATTTTAATAATAACTTGATTTATGGAAGAAGTTGATTTACTTGGGTGATGGGCACTAGAGACGGATCATGGATCCATGTGAGATTATCTATACTACAAGGGTATTCCCCTATATATAGTATCTAAATTCATTTTTCCCAAAATGACATTACACTTATTTGAAAATAGTTTTACATATAAATTTATATATTTTCCACAAAATGATCACTTATAATTACTTTTTTTAAAATAAGCATTTATTCTAAAATTTATTTTTTAAAATAAGGGGAATATTTTTTTAGGAAAAAAGTAAATAAATGGATACTAAATACTTAAAATACTATAACAAAATAAATAAAAATAAAAAATGTAAATTGACAGGCACGTAAGTGCCTGTCAATTTGCTAGTGTAAATTAATATTATTCAAATTATTTGGTGGTTATATTGTTGATGGGATGCATTTATGAGGAAAACATTGGTTTATAAGTTCAAGTCTTTGCTGACCGAGGGTAAGGTGTATGTTTATGACATATCTTGCTATTGGTGGCAACATTGGAATTCGATCAAAATTTTCGACTGCAAACTGTTGAGATGTGTTTGTCCTAATGGCAGCTATTTAACATGTAGTATGTAATATTTTATATATTTCACTTGATCTCTTATAACTTCTTGCTATTACATGATAAATATAGGTATATCATAAGATGACAAGCATTAGATGTATCATTGTTGATATCATGAAAGCATGCTTGTTTCATCTCTATGTACTTGAATTCCATGCAAAGTCAAATAGGGGGAGATAGTTCTGATTTGAAAATATGAGAAACATTAAGTTTTGACGATTCTACTTTTTTTAGCATTGTGAACTATAGTTATTAAACTTAGATCAATAATCGACTCAGTTAGGGTACTGAGTCAATAGGTCATTGGTTTAATCGATAGGTCACTAGTTGAACAACATAAAATTAAATAAATATATGCCTACATAAATACATATAAAAATACACACTACATATGATGATATTTATCATTATAAACAACTAAAGTACTCTCATTTTGAGAGAAATGATAACCTTAAAAATAAAAATAAGAATTTAACTCTTAATTCATTTTTTAAAAAAAGAAACTCTAATTTTTCATAAAAATACTCATAACTCACAAAGTAAGGGATTTATTTTTTGGGGAATCAGGTGACCAAATCCCCTTTAATCCTAATCGGCAAAGAGTAGATCTTAAAAACTCATGAAATAAATATCTAGTTCGTCCAAATTCGACAAGTAAATTAAAAGATATAATTAATAAAAATATTGATTTAAAAATAAAATAAAGAACTAAAAATTGAGTTGAAGAAATAAAGGGGAAAAAATTGGTTTTAAAAAGACTTGGTCCAATTCTTTCCCACTTGCCTAGCCCAATTCATATTTGCCTCAGTGTAACCTATAACCTTGGCCCGTTAATTAACTCACAACCATATTCATCTTGATCTCCAAACCCAAATTAGCCCATGGCCTGTTAATTAACCCAGCCTAGCCCATACCCGAATGACCAACCTCACCTGCTCCACTCCAAACTCTGAAGAGAAACCCCAATTCCTTTTTCATCCCAAGCCACTCTCACAAATCCTAACCACCACTCTGCACCCACTTCACCCTTTACACAGGCCACCTTTCACCCCCAACCTTGCAAACTAAATCCTAACTTCCCATCCCCAAACCAAACTTACACACTAATCTCATCTAACACGCAATTAAGAGAGGGAAAAAGGATGGTGAAAAGCTAGTGGTAGAAACCGGAAGAGAAGCAGTGGGCAACATATTTTAGGGAGGATTTGACACGAGAAGGCCAACTCACTGTTAGAAATGGCTCCTTTGCATTTGGGTGGGAGAAGTCCCACATTGGAAGGAAGTGGGAACTTCTCCCACCTTGGAGTCTATATATAGAGGTTGATGTCTTCATTGTACAGTATCCCTTCAATAACAATACAACAAATATTGTATTCCTATTTCTTTTTGTAAAAAGGTAATTATATTAACAATTAGGTCCTTATTTGTAAAATTGGAGTTTTCTCCTTTGGTGATAGTGGATTGATTACCAGTGCTCAGAGGAGTAGGTAACATTTACCAAACATCGTTAAATTTGGTTAGTGTTCTCTTCTTTTATTCCTCTGCATTATTATTTGTTTGATTTTTGCTTTATTTCTGTTGTCTTATATTTCAATAGCTATGGAAATATTTGTCTGATTAGATAATGCATGTCAAGGGAAATTCTGTTTAGAAAAGACTAGGTTTTTAAGTGTGTCCATTGTGACCTACCTCTCTTTTCTAAGAACTTTCCTGGTGTACTGTTTACATTAGAAAATTACTCGATTTCCTAATTATTGGTGTTAGAAAGTGAACCTCTAGACACAACACTCGCAACCACCCCTATGCCTTATACACCATCCTATGCCAGAGGCCATTCCTCTGGTACCAATTCAGAAACCAACCAACCTCCACATGCTTAGACTCAAGTCATAAAGCAGGGTAGAAAGCAGGGGTGGACACTGAAGGAATTCCTCAATAAAAGTGGGATAAGTAGATAATTTAGGGGACTTTTGGATTTTCTTTAGGTAATTTTGTTTGTGAGGGTGAGAAGTTTGGGATTGGAAGGTGGATCAAAAGCTAAAAGGTTAAAAAAGAAGACTTTGCAAAAGATCAATCACCAGCTTGAAGCACATTAAGGGGTAACAAGGACTCTTACCCTTGTTGGTTTTATTTTTTATTTTTACTGCTATTTTGGTCTATAATTCAAATAACAACTTGATTCTAAAATAGTTAAATTGGTCTCTTGAGTTATTTTCTTTGATGTTTTGAGTTATTTCATAATGTGGATGTATCTATTGTTTCTAGTTCTGGTTGTTTTCTGAATGCTTTCATGTGAAACAGATCTTTTGGAATTTATATTTTTAATTTGAAGAATGTTGATTGACTTTGTTGGTTATATGGTGATGTTAGGTTTAATTACATTTTGCATTTTGGTTTTTGATAGAATATCAATTTAGTTAACGATTATGGATATGCATGCTGACTAGTGATATAGAGATACTTGACAAACAATTGATTAGCCTGCATATAGCATTTTAAAGTCATGTGATGCATACATATGTAATGTGTTGGTTTGAAAATGTCTAGGAAAGGCCTAAAAGTCATACTGCGTTTGCTTTTGCCTTTGTTACCATGCATTCCCAAGTGCATTCTCTGCATTGCCTGGTCTTTGTTAACTAAAATGAGAGTTAAGTTATTCTTTAGAATAAGAGCATTCTTGGCTATTTGAAGTTATTTGGTTGTTATCTTTTGGATATTGGTTTGTTGGATACCATTTTAGTGGTTATCGAGAGTGTCTTTCATTTGTTGCCTCATGAATGAATTGTGGGTGCTTAATTTTCAATATTGATTCAATGAATAATTAGGTTTCTTTTCAATTTGTGATTATAAAATTGTTAATTCTTCTTTCTCTGTTCTTGTCACAATTGTTCCAGAGGGGGTGCCCGCGGTGGGTGTGGCAGCTAGATTTTAAAATTAAATTTCAAAAGAGTCGCCACAAATTTTATTTTAGTTTGAGAAAAATAAAAAAAAATCCCTTTTAAATTTTTTAAAAACTAGTCTGTGAATCAAAGTTGAGTTCGAGAGTCTATTTATATAGAGAGATGGTAGAAACACTTAATATCACTGTACCCTTAATACATTTGTCCTAAGATAAACTACCCTGAAGTTAATTATGTGAATAAAAAATATTCAAACATATTTAACTTACCCCATAAAACAAATAATCAATGACAACAATATATAAACAAGTAAATCAATAATTAAAAATTAAATCATGATATTTACTAGTACGAAAAATCAAATATTAAAATATTTACAAGTAATAAAGAAAATGAAGAAAAAAAAGATTAAAATATTTACATATAGAGAGACAATAAAAAGTAAAGATTAAAGATTAAATTACAAAATTTACAAGTTTAGAAAAAAATAAAGGAAAAAAGAAATTAAAATATTTACAAATTTGACTTGCTGTGAGTGTTTATGTATCCCCTAAGTGCAATGAAAAATTCAAAGTCACATTGTTCTGTAAAAAATAATTATGGTTTAGTTAATTTTAATTAAGAAAAATATTTATTTATTTAAAAAATTAAAAGGAAAAAAGAAAACAAAGCAGAAGGACTAAATTATTAAATAAACAAATCTAAAAGCATAAGGTAATACTAAATGAAAAAAATACAAAAAAAATACAAAATTTATAACAAAATAAAAATAAAAATGTTAAAATAGAGACAAAGATATAATGAATAACAAAATAAACTAGAAAGAGATATCACTAAAAAGGAAATAGAGAACAAGCAAAAATAAAATATCAAATAACAAATTAAAAGGAAAATAATACAAAACAAAAATAAAGAGCAAATAAGTAAATGGATAATAAAATAAATTTAACAAATAAATAATAAAGTAACAAGTTAGACATGATAAATAAGTTAAATAAAATAATAAAAAAGTGGCATACAAATCAAATTAAAGAGTCATAAGTTGAGAAATACAGATAATATCGAAAGAAAACAAAAACAAAAAAGACCAAATAAATAAATAAGACAAATTCAAAAGAAGAAAATAAAACTAAAAGGAAAATAGAAAATAAAAAATTAATAAAAAAATAAAAACAAAAATAAAAATAAAATAAAAAAGGGCATGACACTTTTGATTTAGAGTCAAACAACCAAGGATAAGGAATCATCTCATTTTGCTTACGTCACAGCCTCCATTTGACATCTATAGAACTGAGCAAAACGTTCAAACTTGGAGCAAGGTGCATGTTCAAATTTTAAAAATTTATGCTAAAACTTTGGGAGTCTACAAGAGGCCACTGCAGAAACTCCTTACTTGAAGCTAGATGTCAGCCAAATAAGCAAATGAAGCTGAAGGTTAACTTTCTCCACTATGATACAGCCATTTAGACTACAAACTCAAAGCAATAATAATATGAAGATTCAAGAGATTACCTCTTATCAACTATGGAATTGGAGAAATTCTTGATGGCAGCCACGTCTCTTGTGTCCCCTTGAGATGTGCCTCTTTACTTTCCCTATTACCTAGCCAAATTTTAAAGGTGAACCTTGTGAATATTTTGTGCTTCTTTGTGTTTTTTAAGTTTAGCTCTTTTAGTTCACAGTTTATTTAACTTGGTTAATTTCAGTTGCTTTGTCATTTACTTGAAGTTATTTAGTTTTTGTTCATGTCGCATGCTGAGTGAGGTAGTGATGGAATTTGTTTTTAATGTGTTTGGGATTTGTAATTGCTTCTTTGAAATTGTTGAACACAAGGGAGCGATGCTGAATGCATTTTCTATTATGATGAAAGCTATTTTTTTTTATTTGGGATGTTCTATGTGTGTCTTGACAATTGAATTGCTTGTTTTTATCATTTACTTGAGGCATTGGCTTTTTCTTGGAGTACTTCATGATAAATTATATTTATAATGGGAGTTGGCTACTAATTTGAATTGAGAGGTAATTGGTGTCACATACAAATTTTTTTTTTAATTTAAAGCATTTTGTTAACATGGAACCTATATGTTTAATGGTCAAGACCTCTTCTTGTTAAGTCATGGACATGGTTGTTGATTGATTTATTATGTTTGTCTTAATGGTTTAATGTGTTATGTTTTGATGATGACAAGAATTGGTTTATTTCAAGATCTGTAGCAACGATGATTGAACCAAGTTGTCTCCTTAAGATCAGGATGTGATTTGATCAATTCAAGACAAAATTTAAGGGGGATTGATGTATTCATAATGTAATCAAGGAAATTCAATTAACATAATTCAAATAAAAGAACAACCATTCCAAGAATCTATCCGAATTCCAATTGATCTATCATTGACCACTAAACATGCAATTGAGTTCTGATGAGTCTTATTTAGTACTTATATTTCATATCTTTATCGTATGATTTTGTGAGATATTATCTCCTAATTGATATTTATTTACTATTTATTTTAGGAAAGTTGATCTTTGAACAAATCTATTGTAATTATGGTAATTTGTGCAAAGAATCTTCAAGGGATGAAAATATGAGATTTAGTCAAAGAATAATAAGGAAACCCAATCAAAGGCTAATTAAGGAAACTCAATAAAAGGTTATTCAAGGAAACAAGGAAACTTAATTATAAGCAAATCAGGGAAACTTTTGCTATCAAACCAGTTATAATAAATTAGGTATAACTTTCACTCCAGGAGTGCAAATGACATAATTCCGGTGGCTATGGAAAGATAAGAGAAAGATCTACAAATCTTACTTTAACAACTTTCACTATTCAACCAAATTTGATGAGATACGTCCAACCCAAGTTAACCCCTTTTATAAAGAAAGGTGGCAGCAACATTCAATTGCTTGAGAGTTTCTTATTTCTTATAAAAAGGACTTTTTCTGTCCTAGAAGAGAGAGGAGCTTGGGGAAAAACCACCAGCATTGAATGTAACATCCCTAAATTTTGATTCTAATCTTAATTCTAGTTTAACTAAATCATATGGAAGTCTTAGTGTAATTTTCTGGAATTGGGATAAATTGGGAATTTTTAGAAACCACCAAGGGTATTTTGGTCATTTTACACCCTCAGTGGCAATTTCGTGAATTCTCATTCAAGTGGGGGGCAAAGTTGACAAATCAACTTCACCCTCTCTTGTTTAAGGAACCGTGCATGTGTGGAAGACCATATGGTCATCTTCTTAAAATATCAAATTCTCCATAGCCAAGGTTTTCCAAGCTTTCAAGGTCCAAAGTAAGTGTTTTTACTCATCTTTTGGCTTAGGTTATTTGATGGTTATTGATCATCTTCATCTCTTCTTCAATCCTATGGTTTTAGTTTAATGGAGAACTCATGTTCATCTTTGAGAATCAAGAACATAAATTCTAAAGTTCTTGTATGATTTGGTTGTTTCGAAGGAAGTTGAAGAGGAAGTTCTCATAAGGATTTTGGTTGGTTTGATATCACCTCAATCGTAGTTCTTGTCCTAAATCATTGCTAGGTGAGTGTGGGTTGATTTGTGATATGGTATGGTGTTATTTAGGGTGTGAGTTTAAGTCATGAAGATAAGAACTTTTATGTGTTAAGGTTATTTTTGAATGTTTGGATTGTTACTTGTATTCAATAGTATGGATGTATGAGAATGATTGGATTTGCTACTTGTTCAATGAAATGAATGAATGAATGAATGGATGGATGAATGAATGAAGTTTAAGATAAGAGGTATATGATCAAAACTTGATTTTTATGACTGTGAATCGATTCACAAGATGTGTGAATAGATTCACAGACTTGTGAATAGCATTGTAAATGAATTCACAGACTTGTGAATAGCACTGTGAACTCGTGAATAGCATTGTGAATCGATTCACAACATTTTGTGAATAGATTCACAGACTTGTGAATAACATTGTGAACTCGTGAATAGCACTGTGAATCGATTCACAACATTTTGTGCATAGATTCACAGACCCATGAATAGCATTGTGAATAGATTCACAATAATGTGTGAATAGATTCACAATAGTGTGTGGATAGATTCACAATATTGTGTGAATAGATTCACTAAGAGATTCATTGAATATATTCATAGAGGCTTAAAATGATAACTTAGTACAATGAAGGGATGTGTAACTAAGTGAAAGTGGTTAAGAGGATTGAGCATAATACTTGTGTGGTTCAATCATAAATTGAGAGGATTGAGTATAATACTTGTGTAGTTTAAATCTTGTATGGATTAAATGTGATGTTATTATGATATTATGATTGAGCATGATATGAATATGAATGCATTGCATTGCATAGTGAGATGACCTAACCGGAAGGGGTTAGTGTACAATATGTGAGAGATTACCTAACCGGAAGGGGTTAGATGAAAAAATAAGCGGTGCATAATTACTTGAATTGCATAGTGAGATGGCCTAATCGGAAGGGGTTAGTGCACGATACTTGGGGGTGCCTAACCTACGGGATTAGATGGAAACAGAATGACATAAAACATTGCATACTGCATAATTGTGAGGGCCTAACCGGAAGGGGTTAGTGCACAACAAGAGGAGTGGAGAAAGAAAAAGTGTGAAGAAAAGGCGTGAACATCATGTGCATTCATAAACTCATTGGATATATTGGTTTGATATTACTTGATATATTGAATTGTGTGTATGCTTACATTCTAATTACATGCATTTCATATACAAGTTTTATTCACAGTCACTGGGAAATTGTTCTCACCCTCTCTTTCTCAGATTCGCAGGAACACCCCGGACCCTCTATGGGTTAAATATGAAGGATTCTATGATACTTGTCTTTTGGTGGAGTTGAGCTCAATTATGTAATTATAATATGATGTGTATTTTATATTACTCTGATGTAGATGTGACAATGAAACTGATGAACTACTGTTGAAGTTCTCAGTTCTGTTAATATTTTAGTGTGCTCAGTCAGGATAGTGTCTAGTATACACTTGTATAATGTACGTACTCTGATAATATTTTGAATGAGATCGAAGATCTCTTGTTGATATATATATATATGTACTCTGGTTGGTTTGAGATGATTATTTGGAATCTGCTGTTTATGAATGACATTTGGGAACATATGAGAAACAAAGGAAACACTGCCGAATTTTATATATAATAAAGGACAAAAAATTCCACGTAAGACTTATGAGTAGTAAATAATAGGTCTTACATTGAAGGTTCTTGGAGACTTTGAAGATCAAGAGGAGTTCATCATAGATTCATCTTTCATCTTCTTCTTTAATTTCTCTTTGTTCATTGTTATGTATTGGATGGTCCAAGTAGTAGGGCTATGTTTTCTTTTCCTATCATGATCTAAATCCCTTTCTTTAAGGTTACAACAGATCTTTGCATGTAGTTTAATTTGAATCTCTTCCTTATTGCTTAATTTCAATACTTCTTGGTTTGTTTATTCAATCTTGTGTTTAATGCTTCTAATTGCTTGATCACCAATTAGATTGATTAGGAAACTATAAATTGAACTTGGAAAAGGGAATTGGGAGTTTAGCCATAGATTGAGTAGCTTATGAACATTTTTATCCCATTTAGAGAGTAAGTTGTTTTGCTTCTGGGATAGAAATATACAATCAAGCCATAGGAAATTAAGATTAGGATTTGAACTTAAAGAACTTTTTTCAATTGAATTCTCACAGGAATATACGGAGTTGAATTAGAAGAAGTATGTTTGCAATACCATTGGAAGAGGGTTGTCAATACATTAGTGCCCTAAATTAGCAAACTATAAGTGTTGGTTGAGAGAAGAGGGAAGAAAGGAGAATTACATAAAATGCAAAGTGAAGTTGTGACCCTAGGCTCTTCTATAGATTGGTTAAGTCTAATTTACATTGTTACTTGTTTATTTATTTGTGTTTATCGTTTCTTTTACAATCTCCTTTATAATTATTTTCATTCATTTGGATACAAATAAGAAATCTAATTTTAGTAATTAGCATTTTTAGTTTCAAGTCCTCGTGGGAACGATACTCTTCTCATTACTTTATTACTTGTGGCGACACGTGCACTTGCGTAGTGAAAACTGTCAACAAGTTCAATTGATTGGATAACCTAGATCTAATGGAGATCTCTGCATTAGATATAGTATTCACTACTAGATGATCATTTAGGATTCAACTAACAAAATATACATAACTTGCAATTGCACAATTTATGAAAATCGATGCTAGTTTCAATTCAAGAATTCTATTAGCATAAGTGACAAATTTGCACACCTAATCTTTTCAATTCAAGTAATGAAACTAAGATTAATCAATCATAATAAAATCACAATTAAAAATCAAGAACAAACAAATAGAGATCTCCAAAAGTTCATTCAAGATTAAAATTAGAGAAGAAGAGAAAATGCAATTGAACATCAATTTTGAATTTCAAGACAAAGTCTCAAGATCAAACCAGAACTCTTTAAAGATCTTGAATTGATATCTAAATTAGCCTCTCATTGCTATAGTCCAAGGAAGCTTATGGAGGAAGAGAGAAGAGAGAGAGATAAAAGCTAGAGCGAAACTCAAAAGACTAGAGAAAATGAGGGAAATGAAAAGTTTGTTCTCGTGTTTTGTCTTTCCCTCCAAATAACATATCTTAAAAAGCAATTTATAAGTCTGTCACTGGATTATGACTAATCTACATCCTCTTAGATTTAATTAGCTATCTTATCTGTCTAATTTTGGCTTAAGATGAGGAAGTTAGATCCAAATTAATTTATGGAGGTAACTGAAATACCTGCTAACTTCATGTGGGAAGCACACTATCAAAAGTGTTGGCTTTGAGAAGGTGGCCTTGGATCTTGTTGGGCAGTTGAATGACTGTAGAGTGATAGAAAGACATGCGTTAGTTTCCTTCTAGCTCCAATTCTGTAGGGAAAACTTGAAAAATCTTATACTAACAAATTCAAAGTATCTTTTTTGTTTTAAAAAAAGATCAATTTCGATCAATGAACTACCTTCGGTTGCAAAGGGGCGCCCTTGAGGAAGCTGCATCAAAACCTGAAACTCATTCTTTTCCTCAAAAGTATGAAAATCAACATTATTTCTTTGGTGTTTGTCGGAAACTCTCTCAGGAGATAATTGACACTCACGCAGAAGAAACAATACTCCAGCGGCAGTTATCTCCCTAGACATCTTTGCTTCATTGAAAGATAAAGAGAATAAAGGATTTTAAAAAGAAAATGTCGAGGCTGGAAGATGGAGAGAATAAAGAAATTCCTGGGAAAAGGGGAATGAAATTATCGAGACAAGAATATAATAATCAAATAATCAAAAAAATGGGTCCTACCATAGTTATAACTAAATTTCAAGTGGGACTTTTTTTTTTAATCCACGTGTCATTTTCTCTGAACGAGAACACATGCAAAGGGTTTCAGCGTTTGAAGAAGCAAATATTGTGGGGGAGAAGCTATGCATTAAGATTTTAAGCAAAGAAGAGTGCCTTAGAAGTAAGAAGTATATTGGGAGGCCAACTATCATTTATAATTCTCTTATAATACTATGCTCGATATTCATTAATTTTTTTAAAATAAATATAAACAAATGTCAAGCAATAAATGAAGTTTTGAAGAAAAGTAAAAAAGGTTTTCATATAAGGAAAAAGTAAGTTTTGGAGGGAAAATTTTCTCTAAAAAGCTGACACTTATATAAAACTTTTCTTTAAATAACTTTTGAATTGTATTGTTTATAGATAGATGTACACACAAAACACATTATTATTTTTTAATTACTTTAAGTAATGGGCTCCACTAAGGAGGCCCACAACAATATGATTGCTAGCGTTAAACATGGCATGGTCTCACAGTTGTATAAATCCTAGCTATGTGCTTGCTGGGTTCTTGTTTGTTTCAATTGAAATACTTAACAGGTAAGTAGTAAGTGGCTGGTTTACTGGTTGAACCTACCAGTCTGGTATAGGTTGATAGTTGGGAGTAACTGTAACTATGGTTGTTAATAAAATGAACTACTCTCCTTGAGTCATGTTGATAACTTTTTATCACTTCTAATAAATGTAAGAAAATTGTTAGATTAATTATTTTAATTAATCGATTATGTGGATTGACATTAATCAATTATTAGGAATTAGTGTTAATATATATTAATTATGGTCAATTGTTGATATTAAAACACTTGACCAATATGATGAAATTAGTGTTAATATATATTAATTATGGTCAATTGTTGATATTAAAACACTTGACCAATATGATGAAATAGTATTGGGTATAACCTTATGAACGACCCATGATCGGTTGAGTCTTTCACTTAGAAGCCCATTGAGAAGTCATTGCTCTCATCTGGAGTTTATATATTTTGCCTCCCCATTAAGCAAAAGAAAAACACTTGTCATACACTCCAAGAAGAGGGTAGTTCACTCTCACACTTTGATCTCTCATCCTTCGTTCACCACATCCATGCAGGATTCCAGGTACATAATCATTGATCTAACTCTTCTCTTCGATTAGATTAACATGTTGTAATTGTGTATCTATGATATATTTGTGTCCATGAATTATGACAAATCCTTCAATTGGTATCAGGGCAAAGTAGATACAGATTATATATGTTATTAAGCCTTAGATCAAGAGAGATTGATTTGCTTTTAAATTTGTTATTCATGATTTCGTTCTTAATTTTGAAAATTCCTTTTTAACCATATTTTAAGAACCTTAAAATCTCTCACTTAAATTATCTCTAATTGAGCCATATTTCTTAAAATTGATTGAGGGCTAATTTTCATCTCATCATTGTGATCAAAACCCTTCAATTAATACACCAAATAATTGAGACATTTAGGAGAATTCGAAGTATCTATGTCGCGGCTTCTTTTGCGTATACACCTGTTTTTTCCTTTTTTTTCTTCTTCTGAATTCATATTACGTTCGTGCAATAAGCTTGATCTATCATCTGCACAAGGAAAATGAAGTAGGTCACAAAATCGGGCTACATGACCCGTTTCATGGTTCTGGGTAAGGAAGATGAAGTCTTCTGCGTATGCTCACTCACAAGCATAGGTGCGTGGAGTGCGTGACCAAATATACAATGTTCAAATTTTTTCTAGTTTTTGTTAAATATTTGTTATTCAATATTTCAAAAAAATTGGTATTTTTTCTGGAAATTTTTTGACAAACCCAAATATTTTATATTAATTAATCTGAGATTAATATGTAATTTGAAATATTGTACTCTTGGATTTTTGGCATGATATTTTTTGTGAATATTTCTTATTTTGTTTTTGACAATTAAGGAATATTTTTTTAAAAAATTTATTCCATAATGAATCAACTTAATATTCTGAAACTTTGGAATAAATTTAGAATTTTTTTTAATATCCAGAAATTTTTTAGTTCATTAACCCAAAAATATTTGGTTAATTATTATTCTTGTGTTTTGTATTAGGAAATTTATGAAGATTTCTTATGTGTCAATGACATTTTTTGTACAATTAATCTTTACTTGCTATATTGCACAATTAATCTTAAAGTGTCAAATATAATTATTCTTTTGACAAAATATTATTTATATTGGATATTGGGCATGTTATAAATTCTTTTGGCATAATTTATATATTGCATTTTCACTACTTTGACTAAATTTTGGATCCTCCAATTTATTATTCTTGTGACAAAAATATACTTTGGGCTTTTTTTTTTCTAATAATTAGTCTTAGTCACAAAAATAAATTTTGGATCATAACAAAATTAAATCTTATATATGTTTTATTGAATAATGCTATTGTCTATGTCAAATTAATCCAAAGTTTGGATTAAATTTTTTGTTGCCATGTTTTTGTTAATATGCTCACTTGTAAAATACTATCAAAGATAATACTATTGAACAATTCTCGAGGCAATTAAAATTACGTCATTCTTGTAACTTATATTCTATATGAATTGTGTTGATTTGTATTTGGAGTTTTTTCTTTTAAGATGACATTATATACTCTTATTAAGTCATCAAAGCTCATTGGATCTACACACAAGGATGAATGACACTCTCTGAGGTTAGTTGTGAAATCTTTGACCTTTAAACTCATTATATGATTGCATATGTGGAAAAATTTGTTAATAATATATTCTTTTCCTTTTGAGACTATAAGTATGCAATTGTATATGAGAGTATGATTGTTTCACAAAATATCATGAAATTAAAGAACTCTACAATCAATTTATTGATTACTTATTATACTACTCCATTTTGAAATTATATTCTTATTTATAGTGGGAGTGAATTTAAATGTGTGGTTACACGTCTTATTATTTTGAGAGTTCTATTCTGGGATGAATATAAAATTACTTTATGCACTCTTGTATGCTTGGCCCGGTCACAGTATAAACAATAACTTTTGTTATTGTATTCTTTTCTATAGAAATCATGAAATTAATGTCATGGCTCTTATAAGGATAAAGTCATGATTATTACATGCTAATTCAAAATACTAATAAGCATGACTTGGATTTATTTGAACATGACTGTTGTTAAATATCCTTTAAAATGTGAATTGAATATTTTTTATGCATGATATTGATTTATCATACTCTGTTAAGCATAATTAGTCTTAGTTTGTATAATTGTAATCTCACCTATCATGGGTACAATTATGCAGATTTTGTATTGGTTGAATAATTAAGTTTTATTCTTAATTATAATTGATATTACATTGATAATAATTATACCTTATCGGTATGTTGTTATTAATGTAATTTGCTATTGTACAATGTACTGTTTAGTTTATACTTATGTCAATTATTTGTTTCAGTATCCTATCGGTATTAGAATTTTTGTGACATAAGATTTGTGCATTGTATCATTATATTTCCTTTTGTTGTCAGCCTCATGGCCTAACTCTTAATTGTGTATAATTTTTTATGCAATCCAATGTTTTTTTCTCTCTAAAATTTTGCATTTGCCTATTGCAATGTAAATTTTTGATAAATTATTGTTTTTCCATTGAAACAAATTGTGATTATCCTTGTATTGTGTAAGTAATGGACATACCCTATCGATATGACATTACTTGACATGATCATTGTGTGATAAAGAAAATAGTTAAAAAAATTAGACACTTTGAATATTTAGATTATTACTTTAACTATTTTTCTCCATCAAGTGAGAAAAGGCTTGCTTGTTGAAAATAATGTCCTATATATATAGGATTGTGTTGATACAAGATTTCTACCTTAATTAAATGCTCAATTAATTAGACGTGAGAAAGAAAATATAATTATATTTACAAATATGTCTTATTCAATAATATGATTTCCTCTTTACATATTGTTTGTCATCATTTTGTTGTGAGGACCTATATTTGGGATATATACATAACAATATTATTTTTATTATTATCCTTTGAGATACAATACATTATTGTTATCCTTTAATACTTGTAGGAGTTATAGACTATTTGTTGTTGTATCCTCAATTATAGTTAAGTATAAGCCCTATGTATTTCCGCTGCGTGTAACCTAATCTTCTGCTCAAGTGCTCGTGACTATTATCTAACACTTGAGTTTTGAGTGAGCTATTGGAAACTTGCAAGAAATTCCATATTCTATTTAAAATACTAGGGATTTTTTTTTTATCTCACTCATATGATGATAAAGCCTTTTAACCGATTATCATACTTATAATATATAAAGGTTACCTTATTTATAAAATTCTTTTCAGAATTTATGTTTGTGATTACTCAAGGAGATTATGTGTTATTAAGTGTCAAGTGAACACTTATAAACTCCTTTATTTTATATGCAGAGTATGTGGTTAATTATGAAACCCAAATTTAGTTAAAATCTGTCATTCTTAAATCATATATATTGGGTTTCATATTATTATCAAGTAACTACTTACCTTGATAATTCCGCAGTATTCTAAACTTTGTGTGTAGAGTATGTGGTTGTATTTTGAAAAACTTTGTATTTGAAAATTTTTTAAAACCATTTCTCTTAATAATTTTGCACTAGTCTATTTCTCTATCATTTCATTAGTTTATTCTTGAAAAGAGAAAAATAATGAGTTTTTAGACTCACATTGGATATTATACTGCAGAGTAATGATCCTACTATTAAATATTATACTATTAGAGCATTTTAATATTAGTGGCTCTAGTGGAAATTCTAGTCTTGTTTAGTTATATTGGATTAGTGGGAGTGTGTACATTATTTTTATGTCTCGAGACTTGTTAATCTTATATTGCCATATACTCATGCACACATTTTGTGATCATATGGCATATTCTAAAAGGATTTTGTTATTTAGTCTTGTCCTATTGTACTGAGATATATTAATATTTGGTTGAATCTCAGTAGGCATCTTAAGCAAATGTCAAGGTTGTTTTATTGGAATTGTACATTAATATCTATGGCATGCAATTATGTTGTGCTTCTCTTTTGACCAAAATCCCACATTTTATTAGGTCATAGATATATAGGTACCTTGCATATTTAATGCTAGTACACCTATCGAGTATGATTTTCTACATTGTTGAAGTACTTATAAATCTTATGTTTGGACTAATAATCTTAAATGCTTGCTCATCATTGACATTCTTGTGGCCACATAAATCCAAAGAATTTTTTTTTGTTTAAACTAAGTGTCTACGCTATTCCAGTAATAGTTTTTTTTTTTTTTGATTTCCTAATTCTTTATGGATTTGCATAGTCACTCATTTCGTATAACTCAAATTAATTGAATGTCAAATACTGTAAAGCATTTATTGATTTAGACCAAATGTAATTACTTTTATTGATGGGCTATCCCCATATGTAATTACTCTTGGTAGACCTATGTGGATATACTATGACCTCTACGAGTTTGAAAATACGTTGATAGATCCACTAACCAGAGACTTAACTATTGGAATACTATAACTCATATTGGTTTAATTAAGTCTTTTGGTGATTTGGGTTAGTGGGAGTTTATTATGAGATTGTATGATATGCAATTTCTTTATTATCATATCTCTTATAGCATTTTCAAATGCTTGGACCATTTATGAACTGCATATTTTTCTTAACTTAAATATGTTTGTTTCCATATTCTTCATTCTTTATATGAAATGTAAGTTTTTTTTAACATGTATGATTTGTTTCCCTATTGGATACCATTTATGCAATGTTAAAACTTATGTTTCTTGGACTATTGGTTGACATGTGCTTTGACCATAATTGATATTCTAGTCTTAAAATTCCTATGTTTTTTTTAATAATTGACTAATGCTATCCAAGTGGGAGAATGTTAGATTAATTATTTTAATTAATCGATTATGTGGATTGACATTAATCAATTATTAGGAATTATTGTTAATATATATTAATTATGGTCAATTGTTGATATTAAAACACTTGACCAATATGATGAAATAGTATTGGGCATAACCTTATGAACGACCCATGCTGGGTTGGGTCTTTCACTTAGAAGCTTTTAAGAAGTCCTTGCTCTCATCTGGGGTTTATATATTCTGCCTCCCCATTAAGCAAAAGAAAAACACTTATCATACGCTCCAGGAAGAGGGTAGTTCACTCTCACACTCTGATCTCTCATCCTTCGTTCACCACATCTATGCAGGATTCCAGGTACATAATCCTTGATATAACTCTTCTGTTCGATTAGATTAACGTGTTGTAATCGTGTATCTATGATAGATCCATGTCCATGAATTATGACAAATCCTTCAAAAATTCCTTATTGGGCTTTGCAACTTTTAATAGCTATCTAGGAACAGAGAAAAGATGCTAAGACTAGCAGATTATGCTTATACTAATTTAAAAGTTTTTATATTTTGCTATGGTAAAAGTGCTGATCTCACATTCTATGGTTGGTAGGTTTCCAAGCTTGCTTCATAGGCAAAGCAAGAAAAGAATTCCTTGATCAAGGAGGTCTCTATAATTAGCAAGTATGGCATCTCGGTTTGAGAACCTTTGCTTCAACAATCTCAAATTGAATATGCAGTTGAGGGCCATCATATTAGGTGATCTTTCTACCTTTCACATCAGGAATAATACAACCATCCATTTTTATTTATTTATTTTAATTTCCTTTGGTTTATGAACTTTGCAAGGGAAGGAGGCATTGTGCCCAAAATTGTTTTTTTTTTTGGGGTGGGGGATAGGTTTGAGATTTGCTTTTCTTATCAATGAAGAGATCAACTCACTTGTTTCAGAGGGAGGGTCTAGACATTCATATCAAAGTGGTGATGGAATGGGGGGAAAAACGTGACAGAAGAAAAACATGTTGAGGTTGTATGAATAAGTACACTGTAGATTGATGTGCAACCTTGCCCATTCTCAAACTTGGCTTAGTCTCTGTTCAAGTGAATGCAATTACCTAAAACATGATTTCTTGAAGTTGGATATTGCCATATTATTAATGAATCCAAAAGTAAATTGCGTTGCAAGCTACATGAGGAGAATAACCTTCAATCCTTCCCTGCAGATAAATTCGTCTAATAAAACTATTATGCGATGTGAGTAATTATATTTTATTAAGCTATACCCTTTAATTTCATCTAGTAGTTACTGTGTTGTGTAATTCACATCAATGAATTAAAAAAAAATAGAGTAAATAACTCTTCATATTCTTGTATCTTGTGTTAATTACACAAACTTCCCTCTGTTATGAAAATGAAGACAAGTTTTCTTGTTTTAATAAAAGGCATTACAATTAATTCTAAAATGCTATAAGACCTAATAGTTTCATTAGCTGATTTAGTTCATAGATGCTATGTGATCAAATGTATCATTGTTTAGTCTTATATGTTGAGAAAAAGGAGAATATATTTATTTGGTGAAATTGAATTGAGGGTTCAAATGGTTGGGTATTGAAATGAATTTTCAATTTAATTGCACATTTGCACTAAATGAATGTGTTTTTTTTCTCCTTTTTCACAATATATAAAGCTGAAAAGTAGTAGGAATGACTTTTATCCACAACATTTGTGAGCATGTGCCTCAGTTAACAAATATGTAAGGCATGAAAGCATTTTGGAGTTGTTACAAATCTATGAGCATGTGACTCGGTTAAAAATGGCTCATTTTTGTTTTCATAGGTTTGGAAAATTGATTAACTCGTGGCAGAACTTCCCCAGACTGGATGGGTTATGCTTTCTGTTTTTAAAAAAATTCTTTTTTCATAGAGATCAAGAAATTCGCTCATCAAGTAAAAGTAAAATCAAAGGCCAAAACTTTCCCAAAAAATATCAAAGGCCAAAAAGAAGTAAAAGTAAAGAGTCCTGATATTTGCACACCACTATTGTTACACCAAATTTACACCTAGTGCCACATAAGCATAAATGCTGAGTCACCCACACCACATAAGCCTACTTACTGATGACCCACATGAGAAGGCAACTAAGAAAGTTTCACTCATAAAATTTCTCATTCTCTTGCCATTCTCTTCCTCAAGCACCGAAATTTTTCTCTCAATGTTTTGGTTTCTCTCTGCACTCGAGGTAACCAATTTGAAACTCATCTAATTTTGCTTATAAAATATTCTTATTTTCATTTTTGCAAATTTAGGGCTCATGGTTCTTCTCCATGGTTTGGTGTTGGATCTACAGCAATCACTCTCTTCTTCAATTGCATCAGATTCTTCTTTTTCTTCTTTTTCTTCTGCTATTCCCCAAATCAATTGCCTAGGTACGTGTTTGATTTAAACTTCCTCCCTCTCTTCAAGTTGAAAGTTAGTTGTTGTTCTGTGACAATTTGTGTCGTTCTTAATTTTCTTTATGTTTTATCGCTTGTGTTTGAGTTATACTTGTGTTCTCTGTGAGCTTCTATGGATTCTCTTGTTAGGTAAAGTAGCTATGGTTTTTCCCCTCTCTGAGCTTCTTTGTGGTTATGTTTGGTTTTTGAGAAATGCTTTGATGGAGGTGAAGAGAATCATTTGAATTCTTGCATTGCGTTCTAACCTTTGAGATCGAAATCGGAGCATACCGTCGTTTCATCAACAATAGCTATAGACGTTAATTCCTCTGCCTCTAAGCGCTATTAATCCGCATTTCAATTTCGATCAGGTTGTCTTTCATTCTCGTTGCCCTCTTTGTCTTTCATTCAAATTCATGTCTTGTAAATTCAATTTTCCTTTTTTTTTTCTTGTTCTCCTTCTTGAATTGCTTACTTTATTCATAGTGAGGTGCATGTGACTCGAAAACAAGACCCCAAGAAAATTATTAAAAAAAAACTGGAAAAGAACTTAGCTTCGAAGACATTGGCAAGGTTAGAAGGGGTGGGGTATTGACTTTTTATGTTTTGGATGTAAATACGAAGAGGAAGAATATAGAACTTAAAAAATTGTTTTCCTCCCTCACTCGGTAGTCCACTGAACTTAACACCACTATTATTCTTGAAATTTAATTCTTTTTTTCTTCATAAGTTTATTTGATTTGTTTCGGTTCTTGCTGCTAGTTAGCTGAGAAATGAGAGTTATATGAAATCATAAGCATAATTTCTTGTGTTAAATTTTGAAAAGCACAAACCAAACTACTACTTGATGTCCCATTTTCTTTTGCAAACGATAGTTATGATAGAAATGACAAATGGGTTTGTGATCTAAAGATCTTAATTAGCTAAAGTAGGAATTAAAATTTATCAATGGAATTTTAAATAGTATGGCTTTACTGAAAACCACCTTCTTTTGTGAATCATAAGATTCTCTCCCCCTTACCCCCTTTCTCCTTAGGCCTTTTCATGTTTTGTTGTTTGTTTATGTGCAAGTATTTGGTATTTATTCATCTCATTGCGCTTATTGATGTGAGATTGTGTAGATATAGATATGTATGTTCATGGATTTTGATGAAAAAGACGGGGACGATTATATAAGGGAGGAGTTTCTATGCCCATTTTGTTATGAGTATTTTGATATTGTTGGATTGTGCTTCCACTTTGATGATGAGCATCCATTTTCCATTCTACAATTTTTACAAGCAACTCACAAGGTTTCCAGTATTTTCTATATGATAGATGTTCAATTAAAGTATGGTTTTAAAGTGATTGTTGATTCTCCATATCTTTATCCTGGGTAGACCCATAAGAGTTTAGGCCTAGATGCAGTTTTAATTGATACATATGGGAGGGGGACGATGCAAGTTTGGGAATGGTGAATTTGGAGTATAATAATGCTTGCTTTTCATAATGTGATTGATCAATCAATTTGAGACACTTATGTTAGCTTTGTATTAGGCATTATTAGATGTTTATTGTGCCCAATATTAATACTTTAGATGAGTTTAATGTTGTTGGGCTTCATTGGGCTTTAATGCAAATATTGAATAATTTTCGCATTTTGATGCATTTTGACCTTTCTTCCTTGGTTAGGCCATAACTTGGGACTCGGTGATCCAATTGAGGTGATCTTGGTGTCTTTGGAAAGCTAAGACAAGGATCTACAAGTTTCATGAAGAACTCAAGAGCTGGATCGGACTGCTAAGGGCCCAAAATAGCCTTGCAATACAGAGTGAGTTTGCTGTCACGGAACCATCTGGGCAGTATGCACATATTGGACTATATAGTGGGTTATAGGCCTTCTCTTGGGCTGAAACTTGGTCACTTGAAAGATAAGACCCATATCTCCAACTTCACTGAAGACCATTTTGTCAATAGATGTCGTTTTAGGCATGCTTCTGAAGCTACAAGTTGGTCTAAATTTGGAAACACGTTCTTCCAACCTAACTTGAGGTAGGTGCAGTGTTTTTGGCATTTATGGAGTTCTAAAAGTCCAAATGACATGATTCAAATTGGAGATTTTCAAGGAGATAACTGGCTACAACTTTGATGAAGACATCCAAGTCAAAATGCACCGTCTAGGTGATGAATTTGAAGCCAGAAGTCGGATAAGAGTTGTTGACTAAAAGCCACCAACCATACACCAACCCACCTACCATGCACCAAGCCACCAACCATGCATCAAGCTTCCATTTTTGACAATTTTCATATTCTTATAGCTTGTATTTAGATTATGTACATGTACAAATTGGCTTCTAGGATTAGTATAAATAGACCCAACCTCTTTGTATTAGAGGGATTCAATTTGAAGTAAGTTAGAATTCAATTTTGAAGTAAGTTTGTAGAAGGTTTCAGTATTTGTGGGAGTTTTCTTTCTCTTCTTCTTCATTTTCTTTAGAATTTCGTTTTTGTTCTTTTATTTCTGAGTTCTTCCTTCCCATCCATGGAAGGCTAGGCTCTCATAATCAATCCAAGGGATTAGCAATCTTGATATTTAATTTGGAGATCTTGTTTCGCTTGTTCATATTGCTTAATTGTTATTCAAGTTTCTCTTCTTCTTCTTTTAATTTTGATCTAGATTGAATTGCTTAATTTGATTTGGATGTTTATATGATAATAGCTTTATTATCATGTATTCAAGAGGATCACATAGAATAAACAATTTATTAAAGCTTTTTGATGGATTGTTTAGCTTGGTTAAATTCTTGATCTTAAGTTAATCTATGTTTGGATGGTGCTTACTTTATCTAACCTTGGTTAATTAAATCCTAGATGCTTATCTAGTAGAGGATTCTTGGGTTATGTTGAGGCGTCTTGATATGATCTAAGGCCAAGAACATGGTTAGCAATTAAGTAAATTTCTTGTGATCAATGATGAGTTAAACTCAAGATCGGTAAATTTCCTTGGATTGGTTGTTTCTTTAGATTTGTTTTCAACTTTGAGTCTTGTATATTTATCAATATTGTTAATCAACAACAAAACCCCCTATTTTAATTATCTTGATCTGATTAAATATTTGTTCTTTTTGGATCATTGAGAGACGATTCGGTTCATGCTCTATACTACAAACTAGTTTGCGAACCGGTAATTATTATTATTTGGCGGGGTCTCGACAACCTCTTGTCAAATTTGGCGCCGTTGCCGGGGATCCAAAGGCAACTTTTTGATCATTTCATCTTACTCTAACAATTGTGTTTGTTTTGTTTTTGAAGCATTTTCAAGTGGAATTCAGCTGAAATTGGGTAAAGGGCATCCTGTCAAGATTTTGGTTCAGTAACGTATCTCTGATTGATCTGAATTTTGGTAGG
Source organism: Styphnolobium japonicum (assembly GCA_023212625.1). NCBI lineage: Eukaryota > Viridiplantae > Streptophyta > Magnoliopsida > Fabales > Fabaceae > Styphnolobium > Styphnolobium japonicum. The sequence continues at coordinate 6,888,543 of JALBWW010000014.1, forward strand.
CTAATGAAAATCGTTATTTTGAGAAAGACTCACTATTTATAGTGTGGTCACCCTTATTTTAACCAAATCCCATCGTTTAGACCACTTTTTCAATTTTTTAAAATTTTTTATTATTCTGTTAGATAGAATTTTTATGTAGATTTCACTCTATGGTAGTCCCATAATTTTTAAAAATCTGTAGATATGTTTTCTGTAATTATTTTGTGTGTATATTTAGACTTGTTTTTGTGATTTTGTGTTTGATCACTAATCTGATGGAGCATAAACTTGATGAGCTGGCTTATCTGGTGGGGCAGTTGGCAGTGGAACAACATCACTTACCTGTGCAAGAACCTGCAAGATTTTGTAGTGTATTTCTTGGTGAACCACAATACCCACAGCTTGGATATGATCCTTATTCTACCACATATAACCATGATTGGGAGATCATCCTTGGTTCGAACCTTATGTTGAACCAATCAGTCTATACCAAGAACCTATCTTTGCCTTGTGACAAGCCCCAATAAGCATGGAATGCGAGCCTACACTAGAGGATTTGGTGAAACAATTTGCTCATAACAACATCCAATTCCAGCAGAGAACAGAAGCTATAGTACAAAACGTGAAGACCCAAGTTGGTCAACTTACATCTTCATTGAGTCAGTTGAGCAAGCAACAGATGCAGAATTCTGATTCTGTAGAACATGAGACCATTGATGTGCATAAACCAATTGATGATTTGTGTGCTGAATTTGTTGGTTTCAATGATTTTGATAATTTTGTTTGTTGTGATGGTGATATGTTGTGTAATGCATGTGCTGAGATTGCTACCTTTTTGAGACATGATGAATCTTTTTCAGCAGATTATGCAGCAACTCAATCTGCAGAAGTAGTGAAGCCACCAAAATTGGAGTTCATTGTGGCTAAGAACCTCCTTACTGATGAGGAGGAGAAGTTGTTGCAAATTTTAAAAGAGAATCAAAGAGCCATCATACTTGCAGACATTCCTAGCATTAGCCCTTCCATATGCATGCGTAGGATTTTACTTGAAGATGGAGTTAAGCCAATAAAGCAGCCCCCGAGGAAACTAAACTCTCTGATTTTGGATGTGGTGATCCATTACACTGGCTATGGTGTGGCCGCTGGAATTTTGTTGCTTCTGCTATCCATAGGGAGTTTTCTTTCCACACTTTTATTTCATTTTTCTGGTTGTTGTTTTCTTCTTGTTTTTACTGTTTTGCTAATGTTTTCAATCCTATTTTTGTTTTTATTTTACTGTTACTGTTTACTCTTTTCTGTTGCTATCATTTTTTCTGTTTGTTGTCTCTGTTTTGATTCTGTTTGCTGTATTTCATTTTTGTTTTCTGTTTTATTTGTTGTTTCTGTTTTCTATTTAAATTTTTGTTTTGAAAAAAAAAAGAGGTGTGATTTTCGTGTGTTTAGTCCCTTCCAATTGTGTTTTAAGAATTATGAAAGTCATGAGTTTGCATTGATTGAAGTTCAAGTTTCCTAATATAAATGAATGAATTGTCTTTCCCCTTGAATTTCACATGCTTGGTGTTGGATTTTGGATTAGTGGATTGAGTTTGGTAGATGCATTCTTACCTTGTGAGATTTTGAACCTATTGATGAATGGATGTTGCATCTATATCATTTTCTTCCTTTCTTATGTGAGTTTCACTCATGGATTTTGTCACTCTAGAACTTGCTTTGATTCTTTTTGAGGCTACATTTTCATATGCATGCATGAACTTGATTGAGGCATTTTTCTTGAATTAGCTACTTTAGCCAAATAGCCTACCTTACATTTATCCCATTGTTAACCCCCTTTGAGCCTAATTACCCATTCTTTGTTCTTAGATCATTACAAGCCTTGAGTAAAAGAAAAAAAATCATATTTTACTTCACCTTAGCGAATAGGAGAGCATTGATTTTCTTATTGGAGGAACTTTTTTTGCTTGAGGACAAGCCATGGTTTAAGTGTGGGGGGTGCTTATGCAAAATGTTTGGTGCAAAAAATAAAATAAAAAAAGAACAAGTGACGAATTCAAAAAAAAGAAGAAAAAAGAATAAAGTCAAAAGGTTGAAAAAGAAAAGAATAGAAAACGGAAGGAATGTGTTAAGAGAATTTGCATTTTATGGTTTGGGGTAAACTTCTATGCTTGTTACTTGAGTTCCTCCCCATTGCTCTTTTATTCTCTTTGGTTTTAACTTGCTATATCCATATTGTTCCCTTCCCTTACCTTGGCCCCATTACAACCTTGAATAAAGTCCTCTTGATTTGTGTGTGCATGTGTTTTGAGTAGCGGAGAATTAGAAGATAAGCAAGTTTATGGTAGTGCAATTTTTCATGAGTTGATTTGAGTGTAAACACAAACCTAAACACTTGAGAGATTGAGAGTGTATCTTGTGAGATTCTATCATGCTTGATCCATGATTCTACTTGAATTCACCTTGCTTGTTAATTTGGGATGTAAAGGCATATCACTTCATGAATGTTTGGAATCCTTGAAATTGTGGTTACTCATAATCCTCTTGTATTTAAAAATTAGTTGAATTGATAAAATAAAGTATTACATGTTTGTGGGTATCATCCTGGTAAACCCTCACGAGACTATAACTCGTCCACTAGGGACACCTAGGGGTTTAAAGGCTTGTGGCACATGCTAAGTGCCATCGTGTTTTCCTACGAAAGTGGATTAGATTAGGTATAATCAGTTTTTATGCTTTTAGTTTAATAATATGATGTTTCTTGTTTTTCTTTAGTTTTGTTCTTATGTGTTTTGCCCAGGAGTACAAAAGCTTAAGTGTGGGGGAATTTGATCAATCAATTTGAGACACTTATGTTAGCTTTGTATTAGGCATTATTAGATGTTTATTGTGCCCAATATTAGTACTTTAGATGAGTTTAATGTTGTTGGGCTTCATTGGGCTTTAATGCAAATATTGAATAATTTTCGAATTTTGATGCATTTTGACCTTTCTTCCTTGGTTAAGCCATAACTTGGGACTCGGTGATCCAATTGAGGTGATCTTGGTGTCTTTGGAAAGCTAAGACAAGGATCTACAAGTTTCATGAAGAACTCAAGAGCTGGATCGGACTGGTAAGGGCCCAAAATAGCCTTGCAATACAGAGTGAGTTTGCTGTCACGGAACCATCTGAGCAGTATGCACATATTGGACTATATAGTGGGTTATAGGCCTCCTCTTGGGCTGAAACTTGGTCATTTGTATTAGAGGGATTCAATTTGAAGTAAGTTAGAATTCAATTTTGAAGTAAGTTTGTAGAAGGTTTGAGTATTTGTGGGAGTTTTCTTTCTCTTCTTCTTCATTTTCTTTAGAATTTCGTTTTTGTTCTTTTATTTCTGAGTTCTTCCTTCCCATCCATGGAAGGCTAGGCTCTCATAATCAATCCAAGGGATTAGCCATCTTGATATTTAATTTGGAGATCTTGTTTCGCTTGTTCATATTGCTTAATTGTTATTCAAGTTTCTCTTCTTCTTCTTTTAATTTTGATCTAGATTGAATTGCTTAATTTGATTTGGATGTTTATGTGATAATAGCTTTATTATCATGTATTCAAGAGGATCACATAGAATAAACAATTTATTAAAGCTTTTTGATGGATTGTTTAGCTTGGTTAAATTCTTGATCTTAAGTTAATCTATGTTTGGATGGTGCTTACTTTATCTAACATTGGTTAATTAAATTCTAGATAAGCTAGTAGAGGATTCTTGGGTTATGTTGAGGCGTCTTGATATGATCTAAGGCCGAAAACATGGTTAGCAATTAAGTAAATTTCTTGTGATCAATGATGAGTTAAACTCAAGATCGGTAAATTTCCTTGGATTGGTTGTTTCTTTAGATTTGTTTTCAACTTTGAGTCTTGTATATTTATCAATATTGTTAATCAACAACAAAACCCCCCCATTTTAATTATCTTGATCTGATTAAATATTTGTTCTTTTTGGATCATTGAGAGACGATTCGGTTCATGCTCTATACTACAAACTAGTTTGCGAACCGGTAATTATTATTATTTGGCGGGGTCTCGACAACCTCTTGTCAGTGATGTTCATCAGTGAATTGACAGAACTTAGTCAAAATATTAAAAATGTTTTAGAATAGTGAAATGTTCTGGTACGTGCTTGTAACTATGCAAACTTAGTTGATAACTACTATTACAGTGGTTGATAACATATGAAAAATGGTGGTTACGGTTGTGGCTTGAGTAGTTCGTTTATGATGTTATTTGATATGATGAAGATAAAGTGTTTGCACATTTCTTTTTGTTTGTGTTAATTTCTTCAACCAAGTGATGCTTGTGACATATTTGTCTTGAACTATTTGGAGAAATTGGATGAAGTCACAAAATAAGGAGACAAAATCATGTCTGTTTATTCATTTATTACAAAAACCTTGTGTTATGTTTGACATATTTCACTATTTAAATCACAGGATGATGTTTTGAGGATTTGACAGAACTTATTTTGCCAATGATGTTGCATCCGATGAATGAGGTTAGAAAGAAAGTTGTGATAAATGCCAAGGTTCCTGGATTATTGTGGCAATCCCCATTGATTTGAAGATACAATTTTGGCCTATGTTAAATGTGTTAGAAACTCTATGTGATACATGCACATACATTGTCAATGTTTTCGTACATACAACACCTATAACTAAAGTTGTATTTATGTCACAATAATTACAGTATTATTTGTGTATGGATTTGGTTAATGATCAGGGGCCAAATAATTCTTGTGGTTTACATCACCTAAGCACCGCAAGATGGTACTTGTCCAATAACCAAAAATTACAATATGATAACCATTATTGAGGTCATTAGTAACCATTAAAACCATATTCATCACTTATTAGTTAATGATTGTCACCACATTATAATTAGGTTAATCTTTTATGAAGTTGGTTAATGATCAGGGCTCAATAATCCTCATCACCAACATCTCCTAATGCTACCAGAGGGTACTTGTCCAATAACAAAAAATTACAATATGATAACTATTATTGAGGTTATCAGTAACCATTAAAACCATATTCATCACCAATTAGTTAAAGATTATCACCACATTATAAATTGGTTAATATTTTATGGATTTGGTTAATGATCAGATGCATAATAATCATCGTGGTCTATATCACCTACATACTACCGAAATGATACTTGTCAATTAGCTAAAAATTTCACTATGATGACCATTATTGAGGTCATTACTAACCATTAAAACCATATTCATTACCCATTAGTTAATGGCTTTCAACACATTGTAATTTTGTTATTCGTGTATTTATTTGGTTAATGATCAAGGGCACAAACGAGTAATGAAATTTGCACATAATTTTTTTACACTATTTTTACACTTGGTTAACAATGAGCAAATATTTGGTTAATATAGTATATCATTTGGTTAATAGATTTTGGTAATTGATTACTCACAGACTTGGTTAATGATGAACAAATTATTGGTTAATGAAGTATATTGTTTGGTTAATAAATTACTAGCTTGTAAGTAATTTGTTACCAAAACTCATTAACCAAATGATATACTTCATTAACCAATAATTTACTCATAGTTAACCAAGTGTAAAAGTAGTATAAAAAAATGATGTACAAGAAATATTTTCTGGAACAATAATCCTTATGGTCCTTATTACCTAAGTGTTGTAGAGAATGTACTTCTATAATAACAAAAAATTAGACTATTTGATAAGCATTATTGGGGTCATTACTAACCATTAAAAGCATATTCATTACCCATTAGTTAATGATTATCACCATATTATTATTTCTTTAATTGTGTATGGATTTGATTAATGATTAGCGGCCTAATAATCTTCATGATCATCATCACCTAAGTGTTGTAAAGAGGGTACTCGTTAAATAAACAAAAAAAATTACAATATGATAACTATTATTTGGGTCATCACTAACCATTAAAACCATACATCACCTCTTAGTTAATGATTAACATTACACTATATTTTGGTTAATCATTTATTGATTTGTTTAATGATCAAGGGTTCAATAATCCTTATGTTTAGTGACAAGAGGTTGTCGAGACCCCGTCAAATAATAATAATTTACCGGTTCGCAAACTAATTTGTAGTATAGAGCATGAACCGAATCGTCTCTCAATGATCCAAAAAGAACAAATATTTAATCAGATCAAGATAATTAAAATGGGGGGGGGGGTTTTGTTGTTGATTAACAATATTGATAAATATACAAGACTCAAAGTTGAAAACAAATCTAAAGAAACAACCAATCCAAGGAAATTTACCGATCTTGAGTTTAACTCATCATTGATCACAAGGAATTCACTTAATTGCTAACCATGTTCTTGGCCTTAGATCATATCAAGACGCCTCAACATGATCCAAGAATCCTCTACTAGATAAGCATCTAGGATTTAATTAACCAAGGTTAGATAAAGTAAGCACCATCCAAACATAGATTAACTTAAGATCGGGGATTTAACCAAGCTAAACAATCCATCAAAAAGCTTTAATATATTGTTTATTCTATGTGATCCTCTTGAATACATGATCATAAAGCTATTATCACATAAACATCCAAATCAAATTAAGCAATTTAATCTAGATAAAAATCAAAAGAGGAAGAAGAGAAACTTGAATAACAATTAAGCAATATGAACAAGCAAAACAAGATCACCAAATTAAACAACAAGATGGCTAATCCCTTGGATTGATTATGAGAGCCTAGCCTTCCATAGATGGGAAGGAAGAACTCAGAATTTAAAGAACAAAAACGAAATTGCAAAGAGAATGGAGAAGAAGAGAAAGAAAACTCTCACAAATACTTAAACTTTCTTGAAACTTACTTCCAAATTGAATCTTCCATAATACAAAGAGGTTGGGTCTATTTATACTAATCCTAGAAGCCAATTTGTACATGTACATAATCTGAATACAAGCTATAAAAATATGAAAATTGTCAAAAATGGAAGCTTGATGCATGGTTGGTGGGTTGGTGCATGGTAGGTGGGTTGGTGTATGGTTGGTGGCTTTTAGTCAACAACTCTTTTCCAACTTCTGGCTTCAAATTCATCACCTAGACGGTGCATTTTGGCTTGGATGTTTCATGAAAGTTGTAGCCAATTGTCGCCTTGAAAATCTCCAATTTGAATCATATCATTTGGACTTTTAGAACCCCAGAAATGCCAAAAACACTGCACCTACCTCAAGTTAGGTTGGAAGAACGTGTTTCCAAATTCAAACCAACTTGTAGCTTAAGAAGCATGCCTAAAACGACATCTATTGACAAAATGGTCTTCAGTGAAGTTGGATATATGGGTCTTATCTATCCAATGACCAAGTTTCAGCCCAAGAGGAGGCCTATAACTCACTATGTAGTCCAATATGTCCACACTGCCTAGATTTTCCTGACAGCAAATCTACTATGTATTGAAGGGATGTTTTGGACCCTTAGAAGTCCGATCCAACTCTTGAGTTCTTCATGAAACTTGCAGAGTATTGTCTTAGCTTTCCAAAGACACCAAGATCACCTCAATTGGATCACCGAGTCCCAAGTTATGGCCTAACCAAGGAAGAAAGGTCAAAATGCATCAAAATCCGAAAATTATTCAATATTTGCATTAAAGCCCAATGAAGCCCAACAACATTAAACTCATCTAAAATACTAATATTAGGCACAATAAACATCTAATGAAGCCTAATACAAAGCTAATATAAGTGTCTCAAATTGATTGATCATTTAGCATCACCTAAGTGCTGCAGAGAGTATATTTGTCCATTAACCAAAAATTATATTACGATAACCATTATTGTGGTTATGAGTAACCAGTACAACTCTATACACAAAATACTGCAACACTTTATAAAGTATGCAATGAACAAATATTGCTTCAAATTACAATTGCACATTATAATATAAGTTACAAACCACTATACAAATTCTTCTTCCATGGATTGAGCAATTGTTTACGGCCCCACATGTATCAACATTATTTCTATCCTCGATCAACTCCATTATTTCAAACTCCACAAACCTACATAGTTTTCTCATGTTACCATCATTTTCATATGTTATCAGTCACTATAATAGTAGTTATCAACTATATCTGCATGATGGCACTTTAGAACCATTGATTAAAAATTCAATGATTTAGATTTTGATAAAATACAAGCATGTGGTACTTCTATAATGATTAGGGGCCAATAATTCCCATGGTTAACATCGCCTAAATGCTGCACAGAGGGTATTTTTCCATTAACCAAACATTACATAATGATAACCTTTATTAGGGTCATCACTAACCATGAAAATCACATTCATTACCCATTAGTTAATAATTATCATCACATTATAGTTTGATTAGTTGTGTATGGATTCGGTTAATTATCAAGGGCTTAATACTCCCCATAGTCAACATCATATAAGTGATGCAGAGATAATATCTGTCTATTAACCAAAAATTACTCTATAATAACTATTATTGTGGCCATGAGTAACCAGTACAACTCTATCAACAGAATATTGCAACACTTTAGAAAGTAAGTAATAGGTATAGTCTCTGAATAAAAATACGGCAGTTTATTACGAGCCGATGAAGATGCGGGTGAGCTCTGGCCATCAATAGAAGTTTCCAGAAACTGCTTCAAAGACGATGTGGTGGAAGACAACGGAGAATTCACAACTTTGGTGCTGCTCAATCCCAATCCTTTTGACTTTACACTTCACTTTGATGCAACAACAACAACAAAAACACTTTTAGTGTCATTCTCATTCAGCATTAAACGCTAATTTCTTGTTAATTTGCGGCACAAGAATAAAAGACGAAGAACAACAATGTTTTATGAGCCTCGTGAATAAATACAGAAAAATAAGGGGGGAAGGCAACAAAAGGTGAACTGCATCAAAAGGTGGGGAAGGCAACAAAAGGTGAACTGCATCAAAAGGTGAACTGCATCAAAACACTTTTAGTGTCATTCTCATTCAGCATTAAACGCTAATTTCTTGTTAATTTGCGGCACAAGAATAAAAGACGAAGAACAACAATGTTTTATGAGCCTCGTGAATAAATACAGAAAAGTAAGGGGGGAAGGCAACAAAAGGTGAACTGCATCAATCAATTAGCATAACAGTTCGAAGACCTGTTTCCCAGGAATTTTCTCGGAAACAAACACAGAGAGAGAGAGAGAGGTTTGGAAAAATGACCTGGAAGAAAATAATTAGAGGCACATTTTAGAGCAATAGAGGTTGAGTCATCAAAAACTTGACAGCTGGACTTTGGTGTAAGTTTGGTGTAATATTTTGGTGTGCATTTAACATTTTTGAAAAGTAAAATTAGAGTCTATAGTTATATTTTTTTAACATTTTTTCATAGGATAGTTATGTCACATAATTCAAAAGCAGTTAGTCTATATATCTAAGATAACAGATCTAACTTTTATTTTGAGAACTACAAAACACATTGAACAACTAGTATAACTCTCTCAACAAGCCAAAATTGTCACCTGCAAATCAGCTTCTGATAGGCTACATGCTTCATTGCTCTACATGAAGCTCTGAAATACTATTTCACAACTATTAATCAACGACAAAAGTTATAGTTCCTTAGTGTATGTGTGTGGATTAGTTTATTTTGTGTTATCAAAATGTTGCAAATAAATCTTTTAGCTGAAAAGCTATTTTTATGTAAAAATTAAGCAAAATAAAAAGTACAGATGCACTGGCTCCATTGCTACATGTCAAAGACGAAGTGTTGTAGTAGGGAGTGTAGGTTATTTAGCCATTAAAGAAATGAAAAGAGTTGAGATTTTCTTGTGATTTGACTAGCAACTAATGTAGTAATGAATTTAATGAATGTTACTTGTTCTTCGAAGTTCTTATGAACCATGGACGTGTTAGAAATAATGCAAACAATCATATAAATTCAAGACACCAATAATATATATATATATATATATATATATATATGAGATGAAAGCAACAACACATACCATGTATGTCTATACTAGAATTTAGAACACCATCGAGTATAAGCAATTTGGGGTTACATACCTATTGTAGACATTTTGATAATTGACTATCTTCAAGAAGCTCTGACTGATGAAACAAGAAGCCTTGAAAAGAAAACACGTAGAGATGTGTGTACTCTAGGTACAAGACCTTCCCCTCCCCTACACATAATCCAACACACTAAATATTGGGGTCAACCCAATGTACAGGTGATTTCCAACCTAATAGATCACATACAAAATATGGGCTCTAGGGAATATCAGGTTATCCATTCAACCAATTTTGACAAACAAAATAATCAATCTATGGAAGCCCAATAATAGAAAAAATTCTAACATTCTCCCATTTGGGCAACATTAATTGAGTTTTATTTCACTATAAAAAAAGAATAAAAAAAATAAAAAAAATTGAAAACGACTCTTTGGTTGAACAACTGTGGCCACTAAATATAACCTGATTATAATCACCCTAAAACATGATCAAAATCCAATAAAACTATCAATTAAGACCCATGAACAAAAATAAACTACTAAGAGTCTAATTCACCAATGACCAAATAACTGACAATCTTATTGACATGATCACAAAACAAGTGTGCAATTGTAGATACACGTCATAACATTGTTTGTGATCCTTTCATGCTAATGTATATAGATCCTACATTGTGCTTTTCCAAGAAAACACTGTTGGAACCAAAGATAAATTGAGAAATTGATATTGGAACCAAAGTACTTTAAAGAATTAAACCCCTCAAAGTTTTGAAGATAACAAAGTAATTAAATAAGAATGAACAAGTAAAGTTTTACTCAATCTGTGATTAACATGGAATGATGATTGATCAATCATTTTGACACTTATGTTAGCTTTGTACTTGACTTTATTATATGTTTATTGTGCCCAATATTAGTATATTAGTTGAGTTTTATGATGTTGGGCCTCATTGGACTTTAATGCAAATTTTAATTAACTCTCAGATTTTGATACATTTTGACATTTCCTCCTTGATTAGGTCATAACTTGGGCTTTGGTGATCTGCTTGAGGTGTTCTTGGTGTCCGTGGAAAGATAAGAAAAATAACTACAAGTTTCATGAAGAACTCAAGAGTTGGATTGAACTTCTACTAGTCCAAAATATGCCTAAAAGTCAGAGTGGACTTGCTGTTGCTAGAATTTGAGCAATGTGCACATATTGGACCATATCGTGGGCTATAGGCCTTCTTTTGAGTTAAAACTGATGCCATTGGAAAGATAACACCACAACTCCAACTTTACTGAAGACCATTTAGTCAATAGATGCAGCTGTCAGCATGATTATGAAGTTGCAAGTTGGTTTAAATGTAGAAACACATTTTGCCAACGTGACTTGAGGTAGGTGCAGTGTTTTTAGAATATCTTGAGTTGTAAAAGTCCTATTGACATGAAACTAATGCCAAAAGTTCAAGGAGACAATTGTCTACAACTGTCATGAAGACACCTAAAGTCAATTCTATGGGATGGAGGGTTATACAGATCATGGAAGGAGGCACACGAAATCTGGCAGAATATCAACTTTACTTTTATTTTGTAATTGTTTATCATTTGGTGGGTTAACATAGACCACTATATTTGACAATCTCTATTTTTTACAGCTTGCATTCATTTTATCTTCAGTTATAAATTAGCTTCTAGGATTAGTATAAATATGGCCAATCTCTTTGTATTAAGCATCAATGAAATTTGAAGTAAGTTTGAGTATTTGTGACTCTTTTTCATTCTCTTTAGAATTTTGTTTTATGAGTTCTTCCATCCTATCCATGGAACGTTAGGCTCTTATAATCAATCCAAGGGATTAACCATCTTGATGTTTAATTTGGAGATCTTGTTTTGATTGTTCATATTGTTTAATTATTATTCGAGTTTCTCTTCTTCCTCTTTTGATTTTTATCTAGATTGAATTGCTTAATTTGATTTAGATGTTGATATGATAATAACTTTATTATAATGTATTCAAAGAAGATCATAAAGACTAAACAATATATCAAAGCATTTTGATGGATTGTTTAGCTTGGTTAAATCCCTGATCTTAAGTTAATTTATGTTTGGATGGTGCTTAATTTATCTAACCGTGGTTAATTAAATCCTAGATGCTTATCTAGTAGTGGATTCTTGGATCATGTTGAGGCTTCTTGATGTGATCTAAGGCCAAAAACATGGTTAGCAATTAAGTGAATTTCTTGTGATCAATGATGGATTAAACTCAAGATCAGTATATTTCTTTGGATTGGTTAATTTGTTAAATGATTTTCTTTAAATTCAACTGGTGTGTTTTCTTACAAATCATCAAAACCCCATTTTTTAATTATCTTGATCTAATTGAATATTTGTTTTTGGATTCTTGAGAGACGATTCCGTTCATTCTCTATACTACAAATTAGTTTGTGAATCCGTAAATTTTATTATTTTGACGGTCTCGACAACCTTTTGTCAATGATCCAATAATGTATATTTGGCTTAAAGAATATGTTGATATTACTTCGATAAGGAAACATAGTTGTAACTAATCTTTATTAGCAAGTGTCCAATTTGACTCCTATTTTGAATAAAAGTGGTATGCGTCCAATATACTCTCAATTACTTTATTATATTAGGTCGTCCAAAGCTTCCTTGAATAAAGCTCAGGTTCAAACTTCTGTCCAAAGCTCAAATTCAAATAACTAGAACTGTTCATTGTTAAATGCTGAAGAGACCTCTGACAAAGTACGCGGCAAAAAGAAGTCAACTGAGATGTTTAGCTGACACTGCTAACAACTACAAAGACCAGTTAATAAGGAACTTTTTGCGTGCTCAGATAAATTAGAACTAAGATATCATATTCTTGGTAGTCTCTGATAATCAAAGTCAATTTTCAGAAGAAGCTCAACACGATATCAACTTATGCATTTAATGCTGCTCAGAACGGTAATAAATGTTTCCGTTGGACGAAGAAGCTTATGAAGACTACTCCAAGTGCTCGTTGTCTATAAATACAAATGTTTTCGAAAAGAAAAAACATAGTTAGAAGTGATCGAAAGAGAAAAAGATTAATAGCTCACATTCTTTCTATTCTTTACACTCTTGATTAGAGTTTTTCTTTCTTGAGAATTATTTTTTATCCTCACTCGTTGTGAGTTAATCTCAAGTGTTATTTATAACATCCTTTACTCAATTTACTTGTATAACCTGAAGAGGTTTGAGAATACTTGTGTACCTGAAGAGGTAGAGAATACTTGTAATCTTTGTAAAAATTAGGGAAAAATCCTTCTCGTTGAAGGGACTAGACGTAGCTCTCAGATTGTGAGAGTGAACCAAGGTAAACATTTGGTGTGAGCTTTTCTTCCCTCTACTTGTGTTTTATTTATTCATTAACATCGGAGGATTGCCATTGCTTTCTTAACAAAGCTTTCAAGTTAAAAATCAAAACTTTTCAACTACGTCCAAAAAGAAGTCTTACAAAAACCTTCTCTGCGTCCAACAGAATTGAGAAGCTTTTCTTTCGTTCACTTCTTATTAAGTTTCAACAGGTTTCTTGTTTGAACTGTTTGTTAAAGGGAAAGTTTTCCAAAAAGGTTAAGAAACATAATTCAACTCCCCTTCTTGTGTTTCACTTGGTTATTTCAAACACAACTAATCTCCCCAATGAGATCATAAACCGTGTTTCACATGAAACACCATTTCCATAATGGAAACTAAAACATCTTTCTCATGAAAGACCAATGTTTTTCCAAGAAAACATTTAAATCTCGAGATATTTCAAAGGTACCAAATAATATAATAACATGATAAATGTTACATCTCTTTGTGACCAAATTACCACCATGTGCACATTGAATTTTTTTTATATTCACAGTAGTTCTGATTGCACAAACCATGTGCAATTATAATGTCATTAGCTCCCACTAACCAATCACATTAAAATATACAAAACATCAAGGTTTAGATAAGTGATTGGATAATCAATCCAACCAAGCTACCATGGCTTCATTGTTAATGAAAACATGAACAACATAGCTTCAACTATTAAGAATGTTCAAATCATATATATAGTTAATAACATAAATTATTTGCGATAAAAGTAAATTGATTAATTTCATAAGTATATAGATGAAATTAACAATATATATTTTTATTCATCCCCAAGGCCCATGCATAATAATGCAATAAGCATATTATTAGTTCTCAACATTCCCATCAATTAAATTACAAAAAAAAAGAGAACAAACAAGGACAATTAGTCTTCAATAATGAACATTTGTGTTCCAAGCCATAATTTTGCCAAAAAATACAAATATTACATATTTCCATAAGTAACACTTATATTCTTATATCTTCATGAGGCAATGAAATTTTTTAAAAAAGGCAATATACGCCCAAGCTTATATCAATAATACAATCTAATGCCCTAGGATAATGTATTTAAAATAGTTACTATCAAAATATTTATGCAGGGCATAGATCAACATGTGATTAATAATTTTGAATGCATATGTTTATGACAAATAAATTATGCTCTCACATTTCTTTAGAAAATAACGAATAACATGTCTTGTATCACTTCAACTTGTTAAAAAACAATTTTTTTAATTAATCCAAAATAAATTCAAAGTGATGTTTTCACAAAACACTCTAATAAGAAAATATTAATCACATAAAAATATAATTCTTTAATTCTAATACTTACAAATAACTAGTACAAAATATATGTACCATAAAGTAGAAATAACATTAAAATATCATCAGAGTCAAATATGAAACGACATATCTAAAGGCCACTACTTTTGAAAGAAAAAGTATTACAAAAAAACAAAACAATTGTCTCCCACCTTGTTTTCATACAAATGGATTTCTTGCACAACATATATAAATACATACTAGAATATGACCAAAACAAATTTTAATTAGGTACAATCATATTCTTTACATGAGGCATAATGCACAACAAATACTATAGCTTCCATTTTAAAAATAGAATTGACATTTTCTTGTATGCAAGAAATTTCACTTAAGTATGAACTTAAGCATTTCTCCATGGATAAATATACACATCCAACATAACTCAGCCATCACTATATATATGCTTTTCATCCTTTTATAAGTATTTTATTAAAGTTTCAAATATTGTGGTCTAATTACTTTAGTTATGGAAAAATAATATGAAGTTGAAAACTAAAGAAAAAACACAATCAACATCTAGTTGATCAAATGGACAAATCAGTGATAATAATCATTGTAATAGGGATCCAAAACATATGAATATAAACTAACTTTTGGGTGGAGATTATATTGTAAACAACAGTTTTCCAAAATTCAACACCTGTGGGCAAAAGAATTTTCACTATCACATTATCCCAAGTTTTTTATGCTACTTGAACCAATGTGTGCAATAAACCTCCTATAGGTAGATAAATGCACTAATTGACTTAAACAAGATAATTATCCCTAAATTAAATTGACGGGTAGATCCATTAATATCATGAATGAGTCACTGTGGTGAACTATATTTGTAACCACCCTAGTAAATAGAGTATAATAAATTATATTTACCATAAAATGTGTTCTAAACACTAGAGTATAGACTTAGATATATACAATTCTTGGTAAACTAAGATAAGTTCTAAAAAGAATATGATTAAGATTAATCCTACTTTAGAATAATCATATATTCTGGATGTTAGTATCTATAAGATTTATAAGAAGGCTTATCTTAGTTATAACTTATAAGCTAACTATAAAGAAATCTAGTCAATAATCTATGAGTAACTTTTCTAGGATCTAACTCAACGAATCTAAATTAAAATTCTAATAACTACCTAAGGTAAATAAATCCTATTAAAGAAGTTACTAATGTAATTTCCCAAAAGACTTAATACCAAAAATTCATCTATCTTAAAATAGTTCACAAAATCTTACCTTAGCTCCTGATAGGAATTAATGGCTTGAAATACCTCCTTGGAAACTTTGTTTAGGTCTTCACGATGTTTATGTCCAAACTTGATTAATTCTTTCAATTAGACTCTTCTAGGTCCAATGTATATTTTATTCATAATTACTGAAATTTTGATATTCACTTAATTTAATCCATGAACTATAGTTAGATAATGCTGTCCTTTATCTAAAGTGAGTCCAAGGTTTGGTATATGAGTCTCAAATAAAGGTTCATTGTCTAACTATTGTGTTCAAATCTGCTACTTCCTTATAAGTCTCAGTCAAGGTTCTTTATTTAGTTATAGTGTACAAGTCCATTGCTTTCCTCATTAGTGTTAGTCTTGATTTCATTGGTCAATTATAGAGTTCAACCGAGGCTTCTTAAGGACTTAGTATTGTAGCATAACTTGGATTAGTTCAGTTAGTACTCATAATATATAAGTGTCTATAATATCACAACATAGATTAAAAACATCTCCACTTTCATTCATCATAACTAAAGGTCTTGATTTCCGTTCATGGGGTTTGGGAACATATGTCTTGATATATATTACATCATTAAGCAAAATACCTAAAGTAATTTGCCTAAACAAAATTTTCAAGACTTCTTAATACAACCCCTACATCCTAATGACCTCATATGGTGTTCATGCCTCCACCATATGCATCCTTATGTCTTTGATGATCTTCACATGTACACCATCTTCCATTGAAAATAACCATGCCCATTTAATTTCGATCACAATAGTAGTTACTCCCATCCTTTCTTAAGTCTGAAATCATTAGGAAAGAATAAGATTACACGAATCTTAGTAGAAAACAAGAATGAAAAACAGTTAAGAATTATTTCCTAAACTCAGTCACCATTTATTTAAGACTCTTCCCTGCAAAACTATTTAAAACTGAAACAGTTAGATAATATCATAAACAAAGTTTTAATTAAAGCATTCACCAAGATTATATCTTGTATTCAACCATTTCATATTTCATAGTTTCATTTCAAACATATGTCAATCTTCTTCTCTTAGGATAGTATTCATAACTTTGGGAATTCCCATAGTTTTGCCATTCACACTTATGAGAGGTTTCAGCCAACATCTCTTGGCCATTAACCACTATCCTCTTCGATTGAGTCACTCATTCACTTATAGATTAAACTCAATGGTGCACGGTTGAATCAAGTATAAAACATGCATTTATAAATTATTCCTTTATAATTAAAGTAGTGAAGATCAGTTCAAAATCTGTCTTTTTTTTTTCTATCTAAGAATCAAAACAGTTCATGGACTTCATCATAAAACAGAAGCATACAACTTTTCTTCATCATCCAAACAGAGTTCAAAAGCTATCGGATATTGAGAGAAGAAAAATGGGCTAGTTAATGCAAAACAGAATGAGTTATTATAAAACTAGTTTGCTTGAGAAATAATAAGAGTAACGATGGAAATAACAAGATGAAGAAGAACGAAACCAGTAGCATGACTTGAAATAAACAGAAAAGGATCTTGCTTGAAAACAGTAAGAGTAACGTTAGAGATAGAAATAGAAGAATGAAACTAGTAGCATAAATTAAAACAACAGAAAAGGATCTTGCTTCCTACACTTGAAACTTCTTCTTCCTTCCTTGTTCTCATGATTCCTTCCTGTCACGACCCTCTTTGTTCTCAACTAGCTTGTTAGATGGTTATGTTGGTGTGTGTATGTGGCGTAACTTTCCTCTATTTATAGGTAGAAATTTGATTGATTATTAACTGTTAGTTAGGTGTAATTAAGGGAACATCATGCCTTACTTGAAAGAAGCATCATGATCATGATTCCCTTGGCTGCCGAGTCCATCACCTTGTCTCTCATTCAAGGAGTTATCATGCAGAGATTCTTCCTACTGCCTAGGTCCTTGACGTGCCAAGCTGCATGTCATTCTCTTCTTTATTTATTGCATGCACCTCACATTCTTGTTATTTGCTTTGAAGCCCTTCTTGTTTTGCTGTTTTGTTGGTTAGTCCTTAGAGTTTAGGACATTCATTAGGTTGCCGTTTTGATATAATCTTGTGGTTAGTTAACTTAAATTGTTTACTATAATGATGGTTTAAATATAATTTGTTTTATGGAAAATTCCGTTCTTTTCTACACATGCTACATCAGCACATTACTTCTTATATGTATTATAGGTTAAGATCTTATCTAATTAATTCATTACATAGTTTTAGTTATCATATTTAATCCCTTAAATTGTTCCAAAGTTTACTACTTATTTTATTTCTTAAAAATACTAGTTAGTAAGATTTAAAAATTAGGGTGTTACAATATTCACATTCGTTAATAAGAACCAAAACAAGGGATGAAGTTATTGTCCAAAATTCATTTTCAACTTTATACATAAACTTTCCAAATTCACGTTTGCCAAGAAACACATCATGAAGCGTTCACTTCATATTACATCACTTAAGTGACCAAAGAAAGTTTTCATTTGCACAAAATCAAAAGTCAAATATACAAAATGTGCAAATTATCATAATTAATATCATATCACAATTTTGAAAATTTAGAGAGCCAAACAGGTCAAATTTAACCAAAATGAGAGCACTTGAAGTCCATCATGAATTATTCCATTAGCTTGATAAATGAGCTACTGTGGTAGTTATCATTTATCACACTAACAAAAAAAAAAAACCATAGTCAAGATAAAAAGATTTATTTATGCTCTCCAAATAATTAGACTCTTACAAACATACCAATAAAACATTTCAGCTCTGTACATGCACTTATTACCAGGTATTGCACACTTATCAAATAAATATTATGAAAAAACATACAGTAGCATATCAAATATTACACATTGGCCATGACTATGTCACAACTCTCCCCCTTGACTGTCACACTATCGCAAACAACATTAGTCATTTTCTACCTTTTAACATGCAATTTTGCACAAATTTATATGATATAATCCAACAATGTATAAAATTCATTTGGAATAAAAAAACTACATCTTTATTTAATCCGCAAGGACAAATACTAGTCCGTAAATTACTAATAAAAGCAATTTCAATTTTGTACCCTTTTGATGGAATTTCAACATTGTGGCATAACTTAATACTCAATGAGTTGATAGCCAACAACCACCGTATGCTTCACAAAATCAGACAAAAGCCCATCAAACATATGACATGAAGGCATAATTTATAAAACTTATTTTCATTGGCAAACACAACCCTCCTTTTCCATCAAGATAACTATAAAAATAATAATAAATGCAATAATTACACATCAAAAGAAAATATTGAGATACTTATATATCAAAAGTTCTCTCTATAAACATACTGCCAAGGCACAAAATTATATCTTTGATATAATTCCATATAGAGAGTCATAGTAATATTTGTAATAGTACCTTAAACAACATATCATAATGATTGCATATAAAGCTAAAACAATCATGTGAAATATGTAGATATTGTAATAACACATAAAAGTTTCACATACCTTTTAGTTTAGTTATAAATCTTCTAGGCATGTCTTTTAACTAGATTTCAATCCCAAACGAAATAGTTAGCTCAACCATGGATGAACCTTTTATCTAATCCACAAGTACATAGCTACGTGTAGACATGACCCAACTACCCAAACAATTGACTGTCATTTACTTCTTATGCGCAAAGTCTCCATAAATTTTCAAGACATATTGACTTACAATTAACATATTATTTTCATCTAAATTTATGTCCTTTTATTCGTAAAAGAAATACAAAAATTCATATTTTCATAACATGATCAAGTCAAATAAATTTCAGCACTAGGAAAAAACATAATATTACTAATTCAATTATTGAAGGGAAAATAAATAATTCATGAGTTAAAAATTGTGAATAAGAAAATGATTAACATGAGCAATAAATAGTAATAATAATTATCATAATCGAGATTTAATGTATATGTATATAAACTCCCCTGTGGGTGAAGAATATACCGTACGAAACAACAGTATAAAACAATCTAACACCTGTGGGAAGAAAGATTTTTGTTGTTAAAATCACCCCACAAATTCATGTCATAATAAATTTAGTCATGAATTAACCCCCCGTGGGTGAGCTAAATCATAAATTAATTTATGTGACACTACATCCCTAAATTTATTTAATAGGTAACCCCACTAATTTTGTGAATGAGCCACTGTGGTGGCATACACTCACTTCAATTAACAGAGCCTTAAACAAGGATAAACAATTGCCCAAAATTTATTTTCTCATTCATTTACAATTTTCTAAAACAGAAAAAAGAGTATACCAATAAGATTTAATAAATATGGAAAGTGACAACCATAAACAGGTATACAAAAGGGTTATAATATTTTCTAATAATTAGAATCACATAAAGTAATTCAATAAAAATTGAAATTGGACAAATTCATTTCAATTTCAAGATGACTCGAAAAAGTTAGAAAACTTATACAGATGGCATAGGAAAAACATTTGTACTCAATGTGATTAAAAAAATAAGTTGAATTGACTCACACGTAGGCCAGTGAAACCATAACATGTTCCTCCCAAATCACCCATAAAGGATAATTCTCAACCAGATTCTACACGAAACAAACAAAAAAATAAGGGTCTCAAACATCCTATCATAAGATTTCATGAAGAAAAAAATGATTTGTTTAATGATTTTCACTTATCCAAAAAGAGCTTTGTCCACCATTAATGGTAGACATTTGAGTTCCAACAAACAGTTCCTCACACTCAATGGTTCAATCATCATTCAACAAGGAAGGTAATTATAAACCATAAACAATCATATTTAATCATGAAAAATACACGAAAATCAAAATTTGAATCACTTATAACATAGCTAAGGATGTTAATCCTTGATAAATGTACATATTTAACCATATCCAAATAAGAATAAAACCCCAAAAGTTATTGGAGTCGTAAGTCACTAAATTGTCAATCAATTTTGGTGTTTTAGAAACCCTAAAACAATAATCCCAAATTGATTTTTCCTAAATTTCAGTTAAAATCGAAGGGTCCTAAACCTAGTATAACCTGCTCTAATACCACATGTAAGCAAAAACACATACCCTGTATGTCTATACTAGAATTAAGAACACCATAGAGTGTAAGCAATTTGGGGTTACATACCTCTTGTAGACATTTTGATAATTTATTATCTTCAAGAAGCTCTGACTGATGAACCAAGAAGCCCTGAAAAGAAAACGCACACAGATGTGTGTACTCTAGGTACAAGACCTTCCTCTCCATGCTCCCTTTCTGTCACTGTGTGATTTGATGGAAAGCACGCACAAAAAAGATACAATGAATAAGAGAGGGGATATTGTCCTTTCATAAGAAGACAATAATCTTCGGTTCCACTCATCATGAACCCAAGCTACTAGGCCCTACACCTAATCCAGTACACTAAATATTGGGCCTAACCCAATGTACTCGTGATTTCTAACCCAATAGATCACATACAAAATATGGGCTCTAGGGAGTATTAGGTTATCTATCAACCAATTTTGACAAACAAAATAATCAATCTATGGAAGTCCAATAATAGAAAAAGTTCTAACATGAGATACAATGTGTACGTATGTTAGCTATTGATCATATGATGACAGCGGAGGCTCCTCCCACTGGATCTTTCTCTCTATCTTCCTCTTACAATAAGAAGCTATCAATGGGGCATGCTAGAAACTTTATGCGTGGTGGAAGTAGAGAGGGGACCTAACTATTACATATAGCAATAAAGCTCTAACAAGCTCCCCCATCAATATAGGTGCGCACATCCTGTGACAAAAGGATCAATATTATAATTGGACTTATTGTGCATGTCTAAAACCTAGATCATATTGTCAGCCCAGTTTTACTAAATAAAACCTTACAATTAATTGTAGCCCACATTTAGAAAATTCCAACATTCTCCTACTTCGGCAAAATTAATTGTGACTTAAATTTTGAAAATAATTTATTTTGAAAATGACTCCAAGGCTGAATAACAATAACAAAAAGTATGTGGCCACAATTTAAAAAACAAATATATGATCCATAGACAACACCTTGAAATGACTTCGTCCAATAATGCCAACTATGCCAAATCATGGGAGTCATCATATCATTTATCGACACAAGACCTATCCATGGTCACAAACACAATTCAACATTACCAATATGAGTCTTAGTGTGGTAGTGTAGCAAGAAAACAACACCCAACAATGATCCAAAAGATATATATGTTGTTTCTTGTTGGTCCGTTGATTTCTCTCCAACATGCTTGAATACAAAGTAAGCAGAGAAATCCAACAATCTATCTTGCATATCGTACATGGTGTTTATGACAAGCCAATATTTATAAATTTGAGTTTCAACACCATAAATCAAAATTCATCAATAAAGGTACACATATGATAACAACAAAAAATTGCAATTTCAATTAATAGTCATGTGCACATGGTATAAAAGAACATGTGTATCGAAAATGCATATAAAACACCATTAAGAATGTCTCATATTAAAAGTAAAAAATAAAGTAGAAAGTAAAGGCCTAAAAACTTTCACTAACCAAGAACATTGAAAGAACCCAGAAGTCTCATGTTTTTAACATGTTTGTGAAAATGGTGTTTTGGTTAAATTGGTTGTTTGTACTTGATTTGTTACTGGCTTGAAGAAATGCTTGAGTTGTAGATGAGAGTCAAAATTTGTTCCCTGTCTTAATAAATGCTAAAACCTCTACTAACTACCATGGGTATTTGTATGTTGATAAGTCATGATGTTTGGTAGCTGCAATTAACTGGTGTTTCAAAGAACCATTTTCCATATGCTTGATAAGTTGCCATGTTTGTTTTGACAGAGAAATTTCTACAAGTAGTTTGATGCTATGCATGTACTGTCATCTAAAGAATTTTGAGCTTGCTTTAAGGATTTTCTTATATTTTTCCTTGCTTTGAGTGTGATCCTCTTCATCATAGACATCTTGTTCTGTTTTCCTCCTCACTGGGTTCATTTTTTTAGTTATTTTTTACTATTTGAATGTGATTAACTAGTAACTGTATGAATTTGCTTGAGAGATAAACTAGAGTGTTAGGAAATGTGGCAAATCATTTTGGTAACATAAGAATTTTGGGTTGATGGGTATTGAGAGTTTATTTACCATGTCTTGTGTACTGCTATTTGCGTGCAACTGGATGCTTCCTGATATTTTCTTTTGGGGTATGGTAAAGTACCATTAGGTAGTTTAATAAATGCTAAGGTCTCGACTAATAATCACGGATATTATGTTGAAGTATTGTGTCATTTGATAACTGCAGACATATTTTAATAAATCTAAGAATTGGAGTATTTTGCTGTTTCTTTATGTGTTTTCATAGTAGTTAATAATCATTTAAATAAAGGGGAATAACTTGTTCAGTTGACTCAGAAGGTTTAAGTCATTTTCTTATCTTCTGTTGAGCATGAAAGTAACTTGTATGAATTCCTTTTAGCTAAATCATTTTGCAATGATGAATATCTTGGTTAATAGGCACTCCTTATTTCCCTTATCTTCCTTATTCCGCTGGACTTTTCCCTGTCCCATATGTTTTTATATTGTTGTGAGGTTCTTGGTGAGATATAATTGTGATGTTCTTAGAGTGCTTGTTTTCTAAACTGAGTTCCCAAATGATTTTATTTAATATGATTTATTGGCGGTGAAAAAGCAAAGTCTCCATAATAAAACACAATAATCAGAACTGTGGAGGTTTGAAATGCAATGGATTTCATTTGGGGTAAATGGCTATCACAAGAAAACAAAAGGATTTGGCTTTACTCGGAATTCTAGAGTTGGTTTACATTCAAATCATTTTGTTTCTTTTAGTATGTATTTTGTGTTGCTGCTATATTTGAATTTTGGGGTTATATAAGTGCTATGGATGAGATGACATTCGACACATTAGCCACTTGTTTCTTTTTGCTTTTTTTACTAGTTTATTATATATATATATATAGTTAGATGCAAGTTTTAGGAATAAAAATGCCAAAGTGAAATGATTGAAAAGAGAGTTAAATAATAAAATGACGAGATGAACTATTCACTACATTCGCTAAGTTGCTCCAGTTCACTTGCTATGAAAATTTAATATCATTTCCTGAAAGGCTCACGTGACAAGGTTTTCTTTGGTCTTTTCTTTTTTTAAAAAAAGAAGTAATTTATGGTATAAGATTTCAATGATAGGGTATTTAAAAATTAGCTGCGATGACTGCGACTTTTTATTTCCTTGAGATGAGGAGAAATTTTATAGTTTTGTTAGGAGCGTTGATGGGGCTATAAATAAGCTCTAATAATATTTTTATTCCATAATAAATTTGTTTATTTTTAATTTTATCATCCTTTAGCATTTCTATTCATCTCTTTTAAATTAATTTATGATATAAGATTCCAACGATTGGATAATTAAAATTGGTTACAATGGCAACGATATTTTGACTTCCCTCAAGTGAGGAGAAATTTTGTGATTTTGCCGGGAGCGCTGATGAAGTTACAAATAATCTCCAATAAAAAAATCTTGTTTCATTATTAATTTGTTGCATTTGCTAATTTTGAGTATTTGAGGTGACTTTAAATAATTTTCAATAAAAAAATGATTGTTTTATACGTTAAATTACCTTTTCTTCTTAATTTCATTCGCATTGATTATAATTTATTTTTTAACGTCTCAACAATTGAAAGAATTCAAAATTGGCCGATGATAGAAATTGGGAGAGGATTGTGGGTCCGATCAACTAAACTCTTCCATGTATTTTCAAGGAATTAATATTATATTTTGCCACAAATGCTGGTGGGATCTAAGTCCTAAAAATAAAGCAATAGATTTTTTTTCAAAACAACAAAATTAAATAACACAAAATAATTATGAATAAATTCATATAGCCCCTACTTGGTGATAATGGTGAATTTAAATTTGAAAAATCCTTTTGTAAAAATCATTTAAAAATCCTCTTTTTTGTTAAATAATATTTTTCCATTGTGAAATCCATTTTGAGAACCTTTTCATTTTAATATATATATTTTTTGGAAATAAAAATTTTCAATTCACTATATTCACTCTTAATAAGTCGCGAGTTTATGATTTGTTCCCCAATAATAGCTATTAAGCCACCCATTTCCTGTCTCGGTTATTTATCATTTATTGGTCACATGCCTGACAAAATGGGACATGAAAAAAAAATAAAATAAAATATTTTGTTTTAAATAATAAATGACCAACTTAATTAATTTAGCAGATAATTTTAGATTAAATAGATAACCGTTTTTTGAACGGATGGTGTAGGGTGCTAATACTTTCCATACCCGTAATCAACCCCCAAACTTGAACTTTAGTATGTAGACTCTCTTTTTTTAGGTGTCTAATTATATCATTCCATTTTTTAAAGGAAAAATTGATTGGTAGAGACTCCCAAACATTTATTTAGTTTCTTTAAAGCCATAGAGGTTGCCTATTTCCCGACAATCCCTCTGAGGACGATTGCGACAGATTAACCATCAGTATCTCATAATATCAACTTTCATGACCTTTTTATTTCATAATTACTCTTACGATTCCACTTGGATAATACCTAGCCTGAAATACTAAATTTTAGCCAAAACTCAGCCTATGGTTTAAGTTTCTTATAATCATTATCAACATCATATTCTGCTAATATAGATTAGCCATATGGAAATCCAAACATACTTCACACTATTCATTTGGTCATTTCTACTATTCATTTGGTAATTCTTCCAACTACTTGACCTTTCATTATTTTTTCACACTTAACCTTATTTACTCATCGTAGACATTCATTTTAATATAACTAAACCAAATCTTAGATCATTTATCCTTGATTTGGCTGAATCCACCATAAGCTCCTTAGATAGTCTTATTGTTTGAATTCATCTTTTTCCTCACACTCTTCCTTTATTTCACCACTAGAAACATATTCTAATTATCATATCACACCTAGATTGGAAAATAAACTAAACCAAGGTATTTTACTCTCTTTGGCCAAAACCAAGCTAATAGGTGTTCTAGGTGATTTTCAACTTTTAATCTTTGAATCATGCCTAAACATAGACAAACCACTTAATTAAACTCTAATTCATCTCATAAACCATTAATCCCATGATTTACTCAATGCTAATACTTGTTCCTAGTGCTGGCTGAAACCCATCATTGCAAGATTCCTTGATTTTACTTAGGTAAGCACACCTAATTCTTAATTGGTTTAACCTTAATCACCTATTTTTAACATCAAACCACTGTCAACACCCAATTTTGTCCGAGCCCATAAAAAAATAAAAAATAAGAAATAAAAGAAAGAAAGAAAGAAAAAGGATGGGAGGAGGCATGGCCAAGCAGAGAAAACACACGTTACCTATTGTTGAAGGGTGATGGGATGAGGCATGGCCGGGCAGAGAAAAATAATAAGAAAGGTGGGATGGACATAACTTTATCCAACCACCCCTTTGACCATCAAAAAGGAGAAAAATCAAAAGATAAAAGGGATAGGAGAGGAATCAAATGGCAGGGACTTTTTTGGCTTGGGCAGAGAAAGAAACCGAGAGAGAAAACAGAGGACAGAATTTGCTACCCTTTGCTTTTTGAATTTATACTCCAAGAGGTAAGTCTTTACATCTTTTCTTTGTGTTTTGCTCTTGGTATTTTCAGTCAATGCTTGTAAATATTGTATGTATATGATATGGTGGTGATTTTGGTTTTGTTGAGTTTTGGATGATTTCCTTTTGTTCTTTTTCTTATCCATTCATCACCAATACACACCCACACCTACATGTAAGCATAACTTTCCCCACCAAAACATGAAACTCACCAAATTCCCTCCATTTCTCACCATACAACCACTTTAGCTCACAATTCCTTAAATCATCACCAAGACATACCACAACACCTTAACCGTCAACTTCCCCATCTCAAATAACACTTTCACACACAACCAGCCATTACCTTGCTAAAACAAAGCCATTTTCAACCTCACCACAAAGTATTACCCAAGGCCACCCATGAACAACCAAAGTCACCACAAAAACCCCTTACTTTGACTCTAAACACAGCACCAATACTCATCTTAATATCCATCAAACAACTTCCCAAATCTATGAAAAACAGAAAATAGAGCCTGCATCTGTGTCGGACCAACCACCACTTCCCAGACCAATTTCTTACCGACCACCACTTCCCAGACCTTTTTCCTACCGATCACCTACTTAACATACCATTTTCGACCAACCACCCCTTTCCAAGATCATTTTCGATCGATCAAGCTCTCCTTAACTGTTCACCTCCCCAAACCAACTAGGCCGAGATCACCCTTTTTTTTTTTCCTGAGCTTAACCTTTAACCCAATCAACCATCCGTAACCGATCATTTCCCCAAACTAATTGAGCATTCCTTATCCTTAACCCATTTACCCCTCACCTCACCATACCGAGCCGATCGCCTTAACAGTTTCCCCCTCACCTCAATTGAAAAAGCTTACCCCTTCACCAATCGATTCTGTCCGATCACCACCTTTGCCATCCTCATAAACTAAACCCTTTGCATCCAAATTATTTAATATAAATTTCAACAAATATCCATGAAATAATTGTTTCACTTTATGTTGTAAAGAATGAGTTATAAGGGTTAAATGGTCCGAGGTGATAACGTTTGTGTTTAGTTGTCTTCAAGGTCAAGTACCTACTAGACAATCTCATTAGGATGGATTAGTGGGCATAGTATCACCTTTCATTCCATTTAGGCCATGTTAATAGAAGTTTTTTTTTTCAAAACAAGTGGTCCAATGCCACAAGTCGCATTAGTTGTCTTTAGAGGTCAAATGTACATTAGACATTTTTTCTTGGGATAAAATGAGCTGGACATAAAAACCCATTTAACCTCTCTCTCAATGCCACATAAGCTCTACATGGGATTCTGTTTGACATGTAGGAAAAAAACAAACGTCGTTTGTGGGTGGGTTGACAGCAGGGACAAACTTCGTAACGAAATGAAAGTGTAGGGATTGATATCCAAAAAAAAAAACTATAGGGAGCAAATTAAAAACGAGTGTAAACTATATGGACTAATCCTTTATTTTAACCATAGTTTCTTTTGCTCATTTTAAAACTTTGCTCTGTTCCTCTTTACCCATGAAAATCCTTAACTCAACTAACTATGACCTAATTAATTGAGTTTAACAATTTATTAAATAATTTCTTTTGATGCTAACTTTTGAACTATGTGGCCGTGAACTACACTTGGTCTTGTG
Organism: Styphnolobium japonicum; assembly: GCA_023212625.1. Lineage (NCBI taxonomy): Eukaryota > Viridiplantae > Streptophyta > Magnoliopsida > Fabales > Fabaceae > Styphnolobium > Styphnolobium japonicum. The sequence goes on from JALBWW010000014.1 coordinate 6,916,751, forward strand.
ACCAAAATCTTTTGATGCTAACAATTTCAAAACCAAGTGGCCAAACCACACATATGGTCTTTGGACCAAAATCCATCCATTTCTCAATGTGATTCAATGATTCAAATCAAACATATGCATGTCCTAATCATGCCTTTCCATTCACACAAGAATCATTTCATCCATATCCAAGTTATATCATGCTTTCAATCATCACAAGTTCATGCAATATTTCAAACCATAAAAACACATAGGTTAAATAAAGCATGAAACTATAAAGTGTGAATCATAAAGCATGAATCATAAAACATAAGCCATAAAGCATAAACCCCATGAAATTAAGTGAATAAATCCTTAAATGGATTTTTTACCAACAAACCTCAAATACTATTTTCCCACCACATATTGGTTGATAAGAAAAACTCCCCCTTACCTTTTAGTGGTTCGAAAATCCCTTAGGTGTTCTTTGAATGGTTTCTTGTTCCTCCACCAACAAACCCTTAAATAAATCAAGTACACCAATTTTAAGCTCTAAAACTTGAAACAAGATGACCATGGATCAATCCTATTGATCTAGAACTTTAAAAATAGAATTTAAAAAGTGAAGATGAAGAACTTTTACGTTTAGCTCTTCAAAATAGATTTCAAGAAAAGTAAGTGACGATGGTTCTTTGTGAAAAACCTTCCAACACAAAGGTGTCTTGGAATGGTACTAGGCTCAAGAAAACTTGGTTGTTTGAATTTATTAAAGCTTGGATGGTGAAACTATGGCCTTGGCTGTGAGTTTCAAGTAGAGAAATATGAGAGAAAGTTTGGTGCTTCCACAAAGTGAAAAGTAAGAAGTAAATTGTGAATTGGCTCCTAGGTAAAAGTAAAACAAGATATTTTCTCTTGTCTTGGACAAGCTTGTTCAAAAATTTAGAGAATGTTGGAGAAGCATCTTGTCTTCCTACAACACATAAAGTAACTAGTGACTCGCTTCGATGACTAGGTGAGCTGACTCACCAAGTGACTCACCCCTAAGTAAGCAATGATGTCACCAAGTGGATGAGTAGGCAAGTTAATAGGCTTGGGTGACATCACCTTTAGATATTTATTCCTAGATATTTTTCAGTAACTATTATCCAGTGGACAAAGACTATTATCTATTGTCCATTGGATAATAAGGTGTACCTAAATTTTTATCTGACAATAAAATCTTAGAAAATGAAAAACATTGAAATATTTTCCTAGATTCAAGTTTCATAAACTTCTCCAACCTCAGTAAATAATCAAAAAAAATTTGGGCCCCAAAATAATTTTTTTTATATTTCTAGAACAGCCTCAAAACAGAACATAAAGTCAAAGCAAAATAAACATCAATTAAATAAGATTCACAAAAGTCCACAAAAATCACAAAAATTGAGAAAATAAATATTTAATTAGAAAAAGAAAATTCAGGGTGTGACAATCAAAATGTTGAAGTTGGACTTCGTCTTTTTCTTTTTCTTCTTCTTCTTTAGGAACCATATTGTGATCTCAGGGGAGTGGATCTTGAGAAGTTGAGAAATATTGCTCCCATGGGTATGGTTTGTCCAAATTGGCCGATGGAGACCAATTTTCCAACTCTTATGAGTTGCAGAGATAGGTGTAGCCACCAAAAGGCCTCAAGGTATCCCAAAGATATCATCGACAATAAAATAAGGGGTATACCATTGAGAGCTCTGGCCTTCAATTGTGATGATCGTTTCTTTCTCTTCTACACTCATTCTAGAAGAAGATGCTTCTTGCTCACACTCCCATATATGTCTCTCCCATAGAGTCTTGGCTTCTTCTACCTTAGCCTCTCTGTTGGATGAAAGTTGTCTAAAAAATTCCAGGTCCACCTCTAGTGAAGGCTTCTTTCCAACGTCAGAGTCAAAAACAATGAGTAGAGGCCATTGGTTTTGATTTCTAAGCTTTTTGAGATATTTGTATTTGTTGACATCCACCATTGGTAATCTTGGGAAAATCCGATCAGGTTGAATCCTTGACAGAGACTCTTGTTTTGATGACACACACAAACATGATGTCAAAGGCAGTGGCGTGGAGTCCCAGTTCTTCAAGAGTTAGAGGTTGGAACTTGAGTTGCTGAGGATAAATGTGCATTTGTTGTGAGTACCCATTGCAGCCTCGAGATCTCCTATGGACCATTGAAAGACCAGGGTCCTTTAACTCCCAATATTCGATGAAGTGGGGCATCACTCCCAGGGTGAAGGTTCTAAATTTCCAATCTCTAATAACAGAGGTTAGAGAAGGTTGAGAAGAAAAAATGATAAGTGTTTGAATATGTGAAGAGGGAAAGGGATGTGTAAAGTGTGGTGAGGCAGGTGTTGGGGGTGAAGTTTGTGTATGAGAGGAGAGTGAAGGTGAAGGTTGTATTTGAGTGGGTGGTGGTGCAGGAGGGTTAACTGTTTGAGGTAGGGAACTGTTTGTGTAGGTTGAAGTGTTTGTGGTTCAAGTTAGGTAGGTGAAGAAGGAGAAGGGGATGGAATAGATGTAGGAGTAAAGGATAACCTTTTGAATAGCCTCTGCCTTGCTGACACCTTCGTCCTAGTGCCCCTTAGCACTTTGAGTGGGCAATCTTGATCTTTTTTTCCAATGACTGATCATTGTCGGAATTATCGTCCATAACTAGTTGTCTTAGACGTTTTGGCTTAGCGGTGGGGGACGCAGTCTTGTGTGGATGCTGAGCTTTTGAGGGAGAAGGTTTGACTTCTTCTCCTATGTCTCTTCGTCAAACAAAATCTTGGACGATTTGGAGTCTCATTTTCATCAAATTGCTCTGTCCGAAAATCTGTTGAATTTGTGTTTTCCCATATACTTTCTTCATATCTTCATCCATTGCTTCAAAGACAATGTAAACACTTTGCTCTTTCAACAGTTTTGTCAGTAACACACTATAGGCGATGGTGGTCGTCTTCTTCTTCCTTTATACACTTAGTTTGAAGTGTCTGAACAGTAGGTTAGGAAGGTTGAGCTGTTGACTCGCATCAAATGGCATAGACAGAACGCGTGAATGTTTGAGACCAAGTCCTTTGACCCAATTTGTGATGCACCACCTTGTTGAGCAGTTGGTGGAGGACTCGTGCCTTGTCATGCATTTGAGACGCGGTTATCGTCTTCTCACTGGTTGGGTCCTTGAGAAGGACATCTAACACTCCTTTTCCACTAAAGGCATCAGTCTAGCTTTTGGTGTACTTGGCCTCTTCCAGCCAACATTGGATAGCATTTGATATAGTCACTCCAGATACTATAACCTCCTTGCCCAGAACCACTCCTCGAACCTCTTCTTCGAAGACAATAACATTTTTCTAGAATGCTCTAATTAGTTCTAGATGAAACTCCGCATCCTCTCTGAAGTAATTTTCCTAGCCAGCTCCTTTCAAGTTCTCATCTATATTAATTCTGCACTTAGCCAGGGTTGAAGTTTGAAACAAGTACTCCACGGAAACTTCGGCTTCATCCACATTTATCCTCTTTCCACCAGCCATATTATCAGAAGATTGAAAGATGAGGAAATAAGGTTTTTGAAAGATGGAGTTTTTCGCAAAGGTTTGTTAGAGAAAAAGTTTTGAGAACATAAAAACTTAATCATGATGAAGAAGAGGTCTTGGAACCAAAGATGTACTCAAGTATTTGATACTGGAACCAAAATTGATCAAAGAAATTGAACCTCTCAAAGTTTTGAAGATAACAATAAATATTAAATTAGAATGAACAAATAAGTTTTAAATGAACTTATGTTATTTCGTTCTAAAAAGAAATTGTCCAAGTTATATCTTTTGAATAAATCGTTTATAAACACTTTCGGACTAAGACAAGTTTTGTTAAAGACAAAATTATTGTTTCACTGCATGTGTCCAATACAATATGTATTGTTTATTATATTTTATTGGATCTTCCATTATATTGTCTCTATTGATCCTTCCTCAAAATTATTCGTCCAAAGCATTTAAAAAATAAGCAAGGCAAAGTGCACTAATTGTTAATGTGATCTCTGACAAAGTAAGCGTTTTTCGATATCAACTCAGTAAGCTAAAACTGACATACCTAACAACTACAAGGCCCAGCAAATAGGAACTTTCTGCTCACTTAGAAGAGTCAGAACAAAGATATAAAAATTTCTTGCAACATTGATAGAACTTGTAAAGAATTGTGTAAAAAAAAATACTTGTTAGTAGAACTTGAAGAGGTTCAGAATACTTGGTTGTAAGCCTGAAGCGGCGGTGTAAAGAATACTTGTAATCATTAAGGAAGATTAGTGAAATTCCTTTAAGTATAAGGGCTGGACGTAACTACCAGTTTGTGAGAGTGAACTAGTATAAATACTTGAGGTAAGATTCTCTTCCTTTTCCTTGTATTATTTGTTTTACTAATATTTGGGGATTGTCATTGTTTTTCTTAACAACGCGTGTTTCTAAAAATATAAGTTTTTAGCTTGTGTCCAACTGACTGTAAAGACTTTTTATTTCGTCCATTCTCTTTTGCGAACTTGCGAAGCTTTTATTCTAAGAATTGTTTTAAGAAAAGTTTTCCAAAAAGGTTAAGAAACAAATTCAACCCCTTCTTGTGTTTCATCTGCTTATTTCATGGGGGGTTTATCAAGTTACAGAACTTGGAAGGTATTTCAAATGTTTTTGATTTAAAATAAATGAAATTTTGAAAAGACATTTGAAATAAAAGCTCATTTAAGTAATTGTCACATGCCGCAGTAAGAAGTAACAACTGTGACATTTCAAGTACTGACTCAACGTGGAAATTTTAATTAAGTTCAAACATGAGACAGATATATTTTACAATAAATGCAAGGTATATTTGTCAAAGAACTTATCAATTATTGAACGTATACACACAATACATATCAAGTACAACACATATTGGACACAGATTATCAATGGACGCACAAACATTAGTTTTTTACAAAGTGCATACTTAAATTATTTCTAATGAAATTGAATCTATCCTCAGCTAGGGGTTTAGTGAAAATATAATCTCATTGATGATTTGTATCCACAAATTGAATATCAAACATAACTTTTTGAATATAATCTCTGATAAAATGATGTTTGATTTCAATATGCTTTGCTCTTGAATGAACAATGAGATTCTTAGACAAATTTATTGCAGCTATATTATCACAGAGTAAAGGAATCTTACTTTTGATGATATTGTAATCTTCCAATTGATGCTTGATCCAAATAAGTTGATAGCAACAACTAGATGCTGATATATATTCAACTTCAGCAGTTGAAAGAGTAATTGAACTCAGTCTTTTGCTGGACCAAGAGACTAGATTGCCTCCAATAAAGTGGTATCCTCCACTGGTGCTTTTTCTTTCAATTTTGTCCCCAACATAGTCCGCATCACAAAAGCCAACTAATCTGTATTCATAAGATTTCTTAAACAACAAACCCAGATTAGTAGTACCTTTCAAATATCTGAATATTCTTTTAACAATATTTAGATGTGACTCTCTAATATCAAATTGAAAACATGCACATAAACACACACTGAACATAATATCAGGTCTGGATGCAGTAAGATATAAGAGAGATCCAATCATACCATTGTGTACCTTTCGGTCTACCTTTTTATCTTTATTGTCCAATTTCAGTGTGGATGATGGATGCATAGGTGTGCTCATCGTTTTGCAATCGTCCAATTTGAACTTCTTTAGGAGTTCCTTTGTGTATTTGGTTTAGTGAATGTAAATTTTGTCCAATGTTTGCTTTACTTGTAAGCCCAGATAGAATTTCAGTTCTCCCATCAAGGTCATTTTAAACTCCTTTTGCATCAATAGCTCTAAAAACAATATCATCTACATAAATTTGAACTAAGATGAAATGTGAATTTACATTTTTGTGAAAAAGAGTAGTATAAACTTTTCCTCTAGAAAATTCATTTTTCATTAGAAAAGTGCTTAATCTTTCATACCAAGCTCAAGGAGCCTGTTTTATGTCATACATAGCCTTTTTCAGTTTAAAAACGTGCCCTGGATAGTTTTGATCCTCAAATACAGATGGTTGCATAACGTAAACTTCCTCATTGATTATGCTATTCAGAAAAGCACATTTTACGTCTATTTGATAGAGTCTCATACTATGATTAGCGGTAAATAAAAGTAAAATGTGTCTGAACTAGAGACCAGCTATATATTAACTTTATGGTTTACATTATATCATGACATTTATTTAATATATAAGGTATTTCATTTATTATCTTATTTATTTATATTAAATGAACATGATAGAGTTTTTAGAATGAAAAGTTCTATGCCATGGAATATCAAGTACATGACTTGATAGTAAGATATCAATGGATATATTGGAACGTTATTCTTAAATGTCCCTAGTAAGTATTACTGCCAAGTAGGACGACAGTAATGCGTTGAGACTAGTATGTGCGTACACTGATGACTATGTCTCGCAGGTCATGGATATGAGATATCAAGTCTACACATGGGTACATATTAAAGTAATTATGAACTGGATTGACCCACCATGAGAACAATACATGGATCGTTGCATGAGTGTCATAAGCGGTTCTTATTGTGACAATGGTGTATATGGTCCTTTGACTTGAGGTCACTACGGTTCCCTACATGAGGAGTTACATGTTTTCATATCGTTAAACGTCACCTGTAACAAGGTGATTGTAAAGTCAATTATTGGACATGTCACAAGTCATGTAGAGGGATGTGAGTGACGTAGATAGGATTTGTCCCTCCCACTAACCGGAGCGATATCTTCGGGCCTCTTGATGAGTGAGACTTGAAAATACATGGCCGTGCTCAAATAAGTCAATATGAAATATTAATCTCATTTGTCTTTATAAGTCTACTTGGCGATCAAGAAACCAATGATTGAACTATACAAGGGTGACTCGTTCCATGCCTTGTATTCGATCAAGATATCAGGACAAAGGAACTAGACTACATGGTAACATTAGTCACAGTTAGGTTATGTCGAATCACTGACATTCCTATTGCTTGAGTAGCAGTGATCTATTGCTAGATATCACTCACCGTTTGTAATATTAAATAGGATTTAATGTTACTGTCAATGTAATAGTATCCTACAAGGTCACACACATAGAATGGATTAGAATGGAGTTAAATGGGGCTAGTTGGACCATTAGTAAGACTAGATGGGCCAACCCAATCGAATAGGCCCACACATGAGTCTGACCTAGGCCAGGTATGTGTAGGGGCTTATATATACATCTCTTAGTCTCTTGTGTCACACTACTACACACGCACAACTAAGAGTCTAAAACCGTTTCCAAGTAAGAGAGAGATTGAGAGAAACTTTCCCCCTCACTTCGTGGCTAGCATCGTGCTGAAGAGGGAGACCTTCTCATCCATTTGTGTGGATACCGTAGAGACGCTACAATAACGTTCGTTGCAGCGTTCGTGATTTGTTGTCCATCACGAAATCAGTTTCGTCCATAAGGTAATCATCTTAACATTGGTTATGACCATCACATGGATCCTTGGAGGGTTTTGATTTTGTATGTTTTTTCGCTGCCTTTTCTAGTTGCGAAACCCAACAAAATGCACAATGCTGATAACGTGTTGATCATCTTCTGAAAGTGGCTTTGGTTATCAACAATTCTTGAAAATGTTGATATCTTTGTACTGACTTTTCTGAGCAATTAGATAGTTCCTATTTTCGGGTCCTTGTAGTTGTCTGGTGTGTTAGCTCCAGCATACAAAGTTGATTTTGAATTCGCGTACTTTGTCAGAGATCTATCATTAATTAATGCATTTTGTGTTGCTTTTGGACGAATGCTTTTGAGGAAGGAACAACAAAAACAATATATTGAATGATCCAATAAAATACAATAAACAATATATATTATATTGGATGCACGCAGTGAAACGATAATTTTTTCTTTAACAAAACTTGTCTTAGTCCAGAACTGTTTATAAACGATTTATTCAAAAGACTCAACTTGAACTTTTTTATTTAGAACAAAATTACATAAGTTCATTTAAAACTTATTTGTTCATTCTAATTTAATATTTATTGTTTTCTTCAAAACTTTGAGGGGTTCAATTTCTTTGAACAATTTTGGTTCTAGTATCAAATACTTGATTACGTCTTTGTTTCCAACAGTGACCCCTAACAAGTCCTGCATCATCTGCAACGCCATCAACCACTCCAACCTCGGCCAAGCTCTCTCCTCTCAATCATGCCAAATAGAAACTTTAGAGAACTCTTTCAGTGAGAATCAAAATGGCTTCAGTTATTGCTGATGTTCCAAAACTAACTTATAAAAACTTCAGATTGTTGTTTCATCGCAACACATAAATAAAACAAAAACAAAAACAAAAATACTATGCCATCTAGAAAAGCCCCATCATTTCATAAGAAAAAAATGAAGAAAAGGCCCCATTACAATGGTAAACTCCTATCCATTATACCTAATTGATATATTCTACAATAATGATGATGAAAGAACAACCAGGCTTAATGGGGATGACAGAAGAAGCCAAAACACTATATGAGCATTAACCATGTCTATTTCAAATAATTATATAAGGCATATATATATGAACTACAAAATTTTATTGAAATGGCACTTCTTTAGAGTCACTATTAGGTGTTTAACGAAATAGGATAGCATAAATGGCATGCCGATTTGTTTGAATCTGATGGCATATACTTGCATAGGCACTAAAACATCCCACCCAAAAGGAGAACCAAACTTCATCTTTTATATAGGAACTTCCTTAACAAATAGAAGGCATTAGATTAAATGATGCATGAACCACAGATTGTTAAATGATAATGAGGCATATGCATTAAAGGTGGCACATATAATACTCATCGTGTGACTTTCTTCCCTTATATCAAATTGTTGACAAATTGGCAAGTGCACCAAATCGTGACAAGTAATAGAATGATGAATAGAATATCATTCCCAAAGAGGATTGTGTATCAATCATAACTAAGCAATTTCTATTTGAACGAATGATCATCATAATTTCACAAGATTGATTATTTTTGAGTTTATAAAGAGAAGAAGAAATGAAACAACAAAATGAATTGGATTTTCACACTATCACAATCAATTACAAAGAACAAAGAATAGAATCCATGTATAACAATCGGTTAGGAATCGGAATTCCCTCAACTATCACCTAATGTAACCTAATTGAAGCCCTAATCATAATTCAATTCATGTGATTGACATTTGAGTCACTAATCTAGATTATCCCCAATTCCTTGGTAGAAATCCTTTTGTTATTAATCAAGAACCCTAATTCCTTAGGTGATCCTAATTCAAAACAAACATTAAGTAAAAGACTCAGAGGAATACACAACAATGAAGTTCTATCCCTAGAATCAACATCACTATGGTGATCAACTTCAGTTCTAGCATGAATACCAATTTTCCAATCATGCATTCATACTTGAATTCATTTTTGAGATGGTCAATCAAAGAAAAGCATTAAGCATAGAAGAAATTACTCAATCAATATGAAAATGAATTGGAATTAGAAATAGAATTTACTTACATCAAGATCCAATTGAGTTCATTCTACCTAACCTAAAAAAATCTAGAAACACATAGTACAAATCTGAGAAATGGAAATGGTTGAATGAAGTTGAGGTGGAGAAGTCATGGATTCTTCAAATTCTTCCTTCCAAAAGCACTTGAAGATCCAAGGATCTTGAATGGATATGAACTCTCTCTGATTCGTACAAGGAAAATGGCAAAAGACCCAAGAATAGAGCCAAATCACAAATTTATACTTTTCTAGAAATCGCGCCATCACCCAGCGATGCTCGTCATTACTGGGCAACATCGCTAGGCGAACAAATCTCCTCGCTAGGCAAACAAATCTCTTTACTGAGCGATTCAAGTCAATAGTTGCACTCTTCTTCATCACTAGGCGATGAATCTTTCTCCTTAATGAACAAACCTATACAAGAGTCATTCACATTAAAGAAAAATTTACAAAGAATCTCTTATGACCCAAGAAGATTTATATGCAAGTTTAATATGTCTTTTTCTATTCCTAAAACTATTAAAATCCACGCGTTACCTATACAATTGCTTATTTTCACCTTAATAAATCTACGTATGAAGTAGATTTATCAAAAATGACAGAAGGTGTCATTAGGCCCAATTTCAAACTACTTAGATGCCCCTCCACATTGCATAAACAAAAGGAAAACAATAAATGGAGGGGGTGATAGTATGAAATTTCTATAACTCCTTGTCAAATTGTTAATGTGTCAAGTACAAAGCAATGCAACAAATATCAAATAAGTGAAAAAAACAAAGGCAAGAAGTCCTCAAATCGTGCTTCTATTATCATTACAAAACGGGGGTTGATGGATGAGAGGAGTGACCTTATAATTATATAGCAAAGTAAAAACTATCACCATTCACCAATGGAATTAGTAAAAAGATTTCAGAGAAGGAAGATTGACTCTATAGAAATCTAAGAATGATAAAATAAAACTGATACCCTAAATGATAAGTAGCAAAGACAACCCTTTGTATCCCATTGCCACAAAAATCTAAGAATTATAAAATAAAATTGATACCCATTGCAACAAGTTGATACCCAAGGAGCTATGACTACAAGCTAAGCAAGAAAAATCAAACTATAATAACAAAAAATACGCAGACATACCCAAAGTCTCAGTCTCCTCTCAAAGCTCCATTTTCTAGCTTTTGGCTTGCGCAAAGACAATTTTCAACTGCATCAAATTCCAAATTAAACACCAAAGCACATATTAAATATAGAACCAAATGTACAAATTTCACGATTCTTGTATTAAAGTTTCGAACAAGAATGATCTTCGAGAAGAGCAACACAACATCGATCATTACTTGCAAGAAGAGCACCATGAGGTTCTTCGAAGGGGCAACAATGATCTCTGCCCTTTTAGATGAGTCGAGCTAGACGAAGAAAATAAGAAATGTACAAAGAGATGAAGACAGGTATATGAAATTAGGGGTTCCAAATTTTAAGTGGGAAATGTATATTATGGTGGTTCAAAATCGCCCTTAATTTAGAACACCATCGTTTTATCTATGCAAAATATGGTGGTTCCAAAATGGTTGTTATGTAAGGTATAATATGGCAGTTTAAAAAAACCGTTGTAATAAAATTATTTTTTTTTAGTGCCTCTCTATCACAGTTGCTCTTCACTTGTACTTCCTACGGCATTTTACTTCGGCAAGCAAGGTATTTTGTTTTATTCCTTTGATAATTTTACTTGTTATTTTTGGATTAAGTGAGTTGATGCTTTAGTATAAGAAACCTTAAGTAGAAGACTTGATCAATTGAAAACATATATATGTTTGGATTTGAATCCTAGGCCTATAGTTGGATAACTTGGATTCAAATCCTAATTTTTGTTATTTGTATAATTGAATCTTGTTTGTTGAAATAGTTAAATTGATTTTGGTATGCTAGGATAATTGGGTTAGAATTGAATCATGTTTGTTGTTAATTGCAAAGTATGAAAATTCCTAAAAATCGTAGATAGATGTATAATAAGGTTAATCCTGGTAGAAAGGGTCTTACATAATATTTTTTGAATGTGATTCTAGAATTTATTAATTTGTATGCTTTTCAAATCAATATTTGATCGAGGGAACAATAAGGTGTCCATATTGCAATTGCTATAGCGGAAAATTGTTAGAAACATTTTGATTACAACTTTATAAAAAAGGATTCAAACCAAATTATTGGCATTGGACAGATCATGCAGAAGTACAACCTACTAGTTTTGATTCTTCTTTTAATATTGTACTTAGTAATGAAGATGTAGTTAATCAATATTAGCATATGGTATTTGATGCGTCTAGAGTAGACTTTCGAGGTTTTAGCAGTCCTTTCAGAAGAATATTGAGGAACCTCCAAATGATGAGACTCAACAGTTTTAGAGTGTGTTGAATGCTGCAACCCAACTTTTATGGCTTGGTTGTGAACTCAGAGTTATCCCTTGATGTTCAATATGTATTTATACAAATATATTAATAAATAAAAAATTAAAGTGTTTTTAACATTTATTTTAAAAAATATGATTTTTTTAAAACAAAAGTTAATTGAATTTGCCGCCAAAAACCAGGATATACACATATGTCACACTGCTTATTTCCAGCAGACTAGCCGTTGGAAAATCCATCTTTCTTTGCTAGTTGGAAAACCTACTTTTTGGCGAATAAACCACTAAAAATTTCTGGAAATCATCCAAAAATGCCGCTAGAAAATGTTTTTTGTCTTGTGTTTTTTCAGTGAATTTGGCTGCCAATAATATGCAAATTTTGTGTAGTGGAAGCTATAGAAGAAGATTGAGAGTACACGTGTAACATCATCTCCTAAATTAGAAATATTAATTATTAATTATTTGTGTGTTGTTTATTTATGTGTAGTTTTATTCTTAAGTCGTTATGCTTTAAATTTCTAATTTTCCTGTATGTTGAGGATACAAAAAATGACTTAAATGATACTTTTACCTATTTAATTGTGAATATTTATATGGTTAAAATTATTTAAATTTACCTTAAATTGAATTAATTTCATAATTCTTGTGATTTTAGATGAACAAAGCTCTAAAAACTATGTAGATGAACAGAGTTTCTGCTAAAATATTCAGTGTAGATTATTAAATCAAACAATGTCATTCTTGTAATTATAGGGTTTGAAACTTAGGAACTAGATGTCATTTTTTAATTTACCTAGTATAATAAGACAAAATTTAACTAAACGATTAGAATCTAGTTAGGATTCAATTGAATTAGTTAGAATCTAAGTAATGATTATTAATGACACCTAACCTAGCTAAGTGTTTAAATCCTATTGGCTAATGAATACAAAAATTATCCTATTATAAGGCTTTGTCAAGAAGCCTTTTCAAATAAAAAGAAAATATGAGAGTTAAGAAAGGTGGAAGTGTCGTCCAAGAGGAGAAGAGAAGAAAGGAAAAGAGAAAGAAATATGAGAAATCAGAGAAAGGAACAAGAATAATAGTAGATAATTAGAGAAAAATTGGAAGAGCTAAAATCAAGCCCAAGAATTTATCCAAGCTTAGAAATCAAGGAGAAAATTTAGTTATCAAGTTTCAACTTGCATCAAGAAGTTCATCTTTGAGGTAGGAGTTCAAGTTCATCAAACTTGAGAGTTTTCATATTCATTTTCATACTTATATTTCCATGACTTAGAAATTCTTTAGTTAAGATTATTATGAGATTTTGATTGTGTAATAGTGAAACCATGATGATGATGGAAGTTTTATTTATGTGAATGATGTTAGAACTCTTGATATTAGCTAAAGTTGGATGAAAACCCTAGGTATCTTACCTTATAGATGTGTATTTTGTCAAGTTAGAGTATAAATCTCAAGGTTATTTAATTGTTAAGATGATGATTTATCAAGGAATTTATGGGTTTATTATGTGGATGATTATAATCAAATGGTTAGGGATAGAATAACTTCCTAGAAATCTAAGATAGTTGATTTTCGGCCAACCTGATGCCTAAGCACCCAGTATGCAGAGGTATTCTACCTTGCCAATACCTAAGCGCCACAGAGCCAGTTCCTAGTCGCCCAGTGTCCAGATTCTCTTCTATGCTTGCGCTTGAGCGCCCATATTCCAACACTTAAGTGTCTAGTAACCAGAATGTAAATATTCAACTCCAAAAGATGAACCATTCAGAATTATTTTCGATGTTTTCATCAAAGTTATAGATATTTCTCTTAGCTTTTGAAATCATTAGGAATCATCTCAATACATGATCTATATAAAGAGTTATGGTCAAAATAATGCAACAAGGCCAATACATCCATCCAGTTAGCATCTTCTCAACATTTGACTATAACTTATTATAACAGCCTCTTAACACCTGAACTAGAATTTACACTCAACAAAAAAGTCGTAGTACCGTATCTTCGCTTTCCATAGGCTTTAGAATACTTCATTGAAACCTTTATAGCTCAAGCTCTGGCCATTTGACTACATGTAGGTTCAGTCGGGATTATAGCAATAAAGTTCTTCATTAGTTTCTTGATTTTTCTATTAAATTGATCCAGGAAAAACTATTAGAGTTTCAATTAAAGCTAAGTAAAATTATTAGAATAAATGTTCATGTGATGCTAGGGTTCAAGATTAGTAAAAATAAAGAAAAAACCTGTGTGAAAATCAAATGAAGTCATCTTGTGTAATGTTGGTCATTTGGTTAATATTCGTGAATATCTGTATGAAAATCAAAGCATGCCATGATGTTAGCCATTTGGTTAATATTTGTGAATATCTGTGTGAAAAGCAAATGATGTCATCGTATGTGATGTTGGTCATTTGGTTAATATTCATGAAAGTTATGTAAAGACTAACCACTCTAAATGCTATACAATTACATGCTCAATTAATAATATAAAAGCAAATGCTGGAAAGGATGCTCAGTAAAGGAGGTGATCCCCAAAAAAAGTAAAACATTGGAAATGATCCTCAGTAAGGGAGGAGATCCTAATACAAGATAATAATTTGGATATGATTATCGGTAAGGAAGGTGATCTATGAAAATCTTACATGTGTTTTTTCATACAAGGACCATATGGAATCCATCCTGGGTGATGTTGGAATGTCATTTGGATTAGCAGATACCTTATGCCAAGGAAGAGCTCTTGTTACTGTTGGAACCAAAGAACTTTTGAGAAATTATTTTCGGAACAAAAGATGTTTAATGAATTAAACCCCTCAAAGTTTTGAAGATAACAAAAGGTTTAAATTAGAATGAACCAGTAAAAGACTCACATAATTCGTGTATAAATTGTTCTGTTAAAATCTGCGTCCAATATGGTTTGCACTTGTTAAAGTATGTGGTAAATTTTTTGATAAATAAATGGATTATATCATTTGCTTTTATTCTTTTTGTCTCATTTGAATCTTTTCAAATGGATTAATACACATTTATTGTGTTGTTTGAAAAACGATTCACTTTCTCTTTCCAAAAACCTTTGCTCTCTTATAAATATCACATTTCTTTTCAAGATCAAACTTTTAATTTCAAGTGTTTGAGAAACTCTTTGCTGAAAAACCTTTAACAAATTTCCTTTCTTCTCAAAATCCTAAACCCTCTTACCAAAAATTTTAAGAGATGGCTGGAGGAAAGACTCTTAATGTTGAAGAAGCCGAGGTATCAGTAGAGTATTTGTTTCAAGCCTCTACTCTTGTGGGATTGACATCAAGGACAATCTTAAAGGTGCTGGCTGGGATAGCTACTTCAGAGAACCAGTAGAAATTTATCCAAAATTGGTGAAGTTGTTATGGAAAAATGCCTTTGTGTCTGCAAATGAAGTCAAAGGAGAAGTGTTGGGAAGACAAGTTATAGTCTCATAAGTAACCATCTCCAATGCTACACAATGTTGGTTGGAAGGAGCCACCATCACCACTAACTAGGAAAAAACTTTTAGGGGAAAGGATGTTGTTCATGACACCTTGCTGAAAGAGTCATCCACTGGGAAAATAACTGTATCAAATATGCATGACAAAGCAAGGGTACTGCATTAGCTACTGAACAAGGCTATACTTTACAAGGCATGATCAAAAGACTCTGTTTTCTACTGTTCATGCCTTCTGCTTGTGTCATCTGATGCTTTGTCAACAGATCAACCTCCCATCCCTACTGTTCAAAAACTTCAAGAGAAGTGTCCAAGAGAAATGGAAGAAGACCACCATTTCCTATGGTGTCCTCCTAACCAAGATCTTCAAGGATCAAGGTATCTTTAGTCCCCATGAGTCTAAAGACTTAGAGGAGAGGAAGAGGATCTTTGGACGGATCCAATTACAACAAGTTTTTGGATGAAGCAATCTGATGAGGATGAAGCTTCAAAGCGTCCAAGACTTCCTAGAGCAAAAAGACAAATTGTTCAAAGGATGAGAGTCCAATGAAGCATATTGCTAGTGCGGGGAGTCAAAAGAAAAGTTACCGTCCACTCAAGCTCCACTAAAAAGAAGGCTGATATTGGACGATGACTCTGACGATGACCAACCCATTGCGAAAAGGATGAGGATTGCGTCCAAGGTGACTATTCCAAAGGGGACTCGGACGAAGTTACCCATCAAGAGAAAACCAGCTACCAAACTTGCGTCCATCCTTACCACTATTTCCTCACCATCCCTGACCTCTTCTCAATTAGAACCTCAAATTCCTTCACCAACCTCTCCAACACATTCCTCTCCATCAGACACTGAACCCTCCTCACAAACACAAATCATACCATACAAACCACCTTCACCTTCACCCTTAAAACACTTCACCTCAACCTCACTTAGCCCAAACTTTTTCTCTGTGGGAGTTACCCCCCATATAATTCCCTATTGGGAATCAAAAGACTCTTTTCTCTCTATCACTGCAAAAAGGCCCAGATGCTGTGATGGGATCACTACAAGGGTCCATATCTTCCCTGGCCAACTCTCATTTAGACCAATAACCTTGGAAGAAATGGATCACTCTGCAAGCCCTTATGACACAATTTTTTTTAATGTCATCAAAGGGAGTCTTTTGTTAAAGAATCTGCGTTTTGTTCCCCTTTCTCTACGTATCACTCCTGCCACTACCATCAAGATCCAGACTGATTGAGTTTGTCCAAGACTTCCAATGGTGGATTTGAACAAGAATAAGGATTTGAAGAAGTATAGAAGCCAAACTACTATACCAAAACCATTTTACTTCAAACCTATCTTTGGGATTTAAAAGGTTCCTAAGGTAGACTTGGAATTCTTATGGCAAGTTTCCAAGAAAGGCGAGGCAGAGGAGAATGAGGCCAAGACATTCTGGGAGAAGCACATCTGGGACTGTGAACAACAAGCTTCATCTTCGGGTCTAAGCGAGGAAGAGAAGGAAGAGATAGTTATTGTGCCAGGTCAAAGTTTCAAGTGTTTTCGTCCAATCTACATGGTGAACAATATTCTTGGATTACCTCTAAGGATGCCTGTGCCCACAATCTTTTCTTCTCAGAGCTATGTCTCAGGTTCCCCATCTGATAATCTAGGAAGACCATATCCTTGGGATCAAAAGTTTGGATATAGCAGAAATCCTATCCCTTGGAAATTTGACTACCCTAAATCTAACAATGAAGAAGACATAGTTGAAATGGGTATGGAAGTAGAAGAACCAGAACAAGCAGTACCCAATGTTGCTCCAATTTCAGTTGCTCCTCTTGCAACCTCCACTGAATTGACAATTGTTGCTGTGGACACTGAATTGGATACTTCTGCTGAGAGCCTTCCTGTTGCTGATCCTGAACTCATTGTGCCTCTGGAGTTTCAAGCTTATGTCAGCACTCAGATGGATCATCTATACAAGAGAGTCGAAGACCTCATTAAATCCCTTTTTCAACAAGGACCTCCTCCTCCCCCTCCATCTTCTTTGCCATTTTTTCTCCTTTACAAATTTTTTTTGGTCTTTCATTGAAAAAAAAATATTTTTGACAATGATGTTTTTTTTCAATTTTCGTTTGATGACAAAGGGGGAGAAATGGGAAATTTGATTGATTTAAATGTTATTTATCTCTCTAATTCAATAAAATGAGCACCTCTTGTGTTATGTTATTATGTCATTACTTCAACAACTTTAGTGCTCTGATACAATTTTATTGCTCTGATATTCTCTACTATCTCAAAAAACTCGTTGCTATGTTACTTGTTACTCTGATA
The DNA here is from genome assembly GCA_023212625.1 of Styphnolobium japonicum. Classification (NCBI taxonomy): domain Eukaryota; kingdom Viridiplantae; phylum Streptophyta; class Magnoliopsida; order Fabales; family Fabaceae; genus Styphnolobium; species Styphnolobium japonicum. The sequence goes on from JALBWW010000014.1 coordinate 6,934,436, forward strand.
TGTGTTGATCTAAAACTGGTTTATATTCTTACTCTAATACCTGTTGTGCTCTGATAATTGTTGATGCAACACCTACCTTTACTAAGATACTTGATTTTTTTAGATTACTCTCTTAATGCATTTTGTTTTGTTAAGGATGTACACACTCAGTTCTAAAATTAGCATTTTCCCATCCTTTAAAAGGTTTTATATCACTTTAAATTACATTTTCAAGACTTATATCTGTTTACAGTAATATTAATACTTGCATCTGATTCTTTATTACGCATGTTCTTAGGGGGAGTTTGCTTTCTCTCTAAAAATGATCTATATTCAATCAAATTTAAATAGTTTTTGTCATCATTAAAAAGGGGGAGATTGTTTTTTTTTTTTGATAAGCAAGAAATTTGTTGGAACCAAAGAACTTTTGAGAAATTAGTTTCAGAACTAAAGATGTTTAATGAATTAAACCCCTTAAAGTTTTGAAGATAACAAAATGTTTAAATTAGAATGAACCCGTAAAAGACTCACATAATTCGTGTATAAGTTGTTTTGCTAATGTTTTCTAGCTTAAAGATATGTTGGTAACTCTATAACAATACAACACAGGGTAAACAAATTGTTATTTGTACGTGCGTCCAATTTGTCATATAACTAAAAAGGAAACTTAGTATTCGTCCAATAAACTCTAAATTGTTTTTCGAATATATTATATTGGATCGTCCAAATGTTTCCTTACTTAGCTCAGATTAAAGCATTCGTCCAAAGCTCAAATTCAAATATGAAGAACTGTTCATCATTAAATGCTGAGAAGAACCCTGACAAAAGCAAAAGAAGTCAACTGAGCTGCTTAGCTGACACTGTTAACAACTACAAAGACCAGCAAATAAGGAACTTTCTGCGCGTTCAGATAAATCAGGACTCAATTATCACACTCTTGGTAGTCCCTGATAATCAAAGTCATTTCTCAGAAGAAGCTCAACACGATATCAGCTTATGCATTTAATGCTGCTTAGAACGGTAATAAATATTTTCCTTGGACGAAGAAGCTTTTGAAGACTGCTCCAAGTGCTCTCTATCTATAAATACAAAGAAGAAGGTGTAGAAGTATTGTTGAAGCATTGTTAAAAGAAAAAGTTTTAGCTCACCTTCTTTTAATTCAATTTCACTCTTGTATAGAGTTTTTGTCTTGAGTTTTATCATTCTATCCTCACTTGTAGTGAGTTAAACACTCAAGCACCATTTACATCTTCTCATGTTCAACTTAGTTGTTTAAGCCTGAAGTGGCTAGGTATAAAAGAATACTTGTATTTTAGAACCTGAAGAGGTTAAGAATACTTGTGTACCTGAAGAGGTGGAGAATACTTGTAATTTTTTAAAAGATTAGTGATAAACCCTTCTTGTTGAAGGGATTGGACGTAGCTCTCGGGTTGTGAGAGTGAACCAGGATAAACTTCTGGTGTGAGCTTTTCTCCCCTCTATCCGTGTTTTTATTTTTATACTAACATACGGGGATTGTAATTGTTTTCTTAATAAGCTTTTAAAGTTACTATTGAAAACCTTTTAAACTGTGTCCAAAGAAACATTTTACAAAAAGTAAAAACCTTCTCTACGTCCAACGGGACTGAGAAGCTCTTCTTTCGTTAATTACTTATTATTATTTTAACCACTGTCTTGTTTAAACCGTTAAGTTTCGAAAAGTTTTCCAAAATGGTTAAGAAACACAATTCAACCCTCCTTCTTGTGTTTCACTTGTTTACTTCAGTTACTATTTTCATAGTAACTTTTTATAACCATGTAAGCAAAAGATAATGAGCCGTGTGCCAAGCCAGAAAAATGACAAGCTTGTCCCATTAGAAAGAAAAAGACGGACTATGTGATTATAAGAGCATTTAAACGTTAGAATGAGAATGATTATGTTGTCTATTGTTAAATGTTCTAAGAGATAGGTAGAAAGTACATAATCAAGAAAATAGTTTCCTTGACACCACTTGACTGTGTATGAAACTGCTATCTATATTCTACCTCAGAAATATTATGCAGTATAAAATGTTTTTTTTCATATTATGCATATGGAAATAACATGATTTTACTTCGAATTTATTGTGTTTGAATTCCTACTGCGAATCAAATTCTCACTCCTGTATGTGTTATTTCTAGAGGAATAGAAGTTGGATGCTCGAGTGATTGTACTTAGTGAATTTGGTGTGGTTCTGGCTGATGATATAATAACTTTACACTGCATTAGAGACAATATTAGATATTTTGTGTATGTAGTGGAAAAGTTGTATTGTTATATTATCATGTAATATAATGTAGAGTTTTTATCTTAAACAAACTAGTATTTTGTTTGGCTGTAAATATATATAAGTAACTAATGTTGCCCAATCTAGTATAATAAACATTTCTTTTTCACTACTACAAATTTTCATAAGAAATAAGAAGTTTTGACATATAATTAATAATAAATTGGATGCTAATGAATGACAATTATGTTTTCTAACAGGGAGTTAATCAAAATAATCAATTAATCTCAATCTCAATTTAAGGGATATAATACTATAAAAGTATAATAATAGTAAGGAGTTATATGTAATACTTTACTAATAAGAGAAATATTAGTAGGGTGTTACAATAGGCCACAAACTCCTTTTTCCATTTTTCATTCCCTAATTGGAGTTTTTGGAATGTTATCTCCATTTTCTTTTCTTTTTTTCACTCCATTGCCTTTCTATTGGCTTCCATTTTGTATTTTTTTTCTTTTCAACTTAAAAATAAATGTGAAAAGGGAAAATAAAAAGAGAAAATATATTATTTTATTTGCTCTTATAATGTATAAAGTAAACCCTCATTTTCGTCCTTGAAAGATAGTGGACTTTAATTTGGTCATTGAATCATTATATTTGACATCATGTTAGCCCAGACGTCAAGTTCTGTAATGAGACCATTAGTTTGGTACTAATATAGCTAGTTATCTACATAGGTGTATCGTTAAATTATGACATGGTACAAAGCTTTGCTAAATGGTGGTTATGCAATCCAACCTGCAGCCAAGTAATAATATAATGTTAATAGGTTTCACAATGTTTGGCTGGAAGATTGAAGGTAGAGTGAAAATGGGAAGTAGAGGGGTTGAATGTGCACCAATAAGGTGAAGAAGGATTTTCATTTGAACGCGTGGGTTGAGATTTGGACTGAAGCCCCCACCACCTGCAACCCACAAGGTGAGTATTTTTTCGCTTATTGATTTAAAAATCCAGGTTTTGTGAAACCTTAGATGTGGTTCCATATGGCTTTTTTGGAATTTTTTTTGTGAAACTAATAATGTGGTCCCTATTTGTTGTTAGAATGTTTTTTTTGAGGTCTAATGTCCTTTTCATTTTCTGTAATTATGTATTGTATGTTTATTGTCATGTGTTTTTTTGTATATTATAGAATGTCTTCAAACATAAGTCTTGTGCTTCATCATAGTGGTTTTTCAAAAGGAAACCCCACCATGAATATTTGAACCGGGAAAAGGAATTTTGGCATGGTATCGACCCTGACCATCGCATTTATTTTTTGGGTCCTGATACCCATTGCATTTACATTTCTAGTCCTAATACCCATTACATTTACATTCTAGGTTCTGATATCCATTGCATTTACATTCTGGATTCTGATACCCGTTGCATTTACATTTTGGGTCCTGATACCTGTTGCATTTACATTCTGGGTCTTGATACTTATTGCCTTTATATTTCGGGTCTTGATACACATTGCATCTCTTTTTGGGTCATGATACTCATTGTATTTACATTTTGCGTCTTGCTACCTGTCGCATTTACTTTTCGGGTCCCCGTACCCGCTATCATTTATGTTTTCGAGTCCAAGTACCCATGATCATTTACTTTTTTGGTCCCCCTACCCACTATTGCTTATTTTTTAGGGTCCGTATACCCATTGCCACTTAGTCTCTCAAGTCCCTGTTCCCAGTGCAATTTATTTGTCACAAATTTTGAGGACAAATATGAATCAACACATTTGCTTTCCATGTATTTTATAAATGGAGAAGCAAATAGGAGTAGCTGTAGACACCCAAATTTGTCCTGAAATTTTTATTTTCATCAATGAGCATCGTGCCCATAAATTTGAATTTGATTCATTTTATAAGTCTAACTCAATGTTTTAATGATAAATAAATAATAATAATTTTTATCTGACATGTAAAAAGGGAAGAATGTTTACTGATACAATGAAAATTTAGAATAAGGAAAAAAATCTAATCAACCATAAAATTAAAAAGTAAGCAAAAATCAAGGAAAATTTTTGAAAATAAATTTGAATTCAAAAATACATTTAATGCTTTATTAATGGTAATTTGGGATATAAATGATTGATTGATTGATTTTGATTATGCAAATTAATGCTAATTCATTCTAATTGCACAAATAGATGAGAAAGATTTATTCTAATTTGTCCTAATTAATTGAGTTGATTAAAGTGATGAGAATGATTATTTGAGTTATAAATAACTAAGAGTAGAACATATGCAATAGGAAAAAGAAAAAGAAAAAGAAAAAGAAAAAGAAAAGCCCTAGAAACAACGTCGCAACATAACACAAAGATGATTGAGAAAATAAGACAGGGAGAGAGAGAGAGCCACAACGGACACAGAGCCAAGGGGGAGAGAGAGAGAGGAGCGCAGAGGAGCCTAAAGCGAAGGGGAAGTAGGATTCTTTAGCTATCTTCCATTCTCTAAGTTTCAATGTTTGCTGAATCCTTTTTGTTTGCTTGTTTCGATCTTTTATGCCGTTGATTTTCCACCATGTTGTATATGATGTGAGGATATAATATTGAGTGTATGTTTTGATTCTGCTCATTGTTGACTTGACCAAACACCTAAACCATCAAAGATCACAACAATTTGCAAGCCAACTCTGCACCATGCCTAGCGTCCAAAGGGTTCAGGAGGCCATTAAGTATCAAAGAGACCAGCCCTCTACGTTTCAAATATGAAAACAGAGCATTCACTTCCCTGTTGATAATATTGCAACACTATCACATATGATGCCGCAACCTTATATGTCGTTGTTGCACTTTTACTTTTTAACCTTAATTTCAATTTGCCACCGTACCCAGTGATGGCCAATGGTTTGCCTTCGTGATAGGCAACTTTCTTGTAAGTGGGCCGACGCCCCTTGGCCTAATATATTCATATATGTTTTCCTTTTTTCATTGGTTCTATTAATTACTTTTATTAGCTTTTGATTTCATTTTTAATAGGATTTTATATCTCTGATGATTAACCTTTTTGTATTATGTGACAATCATGGTTATTTATTTACTTTTATCATATTAATCACACGCATTTTTCAATCATCTCTAATTGTGAATTAAGATATCAAAAGACGGCAATATCAAAATTAATTGATATGACAATGACATGTTGACGTTCTAGAGGTGAGGGATGTCTCTTTAGTTTTGTCAAGAGCGCTAATGAAACTATAGATGATATCTAATAAAGATTTTTTCTCACAATTTAATAAAAAAATATTTTCATAAAAAAAGAAATGTGGAAAAATTCAAAAAGTCTTAACTTTGTGATGGTGGTAAATTAAAATTTTATATGACAACTTGTTTTGAAAAATGCCTTCTCTGAAAATCATTTCAAAAACCATTTCTAGAAATTTCCTTTTTTAAAAAGTCATTTTGAAATCCATTATTTTATATTTCCATAAAAACTTCAAATTTTAATTTGCCACCTCTATGCAATATGTTGTGGGCTTATATTTGTTTCATATAATAATGGCTGATTAACCGTTCATTCTTTGTCTTAATCATTTATCATTTTCGATAATATACCGATAAAATGAGACATGACATAATAAAAATAAATAAAATTTTATTTAAAATAATAAAGGACCAATTTTATTAATTTAGCAGAAAACAAAAGATTAAATAAGTAATCATTCTTAGAATGGACAGTTTATGATGCCAATACATTTCCTACTCGTAATTAACCCCTGAGCCTAAACTTTGAAACACAAACCATTTCCTTTTTTAGGCTCCGTTTGGGGTCATTTTTTATTTTATGTTTTGAAAATTTTAAAATCTAAATTTAATTTCAGTTATGAGTTTTGAGTTTTAGCTTTTTTTTTTTTTTGAGTCAAGTAATTCTCTTTACCTCGCCTTACTATGAATTCACCTAATATAAAAAAAAACATTGACACACAAAAATAATTAAAAATGACAATAAAACAATTAAGTCTGGAAAAAAAATACTTAAAAAATTAAAAAAATTTAAATATATATATATATATAAATTTTGATAAATTTTGTGTTTAGCTCTTCCATCTTCCTCTTAACTGATTGTATTTGTTCTTGAATTGCTCCATTGTGTATTCCTTGCCAAATTTTATTTTTAGCTCTTCCTTGATATGTTTCCATGCCGCCTTTGTAAAAGTAATTGCCTATCTATTACCCTTCTTAACTTCTTCCTCCAATAAAGCTATGAAATGAGATTCAACATTTTTTGGTCATATATCTTTTTTAGTTGCTATAATCTCAATCATGTCATCTCCAACCGCTTCATTCTCATTTCTCATATAATAAAGTTGTCTTAAAAATGCAAGATATTTTTATATCTAACAAACTAATTGACATAAAAGTACTTCATGGAATGAAAATTGTAGCACAAACATCATAAATATTCCTAACTACTGCAAGATAAGCAATTTCACAATTTGCAGAAAAATGTAAGATATGTGAATGAAACCACAATTACCAGAATTGATATTATTATCTCGTGAGTCATTTTACATCAATAGAATTAGAAACCAAAACATATTGGTGAATGAAACTTAATTGTAACTATATCGTGAGTCATTAACATTATTAAAAACCAATAAAATCAAAACTATAACTGCAACAACATCAACCTTGTTGAAGGGAATGAAGAAATGATGAGAAAGGTCTATAAAGAAAATGAAAGGGTGAAAAAAAAATACAACAGAGACAAAAAAAATAGCTAGAGAAGAGAAGAGAGGGAAGAAGGAGAGAAAATACATTCACAAAAGTAAGAGAGTCAAGAGCAGAAGAGCCACCAACAGGAGAGGAATGATGAAGGGGTAGAGAGGGATGATGAAGGGGATGGTGAAGGGCACGAGAGAGATACATGAAGGGGCACAAGAGGGAGAACGTGGTTTTAAGATGAAAACTGAAACAAAAATCACAAAACCTATTTTTATGGTTTTATGCCTTAGAAGAAAACTGTTTTAAAATTAAGTAAAAAACCAATTTGAACCCTATTTTTCCCGAACACGTTTCGTTGTCAAATTTAACTTTTAAAACAAAAAACAGGAAACTTACAACCACCCCGAACGGGGCCTTAGGTGCCCAATCACATGATTTTATTTTTAATGGAAGAATTAGTTGGTGGAAACTCTCAAACATTTATTTATTTCTTAAAATTTTACTTACCTTCTCACATCGTGGCACCCTTTGGGATAGTTACGACATATGCAAAGAATGGGAACTAACAGGTGTCCTATGCCAGCATGTGCTGCCATAGCCTTCAAGAACATGAACTTTATGTCCTCCAATACCTGTCCAAGATGAAGCATGACATGGCTTATACCCTATTTATACAGCCTATCCCAAGTGAGAAGTACTAGGAGAAGATTGGAACTAACCCATGCTGACCTCTAGTGATCAAAAGGTCACTTGGGAGGCCTAAGAAGCATAGGAGAAAGGGAGAGCATGAGGAAATCCAAGATCCCTACAGACTAAAGAGAAAGTACAAGACTATGGAGTGTTTCAAATATGATGGAGTTGGACATAATAAAAGAACATGTAAGGGGGCACCAACCGTATCAAAGAAGCATAAACATGCTGGTGATGGAGAAAATCCAAGTCCAACAGATTTTGACATAGCTGTTGTATTAGGTTCAAATATTGCACCACATGAGGAGATATCCATGCCTACTCCTCCACCACAATCCCAATATGAAATCCCTTCACAGGTGCAATTAAGAATGTGACCTTTTTACTTGTTAAAATGTTGTTGGTTCAGTCTAAATTTTATGCATTTCATGTGTAGGATCAAAGACCAAATACAATACCACATACAAGACCAACAAGGATTGAAATGCAAAGAGCAATCATTTCTGCAGCACCGCCACAAGTCAATACAGGGCCTCCACCTATTAGGCATCCTTCATACATGACTGAACAATTCAGGCCACCTCAATAATGTGAGACCTATTGTAGAAGGACCTTCATTAAGTGGATCTCAACTACCAACAACACACATCATTGAAGCATCTACACCAGCTATGATGACAAGGTACAATGTCACATTCCTTTTTTTATTCCCAAAATAAATACAAGTTTATAAATAAAAATACAAGTTTATGTTAATATTATAAAAGGAGATTTAATTTATGTGATATAACATTTCATATATATATATATATTTGCACAAAAAAACAAAAAAAAAACTAAAGGAACATAATATTAATTAAAATAAAACATTATGATATTAATTAGAACTTTGACAGCTTAAAATTAAAAAAATAAAAGTCTCTTTATAAGACTTAAGATGAAAAACGTGATGACGGTTATAAAATAATTGAAGTTAAAATTTAAAACTGAAAATCTAATAAGTTTACACCTAACACACACTTGTCTCACATGCAACTCTCACTCGCATACACTTTTTCTCCAGTTACGGACATAAATAGTCATTCTCTCACTCACTTAACATACACTCCACGGCAACTCACTCAGCACACACAAACACTCATTCTCTCACTGAAACAAGAGCACGAGAGAGAAGAAGAGAGAAACTGACCAAAGGTGGCTATAAGGGAAGAAAGGAACTCACAGCAAAAGTAGAGGGTTACCTTTGAACTTTCTTTTTGAGTTGTGCTTTGTTTTTCAATATTTCTCTCAAAAGCATATTTCAAAAGAATACATATATGTTAATTGTCCATTAAACTTTTCCCTATTTTTGATAAAAAGAGTGAGGTTGCATGTATAAGTTTATGAACTCATTCCTTGATATTCCTTCACCGTTTCAGATTTATGTTTTTCTTAAATTCTCGATGTTACAAGTGAGCAAACACTGGGTGGAATGATCTGTATTATTATTCTGTTTGAAGCCTCTGTTTTTTCTTTTTTGAATGGTCGGTAGAAGATTTTCTGGGTTGTTAATTGTTGCTCTAGTGGAATTTTGGGTTTAATATTCGTCACCTTCTCTATATTATTGAGATTATTCCTTGGATAGTTATATTGAAACTACTTGTAGTCAATCTTTTCCTTGGCCACTGTTTTAGTTTTGAGACAAGTAATTTCCACTCTCACTTAGCTGCTGTAACAATGATACGGTACTGATTATTTTGGGTACTGAATTTAGTGTATGGATGCGGGCTGAGATCGTGTTGTATAGCTACTGTTTTGAATATTTAATTGCTGAAAAATCTGGACCAATTTCTTGTTAATAATGCTACTGTTTTAGTATGTATCTATGGAATATCTTTGCTAGGTTCTTAATAAAAATTCTCCCATGTTTTAAATGAGTTTATTCTGGAATTTTCTTTAGTCTACTGTTTTTAGGTACATAAATTCTTATTTGAGAATTAAAGTAAATGTTATAATTTCTGACGTGATATTTATTTTATGATAATTGAATTCTTATGAAGTACTAAATTCTAAGGTATGTCTCTGGTTATAAAACAAAAAAAAAATTAATTAAAAGAGAATTTTATTTAGATAGTTAAGTGATTAAGCAAGGACCTACGACCTATGTTTGAACTATGATTGATGACATTATGAACTGAAGGTAGAGAGCTAAAGTTCCTCTCAAAAGAACCCTTATTATGAATGGTGATTTGCATGAAAAAGGAAAAAATATAAACTCATGATATGATCTAAGAGGGAGCTCTCGAAGTAAGGACCTTATGACATGCAAGGATAACACGTAACGGCTTAAGAATAGTAAATTAAATATCATACTACATAATTTAAGAGGTTTAGCCAAGGCATATTTAGAATTTAGAATTTATTGTGGATTGTATTTTATTTTTATATTGCATGAAAATTTTATATTTACTTAGTATTGTCTGTAGTTTATACAGCTGAATTTACCAAGGTTGTTTTATTAACCTTCTATTAAGAATTTTTGTTCTCACTCCCTTACTTGGTATTTTCAGATGTCGAGATTGACTATTGTGATCAAGATTGACTTTTCCTAAGTAGAGTCCCCACTTTATGGAGGCTTTGTTTATATGGTGACTGTGACTGCCATTAGATCTATACAGATCCTAACGATGAGGTTATATATATATATATATATATATATATATATATATATGTGTGTGTGATGCGGGTTACTGTGAACCTTACATATTTTTTATTATGTGTAACACATATATATATATATCTAAACAGGACTTGTTTGTCTTTTTCTTTTGATGTAGATATACATAGGGTTTCTATTTTGTGAATGGCCATTGACAAGAGGTTGTCAAGACCTGTCAAATAAATAAAATTTACCGGTTCTTAAATTAATTTGTAGTATAGAGAATGAACCAAATCGTCTCTAAAAGATCCAAAAAATATACATAGGGTTTCTATTTTGTGAATGGCCATTGACAAGAGGTTGTCAAGACCTGTCAAATAAATAAAATTTACCGGTTCTTAAATTAATTTGTAGTATAGAGAATGAACCAAATCGTCTCTAAAAGATCCAAAAACAAAGATTCAATTAGATCAAGATAATTATAAAGGGGGGGTTTTGTTGTTTATTAACAAGATTGACAAAAGTACAAGACTTAAAGTTGTAAACAAATCTAAAGAAGCAACCAATCCAAGGAAATTTACTGATCTTAAGTTTAATCAATCATTGATCACAAGGAATCCACTTAATTGCTAACATGTTCTTGGCCTTAGATCACATCAAGAAGCCTTAACATGATCCAAGAATCCTCTACTAGAGAAGCATCTAGGATTTGATTAACCAATGTTAGATAAAGTAAGCACAATCTAAACATATATTAACTTAAGATTGGGAATTTAACCAAGCTAAATAATCCATCAAAAAGCTTTGATATATTGTTTAGTCTTTGTGATCATCTTTGAATACATAATAATATAGCTATTATCACATCAATATCCAAATCAAATTAAGCAATTCAATCTAGATAAAAATCAAAAGAGGAAGAAGAGAAACTTGAATAACAATTAAGCAATATGAACAAGCGAAACAAGATCTCCAAATTAAACATCAAGATGGTTAATCCCTTGGATTTATTATAAGAGCCTAGCCTTCCATGGATGGGAAGGAAGAACTCAGAAATAAAAGAACAAAAATGAAATTCTAAAGAGAATGGAGAAGAAGAGAAAGAAAACTCTCACTAATACTTAAACTTTCTTCAAACAAATACTCAAACTTACTTCAAATTGAATGATGTATATGATCAATCAATTTGAGACACTTATATTAGCTTTGTATTAGGCTTCATTAGATGTTTATTGTGCCCAATATTAGTATTTTAGATGAGTTTAATGTTGTTGGGCTTCATTGGGTTTTAATGTAAATATTGGATAATTTTCGGATTTTGATGCATTTTGACATTTCTTCCTTGGTTAGGCCATAACTTGGGACTCGGTGATCCAATTGAGGTGATCTTGGTGTCTTTGGAAAGCTAAGACAAGGATCTACAAGTTTCATGAGAACTCAAGAGCTGGATCGGACTTCTAAGGGCCCAAAATAGCCTTGTAATACAGAGTGAATTTGCTGTCACGGAACCATCTGGGCAGTATGCACATATTGGACTATATAGTGGGTTATAGGCCTCCTCTTGGGCTGAAACTTGGTCATTTGAAAGATAAGACCCATATCTCCAACTTCACTGAAGACCATTTTATCAATAGATGTCGTTTTAGGCATGCTTCTGAAGCTACAAGTTGGTCTGAATTTGGAAACACGTTCTTCCAACCTAACTTGAGGTAGGTGCAGTGTTTTTGGCATTTATGGAGTTTTAAAAGTCCAAATGACATGATTCAAATTGGCGATTTTCAAGGAGACAACTGGCTACAACTTTGATGAAGACATCCAAGCCAAAATGCACCGTCTAGGTAATGAATTTGAAGCTAGAAGTCGGATTAGAGTTGTTGACTAAAAGCCACCAACCATACACCAACCCACCTACCATGCATCAAGCTTCCATATTTGACATTTTCCTTGTTTTTATAGCTTGTATTCAGATTATGTACATGTACAAATTGGCTTCTCGGATTAGTATAAATAGAGCTAATCTCTTTGTATTATGAAAATTCAATCTTAAGTAAGTTTCAAGAAAGTTTGAGTATTTGTGAGAGTTTTCTTTCTCTTCTTCTCCATTCTCTTTAGAATTTCGTTTTTGTTCTTTTATTTTTGAGTTCTTCCTTCCCATCCATGGAAGGCTAGGCTCTCATAATCAATCCTAGGGATTAGTCATCTTGATGTTTAATTTGGAGATATTTTTTTACTTGTTCATATTGCTTAATTGTTATTTAAGTTTCTCTTCTTCCTCTTTTAATTTTGAACTAGATTGAATTGCTTAATTTGATTTGGATGTTTATGTGATACTAGCTTTATTATCATGTATTCAAGAGGATCACAAAGACTAAACAATATATCAAAGCTTTTTGATGGATTGTTTAGCTTGGTTAAATCCCCGATCTTAAGTTAATCTATGTTTGGATGGTGCTTACTTTATCTAACATTGGTTAATTAAATCCTAGATGCTTATCTAGCAGAGGATTCATGGATCATGTTGTGGCGTCTTGATGTGATCTAAGGCCAAGAACACGGTTAGCAATTAAGTGAATTCCTTATGATCAATGATGAGTTAAACTCAAGATCGGTAAAATTTCCTTGGATTGGTTGTTTCTTTAGATTTGTTTTCAACTTTAAGTCTTGTATTTTTATCAATATTTTTAATCAACAACAAAACCCCCCTTTTAATTATCTTGATTTGATTAAATCTTTGTTCTTTTTGGATCCTTGAGAGACGATTCGGTTCATGCTTTATACTACAAATTAGTTTGCGAACCGGTAATTTTTATTATTTGACGAGGTCTCGACAACCTCTTGTCAGTATAATACAAAGATATTGGCTTTATTTAATACTAATTCTAGAAGACAATTTGTAATTGAAAATAATATGACTGCAAGCTTTAAAATCATGGAAATTGTCAAATATGGTAGCTTGATGCATGGTTGGTGGGTTGGTGGCTTCTAGACAGCAACTCTTCTCCGACTTCCAGCTTGATTTTCATGCCGTAAACGATGTATTTTGGCTTGGAGGTCTAATCAATCAATTTGAAACACTTATGTTAGCTTTGTATTAGGCTTTATTAGATGTTTATTGTGCCTAATATTAGTATTTTAGATGAGTTTAATGTTGTTGGGCTTCATTGGGTTTTAATGTAAATATTGGATAATTTTCGGATTTTGATGCATTTTGACCTTTCTTCCTTGTTTAGGCCATAACTTGGGACTCGGTGATCCAATTGAAGTGATCTTGGTATCTTTGGAAAGCTAAGACAAGGATCTACAAGTTTCATGAAGAACTCAAGAGCTGGATTGGACTTCTAAGGGCCCAAAATAGCCTTGCAATACAGAGTGAGTTTGCTGTCACGGAACCATCTAGGCAGTATGCACATATTGGACTATATAGTGGGTTATAGGCCTCCTCTTGGGCTGAAACTTGGTCATTTGAAAGATAAGACCCATATCTCCAACTTCACTGAAGACCATTTTGTCAATAGATGTCGTTTTAGGCATGCTTCTTAAGCTACAAGTTGGTTTGAATTTGGAAACACGTTCTTCCAACCTAACTTGAGGTAGGTGCAGTGTTTTTGGCATTTATGGAGTTTTAAAAGTCCAAATGACATGATTCAAATTGGCGATTTTCAAGGAGACAACTGGCTACAACTTTGATGAAGACATCCAAGCCAAAATACACCGTCTAGGTGATGAATTTGAAGCCAGAAGTCGGATAAGAGTTGTTGACTAAAAGCCACCAACCATACACCAACCCACCTACCATGCACCAACCCACCTACCATGCATCAAGCTTCCATATTTGACAATTTTCATATTTTTATAGCTTGTATTTAGATTATATACATGTACAAATTGGCTTCTAGGATTAGTATAAATAGAGCCAACCTCTTTGTATTAGAGGGGATTCAATTTGGAAGTAAGTTTCAAGAAAGTTTAAGTATTTGTGAGAGTTTTCTTTCCCTTCTTCTCCATTCTCATTACAATTTCATTTTTGTTCTTTAATTTCTGAGTTCTTCCTTCCCATCCATGGAAGGCTAGGCTCTCATAATCAATCCAAGGGATTAGCCATCTTGTTGTTTAATTTGGAGATCTTGTTTTACTTGTTCATATTGCTTAATTGTTATTCAAGTTTCTCTTCTTCCTTTTTCAATTTTGATCTAGATTGAATTGCTTAATTTGATTTAGATGTTGATGTGGTAATAGCTTTATTATCATGTATTCAAGAGGATCACATAGAATAAACAATTTATTAAAGCTTTTTGATGGATTGTTTAGCTTGGTTAAATTCTAGATCTTAAGTTAATCTATGTTGGATGGTGCTTACTTTATCTAACCTTGGTTAATTAAATCCTAGATGCTTATCTAGTAGAGGATTCTTGGATCATGTTGAGGCGTCTTGATATGATCTAAGGCCAAGAACACGGTTAGCAATTAAGTAAATTGCTTGTGATCAATGATGAGTTAAACTCAAGATCGGTAAAATTTCCTTGGATTGGTTAATTTGTTAATTACTTTCCTTTAATTCAACTAGTGTATTATCTTTATAAATCATCAAACCCCCCTTTTTTATTTATCTTGATTTGATTAAATCTTTGTTCTTTTTGGATCCTTGAGAGACGATTCGGTTCATGCTCTATACTACAAATTAGTTTGCGAACCGGTAATTTTTATTATTTGACGAGGTCTCGACAACCTCTTGTCAAGGTCTCATGACAGTTGTAGACAATTGTCTCCTTGAACTTTTGGAGTTAGTTTCATGCCATTTGAACTTTTAAAACTCCAGATATTCCAAAAACATTGCACCTACCTCAAGTCAGGTTGGCAGAATGTGTTTCCAAATTCAAACAACTTGTAGCTTCATAATCACACCTAAAACGACATTTGTTAACTAAATGGTCCTTAGTGAAGTTGGAGATATGGGTCTTATCTTTCCAATGGCTCAATTTCAGCTCAAAAGGAGGCTTATAGTCCACGATATGGTCCAATATGTGCACACTACTCAGATTCCAATGACAGGAAATCCACTCTAAATTGCAGGGCTATTTTTGGACCATTAGAAGTCCGATCCAGCTCTTGATTTTTTCATAAAACTTGTAGAGCCTTGTCTTAGCTCTCCAAAGACACCAAGATTACCTCACATGGATCATTAAGTCCCAAGTTATGGCCTAAACAATGAGGAAATGTCAAAATGCATCAAAATCCAAGAATTATTCACAATTTGCATTAAAGCCCAATGAGGCCCAACAAAATTAAACTCAGCTAAAATACTAATATTGGGCACAATAAACATCTAATAAAGCCTAGTACAAAGCTAACATAAGTGTCTCAAATTGATTGATCAAATTCCCCCACACTTAAGCTTTTGCACTCCTGGGCAAAACACATAAGAACAAAACTAAAGAAAAACAAGAAACATCATAATATTAAACTAAAAGCATAAAAACTGATTATACCTAATCTAATCTATTTTGGTAGGAAAACACGATGACACTTAGCATGTGCCACAAGCCTTTAAACCCCTAGGTGTCCCTAGTGGACAAGTTATAGTCTCATGAAGGTTTACCAGGATGATACCTACAAACAAGTAATACTTTATTTAATCAATTCAACTAATTTTTAAATACAAGAGAATTAAGAGTAACCACAGTTTCAAGGATTCCAAACATCATGAAGTGATATGCATTTACATCCCAAATTAACAAGCAAGTTGAATTCAAGTAGAATCATGGATCAAGCTTGATAGAATCTCACAAGATACACTCTCAATCTCTCAATTGTTTAGGTTTGCACTACCATAAGCTTGCTTATCTTCTACTTCTCCACTACTCAAAACATATGCACACACAAATCAAGAGGACCTTATTCAAGGTTGTAATGAGGCCAAGGTAAGGGAAGGGAACAATATGGATATAACAAGTTAAAACCAAAGAGAATAAAAGAGCAATAGGGAGGAACTCAAGTAACAAGCATAAAAGTTTACCCCAAACCATAAAATATACATTCTCTTAACATATTCATTCCTTCTTTTTTGTTTTCTTTAACAACCTTTTGGCTTTATTCTTTTCTTTTTTTTGTTTTCTTTTTTGTTTTTTTTTCAAAATTAGCCACTTTTTCTTTTTCTTTCTTTTGCACCAAACATTTTGCATAAGCATCCCCCCACACTTAGACCACGGCTTGTCCTCAAGCAAATGAGCTCCGCCAATAAGAATTGTAATGAACTAAGAACAAAGAATGGACAATTAGGTTCAAAGGGGGATAACAATGGGATAAATGCAAGATAGCCTTATTTGTCCAAAGTAGCTAAGTCAAGAAAAGTGCCTCGATCATATTCATGCATGCAAATGAAAATGTAGCCTAAAAAAGAATCAAAGCAAGTTGCAGAGTGACAAAATCCATGAGTGAAAATCACACGAGAAGGAAGAGAATGACATAAATGCATCATCCATAATTCAATAGGCTCAAAATCTCACAAGGTATGGATGCATCTACCAAACTTAATCCAAAATCCAACACCAAGCATGTAAAATTCAAGAGGAAAGACAATTCATTCACTTATGTTAAGAAACTTGAACTTTAATTAATGCAAACTCATGACTTTCACAATTTTTAAAACATCATTGGAAGGGACCTAAACACATGAAAATCACACTTTTTTTTTCAAAATAGAAAACAGAAATTGGAAACAACAAATAAAACAGAAATGAAAGACAGCAAACAGAATCAAAACAAAGACAACAAACAGCAAAAATGACAGCAACAGAAAAGAGTAAACAGCAACAGTAAAGTAAAAGCAGAAATAGGATTGAAAATAGTAGCAAAACAATAAAAACAAAAAGAAAACAATAACCAGAAAAATGAAATAAAAGGGTGGAAAGAAAACTCCCTATGGATAGCAGAAGCAACAAAATCTCAATAGCCACACCATAGCCAGTGTAATGGATTCAAGAATCAGATGGTTTAGTCTCTTATAGGGCTGCTTTATTGGCTTAACTTCATCATCAAGTAAAATGTTACGCATGCATATATAAGGGCTAATGCTAGGAATGTCTACAAGTATGATGACTGTTTGATTCTCCTTTAAAATCTGCAGTAACCTCTCCTCCTCATCCGTAAGGAGGTTCTTAGCCACAATGAACTCCAATTTTTGTGGCTTCAGTACTTCTGCAAATTGAATTGCTGCATAATCTGCTAAAAAGATTCATCATGTCTCAAAAAGGCAGCAATCTCAGCATATGTATTACACAACACATCACCATCACAGCCAGTACAACAAAAAGAATCATCAAAATCAGTAAAACCAACAAATTCAGCACACAAATCATCAACTGGTTAATGTGCATCAGTGGTCTCATGTTCTACAGAATCAGATATCTGCATATATTGCTTGCTCAACTGACTCAATGAAGATGTTAGCTGACCAATTTGGGTATTCAAATTTTGAATGATGGTCTTAGTTCTCTGTTGAAACTGCAGATTATTAGTTTCCACTTGCTTCACTAAGTCCTCCAATGTAGGCTCAGATTCCATGCCTACTAGAGCTTGCTGGGGCATATGCTGCTGGTATAAACTATTTGGTCCAACATAAGGTTAGAACTATTGTGAACTCATTGGTTACTGGAATGGCTACTGTTGTACTGCATTTTCATATCTCAAGTCGGGATAATCTCCCTATTAAAGGTTATAGGTAGCAGAATAAGGATCATATCTAGGTTGTTGGTATTATGGTTCACCAAGAGATACACCTGTTGCATCAACAAAATGGTCATAAAATACATAATCATCATCTTGTAATGTGGGGCACGTATATGTGGGATGAAAAGAGCTACAACATATACTGCAAAATCTTGCAGGTTCTTCCACATCTAAGTGATGTTGTCTCACTGCTAACTGCCTCACCAGATAAGCCAGCTCATCAAGTTTATGCTCCATCAAATTAGTGATCAAGCACAAAATTACAAAAACAAGTGTAATAAAATACATAAAACAACTACGGAAACCATATATAGAGATTTTTAAAATTTATGGGACCACCACAGGGGTGAAATCTACACAAAAATGTTATCCAAAAGAATAATAAAAAATCTTTAAAAAATTGAAAAAGTGGTCTAAACGATGGAATTGGGCTAAAATATGGGTGATCTCACTGTGTACAGTGAGCTTTTTCAAAATAATGATTTCAATTAGTCTACCAAAATTCAGCTTGATTAGAGATACTTTACCGAACCAAAATCTTGACAGGATGTCATTTCCCCAATTTCAGTCGAATTTCACTTAAAAAAAGCCACACAAACAAAAACACAAATGGGGTCTTGAAATAATCAAATTGTGAACAACATTTGACATATAGGATTTTGATGATAACCAAACAAAGGTTTCCGCACCAAGAGAACAAGAACAAGATCACAAGGAGTACTCAAGTCTTATAGGTTTTAACTTATCATTGTAAGAGTATTTAATTGCTTAAATCACTTAGCAAGCAATTAATTTTAATCTTACAAAACTATTTCTAAAATAAGGTTTGAGAAAAATAAAGTCATCTTTAAAATGCTTTCGAAAGAAATTTTTTTAACTTAGTCAAAAATGAGTTTTTAAGTAACTTGTAGTCGACTACAAAGTTAGTGTAGTCGACTACACAGCTATGAAATTTCAAGTTTACAACGTTTTCTACAAGTCAGTATAGACTTGTAGTCGACTACACAAAGCATGTAGCCGACTACACAAAGCAAAACTTTGAAATACCTATATTCATCAAATTTCCCAAGAACACTTGTAGTCGACTACAATGCTGAGGTAGTCGACTACAATACTGATAAAAATACTCATGTTAAATACAAGTTAACTCGAGGACACTTGTAGTTGACTACCAAAGCTACTGTAGTCGACTACAACGTTTTTAAAGGTCATAAAATCCGAGGAGACATGTAATCGACTACATAAGATCTGTAGTCGACTACATATTACATTTGAAAATATATCTCAGATGTCTTCTACTTTTAAAAGTGTCTGAGAGCTATTATAGTCGACTACAATGTAAATGTAGTCGACTACTTGCGATTTTTATAAAATAAATTCTCATGTTTTTAAAAGTTAGAAAGGCATGGTAGTCGACTACAACAGTTGTGTAGTCGACTACACACGCTCCATAAACTTTTCCAACGGCTAGTTTAAACACTGATTTGATACCCACCTACTACCCAACGGATCTAAGTTTGTAAGAGCTATTTATAACTCATCTAAATGACTTTTAAATAAGACCCAAGATCATTAATTCATTTTAAAAGAGCTTTTTCTAATCTTCAGTTGATCATGCTCTGTTTTCTATTTGAAAAAGCTTGCTTAGTGATTTGATCAAATACTCATTAGTTCCTCAAGTTGTATATATGCTCTTGTGAGAGTTACAAACAACCAAAAACCATTTGATTATCTTGTATAAGTTCAAAGAGAGAAGTTCCTTATTGTATTGAGGGAGACTCTTGCACATAGAGGGTGGAGGATCCCAAAACTAAGTGAAGAGTGCTATGTATTGTAAGGGATTTTATCAAGCACCCAAGTTAGAAGCTTGAAGTATAGTTGAAATCTCGGGTGGACGATCTCAAGGACTGGACATAGATCACAAGAAGTGATTGAACCAGTATAAATCTTGTTTGCATTCTCTCAACCTTTATCTTTTACTTATAAGTTATATTCTATCAATTAAACTAACTTGATGTTTTTAATATTGTGAATTCTTGTCTTATTCTTTTTCTGTATTAAAGAGCTCATTATTCTTAGTCATTATCCTTTCTAAGTTCATTAATTCAATATAATTAGTATCATTGAAACAAACTTCAAGAAAGTTTTGAAAACTCAATTCACCCCCCTCTTGAGTTATTGAAGCCACTTGGTAACAAGTGGTTTCAGAGCTTGACTCTTATGTAAAGAGCTTAACCGCTTCAAGAGATGGCTTCTTTTCAATTTGCTTTAGCCGAAGGGGCTTCCATTAATAGACCACCAGCTTTCAATAGTACCGGTTATACTTATTGGAAAGAAAGAATGAGAATTTTCATGGAATCTATTGATATTGATATTTGGGATGCTGTTGAAAATGGTGCTTTTATTCCAAAGAAGGTGGTTGATAACCATGAGGTCATTAAACCAAGAGCTGAATGGACTGATGATGATAAAAAGAAAGTTCAACATAATGCTAAGGCCAAAAACATCATTACTAGTGCCTTAGGTTATGATGAATATTTTCGCATCTCCAACTGCAAAACTACAAAAGAAATGTGGGATGCACTCTTTACATGAGTATGAACTCTCATACGTGAGTATGAATTCTTTAAAATGAATCAAGGTGAAAGCATACAAGATATGCAAAAGAGATTCACCCATATAGTTAATCATCTATCCTCATTGGGAAAAACATTTCCAGATGAAGATTTAATTAACAAAGTTTTGAGATGTTTAAACAGGGAATGACAACCCAAATTGACAGTAATCTTTGAATCAAGAAACTTAGCAACAATGACTCTTCCAACACTTTTTGGTAAACTCCAAGAACATGAAATGGAGTTAATAAGACTCAATGAATATGAAGGAGTTGACAAGCAGAAGAAAGGAATAGCTCTAAAGGTAACCTCATCTCACTATGATAATGAAGATGATGATGAAGGCTCTATAGAAATATTGAAATGAATGCGGAGAACTTTAGTCTTGTGAGAAAATTTGGAAAATTTCTCAGAAAGAAGAACAATGGAAGAAGGCCACCCTTTCCTCCAAAGAAGAACTTCAACAAAGGAGAAGGTTCAACACCTACTCTACCGACTTGCTTTGAATGTGGCAAACCGGGTCACATGAAAATGGATTGCCCTCTATACCAAAAGAAGATGGAAAGATTTGATAGAAAACCAAAGCTAGAAAAGAAAGGAAGAAGAGCATACATTGCATGGGTGGACAATGACTTGAGTTCATCAGATGACTTCGACAATGAGGAAGCCAACCTTTGTCAAATGATGATTTAGAGGTAGTGTCTCAATCCCTTGATATACAACCCTCTTTTCATGAATTACAAGAAGCATTTGAGGAATTGCATGAAGAAACTATGAGATTAGCAAAATTAGTCTCAACCTCAAAGAAATCTATCATGTCTTTAGAAAATCAAATTGCTTGTTTAAACAAGGAGATTGAGGAATTAAAATTAGAAAATGAAACCCTTGGATTGATTGATGCTAATTCTTCTTGTTCTACTTGCATATCACATAAAAATGTTCCCTCATCATCCTCTTCATGTTACTCTTGCTTGAATTCTGAAAAAGAAATTGAGGACTTGAATAACACTCTTGCAAAATTTACTTTTGGAAGAGATAACCTCAACACATTGCTTCGAAAACAAAGATGTGTATTTGATAAAGCAGGTTTGGGATACAAACCCAAGACTCAACAAAAATTCTACAAAAATTTCTTTGTTTCCACAACAATGCCAAGTGATCCATTTATAACTTGTTTTTATAGTAGCAAGAAAGGACATAGTGCATCTACATGTAGAGTCAGAAAGAATTTACATGTTGGACGAAAGAAGATATGGGTTCACAAGGGCACCTTGCCCAAAACTAACATCAAAGGACCCAAGAAAGTTTGGGTACCTAAAACCAAAACTTAAATTTGTTTGTAAGTGTGCTTGAAGGTCAAGAGTTCAAAATGGTATCTTGATAGTGGTTGCTCCAAGCACATGACAGGAGATGAGTCAAAGTTTTCCTTCCTTACACCCAAGGAGCATGGACATGTCACCTTTGGAGACAACAATAGAGGAAAAATTTTTGGCACTGGAAAAGTTGGTAAAACTCCCTCAACATCTTTTGAAAATGTGTTGTTAGTTGATGGACTCAAACATAACTTACTTAGCATTAGTCAATTGTGTGACAAGAACAACAAAGTTATTTTTTATTCAAATTGTTGCATAGTTGAGGATAAAAATGATAAGCAAGTCAAGTTTGTTGGTCATAGGATGGATAACATCTATATGATTAGCCTAGATGAAATATCCTCAAATGATGCCAAATGCCTTGTGAGTAAGGAAAATGATTCTTGGTTATGGCATAGAAGAGTTGCTCATATTCACATGGATCATTTGAATAAACTAATTTCCAAAGACATAGTAATTGGACTCCCAAAGCTTCATTTTACAAAAGACAAACTTTGTGATGCTTGTCGAAATGGAAAACTAGTAAAGGTCTCTTTCAAAAGCAAAAATATTGTTTCAACCTCTAGACCTATACAACTTTTACACATGGACCTTTTTGGACCATCAAGAACAATGAGCTTTGGTGGGAATTACTATGCACTTGTGATTGTGGATGATTATTCTAGATTTACTTGGACATTATTTCTTGCTCATAAGAATGAAGCTTTTAAAGCTTTTAGAAAACTTGCTAAGATAATCCAAAATAAGAAAAACTCTAGCATTGTATCCATAAGAAGTGATCATGGTAGGGAATTTGAAAATCAAGATTTTGAAAACTTTTGTAATGAAAGTGGCATTGAGCACAATTTTTTAGCCCCTAGAACTCCACAACAAAATGGAGTTGTAGAAAGAAAAAATCGAAGCTTGGAAGAAATGGCTAGAACCATGCTTAATGAGACTAATCTTCCTAAATATTTTTCGGCCAATGAGGTTAGCACCGCTTGCTATGTAATGAATAGGGCACTAATAAGGCCCATTTTGAAGAAAACTCCTTATGAACTTTACAAAGGAAGAAAACCAAATATTTCCAACTTTCATGTCTTTGGATGCAAATGCTTTGTTTTAACTAATGGAAAGGATAACTTGGGCAAATCTGATGAAGGCATATTTCTTGTTTATTCATTAACTAGCAAAGCATTTAGAGTCTATAATAAAAGAACAATGACAATTGAGGAATCAATACATATTGCATTTGATGAAACTAACTCCCTAGGGCCAAGAGAAGATGTTGTAAAAAATTTGACAAATATTCACTTAAATGACAAAGTGGAGAACCTCAAGAAAGAAGAACAAGGAGAGATTGCTTCCCCACAACTAAGTCAACCTCAACTCAATGACTTACCAAGAGAATGGAGAACGCATAGGAACCATCCACTTGACTTGGTAATTTGAGATGTCTCTCAAAGGGTAATTACTCAAAACTCCATAAAAAATGTATGAAATCATTTAGCTTTTGTCTCCCAAGTTGAACCAAAAAACATAGATAAGGCCATAAATGATGAACATTGGATCTTGGCAATGCAAGAAGAATTAAATCAATTTGAAAGGAATCAAGTTTGGGAACTTGTTACAAGACCCAATGATCATCCCATTATTGGCACCAAATGGGTTTTTAGGAACCAACTTGATGAAACCGGAGTAATTACAAGAAATAAAGCTAGACTAGTAGCTAAATGATATAATCAAGAAGAAGGAATAGATTATGAAAAAACTTTTGCTCCTGTTGCTAGATTAGAAGTTATTCGCATGTTACTTGCTTATGCTTGCATCATGAATTTCAAACTTTATCAAATGGATGTGAAAAGTGCCTTTTTGAATGGTTTTATCCAAGAATAAGTATATTTTGACCAATCTCCTGGATTTGAAAATCATAAACTGCCCAATCATGTTTTTAAGCTTAAAAAGACATTATATGGTTTAAAACAAGCTCCTAGAGCTTGGTATGAAAGATTGAGCAAGTTTCTTTTAGAAAAGGGATTTACTAGAGGAAAGGTTGACACAACACTTTTCATTAAAAATAAAAAACATGACATTCTCCTTGTGCAAATCTATGATGATGATATCATTTTTGGTGCTACTAATGAATCTCTATTTAAGGAATTTGCCAATATAATGCAAAGTAAATTTGAAATGTCTATAATGGGAGAGCTCACCTTCTTTCTTGGATTGCAAATCAAGCAAGCAAATGAAGGAATCTTCATTAACCAATCCAAGTACTGCAAGGAATTGCTCAAAAGATTCGAAATGGAAAATTCAAAGGTTTTTGACACTCCCATGAGCACTTCTTTCCGGTTGGACAAAGATGAAGGTGGTAAGCCTATAGAAATTACAAAATATAGAGGTATGATTGGCTCACTACTATATCTTACTGCTAGTAGACCAGATATCATGTTTAGTGTGTGCATGTGTGCTAGATTTCAAGCAAATCCTAAGGAATCACACTTAAGTGCTGTTAAAAGAATTATAAGGTATCTAGTAGGCACTCAACAAATGGGTTTGTGGTACCCCAAGGGTGCCTCAAGTAGTCTAGTTGGTTATTTTGATTCTGATTTTGCTGGATGAAAAATGGATAGGAAAAGTACTAGTGGGACTTGTGAACAACATCTGACATATAAGATTTTGATGACAACCAAACAAAGGTTACCACACCAAGAGAACAAGAACAAGATCACAAGGAGTACTCAAGACTTATAGGTTTTAACTTATCATTGTAAGAGTATTTAATTACTTAAATCACTTAGCAAGCAATTTATTTTAATCTTACAAAACTATTTCTAAAATAAGGTTTGATAAAAAGAAAGTTATCCTTAAAATGCTTTGGAAAGAAAGATTTTTTTAACTTGATCAAAAATGAGTTTTTAAGTCACTTGTAGTCGACTACAAGGTTGGTGTAGTCGACTACACAGTTGTAAAATTTCAAGTTTACAACGGTTTCTGAAAAGTCAGAACAAACTCGTAGTCGACTACACTAGGCAAAACTTTGAAATGCCTATGTTCTTGTAATGTCCCGAGGACACTTGTAGTCGACTACAATGTTGAGGTAGTCGACTACAATGTTGAGGTAGTCGATACAATGCTGATAAAAATACTCATCTGTTAAATACAAGTTAACCCGATGACACTTGTAGTCGACTACCAAAGCTATTGTAGTCGACTACAATGTTTTAAAAAGTTGTTCCTTTTTAAAAGCTCATAAATCCGAGGAGACATGTAATTGACTACATAAGCTCTGTACATATTATTTTTGAAAATATATCTCAGATGTCTTTTACATTTAAAAAGAGTCTGAGAGCTATTGTAGTCAACTACCTTGTATGTGTAGTCAACTATATGCGTTTTTATAAAATAAACTCTCGTGTTTTTAAAAGTCAGAAAGGCATGGTAGTCGACTACAAAGGTTGTGTAGTCGACTACACACGCTCCAGAAATTCTTCCAACGACTAATTTAAGCAATGATTTGATATTCACCTACTACCCAACGGAAATAATTTTAATGAGAGCTATTTATAGCTCATCTAAATGAGTTTTAAAATAAGACCCAAGATCATAAATTCATTTTAAAAGAGCTTTTTCTAATCTTCAGTTGATATAGTCTGTTTTCTATTTGAAAAAGCTTGCTTAGTGATTTGATCAAATACTCATCAGTTCCTCAAGTTGTATATCTGCTCTTGTGAGAGTTACAAACAACCAAAAATCATTTGATTATCTTGTATAAGTTCAAGGAGAGAAATTCCTTGTTGTATTGAGAGAGGCTCTTGCACATAGAGGGTGGAGGATCCCAAACTAAGTGAAGAGTGCTCTATATTGTAAGGGTTTTTATCAAGCACCCAAGTTAAAAGCTTGAAGTATAGTTAAAATCTTGGGTGGACGATCTCAAGGACTGGACGTAGATCACAAGAAGTGATTGAACCAGTGATGTTTTTAATATTGTGAATTCTTGTCTTATATTTTCTATATTAAAGAGCTCATTATTCTTAGTCATTATCCTTTCCAAGTACATTGATTCAATATAATTAGTATCATTGAAACAAACTTTGCGAAAGTTTTGAAAACTCAATTCACCCCCCTCTTGAGTTATTGAAGCCACTTGGTAACAAGTGGTATCAGAGCTTGACTCTTGTGTAAAGAGCTTAACCACTTCAAGAGATGACATCTTTTCAATTTGCTTTACCCGAAGGGGCTTCCATTAATAGACCTCCAGCTTTCAATGGTACAGGTTATACTTGTTGAAAAGAATGAATGAGAATTTTCATGGAATCTATTGATATTGATATTTGGGATGCCGTTGAAAATGGTGTTTTTGTTCCAAAGAAGGTGGTTGATAACCATGAGGTTATTAAACCAAGAGTTGAATGGACTGATGATGATAAAAAGAAAGTTCAACATAATGCTAAGGCCAAAACATCATTACTAGTGCCTTAGGTTATGATGAATACTTTTGCAACTCCAACTGCAAAACTACAAATGAAATGTGGAATGCACTTCAAGTAACCCGTGAAGGAACTAGTGAGGTAAAGAGGTATAGAATTAACACTCTCATACATGAGTATGAACTCTCTAGAATGAATCAAGGTGAAAGCATACAAGATATGCAAAAGAAATTCACTCATATAGTTAATCATCTATCCTCATTGGGAAAAACATTTCCAGATGAAGATTTAATTAACAAAGTTTTGAGATGTTTAAACAGGGAATGGTAACCCAAAGTGACAGTAATCTCTGAATCAAGAAACTTAGCAACAATGACTCTTCCAACACTTTTTGGTAAACTCCAAGAACATGAAATGGAGTTAATAAGACTCAATGAACATGAAGGAGTTGACAAGAAGAAGAAAGGAATAGCTCTAAAGGCAACCTCATCTCACTATGATAATGAAGATGATGATGAAGGCTCTATAGAGGATCTTGAAATGAATGAAGAAAACTTTAGTCTTGTGAGAAAATTTGGAAAATTTCTCAAAAAGAAGAACAATGGAAGAAGGCCACCCTTTCTTCCAAAGAAGAACTTCAACAAAGGAGAAGGTTCAACACCTACTCCACCTACTTGCTTTGAATGTGGCAAACCAGGTCATATGAAAATGGATTGCCCTCTATACCAAAAGAAGATGGAAAGATTTGATAGAAAACCAAAGCAAGAAAAGAAAGGAAGAAGAGCATACATTGCATGGGAGGATAATGACTTGAGTTCATCGGATGACTCCGACAATGAGAAAGCCAACCTTTGTCTCATGGCAAATGATGATTTAGAGGTAACATCTCAATCCCTTGATATACAACCCTCTTTCGATGAATTACAAGAAGCATTTGAAGAATTGCATGAAGAATCTATGAGATTAGCAAAGTTAGTCTCAACATCAAAAAAATCTATCATGTCTTTAGAAAATCAAATTGCTTGTTTAAACAAGGAGATTGAGGAACTAAAATTAGAAAATGAAACCCTTGGATTGATTGATGCTAATTTTTCCTGCTCTACTTGCATATCACATAAAAATTTTCCCTCATCATCCTCTTCATGTTACTCCTACTTAAATTCTGAAAAAGAAATTGAGGACTTGAAAAACACTCTTGCAAAATTTACTTTTGGATGAGATAATCTCAACACATTGCTTGGAAAACAAATATGTGTATTTGATAAAGCAGGTTTAGGATACAAACCCAAGACTCAACAAAAATTCTACAAAAATTTCTTTGTTTCCACAACAATGTCAAGTGGTCCATTTATAACTTGTTTTTATTGTGGCAAGAAAGGACATAGTGCATCCACATGTAGAGTCAGAAAGAATTTACATGTTGGACAAAAGAAGATATGGGTTCCCAAGGGCACCTTCCCCAAAACTGACATCAAAGGACCCAAGAAAGTTTGGGTACCTAAAACCAAAACTTAAATTTGCTTGTAGGTGTACTTGAAGGCCAAGAGTTCAAAATGGTATCTTGATAGTGGTTGCTCCAAGCACATGACAGGATATGAGTCAAAGTTTTCCTTCTTTACACCCAAGGAGCATGGACATGTCACCTTTGGAGACAACAATAGAGGAAAAATTCTTGGCACTGGAAAAGATGGTAAAACTCCCTCAACATCTATTGAAAATGTGTTGTTAGTTGATGGACTCAAACATAACTTACTTAGCATTAGTTAATTATGTAACAAAAATAATAGAGTTATTTTTTATTCAAATTGTTGCATAGTTGAGGATAAAAATGACAAGCAAGTCAAGTTTGTTGGTCATAGGGTGGATAACATTTATATGATTAGCCTAGATGAAATATCCTCAAGTGATGCCAAATGCCTTGTGAGTAAGTGACAAGAGGTTGTCGAGACCCGTCAAATAATAAAAATTACCGGTTCACAAACTAATTTGTAGTATAGAGCATGAACCGAATCGTCTCTCAATGATTCAAAAAGAACAAAGATTTAATTAGATCAAGATAATTAAAAAGAGGGTTTTGATGTTGATTAATAAGATTAAAAAAAATACAAGACTTAAAGTTGTAAACAAATATAAAGAAACAACCAATCCAAGGAAATTTACCGATCTTGAGTTTAATTCATCATTGATCACAAGGAATTCACTTAATTGCTAATCGTGTTCTTGGCCTTAGATCATATCAAGACGCCTCAACATGATCCAAGAATCCTCTACTAGATAAGCATCTAGGATTTAATTAATTAAGGTTAGATAAAGTAAGCACCATCCAAACATATATTAACTTAAGATCGGAGATTTAACCAAGCTAAACAATCCATCAAAAAGCTTTAATAAATTGTTTATTCTATGTGATCCTCTTTCAATACATGATAATAAAGCTATTATCACATCAACATCCAAAATCAAATTAAGCAATTTAATCTAGATAAAAATCAAATGAGGAAGAAGAGAAACTTGAATAACAATTAAGCAATATGAACAAGCGAAACAAGATCTCCAAATTAAACATCAAGATGGCTAATCCCTTGGATTGATTATAAGAGCCAAGCCTTCCATGGATGGGAAGGAAGAACTCAGAAATAAAAGAACAAAAACGAAATTGTAAAGGGAATGGAGAAGAAGAGAAAGAAAACTCTCACAAATATTCAAACTTTCTTCAAACTTACTTAAAATTGAATCTCCATAATACAAAGAGATTGCCTCTATTTATACTAATCCTAGAAGCCAATTTGTACATGTATATAATCTGAATACAAGCTATAAAAATATGGAAATTGTCAAATATGGAAGCTTGATGCATGGTTGGTGGGTTGGTGCATGATAGGTGGGTTGGTGTATGGTTGGTGGCTTTTAGTCAACAACTCTTGTCCGACTTCTAGCTTCATTTTCATCACATAGACGGTGCATTTTGGCTTGGAGGTCTTCATGAAAGCTATAGCCAGTTGTCTCCTTGAAATTTTTCAATTGGAATCATGCCATTTGGACGTTTAGAACTCCAGATATGCTAAAAACACTGAACCTACCTCATGTTAGGTTGGTAGAACATGTTTCCAAATTTAAACCAACTTGTAGCTTCATTATCATGCCTAAAACGACATCTATTGACTAAATGGTCTTCAGTGAAGTTGGAGATATGGGTCTTATCTTTCTAATGGCCAAGTTTTAGCCCAAGAGGAGGCCTATAACTCACTATGTAGTCCAATATGTGTACATTGCCCAGATTTTCCTGACAGCAAAACCACTCTGCATTGCAGGGATATTTTGGACCCTTAGAAGTCCGATCCAGCTCTTGAGTTCTTCATGAAACTTTTAGATCATTGTCTAAGCTTTCCAAAGACACCAAGATCACCTCAAATGGATCACCAAGTCCCAAGTTATGGTCTAACCAAGGAAGAAAGGTCAAAATGCATCAAAATCCAAAAATTATTCAATATTTGCATTAAAGCCCAATGAAGCCCAACAACATTAAACTCATCTAAAATACTACTATTGGGCACAATAAACATCTAATAAAGCCTAATACAAAGCTAACATAAGTGTCTCAAATTGATTGATCAAATTCCCCCACACTTAAGCTTTTGCACTCCTAAGCAAAACACATAAGAACAAAACTAAAGAAAAACAAGAAACATCATATTATTAAACTAAAAGCATAAAAACTGATTATACCTAATCTAATCCACTTTCGTAGGAAAACACGATGGCACTTAGCATGTGCCACAAGCCTTTAAACCCCTAGGTGTCCCTAGTGGACGAGTTATAGTCTCGTGAGGGTTTACCAGGATGATACCCACAAAAATGTAATTCTTTATTTAATCAATTCAACTAATTTTTAAATACAAGAGGATTATGAGTAACCACAATTTCAAGGATTCCAAACATTCATGAAGTGATATGCCTTTACATCCCAAATTAACAAGCAAGGTGAATTCAAGTAGAATCATGGATCAAGCATGATAGAATCTCACAAGATACACTCTCAATCTCTCAAGTGTTTAGGTTTGTGTTTACACTCAAATCAACTCATGAAAAATTGCACTACCATAAACTTGCTTATCTTCTACTTCTCCGCTACTCAAAACACATGCACACACAAATCAAGAGGACTTTATTCAAGGTTGTAATGGGGCCAAGGTAAGGGAAGGGAATAATATGGATAATAGCAGGTTAAAACCAAAGAGAATAAAAGAGCAAGGGGGCGGAACTCAAGTAACAACCATAGAAGTTTACCCCAAACCATAAAATGCATATTCTCTTAACACATTCCTTCATTTTTCTATTCTTTTCTTTTATAACCTTTTGGCTTTATTTTTTTTTTCTTTTTTCTTTTTCTGTTTTTTTCACTTGTTCTTTCTTTTGCATCAAATATTTTGCATAAACATCCCCCCACACTTAAACCATAGCTTGTCCTCAAGCAAAAAGAGCTCCTCCAATAAGAAAACCAATGCTCTCCTATTCGCTAAGATGGGGTAAAACATGATTTTTTTACTCAAGGCTTGTAGTGAGCTAAGAACAACGAATGAACAATTAGGGTCAAAGGGGGTTAACAATGGGATAAATGGAAGGTAGGCTTATTTGGCTAAAGTAGTTAAGTCAAGAAAAATGCCTCAATCATATTCATGCATGAAAATGAAAAAGAATTAAAGCAAGTTCTAGAGTGATAAAATCCATGAGTGAAAATCACACAAGAAGGAAGAGAATGATATAAATGCATCATCCATAATTCAATAGGCTCAAAATCTCACAAGGTATGGATGCATCTACCAAACTTAATCCACTAATCCAAAATCCAACACCAAGCATGTAAAATGCAAGAGGAAAGACAATTCATTCACTTATGTTAAGAAACTTAAACTTTAATTAATGCAAACTCATGACTTTCACAATTCTTAAAACACCATTGGAAGAGACCTAAACACACGAAAATCACACACTTTTTTTTCAAAACAGAAATTTAAATAGAAAACAGAAAACAGAAATGAAAGATAGCAAACAGAATCAAAACAAAGACAACAAACAGCAAAAATGACAGCTACAGAAAAGACTAAATAGTAACAATAAAATAAAAACAAAAATAGGATTGAAAACAGTAGCAAAACAGTAAATACAAAAAAAAGAAAAACAAACCAAAAAAATGAAATAATAGTGTGGAACGAAAACTCCCTATGGATAGCAGAAGAAGCAAAATTCCAGCAGCCACTCCATAACCAGTGTAATGGGTCACCACATCAAGAATCAGATGGTTTAGTCTCCTCTGGGGTTGCTTTACTGGCTTAACTCCATCTTCAAGTAAAATTCTACGCATGCATATGGAAATGGCTAATGCTAGGAATGTCTGCAAGTATGTGATCAATCAATTTGAGACACATATGTTAGCTTTGTATTATGCTTTATTAGATGTTTATTGTGCCCAATATTAGTGTTTTAGATGAGTTTAATGTTGTTAGGCTTCATTGGGCTTTAATGCAAATATTGAATAATTTTCGAATTTTGATGCATTTTGACCTTTCTTCCTTGGTTAGGTCATAACTTGGGACTCGGTGATCCAATTGAGGTGATCTTGGTGTCTTTGGAAAGCTAAGACAATGCTCTACAAGTTTCATGAAGAACTCAAGAGCTAGATCGGAATTCTAAGGGTCCAAAACATCCTTGCAATACAAAGTGAGTTTGCTGTCACAGAACCATCTGGGCAGTATGCACATATTGGACTATATAGTGGGTTATAGGCCTCCTCTTAGGCTGAAACTTGGTCATTTGAAAGATAAGACCCATATCTCCAACTTCACTGAAGACCATTTTGTCAATAGATGTTGTTTTAGGCATGATAATGAAGCTACAAGTTGGTCTGAATTTGGAAACACGTTCTTCCAACCTAACTTGAGGTAGGTACAGTGTTTTTGGCATTTCTGGAGTTCTAAAAGTCCAAATGACATGATTCAAATTGGAGATTTTCAAGGAGACAACTGGCTACAACTTTAATGAAGACATCCAAGCCAAAATGCACTGTCTAGGTGATGAATTTGGAGCCAGAAGTCGAATAAGAGTTGTTGACTAAAAGCCACCAACCATACACCAACCCACCTACCATGCACCAAGCCACCAACCATGCATCAAGCTTCCATTTTTGACAATTTTCATATTCTTATAGCTTGTATTCAGATTATGTACATGTGCAAATTGGCTTCTAGGATTAGTATAAATAGAGCCAATCTCTTTGTATTTTGAAGGATTCAATTTTGAAGTAAGTTAGAATTCAATTTTGTAGTAAGTTTGAGTATTTGTTAGTTTTCTTTCTCTTCTTCTCCCTTCTCTTTAGAATTTCATTTTTGTTCTTTATTTTCTGAGTTCTTCCTTCCCATCCATGGAAGGCTAGGCTCTTATAATCAATCCAAGGGATTAACCGTCTTGATGTTTAATTTGGAGATCTTGTTTTGCTTGTTCATATTGCTTAATTGTTATTCAAGTTTCTCTTCTTCCTCTTTTGATTTCTATCTAGATTGAATTGCTTAATTTGATTTAGATGTTAATGTGATAATAGCTTTATTGTCATGTATTCAAAGAGGATCACATAGAATAAACAATTTATTAGAGCTTTTTGATGGATTGTTTAGCTTGGTTAAATTCTTGATCTTAAGTTAATCTATGTTTGGATGGTGCTTACTTTATCTAACCTTGGTTAATTAAATCCTATATGCTTATCTAGTAGAGGATTCTTGGATCATGTTGAGGCGTCTTGATATGATCTAAGGCCAAGAACATGGTTAGCAATTAAGTGAATTCCTTGTGATCAATGATGAGTTAAACTCAAGATCGGTAAATTTCCTTGGATTGGTTGCTTCTTTATATTTGTTTACAACTTTAATTCTTGTACTTTTGTCATTCTTGTTAATCATCATCAAAACCCCCCCTTTTAATTATCTTGATTTGATTAAATCTTTGTTCTTTTTGGATCCTTGAGAGACGATTCGGTTCATGCTCTATACTACAAATTAGTTTGCGAACCGGTAATTTTTATTATTTGACGGGGTCTCGACAACCTCTTGTCAGTATGACGGCTCTTTGATTCTCCTTTAAAATCTACAGCAACCTCTCCTCCTCATCAGTAAGGAGGTTCTTAGCCACAATGAACTCCAATTTTGGTGGCTTCACTATTTCTGTAGATTGAGTTGCTGCATAATCTGCTGAAAAAGATTCATCATATCTCAAAAAGGCAGCAATCTCAACACATGCATTACACAACATATCACCATCACAACCAGCACAACAAACAGAATCATCAAAATCAGTAAAACTAGCAAATTCAGCACACAAATCATCAATTGGTTTTTTCTCATCAATGATCTCATGTTTTGCAGAATCAGATTTCTGCATCTTTTGCTTACTCAACTGACTCAATGAAGATGTAAGTTGACCAACTTGGGTCTCCAAGTTCTGTACTATGGCTTCTGTTCTCTGCTGCAATTGGATATTGTTATGAGCAAATTGTTTCACCAAATCCTCTAATGTAGGCTCAGATTCCATGCCTATTGGGGCTTGCTGCTGCTGCATAGGCTGCTGGTATAGACTGATTGGTTCAACATAAGGTTCGAACCACAGATGATCTCCCTGGTCATGATTATATGTGGTAAAATAAGGATCATACCTTGGCTGTCGGTACTGTGCTTCACCGGGAAATATACTTACTCCAGCAACATAATAGTCTTGAAACACAAAACCATCATCTTGCAATGTGGGGCATGCATATGTGGGATAAAAAGAACTATTACAAAATCTTGCAGGTTCTTGGACATGTATCTGATGTTGTTCCACTGCCAGCTGCCCCACCAGATAAGCCAACTCATCAAGTCTATGCTCCATCAGATTAGTGACCAAACACAAAAACACACACAAATGTAAAAAATAGATAAAACAATTACAGAAAACATATCTAGAGATTTTTACAAAATACAAAACCACCACAGGGTGAAATCTATACAAAAATGATATCTAACAGAATAATAAAAATGATTAAAAAATTGAAAAAGTGGTATAACGATGAAATTTGGCTAAAATAAGGGTGACCTCACTATAAATAGTGAGCATTTCTCAAAATAACGTTTTCCATTAGTGTACCAAACTCCAGGTCAATCAGAGATACTTTACTGAACCGAAATTCTTGACACAATGCCCTTTTCCCAATTTCAGCCGAATTCCACTTGAAAATGCTTCAAAAACAAAAAAAAAAACACAATTATTAGAGTTAGATGAAATGATCAAATAGTTGCATTTGGATTCCCGGCAATGGCACCAAATTTGACAAGAGGTTTTCGAGACCCGTCAAATAATAAAAATTACCGGTTCACAAACTAATTTGTAGTATAGAGCATGAACCGAATCGTCTCTCAAGGATCCAAAAAGAACAAAGATTTAATCAGATCAAGATAATTAAAAAGGGGGTTTTGATGTTGATTAATAAAATAAAAAAAAAATACAAGACTTAAAGTTGTAAACAAATATAAAGAAACAACCAATCCAAGGAAATTTACCGATCTTGAGTTTAATTCATCATTGATCACAAGGAATTCACTTAATTGCTAATCGTGTTCTTGGCCTTAGATCATATCAAGACGCCTCAACATGATCCAAGAATCCTCTACTAGATAAGCATCTAGGATTTAATTAACCAAGGTTAGATAAAGTAAGCATCATCTAAACATAGATTAACTTAAGATCGGGGATTTAACCAAGCTAAACAATCCATTAAAAAGCTTTAATAAATTGGACTCCAATGAATTAGTAATTGGACTCCCAAAGCTTCATTTTACAAAAGACAAACTTTGTGATGCTTGTCAAAAAGGAAAATAAGTAAAGGTCTCTTTCAAAAGCAAAAATATTGTTTCAACCTCTAGACCTTTACAACTCTTACACATGGACCTTTTTGGACCATCAAGAACAATGAGCTTTGGTGGGAATTACTATGCACTTGTGATTGTGGATGATTATTCTAGATTTACGTGGTCATTATTTCTTGCCCATAAGAATGAAGCTTTTAAAGCTTTTAGAAAACTTGCAAAGTTAATCCAAAATGAGAAAAACTCTAGTATTGTATCCATAAGAAGTGATCATGGTGGGGAATTTGAAAATCAAGATTTTGAAAACTTTTGTAATGAAAGTGGCATTGAAAACAATTTTTCAGCTCCTAGAACTCCACAACAAAATGGAGTTGTAGAAAGAAAAAATCGAAGCTTAGAAGAAATGGCTAGAACCATGCTTAATGAGACTAATCTTCCTAAATATTTTTGGGCCGATGCGGTAAGCACCGCTTGCTATGTAATGAATAGGGCACTAATAAGGCCCATTTTGAAGAAAACTCCTTATGAACTTTACAAAGGAAGAAAACCAAATATCTCCCACTTTCATGTCTTTGGATGCAAATGCTTTGTTTTAAATAATGGAAAGGATAACTTGGGCAAGTTTGATGCAAAATCTGATGAAGGCATATTTCTTGGCTATTCATTAACTAGCAAAGCATTTAGAGTCTATAATAAAAGAACAATGACAATTGAGGAATCAATACATATTGCATTTGATGAAACTAACTCCCTAGGGCCAAGAGAAGATGTTGTTGATGATATTGTGGAAAATTTGACTAATATTCACCTAAATGACAAAGTGGAGAACCTCAAGAAAGAAAAACAAGGAGAGATTGCTTCCCCACAACAAGGTCAATCTCAAATCAATGACTTACCAAGAGAATGGAGAACGCATAGGAACCATCCACTTGACTTGGTAATTGGAGATGTCTCTCAAAGGGTAATTACTCGAAACTCCATTAAAAATTTATGCAATCATTTAGCTTTTGTTTCCCAAGTTGAACCAAAAAACATAGATGAGGCCATAAATAATGAAAATTGGATCTTGGCAATGCAAGAAGAATTAAATCAATTTGAAAGGGATCAAGTTTGAAAACTTGTTTTAAGACCTAATGATCATCCTATTATTGGCACCAAATGGGTTTTTAGGAACAAACTTGATGAAACCGGAATAATTACAAGAAATAAAGCTAGACTAGTAGCTAAAGGCTATAATCAAGAAGGAGGAATAGATTATGAAGAAACCTTTGCTCCTGTTGCTAGATTAGAAGCTATTCGCTTGTTACTTGCTTATGCTTGCATCATGAATTTCAAACTTTATCAAATGGATGTGAAAAGTGTCTTTTTGAATGGTTTTATTCAAGAAGAAGTGTATGTTGATCAACCTCTCGGATTTGAAAATCATAAACTGCCCAATCATGTTTTTAAGCTTAAAAAGGCATTATATGGTTTAAAACAAGCTCCTAGAGCTTGGTATGAAAGATTGAGCAAGTTTCTTTTAGAAAAAGGATTTACTAGAGGAAAAGTTAACACAACACTTTTCATTAAAAATAGAAAACTGACATTCTACTTGTACAAATCTATGTAGATGATATCATTTTTGGTGCTACTAATGAATTTCTATGTAAGGAATTTGCCAACATCATGCAAAGTGAATTTGAAATGTCTATGATGGGAGAGCTCACCTTCTTTCTTGGATTGCAAATCAAGCAAACAAGTGAAGGAATCTTCATTAACCAATCCAAATACTGCAAGGAATTGCTCAAAAGATTCGAAATGGAAAATTCAAAGGTTTTTGACACTCCGATGAGCACCTCTTGCCGGTTGGACAAAGATAAAGGTGGTAAGTGACAAGAGGTTGTCGAGACCTATCAAATAAAATAATCGGTTCACAAACTAATTTGTAGTATAGAGAATGAACCGAATCGTCTCTCAAGGATCCAAAAACAAAGATTTAATTAGATCAAGATAATTAGAAAAAGGGGGGGTTTTGTTGTTGATTAACAAGATTAATAAAAGTAGGAGATTCAAAGTTGTAAACAAATATAAAGAAACAACCAATCCAAGGAAATTTACCGATCTTGAGTTTAACTCATCATTGATCACAAGGAATTCACTTAATTGCTAACCATGTTCTTGGCCTTAGATCACATCAAGAAGCCTTAACATGATCCAAGAATTCTTTACTAGATAAGCATCTAGGATTTGATTAACCAAGGTTAGATAAGGTAAGCACCATCCAACATAGATTAACTTAAGATCTAGAATTTAACCAAGCTAAACAATCTATCAAAAAGCTTTAATATATTGTTTAATCTTTATGATCCTCTTTGAATACATGATAATAAAGCTATTACCACATCAACATCTAAATCAAATTAAGCAATTTAATCTAGATAAAAATCAAAAGAGGAAGAAGAGAAACTTGAATAACAATTAAGCAATATGAACAAGCAAAACAAGATCTCCAAATTAAACAACAAGATGGCTAATCCCTTGGATTGATTATGAGAGCCTAGCCTTCCATGGATGGGAAGGAAGAACTCAGAATTTAAAGAACAAAAACGAAATTGCAAAGAGAATGGAGAAGAAGAGAAAGAAAACTCTCACAAATACTTAAACTTTCTTGAAACTTACTTCCAAATTGAATGCCTCTAATACAAAGAGGTTGGGTCTATTTATACTAATCCTAGAAGCCAATTTGTACATGTACATAATCTGAATACAAGCTATAAGAATCTGAAATTTGTCAAAAATGGAAGCTTGATGCATGGTTGGTGGGTTGGTGCATGGTAGGTGGGTTGGTGTATGGTTGGTGGCTTTTAGTCAACAACTCTTATCCGACTTCTGGCTTCAAATTCATCACCTAGACGGTGCATTTTGGCTTGGATGTCTTCATCAAAGTTGTAGCCAGTTGTCTCCTTGAAAATCTCCAATTTGAATCATGTCATTTGGACTTTTAGAACTCCAGAAATGCCAAAAACACTTCACCTACCTCAAGTTAGGTTGGAAGAACGTGTTTCCAAATTCAGACCAACTTGTAGCTTCTGAAGCATGCCTAAAACGACATCTATTGACAAAATGGTCTTCATTGAAGTTGGAGATATGGGTCTTATCTTTCCAGTGACCAAGTTTCAGCCCAAGAGGAGGCCTATAACCCACTATATAGTCCAATATGTGCATACTGCCCAGATGGTTCCGTGACAGCAAACCCACTCTGCATTGCAGGGATATTTTGGACCCTTAGCATTCCGATCCAGCTCTTGAGTTCTTCATGAAACTTGTAGAGAATTGTCTTAGCTTTCCAAAGACACCAAGATCACCTCAATTGGATCACCGAGTCCCAAGTTATGACCTAACCAAGGAAGAAAGGTCAAAATGCATCAAAATCCGAAAATTATTCAATATTTGCATTAAAGCCCAATGAAGCCCAACAACATTAAACTCATCTAAAGTACTAATATTGGGCACAATAAACATCTAATAATGCCTAATACAAAGCTAACATAAGTGTCTCAAATTGATTGATCAAATTCCCCACACTTAAGCTTTTGTACTCTGGGCAAAACACATAACAACGAAACTAAAGAAAAACAAGAAACATCATATTATTAAACTAAAAACATAAAAACTGATTGTACCTAATCTAATCCACTTCCGTAGGAAAACACGATGGCACTTAGCATGTGCCACAAGCCTTTAAACCCCTAGGTGTCCCTAGTGGACGAGTTATAGTCTCGTGAGGGTTTACCAGGATGATACCCACAAACATGTAATATTTTATTTAATCAATTCAACTAATTTTTAAATACAAGCATTGTA
The DNA here is from genome assembly GCA_023212625.1 of Styphnolobium japonicum. NCBI lineage: Eukaryota > Viridiplantae > Streptophyta > Magnoliopsida > Fabales > Fabaceae > Styphnolobium > Styphnolobium japonicum. Next base: position 6,973,550 of record JALBWW010000014.1, read on the forward strand.
TCAAATATAAACCATAATTAATAAGTCAAGTATGCTTAACAAAGAATAGTTGAATCAAATCAATTGAGAATAAAGTATAGCATAATCATGCTTTAATCAGAAATAGGCATGTTCAGATTGAGTAAAATTCTTCACAAGTGTCACTCAAATCACACAAGGTGTTTAGGTTAACTGTTTACGCTCAACTCAGTCAAATTATGAAAGTATTTTACCATAGGCTTGCATATACATCAATTCTCCACTACTTAGATCAAATAAATTGCAAAAATCAATAGGTCTTTCAAAAAGGTTGTAATGGAACTTATAAGGTGAAAGAAGGGAACAATATAGATAATAGCAGGTTAAAACCAAAGAGAATAAAAGAGCATTGAGGAGTAATTCAAGTAGAAAGAACAAATTTTTTTACCCAAAACCATAAAATGCTCATTCTCTTCACACATTCCTTCCTTTTTCTATTCTTTTTTTTTTCTTTCTTTTTTTTTCTTTTTTTTTGTTTTTGTTTTTGTTTTGTTTTTTTTTTTTGTGTACCAAGTATTTCTTATCAGTACACCAATTCCCCCACACTTAAATCATTGCAAGCGAAAGAACTCCTCCAATAAGAAAATCAATGCTCTCCCATTCCCTAAGGTAAGGTAAAACATGGTTTTTCACTCAAAGCTTGTAATGAGCTAAGAACAAAGAATAGGCAAATAGGTTTAGAGGGAGTTAATAATTGGATAAATGCAAGGTAGGTTTATTTGGCCAAAGCAGCTAAGTCAAGAAAAAAAATGCCTCTGTCATTTTCATGCAACATACAGACCAATGTAATTTCAAATCGATTCAATGCAAGTTCTAGAAAATAAATTCATAATTGACATCACTCATGAAAGAAAATAACCAAGTGTAAGTATCAAACTTGGAAAAGCCCAAAACTCACAAAGGTATGAAACATTTACTCAATTCAACCATGCCTTCTTCCTAATATCCATAATCATATACACATGTATATCATGAAAATGATTCAATCAGAACTGTTTTGCATACTTTTATCATCAATTAAGCTCAGATTCAGCACATGCTTGTATCAAAATCAATTGAAAAGATCAAAATTGTGTGTGTGTGTGTGTGTTTTTTTTTTTTTTTTAATATATATACAAGAACAAAGATGATTTAAGACCTATTATGAAATGCAAGTTAAGATGCGTCTCAAGAGCAAAACTACTCCTTACTCTGCCATCATACATCTAAAAAGTTAGTAACAATAAAGATTAGCTTTTTTTTTTAACTAAACTATGTACATGGTAATGTCAACTATCCCTCCCCCCAACTAATTAAAGACATTGTCCCCAATGTCAAAATAAAGATAGGTAGAGTGTAGAAGGTCTTACCAGAAAACTGCAAATCGGGCCTGAAATAAGAAAAATTACAAAAGACTAAAACCATAAGAGAAAACAAAAATTCACAAAGACAAAGTCAAATCAAGTTTTTGCTTTTTCCTGCTACTGCTGCCTTGTTCCCAATTCAGTGGAGCCATTGCTGGATCACGTTGTGGTACAAATGCATTGAGTTGATCGAGCAATTGTTCAGGAGTTGCAGCAGTTACAAGACTTTGACGTGTCGCTTGTGAGATGAACCTTTTTTCTACAGCATGATCAAGAAAACAAAACAAATTGTCATAAAAACCATTAACATTTAATATACCTATGGGTTTTTGGTGAAAGTTCTCATTGTGACTAGGGATGTAATTTGAAAGAGTTCTTCCAAAGTTTCAAAACCACCAGGTAGGGCAATAAAGGCATCAGCATTGGCGATCATAATGTTCATGCGTTGGTGCATGCAAAATACCATTACTTCATCCCCTAATGTTTTTCCAATGGGCTTCTTTGGTAGATAAAGGACTGGGAATGACACCAAGGACTTTGCCACCTCCTAAATGTGCAGCAGTCGCTACACAACCCATTAACCCAAGACTACCTCCTCCATAAACTAAATGGATTTCTCTCTCAGCTAGCACTCGACCAAGATGGTGTGCAATATTTACAAACTCTTTATCTTTCCCAGGATTAGATCCACAAAAGACACAAACACTCTTGATCCGACGAACTGAAGTGGCTTCCATATTTTTTTTTTCTTTGTTTTTTTTTTTTTGTACTCTCTCGTTATCAATGATCTGAAGAGAGCAAAGTGCATTATTTAAAGGCATCAAAACTCAAAGGTAATAATTACACCTATAAAGGAGGGGTAGATCTGCGTGTTAGATAAGTTTGAAAAATAAACACAGAAATGATAATAGTTATATGACAAAGATAAAAGGCTAATCTATATGTGTCAGAAGAAGTTTGAAAATATGCAACACATATTTCAAAAAAATACGGCTATTTTTTATTTTTTATTTTTTTGAATTTTTTTTTTTGATTTTTTTTTTTTGATTTTTTTTAATAAACAATAAAAAAAATACTTACAAGAGGTGTGATTGTGGCTCACATTTTCCTCTGGTTTTACATCCAGTAACGTCTTGAAGCTCTCTATGGGCCGATGGTCGGCTTTCCATCCAATTTTCTTAAAAATTGGCAAACAGGGTCTTTTTGAGTCAGATTCCCGAGACTATAACGTTCATGTTCATCTTGGAATATTGGCCATCAATCGAGAAGTACTCTCTGCACATCTCCACTAGGATGCGTCTCAAGAGTCAATAGAATGTTATCTAAAGACTCCTTACTCATGTCATCCTTTATGAAGTTAATTTTATCATCTCGGTTTATAGACGTCATTCCAATTGATTTGCATTTTGTGTTACAGGTCCATCTTGCACATTTATAGCAGAATTCGTAACCTTTTTGCTCTTCTCTTCTTTGCATATGAACTTTTGCCTAGCCCTGGCATATATGAAACAAGAGCGTCGTAAAATTCACCTCCGAGCCTGACCTTTGCTTCGATCAACCAACAGATATCCGCAGGGATGCCTTTGTGCATAAGCATCCTTAATCTCTCAAACCTTGCACAATAAATGTTAGTTAAAGCATTTTGAGGGAGAGAAGGGAATTGCTTGCGAAGATAAAAAAGCTGATTATCCATTTCGAAAGAAAGAAGAAAGAGAGAGAAAAAAAATTGAGTAAAATTATGTACAGATTTCAGTGTTTGTGGGTAACTGAAGGGACTGAAAAAGATTTTCACGGAGTACCGTTATCCGCCATTTAACCGGTGAAAAATCATCTGTCAACGAAAAATAAACAAAATTAAGACAGAAAAATCAAACTCTGATAGATTTTCTCGCTTGGCACCAAGTTTCTGTCTCGATTCCTGTGATTGCAAAAAAAGTCAAAGTTGAAAGATGAAAGAGTTAGAAAGCTTGAGTTGCCTCCCAAGAAGCGCTACTTTTAATGTCCTTAGCCAGCGTGATTGAAGATTTTGCACGAGCGATGGGTCCTCCCCAATAATGATTCAATCTCTGGCAATTGACATTAATCATGGCTTTTTCTTTTCTATTTTTTTTTCTTCTTTTCTTTTTCTTTTGTCTTCTTTTTTTTTCTTTTTTTTTTTGGTTCAACACAGTAGTGATCAATCATGGTAGAGGGCATCCTGCAGTTGAACTTCCTCCACGAGGTTCTCTTGAGCTCCTTCATAAAAATTTTTGAGGCGGTGACCATTAACTTTGAACACTTTGTTGGTGGCTTCACTCTTAATTTCCACTGCACCATGAGGAAAAATGTTAGTGACAACAAACAGACCGTCCCACCTAGACCTTAATTTACTAGGCATCAACTTAAGGCGAGAATTAAACAAGAGAACTTTTTGCCCAACTGAAAACTCCTTCCGAAGAATAAACTTATCATGGAAGGCTTTGGTCTTTTCTTTGTAGAGTCGGGAGCTCTCATAGGCATCTAGGCGGATCTCTTCCAATTCCTCAGAATCGCAACTTCCGCTCTATGCCAGCTCCGGCCAAATTCATGTTGCATTGCTTCACAGCCCAATATGCTTTGTGCTCAATTTCTACTGGCAAGTGGCATGCCTTACCATAGACTATCCGATATGGAGACATCCCGATTGGAGTTTTGTAAACGGTCCGGTAAGCCCAAAGAGCATCCTCAAGCCTTATGCTCCAATCCTTCCGATTAGGTTGGACTGTTTTTTCAAGTATGCGCTTGATCTCTCTATTGGAGACCTCGACTTGACCATTAGTCTGGGGATGGTAAGGTGTAGAAACTTTATGCAACACGCCATATTTCCTCATCAATCCCTCCATGCTCCGGTTACAGAAATGGGTGCCTTGATCACTGATGATAGCTCTCGGGATTCCAAACCTGCAGAAAATCATGATCTAACAAAATCCACAACAACTTTGGAATCATCACCTGAGTGGCTTTAGCCTCCACCCATTTTGATACATAATCAACGACTAGCAAAATGTAAACATAACCAAAGGAAACAGAAAAGGTCCCATGAAATCAATACCCCATACGTCAAAGATTTCACAATACAAGAGAGGTTCTTTGGGGCATCTCATTCCTGCGAGAAATGTTCCCTGTTCTCCCATTAATCGCTCACAAGACTTACAGTAACAAATATGCATCATGAAACAAGGTAGGCCAATATAAACCGAGTCTAAAACTTTCCTAGGTACGTTGAGGCCCAAAATGTCCACCACATGCAAATGCATGACAAAAGCTAAGAACAGAATGAAACTCTTGATTAGGCACACATCGCCTAATAATTTGGTCACTACAAAATCGCCACAGATATGGATCATCCCACACATAATATTTTGATTCACTCTTAAGTTTATAAATTTGTGCACGAGTGAAATGTGAGGGAAAACTGTAGCAACCAAGAAATTCACCATATCAAAGAAACCAAGGGAAGGTGTTCTTACCTTGCAAATGCATAAGTCGCTCATCCGGGAAGGAGTCCTGTACAGGAAGGGATCTCAAGCCCTTTCAATGCGGCTCAAATGATCTGCCACTAGGTTCTCTCGCTCCACTCTTGTCACGGATCTCTATGTGAAACTCTTGGAGCAAGAGCATCCATCTTATTAGTCGGGGCTTTGCCTCTCGGCTTCTTCAAAAGGAACTTCAAAGTCGCATGATCAGCAAACACAACAACCTTAGAACCAAGCAAATATGATCTAAACTTATCCAAAGCAAAAACAATGGCTAAAAGTTCTTTTTCGGTTGTGGTATAGTTGGCCTCGAGCAAGATCTAGAGTTCTGGAAGCATAGTATATCACATGAGAAGCTTTCCCCACTCGTGCCAAGATCGCTCCTATCGTATAGTTAGAAGCATCACACATTAACTCAAATGGCAATGTCCAGTCGGTGGTGGATGATAGGGGTACTAGTCAAGGCCTGCTTCAAGTGGTTGAAAGTCGCTTGCACTTGTCATCAAAATTGAACTCCACATCTTTCTGCAAGAATCGGGAAAGTGGAAGAGCAATCTTCTTTGAAGTCGGCAATGAAGCGCTGTAGAAACCTGCATGACCAAGAAAAGAACGCACTTCCCGCACGCATGTGGGGTAAGATAGACAAGTAATTACATCAATCTTGGCGGGATCTACCTCAATGCCCTTATCGGATACTACATGGCCTAAAACTATACCCTGCTCAACCATAAAATGGCATTTCTCAAAATTTAGCACAAGGTTAGTCTCAATGCATCTTTGCAGTACTCTAGATAGGTCAAGCTAAACATGAATCAAAAGAAGAACCATAGACAAGAAAGTCATCCATAAATACCTCCATGCACTCCTCTAAGAAATCGTAAAATATGCTCACCATGCACCGGAAGGTACCAGGGGCATTGCAGAGGCCGAAGGGCATCCGCTTGTAAGCAAAGGTGCCGAAGGGACAAGTAAATGTGGTCTTCTCCGATCCTCCTGCAATGTGGATTTGGAAGTATCCAAAGGTAGCCATCTAAAAAGCGGTAATGGGACTTACCACCCAACCGTTCCAAAGATCTCGATCAATGAACTAAGGGGGTAATGATCTTTCCGAGTGGCTTGGTTGAGACGTTTGTAGTCAATGCAGACTCTCAACTATTCTGCACTCGGGTTGGAATGAGCTCATTCTTCTGGTTGGCCACAACAGTCACCCCGGATTTCTTTGGAACTACTTGCACTGGGCTCACCCACTTGCTGTCAGAGATGGGGTAGATAATGCCAGCCTGCAGTAGCTTAGTCACTTCTTTTTTCACCACATCTAGAATGAGAGGATTCAGTCTCCTCTGGGGTTGTCTCACTGGTTTAGTTTCCTCCTCAAGTAATATCCTGTGCATGCATGTGGAGGGGTTAATACCAGGAATGTCTGCAAGTGTCCAACCAATTGCCCTTTTGTGTTGCTTCAAGACTTCCAATAATCTGGTTTCTTGCTCAGGTTGGAGGTGTTTGGCCATTATCACCGGGAGCTTCTCATCCTCTTCCAAGAATGCATACTTCAAATGCTCGGGCAAGGGCTTAAGTTCAATGGAGGGTGGTTGCTGGACTGACGGTACTAGTTTTGGAACCGAAACTAAATCTGCTAAATTCTCAGCAGTTGCACCTGTACCTGCAAGCTGTGCACAATCTTGCAAAACAACATCATCATATCCTATGGAATCAAAAGAATCACACTTAGCAGCAGGATGAATGATAACATCATTAATAACAACATCATTGCCATTAATAACAGAAACAGAATCATCAATGTCAGCAGAATTAACAACAGCACATGATAAGTATGTAGAAATCTCAGCACAGGCTGCACACATTGTAGTGGGTTTACAACCAAAAAGTCCGAAGCAGGCAGAACAAGTATCACAAGCTATGCTATCAGTGTATCCTACAATTTCAGGAAACTCTGCCAACATATCAGCATGCATATCATCAACCAGTAAATCAATGACATCAAAATGAAAAACAGAATGATCCTCTAAAGGGTATTTCATGGCATCAAAAATGTTAAACTGAATGATATCATCACCAAATTCCATGGAAAGGGTACCAGCATGCACATCAATCTTAGTTTTAGCAGTTTTCAAAAATGGCCTACCTAAGATCAATGGGGGTGGGGAAGAGGCAGATTCATCTTCCATATTCAACACATAAAAATCAGCTGGGAATATTAAATTATGTACCCGAACCAGAACGTCCTCCAACACTCCTGCAGGTTGTGCAGTGCTCCGGTTTGCTAACTGAATGACAATGCCGGTAGGCTTTAGCTCTCCCATATGCAAGGAAGTGTAAACTGACTTTGGCATTACATTGATGGAGGCTCCCAAGTCTAGCAAGGCATGAGTGAACTGTTGGTGCCCTATGGTGCAAGAGATGGTAAAAGTGCCTGGATCCTTGCATTTGGGAGGCAGGTTGGGCTGAATCAAAGCAGAGACATTTCTCCCCATACTCACTTTTTCAGTGCCCTTTAGCTTCCTCTTATGGGTGCACATTTCTTTCAAGAACTTGGCATACTTGGGGATTTGTTTAATTGCCTCCAAGAGAGGTATATTCACCTCAACCTTCTGAAAAGTCTCCATAATTTCCTTATCCAAGTCTGTTTCAACCATATGCCTCGGCTGTATCATTCGGTTGGGAAAAGGAAGAGGAATGTTGGAACCTCGACTTTTTGGATGCTCACTTTTCTCGCATCTTGAATTTTACGTCAATCGCTGATTTGATCCAATTTTCTCGCTTGGTCGTTGTAGGATCATTTGTCATTGAATGCACAAAGATTCGAATTAGCCGAGAACTTGAAGTTCTTTGTAGAATCTTGTTTCTCCGGGCCAAGGGTAGAATCTGGAAGTATCTCACGCTGACCTTGGTCCATTGATTTGCTTACCACTGCGTAAAGCTATAGCACTAACATTGCCTCTAGGGTTTGGAGTGGTTTGAGAGGGTAATTGGCCGTAACCCCGTGACTTTAATTCATGAATTGATGTGGCAAGTTGACCAATTTGAGTCTCCAAGTTACGAATGGTGGTTTCAGTTCTCTGTTGAAACCGGATGTTATTGGTGGCCAAGCTGTTTCACCAAATCCTCCAATGAGGGCTCGATTTTGTGGCTACAAGACCTTCTGCCGGAATGGTGGTCTACTTGGTCCAAAGACATGTGGTCAAACGATTTGTCCTTGCTTGCCGGAATGGTGGTCTATCTTGGTTTGGTGGTCACGATTTGATGCATTCCCATATCTCGATTGGGATGGTCCCTCCACCCAGGGTTGTAAGTGTTGGAGAATGGATCATATTTCGTTGTTGCTTCTTGATGGAATTGTGGCTTCCCAGAAATATACCACCTGCGACAGATTGGTCTTGAAACTCAGAATCATCTTGCAATGTGGGGCACGAATCTGTAGGATGAGAGGAACTAGAACATATGCTACAAACTCTTGCAGGGGTTTGCACACGTGGTTCGTGTTGTCCTATTGCCATTTGTCTAACCAAAGAAGTGAGCTCATCCAATCTATGTTCCACCCTTTGTTGATCAAAGATGTGAAGAGGTATTAACTTCATTGACTACTCTGGTTGCAGCACCCATTCGAGTACCAAATTGCTGAGAATTTGCTGCCATGTTTGCAATTAAGTTTCTAGCAGCAGCTGGAGTTTTATCTACCAATGCTCCACCACTTGCAGCATCAATCATACTCCTTTCCATTGGCATCAATCCTTCATAGAAGTATTGGATCAGTAGTTGATCACTAATTTGATGGTGTGGGCAGCTTGAGCACAATTTCTTGAATCTCTCCCAATACTCATGGAGAGTTTCACCACTGATTTGCCTTATGCCACAAATATCTTTCCTTATTGCAGCAGTTCTTGATGCAGGAAAGAACTTCTCCAGAAATAATCTTTTCATGTCATTCCAAGAAGTGATGGCAGCAGGTTGTAAGTAATACAACCAATCCTTAGCAGCACCATCCAAAGAGAAAGGAAAGGCCCTTAGCTTGATGTGATCTTCAGCTATTCCATGAGGTTTCATGGTGGAGCAGACAACATGGAACTCCTTCAAATGCTTATGTGGATCTTCACCTGCAAGACCATGAAACTTGGGCAGCAAGTGTATCAATCTAGATTTCAACTCAAAATCAACATTAAGTTCAGGATATTGAATGCACAAAGGTTGATAATTCACATCAGGTGCAGCCAATTCCTTAAGGGTCCTATTGTTATAGTCAGCCATAGTAAAATCAACAGACTCAAGATCGCATAATCGAAGTACTAATGTATGCACTCAACAGGATTAAAAGAGTCAACAAGATTAGGTGCAATGTCAAGTTCAAGTTCAAGTCCAATTCCAGAAGTAATTCTATTAGCTCTATGAATGCTACTACCAGTCCTATGAATTCTATGAAGTGTATGAAATGTTCTATCAATTTCAGGATCAAATGAATGCAAGGTACCAGGATCAGATCTAGTCATACAGCATGCAGTTCATAAGAAGGTATTAGAAAAGCAATAACAACTAAAACACTAAAAATTCCTAAAACAAATACTCCAAAAAAATTAAACAAAAATAAAAACAGTATCAAATGAATTTTAAAAATTATGGAACCACCACAAGATAAAATCTACACAAAAATGCTATCCAAAAAAATAATAAAAAATCTTAAAAAATTGAAAAAGTGGTCTAAACGATGGAATTTGGAAAAACTAAGGATGACCTCACTTTAAACAGTGAGCCTTTCTCAGAATAATATTTTCCATTTGTGTACCAAAATTCAGATCAATCTGAGATGCCCGAACCAAAATTCTTGACACAACGCCCTTTATCCAATTTCAGCCGAATCCCACTTGAAAAAGCTTCAAAAACAAAACAAACACATTTGTTAGAGTTAGATGGGATCTTGAAATGATCAAATAGTTGCCTTGGATCCCCGGCAACGGCGCCAAATTTGACAAGAGGTTGTCGAGACCTATCAAATAAAATAACCGGTTCACAAACTAATTTGTAGTATAGAGAATGAACCGAATCGTCTCTCAAGGATCCAAAAACAAAGATTTAATTAGATCAAGATAATTAGAAAAAGGGGGTTTTGTTGTTGATTAACAAGATTAATAAAAGTAGGAGATTCAAAGTTGTAAACAAATATAAAGAAACAACCAATCCAAGGAAATTTACCGATCTTGAGTTTAACTCATCATTGATCACAAGGAATTCACTTAATTGCTAACCATGTTCTTGGCCTTAGATCACATCAAGAAGCCTTAACATGATCCAAGAATTCTTTACTAGATAAGCATCTAGGATTTGATTAACCAAGGTTAGATAAGGTAAGCACCATCCAACATAGATTAACTTAAGATCTAGAATTTAACCAAGCTAAACAATCTATCAAAAAGCTTTAATATATTGTTTAATCTTTATGATCCTCTTTGAATACATGATAATAAAGCTATTACCACATCAACATCTAAATCAAATTAAGCAATTTAATCTAGATAAAAATCAAAAGAGGAAGAAGAGAAACTTGAATAACAATTAAGCAATATGAACAAGCAAAACAAGATCTCCAAATTAAACAACAAGATGGCTAATCCCTTGGATTGATTATGAGAGCCTAGCCTTCCATGGATGGGAAGGAAGAACTCAGAATTTAAAGAACAAAAACGAAATTGCAAAGAGAATGGAGAAGAAGAGAAAGAAAACTCTCACAAATACTTAAACTTTCTTGAAACTTACTTCCAAATTGAATGCCTCTAATACAAAGAGGTTGGGTCTATTTATACTAATCCTAGAAGCCAATTTGTACATGTACATAATCTGAATACAAGCTATAAGAATCTGAAATTTGTCAAAAATGGAAGCTTGATGCATGGTTGGTGGGTTGGTGCATGGTAGGTGGGTTGGTGTATGGTTGGTGGCTTTTAGTCAACAACTCTTATCCGACTTCTGGCTTCAAATTCATCACCTAGACGGTGCATTTTGGCTTGGATGTCTTCATCAAAGTTGTAGCCAGTTGTCTCCTTGAAAATCTCCAATTTGAATCATGTCATTTGGACTTTTAGAACTCCAGAAATGCCAAAAACACTTCACCTACCTCAAGTTAGGTTGGAAGAACGTGTTTCCAAATTCAGACCAACTTGTAGCTTCTGAAGCATGCCTAAAACGACATCTATTGACAAAATGGTCTTCATTGAAGTTGGAGATATGGGTCTTATCTTTCCAGTGACCAAGTTTCAGCCCAAGAGGAGGCCTATAACCCACTATATAGTCCAATATGTGCATACTGCCCAGATGGTTCCGTGACAGCAAACCCACTCTGCATTGCAGGGATATTTTGGACCCTTAGCATTCCGATCCAGCTCTTGAGTTCTTCATGAAACTTGTAGAGAATTGTCTTAGCTTTCCAAAGACACCAAGATCACCTCAATTGGATCACCGAGTCCCAAGTTATGACCTAACCAAGGAAGAAAGGTCAAAATGCATCAAAATCCGAAAATTATTCAATATTTGCATTAAAGCCCAATGAAGCCCAACAACATTAAACTCATCTAAAGTACTAATATTGGGCACAATAAACATCTAATAATGCCTAATACAAAGCTAACATAAGTGTCTCAAATTGATTGATCAGTAAGCCCATAGAAATTACAAAATATAAAGGTATGATTGGCTCACTACTATATCTTACTGCTAGTAAACCAGATATCATGTTTAGTGTGTGCATGTGTGCTAGATTTCAAGCAAATCCTAAGGAATCACACTTAAGTGCTGTTAAAAGAATTATGAGGTATCTAGTAGGCACTCAACAAATGGGTTTGTGGTACCCCAAGGGTGCCTCAAGTAGTCTAGTTGGTTATTCCGATTCTGATTTTGCTGGATGCAAAATGGATAGGAAAAGTACTAGTGGAACTTGTCACTTTCTAGGCTGTTCTCTTGTCTCTTGGCATAGCAAGAAGCAAAATAGTGTGGCATTGTCTACTGCTGAAGCTGAATATGTTGCAGCTGGAAGTTGTTGTGCACAAATCCTTTGGATGAAGCAACAACTTTTAGATTATGGACTTAAGCTTGATCACATCCCTATAAGATGTGATAACACTAGTGCAATTAACTTGACTAAAAATCCCATAATGCACTATAGAACCAAGCACATTGAAATTAGGCACCACTTTGTAAGAGATCATGTACAAAATGGAGATTATGTAGTTGAATTTCTAGAAACAACAAAACAACTTGCTGATATCTTTACCAAACCACTTGCAAAAGAAAATTTCTTTTTTATAAGAAGAGAACTTGGAATGATTGATCACAGTTGCATTTAAAACCTTGTTTCTAATTCATTGATATATAATGCATATTTTTTTATGAAGTTTTGGACAAATTGGTTAAGTTAAAAAGTGTTTTCAGAAACAAGGTAGTCGACTACATGGTCTTTGTAGTCGACTACATGCTGGTAATGAAGCTTCTCTCGTGCGAATTCTTTTTTCAGAAAGAATTGGTAGTTGACTACACAGGTAATGCAATCGACTACAACTACAGTTTTTCTTTAAAAAATGATAATAAAGACTCAGAAGCTCATTGTAGTCGACTATCATAATACTTGTAGTCGACTACACAAAGAAATTTTTTTAAAAAAATGAAGCAACTTGTAGTCAACTACAAGTTGGGTGTAGTCGACTACAATCGCGGGTTTTAAATACCCCACGGCAGCCATCGTTCACCATTCTCTTCATTTCACATTCTTCTCTCCTGCGACCCAATATCTTCTCTCCCTCAAATTCTTTCTCAAACCCTAACCGTCCAAAACCCTCCACACACTTCATCTATTCATCACATTATCATCATGGCAAGCTCCTCCTCTGCTCCCAAACGAAAGAAGACCACCCATGGCCATGTCTCAATTCCTCCAACCCTAAACTTACGAAGGTATTTCACCAAGGAAGAGCAGATGATCAAGTTTACCAATGATTTTCAATCTCGTCCTATAGTGGCACCCCGCTATCTAGATGAGATTTTTCTATGGATCGAAGGTTTCACTCTTCCGCACTTGCTCAGAGATCTCTAACTCGATGCCTTCACTAAGATCCTCTGTCCGATTTACCCACAATTGGTGAAGGTATTCTTTTGCAACTTCAAGTATCATAATAAACGCATTCTATTTGAAGTCAAGAAAATTAAGATTGATATTGGTTTTTTTGAACTCGTTGAACTCACTAGCATTTCCCTTATCCCCGGCTAAAGTGAAGAGAGTTTAGAAGATTTTGAGAAAACTGCAGCAACTTAGAGTGTGCTTAGAGAAGGTGGACCTTTTCCAACTGGGCTTATCGCATTACAAAGCATATGGAACATGTCATTGAGAAACCTGGACCTGCACTTCCATACGCCATGCTGATAACCAAGATTTTAGAGAAGTTTAACGTGCCTTTGGAAGGTGAAAACACAATTACTGTCACCGATGCTAACCGGATCCGTGAACAAAACCTTCGAAAAATGGGATTGAAGAAGGTTGACATGCATTGGGTATGAGACGCTGAAGATGAGGATTTTGATGATCAGTCCACTCACCATCACATGGAGGAAGATCAGCCACCATCTCAAGCTTATCCTTCAGGACCAATGCCAGATTATTCTCATGGCATAGCTGAGATTATGACTGGTGACAAGAGATTGTCGAGACCTCGTCAAATAATAAAAATTATCGGTTCGCAAACTAATTTGTAGTATAGAGAATGAACCGAATCGTCTCTCAAGGATCCAAAAAGAACAAAGATTTAATCATATCAAGATAATTAAAAGGGGGGTTTTGATGATTGGAAAAGATAATACACTAATTGAATTAAAGGAAAGTAATTAACAAATTAACCAATCCAAGGAAATTTTACCGATCTTGAGTTTAATCCATCATTGATCACAAGGAATTCACTTAATTGCTAACCATGTTCTTGGCCTTAGATCATATCAAGACGCCTCAACATGATCCAAGAATCCTCTACTAGATAAGCATCTAGGATTTAATTAACCAATGTTAGATAAAGTAAGCACCATCCAAACATAGATTAACTTAAGATCGGGGATTTACCCAAGCTAAACAATCCATCAAAAAGCTTTAATAAATTGTTTATTCTATGTGATCCTCTTGAATACATGATAATAAAGCTAGTATCACATAAACATCCAAATCAAATTAAGCAATTCAATCTAGATCAAAATTAAAAGAGGAAGAAGAGAAACTTGAATAACAATTAAGCAATATGAACAAGTAAAACAAGATCTCCAAATTAAACATCAAGATGGCTAATCCCTTGGATTGATTATGAGAGCCTAGCCTTCCATGGATGGGAAGGAAGAACTCAGAAATTAAAAGAACAAAAATGAAATTCTAAAGAGAATGGAGAAGAAGAGAAAGAAAACTCTCACAAATACTCAAACTTTCTTCAAACTTACTTAAAATTTGAATGCCTATAATACAAAGAGATTGACTCTATTTATACTAATCCTAGAAGCCAATTTGTACATGTACATAATCTGAATACAAGCTATAAAAACAATGAAATTGTCAAATATGGAAGCTTGATGCATGGTAGGTGGGTTGGTGCATGGTAGGTGGGTTGGTGCATGGTAGGTGGGTTGGTGTATGGTTGATGGCTTTTAGTCAACAACTCTTATCTGACTTCTGGCTTCAAATTCATCACCTTAACGGTGCATTTTGGCTTGGATGTCTTCATAAAAGTTGTAGCCAGTTGTCTCCTTGAAAATCTCCAATTTGAATCATGTCATTTGGACTTTTAGAACTCTCGAAATGCCAAAAACACTGTACCTACCTCAAGTTAGGTTGGAAGAACGTGTTTCCAAATTCAGACTAACTTGTAGCTTCAGAAGCACGCCTAAAAAGACATCTATTGACAAAATGGTCTTCATTGAAGTTGGAGATATGGGTCTTAGCTTTAAAATGACCAAGTTTCAGCCCAAGAGGAGGCCTATAACTCACTATGTAGTCCAATATGTGCATACTGCCCAGATTTTCCTGATAGCAAACCCACTCTGCATTGCAGGAATGTTTTGGACCCTTAGAAGTCCGATCCAGCTCTTAAGTTCTTCATGAAACTTGTAGAGAATTGTCTTAGCTTTCCACAGACACCAAGATCACCTCAATTGGATCACCGAGTCCCAAGTTGTGGGCTAACCAAGGAAGAAAGGTCAAAATGCATCAAAATCCGAAAATTATCCAATATTTACATTAAAACCCAATGAAGCCTAACAACATTAAACTCATCTAAAATACTAATATTGGGCACAATAAACATCTAATAATTCCTAATACAAAGCTAACATAAGTGTCTCAAATTGATTGATCATATTCCCCCACACTTAAGCTTTTGCACTCCTGGGCAAAACACATAAGAACAAAACTAAAGAAAAACAAGAAACATCATATTATTAAACTAAAAGCATAAAAACTGATTATGCCTAATCTAATCCATTTTCGTAGCAAAACACGATGGTACTTAGCATGTGCCACAAGCCTTTAAACCCCTAGGTGTCCCTAGTGGACGAGTTATAGTCTCGTGAGGGTTTACCAGGATGATACCCACAAACATGTAATACTTTATTCAATCAATTCAACTAATTTTTAAATACCAGAGAAATAATAATAACCACAGTTTCAAGGATTCCAAACATTCATGAAGTGATATGCCTTTACATCCCAAATTAACAAGCAAGGTGAATTCAAGTAGAATCATGAATCAAGCATGATAGAATCTCACAAGATACACTTTCAATCTCTCAAGTGTTTAGGTTTGTGTTTACACTCAAATTAATTCATGAAAAATTGCACTACCATAAGCTTGCTTATCTTCTACTTCTCCACTACTCAAAACACATGCACACACAAATCAAGAGGACTTTATTCAAGGCTGTAATGGGGCCAAGGTAAGGGAAGGGAACAATATGGATATACACAAGTTAAAACCAAAGAGAATAAAAGAGCAATGGGGAGGAACTCAAGTAACAACCATAGAAGTTTACCCCAAACCATAAAATGCATATTCTCTTAACACATTCCTTCATTTTTCTATTCTTTTCTTTTACAACCTTTTGGCTTTATTTTTTTTTCTTTTCTTTTTTCTTCTTCTTTTTTTTCACTTGTTCTTTCTTCTGCACCAAATATTTTGCATAAACATCCCCCCACACTTAAACCATAGCTTGTCCTCAAGCAAAAAGAGATCCTCCAATAAGAAAACCAATGCTCTCTATTCACTAAGGTGAGGTAAAATATGAATTTTTTTTACTCAAGACTTGTAATAAGCTAAGAATAAGAATGGGCAATTAGGCTCAAAGGGGGTTAACAATGGAATAAATGCAAGGTAGGCTATTTGGATAAAGTAGCTAATTCAAGAAAAATGCCTCAATCAAGTTCATACATGCATATGAAAATGTAGCCTCAAAAAGAATCAAAGCAAGTTCTAGAGTGACAAAATGCATGAGTGAAACTCACACAAGAAAGGAAGAAAATGACATAGATGCAACATCCATTCATCAATAGGTTCAAAATCTCACAAGGTATGGATGCATCTACCAAACTTAATCCATTAATCCAAAATCCAACACTAAGCATGTGAAATTCAAGAGGATAGACAATTCATTCATTTATGTTAGGAAACTTGAACTTCAATTAATGCAAACTCATGACTTTCATAATTCTTAAAACATGATTGGAAGGGACTAAACACATGAAAATCGCACCTCTTTTTTTTCAAAACAAAAATTTAAATAGAAAACAAAAACAACAAATAAAACAGAAAACAGAAATGAAATATAGCAAACAGAATCAAAACAGAGACAATAAACAGAAAAAATGATAGCAACAGAAAAGAGTAAACAATAACAGTAAAATAAAAACAGAAATAAGATTAAAAACAGTAACAAAACAGTAAAAACAAAAAGAAAACAACTAGAAAAATGAAATAAAAGTGTGGAAAGAAAACTCCCTATGGATAGCAGAAGCAACAAAATCCCAGCGGTCACACCATAGCCAGTGTAATGGATCTTTACATCCAGAATCAGAGGGTTTAATCTCCTCGGGGGCTGCTTTATTGGCTTAACTCCATCTTCAAGTAAAATCCTACGCATGCATATGGAAGGGCTAATGCTAGGAATGTCTGCAAGTATGATGGCTTTTTGATTCTCCTTAAAAATCTGCAGCAACCTCTCCTCCTCATCAGTAAGGAAGTTTTTAACCACAATGAACTCCAATTTTGGTGGCTGCACTACTTTTGTAGATTGAATTGCTGCATTATCTGTTGAAAAAGATTCATCATGTCTCAAGAAGGCAGCAATCTCAACACATGCATTACACAACATATTACCATCACAACCAGTACAACAATCAGATAATCAAAATCAGTAAAACTAGCAAATTCGGCACACAAATCATCAATTGATTTTTTCTCATCAATGATCTCATATTTTGCAGAATCAGATTTCTGCATCTGTTGCTTGCTCAACTGACCCAATGAAGATGTAAGTTGACCAACTTGGGTCTTCACATTTTGTACTATAGCTTCTGTTCTTTGCTGGAATTGGATGTTGTTCTGAGCAAATTGTTTCACCAAATCCTCTAGTGTAGGCTCAGATTCCATGCTTATTGGGGCTTGCTGCTGTTGCAACATAGGTTGCTAGTATAGACTAATTGGTTCAACATAAGGTTCGAACCAAGGATGATCTCCCCAATCATGGTTATATGTGGTAGAATAAGGATCATATCCAAGCTGTGGGTATTGTGGATCACCAAGAAATACACCTGTTGCATCAACAGAATGGTTATGAAATACAGAACCATCATATTATAGTGTGGTGCAAGCATATGTGGGATGATAAGAACTACAGCATATACTACAAAATCCTGCAGGTTCTTGCACAGGTAAGTGATGTTGTTCCACTGCCAACTGCCCCACCAGATAAGTCAGCTCATCAAGTTTATGCTCCATTACATTAGTGATCAAACACAAAATCACAAAAACAAGTCTAAATATACACACAAAATGATTACATAAAACATATCTACAGATTTTTAAAAATTATGGGACTACCACAGAGTGAAATCTACACAAAAATTCTATCTAACAAAATAATAAAACATCTTAAAAAATTGAAAAAGTGGTCTAAACGATGGAATTTGGCTAAAATAAGGATGACCTCACTATAAATAGTGAGCCTTTCTCAAAATAACGATTTTCATTAGTCTACCAAAATTCAGATCAATCAGAGATACATTACCGAACCAAAATCTTGACAGGATGCCCTTTACCCAATTTCAGCCGAATTCCACTTGAAAAAGATTCAAAAACAAAACAAACACAATTGTTAGAGTTAGATGAAATGATCAAATAGTTGCCTTTGGATCCCCGGCAACGACGCCAAATTTGACAAGAGATTGTCGAGACCTCGTCAAATAATAAAAATTACCGGTTCGCAAACTAATTTGTAGTATAGAGCATGAACCGAATCGTCTCTCAAGGATCCAAAAAGAACAAAGATTTAATCATATCAAGATAATTAAAAGGGGGTTTTGATGATTGGAAAAGATAATACACTAATTGAATTAAAGGAAAGTAATTAACAAATTAACCAATCCAAGGAAATTTTACCGATCTTGAGTTTAATCCATCATTGATCACAAGGAATTCACTTAATTGCTAACCATGTTCTTGGCCTTAGATCATATCAAGACGCCTCAACATGATCCAAGAATCCTCTACTAGATAAGCATCTAGGATTTAATTAACCAATGTTAGATAAAGTAAGCACCATCCAAACATAGATTAACTTAAGATCGGGGATTTACCCAAGCTAAACAATCCATCAAAAAGCTTTAATAAATTGTTTATTCTATGTGATCCTCTTGAATACATGATAATAAAGCTAGTATCACATAAACATCCAAATCAAATTAAGCAATTCAATCTAGATCAAAATTAAAAGAGGAAGAAGAGAAACTTGAATAACAATTAAGCAATATGAACAAGTAAAACAAGATCTCCAAATTAAACATCAAGATGGCTAATCCCTTGGATTGATTATGAGAGCCTAGCCTTCCATGGATGGGAAGGAAGAACTCAGAAATTAAAAGAACAAAAATGAAATTCTAAAGAGAATGGAGAAGAAGAGAAAGAAAACTCTCACAAATACTCAAACTTTCTTCAAACTTACTTAAAATTTGAATGCCTATAATACAAAGAGATTAACTCTATTTATACTAATCCTAGAAGCCAATTTGTACATGTACATAATCTGAATACAAGCTATAAAAACAATGAAATTGTTAAATATGGAAGCTTGATGCATGGTAGGTGGGTTGGTGCATGGTAGGTGGGTTGGTGTATGGTTGGTGGCTTTTAGTCAACAACTCTTATCCGACTTCTGGCTTCAAATTCATCACCTAGACGGTGCATTTTGGCTTGGATGTCTTCATGAAAGTTGTAGCCAGTTGTCTCCTTGAAAATCTCCAATTTGAATCATGTCATTTGGACTTTTAGAACTCCAGAAATGCCAAAAACACTGCACGTACCTCAAGTTAGGTTGGAAGAACGTGTTTCCAAATTCAGACCAACTTGTATTGGATCACCGAGTCCCAAGTTGTGGGCTAACCAAGGAAGAAAGGTCAAAATGCATCAAAATCCGAAAATTATCCAATATTTACATTAAAACCCAATGAAGCCCAACAACATTAAACTCATCTAAAATACTAATATTGGGCACAATAAACATCTAATAATGCCTAATACAAAGCTAACATAAGTGTCTCAAATTGATTGATCAATTGGGCTCCATAGTCTGACCTCCTTTGTGAAAGAAGACTTATTTGGGAGGGAAGTAGCTATGGAAATTCATCTCTATTCCATGGATACGAGGCTTGAACGTCTCGAAACCTCAGTTGGAGATTTGACTTCTCAAATGACTGATGTCACCTTCCAACTAAACCAACTGACCATTCCAGCGGATGATCCTACTCAACATGAATTGGCTGACTCAGATGATGAGGAGGAGGACGAGGACGATGAGGGGGCTTAGACTTTCCTTAGGATTTCTCTTTCTTTTATCTTATTGTGTTTTGAACTAATCCAAAGAATATGTCATTTAGTTATTTGATGTTGAACAAGTTTATTGTTTGATCTTTAAATGTCTTAATGTTTTGATTGTTATTCCTTGGTTATTATTATCTCTTAAATTTTATCGTGGCTATTTCATTGCCCTTGTTTGATAATTTCAAAATGGGGAGAAATATGTTAAAAGAAATGTTCAAATAAGACTATGCTTATATGCTTAAATAACAATGCTCATATATATTTCATAATGAATGTACAATGATACTTTTTCAAATATATTTGCTGCTCAAACCTTGTGAAAGAATAAAGAAATGAAATGCTCCTATTGCAAAACTAAGGGGGAGTCAATGCATAATGTGAAACCGCTCCTGCTATGCCTTTTCCTAAACTCTGATTATCAAAGGGGGAGATTTTGTTTATTTATTCTTTCTTTTATTACTAACATTTCTCACTCCATTGTTACACTGTTTGTCATCATCAAAAAGGGGGAGAATGTGAACAACATCTGACATATAGGATTTTGATGATAACCAAACAAAGGTTTCCGCACCAAGAGAACAAAAACAAGATCACAAGGAGTACTCAAGACTTCTAGGTTTTTACTTATCATTGTAAGAGTATTTAATTGCTTAAATCACTTAGCAAGCAATTTATTTTAATCTTACAAAATTATTTCTAAAATAAGGTTTGATAAAAAGAAAGTTATCTTCAAAATGCTTTGGAAAGAAAGATTTTTTTAACTTGATCAAAAATGAGTTTTTAAGTCACTTGTGATGTGTGTATAAAATGCACACATCTAGTGCTTTTGTTGTTAAAGGATTTGATTTAATTCATCACTAATTTTTGTCTTTTATTGTGTTTTTATCATCCTATCTTCCTTTTATGCCTTTGGTATGTTTTTAATGAATTTCAGGTGAAAGTTAGAGATCTTGGACTAGTTTAATGGAAAATCAAGAATCTGACGTTATTGCAGTGATTTGGTTATAACTAGAGCTACAGACCTCGGTTTGGTGTGATTCTTGATGTTTTGGAAAGCGAAGAGAGAGATCTACAACTTCACTGAAGACCTCGAAGTCTAGGTTGAACGTTTTGGGAGTGAAAAAGTGAGAGCAAGGGAATATTTGCTTGCTGCCATCTCACCGCTTAAGCGCTTAAAACCCACCGCTTAAGCGGTGGAGTCCCAGATTGCAAACTCCTCTCGGCAAAGCCACCGCCTAGGCGCCCAAATCCACCGCTTAGGCGGTGGCATCACATACTGCATGCTTTTCTCTGTTACCTCACCGCTTAAGCGGTGAGATTCCACCGCTTAGGCGGTGGAGGAAAAAAATTCAATGCCTTATTTTTCTAATATAAAAGGAAAAGAGAAGAAAAGAAAAGGAGGCTTTTGGAGGGGACTTTGGGGGAGAGGGCTTCCAGCCCTAGGAGAGCCAAGGAGATCATCAAGGAGCAAGGATTCAAGATCTTCATATTCTTGTTGTCTTGGATTCAATGGAGTTGACAATTTCTTATCTTTTGTTTTCCTATTTCTTGATGTTTTTCTAAACTTTTCCTAGCTAGAGTGATTATGTAACTTGAATGATGATTTGTTTGGATTTATAGTTCTTAATATAAGTTTCCTTTCATGATTGAGTATTCATCTCTATTCTTAATGCTTTTATGACTTGATCAACCATAAATTGAATTGATGGTCATGCATAGGATTGGGAAATTCATGTGTGATGTTGCTTCTTGAGATAAACACCATGATTAAGCAATAATCTAGGAATAGATATTGTTGGTTGTGTGGTATTACTTGGGATTTTGTTCATTCATGCCTTGTTCTATTTGGAGTTAGACTAAGGAATTAGTTAATTTTAAATAGTTGAAGAGAATTAATCTACCAAGGAATTGGGTTTTAATTAAATTAGATATCCCACCATCAATTCTTGAATTGGAATTTAAATTAAGAAAGAATCCAAATAATCGGAAAATCAAGTGAAATCGGATCTCTAGCATCTCACTCTTTGTTTACTCAACCCCATTTAACATAGTAAAAATTTTAGTTTTTTTTATTCTCTTCATTAATTTGCATCGTTTAAATAGTATCTAAATTAGTAATTTGGTACTTGACAACACAATTCCCTGTGGAGACGATAATTTACTCATCACTTTATTACTTGTGCGATTTGGTACACTTGCCAAATAGCTATCAACTTGTAGTCGACTACAAGGTTGGTGTAGTCGACTACACAGTTGTAAAATTTCAAGTTTACAACGTTTTCTAAAAAGTCAGAACAAACTTGTAGTCGACTACACAAATCCTGTAGTCGACTACACTAGGCAAAACTTTGAAATGCCTATGTTCTTGTAATGTCCCGAGGACACTTGTAGTCGACTACAATGTTGAGGTAGTCGACTACAATGCTGATAAAAATACTCATCTGTTAAATACAAGTTAACCCGAGGACACTTGTAGTCGACTACCAAAGCTATTGTAGTCGACTACAACATTTTAAAAAGTTGTTCCTTTTTAAAAGCTCATAAATCCGAGGAGACATGTAATCGACTACATAAGCTCTGTAGTCGACTACATATTATTTTTGAAAATATATCTCAGATGTCCTTTACTTTTAAAAAGAGTCCGAGAACTATTGTAGTCGTACCTTGTATGTGTAGTCGACTACATGCGTTTTTATAAAATAAACTCTCATGTTTTTAAAAGTCAGAAACGCATGATAGTCGACTATAAAGGTTGTGTAGTCAACTACACACGCTCCAGAAATTCTTCCAACGGCTAGTTTAAGCAATGATTTGATATTCACCTACTACCCAACGGAAATAATTTTATGAGAGCTATTTATAGCTCATCTAAATGAGTTTTAAAATAAGACCCAAGATCTTAAATTCATTTTAAAAGAGCTTTTTCTAATCTTCAGTTGATATACTCTGTTTTCTATTTGAAAAAGCTTGCTTAGTGATTTGATCAAATACTCATCAGTTCCTCAAGTTGTATATCTGCTCTTGTGAGAGTTACAAACAACCAAAAATCATTTGATTATCTTGTATAAGTTCAAGGAGAGAAATTCCTTGTTGTATTGAGAGAGGCTCTTGCACATAGAGGGTGGAATATCCCAAACTAAGTGAAGAGTGCTCTATATTGAAAGGGTTTTTATCAACCACCCAAGTTAGAAGCTTGAAGTATAATTGAAATCTTGGGTGGATGATCTCGAGGACTAGACATAGATCACAAGAAGTGATTGAATCAGTATAAATCTTGTTTGTATTCTCTCAACCCTTATCTTTTACTTATAAGCTATATTCTATCAATTTAACTAGCTTGATGTTTTTAATATTATGAATTCTTGTCTTATATTTTCTGTATTAAAGAGCTTATTATTCTTAGTCATTATCCTTTCCGAGTACATTGATTCAATATAATTAGTATCATTGAAACAAACTTTGCGAAAGTTTTGAAAACTCAATTCACCCCCCTCTTGCGTTATTGAAGCCACTTGGTAACAGGACTTGTCACTTTCTAGGCTGTTCTCTTGTCTCTTGGCATAGCAAGAAGCAAAATAGTGTGGCATTGTCTACTGGTGAAGCTGAATATGTTGCAGCTGGAAGTTGTTGTGCTCAATCCTATGGATGAAGTAGCAACTTTTAGACTATGGACTTAAGCTTGATCACATCCCTATAAGATGTGATAACACTAGTGCAATTAACTTGATTAAAAATCCCATAATGCACTCTAGAACCAAGCACATTGAAATTAGGCACCACTTTATAAGAGATCATGTACAAAATGGAGATTGTGTAGTTGAATTTGTAGAAACAACAAAACAACTTGCTGATATCTTTACCAAACCACTTGCAAAAGAAAATTTCTTTTTTATAAGAAGAGAACTTGGAATGATTGATCACAGTTGCATTTAAAACCTTGTTTCTAATTCAATGATATATAATGCATATATTTTTTCAATGATTTCTTAATTTCAATTACTGACTTAGGCATCGGAGGTTTCCCTAAATTTGTTTTGCAGGTAATCCTAATATAGCCTAAGTCCCCCAATTTAGCTTGATGAAGTTTTGGACAAATTGGTTAAGTTAAAAAGTGTTTTCAGAAACAAGGTAGTCGACTACATGGGTTTTGTAGTCGACTACATGCTGGTAATGAAGCTTCTCTCGTGCAAATTTTTTTTCCAGAAAGCATTGGTAGTTGACTACACAGGTAATGCAGTCGACTACAACTGCAATTTTTTTAAAAAAACTGAATTAAAGACTCAGAAGCTTATTGTAGTCGACTACCATAATACTTGTAGTCGACTACATAAAGAAAAGAAATTTTAAACGCAACAACAAGTTGCAACAGAAGCAACTTGTAGTTGACTACAAGTAAGGGTGTTCAAATCCAAACCAAACCAAACAAAACCGAAAAAACCGAAAACCGATTAAAACTGAACTTTTTTGGTTTAGTTTGGTTCTTTTTAAAAAAAACCGATCGGTTTGGATCGATTTTCGGTTCCAATTTTCAAAACCGAACCGATCCAAACTAAACCGATTAAAATATCATATATATACATATTTTAAATAACTTGGTATGTGTTGTTGAATATCTTCAAAGCTTTACTTTTTTATCTTGTTAAAATTATTCATATTAATGATTTCAAAATAACATTTATCATTTAAGGTATATGCTCACTTGATGGTTGCTTTCTTTGGTAATTATGGCTAGAAGTTTTGGTTTATGTAGCTGAAAATTAGTTTGAAATTTTAGATTTTTATTATATGATTGTACTTGACTATTACCCTAGAAGTTTGATCATGATTGTATTTGATCATTATCCTAAAAGATTGTTAATTTTTGTTTAAATGAGTTATTGTTGTTTGTTTTAAATGAGTAAATATGTTATTTATTGTATAAATAGATTACATTATCTTTTGGGCCATAAAAAAGCAAAGGAATAAGATTATTTTTTTTAAATGGTCAAAAACCGAAAAACCGATCCAAACTAAACCGATTAATATCGGTTCGGTTTGGTTTGGTTTCTAAATTTGAACCAAACCGATTGGTTGTCTATATGAGAAAACCGATTGGTTTGGTTCGGATGACTTTACCCCTCAAAACCGATCCAAACCAATCCGCGAACACCCCTAACTACAAGTTGAGCGTAGTCGACTACAATCGCGGGTTTTAAATACCCCACGGCAGCCATCGTTCATCATTTTCTCCATTTCTCCTTCTTCTCTCCTGCGACCCACTCTCTTCTCTCTCCCTCAAACTCTTTCCCAAACCCTAACTATCCAAACCCTTCACCAAAATTTCATTCAATTCATCTTTTCATCACACTATCATCATGGCAAGTTCCTCCTCTGCTCCCAAGCGAAAGAAAACCCATGACCATGTCTCTATCCCTCCAACCCTAAACTTGCGAAGGTATTTCACCAAGGAGAAGCAGATGATCAAGTTTATCAATGATTTTCAATCTCGTCCTATAGTGACACCCTACTGTCTTGATGAAATTTTTCTACAGATCGAAGGTTTCGCTCTTCCGCACTTGCTCAAAGACCTACAAATCGATGCCTTCATTAGGATCCTCTGTCCTATTTACCCTCAATTGGTGAAGGTATTCTTTTGCAACCTCAAGTATCATAATAAACGCATTCTTCTTGAGGTCAAGAAAATTAAGATAAATCTTGGTTTTGCTGAATTTGCTGAACTCACTGGCATTCCCCTTATCCGGGGCCATAGTGAAGAAAGTTTAGAGGATTTTGAGAAAACTGCAACAACCTGGAGTGTGTTTAGGGAGGGTGGACCCTTTCCAACTTCTAGGTTTAAAGTAGGTTATTTGTCTATTGAGAATAAACTACTTCATTATATTTTATGCCGAATTTTGCTTCCTAGAAATGGGAACTATGCAACCGTTTCTGAAGAAGATCTATTATACATATGGGCACTAAACAATAGGGTGAAGCTCAACTGGGCTTATCACATTATGAAGCATATGGAGCGTGTCTCTGAGAAGCCTGGACCTGCACTTCCATATGCCATGCTAATTACCAAGATACTAGAGAAGTTTAATGTGCCTCTTGAAGGAGAAAACTCAATTACAGTCACTGATGCCAACCGAATCCGTGAGCAAAACCTTCGAAAAATGGAATTAAATAAGGTTGACATGCATTGGGTACGTGACGCTAAGGATGATGACTTTGATGATCAGTCCACTCACCATCACATGGAGGAAGATCAGCCACCATCTCAAGCTTATCCTTTAGGACCAATACCGGACTACTCTCACGGCATAGCTGAGATTATGACTGAGCTTCATAGTCTGACCTCCTTTGTGAAAGAAGACTTATTTGGGAAGGTAGAGCTATGGAAACTCATCTCCATTCCATGGATGCGAGCTTGATCGTCTCGAAACCTCAGTTGGTGATTTGACTTCTCAAATGACCAATGTCACATTCCAATTGAATCAACTGACCATTCCAGCCGATGATCCTACTCAACATGAATTGGCTAGCTCAAATGATGAGGGCGAGGACGAGGACGATAATAGGGCTTAGACTTTCATTAGGATTTTTCTTTTATCTTATTATGCTTTGAACTATTCCAAAGAATATGTTATCTAGTTTATCACTAAGACTTATTTGATGTTGAACAAGTTTATTGTTTGATCTTTAATGTTTTAATGTTTTGATTACTCATATCTCTTAAATTTTATCTTGGCTCTTTCATTGCCCTTCTTTGATAATGCCAAAAGGGGGAGAAATATTTAGAAGAAATGTTCAAATGGATGAAATATAACTATGCTTAAATGGAAATATATGACTATGCTTAAATGGAAATATGTCTATGATTTTTCTCATATATGTTTATATGACTATGTGATCAATCAATTTGAGACACTTATGTTAGCTTTGTATTAGATTAGATGTTTATTGTGCCCAATATTAGTATTTTAGATGAGTTTAATGTTGTTGGGTCTCATTAGGCTTTAATGCAAATTATGAATAATTCTTGGATTTTTGATGTATTTTGACCTTTCCTCCTTGATTAGGCCATCAATTGAGATTCGGTGATCCATTTGAGGTGATCTTGGTGTCTTTGGAAAGCTAAGACAAGGTTCTACAAGTTTCATGAAGAACACAAGAGTTGGATTGGACTTCTAAGGGTCCAAAATATCCCTGCAATGCATAGTGGGTTTGTTGTCACGGAAATCTGGGCAGTGTGGACATATTAGACTATGTAGTGGGTTCTAAGCCTCCTCTTGGGTTGAAACTTGGCCATTGGAAAGATAAGACCAATATCTCCAACTTCACTGAAGACCGTTTAGTCAATAGATGTCGTTATAGGCATGATTATGAAGCAACAAGTTGGTTTGAATTTGGAAACACGTTCTGCCAACCTAACTTGAGGTAGGTGCAGTGTTTTTAGCATATCTGAAGTTCTAAAAGTTCAAATGGCATGATTCCAATTTTCAAATTTCAAGGGGACAACTGTATACAACTTTCATGAAGACCTCCAAGCCAAAATGCACCATCTAGGTCATGAAAATTAAGCTGGAAGTCAGATAAGAGTTGCTAACTTGAAGCCACCAACCATACACCAACCCTCCTACCATGCACCAACCCACTAACCATGCATCAAGCTTCCATATTTGACAATTTCCATGTTTTTACAACTTGTATTCAGATTATTTTCAATTACAAATTGGCTTCTAGGATTAGTATAAATAGAGTCAATCTCTTTGTATTAGACATGATTCAATTTGAAGTAAGTTTGAAGAAAGTTTGAGTATTTGTGAGAGTTTTCTTTCTCTTCTTCTCCATTCTCTTTAGAATTTCGTTTTTGTTCTTTTATTTCTGAGTTCTTCCTTCCCATCCATGGAAGGCTAGGCTCTTATAATCAATCCAAGGGATTAGCCATCTTGATGTTTAATTTGGAGATCTTGTTTCACTTGTTCATGTTGCTTAATTGTTATTCAAGTTTCTCTTATTCCTCTTTTGATTTTTATCTAGATTGAATTGCTTAATTTAATTTAGATGTTGGTGTGATAATAGCTTTATTATCATGCATTCAAAGAGGATCACAAAGACTAAACAATATATCAAAGCTTTTTGATGGATTGTTTAGCTTGGTTAAATCCCCGATCTTAAGTTAAACAATGTTTGGATGGTGCTTACTTCATCTAACCTTGGTTAATTAAATCCTAGATGCTTATCTAGTAGATGATTCTTAGATCATGTTGAGGCGTCTTGATGTGATCTAAGGCCAAGAACATAGTTAGCAATTAAGTGAATTCCTTGTGATCAATGATGAGTTAAACTCAAGATCGGTAAATTTCCTTAGATTGGTTACTTCTTTATATTTGTTTACAACTTTAAGTATTGTATTTTTTTTCAATCTTATTAATCAACAACAAAACCCCCTTTTTATTATCTTGATCTTATTAAATCTTTATTCTTTTTGGATCCTTGAGAGACGATTCAGTTCATGCTCTATATTACGAATTAGTTTTGAACCGGTAATTATTATTTATTTGACGGGTCTCGACAACCTCTTGTCACTATGCTTTAATAGAAATATGTCTATGATTTTGCTCATATATGTTTTATAATGATTATTATAAAATGATGAAATATTTTATTTGCATGCTCAAACCATGTGAAAGAATAAAGAAATAAAATGCTCCTATTGCAAAACTAAGGGGGAGTCAATGCATAATGTGGAACCACTCCTGCTGTGCCTTTACCTAAACTATGATTATCAAAGGGGGAGATTTATTTATTGTTTATTCTGTCCTTTATTTCTAACATTTCTCACTGAATTGCTACATTGTTTGTCATCATCAAAAAGGGGGAGAATGTGACCAACATTTGACATATAGGATTTTGATGATAACCAAACAAAGGTTTCCGCACCAAGAGAACAAGAACAAGATCACAAGGAGTACTCAAGTCTTATAGGTTTTAACTAATCATTGTAAGAGTATTTAATTGCTTAAATCATTTAGCAAGCAATTTATTTTAATTTTACAAAACTATTTCTAAAATAAGGTTTGAGAAAAAGAAAGTCATCTTTAAAATGCTTTGAAAAGAAAGATTTTTTAACTTAGTTAAAAATGAGTTTTTAAGTAACTTGTAGTCGACTACAAGGTTGGTGTAGTCGACTACACAGCTGTGAAATTTCAAGTTTACAACAATTTCTACAAGTCAGAACAGACTTGTAGTCGACAACACTAAGCAAAACTTTGAAATACCTATATTCATCAAATGTCCCGAGAACACTTGTAGTCGACTACAATGCTGATAAAAATACTCATATGTTAAATACAAGTTAACCCAATGATACTTGTAGTCGACTACCAAAGCTATTATAGTCAACTACAACGTTTTTAAAGTTGTTCCTTTTTTAAAGCTCATAAAATCCATGGAGACATGTAATCGACTACATAAGATCTGTAGTCGATTACATATTATTTTTTAAAATATATCTCAGATGTCTTTTACTTTTAAAAGTGTCCAAGAGCTATTGTAGTCGACTACAATGTAAGTGCAATCGACTACTTGCGATTTTTATAAAATAAACTCTCATGTTTTTAAAAGTCAGAAAGGCATGGTAGTCGACTACAACAGTTATGTAGTCGACTACACACGCTCCAGAAACTTTTCCAATGGCTAGTTTAAACACTGATTTGATTCCCACCTACTACCCAATGGATCTAAGTTTGTAAAACCTATTTATAGCTCATCTAAATGAATTTTAAATAAGACCCAAGATCATAAATTCATTTTAAAAGAGCTTTTTCTAATCTTTAGTTGATCATACTCTGCTTTCTATTTAAAAAGCTTGCTTAGTGATTTGATCAAATACTCATTAGTTCCTCAAGTTGTATATCTGCTCGTGAGAGTTACAAACAACCAAAAACCATTTGATTATCTTGTATAAGTTCAAGGAGAGAAGTTCCTTATTGTATTGAGGGAGGCTCTTGCACATAGAGGGTGAAGGATCCCAAAACTAAGTAAAGAGTGCTCTATATTGTAAGGGTTTTTATCAAGCACCCAAGTTAGAAGCTTGAAGTATAGTTGAAATCTCGGGTGGATGATCTCGATGACTGGACGTAGATCACAAGAAGTGATTGAACCAGTATAAATCTTGTTTACATTCTCTCAACCTTTATCTTTTACTTATAAGTTATATTCTATCAATTTAACTAACTTGATATTTTTAATATTGTGAATTCTTGTCTTATATTTTCTGTGTTAAAGAGCTCATTATTCTTAGTCATTATCCTTTCTAAGTCCATTGATTCAATATAATTAGTATCATTGAAACAAACTTCGAGAAAGTTTTGAAAACTCAATTCACCTCCCTTCTTGAGTTATTGAAGCCACTTGGTAACACAAATAGTTACCTTGAATCCCTGACAACGGTGCCAAATTTGACAAGAGGTTGTCGAGACCCGTCAAATAAATAAAAATTTAACGGTTCACAAATTAATTTGTAGTATAGAGAATGAACCGAATCGTCCCTCAATGATCCAAAACAAAAGATTCAATTAGATCAAGATAAATAGAAAGGGGGATTTTGTTGTTTATTAACAAGATTGGCAAAAGTACGAGACTTAAAGTTGTAAACAAATCTAAAGAAGCAACCAATCCAAGGAAATTTACCGATCTTGAGTTTAATCCATCATTGATCACAAGGAATCTACTTAATTGCTGACCATGTCTTGGCCTTAGATCACATCAAGAAGCCTTAACATGATCCAAGAATCCTCTACTAGATAAGCATCTAGGATTTGATTAGCCAAGGTTAGATAAAGTAAGCACCATCTAAACGTAAATTAACTTAAGATTGGGGATTTAACCAAGCTAAACAATCCATCAAAAAGCTTTGATATATTGTTTAGTCTTTGTGATCCTCTTTGAATACATGATAATAGAGCTATTATCACATCAACATCCAAATCAAATTAAGCAATTCAATCTAGATAAAAATCAAAAGAGAAAGAAGAGAAACTTGAATAACAATTAAGCAATATGAATAAGTGAAACAAGGTCTCCAAATTAAACATCTAGATGGTTAATCCCTTGGATTGATTATAAGAGCCTAGCCTTCCATGGATGGGAAGGAAAAACTCAAAAATAAAATAACAAAAACGAAATTCTAAAGAGAATGGAGAAGAAGAGAAAGACAACTCTTACAAATACTCAAACTTTCTTCAAACTTACTTCAAATTGAATGATGTATAATACAAAGAGATTGGCTCTATTTATACTAATCGTAGAAGCCAATTTGTAATTGAAAATAATATAAATGCAAGCTGTAAAATCATAGAAATTGTCAAATATGGTAGCTTGATGCATGGTTGGTAGGTTGGTGGGTTGGTGTATGGTTGGTGGCTTCTAGTCAGCAACTCTTCTCTGACTTCCAGCTTGATTTTCATGCCCTAAACGATGTATTTTGGCTTGGTGATCTCATGATAGTTGTGGACAATTGTCTCCTTGAACTTTTGGCGTTAGTTTCATGCCATTTGGACTTTTAAAACTCCAGATATTCCAAAAACACTGCACCTACCTCAAGTCAGGTTGGCATAACGTGTTTCTAAATTCAAACCAACTTGTAGCTTCACAATCACACCTAAAACTGCATTTATTGACTAAATGGTCTTCAGTGAAGTTGGAGATATGGGTCTTATCTTTCCAATGGCTCAGTTTTAGCTCAAAAGAATGCCTATAGCCCATGATATGGTCCAATATGTGCACACTGCTCAGATTCTAGTGATAGCAAATCCACTCTGAATTACAGTTCTATTTTTGAACCCTTAGAAGACCGATACAGCTCTTGAGTTCTTCATGAAACTTGTAGAGCATTGTCTTAGCTTTCCAAAGACACCAAGATCACCTCAAATGGATCACCGAGTCCCAAGTTATGGCCTAATCAAGAAGGAAATGTCAAATGCATTAAAATCCAAGAATTATTCACAATTTGCATTAAAACCCAATAAGGCCCAACAACATTAAACTCAGCTAAAATATTAATATTTGGCACAATAAACATATAATAAAGCCTAATATAAAGCTAACATAAGTGTCTCAAATTGATTAATCAGCCCTATTTGAGCCCTATAACTTGTAATTAAACTTGAACTACTTTAGCAACAAATAGAATGACATTTAAGTAAGAAAATGATTAGGCAATTTAAAATTCATTTTAATGCGTGACTTATATACTAAAAATCAATGTTAAATACTATCTAAGATAATATTTTCTCTATTTCATTTTATTATCATCTTCATGCTAATATCATATTTTAAAATTCTTTCAAAAATTCTAAAGTTCTATAAGTGTTGTATTTTTCTTATGTATGAATAATATAGTACCTTAATTAGTCAGCTTGGGGAAGAAATAAATCTGAAATAATTATTTACTAGTAATCTCAAGGTACTAAGTTGAGGTGTGACATACAAGAGAATGTTGAATCAAGGACAATCATTTAACCCCAAGCAATGACAGCATTATTAGACCCAGAGGAATTAGGACCAAGTGCAGTTAGTTGACTAGGGCATGTTGTATTTTGTAATGTAGGTCCAAAATCAAATGTAATTATTTTTTGGCTATTGTATTGGGCTTTGTATAGGTCCAATGTTTATTTTGGCTACTGTATTGGGATGATAAACTACTGTCACGACCATGATCGCAATAGGATGGCAGAAAAATTAATTAAAAATAGAGTCGCTACTAATATTTTATTTAGTAGGGAAAATGATTGGTAAAACTCTTTTAAAGAGATTAAAGCAATGGTCTATGAAATCAAGTAGGGTTCGAGAGTCAATTATGCACAGGGAAGGATAGAAACTAAATCCCACAATACCCTTAGTACACCCATCCTAAGACGGTACCTTAAGGTAACTATTCAAATTTAATAACCTAAACAATATCTTATTTACCCCATAAATAAAGATAAAAGCAAAAAAAAAATTAAATTACAAATATTCGCAAAAATTCAAATACAACTAAATTTCACAAATTACAAGTTTGAAGGAAAATAAAGATGAAAAAAATAATTTAGAATATTTTCAATTTTAGCTTGCTATGAGTGCTTACGTATCCTTCAAGTGTAATAAGGAAGTCAAAGTAACATAGTTTTTTTAAAAAATAATTGTGTAACGGTTGATCTAAAAAATTATTTGTTTATTTTTATTAAAAAGAAATGGTTAATTAGATTTTAAAAAAATAATTTGAATAAAGTAAGTTAATTTATTAACAAGTTGTAAATGAATGAAACATGGTACTATCCATAGAGCCACCCAAAGAAAATTAACCAGTGAGTACTTAACTCCTCGAGACTACTAAGTGATGCTAGTTAATTTTATTATAAGAGAAAACGAATCCTAAGTGTGATTAAACATGACACTAATCCATAAAGCAACCTTAATAAAACAAGTACATAAGAAATTTATTTATTTATCAGAAAATTCACCACATATATTAACAAGTACAAACCATATTGGACGCAGATTATCAATGGACGAATAGATGTCAATTCTTTACAAAATGCATACTTAAATGCTTTCTAATAAAATTAAATCTTTCCTTAAAGAGGGGTTTTGTAAAAATATCAGCCCATTCATGATCTGTGTCCACAAATTGAATATCAAACACACCTTTTGGATATAATCTCTTATAAAGTGATGTTTAATTTCAATGTGTTTTGCTCTTGGATGTAAGATGGAATTCTTTGATAAGTTAATTGCAGCAGTATTATCACAGAGTAAAGGAATCTTACTTTCAAAGATGTTGTAATCTTCCAATTGATGTTTGATCCAAAGTAGTTGAGAGCAGCAACTAGACACAGAAATATATTCAACTTTGGCTGTTAAAAGAGCAATCGTGCTTTGTCTTTTGCCGGACCATGATACTAGGCTTCCTCCAATGAAGTGACATCCTTCACTGGTACTTTTTCTTTCAATTCTATCTCCAGCATAGTCAGCATCACAAAAACCAACTAATCTGTACTCATGAGTTTTCTTAAATAACAAACCCAGATTAGTAGTCCCTTTCAAGTATCTGAATATTCTTTTAACAGCAATTAGATGTGACTCTCTAGGATCAGATTGAAAACGTGCACAGAGACACACACTAAACATTATATCTGGTCTGGACACAGTGAGATATAAGAGTGATCCAATCATACCTCTGTATACCTTTTCGTCTACCTTTTGATCTTTATCGTCCAATCTTAATGTGGACGATGGATGCATGGGTGTGCTCATAGTTTTGCAATCATCCAATTTGAACTTTTTCAAGAGTTTATTTGCGTATTTTGTCTGATGAATGTAGATTTCATCCAATGTTTGCTTTACTTGCAAGTCCATGAAAAATTTTAATTCTCCCATTAAACTCATTTTGAACTCATTCTGCATCAATTTGGAAAACTCCTTGCAAAGAGATTCATCAGTAGCTCCAAAAATAATATCATCTACATAAAGTTAGACTATGATAACATGTAAGTTTTTCTCTTTACGAAAAAGAGTAGTATTAACTTTTCCTCTAGAAAATTCATTTTCCATTAGAAAAGTGCTTAATCTTTCATATCATGCTCGAGGAGCTTGTTTTAGTCCATACAGAACCTTTTTCATTTTGATCCTCGAAACTAGGTGGTTGTTTGACATAAACTTCTTCATTGATTATGCCATTTAGAAAAGCACTCTTTACAATCATTTGATAAAGTCTCATGCTGTGATGAGCAGCAAATGAAAGTAAGATGCGTATGGCTTCTAATCTAGCTACAGGAGCAAAGGTTTCAGTGAAATCAATACCTTCTTGTTGCGAGTACCCTTGAGCAACTAACCTTGCTTTATTTCTCATAACTTTGTCATCTTCGTCCAATTTATTTCTGAATACCCATTTTGTGCCGATGATGATCTTGTCTTTAGGCTTTTGAACCAACGTCCAAACATCGCTTCTTGTAAATTGATTTAACTCTTCTTGCATAGCTAATATCCACCTTCGTCCAAAAGAGCTTCTTCAATTTTCTTTGGTTCCATTTCTGATATGAAGGCTACATCAAAGTATTCTCTAAAGATAGATCTTGTACACACTTTATCTTCTGGATTACCAATGATTTGGTCTTCTGGATGATATGTTTTGAAGTGCCAATTTCTTTGAACTTCATTTCTTGTTGTGTTTTCTTCTCCTCTGTCATCATCCAGAGCTTCTTTGTTTGTTGATGATGTTCCTTCTCCTTTGTCATTGAGGTTTAATTCTGCAAAAGACTCATCTAGCTTTGATAAATCTTTATCAGGCTGTTTGTCATTAAATTTAACATGGATAGATTCTTCAATAGCTAAAAAGCGAGAGTTTTATACTCTATATACTTTTGAAGTTTCAGAGTATCCTAAGAAAATACCACAGTCAACTTTTGCATCAAACTTTCCTAAAGAATCTTTGGTATTTAGAATACAGTATTGACATCCAAAAGAATGAAAATAAGAAATGTTGAGTTTTCATCCTTTCCACAATTCATAATGAGTCTTATTTAATAAGGGCCTAATATATATTCTATTTTGAATATAACAAGCAGTGTTAACAGCTTCAGCCCATAAGTGTTTTGAGGTTGAGTTGTCATTGAGCATTGTTCTGGCCATCTCTTGAAGAGATCTATTTTTTCTTTCCACCACACAATTTTGCTGTGGTGTTCTTGGGGCAGAGAAGTTGTGAAGGATACCACTTTCTTCACATAGCAATTGAAAGCTCTCATTCTCAAATTCTCCTCCATGATCAATTCGGATTGAGTTGATACACATGTCTTTTTCATTTTGAATTCTTTTATAGAATATAGAAAAGACTCTAAAGGACTCATCCTTGTGAGCTAGGAACATAACCCATGTCCATCTAGTATAGTCATCTACTATGACAAGTCCATATTTCTTCCCATTTAATGAGGTAGTTCTTGTTGAACCAAATAGATCAAGATGTAGCAGTTCTAGTGGTTTAAAGGTTGAAACAACATTTTTGGACTCAAGAGTTTTTGATTTGTTTCCTTTGTTTCCCCTTTTGACATACTTCGCATAGAACATCCGATTTGTACACAAGTTTTGGTACTCCTCTTACGAGGTTATGCTTATTTAGCTTTGAGATTAACCTCAAGCTTGCATGACCAAGCTTTTTGTGCCATATCCATTGTTCTCCTTTTATGGATACTAGACATGATACATTCTGATCTGAGATATCTTCTAAATCAATCTTGTAAAGATTGTTTTGCCTTTTGGCAGTGAAGAGTATGGCTGAATGAAACATTTGATCCACTATCACATAATTGACTTATACTAAGCAGATTATGTTTCAACCTTTCAACCAGAAGTACATTATCAATAGAGGGAAATGGATGCTTACCAATCTTACCTATTCCAACTATTTTACCCTTCTAGTTTCCACCAAAGGTGACGAAGCCACCAGCTTTAAGTTTGAGGTCTTGGAACATAGACTTTTCTCCCGTCATGTGCCGTGAGCAACCACTGTCCAAGTACCATGACAGGTGTCTTTTTCTTTTTGCTAAGCACATCTGCAAGAGGGATTATCAAATCCTTAGGTACCCATATCTTTTTGGGTCCTTTCAGGTTGGTTTTTGGAGATCTATAATGTCTTGATCTTTTATTGTATAAATACTTTGAAGTAAGATGATTATCCTTTTTATGAAAATTTCCAACGGATTTCGCAGGAATGGGTACTTTTTTTAAAAATATTTTCTCAGTGTTTTGATACCCGAATCCAGATTTATCACGAGGGTCTCTGGAATATTTCAATAAGGTGTTTAGCTTTTTGGAGCTTCCCATAAATTTACTGAGATCCTCAGTTAGTTCCTTTATCTCTGATTGAAGTTTATTAACCTCATCAGTTATATTGGACTTAGAGGATGTTTTTAAAAGTGAGTTTTCAGTTTTTCACAAAGGATTTCAAGCTCTTGTTTTTCTGAAAACGCTTTTTCATAATCCTTAAATAATTTTGAAAATTTTCTTTTGAGAGATTTGTATTCAACAGCTAAGATAGATGAGTTGTTTAACAATTCATCAAAAGCTTCTTGAAGATTAAGGTCAGAGTTTGTTACCTCATCTTCTTTCTCTTCAGAGAATGTGCTTGCCATGAGGCATAGGTTGGCTTCTTCTTCTACTTCTTCATAATCAGTAGACGAGAGGTCAAGGTCTTCCCATGTGGCCATTAATCCTCTTTTCTTCTTTGAGAATAATTTCTTTTTCTCCTTCTCCTTGTTTAGGGAAGGGTATTCAGCTTTGATGTGTCCAGGCTTCTTGCACTCATAACATATGATTGGACTTTTATCTTTTGTCTCAATCTTGTCCTTTGGAAGTCTACGTCCAAAGTATTTTCTCTACATGCCTCCTTTTTTTCCACATAGTTTGTATTTTTTTGGAGATGAAAGATAATTCGTCGTTGTCTGAGACATCTTCTCCAGATGATTCAGTTTCATCTGAAGATTCTCCAGCTTTAAGTGCTTTGGACGCACTTCCTTTGTGAGCTTTAATGGCAATTGACTTCCCTTTTCTTTAGCTTTCTTCTTCTTGGAGCTCAAGTTCATGAACTTTGAGAGAACTTAGGTGTTCTTCCATAGTAAGAGAAGCTAGGTTATTTACTTCTTGTATGGCAGTAACCTTAGGTCTCCATTGTCTGGAAAGACTTCTAAGAATTTTTCTGATATGATCTTGATTATCATATGTCTTTCCCAGAGATCTCAAGCTATTGATTATTGTTTCGAATCGTCCAAACATTTGATCAATATTTTCATGTTTCCCCATTTTGAAGAGTTCATACTGGTGAACTAGCATGCTTATCTTTGATTCTTTGACCTGAGAGGAGCCTTCATGTGCTAAAGTCAGAGTATCTCATATTTCTTTAGCTGTTTCACAGCTATGAACTTTATCGTGTTCTGATCTGTTAATGGCGCACATAAGGTGGTGTCTGGTTCGTTGTCCTTCCGTCCATTGTGGTTGAGGAAGTTCTAGTCCTTCTGCATTGGTGGGTATTTGATAGCCATTTTGGACTAGGTCCCAAATGTCCATATTTTGTACATCAAAAAATGCAATCATCCTCTTCTTTCAGTAATCATAGTCATTTCCATTGAATTGAGGAGGTTTGTTCACCACTTGTCCTTCGTTCTCCATTAGAGGTAGTACTGGATCTTTCCCTTTACACTGTTAGATGCTCAACCCAAGAGGTTGAGCTCTGATACCAATTGAAGTAAACAAGTGAAACACAAGAAGGGGGTTGAATTGTGTTTCTTAACATTTTTTTTTTGAAAAACTTTTCGTTAAATACCAAATCGTTAAGACAAAGGTCGAATCAATAAAACACAATGGACGAAGAAACTTCTTAGTCCAATTAGACGCTAAAAAGATTTTGTAATAAATCACTTTAAACGCAGTGAAAGAGTTCTAAGTTTTATCTTATAACATTTGTTAAGAAAACAATGACAATCCCCAAATGTTAGTGAATAAAAAAAACACAAGACGAGGGATGAAAAACTTACACCAGATGTTTATCCTGGTTCACTCTCACAAATCGAGAGCTACGTCCAGTCCCTTCAACTAGAAGGATTTTCCACTAATCTTTTACAAAGATTACAAGTATTGTCCACCTCTTCAGGTTCTACGATCCAAGTATTCTTTTATACTCAGCCTCTTCAGACTTAAACAACCAAGTTGAATAAAAGAAGATGTAGAAGTGCTTAAGTTTTTTACTCACTACAGGTGATGATAGAAAATAAATCTCAAGACTTGAACTCTTTAAAAGAGTAAGAGAGTACTAGGAAGAATGAAAGCTTTGATTCTTTTACACTTTTGATCACACAGATTGTTATCTTCCCCTCTTTTCTTCTTCGAAGACATTTGTATATATAGGTGAGAGCATTTGGAGCAGTCCTCATAAGCTTCTTCGTCCAACGGAAACATTTATTACCGTTCTGAGCAATATTAAATGCATAAGCTGATATCGTGTGGAGCTTCTTCTGAAAAGACACTTTGATTATCAGGAATGTCCAAGAATATGATAGCTTAGTCTTGTCCTATCTGAGCGCGCAAAAGTTCCTTATTTGCAGGTCTTTGTAGTTGTTAGCGATGTCAGCTAAGCGGCTCAGTTGACTTCTTTTGTAGTGTACGTTGTCAGAGTCCTTCTCAGCATTTAATGATGAACAGTTTCTTCACATTTGAATTTTGGCTTTTGGACGAACGCTTTGAACCTGAGCTTTAGTAAAGAAAACTTTGGACGATCCAATATAATATTCTTTGAAAAACAATTCAAAAGGTATTGAACGAATACTCAGTTTCCTTTATCTCAAGAAAGAATGGACGCACGCACTAGTAACTGTTTGTTAACACTTTGTTTTCTTGTTAAAACAGTTTAGAAACAAGTTACGTGAGTCTTTTTTACTTATTCATTATAAATTAAAACTTTTGTTATCTTCAAAACTTTATGGGGTATTAATTTTTTAAACAAATTGGTTCCAAACCTAATTTCACAAAGGTTCTTTGGTTCCAACAGGCAAAGCTTTATGCCATGTCAGCAGTTAAGATATATATACCTAAGAAAATAATTGGCCACATCAGCACCAAATTAACGGTTTCTTCTCACGGAACTTGACATCTGGACTAATGTGATGTCAAATATAATGATTCAATGACCAAATTGATTATCACTATCTTTTGAGGACCAACTTAATGTCACCTCAATCTTTTGAGGACAAAAATAGAGATTTACCCAATGTTTTAAGAATCGGACCGGAGATCAAATTGGCGAGACCTCCGGGTTATGGTTCGATTGGTCGACCCGGATGACGTAATAATTATAATTATAATTATATACATAATTATTTATATACATATTCAATTAAAATAGCCTTATTTTGATAGTAACAAGAATTTAAGAAAAAAAATTAGGGTTTAATCCTTATTTAAAAAATAACTATTATTATTTCTTTTAAAATATTCATAACTATGAAAATAATTATTAATTGTTTTTTTAAAATCAGTTGATTCAACTTTATTAGTTCATTTTCCATCGCATAGATCTTAAAAAGTTATGTAAAATCGATATAAGATGCATTCAAATTGGACAAACGAGTATTATGCCCCCCTCTTTTTTCCTGATTTGTGATAATTAGGGCAGTTCAAAACCGCCGTAATATACCTTATTATTAGGGCGGTTCAAAACCGCTGTAATATACATGATTATTATGACGACTCAAAACTGCCGTAATATACCTGATTATTAGGGCGGTTGTAAACCGCGCGTAATATACATCCTTATTATGACAGTTCAAAACAGTCGTAATATACGTGATGATTAGGGCGGTTTTAAACCGCCGTAATATACATCACATATATTACGACGGTTTACAAAAAACCGTTGTATTATACCCAATGGCGAGCGCAATTACGGCGGTTTTTAAAACCGCCGTTGATGTAAAAAAGGGCGATTCAGAATCGCCATTTTTTGCCAAAAAAACCGCCGTTTTATACACTTTTTTTTGTAGTGATGATATAATTCTTAGGAGATAGATATGAAAAAAAAACTCTAAAAAACTAGTTTAAAATCTTAAAAAATAATTTAAAAATCTGAAAGACTAATAAAAAATTCAAAAAAAATAAAACAAGATAGAACTGGCGGGTTTTCAAGAACCGGGTCATCGGTTATGCCCGATTCTTCCCGATTCATTCCGGTTCTTCCCAGTTTTCCTGGTTCAATGACCAAAACGATTTTTGGGACCAACTGGACCAACCAGGCACGCGGGTTACGGTCCAACCAATTGGACCGGCCGGTCCGGTCCGGTCCGATTTTTCAAACCATGGATTTACCCCAATTTTTACTCTCTTGGAGAAAAATGGGAGAGGACAAATCCTTTTCACTTTCCTTCCCTTTCCCATTTAAAAAACTCCTCAAGCACCTATTTCCCTGCCCCTCCCCTCTTTTCACTTGATTTAATTCCTCACTTCGAAATACATGTATATATGACTTATTTAGTATAAATAAATATGAGAAAAAAACTCTCAATAAAAATATAGATTCAATTATAGAATAATCTATTCACTTGTTAAATTTATGCTAAACTACCAAAACAATATGGGAGAAAATGAGAACAAGAGATGTATCTCTTCATACATTACCATGTCAACCCTCACTTTTTCTCAGTGCTCCACTCCTTTAATATAACACATCGTATGGAAGTTCACTCTTGTAGTTTTCTTAATTTCCCTCCAAACATATCCTTAACATGCCACTAAAACATTGACGCTCTTGGAGAAAGTGTAAATATACTTTTCTCAAAACACTTGGTTCTCTGACTCACCTCCCCATTACATATGTACTAGATCCAAATAAAGAAAATATAATTGTTGATAACTTCAATATGTTGAAAAACACTTCATTGGACTATGTCCTAGCTAACCTCTCTCTCTCTAGATCGACATTTTTCTCTCTCTTTCTTCTCCCTACCTAGGTACATGCAGAATACAGATGGGGACATGAAAATGCACATATAAATAGAGAATTGGAAATGATAAAATCAAGACATTGACCACAGTATATAGTTAATTTAATGCCACTGTTATACATAAATTGTCATGAATATCAATTCCTTTACCCATAGTGCTCATAAGCACCATTATATGCAAATCAAAATATAAAAAATGAGCAAATATTTTCCAATATAATAATAATGCTTCGTGATCAACTCTTGACGAACACATATTAGTAAAATATATGAGTCGTGGTCGTTTCGTCCCATCATATCAACTTCCATCATGGACTAAACCCCAAAGATTACAAGTGCTATGAGTTGACATTTTCTATAATAATGCAATCCAGTTGTTTCAGGGATGAGCCATCCACGTGTTCTCCGTGCTAATTTAAAATTCAAAATCTGTACCCTTAAATTTGATGTGTTTCTGATTGAAGCTTTGTACTTGAATATTTCTTATAAAATATTGTAGCATTATGGAGGAAAATCGGACTTTAACGTGTTAACTGAGATTTTAAAGTATCCAAGATCTTCCATACGCAAATGGGGAAAGATAAAGTATTCTTTTTTTTTTTAATCTACTACAAGGTAATATTCTTATATTTCTTTAATCAGTTTTATACACAATATGATAATATTATTCTTTGAGTGTCACAAACGACAAAATTAAGTTTGCATTAATTAAATCTTCATCTTTCATAAACTTAACCTTGCTTTAGGTCATTTCACCAAAAAAAAGAAAAAACTAGTTTCAGATCTTTAACACATTTTGCAAGGGTTTATAACATAAACTTGACAATTATGTATTACTAAATGGTGAATTGTTTGTTGCCATATTGCATGCGATTGTGCAAAACTAGCTAGTTACATAAGATAAATCAAACAAATAATCAGTAACAAAAATTTAAGGCTAATCTCAATTGCCAGCTAAAAACCTTAAATCGTTGTAGTTACCTCAAGTAGACATTTCTTAGTTATGATCATTCAACTAACGAATATATATAAGCTTGTCTATTTGATCAAAGTAATAATCCCATCACTCATACATACAAAGTCGGGAAATTTCTCGGGAGCCAAATTCAAAGCTTTACGCGCTCGCGCACACACGTAAAATAGGAAATTTTTTCACATGGTCGCTAGTTTTCTTATATATATATAGACACACACACACACAACAAAGTTAACATGATCTTGCACACCAAATTTCATAAAATTTAAACAATTATGTAATTATGTGATGGTTGTTTTAATTTGTTTTAAAAGCATATTATACATTAATTTTAATATAAATTGATGAAGTATAGAAAACAATTTTGGATTGATGTGAACTTTTGAGCATCATATGCATAAAGTTTGTTTCATACATATGACGCTCATAAAGTTCCACATTAATTAGTTCAAATTTATTTCCTATTCCATCATTTATGCTAAAAGTAACATATTATATACTTTTCAAATAAATAAAAATATTGTTATTTGAACTTT
This sequence comes from Styphnolobium japonicum, assembly GCA_023212625.1. Taxonomy (NCBI): domain Eukaryota; kingdom Viridiplantae; phylum Streptophyta; class Magnoliopsida; order Fabales; family Fabaceae; genus Styphnolobium; species Styphnolobium japonicum. The sequence continues at coordinate 7,016,533 of JALBWW010000014.1, forward strand.
ATAAAACTTAATTTGCAAGATCATCATAATATATTCTTTCTTTGTGTGTGTGACACTTTTATAATAAAAGTATGATATTGATGAATTCACCAATTGATTTATAAGTCATAGATATGTTGATGTAATTTATACATATAATTTCATATGTCTTGAAATGTATATTATTCACTACTCTTAAAATATACTTATAAGTCATGCAACTTAAGATTATATAGTTTGTAGTGGTTCACTAAAAGCAAATGCTTTTAAAGGAGAATAGCCACACAAAAGTCTAAAATAAGCCGCATCATCTGATCTTAGAGCAATAAATATCACTATTGAGTATATAATATGCAATATGTGATATCATACCAGCAATAAGATAATGTATATAAAATTAATTAAACAAACTAAAAATGATATAGTTTAGTTAAAGATAATTAATTAAGGGCTAATACCCTGAATGCATATTCTAGCTAGCTGCTTGCAGCCTTTGACAAGAACTATTAGCTTTGACAAAACAATGCCATGTATTTTGGTGCTTGAAAAAAGTGTAAAGAATTAAACACCTTATACGTGGGTAGCAGCTAGCTAGCTTTAATAGTTTGCAATCCAAATGTGCGGTTGGTATTGATTTAAATGATTGCATTGAAGAATGAGAATTGACTCAGAACTTGCATGTGGAATCAGCATTATTGCATGTGTTAATATGTGTTAGATCCTACATTTGGAAAGTTGCTTGTAAGTTGGACAAGGAAAGGTGGAGGGGATGAAGGGGAGCCAAGCAAGCATGTGACTCATCTTGATGATGGATTACAAAGAAAGGAAAGTGTGGACAGATGAAGGAGACCGCTACTGGGGTCATCATGTGTTTATTTTACCGAGTTTACTTTATCCTCAAATTAGGATCACATGATAGTTAGACAAGAATATGAAAGAAAAGAAAGATGATGATTATGATCATAATTAGGACCGGATAGATAGTTGCTAATACAGATAATTATTGAACAGTAGTTAGCTGAGACTGATGAAATCTCGAATAGATAGAAGGGACAGATTTGGGTGATCTCTCTCTACCTCTTATGTTTCTCCATTTATTTACAAGATTTGCCCTTTGTATATATGTTACTGGCACATAAATTTTATGTCTTCGTTGTCATTTCAGAAGGCCCCCAACCCATATAGGAAACTTACACGAGGGTCAGACAAGGATATGGAAGAGAAGAGGACACATGAGTGGAGAGAGAGAGAGAGAGAGTTTATATAATTGAATACTTCTTATAAAACTAAGGAGAAGGGAAGGGAAAAACAGAATTTGGTTTCATGGATCGATGACCTTATTGTCACTTCAAAATCCCAATGGGAAAGGATTTTGTTGGCTTCTAATAAATGGTCAGAACAGCCACAGTAGAGGAAGCCTTATCAACTTGTGTACTTTGAGATATTTCACTAACTACAGGTCAACACTGTACAAACTTGTAAGAAAAATATCAACACAGTTTCACGACATAAATGTATGGCTTAGAAACAACCACCAAATTCCTTCTATTCTCTAAACACTTCACCACACGCTTTTCCTTTTTTCCTCTAAAAATTAATAAAATAAAAAACTTCGCAAGAAAATTTATTGCGTAGTTGACGATCTATTATAAACATAGTCATTGAGATTGCGGAGCGGCAAGGGTATCTCATAAAAGAAAATAAAAGAGAAATAAAAAAAGAAAAACAATTTTGAAGGTACGTATAGTATCTAACGTACGTGGTGAAAATTCTCCACTTCTAATCAAGAACCTTCATTTTCTTGACATGGACAATAATAGAGAGGGCCTAGCAATTAAAGGCCTTCAATGAATCTGCAAAAGTTAGCAGGCTTCTGGTACCATGAATTCTTCGCTCAAAAGGAAACCCAATGCATTCAATTCACCTCAAGAGACTCAACTAAGAACCAAGACAGTTAAACCCTTAGACGAGCTTTCTCTTTCATATCTGTCCCTTGTCAACATATATAACATAATGAAAGAAGTGAAAAGAAAAAACTGAGATCACAGCAAAGTAGAAAAGAAAACGAAAAACTAAGAAACTGAAATTAGCTAGTGTAATATTTCTTAGGAACCAAAACCTTACATTTGTAGCCATACAATAGTGTTTAACAACTTTTATGTCAATTTAATTAACCCTTGCGTCTTGAATTTGGATTCCAATAAAATATTATTTTTCAATCACTTCAGTTAACCAATCTCATGCATGAAACCTACTTCATGCATTACCCGCGAAAAAGGATGAAAAATCAGCTAGTTTGTTTTGGCTGATCCTATTTGGACATATACTTTTATATCTAATTATATAATTTAGTTGTAGAAACAATTATAATTGGGCAAATGAAAAAAGAAGTAGAGAGAAGAGATTGAAACTTATATCATAGATTATGGGACTAGTAGATATTAAAAGTTACAGAGTTTTATTCACAACTTGCTGAAAAGCCACTCAAAACAAGGAAGTAGAACACTCAAGAAACACACTCTTTGCGAAAGCTACTGGCTACTGCTATAAACACAAAACACTTTTGACACAAAAGTCACCTATAATATTTGGTTTTCTTCTTCTTGGTTTTGGGATGCTTTGTTTCTTTTTCTCTCTTTAACACATTACATCCTTGAGAAGCTTGTACCTGCGTGTGGTGGGTCTCGGCGATGGAGTTGGGCTCTTCCCCTTATCGGAACCACTCTCTTCACGATCATGCTGCTTGATTTTCTCGCCGGAATATTCAGAACGGTTGGTGGTTCCGGAGTCGTTTCCGGCCACGGGTTTCTTCGAATTGGAGCCAATATGTCTTGAGTTCTTCTCCTCGCTTTGGCACCAATCGCACAGTTCTATCTCAGGTAATTCCCCATAGTAGTTGCTACAATACCTGAAAAGATTAATTAAACTTTAAGCTTAATTCACCCCTAAAATAATAACATTCAAAAGAATACAAAAATTCATCTTAACATTATATGTTCTATAAAGTTATATATGAACATACAAGTTAGCATAAGTATCCGCACATGATAAACAAGACAAGACCCTCTTGTTTTATATAGATGGGTATCAAAGATAGATGTATAGTTGCTTCTTGTATCTATCAAATTAAAGATGATTCTATTATGAAAAAGAAAGATCGGTGTTGATGTATGTATGTGTATATGTGTATGTATGTATGTACATGTATATATATATATATATATATATATATATCAATATATGTATGATGGTATGAGAGAGCGAATGATGATGATTGAGAAGGAGAAAGCATACGAGTGCTGGAAGCGATGGCGGCATTTGTTGCAGCGAAAAAGCTTGTCAGGGAAACCAACGTCACCGCACATGCAGCAAACGGTTTGAAGATCCACCATTGTTTGGTGCCCAGAGAACTGAACTGCTGCACAGTCTCACAGAGCAGTGAGAAGAAGAGAAAAAGAGGCGAACTTGTAAGGTGAGAGAGAGACCCAGAAAGGCAAAGAACAAACACAGAGAAAGAAGAGAGGGGAGAATATGATAACTGAGGTAAGAGAGAACCCGAGAAGGAAGAGGGGAGAGAGAGAGACAGAGGAAGAGAGAGAGAGTTTATATAGAGAAATGAGCAGTGGGCCGGTTTGAGTCGGTGTATGAATCTGATATAATAATTTATTTTGCATTTATAAAATTACAGCAGCGGATATATACACAGGTAGACCACAGGTTGCTTGCAGTCGTTTTCAGTTAGGGCAGCCAAGAGTGAGAGAAGGAGAGAGAGAGTGAACCTTAAAAAAAAGAGAGGATGAAAAAGACAGTTGTGACCCATGGCTGAGCTTGCTTGATTATCATCTCTTACCTATTCTTTTTAGTTTTTTTTTTTTTTGGTGATATTCTTTTTAGTTTTTTTTTCTTTCTTGTCTTTGTTTCCTTTTCAACAGCTTTTGTCCGGTTTGTGGCTTTTGGAATTGCCATATAAAATTGGTAGGCTAGCCATCAGAGGTTATAGGCATCACCAATGACCTCCACGCTCCACTGACTGTGTCAAACACGCAAATCACAGATTCTGTGGCTACAGAACAAGACTATAATAATAATCACAATACCAGCAGTTCCCACGTTTCTAACTACTCAAAAAGGTTGTGTAAATAATTTATTATTATTATTTGTTAAAATTAATTTATATATTTATTCTTCTTAAAATTTAATAAAATTTGACATAAAAGATCTACGTATATAATACTTAGTCTTAAAATTTAGATTTGAGTCTAATTTAACTTTAAAAGTTATCTTGTACAGTGAGAATTGTCCTTCACTTATAATTACTATTCAGATTATATTATTATTTAATGTGAAACTCTCAACACACACCCTCATGCCTGGGAATGGACATCTGAAGTATGAAGTTTTCAAGATTGGACATCTGCAGATGGCCTAACGGATCTCGAATAGGCTTTGATACCATCTTAAAATTTGAGTTTAAGCCTAACTCAACCTTAAAAGTTAGCTCATAGAGTGAATATTTGTCCCTCACTTATAACCACTATTCAGGTCATATCACTATCTAATATAGGACTCTTAACAGTTAGATATAATTCAATTATTGAATCGATTAAAATCATTACCTATAAAAAGTTATTGTGTAATATAAGTGTAGTGTACATATCCCTTTTAAGCTTAAACTCACCAAGCCTACTTGTCAAGGAAAAAATACCTTACTGGTTAAGACAAGTTGCCTATGACATCTCACACTTATAAATTAATAGGGGCTTGTAAATAATAGTTTAATATTACATATTTTTTATATAAAAAATAAATTTTATTATATTATAATATAAATTAATTTTTTTATTTTATGATATTACTGATTATGGGTTAAAAAGACTAATTATTAAATAATTGTAATAATTATAAGATTTTAGTAACATTTTATGAAGATTTCAACTACTTAGCTTTGAAAGTTTTTTATTTTGAATCACTTGAATATTCTAATGAGACTTTCTCTCTTAACTCATATTAATTAGGAATGCTTAAAGAAGAAAAGAAATCTATTTTCCTTCCTACACCAAGATTGCACATTAAAGGGTTTGTATACAAATAGAAAACCCTAGAAGAAAAACCTACTAGTGGTTTGGGCCCAAGTGAGATTAATATAAATAGGAGGAGGGAAAAAAAAGGCTACACAAAGGCCCCATAAGAGGAGAGAATGAATCAGGGGCAACAATGGTGTCGTCCTTAAAAGTCAATATATGTAGTTAGACTTTTGTACTATAATTAAGGGGATAATGAAAGTCTTATTATTTTAGTATTGTCTATACTAGATTATTATTACCTAGTTTTTGGATCTGTAATGTTTATTATTTTATTTTCTTATCAGTTAGTTTGAATAAATTTTCAAATGAGTTCAATAACATTTTTTCCATACTTTAAATTTGTTTTTACTATCTGTGTGTTAGCTGTAATCAAATATTAATTGTAATTTTTATGTAAGAATATAGTTGATGATTTGATAAATTACTATTAATTAAAAAAATAAAACATACAATTCATAATTTTTATTAGAGCTTAATTGATAAATCTTTTATGAATACATGTTTTGCTCTTAGATGTTCATGAGATAAAATACTTGACAATATTTGACGTAGATGATGTTCAAATTGATCTTAATAGATTCTAATCTTTAGACAATTCATATTTAGTTAATAAATTATATTTAATATTTATTTTATTTGTTTTTAATTTTTATTTATTTACTTTTATATATTGATTATTTTTGTTTAATTAGATTATAGAAAGTTGCCAATTATCTAAAACTTTAACTTTAAATCTATATAAAATCGACAAGGTATTTGTAAGACTATACTAACATAGGATTCATAGACTTAACAAGTAATTTTTAAAGTTTTTTTTGTATTGGTGTAAATCAGGTATTCTCTCGCCCGGACGACAAGAGATTAATCCAACAGGATACGATCAGAAGCGTGAAGTAGAGACCCCTCCCAATTGTGTTTTCTCTATACACATCACTCTAAGAATCGAACTCAGAACAAGATGCTTAAGATAACCAAGTCCCCTCCACTCGAACCAACACAAGTTAGTTTGAGTAATTTTTAAAGCTTATACAAAGTTACAACACGTTCAACTCAATCTCTCTTCTTTTAAGCAATCATACTCTTTAAGTATCCGAACTCCTTGACCTCATAAGTTCGGATATCACCCTCCATTCAACCCAAGTCAGTACCCTCCGACAGGCCTACCCGTAACCTCAAAGAAGAACAATAAGTGTCGTACACTAATATAATGGCCACAAAACCAAACCGGGCCTACAAATGTCAACCCTAACCCCAATTCCATAGTATATGTCTAAAAAGGAACCCAAGAATCTTCAACAGCTTTTTGATGGCTTGATGCCATGGACGATAGCGAAATCAGCATCACCAACAACGGACAACTATCTTTGAACCCTGCAGGGATCAGGTGTGTGTTCTACCAGAGGAGCTCCAACGCGTCACGGATCAACCACGTACCACAGCTTCATCAACCTCTCTTAGATTTCTCTGCCTTTGGTTTCTCCAACATCGCAGTTTGAAACCCGCCACGATGCCTTTGATTTTCACCATCAGAACTTCCTCATCTCTGATCCATTCAGGAATACCACAACATATAAAATCCTTTGATTCTAATGGTGACAAGAACATCAACTTCTAGGAGTGAAGAACATAATTTTTTTTTAAGAACATAACTTACTTACATATCAAACACCTTCAATTTAAGTTGGTGAAAAACGTATAGGGAATCTAATAAATGATTGGGTGGAGTTGAGGTAAACGTCATAAGCTTAAATCCTTGGTAAACAGAAAATGGAGTTATTTAATCGATCATTTTCTAACAGTTTTACCATTTCATAATAGTGGACACCATGGAAACTAATAAGGCTTGCAATAACCGATACTCACATATATTAATTAATCAAGTAAATATATTATAAATAGTTATGACTGCATTTTGATTCGGAAATGGGTAGATATTAGTTTTGTGATTCTACTTTTTTGACTAAATTAAATCCTGCTTTTCTATTTTTTTGTACAGAAATTAAATTCTCCTTTAAGTATTAGAAAAGTACGAATTGAATGGCACACATGCAATGCATGTGCATAGTTAAATAAATTTTTAAGAGTAAATTAATATTGTAATCTCTAAAAGATTATATTTATATCAATTTAGTTAATTTTTAAATTTATTCACTTCAATTGATTACATCATTATTTAAATTTGACTCAATCAAATTTTTTTATGAACTAAATTGATTAAATTAAATTTTGAAAGACTATTTCTTTTTTAATTGAGTCACATTTGAGGAATAATATAGTTAATTGATATAAATAATTTTTGCTGCATTGAATCAATGTAAATACTACTATTAGTGACTAAAATACCAATTTACTTTAATTTTTTAATTTTATTACTTTTTTTCCTTCCATTAAAAGTAAAACTCAAATATGCAAATGAAAAAGAAAATGATACAAATGATAACTAACGTTAAATTTCTTTTCTCTTTTTGTTACAAAAGAATATATATCACTAACGTATTTAAATAATGGGGTTGCTGTGACCTACTTTTAAGTAATTGCAGAGACTCATGGTTAGATTCGGTCAACTTTAATGTGCTTGTAAGTTTGTAACGTTGAGATTCTGACAAACTTACAGTTTGTATATATCGTTTAGTTGTAGGCCATTAGATTCTCTTTTGCTCGTCATTTGACAATTTCAATTGATTTTGATATATACCATATCAGATGAATACTAAGCACATGCACGTGCCATAGTTCTTTTAATATTCTTAATCTTTAAATAAATTATAAAAATTTTACTAATGGGCCAATTAAACTTTCATAAAAAGAATTGATTTCTAAGTTTCTAATTTGGGACCAAATCAAAATGTTTCTTTCATGAGAAAAAAAATAAAGATCACAATGTTACTCAATTGAAGTCCACACACAAGATTTGCATAATGGCCGATATACGACTTTATTTTTTTTTGGTGAAGGCTGCTATACGTCTTCGAAATAATTATTCTAGCAAATCACATAAGATGCTGCAAAGAAAGAATCAAACCAATGACTGTCAGAATAATGACAATATTCTTGAAAGAAAAGCTTGGCATGCAGAATAGTATGGCCAGAAAATAATTATATATATATATATATATATATATAATAGATGTCCTGGTGACTATGCAATCGTCTTTACTTGTACATATATAATTAGTCGTAGAAATGGTCATTCTTGATGACTAAGACATATATTCCTAATGATAAATATAGTGATTCCTTTTCAGTTAGCAGATCCCCAAGTTTGTATTTCTCCTTAAAAATAAACTAATAAAGGGAGAAAAGGTTCCCGAAGCCATATCCCAACCATTGATTACTAGGTATTTTGACTCAAAAGTTTCACTTCCAAAAGAATGACATATAATTATTTGGGAGAGATGAGTTTTACCCCGAATGTGTAATCCAAATTTGAAGAAAAAAAAAAAGAAATAATAACTAAGGTTAACCATCACCTACCACCATTACATAATAACAAAATTATTATTAATTGAATAAATAATAACAAGTGTTGTAATTTTTATAATAATAAAAAAAGTGTATTTATCATATTAATTTATACATCCTTATTATAACAATCTAATTAGAAATAATTTTTTTATCATTTTTTTTATTAACTGAAAATTTAAACTTATAATAAGATTATAATAATTTATATTTATATAAAGTAAATCAAGCATTGCAGGGTAACACACAAGTTGTACCGTTGGTGTCACAGTTACTAGCATATTGTTAAATTAAACTGGAAATGCCCTCCTTAACAAACACACACACACATACATGTGTGTGTCTGTCTGTATTTTACAAAATTATCATTAAATTAAAAATATACTTCACACACGTAATACTCGTCAAATCTCTCATTAATTCAATATTCGTTTCTATTCCATCAATTTATATTATAATTAATAAATAATATTATTTTCAAACAAGTGAAAATATCCATTGCTTTGCATATCACATATTTTGTACGGTATTGCAATTTTCTTTTTAAAAAATTTGTGTTCAAAATTAACATGATAACTATATATATAATTAAATGGTATTTTGTTAGCTATTAAAAATAATAAAAGTTCTCTTACCAAAAAAAAAATTTATGAAAGTCTTTTGTTATGGTACTCATATTATAAACTTATGAAAGATCCATCATACTCCCTTAATTCGAATCTTAACATTTCGGAAAATTATTTAATTCTCCTAAATGCATCATACCAATATGGTACACGTTCTTAAAATGTCTAAAAGCAGATTTAGTCTCAACAAAAAAGCTAATACAAGGATACTGTTATTGTAAAAAAATGAAAGTTTCATTATAACAAAATGGTAAACTAAAGTAGAGATAGGGAATAAATGGTAAACTATAATAAAAGTTTTGGAATTATATGATTTTTGATTATGTAGAAGTAAAACAGAGTAAATGAAATGCAAGTTAAGAACTGAGTTAGCATTGATCACTTGGAGATAAAAATCGAGGATCTTACTATACCAAAAATTGCACAATTTAGGTAAATTAGATTTATCATACAAAATGATTGAGAGATTATACGAGATTAAACTTATAGAATTCAAACTGAGTGTATAAAATTAATAAATGCTTTTAATGTTATTTCTGATCATAAGAGAATGTCACGGTAAATGAGTAGGTATATAAGAAAATATAATATCAATAATGAATGTATTTAAGAAAAAATTAGAATAATATATATTGATGAAAAGATGAAAGAATATCACTTAAGATAATTTAGTTATGAGAGAAAAAGACTTATAGCAATCCCAATAAAAAAAGTTGACAATATGAATAATTTTTAGCTTAATAAACAAAAGTAGGAGAAGATTAATTTTTTATTATAAATAAAACTATTAAAAAGGACTTTGACATAAATATTATTTCTAAAACTATAATTTTTTTTGGTACATAAAAATATAATTTTTAACAGATTATAATGATATAATTTAATCAACTTTTTGACTATATTACAATTATTTTTAGAAATTATTACTGAAATATTATTATTTTAAAATATATTATTTATTTGTTATTATTTTGTCATGTAAGAATATTTTTTTTATGTGTCATACAAGATACACCAAACATACGTATCCATATAATATATTAAACTTGTTAGCGTATTCACATAAAAAAATATTTTTTTAAGTAAATATATCAATATATTTAACATATTTTTTATAGATACATTAACACATTTAACATATTTACATAAAAAAATTAATAATTTTTACATATAAAAAATAATAATAAATAAATAATATATTTCAAAATATCAATATTTCGATAATAACTTGTAACAACCACAATATCATGTCAAAAAGTGTAATTTGATCTACCTAGCCGACGTCACGTATTGAAAAAATGATTTTGTTGTCGTGGTATCGTACAAAACTGCAACATTTGCAATTAGTTATCTGCACGCCACGCACCTGTGTGAGAGTGTGGGTTAGTTCTGATGGGAGTGCATAGACCCGTAAAAACGGTGAAACTTAAAAGTGAAACAAGCCCTAAGTGGAAACTACAAAAAGACGAAAGAGGCCCGTGCCGAGAAATTCTAGTATACTCTCGTACTATTTTTGTTAATTTTTTAATTATCCAATTTAATTTAAATTTTGTTAAAAGATATTTTAATTTTAATTCAATAAAATGTATGATCATGTTATATTACATATTACATATTTAATGGAATTGTATACTAAAAAGGAATATTCATGGGTTGGGTTAGTTCAGATTTAAAAAAAAAGTGTCTAAATTGATCAACTTTGATTGGATTGGTTTAGTTTAGTTTTTGAAAAAAAATTTCTAGCAATCTGAATCAAAATAAGCTAATTAAGGTTGGGTTAGTTTGGTTCTGGTCATCAGGTTATCCGGTCATTTTTTCACATAAAAAAATTATAAATCTACTATTGCTAAATACTTTAAACTTAATTAGATAATTATATATAACTTTTAAGCATATAAGTCTTTTAGTATAATACAAGTATTAAGATAAAAGTAAAATCAAGTTTGAGAATAAATATCTCAACGTCTCAAAATCATCATAAGCTTTATTTGTAATATAAATATATGACATTAAATATATTATGTTTCACAAATAAGGTTATATATATGTGTGTGTAAATAATTAAATAATTGAGACTTAAAAATATAAATTAAAGATATATCATTATATCTTAAGTTTTTAAATAAATAAAAAATTAAATAACAAGAAGATAATATCTAAATTTTTATTACTCTTCGAATTATTTTATCGAGTCATCAAGTCATCGAGTCACTGAGTTATTAAATACAAAATTTGTGAACCGAACTAATCATAATCAATTTTAACTGAATTAAAATCATTAGACCTAATAACTCAAACTGAATAAATTTTTTAATTAATTTAAGTTAATTTGTCAAGTTAATCAAGTCAACTCGAATCAATAAACACTCTTATAAATCAGGCCTCTCCTAATGCCCCCAACTTCTCGCAGTCGTAGTCGTAGCTATGGCTATGTGCATAGGGGACATATTTGTCATTTAACAAATTCCCACGAACATTTTGGAAACAAAACAAACCCAAAGTACAGCCCTGTTTGGCTAACTTTTCTCAAAGTCCACAACGCAATAAATAGGACTAGGAAGCGATCATGAGGTTATTCTACGGTGCCCCGCACCTCTATGGAGTCTTCAACACGACGGTGATCTCGACCGTTGATTACTTGGTAGGCATTATGGTATGTGATGTCAACGGTTGGGATAACGAGTCTGTTTGGTGTTGATTGACGTGTGATGTTCTACATAATGGAGATGATAAGCATCATGTGGGACCATGTCTCTTTTTAGTCTTCTCTTTGCTTAAAAAATTCTCATGTGGCATTGTGAAAAAAGATAGATGATGGGCCCTTTATGGTCTCCAATAATATGTACCCCCAACAATGATATTTTATTTTGGTATATATTATTTAAATAACATTTTATAATTAAAAAATTTACGTTATTAGATTTATTTATGAATTTATATAATGTCACATCAAAATTATTCTACAAAAAGTCACAAATTCATATGTAATTTAATAATTTTATATAGTCATTATTTTTTGTCTCCTTAATTGTTATTGCAAAAGATGAATGTCTTCTTTTGTTTTCTTCTATTTTCTTTCTTGATGAATCTTTTTACCTTCAAAAGTTGGAACAATGTTACATCCATAATGAATTATATATATAAAAAAAGTCACATAGTCTTTCACTTAGAAAATATGTAGTTATCCTTCAAGGTTGGTAGCGGGTGAGGCCCTAGGTATACATAATTCTATAGCTCTTGTGTATACACCTCCAAAACGAGGTGAGGGGTCAACAATTTTTCTTATGTAGATATTATCCATTATAATCAACTCTACCTCCAACAGTAAATCTTCTATTTTATTTAATTAATAAATCATCTTGCTCTTATTATGAAATGGTTAAATTTAGTTTTTTATTCTGTTATCTATTATCTATGTTATCACGTAATTATCCCGTACTATTTTCATTCATAAAAAAAATCCTGTACTATTTTCTATTTAGTTTTTTTATTAAATATATATTATAAACGTGTGCCACATAAAACTACGTCATTCTGACATGTTTCAACGCCCAAAATTAACGTCATTTTGTATATACATATGTATCTCTATATATCATTTTTGTCTAAAATGAATGGAACAAATATAAGGTGATTATGAGATAAAGGAACAAATCATATTGGACAGAGAGACAGAGTTTAAGCCATTGAAATCAAGCCAAATTACTCAGTGAGTAACTAAATTTAATCGTTAAAAATTGGTTAAAAAATGTTCAAATTGAAATTAATTGTATAAATCAATAGAAAATTGAATTAGCTTCAAAATATATTTAGTTTGTCTAATAAATTAGCTTAATATCTAATATCTTTTGCTTAGTTTTGGTAATTTTTTAATTTCACATGAAGTAAAAAAGAATAAGAGAAAAATGAAGCGAAATAAGAAAATATTTGATTCAAATATAATTAAACTGATTAGTTTTAATCCGTTTTTTTATTAAATTTCTTCCAAAATATTTTTAACTTAAAATCGAATTTGAACTAATATTTTAAATTTTAAGTGATAAAAGAACACATAATATTTTAAAATTAACCCCACTATATCAAGTTATTCCATTTTTAAAAAGTAACACATACTCTTTTATAATTCAGGTTTGTTTTGATTAAGCAATTACAGTTACACCATTCGGTGTAGTCCCTAGGCTGCAGATAAATTTTGGTGCTTCTCTTCGAAAAGAATTTTATATAACAGTATATCAATGAGGGGATATAAAATTATAATATTTTAATGGGTATCATCAACTTAACAAATTATTTATTGGTATGGCACAATATTACGGAAAAGACATAACAGTTACTCCTATTAAATTTAACGTGATTGATTAATTATAACATAATTGATTAATTTAGCTTTTATTTAGAATGGATAGCTAAGATGGATTTTTTCATAGCTTATATTATAATTTTACATTTTTTTTGTAGATATTGATAGTAATAAATCACTTGAGAAAAAGAGGTTGAATCAAGTGTAACCAAAAAGAAAATTTTCTGCAACAGACAAAAACTCAAAACACTAACAGAGATAAGCTGGCTAGTTAGCCACAGTGAGCTAGCTTATTAAAGTGCAGAATTCAAAACTTAAACAAAGCATGCACATACAAGTTTGAACATTAACAAACAATCATTTACACACAAACGCAATAAAGAGAGGGTTAAGAGAGAGATTGTACAATGGAATTTATACTAGTTCGACCTAATGTGGAACCTACATCCACTCCCCAGCAAAACTGAGATTTTTCACTATATATCAACCAAGTGTTCTTTGATCCATCATAGCCTCTTCAAGCTAAATATAAGTAGTTTTGATTTACCATAACTTCTTTAAGTTAGAACTGAGTAGTTTCTATCAACCTTAGCTTCTTCAAACTATGAAACAATACACCCTTTGACAAGAGGTTGTCGAGACCTCGTCAAATAATAAAAATTACCGGTTCGCAAACTAATTTGTAGTATAGAGCATGAACCGAATCGTCTCTCAAGGATCCAAAAAGAATAAATATTTAATCAGATCAAGATAATTAAAATGGTGGGTTTTGTTGTTGATTAACAATATTGATAAATATACAAGACTCAAAGTTGAAAACAAATCTAAAGAAACAACCAATCTAAGGAAATTTACCGATCTTGAGTTTAACTCATCATTGATCACAAGGAATTCACTTAATTGCTAACCGTGTTCTTGGCCTTAGATCACATCAAGACGCCTCAACATGATCCAAGAATCCTCTACTAGATAAGCATCTAGGATTTAATTAACCAAGGTTAGATAAAGTAAGCACCATCCAAATATAGATTAACTTAAGATCAAGAATTTAACAAAGCTAAACAATCCATCAAAAAGCTTTAATAAATTGTTTACTCTATGTGACCCTCTTGAATACATGATAATAAAGCTATTATCACATAAACATCCAAATCAAATTAAGCAATTCAATCTAGATCAAAATTAAAAGAGGAATAGGAGAAACTTGAATAACAATTAAGCAATATGAACAAGTAAAACAAGATCTCCAAATTAAACATCAAGATGGCTAATCCCTTGGATTGATTATGAGAGCCTAGCCTTCCATGGATGGGAAGGAAGAACTCAGAAATAAAAGAACAAAAACAAAATTCTAAAGAAAATGAAGAAGAAGAGAAAGAAAACTCTCACAAATACTCAAACTTTCTTCAAACTTACTTCAAATTGAATCCATTATAATACAAAGAGATTGGCTCTATTTATACTAATCCTAGAAGCCAATTTGTACATGTACATAATCTAAATACAAGCTATAAAAATATGAAAATTGTCAAAAATGGAAGCTTGATGCATGGTTGGTGGGTTGGTGCATGGTAGGTGGGTTGGTGTATGGTTGGTGGCTTTTAGTCAACAACTCTTATCTGACTTCTGGCTTCAAATTCATCACCTAGACGGTGTATTTTTGGCTTGGATGTCTTCATCAAAGTTGTAGCCAGTTGTCTCCTTGAAAATCTCCAATTTGAATCATGCTATTTAGACTTTTAGAACTCCAGAAATGCCAAAAACACTGCACCTACCTCAAGTTAGGTTGGAAGAACGTATTTCCAAATTTAGACCAACTTGTAGCTTCAGAAGCATGCTTAAAACGACATCTATTGACAAAATGGTCTTCAGTGAAGTTGGAGATATGGGTCTTATCTTTCAAATGACCAAGTTTCAGCCCAAGAGGAGGCCTATAACCCACTATATAGTCCAATTATGTGCATACTGCCCAGATGGTTCTGTGACAGCAAACTCACTCTGTATTATAAGGCTATTTTGGGCCCTTAGAAGTCCGATCCAACTCTTGAGTTCTTCATGAAACTTGTAGATTCTTGTCTTAGCTTTCCAACGACACCAAGATCACCTCAATTAGATCACCGAGTCCCAAGTTATGGCCTAACCAAGGAAGAAAGGTTAAAATGCATCAAAATCCGAAAATTATCCAATATTTACATTAAAACCCAATGAAGCCCAACAACATTAAACTCATCTAAAATACTAATATTGGGCAAAATAAACATCTAATGAAGCCTAATACAAAGCTAACATAAGTATCTCAAATTGATTGATCAAATTCCCCCACACTTAAGCTTTTGCACTCCTGGGCAAAACACATAAAAACAAAAGTAAAGAAAAAACAAGAAACATTATATTATTAAACTAAAAACATAAAAACTGATTGTACCTAATCTCATCTATTTTCGTAGGAAAACACGATGGCACTTAGCATGTGCCACAAGCCTTTAAACCCCTAGGTGTCCCTAGTGGACGAGTTATAGTCTCGTGAGGGTTTACCAGGATGATACCCACAAACATGTAATACTTTATTTACAAGAGGATTATGAGTAACCACAATTTCAAGGATTCCAAACACTCATGAAGTGATATGCCTTTACATCCCAAATTAACAAGTAAGGTGAATTCAAGTAGAATCATGGATCAAGCATGATAGAATCTCACAAGATACACTCTCAATCTCCCAAGTGTTTAGGTTTGCATTTACACTCAAATCAACTCATGAAAAATTACACTACCATAAGCTTGCTTATCTTCTACTTCTCCACTACTCAAAAAACATGCACACACAAATCAAGAGGACTTTATTCAAGGTTGTAATTGGGCAAAGGTAAGGGAAGGGAACAATATGGATATAACAAGTTAAAACCAAAGAGAATAAAAGAGCAATGGGGAGGAACTCAAGTAACAAGCACAGAAGTTTACCCCAAACCATAAAATATACATTCTCTTAACACATTCCTTCCTTTTTTTATTCTTTTCTTTTATAACCTTTTGGCTTTATTCTTTTCTTTTCTTTTTCCACTTTCTTTTTTTTTTGTTTTTTTTAAAATCAAAATTAGCCACTTTTTTTCTTTTTCTTTCTTTTGCACCAAACATTTTGCATAAGCACCCCCCCACACTTAAACCATGGCTTGTCCTCAAGCAAAAAGAGTTCCTCCAATAAGAAAACCAATGCTCTCCTATTCACTAAGGTGAGGTAAAACATGAATTTTTTTTTTTTTACTCAAGGCTTGTAATGAGCTAAGAACAAGAATGGGCAATTAGGCTCAAAGGGGGTTAACAATGGAATAAATGCAAGGTAGGCTATTTGGATAAAGTAGCTAATTCAAGAAAAATGCCTCAATCAAGTTCATGCATGCATATGAAAATGTAGCCTAAAAAAGAATCAAAGCAAGTTCTAGAGTGACAAAATCCATGAGTGAAACTCACATAAGAAAGGAAGAAAATGACATAGATGCAACATCTATTCATCAATAGGTTCAAAATCTCACAAGGTATGGATGCATCTACCAAACTCAATCCACTAATCCAAAATCCAACACCAAGCATGTGAAATTCAAGGGGAAAGACAATTCATTCATTTATGTTAGGAAACTTGAACTTCAATTAATGCAAACTCATGACTTTCATAATTCTTAAAACACGATTGGAAGGGAGATACATGAAAATCACACCTCTTTTTTTTTCAAAACAAAAATTTAAATAGAAAACAGAAACAACAAATAAAACAGAAAACAGAAATGAAATACAGCAAACAGAATCAAAACAGAGACAACAAATAGAAAAAATGATAGCAACAGAAAAGAGTAAACAGTAACAGTAAAATAAAAACAGAAATAGGATTGAAAACAATAGTAAAATAGTAAAAACAAAAAGAAAACAACAACTAGAAAAATGAAATAAAAGTGTGGAAAGAAAACTCCCTATGGATAGTAGAAGAATTAACGTTCCAGCAGCCACACCATAGCCAGTGTAATGGATCACCACATCCAAAATCAGATAGCTTAGTCTCCTCGGGGGCTGCTTTATTGGCTTACCTCCATCTTCAAGTAAAATCCTATGCATGCATATGGAAGGGCTAACGCTAGGAATGTCTCCAAGTATGATGACTCTTTGATTCTCCTTAAAAATCTGCAGCAACCTCTCCTCCTCATCAGTAAGGAAGTTTTTAGCCATAATGGACTCCAATTTTGTTGGCTTCACTACTTCTGTAGATTGAATTGCTACATAATCTGTTGAAAAAGATTCATCATGTCTCAAAAAGCGCAATCTCGACACATGCATTACACAACATATCACCATCACAACCGGTAGACAACAAATGTAATCATCAAAATCGGTAAAACTAGCAAATTCAGCACACAAATCATCAATTGATTTTTTCTCATCAATGATCTCATGTTTTGCGAATCGATTTCTGCATACATTGCTTTGCTCAGCGACTCAATGAAGATGTAAGTTGACCAACTTGGGTCTTCACGTTTTGTACTATAGCTTCTGTTCTCTGCTGGAATTGGATGTTGTTCTGAGCAAATTGTTTCACCAAATCCTCTAGTGTAGGCTTAGATTCCATGCCTATTGGGGCTTGCTGCTGTTGCAGCATAGGTTGCTGGTATAGACTGATTGGTTCAACATAAGGTTCGAACCAAGGATGATCTCCCCAATCATGGTTATATGTAGTAGAATAAGGATCATATCCAAGCTGTGGGTATTGTGGTTCACCAAGAAATACACCTGTTGGATCAACAGAATGGTTATGAAATATAGAACCATCATATTGTAATGTGGTGCAAGCATATGTGGGATGATAAGAACTACAGCATATACTACAAAATCCTGCAGGTTCTTGCACATGTAATTGATGTTGTTCCACTGCCAACTGCCCCACCAGATAAGTCAGCTCATCAAGTTTATGCTCTATCAGATTAGTGATCAAACACAAAATCACAAAAAAAGTCTAAATATACACACGAAATAATTACAGAAAACATATCTACAGATTTTTAAAAATTATGGGACTACCACATAGTGGAATCTACACAAAAATTCTATCTAACAAAATAATAAAAAATCTTAAAAAATTGAAAACGTGGTCTAAACGATGGAATTTGGACAACATAAGGGTGACCTCACTACAAGTAGTGAGTCTTTCTCAAAATAATGATTTTCATTAGCCTACCAAAATTCAGATCAATCAGAGATACATTACCGAACCAAAATCTTGACAGGATGCCCTTTACCCAATTTCAGCCGAATTCCACAAAAAAAAAAAAAAAACTTCAAAAAACAAAACAAACACAATTGTTAGAGTTAGATGAAATGATCAAATAGATGCCTTTGGATCCCCGGCAACGGCGCCAAATTTGACAAGAGGTTGTCGAGACCTCGTCAAATAATAAAAATTACTGGTTCGCAAACTAATTTGTAGTATAGAGCATGAACCGAATCGTCTCTCAAGGATCCAAAAAGAACAAATATTTAATCAGATCAAGATAATTAAAATGGTGGGTTTTGTTGTTGATTAACAATATTGATAAATATACAAGACTCAAAGTTGAAAACAAATCTAAAGAAACAACCAATCCAAGGAAATTTACCGATCTTGAAGAAGAACTCAGAAATAAAAGAACAAAAACAAAATTCTAAAGAAAATGAAGAAGAAGAGAAAGAAAACTCTCACAAATACTCAAACTTTCTTCAAACTTACTTCAAATTGAATCCATTATAATACAAAGAGATTGGCTCTATTTATACTAATCCTAGAAGCCAATTTGTACATGTACATAATCTAAATACAAGTTATAAAAATATGAAAATTGTCAAAAATGGAAGCTTGATGCATGGTTGGTGGGTTGGTGCATGGTAGGTGGGTTGGTGTATGGTTGGTGGCTTTTAGTCAACAACTCATATCTGACTTCTGGCTTCAAATTCATCACCTAAACGGTGCATTTTGGCTTGGATGTCTTCATCAAAGTTGTAGCCAGTTGTCTCCTTGAAAATCTCCAATTTGAATCATGCTATTTGGACTTTTAGAACTCCAGAAATGCCAAAAACACTGCACCTACCTCAAGTTAGGTTGGAAGAACGTGTTTCCAAATTTAGACCAACTTGTAGCTTCAGAAGCATGCCTAAAACGACATCTATTGACAAAATGGTCTTCAATGAAGTTAGAGATATGGGTCTTATCTTTCAAATGACCAAGTTTCAGCCCAAGAGAAGGCCTATAACCCACTATATAGTTCAATTATGTGCATACTGCCCAGATGGTTCTGTGACAGCAAACTCACTCTGTATTGTAAGGCTATTTTGGGCCTTTAGAAGTCTGATCCAGCTCTTGAGTTCTTCATGAAACTTGTAGATCCTTGTCTTAGCTTTCCAACGACACCAAGATCACCTCAATTGGATCACCGAGTCCCAAGTTATGGCCTAACCAAGGAAGAAAGGTTAAAATGCATCAAAATCCGAAAATTATCCAATATTTACATTAAAACCCAATGAAGCCCAACAACATTAAACTCATCTAAAATACTAATATTGGGCAAAATAAACATCTAATGAAGCCTAATACAAAGCTAACATAAGTATCTCAAATTGATTGATCACCCTTACTGAGTTTTACAATAGAAAGATTGGAAAACTCTCTCACAATGAGTAAATAAATCAATGTAAACTCAACACAAAATACAAGATGATTCTCAGAGAAAAGGCTCAAATAATTATTCTTGCTATTTACTTTTTCTTCTCTTTTTCCCTTATCCTCTTCTTCTGGCTTCTTTGGAAAATGATGGGTATTTGTAGGCAGCTTTGAATTTGAACATTGCAGCATATACCAACTGTCCATAACCTCTTTTGGTAGCAAGTGGGTGCGTTGTGTCCTTTTTCTTCTTTTTGTATGTCCTTCCAATTTGTTTGGTATCATTCCTAGTCATTCCAAAGAATATTCTAACGGTTTGGCATCTTAGGAAACCTTCTAAAATCATCTTGCAGCTGGAGACCAAAAACAGAGTTGAATATATTCTGAGTTTTGAGCATGAGCTAGCTCATCTTCGATTCATGAGTGAGCTCATCAGCGTCTTTTAAACTTGTTCTTTAAGTAAACCACTAAAAAAAAACATGTATATAACGGTGATTTTTCAAGCATATAATGGAGGTTTTGAACCGCCCCTTTTTTGCTCCAATAGCAGTTTGACAAATCGCCATAATTGCGCTTGCCACTATGTATATTACGTCAGTTTTCAGTAAACCGTTGTAACTTACGATGTGTATATTACGACGGTTTATAACTGCCATAATTATCCAAACTTTGACTTGATGTATTGTATTTTATGGTGGTTGCAAACCACCATTATGGCTTCACATTACGGCGGTTTTGAACTGCCTTTTTTTACTGTGAATTATGGCGGTTTAGAATTGCCCTTTTTATTGTGAATTACGGCGGTTTAGAACCTCCTTTTTTACTGTTAATTATGACAGTTTAGAACTGCCCTTTTTAACTATATATTACGGTAGTTTCGAACCACCGTTATTGACATAAACGTGACATAATTTGTTTTATTTTATGGCAGTTTCGAACCGCCATAATGTATTTTTTCTATTTATTATCATTTTTTCCATATTATTGTTTATCAAATCCTACCCAGACAGTTGCCCACATTAGGAAATTATCAATCTTAAAAGCAAAAATAAGGCATTACATATATACAGAAACAACCTCCTCAAACCGTTTCATACATGAGAGCTAAACAATTATGCTCATTTAGACGAATGAAAATTGCAAGGAGTACATCAAGAAGCATTGTTATTGTGAATCAAACAAGAGTACTGGTACATCAATAATCCCAAATTACACCAACTTAAGTTAGTAAAGTTTTGATAATAATATCCTATTGTTAACAACAAATAACAAACTACTAAATGAGGACTCACATGACCCGCCGTTTGATGAGTGTTATTTCCATCCGATGATCTTCTATGCTCATTGGGTGACTCAGCCCCACTTCCTACATTTGGTGGCTACAATAAAGACAAGAAAAATATTAAATAAGAATAAAGTCTCAAAGAGAAGCGACAAGAGGTTGTCGAGACTTGTCAAAATAATAAAATTTATCGGTTCACAAACTAATTTGTAGTATAGAGCATGAACCAAATCGTCTCTCAATGATCCAAAAACAAAAATTCAATTAGATCAAGATAATTAAAAAGGAGGGTTTTTGTTGAAACAATTAAAACAGAATGCAATTAAAACTGAAAACAATATTATGAAAATCAATTAACAAATTAACCAATCTAAGAAAATTTACCGATCTTGAGTTTAATGCATCATTGATCACAAGAAATTCACTTAATTGCTAACCATGTTCTTGGCTTTAAGATCACATCAAGAAGACTTAACATGATCCAAGAATCCTCTTCTTAATAAACATCTAGGATTTAATTAACCAAGGTTAGATGAATTAAGCACCATCCAAACATAAATTAACTTAAAATCTGGGATTTAACCAAGCTAAACAATCCATAAAAAAACTTTGATATATTGTTTAGTCTTTGTGATTCTCTTTGAATACATGATAATAAAGCTATTATCACATTAGTATCTAAATCAAATTAAGCAATTCAATCTACATAAAAATCAAAAGAGGAAGAAGAGAAATTTGAATAACAATTAAGCAATATGAACAATCAAAATAAGATCTCTAAATTAAACATCAAGATGGTTAATCCATTGGATTAATTATAAGAGTCTAGCCTTCCATAGATGTGAAGGAAGTACTCAGAAAATAAAAAACAAGAATGAAATACTAAAGAGAAGGGAGAAGAAGAGAAAGAAAACTCTCACAAATACTCAAACTTACTTCAAATTTCAGTGATGCTTAATACAAAGAGATTGACCCTACTTATACTAATCTTAGAAGCCAATTTGTAACTGAAAATAATATGAATGCAAGCTATAAAAAATGGAGATTGTTAAATATAGTAGTCTATGTTAACCAACCAAATGATAAACAATTACAAAAGAAAAGCAACATTGATATTCTGCCAGATTTCGTGTGCCTCTTTCCATGATTTGTATGACCCTCCATTCCGCCGAATTGACTTTAGGTGTCTTCATGATAGTTGTAGACAATTGTCTCCTTGAACTTTTGGCACTCGTTTCATGTCAATAGGACTTTTACAACTCAAGTTATTTAAGAAACACTACACCTACCTCAAGTCACGTTGGCAGAACGTGTTTCCAAATTCAAACCAACTTGCAGCTTCATAATCATGCTAACAATGGCATCTATTGACTAAATGATCTTCAGTAAAGTTGGAGCCATGCATGTTATCTTTCCAATGGTATCGGTTTTAACTCAAAAGAAGGCCTACAGCCCACGATATGATCCAATATGTGCACACTGCTCAGATTTCAGCGACAACAAGCTCACTCTGACTTTCAAGCATATTTTGGACCATTAGAAGTCTGATCCAGCTTTTCAGTTCTTCATGAAACTTGTAGATATTTGTCTTAACTTTCCATAGACACCAAGAATACCTCAAACAGATCACCGAATAGCCTAATCAAAGAGGAAAGGTCAAAATGAATCAAAATCCAAGAGTTAATCAAAATTTGCATTAAAACCCAATGAGGCCCAACAACATAAAACTCAACTAATATACTAATATTGGGCACAATAAACATATAATAAAGCCAAGTACAAAGCTAACATAAACGTCTCAAAATGATTGATCAAGAAGCTGTAAAAGTTTCATCAATAAGTATTTACAATCATACACTTCAATAATGACAACTTAATTTACACCATGGGATCTATTATAGAAAAAGGACCCAAAAATATACAACAAACTAATATTATTGATGATTAAGCATGGAATTTATGTTGATTTAATGCTCAATGACAATTAATTAATAGCATCTTAAATAAGAAACCCTCATTATACCTGTGATGGAGGACAAGGAAATTCGCTAGCTAAGTCCTCAGGAATCCTTCCTTCGTTCCTTCATAGCGATGTAGGCATACAATGCTTGTAATTAAGACTCCATACCTACCATTTTTTCATGTAAGTCCGAAGAGGATGTGCTAGCACTAGCTGGACCTAAGTTTATACCACCGAGTCGTGTGGTGATATGTCTAAATGCAATAGTAGGAACCACTCCTATGCCTAAGCCTCAAACACGGGCAGGGTGCTTTCTTTCGAGGACCAAACAAGAGCATAATTTGGAGATATTTCAGAGGATTCTCCTGAAGTTTGACTCAACTGTTGCTAAATTTTCTCCTTCATAAAAGTCCAAAAAAGTGGTTAAAAACTTTCAAAAATAGTCTATTATATGGTTGTAAAATACAACAAAACATGGACAATAATCATGATAGTTACCCCTAACTCCCTAGCCTCAACATTTATATAGCTACCATCTTTTCTCTTGTGAGTGGCATCCCACATTGTGCCCTGACCAATATCTTTCCCAGTCACTAACTTCTGAAATTTTCAGCATATAATTAGTACAATTAGTAATTAATTAATGATGTACTTCATTTGTAGCAATCAATAGATCCATTGAAGATAAAGTGTTAAAACACCAAATCACGCCTTCTCCTAGCCACACTCTTAGCACCACAAGTGTGAGGAATGGTTTGCTTCTTCCAAACATCTTGATTGCTCTTACAATGTGATAAATCTACAACACATGTAGATTTATATAGCTAAATTGTAGTCAAGTTGTAAATAATTGCTTGGAAATAAATGACATTTTACATTGTCTTGTTAAATAGAGTTTAGAATCTTTACTTTTATTTGAGAATAAATGCTTTTAAAAGTTGTAAATTTGTGCAGGAAAAAGGCCCCAAAACTAAGTGCCCAAAGTGTCATTTGCTTCTGTAAAGCCAACGCTCAGTGCTAGAAAGCCAAGCTGAGCGCTGGGATTCGTGTTGCTTCTGACTTGACAGCGCTCAGCGCTAGATATCCACGCCGAGCATTGGAAGTTGAATTTTTTGGCTATAAATAGAGATTCCCTCCCGAAGTTGAGATCATCTGACAAATTCTAACAGACATATCGTGGACAATTGGAGATTCGAGTCTTTAGGAACAAATCTTGAAGAACCAATGCCTCTACACTCTTCTACTTTGGTCAATTCTTTCATTTTTGTGAATTCTCTTACTATGAGTAGCTAATTCCTTTTTGTTGAGGTTAGGTGTAGCTATATCTGAACTTTCATGTAATTGATTTGGTTCTTCTTAATATAGTTCCTATTTTTTTTATGAGTGATTGATTTCTTTTCTTAATGCTTGTTGTGGCTTGATCATCCATAATTTGATTCTTGAGTTAGTAGACAATTGGAAAATTGATATTAACTCTATACCTAAAATCAATCACCTATTGAATCTTGAATCTAGGAATAGGTCTTGATTGAATAGTAATCTTATAATCCTTGTTCATAATGCAGATTCACTAATTAAATCACCTAAGGGATTAGGGATTTATTAGGGAATTTAGGTTCTTTTCACCTAAAGAATTAGGACTTGAGTGATTTAGAGGATTGATTGTCATAACTGAAATATGGAATTATGTTATGTATCAGGTCAATGCATATTTGAGTGAAGATTAGTGAACCTAACCTCAGCATCTTATCATTTTTTAGTAAGTTTCATTTGTTGCTAGTTAAGTGTTTGATAAAACTACAAAAAGAATTTGTTTCATTTGTTTTGGTTCATTTTCATTTTAGTTCTGTTATTTGAGCGTTTGAGCTCCCATCCTTCCAAATTTCTATGCCTAGATAGTGATTAGATTGTATTTGTTGATAATTGTGCTTAGTCTTCGTTGGGAACAATAACTCACTCACACTTTATTACTTGCACGATTTGGTACACTTGCCAATTTCGCTAACACAAAGCTCCTACAAGTCAAATAGCTAAATTACTAAGATGTTATAATAGTTATTGTCAAATAACAACTAAATATATATGAAATGAGTACCTTCGTTTCTGATTTCAAGCGGTAGTCAACAAAAGTTGCCCATTGGTCTATTGAAATGCCTTCTGAAACATTATTAATGATTGCATCTCTACTTAGTGTTGGGTCATAAAATTCATTCCATAACTTGATTCGGAATTCCCTCCACTTTTGTTGATAGAGTGATCAACATACCTCTTCACAATGTTTGTAACACCCTCGGTTGGGTGCCACATTTTAACATAACTAATTTCCTAATAATCTCTCTTATTTCTTATTTATTTTAAAAACTTTCTATGATGTAATAGAAAACAGAAAGAATATACAACTAACATTTACATAGTTTTTATTTATTAAGTTTATTTTACACATACTATTTTATTATACAGATATTTACATAGTCACATATTTTACAACTATTTCATACATATAAACACAACCCAAAAAGCCGCCTTCCATCTACATATGAGGGTCATTATCAATGAACCAATTGTGATGTGAGGGTCCTGGAGCAGAGGTCCGATGTGCTCGCCTCCATCTAGGGATCCTTGCTGAAGAGACTGTGGATCTCTCATGTGGTGTGCGGCGGACAGTGGCATTCCAAATATCGTTAAAAGGCATGTATAACTCTACGTAAGCAGAAATGGTAAAAATAGTTACAGGGTGTTTCCATCATAGGTTCTACTGAGAGTAATAGTTAGTTCCCCTACGTAGGTAACCTTCTCTTCAGCTAACTCGATGTGCCAGATGTCGGGTCCCTCGTGGAAATCAACAATGATGAATCCGAAGAAATCATGTTGAGCCATCTTTGAGATAACATCAAATCACAATTTTCACAAAAAGGGGGTGAGATTCTCACATTATCATAAATACCAATAGGACAGTATAAAAGTAGCATACAATAGTTACACAATTTAATTCAAATTAATAGGCACTTAATCCATGTATAAAGTCATATTGAATTATGAAAATGACATACCAATTTTAGTATCCAAATTGATAATAAAAGTTTGACAACTGACCATGCAGATGCACATAAATGACTCTTACTCCATGGTGCTAAACACAACAAGTCGAAGAGAGTGATTGGGAGTACATGTTCTGTATCAGTTAGCCAACAAGTGCTAACAATTCATTTGCGCAATACGGCTCACGCGAACACTTTTCACTAATCGTGAATGGACCAGTGTGTAGTCGAGATCGTCGGTGTTTTGCAATCATAATACCACGACAAAGTCCCAACCAGCCACTTGTGGAGTTTCTGGACCCCTGACGACTCCAAGATCATTGAAGATCTTCACTTGGCCATTGAAACCAGCACTAAGATGTAAGGTCAATCTCCTAGGCTCCAAGCCTTACAATATCAAGTCTCATATAGACTAAAGACACAGATACAATATAAATATTCTCAGAATATATATATATATATATAAATATTCTCAGAATATATATATATATATATACATAATCCCCTATGGATTCAAGCTACAATTTCTTTAAGAATAACGTCAACTGTCATATTCAGGGTCTAGTCTATGTCGGCCCGGTAGTAGTATCGTTGTTTCTCAATTATATAATGCTACAAAATAATTTCAAAAATCACACATCTGTTATAGTTTTCAAATCGCGTAAAGCTTTTTCTATAAAAATTCAATCGGTAAAGGTATAAAAATCGTTTTTCAGTCGCGTAAAATATTTTTTTTAAATTTTCAGTCACGTAACCATTTTCTGTAAATTTCCAATCGCGTAAAGCATTTTTCACAAAACTAATTTATTTTATGCTAAATAAATTATTTTCAAGTTTATTTTCACTTTGTTACAATAAAACTAAGTAAAAATAAATATTTAACCTTAAAATAAATTCTTCAAATTTCTTTTCATATTCAAAATATTATTTAAAATGATAAATATTAATAAAACTATTTATCCTCATATTTTTGACAATCCAAGAATTCTCCTAAATAAAATAAATTCCATTAAAATAATTCTTTTCTACAATAAAAATGTTTAATTAAAATTCTAAATATCTCTAAAATAATTTCTTCCTAAATTTCGAAAATACTAATATAAATTCCAATAAACTCATTAATAAATTCACATATCAAGCTAAATATATGCAAGTCCTAGACATGTCTATTTACCATACTTCTTCCATCACAAATTCATACCATTTTCAAGGAAATTATAAAACATATAATTTAAACAAAGTATGGAAACAAGTATCAAATATAACATAAACATGAATCTTAACCATAAAAGATTTTAATCAAACAATATAAACCATACAACTAGTCACGGTTCATCAACATACCAAAATTCTATTTTATACCATAATATTGGTTGATAGAGAAAACTCCCCCATACCTTAGTTCTTAATTCAAGATCTTTGAACAACACTTAGCTTCTTGACCTTCTACCAACATAAAGTCACAAAGAAAAATAAACACATATCATTTCAAGCACTAAAACATATATTACGATGATCATGGACCAATCCAATGATCTAAAACCTTGAATAAAAATTTAAAAGTGAAAGGAAAGAATTTTCACCTTAGAGTTCTTCAATCTTCCAATCTTTTTCTTGAGAAACTTTCAACTAGAAAATCACTCAAAATCTCACTAAGACACTAGAACTAGGCTTGGAAACTTAACAAAAGTTTGGGAAGGAAAATAAAAGAGCTAGGCTGTGGGCCTTTGGGAGCTTGGTTGTGGGGTTTAAGAGAGAAAGAAGAAAGGATTTTCATAGATGAAATTTAGGATGAAATGGAAATTAAAATTGGAGATATTTTCACCTAGCTTGGTCGGCCTCTCCATGCAAGGTGGTGATCTTCATCTTTGCTTCCTTGTTTTAATTAATGCCATGATGATTCACTTAGGTGATTCACCATGGTAATAAATTCTTACTATGACTTACCCCCTTTAAGTCACCAAGACCATTTATTACCTAGAGATATTTCCCTCAAGATTTTTATCAGTAAATATTATCTAATGGACAAAGATCAGTATCTGTTATCCAATGGATAATAAGATGTACCCAAAATCACCCAGAGATTTTATTAGCTCATAAAATCCATAAAAATGGAAAATGATCAAATCTGTTGACGGATTTGAAATCTGAACTTCGGTTTATTTTTAAAAATTCCTCAAATGTATTCTGGATCAAAAATAAAATAATTTTATTTTATTTTCTAGAATGGTCTAAAATCAACTTATAAGATTAAGTCCAGTTAAACTTTGATTTAATTGAACTCACAGAAATTCTTAAAAATAATTTATCACAAAAATTTAAGAAAACAACATATATTGTATAAGTCGAAATTTTGGGGATGTTACAATGTTATCATCTGCCTTAAAACAAAATCGAGGCTTTAAACAAGAAGAATGTTTGTTTATTATGCATTTACACATGCAAGTCCTAAAAGCGCAAGTAAAGTACTTTAAATGGTTCTACCTTTATGGTGTGATCAAAGCTATGGTTAAGGAAGGATTCTGGCATGTATGACCATTTGGTGAAGCTAATAGGAAAGGCAACATTATCAATTGCCATCTGTCCACAAACTCCTGCAAGCAGGCCAACTGCCTCTCCAATAAGTGAAAAATGTTCATCAAAATCCACCACTATACGTAATTCATTAGACAAGTTAAAGACATCCTTGACCTTCAACTTAAGTTTCTTGGCTACTCCATGTTCATCTGTGACAAATAAAGATCAAGTTAAATACCTTAATTAGAAAAAAAAAAAACCAAACACTCCATCACTTTACATCTATATATACCTATAGCATCTACCGACCAATAATGGTTGGATTCACATCAAACTCTACGTCTAGATGATGAAGATGGATCTTGAGGTTGTGTAGGCTGTGGTAAAGACTTGCTTGAAGGGAGAGAAGTGGAGTGTGTAGGCTGTGGTGGGCCCTGGATAGAAGGGGGAGAAGTAGAGTACGAAGCTGTAGGATCAATGGGTGTTGAGGGAGAAATGGGTGCTAAAGGACAAGCCTGTGACAACTGTAGTGGAGTGTGAATTGGAATAAGAGGGACCAAATGAGGGTGTACAGATGCCTTTGAGGAGCTCTCTGCAACTGATTTAAATAGATTCTTAATCTGCTTTGGCTTTAACATATTTGCAAATATCATTTAAACAATTAATTAAAATCAATTCATATTATTATATGGTAGACTAAAACATATACTACATTAAAGCACTTTGTTAAAAACTAACAGATAAATAGATGATAGACTAAAACACATTAAAGTCATACCATAATAAAAAGTTATCTTGTTTGACTATTCAGACATATGTTCGTCTTCCCCAACCCCATCATTAGTGTTATACTCAGATAATAATTCATCATCTGCATCATCCCTTAACAATGGTAGATCAATTGACATCTTCATCAAAGTGTCGATTCAGGTCTTGCTCTGGGAATGGCTCAGTCTCACAAACTTCATTTTCTTCTTCTCTCATATCATACAAGTCCCTTGGCTTTAAATGCACAACAATAATCCAACCTTTATTTACCTCATCATCCACATAATATACCATTTGAGCTTATGAAGCTTCAATGTATGGGTCATGCTCTTCACGGTCACCAGTATGAATCAAATGTGAAAAATTAACAGAAGTAACACTTCATGCATCCTTTCTAAACCTCCAATCCCTAGTGGTGTCAGCCCATTTACATTTGAAAAGTGTAACTCTAAACCAACCATAGTAATTAAGCTTAATGATGTCTTCTAATTTTCCATAATATGACAAATTTACTTGCCTTAGGTTTCCATCTACACTGCTTGCAACACAAGATGTGGAAGAGGTTAGAAAAACACCATTGTTTTGGGTTTTCAACCCATGTTCTTGAGTTGTTATTCGAAATTTCAACCCATTAATATTAAATGCAGAAAATCTTCTAGCATGTTGCGTTGGAGCTTTTGTGAGAAACTTTAGATCCTCTGACATAGTATGTGAAATGTCTGGGTTCATAATCTAACAAAAAAATTTTTAATTCTCTCATTTGTAGTTTTAAATTTACAAACTTTTATCAAGAAAAAAATTTATAAATTTCACAACATTTTCAACCCACCTTCCGAGGAAACCAATCAATGAAGTCTTTATTAACTATCTTCTCTATCTCTGTTGTTGTAGGCTTTCGACCCTCAAACCGCCTTCGTACATAATCTTTAAATTCACTACATGAAATGTTGACATTAATATCACATTTTTAAAGTTGTCTTTTATTGATTCTAAGTGTCATTTAGAGCTTGCCTGAGTACTCACTCAATATATGGCTTGACTTGTGGAAAATTTAGTAACATATATCGATGTGCTTGACTTTTTCTCTATAGTTGACAGCTCAAAGATTGAGGAAGCTCCAACTACTCTACCCATAGGTGGAAACATGCTAGACAAATGTGGAGAGTCTTCATCATTAGGATAATCATCAATGCGTGCAAGTCTATAAATTCATGTCTCAATCCCTTCTATATGTTGAGAACAAAAGGTTAGAACTTCTTCAGATAAGTAACCTTTTGCTATGGAACCTTCTGGTTGTGCCTTATTTCATACATAAGACTTTAAGTGTCCCAAATACCTAAGTGAAAGATTGAGAATTAGTGAAGGGATATATCTAACAATTTTGCCTTAAAGAATAACATCCAATAAAGTAATAAGATATTTACCTATAGATAGGATACATCCACCGATAATGTACTGGGCCTCCAAGTTTTGCTTCACCAACTAAATGACAAGTTAAATGAACCATGAATGTAAAGAAAGATGGAGGGAATAACATTTCTAAGTGACAAAGAGTGAGCACAATATGAGGCTGGAGCTTGTCAAGGTCGAAGAGACTTATGCTTTTTCCACATAATTGTCATAACACTACACTCACTTTTTATGTTAAAACATTACGTATGGCAAGTAGTAACAACTGCTCCATAAGAATGTGACAATCATGACTCTTCATTCCAAAGAGCTTTCGTTGCTTCAAGTCAACACACCTCCCAATGTTACTTGAGTACCCATTCGGCACTAGGACATTCTTCAGAGTTCGCAGAAATACATCTTTCGTTGTATTTGACATTGTAAACAAAGATGGACGATATCTTCCATTATCATCTGGCCAAAGATCCTTCCTTATACCGATTTCTCTAAGCTCCTTCAGAGCATTAAGGTTGTCTTTTGATTTCCCAGTCTCATTGAGCAAAGTGCATATCACATTGTCACCTACAATTTTTTCAATGTGCATAACATCTAAATTGTGATGCAACAAGTTAGACTCCCAATAAGGAAGATAAAAAAATATACTTTTCTTCCTCCATTGTCTTGATCCATCTTCAACAATAGTTTTCCATCGTGTTCTTTTACCTTTATCATTTGACTCTAGACTTTTCCCAAAGGTAACATTAATGCCCTTAAGTGTTTTCAAAATGTCTGACCCTGACAATGTTATTGGTGGATGCCTTTGCTCAATTCTCCCATTAAAATGAACCTGATTCAATCTAAGTCTATAATCCCTTTCCAGAAAACAACGATGGCCCATAAAAGACCATTTTCTGCCATGCTTTAGTCTACAAGAGTTAGTATCAAAGTTACATGTGGGACAAGCGAGATTAGTGTGTGTGTTCCACCCAGATAAGGTACCATGCCCAGGAAAGTTACTAATCATCCACATTAAAGCTGCTCGCATTCTAAACACTTCATTCTTTGAATAATCTAATGTTTGCACTCCATCATGCCACAATTCCGTCAACTCTTGGATAAGAGGTTGTAAGTACACGTCTATGTTATTCCATGAAATTTATTTTCTAGGAATAATCATTGAGAGGATTAGTGATGTTTGCTTCATGCACTCCCAAGGAGAGTGGTTGTATGGGATTAGGACTACTAGCCAAATGCTATAGTTTGTACTCATGGGTCCAAAAGGATTGAAACTGTCACTTGCTAGGCCAAGTCGTACATTTTGAGGATCTGCAGCAAATTCAGGATGAATTAAGTCGAATGTTTTCCACGACTCAGAATCCCTAGGATGCCTCATCAATCCATCTTGGTTACCCGCCAACATATGCCATCTCATAGACTCAGCAGTCTTAGAACACATAAACAATCTTTGTAACCTCGACTTTAGTGGAAAGTAACACAAAATCTTTGCAGTTGCTTCTTCTTATTATCCTTCCATCTAGATGTACCACATCTTTTGCATGCTTGCAAGTGTTCATCACCTTCACGCCAATATAACATACAATCATTTGGGCATGCATGTATCTTGGTATAATTCACCCTAAGTTTGTTGATGGTTTTCTTAGCCTTGTAGAATGAAACAGGAATTTGGGCATTTTCAAAGGCATCTTTTAACAATTCTAGTATCATAGTCATTGCTTTGTCACTCATTCTACGCAAGCATTTTATATGATACAATTTTACTAGAAAAGACAATTTTGAATACTTCGAACACCCTTCATACAATTTTCGATTACCATCTTTGAGCAACTCATAAAACTCTACATAATCTTCATTATGCGCCTCATTATGCCCTTCATTTGAAGTTTCTTTGATATTTACAAGGTCGTAGTAATCACCAAGTTCATTAACATTGTTTCTAGTCAACCCAAATGCATCGTTGATCCTGATTTCCATTACATTTTGGGGCTGCAATGTATCTTGTATGACATGTGTGCTTTCAAAGTCTCTGACTCAATTACATTTGATTCTTCACCATGCCAATACCAAACTTTGTAATTTTCGGGGAAAGGCCTACAAGTCAAGTGCTTTTGCACTACATCTCTTGTTTGCCACTTTTAA
Source organism: Styphnolobium japonicum (assembly GCA_023212625.1). Taxonomy (NCBI): domain Eukaryota; kingdom Viridiplantae; phylum Streptophyta; class Magnoliopsida; order Fabales; family Fabaceae; genus Styphnolobium; species Styphnolobium japonicum. Next base: position 7,049,768 of record JALBWW010000014.1, read on the forward strand.
AAACTTCACTTTGGACATGGACACTTTATTGTACGTCCCTCAATAGACCGATGTTGAAATGCATAATCTAGAAATTTGCTTAACCCATCCGCGTATTCAGGTGTGTTCGGTGGTTTGTTAATCCAAGATTTATCAATTGGCATGACTAGAAAGAAAAACATGAAATGGCAACATAAAATTAACACAATGGTGCATATTTAAACAACAAATAATGGTGCACTCATCTAGTTTTAAATACAAACTTTTTTTATACTAGAACCTCAATAGGAAATCCTACCTCATATAGTTCAACCAATTCACACATCACAATGAAGCTTTAAGGTATCAAATGGGAGAGAGTACCTGGCGACTTAGAGAATAAATGCAATAAAGAGAGCGATGCTAGGCTTCTTTATGACCTGAAAGGAACAAACGGTGGTTAAATTGTGTATCTTCCATGGGGGTATTATCTACTTTTAAAGGACTCAATGCCTTTAAAACACTAACATAAAATATTGCACTTTTGGTTAAAGTCTAGGTATCCTATGTGTTTGTATAAATTTTGTATAAGTGAAAATTTTTTCTTTTAATGTTCTGATCAATTTATTTTCTTTGTGTAATGTGTATCTAAATCATAAATCCTTTTAGAGTGCCTTCTTGTTGTGAAGAACTTTAAATTGCACAAAACACAGTAAATATATTGTGTTCAAATGTTTTTTTGAGGGGGCATTATGTTGTGTTCAATTTTACTAGTTCCAATCTGCCCAGCAAAACCTATACTATCTCATATATTTTTTAGGTCTCCTGATATGTGTGGTAAAAGATGCTAGTATCATAATTAATTTCCTTTTTCCCTTTGTAGATTCTTGTGAAGTTTTTCACTATATTCTTGCAAGTGACATTCTGATATGTGTATATGCAGTGGCTCTCAGCAGTGGCTCTCAGCAGTGGCTCTCAGCAGTGGAGCTTGGACTCTTAAAGGGTTGTCATCCTCTGCTGACAAATATAGATGTTACCATAAATCCTTCTAAAGGATTAGTTGTTGGAGAGGAAATAAGGTCATATAAGAATGCTAAAGTCAGCAAATTTTGAATCTTACTCGGTTGGATGCATTTAATGGATACTCTATCGATCCTACTGAAGATTATCTTGGAGAAAGTAAGAATGATGCTTGCCTCCACTGATGTAGATTTGATTGAAGACGAGAATGTTGGTTTGGTAGATAATGAATATGGTCAAGTTTTGTAGATAGCACAAGTGGTTATAAATATGCTTGATGTTACCATGCCTGGTACTATAACAGAAGAGAAGAAGAAAAAAGTAGAGCATAAAGTGTTTATTACTAATGTGTCATTTCTGTGTTTGGAGTTCTTGTTTCTTGTTTTGTCTTACATTAGTTTAATCATCTTTCCCACTAAAAGAACAAGGAAGAGAGAGAGAAGTTACAGGTTTGACCTCGACGATGTGCATATAGAGGAGGGGAGGACTAGTATGTATTTATGTATATTTATTTTCTAAGTAAATTTCAATAGATGTTTGAACATTCATCCTCTAGGTGAAGATTTTCTTTTAATCATATCAAAGATTTATACTATTCTGATATGACTTGTGATCCTTCATATTCTTTTTCATGTACTCTTAGTGAATATTGGGGAATTTGTTGTGAGTCTTCTCTAATTGTGTCAGTTTCTCAAGTATGTTTTATATATTTTTTCTATATGGTATTCTGTTGTTATTTACAATGAAATATTTGTAACATGGACTCTGCCTTTTAGTTAAAATTAGGTAGCTGTTGCTGTGTAAAGAGAGATTATTTTTTGTTTCAAAACCTATAAATAAGATAGAAGGAAATGGCCTAAAGAAATGACTAGGTTAAGATGCAGAGCTATGAAAGATGTAACCTCACAGATAAAGGTTTTCGGTTAAAAAAGTAACTTTATTCAAATTATCTAATTCTCAGTCATGCTTTGATAGATAATGGAGATAGTTTTAAATAACTTGGTTAATATATTTCTTGGAGTTTATCAATCACTTACTAAATTTTTGGGTACTATCCCGCCATTCTATAAGAATGTGATATAGTTCTTTCCTCTCTTTCTTTTTCTTTTCATTTTTTTAAAAATATTAAAGATCGTTGAGCTTTTCAGAACCCATTGGAATTAATTTTTTTCCTTCTATTTTCAAGTTGTTAGCTTCTCAATTTTTGTTTTCAACTATGTGTGTGCAGGTGTTTCATGTTGTTAGAGGATGTGAAAAATTATACATTCTTACTATGACTGGATGTTTTTTCATATCTAGTAGTCTTTATTTATCCTTGAATGTTTGGCATGGGGTCACTTGGTATTCTGTATTCTATTTTTAGTATTGTGAAACATTTTTAATGGATAATTTTTTAAATTCTAGCTTAGTTTTAGAATCGTGTAATTACAGTGACACTTGTTATAAATTTCTAGGTATTAACTATTGTTGGTCAAGGAGAGACACTCATGAATGCTTTACAAGATGTTGTGCCAGAAAATGTTCGTGGAAAGTTAATAGTTGTTGTGGCTGGAATTTTGCATGCATGGGACTCTAACTTGAAGTTTGACAGGGTTCTTAGTATTGCTCAGGCTCCTGATGCATTATCAGAGAAAAAGAACCAAGAAAAATTTAGAGGATTATCAGGTGCAGAAGGTTTGTTTGAAGATCAGTCCTCTTTGAATCAGATGAAAAGGACTAGTAGTTTTGTAGATGGCTGATCAATCAATTTGAGACACTTATGTTAGCTTTGTATTAGGCTTTATTAGATGTTTATGGTGCCCAATATTAGTATTTCACATCAAACTAACTCTACAAGTTCTGATTCTAGTGTCACTGCCTTCAGTGTTTCTCAAGCATTTGATGCCTTGACAGGGATGGATGATTCCACTCAAAAATGGCTGTTAATAGTGTTTTTGGTGTGATAGAAAATATGCTATCTAAACCTGTGGCTAACTAGTTTCAAATACAAGTTGTTTTATACTAGAACCTCAACAGGAAATCCTACCTCCTACAATATGTGGGTACATCCTACAATAAAGAAGAAAGCTGCAATGATTCAAGATTCATCTTGGACTTACTCTCTAATCCCAACCTCATCTATTCATTTCTAAAGCACAACATCGCAGCAGACAATCAATAGGGTAAATGAGCACAATTCTTTTCAAATGGACAAGAGGATAATAATAAACGAGAAGATCAATGGTCACCACTAGACTATGAACACTAAACAAAAAGATATAACAAGGACAATCACAAATAAGGGAAAGAACAAATGTCAGGCAATCCCAGCCAATCAATTGCATACCTTATAGACAACTGATCAATCAATTTGAGACACTTATGTTAGCTTTGTACTGGGTTTTATTAGATGTTTATTGTGCCCAATATTAGTATTTTATATGAGTTTAATGTTTTTGGGCCTCATTGGGCTTTAATGCAAATTGTGAATAATTCTTGGATTTTGATGCATTTTGACCTTTCTTCCTTGGTTAGGCCATAACTTGGGATGGTGATCCATTTGAAGTGATCTTGGTATCTTCGGAAAGCTAAGACAAGACTCTACAAGTTTCATGAAGAACTCAAGGGCTGGATCAAACTTCTAAATGTCCAAAATATCCCTGCAATGCAAAGTAGGCTTGCTGTCACTGGAATCTAGGCAGTATGCACATATTGGACTATATCGTGGGCTATAGGCCTCCTTTGGAGTTGAAACTCAACCATTGGAAAGATAAGACCCATATCTCCAACTTCAGTGAAGACCATTTAGTCAATCGATGTCGTTTTATGCATGATTATGAAGCTATAAGTTGGTTTGAATTTGGAAACACGTTCTGCCAACCTACCTTGAGGTAGGTCCAGTGTTTTTGGCATATCTAGAGATTTAAAAGTCCAAATGACATGAAACTAAAGCCAAAATTTCAAGGAGACAACTGGCTACAACTTTCATGAGACTTCCAAGCCAAAATATAACGTTTAGGTCATGAAAAGTAGGTTGGAAGTTGGAATAGAGTTGTTGACTTGAAACCACCAACCATGCACCAACCCACCAACCATGCATCAAACTTCCATATTTGACAATTTCCATGTTTTTACAGCTTGCATTCAGATTATTTTCAATTACAAATTGGCTTCTAGGATTAGTATAAATAGAGTCAATCTCTTTGTATTATACATCATTCAATTTGAAGTAAGTTTGAAGAAAGTTTGAGTATTTGTGAGAGTTTTCTTTCTCTTCTTCTTCATTCTCTTTAGAATTTCATTTTTGTTCTTTTATTTCTGAGTTCTTCCTTCCCATCCATGGAAGGCTAGGCTCTTATAATCAATCCAAGGGATTAGCAATCTTGATGTTTAATTTGGAGATCTTGTTTCGCTTGTTCATATTGTTTAATTGTTATTCAAGTTTCTCTTCTTCCTCTTTTGATTTTTATCTAGATTAAATTGCTTAATTTGATTTAGATGTTGATGTGATAATAGCTTTATTATCATATATTCAAAGAGGATCACAAAGACTAAACAATTTATTAAAGCTTTTTGATGGATTGTTTAGCTTGGTTAAATTCTGAATCTTAAGTTAATCTATGTTTGGATTGTGCTTATTTTATCTAACATTGGTTAATTAAATCCTAGATGCTTATCTAGTAGAGGATTCTTGGATCAAGTTGAGGCGTCTTGATATGATCTAAGGTCAAGAATATGGTTAGCAATTAAGTGAATTCCTTGTGATCAATGATGAATTAAACTCAAGATTGGTAAAATTCCCTTAGATTGGTTAATTTGTTAATTGCATTTCTTTAATTCAACCGGTATATTTTCTTTTCATATCAACAAAACCCCACAATTTAATTATCTTGATCTGATTGAATATTTGCTTTTATTGGATCCTTGAGAGACGATTCGATTCATTCTCTATACTACAAATTAGTTTGTGAAAGGAGTGAACAACTATACCTTAGCAAAGATTTTGAGAATCCTGAAGACAAGGACAAAGGGCGCTCACCACTCGTTGCTCGAAGTTTGCCACTCGCTGCTAGTCGTCGTTCACGCACAAAAGAGAAGATATGGAATAGAGCTCTGGAACAAATTGAGGGCTCGATCTATAATGGCTTTCAAATTATTACAATGTAAATTAGAGCGATTATACACTGCCACTTTATTTAACTAACCGCCGTTATATTTGTGTTAAATATGACGGTTAAAAAAACACCTTACTAAGTTGATAATATGGCGGTTTAAGAAAACCGCCATAATAAACATGGCATTAAAAACATGTTTTTTTTGTAGTGGATCAGTCTTAATCATCAGCATGCTCTTCTCTGTCTTTCCAACAGCTAGTTCAAGTGTGTAGGGAGCACTCACGTCCAAGAGATAACTTATCAGCTTGCTCATCTTTGAGAATTTCAGCTTTAATGCTTTGATAAATCTGCAGAATAGTCTTTTAAATAGGATCAAGTGTAAGCAATCCTTGTTAATGATAAAGTAATATTTGTAATCATCATAAAATAAATGTTAACAAGAAACCTTGGGCTAACAGATATTTTACCATTAACATCTTGACACATCCTTATTCTTCATTACGACTAAATGAATTGTAAAATTTATGTCAATTATATTTGATTTATATATTTTTCTATAAATTTATAATAAAAATTTTCATACACTATTCATATTCTCGTTTGATAAGTTTAAAGTATCCGCTACGTGGGTATCTATAATTATAATTACTAATAATTATTGTAAACTATTCTCTCAGTGGATCGACTTCCTTAATGTATGTAATAAATCTTTTGAACAAAAAAACATTTCTTTTTACTTTGATTTGATAAAAGAAGATAAAATAATTAATCAATATATCAGAAAAGGTCAATACATTTCGCCAAATAGAAAACGTGAATTAATGTTGAATGAGAGTTTACCCACACACACACACCAAGTTATTATAGTGTCTCTCTCTCCTCCCATCTCAAAATACCAGAAGCGTGTAGCGCATGGCATATATTTTTCAATAGTACCAGCGAAGGGAACTCAGCAATCAAAATAAAATAAAATCTTTTATCACAATAGAAAATGAAAGGAAAACATGGTTTATATTCAAAAACTTAAACCACCATGGATCAATTATGGTAACACCTTGGTTATAAGATTAATCAACTCTATTTCTTTCTGGGTTAGTAAATTTGAGCTTTCAAAATCACTGGTTGCAGTTTCATTTGCAGCATATGTGAACAAGTCATGTGGATGGAGGAGAAAATAACTGTGAGGAAACTGAAAAAGGAATCTCTGGTAAATGGCTTTCGATGATCATGTGAAGACTAGCCCTTGAGACTATTCTATAAAGGAATCAAGGCTTTGAATCGTGGTTGTAATTTGGTTGTAGTCATAATCGCTGGTTGTAGTTAAAATCGCGTTGCGGCTAATATGGACTAATGTAAGTCAATGCAGTCGACAATTGCAGAATATTGCGATCACAACGGCTGCCACGATCAAGATGTTGCGGCCATGTCCTTGATTTAAAATTCTGAACGGAATATGTATTGATAACCAATTACTCCTTGATGCTCCACTTTTCAAGTCCTCTATCGGAATACATAGTAGAGTATAATTAGTACGTAACAGAGTATAGGGTGCGTGTGCGTTTATAGGAAAGGTTGAAAGATGAATGGCACAAGGTAGAGATTGAAAGATGAATGGCACAACGTAAAGATGGGAATTAAAATGGAGAGTGATAAACAAAATGTTATACTTTGTAGAAAAAGTGAGAAAAGAGATGGTGAATTTTTTTATTTTTTCCGTTCACCATAATTGATAATATCTATATATATATATATATATATATATATATATATATATATTAAATTTAAGGAGGTAGATTGTTAGCCAAGGGCAACCATCACACAAGAGGGGGGGTGAATTGGGTGATCACAAATTTTATTTCAACTTTGTGCAATTGTGCATTTTGATGCACCCAATCAATACATGCAGCGGAATAAATATATTTCACAACAATTCATGCTTTCATATTATTAACAATTCATATAATGCATAATATCAATCACATATAAGTATATTGAACAATGTAAATTATAGTGTGATTAATTTGAGACTAGTGGGAAATAAACCAAGATAGAAAATCACTTGGTTGAAACGTTGTAGTAGACTGCAAGTAGTGTGTAGTCAACTACAATAAACCCCTGAAAGTGGTTTTGCAAGATCAACAAATAAAACACTAATGTTGAGTTTCTAGTAGTCTTGTAGTAGACTACAATTTGCTTCTGTGAGCAAATTGAGTTTTAAATGAATGCCTTACTTGTATGAAGATTTGTCAATCAATGTAGATACCTTGAGTATAGCTTAGATATATATATATATATATATATATATATATATATATATATAAATCAAGCAAACAAGATATATATCAAGTTCTAATTATCTAAGTAGAAATATCACAAGATATGCAGTAGATCAATAATTATAGCTATCATGAGAACTCAACAAATAAGTAGTTAAATGTAAATTGCTATAATGTAAAGAGAGTGAGGGATAAGAGAATGCAAACAATATTTTATTGGTTCAATCACTTCTTGTGATCTACATCCAGCCCCAAGATCATCCACTTGAGGTTTCCACTATTCTTCAAGCTTGTAACTTAGGTGCTTGAGAAACCTTTACAAAAACAGAGCACTCTTCACATTTTGGGATCCTCCACCCTTATGCTTGAGCCTCTTTCTTTTCTCTTCAAGGGAAGTCTACCCTTGAACTCTCTTGAGGGATTATCCACCCTCTTACAAGTATATATGATTGATAGAAAATGATAAACTCTCTCAAAGAGTAGATAATACAACTTGAAGAACTAATGGATAGATGGAATATGAAAATGAAGAGCTCAAATATTAATTTTGATAGAAAATGATCAAATCCTCATAATGATTTGCAAATGGGTGTTCATCAACTTGTTAATGCTTCACTCTTAGCATATATTAATAGCCCAAGTGATAAAATAGCCGTTGGTGGTGTTTAGGAATGGTTACTTTCGAAATCTAGCTGTTTATAGCCGTTACAGGCATTTCTGGCACGTTGTAGTCGACTACAGATAAATTGTAGTCGACTACGATTCCTCTCTGGAATGTAATTTTTGAATTTTAACACTTTGTAGTCGACTACACAACCTTGTAGTCGACTACAATCCATTCCTGGAATGTAGTTTTCGAGTTTTAACACTTTGTAGTCGACTACAGATACCTTGTAGTCAACTACAAGGTCTTGTAGTCGACTACAATCCATTTCTGGTGGTCTTGTAGTCGACTACAAGTCTTGTGTAGTCGACTACAATTCCACTCGGGAAAGTAGTCGTTTTGAAATGATTATAACTTCTTCGTTTCTTAACTAATTTAAGTAAATGACCATGCGTTAGAAAGCTCTTTGAGTGTACTTTCATATGAAACAAGTTTCACATCAAAACTCAAAGTATTTTAAAAGTTATGATAAAAATAGTGACCATATGTCAGTTTTTCAAGGTCTTGTAGACGACTACAAATCTTGTGTAGTCAACTACAATTCCTATCCGGAAAGTAGTCTTCTTAAAAATGTCATAACTTCTTCATTTCTTATCCAAATTAAGCAAATGACCATGCGTTGGAAATCTCTTTGAGTCTACTTTCATATGAGATAAGTTTCAGATCAAAACTCAAAGTATTTTGAGAGTTATGATAAAAATGGTGACCATAGGTCAGCTTTCAAAACTCAGATTTGACTATTTTTCATAGTTTTGAAATACCACCAAGACTAACTTCTCAAAACTTGTTTGTTGGGCATTTTATCATGTTAAAAACATTTGTCAAGATTGAATCAGGATATCTGAGCTCTCTTCATGTAAAACCTCTATCCTTACAAAGAAGAATAGCCTATAAGATAATATATACCGAAATGTGTCCTTAGGCTTCTTGATGCACTTCAAGCTTCTAAGATTTCTTCTCTTCAAATCTTCTAAATGCTTGGTTCATCTCTTCATTCTCCTTTTTCTTGAGTTGAACATAAATAGGATCTTTCACTTTCTTATTCTAATGCTCACTCTTGGTACTTGGACTATCCTACAAAGCATAACTCATTTAAAAACCATGATTAGTCTAAATCCATATCTCAATAACTAAATATGCATGATTCACATGTATATAACTTTATAAAGTTCTTCATGCATATATGATTCACATATAGACACATATCCAATAATTAATTATATCACTTATCAAGTACATTGGATATATCCTATCAATGATGCTACACAAAACTTAATGCATGATTCTTATAATAGGAACAACAAGATAATATATAACCATGCATTATCCAATATAGCTCATCACGCACATATGTAGCATATTTGTAATCCTTTTTGTAATGTATTTGTCATCATCAAAACATAATACAATAAACCATTGGGGCAAACATATTTTCACATAAATATGGTATATATTAATTTTTATATGTAATCGATATATATATATATATATAATTAGTTTAATAAAATATGCTAATGCAATTTAAATTTGAAAAACTCTAATAAACTATTGCACTAACTCACAAGTTGAATAGTGAAACATTTCCACCCATAATTTTGCTCCCTCAAACTTGAAGTTTAATAAAATATGCTAATGCAACTTAAATTTGAAAAACTCTAATAAACTATTGCACTAAAGCACAAGTTGAATAGCAAAACATTTCCACCCCATAATTTTGCTCCCTCAAACTTGAAGTTATACACAATTTTTTGGTAGATAAGTTAAACACATTTAAAACAAGAGAAAGATTAGACAAATATTAAACCCATAATTCAATATAATATTTTTTTAGGAATATAACAAGGTTATTTAGTTTTGTTTCTGCCTCAAAGCTAGGTAGCGAGATTTTATTAGAGATCCTGATCCAAACAACTAAAATGGCCAAGGACCAAAACCTAGTACAAAGAACCAAAACCGAGTGTGGAAAATGAATTTCGGGATTCACTTCTTATCTTGTGGGTTTAGGTAGAGATTAGAGGATAAAATTGTGGTAGTCACTTTAGCCAATTTGTTAGCCATATTTCCACCTTGTATTATGGTTTCCAAATTCCCATTTTTATGGCAATAATGTAATTGTCTCCTATTTCCTTAAGAAGAGATTTAGACACCTCATTAAATCTTTCATCATGTTAGAAGATTCCATTAGACCCTGACTCAACATGTCACATTTAGTACTGATGGTAGAGCCTTCCTTTGGAGCTTAAATATTAGCGTGATTAGTGCAGAAGTTGTAGGATCCAGATTGCACCAAATGATAGCATTTATCCTCATTACTAGAAGAAAAGGGTATTGAAGGAATTTTTCTGAGGATATTCAAGAAAAAGTCATATAACTCATTTCATATGGCCCCAATCCAGGACAATTTATTTATGTCCTCGTGAGCCTATGTTAACATGTCTGTGAGTCGCAATGAACCTCGATGCTCCCAATTTTTGCATACTTGGTTAGAGTGGCAATGATCACAGCAATACTTCTTCTGTAAGAATTACAAATGAACATGTATGTGATAGTAAAGCCTGCCTAGGTTCGAAAGCGGGTGATTGTCTAGGTGAAATCATACTATCAAAGCCAAATGGGCTTTAACCTCAGCTAGTCAAATGTGGAATATGGTATAAATGTGGATACGAATAATTTGGTGGATATGTCGGCAAGGGTGATGGAATGGTGGAGAAAGATGGTGGCATGGTGAAAGTTTGTACATGAGGCATAATGAAAGGTGGTGGGGGCATAGAAGGAGCGCATGAGGAGGAACATTGAAAGAATATGGTGGAATGTGAGAGAATGGATGGAGGTGGATGTGTGTGGGGGTGATCGATAATGCCTGGGCCAACCATATTATATAGCAGATAATTTTCTCTTATTTTTAGGCCCATTTGGGAAGAATTTATAACTAGTTTATTTGAACTTATTTACTGAAATAAATACTTATGAAATATTTTTATTTCGTTTGGATGAACTTATTAAAACTAGGGGTGTTCATAACCGAACCAAACCGATCAAAACCGAAAAAACCGAACCGAAAAACCGAAAACCGAACAAAACCGATTAATTTTGGTTTTGTTTGGTTTTGTTTTATAAAAACCGATTGGTTTGGTTCGGTTTTCGGTTTTCATTTATGAAACCGAACCAAACCAAACCAAACCGAATTCATATAATTATCTATATATTTTTTATAATTTACATACTTATAAATGATTATATTTAAATTTTTGGTTGTTTCTATAAATATTTTAGGCTTATTTATTGTTTATAATTATGTAATGATATTTTTATTAGGATTTTATACCAACTTTTTTTTAATTGGTCCATAACAAGAACAAAATGATGATGTGTATGAATTTTTTTAAGAAAAAAATATTTAGTGAAAAACCGATTGGACCAAACCGAACCAAACCGATTGTAATTGGTTCGGTTCGGTTCGGTTCTCCAATTTTAAAAAGACCGATTGGTTCTTAATATAGAAAAACCGATTGGTTTGGTTCGGATGACTTTTCCCCCCAAAACCGAACCAATCCAAACCGCGAACACCCCTAATTAAAACTATCTTTTGAAATCTTCATAAGTTGCTTTGAACTTATTTTATTTTCATAAGTTAGAAATTCAAACTTATGAACATAAGCATTTATAAAAGCTATAAAACAACTTAGACGCTAGCTATTTTTACAATTATTTTTGACAAAAATAACATTAATTAATTGACACAATTCATAACATATTCATCAAGTACATGATATCTATTTCAAATGGTTTATGAAAAGTACTTTTCAAAGTGTCTATCCAAATATTATTTAGCTTATTTTTAAAATGTGTTTATGATAATAGAACTTATTAAATAAGGCCTACTTGAATAAGTACTTATATAAATTGTTTATTTAAATAGGACCATAGTACCACTCGTTGTTTCCGAGTTTTGAATATCTTAGGGTACACTTTTTTACTATTATGAGTCTATTATCGACATCTATTTGGCCAAATTGTGTTTGTAAGATTTACTTGTATCTTGAGCCATAACCTTAGTGTTAGGAAGCTGGGACTCTAACCCAAATGGTTAAGTTTCACTTTTGTCAAATTTGTAATTTGAGAATTTCAAACATCCTGCACCTAGCGTTTTATCTACATCGAGCTTGTTTTTGGCCTCCGTTTGTCCAAATTAGGTTAGTGACACTAACAAAATGAAACCCTAATTAATCTCTAATGTGTTATGGTACATTTTACCAACGTCACTATCTTTGGGTTTTAAGCTTCCTGGGTACCATTTTTAGACTCGCTGAGCCAATTTTCGGCCTTTGTTTAATCAACCTGTGCGACTCACTTAGACAGTCATAATGTACAAACATACCACTAATAGTTAGGACGGGGGATTTCCACTTTAGAGTATTCTAAAAATCAACAAAAATAATTAGGGTTCAACAATTAAAAATCTACACATCTACACAAAACATACATTTTAGTTTCCCAATCACAAATACTCACTTGTAATGAACCAAAAATGGTGGAACATAGCCTAAATTCATACCTGTTGGTCTGATCAAACAAGGTTTGGTCAGTGACGACACCGGCATCCATTTTCTCCTCATCCTTTCGCACGAGACTTCCAAGGTTTTAAAAAGTTAGTTCAAATTTACCCACCTACCTCAATCAATTCTCTGAAGAACCATCACAATATAAAGCGTGCCTGATTTAAGAAGGTAATTAACGTTCAATCACGTTTATAGTTTAATTCAAACATCAAGGGGTTAAGGGTTGGATTCTAAAATTTATATATTTGTTAGAGATATAAAATTATTTATATATTTTCACCTAACAGTTTAATGTACAGACTCATTTTTGCCTTTGTTAAAATTCAACTTTTATTTTAAAAACAAGGGCAGTAAGGCATACTCCTGATCAGTTGGTCATAAAGGCTCTAATATTATGTTGATGGTCAACTCTCCTAAAAGCTTAAGCTAACAGGTAAATGCTCAAGATCAGTTTTATGTTTCTATTAATATCAAATTTCTTATACCCTTAATTTCAAAGGAACAAAGTGTAACCTAATAAATAAATATACGGTACTTGAATCCTTAACTTACAGTGTGTTTGGTTGAGTGGTATTTAGCTTTTAACGCTTCCGTGTGAATCCGAAAGTTTCTCCACTCTTAGCATGCTTAGCCGAATAGCCATAGTCAATACAAAGAAGAAAAAAATGCCAACTGAATATTTTAAAAATAAATTTTCACGAATTTGTGTTACTTTAATTAAGATATTGATTTCAATAAACTTGGGTGCCCTCAGTTATTTATTATTTATTTATGTCCATTAATTGTTTATTTTCATCGTCATTAAGGTTGGCAATAGATATTCTCTTTTATAGGCTTCAGTGCTAAAATAAAAGATCAAGTGTTCTTTGTTAAAATTAAAAATGTGAAAGAAAGATGAAGAAAAGTAAGACGCATTAATTATTTTCTTTTTATCAATCCTTTATGGTTTAGCTTTACTTGTAAGAAGCATGAATCGATACCACTAATTAGTTCAATAATCTAGTTTATATGTCTTTGTCCCTTTATAGATAAATCCTTTTGAAACAGTTCTGAAGAACCGAATCAATTGAAGTCGTTGATGTATGTACCGAAAATTAAATCATTGATCTAACTGATATCATTATCTGTTAATTAAATCAATATTGTAAAAGAAAGGAAAAAGAATATCACTTTGTAACAAACTCTTTGACATCACAGTCATATTTTCATCTAGAATGGTCAGCAACTCAGAATCAGAAAAGAAGGTAGGCAATGGAAAAAAGTATGTAATGTTACCTCCTCCATTAATTTATCTTCCCTTTACCTTTACTTGTCCTTTTTCTTTTTAGGTTAATGGCAATGGGTTCGATTTGTGACTTTCAATCATATAAGGTATATGTAATTGAACCTCTTGGAGGCAGTGGGGTAGGCGACAGTGATGGTACAAAACAATTTGAGTTATAAAGAGACGAAGTTGATAGATATAGGTGGGGTTGGCCAAGGTACCATTTGTTTTGTGGGGTTGGGGAATGGATTCTCAATTCAAAATGTTATTTTCCTAAACTAACTTGACCATCGTTGTTATAACTAACTAGGCCATAATTATTTTCATTCCTTCAAATATGTCACCTACCTTAAAATTTGGTTACTTTTTCACTTTGAAGGTAATCAGCAAAAGATAATGAAACGTTTATAGCTAGTTAGTCGATCGTGATCATGACCGAAAAACTAATTGTTCAAGAAAAATGATAATGATACTAAGGTAGGAAATTCATGAGGTGGCAGTGCACCACAGCAATATTGTGTTTTGGTGGACAAAAATGGACAGAGTTATAGCTCTAAGCCTCTTCCTAATTGATGTCTCTACAACGGAAAATTTGCGATAGGACTTTAGATGTGTGAGTTTGTGCGCGTGCGCGTATAACTAATTATTATGAATATTTTGTATATCAAATTTCTAAAATTTTAAATTAGAATAAATTTGTGATCAATTAGTTGATAAATTGATATTTTAATTTATTTAAAAATTATGTTATTCGTTAATTCTAAGATGTTTCAATAGAAAAATATTGAATTAATAAAAAAATTATAAATATAATGTAAATGTTATAAGCTTTTTGCTTAATGATAAATTTTATAAAATATGCATTCTATAAAAAATTATTTATTAGAGATTAACATTCTTCATAGTTTTAATTAGATGAAAAGGCCATTCTTCTTCTCTTAGCTGTAAATAATCAAGTCTTGGGAGTAATTAAGTCACTTTGTTTAAAAGACAAATTTAATAATGCTCTTTTACTCTTTTTCATTTTTGCTCAGCAATATTTCTGTCACATCTTCGTGTTTCTGCCTCTGTTATCTCTTTTGTAAATTGAATACCTTCTATCTTCGTGGCATGGGAAGAACTCTTTCCTACCGAAGAACTCTTTCTATGATAATCGTCTAAATCTTGCGAACACTTAGTGCCTGTTTAGATTTAAGCTCTTTTTTTTTTGGCCAAAAAAGTGTTAAAACTTTTAAGAACACTGAAGTTCTCACATCTCATTTTAATTTATAAGTTCAAAATAATGGATAGGCATTTATCTCATCTCATAAATCGGCGTCTTCACTTTAGTTTTTATTATTAATTTTACAAACTTAATATATTCTAAGACAGTACTGAACGACTAACGATAATATTCAATGAATCACTTTTGATTTTGGGCTCTATATATGTTTCGGAAATTGGCTCTGAAAATTGTTGAACTTGATGCATGGTTAGCCTTACTGGAGTTATTTGGAAGAATCTTAAGCAGATATAGCTAAAAAAAGATTGAGATCACTTTTAATTCACAAATAATTCCATTATTTCCTCTTTCTAATGTCAATGAAAGTTATTCAACAATAACGTATATATGTTTTGCTATTCAAGTAATACAATCATAATTTATTAGGAAACTAAAAATATTAAAAAAAAAATTGATAATTGTCTTTGTCTTTTACAAACTGACGGATCTCAAGAACCTCTCCTTCATGGTAAGATAAAGAATCATGGCTAAAGTGCTTCGGCTTTCTGGTTGAGTTCCACTTCAGAAAGGAAGATAGAGAATGGGGACGAAAAGGCGATAGGGCTTAGCAACTTTGATGCATTTGTCTACTAATGTAAAAATACTATATTATCCTATAACTACGTACGTGCTGTTCTCAAATTAAAAGGATGAGAATTTTTTTTCTTTCTAAAATCCTTTTATTAAATTGTGTAAGTATATATATATATATATATATATATATATATATATATGTGTGTGTGTGTGTGTGTGTGTATATATGTGTATGTGCGTGTGCGCGCACTTGTGCTCCATGGAGGCCTTATGAGACATATCAAGTAAGAGTAATAATTTATTATGAAAGTACAATATGTAAATCTTAACCATCAAATTATATATGTGGTAAAGGAGTTACTATGGTATCCTAATTAGTTTGGTGCCTAAAGTGAGTTATCAATTATTTATTGACTGTTAATTTCAAAATAAATGCTTAAAAGTCTATTAAATATAAATAGCAACTAATGAATATTTGACAACTCACCTTAAGTACCGGTACCATAAAAGAAAAAGATAAATATCGAAGTAATCCGCATGGGGTAAGGATTTAAAACAAAACTCAATGCACTTTATAGTATACTTAAAATAAAATGTCTCACCAACCCACCTATTCCCTTCACCTTCGATGTATCTAGAATAAAAAAAAATGATTTCACTTCATATGCTTGTTCAAATTTTAAACTTCTGCCTTATATTTTACTCTTCTACGATTATATAAGTGTATGATAACTATTTTGACATCATCATCATCATTTGAATACCTTTTATTATTTGTAGTAATATTTTATAATTTTTTAATATACGTTGTTTTTGGTTTTTTTCCTATAGTATGATAAACTTAAATATTTAACTACATAAACTTGAATTTTCTACCTTAATGTACCTTTTTATCAATTAAAATTAAAATTTATATATTTATCTTAATTTAAATATGAAAAAATCAACTTCCCTTATACTTGAATGCCTTGAGGTTGGAGGCTTCATATAAAACGCCACGCTTTGGGCTATTGTTATTTAAAACACAAAGCACATTTTCATACAAATCTTGCCCCTCTTAATATTATTGTAGTTCTATCATCGGATAAGTTAAATGAATAGATACTTTTACAATGAATATATGCCAAGAAAACAGAATGCTAAGTTATCCATGCATATCGTGTATAACAATATTTATGTCCTTATTTGGAGTCAAGCTAATCTTGATCTCAGTAGAAAAATTGAACAGTCCTATATGTGGCCCGGATTGGTAAGAAAAAAAAAATAAAGATATGTTATTTTAAGATTATCGATTAAGACGTCAGTACCATGCCTAGAAATTTAGTAGATAGGTAAAGGTTCACCTATCAAATTACTTTAAAGTATTTATTTCTTCATAAAATGAGACTGTTTAACCCACTCTTAGATGTTAAGAAATTTTCTTGAATAAGAATGACTACTAAACGAGATTACTAATTGAAGGGGAGATTTGAACTTTATTTGCATATTAGAGATGCAAAATCATAACCGAATCTCTTTAACTAATTGAGGCGCATTAACAAACAGTAGAATTGAGAAGTCTTTTTAGAGATTGTTTTGTCTCAAAAAATAAAAATTCTCCTCCCTTAAATGCCTCACCAATTTTCTAGAATGAGAAATGATTTTTATTTTCACATCACATTGACATCATCCAAATTGATCTTTAGATGTCTAAAATAAGAAACAAAGAAAAGGATCTGTAACCATCTAATGAGAATTGTGGAGCACACTTTCCTGTAATTATTTTCCAAAATGGCGAGCTTTCAAGGCCCCATCATTGTCCACATATCTTTTAGGGCTTTAAAAGAAATGCCTCAATCCTTGTCATGACCACATCAACTTGGATCCGAATCTACTTTTCTCCAATCTTTCGTTTTTAATTTATTCTTTTTATCACTATCTAACCTTGTAACAAATGAGGAAAGCATGATTATTATAAAGTCAATTAAGATTAGTTGCAAGTTCACACAACGAGACGTATTATGGACTTTGACGGCTAACTAAAGTTAAATTTAAACATTAATCATATATTATACTACCATCTTCACTCTTGATAAGTGTTAATTAAATTATATATATAATTTTTTTTCAGAAGACTATACTTACTATTTATTAATTAGGTGAGTATACAATATCATAGTTACATGAGTGTCACAAGTTATTAGCACAATTTATAATATTAATTAAAATATATTATTTATTCAATAATTTTCTTTTGTGATTTATTATTTTAATGAGTTAAATTATGACAACAACTTGTGATATTATAGAATTATTGTCCAAACAATGATTTATTATCTAATCTATAAAATTTAAACTAAATAAATAATATTTGGAAATTTTTACATATTTTTACACTATTAAATTCATCGATTAATATGTGCAGTATCATATCCAAACTTGCATATACTTGACAAGTGCATTCCATGATTGGCTAAAAAAGATGAGAATGTAACTTTTAATATGTTAGAAATTGAATAAATATCTAATTTGGTCCTTGAAAGATACACGAAATATTAATTTGGTCCTCTAAATATTTTTTATATCAATTTAATCTTTTTTTAGGGACTAATTTGATATTAAAAGACTATTTTAATGTCAAAAATAATGAAATGACCAAATTGATATCTTATACATCTTTAGATGACCAATTTTAATATTTACTCGCTAGAAATTTTATGGCCTACAAATGCCCACGAAAGACATGTTCAAGAACTTAATTATTTCTTTTCAATGTGAGCAAACAAATCTTAAAACTTTTTTTTTCCTTTGAACTTCAAATTTAGATTGGACAATTGTAAAATAGTTAGCGGAAATATTTATTTATTTTTCTAAACATGCTACAGGTTTTTTTTTTTTTTTTGGCATGTTCTTTCAAATTTGCATAGCCCATACAAAATTTGCATAACTCATACAGAATTTGCTAACTCTTTTTTTCTTCTTTTCTTGTCATTTCATTTTGTCATTCAAAAATTAAGAAAACAGCACTTATGCTCCAAGTTATAATACATCATAGGGTTGGAATTACGGCACTATCAAAAGGACTTGCTTTCTCTCTTCTCTTTTCTCTCACGCTGAGGTATCAATTGCACTTTATTATTTTCTTTTGTATCTTTTCACTTTCTATTATTGCATTTTTCTCTTTTCTTTGCAACTTATTGTACTGAAATATTCTTTAAGCTAGGCTGCAGGAACCAAGGTTCTGAAAACCAAACTGGTAATTGAACCAGTTAGAAGACTGATTCAAGGTTCAATTGTTCAACTGTAGTTAAATCGTGGTCGAATCGGAGTATAATTAAATATTTTAAATATATTTATATATATATATAAATATATATTATATACTAATTAAATAAATTAAAAATTATAAAAAAAACAACACAAATGATAAAAAATAATTTACAGTTTATTTTTTGAGAGTCCAACGCATTCTGTAACAGTATTATAGCCTATTTTTGTTTAAAAAAATTTCAGTTTCAGTTCAAAGAGATATATAATCAATTATACATTCAGTTTCTAAGCTTCTATGCAATCTAAGTTTAAGTATTTTATATAAAATTCTTTTTAAATTGACTTACATTCAATTTTTAGATCAAAATGACATTATTTAAATTAGCAGAATTTAAAAAAAAATAAAAATACAAAAAATAAGGACTGGTTGAACTTAATTGGACCGGTCTGGGTTGACCGATTTTCAGCCTAGTCGGTTTTTTGGAATGGACCAAACCGGTGGAGTGACCGATTCCCGATCGAACCAGTTCGACCGACCGTTCCAGTTCGGTTTTCAGAACAGTGGCAGGAACTTGTGCAGGATAGTGTGTTTGTCTGATTATTACTGAATTCCTATAATTGCAGATCTATCCTTCTTCAATATTCAGGTAATTGCAAAACGAGTTGAAGATCCTGTCCTATAAGTACCCCTGAACTGATACTCCCTGATCAGTTTAAAGATTGTTCTTTTGATCCATTGGATGATTCTACTACTTTCCCAAGAAAATATCCTGATCCACTTGCATGGTTTCCTGGAAATGACTCTTGTCGCATGTATTCATACATAATTAGGCAAGAACACATATGAAAAGGCAAAGCCACTATTATTTCATTTTTCAAATATCAGCTGCCCACTTTTTTTATTTAATGCATTAACCCCCATGTTTTTTCCTTTTTGTTTTGTCTTAAGGAGGCCATATTAGATCTAAGAAAGATAGAAAATGAGAATGTGGAGATCGAACCTCCACCATATAACTACAATCCATTAGTAAAAATCAGAAGAGATACCAGTTAAGTTATGATCAGCTGATACCTCATGTTTTTTCATAATAGCAAAATTATTCTCACAGGAATTCTTTAACGGTCTAAAAATGGAATTTCCAGTTCAGAGCCCATATGAAAGTTGTATTCATTTTCAAACGGAAAATTAGTGATAAGGACAAAAGTGATATAACTTTTAACATTTTTAACTCCTAAAAATGTCAAATTTTAATATTCAAAATATATTAACTGAAAGTGATATCTAATAAATTTAATACTAATTCTTTAAACTATGACCTGACAATGCACAAATAAATATAAAAATATACATTTTTTTGCACCTAAAATTTAGCCAAGATTCGGCACTTGGTGTAGGGTTAGAAACCACCTTTAATATTTAATCATTCAATCAAGATATAAGATGAAGTTATTGTGAATAGCCAAAATAGTTGGTCTTACGGCTCGATTTGATGTTTGATGTGCAGCAAATGATTCTGGTACACACAAAAATAGTAACTAAGAATAGCTAAAATGGTACAAAACAAACAACTAAACAAAATTGGAGAAAAGTGACATATCTTAGGATGGCAATATCCATCTCTTATTTTTCCGTTCCATTTTCAAACGCTTGCTGAGTGGAAAGAGGCTACGATTTAAATTTACTCATTATTTCTCATACATAGTGAAATAATAACTAAAATAGTTAGATTCATATTTATTTTCCATGGAAAATTAATCTTTTTATATGAATGAGTGTCTATTGTTCTCATTTTAAATGCAAATATTATTTATGTAATTATTTATTTTGATATAATCATAGGATACAAGTTTAACTTTATTCTTGCAAATTATTAAAAAAATCTCACTATTGATATTACGAGAAAGAAAATATAAAAGAAGAAAATTAGTAAAGTATCAATGCATGCAATACTACCAGATTCATTGTCAATGTTCAATCCTCCGATTCTTCCCCCATGACATTATGTTCTAGTAATGACGGTAGGAAAAAAAAACTTTACTCTACGAAGGTTTTCTTTTATTTAGGTAAGTAAAATATAGGGTAAATTACATTTTTTTGGGTAAATGGGGTAAATTACATTTTATCTTTGTAAGTTGTTGTCTAAATCAATTTTAGCTACCAATTTTAATATATTACAATTTACTTTTCTCAATTTTTGAGAGGATACATTATAATTTTGAATATTTAGAAACAATGCACATAATTAACTTTTTGGACCTAAAACACATAATTTTTATTAAGATATATTGAAATTTGTCTCCTAAACTAAATAAAACATACTAGTGTGAAAGACTGCATATTATGTGAACAAACTACATAAATAAAAGCTCTGAGAGATGATGAATTCTATGTAAGTAGTTAAATTACAGAACACTAGAAAATGTTGTGTTTTATGTTGATGTATTTCTAGTGAGAGATGCTGTGTAAATAGTTAAAAATAGGGCACTGGAAAGTGTCGTGTTTGATGAATTCTTGGAGAAGAAACGATCATATACGTGAACTCTTCATTATCAATTTCAATTGAATTAACAATTGTAGCGTTTATGTTCATAAAAATGCAGAGGTATAATATAGAGTTTTAAACTTAGTACACTAAAGTTGATTTGAAATTTCGAGAAGTAAAATATAATTTACCGTAAAATCAAATCCCGTATTCAGCCAAAAAGATTATAGAAAGGTTATTTCCATTGTGTAATCTCCCAAACGAGATGGAAAAATAAAACTGCTCACAGTAGTAGACACAATGCAAAACATCTCTTAAAAAAAACTAATTTAGATAGAATACTATTAAATATTATGAATTGAATTTCATGAAGATATACACGAAAGAAATTTATTGATATATAAAAACTTTTAAAATGTAGACCCATTATTATAATTAATTTATCATACTCTTATTACTTCATGAAAGGGTGATTTATAAAAGGGTGATTATAAATTCGTAATTCAATTGTTATAAAATTCTTCGTGATAAATATCATTAATCATTTAGATATGAGCTGTTATTGGGAAATGAATTAGATTAAACTAAAAGGAATAGTGATTTCAAAGTCCAATGGCAGCTGATTGAAGATGCAAGTAAAAACCGATTCGATTCATGCAAACAATTATTTTACTTTTTTCTCGTGGCTGCAATATAAAAAATCGTACAAACTATTAATATTACTAAAAAAAATTTAATTATTAAAAGAATTTTAATATTCCAAAACAATCCCCAACCATTGTAAAGCTTTATACCAAGTTATCTCCTAAAGTAGAAGCAACAACCTTGTCCTGATCCGAACCAGGCGACATAGCGTGGCACCATAGCAATAGCAAAGCTCCAAACCACCCCCAACCCCACCCTTCCTTTCTTGAAGGTGGAAGGGCATCACTTTCTGTCAGCTTGAAAATTAGCAACCTCTTTAAAAATGGGGCCATCAATGAAAGGCTATGAAAGAATGCAGCCAAACTAGAAATCATTCAGAGACTAGCATGGCCCATGGACGTCCCTACAGAAGGGTATCTTTCTTTCTGGCATCATCCCCTTCTAGCACAACTTTCTTTTATATTGTCCATAATGTACCCACAAGCCCAGCAGCCTACAAAACTGCCTGCACCTTAAAAGGGAAATTTGATGCCGTACACCCAGCACCATTGCTGATTTGCGAGGTGGAGGATAGGTGGTGGGCCCCTAATGAGTACAATTTTTCTTGATAAAAGTGACCGCTAGATTTGGCTTCTAAACAGTGTTAGTATGTTCCCCTTGCAATTTGATTATCAGGGCTGGGCCCATAACATGTGAGACTCACCGAGTGCCTGTGGGTGGAGCCCACAGGATTTTGGGGGAGAAGAGGAGGGAAGGGGGAGTGGGAGATAGGGTCTGAATCTGACCCAGATTTCTTGTACAGCATTGAAATGCTGCTGCAGTGTTAGAAGAAGTTCCCGATAAACTAGTGCTCAACCAGAATCCACTGAGTCACTGTGTATATGCAGTGTCTCAACCAGAAAGGGAGGAACAGAAATAATGATCATAAAGAAAGCTCAGGGTACTGATGGAACAAGTGAAGCTACTCAAGTGGTTTTGGTTATTAATGCATCATATAATATTTATAACTTAGATTCTATCTTCTATCAAATATGCAAAAGTAATTTACAAATTATAAGCAAATGTTAAATTCTCTATGGACCTTTTGCCGTCCTTAATAAAGAATTATTTCCAGAGTGGCCAAAGATGTTTGACATTCAATCCACTTTGTTATGGTTCTTTTATCTATATATTGTTGAATGTACTAGAATGCATATTCAATCATATTTGTTTGAAAGGAGTTTACAGAGGAAACAACACCAGATTCCAACAAGTCAAAAAGGTATAATGCAGAAAGAGGACCAAATTTCATTATTTAAGGGAGATATTATTTGATACACTAATAATTTAAAACAAAATAATTACATAAATAATTGAAATATTATAATTCTAACACAGAAATCAATATTCTTATAATAATCATGTATTTTAATATGAATTCTTTTTATCATAAAGCATAAATTTAATATAATTATAAAAAATAAATTAATGATCACAATTAATTATAAATAATATTTTAAAATTAATTAATTTTTATCGCAATTCTAAATAATCATAAAAAAGCTACTTAATATTTACTTGATCATGGTCAAAATAAATTTGATAAAAATTTATAAATAAAAATAATATTAAATAGCACGTTTATGTAAAATTTTAAATAATAGAGCCTTAAAGGAAACATGTGACTATGAACAGTAATAAGGATCCCACATGGCAATTAGAAAAAGCAAAAGGAGCTGCCAATGGGTGCCAGAATGTTAGTATTATCATAATAATGGACAAAAAAGTCTGTCATATACTATGAAATAGCAAAGCCCACCCACACGTGATGGTCCCAACTATTGGGGCTAATATTTGCACGCTCACTTAGTGCATAATCACAACATAATCAACACCTTAATTGGTATGCTAATCCTTGTTCCTAGCTCCACTTTCCCCCTTGCTGATGTAGTTGTGTCCCCTTTTTCTTGCTAAGGTGGGGACAGAATGGGACTTCAAATGTCACCCTGACCCCGAATCCAATGAGTCAACTACCATAATTTTGTCCATAATCAGGCAGTGAAATCAAATCAAACATTAAAAAACAAGAAAAAGGACGATATGCAAGATTTTCAGATAGGCCTAAGTCCTACTTCCATAAGCACTTCCAATGGCAATATACAAAACCACTTGAGCATAATATTACAATAAATAAAAAGAAAAGGAGAAGCATTAGGGAAAATATTTACAAAGGCAAAAGGCAGAATATGACTTAATAAGATTGTGTGTCTTGACCACAATGTCTCCCTTATGAACAATGCAGCCACTAACCCCCTTTTTTTTGTGGTACATCATTTCATTTTTTTGGTACATCAGCCACTGCCCCATTTTAATAGTATGTAATGAATATAATTATTTACAATGAAATGTCAACTTAGATTTCAAGATTAATAGTATCTTATAATCTAAATTGTACCTAACCTCTCCTACAAGGGAAGATATAGATTCCACTTACAGCTGTCACCTTTCCCCACATTTAATTGGCTTTGTTAACAAATTGGAGATTGGGGAGAGCCCAAGGAAGAGGAGGTGGGGAGGTCCAGACTTCAGGTTTAGGTCCACATGTGCATCTCCATTGTGAGAAGTTATATAGATGATTAAATATAGATAAATAATATAGACGTCCTAGATACGGTCATTGCAGCCCAATTCTTGGCTGATGCTATTACTCCTCATTCAGAAAGCACTGACATATTACATATACACTATAATTGCAAGATTTGAATTCAGAGGGACTGTGAGAATGTGACATCCAATATATCTTCAGAAAAGATAATAGAAAATGCAAATAACTGATTTCAGCGCAATAAATTCTCATTGGAAGTTCTGCTAGTCCAAAAGGATTTAGTTCAACCAGTAAAACACGCAGACTATCAATAAGCATATACATACACAAGAAAGAACCTGAAAATTAAAATTATGTGGATTCAAATCTCCCTGATAAGAAATGCATCCTTAGCGCCCATCTAGCAGACGGTACTATAACAAAATCCTGCTTGCAAAACAAGAACTAAGACCCAGATGCGCAGTTAGTAAGCAACTGATCCAAGTAAGCATTAACAAATATTTAAAATACAACACAAGGAACATATTTTAGAAATAGAACAAATCTATCACGCAACATAGAATGATGATAAGGGTAACAGCATTTATACATGCCGAGGACAGTGGCTGACATAACTTCTTCCAAATAAAAAATAACCCGTATGCAGCAAAAAAATATGTCATTAAATGATGCACTTGTTTGCTGTTACTCGAGACAACATTGGAATCAAACCAATTTATCTGTTTTTCAACCACTAAATGATACTACTGCATCCATGGGCATGGAATGATTGAAGAAGTTCAATCATGTTTGGAAGGTCAAAACTGTTCCAAAGAAATTGTCAGTCGTTATGGTTGAAGAAAAGCGCTATTGATAGTTATTAGGTCCCTAGCCAAATTGTTTGTTTGTTTAACGAAGTTATAGTATTTTGGCACTTCTTATTTAGCTGGAATAGACCTTAATCACATGGTCCACTGAGATTTTATCGAATCTAGTCATTACAACATTTGTGTTCATATGCCTAATTTAAAGATGTTTAGAATATTAATCCGATTAATAATAGCGAACCTTTGCCCTTCTGTATACCCTTGTATATTCTAATATAAGGGAGTAAAGGTTTGAGATTGAGGTAACGAGAGTTTGAGCATTTAATGGGTTGTAAAGCACAGGTTTTCCTCCTATTTCTCTTCTCTCTTCTCTCTTCCTCCTCCAAATTTCTCTCTAATTCCTTTACAGCTGTCATAGTGTTCTCACTTGGATTACTGTTCACAGAGATTTCGTGACCGTCTAAACTCACTTATAGCCTTCTTATTATAACAATGAACCCTTTTCCATCCTGTTACTCAATAAAATCTGTGACACCAAAAGAAATTTCATTAACTTGCTCCCGCCAAAATGCCTACTGAACCCTGGTCATCTAATGTTTTAAGCTGCTGCTGCCTAGAACTTCTGCCACCTGCTGCTGAAAGCATCAAACCCAGCCATCGTTGTAGCTACTGAATCTTCTCATTATATAGCAATACCTAGAACCTAGAAACACATTTCTTTGCACCAATCAATAAATTTAAATTAAAAACACCAAATCCCATTTTTCAAAAGATTAGAGGTCAAGAATAAAAGATACCTTCAAGTCTGTCCTGCAGGAATGTCAGAAAAGTTTCCATACTACTCGCCATTAGAGCTCTTAATTCTACTGGTTCAAAGGGTTCAGACTTCAGAGGCCATAAAAGAAGCAATAGAAAGAATAGCTCTAATCTAGATTTGCGCTGGTCAAATGGCAAAGTGTAGCATTAATGCAACCTAGGTTTGGTTTCCCAGATAGGTTGTTCACATCCATCAGTCCCTTATAACAGGCTCATTCATTTAGACCCTATTAGAATAATTATATTAGACATGGTATAATCTGTATTTAATGTACAGCTATTTAGGAGTTAATTATTCTATAATTGATCCTGTACATAGCATATCTATACACCTGTGTAGACTGATTATTCAAAGAATTCAAGCCATAGTCTCTCATTCTCTTTAGACCCTTACCATTTTCATCACCAGAATGTTATAGATGAAACTCCTGGAAATGCTGAATATTATGGAACCGCTAATACCATAATTACAAAACCAATCAAGAAATGGTTCATATAAACTACCTAAAGAGACATTGTTCTGACATTCTCCAAACCAACACTCTTGGTTTCGAACGTCAAACCTATAAAACATAAAAGGCGTTTTGATTAAAATACAGTCAGTAATTACCCCGCCCCGCTTTTTTTTATAAAACAGTCTGTAATTGCTATTGTCCAACTCCAACCACCGTTTGGTATCATTACAAGGTCAATACTTCCCAGCTTCTCTAATTGGGATTAAAGAATAAACAGAATATGATTTACAAAGAAGGTCAAGAAGCTATTCAAGTATTCAGTATTCAAAAACCTAAATTTACAAGTAGAAGGCAGAAAGAGATGACAGAAGGGCAGGAGCATAGAAGTGAATGTTTCCCCTCATTATTAAAAAGGAAAAATATACAAAGAACCTTTCTTAAGAGTAGTAACCCATGAAATTATAGCGCTAATGCTCAGATGAAGGAAGAATATCTATGCAGAAAGCCAGGAAATATAAATGTAAGATAGGATGATTCATTTAATTTAAACTGGCAGATGCACAAAGGACAAGAGCAAGACCAACCAATATCACAAGATGATGACAATGTTTAAATTCAGTATTGGTTGAAAACAGGAATTTTTACATTTTTCTTCTCAGGAGTCATCATCCCATCACCCTCCCATGTTCTGTCAGAAAGCTGAAGAATAGATAATCTGTTTCCTTTTTCCTCAGAGGTAACAATATATAAGTCTTATCCTGTCTGCTAATTACAAATTTACAATGTTCTACAATGATGAGCCCGTTCTTTGAATCATGCCTTGAGAATAACCAAGAGATTGATTGCATGGTCAGCATTCGTGTATGTGAACAGATGAACAATAATGGTGCAAACAAGTCAGAATCTTCTTGGACACACATACATTCAATAAACAGACAAGGGATGTTTAAGCCATATTCGTATGAGGATGTTTGAACAAAAGTATTGCAGATTAACCAATCCATACTTCAACTGCCAAAGCAAATAAACATATTAAATTAGCTTAACCAGAAGAGATATAATATCTTGCCAAAAATTAGTAAAGCATTCCAACAGAATTAAAACCATACTGGCAGTTGACTTAGAAGTATTGGTTGATGAATATGCACATACAATGACAATGAAGATTCCAGTCATTCTTTCCAGCTATAAGAAGCACGGTCAACAACTAAATAGTCGCCCCTGATATCCTTTGCAACTCGAATGTCATTGTCAAGGTACACGGTATCAAACCTGGAGAAACAAGACAAAAGTATGGGATCACAAAAATAAAACTTGAGTGTAAAATGTAGCCCTTACAACCTTGATCGTACCTTCCCCCTCCCCCCCTAAAATCATGACACAGGAATTAGATAAAACAAGAGCCAAAAAAGAGACAGATCAGACATTTAAAAGCACAAAGCTAAGAACTATAAGCCCTCACTGAGGCTTGTAGCATGCCCTTACCTTGGAATGGGGAACCTCCCCACTCCCTAAACTTTTTTTTACCAAAAAATAAAATAAAAGCACAAAGCTAAGAAAGCAGATCTAAACTTTTCTAGACTATAAAATATAATAAATCTCATGTTTATGAATATAGCAAGGCCCCTTCCATTAAAAATGAAATCCAAATATCTGAACTTAAAAAGCAAATACAACATATACAAGAATTGGTATCTCCATGCTGACATCAATGTCTACCAAGTATAGCTATCAAGTTAAAATTCCCTACTTAGGTAATTTTAGAGATATAAAACCATTCCTAGTCTGGCACGTAATAGCATAAACTTTTGGGATGATTTGGTTCTTCACATGGTATCGAGGATAAATTATCCTAAAAGCTTAAGCTATTAGGTGGAGATCTATGATAGAACTGGTCAAAATAATGGCTGAATGCATTTGTATTATTGATGCCCTCTGTGAGAAATGTTCTCAACAGAGGAGAAAGAGAACGAATACTGGTTACAGAGAAATAGAAGGTAGTTACAGAGGCAGAGAAAGAGAAAAAACGAGAATCCTACTAGGCATTAGAGAGCCAGTCCCTCCCTGAATTCGATCCAATATAGAATCCTCCTCTACTTCCTCTTCTCTATTTATTAGCTATTACAATTAAATTGGGCTTCGCAGCTCCTAATTGGCTGATGTGGGCCCAGTTACATTGGGCTACTGCCTAATATTCTTTCTAACATAAGTCTTCCTCATTGGGGGTCTACTACTAACAATACTCCCCCCCAAAAGTTTCACCTTGTCCTCAAGGTGAAAATCTGGGAATTGTTCTCGGATGAGGTCATAAAGCTCCCAAGTTGCTTCAAAATCAGGGAGGTCTTGCCCTTTGGATTAAGACCTCGGCCTTTCGAGAAGGGTTATTTCGATTCTTTGTGGCGGCAAGCTTGGTTGGACTTGGAGCTCTAAATCTTAATCGAGCGCTTTAGGTAGGGGTTGAGGTGTGGTGATGGGCCAAGTTTGCTTTCTTGAGGAGAGACACATGGAATACGGGGTGAATCCTGCTGTCTTGGGGTAGTTCAGGTGATGAGCTACTTGGCCAATGGCTTTAGTGATTGAAAAGGTCCATAGAACCAGGGGCTAAGCTTTTCATTGATCTTCCTGGCTAGGGACTTGACCTATAAAGGTCGCAATTTGAGGTAAACTAAATCTCCCACAAAGACATAGGTAACATTCCTCCTTTTTTGTCTCGCATAAGATTTCATCGATTTTGAGCTTTAACCAAATTAGTTCGCAAGTCATGGAGAATTTGTATCTACGTCCTTAGTTAGTTTGTTCACTTCTTCTACGAGATGGGATTGTGGTGCCTTTTAGGAGTTGTGGGGGTCTCTTCCATAGAGGGCTTTGAATGGAGTGAGTTTGGTGGAGTACATTTATAATTGGTATTAAACCAAAATTCAGCCCAACTAAGCCCACTTTGCACAGCTTTGTAGGCTTAGTCCCAGTTAAACATCTCAAATATGTCTCCAAACACCTATTCTTTGCCCGGTTTGCCCATCCGCGTTTAGGGGTGATAGGCGGGCGAACTTGAGTCTAGTGCCGACCAATCTAAAGAGTTCGATCCGAGAAGTTACTAAGGAAAATTTTATCTCTATACGATACAATGGATAAAGGGAATCCATGTAATTTCACTACCTCTTTAAGGAATATGTCGGCGGCGTCTCTTGCAAAAAGGGTGAGTGAGGGCCATGAAGTGGGCGTACTTGGTGAATCTGTCAACAACCACCCGAGAATTGCATCCTTCCCTTGAGCCTTAGGGAGTCCTTCAATGAAATCCATCGAGATATCGAGTCCAAACTTGAGTGGGAGTGGTAGGGGCTGTAAAAGACCAAATGAGGGACGAGTTTGATATTTATTTTGTTGGCATATAGCACATGAGGCCACAAATTGTCGTATATCTTGTCTCATGCCTTCCCGATACACCAAGACAGCGATACGTTTGTAGGATCTAAAGAATCCTACAGTGCCCTCCCACCGTCGTACGGTGGAACTCTTTGAGCGAGAAGAGGGATTTTGAGGATTTCTTGGGCAGCACCAATTTCCCCTTGTGTCTGACTTCCCATCCCGCAAGGAATACCTGGATGTGAGCTAGAATCCCTCGCAGATCTGTATAACTCCCTCGTAGTTTCGTATCATTTGTACCTCAGCTTCCCATTCTTCCAAGTGCGAAAAGTGAACCACCGAGAGGGCGAAGATATTGCATTTTTCTAGACAAGGCATACGCAACACGATTATCACTTCCAGGCTTGTATTTGATCTCAAAATCCAAGCCTAATAACTTGGAAGTCCACTTGAATTGCTCTTCTCAGTACCCTTTAGTGCAGTAAGGGAATTTTAAGCTCTTTTGATCGCTGTGTATGATAAAGTGCCTCCCCATTAAATAGTGTTTCCATTTACGGATGGCCATTACAATTGCCATTAATTCCCTCTCATATGCTGATTTCTTCGACTTCTATCACGAAAGTGTATAGTGATAAAGGCCTCTTGGTCTCCACTTCTTGCAACAACACCTTTAACCCTTTGCTAGAGGCATCGCCTCAATAACAAATGTCTTAGAAATCGGGAATGGTAAGAAGCAATTGAGGTGCCACGGTTTTCTTGAGGGTCTCAAAAAGCTACTTGGGCTTCCTCATTCCACCCAAAGCTGTCTTTTTTCAATAGTTGGGTAAGGGGCCTTGCAGTTTTGCCATAGTCCTTCACAAAACGCCTATAATAGCCAGTAAGTCCCAGAAATCCTCTCAATGCCTTGATATCCTTAGGAACGGGCCGATTTAGCATGACC
The DNA here is from genome assembly GCA_023212625.1 of Styphnolobium japonicum. Taxonomy (NCBI): domain Eukaryota; kingdom Viridiplantae; phylum Streptophyta; class Magnoliopsida; order Fabales; family Fabaceae; genus Styphnolobium; species Styphnolobium japonicum. Next base: position 7,080,739 of record JALBWW010000014.1, read on the forward strand.
TCTAGCTTCTTTGGAGTGCACGCAACCCCCTGGTTTGAGATAATGTGGCCCAAATACCGAAGTTGTTCTTGTCCAAGCCGCACTTCTTTTTATTGGCGACGGTGGTGTTTTTTTCAACAATGCTAACACCGCAAGTGCTTGTCATGCTCTTTCCTTGCTTTCTTGTATATTAGTATGTCATCAAAAGACTAAAACAAATTTCCTCAAATAAGGCCTCAACACCTCATTCATTAAAGCTTGGAATGTGGAAGGGGCATTGAAGTAAGCCCAAATGGCATTACCACAAACTCATAATGGCCCTCATGTGTTCTAAAGCGGTTTGGTATATCCTCTTCTCTCATTCTAATCTGATGATACCCGGATTTTAAGTCCAATTTAGTGAAGATAACAGCCCCCCCAAGCTCATCTAGCAGCTCATCAATGATTGGGATGGGGAATTTATCCGGTATAGTTATTTTGTTCAAGGCCCTATAGTCGACACAAAAACGCCACCCTCCATCTTTTTTCTTCACCAGTATTATTGGGCTGGAAAAAGGGCTAACACTGGGTCTAATCACCCCAGATTTTAGCATATCATCAACTAGCCTTTCTATTTCATTTTTTTGGTAATGGGGGTACCTGTAGGGTCTTAGATTAGGGATAGTGGCTCCTTCCTTCAGCACAATGGCATGGTCATGTCTCCTAGGAGGTGGCAGCCCCTCAAGTTCTTGAAACACTGTTGCATAATCTTCCAATGTCTCCGAAAGCCATGAGGGTATACATGGCTCCCTCTCTGTGTTGCCTTGAAGGTACTGATATTCAATCACAAACCCTTGTCCTTCATTTTGTAGAGCCTTAACCACTGATTTAAGGGAAGCTGCTACAGTTAAAGATGGTTCCCCTCTTAACAACTTGTGGTGCCCTTTGTGGATGGGACTTTCGGCATGAGTTCCTTGAAGTTTGCTACGATTTCACCAAACCCGCTAACCATTCCATTCCCAACACCATATCCACCCTCCTAGCTCAAATACATAGAAGTCCTCATGGAAATTCTAACCACTTGTAGATGCAAGGTTAGTGCTTGGCAAACCCCTTCACACTTGATCTTCCTTCCATCACCCACCTCTACTGTATAAGGAGATGTGGCAATCACTTCTAACCCCTTTTCCTTAACCACCTCGGATGATATGAAGTTGTGTGAAGCCCCACAGTCAACTAGCACAATCACTCTCTTGTCCGCCAAGGTTCCCCACATCTTAATGGATTTCTTTGATGTGAGGCCAGTGATACTGTACAAAGACAATTGCAGATTTTTGAATTCTGCATCTTGAGAGTTAGTGTCTTCCCCCTCTTCTTCCTCCCCATTGTCCTCCTCCCCTAGTATCATAACTTGCAGTTGCTTGTTGGCACATACGTGCCCTGGCCCAAACCTTTCATCACACCTGAAGCATAATCCTTTAGCTCTTTTTTCTTGCATCTCAGTCTCAGTAAGTTTCTTAAAGCCTCTCCCTCTAAAAGCTCCCGTGGTTTTGAGACTATTAGAATCATTCGGAGCTGGCACCTGTTCAGCTGGGACCACGATTAAACGCCACGTTGCCGTTTCCCACGTAACTGTTTTGGTGCTTGTGTAGTTTCTGTTGTACCCACCCCCTTATTACTTATAGACATTCCCTTACTCAGCAACATATTCCTCTCATCGACCCTCTGAGAGTAGTTCATTACTTCGGGTAGGGTTTTTAAGGGGTGTAACTTCAACTCTGCCTTGATCAAATCATTCAAGCCATTCAAGAATATACCTTTTAGGTATTCTGGATCAGCCCCTTTCAGTGGCCCTGAGTATAGCTCGAATTGCTCCCTATACTCCTCCACGGTCCCGGTTTGCTTGAGACCCATCAACAACTCATATGGGTTCTGAGTTATCGAGGGTTGAAACCGTTCCATCAACGCCGTGCAAAATTCTACCCACGTCGGGTTCGCAGCACAATATTCCCACCATTGGTACCAATTCAAAGCCTTGCCTTCCATGGCTACCATGGCCGCTTGGAGTCTTTCAGCATCAGAAACTCCCTTTAGATCGAAATAGCGCTCGATCTTGTTCACCCACCCATATGCTTCTTCCCCTGAGAATAAGGGAATTTCCAACTTCCTCCATTTATCATCCTTCCGACCTGTGCCTTCCCCTAACTCCGAGTGTTTGTCTTCGCCACCATGATTTTCATGGTTGTGCAACGTTTGGTGCCCATTTTCTTGATTTTCTTGATTCCGTGAGTTTCGATTAAGACTCTCCATTATTGCATCAAATTGGCAATGGCTCTCCGCCCTATCCTCCTCAGCCGTGCGCCTCCATTCCTGCCTATCCTCCTCACGAGACTTCCTCAAATTTTCAAACCCACGCTCCAAAGCTTCAATTCTTGCATCCATTCGTCGGGTCCTAACCATGTGACACTCCCAGAAATCGAGTGCTTTGATACCAGTTGATAGAACTGGTCAAAATAATGGCTGAATGCACTTGTATTATTGATGCCCTCTGTGAGAAATGTTCTCAACAGAGGAGAAAGAGAACGAATACTGGTTACAGAGAAATAGAAGGTAGTTACAGAGACAGAGAAAGAGAAAAAACAGAATCCTACTAGGCATTAGAGAGCCCAGTCCCTCCCAACTGAATTCCAATCCATAACCGAACCCTCCTCTACTTCCTCTTCTCTATTTATTAGCTATTACAATTAAATTGGGCTTCGCAACTCCTAATTGGCTGATGTGGGCCCAGTTACATTGGGCTACTGCCTAATATTCTTTCTAACATAAGTCTTCCTAATTGGGGGTCTACTACTAACAATCTAGGAATGGGTTTATATATCTCACGCAAAAGCCTTTTGGGCTTGAAGCATGGACAAAACACAGGCTCATCATACCTTATGCTGAGGTTCAATTAAATTATGAAGAATAGGGGCGACAAGGGTTGAATTCCTAACCATTTGCTCATAGAGGCTTTAATAATGTATGAAGGACCAACTCTTGCAAGAGCTTAGGTAGGTGCTAGACTAGGGATGGTTTTATATCTCTAACAAGAAAGACTATCCACATAAACCACCATGATAGTTGGCAAACTCTATGATAAAACAAGAGGATAAGTGGATAAGAGGATTCTAACCACTGGTAGTGAAAGGCTTAAAAATAGAGCGAACCAAGTTAGTGACAAAACAACACACGAGCAGGCAAGATGTTGGGAACAGACATGATAGTATACCACTTTAAAGATAAATATGGCCTTAAGCACAAAATGTATCCCATTTTGTAACATACCAATAGCTTTAGTACCAAAAAATTCTCTGGTACATAATTTAGCACAACACAAACTGAAATTAATTGCAATAACTTCTTCCACAAACCTTTTTTCTTCTTACCCTAAATAGACTAACCCCTCATGAAAACTTGAAAAGGTGTGCATCCATCTCTCTTCCTTACTCGTCCTTCCTTTAATCTTTCCCTTCTTTGTCAAGATTCTTTTCTTATTCTGATGCCTTTTAAATGAAAAAAAACACACTTTTTATTCTTCCCTCTTTGCCTCATATCTGAATAAAGCATGAAGTATTATATCTCTCCATCTTATGCGTAGCAAAGCTTGCTAACTCAAGTGACAAACAATTAAGGAACAAAAAAGGGATAGATGTTTCAGCACTGTGTAAACTATAGAACCAACCACCAATAAATAATAGTACAAATCAATTTTTTAAGGGAAATCGTGTAAACATGCAAAAAAATAAACAAACATATATAGCCTTAAAATATTAATGAATGAATATATGTGGAGTTAATCAAATCCATGATAACTATAACTAGATTGCAAAAATGTTTGTACGAAATAAAGTATCCTCTTTTCCTAATCATTCCACATAGCTGGCAGTAACAACAAGCCTAGCTACCCTCATAATTCCACATTCTTGCACCATCGTCTCACATATCTAACTGTTTTCTCTCATATCATCATTGAAATTCTGAATATTTTACCCTCTAAAGACCATTTTAGAAACTTACAATTTACAATTCTAATAAGAGAAAGGAGCCTCTAATTTAAGAAACAAGAAAGAAGAGAGCACTGCAGGTGGTCAAAATGAAGCTTTAAGGCTAGCAATTGTATGATGTTTTCACTGGAGTAAGGAAAACCTTCCAAAGTATGACAATAACCTTAGATCAACATGCGTGATGCTTCTTTCCCCGATTGGGAAACCTCAATAAAATTTCATTTCTCTATTTATTATGGCCATGATATTAACAATTACAAATCTAAGAGACACTCGTGTAAATTATCTCTCTCTTTTTAAGAATCCTCTTAGTCTTTAACCTCATTCCCAATCTTTATATGACCATTTGCCTTCAATTCAAAAGAGAAAGTAATTTGAATAGTTTGCAAGAGGTGTAAAAACCTCCCTGCTGTCAATGTAAATAAAAGTAATAATAATACGTTCTTCTTCAACTGCAAATAATTCAAATTTTCAGTTTCTTATGATGCCGTCTCAAAGGTTTCGGCAAGAATAAGGAGGCAAAATTTTTGTGGCAGTGTGTGCTATATGCTGTTCTCTGGTGAATCAGGTAGGAGCGACATGCCCTCATTTTCAAGGTTGTCTCTTTGCTTTTATTTAAGTTATGGGGTACGGTTGTGTTTATGGCCTCTCTTCGGTGTATTAATGAATAAACACTCATTTTTATATTTCTAATCAAAATATATGAATAAACTAATAAAAATATATATTAATATTTGTTGAAAATATTATGTTTCACGTGCTTTATTAGTATGTACAGCTGTCCATTAATTGTCCATTAGTTGTCAATTAGCATAACGTAATTATTGTAATTAGAGAAATTAAGATCTTTGTAATTATTACTTTATATTTATATATTCAAACGTCTGTTGTGTATGAAGACACACGGTTTCAGCATTCTTTCTCTCTTTCTTTCTTTCTCTTTCTCTCTCACACTTTTTATATTGCATTTTCTACCCAAATTTGATATACAAACATATGCTAACCATAGAATGTAAATAGAAGCACTCCACTTTTGTACATTTAAAGTTCTTCCAAGTTATCCTCCAACCAAGCAAGCTTACAATCATTTTTCTCTACATTTTCAACTCTACCATTTACTTTTATCCCTATCAAGCAAACCCTTATATGAGTAAATATGGTACTCATGTAGTTTGCCAGCAAGTAATGCTACCATATGGGAATATATACAAGGGTGGGACTATTGGTACTCCAACTGTCTATGGACACTTCCCACTTCACACTAACTACTTAAACTTAAATTGTAGTTTCCTAAAGTGCCGTCAATTAAATAATTTTTTTATACATGTCAAGATTTTATTAATTATATCTTTATTTGTCTATTAAATTTAATTGAGGATAATTTAGGAAATTACAATTACAATTAAAAGTAGTTAATAGAGAGTGTGAATAGACAATTGACAGTGCCAATAACATTACCCATAAAAGAAACATCCCTAAATTAGTAAACTAAATTTATTTCAATTACATTGTAAACTTAAAGTACTTACCAACCCTGTCCAAATGGTGGCAATGGTATTTCCCAGTTCTTCCCACGCAAGACTGCACTAGTAAATCTAAAACAACCAATATCAGTCTACATGGGAACATAAATATTGAGTTTAATTTTGATCTACTATCATGGTAAAACTTTTTTACATTATTATCCAATCATATCGTTGCCACACCTCTCAGATAATTGTTATCATAGTTAAACTCTTTTAATGATGTAGCTACACATGATTTGATCATAGCATACAAAAGTTTTACGCTAACAATGAATCAAAATTAAACTCACAAATACTTTCTATATAATAATAGGATTTAATTATAATCTACTGTTATTGTAAAAAAAATTTACACTGTCATCCAATAATGTTTTAACACATCATTAAAGAGTTAGACTTCCAATGTAGTTGCTATGATAGTTTAGTGATGTGACAATACATGATTGGATGACAGTGTAAAAAAACTTTACACTGACAGTAGATTATAATTAAACTCAATAATAATGGATTTAATTTTGATTAACTACAGTTTCATACTATGATGTGGTGACATGACACCTATATAAAAATGTAAAACTGTATGTATTTGGATTGACCTTTTTCCATAAAAAAAATCTACAAGTTAAAAAAAAAGTCCAATTTTTACTTTTTTTTAAAGTTAATGATCTCAAGCTTTTGAAAAAACGAGAATGAGAAGTAGGTTTAAGTATAATTTTTTAATAAAAATATCTTTTACTTTTATAAAAAAATTACATCTCCCGTTTTTTTTTTCCATTCTCATTACTCTTTAGCTTCTCGGTGTCCTTTTCAGTAATTTTATTATAAATATATATTTTTTATCTAAACAAATTTAAAAGTCTTTTTGTTACCTAATAAAACTTCTCAAATATTATATCTAAATGTAAAATAAATATATTTTTTTAAAAAAATAAAATGCTCTACAAGAAAAGCTATATAAAAAAAAGTCATTTTTTCATATTTTTATAAGCTTGTCCTCCAATTATTTCAACAACGCAATGGTTACACTCGCATCAAAACTAAACTCATCAATTATAATTACAAGAAAGAAACAACATGAACAATTTTTTTTTCTTAAATCAAAATGAATTATTATTATTATTATTATTCACCTGAAATTCACTCTCTGAGGCGACGCAATCTCGATACCAGATCGAACGAAGAAAACTCCATCAGGAGGAAACGTGATCACATTGTTGAGGGTCCTTTCCCCAACGTCTATCACCTGCAACACATCACCAGCTCGGGTGCCGAACAAGTAGGCCTTCTCGATGATGAAGAGCTGCTCCTTCTCCGTGGTCCACAGCAGCCTCCACGTGCCGGAGAGCGAATCGCCGGTGGTGACTGAACCGGCGCCTACGGCGGCCATCGCCTCGACGGCTTCGACGATCGAAGCTCGCTTCTGCGGGTCATTCTGGGTCCTGAGACCGCGGTCCTGGTCCGCGATGAGGGTGAGGAGGTGCTCTCTGGCGGATTGGGATTGGGCTGTGACGGAAGAACAGGTGAATTTTGGGTGAGAGGAGCGTGGATTGGGAAATTTAGGGTTAGGGTTTGGGAATTTGAAGGGATTGGGAAGAAGGAGGGTGGTGGCCATGGTGGTGAAAGAAATTGGTGGTTTTTGAGTTTCATTGAACTTGAAAGAATTGGCGGTTGAGAACTGAAATCTGAAAAAGAAGATATTGTGGGAACCACGTGTTCTGCACGTGGATATTATTGTGTTTTTTTTTTTATCTTAAAAAAAAAACATGATTTTCACTTTTTTTTTTATTTCTTTGATTTATGAATTTTGGAGAAAAATGCTAGTTAAACAAGATGTTGTAAAGAAGATTAATTCATTACTAAAGCTTGGACATTTAAAGAAAAAAAAAAGTGATTTCATAAATTTATGAGAAAAATATACATTTACTTTTAAGATTTTATGAAGAAAAGAAAATTTTACTTAGTCCCTTCTTTAATATGTTGAAGAAAATGTTTGTTCGTCAAATATGATGATGCGTGTATGATTTGATAGAGAAATGAAAAAAAAAAAAAAAGCTGTAAACAAAGAAAGGATTGTGGAAAAAGAAGAGAGAATATATAGGGTTCGTTTGGATCTATTTTTTTTTATAAAAAATATATTTTTAAAATAAATAGTAATTTTTTTTTATATTTTAGTGTGCTTTAATAACTTTTTAAAAAAATTTAAACACTAAAAAAATACATTTTGTATGTTTCTTTAAAAGGATAAATTTTATAACATGAAGAAACTTTTCAATTATAAAAAAAAAAAAAACACTTCTCAAATATTACACCCAAACATAAAATAGCTTCTGCTTTTTTATAATAAGTCTATTAATAATGTTCATATAAAAAAGACTTCTTTTAAAAGTTCATATCATAAGAAAAATCATAATATTCTCACATCATTTTGTATTACATTACTTTTATACTTTTTATAGTAAATAACATTTTATACTTAGTTTGATAGTTATTTACTATTTTGTGTTGATAAATTTTAAAATATATTAATAACTAAAAATCTTAAATAACAATAAAAAATTATCAACACAAAATAATAAATTACTAAACTTTTTTAAAAATAAATAACTAATCTTCAACATAAAAATTGTTAGGTAAATCCCAAAAGAGTAGGAATGATGAAAACAAAAGCGACTAATCATTGTAAACCATTTGGTTTGGTATTGTTGAATGAGCCAAATAACTTCATAAGCTCATACTTTTTAGATTAGGAAAAAGACAGAAATGTTTGGCGTGTTAGAAATATTTTCAATGCGGTTCATATAATACAGTAATCGTATAGTAAAGTTTATGAAGTTTGAGAAAAATCCGTATTGCCCCTATTGCAGCACTAAAAAGTCTCCCTTACCTTGATTTTCTTTTTGCTTTTCTTTCTCTTGGCTCTAGTTTGCCTTCATCCTCCACATGCGTATGCCCTCCGCCCCCTCTGGCTGTCACACATGGTTTTTCTTCCCTTGTTCACGTTTTGCTCAGTTTCATTCTTTCTCTCTCAAGCTCAATCTTGTTAGGATTTGATTAAAATAAAATAATAAAATAATGTTATTGGTTTTTTGATGTGGCTTTCATGTTTAAATGGTGGAGCACTAGAAGACTAATGGAGCACTAAGTGTGATTAATAGAGCACTAAGCCTCCATTTTTAGTGGTAATTAAAAAGCACCATGTGTGGAGGAGATGTGTTTGTGAAGGCTATATATATATATATGCAGTCTTGTTGTAAACCAAATCATCCAAGAAGAAGAACAAGAAGTATCCAGAAGTTACAGTTTTATGGGAAAATTCTATTGGGAGAAATTATATTTCTTGTGGGCTTGAGAAATTTAGGGTTAGGGTTTTGGAATTTAAAGGGATTGGAAAGAAGGAAGGTGGTGGTGGTGAGAGAAATTGGTGGCTTTGAGTTTCATTGTGTGTGGGAGTGAACTTGAAAGAATTGGCAGTTGAGAACAGAAATCTGAAAATGAGAAAAGATATTGTGGGAACCACGTGTTGTGCACGTGTATGTTAATTTTCATTTTAAAAAACATGATTTCCAATTTTTTTTATTTCTTTGATTTATGAATTTTGGGGAAAAATGCTAGTTAAACAAAATTAATTCATTAATAAAGCTTGGACATTTAAAGAAAAAAAGTGATTTCATAAATTTATGAGAAAAATATATACATTTTCTTTTGAGATTTTATATAAAAAAAATTACTGTCCATTTAGTATGTTGAAGAAAATGTGTGTTCATCAAATAAGATGATTCATGTATGATTTGATAGAGAAACGAAGAAAAAGAAAGTTATGGTTTCCTATTTCAAAAAGGTTTTAAGTTTATTGGCTTTAGTTGCATTTGATGTATTGTATAGAAAAGACCTAATAGTATAAGCATATACTATCAAGTCTTAGCAGGTATTTGATACACTCATCTAATAGTATAGTCAAATACAATCAAACTTCTTTATCCCATTATAATCATAGAACACTATCCTCTCTTTCACCCCCTGATATGGCCTAATAGGATATTCATTCTACTTCCACCCTTTACTTCATATCTCTCACTTTGCATCTCACTGGCATGGCCATCAATATCCTACCACTACTATTGTTTTTCATCCACCGTTCTCTGGCTGCCTCCATCATTGTCGGTCATCGCTCTCCAACCGTCACCATTGTTGCTAGCTACCGCTTTTCCGATTGCCACCATCATTGTTGGTCACTGCTTTCCGACCGTCACTATTGTTGTCGACCATTGCTCTTTGACTGCCTCTTTTGTTGCTGATCATCGCTCTTAGATTGCCATTTTCTTTGTCGACCACCACTTTTAGATTGCCATTGTTGCCGGCAACTTGTTGTTTAAGTCATATATAGCACGCTGCAGGGTGACGACAACTAAGCAAGCAAATAGGAGTTGAAGAAAACTTTGAGTGAACAAGATGTGGGGGAAATGGGATTAATATATGGAAGATAGTGATTTTATCTTTTTGTTTATTGATTTTGCCTTAATGCTTGAAGGATGCAATTTTTTTGAAGGAGGACTTTGACCTCTTCCATGGAAGAAGACTATTTTTTATTTTTATTTTAAAAAAAGTATTATAAAAAAAGATAGTTTTGTCATAATAAATATGTATGTATACAAACAGTTTGTTTATAATATAATTACCAAACACTTGATAGTATAAGAACTTATCAACTCTATTACACTATCAGGCCTTATACTATCAAGTCTTGTACGTATTGGTATATTGACGAAGTCAAACTCCTAGTGAATATTTCAAATCACATGTAATTATAATCATTGATGTAATCCCATGTTATTAGGAAATTAGAGTTCAATTTTCAAATTTAAATATTAGTTCATGGCTTATGTATATAAAGTTGTAAATGCTCAAATATACAGTAATGCAAAAATTCTATTTTCTCTTAAACTTTTATATGGTATCAGAAGTCTTCAAACTTTAACCAACATATCAATCCTTCCCTATGGCCAGTGCTGGCTCCACAAACACAAATCGTGCTTCCCTTCCATCTCTTGATCCCAAGGATCTAGTACAATTCAACACTGTTACTCAACTTTCAACCAAACTCAATGGAAATAACTATCCAGCCTGGAACAAACAGTTTCGCTCCCTCCTTATCGGCCATGATTTGGTTGGTTATGTCACTGGATCTAACCCCTGTCCACCTTCAACTATTGAACAAGATGAAACGGAAATCATCAATCCTGTATACTCATATTGGGTACACCAAGATCATCGGCTACTGTTTCTAGCCTTACTTGGCTTATGTGAAGTTGATGCACGAGCTATGATGTCCTCTACTGAAACTTTCACTAAAGCATGGGTAAAACTTTAGCGTGCCTATACCAATCGTTCTCGCTTTCAAATCATGTCACTCAAGGAATGTTTGGCTTTCATTACTAAAGGCTCATCCTATGTTTCTGAATACCTTTGGACCATCAAAGGTATTTTTGATGAACTCAGTCTTTCTTATTGGACATCCTCTAGATGACCTTGATCTTGTCATCTATGCATGCTAAGTGGACTGAGTTCTAGCTTTCGTGAGTTCTCTGCTTCTCTTCGTTCTTGCGAGTCCTCTATCTCATTTGATGAACTTCTTGACAAACTTGTCGATTATGAGTTGTTTCTCCAGCATGAAGAACGCCTTATTGGTACTAGCCCTATTGTTGCAAACTACGTCAACTGTCATAACTCTTCCAAAGGGTGAAATGGTCCATCTGCTGTCCTCGGCAATTCATTCTCTCAACCTAAGAAGAATAATTCTTCCTTTGGCTATGCTATTTGTCAGTTTTGTGATAAACGAGGACATATTGCTAAAAATTGTTTTACGATCAAGGGTTATTCTTAAAATAAAATTCATTTATATAATTAATTCTTATTGCTTGATTTCATTTTTAAAGATTCACATATACCATGGAAACAACTAGAGTAACTTTTTATATATTAAAGAGAAAGCTAATTGACCCAAATCTTATTAATTTTCAAACTATATAACAAAAGTAAAGCAAATTTAAAATATATTATTAGTGCCGTCAAAATGGGTCAAACTCATCGGATTAACTCGTTTATCTGTCAAAATTATGTGTGATGGACTTTAATATTATTAGTGTCGTCAAAACGGGTCAAACTCGTCGGGTTAACCCGTTTATATGTCAAAATTATGTGAGACGGACTTTAATATTATTAGTGCTGTAAAAAAGGATCAAACTTGTAACACCCCAAAATTTCAACTTATGTTATATATGTTATCTTCTGTGATTTCTATGATAATGATTTTTAGGAATTTCTGTGAGTTCAATTAAATTAAAATTTAACTAAACTTAACCTTATAAGTTAATTTTAGACCATTCTGGAAAATAAAATAAAATAATTTTATTTTTGATCCAAAATACCTTTGGGGAATTTTTGTGAATAAATGGAAGTTTAGTTCTCAAATTCGTTAACATATTTGATCATTTTTCAATTTCAGGGATTTTATGAGCTAATAAAATCTCTGGGTGATTTTGGGTACATCTTATTGTCCATTAGACAATAGATACTGATCTTTGTCCATTGAGTAAAACTTACTGATAAAAATCTTGAGAAAATATCTCTAGGCAATTAATGACTTGTGATGACTCAATGGGTGACTCATGAAGAAGCATTTATGAAGGTGGTGAATCACCTAAGGTGATTCACCATGCAATTAAATGCCTTAAGGTGGCCAAATTGACAACCACCTCTTCATTCAAGCCCTTGGAGAGGCCGGCCACCCTAGGAGAAAAATCTCCAAGTTTTAATTCCCTTTGTATCCTAAATTTCTTCTATAAATAGCAAGTAACTCATTCATTCATTCCCACACCAAAATCTCTCTTCTTTCTCTCCACAAACCCCACGGCCAACACTCCATAGCCACGACCTTGCTCCCTTAAATTCCCTTCCCAAACTTTTGTTAGCATTTAAAACCTTGTTCTAGTATCTTTGTAGTATTTTGAGAACTTCTCTAATTGAGACTTTCTCAAGAAGAAGCTTAGAGGTTGGAGAACTCTTAAGGTGAAAACCTTTCCCTTTCACTTTTTAAATTATTATTTCAAGGTTATAAATCATTGGGTTAGTCCATGATCAATGTTAATATGTGTTATGATGCTTGAAATAATACGTGGTTATGTTTCTTTGTGATATTGCATTGGTAGAAGTTAATAAGCTTTATTGTTGGAAAAGCTAGACTAAGAACCAAGGTAAGGGGGAGTTTTCTCTATCAACCAATATTATGGTATAATATAGCTTGTTATATGTGATGTTGTATGTGATGAAAACCGTGACTTGTATTAAGTGTCATGTTTCTTGATTAAAATCTTTTATGAGTAAAGATTCATGTTTATGTTATATACTTGTCTCTATACCTTGTTTAAATTATGTGTCTTATACTTTATTTATAAGTATGATATTGTGATAAATAAATATGTATAGGACATACATATATTTAGTTTGATACATAGATTTATTTTAAGTTATATTATTTAAAGTATTATGGTTAGTATTTTCAAAAACTTAGAGAAATCATTTGAGAAAGATTTATAACTTTAAATTAAATATTTAAATTATGGAAAGGAATTATTTTAATGAATTCTATATTTATTTAGAAGGATTCTTGAATTTTTGAAAAATGTGAGGATAAATAGTTTTATTAACATTTATCATTTTAAAGAATATTTTTGCACATGGAAAGAATTTTTGAGAATTTATTTTAAGGTTTAAATATTTATTTTTACTTATTTTATAGTGAAAAAGTGAAAATAAACTTGAAAATAATTTATTTAGTATAAAATAAATTAGTTTTTGTGAAAAATACCCTACACGATTGAAAATTTACAAAAAAAAGGGTTATGCGACTAAAAATTTACAGAAAACACTTTACGCGACGGAAAAACAATTTTTTTAACTTACTCGATTGAATTTTTATGGAAAAAGCTTTACGTGACTTGAAAACCGTAACATATGTGTTACGTGATTTTTGACACCATATAATTGAGAAATAGCGGTACTACTATCGGGCCGACGTAGACTGGACCCTAAATAGGACAGTTGACGTTTTTCTTAAAAGAAATGGTAGCTTGAATTCCACGGGGATTGTGTATATATATTATGAGAATATTTATACTGTATATATATATGTATATATATATATATATAAATATAAGTCTGTATGAGACATTGTTGTTGTAAGGCTTAGAGTCTAGGAGATTGAACTTATACCTTAGTGCGGGTGCGAATGGCCGACTGAAGACTTTCAATGATCTTGGAGTCGTCGGGGGTCCAGAAACTCCACAAGTGGCCGGCTTGGACTGTGCCGTGGTATTATGATTGCAAAACACCAACGATCTCGACTATACACTGGTCCATTCACGATTAATGGAGAGTGTTCGCGTGAGCCGTATGCGCAAATAATTTATTAGCACTTGTTGGTTAACTGATACGGAACATGTACTTCCAATTACTCTCTCCGACTTATTGTGTTTAGCTCCATGGAGTAGGAGTCATTTATGTGCATCTGCATAGTCAGTTGTCATACTTGCACTATCTATTTGAACACTGAGGTTGGTATGTCATTATATTTGATTAAATATGACTTTATATGTGGATTAAGTGTTTATTGATTTAAATTGATATATGCTATTTTTATACATTTTTATTGATATTTATGATGATATGAGAATCTCACCCATTTTGTGTGAAAATTGTATTTTTCTATATGTTTTAAAAATGTCGATAAATGATTTCTTCTGATTCATTATCGTCGATTTCCACGAAGGGCCAGACGCTTGGCATGTTGAGTTGGTGGAAGAACGAATTACCTATATTGGTGGACTTACTATTTCTTTACGAAGGACCTATGATGGAAACCCAGTAACAATGTTTTCTCTTTCCATTTATGTTGAGCTGCATATGCCGTTTGGTGACATTTGGAATGTCACAACCCGCCATACACCTCGCGAGAGATCAATCGTCTCTTCTGCGTGAACCCCGAAGTGGCGCCGTGCTTATCGGACCTCAGCTCCAGGACCCTCACATCATAACGGGTTCATTGATGACGACTCACCGATGTAGACAAGGGAAGATGTCTGTATTGTGTATGTGTTTAAAAACCAGTGTGAAAAAAATAAGATATAGTTGTAGAATATAGTATGTGAAAATATGTGTAGATAACATGTGTAAAAATAAACTTAAGTAAATAAAATCTATGTAATATTAGTTGTATATCCCTTATCTGTTCATATTACATCACTAGATATATAAAGAAATTTTAAATGAAAGATTTGAGAATTTGTTAGGAAACTGTTTAAAATTTAAAATGTAGCACCCAATTAAGGGTGTTACAAAACTCGTCGGGCTAACCCGTTTATCTATTAAAATTATGTGAAACGGGTTTCAATATTATTTACTCATTTAAATCGATTTATTTTTGTCAGGGCCCGTTTAGCTCGCGGGATTAAAAGAATCAAACTTGTTTATTCGCTAATTGGCCCGTTTACCCTATATGTACTTCTTTTTTTTACAAATTTTTTAAATTTTTTTTGGATTTATACATTTGTTGCTATTATGTGTGTTATCATTTTATTTTATTAATGTTGTGTTATTTCTAATGTGCTGTTAACGCTATGTGAAGTGTGGATGCATGAGTTTTTTCCTTTCTTTTTTACTCTAATGTGGATTCATAAATTTGTCAATTTGCTACTTTTGAGATTGTATAATGTTGAAGATTATTGTTATTGGTCATATTTTGATTTATTGGAAAACCTCTATAGGTCTTTATAAACTTGTAACTTATTTGAAAATTATTAGATGAATTTATTTAAAAAATTAAATTTTTTTAAAAAAAATTACAAAAAAGGGCAACTCGTTTAAGTCTGCGAGCTGACCTTATACGGGTCAGGTAGGCAAAATTATCTTATTTTTTGCCCAGCCCATTTAAACTCAATCCGTGATGGGTTGAGTTTAAACGGGCCGGGTCAGCCCGTTTAATAGTCTCCGTTTAAATCAATTCAATTTTTGCCTGCCAGTTTAACTCACATGTTAAATAGGTCAAATCCGTTTATTTGCCCTTTTTTTTTCAATTTTCTTTTTAAAAATAAGATGTATGCATTTGTAACTACTATGTGTGTTGTCATTTTGTTATGTTAATACTTTATTATTTTTAATGTGTTGTTGATACTATGTGGAGTGTAGATGCATGAAATTTTTTTTTTAAAGCTACTGTGAAGTTAATGCTACTATGGATGCATGAATTTGTCAACTTACTATCTCGGGGATTGTATAATTAATCTTGAAGATTATTATTATTAATCATATTTTGATTTATCAGAAGACCTCTCTAAGTCTTTTTTTTTTGTCAAGGGCCTGTGTCCCACCTAGTAAAACCCGACAGAAAGGCCTCCTAGTGCAGCCGAGGAAGGGGAAGGGGTAGGGAATCAGGAGAGGAGGGGGGAATGTTATTAAGGAGGATCGAACCCTCCCCACCTTCTATGGCGTCCCTAGCTCCAACCAACTCAGCTATGTCAAGGGGACTAAGTCTTTATATTCTTGTAACTTACCTGAAAATTATTAGATGAGTTTATTTAAAGAATTAATGTTTTTTTAAAATATTATTTTAAGAAATCAAATACCATTTAGACTCACGAGTTGACTTTATATGGGTCAGGTTGGCAAAATGCTAACTCATTTAAATTAACTCAATTTTTGCTTGGCTCGCCACAAACTTGGTTTAAAGACTAGCCCATTTAACAACCCTATCTATAAACAAAATATTGTCACTTGCTTTTAATCATGATAGTAAAAAAAATTCAAAATTTCTTGTGGAAGTGCCAATTTAACAAAAGTTTTTTATAGGAAAGACTTCGCTTCAAATTGATCATTTCATACGGGGGAAAAAATATCATTAGAGATTTCAGCATAGAAAACTGCTACATAGGTGACGATTTTGTACAAATTTTTTTAATGAAGCTACAACTTCCTTTTATGAAAATGATCAGATTTTTAAACGTAAAGCGTGAATTAGCACTATAATTTACATAAATCTCGATTCAAAATGGCATTTTTCATATAAAAATTTCAGAGCTATTCATGAGTTTCTTAAATGAAAATTAAAAATTAAAAATAACTTCTAAAGTACTCGATGAACTTCTTTGCCACAATCTAGGGTGCCAAAACACCATTGGAGAAGCACACAAATCATGATATAATTTTGTTTTTCCTTTTGTGACTGCCTTTATTTCTTTTGTTGGACAGGTTTCAAAACTTTTGTTGCAACTGGGATAGAGAATAATATATCCAAAATTATCTTATACCTTATCCTTCTTATAGTTTTTTTATCACCTTATCCGTCTTATAGTTTTTTATCATCTTATTGCTTAGCCATCAAGTCTTTGGTTTAGTAGTCACAAGGAACTCTTTGATTTAGTGAAAACTCTTTGATTTAGTGAAAACTCTTTGATTTACCTAAGCAGAGCTATCTTTTAACCCTTTCCCTTGGCTCTAACACACTAACAGAATGACTCCCTCAATGGTTACAATTTGATTCCCCACTCCTTATTAGGTGAAAAATCCCCTTTCAAAATCTCTACCTAGACAATGGTGGACCTCTCGTGACCTTTAAAAAAAAAGGTTCGGCTTATGCTTTGTTCACTTATCTACTTTTGTTGAGGATTCTGATAGTTCTTATCAAATGGATTGTGATTGCATTTTTTTTTGTATGAGCAATAAAACGCTATAGTAAACTTTCTATATAGTATTGTAATATATAGTTAGTTACATGATCATTACCATATCCTTATCATATCTTATTATCATCAAAGATAATGTTGAAAATAAAATCTAATATTACTAAAACAGTATTAAAAACAACTTAGTAAGTTCGCCAAAGTATAAATTATTATCATGATTAAAAGAAATTACTATTATAGTAAAAGTTAAAACCTTTTTGAAGACCATGACTAATCAGGATTTGAACGCTAGTCGCAAGCTATAGTTATGCTTTGAATATCAAAAGCTTATCCAACGAAATAATAGGAAGAGTTAAGAATAATCCTTAATGAATCAGGATTTATATAAAAACCTATATAAGTGGTTGGTGCTCCATAAACCATTTTATTTTACTTTCGGCACATCTGAAGAGATAGGAAGAAAAGAAGAAAACATGGCTAAATGGGAGAAATCAAGGATACTGGGGAAAGGTTCCTACGGCACTGTCTACCTTGCTGTTCTCCTTGCTCCACAAGAATGGAATGGGGAAGTCATGGCTGTGAAGAGTTCAATGCCTTACATGTTAGATTCACTGGAAAAAGAAGAAAGCATATTGAAATCATTCATTGGTTGTAAAGAAATCGTTCAGTGCTATTGGGGCCAATTCACTTTGGAGAAAGGTCATTTAATCTACAATCTCTTCATGGAGTTTGCGCCTTATGGTTCCCTCGGAAACTTAATCAAGAAGAGGCCACTCTTGGAGAGTGAAGCAAGAGTCTACACTCGTATGCTTCTCAAAGGGCTTTCTTGCATTCATCATACAGGAGTTGTTCATTGTGATCTCAAACCAGACAACATCCTTCTATTTCCTTCATCTAAAGATGGTGCAAGGTATCAATTGAAGATTGCAGACTTTGGATTGTCCAAGACTAGAGAGGAGAACTTCAATGCTGACGTATGGAAGATTAAGTTTAGAGGGGCTCCATATTACATGTCACCAGAATCAGTTATGGGCATGATTGAAGCACCATTGGATATATGGTCTCTTGGGTGCATAGTAATCGAGATGATCACTGGGTTACCCGCATGGTGGAACCTTCATACTGTTGAAGACATAATGTTTAAGCTTGCGATTGTGAAAGAAGCACCAGAGATACCTAATGGACTGAGTCAGGATTGCAGAGATTTCTTGAGCAAATGTTTCATAAAGGACCCAAGAGAGAGATGGACTGCTTGCATGCTTCTCAACCATCCTTTTATTTTTTCTAGCAGTGATATTCCTAGACGTTATAAAAAGTTTCCTATGTTTAATTCTTCATCTTTCTCTTATGATTGTGTACCACTTGAGGTGTAACATTCTTCTAGTATAAGGAGATTTACTATAACATTTTAGGATCAAATTATTCATGCACCAGGAAATATCTAGAGGACAAGGATTACCTATCTGTTTTCAAATAAATTGTGTACTACCTGATGTATGTATTCTTCTTAATAAATAGTGGATGGTTTGTTTATTTGTAAACTGCTACTATTTTATAATGAAAAGCTATATCATCAATTTTATTATTAGAAGAGCTTAGGTAGCACCTCATCAAGTGTTGATATTAAATATACAAAAAATTAATTAACTAAGATTTAAACAAATTAATTGATTATATAAAAAATAGAATGATATATATTACTTAATTAAAGTATATTCAAAGTAAAGTAACAATGAGATGTGAGTCAGTTAGTAAATTAAGTTTTATGTTGGCAGACTTTACTCGTAGAGCCTCCACTAGAAACATCTTGTGAGTAGGATAAATTAAGTCGGTAAATGAGATGTGACTCAATTGGTAAATTAAGTTTTATGTGGACAGACTTTACCTGTAGAGCCCCCACTAGAAGTATCTTGTGAGTAGGATAAAGTCAATGCCCAAATAAGAATTAGTTCTACACCTAAAGACACATCTTGATCTTACCAAATAAAAAATATTAAAAGTAGAGTAAAATAATAAATTCGTTCATATAGGAACCTTCTTATAACTTTTTGTACTTGTTATATAAGCAGCTGTTATGTAAGCTACTTTAATACCTTCAAGTTTTTCAATATGTTTAGGATATATTTGCCATTTTATCTAAATTGAAAAAAATGCTTAAATCGTGTACAATTTTCTACTATTGTTTCCAAAGATTTCACTATTACTAATTCAATTTTAATACTTGAATAGCCAATGGTTGAGAAACGTGTATAGGTAAAATATTAGTACAAAAAATTGAAATGTTAGGGAAGGAAAAATTGATTGTGGGAATTAGACTGGACTAATATTTATGTTGAAGGTCTGAATAAAAGCTCATTATAATTATTTAATTCAATTTTTGAACTAACTAACCAAATTGAATGAGTATTTAGTTCATAAATATTATGATAAATGATTTGGATCTTTTAAAGTGAGGAGTGCACATTAAGGAGTAAAGTACAAAATTGTAATTACTAATAAAAAATTAAGGATTTATAATTTATAAAATACAAGCATTTAAATAACAGATTATGAATATATGAGAATTTACTCTTAGATTATGAATATGTGAGAATTTGTTCTTTTAATTTTTTTATCAACTATAATTTTATACTTTATCCTTTAACGTATACTTCTTTAGAGTTCTCACGATTAATTTTTTCTATTAATTTTTCCCATCACTTTAAAAAGACAAATTTCACTAATTAGAAAAAAGAATTTATTTTCTTCTGTTAAAGGCCAATAAATTGTTTATTGCTAACTTCCTTAAACAAAGGTTTTCTATATAAGTATAATTTGGTTTGATTTTAACAAAATTTAATTTATTTTTATTTTTATTTATCTAGGTTATTATAGGAAATTTTATATTTATATTTATCATTACACTTTTTTTATTTTCATTTCGTGACTCTCTGTCATTCTAGCTCTCCTTATTTCTTTTTCATACAATTTATTACAAGTTATTATGTTATAAAAAATTAATAAAAATTTATTATCTCATTCTACTAGAAATTAAAATTATTTTATATTCTTGTTATCTTTATATTATATTAATTTCTATTTTAAGAAAAAAATTAAATTAAAATTAAAATTATTCAACAAGCATAATCTTTTTTTTTATCAATTCAAGCAAGCATAATCTTTTAAACATCCGTCAAAGCAATCAAATTTAAATTTAATTTGTATGCAAATTAATTTGTTGTATGATAGTCAATTACTGTTTTGTAATCTCAATTTTATTAAATTTAAAAAAAATTAATAATATAATTAAATGAAAATAAAATAAATATCTTTTAATTTTGAATCTTTTACTCATGTATTTAAAAATTAATCTGTTTCTAAATTTTAAGTTAAATTAATCTGTATATTCTTATATTTTATAAAAAAATAAAATTATTTTTTATAATTTAAAAATTATAAATAAGTTTCTATAATTTTAAATTTTTTTAGTGGACCTAAACTTAGCATATCAATAAAGTTTTATAAAAAATATATTAAAAGTATTTTTAAAATTATAATAACTCATTTTTAATTTTTAAATTATAAATACTTATTTAAAATTTTTGAAAAAGTACATGACCATTAATTTAACTTAAATTCTAATCTTCGTTTCATTCTATAGTTAATTGTTCAGTTATTCGAAGTTTAATATTAAATCAATTTGAAGCCAAACAAATGTATGCATATCTCCCATCTCCCATCTTATACATTTGTGAATGTTTGTTTTTGATTATTTTACATTCAAAAATAATTTTTTTAAAAAAATTTCTGTCTTAAGTATTTTGATTATAAACTATTTTAAAAAAAAAAAACTAATTCAATCCCCGTAGAGTGAATTTGGGTGGGAGCCATTTTCATTTTCCCTGAAAAACCCTAAACCTTGATCCATCACAGCACTAAGTGAAGGGCAACACCAACACCCAAGCAAAGAGAGGAAAAGAAGAACAAGGTCATGGGAAAAATCCCACCTTCATTACGTTCCGCAATCTTCACAAACACCTCATCACCTTTCCTTCCTGCAAAAACACCATCTGCGACTTCGAACTCACCCCGTCACTTTCCCGAGAAAATAAAACCGTCCCATTTTCCGGGAAAATCGAGAAAACCCGAAAAACCTCAACCTTCCGATAAAGCTCCAAATTCGCTTCCTCTCTTCAAATCCCCAAACCTTTCCGATGCCAAGAACGTTTTCGACTCCATCGTCAACACCTCGCAAGCCTCCATTTTCGACCTTCGATTCCACAACTCTCTCCTTCAATCCTATGCCTCAATCTCTTCCATCAACGATTCCATCGCGTTTCTACGCCACATGACGAAGATCCATCGTTCCTTTTCGCCTGATAGATCAACCTACCACATCTTGCTCTCTCGATCCTGCAAATCACCCAATTCCACCCTTGAATGTGTTCACCAAACCCTAAATTTGATGGTCAGCAATGGCGTAAACCCTGATAAAGTCACCACCGATGTAGCCGTTCGATCGCTCTGTTCGGAGGGTTTTTTCGAAGAAGCCATCGAATTGGTTAAGGAACTATCTTCGAAGCACAAGCACTCACTTCCAGACACTTACACTTTCAATTTTCTCGTTAAGAATCTTTGTAAGTGCCGTGCATTGAGTACTGTCTATAGTTTCATTGATGAGATGCGTAGTAGATTTGATGTAAAGCCTGATCTTGTTACTTATACGATTCTGATTGATAATGTGTGTAATAACAAGAACTTGGGTGAGGCTTTGCGGTTGGTGAGTGTGCTCGGCAAGGAGGGTTTTAAGCCGGATTGCTTTGTTTATAATACGATTATGAAGGGGTATTGTATGCTTAGCAGGGGAAGTGAGGCAATTGAGGTTTATAATAAAATGAAAGAGGAAGGAGTGGAGCCTGATCTTGTCACTTACAACACTTTGATTTTCGGGTTGTCGAAGTCTGGTCGTGTTAAAGAAGCTAAGAAGTTGTTGCGGATTATGACCGAAAAGGGTCATTTGCCGGATCAGGTCACTTATACCTCGCTGATGAACGGAATGTGCAGGGAAGGGAATGCCTTGGGTGCTCTTGCATTGTTGAAAGAAATGGAAGTGAAAGGGTGCAGTCCGAATTCGTGCACGTATAACACGCTGCTACATGGGTTGTGTAAGTCAAGGTTGTTGGAGAAGGCCATTGGGTTGTATGGAGTGATGAAATCAGGTGGTCTGAAGCTTGAAACGGCTTCTTATGCTACGTTTGTCCGGGTACTGTGTAGGGATGGTAGAACTGCGGAGGCCTATGAAGTGTTTGATTATGCAGTTGAGAGCAAGAGTTTGACAGATGTTGCTGCTTACTCAACATTGGAGAGTACACTTAAATGGGCGAAGAAAGCCAAAGTACAAGGGAATGCAATTTAATTGGTATGTGTAGTTGGTTTCTATTTTTTCTTAAATATTTTGTGATTTATTATGATGAGTTTTTGTGGTATAGTTGGCAATTTACTTCTCTGTGACACCAAGAAGCGCATATTATGTCCTCAAATTGGTGAGCTAGCTTAAGATCATGCAATAGAGTAGAATAATGGATGCTGTATTCAAGATTGGGTCTTCTTTTGAAATCTGTAATTTAAAAATAATTAAATTTGTGGTAAAGGTCTTTGGAGTGTCCATAAAAAGTGACTGGGTATATGGTCATTTTAGGGGCATTTGATGTCCTGGGATTTGGCTCAAATTCTGTTATTCGGTTAACTGTCTAATAGGGCATGAAAACCCATAATATCCTTACTTGTGATTAGATTATGTGCAATTATTTTAGTCAAGTCCTGTTTTTTGGGGTTAATTATGTTTATAGTTCATGAAAATCCTTAATTAATATCTTGTCTAAGTTACTACAAGATACACATATTTTAGAGCACTCGGTTTCATGTTAAATAGTTTCTTCATGCGCCAATAAAGTTTGGGACCAAGGTTGTTAAAATAGTGTTTCAAGTCTTAGGCTCACTGTTTTCTATTAGTTTCTCTGTTTAGGAGGATATCTTATCCCCCTCCCTCTTTGCACTTTCCTCTTTTCTCTTTATTATATGTTCTTCTTTCTTAAAAACGAATGCTGGTGAGCTGGTGGAGGTGCTGTTGAAGCTTCATAAATTTTTTATTATTTCGAGTACCTTGCTAAAACTTTATGATCATGGGAGCAGTTGGCTGTATCAGAGTTTGCTGAATCTTTGTTAATCAAAGGTATGTTAGAAGCTAAGATGATAAAACCCATTTTTGGGGTCTTCTTAGTTTCTTAATCTTTTAGTTAGGTGAAGTGGTTCTTTGATATGGTATTAGAGTTTAGTTGACAAAGTGGTAGATTTTATTTTATTTTATTTTTTGCATTTTTTTGTTGGGGTTTTTGCTAAGGTGGTATGTATAAAGTTCGTTTATTACTTTTCCCAGTCTATGTGAAAAATTCAGTATGAAATTTTCGTTAGTTTTGGCAAAAAGATGGCTGAATGTCTATGTTTTGTCCATATTTCAAGTCATGTTGAGTGGGGTTTCACTTGACGGTGCATTCCAGAGTTATTTAAGCTATTCTTAAACCCTTGCTGGATAGCTTTAAATTTTTGGTCAAGTTGTTTTCTGACAGATATATTTTAGTTTCCTACCATTTTAGCAAACAAAAGTAAAACATTGGTCACTCATATCTGGGGCAGGTGCTTTCTGTCAATGCTGCTGAGGATGCTAGAGTTAATTGCAAAGGTTACAGGCTAATCACCATACAGCACAAACCAAAGCTGCTGTTGCTACTTGCTAGTATACTTTTTCTAACTTCCCTGTTATATTTTGTTCTGTCAAGCTCTCATAGGCATCACTTTTTTTTTAGCTGTATATTGGAGGTGCAAGCACCTAGGTAGGAGAGGAGGGGGATAGGTGGCCTGGTGAGGGATCAAATCTCCATCGTCATCATCACACCCGAATCTCAAAGACTAAGGTCGGTGCCAATTTAGCTACAAGCTCATTGGCTTATAAGCAGCACTTTCATTTTATGAATAGTAATGTCACTGTCGTAATCTGCATTTTTACCAATAGGTCAATCTCCATTCAGCACTTGTAAAAATTTGTTTACATATATTTGGTGGATGTCATGCATCAGCTTCCTTTCAGCCGTTTGAGCAGACATGTTTACTGACTTTTACTTTTTGCCAGTTTGCAACTGAAACAGCTATAGCAATTATTCGCATTGATGACCTGATCCATGTTTTTTAAGGATGGAAGTCAAAATGAAGAGGAATAGTCAGTGACTCAGTGCTAAACTGAATTTTGAAGCATTTTACTCGTTCATGGGGAAAAAGGTTGGGGTTCTGTGCTGGTTGCTGGCTTTTCTGGTGTGCATTTTGAAAAGGGCATCTTGTATATGATTCTTTAATGCCCTTGATTCTGAAAGTAGCGTTTGTTCTTTTGAATCTTATGATTCTGTATTCCAAACAGATTAAGCTAACTAATATTTTTCATTGGACCTGGAAAGCACATCTGACTGTTTAGACTTTAGGCAAAGAAGTTGGAGATGTGGCATTCATTATATTTGTGTCAAGATAGTTTTTGGATGCTATATATTGTGCCACATATCTTTCTTTGTGAAATTTGGATGCTTCATTGAAATTTACTTTCAAAATTTAAATGTAAGAATTAGATTCCTGGATGAGCAGGTTTATAATATTTGGTTAGTTATGAATCAAAAATAATAATATTTGGTTAGTTAAGAACCTGAGATTCTGCACGTCATTTATGTAAGATAGTGTTCATGATAGAAACTTATAGATATTAAAAAGATAACTGTTCAATAAGCTAGCGTGCTTGATTGATGAAAATTTTTTTTTTTTGGGGGGGGGGGAGAAGAAATAAAGCTCTAAAGTTAGAAATTAAATTGAACTTTTTTCCTACACACTTGTCCCTCTGGAGGAAGGGAGGAATAAAAATTAACAATGAGTTTAGTCATGATGCATGCACACACGCAATACTCTAAAGTCAAAAATTAAATTGAGCTTTTTTCCTACACACTTGTCCCTCTGGAGAAAGGGAGAAATAAAAATTAACAATGAATTTAGTCATGGTGCATGCACCCACGCATTACTAAATTTTATTTTCTCATTTTCTCTGTCTTATTGTTTTATTTCTCAAACGAAGGTACGTAAGATATTAGCTTAATAATAACTTGGAAGTTGTAAATGTTCACATTGTCATTATTAAATTTACATATTTAGTAGAACTTTATGGGAAGTCTCTATTTAGTTGGTAAAATTATTGTATGTTGAATAAAGAAATTCTTGCAAAAAAAATTAGTTTAGGTCGATTAAATTGGAACTTAATAGTAAAAAATTGAAAAATATGAGATTAATCGTGCATAAATACAAATAAAAGTCTAAATATGCATTATATATAAATATGAATTTAATTTCAATTCACTATCACTGTAAAGTTTTTTTATATTGTTATTCAATCATGTGCTGACACATCATTAAAAGAGTTAGACTTTCTAGGTGATTATTGTGATAGTCAAACTCTTTTAATGATTTAGCAACACATGATTAAATGATAGTGTAAATTTTTTTTACACTAACGGTGAATCAAAATTAAAGTCTATAAATATATAGGAAAGTTTAATTTTACATATGGTGGTATTTCATAAACATATAAACTATTAACTTTTTGTAAACAATTATTCTCTATACAGTATACACTTTCCTATCTACTTTACAGGGTCTATTTCAGAGATGTTACTTTGACTCATCTACAATAACTTTGAAATCAGGCCTCCATTCATTCCTTATTAACACAACATTATTATCATTGGGGCTTCAAAAACTTGGGGGAAATGTCGAATGGAAGATGTTCCAAGGTATGCCTAGAAAATCATTAATTTTGTTGGAAAACAAAATTCTGTGTAACTACAATCCGTTCACCGAGTTGTCTCTTCTACGAAGTATTCTTGCCTAAGTTTAAAACTTTTGCACACAATCATCAAATTTTTGACAACACATCAAAAGAGGATTCACAATAACAACTCAACACAATGTGGGTGTAAAAGTGAAGTGGTGAGTTTGGACCTAGGCAAAAATACCTCCTCTTCTACAACTTGCACTGCAATATGAAGCCTATTATCTTCCTCCACTTTTGTTAGAAGCTGCATTTGTTCGAAGCCTATTCTTTTCCTCCATCTTCTGTTGCACAGTAGAAAAAAGACTTCTTGCGTAAATAGATTGCTCTGTATGGTTCGTTTGGTGTTGCTTGTATTGATCTACTAGTCTTCTCATCTTGTGGATAGAGTTCGCTGCAGATGCAGAGGAAGGATATACAAAGTTGCAAACTCAAAACAAAACAGCAATGAGTATTGAGTCTTTATGGTTAAGATCTGTTAGTTTAGAATTGCTATTTAGAAGACATCAACATATAGTAATCAGTAGACTCTCTAAATTCCAAAATCCTTATACCATACATGTGTTTGTGCAATAGCATCTTCGCTTTCGAATTGTGTCCTTCGAAACAATATGCCATCACCATCACTCTAGAAAAAGGTTAAGAATGTAATTTTATGTTCCAAAAAATTAATAAAAACAATAACATACATATATTTTACAATTGTACAATTTAAAAGAAGAGAAGAGAATAATGAATGGATTTTATAAGGAAAGACAATCCATAGTAGTCTGTATGTATGCCAAAAAGTTAACCATCAAGAATCAACCAAGAAAGAACAGAGTGCCGATATTACCATACTAATCATTTCAGCCACTCCATGAAAATCAGCCATTAAGCAGTCTGCTTGTATGCCAAAAAGTTCACCATCACGAATCTTTGGCACATGCAAGGGAACGTTCATGGGAAGGAGATAGCTTGCAGCCACGAAACTGCACTTTTCGCGTGCAAAGTGCTCTCCTGATGCGTTCCAGTAGGTTGGATACATCTGATAGTGATGTCAAGGCTCATTATTATATTCCCAATCCCATGGTTGCACATAACAATAACACACACACACATATATATATATATATATATATATATATGAATTTAATTTTAATTCAAGTGTAAACTTTACATTGTCACAAATCATTAATGAAGTTTGGTTATTATAACAATTATTTAAGAAATTTAAATTTTTTAATGATGTGTCAACACATTATTGAATGACATTGTAAAGTTTTTTTTAATTATAGTCATGTGACTTTTTTAAGTGGTCATATGACCTTTAAATAATTTCTAATGTTGACCATACATAAATGATCTAATAATCAAGATTTGTTTCTCTCACTTTCACAATAAATCATTCCTCTGAGTAGGTATGCCCCATATATATATATATATATATTGTGAATCAAAATGAAGGATGATTCGCAGATTAATCAGGAATGAATTAATAATCAATGTCATCAGCTTGGAACGTTTATCCTATATATGAGTTTTCTTTAATGTATTTGAACCTCACCTAGACCAATGATCCGGCAGAAATATCTACCATCACCCACTAGTTGCCACTCACTGTGACAAAGACAAACTCTGCTCCCAACCACCAACACCACCTAAAGGAAAATAATGTGAGATGCAACAGTTTATAAGAATTCTGCGAATGATAATTAATATTTATTATAGAAAGAACAAACAAACAAAGCAAAACCATACCTGCATCTAATGTATGCAGCATCAGTGCTAGATATGCTTCGTGTATATACATACCCTCAACTAGGAGCAATTCCCTTAGAGGGCGAGCAAATATGCTTACAGGCTAACTAGCTTGCTCATGCCACTTTTGTCAAATGATGGTGCAACGCGATGCCGGGAAGAAACGATGACATTTTATGAAGATGGAGCAGACAATGGATCCTCATGTTAGTGATGGCAATCTTTAGTTGGCTGATATATGGTTTGGCAAGTGAAAGAAATAATGTTATAATGTTTGGAATGTGAGTAAACCAAAGGGCTTGGGCTTGAAAGTGAAGAAATGAATGAAGTTTGTACTTGAAAGTTGGAATGGTTATGTGTATTGACTTCACAACAACGCCATTCTAAACCTTTTTCTAAGTTGTGTTTTATTATCTTTACTGCCAAATGTAGATCAAATAGCCTCCTCGAGCTCATCCTGCACTTAAAAATAAGGCACACAAATTCAAATTTAACTTGGTCAGTAGTTTGTAGTCATGTGTTCTCTTCATTTATATAATAAGGCAACAAATTTAGCACATACGCATCAAACAGTAAGTACTGAATGTGCACTAAAATTATAAATATAATAATATTTGCAAACAACTATTGGGCTAATACAACAATAGCAATTAATTGATAGTTCATGTCGGACTTGTTTGCAAAGGGCTTAAATGAGTTTTAACATATCTCTGTAATTTTACTCGTCTTTTTTTCATCTCTATCATTCTCAAGAATAGGAATAATTCTTATTCACATAAAAAGTAATTCAAATTAATGTAAAAGGGAAACTGAAATAGCAAGGAAATTGTTTTAGCTTATGAAATAAAAGAAGTTAAACTTTATTAGAAAATCACAAAAAGAAATTTGTTTATTAGCAAAGCTAGAGCTTTGTATATGCGCACAAAAAGAAGAATAAACAAAATGCCAAATTCGCACAAAAGTAATGAATGTAGTCCTTTTCATACATGCACTGAATCAATTTGAAATATTTGTATGATACAATGGTTATACAACTATACTTGTTAAAGCATTAAGAAAATGGAACCAACACTAGCAAAAGCAAAATAAATAGAAGCCATACAGTGCTGATTTAGAGTATATAACATATTGAGAAGTTATAAATTCCTTATCTTGGGTACACCTGCAAGGACATAGATCTTAAACGAGATTGAACCGAGCTCTTATTCATCACGATTATGAATCTTATGCTTCATATACATTTAGGATCATGTAAAATGAAGCAACTTTATAACAACTGAGTAAGAGGTGTTAATTTGAATCAGAACAAGTTAATTTTGGGTCAATCCAAACTGATATTCGCTTGAATTAGAACTAGTTACTAGTTATTTTTGGCCCATCCCAACCTCGGCCCAACCCAGCCTCAAACGTCTTATACTGGGAGGAACTGGGAGCTGGGCGGGCCAACCCCTTAGCCCTTTACTTTTTTTTTTAATTAATGACACCTATAATGTTTTTTTGTCAATGATCCTTCTACCTTTTTCTGAAAACAAATTCTTAGAAAAGAAAACCATGTACAGTTGAACACGGCCCGCTATATTATTGCTGGACACAAGTTCAATCGTCAATTAAGTTCATAGAAACTGATATATTTCAGCATTGACCATCATCGAACTCACAAACAAACACTAACAAAGCATTCAACTTTTTATGTAATCAAGATAAAATAATAACTAGTAGTAAAATCAAGACTTCCTTGAGATACATACACCAGAAAAGAGAAAGAAAGCAACTTAGTTATGGTACAAAAATCGAATATCAATCAGGGCCTCAGCATTCTATTGAATAAGATAAATTTTTTTAAAAAATTTTGCTTGCAACAAAGTAAATATAAACATAGGAAAAAAATCAAGGAAAAATATCGAATTAAATTGAGTGGGCGTTCTGAAAACTACCAACCTCATAGAAACAATAGCTGCATACCCAGTGACTGTAACAAGAAAATTTCAAGATGCTGCTGTTTAATGGAATTTTGAAGAGATCCTAAGACAAACCTAACATTTATAGAGGCAAAAAAGAAAAGAAGGCAAGTTGCATGCAGCTAAAGAGCGCCCAGTGATAACACTTGTCATGGACAGTGCACTGCTGTCAGACATGCAAGATCGGTTAACTATTGATGGGTGATGAATCAAGCTTTATGTGGCACTGTTCCTTTGTTTTGTATCTATGCTTACAAAGTTCGCTGGTTTCTAATATCAAAAAAGTTCCCTGGTTTCTAGAGTGCAGACCACAGAAACGATATTTTGGTAGAGTGATGAAATTTTGACACGTGCATGACAAGTGTAATGTCATAATGTAACATCAACATTTTTTTATATATATGAACTCATAGAAAATACTATTGACATTTCTATTTTTTTTATTCATTGTATTAATTAATTTTTTTTATCTCCAATGTAATAAATTAATATAAATATAATTAATTAAGATTTAATTTAAATAAAATATTATTTAAGTAAAAATATTTAAAAATTTAATTAAAAATACTTATTAAAATGTGGTAGACAACCGAAAGTGACAATAACTTTATTATAAATTCATATTCAATTCAATAGTTTTATATGATTATTATTTCTTTTAATATACTTTTAATATTATTTATATAATATTATTCAGCTAGAATGAATATTTGACTTTTTTCTTTATTCTGATAAGCAATTTTTTATACGCTATATTTTACTTGACAACAAATACTTATATGATAATATAATACTATCAGATTGTATAATTGTACACCAAATGCCTAACAATATAAGAGCTTTTTAACTTCTTTATACAATGAGGTCTTATTTTTTATTTTTATTTTTTTTGTTATACTATTAAGACTTGTACTATCAGGTATATCAAACGAAACCTCTGTATTTATCTACTGATCCAATGACAAAATGTTTGAGCTTTTTTTTTTATTTATTTTAAACTTTGACCATTTTAGTTTCTTTAAAAAACGTAGAAGCACCAAATAAAAGTGTCATGACCTAACACACCGGAGCACGACTGACAGAGAGAAACGAAATTCAATCTCGAGATCAAGCATTTATAGCGGTTTGGAAAAAAATTGATCCCCGATATCAAGTAGTTCTTAAAGGTATTTAGTGTTATTTGAGCTATGATTCTTATGAAGCTTACACCACAATTTAATTATGTTAAATGCAGAATATGCCCAAGAACGTAAGTAACACCAAGTCCGTTGGAGATTAGTATCTTGGTATCTAAGCCATATCAAGTCTTATACAAAAAAATATTACTAGAATGCTTTACCAATCAATCATGCTTTAATCAAGCTTCAATCAAGCACCTAGAATCAATCTCAAACTAATCACCCTTGATTTTAACACCAACACTTCCATACTTAATTCACAAAACTTTCCCCATAGTTTTCTATGCTAACACAATTTCAAGAGCAAAAATCAAACTTCCTTCAATAAGTCAAAAACTCCAGCACATACTCATCCAAACCCAATATTACAATACAACTATCCTGACGTTGCTTTTGCTGTCAACAAATTAATTAGCACAACATATGGATTCACCAAATGATTCTCATTTTCAAGCACTCAAATGAGAGCTCCCTTATCTGAAAGCCACGATTGATCATGGAATTTATCTTTCCAAGCATATTACACTTCGATTAATTGCTTATTGCGATGCCGATTGGGCTGGTCATACGGCTGGTACTCTAAATCAGCTTACATTGCCTATTTGGGCTCTAATCTGATCTCTTTGGCCTTACGAAAGCAATGAACAGACGTTCTTCTACTGAAACTGAATACCATATAATTGCCTCTACTGCTTTAAAAATTCTTTGGTTACAAAATATTTTTCATGAGTTAGGTATTCAGTTACAATATCCACCCACCATTCTCTCAGACAATATTGGTGTCACTTATATTTATGTGCTAATCCTGTTTTCTACTCTAGAATGAAATACATTCCCATTGATTACCATTTTGTGCAGGAGTTAGTTGCTACTAAGTCTCTTCGTGTGGCACATGTTAATTAGCTCAAGCCATCAATTGGCTGATCTTCTCACCAAGGCCCTGTCTTCTCCACGCTTCTCATCTCTTAAATCCAACATTGGTGCTGTTTCACCCACCAACTTGAGGGCGCATATATTGGAACAAAATCTGACTCAACAAAGTCTAATTAGCAAATTTGACTTAGTATAAGGACTTTTTAATTCTGGGATTTATCTTGTAAATAGTTACTTCTATGGAGATTTATTTGCCCCAACAGTTTACTACGTTATGTTTCGATGATGACAAATATACTACAAAAATGCTTATGAATATGTGATAAAAGGTTGTCAAGACTCGTCAAATAATAAAAATTATCGGTTCACAAACTAATTTGTAGTATAGATAATGAACTGAATCATCTCTCAATGATCCAAAAAGAACAAAGATTTAATCAAATCAAGATAATTAAAAGGGGGTTTTGATGATTTGAAAAGAAAATATTAATAATGGTTTTATCCTTGTTACTTCAAATATCATGCTTGCCTATTCTTGTTGACTATGAATATATACATATCTTGTTAAAATAATATATTGTTAATATCTTGATGATATTCATATTTTGAGGAGGAGCCTAGATCTTTATTGTTCTTTATATCTCTTAGTTTACATCTTTATTTGACATGATTTGATTCATTGCTAATACTCTCAACATGTCATTACAGATCCTCTCACACACGTACTTCCCACATCAATGAAAGAAAGTTAACATTCTTAACTCCTTTATTCTTAGTTTTTTCTCATTGATGAATGCTTGACACATGGCAAGGCATATGTTTTTTACTTTGAAAAACTTTAACACCATGCTCATTGACAAGAGGTTGTCGAGACCTATCAAATAAAATAACCGGTTCACAAACTAATTTGTAGTATAGAGAATGAACCGAATCGTCTCTCAAGGATCCAAAAACAAAGATTTAATTAGATCAAGATAATTAGAAAATGGGGGGTTTTGTTGTTGATTTAACAAGATTAATAAAAGTAGGAGATTCAAAGTTGTAAACAAATCTAAAGAAACAACCAATCCAAGGAAATTTACCGATCTTGAGTTTAACTCATCATTGATCACAAGGAATTCACTTAATTACTAACCATGTTCTTGGCCTTAGATCACATCAAGAAGCCTTAACATGATCCAAGAATTCTTTACTAGATAAGCATCTAGGATTTGATTAACCAAGGTTAGATAAAGTAAGCACCATCCAACATAGATTAACTTAAGATCTAGAATTTAACCAAGTTAAACAATCTATCAAAAAGCTTTAATATATTGTTTAATCTTTATGATCCTCTTTGAATACATGATAATAAAACTATTACCACATCAACATCTAAATCAAATTAAGCAATTTAATCTAGATAAAAATCAAAGGAGGAAGAAGAGAAACTTGAATAACAATTAAGCAATATGAACAAGCAAAACAAGATCTCCAAATTAAACAACAAGATGGCTAATCCCTTGGATTGATTATGAGAGCCTAGCCTTCCATGGATGGGAAGGAAGACTCAGAATTTAAAGAACAAAAACGAAATTGCAAAGAGAATGGAGAAGAAGAGAAAGAAAACTCTCACAAATACTTAAACTTTCTTGAAACTTACTTCCAAATTGAATGCCTCTAATACAAAGAGGTTGGGTCTATTTATACTAATCCTAGAAGCCAATTTGTACATGTACATAATCTGAATACAAGCTATAAGAATATGAAAATTGTCAAAAATGGAAGCTTGATGCATGGTTGGTGGGTTGGTGCATGGAAGGTGGGTTGGTGTATGGTTGGTGGCTTTTAGTCAACAACTCTTATCCGACTTCTGGCTTCCAATTCATCACCTAGACGGTGAATTTTGGCTTGGATGTCTTCATCAAAGTTGTAGCCAGTTGTCTCCTTGAAAATCTCCAATTTGAATCATGTCATTTGGACTTTTAGAACTCCAGAAATGCCAAAAACACTGCACCTACCTCAAGTTAGGTTGGAAGAACGTGTTTCCAAATTCAGACCAATTTGTAGCTTCATTATCATGCCTAAAACGACATCTATTGACAAAATGGTCTTTAGTGAAGTTGGAGATATGGGTCTTATCTTTCAAATGACCAAGTTTCAGCCCAAGAGGAGACCTATAACCCACTATATAGTCCAATATGTGCATACTGCCCAGATGGTTCCGTGACAGCAAACTCACTCTATATTGCAAGGCTATTTTGGGCCCTTAGAAGTCCGATCCAGCTCTTGAGTTCTTCATGAAACTTGTAGAGCCTTGTCTTAGCTTTCCAAAGACACCAAGATCACCTCAATTGGATCACCGAGTCCCAAGTTATGGTCTGACCAAGGAAGAAAGGTCAAAATGCATCAAAATCCGAAAATTATCCAATATTTACATTAAAACCCAATGAAGCCCAACAACATTAAACTGATCTAAAATACTAATATTTGGCACAATAAACATCTAATGAAGCCTAATACAAAGCTTAACATAAGTGTCTCAAATTGATTGATCAAATTCCCCCACACTTAAGTTTTTGCACTCCCGGGCAAAACACATAAGAACAAAACTAAAGAAAAACAAGAAACATCATATTATTAAACTAAAAACATAAAAAACTGATTATACCTAATCTAATCCATTTTCGTAGGAAAACACGATGGCACTTAGCATGTGCCACAAGCCTTTAAACCCCTAGGTGTCCCTAGTGGACGAGTTATAGTCTCGTGAGGGTTTACCAGGATGATACCCACAAACATGTAATATTTTATTTAATCAATTCAACTAATTTTTAAATACAAGCATTGTATCAAATATAAACCATAATTAATAAGTCAAGTATGCTTTACAAAGAATAGTTGAATCAAATCAATTGAGAATAAAGTATAGCATAATCATGCTTTAATCAGAAATAGGCATGTTCAGATTGAGTAAAATTCTTCACAAGTGACACTCAAATCTCACAAGGTGTTTAGGTTAACTGTTTACGCTCAACTCAGTCAAATTATGAAAGTATTTTACCATAGGCTTGCATATACATCAATTCTCCACTACTTAGATCAAATAAATTGCAAAAATCAAGAGGTCTTTCAAAAAGGTTGTAATGGAACTTATAAGGTGAAGGAAGGGAACAATATGGATAATAGCAGGTTAAAACCAAAGAGAATAAAAGAGCATTGAGGAGTAACTCAAGTAGAAAGAATAAAATTTTTACCCAAAACCATAAAATGATCATTCTCTTCACACATTTCTTCCTTTTTCTATTCTTTTATTTTTTTGTTTTTTTTGTTTTTGTTTTTTGTTTTTTGTTTTTTTTTTGTACCAAGCATTTCGTATCAGCACACCAATTCCCCCACACTTAAATCATTGCAAGCAAAAGAACTTCTCCAATAAGAAAATCAATGCTCTCCCATTCCCTAAGGTAAGGTAAAACATGGTTTTTCACTCAAAGCTTGTAATGAGCTAAGAACAAAGAATAGGCAAATAGGCTCAGAGGGAGTTAATATTTGGATAAATGCAAGGTAGGTTTATTTGGCCAAAGCAGCTAAGTCAAGAAAAAATGCCTCTGTCATTTTCATGCAACATACAGACCAATGTAATCTCAAATCGATTCAATGCAAGTTCTAGAAAATAAATTCATAATTGACATCACTCATGAAAGAAAATAACCAAGTGTAAGTATCAAACTTGGAAAAGCCCAAAACTCACAAAGGTATGGAACATTCACTCAATTCAACCATGCCTTCTTCCTAATATCCACAATCATATACACATGTATATCATGAAAATGATTCAACTATAAACTGTTTTGCATACTTTTATCATCAATTAAGCTCAGATTCAGCACATGCTTGTATCAAAATCAATTGAAAAGATCAAAATTGTGTGTGTGTGTGTGTTTTTTTTTTTTAATATATATACAAGAACAAAGATGATTTAAGACCTATTATGAAATGCAAGTTAAGATGCGTCTCAAGAGCAAAACTACTCCTTACTCTGCCATCATACATCTAAAAAGTTAGTAACAATAAAGATTAGCTTTTTTTTCTTTTTTTTTTCTTTTTTTTTTAAACTATGTACATGGTAATGTCAACTATCCCTCCCCCCAACTAATTAAAGACATTGTCCCCAATGTCAAAATAAAGATAGGTAGAGTGTAGAAGGTCTTACCAGAAAACTGCAAATCGGACTGAAATAAGAAAAATTACAAAAAACTAAAACCATAAGAAAAAACAAAAATTCACAAAGACAAAGTCAAATCAAGTTTTTGCTTTTTGCTGCTGCTGCCTTGTTCCCAATTCCGTGGAGCCATTAATGGATCACGTTGTGGTACAAATGCATTGAGTTGATCGAGCAATTGTTCAGGAGTTGCAGCAGTTACAAGACTTTGACGTGTCGCTTGTGAGATGAATCTTTTTTCTACAGCATGATCAAGAAAACAAAACAAACTGTCATAAAAACCATTAACATTTAATATACCTATGGGTTTTTGGTGAAAGTTCTGCTATGACCAGGATGTAATTTGAAAGAGTTCTTCCAATGTTTCAAAACCACCAGGTAGGGCAATAAAGGCATCAGCATTTGCTATCATAATGTTCATGCGTTGGTGCATGCAAAATACCATTACTTCATCCCCTAGTGTTTTTCCAATGGGCTTGCTGGTAGATAAAGGACTGGGAATGACACCAAGGACTTTGCCACCTCCTAAATGTGCAGCAGTTGCTACACAACCCATTAACCCAAGACTACCTCCTCCATAAACTAAATGGATTTCTCTCTCAGCTAGCACTCGACCAAGATGGTGTGCAATATTTACAAACTCTTTATCTTTCCCAGGATTAGATCCACAAAAGACACAAACACTCTTGATCCGACGAACTGAAGTGACTTCCATTTTCTCTTTTTTTTTTTTGTACTCTCACCTTATCAATGATCTGAAGAGAGCAAAGTGCATTATTTAAAGAATCAAAACTCAAATGTAATAATTGCACCTATAAAGGAGGGGTAGAACCGTGTGTCAGGCAAGTTTGAAAATAAGCATAGCAATGATAATAGCTATATGACAAGGATAGAAGACTAATCTATATGTGTCAGAAGAAGTTTGAAAATATGCAATGCATATTTCAAAAGAATACGGCTACTTTTGATTTGAAATTTTTTTTTAAAAAAAAAAAATTTTTTTAATTAATTGTTTTTTGATTTTTTTTTAATAAACAAGAAGAAAAACAAAAATAAAAATAATACTTACAGGAGGTGTGATTGTGGCTCACAAATTCCTTTGGTTTTACGTCCAGTAACGGCTTGAATGCTCTCTATGGGCCAATGGTCGGCTTCCCATCCAATTTTCTTAAAAATTGGCAAACAGGGTCTTTTTGAGTCAGATTCCCGAGACTATAACGCTTATGTTCATCTTGGAATATTGGCCATAAATCGAGAAGTACTCTTTGCACATCTCCACTAGGATGCGTCTCAAGAGTCAATAGAATGTTATCTAAAGACTCCTTACTCATGCCATCCTTAATGAAGTCAATTTTATCAAGTCGATTTATAGACGCCATTCCAATTGATCTGCATTTTGTGTTACAGGTCCACCTTGCACATTTATAGCAGACTCGTAACCTTTTTGCTCTTCTCTTTTTTGCATATGAACTTTTGCCTAGCCCTGGCATATATGAAACAAGAGCATCAAAAAATTCCCCTGTGATTCGGACCTTTGCTTCGATTATCCAGCGTATATCTGCAGGGATGCCTTTGTGCATAAGCATCCTTAACCTCTCAAACCTTGCACAATAAATGTTAGTTAAAGCATTTTGAGGGAGAGAAGGGAATCGCTTGCGGAGGTTGACAAGCTGATTATCCATTTTGAAAGAAAGAAAGAAGAAAAAAAAAACAAAATGAGTAAAATTATATACAAATTTCAGGGTTTGTGGGTAACTGAAGGGACCGAAAAAGATTTTTACGAATGCAGATTATCCGCCATTTAACCGGTGAAAAATCATCTGTCAACGAAAAATAAACAAAATTAAAACAGAAAAATCAAACTCTGATAGATTTTCTCACTTGGCACCGATTTTTTGTCTCGATTCCTGTGACAACAAATAAGTCAAAGTTAGAAAGAGGAAAGAGTTAGAAAACTTGGGATGCCGCCCAAGAAGCGCTACTTTTAATGTCCTTAGCCAGCGTGATTGAAGATTTTGCACGAGCGATGGGTCCTCCCCAATAATGATTCAATCTCTGGCAATTGACATTAATTGTGACTTTTTCTTTTTCTTTTTTTTTTGTCTTTTTTTTTTCAACACAGTAGTGATCAATCATGGTAGAGGGCATCCTGTAGTTGAACTTCCTCCACGAGGTTCTCTTGAGCTCCTTTATAAAAATTTTTGAGGCGATGACCATTAACTTTGAACACTTTGTTGGTGGTTTCACTCTTAATTTCCACTGCACCATGAGGAAAAGTGTTAGTAACAACAAACGGACCGTCCCACCTAGACCTTAATTTACCAGGCATCAACTTAAGGTGAGAATTAAACAAGAGAACTTTTTGCCCAACTGAAAACTCCTTCCGAAGAATAAACTTATCATGGAAGGCTTTGGTCTTTTCTTTGTAGAGTCGAGAGCTCTCATAGGCATCTAGGCGGATCTCTTCCAATTCCTGTAACTGCAACTTCCGCTCTATGCCAGCTCCGGCCAAATTCATGTTGCATTGCTTCTTCGCCCAAAATGCTTTGTGCTCAATCTACTGGCAAGTGGCATGCCTTACTATAGACAATCTAATATGGAGACATCCCGATTGGAGTTTTGTAAGCGGTCCGGTAAGCCCAAAGAGCATCCTCAAGCCTCATGCTCCATTCCTTCCGATTAGGTTGGACTGTCTTTTCAAGTATGTGCTTGATCTCTCTATTGGAGACCTCGACTTGACCATTAGTTTGGGGATGGTAAGGTGTAGAAACTTTATGCAACACACCATATTTCCTCATCAAACCCTCCTTGCTCAGGATTCTGAGAAATGGGTGCCTTGATCAGCGATGATAGCTCTCGGGATTCCAAACTGCAGAAAATCTGTGATCTAACAAAATCCACAACAACTTTGGAATCATCAGTCAGAGTGGCTTTAGCCTCCACCCATTTTGATACATAATCAACAGCTAGCAAAATGTAAATACAACCAAAGGAAACAGGAAATGTCCTATGAAATCAATATCCCATACGTCAAAGATTTCACAATACGAGAGGTTCTTTGGGGCATCTCATTCCTGCGAGAAATGTTCCCTTTTCTCGACCTTTGTTCACAAGACTTACAGAACAAATATGCATCATGAAACATGGTAGGCCAATATAAACCGTAGTCTAAAACTTTCCTAGCTGTACGTTGAGGCCCAAAATGTCCACCACATGCAAATGCATGACAAAAGCTAAGAACAGAATGAAACTCTGGATTAGGCACACATCGCCTAATAATTTGGTCACTACAAAATCGCCATAGATATGGATCATCCCACACATAATATTTTGATTCACTCTTAAGTTTATAAATTTGTGCACGAGTGAAATGTGAGGGAAAAACTGTAGCAACCAAGAAATTCACCATATCAGTAAACCAAGGGAAGGTGTTCTTACCTTGCAGCTACATAAGCTGCTCATCTGGGAAGGAATCCCGTACAGGGAAGGGATCTGAAGCCCTTTCAATGCGGCTCAAATGATCTGCCACTAGGTTCTCTGCTCCACTCTTGTCACGGATCTCTATGTGAAACTCTTGGAGCAGTAGCATCCATCTTATTAGTCGGGGCTTTGCCTCTGGCTTCTTCAAAAGGAACTTCAGAGCTGCATGATCAGTAAACACAACAACCTTAGAACCAAGCAAATATGATCTAAACTTATCCAAAGCAAAAACAATGGCTAAAAGTTCTTTTTCGATTGTGGTATAGTTGGCGGCTCGAAAGCAAAGATCTAGAGTTACGGAAGCATAGTATATCACATGAGAAGCTTTCCCCACTCTCTGTGCCAAGATCGCTCCCTCTTTGCATAGTTAGAAGCATCACACATTAACTCAAATGGCAATGTCCAATCAGTGTGGTTGGATGATGGGAGTCTTGGTCAAGGCCCCGCTTCAAGTGGTTGAAAGCTTCCTTGCACTTATCATCAAAATTAAACTCTACATCTTTCTGCTGTAAGTGGGAAAGTGGAAGAGCAATCTTGCTGAAGTCGGCAATGAAGCGCCTGTAGAAACCTGCATGACCAAGAAAAGAACGCACTTCCTTGCGCATGTGGGGTAAGATAAACAAGTAATTACATCAATCTTGGCAGGATCTACCTCAATGCCCTACTTTGGATACTACATGGCCTAAAACTATACCCTGTTCTACCATAAAATGGCATTTCTCAAAATTTAGCACAAGGTTAGTCTCAATGCATCTTTGCAGTACTCTAGATAGGCTAGCTAAACATGAATCAAAAGAAGAACCATAGACAGTGAAGTCATCCATAAATACCTCCATGCACTCCTCTAAGAAATCAAAAAATATGCTCACCATGCATCGCTGGAAGGTACCAGGGGCATTGCAGAGGCCGAAGGGCATCCGTCTGTAAGCAAAGGTGCCGAAGGGACAAGTAAATGTGGTCTTCTCCTGATCCTCCGGTGCAATGTGGATTTGGAAGTATCCAGTGTAGCCATCTAAAAAGCGGTAATGGGACTTACTACCAACCGTTCCGACATCGATCAATGAGCGGAAGGGGGTAATGATCTTTCCGAGTGGCTTGGTTGAGACGTCTGTAGTCAATGCAGACTCTCCAGCTATTCTGCACTCGGGTTGGAATGAGCTCATTCTTCTGGTTGGCCACGACAGTCACCCCGAATTTCTTTGGAACTACTTGCACCGGGCTCACCCACTTGCTGTTAGAAATGGGATAGATAATGCCAGCCTGCAGTAGCTTGGTCACTTCTTTTTTCACCACATCTAGAATGAGAGGATTCAGCCTCCTTTGGGGTTGTCTCACTGGTTTAGTTTCCTCCTCAAGTAATATCCTGTGCATGCATGTGGAGGGGTTAATACCAGGAATGTCTGCAAGCGTCCAACCAATTGCCCTTTTGTGTTGCTTCAAGACTTCCAATAATCTGGTTTCTTGCTCAGGTTGGAGGTGTTTGGCCATTATCACTGGGAGCTTCTCATCCTTTTCCAAGAATGCATACTTCAAATGCTCGGGCAAGGGCTTAAGTTCAATGGAGGGTGGTTGCTTTGGGTGATGGTACTAGTTTTGGAAGAAACTAAATCGCTAAATTCTCGTGATTTGCACTGTACTGCACCGCAAGTGTGCACAATCTTGCAAAACAACATCATCATATCCTATGGAATCAAAAGAATCACACTTAGCAGCAGGATGAATGATAACATCATTAATAACAACATCATTGCCATTAATAATAGAAACAGAATCATCAATGTCAGCAGAATTAACAACAGCACATGATAAGTATGTAGAAATCTCAGCACAGGCTGCACACATTGCAGTGGGTTTACAACCAAAAAGTCCGAAGCAGGCAGAACAAGTATCACAAGCTATGCTATCAGTGTATCCTACAATTTCAGGAAACTCTGCCAACATATTAGCATGCATATCATCAACCAGTAAATTAATGACATCAAAATGAAAAACAGAATGATCCTCTAAAGGGTATTTCATGGCATCAAAAATGTTAAACTGAATGATATCATCACCAAATTCCATGGAAAGGGTACCAGCATGCACATCAATCTTAGTTTTAGCAGTTTTCAAAAATGGCCTACCTAAGATCAATGGGGGTGGGGAAGAGGCAGATTCATCTTCCATATTCAACACATAAAAATCAGCTGGGAATATTAAATTATTTACCCGAACCAGAACATCTTCCAACACTCCTGCAGGTTGAGCAATGCTTCAGTTTGCTAACTGAATGACAATGCCGGTGGATTTTAGCTCTCCCATATGCAATGAAGTATAAACTGACTTTGGCATTACATTGATGGAGGCTCCCAAGTCTAGCAAGGCATGAGTGAACTGTTGGTGCCCTATGGTGCAAGGGATGGTAAAAGTTCCTGGATCCTTGTATTTGGGAGGCAGGTTGGGCTGAATCAAAGCAGAGACATTTCTCCCCATACTCACTTTTTCAGTGCCCTTTAGCTTCCTCTTATGGATGCACATCTCTTTCAAGAACTTGGCATACTTGGGGATTTGTTTAATTGCCTCCAAGAGAGGTATATTCACCTCAACCTTCTGAAAAGTCTCCATAATTTCCTTATCCAAGTCAGTTTCAACCATATGCCTCGGCTGTATCATTCGGTTGGGAAAAGGAAGAGGAATGTTGGAAGCTGACTTTTGTGGATGTTCACTTTTACCTTTCTTGAATTTTCGTCAGCTCTTTGGTTTGATCTGACTTTCTGCTTGGATGTTGTAGGATCATTTGCTGCTGAATCTGCTACAGCATCTTGTTTTTCTGGGTCAATGGTAGAATCTGGAATTATCTGCTGTACTGGTCCATTGATTTGCCTACCACTGCGCAAAGCTATAGCACTAACATTGCCTCTTGGGTTTGGAGTGGTTTGAGAGGGTAATTGGCCAGAACCTTGTGACTTTAATTCATGAATAGATGTGGCAAGTTGGCCAATTTGAGTCTCCAAGTTCTGAATGGTGGTTTCAGTTCTCTGTTGAAACTGGATGTTATTGGTGGCCAACTGTTTCACCAAATCCTCCAATGAGGGCTCGATTTTGTGGCTACAGGACCTTCTTCTTTGGAATGGTGGTCTACTTGGTCCAGATGTGGTCGAAATCGATTTGTCCTTGCTTCTTCCGGAATGGTGGTCTATCTTGGTTTGGTGGTGGCGATTTGATGCATTCCCATATCTCAGATTGGGATGGTCCCTCCACCAGGGTTGTAAGTGTTGGAGAATGGATCATCTTTCTGTTGTTCTTTGATGGAATTGTGGCTTCAGGAAATATACCAGTGCGACCACGCAGTTGGTCTTAAAACTCAGAATCATCTTGTAATGTGGGGCACGCATATGTGGGATGAGAGGAACTAGAACATATGCTACAAACTCTTGCAGGGGTTTGCACACGTGGTTCGTGTTGTCCTATTACCATCTGTCTAACCAAAGAAGTGAGCTTATCCAATCTATGTTCCACCCTTTGTTGATCGGCATGTGAAGAGGTATTAACTTCATTGACTACTCACGGTTGCGGCACCCATTCGAGTACCAAATTCTTGAGAATTTGCCGCCATGTTTGCAATTAAGTTTACGGCGTGTTGGAGTTTTATCTACCAATGCTCCACCACTTGCGGCATCAATCATACTCCTTTCCATTGGCATCAATCCTTCATAGAAGTATTGGATCGTGAGTTGATCACTAATTTGATGGTGTGGACAGCTTGAGCACAATTTCTTGAATCTCTCCCAATACTCATGGAGAGTTTCACCACTGA
Organism: Styphnolobium japonicum; assembly: GCA_023212625.1. Classification (NCBI taxonomy): domain Eukaryota; kingdom Viridiplantae; phylum Streptophyta; class Magnoliopsida; order Fabales; family Fabaceae; genus Styphnolobium; species Styphnolobium japonicum. The sequence continues at coordinate 7,124,117 of JALBWW010000014.1, forward strand.
TTTGCCTTATGCCACAAATATCTTTCCTTATTGCAGCAGTTCTTGATGCAGGAAAGAACTTCTCCAGAAATAATCTTTTCATGTCATTCCAAGAAGTGATGGCAGCAGGTTGTAAGTAATACAACCAATCCTTAGCAGCACCATCCAAGGAGAAAAGAAAGGCCCTTAGCTTGATGTGATCTTCAGCTATTCCATGAGGTTTCATGGTGGAGCAGACAACATGGAACTCCTTCAAATGCTTATGTGGATCTTCACCTGCAAGACCATGAAACTTGGGCAGCAAGTGTATCAATCCATATTTCAACTCAAAATCAACATTAAGTTCAGGATATTGAATGCACAAAGGTTGATAATTCACATCAGGTGCAGCCAATTCCTTAAGGGTCCTATTGTTATAGTCAGCCATAGTAAAATCAACAGACTCGATATCGAGACCTTTGAAGTACTATCAGAAGCAGACTCAACAGGATTAAAAGAGTCAACAAGATTAGGTGCAATGTCAAGTTCAAGTCCAATTCCAGAAGTAATTCTATTAGCTCTATGAATGCTACTACCAGTCCTATGAATTCTATGAAGTGTATGAAATGTTCTATCAATTTCAAGATCAAATGAATGCAAGGTACCAGGATCAGATCTAGTCATACAGCATGCAGTTCATAAGAAGGTATTAGAAAAGCAATAACAACTAAAACACTAAAAATTCCTAAAACAAATACTCCAAAAAAATTAAACAAAAATAAAAAAACAGTATCAAATGCATTTTAAAAATTATGGAACCACCACAGGATAAAATCTACACACAAATGTTATCCAACAAAATAATAAAATATCTTAAAAAATTGAAAAAGTGGTCTAAACGATGGAATTTGGCAAAAATAAGGGTGACCTCACTGTGAGCCTTTCTCAAAATAATGTTTTCTATTTGTGTACCAAAATTCAGATCAATCAGAGATGCCCGAACCGAAATTCTTGACACAATGCCCTTTATCCAATTTCAGCCGAATCCCACTTGAAAAAGCTTCAAAAACAAAACAAACACATTTGTTAGAGTTAGATGGGATCTTGAAATGATCAAATAGTTGCCTTGGATCCCTGGCAACGGCGCCAAATTTGACAAGAGGTTGTCGAGACCTATCAAATAAAATAACCGGTTCACAAACTAATTTGTAATATAGAGAATGAACCGAATCATCTCTCAAGGATCCAAAAACAAAGATTTAATTAGATCAAGATAATTAGAAAAGGGGGGTTTTGTTGTTGATTTAACAAGATTAATAAAAGTAGGAGATTCAAAGTTGTAAACAAATCTAAAGAAACAACCAATTCAAGGAAATTTACCGATCTTGAGTTTAACTCATCATTGATCACAAGGAATTCACTTAATTACTAACCATGTTCTTGGCCTTAGATCACATCAAGAAGCCTTAACATGATCCAAGAATTCTTTACTAGATAAGCATCTAGGATTTGATTAACCAAGGTTAGATAAAGTAAGCACCATCCAACATAGATTAACTTAAGATCTAGAATTTAACCAAGTTAAACAATCTATCAAAAAGCTTTAATATATTGTTTAATCTTTATGATCCTCTTTGAATACATGATAATAAAACTATTACCACATCAACATCTAAATCAAATTAAGCAATTTAATCTAGATAAAAATCAAAAGAGGAAGAAGAGAAACTTGAATAACAATTAAGCAATATGAACAAGCAAAACAATATCTCCAAATTAAACAACAAGATGGCTAATCCCTTGGATTGATTATGAGAGCCTAGCCTTCCATGGATGGGAAGGAAGACTCAGAATTTAAAGAACAAAAATGAAATTGCAAAGAGAATGGAGAAGAAGAGAAAGAAAACTCTCACAAATACTTAAACTTTCTTGAAACTTACTTCCAAATTGAATGCCTCTAATACAAAGAGGTTGGGTCTATTTATACTAATCCTAGAAGCCAATTTGTACATGTACATAATCTGAATACAAGCTATAAGAATATGAAAATTGTCAAAAATGGAAGCTTGATGCATGGTTGGTGGGTTAGTGCATGGTAGGTGGGTTGGTGTATGGTTGGTGGCTTTTAGTCAACAACTCTTATCCGACTTCTGGCTTCAAATTCATCACCTAGACGGTGCATTTTGGCTTGGATGTCTTCATCAAAGTTGTAGCCAATTGTCTCCTTGAAAATCTCCAATTTGAATCATGTCATTTGGACTTTTAGAACTCCAGAAATGCCAAAAACACTGCACCTACCTCAAGTTAGGTTGGAAGAACGTGTTTCCAAATTCAGACCAACTTGTAGCTTCATTATCATGCCTAAAACGACATCGATTGACAAAATGGTCTTCAGTAGTTGGAGATATGGGTCTTATCTTTCAAATGACCAAGTTTCAGCCTAAGAGGAGGCCTATAACCCACTATATAGTCCAATATGTGCATACTGCCTAGATGGTTCCGTGACAGCAAACTCACTCTATATTTCAAGGCTATTTTGGGCCCTTAGAAGTCCGATCCAGCTCTTGAGTTCTTCATGAAACTTGTAGATCCTTGTCTTAGCTTTCCAAAGACATCAAGATCACCTCAATTGGATCACCGAGTCCCAAGTTATGGTCTGACCAAGGAAGAAAGGTCAAAATGTATCAAAATCCGAAAATTATCCAATATTTACATTAAAACCCAATGAAGCCCAACAACATTAAACTCATCTAAAATACTAATATTTGGCACAATAAACATCTAATGAAGCCTAATACAAAGCTTAACATAAGTGTCTCAAATTGATTGATCACTCATATATGACTTATTTGTGACATCCATAAAGTGGTACCTGTTTAACATGTGGTAAGCAATATTTGACATTTTTCATGATCACTAAAGCTTATTGCTATCATATGCTATAAGCTTACCTGGTTTACCATAAGATGACAAGAATTACATGTTTCAATGTTGATATCTTGAAAGTATGCTTGTTTCATCTCTCTATACTTGAGTCATATGCTAAGTCAAATAGGGAGAGAAAATTTGGTTTTGAAAGCTTGAAAAGAATTATGTTTTGATTATCTTACTCGTTGACATCATGAGTTTTCTCTAAGGGAAAGGAGATTCACTTTCATATAATCCTTCCTTCTTAAACCTTTTTGTTGACGTCAAATAGGGGGAGAGAAAATAGGAAAGAAAAATATGTTCTTGTGCTTATTGTTTGATATTCTTACTTGAACATATATTTACTTATCTTGTTTGACATATTTTTCTATGATGATTTGTCATCATCAAAAAGGGAGAAATTGTGGAAATTTGTTTGCCCCAACAGTTTACTACGTTATGTTTTGATGATGACAAATACATTACAAAAATGTTTATGAATATGATACATACATGTGATTAATGAATATATTGGATAATGCATGATTATATATTATTGTTATTATTCTTATAAGAATTATGCATTGAGTTATATGTAACATTATTTATAGAATATATCCAATGTAATTGATAAGTTATATAATTAATTATTGGATATGTGTCTATATGTAAATCATATATGCATGAAGAACTTTATAAGGTTATATATATGTGAATCATGCATATTAAGTTGTTGAGTTATGGATTTGGACTAATCATGATTTTCAAGTGAGTTATGTTTTATAGGATAATCCAAGTACCAAGAGTGAGCATTGGAATAAGAAAGTGAAATATCCTATTTATACTCAATTCAACAAGAAGGAGAGAGATAAACCAAGCGTTGAGAAGATTTGAAGAGAATAATTTTTGGAAGCTTGGATTGCATCAAGAAGCCTAAGGACTCATTTTAGTAAATATTATCTTATAGGCAATTCTTCTTTGTAAGGATAAATGTTTTACATGAAAAGAGCTCAAATATATTTGTTCAATTTTGAAAAATGATTTTAACATAATAAAATTTTCAACAAACAAGTTTTGAAAAGTTAGTCTTTGTGGTACTTCAAAACAATAAAAAATAGCCAACTCTGTGTTTTGGAAAGCTGACATGTGGTCACTATTTTTATTATAACTTTTTAAGTACTTTGATTTTTTATCTAAAACTTATTTCATATGAAAGTAGACTCAAAAATATTTCCAACGCATGGTCATTTGCTTAATTTGAATAAGAAACGAAGAAATTATGACCTTTTTAATAAACTACTTTCCCGAGTGGAATTGTAGTTGACTGCAAGACTACCAAAAAGAGGGTTGTAGTCGACTACATGGTCTTGTAGTTGTAACACCCTTATTTTCTTACATGTAGTTAATAAATTTATTCTGTGAATTATATGGTAATTAAAAATAAAATAAATATGAAAAAAGTATCCTAACATTGACATGATGCTAGGGTTTCAGTTTGAACTAAAAATTTAAACAGCGCTGGATTGCGTTTTGAACTTGCCGTTATAGGACTATACTGCTTAAAATAGGATTTTTAGATAGACAAATTGAAATAAATATATTTTTATTTATGAAAATATATTTTGAACTTTTGAAAATATTTTTGAGATTTTATGTGAAAATAATAAGTTTCGAATTAAAAATGGTAAAATTGGTACCTGAAATTAAAATCGGTGTAAAGAAAAATCCCTATTTTCATATTTTAATATTTAAAAATTTCAAAAATTATATAAATAGGTAAGAAAAGTCATTTGGTCATTTGTTTTGAATTTATTTTATTTTTATATGTTAAACTTAATTTTGTCCACACATTAAAAGTAAAGGCCAAATTTTTACACATCTCTTAAATTTTTACCTCACAATTCTACCTAACCACTTTTACTACAAAATTTCTCACATATTTCCCCTACATGTTCGGTCAAGTGCAGACCAAGAAAGAATTCATTTTTCACTTACCCAAAAACAAAAGAAAAACTAGGAGAAAAAAAGTTCAAGAGAGAGGTTTCCTAAAACCCATCTTCTTCCTTTTTCTCCCTAGGTATTTCACCACTTCCTTCTTATTTTCCACTCTTCCATTTCAGTTTTCTTCTTCCATTTGATTCATGGTTTCATTCTTTTGAAATTGGATTTTTGTAGTTTTGCTTCTAAACAAATATTTTCAAGAAACCATGACTTTTCTCTTAAGCTTAGGAGCTTCAAGAGGTAAGGGAAGATACCCTTAAACTTTAGATAGCTTAGGTAGAATTGGTTGCTTGATGATTGTTGTTGAGTGGAAAAACTCTAGCTTAGAGTTTGTTCAAATTTTAATTGTTGAAATGGCTTTATGTTTCTACATATATGTTGATTTTGTAATATGTTTAGAATTGATTATATGATAACTTGGAATGATTGAATTTACAAGGTTGTTCATGAATATCACATAGAGAGCTTATTGGAATTGTATGTGGAATGGTTGAGTTTTAATTGAATTAATGAGATTTAAATTGATTTATGTTGGAAATGGATGATGAAATAAAACTTTTAGAATTTTTGGATGAACCTAAATTGGCTAGGAAGGTTCCAACTAGCTTAGATTAAATTAGGGATCAAGTTGATAAAATTTTAGAATTTATGGAATGTAGTTAGAATTTTTGTCTAAGGTTTAATTTTGGAATTTGATAGGAAATTAGTGAAAATTAAGGAAAATTAGATGAAATAGATTTATGAGTATTGGGATTTTAACTTAAACATTTAGATAAATAGGTTGATAATGGAGTGGGAGACATAATTAGAATTAAGTTCAAGTTGTATAATAATCGTAATTTAAGGTTTAAAGTATAAGAAAAATATGAATTTAATGAATTAGGGGTATCTTAGAAAATTTGAAAAAAAATAGGATTAATTAGAAAATATGAATTTTAATGCAAATACTAGGTCATAATAAGAAATTAGAGAAAAAATATATATTTTTGGATAAATTGGAGTTAATTTATAGATATTGAATTCTTTAGGGACTATGTTGTAATTATTGAATAAATTGTGGTTAATATATAAATAGTGAATTCTTTATGGACTTTTCTACCATTATTGAATAAATTGGAATTAATTTATAAATATTGAATTCTTTAGGGACTATATTGTAATTATAGAACAATTAGGGTTAATTTATAAATATTAAATTCTTTAAGGACTATGTTGCACATATGGAAAGTTGTGATGAATTGAGAATTTGAATTGTGTTGTTTTACATTACATTCATAATCATAATCATGTGAAAAGAGTATGAGTTATTGTAGAATCCATGCAGAGATAAAGGTGTGGATCCCTATTGTGTAAAAAGCTACCACACGGAGATAAAAGTGTGGGTTAGCTTAAGTGATGAGTAGAACTTGTATGGTAGAAATTGGTACAATCTTGATATTATTCGGGCGTTGATAAATCCAGATATGGCCGGGGAAGATTGGAGCCCGTGTCGTGGTAGTCTACGCGGCCCACAAATAACTTAACTTACTACCTACTTGTTCGCGATCAGTACAGAAATGCCTGAATTGTGATGCCAATTTGCATACTGGATATGAGCAATGATAAGCCATGTTCTATCTGTTCACTCAGTGTAATTCCATGGAGTAGAGTCAATGGCATATCAAAGTCACATGCATAACTCCATGGCATTCCATATTTCTTTTTAAGTTATAGATATATATATATATATATATATATATCTTTAGTGTATAAAATATTTATGTGTTATTTTCTTCTAATTTTGCCATGCTGTCTGGATAAAGTTTAAGTACGTGTCTTACCCTTTTTACTTGTGTATGTGATTTTCTTGTTATGTTTTGTTCTCAATACGATTACAAAGATGGCGAGACCAAGTCGGCACATGGGGACTGTACCTCTCTGTTTCCATGAGGATGATGATACTGCTTGGCAAGTCGACTATGCTCGTCGATAGGTCACCTATACTGGTGATATTACTAGATGTCATTATGATAGAGAGGGAGTACTCAACTATAGAGTTACTGTAGGTTTAACCTTAGAGTTTAGCTTACCGTTCTATCGTATGTGGACTACCCTGCCACCTGACCAACCTGTGGATCAGATTATTCCGCAACCTGACCCTTCTGTAGATCAGATCGTCCTTTCTGTTTCCAGAGGACTTGGAGTTCGAAGAAGACCTGCTTTGACTTCTCGTAGACATAGACCGAGATTTATCTACACTCCTATCGTCCGCCCTGGAGGACTGCGTTGTCATCTTCTAAGAGGATCATCTACTATCGACGTTCCTGGACCTTCAGCGAGGTCTCCTGCAGAGTCTAATCCTTCTGAGGGATCAGATGACCAGGCTCGAGTTTAGATTTTTTTAATAGGATGCCTATTAGGAGGGGATCTTTTGGGGATGACATTATTTTTGGTTGAGCTCTGAGTGAGAGTCATCTTTTTTTTATCTTGATGTATATGTTGGGTTGGGGTAGACTCACACATATGGTGATGTATATATATTCCCCTTCTTGCGTTGTTACGCTGTGATGACCACTGAAACTTACCTAGGAGATATAGTTTGACTTGTATGTATATATTGTTGTACATATGTTGCCAAAAATGTTTTTTGTTTTGATTATAAGTATTATTATTTTTGTATGCTACATAACGACTTCCTTTTAAAATAATAAAAATAAAAATATAACTCACATTTTTCACACAAGTTTCAATAATTTAATATATTTTTCTAATATCAATTTAATTAAAAAGGTGTTTATAATAAAAGTCATAGAGTTTAATTAACGTAATACAGAGGATGTTGCAGTAGTCAATTACAAAGTGTCAGAATTCAAAACTACATTCCAGAGAGAAATGGTAGTCGACTACAAGGTATTTGTAGTTGACTACAAAGTGCTAGAATACCTGTAATGACTATAAACTGCTAGATTTCGGAATTAATCATTCCAAAACACTACCAAAGGCTATTTTATCACTTAGGATATTAATACAAGCCAAGATTAATCATTTAGAAGAGAGAAACTCATATTTCCATATCATTACACTTTATCAATCTTTCTCCTACCAAAATTAAGATTTGAGCTCTTCATTGTTATAATCTCATCTATCCATTAGTTCTTCAAGTTGTATATCCACTCTATGAGAGAGTTTATTCTGGTATATCATTTTAAACACTTGTAAGAGGGTGGAGAATCTCTTAAGAGAGTTTAAAGATAGATTTCCCTTTGAGAGAAAAGGAAGATGCTTAAGCACAAGGGTGGAGATCCCAATGTGTGAGGAATGCTCTCTTCTTGTAAAGGTTATTCAAGCACCCATGAAGCTTGGAGAATAAGGGGCTCTAGCACAAGGGTGGAGGATCCCAAAGGTGTGAAGAGTGCTATACTTTGTGAAGTTTTCTCAAGCACCTAAGTTACAAGCTTGGAGAATAGTGGAAACCCCAAATGGATGATCTTGGGGCTGGATGTAGATCATGATAAGTGATTAAACCAGTAAAATATCGTTTGCATTTTCTTATCCCTTAATCCTTTTACATTCTAGCAATTTACATTTGACTACTCATTTGTTGAATTCTCACAATTGCCATAATTGTTAATCTACTGCCTATCATGTGATCTTTATATCTAGATCATTAGAACTTGATATCTATCTAGTTACTTTATCTATATAACTATCCAAGTTCAATTTGAGCTATCTAGAATATTTTTATCAATGATATTGATTGATTCTTAGATAATCACATTATGATTTATATTGTTCTATATCTTTAATGTGATTAACATAATGCATTGTATGTGAACTTAACATTCTTGATTTTCTCAAAGCATGATTTCTGTTTAGTAGGGGTGGGCAAAAAAAACTTAAAAACTGAACCTAATTGGTAAATTGAACCAAACTGCACTATAAAAAATCGAATTGTTTAAAACAATTATTAAACTGAATTGGTTCTTTTTATAAAATAGTTTGGCTAACCATTTACTTTATACAATTCGGTTAATTGAAATTAACCAAACCAATGATTTTCATTAAATAATAACTAACAATTACAATTTCATAATCGCAAATTCTGATTGACCAACCCTATCCCATCTTTCTACACAAAGTCACGAACCCTAAACCCCTCATTCTTGTGATTGCTTTCTCCCATTTTGTGTTCTCGTTGGCACCGTTGATTTTGCCTGTGCACAAGGTTCCATTCTTCATTCAACGACGGTGAGGGTTCTTCCTTTTTTCGCACAAAGGTTCTTCGGGTTCTCTAAGTGTAGTTGCTAAAGGTATAGAGTTAGCTCACTTCATTTCTTCGGTTTCTTCCACTGATTAGTAGTTGCTGAAGGTTCTTCGAGGAAGAAGCTATGTAATCAGCTCACTCCCATACTCACTACGGGTTTTGTAGAAGCTCTGTAATCAACCCACTCTGATGTCTCCAAAGCTTTATAGTGCGGTTGCTAATATTTTTTACATGAATGGTTTGGTTAAAACCGGTTAACCTAACCAAAAAACTAGATTATTATGGTTTGGTTTTTTCTTTGTTAACAAGTTCATGTTCGGACTTCTGTCAAAATCGAACTGATCTGAATTATCAATTTTTTTTAGGATTGGTTCGGAAAAACCAAACCAAACCATATCTGCCCACCCTGTTGTTTAATATACTTATTTTGCTGCACATAATTATTGATTGGGTCAAAATGCACAAAATCTCAAAGGTTGTTTTAAAATTTGTGATTACTCAATTCACCCCCTCTTGTGTGATGGCTGCCCTTGGCTTGGCTAACAACTTCATTTATGTAAATGGTTACAAATATTTTAGGTATTAGTTTAAATTCAAAAATATGATGGTAACACTTGTAAATATTTACCATTCGAATATACAATTCAAGACTTTTCCATCATTGTTATGTTTTCTTATACTGATTATCAAAAGTACTGATTTTCTTCTCCTAAGATCAATCTTTGGGTTGCAAGATCAAAGTAAATTATTCTTGAATTATTTTTTTAAAACCGATGCCAATTCCTTAACTCCTTTTTAGAAGAAAAAAAAATTAGAAGATCAAAATCCTTAATGAACATCCGTTTTCAAGTCGAAGAATATTTAACTCGTGTTTGTACTGTTTATAATCACTAATTAAAATTAAAGTTATTATAAATATTAAATATTTATAAATTTTTAATATGTTTTTTCTTTATTCATCAAATTTTGATGTAAGATAAACATATGGGGTAGTTTTTGTTATTGGCAGTCGCAGTTGTCAAAATTAGCACCATATTTCCAATTGGTGTTTGTTGTACACCTCACTGTCAATTCTCAACAGGTGCGCTTACTTTTTTATATTAAAATCAGAAGTAGAAAGACAAACATAAATCATAGCACAAAGTGTACGCGAGTGCAAATGCATTAATTTATAATAATCATGCCTTCAGCGCCTCTATGTACGATATAAATAAAAATAAAGGTCAATTTAAAAAGAATACTTTCAAGAAGTGTCGTTTTTGTCCCAACTCGGAGCTTGCACCAAGAAAAAAAAATACATCAATAGTAAGGGCTTCACCCAACTCCATACACACCAATTCGAAACCTTGGATGAATGCCACGCATTTGGGTGAAGTTGGGATAGGCCGCCCTTCGTTCATTCAGCACGCCAATCTGAAAATCAGTTAAGGGCAATCTATTCCCCAACTGAGTGAAGAAGCATTTGTAAAAATAGAAGAAATCGTCTTCATCCCACCGTGAGGAGCCACAAACACACTCCCAAGGCTCACATCCTATGTATCGAACCCCTTTTGGCTTTAACCCAAGTCCTAGGAAGCCATTCAGACACTCTAAGTCACTCTTCATCACCATTGAGGTGGTGATAGATGACGAAATAGACACTACGGCCGAATCTACCCAACTAAACTCCCTTGGTCAAGTCCCAGCTCCCTACTTGCGATCACCAGCTCCATCGCGAGCCATCTACCAAGCAAAAGGAAAAACAAATGCAGTAGCCCACAGCAAAACCAAATTTCAAAAAAGGGATCTATAGACCCTAGCCCTCATAAACCCCAACTCACTAAAACAAAAATGAAAAGGGAAGTTGAAAAGAAAAAATCACTTGAGACATAACACCAATGGAGAAAGAGAAAGATTAAGCGCCAAGAGCAGAAGAAAGGAGCGAGAACAGCAAAGAAGGAAACAAAGAGCCTATCTAAAAAAACATTTCTCCCAAGAACCACCACAACGTATCATAATATCACACCAATGAATCAGTAACTTTCTTTATGACCTGAAACGTCAACCTCCCCTCGAAACCTATAAAGTGATGACACATGTCCATCAAGGTCATACAAAAAAGTGTTCGCTAGATCGACACAACGCGTGCCCTCTGTGAATGAAAATGACTATCCATATCCCACGAAATACCAACCACCAACCTACAAACTGAAATTTTTTATAAACAAAAAGAGAAAAGAAGCGGGAAATCAAGCGACTCCCAAAAGCCCAAATCCCCAAGACTGAGAAAATTGGGATTGGGGGGCTTGTACCAAAACTATCCATGCTTAGGGCCCAAGCTCTTTACAAAAGGCCTAAACTCGTCAAGCCCAGCTCTCTCATTAAAAGCCAAACCACCCATCACTGGGGCAAAGAGCTTGACCCAGCTAATAAGACAGCTACACGATGTAACCGTTGACATCGACTACCTTAGGCTTGCAGCGCAACCTTGGGCAAAAAATGTTAGGCAGCCACCCCAGTCCTACTTTGCAACTACGACATGAAAGCTAGAGAAAAGACCGTTGAACCCAAGGTATAAAATGATAACAATAAGAAGAAAGAAGGTAAGCTCTCTAATCCTCTTCAAACAAAAAACAAGAAAAAAAACATCTTTCACAAAGACTAACTTAAGTATCAGAGTGCCTTTTGCAGGTACTCAACCCCCTTTGATCTTGTTCGTATCCAAAAGGGACCCAACATCCATTTTTGGACCAGAACAATTCACAAAATTCTTCCAAAACTTCTTATATCTTTACATTTGGAACTTTATTTACATAGTTAGTCACCCTATTGAAACAATTAGCCACTCTATTGAAATAATTAGCTACTCAATAACAAGCAATAGTCATTCACAAATTTCATAACGGTGTTTTTGTCCATTAAGTGAAATATAATGGTTTCTACTTGCCCTTTGTGATCTTAGGTATGTCACTAATACCTTGACCGGTAATACTGAAATAACCTATCCATACTATCCCTTTTATTACCAATAAAAAGAAGAAAAAAAATTCTACAAACAATGAGCATGCTAAAAGGAGCCAAATTTTGGGAAACCCTTTCTCATGTTCCCACTGAAGTCTTAATCTTCCTATCTGAGGATCATTCTCCCCACTCCTTAGCCAAAGCCCTTGTCTCGCCTTCCTTTTCTCTCTTTGGAAGGTTGCAAACTGAAATTTTTAATTCACGGATTGAACTTCTTTAGTTCGCAAATTGACGACAAATCGTCAATATATGAATTAGATAGATCTAGAGACAAATTAACCATACTGGACTTGAAAAGTACAATGCTACACTATCAAGGTGTGGTGTCTTTGGTAGCAATAATTTTGAACTGTACCAATCTTCTAGATTTATTAGGCCTAAATTCAATAAGAAATAAGATACCCAATTAACTAAATTTAAATTTAATTCAATGTCAATATGTAAAATCTTTTACACTATCATATAATAATGTGTTCATATTGTTGCAGTATTATCCAAATCCGAACCAGTCACATAGCATGTGTTGCAAAGCTTACGTGCCCATTGTAACTAGTTAACAAATAGGACTTTAGATATTTGAATTTGTGTATTTGTTTAGATATTTGAATTTGATTCTTTGTAATCTTTGTGTGTGTGTGTGTATATATATATATATATATCACGTGTAATACTCAGATTAATTAATGGAAAATACTTTCCTTTAAACCTCTTTATGGCATCAGAAAACTGTTGCTAGATCCTCCACCAAAGCATAATATTGCACCATTGCTTCAACTACTACTGAATTTCTTTGGCTTTGTCAACTTCTCCAGGAACTTGGCATCACATCCCCTGGTCCACCCACCATATATTGTGATAACATTGGAGCTACGTATATGTGAGCAAATCCTTTCTTCCACTCACGTATGAAGCATCTTTCTAATGACTATCACTTTGTTCGTGAGTTGGTAGCTGCCAAGGACCTTCTTGTGTCTCAGATCCCCTCTAGCCATCAACTTGTAGACTTGCTAACAAAGCCACTTTCTGGCCCATGACACTCATTTCTATTATCCAAGATTGGTGTTCTTTCACCCTCCACCATCTTGCGGCGGCATATTGGAGTATTATCCAAATCCGAACTAGTCACATAGCATGTGTTGCAAAGCTTACGTGCCCATTGTAACTACTTAACTTATAGGACTTTAGATTGTTGAATTTGAGTATTTGTTTAGATATTTGAATTTGATTCTTTGTAATCTTTGTGTGTGTGTGTGTGTGTGTGTGTGTGTGTGTGTGTGTGTGTGTGTGTGTGTGTGTGTGTGTATATATATATATCACGTGTAATACTCAAATTAATTAATGGAAAATACTTTCCTTTAAACCTCTTTAGATATATCACTAAAAGAGTTAGACGTCTTTCTTCAATAATTATTGTGATAGTCAAGCTCATTTAATAATTTAACAATACATAATTAAATACTAATGACAGGCATTGTTATTAAACTCAGACCGGACTGGCTGGTCTGACTGGTGAACCAACCAAGTAACTAATTTGAGTGATCAGTTGGATCGAATATGTATCAAAATCAGTGTGACCCGGTTCGACTCAGCCGGTTTGGACAAAAATCAGTGACCTGGTTCGGTTGAGCTGGCCAGGTCATGAAATTTAAAAAAAAAAACTCTTAAATTTTGAAAAGTCATAACTTTTGACTCATTTGTCCGATTTAGACTAATTATATGTCCATTTCATATAACTTTGGGAGATCTACACCATGTCGATCCTAATTTTTCAAAAAGAAAACTTATTTTCTAAGTTATGAGCATTTTAATGAAAATATTAAGGTTTTTTTTATGAATTAAAGGTTAAACTCTTTTTTTCCTTAAGGTCATTATTGGTTAAACTCTTTTTTTTTTTAAGGTCATCATTTCTCTCGAAATAATGGTACTTTAGTTGTTTACAATGATAAGTATCATCATATGTATTATGTATATATATATATATATATCGATGTGTGTGTGTATTTAAATATTTATTTAATTTTATGTAGTTCGACCAGTTACCCACTAGTTGAATCAGTAACTCATTGACTCAGTACCCTGATCGAGTCGACTACCAATCTGAGTTTAATAACTATGGTGATAGGTGATCAAAATTACATCTATAAACTAAATATCATTTTCCTTACCTATAAATAGGGATATTAGTCCCCTAGTTATATTAAGGTTTTTTCTTTTATGAATTAAGAGTTAAACTCTTTTTTTTTTAAGGTCATTATTGGTTAAACTTTTTTTTTTCTTAAGGTCATCTCAAAATAAGGGTACTTTAATTGTTTACAATGATAAGTATCATCATATGTATTATGTATTATATATATATGTGTGTATGTGTATTTAAATATGGATTTAATTTCTATCCACTGTCAGTGTAAAGTTTCTTTACACTGTCATTCAATCATGTGTTGCCAAATTAGTAAAAGAGTTAGACTTTTTAGGTAGTTGTTGTGATAGTCAACTCTTTTACTGATTTGGCAACACATAATTGGATAACAGTGTAAAGAAACTTTACACTGACAGTGGATAGAAATTAAACTCTTTAAATATTTATTTAATTTTATACGGTTCGACCATTGACCCACTAATTGAACCAATAACCCATTAATTCAGTACCTTAACCGAATTGATTATCCGTTTAAGTTTAATAATTATGGTGGCAGGTGATCAAAATTACATCTATAAACTAAATATTATTTTCCTTACCTATAAATAGGGATATTAGTCCCCTAGTTATGAGTTAGCCCTCTACATCTTTCGGTGATCGACTTGATTGTCAGAGCCTTTTCTACAGATCTAATTACTAGGGCGACTTAGGCAACCAATCGGGAGAAGCCATCCTCTCAACTCGAGCTACTTCATAACCTAACATATTCTTAAACATATTTATTCCAATAACAAATTGTTTAACATTGAAAGCATTTTTATAATCTCATTATTTCACGTTTACAGAGGGCATGTGACAACGCACGTGCAATACCATTGCTTTGGGATCACCATTCCTCGTTGTCACGTGACTAAAGGCTCCCTAAGTCACTAAAATTGACTAAAGTATTAACCATGGCCGAAACATTGGTTCTCACGACGCTTTGCGGATGATGCTCCATGAACGAGGGAATCTTGCATGGGATTGCATGTGAATGTATACCTGATTCCAAGCTGTCCTCTTTTTCTTTATTTGTTTCTAAGTTATACTAACTGATTTTGGTTTTTTGTCTTTTGTTTTTTTTTTTTGTAACATTCTTTAGTCTTATTATACTTCTAATGACTTACTTTTTAAATTATTTTGATACTCATTTTCTTTTCTTGGATGTCAATATTTAGAGTGAGTTGTCAAGTATTTATTAATTATTATTTATATTTAATTGATTTTCAAATATTTATTGTAAAGTTAACAATTAATAAATAATTGATAACTCAACTTAAATATTATACTTATTAGGATGTCATAACAACTTTTTTTTAATAAAAAAAGTATACTTCACTTCCCCTTAAATCAATTTTTGAATCACAAGATATGACATTTTTTGTTTTCAGTGCCAAAGAAAAGGAGTATGCATATGGTACTAGCATCGTTTTCTTTACAAAAAAATACATTTTTTCAGAAGTTATAATTGAAATTAATAGCACTAACTGCTTTATCTCGCTCACCAAATGTGTCTACCTTATATCGTAAGAAGGCATAATCTATATACTTAGGAGAGGAATTGAATTGATGAAACTAATTAAATTGGACTTGGATTCTATGGATTGTGTAAACTGCTTTGATTGACTTTTTACTCTTCTTAATTCGGTTTTTTTTGGTAACTTTCCGAAAGTGGTGATCATAAAAATTGGTGGTTAGGTTGGAAACCACAAAACAAACCAACTTGTAAGTACATTTCACGTTAAAAAAACAGAATAATATTTTGAAGATTGGTCTATTTTTATGGGGCACATGGCCCCATTCGCCATTGCAGTGAATTAATTAACCAAAAGATTGCAGGCTCCTGTGAGCTCCATCTTTATATTTGTGCTCCTCCAATTATGACAATTGACAAGAGTGTCAAATTGATAAGAGAGTATGCAGTGTTGGAAATTCAAGTGTGAGTGAAGAAGTTCTACATTAGTTAAGAATAGATCAAGTGAGGACCATATAAGTGAGAAAACTCATAAACTTAATGTCTTAAAGTTTTTGATTAAAATGTGATGTCAGATTCGTTATTGTGATTCATCACTAAACCCATTGATAGGGATTTTCCTGACTCCCCCTAATCTGACAATGTTACGCACGTATATTCATAAAAATTATAAATTTAATGAATAATCTGCCGTTGTATACGGTTACTTGACGTTCTCTTCTATGTCGAGGTTTGAGTGCAAAGAAGACCAAGCAACAGTGTCTATAATAACATGCTTGGACTGCATGGCCATAGGTGATAAGCCAGGGGCTTATGGTTATATAAAGCCGTCGCACACTTATACAAGTCCTTCAATTTGACGTATTGAAAAAACTTCAATAACATGTATAAATAATATTTTTAGGGCATCGAGGGGTTGAGTCCTTGTTTCTTATAAATTTAGTTTAAAATAAAATTTAATGATGAATTTTATGTATATCGATGGCATTCAATATATTCAATGAATGTAAGACTCGATAGATGGTGCGCTCGTGTGTTTCACAATACTTCCTTATTTTTTGTGGTAAAAAAAATTAGGTGATAGCAATACTCCTTTACATAAATAGAAAAAAAAAACCCACATAAATAAATAGTTACAATTTTTTATTATAGTAGTAATGTCATATATATTAAGTGACCATATGCTTTTACTTATATCATATATAACATGCTTTTACTTGTATTATATAACACATTTGACAATAAACTTTAATGTTGTAATAAGATTAATATCACATATGTAAATTATGTAACTGAATTTTGAATAAAATTAAAACATATTTAAGTGGAAAATAAAATATAATAAGAGTATATTCGTCATTTGATGTTTCAAAAAACTAAAAATATTATTTACACAACTCGTATTCCTACAAATGCGCATATAATTATCTCATTTAGATTGAGTTAAAATTTGACCTATCGTATATATAAAACTATTTACATTATTAATAAATTAAAAATTGTCATATCATTAATAAAAATAATATTTTAAAAAAATAAGTGACACCATCCAATTATTGTTTATTGAACAATAAATAAAAATAAAAGAAAAGACTCACTGGTGATAATTTAAAAAAGAAATCTTAACACCAACCGAAAATTAGGATAATCTCAAAAGTATTAAGAAGAATTAACGAAGGTTTGTTCAGTATATAGCCAGATGGTATCAAAATTAAATCTAGGTTATTTCATTTAATTTTTTTCTTTAATAAAATTTGTATTAACATTTTTCTAATAATATTCTCTATAAATATAACTATATAAACATCATTTTTTAATTATTATAATGACACAAAATTTTAAATTATAACATTTTTATAAATTATTCAATTTTTTTTACTAGTAACCTAATCTTAATAGCTCTCTGTTTTGGTTACGAAATATATCCAAGCACTTTGTTAGAAAAATAAAAAAAGGTGTGTTTAAAAAAATCCAACATTCTACATTAGCATTATACTTAAATCTTAAAATTTAAGCCGATACCACTTATTAAGGTTGAAGCTCGTTAGCTCTTAATAGCTTTTTTTGTTTTTGTTTTTTGGTATTTAGCTCTTAATAGCTTTTTATATAAGCATTATGCAAACAATAATATTCCTCTTAAAGTCAGATACCCAAATGAATCAATCAAATTCAAGAACCGTACCCAAAAAAGTACAATGTACCTTAGCCCTAATGAAACAGTGACTCAAGGACCCAGGCACGCAGCTTCTGCCTTCAACACGTGCCCAGTTCCTTCTCGTCCTCTATTATTAATTTATTGTCATGATTCATGAGAGAGAGAGAGAGAGATTGTCGGTGCTTCAAATAAATACTGTATCCCCTGAGTCTGAGTCTCTGATTTCATTACTGATATACACGATGACTATATTGGGCTGTGATCTCCGCCGGTGGTTGAGGTGCCGTCACTTCTTTTCCAAATTAAGCTTTACTCATAAAGGAATAAAAGAAAATATACTTCCATAAATTATATGTGTCATACAGTGTGTTGATGAGCCATGTTAAATATGACCTTAATTTTTATTTAAAGTTTTGATTAGATTAATTTTTAAGGTTTGGATTTGATTATATTGGTGTCCGAGTTACATCGGATTAGAATCATGTGAATTCGATTAACAAACATATAATATTTTTTTATGGAATGTTTTGATTTTTTTTTATTTGTATAAATTTAATTGTATTTAATATTTTTTGCTCATGTCAATATCTAATTTAATTGATAATTATATAATAAGTGAAAAACTTATTAACTAAAATTATAGAGAGTCACAATTAGAGGTGTTAAAATGGGTTGAGTCTATGGGCTAGCCCGAATAACTTGACAAAAAGTGTGGGTTGGGTTGATGAAATTTCAGCCCTAACCAACTATAAGTCAGCCTAGTCTAGCCCGAAAATAGGTTCACCCGACGAAGGCTGGCCTGCTGACCCAACTATGTGAAATTTCTTTTTTTTTTGTTATATATTTAATTTTTTTATTTTTTATTAATATATGTACTTGACTAGCTTTATTTAGATTTAAAAAAAAGAATCAAATTTAGTGAGTACATCTAAACCTTTTTTTTCTCCAATTGGAATATGTTGTTAACTTGTGTTAGTTCCTTGAATTGATTAATTTATGGTTCAAGCGATGCTTTATAGATATATCCTAAATCGTTTATGTTAAAAATAATGTAGTAAATCTTCACTATTTATGTTGATGACACTTAATATAATCTGTTATACTTGTATCTAATTTGCGTACATTATTTTTGTAGGCTTTAATTAATATAAAATTTTAATTTATCAATAACTTATTATTATAGATACAAAAAAAAGTGAAGAAAGACAAAAAAAAAGTTAATTTGAGCCCATGGGCCGGACCATCCCAACTAGCAACCCACAAGGGCGGGGATGAGCTGGTTATTTGCTAGCCCACGCACATTATGGGTTGGTCTTGCACGACCCAAGCTTGGTCCGACCCGAATTGACACCTCTAGTCACAATATTTGATCAAAGTCTAACATTTAAAAAATTTTCATAATATATATATAGAAGAAAATAATAAAAATAATAATTTATTCAATATCGGGTCGGGTTGCGGTGGGCCGAAAGGTGACCAAACCAACCCGAAAAATATATCAGGTCTAAAAGAAGCACTCGGACTCTGCTTAAGCACTTCAAGTCAGGGTCGAATTTTCAAGTTAAAACGAGTCATGAGCACCCTAATTTATAGATTAAAAAAAATTATAATAAGATTAAAATATTATTCAATAATTAATATAATATATATATATATATATAAATATAAATTTATGTAAATATCATTGTTCACTTATAACAAATAAAAGCCTCATGGATAACATTATTATTAAGAAACTTACTATTTAAATATTTATAACAAACTAGTATACATTGTCAGTATATTGAAGCACGTAAAAGTAAGGATTTACTACAATTTATTCTTCACATCATCAACACAAAATGTTGTTTTATGTTTACAGTCAAACGAATTTTAACACTTGTATCGATTATATTTTATTCATGCATTCATATCTGTGTATGAATGTTATTTTTAGTGATTTTTGTTGTGAGATTTTTTTTTTCAAGAATAAAATAAGAAAGCATCTTTTATTTTTCAAGTATATATATTTTTATGGTTTATTTGGAAAATAACATCAAGAGGGTAAAAGTGAAAGGAATGAAATATTAACCATGAATTTAAACATAATACATTTTGCATGCATTCATTCGTTGCAAATTTTCATTTGTTATTTTTAAATAAAGAATTATTTCATGTTTGGAGTAGTTTTATTTTGTATTTACAAAATAAGCTAATCCAAACGCCTGATCAAAATCATATAATTAGGGGTATTGATTCCTTTTAAAACTCCTATATTGTTGTAACAAAATGAATTATAAACAAAGCCATTGTAATATAAATTATGTTACAGCTATGCTATTTATGCATATACTCAGAAAAAAAATACAACATTTTGTGTAGAAAAAAATACAGATTAATTACTTATTTTAGTTAAAAGGAATACTAATTAATCACAAATTAAGTGTGGCTCCGTTAGCAAACTAAACTCCATATGAATGAATTTTACTTACAGTATAAGGGTTCAAATTTTATTGAAAATCCTTGTGGTTAAGGCCAAACTGATACCCGAACGAGAATTAATCCACATCCAAAGAGTATAAGAACATCTCATAGTCTTATTAAAAGAAATACTAATTTTTGAAGTAGGCCAATGGAGATAAGTCCTTAAAAGAAACTTCACTTATATGAATATTAAGAGCAGTGTCACTCTTAAGAAGAGTTTTAGGTTTACTTTTAGGCACGTTAATGAAAAATCAGCGCAAAGTACACGATCATACAAGTGCAAAAAGAGCTTCTGTTGAATTTATATAGAATTATATGTGCGATATTTTCTATTTTAACTTATATAAGAATTATGGTTTAAGCATAAAGCCACCAATAATTTTGCCACAACATTAAAATACTTATACCAAAATAAAGGTTCAAGTCAAAAGATAACATGCATAAGGTTTGAACAGTTACTTACTTGTTCAAACTAATGTTTGAATTATTCTACTGACCTAGATTATTTTGATTCGAATGCCAACATTTAAAAGAATTATTATTAAATGTAAAAAAAAAAATACTCTTAACTTATAAGCAAAAACTAAATTGGGAAGTTAGTAATTTTAGTTTCTAAAACCAATGTGTGAAAAGATAGGCGTGAGAGAAAGTCTCATATTTGTTGGTAAAATGAAAAATAAATATTTATTTTGATTTTTCAAAGATATAAATAGCATCATATTAGCCTCTATTTATAAATATATTAAATTAGTCATCCAAAAATAGATACGACATTCAATTGGTTTTTATAATAATATTAAATTAGACTTTGAATGACGAAATTGATAATATTAATTATTATTGAATGACTAATTTGATATTACCGATAAATAGATGATCAATGTGATATTTACTCTAAAAGGAATTGTGAAGTCCTTACAATAACAAATTCTTATCATATTAAAAGTATCTAAAGGGAAAGTGAAATTACGTTTAAGAGTAAACACTTATTTTAATTTTTCAAAGATACAAGTGTGTCATCAGTTAAGTTTTCTAATTAATGATGAATACATCAAAATGGTTATTTAATGTCAATTTTTAACATCAATTTAGTCATTCATTGTCTTTTTGTGACATCAAATTAGTCTTTTAATGTCATTTTTTACATTAAATTGATATTAAATTGATAATACTTATATCTTTAAAAGATTAAAATAGATGTTTACTCAAGTTTAAAAAGTGGATTGACATATAAATATATAATAAATATTATATTTAATTTCAGAAGTACAAAGAGTTTGTACGTATTAGATCAAAAGGAGATCTAATGGTTCTCATTTTTTATTTTTGTTCAGAGGGGTATTAATCTGTAATAATTGACTGTTTTATTAGTTTTAAATTCAAAATTATTGACAGTTATGTAATTATCATTTGAGAATTTATACCCATTTTAAATTCTTATTATATAAGTATATTTGATTAAAAATTGATTTATTTTTCTTCATTCTCATTTTCTCTAACTTGTTTCTTAAATAAATAAAAAAATATTCTAGAGTAGAAGTTATTAAAAATTGCTGTTTGCAAATCTCTACGTGCTTGAGATAAATTTTAAGATGATTTGCTTTTAATCTTGTAGCAAAGTTGAGATAAATTTTATCTCAATGACATTGTAATCTTCTTCATATTTTTAAGCATATACATTTTTAAAAAAAATTTCATACATATATAAGTATAAATTAATTATCACTTTCAACTACCACAGCTGAGCTACAAGTTTACATTCTTACTGCCACCATAACCAAGCATCAATAATAAGTCTATGCATTTAGATATATATCATGTTAAAAAAATTAATTAAAATTTACAAACAATTTTCATGCATATTTGCCTCAAGTATATGTATGTCAATCATGACAGTGAGTGCGAGAGTTGTTCATATTTTAGATTCAAATTTACAGATTACTTTTTTTCTCTTTTACAAACATGAGTAAAAATAACAGAATTACACAATCTAATAATTTTAAACAATTCAACCATGAAAATCACACACTTAAAACAATTACAAATATCGGATCAAGCAAGGAGTGAGCCATACTTTCAGTTTAACGGTGATTTTTGTCAAAATTCATTTCTATTGAAAGTTATCATTGGTGTAATTTATTTTGATTACTTTGACGTCACATATTTATTTGTATACATTATACGACATATATAGAAAGTCTTATTGAACAATCATATTTGTACATTGAAAATATTTTCTGAATGAGTTTTTGATAAAATAAAGTATAGTAGATTATACTTAAAATTAAAGGTAGAGATATTTAGTCAAAATTTCATTGTTAAGAAAAAACTTCTCAAAATATAGGTCAATTCTCAATTTATTCATTAATGATTTTTTGACAGAAATTTATTCATTAATGATTAAGATTTTATAAATCAAGCATTTAATTTTTTAATTTATGAGGAAGATAGATTACTCTCTACCACTCACGACAGGCACGGTGCATTTGGAATATGTCTATTATCACTTGCGAAAGTCGAATAATTTTAGCAATTGAACCAATTATTGCTGAATTTGCTTATTTTTAGTCATGATCCATGCATGCGGTAGTCTATTTTAAGTATAGATTTTAGAATTGTTTTATAAAGAGGAAGGTCGATATTGATATAAAATTGTAATTGTGTATATTTAATTGTAAAAATTTATCTATCTTGAGATTGTTAAAATACTAATTGTATAGAAATACTGAAAAAAGTGGTTATTACTGATTCATCTTTTTTTTTCTTAATCATATTTGAGGAGGGACTTGTAATGTAGGCATAAAGAGAAAATCAATTATATTATATAAATTATGATAATATTTAATTATAAATTTTAAAAATAAATAAATAAAAATCCATTTTAAATTTAATATTCAAATAATTTTAAAATTACGTAAAGAGTTTTATCTTTAATAGAAATGATAACTTTCAATAAAATTAAGTGGATATCAATATTAAATCCTATTTCTTTGTTTGAAGTTATTTTCAAAACATATCTGAATCAAATATTATATTTAAGAAACAGTTACACATATAATGAAAAATTAATATTTAATTTTTTCTTTGGTAATAATATAAAGTTATGGGGAGGGATTGCTGCTTTATTTCAAAGTTAGAGCATACTGTAAGTATTAATGTGAGTTTAAAGCATATTAGATCTATTAGAGAGGAATTGAAAGCGGTGGGGGAAAAATTAGTATTTACTCAAATTTGTTAGGAGATTAGCAGATATTGAGATGCAAGAGGATTACTCCATTATGGATTGTTTTCCATTCAACCCATAAATATAAATATTTAACAACTCATGTATGATTACTGGAAAACAAAAATATAGCAACAGCTAATATTAAATCTTAATCAAATAGTTAAGTTTTCTTATACTTTAGCTTCAATAGTCACGGTTGGAAGAAGTTATAATCCTAAACTTGTTTATTATAATAAGTATTTATAAAATATTTTTATTATATTTATATGAACTTATTAAAATAACTTTTGAAACCTTTATGAATTATTTTATACTTGTTTTCATAATCCAAATATTGAAACTTATAAAAACATGCCTTTATGAAAGTTTAAAACAACTTCCGCATTAGTTGCTTATATAAAAAAAATGTAACAAAATCAATCTTAATAAATTGATACAATTCATAATATATTTTTTTAAAAAAATCTAATCAAATAAGTATTTATATAAGTATATGTTTAACTTTATTTTAAATTACGTTTATGACAATTAAATTTATTAAATAAACAATACTTAAATAAGTATTTTTGTATAATATTTTTATCCAAACAAGGACAAATAAGTCTTGTACCCCATTTATAACTAAAAAATTAAATTAAAAAATGTTTGTGCTTATCTGTCTAGTCTCATGCATGCTCACTCTCACTCCTCCCACGTTCCTCTGCCCCCACTTCCCATCTATATTTACTCTTTCTCTCTCTCTCTCACTCTCTGAACACTGAAGAGAAAAATGGACACTCCAGCAGAATGCTTCCGCATTGATGACTTTCTCGACTTCTCCAACGAACACTTCACCAACACCACCACCGCCGCCGCCACCACCACCTCCTCCTCCACCGCTACCCATTCCCACCACCAAGCTCCGCCGCAAAACCCCTTCACCCACCACCACCACCACCAGCCCTTCTACTCCGACTTCACAACATGCCTCCCCGTAAGCTTTCAAATTTCTCGCTTTTTTCTCTTTCTCTTCATTCCGCTGTTTCCACTGTTTCTCACCTTTGTTTTCTTCCCTTCCCGCAGAGCGATGACGTGGCGGATCTCGAGTGGCTCTCACGCTTCGTCGACGACAGCCTCCACGATTTTCCGGCCACCAAGATCGCCGGATCCGCCGCGTCGTTTTCCGGCGGATCCCGATCGAGACCCAAGAAAGAGGCCGACGACGACGGAGGGTCGCCGTCGGCGGCGGCGAAGGAGGGTGGAGTGCGGAGGTGCAGCCACTGCTCGTCGGAGAAGACGCCGCAGTGGCGAACCGGACCGATGGGTCCGAAGACGCTGTGCAACGCTTGCGGGGTCAGGTACAAGTCGGGTCGGCTCGTACCCGAGTACCGACCCGCTTCGAGTCCGACTTTTGTGCTGACCCAGCACTCCAACTCTCACCGGAAGGTCATGGAGCTCCGTCGCCAGAAGGAGCTCATGCGGCAGCACCGCCACCACCAAGAGCAATGATAATTTCACCAGCATGAATGACTTCAAACTCTGCACTGCACTTGTGGGTGTTTTGTTTTTTGTTTTTCTTCGTTTTCATTGGTATTACTTATTATATATATGGCACCAATTAATATATCACCTAAACAGATTTTGCACTTTTCTTTTGTGGGTTATGGTTTCTTTTATGTTATATATGCAATGCAAGTCCTTTAAAATTTTCGTTTCCTTTCTAATTGCCATTTTGCTACTCATATTTGGGTAAAAGAATTTATTTTCGTGTCTTTTCAAAATTAATTTACTTCAGTGTTTGTGTGTGTGTGTGTGTGTGTTATATTTTCAGAGAAAAAGGGAAAATGTACTTCAGTTTTGCTTGCTTACTATTGGGGTTTTAACTTTAATCTTCAACTGATGCCTTTTGATATCTTTACCAAACGAGGCCAATTGGATACGATGATGTTGGTCAGATAATATTAGGGTTATCTTTTTTTAATGTGGTCGATATGATATTGGATATATACTTGTATGAGTTTAATTTTGAGTGTAAAGTTTTTTTACATTGTCATCCAATTATGTATTGACAACTTATTAAAAGAGTTT
Source organism: Styphnolobium japonicum (assembly GCA_023212625.1). Taxonomy (NCBI): domain Eukaryota; kingdom Viridiplantae; phylum Streptophyta; class Magnoliopsida; order Fabales; family Fabaceae; genus Styphnolobium; species Styphnolobium japonicum. The sequence goes on from JALBWW010000014.1 coordinate 7,149,787, forward strand.
GACTATTATAACAACTACCTTAAAAGTCTAATACTTTTAATGATGTGTCAGTACATGATTGGATGACAGTGTAAAGAAACTTTACACTAACAGTGGATTAAAATTAAATCCTACTTGTATGCCATGACAAGTTTAATAAAAAGAAATATTTAATTAGGTTTATCTAAATTGTTAGATATGTTGAATATACTTCAAGGTTTTAAGTTGCAATATAACATGTTTTGATAGTTATTTGGGTCACATTTAATTTACTTTTGTTGTAATTTAGCAACCACAATACAATTATTACTCAACTATATATCTACTGTTTGAAATCTTGGTAATATTATTCATATAATTGCTATGTTTGGAATTACATATAAATTTATGCATGATTGCGGAACTAATAATTCTTGTGTTTCCTTATCTGGGAAGTTCTAGCTAATAATATATATATATATATATATATATATATATATATATATATATATATATTCTCAACGGATATAGTTAGTAAGACTTAGTATACATGTATTCTATTGCTATCATGCTTTCTAAAGGGAAAAAAATGTTAAAGATTTGGAGGACTTTGATGAGTATTGTTTAATTACCTAGTTTGACATCTCATAAATGCCTTTATAGTCTAAACAAACTCAATTTATAGTTAGAATTCAATCATAGCTCTAGCCAGAATTAGTTTTACATTAAAGGGATGTGAAGACATCTCGATATTTTATAATAAAAAAATCATGTATTCATTAAAATAGTTTTATTTCTTGTTTAGTTTTTTTTTTTTTTAGGAGAAGAGAGAAGTGGGGAGATTGTCTCATTCTAAGGTGATGACTTCTTGTGTAATTTCACCATTGTTTTAAAATTTGGACCGGACTGGCCAGTCAGATTAAGAACCAAATGTGTCTTTGGTTTGGTTTTATTCAAAGAACCGGTTAGAGCATTAGACTGACATTGATTCGCCAAAATAAACCAAGCCCGAATTAAATCACTCATATCTTAAAACAAATACTTTTTTTTAATTTTTTATTACTTTTTCAGATTTTTAATTATTTTTTAAGTTTATTTTTACCTCTATTTTTTAGAAGTTATAGCTTTTGACTCGTTCATCTGATTTAAACGCATTTTATCTTGATCCCATGTAACTTTTGAGATTTACACGATGGAAAATAGTTGAATGCAATTTGGCCAACCGATTTTTCAAAAAAAAAAAACTATTATTATCAGAGTTGTGATTATTTTTAAAGAAACAGTAATGTTTCTATTAAATAAGGATTGAATCCCAATTTTTCCCCTTAAAATCTTTGTTACTCTCAACTTAAGGCTATTTTAATTATATATAATAATAAATATCATCACATGTAGTCATTTTTTGTAATTCATGTTATTACATTTACTTATATACATATATATAATTATAATTATAATTATTGTGTCATTTAGTTCGATCATTGGTTCGACTAGTTAAATCAATCGAATTATGACCCGGAGGTCTCACAAGTTTAATCTCTAGTCTGGTTCTTAAAACATTAACTTTGATCTTTTATACATTGTTTTAAAAATCGGACCGGAGCAGAAACTAGATGTGTTTCCGATCTAGTTTCACCCAAAGAATCGACTAGGGTATTGAACCATAATTTAACCGTCAAAACCAGATTGAACCAACGAACCATTTGAACCAGAAAAGGTTCTTAACTTTTATTTTAATTATTCTATTTCTTTTCAAATTTTTTATTATTTAAAACATAATTAGTTTTTTAGGTATTATGGTTATTTTTTTAAATAAGGATCAAATCCCAATTTTCTTAAAAAATTCTGTTACTCTCAAATACAATAATAAATATCAATACATGTAGTCAATTTTTGTAATTTATGTTGTTAGACTTACTTATATATATATATATATATATATATAAATTTTATATATAATTATAATTATTACGTTATCCGATTTGACTACCGATTAAACCAATCGAACTATGACTTAGAAGTCTCTTTAGTTCGATATCTGGTCTAGTTCTTAAAACATTACTTTTATAATTAAACTTTTTAATAATATGATAATATATAACTAAATAATAATAGAAAAAATGAATTTAATTTGATCTACTGTCAGTGTAAAAAAACTTTATACTATCATTCAATTACGTGTTGACAAATCATTAAAGGAGTTTGACTATTACAACAACTACCTAAGAAGTATAACTCTTCTATTAATGTATTAACATATTATTAAATGACAATATAAAAATTCTTTACACTAATAATTGATCAAAATTAAAGAAAAATTACACTTACGCGATGAGTGGAAGCAATATATTTATAATATAACATATTTCCTGTACCTAGCAACAACGAAAATGATATAATTTGTATTCTCACGTCAAATTGCTAAAGAGTCCGTGATTAGAGTTACTGAAAATCAATATATATATATATATATATATATATATATATATGGGGAAGGATCAACTTATACCGATATAAGACTTGATCACTCTTACACCACTCAATAATATTATTTAATTAATAATTTGTTGCATGTCCACGTGCATGGGATCATAGTCAATCTAATCTATGAGCATATAAAAACATTTAATTAAATGTAGTTTATATATATATATATATATATTATTTAATTAATAATTTGTTGCATGTCCACGTGCATGGGATCATAGTCAATCTAATCTATGGGCATATAAAAACATTTAATTAAATGTAGTTTGTATATTATATACAAACAATAATATGTAGAGTCTAGATACAACAACACCCTCGTAAGCAATATTTTAAGTAAGATTTTTTTTTATTACTCCCTCGAATCGAAATGAAAAATAAGACATAAAATGATAAGGGGAGTACAATTCCATACGGCATTATATCAAATGCTTTTTTTTCCCGTGTTAGTGAGATTTTATGAGAAAAAGGAAATAGGTGCTTTGTTGTTACTAAAGTTTATGAAGAAAGTCAATCTCAAAAGACTAGCTTATTAGGTGGAAGAGTCTCATGACTTAAGTACTATATTGAGTTGTTTTTTCTTAACAATATAAGACATATTATTGCATACTCATTTGAAAGTCGGTATATGCAACGACACACCTTGGCTGATCACTCTAAATACCCACCCAAAATAACTTTCACTTTCACCCGTCTAGTACAAATAATCCTTTTCATAATCACTCCTTTCCAGATCTCCCACATGCTTCAGTTTTGCTTGCTTACTATCTTAGTATCTTTATTGTTGAGGTTTTAAAGCTTCAACTACCATTTGATGCCTTTCTACAAGTTCACTAAACTCATATCCTAAGAGCGAGAGAGTAAAATAGCGGCATAGGAGGCCAAAAGGCCAATTGGATAGAATAAGGATGCTCTCGTAGAGTTGTGTTGCTGGGAAGCAACATGTCTATTTATTTTAAATAAATTTATGGATTTATTGTCATTTATAAAATTCACCATAATCTCGAATTCAAAGTAACAAAGTTCGTTATTGTTAGGCTTAGATATATGTTCAGACCTAAAATAATTAAAAAGAAATTATACGTCTGAAAGATAAGAGTCCAATTAACATTCAATCATATAAGAAAACTCAATCAAGGTTGCTAAGATAGAAAGAAGTTTTTCAAAACAAATTAATAAAATTTTATTTAAAATCAACAATTTTTCAAGAAAGATTAAATGAATTAGCTATATTATCAATTGAAAAAAAAAATGTTAGAAGAACTTGACTATACAAGTTTAATTAGGAATTGTGCTTCTCAAAATGTTAGAATATAAAATTTTAATAAAAAAATTGAGTAAACTAGCAATTTGGTCCCTGAAAATATCTTGCATTTGCAATTTAGTCCCTGAATTTATTTTTACATATAAGTTAGTCCTTAAAATTTTAAAACACATAGCAATTTAGTCATTTTGTTATTTCTCCTTCCAAAATTAAACGGTAACATGTGATGTGGCGTGTTAAGTGTTTACGTATACCGTTAAATGTCACATGGCATGTTACTCCACATGCCTAGCCCTTCCAACGATGTCGTTTAGGTGATAAATATGAAACTCAACCCCCTCAGCATATCACTTAGATCTCCTAACCGACTGAGCATACCTTGCTCCAACTCATTGAAGTAAACAAGTGAAACACAAGAAGGGGAGTTGAATTGTGTTTCTTAACCTTTTTGGAAAAAACTTTTACACAGGAAGCGAAAAGCAATGGACGCAGAAAGCTTCTGAGTCCAATTGGACACTAAAGCAAATTTGAGATAAACAACTTTAAACGAAGTGAAAAAGTTCTAAGGTTTAACTCAACTATTTAGTTAGGAAAACAATGGCAATCCCCAGAAGTTAGTGAAAAAGTAAAACACAAGAGGAGGAAAGAAAAGCTTACACCAGATGTTTATCCTGGTTCACTCCCATCAACGGAGAGCTACGTCCAGTCCCTTCAACCAGAAAGATTTTCTACTAATCTTGTACAAAGATTACAAGTATTATCCACCTCTTCAGGTATACAAGTATTCTCAACCTCTTCAGGTTCTACTATTGAAGTATTCTTTTATACACAGCCTCTTCAGGCTTAAACACCAATGAATAAGAAAAGGTATAGAAGAGCTTGAGTTTTTAACTCACTACAGGTGAGGATTGAAAAATGAATCTCAAGACTTAATCTCTTTACAAGAGTTTGAATACCAAGAAGAATGAAAGCTATAATCCTTTTTATTTTTGATTTTCTCAGAAAGTTGTCACTCTTTTTCTTCTTCGAAGACAATTGTATTTATAGGGGAGAGCAAATTGAGTAGTCTTCATAAGCTTCTTCGTCCAATGGAAACATTTATTACCGTTCTGAGTGGTATTAAATGCCTAATATGAAAACGTGTAGAGTTTCTTCTGAAAAGACACTTTGATTATCATGAATGTCCAAGAATATGATAGCTTACACCTGACTTGTCTAAGCGCGCAGAAAGTTCCTTATTCGCAGGTCTTTGTAGTTGTTAGCAATGTCAGCTAAGCGGCTCAGTTGACTTATTTTGAAGTGTGCGCTGTCAGAGTCCTTCTCAGCATTTAATGAAGAACAGTTTCTTCATATTTGAAATTTGGCATTGGACGAATACTTTGAAACCTGAGCTTAGTAAGAGAAACATTGGACGATTCAAATATAATGAAACTTTGTGAAACAGTTTAAAAGGTATTGGACGCATATTAGTTTCCTTTAGCTCAGAAGAGAATGGGCGTACATACAAGTAACTGTTTGTTAACACTTTTCTTCTTAAAATAGTTACGAAACAAGTTACGTGAGTCTTTTACATATTCAATCTAAATTAAAACTTTCGTTATCTTCAAAACTCTTATGGGGTAATAATTCTTTAGAAAGAATGGTTCCAAACTTAGTTTCATAAGGTTCTTTGGTTCCAACAATCTCCCCCTTTTTTATGATGACAAAACATTTTAAATTTTGATTGAATACATAAATTTTTACACGAGAAAACACTCCCCCTAAGAACGTGCATAAAAACAGAATGGACGCACAAAGAATACAACAGGATTTAGCTAGGAGTGAGTAAGTGTCCTAACACAACGCTTAGTTTTGAGCAAAAGTTGATTTTGAGTAAAATACTTAAAGGATGGGAAAGCCAAGGACGCAGGCGTTCTTAGTGGTAAGCCAAGGATATCGTCCACCATGTAGATTGGACGAAAACACTGAAAGCTCTGGCCTAGCACCGTCACAGTTTCTTCCTTCTCTTCATTGCTTAGTCCTGATGAAGAAGCCTGTTGTTCACAATGCCAGATATGCTTTTCCTAGAAGGTCTTTGCATCCTTCTCCTCTGCCTCTCCTTTCTCCGAGATTTTCCGTAAGAATCCCAAGTCTACCTCAGGTGATTTTTGAATGCTGAAGGTAGGTTTGAAGTAGAATGGTGTTGGCAACGTGGCGTGACTCCTGTACTTCTTCAAATCCTTGTTCTTGTTCAAGTCCACCATTGGCAGTCTTGGACACACTCGATCAGGCTGAATCTTGATGGCGGTGGCAGAAGAGATGATCAGAGAATGGGGTACAAATCTCAGATTCTTTAGCAAGAGACTCCCTTTGATGACACTGACAAGGATAGTGTCATATGGACTTGCAAACTGATCCATTTCTTCCAAAGTGACTGGTTTGAAAGTGAGTTGACTGGGGAAGATATGGATTCTTGTGGAGCAGCCATCACAGCACCGGGATCTTCTTACTATGAGTGAGAGAGAAGAGTCCTTAGATTCCTATCGAGGGATTATGTGGGGGGTAACACCCACAGAGAAGGGCTTAAGGTTTGGTAAGGTTGAGAAGGTCTTTAGTGAGGATGAAGGTGAAGGTAGTTTGTATAGTAAAGGTGAGGAAGGTTTGTATGGTATGGTTTGTGTGTGTGAGAAGGGTTTAGTGTTTGATGAAGAGGAGGGTAATTGAGATGAGGAGAGATGAGCAGGAAAGGGTTCTTCAGGAGTGGACGCAGCTTTGGTTGTAGGCTTTCTTTTGATAGGGAGCTTTGTCCAAGTTCCCTTTGGAATTGTCACTTTCGATGCAACCTTCATCCTTTTCGCGATGGGTTGGTCATCGTCAGAGTCATCGTCCATTATCAGTCTTCTTTTTGGAACGGCTTGGATGGACGGTGATTTCTGCTTTGGACTCTCAGCCTTTGCAGCTTTTAAAGGCTCTTTTTGCTCAAGAAAATCTTGGACGCTTTTTAGCTTCATTCTCAGTAGATTGCTTCGTCCAAAGACTTGTTGCTCTTGGATCCGTCCAAAGATCATCTTTTTCTCTTCTATGTCTTTAGTCTCATGGGGACTAAAGATACCTTGATCTCTGAAGATCTTGGTTAGGAGGACAACATAAGATATGGTGGTCTTCTTCCATTTTCCTTGGACACTTCTCTTGAAATTTTTAAACAACAGGGAAGGGAGATTGATCTGTTGACAAAGCATGAGATGGCATAGGCATAAGGCATGGACTGTAGAAACTGAGTCTTTGGACCCTGCCTTGTGAAGTATAGCCTTGTTTAGCAGCTGATGCAGTACTCTCGCCTTGTCATGCATCTTAGATGCAGTGATTTTCCCCGTAGATGACTCCTTTAGCAAGGTGTCAAGAACAGCATCCATTCCACCGAAAGCTTTATCCCAGTCTGAGGTGATGGTGGCTCCTTCTAACCAACATTGTGTAGCATTTGAGATGGTTACTTCTGAAACTATCACTTGTTTTCCCATAATTTCTCCTCTAACTTCATTTGCAGACACAGAGGCATTTTTCCATAACATCTTCACCAGTTCCGGATAAACTTCCCCTGGTTCTCTGAAGTAGTTCTCCCAGCCAGCACCTTGAAGACTATCCAGGATGTCAATCCCACAATCTGCTAGAACAGAGGCTTGAAAGAAATATTCCACTGATACCTGATCAATCAATTTGAGACACTTATGTTAGCTTTGTATTAGGCTTTATTAGATGTTTATTGTGCCCAATATTAGTATTTTAGATGAGTTTAATGTTGTTGGGCTTCATGGGGCTTTAATGCAAATATTGAATAATTTTCGGATTTTGATGCATTTTGACCTTTCTTCCTTAGTTAGGCCATAACTTGGGACTCGGTGATCCATTTGAGGTGATCTTGGTGTCTTTGGAAAGCTAAGACAATGCTCTACAAGTTTCATGAAGAACTAAAGAGCTGGATCGGACTTCTAAGGGTCCAAAATATCCCTGCAATGCAGAGTGGATTTGCTGTCACGAAAATCTGGGCAGTGTGCACATATTGGACTACATAGTGAGTTATAGGCCTCCTCTTGGGCTGAAACTTGGCCATTGGAAAGATAAGACCCATATCTCCAACTTCACTGAAGACCAGTTAGTCAATAGATGTCGTTTTAGGCATGATAATGAAGCTACAAGTTGGTTTGAATTTGGAAACACGTTCTACCAACCTAACATGAGGTAGGTTCAGTGTTTTTAGCATATCTAGAGTTCTAAACATCCAAATGGCATGATTCTAATTGGAAAATTTCAATGAGACAACTGGCTACAACTTTCATGAAGACCTCCAAGCCAAAATGCACCGTCTAGGTGATGAAAATGAAGCCAGAAGTCGGATAAGAGTTGTTGACTAAAAGCCACCAACCATACACCAACCCACCTACCATGCACCAACCCACCAACCATGCATCAAGCTTCCATATTTGACAATTTCCATATTTTTATAGCTTGTATTCAGATTATGTACATGTACAAATTGGCTTCTAGGATTAGTATAAATAGAGCCAACCTCTTTGTATTAGAAGAATTCAATTTTAAGTAAGTTTGAAGAAAGTTTGAGTATTTGTGAGAGTTTTCTTTCTCATCTTCTCCATTCTCTTTACAATTTCGTTTTTGTTTTTTTATTTCTGAGTTCTTCCTTCCCATCCATGGAAGGCTAGGCTCTCATAATCAATCCAAGGGATTAGCCATCTTGATGTTTAATTTGGAGATCTTGTTTTGCTTGTTCATATTGCTTAATTGTTATTCAAGTTTCTCTTCTTCCTCTTTGATTTTTATCTTGATTGAATTGCTTAATTTGATTTAGATGTTGATGTGGTAATAGCTTTATTATCATGTATTCAAAGAGGATCACATAGAATAAACAATTTATTAAAGCTTTTTGATGGATTGTTTAGCTTGGTTAAATTCTTGATCTTAAGTTAATCTCTGTTTGGATGGTGCTTACTTTATCTAACCTTGGTTAATTAAATCCTAGATGCTTATCTAGTAGAAGATTCTTGGATCATGTTGAGGCGTCTTGATATGATCTAAGGCTAAGAACACGGTTAGCAATTAAGTGAATTCCTTGTGATCAATGATGGATTAAACTTAAGATCGGTAAAATTTCATTGGATTGGTTAATTTGTTAATTACTTTCCTTTAATTCAATTAGTGTATTATCTTTTCAAATCATCAAAACCCCCCTTTTAATTATCTTGATCTGATTAAATCTTTGTTCTTTTTGGATCCTTGAAAGACGATTCGGTTCATGCTCTATACTACAAATTAGTTTGCGAACCGGTAAATTTTATTTATTTGACGGGTCTCGACAACCTCTTGTCAATACCTCAGCTTCTTCAACTTTAAGAGTCCTTCCTCCGGCCATTTCTTAGAGCTTTGTGAAAGGATTTTGAAAAAATTTGAGAAGAGAGAAAATTTGTTGAAGGTTTTTCAGCAAAGGGTTTCTCAAACACTTGAAAATGTAAAAACTTGATCTTGAAAAGAAATGAGATATTTATAAGAGAGCAGAGCTTATACTGAAGGGTTTCTAGAAAGAGAAGGTGAATCGTTTTTCAAACATCACAATAAATGTGTATTAAAAGTAACTATCACGTCCGCAGTAAAAAGTAAATTCTGTGACCTTTCGAAAACTGACTCAGCGTGGGAAATTTGAAAAGATTCAAATGAGACAAAAGGAATGTTAATATTTAAATGCAACAGAAATATCAACTCAACCGAGAAAACACCACATATATTGTGAACACCTAAATTTGTCCGGGTCCTTTTTTTTCTCTCTTATAGCAAAAATAAATAAATAAATAAAAATCAAATTTATTTTAGTTAATGACCAAAAATCCAAAAAAAAAAGCAAAAAATTAAAAAATTAAAAAAAAAAGAGAAATCCCTTTTAGCCAAAAAAAAAGAAAGAAAAGAAAAGCTTTAATCTAATTTATTGCAAAAATCAAAAAAATGATAAAATTAAAAAAAAAAGATGATAAAAAAAAAAGAAAAATTATTCAAGTTTTTATCTTACCCATCTTCCTTAACCCAAGCCCAAAGCCAATTTCCCTAACCCATACATTACCCGGTCCAACCCAAACCCCAACCCGGTCCGGTTTTTCGACCCGACCCAACTCCCCCTTCCCCCTTCCTTTTTTTTCTCTTCTTTTCTTTTTCTTTTCTCTCCTTCTCTTCTCTTCCCGCTCCTTCCCCCTTTCTTTTTCCCTTTTTTCTTTCCCCCCATCATTCCTCTACCCCACGCCCCCACCTTTCCCCATTTCCCTTCCCTTTTTCTTTTCTTTTCTTCTCTTCTCTTCCCCGACATCTCTCCCCCCTTCCCCCTTTCTTTTTCCCCTTTCTTCTTCTCCCCCATCATTTTCTCTACCCCACGCCCCCACCTTTCCCCATTTCCCTTTCCCTTCCCTTTTTCTTTTCTTTTCTTCTCTTCTCTTCCCCAACATCTCTCCCCCCTTCCCCTTTCTTTTTGCCCTTTCTTCTTCTCCCCCATCATTTTCTCTACCCCACGCCCCCACCTTTCCCCCTTTCCCTTTCCCTTCCCTTTTTCTTTTCTTTTCTTTTCTTTTCTTCTCTTCCCCGACATCTCTCCCCCCTTCCCCATTTCTTTTTCCCCTTTCTTCTTCTCCCCCATCATTTCTACCCCCAACGGCAAACACCCTTCCCCCTTCTTCCTTTTTTTTTTCTTTCCTCTCTTTCCCTTCCTCCTCCCAACGCCAGAACGACCTTTCCCCTTTTCCCCCTTCCTTTTTTTCTCTTCTTTTCTTTCTTCTCCTTCCCTTCCGCCCCTCTCGGCAGATTTTTTTTTCTCCCACTTGTGTTGCTCCCATCTGCACCGAGCCAGCTTGCATCTCAGCTGCACCCTTCCCTCAGATCAAGACCTGCAACCCCCTGCAGGATCGTGCACAAAGAATAAAAAGCAGAGGACCAAGAGGTAAAGAGATTCGCTGCAAGGGCGCACGTCTGTGGGTAACTCTCATTCAGTTTTTATTTTATTTTATTTTATTTTATGTTATTTTATGTGTATTAAATTGGCTAAAATGTTTGAGATATCAGTATTTTGATTGATTGTTGTTGTTGTGTTTCGATTGCCCTACTGGAATGTATAAGAAATCCTGTTGTGTTTGGTGTTCAAATTTGTTTGAACTTGTGTTATGTTGGATGGCATTAACTGGGCCCTGATGGTGTTAATTTTGTTTGTTGCCGTGTGTGGTGCGTTGTTATTTGCATGATAACTAAGTGCTTATTATTACATAGATTACTTGCATTCTGTGTTTATAGGTTTTGATTGAATCCGGGGTTTCATTCATTTTTGCCTTTGGGTTGACTGAGAGCATTCCGGGAGAGGAATAAAAAAAAATTAAAAAAAAAGAAAAGAAAAAGATGCTGTTTAGTTTACGTTGGAATTGGTAGGGTGGGGGAAAGTAAAAAAAAGTTAAAAATAAAAAATATAAAAAAAATAATAATAAATTAAAATAAAATAAAAAAGAAAAGAAAAAGATGCTGTTTAGTTTACGTTGGAATTGGTAGGGTGGGGGAAAGTAAAAAAAAGTTAAAAATAAAAAATATAAAAAAATAATAATAAATTAAAATAAAATAAAAAAGAAAAAAAAAGATGTTGTTTAGTTTACGTAGGAATTGGTAGGGTGGGAGAAAGTAGAGAAAAAGTTAAAAAAAAATATAAATAAAAAATAATAATAATAATTAAAAAAGAAGAAACAAAAAAATAAATAAAAAATATATATGCTGTTTAGTTTACGTAAGAATTGGTAGGGTGGGGGAAAGTAAAATAATAATAATAATAATAGAGAATAAATAAATAAATAAAAAATAAAAATATATGCTGTTTAATTTACGTAGGAATTGGTAAGGTGGGGGAAAGTAGAGAAAAAGTAAAAAAAGTAAAGAAAAATAGAGTAAAAAAAACGTAATAAGAAGAAAAGAAATGAAATAAGGATTAAATTGAAAAGTTGAAGTAAAAAAAATGTTGAGAATAATATTTTCTTCTAGTTACGGTGATTATTTTATGGTTTTACGGTTCTTGTTTTATTCCCTCTTGAATACGTTGTTTGTCTTTTTTTCAGATTTTAGTATTATTTGTTTGATCTTTTTTTTATAAGAAAAGGGGAGTAGAATATTAATCAAATAAACAACCCGATGTCATAATATTTAACTGTCTTCAGGGTCAGGTCCCACTAGGCAATATTTTGGGGTGAATCAGTGAGTTTAGTATCACCTTTCACCCCCACTTACAGCAAACCAATAATTTATTTATTTTTCTCTAAGTGGTCCAATGCCGCTAATAACGTTAGCTGTCTTCAGGGATCAAGTATCCACTAGACAAATATTTAAGGGTGAATCAGTGAGCTTAGTATCACTTTTCACCCTACTTAGTACAAACTAATATAAGGTTTTTTTTTAAGTGGCCCAACACCATAACAATTTGCGATAGTCGTCTTCAGGGGTCAAGTACCCACTAGACGTTTGCTTATGGTGGATCAGTGAGTTTAATACCAATTTTCACCCCATTTAGGACGCGTTAATAAAATTTTATTTTTCTAATCAAATCCTTTTATCCAATCAATTCTTTTTCTTTTAATCAACTAAAGCAATACTTTTCACAATTAAAATTAATCAATGTATAATTTTTATTTTTTTATTTATTTTTTTTAAAGAGAACTACGTGGCTTTGAGTTCTCCATTGCACCAGGGGATACGTAGGCCCGCAAGTCAAGCCAAATTTGTAAATTTTCGTAATTTAATTTAATTCTTAATCATAAACTTGCGTTTCGATTTGTAAATATTCTATTTATTTTTTTGCTCAATTTTTCTTACGTTGTTTTAAAGGGGGTAAAATAGATTTCATTTTGGGTTTTAAAATTCGCACAACTAGCTTAAGGTAACCGTCTTAGGACGGATGTATCAGGGGTGCCGTGGGATTAAGTTTCCACCCTTCCCTGTGCATAATCGACTCCCGAACCCTACCTGGTTTTCGCAGACCTTTTCTTTTTCTTTTGTTTTATTTTAAATCCATTTTAAAAGGGTTTTGCCAGTCATTTACCCTACCCAATAAAAGATTGGTGGCGACTCCATTGTTATGTTATTTTTCTTAAACAACTACTATTTTTGCTCTCGCCGCTTCCCGTCGCGATTATTTTCCGGTCGTGACAGATGGCGACTCCACTGGGGACTGGTTGGAGAGTCAAGCCTATTCGAGTTAGTTGTGCAAATTTTATAACCCTTAAAAGTCTGTTTTTTCCCCCCATTTATTTGCTTCTATTTATTTTCGTCATATTCTTAATCGTTGTACCTCTCGCTTGTAAATATTCATTATTAGCTTTGCTTTACTACATTTATTTTCCTTTGTCAATATCTCGCTCTGTATCCAAGATTTTATTTATCACTTGTATATATGCTAACTGTGAATGTTATGTTCGTCCTTTTACTCGTTATACTTTAGGATAGACGATCGTTAATTCTGTTGAATATTTGTTGTATATCTGTTGTGTTCTGTGGTGTCTGCAGGATGGGGGGTAGTTTCTTAAGTTTGTACAAGTTTGTATGCTCCCATCACACACTTCATTCTTCACCTACCTCACACACTTTTCGTGCTCTATACCCGAGCTCGTGCGACCCCTAGGGCTAGTCGAAGGATTGACTTAGTCATTAGTTGGCCCCGTGCCTTCTTGACAATGGTTGACTCTTCACCCAGATTGTACTTGGTTTCTTGAAATGACCATGATCAGAGGGTTCATCCCTACTTCATGGCTAATTTCAAGAAGCTAAATCCTTATCCTTTGGATGGGGGCAGTCTGGGGACCGTTTCCGTCTAAGATCTAAAACCATCTCAAAAACCCTGCACTACTAGAATAAGCCTAGTCGCCACTCGAATTAGAGTTCTATCTCTAGGAACCTCCAGCCACAGGCTCTACCATGTAGGACACAAAGGGAGCATAAGTTTTTTTTTTTTCTGTAGCATCTGTCTTTACATTCCAGGCATCAAATAAATACAAATTTTCGGGTTCGGTAAAATTGTTCAGTTCACTAATATGAAAAATCACGTTGGAAAGTTTTCCATACTCGAATGAGTTTTGATCGAAAAAATGCAATCATCATTAGTGGACCAACAATTTCTGAATCCAAAAAAAAAAAATCTTTTTTTCTTTTTTTGAATAATTTTTCAATAGCATTTTCAATTATAAACATGTCTTTGTAAAAATAAAAAATGTGTTCAGCTCATCTTAGCATCATTATTGGCAAAACAAAAAAAAAGGACTTTTTCATAATCTCTTAGCATAGTTTCTACATCATGTCATCTTAACATGAATTGTTGCAAAAAAAAAAAACAAATGTGTGTTCATTTCATTTTAGCTTGTGTTTTGTGCATCTTATAAAAAAAAAACAAAAAACAAAACAAAACAAAAAATATTGATGAAAGCTTTTGTCATTAGTCAATGAATTTTGTTGGCTCCAGCTATGATGGCTTTGCAAATGGTGAAGGAATTTTTGAAAAGGGACATAGAATGTGCTACTAGGCAAGGGGCTTTATTTTCCTGACTTTTACAATCGTATTGGAATGAAAATTTGCGAACAAATTTGTCTGGAGCTTCGAAAGCTAGGTTTCTTAATAAACCAATAGTTTTCATGAAATGATAAAATTCACAATTCATTTTCTAAAATGCAAGTCGGTAAAAGTCGAAAGCTTTTGAAAAAAAAAGAGGATGAAGAGAGGCAAAGAAAAAGAAAAAAGTCAAGAAAATAAAGTTCCTGTTGGTAGCATGATGCGAATCCTTCACCATATTTTTGGAATAAGTGAGAGTTTTAGGATGTAACACAGTTCGAGCCAACAATTTGTTGATAAGTGCAAAAAAAAAAGGGGTTCAATTCATGTTTCTTTTTTTGGGTCTTTATCCTCATAGAAAATTTTGAACCAGTGAGCATCTAAGGAAAACAAAGACCAATCAAACTCGTATCCGCTGTACAAGAACCCGTGCTAGACTCTTTAGGATGGAAGAAGGAAACCAGGTGGAAGGAAGAAACCTCACAAGGGAGGTAGATGAGGTAAGGGGAAGGCTGGTTGAGATGGCAGAGACCCAGAGCAGAATTGAAGGGATGTTACGGGAGATGCGCGAGTCTCGTAGTGGGACAACCGGGAGACCTATATTTTCTGAGGTAAATACACAAGCACCTCCAGTCTTTGTTGTGATGACGACTCCACTACAGTTCGACATCGGTGCTGGTTTCCCACAAGGGGTGTATGCTAACAATGAAGGAGAAACCTATGGCCACCAGGGCCCAGTGTTCCAAATGGTACCTCCACACACAACGATGCCCATCGGGGAGGGGTATCAGGATGTAGAAAGCGGACAGGCTAGAGCTTTTGCATATGTCAATCCTGCTTGGGGACAAATTCCAATGTCCGCTCAAGGGCAACCACTGAGGATCCCAGCTAATCCAGGAATTAACGTCGAGAAAGAGAGGACAATGGATGAGCTGATTAGAAAATTGCAACAGCAAGTCAAGGCAATCCAAGGCCCTAGCTTGTATGGGTCGGTGGAAATCAATGAGTTGTGCCCTGCAGTTGACGTAGTTATTCCAAGGGATTTTACGACCCCAGATTTATGCAAATATGATGGAAGGGCCAACCCTCTGCTTCACCTGAAAACTTATTGCACTCAGATGGCCATCTGGTCTCGGGAAGAGAATTTTCTAGTCAGCTTCTTCCATGAAAGTTTAACTGGTCCAACCCTAGAGTGGTATATCCAATTGGATCGTTCTAGGATCACCGGCTGGAAGGATTTGACAGACTCATTCATCAATCAGTACAGATTTAACTTGGATGCGGCTCCAACCAGAGAACAACTAGGGGCTATGGAGAAGAAGCATGACGAGAGTTTTAAGCGGTATGCTCAAAGGTGGAGAGCTCTTGCAGCACAAGTTTTGCCGCCACTGATATTTTCTGAGATGTGTTCCTATTTCTTAGGGACCTTGGGTACTTTGCTCATAGAGTTGATGGCCGGAGCAACTTACAGGGATTTCGCCGAATTGATCTCAGCTGGGGAAAGAATAGAAATCTTGACGAAGGCCGGTAAATTATCTGCTGGAAATGTCATTAATGAGTATCCCAAGGAAGAGCGATATCCAAAAGAGAGGGAGGTTGAGGTGAGCAATGTACATCATTGGCAGTCCTCCCCACCTCATAAGCCATCATTTCCTTCCACTAACCGAGCTTCTCTAACGCTTGTATCCTATCATCAGCCTTCGGCCAATATCTCTCGTCAAGATAATCACCTTCCACCATCCTATCCATATACTTTGACTCATCCACCTCATGCCAACTTTTTACCTACCTGTTCACAGAATCAGCCTAACCATCTCTATCCTCCATCAAATTCACAAAAACAAAAACGCTTTCGTCCTCGGCCACCACCATTCCCGGAATTGTCAATCTCAAATTCCGAGTTGTTCCAAAGGCTGTTGAATGCCAATTTGGTTGCACAATCACCTCTACGCCTGATGACACCTCCATTCCCAATATGGTATGATCCCAATGTTACTTGTGAGTTTCACATGGGAGCAGCTGGCCATTCTATTGAAGATTGCGAGGGCTTTAAGAATACTGTGAGAAGGCTACTTGCCTGTGGGCGTTTGGATATCCAAGGGGAAGGAGAATTAAACATTCCCAATAATTCATTTCCCAACCACTAAGGGACGGCTATGCTTTTCTTTCCTCCAGTGGTGAAGGACCTATGAGCTTTTGGTCTCTTGATCTGTTTAACAAGAGATTACCTTGAGATGATTGTTAAATTATACTGACTCCCTAGTCTGGTCAATGACTCATGATTTTGAACTTGTGTTAACCTTCTTGAAGCATTAATATAATGAATTTGCATGGGTTTTCAATCTCATTTGCTTTACTCGTGTACTTCATTTTCTCCCGTGTTTTTGTTCAACGTTCTTGTCATTTCATCTGCATTCTGTTTTCTTATCAATCAATTCAAAGCACCCTCCACGGGTTTGGATCCCGTGGAACTCCCACTCTAACAAAGGATTCTCGGAAACTCATTGATTGATCCTTATGGTCTGATGGACAAATGAAGTCGTGAATTCAGCAAAGATGCCAATGTTATCCAAAAGATATGAGAAAAGCGATGGATGAAAACATAACATGCCCAAGGAGGATAGCAAGAAAACATTTGTTTATGGTGAAACCTCATATGGTGGTTATCTTTTCCTTAAAAAAAAAAGAGCAAAAAAAGGGGGAGCAATGAAGTTTTAATTCTCAAAAGGTGTGGAAAGCAATAATCGGTATACACCAGTTATAATTTTGTCTCAGAAATAAATTTTTGAAAAATAAGCAATCTTGAGTTGAAATGAGGAGTGGCCATCTTTCTCTATCCAAAAAAAAATCGATCAAATCATCATCATTATCCCTTGTTACCCTATTTTGAGCCTTAAAATTTTCTTCAAAAGTACCTTGGACAAGGATCACCCCCACATCGGGGGCCGGCGCAATGTAAAGATCAGTTTTGATGGCAGTACAATTTGTATTGTTCCAAAAAAAGAAGAAAGAAAAAAAAAAGGATGTCATAGGAAAATGAATGATCGACTCGAAAAAAGAGAGAGAACAAGAAGAAAAAAGAAAAAATCATTTTTGGCCTAAAGTAAAATGTGGATCAATGTTCTTGTAAGTGCAAAAGTAAGCGGTGGTTGTCAAAATTGAAGATCCTTGATCCCAATCAACCCTTAAACACTTGTTTGAGCCTTTTATACCTTTCATTTCATATCCTTTAACCTTGGCCACATTACAAGCCTCACAAAGTCCATTCTGATCAATGATTTAATTGTTTTTATTTTTCTAAACTTTAATTCTGAGACAATATTCTTACCCTTTTGAGTTTTAGCTTATTGTTTTGAAAAAAAAAAGAAAAAAAATGAAGGAAAAAGAATAAAAGAAAAGAGCCCGTTAGGTTGAAAACCCGCAAGGGCGGCCTAAGCAAAAGTTAGGGCAAACACTTTCAGACATGATCATCACAGAAAAAGAGAGGCCTAAGGCTTGCATGCAAAAGAACTTCTAGAAGCATCGGCTCATACTGGGGCAAATTTCCTCACTTCAAATACTGGGGCAAAAGTCGTTTGTTTTCCCCTGACCCACACTGGGGCAAATTTTATTCTGTCTGCTGGCCTACACTAGGGGCAATCTTACTCAGCTCATACACTGGGGCAAGAGTTCACAGATGCTATACAAAGATAAATTCACGGAAAGTCACATCGAGAATCAATAGCTATGACGTCCAAGTTGGTGAGTGGGGATCAATCAAAAGAGAATCTGGGAATTCACACTGGGGCAATTCTTGCATACCTTCTCTTTCTTTCCCCCTCTTTGTATCATCTCTCACACCATCATCCATTGTCAACACCATGCATATATTTGAAATCCCATGTTAATCAAGAGGTTTATTCATTTCAATAAATTTCTTTCTGTTATCCCAGCAAATTCATGCATATGCATTAAGTAATGCTTCAGGCAAAGGAATGTGAGTTCAACAGTAAGATTTGACAGTCTAATGGTAATCTCCGGATAAACATTTTTGTCGGAAGAAGCTCAGAAGTCTCAATCAATGGATGAAAGCAATATCCTCGAGGGATGACCCAGCCCTAAGAGCCCCCAGCCAATGAAGGGAGGAAAATGAGTTACCGAAGTGAATGGATAAAAGGATTTGTATGTAATCATATCTAAGTGGAGGATCAACGAGCCGAGGTGAAGAGAGTCAGTGAAAAGGTTGGAAGAAGGTTTCAGTTGAATCGGGTTTGATTGGCCAACGCTTTCCAAGAAAGTATCAGATTCAAATCATTTTCTAACTAAAAGGTGTTCCCAAGTGCACTAACTCTCGAGCTCAAGACTCATTACATTCATTGCGGGCTCAAGGCCCAAAACTTTTAATTTTTAGCTCAAGACTCATTGCATCCATTGCGTCTTCATGACCCAATTCATTTATACTTCGGGCACACAACCTGCTACATTTTACTTTAGGTTCATGGCTTAATGCATTCTACTTTTCATGGCTTCTGATGTGATGACCTTGTTGTTTGTTTCCAAGTCCTTGGCTTGATGACTTTTCCAGGTCCTTGGCCTGAGGATTTACTTCATGGGTGCGTTGGCCCGTTGCATTTCATTTATGCATGTTAAATTTGCCATTTACTTTTCCAGGTCCATAGCCTTACACATATCCAGTTTGCAGGCTCGACCACTGTCATTTAATTTTTCAGGTCCATAGCCTTGCACATATCCAGTTTGCGGACTCGACCATTGTCATTTAATTTTCAGGTCCATAGCCTTGCACATATCCAATTTGCAGGCTCGACCACTGTCATTTACTTTTCCAGGTCCGTAGCCTTGCACATATCCAGTTTGCGGGTTCGACCATTGTCATTTAATTTTCAGGTCCATAACCTTGCACATATCCAGTTTGCAGGCTCAACCACTGTCATTTACTTTTCCAGGTCCATAGCCTTGCACATATCCAGTTTGCGGGCTCGACCATTGTCATTTAACTTTCAGGTCCATAGCCTTGCACATATCCAGTTTGCGGGCTCGACCATTGTCATTTAATTTCCAGGTCTTCAGCCTCGTACATATCCAGTTTACGGGCTCGATCATTTGCCATTTAATTTCTCCATAGCCTTGCACATATCCAGTTTGCGGGCTCGACCACTGTCATTTAATTTTTCAGGTCTATAGCCTCGCACATATCCAGTTTGTGGGCTCGACCATTTGTCATTTACTTTTCCAGGTCCACAGCCTCGTACATATCCAGTTTGCGGGCTCGACCACTGTCATTTATTTTTCCGGCCTGCAGCCTCGCACATATCCAGTTTGTGGGCTCGACCTTTTGCCATTTAATTTTCCGGTCCATAGCCTCGCACATATCCAGTTTGTGGGCTCGACCATTTGCCATTTAACTTTTCCATGTCCATAGCCTTGCACATATCCAATTTGCGGGCTCGACCATTTGTCGTTTAATTTTTCAGGTCCATAGCCTTGTACATATCTAATTTACATGCTCGACTATTGTCGTTTACTTTTTCATGTTCACAGCCTCGTACATATCCAGTTTACAGGTTTGACCTAATGTAATTTACTTTTCGGGTACAAGGGCCCATTGCTTGTAAATTTTTGTTGTTTATTTTCAGGTGTTTCAGTCCCGCTGCATTCATCTTTGCATTTTAAATCCCATTTATTTATTTTCGAGTGCATTAGCCCGCTGCATTTAATTTCTGTCAGTTTAAATCCCCATCATTCGTCTTTATGTTGCGTTACCATTGCAATTAGGTCCCTACCATCAGTGTGTCTGCTTATTGGGTTTTAATTTGTATCATTTATCTTTGATCGTTTTTCTTTATAGTTTAATCTTATGTAATATTCCTGTCAAAGCTTTAAAAGAAGAATTTTCAACAAAAAAATGTATAAACAAAAAAATCAATCAATCAAAAAGTGTTGTTGAAAATCGAGAACAGTTTTATTCTAGAATTTTTAGTGCCGTAACCATCTTGTTGGTCCCGTTTTGCATCTTCGGACAAATTAGGAGTTCATGTCTTTACTCGTTTCTTACAACGATAATACGAAAAGCTAAGGTTATTCGTATCCCTTAGTAAGAAACTTGTAAAGAGAGGCAACTGTGAACACCTAAATTTGTCCGGGTCATTTTTTTTCTCTCTTATAGCAAAAATAAATAAATAAATAAAAATCAAATTTATTTTAGTTAATGACCAAAAATCCCAAAAAAAAGCAAAAAATTAAAAAATTAAAAAAAAAAAGAGAAATCCCTTTTAGCCAAAAAAAAGAAAGAAAAGAAAAGCTTTAATCTAATTTATTGCAAAAATCAAAAAAATGATAAAATTAAAATAAAAAAAAAGATGATAAAAAAAAAAGAAAAATCATTCAAGTTTTTATCTTACCCATCTTCCTTAACCCAAGCCCAAAGCCAATTTCCCTAACCCATACACTACCCAGTCCAACCCAAACCCCAACCCGGTCCGGTTCTTCGACCCGACCCAACTCCCCCTTCCCCCTTCCTTTTTTTTCTCTTCTTTTCTTTTTCTTTTCTCTCCTTCTCTTCTCTTCCCGCTCCTTCCCCCTTTCTTTTCCCCTTTCTTCTTTCCCCCCATCATTCCTATACCCCACGCCCCCACCTTTCCCCCTTTCCCTTCCCTTTTTCTTTTCTTTTCTTCTCTTCTCTTCCCCGACATCTCTCCCCCCTTCCCCCTTTCTTTTTCCCCTTTCTTCTTCTCCCCCATCATTTTCTCTACCCCACGCCCCCCACCTTTCCCCCTTTCCCTTTCCCTTCCCTTTTTCTTTTCTTTTCTTCTCTTCTCTTCCCCGACATCTCTCCCCCTTCCCCCTTTCTTTTTCCCCTTTCTTCTTCTCCCCCATCATTTCTACCCCCAACGGCAAACACCCTTCCCCCTTCTTCCTTTTTTTTTTCTCTTCCTTTTTTTTTTCTTTCCTCTCTTTCCCTTCTTCCTCCCAACGCCAGAACGACCTTTCCCCTTTTCCCCCTTCCTTTTTTTCTCTTCTTTTCTTTCTTATCCTTCCCTTCCGCCCCTCTCGGCAGATTTTTTTTCTCCCACTTGTGTTGCTCCCATCTGCACCAAGCCAGCTTGCATCTCAGCTGCACCCTTCCCGCAGATCAAGACCTGCAACCCCCTGCAGGATCGTGCACAAAGAATAAGAAGCAGAGGACCAAGAGGGAAAGAGATTCGCTGCAAGGGCGCACGTCTGTGGGTAACTCTCATTCAGTTTTTATTTTATTTTATTTTATTTTATGTTATTTTATGTGTATTAAATTGGCTAAAATGTTTGAGATATCAGTATTTTGATTGATTGTTGTTGTTGTGTTTCGATTGCCCTACTGGAATGTATAAGAAATCCTGTTGCGTTTGGTGTTCAAATTTGTTTGAACTTGTGTTCTGTTGGATGGCATTAACTGGGCCCTAATGGTGTTAATTTTGTTTGTTGCCGTATGTGGTGCGTTGCTGTTTGCATGATAACTAAGTGCTTATTATTACATAGATTACTTGCATTCTGTGTTTATAGGTTTTGATTGAATCCGGGGTTTCATTCATTTTTGCTTTTGGGTTGACTGAGAGCATTCCGGGAGAGGAATAAAAAAAAATTAAAAAAAAAGAAAAGAAAAAGATGATGTTTAGTTTACGTTGGAATTGGTAGGGTGGGGGAAAGTAAAAAAAAGTTAAAAAAAAAATAAATTAAAATAAAATAAAAAAGAAAAGAAAAAGATGTTGTTTAGTTTGCGTAGGAATTGGTAAGGTGGGGGAAAGTAGAGAAAAAGTTAAAAAAAATATAAATAAAAATAATAATAATAATAAAAAAAGAAGAAACAAAAAAATAAATAAAAATATATATGCTGTTTAGTTTACGTAAGAATTGGTAGGGTGGGGGAAAGTAAAATAATAATAATAATAATAGAGAATAAATAAATAAATAAATAATAAAAATATATGCTGTTTAGTTTACGTAGGAATTGGTAAGGTGGGGGAAAGTAGAGAAAAAGTAAAAAAAGTAAAGAAAAAGAGAGTAAAAAAAAACGTAATAAGAAGAAAAGAAATGAAATAAGGATTAAATTGAAAAGTTGAAGTAAAAAAAATGTTGAGAATAATATTTTCTTCTAGTTACGGTGATTATTTTATAGTTTTACGGTTCTTGTTTTATTCCCTCTTGAATACGTTGTTTGTCTTTTTTTTAGATTTTAGTATTATTTGTTTGATCTTTTTTTTATAAGAAAAGGGGAGTAGAATATTAATCAAATAAACAACCCGATGTCATAATATTTAACTGTCTTCAGGGTCAGGTCCCACTAGGCAATATTTTGGGGTGAATCAGTGAGCTTAGTATCACCTTTCACCCCCACTTACAGCAAACCAATAATTTATTTATTTTTCTCTAAGTGGTCCAATGCCGCTAATAACGTTAGCTGTCTTCAGGGATCAAGTATCCACTAGACAAATATTTAAGGGTGAATCAGTGAGCTTAGTATCACTTTTCACCCTACTTAGTACAAACTAATATAAGGTTTTTTTTTAAGTGGTCTAACACCATAACAATTTGCAATAGTCGTCTTCAGGGGTCAAGTACCCACTAGACGTTTGCTTATGGTGGATCAGTGAGTTTAATACCACTTTTCACCCCATTTAGGACGCGTTAATAAAATTTTATTTTTCTGATCAAATCCTTTTATCCAATCAATTCTTTTTCTTTTAATCAACTAAAGCAATACTTTTCACAATTAAAATTAATCAATGTATAATTTTTATTTTTTTATTTAATTTTTTTTAAAGAGAACTATATGGCTTTGAGTTCTCCATTGCACCAGGGGATACGTAGGCCCGCAAGTCAAGCCAAATTTGTAAATTTTCGTAATTTAATTTAATTCTTAATCATAAACTTGCGTTTCGATTTGTAAATATTCTATTTATTTTTTTGCTCAATTTTTCTTACGTTGTTTTAAAGGGGGTAAAATAGATTTCATTTTGGGTTTAAAAATTCGCACAACTAGCTTTAGGTAAATCGTCTTAGGACGGATGTATCAGGGGTGCCGTGGGATTAAGTTCCCACCCTTCCCTGTGCATAATCGACTCCCGAACCCTACCTGGTTTTCGCAGACCTTTTCTTTTTCTTTTGTTTTATTTTAAATCCATTTTAAAAGGGTTTTGCCAGTCATTTACCCTACCCAATAAAAGATTGGTGGCGACTCCATTGTTATGTTGTTTTTCTTAAACAACTACTATTTTTGCTCTCGCCGCTTCCCGTTGCGATTATTTTTCCGGTCGTGACATATATCAACAAATACAAACCTTGTTGGACGCAGAGTATCAATGGACGCAAGAGATGTCAACTCTTTACAAAATGCATACTTAAATGCTTTCTAATAAAATTAAATCTTTCCTCAGTGAGGGGTTTTGTAAAGATATCAGCCCATTGATTATCTGTATCCACAAATTGAATATCAAATACACCTTTTTGGATGTAATCTCTTATAAAGTGATGTTTAATTTCAATGTGTTTTGCTCTTGAATGTAAAATGAGATTCTTTGATAAGTTAATTGCAGCAGTATTATCACAGAGTAAAGGAATCTTACTTTCAAAGATGTTGTAATCTTCCAATTGATGTTTGATCCAAAGTAATTAAGAACAACAATTGGACGCAGAGATATATTCAGCTTCGGTTGTTGAAAGAGCAATAGTGCTTTGTCTTTTGCTGGACCATGATACTAGGTTTCCCCCAATGAAGTGACATCCTCCACTGGTACTTTTTCTTTCGATTCTATCTCCAGCATAGTCAGCATCACAAAAACCAACTAATCTGTACTCATGAGATGTCTTAAATAACAAACCTAGATTAGTAGTCCCTTTCAAGTATCTGAATATTCTTTTAACCGCAATTAGATGTGACTCTCTAGGATCAAATTGAAAACGTGCATAAAGACACACACTAAACATTATATCTGGTCTAGACGCAGTGAGATATAAGAGTGATCCGATCATACCTATGTATACCTTTTCGTCCACCTTTCGATCTTTATCGTCCAATCTGAGTGTGGACGATGGATGCATGGGTGTGCTCATAGTTTTGCAATCGTCCAATTTGAACTTTTTCAAGAGCTTATTTGCGTATTTTGTTTGATGAATGTAGATTCCGTCCAGTGTTTGCTTTACTTGTAAGCCTAGGAAGAATTTTAATTCTCCCATTAAACTCATTTCGAACTCCTTTTGCATCAACTTGGAAAATTCCTTGCAAAGAGATTCATCAGTAGCTCCAAAGATAATATCATCTATATAGATTTGGACTAATATAAAATGTGAGTTTTTATCTTTTCAAAAGAGAGTATTATCAACTTTTCCTTTAAAAAAGTCATTTTCCATTAGAAAAGTGCTTAATCTTTCATACCATGCTCGAGGACCTTATTTTAGTCCATACAGAGCCTTTTTCAGTTTGAAAACGTGCTTTGGGTGGTTTTGATCCTCGAAACCAGGTGGTTGCTTGACATAAACTTCTTCATTGATTATACCATTTAAGAAAGCACTCTTTACATCCATTTGATGAAGTCTCATTCTATGATGAGCAGCAAATGAAAGTAAGATGCGTATGGCTTCTAGTCTAGCTACAGGAGTAAAAGTTTCAGTAAAATCGATACCTTCTTGTTGCGAGTAACCTTGAGCAACTAACCTTGCCTTATTTCTCATAACTTTACCATCTTCATCCAATTTATTTCTGAATACCCATTTAGTGCCGATGATGGTCTTGTCTTTAGGCTTTTGAACCAGCGTCCAAACGTCGTTTCTTGTAAATTGATTTAACTTTTCTTGCATGGCTAATATCCATCCTTCGTCCAACAGAGCTTCTTCAATTTTCTTTAATTCCATTTCTGAGATGAAGGCTATATCAGAGTATTCTTTAAAAGTAGATAATGTACGCACTTTATCTTCTGGATTTCCAATGATTTGATCTTCAGGATGATATGTTTTGAAATGCCAATTTCTTTGAACTTCATTTCTTGTTGTGTTTTCCTCTCTTCTGTCATCGTCCAGAGCTTCTTTGTTTGTTGAAGATGTTCCTTCTCCTTTGTTATTGAGGTTTAATTCTGCAAAAGACTCATTTAGCTCTGATAAATTTTTATCAGGCTGTTTGTCATTAAATTTAACATGGATAGATTCTTCAACAGTCAAAGAACGAGAGTTGTACACTCTATATGCTTTTGAAGTTTCAGAGTATCCTAAGAAAATACCACAGTCAACTTTAGCATCAAACTTTCCTAAAGAATCTTTCGTATTTAGAATAAAGCATTGACATCCAAAAGAGTGAAAATAAGAAATGTTGGGTTTTCGTCCTTTCAACAATTCATAAGAAGTCTTATTTAATAAGGGTCTAATATATATTCTGTTTTGAATATAACAAGCAGTGTTAACAGCTTCAGCCTAGAAGTGTTTGGAGGTTGAGTTATCATTGAGCATTGTTCTAGCCATCTCTTGAAGAGATCTATTTTTTCTTTCTACCACACCATTTTGCTGTGGTGTTCTTGGGGCAGAGAAGTTGTGAAGGATACCACTTTCTTCACAGAACAATTGAAAGCTCCCATTTTCAAATTCTCCTCCATGATCACTTCGGATTGAGTTAATATATATGCCTTTTTCATTTTGAATTCTTTTACAGAATATAGAAAAGACTCTAAAAGACTCATCCTTGTGAGCTAGGAACAAAACCCATGTCCATATAGTATAGTCATCTACTATGACAAATCCATATTTCTTCCCATTTAATGAGGCAGTTCTCGTTGGACCAAACAGATCAAGATGTAGCAGTTCTAATGGTCTAGAGGTGGAAACAACATTTTTGGACTCAAAAGAATTTTTGAATTGTTTCCCCTTTTGACATGCTTCGCATAGAACATCTGATTTGTACACAAGTTTTGGTAGTCCTCTTACGAGGTTATGCTTATTCAGCTTTGAGATTAACCTCAAGCTTGGATGACCAAGCTTCTTGTGCCATATCCATTGTTCTCCTTTTATGGATACTAGACAAGATACATTCTGATCTGAAAGATCTTCCAGATTAATCTTGTAGAGATTGTTTTGCCTTTTGGCAGTGAAAAGTATATATTCGTCAGAGTTTTCAACTATACATTCTTCATGGCTGAACGAAACATTAGATCCACTGTCACATAATTGACTTATGCTAAGCAGATTATGTTTCAATCCTTCAGCCAGAAGTACATTATCAATAGAGGGAAAATGATGCTTACCAATCTTACCAATTCCTACTATTTTACCCTTCTGGTTTCCACCAAAGGTGACAGAGCCACCAGCTTTAAGTTTGAGGTCTTGAAACATAGACTTTTCTCCCGTCATGTGCTGTGAGCAACCACTGTCCAGGTACCATGACATGTGTCTTTTTCTTGTTGCTAAGCACATCTGCAAGAGAGATTATCATATCCTTAGGTACCCATATCTTTTTGGGTCCTCTTTGGTTAGCTCTTGGAGATCCATAATATATTATTGAAGAAATCTTTTGTGGTAGAGTGGTTTTTCCTTTTATAATCATTTCTAAAGGATTTAGATTAAGTAGGTGATTTTTGAAAGACTGTTTTCTCAGTATTTTGATATCCAAATCCAGATTTGTCACGAGGATCTCTGGAATATCTGAGTAATATGTTTAGATGATTGGTGCTTTTCACAAATTTGCTGAGATCCTCAGTTAACTCTTTTACCTCAATGTGAAGTTTATCGGCTTCATCTAAATTATTGGACTCAGTGGAAGTTTTCAAAAAAGAATTTTCAGTTTTTAATTTTTCATAACAACATTGAAGTTCTTGTTTTTCTGAAAGCATTTTTCCATATTCTTTGGTTAATTTTGAAAACTTTCTCTTTAGGGATTTATATTCAACTGCTAAAATGGATGAATTATTTAACAGTTCATCAAAAGCTTTTTGAAGATTAAGGTCAGAGTTTGTTACCTCTTCTTCTTCTTCTTCAGAGGATGTGTCTGCCATTAGGCATAGATTGGCTTCTTCTTCTGCTTCTTCTTCATCATCAGTAGTTGAGAGGTCAAGATCTTCCCAAGTAGCCATTAGTCCTCTTTTCTTCTTTGGAAAGAATCTCATTTTCTCTTTCTCCTTGTTTAGTGAGGGACATTCAGCTTTAATGTGTCCAGGCTTCTTGCACTCATAGCATATGATTGGACTCTTGTCTTTTGTTTCAGTCCTGTCCTTTGGAAGTCTTCGTCCAAAGTGCTTTCTCCGTATACCTCTTTTCTTTTTTCACATTGCTTGTATCTTTCTGGAGATGAAAGATAACTCGTCATTGTCTGAGATATCTTCTCCCGATGACTCGCTCTCATCTGAAGATTCTTCAGCTTTAAGTGCTTTGGACGCACTTCCTTTGTTAGCTTTAAGGGCAATTGATTTCCCTTTTCTTGAACTTTCCTCTTCTTGGAGTTTAAGCTCATGAACTTTAAGGGAACCTAGGAGTTCCTCCATAGTAAGAGAAGCTAAGTTCTATGCTTCTTGTATGGCAGTAACCTTGGGTCTCCACTGTCTGGAAAGACTCCTTAGAATTTTTCTGATATGATCTTGATTATCATAGGTCTTTCCCAGATATCTCAAGCCATTGATTATTGTTTGGAATCGCCCAAACATTTGATCAATGTTTTCATGCTCTCCCATTTTGAAAAGCTCATACTGATGAACCAGCATGCTTATCTTTGATTCTTTGACTTGAGAGGAACCTTCATGTGCTAAGGCCAGAGTATCCCATATCTCTTTAGCTGTTTCACAACTATGAACTTTGTCGTGTTCTGATCTGGTGATGGCGCACATAAGATAATGTTTGGCTTTTGAATTGAGCTGATGCCTGATTCGTTGTCCTTTCGTCCATTGTGGTTGAGGAAGTTCCTGTCCTTCTGCGCTGGTGGGAACTTGATAGCCATTTTGGACTAGGTCCCAAATGTCCATATTTTGTGCATAAAAAAATGCGATCATCCTCTTTTTCCAGTAATCATAGTCGTTTCCATTGAATAGAGGTGGTCTGTTCACAGCTTGTCCTTCGTTCTCCATTTAAGGGAGTACTGGATCTTTTCCTCTGCACTGTTAGATGCTCAACCCAAGAGGCTGAGCTCTGTTACCAATTGAAGTAAACAAGTGAAACACAAGAAGGGGGGTTGAATTATGTTTATTAACCTTTTTTAAAAAAACTTTTACACAGGAAGCGAAAAGCAATGGACGCAGAAAGCTTCTGAGTCCAATTGGACACTAAAGCAAATTTTAGATAAACAACTTTAAACGAAGTGAAAAAGTTCGAAGGTTTAACTCAACTATTTAGTTAGGAAAACAATGACAATCACCAGAAGTTAGTGAAAAAGTAAAACACAAGAGGAGGAAAGAAAAGCTTACACCAGATGTTTATCCTGGTTCACTCCCATCAACGGAGAGCTACGTCCAGTCCCTTCAACCAGAAAGATTTTCTACTAATCTTGTACAAAGATTACAAGTATTATCCACCTCTTCAGGTATACAAGTATTCTCAACCTCTTCAGATTCTACTATTGAAGTATTCTTTTATACACAACCTCTTCAGGCTTAAACACCAATGAATAAGAAAAGGTATAGAAGAGCTTGAGTTTTTAACTCACTACAGGTGAGGATTGAAAAATGAATCTCAAGACTTAATCTCTTTACAAGAGTTTGAATACAAAGAAGAATGAAAGCTATAATCCTTTTTACTTTTGATTTTCTCAGAAAGTTGTCACTCTTTCTCTTCTTCGAAGACAATTGTATTTATAGGGGAGAGCAAATTGAGTAGTCTTCATAAGCTTCTTCGTCCAACGGAAACATTTATTACCGTTCTGAGTGGTATTAAATGCCTAATATGAAAACGTGTAGAGCTTCTTCTGAAAAGACACTTTGATTATCATGAATGTCCAAGAATATGATAGCTTACACCTGACTTGTCTAAGCGCGCAGAAAGTTCCTTATTCGCAGGTCTTTGTAGTTGTTAGCAATGTCAGCTAAGCAGCTCAGTTGACTTATTTTTAAGTGTGCGCTGTCAGAGTCCTTCTCAGCATTTAATGAAGAACAGTTTCTTCATATTTGAAATTTGGCATTGGACGAATACTTTGAAACCTGAGCTTAGTAAGAGAAACATTGGACGATCCAAATATAATGAAACTTTGTGAAACAGTTTAAAAGGTATTGGACGCATATTAGTTTCCTTTAGCTCAGAAGAGAATGGACGCACATACAAGTAACTGTTTGTTGACACTTTTCTTCTTAAAATAGTTACAAAACAAGTTACGTGAGTCTTTTACATATTCAATCTAAATTAAAACTTTCGTTATCTTCAAAACTCTTATGGGGTAATAATTCTTTAGAAAGAATGGTTCCAAACTTAGTTTCATAAGGTTCTTTGGTTCCAACACTCATTACCTTTCTGCTCACCAACCGACTGATCCCCTTAATAGTTCCCTCATCAACTCAACTTACTGAGCTTACCCTTAACCGATCGGTTATTACCAATCACCGTGTTTTTCCATCCTCACCAACTAAACTGATCGGTTCTGACTGATCTGACCCTTGTCCCATCTGGAACAACAACTGATCGATCGTCACTGACTGATCCGACCACCATTCCCTTTGATATTGACAATTACCAATCAGACATGACCGATCAGACAATCAATTTTCCCTTGATCAGCCTACCCGGCCTATCTTACCACTTGCCAACCACCACTTACCTAATATGT
This sequence comes from Styphnolobium japonicum, assembly GCA_023212625.1. Lineage (NCBI taxonomy): Eukaryota > Viridiplantae > Streptophyta > Magnoliopsida > Fabales > Fabaceae > Styphnolobium > Styphnolobium japonicum. Next base: position 7,179,838 of record JALBWW010000014.1, read on the forward strand.
GGCATTTAACAGTACATGTAAGCACTTCACAAGTCACATCACATATTACCGTTTAATTTGGGAATGAAAGATAACAGAAGGACTAACTTGCTGTGTGTTTTAAAATTTTAAGGACTAACTTATATATATAAATAAATTCATGGACTAAATTGCGAGTGTAAACTATTTTTAGAGACCAAATTACTATTTTATTCTAAAAACATTTCAATGAATTTTTAAAAAAGTCTCATTTTGATACTCAACTAATTTAGGCCTCTAGAGTGTGTTTGAATTAACTGTGAAAAAAAGATTATGTTAAAAATCGATTATGTGTATAATCGATTTTCAAGAAAATTAATTTATATTTGGATATGTTAGTTCACAATCAATTTTAAACCAAAATTTTTTGTTTGGATTGTATAAAAAAAATCACTTTTATATATTAAATTACCAAAAGATATATGAAATGATTGAAAAAGTTATTTAGTTGATGACAAAAGAGAAATAAGTTAAAATTCTTAATCAAAAGCTTAAAATAAAAGCTTTTCTTAAAAAGCTATTTTTAATTAATGAAAAAATAATCTTAAATTATAATTAATTTTACATACTTTAAACAAACAAGATAAATTTTAGATAAAACAACTTTGAATTGAAAAAAAGTTGTTTTGGGAAAGAATTAGAGCATACTTGGGAAAGATTAATTCTTTCCCAAAACAACTTTTTTTCAATAAAAAGTTGTTTTATCTAAAATCTATCTTGTTTGTTTAAAATGTATAAAATTGATTATAAGTTAAGATTATTTTTCTATAACTAAAAATAGCTTTTTTAAAAAAGATGTTATTTTAAGCTTTTAATTATTTGATTTCAGATTATTTCAAAAGTTTTAAGAGAGAAATACCTATTTGCCCTCAATCAAATAACTTTTTCAATCATTTCATACATCTTTTGGTAATTTAATACATAAAAGTGATTTTTTATACAATCCAAACAAAACTCTTTATCATAAAATCGATCATGAATTAACATATCCAAACATAAATTAATTTTCTCATAATCGATTTTCTTGAAAATTGATTATACATATAATCGATTTTTCACAGCTAATCCAAACACGCACTTAATCTTTCCCAAACATGATACTTATTAAGTCTGTTAGCCAAGGGCAGCCATCACATAAGTGAGGGGTGAATTGGGTGATCACAAATTTTAAAACAACATTGAGGAATTGTGCATTTTGATGCACCCAATCAATACATGACACGGAATAAATATATTTCACAACAATTTATGCTTGAATATGATTAACAATTCATATAATGCATAATATCAATCACATATAAGTCTATAGAATAATGTAAATTATAGTGCGATTAATTAGTAATCATTCAATATCATTGATACAAATATTCAAGATAACTCAAATAGAACCTGGATGATTATATAGATCAAGCAAACTAACTAGATATCATGTTCTAATAATCTAGATAGAAAGATCACAAGATATGCAGTAGATTAATAATTATAGCAATTATGAGAATTCAACAAATAAGTAGTCAAATGTAAATTACTAAAATGTAAAGAGATTAAAGGATAAGAAAATGCAAACGATATTTTACTGGTTTAATCACTTCTCGTCATCTACGTTCAGCCCCAAGATCATCCACTTAAGGTTTCCACTTTTCTTCAAGCTTGTAACTTAGGTGATTAAGAAACCTTTATAAAATACAGCACTCTTCACACCTTTTGGGATCCTCCACCATTGTGGTTGTGCCTCTTTCTTTTCTCTAAGGGAAATATACCCTTGAACTCTCTTGAGGGATTCTCCACCCTCTTACAAGTGTTTATAGTTGATACAAATAATAAACTCTCTTAAAGAGTAAATAATATAACTTGAAGCACTAATAATGGATAGAAATATTATGACAATTAAGAGCTCAAATATGGATTTTGATGAGAAGGATCTAATCCTCATAATGATTTGTTAATAGGTGTTCATCAACTTGTTAATGCTTCAATCTTAACTTCTATATATAACGCCCAATTGATAAAATGACCATTGGTGATGTTTGGAAGAGTTTTCTTCTAAAAACTAGTTATTTATAGCCTCTATTTTTGTCTTCAACTCGAGAAGTATTCAAATACATTTTGACAAATATTCGAGTACTTCATTTGTGTATTCGAGTATTTTGTTCTTGGTAAAATCTGAGTTTGTTGAAGAATAAAATATTCGAATACTTAATATATGTATTTGAATACATGACCTTTAAAATTGATTCTATAAAGTGCGTAATCAAAAACTCAATTGTAGTAATCGAATACTCGGCCATGAGCTAGGTTCTGTAAAAGAGGGTATTCGAATATTTTATTTGAGATATTCAAATATATTAATCCAATATACAAAATTTAGTTTTCAAAGGTCATAATTTCTTCGTTTCTTAACAGAATTAAGCAAATGACCATGCGCTGGAAAGATATTTGAGTATACTTTTATATGAAATAAGTATAAGATCAAAATTCAAAGTATTTGGATAGTTATGGCAAAATAGTGAACAAATGTCAGTTTCCCAAAACTCAAACTTGACTATTTTTCTTTGTTTTGAAATACTATTATGACTAACTTTTTAAAACATGTTTGTTGGGCATTTTAACAAGTGTAAAATCATTTGTTAAGATTTAAAAACTAATTTGAGCTCTCTTCATATAAAACATCTATCCTTACAAAGGAGAAAAACCTATAAGAAAAAGTATACCCAATTAAGTCCTTAAGCTTCTTGATGCAACCCAAGCTTCCAAAAAAAAATTTTCTTCAAATCTTCCAAATGATTGGTTCATCTCTTCATTCTCCTTCTTCTTGAGTTGAGTATAAATAAGATCTTTAACTTTCTTGATCAACGCTTACTCTTGGTACTTAAACTATCCTATAACTTGCTTGAAAATTATATTTAGCCCAAACCTTAAACCAATATTTCAATAGGTATGATTCATAAATATATAACTATATATTCTTTATGCATATATGATTCACATATAGACATATCAAACATTAGTTAATTAAATCTTTTGATAAGTACTATTGGATATAATCTATAACTAATGCTACACATAGTTCGTTGCATGATCCTTATATAAAATGAACAAGATATATTACATAATCATGCTTGATCAATCATATTCCATTAAGCACATGTAGGTAGTATATTTATTATCTACTTGTCTATTTATCATTATCAAAACATAACGCATTAAAACACTAAGGCAAACACTTTTTTTACAAAGTCGCCTTGGTTTTGCATGTAAAACCAACCAATCTTGTTCATGTTTTCAAATTGTGGATTGCATACAACTGCAATATTGCAATTGCAATAGTGTTGATAATCACATTTTCTACAATAGAAATGACTTTTAAATTTGCAATATTTAATTCGATGAAATAATTATCAGATTGGAAAGTTTTTTTCAAATTCGATAGGCCAACTAACCGGATTCATATATAATACATTTAAAATCGTTTCATTATTACCGGATTCAAAAGATGTTTTCGAATCCAGGATGTCAACTAACCAGATTCATATATAAGACATTTAAATTCGATTTTCTTTTACAGGATAGAAAATATCTTTAGAATCTGGTAATTTAAATAACCAGATTAGAAAGTCCTGATGTTTAATTTAAAAATCAATTAATTTAAAAACAAATAAGTTCCTCTATTCTTTTTTACACTATACATATTCGTTTATTGAAAATCGATTTTGCTATGTGTAGTTATGAATTCGGTTGGTTCAATAACCGTATTGGAATGACAATGCCAACTACTATGCCTAATGTGAAATATGAAATTATTATGTTGAGTGTTATCTCCCGTTTGAGTTGTATTCCCATCTAGGCATCCATTTTCTGTGCATCCAATGCTTCCATTTCATCATTTCTTTTTGTTAGGTAAGGTTTGCATTCAACTATTTCCATTTTTAAATGTGATTACTCTGTTTTGTTAATTTAGATGGAGTGATATTATTTTGGTTTTTTAGGTTAAACATTTTACGTAATGGATCGTTCGTGGGTACACATTGATCGTTTGTCTGGTGCATATGAAATGGGTGTCGAGTATTTTTTTAATTTCGCACAAAAGAATCCCGAGTTCAATGAATTGATTAGATGTCCATGTCAGCGTTGTGGAAACCTAACTCAGTTAAGCATCCAACAGATCAGGGATCACTTATACTTCAACGGGTTCTACTTGACTTATACCAGGTGGTTTTGGCATGGTGAAGCAGCTTCATCATAGACATCCAATGTTGAACCAAATTCAACCGGATTTGTAGTACATGAAGATTTTGATATGATTGACAAATTAATGACATATGTTGATATTGATGCTGTTAACAATCCTAAAAAATTTGAAGACACAATGGATGAGGCAGAATTATCGTTATATGAAAGTTGTAAACAATTCTCAAAACTTACAGCACTTATTAGATTATTCAATTTGAAGGCTTTGAACGGATGGTCTAACAAAAGTTTCAGTGACCTTCTTAAATTAATTCATGATATGCTCTCTGAAGGTAACCTCCTTTCGACAACAATGAACAATGCAAAGAAGACAATGACATCACTTGGTTTGAAATATGAAAAGATTCATGCCTGTCAAATGATTGCATCATCTACTACGATGGGTACAGTGAAGCTGACCACTGTCTGAAATGTAACAATCCAAGATGGAAAGCACAGTGTATTGGACAGTCTAGGAAGAAAAAAATTCATGCGAAGGTATTTTGGTACTTGCCAATCGTTCCATGGTTGAAGAGACTTTTTTTGAACAACAAGTATGTAAAAATGTTAACATGGCATAAGGATGGAGTTGAAAGGAAGTGTGATTTCAAGTTGCAACATCCGGCTGATGCACCTTACTGGAGGAGTTTCAATGTTACATACCCAGATTTCTCGGTAGATCATAGAAATCTCATGTTGGGATTGTGCACCGATGGAATTAACTCATTCAATAATCAGAGTACACAACATAGTTCTTGGCCTGTTATAATAGTTATTTATAACCTCCCTCCGTGGCTAACGGTGAAATGAAAATTCATGCATCTTTGTATGATGATATCTAGTCTAAAATAGCCAGGAAATAAGATAGATACTTACTTACGTCCTTTAATTGATGATCTTAAGACTTTATGGAGTGATGGTGTTGAAGCTTGTGATGCGCATCGGAAGGAATCCTTTACACTGAGAGCAGCTATGATGTGGACAGTGTCAGATTACCTCGCATATGGTAATATTTCTGGTACCGTGACAAAAGGGTACTATGGATGTGGAATTTGTGGAGATAATACCAAAGCTTTTAGACTTAAACATGGGAAGAAAATGTCATACATGGGACATCGAAAGTGGCTTCCATCCAATCATCCATATAGAAGGCGAAGAAAGGCATTTAATGGCCAGCAGGACTTTGATTTAGCACCAAAGCCTCAAAGTTTCCGTCAAATCCTACAGATACTTGATTCATTGAATTCTGATAAGCCAATGACGAAGTCTTGGAAGAGAAAGTGTATCTTTTACGATTTTCCTTATTGGGGTTCCCTCATGGTCTGACATAATTTGGATGTCATGCACATAGAGAAGAATTTATGTGAATCTTTGATTAGCACCTTGTTAAATGTGAAAGGAAAGTCTAAAGATTTTCTCTCAACTAGGCTTGACATGATGGAGTTAGGCATTAGGACTAAACTTGCCCCAATTGAAAATGATAGCCGAATGTACTTTCCTCTAGCGTGTTATACAATGTTAAGGAAAGAAAAACAAAGTTTCTGTCAATTCATAAAGGATTTAAAGGTACCTGAAGGATACTCGTCTAATTTGAGGTCTAAGGTTAATATGCAAGAGTTGAAGCTGCAAAACATGAAGTCTCATGATTGTTATGTGCTAATGCAACAGATTCTTCCTGTGGCTTTGAGGGGAAATTTGTAAAAAGAAGTTAGGATTGCCATAACCAAACTTTGTTACTTCTTCAATAAGTTATGTTCTAAAGTTGTGGATCCTTCCATTCTTGATGACTTGCAAATGCATATCGTTGAAACACTTTGCACTTTTGAAATATATTTTCCTCCATCATTTTTTGATGTCATGGTGCACTTGGTAGACCTCATAGTACGTGAAGTAAAGATTTGTGGTCCAGTATTCCTTCGGTGGATGTACCATTTGAACGGTTCATGAGAACATTGAAGAGCATATTTAGGAGCAAAAGTAGGCCAGAAGCTTGTATTGTAGAGTACTACGTTGCAGAGGAAGCAGTTGAGTTTTGTTAAGAGTACGTTGCAAAGGCAAATGTCATTGGACTTTCTGCTCCAAAAAATATATCTGATGAAACTAAAAGATGATTATTTGGACCCAAGGTGTTGCGTGTACCAACTAACGAGCTTAATACTGCTCACCTATATGTTTTGAGGAACATGGCTGTTATCTAGTCATATGTGGAAGAACATATTACATTTATTAAAGAATCATTCCCTTCTAAGTGTAGGAATGAGGTAAGTTTACAAAACTATCATACTAAATCATTCGCAGCATAGTTGCAGAAACATATAAATAAAGAGATTCAAAGTGGTACAAATATTAATGATACGTTGAGATGGTTTAGTTATATGCCACAAGCACGAGTACTGAGCTATGAAGGGTACTTAATTAACGGTTGTAGGTTTTATACTATACAGAGAGACAACATGCATATCAGAACTCTGGAGTCATAGTAGTTGCAGAATCATACCATGTGTCATTAGTGAAGGATGCAAACCCAATACTAACCAGTACCTCATATTTTGGGGTGATTCAGGAGATTTGGGAACTTGATTACATAAAATTCAGAATTCCTGTTTTCAAGTGTAGTTGGTTTGATCCAACAAGATTGACAGTTGATGATTTGGGGTAAACAATTATCGATTGCAACAAGATTGGGTTCAAGAATGATCCTTTTATATTGGCTACACAAGCTAGACAAATTTTCTATGTCAATGATGGTAGCAATGCAACTCAAAAAATAGTCCTTGCAAGGAATTCAAGATTCATGACAGATGGATACTCCATCGGGGAAGATGAAATGGAACTGGGAACATTCTCCAAATTACTAATCCCATGTTCACTGATTGATGGAGATAATGAACCAAACTGGTTGGGCAATGGGGAGATGCATCTCATAGAAGAATCAAAGAAATCTTAATTTTGATTAACTGTATTTAAATGAGTTAATGTTTATCATTGTAAGAAACTAGTCTTTAGGGTTATTTATTTGTATTTGACTTGTTCTGGTATTTTATTACCACTAGCCTTTATGTACGCTAAGTGGGTTGCTTTGTTCTGGTATTCTCCAACTGAATTATTCTCTGTGGTGTTAGTTGTACAGAACCTATGGAATGAACTTTGACTTCTGTTGCAATGATGAAATTACTAAGAGAATGAGAAATATGACATGATGCACCATAGTTGATTAGATAGCATATGTACCAACTGTTAAAACTGGTAAGTTGAAAGAATTATAAATATGTACAGACTTTTTAATTTGGGTATTGAAAACCCGGATTTAGAAGTCTTTAAAAAGTTCATATAATCCAATCCGGTAAGTAATCGCCGGATTAGAAAGTCGTTACAGTGTACACTTTCTAATCCGGTGGATGAGGTGCCAGATTAATAAGTACTTATTATTCAATCTGGTTAAAAATAACCGGATTAGAATGTCGTACCCATGTGAACTTTCGAAACCGGTGGATGAGGTGTTGGATTAAGAAGTGCATATATTCCATTATGATAAATTTAAATTTACTTTATTTTTAAATACACTTTCTAAACCTTTTAGTGAGGTACTGTATATAGGTTTAATCGTTCAATTTTTTATTATGCAAAATGTGTGGAAAGTAAAAAATTTGTCTCTGATAAAGTAATGAAAAAAAAAGAATAAGGTCCCCCACTATCCACTACCCACAAAAAAATAAAATAGTTCCTATATATGGTAATATATATATTTCCATATATAGGAACTTTTTTGATTTTTTGTGGGTAATGGGGGACTCTATTGATTTATATGTTTAGGGATATATTACATACACAAAATTAAATGTATATATATGATCTTTTATATCTAATTTGTCTTTGATAAAGTAATGAAAAAAAAGAACAAGGTCCCCCACTACCCACAAAAAAACAAAAAAGTTCCTGTATATGGTAATATATATTACCATATACAAGAACTTTTTTGTTCTTTTGTGGGTAGTGGGGACCCTATTGATTTATATGTTTAGGGATATGTTATATACACAATATTAAATGTATATTATCTTTTATATCTAATCATCTATACACATAAAAACATGGGTGAATCTGAATGTTATTGGAATCATATAACTGTATATTTAAATTTACTTTACATTAGTATTGTGTTTTTCTTTTGATTATTTAAATTTTACTTATTCCAATGTAATGTGTATTTTATTTTTTTTAATTGACTTATGTGGACTTGCGCGTAGTGCCGGAATGCACATATTCAAATCCGGTGATTCCTCACTGGAGTGGAATAGTCACCCAAAATTATTTAATTTTTAAATAAACTTTGTAAACCGGTTAGTGAGGCACCGAATTAAAAGTTCTTATTATCCAATCTGGTTCCTTATATCGAATTCGAATGTCGTTCCAGTGTGGACTTTCTAATCCGGTGATTGAGGAACCGGATTAAAGTTATAATTATTGAAACCGGTTCCTAATCACCGGATTCGAAAGTCGTTCCAATGTGGACTTTCTAAACCGGTTGGTAGGTTACCGGATTAATAAGTTCTAATTATCAAATCCGGTTACTAATAACCGAATTAAAAAGTCCTTCCATTGGAGACTTTCTAAACCGGTTAGTAGGTTACCAGATTATAAAGTCCTTCCATTAGGAACTTTCTAAACTGATTTATGGGTTACTGATTAGAAAGTCGTTCTAATGGGAACTTTCTAAACCGGTTATTGGGGGACGGGATTTAAAGGGGTACTGAAATATTTAAGAAAAAAACAAAGGTAGAAAACCTTTACACTTCTTTCCCTTGCTTTTTCTCTGGTCCTTGCGTATCAAACAAAACTTGCTCATCCTACACCAAAATTGCAACCATTAACGTTTCTTGAAGCAAGAAGTTGCTCCATCTTCATCTTCGTCGAACACTAAACCGGGGTAACCATTCTTACTCCATTTTACATTTCTAATAAAGCTTTTGCCTTAACCTCCACGGAATCTGGGGTTTACTAACCAGTGTCTTCTAACAGGTTATACAGTTATACAGAAGCAAAGTCCTCCATTCGTTTCTTCAACCGTGAGGTTGGTTTCTTCAAAATCCATTGCTTTTTCGTTTAATGTATAATGAAAAAATTTTAAAGGCATTTTATATATTGAATAATATATGGGTCATTTTTGTCTCATGTTTGATATTCCTATGTTGATGCTATATATTGTCTTGTGTAACTAGTCTATTGTAACTTATTTTACATGCATTCTATTTCATGCATTTTTTGTGGCGTAAGTATTGATTCATGATGGTGAACTTGGAAATTTTTTGTAATATAGGTTAGTGGTTCAAAATTGCAAGTTCTACTGATATAGTTTAGATTCTTGTATACCATATCTTGTATATAAGCAAAGATCTTGCTTTTGCATGGCTTTATAATTGTCCAAAATTTATCAAGATTTTGGGTTTAGAATGCTGTTAAATGTGTTGGATACTTTCAGTATTGTTTTACTGACTCTAATATTACAGATGTCGTTCGATCCTGAATATCAACTTAGTTCCGACAACGGTGATTCATCAAGTAAACATACTTCATCAAAGAAGAGAACTAGGGGTCCAACTATGTTGGATTGCATCTCTAAGGTGCGTGCAACCGGGCAAAAAATATCGGTTGAAACTAATTATGATGGTGTTCCTATTGAAGACAATGGGAAGGACTTGATGACTTATCTAGGCATAGTGACAAGAGACACTGTTCCTATCACGTATAATTCATTGGCTGACATCCCTAAATCATTGAAGGATAGAATTTGGGATACTTTAACGGTAAGTTTATCTCATACTTTGAATTCCCAAAATTACTAGTATATTAAATTGGCTACTTATGGTTTGTTTTTTACATGTAATAGAACTCATTCATAATTCCCGAGACTTAGAAATTTAGACATATGATGATGAAGAGTGTAGCGGACAAACTCAAACAATTCAAGACCAGATTAGAGAGGGATTACATATGGCCTTTTTATGAGGAGGATACTGAGCAGATGTTAAAACCCCCAACAAGTTACAAATGTATCACATAAGACATATGGAATGAGTTTGTCAAATCGTGATTGTCCGATCAATTCAAAGTACGTACATTATAATTTTTTTCAGCTAGTGGCTTCATGAGGTTCTATCACTTATTGACATATACTTAATGTAACAAGAAATTAGGGAGAAGAGCTTAACACAAGCCAGAAAACTAAATTCCGGCATTGCACCTCGAGGAAGGGATACGCTCAATTAGAAAGAGAGTTGGTAAGGCTATATGCAAATTGTTATACTTAAATTCATTTATAAAATGAAATACATGTAATTGTTTACTGTCTTACAACAAAAGAAGTTACAAACCACCAAAAAAATCAAACGATATGAGCTGTGGAAACAAGCGCAGGTTGACAAGAAAGGGGAATTTAAGAAACTCGAAGATGCTGAGATTGCCAAAAAAATAGTAAGTTTCCAACTTATATGTTTTAAAGTAACTATTAAAAGTTATTGAATATTATATGGATTAAGCTAACTGTTAAATATATGGTTTCAGGATGACCTTGCAACAAAGCAAACCTTAGGTTCTTTCTAGCCATTTGGAAAGAACGATATACTGACAGAGGCATTGGGCACGCCAGAGCATGGTGGACGATTACGTGCAATTAGCTCATTGTCCAACCGAACGATGTATTGGGGAAGAAGGAACACAGTCAGCATGGATGAACACAGGGCCGTGTGCAACAAGGTTTCCCAGATGGAGAGTATTTTATATGGCATTTTGCAGTGGCAAGAAGTGCTGGCCCAATCAAACCCCAACATGCCAAAGTTTGATATCAAAGCTTTCATGGGAGACAAAGGTGTAAACCTCTCTTCATCCAGCTCAATAAATTTAAATGTCGCACCTTGTGCATCGAAAAAGAATGTTGCAGATGACCTAGGCATCGTTGGAGGGACAACCGAAACAAATAAAACAACACCATCTTCAACAAGTTTTTCCTTACATGAAACACCTTCTGCAGAAGACCCTAATGCTGTTGGAGGGTTGTATGAAAAACAAACAAGTCCACCTTGTGCTCCAGTGGACGATACAACCTTGTCTTTAGGATGGTATCCCGGATTTTCTGTGGTAAATAGATTTTTAATGTTTTACATTACTAATGTAAACTTCCTTATTTTGTGCCTCACACCATTTTTGTTTGATGTAGCCAAACTTATGTTGTCTATTGGCTGCTGGCCAACCGAACAATTATGTTGCCGAAGGTACGGTACATGCTGTTGGAGGCAAAGGGATTACCCTCCACAACAATGACCTTCCTTTGGAATTTGTAAAGGTCACCGTGGATAGGGTACTTAAACTCGATGAACAAGTTCTATGCCCATGCAACGATATTGAACTTATTAAAGATGCATTGGGAACCTTTTTAGCTTGACCTTGAAATTTAATCAATCACGACATAGATGTAAGTAATTTAAATAGCCTTTCCATGAAGATTAGTGTTTTTGAATCTCATAACTTGCCTATTATTTTGACTACAGGCAACTTAACGACCGGATACACCGGTCATAACTGACTTGGACCGGCTATTGCAATTGTCAAATGAATTGGCCAGCGATGACATACTCTCATGTCAAGTTCATGCTCATAGGTTGGACGTAGGCTTTAGAACATATATCTCACCAGAAGATATGCAGGACTTTTGTAAATTGGAATGCATATCAGCTGATTCGATAACATGGCACTTCAGGTAGGACAAATATCTTAATCATCCGGTATTATTTGTTCTAAATATAGTTTTAGTTCATAAATAATTTGATGCTAATTTTTTTTCATTTAATTTATAGTAACTTGGTTGATTTAATCCACAACATACCTGGATGTCCACCTTATGGGTTTGTTAACCCAATGAGGGAGTCACTTCTTGGTGGCCAAGAGGACCCCAAATCAAGGGCCCAATACCTGTCCGAAGTTTTATTGGGGGTTCCAACTTAGTCCATGGTCTTTGTACCATATAATGGAGGGTAAGATTCAGAAAATTTAGAACTCTTATTCCAATATAGCATATATGTACTCAAGCTGTTATTATTTGTATTTTATAGGTCTCATTGGATGCTAGCTGTGATTAAGATATCCAATACCATTGTGTTTTGGATGGACCCTTTAGAAAAACCCCATTCGAGATGACATAAAGAAAGTGCTTGCAAAGTAAGTTATTCTAGCCTCCATCATATGTAACTTATTTCTTAATGTTAAACAAAACTTTGATGTTTCATATGATATTTTAAAAGAGCTTTGAGGAGATACAAAAAGGAAAAAGGAATATCACGAGGCAAAAAGGACACCATCAACATCACCACTATCAAGGTATTGTGTATAATGTGTTATTCATAGAGTGAAATCTTTGGACTACTTTTTTTTCACATAATTAGTTTTTGTATTATGTATAGGCACCAAGGCAAACAGATAGTAAATCTTGTGGTTTCTATGTCTTGAAATATATGAAGACATCATAACGAACAAGATGAAAACAATGCCACAGAAAGTAAGTTTTAAGACTTTATACATGGATGTGGTTCTGTTTTTTACTTGTACAAAACTCTGAACTTGATTTATTTTACTTGGCTGAGTTTTCAGAAGCACCTACCTTTACAGAAGAAGAGATAAAGGATATACAGCTTGAATGAGCAACATCTGTTTTGGCAGCATCCTCGAACAAGATGGGATGATTTTAGTTTTTTTATGAACATAATGTAATTATTCAAATTATTGAACTGTATTCTGCAGAATCATATTCTTAAAGAAATGGTCATTTATGTTGAAATTATTTACATAAGAAGTGTCAAGTAACTTTGTAAATGTCAATATTATGTCCATAAACACTGTAATTTATATTTGAATTCAATGTTGTACAAACTTTGGTACTGTGTAAATTGCATGTTTGAAATTCTGTAATGGTTTCCAGACCACCCCTATTAAAGGATGTGTTAAGTAACTTTGTAAATGGCAATATTATGTACATAAACACTGTAATTTATCTTTGAATTCAATGTTGTACAGACTTTAATTGTGGAAATTGCATGTTTGAAATTCTGGTATTGGTTTCCAGACCACCTCTGTTAAAGGTTGTCTTAAACTTTACAATTCAGTTGTGAACAATCGAATTGAATATGACATTTTCAATCCGGTATTAAACAGGATTTATAGATTTCCCAATTTGGTTCTTAACAACCAAATTGAATATGAAGTTTTCAATGCGGTGTCGAACTAGATTTATAGACTTTCCAATTCGGTTGAGTTCAACCGGATTGAATATGAAGTTTTAAATCCGGTGTCAAACTGGATTTATAAACTTTCCAATTCGGTTGAATTCAACCAGATTGAATGTAAAGTTTTCAATCCGGTGTTTAGCCTAATTAAATATCTGTACAAGAAATGGCCAAATTAACCCCAAACATGTTTGCTTCTTGTTTCGGTTAAGAATACCCCGAATTGGAAAATGTTTATTCAATTCGATTTCCTTACCCGAATTTAAAAGTCAGTACAAAAAGACTACCCCCTGATATAATCCGTTTTCGAAATTGAATTTAAAGTGAGTTTTCAACCGAATTTCAAAGTCATTTATGTTGTAGTGATTGCCTAGCAATTGCTCGCATTCAGTTGCAGCATTCGTTTCAAACAAAAAAGCTTTAAAATCATGGTCATATATATATAAACTATCAAGAGACTCACTATGAAGAGGTTCTGGTGGGCATTAATGGAGTTTCTAATGTTTTTCAACCCCTGATGCATCCACTGATTCTCATAATGCCAAAACGGTATGCTCATCTCGTCAAGGGCAACATATCTCAAGTAAAAGGTACTATAAGGTGTTATTTCAGATCAACAATGAGAAAGGAAAAATGCACCAGAGAAGACACAGTCACGCATATTAGAAGTTGATAGAGTTGTATGTTATGACTTATTATGAATTTGCTCTCAATATCTTAATGAAATCTCGTTTTTACAATATTGACACTACATAATGAAATGTTAAATGTCAGGTTTAGTGGTTTTTAAAACAACAATTAGAAAACAGTTTTAAAATTTAGATATAAAAAAATCATTTCTAAAAGAGTGTAATTATTAGTACAATCAATTATATATTTACACTTCTTATTAATTTTTTAATTATATATATTTAATCACTTTTTATTTAAATCAAAATTTAATATTATTTTTTACTTAATTATTTGCCGTTATTTAAAGAAAATTTTAAAATTTTAAATTTAAAAACAATTAATTATAATTATAAATAAACAATTAAGACTATGTTTAGCTCATCGTATAAGAAAACTATGTCTTAACAAGTTTTGATGTACCTCAAAATATAGTTAAATTCAGTTAGCCTTTTTTTTATCCCATTACAAAATCATATGATTCTATCATCTCCTCCTCCACATCATATGACATTATAAGTACGAGTGAAAATAGGATAGATTAAGTCAAGCTTTACCTTAAATAGTTTAGTCATATTTTATAAATATTTAACTTGAGTCTGGGCTATTACTTAATGTAAGCATTTTTTTAAACTTGGCTCGACCTATTTATAAAATATTGTTTGCCCTTAAAGTTTATTTAAATGTTTATTTAGTTATTTTTGGTACAAAATGTTTATTTAGTTTAGGACTACTAAATAGGCCAATAAAATTGCAAGGCCTCAAATAGGGTTTGGCCTCAACTAAGCCTTTAAACAAAAATTTGTTCCTACTACTGCAAATTCATGTTTCTTAATTCCCAGCTGGAATAACATACAAATCATAAGTCACAATCGAGTACAATAAAAAATTCAACATAAATATTTACAAAAAAAATTATAAGCACATGCAACCATTCATCTACAATTTGACTAAGAATGACCTGTTCATATAAAAACCAATGAAATCAAAAGAAACGTCCAACCCAAAAAATTGGCCAATGAAATAAAAAAAAATAAAAGCCTAAACTAGAAGGTTGTTGTACTAGAAATGCTATAAATGCATAATGCCAAAAAATAAGTTCATTTTGAAACTACTTGCTCTTAACTGCTTCAAATGGTGGATGTTGCACTGATATTGAGAGCTCTAATGGTGGAGTTGCTATTTCTTGGATTAGCGTCGTAGAGGATGAAGAGAGAAAGAGAAAATTGATGAGGGAAATGATAGATTTAGGTTAGAAATGTTTTTGTTAAAAAAATATTATCTTATAAAATTAATAAGTGTGTATTTGGACTAAATTTTACAAACTTGATTTTTGATGAACTTGATTTTGCAAACTTGATTTTAGTTAGAAGTGAGTTTGAGTGAAGTAATATATATTAGTAAATCTTTATCTGAAAATTGATTTTGTTAAATGAATATTGTTTGGATAATATTAATAAAAATTAATTTTGGATGTGTAATTACAAAAAATAATATGAGTTGTTGCGAGTTTGATTGTTAATAAATTGATGTTAAAAAGATTTATTATAAATAAATTGATTTGAAAAATAAATTTGTTAAAAAGTTAAGTTGATTTGGGATATGGTAAAATAAAATCACTTTGAGTATAACTATAATAATATTTTAAAAAATTATTAGGTTATATTTATTTAAATATTATTAAAGTACTGATATAGTATCAAATTACAAGAGTATTTCTGACAATACACACACAAATAGATTTTCTTTCACCGTAAAAGTAACAAAATATTACTTCTGCCTAAATATGGTTTGGGATGAAAATCCTATTTACTTTCTTTCACCAGGATTTCATCCAAACAATATAAAATGTCTTCAAAGCACGTTTATACCTTACAAATGAGAGTTCAATTTGCCCACCCAAACACATCCTAAATGATATAATATTAAAACACATGGTTATGAACGAGGAGGATTAGAGCACATGGTTATGGACCACGATGTTGAGGGTTTGAATTTCTCCTCCTCACAAATGCCCAAAAAGAAGAGGACATTTCTTTTGAGTATAATCATAATTATTAAACTCAGACTGATAGTTGACTCGGTCAAGATATTGAGTCAATGAGTTACTGTAAATGCTGTTGTCGTTATGATAACTATTGTCATGGTTTCCATTACTTCTATCACTAAATACTTGAATTTTTATAAAAAAAAAAGGTATTTTTCATATAAATAATTATTTTATATACTATAAAATTATATATCAGGCACAACAAATTGGGTCTAAGGTCTAATTGAACTAAAAGTGCAAAGGGCAATGCTAGCATAATATTATCTTTTTATTTAATAAAAAAACACATGTATCTTAAAAAAAATGTTTTCAACCAACGGATAAAAATTGCTTTAAGGGGGTGTTTGGTACAAGAGTTATTTTTATATTCCTGGGAATGTTACTGTGGGAATGAAATATTCCCATGTTTGGTATGAAATTTAAAAAAACATTCACATCTAAAATGTATTCCCAGACATGATTTTAATTGATGATTCCCATGAAATCCTTCCCATAGGAGGGGGTGGGTTGAGAGGATTCCCATGACATGGGAATAGTTTTAGGATTATAAAAAGACATTTTTACCCGTCCTTACTCTTAGCAAACCTATTGCCTGACATGTGTCTCACGACATTCTTCTCCTTTCTCAGTTTTCTCCATAAGCTGCCTGCCTTGAAGCTCAGTGGCCTTTTGCAACACCTTGCTCTCGTCGTCTCATCTGCAACTAAGGTATTTTTCTTCTTCCTTGGTGATTTGCCCAGGTATAAATATCAATTAGGCACATTTTAATTATAAGATGTAGCACAATTAACAATTTGTAAATTTTATTTACGAGTAAATTAGCAATTTGGTCCTTAAAAATAGGTTGCACTTGCAATTTAGTCCATGAATTTATTTTTACATATAAGTTAGTCCTTAAAATTTTAAAACACATAGCAACTTAGTCATTTTGTTATTTCTCCTTCCAAAATTAAATGGTAACACGTGATGTGGCGTGTTAAGTGTTTACGTATACCGTTAAATGTCACATCACATGTTGCTCCACATGCCTAACCCTTCCAACGACGTCGTTTAGGTGAGAAATATGAAACTCGACCCTCCTTAACATATCACTCAGATATCTTAACCGACCGAGCAGACCTTGCCCCTAACCCATTACCCTTCAGCTCACCAACTGATCAATCAATTTGAGACATTTATGTTAGCTTTGTATTAGGCTTTATTAGATGTTTATTGTGCCCAATATTAGTATTTTAGATGAGTTTAATGTTGTTGGGCTTCATTGGGCTTTAATGCAAATATTGAATAATTTTCGGATTTTGATGCATTTTGACCTTTCTTCCTTGGTTAGGCCATAACTTGGGACTCAGTGATCTATTTGAGGTGCTCTTGGTGTCTTTGGAAAGCTAAGACAATGCTCTACAAGTTTCATGAAGAACTCAAGAGCTGAATCGAACTTCTAAGGGTCCAAAATATCCCTGCAATACAGAGTGAGTTTGCTGTCATGGAAATCTAGGCAGTATGCACATATTGGACTACATAGTGAGCTATAGGCCTCCTCTTGGGCTGACACTTGGCCATTGGAAATATAAGACCCATATCTCCAACTTCACTAAAGACCATTTAGTCAATAGATGTCGTTTTAGTCATGATTATGAAGCTACAAGTTGGTTTGAATTTGGAAACACGTTTTGCCAACCTAACTTGAGGTAGGTGCAATGTTTTTGGCATATTTGGAGTTCTAAAAGTCCAAATGGCATGATTCCAATTGCAAAATTTCAAGGAGACAACTGGCTACAACTTTCATGAAGACCTCAAAGCCAAAATGCACCGTCTAGGTCATGAAAATCAAGCCAGAAGTCGGATAAGAGTTGTTGACTAAAAGCCACCAACCATACACCAACCCACCTACCATGCACCAACCCACCAACCATGCATCAAGCTTCCATATTTGACAATTTCCATGTTTTTACAAATTGTATTCAGATTATGTACATGTATAAATTGGCTTCTAGGATTAGTATAAATAGAGCCAATCTCTTTGTAATAGGGGAATTCAATTTTAAGTAAGTTTGAAGAAAGTTTGAGTATTTGTGAGAGTTTTCTTTCTCTTCTTCTCCATTCTCTTTACAATTTCATTTTTGTTCTTTTATTTCTGAGTTCTTCCTTCCCATCCATGGAAGGCTAGGCTCTCATAATCAATCCAAGGGATTAGCCATCTTGATGTTTAATTTGGAGATCTTGTTTTACTTGTTCATATTGCTTAATTGTTATTCAAGTTTCTCTTCTTCCTCTTTTAATTTTGATCTAGATTGAATTGCTTAATTTGATTTGGATGTTTATGTGATAATAGCTTTATTATCATGTATTCAAGAGGATCACATAGAATAAAAAATTTATTAAAGCTTTTTGATGGATTGTTTAGCTTGGTTGAATTCTTGATCTTAAATTAATCTATGTTTGGATGGTGCTTACTTTATCTAACATTGGTTAATTAAATCCTAGATGCTTATCTAGTAGAGAATTCTTGGATCATGTTGAGGCGTCTTGATATGATCTAAGGCCAAGAACATGGTTAGCAATTAAGTGAATTCCTTGTGATCAATGATGGATTAAACTCAAGATCGGTAAAATTTCCTTGGATTGGTTAATTTGTTAATTACTTTCCTTTAATTCAATTAGCGTATTATCTTTTCAAATCATCAAAACCCCCTTTTAATTATCTTGATCTCATTAAATCTTTGTTCTTTTTGGATCATTGAGAGACGATTCGGTTCATGCTCTATACTACAAATTAGCTTGTGAACCGATAATTTTTATTATTTGACGGGGTCTCGACAACCTCTTGTCACCAACCAATCTATCCCCTTAACAAAATTCCCATCAACTCAACTGACTGAGTTTACCCTTAACTGATCAGTTATTACCGATTGAAATAACCAAGTGAAACACAAGAAGGGGGGTTGAATTGTGTTTCTTAACCCTTTTTTGATTAATAAAAGGATTTTCCTTTTCAATAGAAAATAGAACACAGCGAAGGATAAAGTTTAACAAGCAAAGAGCTTAGGACCAACACTACTTAGTCCTATTGGACTCTAAGGATTTTGAAAAAACTTTTAATAAAATGGTTAACACGTTCTAAAACCAAATAAAAAGATCTTTGTTAATAAACACAATGGTAAACCCCAGAGGTTAGTGAAAATAATAAAGCACACTAGAAGAGAAGAGAAGCTTACACACGAGATTTATCCTGGTTCACTCTTATCAACCAAGAGCTACGTCCAGTCCCTTCAACCAGAAGGATTTTCCAACTAATCTTTTTCACGATTACAAGTATTATGCACCTCTTCAGGTAACAAATATTTTCAACCTCTTCAGGTTCTATCTTACAAGTATTCTTTTACACACAGCCTCTTCAGGCTTACAATGCTTAAGATGAATAAGTGAAAGCAGATGAAAGCTTGAGTTTAAAAACTCACTGACAAAATGAGAATAGACAATCAAGATCTCAAGGCTTTTTCTTTTTACACGTATATGGAAATCCAAGAAGAAATAAAGCTTTTTAGACTTTGTAGGATGCTTCGGCGAAGATCTCTCAATTTCTTCAAGTGCTGCTTCTTCTCTTTATAAGTAAGAACAAATTGAGCAGACTTCATGAGCTAGATCGTCCAACGGAAATATTTATTACCGTTCTGAGTAGCATTAAATACATCTACTGGAAAAGTGCTGAACTTCTTCTGACGGTGACTTTTATTCTCTGAGATTTCCAATCAATGAAAACAAAAGTCCTGATTTGTCTAAGATTGCAGACGGTTTCTTATTTGCAGATCTTTGTAGTTGTTAGACAATGTCAGCAAAAGTGGCTTAGTTGACTTCTTACGTCGTAGTGAGTCATCGTAGTTCTTTTCTAGCATTTAATGAGGAACAGTTCTTCATTTTTGAAATTTCACTTGGACGAGAGCTTGAGCTTGAACTTTGAAAGAGTGAGTTGAGTCTGAGCTTTGGCAATAAGATCGTTTTGGACGAACTAATAAAAAGTAACAGTATATGGATACAAATATTGGACGCACCAATAGTAAAAGTATATAATACATTTATTGGACCCACAAAGAGTTATAGCATATTGGACGCACGAAGAGTTATAACATAAAGGACGCATAAAGAGTTATCTTTAAGCATCGAGCAGAATGGACGCACATACAAGTAGTGATTTGTAAATACCATTGTCGAAACACTTACTTGTTCAAACTAAATAAATATTTTTGTTATCCTCAAAACTTAACCAGGGAAAGCTACAGCTTTTAAGAATTTAGTACTTAAACCTTTTTATAAAAAATTTGGTTTCAACAATTACCGATCACCACGTTTTTCCATCATCACCAACTAAACCGATCAGTTCTGATCGGTCAGACCCTTGTCCCATATGGAACAACAACTGATTGATCGTTCCTGACCGATCCGACCACCATTCCCTTTGATATTGACAATTACCAATCAGATATGACCGATCAGACAATTCATTTTCCCTTGATCAGCCTACTCGACCGATCTTACCACTTGCCGACCACCACCTACCTGATATGTGACATTTAATAGTACATGTAAACACTGAACGTGCTACATCACATATTACCGTTTTATTTGAAAAGGAAAAATAACAAAAGACGAACTTGCTGTGTGTTTTAAAATTTTAAGAATTAAATTATATATAAAATTAAATTCACAGACGAAATTACGAAGGTAAACTATTTTCAGAGATCAAATTGTTAGTTTACTCTTTTATTTACAAAGCAAAAATTTAAATTACAATAAAAAAGTATCTTGGGGGCGGGCCATGTCACCATATTCCTGAGCAAGAGACAAATAAAAAAACAAAATTATACCAAAAAAAGAAAAAATAGGAACATTCCAAGGCCAAACACTACAAACAAGGCAATCCTCGAACTCGATCCTACCACTGTTCTCTCCCAAATCCCAAACCATTTCCTCTTTTCCCCTTCAATCGTTGCGCTTCAAAACCCTAATCCTCCAATCCATGACGAAATTCTCCTCTACAGCGTCCTTCCAGATTCTGTTCCTGCTCCACAGCTTGAACCAACTCTAATTCCACGAACTCTCTCAGGTACACCACTTCGATTCCCTTGCATTCTCATCCATTTATTTCCTTCTTCTTTCTCCTTCTTATTTTCCATACATTACCTTTTTTTTAATAATATTTTTCACTTCATTTGGTTGTTTCTCTATGAAATTTTAATTCCATACATTACCTCTATTTATTTATTTATTTGGATTTGTCTCCATGGTGTGTAATTGGTAAAGGTTCTTCCTTCCTTTTTGCATCTAAACAAGTTTTTAAAATTTGAAATGTTCTATTTGGTTATTGTATCTGAACGCAAAAGAACTTCTGCTTAACGTAAATGCTCTACTAAAGAAGTAGTTTTTTTTTTTGAGAAGCCTATCCAAACGGCCCCTAAGGATTCGTAGAAATACGTTCTCTGAAGTTTCAGTTTACCATGATAAAATTTTTAATTTTGGGTTTTTGTTTTTTGTTAATTTTTCAGTGAGCAATTTTCTCGGATTTTGTGGAATGTAAGCTGAAATTCCCACGGGGTTGAAATCAACCATAACAATGTGATGACTATCTAAAAGGTGTGAAGTGCATGATGATCTTGACTTTTGTTGAATGAATTGGGAGACTTTAATTACAAAGACAATTTTGACATCCAAAGCATGAATTTAATAATTTGTGCAATTTATATGTGCAGCATTGAGCGTTCCTACTTTATCATCAAAATACAAGATTTTTCATCAATTTCATATTCGAATTAAAAGGTAAGCTTCTTACAAAAAAAATTCAACTATATAATATACTAACCACCTGGTGTGACTCTTGGCAACCTGACGTCCGAGCAAGGATTAGTCCCACACTCAAAGGGTGTGGGGAGACAAAAAAAAACTATGTAATATTACACTTCCTAGCTATGATGTAACTCTGAGCAGCTTCCAATTATATTATGTGCACAATTCCCTGCTGTTTATGTGTCTGTGCGCATGTGTGACATATTCTTAAGAGATAAGGTGCCAAATTATTTTGTTTGATAAGTGAAGTAAATTATTAGAGAAGAGGAAAAGAAGAGTACAAAAGCAGGGGAAAAGAAGGAAAAACCAAAGTAAAATACTTCATTTAAGTAATGCTTGCCAAAGGCATACACCGAAGACACTCCTTTGAAGTAGCTATTAGCTGAGCACCACAAAGAAGCTAAGAAAACCACTTTATCCTGTAAAAGATTCCAATAGAAGTAGCTGTCCTTAAAAATTCTAGCAACATGACAAAACCATATCTGATGAAGGGGAGGCCAAATTATGGATCAGGAACAGGACAGGAAAAGATCTAAAAGCTCAGAGGGTATGAACAGATAGATTTTCCTGTTTTTTAACAGGAATGCTAAACCATATATGATGAAGGGGCCACTGCCAGCTAACAAGCTTCTTTCCTGACCTAGTCCTTGCTAATTTTTATCAAAACACATACTGGTAGCTCTCTTGGGAAGGACCATGTGATAATGAATACAGAAGTGCTATGTGCAATCTCCTAAGCATTGAGGCAGCTAGAGGTAGAATAGAGAAGTACAATGTGCAATTACTTACTGGTTCTGTGGATCTCCAACTGTCATAAACTTGGTACTGTTCATAGTTGTGGACAATTGGACTGTAGGATAAAACCATGCAATATGACTCATGACCTAAAATTCCCAGCTTAAGAGAATTATGAGAGTTTGCTAGCTGAGTGCACTACTGAAGCAGTTCGGTTTTTATTTTGGTAGTTGTATGGCAGTTTTGGGACTAATTTTAGTTTAATGTTTTTTATGTTCTTCCTTGAAACAGATTATGATCTTCTGTTTTATATTTTCTGAATTGACAAGTTTAGGGATGTGGTGGAGATCATTTGTTTTGTTGTTAGATGTACAAATCATTTGTTTTGTTGTTAGATGTACAAATCTTATTTTGCTTACTGTTTTGACTATTTTAAGCTTTTTAGGTCATTTTATTCATAATTAAGCATCTGTACATATAAATAGGTTGAGGCAAAATAGTGAAAAAAAAGTAAGGCCCTAGTATGCACAGGGGTTTGGAAAATAACACCACACTTCCGGGAAAATTGATATTCAATTAAGCATGGGAATCTTACATTCCCATGAAAAATCAATAAACATTCCTGTGATAAGACACGGAAAATTAATGCTTTCCTGGAATCTTGTTCCAGGTATCACATTCTAGGAATATGACTTTGAATGGGAGTATCAGTCTATCAGATTCCACAAATTAAATTGCCCCTTAATTACTGTCTTCTTGACGTTTAAATACATTTTTCAGTGCATTAAGTTGTTGTTGGTGTAAATGTGTTATAATTTTCTTATAGTCTAAGGGTGCTACTCATTGCCTAAGAAAGTACATAACTACTGAGATAAGTAGCTGATTGGCTGGAAAAACACATTTTAGAATATTTCTTATATTTTCTTTTCATTTAGCTGTTCAAAACAGTAGCATTCTTTTTCCGTTGCATGTTAATTGAATACATGTGACAATATTTTACACAAATCTCTGAAGATAATGTTTCATCTACAGCTTCCAGGAGATTTTATTCAAATATGGATGAGACCATGAAACAGTTCCAAAAAAATTTGACAGAGTTGGAAGTAGAAGCTGAACGTCTTCTTTTAGCCTGGCATCAGGTAATTAAAATTGAAGGTGATGCTAATGCAAAGACTTACAAACATAAGAAAGAAAAATTAAAAATAAAAACTAGCTTCTCTCACTACATCGAGAACAAGAACATGGCCTTAAAGAGAAAGTACGTGATAAAGTTTATAATAGTTATTATTAGTTTAGCTATAATCTTTTGTCTGGTTTATGTGAAGTATACAGAAAGGTTAGAAGATCTTATTTACAATCTATTGCTGCATTTCAATATGCTATTGAGAGCTTGATAAGGTTGAAGTTGAGACACCTTGATTTCAGAGCATGAAGTTTGTAAAGAGAAATAGGAACCATTAAACTAAACATATACAGCCTGAAGGAGAGATATTGACTGGAAAAATGAGACGTCCTTGGGAGAACCACACCCCAAAAGTTAGCTATTAAGGTGGGAGAGCCCAAAGCTATATAAACCTCATATCTGAATCCCATACTTCTGATGTGGGACTCTAGTCCCATACCTTGCAATTGGATCCTAACATTCCACCACGCTCCGCAGCCCCGGCGCCCACGCGGGCCGGTGCACTAGTCCTTTGACTAGTCCCAGGTGAACACTGCAATGCCGGCGTCACCACCTGTGCCGCTCGTTTGTAGCTGAGAGACATGGTGGATAGCTCTGATACCAATTGATACAACCTTGGGAGAATCACATCCCAAAAGCTAGCTATTAAGGTGGAAGAGCCCAAGGCTATATAAACTCCACATCTGAATCCCATACTTCTGACGTGAGACTCAAGTCTCATACCTTGCAATTGGATCCTAACAAAAAAATACCTGATTTATCTTAACTTTTGTTCCTTACTATTGAAAGCATTGAGCTTTGAAGAAGTTATATTCTAAAACATGTTCTTAAATTTGTATATGCTAATGGTATTGGTATTAATTTTTTTAATCAAAACTCTATTTTTTTGAGTAAAAGATATCTTCAATTTGAGTTAGGATTTGATATTCTGATAGGAACCTGGAACAATAACTGTAATTTTATTGAATTGACTCTCTGTATATGCTTCCTAGTACTGATATCAGTGTGATATCACCCCAAAAATGGATCTATAAACACTGAAAAGAAAAGAAGAAGAAGAAAAGATAGAGATGTTGCAGACACTTTGAGGGGTTTGCTTCCTCCCTTGCTAATCCTTACTGAAATTCTTCCTTTTTCCCTCCTCTCTCCTTGCCCTCCCTTATATTCTACCCGATTCCTTCCTTTCCTTTCCTACCCACCTGCCACGTGTGCAGGTGGTTACAATTCAGATCCCCAAGATGATCTCCCATCACATTTCCCTCATTGCCTGTATGGGCTACTAATCCCTTGCTACTCATTCCTTTCCCTCTTACCATACTCCCTAGTGATAGGAGGATGTTTACCAATACTCCCTCCCAGCAGTTTCACCTTGTCCTCAAGGTGAAAGTCAAGAATGTGCTCCTGTATTGTGACAAAGAATTCCCAGGAACTCCCAAATTCTGGCAGGTCTTGCCATTTGATGAGGGCTTCAATTGAACCGTCTGTTGCAGTCTATAATTTCAAAACTTCAGCTGGCTGCAATTGTAACACCAAATCTTCTGTCAACAGAGGTGGTAGATGCTGGCTCATGGTGGATTCTGATAATGACTTTTTCAATAAAGAGACAAGGGAAACAGTCACACCACTGGAACAAACATTGATCATAATACACACATAGGACCCAATATCTTGTGGACGTCTTGCTTTAGGAATAGAATTCCCATCTTTGATATTATAAATGGCATTTCAAACAAAATTCTAGATTTTGAGCTGTGAATGGTACAGAGTTGTCAATAGCAGCTGGAGCGGCCACAATAGCGCGGAACGACCCTAAAATGCTACAAGAAGCTTGTAGCGGTGTGGTGAAGTGAAGCAGCATGGAGCGCCACTATTGTGGCGCATTGTGGTGGAAATAGCGGCCATTGCGGCTACTATACTTAACAGAGAGTTAAATCTCTCTTTTACCCCATCTTAAACAAGCCGAATGAAGGAGTTTTGTCTCCCCAGACCCATCGTGCTGCAGACACCCACCGATTTCCCATTCTCTTCATCCGTTCAAGCACTCTGAACGCACTTTGTTCAGACACACATCGTGCAAGAAGCTTTTCAGCCACTGAGTTCACTCTGTTCACCCCCACGAAGCTGCTCACCCACTGATTTCGTACTCTGTTCAGCCGCACGAAGCCTCTCACCCTTTGCACGCACTTTGTTCCGCACTCTCCGCCGAAGTTTTGCTGGAACCCACCGATGTTCAGCCCCTGTTCTCACATTTCCCATCCTCTGTTTCACACTTTTTTGACTGTCCAGACTAGACCCCATCTTGTTTACTAGGAATTCAGTCTCTTCCATGGCATCTTCACGTCTCAGCCACAGTCACAGCAATTCCCCTTTTGAGTTTTGAATATTAATGATGAACACTTTGAATTTTGAGTATTAATTATGTGTATTATAATTTTATGAATATTTAACGTTGCATCCGCTATCTTCAGTATAGCAACTGCTTCGCGATTTGTTGTGTCACTATAGCATTTTTGGGGGTGGCCGCTTCACGTTGCGTTCCGCCATTAACAACCCTAGAATGGTATCCCCAACAGGGGTTCCATCTAGAGAATAAAAGGTAACCATCATACTTATTGACAATGCCCAATCTTCTAACAGCAAAGATGGTAAAATTTGGCTAATGGTAGCTTTTGCAATTGAGTTTTCCAAGTTGTCTCCTACTCCAAGTGTGGTAGCCCTTGGGGCTCCTGAATTAGGCCTTCAAACTCAGCTAAGATAATCTTCTGTTCTCCAGCCCGAAAGGCCTTGACATATAGCCTTCAAGGGTGCTACAGTCCTAGATAGTGAGGGTTCTCCCCAATGTTTTAAAAACCGGATTGGATCGGCCGGTCAGACTGGAAACTGGATATGCCTACGGTTCGATTTCACCCAAAGAACTGGCCAGGGCATTGGACCGCCAAAATCGGCCAAAATCGGATTGCACCGATGAACCGTTTGAACTGGAGGTGGTTCTTGAAAACTGGGCGGTTCTTCATTTTTTTTTTTTTACTTTTTCTGAATTTTTTATTACTTTTTCAGATTTTTAAATTATTTTTTCAGATTTTTAATTAGTTTTTTAGGGTTTTTTTTCCACATCTATCTCTCAAAAGTTATAACTTTTTACTCATTCGTTTGATTTGGATGCATTTTATATCGATTTCACGTAACTTTTTAAGATCTACGCAATGGAAAATGACCAAATGCAGTTCAACCAATCGATTTTCTAAAAAAAAAAATCCCATTATTTTCATAGTTATAAGTATTTTTAAAAGAAACAATAATAGTTATTTTTTAAAATAAGGATTAAACCTTAATTTTTTTTCTTAAATCCCTGTTACTCTCAAAATAAGGCTATTTTAATTAAATACAATAATAAATATTATCATATGTAGTCAATTTTTATAATTCATGTTATTAGATTTACTTATATGTATATAAATAATTATGTATATAATTATAATTATTACATCATCCGGTCCGACCGGTTAAACCAATCGAGCCATGACCCGGAGGTCTCATCAGTTTGATCTCCAGTCTGGTTCTTAAAACAATGGTTCTCCCTTTAAGGTTACTGCTTTCCTTGCTACTTCCAACTTTAAGATTGGCTCCTCGAAGTTAGCTTTGATTTCCCCAAGCACTTTAGATCAGTTGAACCCCAAAACCATATCTGCTCCATCTGGGTCAAATAAGTAGAAGTCATGGACTATCTCCATGTCACGCAGTTGCATCCACACTCCCTTACACACCCCTTCCTTTTCCATTTGTTGTTCTCCTGGAATATCACTAGATTCATACTTTGTA
This sequence comes from Styphnolobium japonicum, assembly GCA_023212625.1. NCBI lineage: Eukaryota > Viridiplantae > Streptophyta > Magnoliopsida > Fabales > Fabaceae > Styphnolobium > Styphnolobium japonicum. The sequence continues at coordinate 7,207,649 of JALBWW010000014.1, forward strand.
CCGACACATCAGATTTCTGTAGCAGTGTATGATTGCAACTAGGAAACTATGTCTTTGGAAGCTATTCTCATGGCTGCCATTACACATACATTATCACCAAGAGCAAGAGTCCTTGGAAACCCAGCTTCAGACAAGCTATCTATACTCAAACCTGTAGAATCCATATGGTACTCAGTGCCATATCTGGGATTCTGATGCTTTAATTATAAACTGCTCATGGGGTAGCAAGATAATTCTCCAGCAATAAGGAAAAGTACTAGGAAGCAGTGAATAGTGCGTTGCTGCCTAAATTCATTGTACAGACAACTGAGATTCAATTCAGAATCAAAACATTGCCAAATTTTTTGATGTTGATCGTAAACCTGATAGGGACTTGGTAGTATGGGATGCCAAATAGTCCCACATTGGGTAGTATAGGCTGCCTAGTGGGGTATTTAAGTGGCTTGGTTCTTCCCCCTTAATAGCTAGCTTTTAAGGGAGGGTTCCCCAAGTTGCTTAGATACTTATCAATTGGTATCAGAGCTGGTTGTTGGCGGCACGGAAAGGGCTACCTGTGGAGGGGCTGACTGGCGGAGGGGCTGACTGGCGGAGGGGCTGACCGGCGGAGGGGCTGACCGGAAAAGTCGAGTGAAGCAACGCCGAGTGAAGCGTCACAGAGTGCAGCCGCCGAGACGTCGGTTGTCCAGGGGCGGTGCTGTTGATAGGGACTTGGTAGTATGGGATGCCAAATAGTCCCACATTGGGTAGTATAGGCTGCCTAGTGGGGTATTTAAGTGGCTTGGTTCTTCCCCCTTAATAGCTAGCTTTTAAGGGAGGGTTCTCCCATACTACCAAGTCCCTATCAACAAGACCGCCCTGACAGCCGACGGCGTCTCGGCGGCGCACTCGTGGACGCTCACTTCGGCGTTGCTCACTCGACTTTTCCTGCCCCTCCGCCCGGCCCCTCCACAGTAGCCCTTTAGTGCCGACAACCAGCTCTGATACCAATTGATAAGCATCTAAGCAACTTGGGGAACCCTCCCTTAAAAGCTAGCTATTAAGGGGGAAGAACCAAGCCACTTAAATACCCCACTAGGCAGCCTATACTACCCAATGTGGGACTATTTGGCATCCCATACTACCAAGTCCCTATCAAAACCCTTCCAAGAATGTCGGTAACTCTGACCCATTATTGAAATCAACCAAGGCTTCACTGGCTTGATCGAAGGGAATTGACAGGATCTTCTGGAATTCTTGGCTCTTCTTCTTGTTCAACTTCGTTGTTCCATGGCTATTAGCAAACAAATTCCAATCCTTGAAACTTGGATGCCATTGAGCTCCAGAATGAGTGTCTTATCAACTGACTCAAGAGTCTCGTTGGCAATGTAAACCAGCCTTGTTTCTGCTTTAGCATGAAACTTTAGAACCTCAATTTCTTTGTGAGCACATCCCCTTTCTTGTTTCTTTATGAGCTCTATTTTCTCTGATTCTTGGTTAGCGGAGGAAATTAGATAGGGATTGACTACAACTTGAACTTTCAGATACCATTTGAAATTAAGATTGGTCAATGGAGGGAACTCTTCATCACCACCACATCGATAGCGTCGCTCTGCCCAACTAAATCGGTGGTCATCGGCCCTTTTCCCCCGGTTGCCTCGCGTCCCTTCCACCAGTAGGCTCTCTGTGGCCTTCGTCCTTGAAAAGTTGTGATTGGAAATAGTGGTGGGTGTTATTGAACCACCCCACCTAATCTCAACCATGCTTCTGGTCCGTAGCCCAAGGTCTATTTCATTGTCTCCCATGGGTTGGTTTTCTCCTTCTAGGTCATCATGGCTCCTTTCCCAAGGGCCCAGTCTCCCTCTTCAATGAGTTGGGCCTAGCCCATCAAGTCAGAAAAGGAGCCCAGCCTTTGCAATTTCCTCTCTGCCTTCATCTCTTCATGCAAGCTGCACATGGTTTCTTCGTCAATGTGACACAAGTTCAGGCAACAACTCGTGAGAATTCGGAGCAGTTGCTGGCTGGAATTGCCAGATAACGACCATTTTAAACGCCATCCAAGATGCTTTGGTCATGCGCGCCTCCCACCATAGGTACTAGTTGAGAGCATGCCATTCCAACACCGCTGTGGCTGCCTGGAGCTTCTCGCCATTGTCCATGTTGTATCCCATAAATTGTCGCTCAACTTCATTCATCTAGCCATATGCATCTCCACCAGAAAACATAGGGACCTCCATCCTTCGCTGTCGATCTTCAGTCTGGTTGTTCCCACTCGCACCAAACAACATTCTGCCGTTACCTCTGTTCCTTATACTTAATCCTGACTGCCTCTGCCATGACTCAGCAGTCTTCCCCTGGATGAGCCGCAGCAGCTCGGCTTGGATCTCCTTGCTGCATTTGAGTCAGACTTCCCAAATTTTTCGAGAGGGTCCTCCATTCTCCATCTCAAGCTTTTCTCTGAACTGACCTATACTTCTCTCCACAGCTTCCATTCTTGCTTTCGTTTTTTCAAATCCAGTATCCACAGCTCCCAGATTGGGAGCTCTGATACCAATTTGATAGGAACCTGAAACAATAACTGTAATTTTATTAAATTGACTCTCTGCATATGCTTCTTGGTACTGATATCAGTGTGATATCAGCCTAGAAATGGATGATCTACCAACACCGAAAAGAAAAGAACAAGAAGAAAAGATAGAAGCACTGCAGACACTTCAAGAGATCTGCATCCTCCCTTCCCAGTCCTTACTCAAATTCTTCCTTGTTCCTCCTCTCTCCCTCCCTTCCCTTATATTCAACCCATTGCCCCCCCTTCCTTTCCTACCCGCCTGCCACTTGTGCAGGTGGGTACAATTCAGATCCCCAAGATGATCTCCCCTCACATTTCCCTCACTGCTTGTATGGGCTACTAATCACGTGCTTACTCATTCCTTTCCTCTTACCATACACCCTAATGATAGGACGTCTAATATATTCTTTTTTATAATTAAAAAATAATCTGTTCCCTGTAAAATGTTTTCTTTTAACAAAAAGGAAAAAAAAAGCAGTGACCCAAGTGACCAACAACCAGATCATTGGCCAAATTGACCAAGCCTCAGTAAATCGCATCAGATCACACTATGATTTCGGGAAGAATCACACCAGATTGCACCAAATTATACTGAGTCGCACCAAGAATCAGATGACAAGCGCACTTTGCAACCCACTTGATACAACAACAACAAAAACCACCATTAGGTGGGTTTAGCTACATGAATCTATCGACGCCATTGTGCTTTGTTCAAAACTGAAGTTTCTCTAAAATCATTTAGAGCAAGGAAAAAGAGAGGATGGAATAAGGAGATCAACCTGCTTAGAAGTTGCTGAAAATATTTCTTAATATTCTCTTTGTTTTAAAGGGAAACTAGATTGAGCCTAAGGTTCAAGGTGGATGGTACTGCTTTGATACCTTAATAAAAAAATATTTTAGAGAAAGAGAGAGAAAGGAAAAATAGAAGCAATGTGCAATCGAGAGAGAACAAAATATTTCACTAATTACTTAGAATGGTTCACATACAGAAGCTGATCATAAGCCTCCCTTTATACTATTAATGTGACTGCACAATGACTCTTATACTTCATGGTGAACTACAAGTAACTAAGTACTTAATTGCTTTTCTATGAAATGAAGTGGGCACTTAACTATTCTTTTTGGTGAAAGTACAGCTGGTTGAGAATGATAGATTGAGAAATGGGAATAGGGAAGCACTTACTGCATTAAGGAAAAGGGCTCAGACAACAAAGAGTAGTGTTCCATCTCCTTTTGAATCAATAATGAAGGGAGTCGCAGGGACCTGCTCAAGACCTTTGGTGCAAGAGGTCTGTACCACCTGCAGCAACCATGACTGTAGTGAGCAGACATGGATGATGTTTCCAGGAACTGATGTCTTTGCCAGAATTCCATTTCATGCTGCTCATACTATTTTGGAAACAGGTTCTTTCTTCATTCCTCTCCACCACAAAAAAAAAAAGAAAACCCTAAAAAAATAGAATATTAGATATTCTATGTTAAACAGTATTGTTGAGCTAAGTTATATTTTGTTAGTATGTTGCGAGTGTTATTGGACTCGGCTTGTACTAGGTGTACGACATTTGTATTTGACCTATTTGTATTTGACCTAGATTATTAGCATAAATAGGGGTATAAGGTCTGTGTTTTGTATCAGTTATTCAGAGTCTCATTAGTGAAAATATCTGCTTTCTCTTCTCCATCCAAACCCTAAAAACTTCAACAATAATAATGAGAAAAAAGAAAGTGAAAATGATGCTGTAAATGCATGCTCGTGTTAGTTGCATTTTTTGTGTGCTGGGGGCATAATGTAATCTTAGCTATTACATTTTGATGCTGTGACTTGACTGAAGTGTTAGTGTGTGAAGCAGGCTTGGACTAAATTTTGGACTTTTGATATGGGCAGAGAAGAAAGAATTCATCCAATCATATTGGCTAACTTCTGTATTTGTATGCATTCTATAGTAGCTTTATTTGGAATTCACCCCTAATCAGTGCAATTTTACATCTTTGCTTCAGTGCAATTTTGGGCTTATGTAATAGGCAGAGAAGAAAGAATTCATCCAATCATATTGGCTAACTTATGTATATGTATGCATTCTGCAGTAGCTTTATTTGGTAATCACCCCTAATCAATGCGATTTTAGCATCTTTGCTTCAGTGCAATCTTTTTTGGTGCTACATTATGAGATGCTTTTTTTTTCTCCTTGTATCTTTGTCATATAATATTGGATGGAAACAACAAACTATGTTTTTATGTATTAGTTTGGAATCCAGACTAAGAATGCTTTTCAAATTTGATGAGAGACAACATGTAGATGCAGTCTTGTTGGCTCTGTGATTTGTTTAATTGCTTTTTCTTGTTCATAAATCCTTTTAAGATATTTAAATTGCTTGTCATACACTTTATTGGTTCAAACTGAAAATGAATGTAATTTAACCTAAATGTGGTCGGTCTTGTCTAAAGCACTATTTAGGTTTTCCACTTAGGACTGATTCTTTTACTTGGAATTAAATTTGAACTGTTAGCAGAACTATCTGAGAACTTTTATGTAGTTTGTTCCATCCTGGAGCAGACAGAGTATATGTACTTATGATAAACAAATGATTGAGCATGTATTATCACTAGTATGCAGCAACTTATAGGTCAAAAGTTCTGATGAGAGTCATGAGACGAATTATCTCCATCGCTATCATTTAATGATCATTATCTCTATTTTGAGTACTTCTAAGTTTGAACTATATTTATGTCTCAAGTTTTTTAATTTAAAAAACAAATTGATTTCCGTTTAAACAAATGACTGGTATCTTCTTTTTTACCATGTAATTACAGATCAAGCACAGCTTGACTTTGAGGCGAAGAGACTGCAGAGCTTTGTGAAGGAAAAATCTTATCATATCTCCGAGACAGGTGCCCTTGCTGACAAGATAAGTACAGGAGTGCTCAAATCTCTTGTAACCTTAAATGACAAGCCAAAATAGGATGCTTGAGGTGACTATAGTGTGATTCCTCGTTCTGGTACCAACTTGGTAGAAAATGGCAGTGTTTGCTGGAAGCAACTTCCTTGAAGCATTTAGGTGGCTTATCTAGTCTTGTTGCTTTAGTTTTGTATAAAATGCTTTTTAGAATCTTTTCCCAAATTTATGCTATGGCTGCTACATTCAACAGTGTTATCCTACTTACTGATTCTTAGAAATGGAGAAATTGTAATTCACATATTTGATCCTTCAATTCTTTAACTCTTATTTGAACCGTACAATATCGGTAAAAATTGAGCTGAATATACTAACGACTATCTAATGTCCCTAAACCCAAGCTCTCCAGCCCCTCTACCTTCCCTTCACCAATGAATATGCATGATGTTTATGTTCAGAGGCAGCATGTAATGTTCCCCCAGCTTGTGCAAACATAATAATGGGGTTTGAATTGAGCTTGTTATTGTTGGAAAGGTGCATCTGAATTTTGAGGGTTACTAAAAAATTTCTTGGCCTTGACTGCCATTTGCTTGTCTGTTTTTACTTGTCCACTGTTATTGATCAACCCCGACGGTCTAATATTCAAGAATCATGTGGTTCTATGCGTTAACATTTATGTGGTCCCCGTCAGTGAATGGTTATCACATTGTCTGACTCATATCCTTCTCTTTTGATTTTTGACAGATTACCCATTTACTAGAAGTGTATGATGGCCCTACACGCTTTAAGTTGGTTACATTTGGAAGAGTGTTTTCTTTTGCAGGTGGTGGGTTCAAGGCTTCAAGCAAAAGATGCTATGAATGTAGATTGATTTGGCGAAATTTGAATGGTAGGGTCATTAAATTTTCTTCCAAAGGAATAGGCCAAATATTTGTTGCTATCGAGGTAAACGCATTATGTTTCTTGTGATGCAGTGAAATGTTTCCAAGGAGGCACCAAAAATGCTATCATGTAATGTCTCAAAAGTGCAAATATCGTTTTTGGTTACAAATATCAACGATAAATTAGTTAATGTCTCAGAAAATTTCATTGGCTGCATTTAAGAATAGCACCAACAGAGAATGACGAAATTCAAATCAAAGTTTTTTTTTTCTAGCAAACATACAATTGAGCCAATTTAGAACTTAACTACATGTGAAAACAATAGAATTTAACTGCATATACAAAAGAAAAAAAATAAGAGTATTAAAAGGAAATGATAAAACTTGCTGTTAATAGAAGTTTTGATGCAGTAAATTCTGAATGAGAGGTTTGGTTTAACGAATTGCGTTTTCCTTGACCAAGCATCATCGCAATCTCAAGAAAGAGAAACAGGAACTATTAATTGCAAGTTCATGTTAGGAAAATATACATGTTTCACCATTAAAGAATTTGTTGGAGTATGAAAAAGGGTTACAATATATATAAGGAAAATGACTCAAATGTTTAACTTGATAAACAATAATGACTATTTGATTTGTTTTAAAAATTAATCAAGTATTTAATTAGATTAATTAATAATTTATATACAGTTAAATAATAATTTATTTTTATTTTGATCATTTATACGTAATTAATTATATATAAATTATTAGTTAATATAATTAAATATTTAATTAATTTTTAAAATGAATTAAATGATGATTACTTCTATTACGCTGATCATTTAGGTCATTTTTCCTATGAGTTTTTTATGTCAGAAAGTGTTTCTAGAAAAGAACAAATGCTTGAAAAGAAAGGGGAAGACATAATTGCGCCAATAGAGAAGACACGCGCCCTATCTTAACTTCGATGGAATAATTCCAACAAGATGAAGCAATGGTCAACAGTCATGCGACCCAAGTTTTAGTGGGCGACAGACTTTTCCTATATTTATTTCTAGGTTTGGTGGTCCAAACCTAAATCTTAGGGGTAAAGATATGGGAATTAAAATCATTTGGTTGTATGCATGGGCACAAAACTTAGCTGATAAGAAGAAAAAAATAGGAAGGTGTGAGTGTAGTTTACAATATAAAATACAAAAACAAATTGTATAATTAATTTAAATTTTTATAAAATATAAATAACTTGATAATAATGTATAAATTTATAAAAATTAATTTTTAATTATATATTAATAGTTATCTGTTTTTATTTTATTAAACTCGTGTCAATGTTTTGATTTAAATAAGATGGAGGAAAAAAGACGTAAACTGTTACGATCCAAGCAGAAGAATTGTGGTTTTTCTTTTTAAAAAAATGTTTTATATTTTCGGCAATGTGGTCTTTCATTAGGAAGACAGAGAAGAGACTACCCTCCTTATGAGAGAAAAGGGGCAGATGAATTTTGCTAAGAGTTACTTTTGTATTTCATTAAGATTTGGTTTAACACCCTACTAATTATTCTATTAATTATTATCTTTATTAATAAAGTGTCATATATTTTTTCTGTTACTTTAGTTTCTTTTTAAAATTACGTTAGATTTAAAAAAAAATTGTTTTTGATTTACTTACATTAAATTGATTGATCATGTGACTTGAATATTTTTCTTAAATAATAATTTTTCTTTATTTTTCTTACTACTTTCATTATCATTATATATAAAATTTACAAAGTAAATAAATTAGACAGCAAGTTAAAAATTGTAATATCATATTATTTCAAACTTTCCATATATATGCCAAAATACATAGTATAAATAAATGTTCATTGTTACATTCAGAATGAATTTAAATAAAACATCTTTTGTAGAACCATAAGTCACTGATACACCAAGGTCTAGCAGTATTGGATACTATACTTCACTTCACCGATTCTCTGAAAATATCACATATAGGAGTGAGAATAATATTCTTAGTAGAAATTCAAGCAGTATTTAAAATAGTAAATATAATTGTGGTACTTCCAGTTGCATCAAGCTGTAGAAAACATTTGTTTCCATGGATATTTATATGAAAAACAGAATACAATCAAATAAAATTAACATGATCTATTTTCAAGTTTCACTATCATAACCTAAATTCTTAGAATATTTAGCAGCAAAATAAAGTGTTAATCATTAACTTTCTTATATGGACAATTACAAGCTCATAACATTCTTTCATATGACATTGTCCATAAACCTATTCTTACATGGTATATGAAAATTACCAATAAATGGTAACAAGAGCTCTTCCTTGGCATAGAGCATCTTCCAAAATCCTATGCCAAATGGTCATTCCACATAATTTATACGAATGGATTCCATGTGGTTCATGATCCTTTGATAATTACACCACCTTAGAAAAAATGGAATATCTGTGACACATGTAAGTTCCTCAAGGATCCTCAGACTTAAAAGGAACATCTGGATCACCTTAACTTGAGAATGATCATTTATAGTTCATTCATGTATATTGGATCACCTAGTCAAAGGATCATTTCCTTACTTTTACATCATTAAATGAGCATATGTTACCAAGTGGCTTCAATAACTCAAGAGGGGGGTGAATTGAGTTTTCAAAAATTTCTCAAAGTTTGTTTCAATGATACTAATTATATTGAATCAATGGACTTAGAAAGGATAATGACTAAGAATAATGAGCTCTTTAATACATAAAATATAAGACAAGAATTCACAATATTAAAAACACCAAGCTAGTTAAATTGATAGAATATAGCTTATAAGTAAAAGATAAGGGTTGAGAGAATGCAAACAAGATTTATACTGGTTCAATCATTTCTTGTGATCTACGTCCAGTCCTCGAGATCGTCCACCCGAGATTTCAACTATTCTTCAAGCTTCTAACTTGGGTGCTTGATAAAAACCCTTACAATATAGAGCACTCTTCACTTAGTTTGGGATCCTCCACCCTCTATGTGCAAGAGCCTCCCTAAATACAATAAGAAACTTCTCTTCTTGAACTTATACAAGATAATCAAATGGTTTTTGGTTGTTTGTAACTCTCACAAGAGCAGATATACAACTTGAGGAACTAATGAGTATTTGATCAAAACACTAGGCAAGCTTTTACAAATAAAAAACAGAGTATGATCAACTGGAGATTAGTAAAAGCTCTTTTTAAAATGAATTTTTGATTATTTTTATTTTTTAAAATTCATTTAGATGAGCTATAAATAGTTCTCACAAACTTAGATCCGTTGAGTAGTAGGTGAGTATCAAATCAGTGTTTAAACTAGCCGTTGGAAAAGTTTCTGGAGCATCTGTAGTCGACTTCACAACTGTTGTAGTCGACTACCATGTCTTTCTGACTTTTAAAAAAATATGAGAGTTTATTTTATAAAAATCGCAAGTAGTCGACTACACTACTATTGTAGTCAACTACAATAACTCTCGGATACTATGTAAAGTCAAAAGACGTCTGAGATATATTTCAAAATAATATGTAGTTGACTACAAAGCTTATATAGTCGATTACATGTCTCCTCGGGTTTATAAGTTTTAAAATAAAAACAACTTTTAAAAACGTTGTAGTCGACTACAATAAATTTGGTAGTCGACTACAAGTGTCCTCAGTTTAACTTGTATTTAACAGATGATTTTTTTTATTTGCATTGTAGTCAACTACCTCAGCATTGTAGTCGACTACAAGTGTTCTCGAGACATTTTAAGAACATGAGGTTTTTCAAGTTTTTGCCTATTGTAGTCGACTATAGACCTTGGGTAGTCGACTACAAGTATGATCTGACTTGTACAAAACATTGTAACCTTAAAATGTCATAGTTGTGTAGTCAACTACACCAACCTTGTAGTCGACTACACCAACCTTGTAGTCGACTACAAGTGACTTAAAAACTCATTTTTGACCAAGTTAAATACATATAATTCTTGCTAAACTTCATCTTAATCACATAGTTCTTGAATTAAATCACCTAGACAATGATAAACACGTTTTATATGCATAATATAGTACCTTTCACTAGTCTATTCTTATGAAATTATTGCATATATGAAGTGAAAATTGCATAATTCCTCATATATTGGTTATGTTGTTACAAATTGAGCAGAACACTCGAAGGACTATTTAAAGTAGTTGTTGAACCAAAATATCATGAACTTAAATGTTTATATTAGTATAGTTCAAATGGAAGAGAAATGAAGACTTAAACTTAGTGAGTTTTGGGCTACATTAAATTTAGGGAAAAAAATTCCTACTAAAACATACTCAAATATTTAGTCATTTCTCAAGATCTAACCGTTGGATGCAGCTGAAATTTTGATATGTCATTTGTGACATCATCCTCTTCGACTTTCACACAAATGAAGGTTTCCAGATTAGCACCGAAAGTTGGTCAAAAATAGGCAACAAGTGGTTGATCGTCATTAGTGATGTAATTTAAGCAATTTCAACAAAACGATCATATCTCAAGATCCAACTGTTAGATCTGGTTGAAGTTGTGATATGTTCTTCATGTCTGCATGTGCTACAACTTTCATTGAAATGAAGATTTTCAAATTATGACGCGATCAATGACGAATTTGGTGATTTTTGGAGGTGAAATTTCAGCTTATATGCAGCAAAATTTGACAAAGTTGTATTTAAATAGTTCTAACCTTTGCCTATAAAAGGAAGGCATTTGCCACACTTAAGGGCATTCCATATTATGAGTTCTATCTCATTTTGATTCTCTATCCTTTCTTTCTTTGTAATAAAATTAGGTTTAGCTTAGCTTTTAGTTAGAGATAGGGGTGAAGCTTTCATAAATTGTGAGATTTATACTTTGATTTCAAGGTTAAATCTTCCAATTTGTCACAAGTAAATCCCAAAGCTCTAGTATTTGTATAATATATTCTTCATCTTCTACAAGATATTGAAGTTTCTTCTTCTTCATGTCCAGTTAAGTTTCTACCTAGAGGTAAGGGTGAAACTTTCATAAATTATGAGATTTATACTTTGATTTCAAGGTTAAATCTTCCAATTTCTCTAAAGTAAATCCCGAAACTCTAGCCCGTTGTATTATTGTGAGTTAATACCAACAACCACTTTCATTTTCATCATGTTTTTCACTTGTTCTTTTATTTTCTTTAATATAATGAGTAGCTAAACTTCTATTCTAGGATTGCAATTTAAACTCACATGTAATTTGATTCATTTATCATATCAAAGAATAAGTTGATTGTCTTGAATTGTTTATCATACTTGTTCCTAATGCTTCCAATCAATTGGTCATTAATTAAATTGAATTGATAAGCCTTATGCAACTTGACAAAAAGATTTTGGTTTTAAATCTAGGTAAGATAACATATGATCTTTGTGCAAAAGCCTTGAGTTTGTATAGGATAGACATATACCTATATGACATATGTAACCATTAATAAAATCGGAACTTAATGAATTCTTGATTACTTGATAGCCATAGACATATAGTTTATCATTAATTAAGGATATTTCTATTTGACCATCGAAAGAGGCTTATAGATAAGTTAGGATTTCTAGTTAACAATTCAGATAATTAATTGATCTTAGATAGAAGTGAGAGAATCAAGTAAAGTGTGAGGGATAATTGCAATCCTAGGCTTGGTTAATTTAATTAATCTAAATCATTAAATTTTGCTTCTTGTTTACTTTAATTTTTAGTCTTTCATAAATATTCTCTTATTAAGTTGTTTAAATAAGATTGAGTTTTGTAAACTTTTAGTAGATAGTCAAATTTAGAATTAATCTATGTGTGTTCGATACTTTCTTACTATTATATTACTTGATTTGCGATAACGTATACTTGCATTCTGGATTTTCACATCAAACAACTCTTAATCATTCACTTTACACTTTCAAACCCTAACTCTAGTCATGGTTGAAAATTAGGTAAGTCATGGTTCTTAGGGTTTTTAATCCATATAATCAAAATAACACCAAATCAAGCATAATCTACCTTAAAATCCAATCGACCACCATCAAAGAGACCTTAACCATGGATTTCAAGATTTATATTGGAGTATGTCATCCTACCCATATTCACAACCCACCAAAAAGATAATTATTTGCTTGTAATCTTAAAGAAAAGTTCATACAAAAAATTAAAAACAATGGATTTATCTTGAAAACTCCATACTTGCCAAATCCAAAAAGTATGTGTATTTGAACTCCTACCTCCTTGGCTTCTTTTTCCTTGAAACTTGAAGGTTATAGGATGGATTCCTTCCTTGATTCTTGTAGAAGATAGTTTCTTGATTCCAAATCCAAGCTTTTGGCAAATTTTCCTAATTTTCTCTATTTTTCTTTGATTGTTCTTCTTATTTTTCTCTCTTTCTCTTCCTCTCATATTCTCCGTTGTCACACCACTTCACTCTTCTTCTCCTCTTGCTGTTTCATGACTGATGGTTTGTTTGGTTTCAGAGAGAAAATGAGAAAAAAGAAAAGAGAAGGAAAAAAAATGAGAAGAATTCTTTTTCTTTTCACTTGTTTGGATGAAGAGAAAATAAGAAGAAAGAAAATGAAATATTAATTTTTCTCTTGTTTAATTGTGTAGAAAAGTTAGACGAAAGAAAATGTACATGTACAAAATGACAAATTTACCCTTAAGTAAACAATAATATAGTAAATCTCATATCTTCTTATTATATTTGGATATGTTTATACATATTACATTAACAAAAGGTATAATCTAACAAATGTGAATGCAGATATATTTTAATTTATGAAAAGTATATTTGTAAAATTTAATTTTAAATTATATATGATATTTATTTTTTGGTAAAAAAAAAACTTAGCTTGTGAAAAGTATACATTTTACTTATTTTATAACATACCTAATTTTAGACTTTTATAATAAAATACAATTACTAATGGAGATACGTTAAAATTCTTTAACGAAAAAACAAGGCTAAAATGCAAGGAACCCCCTCCAACTATGGGTCAGGTTTAGAAACCCCTTGTGCTTTTGAACTCACCAACTTGACTTCCTAAACTAATAAAATAGTGTATAATAACCCTTCTGTTAATCTTTTATTTAAATCATTGATGAAAAAGTAGTCACGTGACTGCACATGTTGATTTTTTTTCACTAATTTCTCCTTAAATCATCAATATTTATCCTTAAAATCATCTCTATGTCTCTTTTTCTGAGCACTCATTAACCTTACACCACAGTTTGAAATTTTCACGAATCGCTCAAACGATGATGTTGGGTTAATGAGTGCCCAAAAAAGAGGCCTAAAGATGATTTGAGGAATAAATATTAATAATTTAAGGTGAGATTAGTAAAAAATATCAACACATGACTACTTTTCCATCAATTATTTAAATGGTAGGTTAAGAGAAACGTTATTATACATTGTTTTGTTAGTTTAGGAAGTTGAGTTGGTGAGTTTGAATGCATAGGGGGTTTTCTAAACTTGACCCATAGTTGAATGTAATTCTTTGCATTTTGGCCAAAAAAACAATGTATTAATTAACCACCCATTTAAATCTTTGATTTAAATAATACAAGAACTCTATATAAGCAACTCATAGCTTTATTTAACATAACTTAACAATCTTGTTCACTTAAACATATGTCTAAACCTTATACAAAATTTAGAACAAATCATATAATACCCAAGCATAAGCGACCTAATTTTAGCAAACTTCACACCAAATAGGAGAATATTACAATAGAATAGATGACAAAAATATGTAAAGACTTTTTACTAACAACTAAAGTCCAATTGCTCACTCATAAAAAAAACTAATTCAACAAATTCAACAACATAATATAAGCAACTCATAGCTTTATGATTACCAGGATTCTAATCTCGTTCAATTAACATATGAAGAAACTTGATACAAAATTTTCAACAAACCCCATAATACACAAGCATAGGCAACCTAAAAATACAAGATGTCAATGGAAACCCAAGCACCAAATTGGTGTTCTAAATATATACAGACTTGTTACTTATATAGTATTAATACAAGGAAGTCCAACACCATATCTCTTATGAGTCCAAAAGGACCAAGCAACTTCATTACTACATATGATACCTACTTGCAAAATAAAGAAATATTTTACATACATTAAATGGAATATAACCAACAAAAGAAGGAATATGAAGAGTACCAGAGAAACTAAAATGGATAAATGGCAGCAACCCATGTCACCTGTAACACCTAATTCTTTAACTACATAATTTGCCAATTTACACGCGCTTATGAAGATATTCTTATTCTTACAAGAATCCGATAGAGTTTCCTCTATTTCTCACGCATTCTCAACAAGCAAACATAAAGAAGTACCAACCAGCCTAGTTATATGTAATACCAACAAACATTCACAAAATAAATATCATATAGTGGTCTCCGACCTCGACAGGAATGTACAACATTATGTTCTGTGCACAAAACATAAATGTTAATATTGACAACAACCCTAACTGAGCACAATTTACAATAATGTCATCTCAATTTCCTATGGCAGCATGAACAAAATACTAGTGGAACTGGAAACATCAACAATAGTTCACTAGTTCCCCTACCATGCCCCAACAATTAAATACACAATGTTGTTTCAAATAGATACATCAAGGAGCTCAACTCCATTCAAAATGATACATGAAATAATTGCTACAACTACCACAACAAGTTACTAGCAACCCCATATTCATTCCGCAGAGGGCCTTGGCTCAACCTACGAGTCTAAAGATGAGGGGGTGAGATGTAAATCCCAGTGAATATGAATCTACTTGTAATCAAAGTATGCATGAGAGTCAGGATATGAGTGGATATGATCACAAATAAATCTACTTCAACTGTGAATGTATAAAATAACTTGAGAAATTACATGGTAACTAGTGAAAGTGGTTAGGTGGGGAAATATACCCGCAATAACATAGTGTTTAGATGGTTGTCAGAGTATAAAAGTAGTTTTGATAGTTTTCAACTAATTGTAGGAACTTTTAAAAGCTAGAGAAACATGGAAGAAGGGCAAATCAACCATCGCTTAGTGATACTAGGCGTTTGCTCAACGAATTTAGAAGATTGCCACTGACTTCCATCGCTCCGCGAGATAAATCATCGTTGAGTGAATTTCAACCAATTTCCTACTAAATTCCATCACTCAGCGAAGATTATCATTGCTCAGTGACATCCCAATCCTAGGTACCATCGCTTAGCGAGACTTATCGTCGCTGGGCGAATTTAAACCAATTTGCTCTTTGTTCATGGTCGCTCAACGAGGCTTATCATCGCTAAGCGACGTTTCAATTATGGGTACCATCGCTCAGCGATGGTATATGGTCGCTCAGCTATGGCAGTTCTCATTCATAACACGAATTACTAATCAATATAACTAAGTTTTACCCTCCATCAACATACACACCACAATGCCTAATGACTCTCAAGGTCCAGCTTTGCCTCATGTATGCCAAGGACTATATCATAGTTTGAATTTTCCTCATTTTTAGCCAGGACTACCTTATGATCCGGCTCTCCGTCATTCTTGCTAAGGACTAACTCAAGGTCCGACTTTTCCTCATTTTGCCAAGGACTACATCATGGTCTAGCTTTTCCTCATTTGTGCATTCAACATTCATACATCAACGTCATTAATCTCAAAATCACAATCAAGACAATAATGCACAATTCACTATTTTAGATAATGCATGCATCAACTTCCTATAAACTACGTCTTGCATTAATTCTCAAGATTAAATAATTACCCTCATTTTGATACATGCTCTCAACCCATCCAATCTAACAATTCTAACCACATTCTTGCATCATTAATAAAACTAAACAAGCATCAAACACATACTAAAATCATAATTTTCGGATTCCCCCATTAACCCTCAAAACCCTAACTTTACCATACCAAAGTTACAAGTAAACTCACACTCACCTAAGGTGATTTAGAGCATTAAACCACCACCTTTGAAGCCTCCAACAAACACCAATTAGCCTCCAAAGATGTAGCCTTACTCCCAAATTTTCGTACTCCAAATGCTCTCAAATTTTGATAGTAAACTCAAAAGGCACTCCCCAACACTTCTTCTTAAAGGAGCCAAGCCATCCAAGCAACTCTAGGCAATGGGTATTTTTGGTTTTGGGGAGGGAAATGGAGGTTTTAAGATTTTGAAACCATAGGAGTGTAGAGGAAGGTGAGAGAGGTAATCTTTATGAAGGAAGCTAAGTGAATGAAGGTGGGGAAGTGGGTGGTTTAGAAGCTTGAAGATGGAGCTTTAATAGAGGAGGAAGAGGATGAAGTTGGAGCTCTCCTCTCCTCCTCCAAACCATCAGCCACATAGAGAAAAAGGAGGGGGAATTGTTCTTCCCATTTTGCCCCCCAACAATTCCTAACTAGGATCAAATTACCCTCCTATTACCAGTTATTCACAAAAATGTCATGAAGGTGGGAAAAGGCAAGAATGTCCTTAGTAATTCTACAATGATTCCTAAAATGTCCTTACTCACTAATATTTTTACTAGTTTGCCACTGGGTATGACCTTCTGCTGAAATGCCTTAAAATTTCGTATTCTCTTTCTTTTTCCATCATGGTTCTTCCAGGTGGACCGAAATTATTAACATGTTATTAGTTAAATCTCGATTTCACCCATATTTTCTAAAGTCATACACTCAGTCAAATGTAGTTCCAATAAAATATCATAATTTGAAAATCGGGGATGTTACATCACCGGTACTAGCTTCATTCATCATTTGAAACAATGTCTCTAGCCGATACTCAAGAGGAATACCAAAAATTCACGCTTTTTTGCTCATTTGCACGTAGAAAGCGATAACACCTCCATCTATATTGATACAAAACACCTACGTTCACAAGTTCAGCCCAAACATCTGACTCTCTATAATAACGAGGTCTACATTGCTACAAAATAGTCAATCCTCGTTCAGCAATTTCAACTTGCCGCTCAGCCACGACAACTTGTCTCTCAGCAACTACATGCAATCTATCTGAAAGATAATTTCCATCTCGCACAGCTTTGGCTTAAGCATTAATTCCTAAGTTAAGCTCGTCATACTCCTTCTCAATAACATCAACCATTTGTGCCTTACGCTTTGTTCCCCTAGAGGTTACAGTTCCACCAGATTGACTTGAATGACTAAATGGGACTAAATGTTTCCATATTACCTGCAAAATATGTAGTCTCATTGCCAATATCTAAATCAGGGTCGGAAATAGCAACACCCTCAAATGAGTCATTCAAGTCAATGGTCCTCCTTCCCAATTGTTGTAATTTATCTTGTACACTTTGAGCATATTTACCAATAGCTCTATCTGCACCAAATAACTCCTTTAGTGTGTCATGGTGTTTAATTTGCATTATTTTCCATTTTGCAGCGTAAAGGTTGTCCTACAACCCCCAAAATTTGAAGAACATGACAAATAATAATTGTATAAATATGTTATTGAAATTGTTTTTGCATTTGACAACTACAAAAACGACGAAAATAATAGCACTAAGTAGACTAAGAAAGTAAGTGATAAAACATGTCAATTAAACATATATCATTCCATTTAACAAGTATATAAAAAGCTTACCCTTGTTGCCAAACCTCCTTGGCTTCAAACTTCTTAGTCATAGGATTCCAAGCAAATCCACTTGAAGCCATTACACAAATCATAGGCCTCAACAAAATGGTCTTTTAAGGTCTTCATTATATTATTTATATGTTGTTTTGTAATATGTGGGCCAATTCTTGATCTTAATACCTCAACCACATTTGTATATGCTTTTGTTGTCCATGCACCATCATGTATATTGCCTTCCATTGACTCTTGCAATGCATTTAACAAAGTGATATCCATTTCATCTTACCATCATAAATTGTCCTTAGAGGTCAAACTACTATCTGATACATTTTTCTTCCCTTTTGACATCTTCCAACCTGCAAGATAGCTTGTAATGCTAGAATAAAACAATATGTCTTTTGAAGGTTAACATTGAATGTGATATACATATTAAGTAAGGGACAAATAATTACTTAGCATGGTAGTACAATATGAAATTTAATCAAGTTTACATATAAAAGTCAATCCATACAAGGATATCACAACATCAAATACAAACAGCGTCAAACAATGTTCATATTTTCTTCAACTTAAAGTAATAAGCACATCTAAGACAAGTAATCATTCCACATTTAGACTGCAATATAATTTCTCTTAAAATATCTCCTTGCATATAGTCCTCATCACGAAATTGGTTTGAAGTACTTTGCATTCTTTCTATGTATTTCACAATAGCTCACGATCAACTTTAGCAATTAAGGACTCATTAGGATCTATACCCATTAAGCAATTATGCAATATGCAACATACGCTAACTATGTCTGTCATTGTTACAAAACTATAACACGATTACGTGCCACTAACTACTATTAGAAACCTTTTTTTTCAAAACTCCAAATGTCCTTTCAATAACATTTGGTAATGAAACATGATGATGGTTAAATAATTATTATGCATTTTGTGGCCCACACATTGAATACTCTTTTAAGTGATAATGCACACCTCTAAAAGGTGTGAGTACCCCATGTTCGAGCATAAACCCTGCATCACTAAGATAGAGTTTTCCTACATGATGAAGATATCCATTACATGTATGCCATACTATTTTCGAAGTATTGTTACTAAAATCTTGTGTTCATGTTTTGTTTAATCACCTTACAAAATTATAAGGGGATTTTCTCTATTGAAGGCATTTTTTAAAATTCTTGAGTTAAAGGCACTTCCTTCCTAACCAGTTAGCATGGAACAACCTAATAATTGAATTACCAAGACAAATATTTAAGTATAGAATTAATTAAGAAAAGTTTAAATAAGAGGGTCTAGGAAATAAGAATCCAAGATAAATAAAGTAAAATAGCAAGAAGGTTTAGATTAAGCATGTAAATTCAAACTAAAACTAATCTTATTAATAATTGTTAAACCTAAGGGATTAAAAGATGATATGGTAAATGAAAGGAACTTAATTATACTAAAAGTTTAAGATAAAGAAACTAAATTAACAAAAGAAAAGGGGCTAAATGCCAAAACTAGCTTAGTTTAAAATTAAGCAAGATTAATTTATGATTAAGATTAAAGATTAAATTATTAATAATGGCATAGTATAAACCCAAAACAGACATAAATCTAAGCCCATAACCCACCCCTAGTTAGCCCATGAGAGGAGGGACTAGATTGCAAAAGATTTAAAAACATAAGGACTAAAAACACAAATAGACAAGATTACATGGTGCATGCAGCAAGGTTTTACATGTAGGAGACATTCCTTGCAGCTTGGACACATCCAAGCCTTGTCAATCATGAGAATCTCACTTGTATGAAATTTTATTGGATGAATAGTATCACAAGCACAGCAGCCAAAGGGGAGCTGCACCTAATGATGACACTTCAAACCAAATAGTTACAATCCAAAGGAGCTTGTGGGAAATGGGTAGCAAGCTGGTTCAATTCCAACCAAATTTTCCCTCTATAAATAGGACTCTCCACAACTGTTTACTCCACTCTACACGCACACACACTCCACTCACTCACTTAGATATTTTGCATCTAGTAAAGCCAAGAGGGTTGAGAGCACCAAATATGCAAAGGGTAGGAAACAAGCCTCCATCTCTCAAAAACTTTGCTGCCATACTTAAGGTTTTGTATCTCTGAACTTGTTTTTCCTTGCTTTATAGTTTTCCTAATTTTTCTCTTTTACTCATGATCATGTATGTTGCATGGTATTCTCATTTGTTTTCAAGCATTTTCTTTTAAGATTTCGTATATTGTCATTTTAAAGAATTTTGGGCAGCATTAGCATTTCATTCTTTTGAGCCATCAAGATCAAGCTTAAAGAATTATTTTCTTAGAATAAGCCATTGTTTCAAGTTTTTTGTTTTAGTTATGGAATGTTCTCCTTTGGTTAAAAACTTAAAGATGAAATTGTGACACACCAAGTGAATACTATGTATGCGCTTGAAATCTTTTTTAAACACGCATGTTATTTTCTTTCAATTTTTTACTTCTTTGGACATGAACAACTATGAGAAATTGTGGCAGATTTCCTTACGGAATGGCTTAGTTGAGGAGGCTGTGGGCCTAAAGTTGAAAGGATATGACTTCAATAATGCATATGAGATCATGGGAATTCACTAGGTTAAGGTTACTGTCTGGTACATAAAAGATGGCCAAGATAAGGTCTTAGTTGGACCTAATAAAGTTTAACCCCTTTGAGATGTTTGAGCACCTAAATTGTATTTACAGATTATTTAACTTTTGTTTTAGTAACTTATCATGCAGCCTTGAGTTTTCTGTTTAAATGCAGCTGGAACCGTGGGAGGTTATTTAATTTTTTTCCCTTTAATCTTGCCTCATACTAAGATTATATAATCTTACTCTATTCCTCATGGTTTCATATTCAAATCAAAATGTGAATCACAACTATTTTAATTGAGATTGAGTGGGTTTGGATATTTTCCTTGGAGGAGGGATGCCACATAAAGGTCATTCGTGACATTCAGATGCATATGGTGGAGGGTTGATCTTAAGTAACATGTAGTTGTTATTAGTTAGGGCTTATGTTAAGAAGAGTTTTGTGATTTTGTTAAGGAATGTGGCTGGTCTAAGATCATACACCATGCCTTATGTAGTATATATAACAAAACTCATGTAAAATGCCCTAAAGCTTGTAAGGGATTAAGGCAGTGTGCCTAATATGTATGAGAAAAATTATGTTCTAAAAAAAAAATTAAACAATGAGATAAAGGATTTCATTAATCCTAAAGGAATAGGATAAAAGCAAAATAATTACACTAGAGGATAGGTAACTTAATTAAAGAGTCATTATATATCAATTTTAATCATTATGAGACTGTAACCTGAATTTATGACTCTTTTGGGACTGAACTAATTCTATATGGATGATTTTGAAGACAATCAGATACCATGAGACTGAAATGTACATCAAGGGATGTATTGGATTGTTGACCGAGATCTATATGACCTAAATTAACTATGACTTGGATCATTGACCTATGCCTAATCGTGGAATGATGACCTATATTATGAACCTATGATCTAAACCCTCATGGAACAAGTGAAAGTGATGAAAATGTACATTGGATCTAAAAGAGTCTAAATTAAGAATAAAGAGAACATGCATGGTATCTAATTCTAATTATGCATTCATGAAGGGCATAGTTAAATCTAGAGTTTTATATTCCTTAGATGATAATCAAGTTGTCTATGGAGTAAGGAGGAAGGCGAGAAAATTTTATTCTTTTAGGTTATACTTTACTACTAGTTGTTGTGCATATTAGATACTACTTATTCATATTGAAGGATTTTGGTAAAGCAAGGTATAGTGGCTGGAGGACGCCACATAGCACATGTGTGAATTTCATATCGAAGTTACATGTGACAAACATTTTGTGTTAGATACTCTTTTCATCCCCAGAAACGAGGGGCATCAACTTTTCCTATCTTAACACGCATGTGTTCATCAATTGCTCTAATGCAATCCTACATATGCATGTAACCATACGTGTAAAATAATAAGCATGACTTAGTAAATAGTTAACAATAAATATAATTTATAGTTCATAAAAACTTGTTACCTTAAAATATGGGTAGAATGTGATATTGTTAAGTATTTGTGAAGGGACATCCACACGAGAAGATTACACAATGAACTTATCTCCAAGTGATATGACTGCTCACAATACTGAATGAAAGTGTCAGCTAATTGTCTCCCTTGACCAATTGAAAAAGAAATACATTGTCCTATTCTTCACATTATGGGCTAAAATGTGAGAAATTAGCCACGTGCTCCTTAACAGTGGACCGTATTGTACCTTTAACCTTAGCAATTGTCTTAGTTTCTCACAAAACTGAAGAAATGCTTGAGGACCTATGCGTAAGACATCTCGACATTTTTTTGTTTCTTGTAGTTGTTTTGTTAATGTATGACACCTGTGCTCTCTTTCAAGATTCTCATAACTAACTTGGTTATTTGTACAACTTGACACTAATTTTAATAAATGTAGCACATGTACAATATAACATAGAAGTATAACAGCACATATACGACGTCTCTTTTCTGATAATCTTGAACATGATTTAAGACACACTTCAGAAGCCACTCCAGAATTAATCAATTGTTTTACTTGGGACTCCATATCATTTACGTCTCCTATTTTGTCTTCCCAATTCATTCATTGCATATTTTCATTGTTCATCTAATAAATAAGAAATCATAAATCATGCGTAAGTAATTAGCAAACACAAATTGCTTGATGTATATTACAAATCATAAATAATAGAAAGTAACTTTGAAAAAATTTCATTTCAAAAATTTAAATAATCAAATTCAAGTCATCCCTTGAACCTTAAATAGGACAAGATATCATTGCTTCAATTATGAATGAAAAGGTCACAAGACCTAGGCAATCTCCGACAAGCACCACTTGGGAAAAGCATTTCAAACCATTATGATTGACAACTCCAATATATATGAAAACAATGAGAATATTTTAAATAAAAGTCATAAGTTCCATTTCTATATATAAAATTTTTATATATTTGTAATGATGTACCAAAATTCTTAAAAACAACAACTATTTATTGAAGAGTGAAAAGAAAATCTAATATTTAATTGGTCTATAAAACTAAGTATAGGCATTATTTTTACTTAATTATGTTTGTTGAAGTAACTTACTTAAAATATAAAAATTTAATTTTTTCTATAAATTATTTAATTAATAATTCTCCTACCAGTCTGTATTGAATAACTCTTTTTACCTTTTCCTATAATTTTATTATTTCAAAAGTGAGATGAATATAAAAACTATAAATACAATTTCATGAGTCAATGATATTCTAGAATTGGTAATCAATTTAGTTGCCTATAGATTTAAATATTGAAGGCGCACCATTGCATTATTATTCCTCTTCAAGCAACACCATTCTCACTCATCAATAAAATTCTGAATGTTTTTTTTCTCAAGTTTCTTTTAATTCTAGTTTGTTATTTTAATTTAGTCTCAGCAAACTCCTGTTATCAACTCTTTACATTAATACTAATAGACCGTTAAAGAAATAAAATGAAAAAAATTAATATTAGATTAGGGAAAACAAAAAAGGAAAGGTATAAAGGAACATGAAAGATAATCTTCATAATCCTCAAAATCACAAAGGCATGTGAGTTTTACATTGTCACGACGCAAACTAGATGGTCCTGACTGGCGCATAGGAAGGACTAGCAACCTAGCAAGCCTAACGGAACAAATACCATAATAAGACAATATGCTAAATCTACCAAAATTTCAGCAGAGTAACCTCTAAAAGTTAGACATCCCAATTTAACAATTCACAACTTGTTCACTTACAAACATCACTAAACATAATCCCACTAACAATATATCATAAGACCAGACAAAGATACAGTGGAAGCTAGATCCTGCCTGTGAATAATGGAGCATATCTAAGATAATTACATATCCAAAAGGTACAAGAAAAACAAAATACAAGAAACACAAGGGACATGCCCACACGAACAAAATGTTGGGCTCACAAAAAAAAAACCACTTCTAGCTAACTGAAGAACCTGGACCCATCTCAGTATTTGTATCTGTAATACATATAAGATAAAGGAGTGAGTCATAAGACCAAGTGAGAGATATCATAATCTATAATGAAATTGGGACAAATGTAAGCACAAGATTTTCACTAAAACTACATCCACACATCAAAACATATGTGTTAGTTCAAATAATTATAACAAAACTAATAAGTAAGTAAATTATGAAATACCAAATCCAATATATCAATAGTCAAATGTCAAATATCGTATGGGAGGTTTCTAATCTAGAATTAAACAGAAATCTCACTAACGAACACATAGTTCGAAGGTTCGACAAACGCCCACCAACAGGGCACAAGGGTCAAATCCACCTGTCAAATCAAACAAATCCGATCGTGTGGGCCAACACATCGGGCTCGCAACACCCCTACTAGCTGAGGTTCGGACCAAGATGCACCAAGACTAACGTCTACTGCCGTTAGCTACAGTATTTTGTCAAAGTTTTCTCCCAACAAAACATAGTTGTATAAATCTAAATATACATATATTCATAATCATGAAAAAGTGCTTGTCCCAAGCTTTCTTATAATTTAACCACGAAGAAAAATAAATGACTTTGTGAAATCCTTCATTAAAGAACATTTTAAAAAAATGTACAAAAACATGTTATAGATCATGTCATCAACTCACTCAAAGGACGAAACTTCACGAGTCCAAAAGCAATGTTGTCACAGACCAACCAGACGATCCTCCAAAGAATCTAGGATCACAACAATATAACCAAGATAACAATCAACATTTAAAACTAAGGATTCATCCACTTGTGGGATAAGGAGTTCTTGAAGAATCTAGAAAACATTCAAGTTAGTTTAAAATATGACATTTGTTTGACAGAAATTCTGTACTGATTCAGAGACTAATAAATTGCAAATAATATATGGAATTGAAGCCCTATGTGTCTAGTTTCTAACGCAACTGAAATCACCTCAATACGATCTCCCAATCAAAGTTATGATCAAATTACTACACATTGTCCAATTTACACGGGAATACAATTTTTATCTCATCTAAGCATTTTATCAAACACTTAATGAGCAATCCTTTCTTTCCAAAGTTAGCACGAAAATTCTATGGTCTAATACTATTCCTATATGTATCACTTCTCCATAACAACATTAAAACTCATCCAATCCATTTCATATACTATCAATTTCCAAGAACTCCAAAATTTCCAAATCAAACCCTAGGTTCAATACCCATTATGCATCTTACAACCCAATCTGCCATTCACCATAATCCAACCACTAACAACATATTTGAGCTAAGAGATTACCTAAATGAGTCACAAAGATGGAAGGATGAAGTGGATGACTTATTTGCTCCACCCAACCGTGCAACCCAACCCTTGGAAGATGAGGGAAAATAAGTTCCAGCAACTTGAGACGACCAAGAATGGTGAAATCCGGTGGATGGAAGAAGAAGAGGAGGAAGATGACGGAGTAGAGAAGAAATGAGAGAATGCAGAGAAGGAGAGAGAGAGCAGAGACAGAGAGAAATGTGCTTTCTATCACTGCTCGAGCGAAAATATCAGGGGGTGAAGGGACGGCGTGTTTGGTAGTGAGGATAGGGGTGTTTGGAAGTGGGGATAGAGTATACTATCCTATTCTGGTGCAATCTTATTTACAAAGTTAATGTTCTCTTTAATTTTACTCTCCATTAACTTTAAAACATAAATGTAAATAAGGGAATACCCCCTATTTGGATTCAATAAAAATATCAAAAAAATTAAAATCCTTATAAATAAAAAGTCAAATCTTGAGTTTTAGTTCAAATTCCTGAAATCCGAAACTTTCAAAGATGTTTCCTTTCAAAACGAGTGGGTCAAAGGTTTCTAAAAATTCATTAAAAATCATTTTGTAACTCTTTGATATCCAATTATCAATAACCACCAATGTTGATTTCAAGAAAATATATATTTACTATAGCCCTCCATATAGGTGCCACTTCCCAGACTTAGCCAAATTTTAAGACCCGTATTAACATGTAATCATCTAATACACCCAAAATGGCTCTAAATAACTTTTATAAGGTAAGCTTAATTCTAAAAATCTCACTAATGAAGTAAAGTGACTCAAAAGGTTAATCCTTTAAATTCAAATTCATAAGAAGAAGACTATACATAATACGACTATCATACGCAAAAATTTCGGGTCATCACATATATGGTGGCTATGGTTTCAACCCACCGAGACTAGAAGAAAACAGAGGATACCTTGTTCCTCCACTTAACAGGTGTGTTCCACTCACATCAATTTAGAAATTAAGATAATTGTCAAATTTATCCAAAAAAACACAAACAACTCCCCATATGCAACTTCATGGTTTTGTTTCTATTTCCTATTTCAACTTAAGAGGCAAAAAGTACAGGTCCATTGATTCACATATTATTTTATCACTTGTCTTCCCATTTTCATCTATTTTCAAAACTAAAATATGGAAAATGAATGCATGGTTGGTCTTGATCCCTTTTCATTGACAACCATATAAATCTAGACAATTCACAAAAAAAAAAAAAACCCATTTTTCTTCACAGAATTCAACATAGAATGAAAACATATCCAAATCATCCCATTGAGCACGAACATGCTTAAAAGTCCATTACCACAACACCCAAGAGGACTAGCTCATCAATTTCAATCGTAGGTACCAAAATAAAATTCAAACCATTCAACAATTGAGCCAGAAATCTTAAATCAACAAAAATGAACCCAACATCCATATGAAGCACAAATGTTGAAATCGAGAAACTAGAGATACAATTAGGAAAAATCAAATTTTAAGATGAAAATCAATTAATATGCCATTGAAGGGACATAAAGATGGAGAGAGAGCGAGATAGAGAGAGACAATTACGCGTCCTTTTCCAGAGAGAAAAATCAAACTGAGGTGAAATAAAGTGATGGATTCAAGCTCCTAAGTGGGGGCGATGCCATTGAGGGAGGTTGATAGAAACTCAAAAAACCTCTCCGCCGTTGTCGATGGTTCTAAGGAGTAGGGGTGGGAAAACTTATCTTTTTCCTCCTTTTCCCTCAATTTTCTTCACATATGTGAAGAGAAAATTTTCACATTGATTCCACGCTTTCTTTTCTCTCCCATTTTCTCTCTTTTGTGTTTTCATCGCATAACCAAACTGGAGAAAATAGGATTTTCTACCCATTTTCTCCTCCCCTATTTTCTTTCCATCCAAAATCATCTCAACCAAACAAAGCGTTAGGTAGAAGATGGTAGATTTTTTTAATTTTATTTTTCATTTATTTTACTAACCAATCAAGATTTAACATATTTACTTAGTAAGATTACATAATCATTGTTATCTAGTTTCAACCAATCACCATCCAGCACTTGAACCTAAGGATGTCACCTTCTTATTGTTAATTCCATTGGCCAATATAAACTTTCCATCTTGAAGACTTAATCATTATTTGACACCTTAACCAATCATGTTTTAACATTTTTCATTTGTAATAATTGCCAACTGATTGTTATCTAATCTTAACCAATCATATCTCACCATTTACCCTTAGGTGTGGCTTCTCCTTTTAGGTTGGTTTCCTTAGCCAATGGAATGCTAACATCTAATTATTAAATGTCTTGTTTCTACATTTCTAAATCCCACAAATGTCTTATTTCTATTGGCTAATCCATTACTAATCATTATTTGACACATTAACCAATCATATAGCACTAATGCTAACCAACAGAATTTAAACACATTCACTAACATTAAATGTTGACCAACAGGATTTCAACACCTTTACTAACATAAAATGCTAACCAATTAAAAACCAACATTTATCACCAAGGTGTTTCATTTCTATTGGCTACTAACATAGCTAATCATTACTTAAGGAATTAACTAATAAAAATTCGCCATTTCTCGCTATTAATCATTACTTAAAGAATCAATGAATAGAAAACTAACACTTCAATAAGCTTATTAATTGCTAACCAATAGTAAACTAACACTTAATCCTAACTAAATCATTGCTTGAAATCTTGACTAGCCAATAAGAAACTAACACTTAAAAACTCATTAATTACTAACCAATAAAATTTCAACACTTATACTAACCTAATCATTACACTAAACCTTAAGCAATAGAATCTCAACATTTGTTCCTAAGTTGTCTTTTCCTCATTGGATGACATACATAAATATCAAGTTAGTTTCTAACTGTTTAGTTCAAATCTAACTGGATTCTAATTTTATGCTAACTATATTCTATTTAGTTACATTAATTTTGTCTTTATTTGACTTTTGTCTTCTTATACTAACACAAATTCCATAATGACCAATTGGTCCCTAGTGCCATAACCGTATATTCACAAAAAAATTTCACTATATATTCTACTTACTTATATTGGGTATTTTAATACATTCTCTTTTCATCTAGGTAGTTTTAGGGCTCTGTTTCCTTATAATCACTAAGAAACATAATAACAATTCTAATAAGGACATAATTAAATAAAACATATTCACTAATCAAGAACTATTAAAAATACTCAGGTACAAATTGATAAAAATATAACCTAGGTGATTTTATGTATTTTCTTTATATAGATAACTGAAATCACATATTTCAAACATAAATAGTTTAAAAATAATTAGTAAATAAATAAACAGACAGTATAATTTTCTATTTATTTTAAGGGAGGATGTTACATTTGGAATGAAAAATTTAAAGACAATTAAGTCATGTGACTTTTTCAAGTGCTCATGTGACCTTAAGTAAGTTGTAATTGTAACCATTCATGTAAAATCTAAGGATAAAAATTTGTTCCCCTTACCTCTTACAATAAGACAATGCTAAGAGATTTTGAAATGAAATTTTAATCATGTTAATTGTGATACCCCAACCGGGGGGGTTACAGTTGTAATTTCCAATAAATGAACACTTGATCTTTGGCTTAAAGTTGTGTGCTTATTTAGAGACAATTTATGGAATGTGAATTTTGATGATGCCTTGGACCTTAGAATTTTTTTATTTTCTATTGAGGTGAAATCCTAGGCAACATTTAAAACTTAAGAGATGATTTAGACATTCTTTGAATCGATTGAACCTTTCAAGCTTATTGTTAATGAAAAACATCCATAGTTACCCCTTTCAAACTTATTTTAATATATGGGCCTGTATTTCCCCGTTCATATGAGCTATTTTATTACCCACCCAAGGGTAGCCTTAACATTATTATCATACCTTGATTTGTTTTAGAAAATTCATTTGTGTATATCATTTTATAGAGAATGAAGTCATTGTATATGGATGCAAGTAATAATGGTGCCTTACATGCTTATTATGTTGAATGTTCAAATTCTACTTGTTCTAATCACAAAGAAGAAAGTAGTGAGTCTAAAAGCAAGACCTAGAATACTTCTGTTGAGAGATAGGCACCACGTTGGCATCCTTGCTAACCATTGTTATGTTTGCTCCTAATTTATTTAGTGCATCAATGATTTCTTAAAAATTTCGTGTGTTATCCATCCTTTTCTTCCATTGTCAATCACCTAAGTCTTATGTTACAAGCCTGAAAATACCATTTGATCTAAGTTTGTTGCGGTTGCCTATATTCGTGGAGAGAGGGATGAAAAGCAAACCTATGAGGTTCAAGTACTAAGGCGAATTTACATTTGTATAAACATATCTGGATTGCATGCAATGATTTGCATAGGGATTATACACACATACTCTGAAAATCCACTCTTGCTTTATGTATGTGATTGAATTGAAGCTTAGACTAGGATGATGTCTACAAATCCAAGGCTACAACCTTGGAGTTTTGGAGTTGCAGCACCAAAGTAAATAAGATGCTGATGCTAGTAAAATTTCCAGCAAGTACAACACTACAGAGCTAGAAAGCCAGCACTGCAACATCAACTATGTTGATGAGTGATGACTCTAATGCTATTTTCCTGCAAAGCTAGAGTGGTGACATTGGAACTTTGAGGTCACGATTCTAGTGCAATGTTTTAATTTTTCTTAGACTTTATCTCTAGAGTTTCGACATTTTCCTATAAATAGGTCTTTTGGGATTAAATTAGACAACTTTCTGCCAAGGGAAAATAGATTATTGTGAAGTATGAGAAGCCTCCAAGTATTCAAGAAGCCAAGAGATCCCAAAGATAGAAGATCAAGATTCAAATTCCAATAGTTTTATCTTTTTCTCCTATTCTTCTTTGATTTTCTTGTTATATGTAAGATCGTGGAACTTCTTTGGTTTTTGCTTTTCAATAATTAGCATGGACTAATTTTCTTTTTCTAGAGCTACAATTGAACTTAACATGTAGTTTGGTTTATTCTTGATTTCTCTTGTTTATTTTCAATGGAATGGAGTTGGTTATTCAATCTTGTTTTTAATACTTCTAACTGCTTGATCACCAATTAGATTGAATTGGACTTTCTAGTAAGAAACTTGAAAAATGGAATTCTGTGTTTGGCCATAGATTGAATAATCTATGTTCAAATTCATCTAATTGGTTGAATGATTTGTTTCGCTTATGAGATAGAAATATACTTATAGGTCATATGCAATCAAATTAAGGTTGATTCTTAATGAGTTTCTCTTTAATCTAATTCATATAGAAACATACAGAGTTGGTTGAGGGGGATATTTTTTTTTATAAGAACATTGAAAGTGACTTATAAATAATTTAGAACCTTAGATTAACAATTTGTCGCAACCGTCCCGAAGGGCGCCGCGATGGGAGGGGGCAACTAAAATTTAATTATTTGAGAGTCACCACCAATCGATTCTTCCATTAAAAATGGAATGGTGCGATTGGACACCTAAGAAAATGGTTTGCGTTTAAGAGTTTAGGTTTGGGGGTTATCTTGCTAAGAATGGTTGCCAATTTAATCTAGTATTATCTTACTAAATTAATTAAATTAGTCCTTTATTATCTAAAAAAAATGTTATTTATTTTATTTTGACATGTCCCAATTTGTCGGCATATTATCAAAAATGATAAATGACTAAGACAGGGAATGGGTGGCCAAATAGCCATTGTTGTATGAAACAAATGTAAGCCCACAACATCCTACGTGAAGGTGGTAAATTAAAAAATTAGATTTCTAAGAAAATATTTCAAAATAAAATATGGGAATTTTAAATGATTTTTATAAAAGAAAATTTTTAGAATGAGCGATCTGTGAAATGATTTTTAAAAAATGGAATTTTTAAAATGAGTGATCAAATGAAATTTTAATTTACCACCACCACAAAATTAGGGCTATGTTAGTTTATTCACATTTATTTTCTTTTATTTTATTATGAAAAATAGACCTTGTCAGCGCTCCAGCAAAATCTAATATTAATAGCCTCATGAATATTGGAAAGAGTTTAGTTGATCGGTACCTCAATCCTCTATGAATCTTTCCGTCATCGGCCAGATTTAAATGTTTTGATTAAATGAGGGATGCGAAGATACTATGAAATGGATTAACATCATAAGTCATAATCAAGAATAATAATTAATATATGTAATAAGACTTTTTATTAGAGATTTTAAAGCCCTACCAGCGCTCCTAGCAAAATTATAAAAATTTCTCCTCACTTAGGATTGTCAAAATGTTGCTACCATCACAACTAATTTTGATTATTCCTTCGTTGGGATCTTGCTTCATAATTCATAATAAAGAACATAACAAGTGTAACACAAAATAAAAGAAAATTGATGAAATAACAATGTAAGATTTTTATTAGGCATCGTCTGAGGCCTGCCAATACCCATGGCAAATCCAAAGGGATACCCTCACCTCCGGAAGAATTAAAAAGTCGCTAATGCCATAGCTAATTTTAATTATCCATCATCAGAAATCTTAATTCATTATTATTATTAAAAAGCAGGAACAAATATCAATATGCTAGTAGGAGCAAGGGTTTATGATGACTTGATCCTATTAGTAGAGGAGGAGGGCTCATGGTGGCTGCCTTGGAATTTCGGTCATAGATACAAAAGATCTCCACTATTTTATGCAAGAAGCAAAGAATAGAAAAAGGTTAAGCCCATACCTTGAGACAAATTCCTAGACAGAAGGGTAATGGGGAGATGCTTCTTCTATCTTCTAATTCCTTCTCCATTTCTTTGTGTGTATTATCTCACTTTGAGTGTTGTGGCTCTCTCTCTCTGCACTTTTTTTTCTCTTTCTTCTCTGTGATACAACTCCTCTCCCCTCTCTAGGGCTCTATTAGGGTTTTTCAACTCTTAGTTATTTATAACCCAAATAATTATTCTCATTACCTCAATCAACTCAATTAATTAAGACAAATTAGAATAAATTTCTCCCATTAATCAAGATCAATTTGTGCAATCATAATCAATCAAAATTACCATTAATAATGCATTAAATGTATTCTTGAATTCAAATTTATTTCCATATTCTAAATTTTTACTATATCAGTGGAGATTTTTCCCTTTTTACGTGCCAGATCAAAATTAATTTTCTTTTTATTTATTTATCAATATCCTTTTAAAACAATGGGTTTGGGATTGGTAAATGGATCAGATCCAAATTTATTGGTACAATGCTCATTGATGAAAATAACAATTTTAGGATAAATTTCGGCATCAACACAATTCTTCCACATTGGGTAAGTTAAGAGAGAGTAAAAGGAATTCAAATGAAGTGTTGATGTAGATTGTAATCCTATAGCTTTTCCATTGATTGTTTTGATTCCAAATTTTCATTTTTTCCTGTTATGTTATTTTGTTCTTATTTAATCAATTCTTTAGTTGTTTGAATAAGATTAAGGCGTGACAATTTGAGTACTTAGCAATTTTGGCAATAGTTCCTCGTGGGAACGGTATAATATTCATTATTATATTACCTTTTTGCAATACGTGCACTTGCATGGTAAAATTGACAACAGTGGCTCAGTTTACAAACTAAGCTCCATGTGAGAAAATTTTATCTGCAGTGCAATGATTCAAATCCCACTAGGAGCATCTTGTAAATTGGGCAAAGCCAAACCCTAATGGTGTTGGGACATCTTCTGATCTTTAAAAAAAGTTGACACATCATTATTGTTTTTTTTTAGTTTTGACATCAATAGCAAGCAAATATTGTATACTTTTCTTTTCAGAACCTTTACAAGGTTGTTTGGATATGTCAATGAGAATAATTCTTCTAACATTTAAACACTTAGTAAAAACTTGTCAAAACACTACCCTTTCCCTAGTTAAACTTTAAGTTATCAGTAAAAGAAAGAAACATAACTTACATGACCAACAGGGTATCTAGAGATAAAACTCCTTAGTGTTTTGGAAATCAAAGAGTGCCTTTTATCATTGGAAAAGTCTTCTTGTTGAGCATAGATTTTTATTTTGGGGACCTTAGTGTCTTATATTTGCATAATTCTTCATTCAATCTTCACTAAAACCAATTTTAATCTTGAAAAGAATATTATTGATCACTACGGGATTTAATCTTTTGAACCAATAAGAAAAGGAAAGTTGAATGATTAAAACAAGAAGGGAAGAAATGAAATGAGCTAAACAACTTCCATAATAATTTCATTAATATTTCCAATTAAAAGGGTGTCCAAACATTATAAGCATCCACAAGCATTTGTCAATAAGAAACACAAAAAGCAAATAAATGATAAAGAGTCAAAGAGAATCATTGCCAGCAAAGCATTTTTCTATTGATGACTTTTAAACAAGTTTTTTTCAACGTTGAAGCCCTTGGGAATGACAACATTAGGAGCCAAGCATAAATCCTTAATCCCTATTGGTCGTATGGGCTCGGTCCTTGCAGTGCTCGAAATTGTTCTTGTAATGATGTTGTATTTTCTTTTCCAAGTTGGTTCATACCTCAAGATGTCCTGGGTATGTCCTTCCCCTTGGTTCCATTGTTGTGTAGAAGCTCACCACCCTGAGCATCAAATGTTAGTGTTGCATTACTAGTTCCAGCATCCTTACCAAATTGATTCAAAACATTCACCTACATCCTTTCCATTTCCTTCAACTAATTCTTCATCATCAACTCTGTTTTAATTTTCAACTTATCCATCTCTTGACTTAGATTCCAACCTATTTGTCCATTGTTGGATGCCATAGTCGCTCGTCAAGACCTTGATCATTGTGCATGCTGGATTGGATGAATTTTTCTTTAAACGAGTAATGATGATTAACCTGAGTGATGCCAAACATGATATTATCATGCTTGCTGACAAGAGGTTGTCGACACTTCGTCAAATAATAAAAATTTACCGGTTCGCAAACTAATTTGTAGTATAGAGCATGAACCGAATCGTCTCTCAAGGATCCAATAAAACAAAGATTTAATCAGATCAAGATAAATAAAAAGGGGGGTTTTGATGATTTATAAAGATAATACACTAGTTGAATTAAAGAAAAGTAATTAACAAATTTAAAGAAACAACCAATCCAAGGAAATTTACTGATCTTGAGTTTAATCCATCATTGATCACAAGGAATTCACTTAATCGCTAACCATGTTCTTGGCCTTAGATCACATCAAGAAGCCTCAACATAATCCAAGAATCCTCTACTAGATAAGCATCTAGAATTTAATTAACCAAGGTTAGATAAAGTAAGTACCATCCATACATAGATTAATTTAAGATTCAGAATTTAACCAAGCTAAACAATCCATCAAAAAGCTTTAATAAATTATTTATTCTTTGTGATCCTCTTTGAATACATGACAATAAAGCTATTATCACATTAACATCTAAATCAAATTAAGCAATTCAATCTAGATAGAAATCAAAAAAGGAAGAAGAGAAACTTGAATAACAATTAAGCAATATGAACAAGCAAAACAAGATCTCCAAATTAAACATCAAGACGATTAATCCCTTGGATTGATTATAAGAGCCTAGCCTTCCATGGATGGGAAGGAAGAACTCAGAAAATAAAAAACAAAAATGAAATTCTAAAGAGAAGGGAGAAGAAGAGAAAGAAAACTAACAAATACTCAAACTTACTACAAAATTGAATTCTAACTTACTTCAAATTTTAATTCCTCTAATACAAAGAGGTTGGGTCTATTTATACTAATCCTAGAAGCCAATTTGTACATGTACATAATCTGAATACAATCTATAAGAATATGAAAATTGTCAAAAATGGAAGCTTGATGCATGGTTGGTGGCTTGGTGCAGGTAGGTGGGTTGGTATATGGTTGGTGGCTTTTAGTCAACAACTCTTATCCGACTTCTGGCTTCAAATTCATCACCTAGACGGTGCATTTTGGCTTGGATCTCTCATGAAAGTTGTAGCCAGTTGTCTCCTTGAAAATCTCCAATTTGAATCATGTCATTTGGACTTTTAGAACTCCAGAAATGCCAAACACACTGCACCTACCTCAAGTTAGGTTGGAAGAACGTGTTTCCAAATTCAGACCAACTTGTAGCTTCAGAAGCATGCCTAACATGACATCTATTGACAAAATGGTCTTCAGTGAAGTTGGAGATATGGGTCTTATCTTTCAAATGACCAAGTTTCAGCCCAAGAGGAGGCCTATAACTCACTATGTAGTCCAATATGTGCACACTGCCCAGATTTTCCTGACAGCAAATCCATTCTGCATTGCAGGGATGTTTTGGACCCTTAGAAGTCCGATCCAGCTCTTGAGTTCTTCATAAAACTTGTAGAGCATTGTCTTAGCTTTCCACAGACACCAAGATCACCTCAATTGGATCACCGAGTCCCAAATTATGGCCTAACCAAGGAAGAAAGGTCAAAATGCATCAAAATCCGAAAATTATCCAATATTTACATTAAAACCCAATGAAGCCCAACAACATTAAACTCATCTAAAATACTAATATTGGGCACAATAAACATCTAATGAAACCTAATACAATGCTAACATAAGTGTCTTAAATTGATTGATCACTTGCCATTTTTATTTGCATTGACTAAGAAATTGTTGGCCCACCATGATCCTAATTGAAAATATTTTCAACATTTAAGGGACATGTACCATGCTACCTAACATAACACTTTTATTTTCTTATGCCCTACTTTCCAATCTTATTTTTGTTTTCTCTCTTCTATTTTTCAAAATTTTAGGAGCTGGCAACACTTGGACTTCAATTTTTCATAGTAATTGTACAAAAAAATGAAAAGGAAAGCATTACATGCATGGTAGCAAAGTCTTGAATCCTTCCTCAAGTTTTTAAAACTCACAGTAAATTAACCATGATGTGGGCTAACAAATTTATTTGTCAATGCTTTTAAAACATGATTACATTGAAAATGAAATGAATATTTTTTCATTTTTTTGAATGCAAGAATTTTATACTAAAATGCAATGAAAGATGACTATTATACTACATGCCAATGAACATGGGTAGAACTAAAGCATTTTTATGGGGGGGTCAAAAAGTAAAGGAACAATCAACCTTATAGAGGGAATTTTAAATATCTCATATTTCTCACTCTTGCCTAAAATGTTAAATGAAATCCATAAGACATATAAACAAATGCACAATAATAATCAAGGAATGTGACAAATAAACCTTAGCAATTTGAAGCAAATTTCAAAGAGACTTGGATGAAATTGTAATTTTCAAGCATTGCCAAAAATTCTTTCATATTCTCAAGCAAATTGGATCATCCACCATCTATCATTTGTTGAAGAAGTGAATTTGATGTAGAAACAAGATACATTGCATTTATATATCTTGAAAGTATTATTGTAGTGATAAAAAAAGAACATGAGTGATTCCCCTAATTTCCTTCAGCAAATGCAAGGTGAAAACAAATTATAATAATAATTTGCTAACCCCATAAGCATCACCTCTTTGTGCATAATTAGCTCCCTTGACAATAATAATATTAAGAATAGTACAAGTTGTACTAAACATTGTTATCAAGTTGCAAATAGAATTAAAGTAACGTGTTTCTCCAGCTCTTTGCAAAGTCACAACTTGACTTTCCCCTCTACTTGTTTGAAGTTCATCAAAGGAAATCATGTTTGCAATTTCAATTGATTAAGCTACTTGTAGTTGACAATGTCGTTTTCAAGAGGCACCAACAATATTGACAATAGAAATCAATTGTGCGAAAAATTCATGAACTTGAATTACTTCTCTTTAAGCTGTAATCAATGCTAATTGCAATTTGTGAATGAAACAATGCACATAGTATGCTTGTGCACAATCAATAAGAAACAAAGCTTGCAAACCATTCCATTAACCTCGTATATTGCTAGTACCATCATATCATTGACCACAAATATTTTCAATTTGGAGATTGCAATGAGAAAGGGCGAACACCAACTTTTTCTTCAAAGTTATTGCACTAGTGTCACTAACATGCACAAGATCAAAGAATCACTTGAACAAAACCATCCATATTAACAAATCTCAAAACAATATTCATTTTCTCCATTTTAGATTCATCTTAAGCTTCATCAATGATGATACAAAATTTGGCATCTCTTATCTCTTCTCTAATTGAATTCCTCACCTTATTTGCAAGAATACGAAGAATTTCCTTTTGAACTCCATACTTGGCAACCCTTTGAGCATTTTATAAAATAATTGTTTGAACTTTTTCAATGTAAGATCCTAAAAACTTCAACATTTCAATAAAGTTTCCACGATTCTTTGAACTTGGGCTTTCATCATGTCTTCTATATGTGCAAGCTAAAAATGTCAACCATCTAATACAATCTATGGAAGCTCCAAGCCTAAGTTGATGATTCTTAGTCTCTTCTTATGCTTATCTCTTGATAAGCTTATCAATATGTTGTGATTACATCATCAAATCATCACAATATTTTATGATGGGATGAATTGGGACCCTTGTCAATATGATTCAAGAGAGGACAATCTTTTCCACTATTTAATTTCTTTCAAATCTTTAAACCATTATCAATGAATGCATTTGAACTCAAGTGGCTTGAAGATTCCTTACCAAAAAGATACAATGACAAACAATATATAACATCATCTTCTTTAGCATACTCCAACCAGGAGGGACGTGATTCAAACCAAGAATATTGAAAGCGACAATCATGATTCCTATCACTAAATAGTTAATGATCAAGTATTGGTTGATTCCAACTTTGAGATAAGCTCAACAAATTTCATCTCCTTAATTTATAGGAAATTTCCAAATTAGTGGGTGCACTCCAAGATCTCTTTCTAAGTGACAAGCATCCATTTGTTCAGGGCTCAATCTCGGGCATTTTGAGCTAGCTTGTTGAGGATTTAAAGAATTGATATTTGATGGCTCAAGTGTTGAATGAGTTAGGGAGGA
The DNA here is from genome assembly GCA_023212625.1 of Styphnolobium japonicum. Taxonomy (NCBI): domain Eukaryota; kingdom Viridiplantae; phylum Streptophyta; class Magnoliopsida; order Fabales; family Fabaceae; genus Styphnolobium; species Styphnolobium japonicum. The sequence goes on from JALBWW010000014.1 coordinate 7,245,904, forward strand.
TGTAGTAGCTCAAGATCTTTTTTTTTTTATCATTTCTTTTATAAGAATGTGTCAAGGGTTTTCAACCTACCCATAATTCAAAGGAGCTTATGCAATTAGTGATATAGTGATATACTAATATTGTTAATTGATCCATAATGTTAACTTAAAATGGCATGTTTAAAGACATCAGTCACAAATTTATAACCTTATTAGTTTGGGTATTACTACTACATAAATAAACTCATACATAATTATGTTATTTAGGTGAAGATTAAATTATCAAACCAATAAATTTGAAAATGGAATATTCAATCAAAAAACAAAAGAAAAAAAGGCAACATGGATAATAACGTGTTATGTGAACAAAGGTAACAAATATTTGAGAACATTGTAGAACAATAGATGTTTTGACCACATGAAAAACTACCCATAGTTTGACATAATAAAAAAATTACTTTTTTAAAAAACAAAACAAGCAGTAGAGCCTGAGGTTTGGGTGTAGGTATGCAACCATAGAATCACAATAAGTGTAGGGAATCACTAACTTGTTGTCAAACAGATAGGTGAAGCTATGAAAGATCACACTCTCACTCAGCGCACAAAGAAGATTGAAAGGAACTCAAGGAAGCTACATGAGCAAGCTATTACTTCAACACAAAGCTTGTTATTTTCAAAAGTCAGAAAACAATGCTAAGCAGTTGAAATGTATGTTTGGCTTCTTGAGAAAGCATTATTAATTTTTCATTTGCCTTAGCAATAAGTATAATGGGATGGACTCTTGTAATCATATAATTTCATAATGGACTTAGACCAAAACTTAGTGGGCTTCTTATTTTTAAATTGTGAAGGCTTAACATGTTGGGCTGTTGGTGAGTTAGTTTTATATAGGTTTCACAATATTTGTGTGTGTGTGTGTGGTTTCCGGGGGGAAGTTAAGTGATTTTTTTTAAAATTTCATGTTAAACAAATTTTTTTTGGGGGGGGGGCATGGCCCCCCTTTGTGATCAAGAGGTGCTATCTGCCAATGAATTATTTTTTTAGACAAATAAATGAATGAATATCACATGAGAATAATGGATTGTTAGCCCACTAACAATGTCTTTATTTCCGTTTCAAAAATGTGCTTTTTCCCCCTAAAGAGATTTCATAAAGATTTTATACAACTGTGTGATCTTTCATGTTAGTGAGCTAAACAACTATGCCTGAACCCCTCAACTTTGCTTATGAATGAAATGTAATAGATGAGTGATTTGTTTCTTTACTTTATTTTTTTAGAAATAGAGGTAAATGATTTTTTTGGGTAAATGAGGTGAATGATCTTGGGAAGAAAGAAAAGATACGCTCCCTTTGTGTCTTGGAGGGTCGAGCCTAAGGTTAGATATCCCTAAGGTCATGACTCTAATTTGGGCAACAACTATGTTCATTCTACTATTGTATGGTGATGCGTGAAATCCGCAAGTGAATAGTTTGGTCGTCAAGTAACAAAAAGATCAAATCTAGAAGGATTATGTCTATGAATACCAATCAATTAATTAATTCAATTAGATTAAACAAAGGGAATATAATTGTTGATTGGCAAGAATGTTGTTACCAAGCAATTAAATAAATAAGTATTAAGGTGCTAAAATTGAGAATAGAAACAAGAGAGGTTTTCAAATTCAAGAAAGCTTCCAGGATTAGGGGTAACCACAATGATACAAGACAAAGCCTAATTGACAATCTCTTTTATTAAAATTGAAATTCAAATGAAGGTGAATTACCCTAAATTAGTTAATATTCTTTCTCAAGAGACAAGAATCGTGCCCAATTAAACCAATTCCTATTCTCGTGGTAATTGAATTCAAATTGAACCCTTTATGCTTTGTGGTAATTCATTAAGTCTTTGAAAGGCTAAACCTACTCTCATGATTTAAACCTTAAGTTCAATTCTTATGGTTCCAACATTTAGGTTCACCTCTCAGTACGTCCCTAAATATCTATGAGATACAAATATGTGGCTAGCAAATTCATATGAATAAGCACAATAAGGATTAATCAAAGAACATTCAAAATTAATAAAAGGAAAAATCGAGTCAATCAATCATAATCAATATACCAAAGGGCATTGCCCAATCCTAGAATAAAGGAAACTACTCAGACATGGGGAAGAACCCAGAAAATAAAATAAAGAACATCCAAACCAGTATCCAGGAGAAAAGAGGAGAAGATCAAGATCCCTAGCCTTCGAAGGTCCCCTTTTCCAAATAGAGTTCAAACGTTAATATTGTATTCATAACAACTATAAATACCCTATGAGTCTAAGTTGGTCTAAGCCCATAAAAAGAAATACAAACAAAATTTAAAAACTGAGTTATGCCGCGATCCACGACCGTGGGAAATTCCACACCAAGCCGTGGATCTCTCTATCATGAGGATTTGAAGTGTTCTTTAATTCCATGGCCATAGGAAATTCAGCAACCAGGCCGTGGAATTCTCTACGAAGACATATTTGCTTCCATCGCATAGTTGCTCGATCCATGGTCGTAGGAAATTCCATGGCCAGAACATGGATGCTTTTGGAATGAACTTTTTGCCCCAATTTGCTATCCTTATAGCTCCAACTTCATTCATGCAAGTTTTGCACCCATTTTAAAGCCAATTTAGCACAAATCCTGCACAACGATATCACCAACGCCGCAATTATCCGAACTAAAAGAAAAACAAATAAAAAGGAAACTAAAATACCTAAAATGCCTAAAATGCATGCAAAACAAGAACAAAAACATGATGTTGTTTCACACATATCACATGGCTTTCTATGACTATTCTAAACCCCTAATGGAAATTGTCCCCAGATTGCCCCTATCAAAAGATAAGAATCAAGTTTCATAACCTAACCACAATGACTAATGAATCATCACAATATGTCTATGCCATGATACCAGGTACAATCTGAGCAGGAGAATTAGTGATCGTTAAGGAAGAACAAAGCCCCACAATAACATCACTAAACCTCCTATCTAGTCCTATGGCTCGCACAAGCTCAAGTATATGGCCCAATTGTGTGTGAGGTAAGTGAGGGTGTAGTGTGTAGTGGGAGCATATAAATCTGATAACCTTAAAAGCTACCTATAATCCTACAAAGCAAAACCAAGAAAGAACATATATACAATGAAAATTGGCTATCCCATGGTTTGAACAACAAAGCAGTTAACAATAAAAAGGATAACAACAATAATTACATACAAATAAAAAAGGTAAAATCAAACAAAGCAATAAAAGAAAGGGGTAAATCCAACGATATCAATGTTATAATATATATTTGTACAACCAACATTAACAGGCTTGACTCTCCAACCATTCCTAGTAGAGTCGCTAAACTGTCATAATGCACCTGAAGGGTATCACGACGCGAGAGGCAACTATATTAAAAAAAAAAAAGGAGTTGCCAACAATTTGTATTTTATTCGGAAGATAATTGGAACAATCCTTTTAATTAGGAAATAGGATCTTTTGAAACGAGATTAGGTTCGGGAGTGTAATTATGGAAAGGGTAAGGTAAGAATTAAATCCTACCGTACCCTTGATACATCGGTCCTAAAACAATTACCCTAAAGCTAATCGTGAAAATTATTAATAACCTTTATAATATTTATTTTACCCCTTTAATAAAATAAACAATGATAAAAAAAATATTTATAATTTTGGCTTGTCAAGAGTGCTTACGTATCTCCCATGTGCAATAGGAAGTTAAAGTCATGTAATTCTTTAAAAAATGATTATTGGTTGGGTTATTTTAATTAAGGATAAAGAAAATGATTTAATTGTTTAAAGAAGAATGAATATTTCATTAAAAAATGATGATTAAATCCTTGGATTTTAGATTATTAAATTAAATCCACTTTGTACGAAATCCAATATGATGCTAGCCATTCAGTAGATCCTTTTGGACCTAAACGTTATTGAAGATGACACAAGATCATTCAATCAACTAGGTTGATCATTGCATGGATGGTTAAAGTTAGTCATACCACTTTGCATACGATTCAAGACGACGTAAGGACATTCAATAAATCTTTATGGATTCAAACAATATTGAAGATAGAACAAGGCCATTCAATCAACCAATCGGTCATTGCATGGATAATTATTGAAGTTAAAAACTGAAATTGTTTATGATTTTGTATTTTCGTAAACATTAAAAAGATGAAAGAAGTGATGATATGATTTTACAAAAAATAATTAAAATAACAACAAATTAACTAAAGAATTTAATCAAAATGACATAGAATAACAACAACTTGAAATACTAATGCAAAAAAAATAAGCTAGGACGTAAGTGGAATTGTGGAGATATGTTTGCACCAATAGTTTATTGTGTTATGTTTTGATAACGAAAAATACATTATAAAATGGATTATAAATATGCTATACATATATACGTGTTTGATGAACTATATTGGATCATGCATAATCATAAACTATCTTATTATTCCTCATATTAGAAGCATGCATTGAGTTATGTGTAACACCAGAATATATTCAATAATACTTTATATGTGTTGTAATGAATTGATATTGGGAATGTATCTATTAGAATCATATATGCATAATGAACTAACTAAAGGTGTTGGAACCAAAGACGAAATTGATCAATCAATTTGAGACACTTATATTAGCTTTGTATTAGGCTTTATTTGATGTTTATTGTGCCTAATATTAGTATTTTAGATGAGTTTAATGTTGTTGGGCTTCATTGGGTTTTAATGTAAATATTGGATAATTTTCGGATTTTGATGCATTTTGACATTTCTTCCTTGGTTAGGCCATAACTTGGGACTCGGTGATCCAATTGAGGTAATCTTGGTGTCTTTGGAAAGCTAAGACAATACTCTACAAGTTTCATGAAGAACTCAAGAGCTGGATCGGACTTCTAAGGGTCCAAAACATCCCTGCAATGCAGAGTAGGTTTGCTGTCAGGAAAATCTAGGCAGTATGCACATATTGGACTACATAGTGAGTTATAGGCCTCCTCTTGGGCTGAAACTTGGCCATTGGAAAGATAAGACTCATATCTCCAACTTCACTGAAGACCATTTAGTCAATAGATGTCGTTTTAGGCATGATAATGAAGCTACAAGTTGGTTTGAATTTGGAAACACGTTCTGCCAACCTAACATGAGGTAGGTTCAGTGTTTTTGGCATATCTGGAGTTCTAAACGTCCAAATGACATGATTCAAATTGCAAAATTTCAAGGAGACAACTGGCTACAACTTTCATGAGACCTCAAAGCCAAAATGCACCGTCTAGGTGATGAAAATGAAGCTAGAAGTCGGATAAGAGTTGTTGACTAAAAGCCACCAACCATACACCAACCCACCTACCATGCACCAACCCACCAACCATGCATCAAGCTTCCATTTTTGACAATTTTCATATTTTTATAGCTTGTATTCAGATTATGTACATGTACAAATTGGCTTCTAGGATTAGTATAAATAGAGCCAACCTCTTTGTATTAGATGAATTCAATTTTTAAGTAAGTTTCAAGAAAGTTTGAGTATTTGTGAGAGTTTTCTTTCTCTTCTTCTCCATTCTCTTTACAATTTCGTTTTTGTTCTTTTATTTCTGAGTTCTTCCTTCCCATCCATGGAAGGCTAGGCTCTCATAATCAATCCAAGGGATTAGCCATCTTGATGTTTAATTTGGAGATCTTGTTTCGCTTGTTCATATTGCTTAATTGTTATTCAAGTTTCTCTTCTTCTTCTTTTGATTTTTATCTAGATTAAATTGCTTAATTTGATTTAGATGTTGATGTGATAATAGCTTTATTATCATGTATTCAAAGAAGATCACAAAGATTAAACAATATATTAAAGCTTTTTCATAAATTGTTTAGCTTGGTTAAATTCTAGATCTTAAGTTAATCTATGTTGGATGGTGCTTACTTTATCTAACATTGGTTAATTAAATCCTAGATGCTTATCTAGTAGAGGATTCTTGGATCATCTTGAGGCGTCTTGATATGATCTAAGGCCAAGAACACGGTTAGCAATTAAGTGAATTCCTTGTGATCAATGATGAGTTAAACTCAAGATCGGTAAATTTCCTTGGATTAGTTGTTTCTTTAGATTTGTTTTCAACTTTAAGTCTTGTACTTTTATCAATATTATTAATCAACAACAAAACCCCCCTTTTAATTATCTTGATCTGATTAAATCTTTGTTCTTTTTGGATCCTTGAGAGACGATTCGGTTCATGCTCTATACTACAAATTAGTTTGCAAACCGGTAATTTTTATTATTTGACGAGGTCTCGACAACCTCTTGTCAGAAATCAAGAAATTGATGTTGGAACCAAAGTATTCCAAGAAATTGAACCTCTCAAAGATTTGAAGATAACAAAAATATTAAATTAGAATGATCAAATAAGTTTTAATCAAACTTATAATATTTCGTTGAAAAAAAGTGAAAGTTCAGTATTGAATCTCACATGTAAATCTTTTATGAACATTTTGGGCTCAGACAAGTTTTTATAAAAACAAACTTAACATTTTATTTCTTGCGTCCAATATGATTTGAATGATTTTATTAAATTTTATTATTGGACTGTCCAAAAGTTATCTCTATGTTTGATCAATCAATTTGAGACACTTATGTTAGCTTTGTACTAAGCTTTATTATATGTTTATTGTGTTCAATATTAGTATTTTAGCTGAGTTTAATGTTGTTGGGCCTCATTGGGCTTTAATGCAAATTGTGAATAATTCTTGGATTTTGATGCATTTTGACATTTCCTCCTTGGTTAGGCCATAACTTGGGACTCAGTGATCCATTTCAGGTGATTTTGGTGTCTTTGGAAAGCTAAGACAAGACTCTACAAGTTTCATGAAGAACTCAAGAGCTGGATCGGATTTCTAAGGGTCCAAAATAGCCCTGCAATGCAGAATTGGTTTGTTGTCACTAGAATCTGGGCAGTGTGCACATATTGGACTATATAGTGGGTTATAGGCCTCCTTTTGAGCTGAAACTCGGCCATTGGAAAGGCAAGACTCATATCTCCAACTTCACTGAAGACCATTTAGTCAATAGATGTTGTTTTAGGCATGATTATAAAGCCACCAACCATACACCAACCTACCAACCATGCATCAAGCTTCCATATTTGACAATTTCCATGCTTTTATAGCTTGCATTCAGATTATTTACAATTATAAATTAGCTTCTAGGATTAGTATAAATAGAGTCAATCTCTTTGTATTATACATCATTCAATTTGAAGTAAGTTTGAGTATTAGTTTGAAGAAAGTTTGAGTATTTGTGAGAGTTTTCTTTCTCTTCTTCTCCATTCTCTTTAGAATTTCGTTTTTGTTCTTTATTTTATGAGTTCTTCCTTCCCATCCATGGAAGGCTAGGCTCTCATAATCAATCCAAGGGATTAGCCATCTTGATGTTTAATTTGGAGATCTTATTTCGCTTGTTCATATTGTTTAATTGTTATTCAAGTTTCTCTTCTTCCTCTTTTGATTTTTATCTTGATTGAATTGCTTAATTTGATTTAGATGTTGATGTGATAATAGCTTTATTATCATGTATTCAAAGAGGATCACAAAGACTAAACAATATATCAAAGCTTTTTGATGGATTGTTTAGCTTGGTTAAATCCCCGATCTTAAGTTAATCTATGTTTGGATGGTGCTTACTTTATCTAACCTTGGTTAATTAAATCCTAGATGCTTATCTAGTAGAGGACTATTGGAGCATGTTGAGGCATCTTGATGTGTGATCAATCAATTTGAGACACTTATGTTAGCTTTGTATTAGGCTTTATTAGATATTTATAGTGCCCAATATTAGTATTTTAGATGAGTTTAATGTTGTTGGGCTTCATTGGGTTTTAATGCAAATATTGAATAATTTTCGAATTTTGATGCATTTTGACCTTTCTTCCTTGGTTAGGCCATAACTTGGGACTCGGTGATCCATTTGAGGTGATCTTGGTGTCTTTGGAAAGCTAAGACAATGCTCTACAAGTTTCATGAAGAACTCAAGAGCTGGATCGGACTTCTAAGGGTCCAAAATATCCCTGCAATGCAGAGTGGGTTTGCTATCATGAAAATCTAGGTAGTGTACACATATTGGACTACATAGTGAGCTATAGGCCTCCTCTTGGGCTGAAACTTGGCCATTGGAAAGATAAGACTCATATCTCTAACTTCACTAAAGACCATTTAGTCAATAGATGTCGTTTTAGGCATCATTATGAAGCTACAAGTTGGTTTGAATTTGGAAACATGTTCTACCAACCTAACTTGAGGTAGGTGCAGTGTTTTTGGCATATCTGTAGTTCTAAAAGTCCAAATGGTATGATTCTAATTGCAAAATTTCAAGAAGACAACTGGCTACAACTTTCAGGAGACCTCCAAGCCAAAATGCATCGACTAGGTCATGAAAATCAAGCTAGAAGTCAGATAAGAGTTGTTGACTAAAAGCCACCAACCATACACCAACCCACCTACCATTCACCAACCCACCAACCATGCATCAAGCTTCCATATTTGACAATTTCCATGTTTTTACAGATTGTATTCAGATTATGTACATGTATAAATTGGCTTCTAGGATTAGTATAAATAGAGTCAATCTCTTTGTATTATGATGATTCAATTTTAAGTAAGTTTGAAGAAAGTTTGAGTATTTGTGAGAATTTTCTTTCTCTTCTTCTCCATTCTCTTTACAATTTCGTTTTGTTCTTTTATTTCTGAGTTCTTCCTTCCCATCCATGGAAGGCTAGGCTCTCATAATCAATCCAAGGGATTAGCCATCTTGATGTTTAATTTGGAGATCTTGTTTCGCTTGTTCATATTGTTTAATTGTTATTCAAGTTTCTCTTCTTCCTCTTTTGATTTTTATCTTGATTGAATTGCTTAATTTGATTTAGATGTTGATGTGATAATAGCTTTATTATCATGTATTCAAAGAGGATCACAAAGACTAAACAATATATCAAAGCTTTTTGATGGATTGTTTAGCTTGGTTAAATCCCCGATCTTAAGTTAATCTATGTTTGGATGGTGCTTACTTTATCTAACCTTGGTTAATTAAATCCTAGATGCTTATCTAGTAGAGGATTCTTGGATCATCTTGAGGCGTCTTGATATGATCTAAGGCCAAGAACATGGTTAGCAATTAAGTGAATTCCTTGTGATCAATGATGGATTAAACTCAAGATCGGTAAAATTTCCTTGGATTGGTTAATTTGTTAATTGCATTTCCTTTAATTCAATTAGTGTATTATCTTTTCCAATCATCAAAACCCTCATTTTAATTATCTTGATCTGATTAAATCTTTGTTCTTTTTGGATCCTTGAGAGACGATTCGGTTCATGCTCTATACTACAAATTAGTTTGCAAACCGGAAATTTTTATTATTTGACGGGGTCTAGACAACCTCTTGTCAATGTGATCTAAGGCCAAGAACATGGTTAGCAATTAAGTGAATTCCTTGTGATTAATGATGGATTAAACTCAAGATCGGTAAATTTCCTTGAATTGGTTAATTTGTTAATTAATTTTCTTTAGTTCAACCGGTGTATTTTCTTACAAAACATCCCCTTTTTAATTATCTTGATCTAATTGAATATTTATTTTTAGATCCTTGAGAGACGATTCGGTTCATTCTCTATACTACAAATTATTTTGTAAACCGGTAAATTTTATTTATTTGACGGGGTCTCGACAACCTCGTGTCAGTGTTCTATTACAATTGTATTCGTCCAAAACTTAAATTCAAATACAAGAAATGTACATTGTATTAAATGCTGAAGAGACGTCTGACAAAGTACGCAACAAACAAAGTCAGCTTTGTACGTTGGCGCTTACATACCTAACCTTTATAAGGACTAATAAATGAGAACTTTTTGTTTACTTAGAAGATTCAGTACAAGATATCAACGATTCTCAGCAACGTTGATAACCAAGTCTACTTTTTAGAAGAGGATCAACACACTATCAGTGTTAAGCATTTAACGCACCTCAGAATGGCAACATTTATTGCCATTGGACGAAGAAGTTCATGAAGACAAGTTCAAGCTCAAAATCCTATATATGCACGAAGTCTTCAAAGGAACAAGCAGAACAACAAGAGAAAAAGTTAGAGATACAATCTAAGATTTACTTACACTTTCATTTACTCTTGTATAGAGTTTTACAATATACTCTGAGCTTATTTGTTAAACTCTCACATATCGTGAGTTGAGCTTAAGTGTTTTCAAACACTCTTTTTATAACCATGTGTTAAGCTGAAGAGGCTTGTAGGAAAGAATACTTGTTATTATAACTAAAAAGGTTGAGAATACTTGTTTGTAACCTGAAGAGACATTGTGAAGAATACTTATAATCTTGTAAAGATTAGTGGAAAATCCTTCAAGCAGAAGGGACTGGACGTAACTCTTAGTTTGTAAGAGTAAACCAATATAAATATCTAGTGTGATTTTCTCATCCCTTACCTTGCTTTACCTTATATTTTCTAACGTTTGAAGATTGTCATTGTTATTCTTAACAACTCTCTTTATCTGGACTTATAGATCTCTGCTTGCATCCAAAGATTTTCTTAAAATGTTTTCTGCATCCAACGTTTTACTTAAATTATTTTTAACGTCCATTCTGTTTTACAAACTAGCAAAGTTTTGTTCTCTAAACTAATTTGTGAAAAAATTTTCAAAAAGTTAAGAAACACAATTCAACCCCCCTTCTTATGTTTCATTTGGTTATTTCAAAAGTTACATATTAATGATTCATGCATATTAAGATATTCGTTTAAGAATAGACTAACTATGGTTTTCAAGTAAGTTATGATTTGTAAGATAGTACAAGTATCAAGAGTGAGCATTAGAACAAGAAAGTGAAAGATACTAATTATGCTCAACTCAAGAAGATGGAGAATGAAGAGATGGTCTAAGCATTTGGAAGATTTGAAGATCATAAGTTTTGAAAGCTCGGATTGCATCAAGAAGCCTAAGGACTCATTTGGTGTATATTCTCTTATAAGTTTTTTAATCTTAAGAAATGATTTTAAATTTTCTAAAATGCCCAACAAACATGTTTTGAAAAGTTAGTCATGGTAGTCTGTCATAACTATGAAAAATAGTCAAGTTTGAGTTTTGAAAAACTAACTTTTGGTCACTATTTTATCATGACTTTTGGTCATTTGCATAAATCCAATAAGAAATGAAGAAGTTATGACATTTGAAAGTTTTATTTATTTTTATCCTGATTTGTTGTATCTGAATACAACTCATTGTATATGGATATTAGACTCTAGAGAGCATTCTTACATTGAATATCTTGATATAGCATTGAAATACCAGAATTTGGTTTGAAGCTTATTACATATGAAAGTAGACTCAAAGAGCTTTCCAACGCTTGATCATTTGCTTAAATCCGATAAGAAATGAAGAAGTTATGACATTCGAAAGTTTTATATTTTGTATCCTAATTTGCTATATCCGAATACAACTCCTTGTATCTAGATATTAGACTCTAGAGAGCATTCTCGCATTAAATATCCTGATATAGCATTGACATATCTAGATATTTCATTACAAAGGCTAAAGGCTATTTCAAATATCAGGATACACCATTTTGGTACTCAGATATCTCACTTTAAAAGAGAATGGGTTTTTCCAAATACCTGGATACACAAGTCTTGCATCTAAATATTCTGCTCATATTTAAACCCATAAAACACAATATCTAGATACCAGCTCCAAATATCCGAATATTACTTACATAAAAGTTAGAAATAATGGCTATAAACGGCTAGTTCCTGTATGAAATCATTCCTAAACATCACCAACGACTATTTTATCACTTGGGCTATAAATATAAGATAAGATTTAATCATTTACAAGTGATAAATCTATACTTTCAAATCAATATGCAGATTTAATATTGTCTTCATCAAAAGCTATATTTGAGCTCCTTATATTCAATTATCTTTTTATCCATTAGTGCTTCATGTTGTCTTATCAACTCTTTGTGAGAGTTTATCATTTCTATCACTATAAATACTTGTAAAAGTGTGGAGAATCTCTCAAAAGTGTTTAAGGGTAGGTTTCCCTTGAAGAGAAAAGAAAAATGCTCTAACACAAGGGTGGAAAATCCTAAAAGTGTAAAGAGTGCTATGTTATTGTAAGGGGTGGAGGATTCCTCTAGTTGAAATTGTGAGGCTTATACACAAAAGGCGGAGGATCCCAAAGGTGTAGGAAGTCCCCGTAGTTTGTAAAGGTTTTCCAAGCACCTAACTTACAAGCTTGAAAAATAGTGAAAACCTCAAGTGGATGATCTTGTAGTTGGACGTAGATTACAAGAAGTGATTGAACTAATAAATATTATTTGCATTTTCACTTATCCCTTACTCTCTTTACATTCTAGCAATTTAATTTGATAAGCATACTTTTTATATTCCTTAACTTGTTGTAATTGTTAAATTGCAGCATAATCTTGTGAGCTTGCTGTTTTGATTCTTGGAATTGATACTTAACTTATTTGCTTAATCTATACAATCATTTAAGTTCTATTTGAGCTATTTTGAATATTTGCATAAATGATATTGAATGATTCCTAATTAATCACACTATAATTCACATTGTTGTATAGACTTATATGTGATTGATATTATGCATTATATGAATTGTTAATCATATGCAACCATGAATTGTTGTGAAATATATTTAATATTTCACTGCATGTATTGATTGGATACATAAAAATACACAATTTCTCAAGGTTGTTTTAAAATTTATGATCATCCAATTCATCCCCTCTCATGTGATGGTTGCCCTTAGTTATCATGAATTACACTAAAGACATAAGACTTTTTTTCACTCATTTTTCTAATTAAAGAAAGATTAATACTTTGAACAGAATAAAGCATATGAAATAAAAATGATAGATACAAATGACAAAATGAAGAATGATCTAATGAACACTAAATAAATAAACAAATAAAATATAGAAACATTAAAAAAAAAAGGAAAGCCCAATAATCAGAAAGCAAACAGGTCCAATATTTAACACTAAGGAACCCATAATGGCATGCTAAAAGGAAAACAATATGAAAATAGCCCAAATTAAAATGTCAGCCCAAGTTTATATATTAATCATTTTAAAAAGAGAGCAAGCCAGCCCAAAATGAATAAAAATCCTTTCAAAAGCTTGACAAGAAGCTCAAAGGTAGAACCTCTATGAAATCCCTTGCTTGAGGGTGACCACATGTAGGTGGTACAAGTGCTACGTGTGAGATATGAGCTTGACTTGAGAATTGGTAAGTGACAGGGGGTGAATGGATTCAAGGTGTTTGTGTGGTTGAATTCCAGGTTACTCCAGAATAGAGAATCAAATAAAATCCGAGAACACATATAAACCATACATTGAAATCAAAATTAGAGCAAGCCTAAAGAACATTTCAAGAACACTAACCTATTTACTATAATCACAGGAAATACTAGAACCTCTATTCTTTTATTTCTCCCACTCTATGCCTCTCTTCGTGCAAGCCTCCTCCTTTCTTGGGTGCTCCCACTTAGATATTTTTAAAAGTGAAAATATGGTTGCCCTAGCAATACAAATTACCACACTCTTTTATCAAAATTTCTCAATTCCCTTGATCTTGTTATCTTTGTCAATATTTGAATTATTTAGAAATTAAGAAGCAAGTCAACACAATGATTGCAGGGATTATTTCCATTTCTAGACTAGCTCAAAGTTTCTCTCCTTTTCTCTTTTTTATTTTTTTATTTCAGCCTATTGATTAGGGATAATTTCCTTTTAATAATCTTTTAAAGACCCTCTTTTCTATCCTTTCTTCTATTATTCACTTTTCAAAATTTCTTGCCTTGTTTACAGCTTTGGGTCTTGGGTTGGGTGAGGTGGCCAGATTCTTTTAAGCCGAAGTGAATTTTTTTCAAAATTTTTCGAGTTAATTAATTTTTATTTATTTATTTTATTAAATTAAAACATTTATAACTCGGGCAAAATATAATGTTTACAGAGACACTTCGTAATCTTTAAAAAAATGATATATATTTTGTTGACTTTTTCTGTTTTGATATCAATGCTCCTTTTATTTTACAGCCCTTTATCATTTTTTAAGCTTAAATATATTGTTTTCTTATTCTAGAAAAGACTAAATTCATTAATTGTTGTGGACTTATGTTTGATAAAGGCTTCATTTTAATTTCTTTAAATTAATATATGAGAATTTTAATGGTCCTCTTTGTTCTGATATCTCTACTTATATAGTTGATAACATCACTCACTGTTGTATAAATGTTGGGCGAATACTAATACATAGTTTGATGATAATTAGTTGGATGTGATAACTTTATGCAGTTGTGATACCTCTTTGTGTTGGAAGAGTACGTATGTTATGCTTATACTGATCTTAATTATACTTTCCTCACAATTTTCTTCTCTCTTAATCATGTATAATAATTGGAAGCCACTTACTCTTATTTTAAATCATTCATGTCGGTAATACCTTATGCAATAAATACGATTCAATCATCTTCCATTTATATTTACTGCAATTAAGTTTCACTGATTTTTATTTAATTAAAATACTAATTCCGTTTTTTTTTACGAAGAACTAATATGATTAAAATACTAATTCAGTTTTTAGTCCTTACCTTTTTGGCATTGTTTATTTATTTTTTCCTTTTTTTTAATTGAGTAGTCTCTATAAACTATAATTAATTGTCATATTCAAATTAAATTATTATATACTTGCATTACTAATGTCTAATATTGCATGTGATTAGACTTGACAAATACAGGTTGCTGTAATTGCAGTGTCAAATGCAAATTACTTAACATGCAATATAATTTAGATCCCGTTATTTGTAAGTAAAGACCCACGTTTGTTAAATTAGACAAATATAACATTAACTGACTACCATCAAAATTCAGGCAAGGCATACTTTTCCATAACATCAATATGATTACTGACTACCATCCTTTTTGTCAAGCTATTATTTTATTACAAATTGCTAACAATTAGGTGTCGAACACCATGACTGCACAAGTACTTGCACACATTTTCCTATGCATCATTTTCTCTCTTCTTAAAGTGATCAAACATTATTGTAAGTTGAATATGATTGAGCCCACGGAAGGTTCCTTATATAACTAGTTTCCACATAAGCGTATGAGTACCATTTAACTTGGCTCAACCTTTTCCATCTTATAAATTGAGTCTCCCCATGGCAATAATTTTTGGGGCATAGATTTGTTCACCATATATATGTAGACAAACGAGCAGTAGAATTGCTAGTACAAATCATGTTTGCAACTTCATGGAAAATTAACATTTACGTAAGATCATAGCAACAGGAAAGATAAAATATGGAAACGGGTACCTATTTACTCAGCCTTTTCCTTTTCTTCTTTTTCATCTTCTTGTTTAGCCTTTTAGATTCTGTAAATGGGTGATTTAACATATGGAGTGCTTCCTTGGTGGGGCTTGTCCTTTCATTTCAAATCTTGTTGCCCTATGTGCTCCAAATAACGAAATAATAATTGCTTATAATTAGAAACTACGGTTAAAGAATAAATAAGTAGCACCCAAGACATTGATAATAGGCATAGCTATTGGTGGGACAGCTATAGCCAGAGCTACCACACTTTTGTAGTTATTGAATATTTTACTTTGTAGGTTAAAAGTTGAAATTTTATAATTGGGACAGAGTATGAGGTAGAATTTATGACAAGGAAATAGACTATTTTTAATATCCGATTAACGAAAAAAAGATTTTGAAACTAGCTAGAACAACCAAATTGATTGATTTTTTTTTTCTATTCAATATGAACCACGCAATTGGATTAGGGAACAGGACATATTTTTTTCTCAAGCATTTATAATTTTAATTTTTTGAATAAATAAATTGCTGTCTTTTAAATAATTAAAAGTATATATATATATATATATCTTAAATGAATAAAAAAAATCCTCCTAAAAATTAACTGTCATAAGAATATACTTAAATTTTAATATTTTTCATGATGAAAATCTTCATATAAGTTTTCTGAATTATATATATATATATATGTAAACAGATGCATTAATGGAACTCCATTTTCAATGATAGAAAATTCTTCTCCTAACTCTTCAATCCAGCCTATGTGATGTTTTTTTCTGGAATTCCGGCTGAATTTGGTTCCCGTGGTGATCTTTGGGCCAAAGAAGGTCCCTACAATTTGACTTTTATATATTTATATATATATATAAACAGATGCATTTATGGAACTCCATTTTCAATGATAGAAAATTCTTCTCCTAACTCTTCAATCCCGCCTATGTGATGTTTTTTCTGGAATTCCGGCTGAATTTGACTTAGTTTACAATTTTCCTTCTTAATGCGGAAGCACGATCACCACAAGATATAAACCAAGTCCATAAGATGCTTCTTTAATGACTGCTTATTTGATACATTCAGCAACTTCCATTTTTCTTTCTTTCTTGCATTGAATATCTATGGTTTCTCCATCAGTTTAACCTCCTTTTGATAAGTAAGCATGACTTATTCCCCGTTGAAGCTTCAAAAATGGCCTCCAACCGAGGAGCAGGTACACATGATGAAGAGCTAGCTCAGGGAGATTATATTGCCTGCATGTCTAAGGTCTATACCTATATTGAGATGTCACCATTTTGTTCGTTGTTGGAGTTAAAGAAGGCTTGACCTACATAGTTTGTAGCACCAATGTCAACACTGAGCTTTCGAAATGTGTTAACTCGCTATTTCAATTCAATTAATCGTATAAATTATGTAAATTGAGTATAAGCGTGAGCTCTTTTGAACCATTCTACTTAATTTGCGAGTTAAATAAATTAGTTTATTTTAATTTGTGGGTCGTCTGCTTAATTTTTATTTATTATTATATTATTATTGATTTATAACTTTATGTGATTTAATGTTTATTTATTGAATTTTGAGACTTATTTACTAAACTTTGAAATTTATATATTGGTTAATAAAGTTTGATTGCTTAATTTTATTATATTTAAAAAAAATTATTTAACAAATCAATTCATTTTGGATGACAAATTGATGTAAAGTGAGTTAAATTAATTATTTTATAACCTGTTTAAATATAAATAATTTTGACATGACCCATTTCATAGCCCTAATCAACAGCATATTACTAATTAAATGATGTCTTATTTTTTCTGTACAAAATCAAGACGAGAGTAAGAACTGCTAAATAGTCTTAAGCAAGTCCGTATAGGGTAAAGGCCTGTTTGTTTTGTGGAAAAGGAAGAAAATTTTACTTCATGTTAAAGGTATGTTGGAAACTGTGATAAGTGTGCTTGCGTTGATAAAAATTTAAAACAAACACTATAAGTCAGTCAACCAAAGAAATGGAGTTCTGCATACATATCGTTGGAGGCTGTGCCCAAATTAAAGAAGTAGATTTTTCAGAGAATTTTAAATAAAGATTAATTTAAGTATTATTATACACTTAAAAGATTAAATGTGGAAATACTCGGGGTGAGAAAATAAAAACTAAATAACTAATTATTATGGGTATTTAAAGAAAAAAGACATATATACGAGGCTTTTAAGTACTTCATACAGTCTAGAAATCCATCTATCTTTAAGCAACCAAATACAATCGGATTTAAGCAGTGATAAGTGTGTTCATTACTATTACTATAGGGATGAGTTGAGTAACGTTAGACTCAGTCAAGTCCATCAAGTCAAGTAAGGACATTGTAGAGGAGTTGAAGGCATTGTAAAAGACCGGGTTAACATAATAATACATTAATTTTTAAAAAATTAATCACGTTGGAACAATGAGCATAATTCAAAGAAGATGTCCCTTCAATAATACTTTCTCCCTATATCGTCTCTTGGATCAACCTTATTAGGTAAAAAGAGCATCCATTATAGTTTTTCCATCAATCTATAAAAATTAACTTGAGAGTCAAAATATTATTGTAGATACTCATCATACTGTGAAAAGCATCTTTTCTATATTAAAAAAAATTCACAAATGCGTTTGAACTCGTTCTAACAGATCGGACATGAACAATGATTTTTTTTTTTTTTACGGTGGCCATATCCTTACATAAAGAAAGTCTTGAGGTGAAAATTCTTTTGTAGAGTGAAACTGAATAAAACCACTTTAAACTTTATTGAAAATTGAATAGTGATCATTTTTGTTTTTAGAAACTAAACTAAAGGATTGGGATTGGTTTAATCGGCGTAAACGAGATTATGTTACCTTATTTATTGGTAAATTTTGTTTAGAAAAAGCATTCACAAGGATTCAAATTTTATTAAACTTTCTTAATAATTGAATAGAGTCTGACTGAATTCTTTTAGAAATAAAACTAAATATTTAGGATAGGTTTTGATCGTTCCTAAATGAGTTTATGCACACCCTTATTATTCATACATAAAGCTTCTTCAGAAGAACAACCACATGGTTCGAAACTTTAGCTAGTATAAAAAAAAAACATGCATTTACGCAGAAATAATGAAACACAAACAGTTGCACTTACACTAAAGAGTCCCTTTCAAATGTTCAAAACCAAGTGCGTTTTTTAAAGCAGGAAAGCGAAGATTCAAAGAAGCAAGCACAAAATCCACCTAACCATATATGAATTAATCATGACGATCTTCTGGCCTGGGTCACTGATCAAGTAGACCAAACCCAAAAACAGATTGTGGGTCCAGAAATTTAATGTCACCCCGCGTAAGATTAAACCCTTTCTCAGGTCTCACTTCTCTATCTAGCCGTTCGCACTTGCTCAGTAACTACACTGTTTCCTTATTCTTTTTCTATTATATATGAGTAAACTGAGATTTTAGTCTCTTTTTTTATGAAGAAGAGTTTAGGTAAGGATAACATGAGTGGCGTTAAAGAGATAAAATCATTCGTTAGTCTATATTTACTAGTTTAAGTTTTTGAAATAACGTAAAATAAATTTGAAATAATTTGAAGTAAAAATCTTACATATCTTCTAACCTAATCAATAAATTAGTTACGAATGACTTTCAGATAACAAAATGCTGCTGCCAAGTACTGATCCTACTTCTAGCTCTATCTTTCTGGCTGAGGTAGAGAAATAGGCTTTTGAAGCATCAAGCGAGGCAGCTCTGATTTGGTCTTGTCGTATATGTGCATGTTCCATTGGTAAAAACAATTCCACTCCACTAGTAACATATATCACAGTACAGTTCACCCCCAATCACTCTCTGCTCAAGCCGCCTCATAAGTCATAACAGTTTCCCTCACACTCACAATTATTTACACTCACTCTCACTCACCTAAAGACAGAAAGAGGGAGAGAGTAACATTTATTTCTAGAGAGAGAGAAGGGGACAAAAGGGTTCAGCTTTTATTAGAGGGTGAAAAGTTAGATCATTTTAACACACCCATTTAGCAGAGAGAGACTTAATGTACACGCCATTGGAGTGTGGAAGGAAGGAGAGGAGAGAGAGCCAGACATACCCAGGCATAGGTTTGCTTAGCTAGAGCCCAAAAATTAGAGTTTTCGGTATTTGAAAACCGAATCCCACTTCTTCACTGCCATAAAGTTGAGAACCCTTCAAAACACACAATTGTTATCAATATCATCACCCCACAAAAACCAAAGCATTAAAAAACCAAACTTTTTTTTTCCTTTCTCTCTCTTTGCTCAATCTCACTTAGCTACCCTGTTAGAGAGAGAGAGAGAGAGAGAGAGAGATGTTGGACTATGAATGGGGGAACCCATCCACAATAATGCTGACCGGTAACGAAGGTGGCGCCGCCTCAGAACACGACCAAACCCACCGCCAAATCTTCTACGACAACTACACTTTACTACCTGACCACTTTCTATCTCAACCGCAACCGTGTCCCACCACTACCACCACTGATTTCTCTCACCACCACCACTTCAACTCACCACAACCGCACCATCACCCCCACATCCACCATCCCTTCTTCGACCCACGCGCCTTCACAGGCGCGTCCACCACCTCCTACCACCACCCACCACCACCACCTTCCATTCTCTCCCTTGACCCGCTCCCACCCATCAACGCCACCCACTGCGGGCCTGGACCCGGGCCCGGACATGGGCTTCTGCTTGTACCCAAATCCGAGGATGTGGGTCGGCCCATGGACTTCCCGGGCTCTGGGCTCGGGCTCAACCTGGGAGGCCGCACGTACTTCGCTTCTTCCGAGGATGACCTCGTGAGCCGGCTCTACCGTCGGTCCAGGCCGGTCGAGCCGGGCTCAATGACGTCAAACTCGCCGCGGTGTCAGGCGGAGGGCTGCAACGCCGACCTTTCCGGCGCCAAGCACTACCACCGCCGCCACAAGGTCTGCGAGTTCCACTCCAAGGCCTCCACCGTTATCGCTGCCGGGTTGACTCAGCGATTCTGCCAGCAGTGCAGCAGGTTGTAGAATGAGTTCAATGACGAAAATGCCCCTGGGCTTTGCAACTTTTGAAGGATTCATTTCCCTCCTTTTTTTTTTTTCCCCTTTTTGGTTACTGTTTTTAACTATCTTATATTTTGCATTTTGATTGTTGTATAATTATGGTAGTGAAATTACACAAACTCACTACGTGATGCAATTTCGTAAAATGAAAATTATTATTATTTTTTGAAAATAAAATTTTTCAATGAATTTCAAAATAATAGGGTGTGATCGATTTTGTTTAATTAATTTTTTGAACAGCTTTCCACACAAAATAATACGTTTTTTTTTGGCCTTTTGATCACATGTTTAGATAAATGAATAAAATTTATTATATAAGCTTCTTCTTCTTTTAGTAAGCTCAATTTTTTAACATTTTAATTCTTGTTGAAAGATTTTTTTCAAAATTGTTGAAAGAAAATATCTATCTTACCTTCCAAAATTAATTATCGTAAATAAGAAATATTCATTCCATATTCTTTTTGATAAATTTTTACATAAAAATAATTTTTTATACTATCCAAATATATTTAAGATCACTTGAGAATTAATATATTTAAATATAAATTAATTTTTATATAATCAATTTTTATACACATAAATCAAATTTTACATAATTTTTTCACAACTAATTAATCCAAAGATCTTCTTACTATTAGACTTCATTGATCGCATCAAAATCCAAGGCAAGCACACACAATGTCGCAGCATTCTCGGAATCGTTAGAGCAATGATGTTGGAAAGACGAAAGTACCCTTGGGAGGAGTGCCATTGGTCCAATGATTATACACCAGTACACGGGGAAATCCCGAGGGTATTTGCGTCCATAAAATCCAACATCTTCTGCAATCTACTTTCTTCAGTTTACGTACTACTGCCTTATTTTGCTGCATTTTAATAGCATTAAATTAAACCCTCGATAAGCGGCATTCTTAAAAAAAAATTTCATAAATTATTATTATTACAATTACGGTATCATAATTGTTTTTAAATATATGTTAATTTAATTTAATTTTTGCAGGTTCCATCTTCTTTCCGAGTTTGATAATGGAAAACGTAGCTGCAGGAAGAGACTGGCAGATCATAATCGTCGTAGAAGAAAAACTCAGCAGCCAACTCAAGAAATCCAGAAATCTCAGCCTACTTTGGATAATGTTGCAAGTACACAACCTTTTATTTCTTCTTCTCTATATATTATTAATTAATTGTTTTCATTCATAAACACTGATTTAGTGCACAAAATATCTTAAATTGTCCTTTTTTCCAAAAGCAAATCTTCATTTTGAGTTAGAGAAAGGAATTATACTTATGATGAACATGATTATTATGGGAAGCACATTATTATATATGCTTGCTTTTTGTTGAATAATGAAGGTTTTCTCTTTCATCATTTTCTATTTTCTATTTGCAACAATTTTGCATTTGGGTACATGAAGTTGTAGCATCAAGCAAAAAGGTGAATAAATTGTAATACTATTAGAGCTTAGCTTTTAGAATATTGTAATACTTGAGAAATAAGTATAACTTTTTTTCTTCTTCTCTTGGGGATTTTGCAGGCTCCCCGCCAGACTCCGGAGCTCAGTCCCCGTCATCGGTGACGGTGGCAGTGTCGCCGCCAGATTATTTCAGGCAAAGGCCATACCAAAGTACCAGCTCTTCAACAACATCAAGCTCACTGTTTTTCTCAAGCGGGTAGTGCATGTGGGAGCAATTTGCATGGCTAATACCCAAGACATTAATGGAGGAGGATCACCAATAATACATTGGACTTCCACTTGTAACTTTCTCCCAAATTTAATTTAAAAGCTTTAATCTTGTGTTATTAGTAAGAATGATTTTAAGCAACTATATAATTACCCTTTCATATATATATATATATATATATATATATATATATATGTATGTATGTATAATAAAATATATTTTCTTGGCCCTTAGTGCGAGCAAATGGAATTCACCAATGGTTCTGTACTTTATGATCTGTTCATTTTTCACTGCTGTAAATTTTAGATAGGGTAAACTGCAGAAGGTAAAATTGGACCCCTCAATTTGGATTTTCCCGGAAATAGCGCCTGTTTGGGTCTCAGAAAGTTGTGGCAGCTGAGCACGAGTGTTCAGGCTACAGGCCAAGAGACAACCTTCATTTTAGGGCATTGACCTAATTTCCTTTTGTCTGGCACTGGAATTTTCCCGGAAATTGAAGGAATCATGTAAATTATGAATCTAACCAACATAATATAAATAATGGACTTAAATCTTAGCTTGTAGCTGGGAACATTTATTGGAATGCCAAATCGTCAAGCTGTCTCCTCTATGGAGGCTACATTGTAAACGTCTAAACCAGTTATCACCAATATTAACCTTGATGCCCTCTCTCTCTCTCTCTAACATAATATCATCATCAATATACATGTACATATGTGTGGCTAGTCCCTTTAAGGTTGATTGCATGGGGCCTCCCTCAGTGTGTCTCTCTAAAATTTGTGTGTGTGAGTGCGCGCTTGTTTGCATGGTTTTGGTGGGAGTTGGTTATTCATGGCCCTCGATGGCAGATTTGAATGGAAATGTGTCTTCTTAAAATTTGGGTTTGGGTCTAATTCAACCTCAAAAGCTAGCTCAAAGAGTGAGGGTTGCCCCCCTCTTATAAACACTATTTAGGCCATATCACTATTCAATGTGGGACTCTCAACACACCCCCCTCACGTCTAGGACTGGACATCTGGAGAATGAAGTTTGTAGGACTGGATATCTGCAGATGGCCCAACGGATCTCAATAGGCTCTGATACCATCTTAAAATTTGAGTTTGGGCCTAACTCAACCCCAAAAATTAGCTCAAAGAGTGAGGGTTGTCCCCCTCTTATAAACACTATTCAGGCCATATCACTATCCAATGTGAGACTCTCAACATGCCTAAAGATGCAAGGCGTTTCAGCTCACCCACCTATGTGGTGCATGTATTTAATGGATGGTGCAAACAATAAAATTGGGAAGGGATAAGTATCCATATCTAGGCCTAAGTTACATCAAAATATCATCAATGGGAGCTTTCCATTTCAATTTTTCTGAGAGGATATTTCTTCATCAGTATCAAGTTTTAGTACTATGATCAAATTAGGCAATGTGTGAGTCAGGAGGTAGACAGCTTGCTCTGGTAGCAATATAGGCAACAAAATGCTCCATCTAGAGATTGATTTTAGGTATACATATCTATCAAATTATTAAGCTAAATCACTAGCTAGCTTGGGGATGGGAGATCTAATTGTAGTGTCTGATTGAGCAAGCTTTGCTTAGCTATATCATTGACATAACCTCATTTGATGTTGCGTGGAAACATATATACTTGTAGTGCCAAGATTGTTAGTTTTTATTGTCCCCTTTAAATACTCCAACACTTAGGAGCTTTCACCTAATAGCTTATGTTATTGGGATAGTTGATCCTTAACATAGTATCAGAACCTCTATGACCAAGTGTCAGGAGTTGATATTTGTCGCCCTTATTCTTCTAATTAAAATTAAATTTTTACTATAAGGTAGGGTGAGTCTGTGCATTGTCAAAGCTTCGAGCCTAGAGGGCTCTTGCATGAGGGACATGTTAGAGATATAAAATTAATCTTAGGCCTTCACCTAACAACTTAAACTATTAAGATAGTTGGTCGTTGACAACAACAGCCTATTTACTTTGTTGAAATTACATTGACTCTTGTCTTTCTAAATCTTAAATGCATGTATCTTTTAGAAGTTTGAATTCTTGCTACTACTAAGTCCTTCCTATACAATTTGTTAACAATTATTAGCACCATTAGTAAGAAAATAATCAAAATTTTCGGAACACATTTAAGTATTTGTGCCAATGGCTTCGTACCTGAAAAAGAAAGACCAAATATCCTTGGGTTCCTCTTCTGCTAATTCTCTTATTAAGTAGCATTAAAAAATCTCAATGCAGATATTTACATATTTTAAAAATAGAGGGACTGTTTGTGCAATTAATTTCAACAAAATAGCGAGATTAGGATATAGCTTTGAAGTGATTAAAAACAGAATCATTACTGAGTTACCAGCATAATCATATATCCAAATAATTTTTTTAAGGAGCTTTCAATGATACTTAATTAGTGATATTCTATTATTGAGCTCTGAATTTTTATATATAAGAAAGTACCATGTGTAAACAATTCAATATATTGTGTGTAGAATAAATCAATTAATCAAAAGGTGAACTAAATTTAATTCGCACAAAAAAATAATAATAAAGTTCAATAGTTACTGTTTTTGGTAAATAGTTCAATAGTTATTTTTGAAATATGAAATGTTGAAGAAATTTTAATGAGTTTAATTTTGATCTATTGTTAATGTAAAGTTTTTTACACTGTCATCCAATTATATATTGCCAAATCATTAAAAAAGTTTAATTATCACAACAACTATTTAGAAAGTCTAACTCTTTTAATGATGTATCAACATATGACTAGATGACAGTGTAAAAAAACTTTACACTGACAGTGAATTAAAATTAAATCCAACTTTAATACTATCATTCCTCTTAAAAGGTGAAACGGTGAATATTGTAAAATTAACCAACATATTGCACAATAAATCTCAATCTCGTAACTCAATTGACACTATTCCTAATTAGCCTCTAAGACTGAGATATGATAATGTTAAAAGTTTCATTTGGTCACATATCCGCATCCCTTACCCCAGGTCTTCCACACTTAGTGTACCATGAAACAAAATCTCATTGGACATCTCAGAGGGGTGGATTCACCTCCTACGTAGCTTATTTTCCAGAGTTTCATAAATTTATATGTCAAATTTATTAATGGAAACAAAATTTAGCAAATTCGCAAAGAAGATATGAAGAAAAGAAAAACACGCAAGGAGAGATGGTTTCCCATGCACACGCTACAATAACGTGGGACAGGAGAAACAAGTTTCCGACAAAAGCCTAGCATGCGTGCCAAAATCATATTTTCAAATTAATTGATTTGTAATGATCCATAAGCACTATTACTTTTGACTCAAAAGATAATCACAAGACATTAATTCTTTTATCTTTCTTACCAAACGATGTAATGGTTTCGTAAGCTCAAGTCTTTAGGCATTTTAGCCTTTATTATGCTATGTGGTTTTCTTTGTTGTTATTCTTGAAAGCTAAAGCCTCCATCGCATGCACCTTCCTAGAAAATTATGGTGGGCCACGTAGCATTTTCATTGAGCCTGTAATTCACTTTGCTCCCTCTTATTGTTTGCTCCTTTGCTTTAATGGAATGAATGAAAGCACATCATTTTGTACTTACTCACTAGCTGCTAATACCAACAAAGAGAACGTGAGATATCGCCATCACCTCTCTCTCTAGCTTGCTTTTGCTTAATGCTCTGTGTTGTGAAAGAAAGTTTCAAAGCAATAATCAAACTCTACTGCAGATTCTTGATGGGTCGTGTGAGAAGGGTTTTTGTCTACGAAGCTTCGTATGAAATTAGGCTAATATTCCTTTAATCTAAACCACGAAATTAAACTTGGAGATTTATACTGTTCACAGATAACTACAGGTTGCTTTTGAGTCAATTTATCCTATCAATTTGTTTTTTTTGGTAAAAAATAAGCAAATTTTTTCAACAGAAAAGACCATTAGACAAAAAAGTCTATAAGAACGTCTAATGAGATTACTCATCTCAACACAATCAAGTTATAGACATAGAAACATATATGGGTGTTAGGTTTATAAAATTAGAACCTTTAGTGAATACTAGGAGACCAGACAGTAAATGAGTAACATGATGAAATCTCTTATTTTCTGACATTTTTTTATGGATTGATTTCCGTAGATATAACTTGAAAATACATTCCTCAATACAACTAAAACTTACAGACGTGAAAACACAGGTACTTGAAATTCTAATAATAACACAAGCTGTCATTTTAAAATAATGTTCCCTTGATTTAACTGACTTTAGATTTTTGTACCGTTCAAATAAACAGACTAGTTGTTATTGAGTCAATCTATATCCCACCAGCGTTTGTTTGAGATGATTACTTTCAATTCGTTCACTAGAACTTTTAACTCGGTCTTGTGAGAAAGGCTAGTCAATTTTTTTAATACTGTTATAGACATTATAAAATTTTAGATAGAGTAATTAATATAAATTTTGTTCCTAGAGTATTATTAATTTCAATCCTAACCTTAAAAACCTTTAATTGAATACAAATTTTGCTTTTAGTTAGATCTAACTTAGGTAGGAGCCAAATATTTTAGATTAAAAAGTGTTAAAAATATAAAATTATTTTCATTTCTATGATAACAATTAAACTTATAGGAAAATTAATTCTTCACATAGTATCAGAACATTTATAATCAATTGATTAAATTTTCATCCTCACCTTTCTCATTTTTTATAATGCATAGCAAACTTAAATAGTATCCGCTTTAAGTACAAGAAATTCTCGGTGAGGGCATTTAAGTACCATCATTTAATAATTTAAAATTTCAAGAAAATTGGTTCTTGAAAAAATGTATATATTAAATTAAATTATTTATACATAAAAACTAATAACATATTATTTCTTCAAGCTAGCTAAACATTAATTGAGTTATCGGACCAAAAATTGTTTTAAAAAATAAACACGATTTAATGCCTAATAATTAAGAGCAATAGTTCATTATTTTAGTAAGAGTATACTATTATAATAACGTTAATAATATGTTGGATGATATTAGTACAAAATTTGAAGCTTAAAATTAAAGCATAATAGAAACAAAAAGTACAAAAAAATTCATACATTTTTTATCCTTTAACTAATTCATTTTCCTTTTAGTATAAAAAGTTTGGAAGATAAAGTTTTTTCATTCTGAAGTTAAGGTATGTCACAAATCTAAGCTGAACAATCACCGACAAAAAATCAGTTCAAAAACTTTTAATGAATGTCTAATTGGTAATTCAATTTTTAATTGAAGGTTTAATTACACCTTTTTTTCGTAGTAGCTGGGGTAAGCGTCGTGTCATGAGCCCAGACTAGGACACGTTTAGTTATTATTATTTTTATTTTATTTTTATGTATGCCTCAAAGCCACTTTATAAGCGAACACAAGAAGCAAAACATAAAATTTCACACTCCCTTTGAAGTAAGTATGCAAAAATATATAAGGCTTCATTTTACGATCAGAATTGAATTTTAAAATTAGAATTAAATTTTAAAATTAGAATTGAAATACTCAATTTTATTTATTTTATTTGATTATACAATAAATTTAGAATTTTAATTCTAAGTATTAATTTTATAAAATTAAAAAAAATTACTAACTTACATTACTTTTAATTTTTAGTTTAGATCGTAAAATTTACAATTTGAAGAACCAATTTTTTTTTTTAAAATATCAAATGAAAAAGGTTAAAAATAATATTTTATATTTCATTTGATGTTTGTTCACTACGTATATATCACCATTCGCCAGTATCTTCTAGTAATCAGCAGGGCAGGGTGCTTGGGTGGCTATCACTGACTACATCAGTGTTTTAAAAATCGGTCCAACCGGACCGGTTGGACCGTGGACCGGACACACTTCCGGTCCTGGTTCAACCACAAAACCGCTTGTGCGGTTCAACCAGTGATTTTCCATAAAAACCGGTTCAACCGGTTCAAAATCGGTAACCGTGAACCGGGCGGTTCAACATTTTTCCTTTAAACTGAGATTTTTAATTTTTAATTAATATTAAAAAAAGAAAAACCTAGGTTCACTTTGCAACAGAGGCTCGATGCATCTGAATTCTGAAGCTCATAGTCATACTCAAGCAGTCACGCATCTGAAGCTCAACGCCTCCACGGTCCACCACTCCACGGTCCACCACTCCACGGTCGAGCACTCCACGCCTCCACGGTCCACCACTCCACGCCTCCACGATCGAGCAGCGACGACATAGCAGAGGCGGCATAGCAAAGGCGGCACAACAGAGGCGGCACGAGCTCACCTCGACGACGCAGCAGAGGCCAGGCGGCGCGAGCTCACACCTCGACGACGCAGCAGAGGCCAGGCGGCGCGAGCTCACACCTCGACGACACAGCAGAGGCGGCGCAGGCGATCTCACCTCCACGCAGCGGCGGCGCGAACGAGCTGCACCTCCACAGCAGCAACGGCGGCGAACGGTGAGGCTTTCCTTTTGGTGGGCTCTCTGTTTCTTGCCAATTTTTTGTCCCCTTTCCCGTTATGCATCTGTGTTAAGCTTGGGTAAATGAAAGAAATTGGATTTGTGCTAAGTGTAATGTGATTAGATTTTGGGTAAATGAAAGAAATTGATCACATGGAACACAATGATAACAGCATGCGCAAACCATGGGAATGCTGATGATGATTAAATTATTTTGTTTTGTGTAACGTTGAGGGGCAGAGACAGGAGATTAGTAAATTTAGTCAGTTTCCATTCTTACAGTCTTGTATATACTTCAAGAAAAATGGTTCATGTTATTTGAATGGATGACTAATTCTGGGGTTATGCCTGATGGGGTGAGTTATGTTATAAAATTAGAATGTCTTGATTTAATAATTTAAATTCTGATTTTGTTAATTATTGTTTCAAATGGAATTGGTTATTCCATTATTGAATTTGCAATTGGAGATATTAAACATATGAACTTGAATTGTTATATTGTAGATAATATGTCTTCATCTGCAAGTCAATCTACATCAACGGCTGCCTCAAAGTCACAAGGTGTTAGGAAAAAATTAGATCCTGCATGGGAGCATTGTAATGAACAAGAGATTGATGTAAATGGAATAAAACAAACAATCATTGTATGTTTGTATTGTGGGCATATATTGAGAGGTGGAGGGATACATAGAATGAAAAAACACCTTGCCGGACAAAAAGGTGATTCAAAAAGTTGTCTCAATGTGCCACCCGATGTTCGTTTCCGAATGCAAGAAAACTTAAAGATAATTAATGAAAAGAAACAAGTACAAGATCAATGGGAAGATCCTAATATATATGGGCCTAGTACCATCCAATTTGATGGAGATGGACCTTCATTGCAAGAGATAGCTACTCCACAATCTCAAGTCAAAGAACAAATGGGAAAAAGAAAGGCTAGTGCAAGTGGGGCCACTAATTTCTTTGCCCCTAGAACTACTCCAGGTGCTCAACCATCAATTAAAAAGGCATTGGCAGGTAAAGAAGCTGTGTATAGAGCTGATTTGGCTATTGCTAGGTTCTTCTTTGATACTTGCATCCCAATAAATGTCTTGAATTCAATTTACTATCAACCTATGTTAGATGCTGTTGCAGCAATTGGTCCTGGTTATAAAGGGCCAAATTATCATTCTATGAGAACCAAGCTTTTGCATGATATGAAAAAAGAAGTTCAATTGTTAGTTGATGCTTGTAGAAATACTTGGGGAGAAACTGGTTGTACTATTATGGCCGATGGTTGGCAAGACCAAAAGAATAGACAACTCATCAATTTTCTTGTCTATTCTCCAAGAGGGATAACTTTTGTTAGGTCAGTTGATGCTTCTGATATTGTTAAAAATGCTGAAACACTTTGCAATTTATTCCAAGAGTTGGTTGAATTTGTTGGACCCACTAATGTTGTTCATTTGGTAACCGATAATGCGGCTAATTATAAAGCTGCAGGAAGAAAGCTTAATGAAAGGTATCCCTCTATCTTTTGGTCTCCTTGTGCTGCACATTGTTTGAACTTGATATTAGCAGACATTGGAAAGATGGAACATGTTAGTAGCCTAGCAAAGAGGGCATCTTTGGTTACTAAGTTCATCTACAATCATGCATTTCTATTAGCTTGGTTAAGAAAAAGAGAAGGATGGACTGAAATAATACATCCAGGGCCAACACGTTTTGCAACAACATTCATTGCATTGAAAAGTTTACTTCATCATAGGCATGACTTGATTGCATTGATGACTAGTAAAACATTTACAGACTCTAGATACTCTAAGGATCCAAAAGCAAAGGATGTTATGGATGTTGTTATCAACAACAAGTTTTGGAATGATGTTGGCATTATTGTTCGGATTGTATCACCACTTGTTCGCTTGCTTAGAATTGTTGATGCTGATGAGAGGCCTTCAATTGGCTATGTATATGATGGCATGTATAGGGCAAGGAAAGCTATTAAGAACATCTTGATGAATAAAAAATCCTTATACAAGCCTTATACTAGGATTATCAAGGCAAGGTGGGATAGACAACTCCGTCAAAAGATTCATGCCGCTGCTTATTATTTGAATCCAGCTTTCTATTATAGCAATGAATTCTCAAATAAGCCAGAGGTTTCAAAAGGCTTTCTTGATATTGTGGAGGCAATAGTTACTTCTAATCAAACCAAATTTGTGCAAGAAGCTAGTTTGTATTTGAATAAGCTAGATTCATTTAGTCGTCCAATTGCTATTCAAAATTGCAAAACTATGAAACCTGGTAAGTATTTAAGCTTTTAAGTTTTAACTAAATCAATTTTATGCTTCTTTGCTATATCTATTGCTAACATTTGTAAATGTATTGTGGTGTGTAATAGATGCATGGTGGCGGATGTTTGGTTATAGTGCTCCAAATGTTCAAAAATTAGCAATACAACTCCTAAGCCAAACTGCATCTTCATCTGGTTGTGAAAGGAATTGGAGTGTCTTTGAAAGAATTCACACAAAAAAAAAGGAATAGGTTGGAGCATCATAGATTGAATGACCTTGTATTTGTGCATTATAATTTGCGTTTGCAAAATAAGTAAGTGATCTTAATAATTTTTACTTTAATATATTCTCTTTGAATCTTTGTTAAAAGAATATTTATATATTTGAATTGTTATTATGTCCCGAAGAGTGATAAACAAGAAGAGATGCTTTGATCCTATTGACTATGAGAGCATAGAAGAAAATGAATTTTGGGTTATGGAAGAAGATGATTCTCCTTTGCTTGATTATGATGAGTTGGAGAATATGCTTTATGATGATCAAGCAATTCCAAATAATGCTGAAAATCTAGATAAAGGTTAGTAATTACTAATTTAATTAGTGTAAACCAACTTTGATTTTGACTTTCGTTACATCATATAAATTGTAAGTTTTTATTTCCTCACTATTCATTGTTATTTATTTTGATAATATTAAGGTGATGATGTAGAACAAGTTGATGGAAGTAGCCCAAGTGGTGGAGTTGATCTTCAATCATTTCTTATTGAGAATGATAACATTGATGAAAGCTATTTTGATCGTGATGATACACATGCTTGGTTGAATCAAGTTCCGCCTCAATTTGAGAAGCCATGATTTGTAACTTAGATTGTTAATATACTATTATGAAGATCTTATTTGTTGTACTTTACTTTAAAGTTTAAAGTTTAACTTTGTAACTTGGATTTGTTGTTATGTTGTGTACTTGTTTCCTTGCTATTGAACAATTTGAATTTTGAACTTGGTATGGAAAATTGGACTTGTATGAAATTTGACTTGTTGATTGATCTCTTTATTAATGTATATTTGTGTTTTATATATATATATATATATATATATATATATATATATATATATATATACCGGTTCAACCGCCGGTTTAACCGATTGAACCTTGAACCGCTCTCCTTTCCGATTCTCCGGTTCAACCGGATTTTAAAACATTGGACTACATCTTCTACCACCACTGTTGCTGATTGTGTGCTTCGACCATTGTTGCTAGCGTCTTGCTCCGTCAAGAGCTGTTGACGTCATCATCTAGCCACTTTCACTGGTGGTTATAAAATTTTGTTTAGAATTATAATTCTCTGTATCAATTTTTTATTTGTCTTAAACATAAAATTTAAGATTCCTAATCAATTGTCAGAATTGGAATTAAAATTAGAATTCAGAAATGTAATTCTAATTTTGTCCTCTAAACAAACCTTAAGTGTTTTTCTTGTGAAGCTAACAATAAGAATTTTCAACATTTCAGAAAATTTCCTTTGAGATGATGGTCTCAAATATAAAAAAAATTTAACATTAACAATCCTCACGTAATTTTAATTAAGACACACAATTAGTCTCCTTAATTTGAGGTGGGTGATTGTATGTAATACCAAGAAAAGATCCCTCCCATGATGGAAAAAACTCTACAAATCAAGATGATAAACCACTTTGGTGATAAATATCAAATCCATAAAACTAGTCATACAAGAAAATAAATACCCAAATAAATAAATAACAACATGTAAGTAAACAAGTGACTCAGCCAATATGAGATAATAAACAACATATATCTCTACTGGTCACAAAACAAATAAAATTGTATCCCCAATCATAAATAAATTTATATACCAAAATATAAATCATGAGATAAATACTGAGAATATGTACTTAAAACACATAAGCTAAAAAATTATTCATAAGCCAAATAAAAAAGGATAAAACCAAAATAATTTTGTAACTCAAGTGAGACTTTCGCCACCACCAAAAGCTCGAAAATTATTCATAAGCCAAATAAAAAAGGATAAACTCAAAATAATTTTGTAACTCAAGTGAGACTTTCGCCACCACCAAGAACAGCACCTAAAATGGGAACCACTGTTTAAGGGCATACAGTAATAATTCCCAGCTCAAAAATATGATAATTGCATTAATATAAATGATAGCGTAGCTTTCTTCCCTTCTAAAATCCAAGTCAGGATGGGTTTGAAAGCTTGAGATTTTCACTCCTTATTTTTATTCTTATTTTTATTTTTATTTTTATTTTTTAAGTTTCAGGCTTTTTAAAATATAATGGGCGAAACACCACAAGGAAGCATATGCCATATTTGTCTTATAAAAGATAAGGAATAATTGTAATCCCAATAACAACCTTCGCCACAGCCCTTATTGGGGGCAATCAATGTCAAGCTAATAATATAATAACGTCTTCAAGGCCAAACCAAAAATTTGGGGACGTTCAGATATACAATGCATATAAAAAAGCCAAACGACCTACATATGGATGAATATATAGTTACATATGAAACTAAAAAAATAAATAAATTATCTATGTCATCGTCCTCAGGAGCAGGAAAAAATTTCAAGGAGGTAAGAGAGAGGAAAACTATTAACATCATTAAGCCTTAACAGAGAGGAAGATGATTGTTTAAAATAAAAAAGGCCCTAATTTCAGACATAATTATCAATGACTTAGATTGAATCGAAGTCACCAAATATACTCCATAGAATCAAGCAATTTGCAGATCTTCATACAACATTACACAATTTTTGGGTTATGTATTTATACAACATGGTTTTGATATCAAATGTAAGAAAAATTTATGTTAACTAGATGCATTATATGAATTACAGAATACCATATCTATGAGATTAAATAAGCGAAAGCATACCTGTATACACCAGGTTTATAAAACTGTGGCAATGGCAACTTGATGCTCAAGTGAATACCTTGGGGACAAATTCTTCTCTCTAACTTCCTCTAACAATAAGCGGTTATCAATGGGCAAGCCAAGGCATTCACATTATAGAAGTAGAGAGGGGACCTAGCATTTATATACAAACATAACCCTAACAGGTTCCCCCATCAAGTGTAGAGATGTTAATTTCTACCCGTGTATGGGGATCCCAATAGGGACTTCCCCATTCGAGGCCCCGCGGGGATGGGGATGGGGACGGAGGACAAAATCCCTCCACAAGTGATTCGGGGACAGGGACGGGGATCGTACCTCCATCCCCACAGGGTCCCCGTACCGAGTAGATTACATATATATCCCTTATTATGTGTACTATATATCATAAATACTAATAGCATTTTGGTCTTTTCAAATATATTTTTAATTTGAATATTATGATTGTGCTATTTAAGTTTGAACTTGTCATGATTTAACTTTAAATTTAATAATTTACTTTTATATAATTTTTTTAAATTTTATAGTATTTTAGTTTGTAATTTTTTATGAATTTTCAAAGTCTCCGTAGAGATCCACTGGGACAAGGACGGGGACAGGGGAGGAAAGCTCCCCACTGCAGGGATTGGGGACGGGGATGGGGGAAATATGGGGGGCGGTGGCGAGGAGCGAGGGAGTACTCCCCGCCCCTGTCCTGCCCCATTAACATCCCTAATCAAGAGTCATCATTATGGTCAAACCATAACAATCTAATTGCTAATGCGAGCCCTACACTATCGCCACCTATCCCCACTAACTCAACATAAGGTATGCACAGTCCACAATAAACGGATCATTATTGTTATCAGGCTTATCATGCTTGTCTAAAACCGAGATCATATAGTCAATCCATTTTTCACAAACAAAACCTCACAATTAATTGTATCCTACATAAGAAAAAATTCTAACACTACTCTCATAAATTTATATTCACATTTTTTTTAATATACTCTCATGCAAGTTATCGAATAACACAGTAATATTATTGTAGTTTTTTTTTGAATGATCCAAATTGTGTACATATATATCTTATAAAAGTTTTATCTTTCCCCTATTTCAATATTACAAGGTATCAAATCTTAATATGTAATGTGATTATAACTTTCTATAAAATATTCTATAGATCAAGACTCAAAAGAGCTCACGATTATCAGTATATATTGATAAGTTCTCACCTAAACAAATATTTTATACATTCACTCATACTTATAATCTGTTTGGATAAATAGCTTATATAAATACTTATTACAGTAGAGCTTATTTAATAAGCTCTACTATCATAAGCATTGTCTAAAATAAGCTAAATAGCATTGGATAAACACTTTGAGAAGCACTTTTCATAAACCCTTTGGAATAAATATCCAGCATTTAAGGGATATGCTATGAATTGTATCAATCCTTTAAGGTTAATTTTGTCAAAAATTATTATAAAAAAAACTAGTACTTAAAGGTATTTTTAGCTTTTCACAAAAGCTTATTTACATAAGCTTAAATTTTTAACTTATGAAAATAAGTTCAAAACAGCTTATAGGAGTTTCATAAGCTGCTTTAATAAGTTTATTTAAACAGAATAAAAATACTTCATAAGCGCTTATTGTAATAGATAAGTTCAAATAAGTTATATATAAGCTTATCCAAATGAGACTTACAAAATTTAAAAGAGCTCACAATTATAATTATATTTATCAACTTGTTGTTCTTGACAAAACATCAGATCTCACACATTTACCTGCTTAAGTTTCCTCATTCCCACCTAATTCTTAAAATTGTAACTGACTTGAATATAAATGGCCCTTGGTCAGAGATTAAACTTTCAATCTTTTGATTGCCTTTTCTTAACTTCAAGATCTTTTAAAAAAAAATGTTATTTACACAGTTTTTCAGCACAAATTAATTGGCTCCTTAATAATTAAATTGCTATGTGCTAGTTGTCTTTAGTTTTAGGCATTTTCCAATCATGCTCGAAGACAAGGAAATGGTCTATTACAGTCTCTAGCTAAGTTAGTTTTTTAATATCTAAATTATATTTGGGTGGAGGACATTCCCCAATTTTTTGTAAACCTTGCAAATATGAATGTCCTTATTTCCACAAGTTAGTAAATCATTGAGGCTTTATTTCAAAGGAAAATTGAAATATACCCACATAATGGTGTTTTCAAAATTTATGTTTGAAAAAGTTCGTTTAAATATCACTACTATTGAAGACGCGCGACGACAAGAAATAACCTAATTAACTTATAATAACATTATAACATTGGTTTTTTTAAAAAAAAAATATATCTAGAAATTTGCTATATGTAAACGACATCATGTAACATTTTCTATATAAAACAGCATGGTAATCGGTTATCATAGATCACTCTCGCAATTGACTCATGAAACTAACCAAAAGGAAGCATATCAATCATACAAAAAATTAAATGATATGACAAATTGTTAAGATTATTCTATATAATTTTCACTATCATTTATTTGAACCCCTGCTTTAACTTCTTGACTGCAATTACTGGCATTTGGAAGCATGGGTTTGGTTAACTTCAAGTGTGTCGTTGTTTCACTAATATGCCTGTCCTTACTTAGACAAGTCTGCGAGGTTGCCGCTAACTTAACCAACTATTATATGGCAAACAAATCTTGAGTGATGCAAAAGGGAATCTCTCTTCAGAATTCATCAGTACAAGGTAGGAGAAGAGTCCTTTTCCTACAGTTTTATCCTGAAAATTTTTCTTCTAGCTCCTTTTGGGCCAATGGTAGGGAAAGGAATTAAAAATGAAACTGTGCATTCTGTTGGAATAGTATACTTGCCAAGTTTTAGTGTGTTTGGTAACAAATGAAAATAAAAGGAAACAAAAGAAGGCGTATATCATTTTTGTCCGGAGATGTATTCCAAAAAAACACAATCGGTCAGTCCTACTACTGTGTTGGTCTAAGATGCATCCGTATGTGAGCATCTCACGCTAAATAACAAAACCTAATTAATATTGAGATAGCAATCCGGTGCTGCATTTCTGCCAAAGCCCCACCCTATACCATACAAACCTTATGATGAGATTTGAGACTTCAAATTTTCTTTTCATTTGCTTCTTTAAATTATATCAAGTGATCATTGCACAAGTAATTGTATATTGTTAGGTACCAGAGTTATGAAACAGTATCACACAGCTAAAGTAGAGTTGAGAAAATAGGAACTAGATACACAAATTTAACGTGAAAAATCCTTAAACAAATCAAAGGAAAAATCACGGTAAGAGTATAATATTTTTACTACGAGAAAGATGTTACAACTATCTCTTTAGATACAAGGAGAGAATAATGACACACTCTCTAGAACTAGGAGACTACAACTCTATAGCAGAAAATTCTAAAAAAGAAAACTCTTAGGAGTAACTATATGTTTATAGAGGAGAACCTCCTCCATCTTTCGTAAATGTTGCTGCTCCACTGAAAAGTGAGAAGAAAAAATTTCTTCTCTGACATGCTTCCCATCTACCTTCATTGATTGCACCATTTGAAAATTTCAAATGCCACATAAAGTGGCTTTATCCAACCACAATCTCCTACTTAAAGTCACTTTTGATGAGCTTTCTAAATCTTTCTCAACTTGCCAGTCTTATGCTACTTATATTTCAGCTAGACCATAAGATGATTTACATCATATAAACTTATCAGCATTGATTGCTTTGTCATGACATCTGCTAGGCTGTTGATAAATACTATTTGCATACATTGATAATCCCTCATATTTAGTACTTTATACCTCTTATGTGCTTAATTGATTGGACTTGGATTTGTTTTATAAGTTTGGTTTCAATGGGCTTATTTGCAAATTTTTAGCATTTCATGATTTTTTACATTGTCTCTGTATTTTGGTCATATTTTGAGTTATAGAAAACTAAAAATTATGAACCTTGCATTGTAGGAAATATAAGAGATATACCTACAACTCTCATAAGAGCTCAGAAGTTGAATTGGATGTCTAGTGGGCTACATTGGGCCTAGAAGTCAGAACATGGAAGTTGTCGCTGGTACCTGACCAGAGCATGAAGATTGGACCATAACTTGGGATTTAGGTGTCATATGGAGCTGAAACCAATGTCAAATGAAAGATAAAACACAGGGATTCAAGTCTCATGAAGACCACTTTTCCAAAATGCAGTGTTTTAAGGGTGTGCTTCCCATGTGAAGTTAGAGGTCGTTTCAGTTACCCTATGAGACTAATTTGGGCATAATTTTATCACCTTAAGCCCAAATTAAGCAAATTAGATGGCCTTTAAAAGCTAAGAGGCTGAGGATTACAACTAATATAAGGGAAAAATTGTATTTTCATTTTTTAAGATAGTTACTTCGGGGGGGAAACAGAGGCATACGAAATTGACTTTTTCCATTCAACAGATTTTTGAATCTTTTAGTTTTCTCTTCTTTCTCTCTCGGTTTCTCTCTCTAGTTCTTTCTCTCTTCTTCCTTAAACTTCCCTGGACTGCATCCATTGAAGGCTAAATTTGAGATCAATCCAAAGTTCTTGAAGAAAATTCGATTTGGCTTGAGACCTGAAATTGAATGCAATTGAATTTTCTCTTCTATTTTCTTTTCTTGATTCGAAATTCTGAATTGCATATATAGAGATATCTGTTTGTGTGTTTAGAATTATGAATTAGGGTGTAATTTTGGTTGATTGTTGATTGTTAAATCCTCTAAATTGAAGATATTAGGTTAACAGATTTGTTATCTAGGTTAATTGAATTCTTATTCTAAACTAACATTGATAATACATATATGTGTTTCTTCTGTTAGTTAAATTCTAGATGATCATCTAGTAGTGAATCTCAAATCTAATGCAAAGATCTCAGGTAGGTTTTAATTAACCAGTTCAATTGAATTCAAGTTCATGATTAGTGGTCAATGATAGCCTACATTAGATTTCTAATGGATCTTGAATTGATTATTTTCTTAATTGCTTCTTTTAATTTTTGATTCTATAATCTGAAACACATAATCCCCACTGTTTTGAGTCTTGACTTAATTGAATTATATCAACGATATTTGAGAGACAACTTGGTTCATTACCTTATGCTACAAATCTATTTGTGAACCAATTCTTACTATTTGATTTAGCTCGGCACTCGAATCAATTGTCTTTAGTATAAGCTTTTGCATATCCACACTTCCTTATTACAGTACTTCTCAAACAAAATGATATTGAACTCTAATGTGTTTTGTCCTTGAATGAAATGTTAGATTCCTTGCAATGTGCAAAGCACTTTGACTATCACAAAACACAGTAATTTTTTGTTGCTTGTGTCCGAGTTCCTCCATTAACCTTTGAATCCATATTGCTTCCTTGCATGCTTGCTTAGTTGCCATATACTCAGCTTATGTAGTAGATAAACCTACAACAATTTGTAACTTATATATCCAGCTTACTACACCTCCTGCAAGTGTTAACACATATCTAGTAGTAGATTTTCTTTTATCAGGATCACCTATAAAATTTGAATCAACATATCCTTTGACAGTAAATTTTGATCCTCCAAAACATAATGCAGAATCTGAGGTTCCTTTAATGTATCTTAGGATCTTCTTGATAGCATTCCAATGGTCTTTACTAGGATTTTCCATAAATCGGCTAACCATGTTAATTGCCTGAGCAATATATGGTTTTGTGCAGATTATGGCATACATTAAACTTTCCGCTACCAATGCATACAGTACTCAAGACATTTCCATCCTCTCTGCTTCACTACTAGGATTCATACTTGAGGATAATTTTAAATTGATAGGAAGTGGGGTAGAGATTGACTTACAATCCTACATGTTGAAGCGCCACAAGATTTTCCTCGGATAGTTTTTTAGGAAACCCTCCTATCCTTTTTGTCTTGGTGAATTTGCATCCCTAGAATCTTGTTTGCGGGTCCCAAGTCCTTCACATCAAACTCCCTAAATTGTGCCTTCAATTCTTGGATTTGATCTTTGTTGGGGCCTGCTACCAATATGTCATCCACATAAAACAGCAAAATGATGAAATCATTGTCACTAAACCTCTTATAGTACGTACAATGGCCTGAACTAAGTATGTTGTATCTAAGGCTCATAATGAAGGAATCAAATCTCTTGTACCAACATCTTAGTGCCTGTTTGAGACCGTACAGAGATTTAGTTAACTTGCAAATCAAGTTCTTTTTTCCTATTTCAGCAAAACCTTCTGATTGGAGCATATAAATTTCTTCTTCCAACTCTCCATGAAGAAATGCAATTTTTACATCCAAGTGCTCAAGATGTAAGTCAAATGTAGAACACATAGCTAGGGCTACTTTGACTATTGTGAGTCGAACCACTGGAGGAAATATCTCATTGAAATCAATACCTTCTTTTTGCGCATATCCTTTTACCACCAATCTAGCACGATATCGTTCTACTTGATCATTGTTATCCCGCCTGATATTGTTGACCCATTTGTTACCAATAGCTTTTCTGCCGCATGGTAATTTCACCAGTTCCCATGTCTTGTTTTTGTGAAGAGCTTCAATTTCTTCCTCTATTGTTGTTATCCACAGAGTAGCATTTGAGTTACTTGTAGCTTCATGGAAAGTTGAACGCTCTCCATCCTCTGTTAAAAGACAGTATGCAACATTGCTCTCCGTAACATACTCTATGTACCAATTTAGCATATTTCCCTCACGAGTTGACTAGCGGACTTCTACAACCTCAGACTTGATTGGTTCTGGTACCTCATGCTCTAGTGTTGCTTCAGTAAAATCTGCTGGATTATTTTCCACAAATACCTTAGTAGTCTATGTACCTTCTTTTAACGTGCTGTCGTTTTCATCTTTTCGACGTAATTGATCTTCTGCAAAAATTACATCCCTGCTGACAATAACCTTGCGGGAAGTAGGATCCTACAAGTGATACCCCTTTACTTCGTCAATATATCCCAAGAACATACACCTCATGGATTTCAGATCCAGATTCATTCTTTCTTGAGTGTTGTACATCATGTACACAGGACATCTAAATATATGTAAATTAGACAAATTTGTTGGCTTATTAGTCCACATCTCCATCGGTGTCTTTAACTCAATTGATGTTGATGGCGACTGATTTATCACATGACAGACAGTATTTGCTGCTTCTATCCAAAAAGAGTTAGGTTGACCTGCAGTCCTCAACATAGCTTTCATCTTTTCTACAATAGTTCTGTTCATCCGCTCTACCGCCCCATTATATTAAGGCGTGTATGTGACTATGAACTGTCTTTTGATACCTTATTGCTTACAAAGAGCAAGAAACTCGCCATCTGTATACTCCCTTCCATTATCTGTCCTCAAGCACTTGATCTTCTTCCCAAATTCAAGTTCTACTTGCACTTTGAATTCTTCAAATACTAGAAATACATCTGACTTCTTGATTGAGTAGACCCATAATCTCTTGGAGTAGTCATCAATGAATGATACAAAATACTTTGATCCTCCTAGGGATATTTCTAGTGATTCCCATACATCAGAATGAATCAAGTCAAGAATACATTTACTCCTTGCAACATATCTATCAAACTTCAATCTATGTTGCTTACTCGTAACACAATACTCATAGAAAGGTAGATTAACTGATTTAAGCTCAGGAAGCAGCTTTCTGTTGGAGAAAATCTTCAAACCTCGTTCTGACATGTGGCCTAGTTTGAGATGCTAGATCATTGTTGATTCTTCTCCCTTGCTGGTTGACATAATGCACGCATCAGCTTCCGCAGTGTTTCTCCTTTAAGCATGAATAGATTTGTTGTGATCCTTTCTTCCTTCATAACTTCAAGCGCACCTCTGACAATTTTCAAGATCCCATTTTCAACATGGGTCTTACATCCAAGGCTATCTATTTGTCTCAAAGACAATAGATTCTTCCTTAGGCCCATCACATGTTGAACCACCTAAATAGTGCAAACAGTACCATCAAACATCTTTATTTTAATAATACCAATACCAGTGATCTCCAAAGCATGATCATCCCCCATGTGTACAAAACCTCCAAAAACTGGTTCATATGTGTGGAACTATTCTCTTCTTGCAGTCATGTGCCATGTTGCTCTTGAGTCTAGTAACTAGACATCAGAGAATTGCTTTTTGCTTGCCATTGTCGTTGTTGCCTCACTGTATAGAACTTTACCATTATCAAGGGCGCTTGCCACATTCCCTTGAGCTTTTGATAGCTCAGGGTCTCTATTCTTCTTCATATGCCAACAATCCTTCTTCAAGTGCCCTCTCATGCTACACTGGTAGCATTTGAGATTTCTCTTCATTCGTGATTTTGATCTACCATGATTGTTACTTCCACTAGATCCATGTTTCGTTGACCTCTCTCATCATCGTCAAAGCTTCCGCTTCCTACGAACTTGTCTGTCTATCTTCCTTGTTCTTGCACCTGGTTTCTTCTTCTAAAACAGCGGCTGTAGTTTCATCAAAAATTCGATTGTCTTTGTTGATCATCAGATTGATGATGAGTTGATCAAACGAGTAGATAGACTTTGAAATAGAATCTTAGCACGTTCATCTATCTCTACTTTTTAACTCGTTGATGTGAGTGTGAAAATAGAGTATTCAAGGTGTTGATATGGTCGATCATTGATGTGGATTTCGTCATTCGAAGAGTATAAAATCTCCTTTTTAAGAAGATCTTACTGTGAAGTGATTTGGCCTCATAAAATCTGGTGAGTGCATCCCAGATTTCCTTTGTCGTATTCTTTTCTGCAACACATGACAATACTAAGTCTACCATAGCTAGATGCAAATTTCCAACAGCCGTATCATCCGTCTCCTTCCACTTCTCGTCAGTTAGTTCTAATAGTCTGCCATCAATTGTTGGTAAACAATTGTCCTTCCTCAAAATTGCTCTTACCTTTAGTTTTCATAGGGAGAAATTACTCCCATTAAACTTCTCAATCACGAATTTTGGTGCCATGGTATTGACAACGATATATTTCTTAACTGTATCGGCTTACTCTATTTCACTGTGAATAGTACTATATACGTGAGTAGTATCATATATATACTATATCAGGTCAATCCTTTTATACGTCAATGATATTGCAAAAGTATACAACCACATGTGTGAATAGTAAATGTGAACAGTACTTGTAGCGTGAATAGTAACCATCAACCAATGGCTCTGATACCACTGTTAGGTACCAGAGTTATGAAAACAATATCATACAGCTAAAATAGAGTTGAGAAAATAAAAATTAGACACATGAATTTAACGTGGAAAATCTTTCAACAAATCAATGAAAAGATCATGGGCAAGAGTAGAATACTTTTATTATGAGAGAGATGTTACAACTATCTCTCTAGATACAGGGAGAGAACAATGACACTCTCTATAAAACTAAAAGACTACAATTCTCTCTAAAT
Source organism: Styphnolobium japonicum (assembly GCA_023212625.1). Lineage (NCBI taxonomy): Eukaryota > Viridiplantae > Streptophyta > Magnoliopsida > Fabales > Fabaceae > Styphnolobium > Styphnolobium japonicum. The sequence goes on from JALBWW010000014.1 coordinate 7,289,120, forward strand.
AAAGAGAAGAAAACTCTAAAAAGGAAAACTCTCACGAAAAACTATATGTTTTTTCTCTGAAATGAGATGATGGAAACTAATGGAGGAGGTCTCTATTTATAAAGGAGAACCTCCTCCATCTTCCATAAATGTTGCTCCACCGAAAAGCGAAAAGAAAAAATTTATTCTATGACATGCTTCCCATCAACCTTCATTGATTGCACCATTTGAAAATTTCAAATGCCACATAAAGTGGCTTCCCATCAACCTTCATTGATTGCACCATTTGAAAATTTCAAATGCCACATAAAGTGGCTTTGTCTGACCACACACACATATATATATATATATATATGGTTTTTTTTCCTGTTATTTTTTCCATAACTCAATTAATTTGAGAATTGCCAACATTATGTTCTGCCTAATCCAAGAACACTTACTACCATCAACCTTCATTGATTGCACCATTTGAAAATTTCAAATGCCACATAAAGTGGCTTTGTCTGACCACATATATATATATATATATATATATATATATGGTTTTTTTCCTGTTATTTTTTCCATAACTCAATTAATTTGAGAATTGCCAACATTATGTTCTGCCTAATCCAAGAACACTAAGTAAGTCATAACAATGATAACCTGCTTTCTTCTTTCTATGGAAAGATAACCAACACCTCATATAAGGCATATTTTAATTTAAGCTTATCAAATACATTGTTGCTTTTGTAAAATCAAGCTATAATACAGTACTTTACCTCCTTCAACTACAAATTATGTGCACAAAAAATAGCCTGAATTTTTTAATACATGTAATTTAAACCTCAAACTTTATGCACTGTGCCAATAAAACATTCGATCCTTATTTCATTGGATTTCGATCCTCTTTTTTCCTTATTTGATTCATGCAAGAAGGAAGATAATGCTGGTGATTTTTGTTTTCATTTTATCTGATTTTTCTTCAGCATTTTACAAGATTAAAAGAATTTATAAAAGCCCTTGAGAAGCACGTGGCTAAGACATGTATATATAATCCGTTTCTTAAATTAGATTGAGTGCGGATGGAAAGTTTTATAGACTCAATGTAAGGAGTTTGAGGTTCAAATTACACATTTCAAAATTCAACGTGATTTTTTGCGCAAAGTCTATAGTTAATTAATTATTTTATGTTGGGTTACAGACATATAATAAAAAATTAATTGGAATTAGATTCCTTTTTTCTTGTGTTATTGTTCATTATATTATAATTTTCAACCATTTTTTATGATTGATTGGGATAAAAATGAGTAGTGAAAATCATTGAAAGCGTATTTGGTAATAAGAGGAAGAAAGAATGGAATCAAATTGGAGTGCCTCCATTGGCGTTGCATTTTCTGTAAATTATTGTACATCCAAACTTAGGATGAGAATGACACAAAAGTGAAATTTCATGAGTCTACAAAAACAAATTTCTTTCTTCTCATTTATCAATCGCTAATCATTTCTACACTTTTTTTTTTTCTCACATCTCCTAATTAAGCACAACCTATGCCTGAAGTTGTATGAATTTGGGTAATGATATATAAACATTAAAAAAAAATCACTAAAATTGCTCAAGGACTTCAGATCAATATATATTTGAGACAGTTTAAATTCCTTTTATCTAAAAAGAATATTTCAGGTGAGTGTTCAGTCCACACCTGAGGTTGATAAGAACCAATATTAGCATCTCATACCATATCATAAAGGAACATATTATCTATAATCTCGCAACTATCCCTTCAACATTTTACAACTTTTTATTTATTTATTTTCACAGAGGTGGTCCAAGTCCTAAACTTTCCCATTAAGCAAAATGGAACCTCATTGTTTATTTATCCAAAAGAATATAAAGGATGCCCCTTGTTTCATTGGACCAGTGCAACTCCTCTCTCAGCTCCCCAAACCCCAGCTCTGTGGGTCACACACCTCCCCACACATCATTTTCCTCCATAAATCACTGGGGCAGCTTTAATTGTTGCATATTGATGACGATGCATTATGCGAAGAACTGAGTGTGGGCCCTTCTCGTTTTCTGTGCAACTTGTTATAACTCAAACCATAGAAAATGAAATGCCACTGTTGCGTGGGAACATCGATCATATCATACTTTTCAAACCCCAGCACGTGGAGAGCACTAAAGTTTTTATAAGTATAAAAGAAATTAACTTCAGTTATTTATTTAAGTTGTTGTGATAGCATAATAGTATTTTTTTTATATTTAGGAAAAGTTATTAATTTTTTATTAATTATTAATTTTATAATAAAAATTTAAAAATATTTATTAAATATAAATAATAATTAATGAATATTTAATAATTTATTTTAAGTATTGATATTTTAAAAAATAAATATTAAAATAATCTCTCTCTTTATATATAGATATATGTTTATAGTAAAATTGACTTAAAAAATAATTATTAATATCATGCAATACATAAAATGTAATATAATTAAACATAAAAAATTAACTTTAATAAAAAATTAGATATTAAATATAAAATAGCTCGTAGAAGGCATAGATAAGATAATTAGTTTACATGAAGATCATATACAAAGAGATGTATTACAATCAATAACACCCCCCCCCCCAAAAAAAAGCAAAACATTATCAGTCAAACATGTCGGCATGTTCAAGCTAGGTAGTAGCTTTTGTAGGGTTCACCGGTTCGGCAGAGCTAATTCGACAAAAATTACTGATTCAAATAGACAGTTATTTGTTCGTCACAAATAAAAAATAAAAAAATTGAAGGTTATTTACAGATCCAATTGGGAGTGAATATAAGTTGGGTTGAGTTAGGTTTAAAGTAATTTTGGATTAAACCTATTTATGGAGTAATGGGTTGAGTTGAGTTGGGTTGGGTTTGGAGATTTTTTTCTTTCAACCTAAATAAACTCGACTCACTCATATTTTAGTTGGGTTGAGTTTAACCTGCTTGTTGAGCTCAAACAAAAAAAAAATTAACATATTAAAATAGAAATTAAAATTTATCCTGAATAACATAACATAAGTTTCTAAATGACATAATATAAAACATAAATTTCAAAGTACATATATAACTCTAAGATTACAATTATGATCAACACAAACAAACAATAAAGATATATGTAACACAATTAACCAATGACATTATAATCAACACCTCATCTTCTTTTTGATTTCTTGCAAGTCAATAACACCATAACATTAACCATAATTAACACAATTGTCAAAATAAAGAAAAATTGAAACCAACAATGAAATAGTAAGTTAAAAAAAACTAGAATCCTAACCAGTTAAATGAAAAATATTTAACATGATCAATTATTAATATCCACAATTACATCTCTAGCAGCAGACATATTTAATACATAAAGGAATCATGAAGTATTAACAAGCATTAATGATTAAACTATTAGTAAGTAAGTGAATAAATAAATTAAGCAAATTCTATATAGTACACTACCTGCTTCAATCTTTTCAATTTATCTATTTGAGCTGTAAATCAATGTGTTTATCAAGAGTTTTTAATTAGTTATGAGCATAAATCAACGTCTCAACAGTAGTGGGTTGCAAAGAACTATGAAAAATGATTCAGAATTAGCCTTCAATACTAAATATAGTGTAATTTTAATTTAAAAATTCTAAAGAAATTAATTATCTAAAAAAATTATAAACTTATATAAAATTCTCGAAGCCCCTAATAAAAAGTGATTACACATCATAAACTATTATTAGAAAAAACTTCAATGGATTGGGTTGGGTTTTGCGGGTTGGGAGAGTCTCAACTTACTATCTGACTCATACCTCATGGGTTTGGCTAGTTTAAACCCAATTCAACCCACAGACCCAAACTAACCGATCAACTATAAGTTGAGTTGGGTAAAAACGTGTGGGGTCGTGGGTCTACTCGACCCGCTGTTTACCCTTAGGTCAAACGTAGGTTCGTTGGATCGAGTTAAACATCAATATTAAGAGTGTCTGATTGGATTAGATTTTGTAAATTTAATTTTTTATAAATTTGATTTTACAAACTTGAGTGAAGTGATTTATGTTTTAAAATATTTATCTAAAAAATAATTTTGTTAAATGAATATTGTTTGGATAATATTGATAAAAATTAATTTTAAATGTATAATTATTAAACATGATATGGTTTATTCTAAGTTAGATTGTTAATAAATTAATGTTACAAAAATTGATTATAAATAAATTGATGGCATAAAAAAATTATTTTGAAATTTTAGTTTATTTAATGTATTATAAAATAAAATTATTTTGAGTATAACTACAATAATATTTTAAAAAATTATTAAGTTATATTTATTTAAATATTATTAAAATAATAATATAATATCAAATTATAAAAATGTTACGTCAATACACACAAGTAAATATTTTTTTATTACAAAAATAATAAAATATTACTTTTCCTTAAACTAAATTTGAGATAAAAATGTCATTCATTTTTTTTAACTAAATTTTTTTCTAAACATGTAAGGATGATTTGAAAGCCGGTTTGGAGTTAGAATAATTTTGCCCACCCAAACACGCTATGAGTGGATTGGTTCAATTCAAATCAATTTGTTTAAACTACGATCTTTTGTCAAGTCGGATCACACCAACTCAACAAAAAATGATTTCATAAATAGTGTTTTTTTATCCTTTTTATCGCTGCACAGAGATATCGTACATGCCTTCTTGCAAACTGTTAAATTCTTAATGTAGTGGGTAAAGAAGTTAATTGTCTCATCAAAAGTTACACTTTGTACGTCACCTTCGGAAAGTAATGTTTGTTTAGTCTTTGAATTCATGGATTATAGATGGATATATAATAAATATGATTCCACCATGCCTAAAACACAAAAATTAACAAACATCAATTGCTTCACATAGAGAAACAAAACAGTGAAAATACAAGTTCGTAGAGGAAATGCTTGATGTTTAGGTGAGGCTTTTTTCTATACAATATCCTTGCAATACAGGTAGCTAACAATTCCCCTTTCTTAAGATGCTGCTTGTACAACTTCCTTCTTAGTTAATGCGAAATTATTTGAGATAATTTAGAGTTTCTATAGCAATGTAGAGTTTCTATAGCTTATAACCCCAACACTGAATTGAATGTTCACCTAACAATTAAGTCCTAAAAAACTGTCTGCACTTTTGTAACCACGTTTGAGAGCTAGGCTATGTATGTGACCTCCCAGATGAAGCCTGCATCAAGTAGCTGTGGAAATATATTTGTCTTAATAGTTTATTGTATTATGTTTTGATGATGACAAATATCATTACTAAAAAATAACGATTTAGAGACGGAAAATTTCTGTCACCAAAGTAAATATATCCGTCGCTATTTTATTCTGTGACGGAATCTGAGACGGAAAAAATTCCGTCTCTGAATTGCCGGTCGCTAACTGATTAGCGACGGAATTTGTTATTCCGTCTCTAATTAGCGATGGAACAATCCGTCTTTGAAGAATAAAAAAATCCGTCGCTGAATTCTTATAGAATCGGTGTCCAATATTTGATACAATATTTTATTAATATAATCTGTGACGGAATAATTCCGTCGCAAATAGAAATTAAAAATTGCGACGGATTTAATCCGTGTCTAAGCAATGTGTATGCTACATAAAAATATAATATAGCGACGGAATAAATCCGTCGCACAAATTTTTTTTTTTGAAAATTTATTTAAATTTTATTAAGCCTCCAAAATATGATTTTAAACCTGTATCTAATCCAAAAAAACAATATAATTTCAACCAGCAATGAAATTTAAAAGGAATAATCAACATTAAAATGTAAAATATTGATAGTATACAATTATTTAACAATGTATCTAAACAACTAAAGAAAACATAAATGTAATGTTCATTACAACAAATAATCAGCCAATCAAACATCTGGAGGACAAGGATCGTAGTCCTCATCCATATTCTGTGTGTCGTCCCCTACGTGCTCGTCTGCTCCGATATCTGCTGCAGGCTCTGTTGCATTAGGAGCCAGGTTTAGACGCTCCATAATATTGTTGATTCTGTTTTCCTGACTGTTGATGATACCCTGCTGTTTTTGTATCTGGGATGTCAAATCTGCAACAAGACTCTTCATTGCTTCCATCTCTGACGGTGAACATCCCTCAGAGGCAGTAGAGGTAGATGGAGCCAGACTAGCAGCTTCAGATCCTAAACCATAGATGCGTCCTTTCTTAGTGACACCTCCAACAACATCCAAGTAGATGGAGTTATCAGACTGGTAGCCAGCATCGACATCCCCAGGCGATTGTGAGTCCCTCTCACTCACACGTCTCCTGAACTCATCCTAAAAAATGCAATTGTTAATGAACCACATGTTGCTTGTAAATTAATAAAACTATTAAAGCTATCAAAAAAATAGTTACACTTACAGCAATTTGCTCTGCCCTAGAAGAGGTCCACTGATCTGGCTTCCCCTTTGGCGTGTGAAGCCGCTGGAAAATATTCCACGCTGATGGAAGCCTTTGCAACTGGTCTCTCTGAATAAATAAAAGCAAACATTAGTTTCCTTTGAAGCAATATGAATGACAAAAATTATAGAATTTACTCACCAGCCTCTTTTTGTGCTCTCGGGCTGGGATGGATCCACCTGAGTGTATTGAGAGTCCCTCCTCAGATTTCCTATTTTGGGTATTCTTCTTGGCCTTCTTCATCCAGGCAGGATCACGCCATAAAGTGTCCAACTGGTCCTTCACATGTGTAGGAATCCATTTGCCCTTATCTACCCCACTTCGAACCTTGCTCATTGCATTCTTTAGTGAGTTAGAGGCTTTATGGTTGAAGCACTTTTTTATCTTCTCATGATCCTCAGAGAGCCACTTAAACTTTTTCTGCATTGAACCATACATATGAATTAGTCATTTACAAATATTTAAACATAAACTAATACTAAGAGATAATATATATAATTACCCCAAACTCAACAAACCACAACTTTTGGACGTCTTCGTCCACCTCCACAAAATTTCTCCAGGCTCCTTCAAACTTGGCCTTTATAATGCTAGTGATAGCAGCCGGTGGTCCAACTGCAGGGTCAAACTTGTAAGTAGACCAAGTCCTTATATATATTGTAAAATCCAAAGACAAAAAACTATGACAAAAGTGAGAAAGCACAACTTTTAAGTACTTAAGTCAAACCATATGCTGGCCTAATCCATATGCGGCCGTCTGCATCTCTGCTCCCCCAACGAATCTGTGGTGCAGTAGAAGACGATCCATGGGGATGCAAAAAGGAACTAGGGGAGCCCAACATGTGGGGATGTGGTGAATTAGTAGGTGATGCAGACATCTGGTGATGTGGAGATGGGGCGTGTGAACTTGATGTAGGGTTATATGGGGATGGGGTAGGCGAAGGGGATATGTGAGGATGCGTAGGAGGAGGAGACTGAGATGCACGAGGATGTGGCTCAGTGGGGTGTGAAGATGTGTGCAGATGTGGATCTGAGCCCTGACCTCTACCTCTACCCCTAACTCTACCTCTACCTCTACCTCTACCTCTACCTCTAGTAGTATCATGGTCTGCCATCTATATGTCTGTGGTAATAACATAAATCAATTAGTTTTGTTTATATAAAGTCAAACTTACATGAGCATAGAAGTAAAAACTTAAACAATTGATATGCCGAATTGTTTCTTCAAATAAACCAAAACTTAGGCAAATTGACAACCAAACAACATCCAATAACATAATTGTAATAATACATAGTTTAATAAGTAAAATACACATAATTGTAATGCCGACCTAATCCATAAGCTAATTAGAATCAGTTTCATCAATGTACTCTTCTTCTTCTTCTTCTTCTGTTATAAGTTCTACTTCTTCATAAGCATCTTCCATGTCAAGTTGATTTAAGGACGATTGGTCTACTTCCTCTACTGGACCTGTAATGTCAACAAGATTTTGTTGAAGATCGTCATCGGCAACTATCATAGGGACTTCCGATATTTCAGCCTCTTGGTATGGATCATTTGTTTCAGGGTTTCTAGTTTCCAATGCTTGAATTATGCTACGTGCCTTGGTTTTGATTACACACAACCATCATTGTTGTCCTTCAGGATAATGTGTATAGTACACTTGCTCCGCTTGTTGTGTCAATATGAAAGGATCATAATTTTTATATCTCCTAGATGCTCTGACTTCAACTGTCCTATAGTTTTTATCGATCTTTGTGCCCTGATTCGGTGTGGGATCAAACCAGTCACATTTGAATAGAACCAACTTCTTTATGGGCCATCCGGTATACTCCAATTCAACAATGTCAGTTAATACCCCATAATAATCATTTTCCATCGTCTCATACCCACCACCATGAACACACACCAAAATTTGTCGTCCCCATCCCTTGACTATGATCTTTGGTCTTGAATTTATAACCATTTAAAGAATATGTCGAAAATTTATTAACATTTCTAAGTGGCCCCCATGCCAAACTCCTTAAAAGAGGATCTTCAATCATGTTAGTTGGGTTGAGCACCTATATCGGAAGAGTATTGGTTAATTACAACTATGAAGTATAATTCCAATTAATAAGAATATTTAGAAGTTAACATACATATTCTTTAAACTAGGTGGGAAACAAAGTAGAAATTTGTTTGTCAACTTCCGAGTCATTTATGTCAGGCACCAATTCTCGCAACATTTCTGCATATATGCTGCATACATAATACATAGTTTAATCATTCACGTTTGGCATTAAATGTTGGCATCTAACGAATTATACACAATATTCGATAACTTACTTCATAAAAGGCTCAACCTCTGGACAATTTAGAAGAACATATAATTTAGCAGCTTCCATTTATCTTTCTTCTAAAGTACTTGAGATACGTTTTCCATAAGGGCGCCCTGTATAATTAAAAATAGACAATGGTGGATTAGAAGCACTTCCTTCACCTCCATCGTCATTACGTGGCACTCTTGTTCTCCTAGATGAGACATCAGGTAGGTAGTAGTAAGAGGCAAAAGTAGAAGTCTCTTCTACTAAATAAGCTTCACAAATGGATCCTTCCACGAAAGCCGTATTTGTGACCTTGTCTTTTAAGGTACGTATGAACCTAATACCAATAATTGAGATTATTAGTACAAAATTGATACATACCCATTAAGAATTGAATTGAAAAAAAGGAAGATAAATAAATGAATCAACTTCTCAAATGGATACATCCATCTATGTTGTACGGGCCCACCAACTCTTGCTTCATATGGTAAATGAACTGGAAGATGCTCCATAGAGTCAAAGAAGCTCGGAGGAAATATTTGTTCTAGTTTACACAAAATGATTGCAATGTTCATCTCCATGGCACGTAGTTTATCCTCTCTCAATAATGAGGACGTTAATTCCCTGAAGCATTGACTGAACTCAGTAAGTGTATTCCAAATGGGCTTTGGTAAAGCTTTGAATGCCATTGGGAGCAAACACTGGATGAATACATGGCAATCATGACTCTTCATACTGAACAACTTCGCTTCCCTCATGTCCACGCATCTACTCAAATTGGAAGCATACCCATCTGGCAGCTTAAGTTGTTTCACCCATTCGCAAATAGCTAATCTTTGTTGCTTATTTAATGTGTATTGCGCTTTAGGCTTTTTGAGTTTTCCACCTCCAGAATCCTGCAGCTCCAGATCCTTTCGTCTGCAATATTCGGCCAAATCCAGCCTAGCATTGAAGGTGTCTTTTGTCTTGCCCTTTGTATCCATAACTGTGTATAGGATATTAAGAAAAACATTTCTCTAAATATGCATGATATCCAAGTTGTGTGGGAGAATATTTGTTTTCCAATAGGGCAAGTCCTAAAAAATACTTCGTTTGGTCCAATTGTGACCAACCCCATACCCTGGCGGGTGTTCTCCTAAGGATTCAGAGATGCTAGGTAAATATCTTACCCTTTCCCACACTTCTTCCCCGGATAACCTGCACGGAGGGAATGATGTCTCAACATGTTTCTTCCTAAATGCAGCCTTATTCCTTCTATAGGGATGATCAAGCGGCAAGAACTGTCGGTGACAATCAAAAAATGAAGTCTTGCTGCTATGCTTAAGTGTGAATGCTTTTGAACGGTCCATACAAATCAGACAACTAAGTTTACTCATCGTCATCCAACCAGACAACATCCCATATGCAGGAAAGTCATTAATTATCCACATTAAAGCTGCCCTCATTATAAAGTTTTGCTTCAGTGATACATCATAAGTCAAAACACCCTGATTCCACAACATATTCAGTTCTTCTATTAGCGGTTGCAAGTACACATCAATTTTACTTTTAGGATTGGAAGGGCCAGGAATTATGGCAGTCAAGAACAAAAATTCTTGTCTCATGCACATCCAAGGAGGAAGATTATATGGCGTCACCACTACCGGCCAACAGGAATAAATCCTACCAGATTTATCAAATGGAGCAAAGCCATCAGCACATAATCCTAATCTCACATTTCGAGGATCTAGTGCATATTCCGGATATGTTTCATCAAAAAGCTTCCAGGCTTCTCCATCAGATGGATGAGATAAGGAACTAGGCTCCCTCTGATTCTCACGATGCCATCTCATTTGAGTTGCTGTTTGCATTGAGGAATAAAGTCTTTGTAGCCTCGGAACAAGTGGGAAGTACCACATTTTTTTCAAAGGCCTGTGTTTAATCTTCCATTTTCTATTGATGCTTTTATAACGTTGTTCGCCACAAAATTGACAACTAAGCAGATGTTCATTGGGAGTATTATACAACATGCAGCCATTGGGACAACAATCAATCTTTACACATCCCAGGCCTAGTAGTGCAACTGATTTTTTGGCATGATAAAAGTTTTTTGGCATGTGATTATCATTTGGCATTGCATCTCTCATAAATTGCATCCATTGATTAAAGCAAGTCTCAGACATGTTGAAATCGGTCTTCAAACTTAGAGCTTGTACCGCAGCTGATAATTCAGAGTAATTTTCACAACCACTCCATAAGGGAGCTTGTGCAGCTGTCAACATATTGAAGAATTTTTCGGCTTCTGGGTTAGGCTCTTCACTCATTTGTTCTTCATCCTGAAATCCTTCTTGCTCGATGTAATTACCAATTGAAGGTCCAACAGCATCCATAACCATTTGCTCATACCTATTGAAATCTTTCCTAAACTCATTATCTCCATAGTATGAATTATCAATAACTACTGGAGGAATGGCAGGCATAGATTCTCCATGATTAGTCCAGTAGTAGTAGTTGCTCATAAACCCCTTACTACATAGATGCACTTTGATGTCGTCAACATCTTCGTATTTCTTACATTTGCATTTTTTACATGGACACCTCACCCTTCCTTCAAGCCTATATTGATCTTGTGCACATGCAAATTCAACAAACTCAATAACCCCCGCTATATATTCATTTGTGATATGTCTATTGACAAGAGGATGTCGAGACCTATCAAATAAAATAACCGGTTCACAAACTAATTTGTAGTATAGAGAATGAACCGAATCGTCTCTCAAGGATCCAAAAACAAAGATTTAATTAGATCAAGATACTTAGAAAAGGGGGGGTTTTGTTGTTGATTAACAAGATTAATAAAAGTAGGAGATTCAAAGTTGTAAACAAATATAAAGAAACAACCAATCCAAGGAAATTTACCGATCTTGAGTTTAACTCATCATTGATCACAAGGAATTCACTTAATTGCTAACCAAGTTCTTGGCCTTAGATCACATCAAGAAGCCTTAACATGATCCAAGAATTCTTTACTAGATAAGCATCTAGGATTTGATTAACCAAGGTTAGATAAAGTAAGCACCATCCAACATAGATTAACTTAAGATCTAGAATTTAACCAAGCTAAACAATCTATCAAAAAGCTTTAATACATTGTTTAATCTTTATGATCCTCTTTGAATACATGATAATAAAGCTATTACCACATCAACATCTAAATCAAATTAAGCAATTTAATCTAGATAAAAATCAAAAGAGGAAGAAGAGAAACTTGAATAACAATTAAGCAATATGAACAAGTAAACCAAGATCTCCCAATTAAACAACAAGATGGCTAATCCCTTGGATTGATTATGAGAGCCTAGCCTTCCATGGATGGGAAGGAAGAACTCAGAATTTAAAGAACAAAAACGAAATTGCAAAGAGAATGAAGAAGAAGAGAAAGAAAACTCTCACAAATACTTAAACTTTCTTGAAACTTACTTCTAAATTGAATGCCTCTAATACAAAGAGGTTGGGTCTATTTATACTAATCCTAGAAGCCAATTTGTACATGTACATAATCTGAATACAAGCTATAAGAATCTGAAATTTGTCAAAAATGGAAGCTTGATGCATGGTTGGTGGGTTGGTGCATGGTAGGTGGGTTGGTGTATGGTTGGTGGCTTTTAGTCAACAACTCATATCCGACTTCTGGCTTCAAATTCATCACCTAGACGGTGCATTTTGGCTTAGATGTCTTCATCAAAGTTGTAGCCAGTTGTCTCCTTGAAAATCTCCAATTTGAATCATGTCATTTGGACTTTTAGAACTCCAGAAATGCCAAAAACACTTCACCTACCTCAAGTTAGGTTGGAAGAACGTGTTTCCAAATTCAGACCAACTTGTAGCTTCTGAAGCATGCCCAAAACGACATCTATTGACAAAATGGTCTTCATTGAAGTTGGAGATATGGGTCTTATCTTTCAAGTGACCAAGTTTCAGCCCAAGAGGAGGCCTATAACCCACTATATAGTCTAATATGTGCATACTGCCCAGATGGTTCCATGACAGCAAACCCACTCTGCATTGCAGGGATATTTTGGACCCTTAGCATTCCGATCCAGCTCTTGAGTTCTTCATGAAACTTGTAGAGCATTGTCTTAGCTTTCCAAAGACACCAAGATCACCTCAATTGGATCACCGAGTCCCACGTTATGACCTAACCAAGGAAGAAAGGTCAAAATGCATCAAAATCCGAAAATTATTCAATATTTGCATTAAAGCCCAATGAAGCCCAACAACATTAAACTCATCTAAAGTACTAATATTGGGCACAATAAACATCTAATAATGCCTAATACAAAGCTAAAATAAGTGTCTCAAATTGATTGATCAAATTCCCCCACACTTAAGCTTTTGTACTCCTGGGCAAAACACATAACAACGAAACTAAAGAAAAACAAGAAACATCATATTATTAAACTAAAAACATAAAAACTGATTGTACCTAATCTAATCCACTTCCGTAGGAAAACACGATGGCACTTAGCATGTGCCACAAGCCTTTAAACCCCTAGGTGTCCCTAGTGGACGAAAGTTATAGTCTCGTGAGGGTTTACCAGGATGATACCCACAAACATGTAATATTTTATTTAATCAATTCAACTAATTTTTAAATACAAGCATTGTATCAAATATAAACCATAATTAATAAGTCAAGTATGCTTAACAAAGAATAGTTGAATCAAATCAATTGAGAATAAAGTATAGCATAATCATGCTTTAATTAGAAATAGGCATGTTCAGATTGAGTAAAATTCTTCACAAGTGTCACTCAAATCACACAAGGTGTTTAGGTTAACTGTTTACGCTCAACTCAGTCAAATTATGAAAGTATTTTACCATAGGCTTGCATATACATCAATTCTCCACTACTTAGACCAAATAAATTGCAAAAATCAAGAGGTCTTTCAAAAAGGTTGTAATGGAACTTATAAGGTGAAGGAAGAGAACAATATAGATAATAGCAGGTTAAAACCAAAGAGAATAAAAGAGCATTGAGGAGTAATTCAAGTAGAAAGAATAAACTTTTTTACCCAAAACCATAAAATGCTCATTCTCTTCACACATTCCTTCCTTTTTCTATTCTTTTTTTTTCTTTCCTTTTTTTTTCTCTTTTTTTTTTGTTTTTGTTTTTTGTTTTTTTGTTTTTTTGTTTTTTTTTTGTACCAAGCATTTCGTATCAGCACACCAATTCCCCCACACTTAAATCATTGCAAGCAAAAGAACTCCTCCAATAAGAAAATCAATGCTCTCCCATTCCCTAAGGTAAGGTAAAACATGGTTTTTCACTGAAAGCTTGTAATGAGCTAAGAACAAAGAATAGGCAAATAGGTTTAGAGGGAGTTAATAATTGGATAAATGCAAGGTAGGTTTATTTGGCCAAAGCAGCTAAGTCAAGAAAAAAATGCCTCTGTCATTTTCATGCAACATACAGACCAATGTAATCTCAAATCGATTCAATGCAAGTTCTAGAAAATAAATTCATAATTGACATCACTCATGAAAGAAAATAACCAAGTGTAAGTATCAAACTTGGAAAAGCCCAAAACTCACAAAGGTATGAAACATTCACTCAATTCAACCATGCCTTCTTCCTAATATCCACAATCATATACACATGTATATTATGAAAATGATTCAATCAGAATCTGTTTTGCATACTTTTATCATCAATTAAGCTCAGATTCAGCACATGCTTGTATCAAAATCAATTGAAAAGATCAAAATTGTGTGTGTGTGTGTGTGTGTTTTTTTTTTTTAATATATATACAAGAACAAAGATGATTTAAGACTTATTATGAAATGCAAGTTAAGATGCGTCCTCAAGAGCAAAACTACTCCTTACTTCCGCCATCATACATCTAAAAGTTAGTAACAATAAAGATTAGCTTTTTTTTTTAACTAAACTATGTACATGGTAATGTCAACTATCCCTCCCCCAACTAATTAAAGACATTGTCCCCAATGTCAAAATAAAGATAGGTAGAGTGTAGAAGGTCTTACTTAAAACTGCATAAATCGGGCCCGAAATAAGAAAAATTACAAAAGACTAAAACTATAAGAGAAAACAAAAATTCACAAAGACAAAGTCAAATCAAGTTTTTGCTTTTTTCCTCGCCATCGCTGCCTTGTTCCCAATTCGGTGGAGCCATTGCTTTGATCACGTTGTGGTACAAATGCATTGAGTTGATCGAGCAATTGTTCAGGGAGTTGCGTTAGCATACAAGACTTTGACGTGTCGCTTGTGAGATGAACCTTTTTCTACAAAGATGATCAAGAAAACAAAACAAACCTGTCATAAAAACCATTAACATTTAATATACCTATGGGTTTTGGTGAAAGTTCTGCTGTGACCAGGATGTAATTTGAAAGAGTTCTTCCAAAGTTTCAAAACCACCAGGGTAGGGCAATAAAGGCATCGACATTTGCTATCATAATGTTCGTGCTTGGTGCATGCAAAATATCATTACTTCATCCCCTAATGTTTTTCCAATGGGCTTGCCGGTAGATAAAGGATCGGGAATGACACCAAGGACTTTGCCACTTCCTAAATGTGTAGCAGATCGCTACACAACCCATTAACCCAAGACTACCTCCTCCATAAACTAAATGGATTTCTCTCTCGCTCAGCACTCGACCAAGATGGTGTGCAATATTTACAAACTCTTTATCTTTCCTGTGATTAGATCCACAAAAGACACAAACACTCTTGATCCGACGAACTGAAGTGGCTTTCCATTTTTTTTTCTTTTTTTTTTTTTTTTTTTGTACTCTCTCCTTATCAATGATCTGAAGAGAGGAAAGTGCATTATTTAAAGGCATCAAACTCAAAGGTAATAATTACACCTATAAAGGGAGGGGTAGACCAAGGCGTGTCGATAAGTTTGAAAAATAAACACAGAAATGATAATAGCTATATGACAAAGATAAAAGGCTAATCTATATGTGTCAGAAGAAGTTTGAAAATATGCAACACATATTTCAAAAAATACGGCTAATTTTTTTTTTTTTTTTGAATTTTGAATTTTGAAATTTTTTTTTTTGAATTTTTTTTTTTTTGAATTTTTTTTTTTGAATTTTTTTTTTAATAAACAATAAAAAAAATACTTACAGGAGGTGTGATTGTGGCTCACATATTCCTCTGGTTTTACGTCCAGTAACGTCTTGAAGCTCTCTATGGGCCGATGGTCGGCTTCCCATCCAATTTTCTTAAAAATTGGCAAACAGGGTCTTTTTGAGTCAGATTCCCGAGACTATAACGCTCATGTTCATCTTGGAATATTGGCCATAAATCGAGAAGTACTCTCTGCACATCTCCACTAGGATGCGTCTCAAGAGTCAATAGAATGTTATCTAAAGACTCCTTACTCATGCCATCCTTTATGAAGTTAATTTTATCATCTCGGTTTATAGACGTCATTCCAATTGATTTGCATTTTGTGTTACAGGTCCATCTTGCACATTTATAGCACTGGTAACCTTTTTGCTCTTCTCTTCTTTGCATATGTACTTTTGCCTACCTGGCATATATGAAACAAGAGCGTAAAATTCACCGACGAGCCTCGGACCTTTGCTTCGATCAACCAACGCGTATATCCCAAGGAGGATGCCTTTGTGCATAAGCATCCTTAATCTCTCAAACCTTGCACAATAAATGTTAGTTAAAGCATTTTTGAGGAGAGAAGGGAATTGCTTGCGAGATTAAAAAGCCGATTATCCATTTCGAAAGAAAGAAAGAAAGAGAGAGAAAAAATTGAGTAAAATTATGTACGCATTCGGTGTTTGTGGGTAAGCTGAAGGGACCGAAAAGATTTTCACGGAGTACCGTTATCCGCCATTTAACCGGTGAAAATCATCTCACAACGAAAAATAAACAAAATTAAGACAGAAAAATCAAACTCGATAGATTTTCTCACTTGGCACCGATTTTGCCTCGATTCTCGTGATTGCAAATAAGTCAAAGTTGAAAGATGAAAGAGTTAGAAAACTTGGGTTGCCTCCCAAGAAGCGCTACTTTTAATGTCGTTAGCCAGCGTGATTGAAGATTTTGCACGAGCGATGGGTCCTCCCTAATAATGATTCAATCTCTGGCAATTGACATTAATCGTGGCTTTTTTCTTTTTTTTTTTCAACACAAAAGAGTGATCAATCATGGTAGAGGGCATCCTGCTTGAACTTCCTCCACGAGGTTCTCTTGAGCTCCTTCATAAAAATTTTTGAGGCGGTGACCATTAACTTTGAACACTTTGTTGGTGGCTTCACTCTTAATTTCCACCGCACCATGAGGAAAAATGTTAGTGACAACAAACGACCGTCCCACCTAGACCTTAATTTACTGTGCATCAACTTAAGGCGAGAATTAAACAAGAGAACTTTTTGCCCAATCGAAAACTCCTTCCGAAGAATAAACTTATCATGGAAGGCTTTAGTCTTTTCTTTGTAGAGTCGGGAGCTCTCATAGGCATCTAGGCTGATCTCTTCCAATTCCTCAGAATCGCAACTTTCGCTCTATGCCGCCTCCCAAATTCATGTTGCATTGCTTCACGACCCAATATGCTTTGTGCTCAATTTCTACTGGTAAGTGGCATGCCTTACCATAGACTATCCGATATGGAGACATCCCGATTGGAGTTTTGTAAGCGGTCCGGTAAGCCCAAAGAGCATCCTCAAGCCTCATGCTCCAATCCTTCCGATTAGGTTGGACTGTTTTTTCAAGTATGCGCTTGATCTCTCTATTGGAGACCTCGGCTTGACCATTAGTCTGGGGATGGTAAGCTGTAGAAACTTTATGCAACACGCCATATTTCCTCATCAATCCCTCCATGCTCCGATTACAGAAATGGGTGCCTTGATCACTGATGATAGCTCTCGGGATTCCAAACCTCGCAGAAAATTCGTGGATCTAACAAAATCCACAACAACTTTGGAATCATCACCATCCGAGTGGCTTTATCCTCCACCAATTTTGATACATAATCAACAAATAGCAAAAATGTAAACATAACCAAAGGAAACAGAAAGGTCCCATGAAATCAATACCCCATACGTCAAAGATTTCACAACATGTACAAGAGGTTGCCGGGGCATCTCATTCTGCGAGAAATGTTCCTCGCTCTCACGACACTGTTCACAAGACTTACGTAACAAATATGCATCATGAAACAAGGTAGGCCAATATAAACCGTAGTCTAAAACTTTCCTAGTCGTACGTTGAGGCCCAAAATGTCCACCACATGCAAATGCATGACAAAAGCTAAGAACAGAATGAAACTCTTGATTAGGCACACATCGCCTAATAATTTGGTCACTACAAAATCGCCACAGATATGGATCATCCCACACATAATATTTTGATTCACTCTTATCACGGATCTCTATGTGAAACTCTTGGAGCAGTAGCATCCATCTTATTAGTCGGGGCTTTGCATCTGGCTTCTTCAAAAGGAACTTCAGAGCTGCATGATCAGTAAACACAACAACCTTAGAACCAAGCAAATATGATCTAAACTTATCCAAAGCAAAAACAATGGCTAAAAGTTCTTTTTCGGTTGTGGTATAGTTGGCCTGAGCAAAGATCTAGAGTTCGGAAGCATAGTATATCACCTGAGAAGCTTTCCCCACTCTCTGTGCCAAGACTGCTACTACTGCATAGTTAGAAGCATCACACATTATCTCAAATGGCAATGTCCAATGTGTGGTCGGATGATAGGGAGTACTAGTCAAGGCTTGCTTCAAGTGGTTGAAAGTCGCCTTGCACTTGTCATCAAAATTGAACTCCACATCTTTCTGCAAGAATCGGGAAAGTGGAAGAGCAATCTGTCAAGTCGCAATGAAGCGCTCGTAGAAACCCTGCATGACCAAGAAAAGAACGCACTTCCCGCACGCATGTGGGGTAAGATAGACAAGTAATTACATCAATCTTGGCAGGATCTACCTCAATGCCCCTATCCGGATACTACATGGCCTAAAAACTATACCCTCGCTCTACCATAAAATGGCATTTCTCAAAATTTAGCACAAGGTTAGTCTCAATGCATCTTTGCAATACTCTAGATAAGTGGCTAAACATGAATCAAAAGAAGAACCATAGATTAAGTAAAGTCATCCATAAATACCTCCATGCACTCCTCTAAGAAATCAAAAAATATGCTCACCATGCACCGCTGGAAGGTACCAGGGGCATTGCAGAGGCCGAAGGGCATCCGTCTATAAGCAAAGGTGCCGAAGGGACAAGTAAATGTGGTCTTCTCCCGATCCTCCGATGCAATGTGGATTTGGAAGTATCCAGTTGTAGCCATCTAAAAAGCATTAGAATGGGACTTACCACCCAACCGGCTCCAAAGATTCCGATCAATGAACGGAAGGGGTAATGATCTTTCCGAGTGGCTTGGTTGAGACGCGTAGTCAATGCAGACTCTCCGGCTATTCTCGCACTTGGGTTGGAATGAGCTCATTCTTCTCGGTTGGCCACAACAATACCACCCCGGATTTCTTTGGAACTACTTGCACGGCTCACCCACTTGCTGGCCGGAGATGGGATAGATAATGCCACCGCAGTAGCTTGGTCACTTCTTTTTCACCACATCTAGAATGAGAGGATTCAGCTTCTCCGGGGTTGTCTCACTGGTTTAGTTTCCTCCTCAAGTAATATCCCGTGCATGCATGTGGAGGGGTTAATACCAGAATGTCCGCAAGTGTCCAACCAATTGCCCTTTTGTGTTGCTTCAAGACTTCCAATAACTGGTTTCTTGCTCGGGTTGGAGGTGTTTGGCCATTATCACCGGAGCTTCTCATCCTCTTCCAAGAATGCATACTTCAAATGCTCGGGCAAGGGCTTAAGTTCAATGGAGGGTGGTTGCTTTGACTGACGGTACTAGTTTTGAACCGAAACTAAATCGCTAAATTCTCGAAGCCAGACCTGCACCGCAAGCCGTGCACACAATCTTGCAAAACAACATCATCATATCCTATGGAATCAAAAGAATCACACTTAGCGGCCAACAGGATGAATGATAACATCATTCATAACAACATCATTGCCATTAATAATGTAAATGTAATCATCACTGTCGCCAGAATTAACAACACATGATAAGTATGTAGAAATCTCAAGACAAAGTCGCACATTGTAGTGGGTTTACAACCAAAAGTCCGGCAAGCGTAGAACAAGTATCACAAGCTATGCTATCGTGTATCCTACAATTTCAGGAAACTCACAACATATCATGCATATCATCAACCAAGAATCAATGACATCAAAATGAAAAAACGAATGATCCTCTAAAGGGTATTTCATGGCATCAAAAATGTTAAACCGAATGATATCATCACCAAATTCCATGGAAAGGGTATCAAAGATGCACATCAATCTTAGTTTTAGCAAGTTTTCAAAAATGGCCTACCTAAGATCAATGGGGTGGGGAAGAGGCGATTCATCTTCCATATTCAACACATAAAAATCAGCTGGGAATATTAAATTATGTACCCGAACTCGTAACGTCCTCCAACACTCTGCAGTTGTCGGTGCAAGGCTCCTGGCTGCTTAATCGAATGACAATGCCGTAGGCTTTAGCTCTCCCATATGCAAGGAAGTGTAAACTGACTTTGGCATTACATTGATGGAGGCTCCAAGTCTAGCAAGGCATGAGTGAACCGTTGGTGCCCTATGGTGCAAGGGATGGTAAAAGTGCCTCGGATCCTTGCATTTGGGAGGCAAGTTGGGTTTGAATCAAAGCAGACATTTCTCCCCATACTCACTTTTTCAATGCCCTTTAGCTTCCTCTTATGGGTGCACATCTCTTTCAAGAACTTGGCATACTTGGGGATTTGTTTAATTGCCTCCAAGAGAGGTATATTCACCTCAACCTTCCTCGAAAGTCTCCATAATTTCCTTATCCAAGTCCTGCTTTCAACCATATGCCTTACAGATTATCTTGGCTGGGAAAAGGAAGAGGAATGTTGGAACCTCGACTTTTTGGATGCTCACTTTTCACATCAATTTTCTACGTCAATCACGATTTGATCCAATTTTCCGCTTGGTCGTTGTAGGATCATTTGTCTTGAATGCACAAAGATCTGAATTAGGCCGCAACTTGAAGTTGTAGAATCTTGTTTCTCTCGGGCCAAGGGTAGAATCAGGGTATCTCACGTGATCTGGTCCATTGATTTGCTTACCATCGCTGCAAAGCTATAGCACTAACATTGCCTCTAGGATTTGGAGTGGTTTGAGAGGGTAATTAGCCGAGAACCCCGTGACTTTAATTCATGAATTGATGTGGCAAGTTGACCAATTTGAGTCTCCAAGTTACGAATGGTGGTTTCAGTTCTCTGTTGAAACTGGATGTTATTGGTGGCCAAACTGTTTTCACCAAATCCTCCAATGAGGGCTCGATTTTGTGGCTACAGGACCTTGCCGGGCCGGAATGGTGGTCTACTTGGTCCAGATGTGGTCAAACCGATTTGTCCTTGCTTTGCCGAATGGTGGTTTATATCTTGGTTTTGTGGCCGCGATTTGATGCATTCCCCATATCTCAGATTGGGATGGTCCCTCCACCAGGGGTTGTAAGTGTTGGAGAATGGATCATATTTCTGTTGTTATGCTTGATGGAATTGTGGCTTCCCAGAAATATACCACCGGCACTACGCATTGGTCTTGAAACTCAATCATCTTGCAATGTGGGGCATGAATCAGAGGATGAGAGGAACTAGAACATATGCTACAAACTCTTGCAGGGGTTTGCACACGTGGTTCGTGTTGTCCTATTGCCATTTGTCTAACCAAAGAATTGAGCTCATCCAATCTATGTTCCACCCTTTGTTGATCAAAGATGTGAAGAGGTATTAACTTCATTGACTATTCTCGGGTAAAAGACTCATCTGAGTACCAAATTGCGAGAATTTGTGCCATGTTTGCAATTAAGTTTCGGCAACACTGGAGTTTTATCTACCAACGCTCCACCACTTAAAGCATCAATCATACTCTTTTCCATTGGCATCAATCCTTCATAGAAGTATTGGATCGTCAGTTGATCACTAATTTGATGGTGTGGGCGAGCCTTGAGCACAATTTCTTGAATCTCTCCCAATACTCATGGAGAGTTTCACCACCGATTTGCCTTATGCCACAAATATCTTTCCTTATTGCAGCGCTTCTTGATGCAGAAAGAACTTCTCCGTAAATAATCTTTTCATGTCATTCCAAGAAGTGATGGCAGGTTGTAAGTAATACAACCAATCCTTAGCGCACCATCCAAAGAGAAAGGAAAGGCCCTTAGCTTGATGTGATCTTCACTATTCCATGAGGTTTCATGGTGGAGCAAGACAACATGGAACTCCTTCAAATGCTTATGTGGATCTTCACCGCAAGACCATGAAACTTGGGCAAGCAAGTGTATCAATCCGCATTTCAACTCAAAATCAACATTAAGTTCGAGATATTGAATGCACAAAGGTTGATAATTCACATCAGTACCAATTCCTTAAGGGGTCCTATTGTTATAGTCAGCCATAGTAAAATCAACGATTCGATGATCGCATAATCGAAGTACTAATGTACACTCAACAGATTAAAAGAGTCAACAAGATTAGGGTGCAATGTCAAGTTCAAGTCCAATTCCAAGTAATTCTATTAGCTCTATGAATGCTACTACCGATCTATGAATTCTATGAAGTGTATGAAATGTTCTATCAATTTCAGATCAAATGAATGCAAGGTACCAGGATCGATCTAGTCATACAAAGATGCGCTTCATAAGAAGGTATTAGAAAAGCAATAACAACTAAAACACTAAAAATTCCTAAAACAAATACTCCAAAAAATTAAACAAAAATAAAAACAGTATCAAATGAATTTTAAAAATTATGGAACCACCACAGGATAAAATCTACACAAAATGCTATCCAAAAATAATAAAAATCTTAAAAAATTGAAAAAGTGGTCTAAACGATGGAATTTGGCAAAAATATGGGTGACCTCACTGTATACAGTGAGCCTTTCTCAGAATAATATTTTCCATTTGTGTACCAAAATTCAGATCAATCTGAGATGCCCGAACCAAAATTCTTGACACAACGCCCTTTATCCAATTTCAGCCGAATCCCACTTGAAAAAGCTTCAAAAACAAAACAAACACATTTGTTAGAGTTAGATGGGATCTTGAAATGATCAAATAGTTGCCTTGGATCCCTGCAACGGCGCCAAATTTGACAAGAGGATGTCGAGACCTATCAAATAAAATAACCGGTTCACAAACTAATTTGTAGTATAGAGAATGAACCGAATCGTCTCTCAAGGATCCAAAAACAAAGATTTAATTAGATCAAGATACTTAGAAAAGGGGGGGAGGTTTTGTTGTTGATTAACAAGATTAATAAAAGTAGGAGATTCAAAGTTGTAAACAAATATAAAGAAACAACCAATCCAAGGAAATTTACCGATCTTGAGTTTAACTCATCATTGATCACAAGGAATTCACTTAATTGCTAATCAAGTTCTTGGCCTTAGATCACATCAAGAAGCCTTAACATGATCCAAGAATTCTTTACTAGATAAGCATCTAGGATTTGATTAACCAAGGTTAGATAAAGTAAGCACCATCCAACATAGATTAACTTAAGATCTAGAATTTAACCAAGCTAAACAATCTATCAAAAAGCTTTAATACATTGTTTAATCTTTATGATCCTCTTTGAATACATGATAATAAAGCTATTACCACATCAACATCTAAATCAAATTAAGCAATTTAATCTAGATAAAAATCAAAAGAGGAAGAAGAGAAACTTGAATAACAATTAAGCAATATGAACAAGTAAACCAAGATCTCCCAATTAAACAACAAGATGGCTAATCCCTTGGATTGATTATGAGAGCCTAGCCTTCCATGGATGGGAAGGAAGAACTCAGAATTTAAAGAACAAAAACGAAATTGTAAAGAGAATGAAGAAGAAGAGAAAGAAAACTCTCACAAATACTTAAACTTTCTTGAAACTTACTTCTAAATTGAATGCCTCTAATACAAAGAGGTTGGGTCTATTTATACTAATCCTAGAAGCCAATTTGTACATGTACATAATCTGAATACAAGCTATAAGAATCTGAAATTTGTCAAAAATGGAAGCTTGATGCATGGTTGGTGGGTTGGTGCATGGTAGGTGGGTTGGTGTATGGTTGGTGGCTTTTAGTCAACAACTCATATCCGACTTCTGGCTTCAAATTCATCACCTAGACGGTGCATTTTGGCTTAGATGTCTTCATCAAAGTTGTAGCCAGTTGTCTCCTTGAAAATCTCCAATTTGAATCATGTCATTTGGACTTTTAGAACTCCAGAAATGCCAAAAACACTTCACCTACCTCAAGTTAGGTTGGAAGAACGTGTTTCCAAATTCAGACCAACTTGTAGCTTCTGAAGCATGCCCAAAACGACATCTATTGACAAAATGGTCTTCATTGAAGTTGGATATATGGGTCTTATCTTTCAAGTGACCAAGTTTCAGCCCAAGAGGAGGCCTATAACCCACTATATAGTCCAATATGTGCATACTGCCCAGATGGTTCCATGACAACAAACCCACTCTGCATTGCAGGGATATTTTGGACCCTTAGCATTCCGATCCAGCTCTTGAGTTCTTCATGAAACTTGTAGAGCATTGTCTTAGCTTTCCAAAGACACCAAGATCACCTCAATTGGATCACCGAGTCCCAAGTTATGACCTAACCAAGGAAGAAAGGTCAAAATGCATCAAAATCCGAAAATTATTCAATATTTGCATTAAAGCCCAATGAAGCCCAACAACATTAAACTCATCTAAAGTACTAATATTGGGCACAATAAACATCTAATAATGCCTAATACAAAGCTAAAATAAGTGTCTCAAATTGATTGATCATCTATCATTACCCACCCTTTTATCCATCCACTTGCGATGTTCAGGAACTTCCATGTTTGTCTAATTAAAAAACAAGCACGGGTTATGTTAAATCAAATATAACTATTGCTCCAAAAATTCATTTATCAATAAATGACCTAAATATACTACTTTTAAAGGCAAGTTTGCCAAAATTTTGGCAGAACCTCCCCTATAACTCCAACATTCCCAAAAATACACATAATTGTTTACATAGTTTCCAGACATTTTACATTTGCTCACCACAGTAACCAAACAAGCAACCCAACCATTCAACATATACGAGATCATATACACATCAAAGCTAAGCTCACTAATCCTTATTCATTCATTTCAAATGCTAGCTTAATCAAACAAGTGATTAATTTATGGTTGGTTTAAACCTATGAGTGCTAAGACTTTTGTTCTTCCTCCTCCTTTTCTCCATCATTCTTTATGTTTTGCTTTTTAAATCTTGATGTTATTTCATCTTTCAAAAAGAAGGCTTAAATTGTTATGCTGAAAACTAAATTAAAAAGCTGTTGTGGACTTATGGTTAGCACCAAAAAGGTACTCACCTTAGTTTGTAATTGTTCAAAAATAGGAAGCATAAATAACGATAAAAAACATAGTCAAAGAATCAGGTGACCAGACCAGTAGACCTAACAAAGATTTGTAGCCAATCTAATATTAATACCATAAAAAAGATTAAATCACATTGCATGCATACAGATAACAAGCAACTGATGCAAGAAAACTCACCGAAAACTCTTGTGAACTTTTCTGGAAGACTTAGTGGTCACGTTAGGTTTACCTCCTCCAAAACGACCTACAAATCTACCTTATAAAATTAAAAGGCGAAAATGGTCAGCAACATACAAATATATTCTTAAAAGGCATATATAGATATAAAGAATGCTAAATTTCTGCCAAAATGAGAGAATCATTAATACATTTTCAATTGGATATAGAAGGCATATATAGATATATTCATAGCTTTGACCTATTACAATGGAAAGAAAAATCAACTGATATATTCTGACCAAATACAGTAGCAGAATTTTGACATAATTAGGAACTAAAAACATGAAAGACACAACCAACATGGCAAGCAAGTGAGCCATAGTCCAGATGGAACTAAGAAACTAAAGAACTGCTTTCATTTACTAAGACCAACTTGTCATTTACTGTGTGTTTACATAACAACATAGGATTTGCTTATTGAGATTTTCACTTTTCAATGCTAAATGTTAGAGATATAAAATACCTCACTTCCTTTTCCCCATCCCCCAAATTCAGCGTACCAAAAATATCACTAAAATTGTACCAAAAGAGGAGAAGAAAATATATCACTAGAAAGATATAGATAGGGCAGAGAGATGGGTACCACCATAAAAGGATGGAAAAATTAAAGTCAAGCAGATTTGTATCAATATGTCAACCACACATAAGATTTTTTTTCTCTTTTTACCAACTGATGATATGATAAGGTCTTTCAGGCTAACAGTATCAATCTTATGCTCAAGAAGGACCTACAACAACAATAACAGAAAATGAGGAAATTACAGAGGTACCTAATATCAAGGTAGTGCATATGTCATCTAGGATATGTCCTGAAGGTGGGTGGGACAGGTTACAAGATAAAATAAAAGGTCACTAGTCTGGATCTTCCATTAATTAAGGTTGAGAGTTGAGACCCTTAGGAGGTATTCTCTTGGAACTTGGGTTTTATTACTCGAACAAGTGTTTGTCCTATCGATTTAATGCTTTGCAATTGCTACCTCGGATTCCTTATGAGATTCCCAATTACTTGAGCTAATCTAAATTGAAATTCTTTCCATGATAGACCTTCGTATAGTCCTTTCTTGTATACTAATTTACAATCCAGAAAAGTGGAACAATTTTTTAAAAAAAAATATAAATAAATAAGAGATATGCTTTTACTTCTCTACTTGATCTTAAACCAAACTTTAAAGAAAATAATGGGGACCAAGAAGGTTGAGAACTAATGGGCTTGGTCCAATTCTTTGATGGACCCAGACCTAAGAATAACTAGACTTAAAAAGCTCCTACAAGCTCTTCAGCCATCAAGATTACTAGTTAGTCCCTATTTCTTTCTATATTGCAGGGTCTTAAATTATAAATTGAGTGAGATTTGTCCATGGCAATGGTATATACCAATTAAGGGTATATCTCTAAATTCCTTTATGCTTAGTTAATGTCTTCACCCTCAGTTTGTTCGAAAATTTAAGATCAACAATGAACCATGCCTACCACATGAGTTCAAAGAAGGGGCTGCATTAAACAGATCAGAGAATGGAATAAGGCATAAAGCAATTGACTCTGTCTAATATATATTTGTTTTAATATAGGCTCTAGGGGCTAGGTGTACCATAAGAAATGGTCCTCAATAAAAGGAAAATAGTAAGGACTAAGGATTGGTTAAGCTCAAAGTGATTTTCAAGTGCATAGTCCAGCATATTTAAAGAGGTTCAATAATTGCTATACGATAATACTTCCATTTTGCCAGGCCTTGTTTAACCAATTTGTAAATTCACAGATATGAGTTATGAATCTAATTTCTAAATACCATTACAAATCTTTTGGATTAAGAGTTAGGATGGATAATGAACTCACTTTCTTTACAGATGTTGTCAACAGATACTTGTATTCATTGTTTTTTCCATTTGAAATTTGTACTTCATAGATAGTTAGCATGTAAAACATTAAGACATAATTGCAACTTAATTACTGTAAAAACAAAAAACAGTGCAAGGTTCTATAATGAAAGGAGCAGCAATGAAACATACCAGAAAAACTTTTTGCATTGATTGGCTAAGGGAACAAGAGTTGCAAGTTCCACCTGCTTAGGGGTAACAAGGCATATAAAGACATAAAACAAAATAAGAAACATTGGTTTTACATTGAAAATAAAAAATTCATTATATATTGACACTCATTAAAAATATCACCAGTGGCTGGGCTTGACCATTACTCTATTTATCAGTGGATGATTTGTTGGCACTAGCACATTTTTGTTTCACCTACAAGTAGAATTTACAACATCAAAGTTTGACCCAAATTACATTTAAAGTGCAGATTAACCATTGAAATTGGACTATAGGATCAAAGATCCCATAACTAAAGATTAGATTCCCGGTTTCATTATTCAAAGTACAGTGTAACTGGCAGGCTTCAAAGTACAGTGTAACCAATTGCAATTTGTCTACAATGTGTCCTAATTCATAATCAACACTGAAGCTGATAGAATAAACAAGAAAATGACAGAATAGTGAGAATACTACGGGCCAATATATGTAGCAAGGCACAAGCTGTCATTCAAGACTTCTATATTGACAATAAGGCAGAAATAGGGTGTCTAGCCTGGGAGAGGATGGTGAAAATGGCTACAGTTATCTATAATGAAATATAACCTCCTTCATGGAAGCCTGCCACATATGCACTTAGATAATACATTCCAATGACATGATATTCTCTATAGGAACAAATAATCACTGGCATAAAATTAGGAAAAAAACAAAATAAAAACAAAGCTAATTGTGCCTAATGTTACATGACATGTAAGAAAACAAAACAAGGCAAGAGGAATTCCATACCTCCATTCAAGCTTTTACTGAGTGTTTTTGGTAAAGGAAAATACAGATTTAACTATTTGAGAGGCTACCTTCTTACAAAATCAACACTTGCACTGTTAGTAGCAAGGCTCAAACTTAAGACAATAGGATAAAACTAAAGAAAACAGTAATGACTAAGGAGTTGCAGCGGAGGCTCTGCTCTGCATACTAGTTACTAAAGAAAATAGAAAGGACTAAGGAGTTGTAGCAGAGGGTCAACCAGGCAATACGGTCCAAGACCTAATCCTCATCAGAGTTAGTCCCACATTGATCACCTATGGCTATGGGAGACATCCTTTTATTTATTCTAGGAGTCTATCCCAAGAATTTCATGATTTTGCTCTATTCTATTCTTTCTTTTTACGATTTACTGACTTGAGGCAGTAAGGTATAAAAGGAAACTACTAGCAAATTTTATATTTTCATATTTTGACACTTTACTATATATATAAAAAATATATAATAAAATAATTGGGTACGATTCTATGGGAGGAAAGTCCTCAATTTTAAAGAAACTTGTTGATTGCCTTGGCAAAAAGGAATTTTGGAAAATTAGAAAAGCACACTAACCACAGTTATCTAATCATCTAACGAACTTGTAACTTTATTCTTAGTTTTATTGGCTGAGAAATAACATTGGACAAAATAACATTCTTCATATATAGATTAATTTATGGGTCTTTAGAGAATTGGATTACTAAGCAGCCTTAAAATGGTGTATGTAGTTTAGACATAAATGAAACAACATCTAAATCTGAGAAATTGGGAAATTGAATTCATAAAATGAAAAAAAAAGTCAATTTTAATTTTTTGATGAGATTAGCAAATCAATAAAAGAAACTTTAGATTAAATATTAGTAATTGGGTGCTTTTTCTAGAGAATCTTACCTAATTCTTTTATTAAATTAAAATTAGAAGAAAAGAATTAAAAAGAAGAAGGGATACTTTTTAAAAAATATATATATATAAAAGTGAAAGGAGAAGAAAAAAATAGGAAGTAAAATATAGATATAATTATGGAAAGCTTACAGGAAATAAAAAGTTTGTAATTCTAATGATAATATATTATTGATAAACATTAGACATAATTTACAAGAGGGTTTATGAAAGACACAAGAACATGCTTATGTACAACTCAAACAAGGCTACTAAGATATAGAGCTCAACACAAGAATGATCTCTCAACATGGAAGTTAACAATTATCATGCATCATCAATTTTTTTTTATATTAAAAACCTAACTTAAATTTTCCATACATTTATACTTGAAACTATAGCATCGATAATCAAGATGTAATTCAAAATTTCCCAGCATCTATACTCTTGAATATTAACTCATGTCACAGAACATAGTTTCAAAAATTTTCAGCCTTATACACTTAAGGCCACAACCATTACTACCAAAATTCAACCCAAATTTCCAGCACTTTATGATAATAATAGTAGCTAAATTCAACCCAAAATTTCCAGCACTTTATGATAATAACAGTAGCTAAATTCAACCCAAAATTTCCAGCAATGTATTTACCATTAACAATCTCTAATATCACCTAAGTTCACCCAAGATTTGTAGCAACATATATATACTAAAAATAGTATCCAGAATCACCCAAATTCGTCCAAAATCTCCAGCAAGATATATAACAATATAAGTTGCTTAGCATCATCAAAAATCGATCTAATAATTTCCTAATAAACAAATTCACAGCACCTTTAAACTTTAAACAAGTATTTCCAAATAAATTGGTCTAGAACTTGATGATTTCGTGTCAAAGGAAACCTTGGAAGTGAAAATCACTTAGGCAAGGAATAGCAAACCAAACCATTCATGTCCACATGCATGCATAGTTAAGGCAACAGGGATATAGGGGCAATTCATGACAACAAAAGAAGAAATGCTTCACATTTCAACATCCATGACAGATTAGATGGCCTACCTCTTGCCTTCAATACATCGTCTCCATGGATTGGGTGTAGAAAGGGATATAGGGGCAATTCATGACAACAAAAGAAGAAATGCTTCACATTTCAACATCCATGACAGATTAGATGGCCTACCTCTTGCCTTCAATACATCGTCTCCATGGATTGGGTGTAGAAAAGCCAACGGCCTTTGTGCTTTAATCGTGAGCTGATGGAGGGTGAACAAGAGAAAGGGTTGTGTGTGGCTAGTTCGTGGCTGAAAAAGAGAAAGGGAAAGGGAGTGTGAGCCGATTTGGGAGGCTTCTCCTTGACACAATCCAGAAGGGGGAAGAGGGGTTAGCGATTTTGGGGAAAATGGGTATCACAGGGGGCGGGAGGGAGGCAGAGGGAAGAAAGTGAAAAGGGGCAAAACGATGTGTTTTGAAAAATTTATTCAGAGACGAAATTTGCGATGGATCAATTCCGTCTCTGATTGAATTCTAATTTCCGCCAAATCAGCGACGGAAGACACCCGTCGCTAAAATTTAATTTTAATTCATTTATTTCTTTATAATATTAGGTTTCTTTTAGCGACGGAATAATTCCGTTGCTAGTTGATTTCAATTTCAAAAAAATATTTTAAATTCAATTTTTTTATAATAACTAAAGCATAAATTAATTAGTGACGGAAAATTGCGACGGAAAATTCTGAGACGGAAAAAATCTGTAGATTCCATCTCTAAATTTTAAAAATTACATTCCATTTTTAAGTAATATTTCCGTTGCAATATCTGTGACTAATAGTGACGGAATATGTTCCGTCTCAAAAATCCGTCTCTAAATTCTAATTTTCTAGTAGTGTATCTTATAAAAAAGATTAAGAATGTGTTACATATGTGTTTGATGAACTATAGTAGATAATGCATGATTATATATTATCTTGTTATTCTTATTATAAGAATCATGCATTGAGTTTGTGTAGCATCATTTATAGAAATATCCAATGTATTTGATAAGTGATTTAATTAATTATTGGATATGTGTCTATAAGTAAATCATATATGGATGGAGAACTTTATAGAGTTATATACATGTGAATCATGCATATTGAGTTATTGGTTTAAGGTTTGGACTAACTATGATTTTCAAGCAAGTTATGTTTTGTAGGATAATCCAAATACCAAGAGTAAGCATTGGAACAAGAAAGTAAAAGATCCTATTTATGTTCAACTCAAGAAGAATGATAATGAAGAGATGAACCAATAATTTGAAATAAACAAAGATTAGAAGTTTTAAAAGCTTGGATGGCATCAAGAAGCCTAAGAACTCATTGGGTATAATTTGTCTTATAGGTTATTCTCCTTTGTAAGGATAGAGGTTTTACAATAAGAGAGCTCAAATAAGTTTTTCAATCTTGATAAATGTTTTTAAACTTTCTATTATGCCCAACAAATATGTTTTGAAAAGTTAGTAATGGTAGTATGTCAAAATTACAGAAAATAACCAAGTTTGAGTTTTGGAAAACTGACCTTTAGCCACTATTTTATTCATAACTTTCAAAATACTTTGAGTTTTGATCTGAAACTTATTTTATATAAAATTAAACTCAAAGAGCTTTCCAACGCATGATCATTTACTTAATTCTGTTAATAAACAAAGAAGTTATGGCCTTTAAAAGTTTGATTTTATATCCTGAAATGCTATATCCAAATACAGATATCTTGTATCCGGATATTAGACTCCAAAAAGCAAACCTGCACTAAAATATCCTGATACACATTTGAGATATCAGGATATCTCATTCCAGTAGCTAATCTTACTTCAAATATCCTAATACACGTTTGAGATATCATGATATCTCACTCCAGTGGTCAAAAGTTAATTCAAATATCTGAATACACCTTTTAGATATCATGATATTTCATTTTAAAAAAGAAGTAGTCTTTTCCAAATATCAGGAAACGAAATCAAATATCAAGATATCTTGTTTTTGTTAAAGCCCAGAAATCATAATATCCTGATACTAGGTTCAAATATACAGATATTGCTTGCGTAAAAGTCAGAAATAACTGTTATAAACAGCTAGTTTTCATAGGACATTTTCTTAAACACCACCAACGACCATTTTATCACTTGGGCTATATATAGAAGCTAAGATTGAAGCATTAACAAGTTAATGAGCACCTATTTGCAAATCATTATGAGGATTTGATTCTTTTCATCAAAATCAATATTTGAGCTCTTCATTGTCATAATCTCTCTATCCATTAGTTCTTCAATTTGTACTATCTACTCTTTTAGAGAGTTTATTCCTTCTATCAATTATAAAAACTTGTAAGAGGATGGAGAATCCATCAAGATCATTCAAGGGTAGATTTCCCTTGAAGAGAAAAGAAAGAATCTCAAGCACAAGGGTGGAGTATCCCAAGGTGTGAGCAGTGCTTTGTTCTTGAAAAGGTTTTTCAAGCACCCGTGAAGCTTGGAGAGTTAGAGGTTTTAGCACAAGGGTAGAGGATCCCAAAGCTGTGAAGAGTGCTCTACTTTGTAAAAATTTCTCAAGCACCTAAGTTACAAGCTTGAAGAATAGTGGAATCCTTAAGTGGATGATCTTGGAGCTAGACGTAGATCACAAGAAGTGATCGAACCAATAAATATTGTTTGAACTCTCTCTTATCCCTTACTCTTTTTACATTCTAGCAAATTAATTGATAAGCATAATTGTTATATTCATTAACTTGTTGTAATTGTTAAATTGTTGCATAATCTTGTGAGCTTGCTGTTTTGATTCTTAGAATTGTTTTTTGAATTGTTTGTTGATGTCTACACTCATCCAAGTTATATTTAAGCTATCTAGAATATTTGTATCAATAATATTGATTGGTTCTCAAATAATCACATTATGACTAATATTGTTTTATATCTTTAATGTGATTAGCATAATGCTTTGTATGTGAAGTTAGCATTCTTGAATTTCACCAAGCATGATTTGTGTTCATTATACTTATTTCACTGCACATAATAATTGATTGGGTCAAAATGCACAAAATCTCAAAGTTGTTTTAAAATTTGTGATCACCTAATTCACGCCCTCTTGTATGATGGTTGCCCTTAGATAACAAGTTCCTCACTTCTTCTTAGGCTTCCTTTTGCTTTTCAAGACCGAGTATCCTTTTTTTTCTGTTTAACTGATCCGATTTATAGGGAAAATTTCCAATTGATGACATATGATGTTTGTGTTTATTCTTGTCATGTTGGAGGCTTTCTAGGCGAACAAGTCTCGGTTCTCTTCAAGGAACTTTTTCCATCGAGTCATTTTTGTCACAAGCATATGTGCTCCAGTCTAGGTGGTTTGTATGGCTTCCTCTCCAATTTGAATGTCTAGTAGCTCGCCCTATAGGTGGGGGTGGTCTTTGAAGTCTTTTTGTAAGTCTAGCTCTGCTATGAAGATTTGCTTAGATCGGGGAAGTTTGGGTGTTTGTTAGGGCTTCTCCGATTGTTATAGTTGTAGGCAAAGTTCGTGGCAATGTTTGGTTGTGATTTGGTCTCCATGAACCATGGCTACTATCCGTTCAATTGTGAGGAATTTCATTGCCATGTGTCATGCTAAAGACTATAGCTCCATTTTGTTTGAGAGTCGACCTTTCGAAGGTGGCATTGTAGGTGGATTTTGTGTCTATTAACAGGAACTTAACAAATTTTGACATTGGATTGAGTGGCTTTTCGAATATTGCTTGAAGTTCAATATACCCCTAGGCGTTAACAGCATATCTCTAGAAGCCTACCAAGGTACCATTGAAAGGCTTCATGTTGGTAGGCATTGTAGTAGAAGATGTCTGCTAAGCTTCCCTGGTCCACCAGTACCTTCCTGACAAGGAAGTTTGCCAACAAAACGGTGATCACCATTGGGTTGTCATGTTGCCGGTCAATTCCATTGATGTCCGAGTCGGAGAAAGATATGATTGGGTTTTCGCCTTTAGCTTTCCATCGCTTTTCCTGGTCTCGGGAAGTGATCGACATTACCATCCTCAAGTGTCACTTTATGGTTGAGCGGGAGCATCCACCACCAGCAAAGCCTCCCAGATTGTGTTAATCACTTCTCAGATAGGCTCGTTCCGTTAGGTTCTTTGATCCATGTCATCGTACGTCTTTGTAGTTGGGGTGCCGTCCTTGGCAGGGACGCATTGTTTACCCACTTTCCTCTTGAATCATCCTGCATCCGAAAGTATCCCTAGGGATGGGATACAAAATTATTCAAATTTCCTTTGCGGTTGAGGTCGTCAATGGCATTCCTGAGGTCATAAAATTCTTCGATTGTGTGGCCATAATTCCTATGGTACAAGCAGTCTTTGGACTTGTCATGGGGCTGATTTTTGTTCTTCTACCTCTCTGGCAACTCGATCTCTGTGTCGTAGTTTCTTCCAATATTCGACTTCTAGAGGTTATCAGCAGGGTGTAGTTGTGGGACCAATTTTGTGGTAGGAAAATAGGATTTATGGTTTATTTTCATAAATTTTCCGTGGGATTATTATGGTTGATATTCAATTGGTTTATGCTTTATGTTTCATTCTTTATGATTTGTGCTTTGTGGTTTTATGCATTATTTAGTCTGTGTTTTTATGGCTTTGGAATATTACATAAAGTTGTGATATTAAAAACATGATATTTCTTGGATATGGATGGAGTGATTTATGGTTTAAACATGATTAGGACATGCATATGTTTGGTTTTGTTCAATGGAATCATGGTGGGAAAATGATGGATTTTGGTCCAAAGACCTATGAGTGATTTGACCACTATATAGTTAAAAGGGAATTTATTTTATTAATTGTTTAACTTAATTAATTAAGTGATATCTAATTAAGTTAAGAATTTTTATGAATAAATATGATAACTTTAAGGGGTTCAAATTCTTTGAACAATTTTTTGTTTCAATAATAGATAATAGATTTTGTCTTTGGTTCCAACACATCCAAGAGTTAATTGATCAAGTTTAGATGGATTAAGCATCCATTTAAACTCAAACCAACCAAAATCCAAGATTCAACCAAGCTAAACAATCTATCAAATACCTTTGATGCATTGTTTAGTCTCTTAGTCCATATTCAAATTAGCATTTGATTAAGCAATCAAATCAAAATCTAAATCAAATTAAGCAACTCAATCCAGATTTGAATTCACAAGAGGAAGAAGAGATAATGATTAACAATTAAATGTAGAACAATTAAAGCAAGATCTCATAATTAAAATTCAAAATTGTCAATTCCTAAGATTGATTACAAGATGGCATGTATAAGGCAATGAAAGCTATTAAGAATGTCTTGATGAATAGAAAATCCTAGTATAAGCCTTATACTAGGATTACAAGGCAAGGTGGGATAGACAACTTATTATTTGAATCCAACTTTCTATTATGGCAATGAGTGCTCAAATAAGCTAGAGGTTTCAAAGGGCTTTCTTGATATTGTGGAGGCAAGAGTTACTTCTAACCAAACTTGATTTGTGCAAGAAGCTAGTTTGTATTTGAATAAGCTAGATTCATTTAGTTGTCCAATTGCTATTCTAAGTTTTAAGTTTTAACTAAATAAATTTTATGCCACTTTGCTATATCTATTGCTAACATTTGTAAATGTATTGTGGTGTGTAAGAAATGCATGGTGGTGGATGTTTTGATATAGTGCTCCAAATGTTCAAAAGTTGGTAGTACAACTCTTAAGTTAAACCGCACCTTCATCTAGTTGTGAAAGAAATTAGAGTGTCTTTGAAAGAATTCACACATAAAAAAGGATAGGTTGGAGCATCATGGATTGAATGACCTTGTATTTGTACATTATAATTTACATTTGCAAAATAAGTAAGTGATGTTAATAATTTTTACTTTAATATATTCTCTTTGAATGTTTGTTAAAAGAATACTTACATATTTGAATTATTATTATGTCCCAAAGAGTGACAAACAAGAAGAGATGCTTTGATCCTATTGACTATGTGAGCATAGAGGAAAATGAATTTTGGGTTATGGAAGAAGATAATTCTCCATTGCTTGATTATGATGCGTTGGAGAATATGCTTTATGATGATCAAGCAATTCCAAATAATGCTGAAAATCTAGAGAAAGGTTTGTAATTACTAATTAGTGTAAACCAACTTTAATTTCTACTTTTGGACATCATATAAATCATCAGCTTTTATTTCCTCGCTATTCAGTGTTTGTTATTTTGATAATATTAAGGTGATGATGTAGAACAAATTGATGGAAGTGGTCCAAGTGGAGGAGTTGATCTTCAATCATTTGCTATTGAAAATGATAGTCCTAATGAAAGCTACTTTGATCGTGATAATATGCATACTTGGTCGAATCAATTTCTATCTCAATTTGAGAAGCCATGATAATGGATTGTTAATTTACCATTATCAAGATCTTATTTGTTGTACTTTACTTTAAAGTTTAACTTTGCAACTTTGGATTTATTGTTGTGTTGTGTGCTTATTTTCTTGTTATTAAACAATTTGAACTTGGTATAGAAAGTTAGACCTTGGATTGAAATTTGACTTGTTGATTAATCTCTTTTATGAGTGAGAGGAGCAAATCTTGATCATTGGATCATCTATGTATGGTCAAGATTAGATGTTACTTAAAGGTCACATGATCACTTAAAAAAGTCACATGACTTTATGTTTTAATCTTGACCATACATGGATGATCCAATGGTCAAGATTTGCTCCTCTCACTCTCACAATAAACCACTCCTCTCACTAGATATGCCCCCTATATATATATATATATATATATATATATATATATATATATATATATATATATAATCGATTCAACCACCGGTTGAATCTAGAAAACCTTTCCTTTTCAGTTTTCTAGCTTTAGCAAAACTTTACAATTTGTCGATTACAAATTTTTTTGAAAACTGAAATTTTGATAATAATAAGCCCACAACTATCGGCTTATCTTTCACTCATAAATATGAAGTTATTCCATATCATCGAAAAACTCTTGGTGACATATAGCATTTTTCATCTATGAATTAGAGAGTCATGCGTACTACTTTTCTTCCCTATAAAGTTCAACATAAGCAAAAGCCTCTGCTATCTGGATTCACTTCAAGAACGTCCAAGAGTTAGTAAGGAAAAACAAACATATTAGTGAACCCACTTATTCAATACAATTTTCAAGTGATTGAATTCAATATAAAATAACATTGCAAATACTTCGCGAAAACTACATATGCAAATGTAACCTTACAATTTACTACCCTAAGTCTAGCTAACAGCCTCACCCAGGAAAAAGTTCTAAACTTTATTTTTAGCAAATTAAAGAATTGAAAACTTCAGACAACAATGCTTCCCCCATAGGCATTCCATAAATGGCTACACTCTCAATCCTTGTTTTCCTCCTCTTAAGATAAGAACCTTTAGGCCGACTTTGGAGCCTGCATTAGATCCCAAGCACCTTGCCATATGGAACCATTACTGTGTCTGGGGAAACATATGTTGTGGGAAATAATTGGACTCAGGTTGGATGTCCTTGAAGTCTTCCACTGCATGGTGGTGTAAATGCCAGTCTCTATCTGAAACAAGCTGCCTAGCCATGAGGGCAGCACGGTTTTCTGCTATTAATTCGCGTAATGCAGCACTGCATCTTATGGAGAGATCAACAGGAGAAAGACAAGTGTCACTCCTAGAAGACAGAAGAGAGAGAGCACACCCTGTTGATGATAAGCATGGAATACCTCCAACCCTCAACATATTGTCTATCAAGAAGAAAATTACATGTTCAGAATAATTGTATAAAGCTAGTTTCTCAACATTATTTATTTTTGTGTGTGTGTATTACACACACCTCACTTGTAATTACTTTATTGTAAGATCAAAAAGGCAAAATAAGGGAAATTAAAATGCAGAGAGAACATGTAGATATTCTTTGAATCCAAATACCAAATGATGTGATGAAGACCTTTCAAACCATTCAGATAATAGTAAGACAAGGGACAATCATGTCCATTTCTTTTCATGCTTTATTAATTAATCCAAGAATTTATTAGTTTTTTTTAATATAATTAAGCATCTTTGAATTAGATCCAGCCCATTCAAAATAAAAATGATCTTGACATGAAATGGATTAAATCGTCCAAGAAAAAGTATTAGTAATGAGTTAGAGTAATCACTCAATCATTATATTAGATGTCAAATCAGAATGACGGCTATGTTTAATTATGACATCTATGGTATTTAGCAAGATGACTAAATGAAACATTTCAAACTTGGATAACAATCTTACTTGTCTGACATTTGATATAATGAATTATATTGAACATAAATAGTAAATTAAGGGACTTAATTGAAAAAAAAATTAGACAAAAAATGCAATAAAATAAACAGTGTTAAAATACAAAGAAAAATTTAATTAAACCATAATTTTTTTTATTTTTAATTACTATATATACATATAATGGTGTCAAGTTTATTTTATATTATTTGTGAATGAATAAAATTTTGCCATACCATACCCCTATCCCTACATAGACTTGGTAGAACGATCCATTATTCTTCAGCTACTTATCATCAAAATGGTGCCAGAATAATGTACAGATTAGTAATCAAATATGATCAGGTCTCTGTTTATAATCAGAAGTGCATATTCAATTATCTCAACTATTCATAACTAGAATTTCAAAACTAAAGTTGCTTAAATTTTAAAAATGAAACCAGAAAATGTAAATAGACAACAAAAATGTGGAGTTAAAGATTTCTTTTGTCCTAGTTCTGCAATTGGGCAGACGAAAAACAGAACACCAAGAGCACACTGTGAGAAACAGGAGGAGTTTATGGAAAAACTTGCAATAGAACAAGAGTTCCATTAGCTCCAAATGATCATCATAATAGCTTCATAAGTCCATGTCATAGAGAAATCAACCTATTAATCAGAGGATTAAGAGGATAGAACTCCTAAACAATTGGTCAAGGACACTCTAACACCATATCAGAAGCCATATAAATTTTATAAGAGTGCAAACCACTTGACATATAACTCGTAATTTATTATGCATCTTTATAATTCCATCAAAGATGCCTTGTATTTGGAATCGTTAAAATGAAAGAATTGATTTCATTTATAAATGAATTATTGTACCAAATTTCTTTGAAATTATATTAGTTTACAATTTTATTTACAAATCATATTATATCTAATATTTGATGGTTTGTAAATATTATCAATTTTAATAAAATTTATAAATTATTTCATTTGAAATAAATTATTTTCAATTCTAAACAAAA
Source organism: Styphnolobium japonicum (assembly GCA_023212625.1). Lineage (NCBI taxonomy): Eukaryota > Viridiplantae > Streptophyta > Magnoliopsida > Fabales > Fabaceae > Styphnolobium > Styphnolobium japonicum. The sequence continues at coordinate 7,328,583 of JALBWW010000014.1, forward strand.
TGTTCCAAATGGATAATTTTCACTTGCTTCAACAGCAGAAGTACAAGCTTCATTCTTGAAAATTTGATCGTATCTGAATTTCTCCTGTAACAAATTTGAGTTTTAAGTTTTTATCAGTTTTTATCATGAACTGAAGAATAGAGGATTTATTTTTTGGTACAAACAAGAGAGGATGTATCATGTATATACAGTTTAAATCAGTGCATACAATTCATTTTTACTTTTGCAGTCTATGGGTTATTACTAATACAGTTTTGACTTCAGGGCCAATTGGTACAACGGTCCCAAATTATAGATTTCTTATTACTTGTAGTTGTCTTTTCATCCAGGCCAGAGAAAGGGAGAAAAATTACAGAAGAAAAAATCAAAATAATTGATAAAAAGTGTCTTTGCTTATGATCCTCAGCAACAATTGTAAGAGCAGTAGACCTGCAACCGTTACATGCCAACTAGACCTTCAGTGTGACATTGGAATTTTCTAATGGCTTTGAGTCTTTGACCTTTGAGATATGAAGGCATTAATCATGATAAAACGTATTAATTAGGTTATAAATTTGAGTAAAGTTTTGGATTGATCAATTCAGAGCAAAATTTTTGAATGTTGTAGTTATATTCAAAATATATCATGTCTTCTTGATTGTCTCAATCAAAACAAGAAAAAGCATAAATAACAAAACTCACGCATGCTTCAATGTAAGAATTTCACAAATATGTTCTGGTACATCGTCTTATTATTTTTTTAAAATTAATAATAAAAAACTCTATCCATCAATATATACATTCACTTAAGATCAATACATCGAACTATTACAAGACTTCATTCAATTCATGGAGCAAATGGGACTTCATTAAGACTCAAACTGCAAACTTAATTATTGAAGATGTGAGAGAACTAATATAGCTTCAATAAAACTGTATCCAATATCATGATAAAAATTCAATGTAGCTTTTGTAAAAGTATCAATGAATTGCAAGTTCAGAAAGATCTAAAAAAGGTCAATTAACCAATATGGTTTACCATGTGAAGAATTCCTTGCAACGGAATCGTGGGAGCTCTTTCTTCTTCGTTCGTTGTGGCCGGCAAGTCTCCTCCTGCAACTCCTCTTTGAATCATCAAACTCTGACACCACATGAAACCTAAATCCAATCCCCACCCCCATATTTTCTACATTAATTACTAATATAAAAAAATAAATTTATCAACAAAAACAATATAATATAAAGAAGACTAAACATTTATTTTGTCCTTCAAAAATATATATGATATCAAATTGATTGTTGAATATTACAATTTTGTTATTAAATTAACCTTTAAAATAATATTAAATTAGTTCTGAAAGGAAAAAACTGATAATATGAACTATCATTCATCAATTTGATACCCCTAATAACTAAAACCGTTATATCACATAGTTATTTAGAATATCTAAATAAGGGTTTACTCTAAACGAAAAAAATTATAACAAAGCAAGGTAGGTTCCATATATTATTTTAAGAATAATACAAATGAAAAAAAAAAGAGATATTATTTGTATTTCAGATAATGATAGAATCACCTGCTACACTGCTGACAGAATCTCTGCTCCACCCCTAACACCACAACTTTAGGTGCCTTGGAATGCATCTCACAAACCTTGTGCCTCCGGTGGTAGTCCTTGGCGTTCAACAGAGCCACATGGCACCCCTCCACCTGACACCTCGGCACCGTCGCCGCCGTGAACGTCGCCGCCTTCAATCCGCCGGAAGCTGCAGCCGCGCCACCGCCACTTCCACAGTAAGCTTTGCCTCTCTTATCTGCCAAGCCCAACCCACCACCTCCACCTCCACCTCCACCAAGAGGTGCAGCACTAGCGTCCTCAAAGTAATGCCTCTTGCCAAGCTTCAAGCACATGAGATGTGGGTCCGGGTGCACGTGGGTCCCACCGCCGGCGTACGGTAGTTGCTGCTGATTGTGGTGGTGGTGGTGGCGGTGGCTATGATGATGTACACCGCTGTTGTCATGAGTAGGACTAGGTTGAGGAAGAAACATGAGGGCGTTGGCTAGACCGGCCTCATGGCGGGTGGCGGCGGAGCTCTCCGCCGTGATGGCGGTGGTGGTGTTGAATGCATCAATGAGCCTAGAACTGGTAGAAGTAGTGGGTTCCCATGAATCCCAAGGGAAAGTGTTACTGTTATTGTTTCCATTTTGCTCTCTATTACTGTTACTAAGACAGAACATGTTCCCTCCAAAGTCCATGTCTCACTCTTTTTCTGGCTAGATGCAAAGAAGGAAGCAGTAAGAATAGTGTCAAATATGGAAGCTATGGGTACAGCCTATAACACGTAGCTGAGTTGATGGGGATGATGATGGTTTTGGTGAACAGAAGAGGGATGAGAGAAAGGGCATTTCTGAGTGAGATCTTTGTTTTCTTTTCTCTCTTTTTTTGGTTGGTATAAAAGAGGAAAGAGAGTGGAAGAGAGTGGGTGCAGAAGAGTCTGCAGGTTACTTTGTTTGTTCTAGTCCAATGGAGGTTTTAAAGTACTCTTATGAGCAAAAGCTGCATAGCTACTCACTCCTAGAGAGAGAATGAATGAAGAGAAAGAGAGAGATTCCAAACACCATACGTAACAGAAAGAAATAATGATAGTAATTGGATCAAAGCAAAAGCAAGAGAGATAGAAAGGAGTGATAAGACACAAGCGGATCAGAGGAGACTCCCAGAGATAAAATGTGTTTCTACGTTGAATATAATGCTGCTTATAAATGTTATAAAATTTAATCCTAAATATGTTATTACGTATAAAATTTGTTATGACTCGAATGGTTGTAACAAAACTCTTTTCACGCGCCAATTATTTGAGAAAGTTTCAACTTTTAATAAAAAGAAATAATTATTATATATCAGAAGATTGTTTAGAATTTAGAAAAAATAATTGTATAAATTATGTGTGATATGTATATAATTGAGATCACTTAAATTAAATTATAATAAAATTATATATTATTTAATAATTTGTATGAAATTTTGTGTAAGTATATGTTATTACTTTTAAAATTTTAGGTGTTTAAAAGAAATTAAATAAGATAAGACTACATTTGTAACATATACTCCATTTTTTATACTGAAGTATAAACTTGTCATTTATATATTTTACATGATTGAATGCTCTCTCAACAAAAGAATAGTTTAAGTGAAAAGTTTAATTCTCCAGATATGATTAAACAAAAAATAATAATTAGTTATTTACTCGAATCAAGAAGACATCAAACAATTTTAAACGTAGTTAAAATGTTAAATTATTAGGGTTTGATTAGTAACGAGTGGTTTGAGTACAATGTAGCTTAAATACATATCATTAAAACCCTATAGAAGATATTAGTATACTTTGCTCTTGCCTTTTTATGAGTATTAGTTCAACAATCTTTTCTACGATCCTATGATCAAGAAAAAAAAAGCTTTGTAAAGGACTTAATTTGGAGAACTTGTTTGCCCTAAGTTGGCAGTTTATGTTTTCAGTTGTGAAACAAAGGTTAATTCTGTCTAGTTTAGAGACTTCCGACTAACATGGTATCAGAGCTTCATATCCACACAAAATGGGTAATAATGATATGTGTTTAAGTATAAGGGTAAGAAAGAAAGAACTCTCTATAACCATGGAACCCTCTTCAACCACTACCTCTTCAAATGAACTTGTTCGCCCTTCTTCCTCAATGTCTTTACCCAGATCCTGTAGTAGAAACCCTCTCTTCCAAAATAGAAAACCTTATGGGATACTCTTATGTCCCTAAGGATGCAAAAGTAATAGATATTGCTCCTCTTTGCTTAGTTCATATAATATTTAATATTATTATATAAAATAAAATTCATGTAATTTGGACAAATGTCACTTGTCACTAATATATATATGCATTTTTTTCCTTTTAAATTCCTGCTCATTTGATGCAAGTTTGTATTTAGTTATGTTGAGATTCGTGTCACTTATTTATGTTTTGAAATTTTATTAATTTGTGTTTAGATATGTTGAGATTGGTGGTTTCAAAACTTTATCTTGAAATTCCATCAATATTTGTAAAAATCAAATTCAAAATTCAATTATCTATTTAAATTTTTATTTTATATCTTATCTCTTTGAATTTTAGTAGAGAATATATTAGGGTTATTATTAATATAATATTATTATATAAAACACAGTCCATGCAAGTAAAGTTAATGTCATGTGTTACTCATATATGAGTTTTTTCCCTTCAAATTTTTACTCCTTTATTATAGTCTTATTTTCTATGTATTCAAAATTTATTTAAAAAAGTTCAAATCCAATTCAAATTTAAATTATATTTTATTTTAATTTATTTAAGTGATAAATTTAATTACTCTAATTTTTCATATTTTATATTAATTTAAATACCAATTAATTATTTACCTATTAATAAATGTAATTAATAAATATCATATATAATAGCATATTCAAATTTTTAGCAATTTTTAAATTAATTAAATATAAATTATAATTCAAATTTTATATTTTTATAGTTTACTTTGAAATATAAATACTTTAATAAACGTTTAATTTGAAATATTTTTAACTTTAATTAAATACTTCAAGTTTTATATTTTTATAGTTATTATTTTATTTTTTTTACATCTTGCTAGATACTAAATATATTAAATGATTCATGACAAAATTAATTTTTATGAGTTATTTATTTATTTCTCTTCTAAGATAAATAAATTAGAAGTGATTAAGCTTTTTTTTTTACATAAATTTGATTAAAGTTTTCTTATAAAAAATGTTAAAATTAATAACACATTATAATTTAAAAAATATATACATATCTAATATAACAAACTTGTGCATCATACGCATAATAAAATTAGTTTATAGAAAAAGAGTACTTTTACCAAAGGGATTTCTGATCTCCACCACCAGACCAGCTGTAAAAGACAACGCCCTGAATTAACTGAATTTGGAACCAACCTCTCAATGTTCCAGTAATTCGGGAAGCAAATTCTTTGAGAAACACTTGCAGATTTGCATTAGGTTTCATCATATAAAGATCAATCCAAGCTCCAAATTCATGAAGCGTATTTCCCCACCCAGAAGAAGGAAGTTCATCAAAAGTGAACCAATTACCTTAATTGAAACTCGAATTGAAATAAATATAGTTGTTCAAAAGGTTTTTCTCTTAAATGATGTAGAAAGTTTATAGTTGATTTGCATACTTCTCAACATGTTCAATAAAGTTCGGTTTTTTCTTTTTATTATATTATTTTGGTCTAGACATTTTCTGCACCCAATAACGGATGTGTAAATTTTGAAGATATTTTAAAAAATATTAAAAAAAAAAAGTAGAATGAAACTAGTAGAAGAATATAAAGAATATAAATAATGTACCACAAAAATAAAGAAGATAAAGAAAATGGAAGAAAGACTAAGAGACTTTTAGGAGAAAAACGAATTAAAAACATTTTAATTATTAGGTTATTTACATTTCGATAGTGTTTTTACAAGAAACAAATTTTATTTATTTAGTATAAGAAAATCACATATGAAATTTAAAAGAGAAAAGGTCAATAACCTTCGTAATTTTTTATATATAAATGAACAATTTTTTCTTTTGTTTTTTGTTTTTTATACAAAGATGATTGAAGGTTTGAAAATAAGAGTATAAGACAATATGTAAACTATTAAAACTCTTATTAGCCCATTTTTAATAACTTATAAAGTATCATACTCTGATTCAAATATCTTTATCAAGTGCCAACCTACGGTCTTATTTTCTGACATATTTGGAGAAACAAAATGTAGAGGGTGAAGAAAAACCACTACATTTATGTTGTATGTCATTTCTTTGTCATTAATATGGTAAGTATGAATATTGAATTCAAATTAAGATAAAAACTGGATAACCAACTGAGTTTGTTCATGGGCAGTAAATTTTGTTTCAGAATTCATTGGATCACCGGTTTTATTAACAGATAGGATGGGGATGGTGTGATTCAATTATATAATACAAATCCCATATAATGAATTCCCAGCCTTGCAATCTTTTACTATTCATAATTACAAATTAAGTTACTTGCGTAGTCAGCTAAAACCAGAAAGGGAAAGAAAAATGAAAAAAGAGGTTCCCAATCTATGGATGTAATTAATTAGAATGTTCTTCAATTTTCCTTCATAAAATCCAAATAAACTGCGCTTTGAGTTTGACTCACTCAAACTTTATTAACCTATATATCTGTTTAATATTATATACCATTCGCGAAAAAGAAAAGCATTGTTATTTAGAGTGAATTATCATTTGAGGATCTAAATTTGTATGATAAACTAATCAAGGATTAAACTTTTATTATTACCAATTAAGGACCTCAACCGTACAAAAAAATATTTTTATTAAAAAAAAGAAAAATATCCAATTTGACATATCAAAACAATTTATAATATGAGCAAAACACTTGGCATACATGACTTTAGAAAAATTCCTAATTGATTTCTATTATCAGTATATTCTTTTATTAAATTTAATCCTCAATTGGTATGTTTTAAAGCTAAAATCCTTAATTAGTTATTACAATAAAGTTGAGGTCCTTTTTTACAACACCCTTTTCTTATTTTCATAGTAAACATAGGGTCAATTGCATTTACTACCTCAATCTTTGGATTCAATCGCCAGTGTCCCTCTTTGTCTTTCAATTGAGGTATTTTACCCTTCAACTTAGTAAATTTTTGTTAATAACATCAAGTTTCATTGTTAGGTGTTTAAAACAACCAATTCTAACACATGCATATGCTAGTCACATGATTTAGAACCTTTTATTTTCACTCATCAACCAAAAATGATATAGAAAAATATTATCAAGGAAGCAAAATTAGATTTCTAAAACTTCATGAGTTGTAACTCTAAATTTGTTTCTCATGTATGTGAATAAACGGCACTGTCCGCAAATCAATCTTCATTTGAATGAAACTAAAAAGGGAAAGTTTTGTACCTTTATACATATTTCAAAGCCATTTATTTGAGTTTTGTACAATATACATATTTCAAAGTCAAATATGCTTTTCGAACTTTAAAACTATAACGAGGCGTTGTTTGAAAAAGAAAATTACTTAAAAGGGTTTTTGGCTCGATGACATTATAATTCACCTTACAAATCAAATTAACAAAATTTAATTAACCCTTAAAATGTTTCTATCCAAAAAAATCACTGCCTACTGCCTTTGTCATCTCTGTTTATTACTTTATTATTTGTTTATTTTTACTTTATTATTTGTTTATTTTTTGCCTTGAAAATGGTATTTGGTTGGATGATCATGAAAGGGATATTGGCCCACTTCATTCAGTGCAAATATACGTATGCAACACAGACTGTAAAAGGGTTGGATGCAGCCTTTAATTAGAACAGGATATAGGCCACACACGTTTCATAAATGGGCTCCACCTAAATATATCTCCGCAATTGCTGCAAAGATAGACTCAGATCGATGAACGTGATCACCACTCCATGTCTTTCTTTTTAGACGGTCAGAAACATTATATGAGCAAGTCTCACTACCTTGAAAAAGAGACAAAGAAAGAGAAAGAGAGTAAGATAGAGAAAATTAAAATTAAAAATAAAAGGTTTGTGAAAGAATAACAATTAAATTAAAATAAACTTGTAGGGATGTTTACCGTTAAGGAGTAATTATGATCGTACGATAATAATTATTTTGCTGCAGTTATTTTGTGTGGTTATAACTAAATGAATATGACTCAGCCATTCATTTTTACTAAAATCAGATACTAGTTTGCGATTGTTGAAAAGGTCTTCTCCCATCATTTTCTCATCAAGGCTTTTCCCATAATAATTTATGTGCAACTTCATTCCCTGCCCTAGGTCTAGGTATCCGAGACAGCTCTCACAAGCAAAGGTTTGAACAAGCATTAATTCCGTATATATCGATTAGAAAAAAGACCCATGCCGTTTCTGTTTACCAAGCTTCGTTGAAGGCCTGCTAAGTCATCCTTGTCACTCCCTTCCACTTGTACATCCTCAAAACCATGCCCGGCACAAATGATAATCGCCGCCCTAAGCTTTTGTTTGTTTGGAAGGAAACGAGGAAGAGAGATTTAGAAAAGCGATAAATAAAAAAGAAATAAAGAAGTTTTTTTTGTTTGGTTTGAGGAAAAATAAAGATAAAAAATAATGAGTTTTATAATCTTTTCATTTCTTTCTTAAAATGAGAAGAAATAGATAAAGGTGAAAATTTGATTAAGATATCATTTTTTTTGTTGTTTTATAAATAAATAAATATGGATAAATATGTATTTATAACAAAATTTAATTTTTTTTCTTTCTTAATTCTTTTAATCTAAACAATTTAAAAATTTACTCATTTTCTACTATATTTCTCTTCTCCCTATTTCTTTCTATACTCTATTTCTCTCCTAATCCAAACAAAGCCTAAGAGCAATATCCTCATAACATATATGGCACATTTGAGGATATGATTTTTTTTTTAAATAGACTAATTTTCTTTGGGTATTGTTGTGACTGCTTAATGCAAATGGCTCTCTCAATAAGTATGGACTCCAAGATTAGAACTTGCATCCTTACCTTGAAAATAATATCTGTTTATCACTGCACCCAACACTTATTAGTATATAAAATATGATATTGTTAAAATATAATATATAATATTAATATAAAAACATTTTAAAATTTTAAAATAAAACACAAATATTAACACAACAATTATGTTTAAAATGTAAATACTACTATATAGTTATTCTTATACAAATTCTCATGACAATTTGAAAAAGGAAATGATTATTTTCAAATTTATTATTAATTATTATAAATATAATTAAAATTATCATTTATTTCATTTTTATATTATATCTGAGTGGAAGCATATCTTGTGAGAGGAATAATTTATTATGAGAGTGAAAAGAGCAAATCTTAACCATTGAATCATCCATGTATAATCAAGATTAAAATATAAAGTCATGTGACTTTTTTAAGTAGTCATATAATCTTTAAGTAATATTTAATCTTGATCATACATAAATAATCTAATAATTAAAATTTATTCCCTTCACTCTCATAATATATCAATATTCTCACTAAATATCTCACATATGATGGTATGCTAAAAGATATTTAATACGAATGCAAGTCCGACGCTAGCCATTTTCAGAATTCGAGATTCTTACCCCCACCTCCCTTAGGCGTAACCAGATCCGCAAGGCCACACTATGACACTACCCTATCGTCAAGGTTTTGCTACTTTTAACTAAAATATTAATTTTTATATTAAAATAATAATATAAATAATATTAAAAAATAACATTTTTTATTTATAAAAGTACTTGCGGTTAGGTATACTTATAAGGGGTACTATAAAATTCCCCGGATCCACATTCAGTTTATGAGGCAGTAACGCAAGGTTCTGCCATTTTACCTCCGAAGACTGATTTCCTCCGTGAACTGGTGCAGGCAAGCGTTGTTGGAGTTGTTGCCATAATCTATAAGTATTTAGCATCATCCCAAGAACCCCAAAAGGGTTTGACAGGTTTCCCTTGCCAGGCACAGTTTAGGTTATGCCAAATTTTGTACGTACAGTGCCACACACCCCAACGTTAATTAACTCCTCTTGCTCCCCCACGTCTGCATCAACGCAGAGAAGCAATCTATACAAGTAGCTCACCCCACAAGGCCACAATCATAGAAACATCCAAACCTGAATATTACCACGGCTCACTCATATAACCTCAGAAACGAGCATAAAATGTGGAGTGCGGTTTCTTCTTATTTTTTAGTGATTACAAGCTAGTTTTTATCTTTTGAGTAGTACTACTTACCTAGCATATAATTAAAAATTCATAATTGGTTTGTAAGTTATGGATTTGATAATTAGTTAATCGTCTAATTAAGTACGTAAAGCATGATGACTCATGGGAATTGATTCTTCTAAATACATGTACCATAAAAAGAATTTAGTCCTAATTAGGGATGGGTCCAGGAATCAACTATTGAGGAAGCTAAAATTATAAAAATCAAGAATCAAGATATTTAAGTAAAAGTTTGTAAGTTCAAAATTTAAATATATTATACATTTATCAAAGTTGGACACGACATCTTTTCATATTATAAAATTCATCAATGATTGAATTTATGTCAAACTTTTTCAACAATCTTATTTCAATATAAGTGGCTAAACAATCAACTAAAAAATCATCGTTTATATTATTTTTTAGCCTATTTTTTTTACAATATTCACAACTTCTACCCCCAGCAACAACAAATTCCAAAAAGAAAAAAAGACTAAGAAATCAATTTTGGTTTTACTGGTGTGAGTGGGGTTGCAGCAAACTGTTTTTGAACTTTTATCTCTTTAACCTAAATTTATTTTTTACTCTTTGATAAAATCTCACTTGTAACAATTAGACTAGTTCATAATTTATTAGCCCAATTAATTACTTAAATTATAATCATAATATGAGCCAACAAAAGATAATGGCTACATGGAGTTGAGGACCTTTTGTCTTCTTAACTGAAACTGTACTATACATATGTTAAAAAATTATTAAAAATTTGGGGGGCAAGGGCTACTACTGGATCCTCCCTAAATCCGTTTTTTATCTTGATTGACGTAAAAATTGACTTGACAATGTTGTTACAATATAACCAAAAAAATTAATAAACATTATACTTTAGCATATAAAAATTGATAATTGGTCTGTAAGTTATGATTAGCATTCCTCTTTTATTTTCCATTGTTTTAGAAATGGAATAGAAAAAGTTGGAATGAAAATTGCAAACTCTTATAATTAGTTTATCGTCTAATTAAGTACTTGAAGAATTAACATTTATGAGAATTGATTTTTTTAAATATACTAAGTGTATTTTTAAGATGGTCTAAAAGTAAATTTAGTTTCAATTCACGTAAAAGTTAGTCTAACAATATCCTCACAATATAACAAAAAAAAAACTAATAAACATTATATATTAGCATATAAAAATTGATAATTGTTTTGTAAGTTATGATTAGCATTCGTTTTTTATTTTCTTTCGCTTTAGCAATGGAATAGCAAAAGTTGGAATGAAAATTGCAAACTCTTTTAAGAATAATAATCCAAATTATAAATAACTATTAATATAGGTAAATTTGATTAATATATATTATTTATATATATGAACAATTATGCATAATTTGTTCTTAGATTCTTGTGGATCACTACTTTCCTTATTTTAAGTATGGAAAAATCAAACAACTTTCTCCTTCTTCTTTTTTTCGGCTAATCGTACAAAACCATGTTTTTATATAGTTAAAAGCAGTGCCTGCCTTATTACCAAAAAAAATAAATAAAAAATCAGTGCCTGCCTTGTCAATTGGAGTAACTACTTAATTTTGTTTTACAGCAACATTGTGCGACAACTTTCTCTTCTGCATGCCTCAGCCTGATTCAGTAAGATGTCAACAAAGCCACCAAGTCAGCTGTTCTGAAAATATTATTTTTGTGATTCTTTCAAAACACCCACGATAAGATAGATGAGAGCAGATTCTTCCGCACTTGAGTTTAATTCTTATTTTTAAATGCTTATTTAGAATTAAAAGTACTTCTTAGAAAAAAGTTTATACTTTTAAACATACTTAACAAATCTGAATAATTTATTTTCAATTTATTTTTTCTTAGAAAAAGAATAAAATATATAAAATGAAATTTTTAAAGAATTCTTATTAAACTATTTAAATTTATAAAATAATTTAAATTATCTTTATTATATATTTAATTTGTGGATGTAAAGTGATTTGAGAATATTTTCTACTCACTCTTTTTTTTTCACATTTCTTCAACCTTTTTTGCTTTATTAAATGTTTACTTTTTATACGTATTTAATACAATCAAACATATTTAAAACAAAAGCACAAATAACCTCTGAGACCAACTGGGGGCATCCAAAGATATGGGACCCAATTCAGTGAATAAATGTCTGATTCCTGCATAAAGCCACGTGTACGGTCAATATGGCCCAGCATAGTGCAGAGCCAGCTAGAGTAGCAGGAAGGTGGTACCATTGCCTTTGGGGAACATGCCGAGTCAGCTTTTCATTTATTGTTTTTAACGTTTTATTTCCAAGGAAAATTAAAAGAACTCAAATTTTCCTCCCTACCAAACAACAGTTCCAAAACTCCAGGTTTGATGGGTTTCTGACACGTGTACTCCAAATCCACGGGGTTTCAAGTTGCTGCTCCCTGTTCACAAAACAAGTCGGAAATTTGAGAGACATGGGAGAGTTTTGTTTCTTTTAATGAAACACACAGATTTTGCAGAAAAGATGTAGAGAGAAAGACTGGGTGGGGAATTGAGAGAATAAGGGTGCCATTCTCCTTTTTCAATTTTCTGTGTGTTCATAACTATTGAAGAGGGGGACCATTTAGTTTTCGGAGGAAGCAATTTAGGTTGTGGACCTCGTATTATATGAATTTGAAATCAACTTTAGATAGAATCTGAGATACCTAGGATTTACTTACACATACCAAAGCATCAAAAGGTTGCTCATCGAGGGGGTTTCATGATCTAATCATATTTTTTTGAAGGAAACAAAGGAAATTTTGCCAAATCATGATTTCGTGGTGGCACACTTGACCAATTATTACATTCAACCTTGTCGTGCTTGGGAATGCATTCTTTTTACAAGATTGGTTATTATCTTTATAAAAGAAAATGGTTTAAATGCTCACTGATCGGCTTTAATTCGATTGCGGCCAAACACACTGCTCACTCATCACCAAACTTACTGATAGGTGGCCAAACTCCTCAAGACATGGTAACTCGATTTAATTGTCGTTGATGCCTTGCCAAATGATTAGCACACAGTGATTGTTGGCAAAACCCTCTTTAACCCATTTGTTAATTGTTACTATATCCCTATTCTGTTTTATTTTGCTGCTATGAAGTGGTTCCAATATATATTTATATTTGTATTTGGATGCTCTCCTGTACCAAGATCATACAGTTAGGTGAGAGAAAGAGAGAAACATATTTTAATATCAAGTGTTAGAGTACAACATTAATTATGTTAATTAGAGTAAGTTAACGGTATTTTTTGCGTAAAGGAATGTGAATGTAGAGTTGACAAAAAAACATAGTGACAGAGAATATTTGAACCTAAATGGTTACTTGTGTTGTCACTTGTGAACTTATTTTTCAAAATTTTATGTATTATTTATTTTTATTAATAAATATTATTTAATTTTAACCAATGACTCATTGATTAAATTGGTGATCTATTAATCTAATGCCCTAACCAAATCAATGACATGTCCAAGTTTTATAACACTGCATCACAGCAAACAAATCCAGGCTATAGTAGTCACCTACAAATTTATCCACCCCATTTTATGGAAATTTGATGTTAGAAAGAAATACGGATGTAAAACCACGCAATTAGAATTCACAAATATAATAATTGATAATAAATATATACAAAGAAAAGATAAAGAGTATTTTTTATATAGCATTTAAATGCCTAAATCTATTAAAAAATCATAAATTCTTCATATTCTTCTTTTATTTATGAATTCAAATAGTTCAATTGAACGTGATTAAGTATGAGACCATAATTATTGAATTTGAAGTGGATACATTATCTCTGGTTAATGATCACCTTTAATATTTTATTAATGGTTATTATTTTGGTAATTATCTTTTTTTTTAAGTATTAATACTCAGAGTGAATTATCAAGTATTTATTGATTACTAATTATATTAATAAATTTTTAAACATTTCTAATAAAATTAATAGTTAATAAATGTTTGACAACTCACATTAGATAATAAATCTATAAAAGTACCATAATAATTCCCTCAATGAATGGAAAACATAACTGTGACCATTGTATCTCCAATCGCATATGTTTAATTAGGACATTGCAAGTAGATTGTTAGTTTTTATGTGGTTAAAAAGTTTCACACTAAGTAAATAAATGATAATGTTATCACAGCAACATTAAAAGAGACAACAAATATACAAAAATTACTAGTTATTTTACCCATGCCTAGCACAAATTATTTTCTGTTTGATATTTGTCATTTTTATTAAAAATTTATTTGTCTCTTTATTTTTGTTAATGTATAATTATTATTTTAGATATGTTAAATTTAAAAAATGTCTTATTTTTTAATAAAAATTGTTAAAAATATATGAAGAGAATGTTAAAAAAAATCAAATCTATTATTTCATTTTTTTTCTTTTAAAAGTTAATTAATTTACATATGTAATATAGAATGTAGATAGTTAATAATATCACTAATTCCTTCTAAAACAATTTTAAGAGAGAGGGAGAGATTATATTAGATTACATGTTGTTTTTTTTCCGAGGATGATTACTGGGCTCTCCTTCTTCAGGGCTTGGATAAGATCGAGATGATACCTGCAAAAGACACTTTGATGCCTTTCTCAGTTTTCCCACTCTATTTCCAATATACAAGAATCTACAATTTTGGTTGAACATACATGCTTTCAGTTTTACATTACCATTTATACTATTGGTCAGACAAGCTCTCTGATGGCTCTCAAATCATAGTTAGGGAGCAGAGTCGCGGCAACTGCTGGAGTCTCTGACTCGAACGGTGTTGTAGGTCTGAGATAGTCAATGTCAGTCATTACATCACGTAACTGTTATCTCATGGGTGTTGAAGAGAATTCGGGCTTGAGGGTGTTCTAAGCCTCATTTGAAATCTTTTAGGCCCAAGGTGGAGGCTCTTGGCACAAGCCCCCCCAAACCCAATTTCTCGTTTATTTGAGAATTTAGGGTTTCGGGCCTAGGTTGGGTATTCGGGCCCAAGGTGGAGGCTCCTAGCACAAGCCCTCCAAACCCAATTGCTCGGTTATTTGAGAATTTAGGGTTTTGGGCCTAGGTTGGATATTCAGGCCCAAAGAGAGGAAACCCTTCCTGTGCTCCTGTGGTGCTTTTTCAAAATTATGGATGATGAGCCAGCATTTGGTATTGATTGGGATGTGAAAGGTTATCTTGCCTACTTCGGTTGGACACGTGTTGGCCCAAGGATTTAAATTTGCACGGTCTTGATAGACGTGCTTGTTTTGCGCGTCTCGAGGTGAAATAGACGTTTCGCGTCCTGGCTTGGCTTTCTCATCATTGGTTTTGGTATCACAGTATGCATACCCTTTGAAAAACCAACTTTCCTTTCTTTGAGCGGTTCTTGAAGTGTTGCTTCCTCTAATCTTTCAATTCAAAAATTGTTTTTCGTCACCGGTGTGTGTTTCAGGTAATTTTCCTTCTTCCTCGCTTTCGTTTTCTTTGCTTTTGGGGATGGCATACGACGATGCTGGTGACTGTGTAGAAGGGGTAGCTGAAACTCGTGCTGGCAAGCTCGATTGGGTAGAACCCCTTGTGACCTCCATTCCATCCTCTATTACCCGTTGAATGAAGATGTGAAACGACCTGAAGTGTCCAAATGGCTTCCTAGGACCCGGGTTGGAAACATCTGAGGTTTAATATAGAGGATGCAAAGCTTAGGAGCGTGTTTGTGGGTAGTCACGCTGGGACAAAGACGATTTTTTTAATATTTACGAGTATTTCTTTACCCGGTTGGAGATTAGGTTGCCTTTTACCAACTTTCAGATCAATATTTTGAATGAGCTTAGGGCGGCTCCTTCACAACTCCATCCTAATGCCTGTGCTTTTGTTCAAGGTTTTGAGTTGGTGTGTTTGGAGCTAGGGGAAGCTCCTACTGTGGATGTATTTTTTTTTATTTTTTCTTGGTGTGGGGTCCGAGACTGGATAAGTGTAGTGCTTCATGGATTTCTTTCTCCGCTAGGGCCGAATGAAGATTTATGACGTTGTTTGAAGAATCTTTCAAGAACTTAAAAGGACGGCTTTTCAGGATATAAGGGATTTCTCGAGGGCTTCCCTTTTTCAAAAATGCCGACTCTAGCGACAAATTTTCGTTATATTGGTCTCCTCAATGGAGGACCATGGAGGATCCTGGGTTGGCTGGTCTGGCTTTTGAAAAAGTGACGAAGGAAAGTTTTACCTTTTCCCACAGGCGGCGTCAATGTTCTTTTCTGAGGATGATTACTGGACTCTCCTTCTTCAGGGCTTGGATAAGACCGAGATGGTACCTACAAAAGGCTCTCCGATGCCTTTGCCAATTTTCCAATATAGAAGAATCCAAGGTTTTGGTTGAACATACCTGCTTTCAGTTTTACGTTACCATTTATACTATTGGTCTGACAAGCTCTCTGATGGCTCTCAAATCATAGTTATGGAGTTAAGTTGCGACAGCCACTGGAGTCTCTGACTCAACGGCGTTGCAGGTCTGAGATAGTCAATGTTAGTCATTACATCACATAGTTGTTATCTTATGGGTGTTGAAGAAAATTCGGACTTGAAGGTGTTCTGGGGCTCATTTGAAATCTTTTGGGCCAAGGTGGAGGCTCTTGGCACACATGTGGATAGAAAAGTTTTGATATTCCACATATTTAAAAGATAAACATAATTGTGTAAAAGTAATTATGAATTTTTGGTTTATAAAATTACTCGTAAATAAATTCAACATTCTCTTACTTGCTCGGATAATCACACAAAACATTATATTTTCAACACTTGGATTAATGAAAAACATTTTATTTTAAAAAAATTATTATTAAATGAAGTAAGTGATAAGTGTTAGGTACTAGAATGACGAAATAATGCCTCACAACTAAAATAAGAGATGATAAAAGAGGAACTGAACACACAATATTTAACGTGGAAAACCCTCAACAAATAGGGAAAAAACCACGGGGCAAGACTAGAAAAATTTTACTATGGGAAGAAATTATAACACCTCTCTCTAAATACTAGGAGAGAACAACCTCACAAAGAATATAAGAAAAATATATATGAGAGGAAGAGAAGATTTTGGGATGAATTAAACCATCCCCTTAAGCCTCCTTTTATAACCCCCAAAGGACAATCCATTGAATGAATTGCCCGATGTAATACTTACAATTCTCCCACTTGAAGATTTGATTAAACCAATCATATCTTCACACTACTCTTTCCGTCTTGCCATTCAATGTTGCTTACGTTGCTAATAGGTCATAGGAAGATCGACACCAAATAAACTTGTCAGCATTGATCAGGTTTGTCATCACATCTGCTAGGTTGTCTTTGGTGTGAATCTTCTGCATATCCACACTTCCTTCTTCTACTACTTCTCGAACGAAGTGATACTGGATACCTATGTGCTTTGTCTTGGAATGAAAGGCTGGATTCCTTGCAATGTGCAAGGCACTCTGACTGTTACAATACACAGTAGTTCTCTCTTGCTTGTGCCCGAGTTCCTCCATTAACCTTTGTATCCATATAGCTTCCTTGCAAGCTTTGGTAGCTACCATGTACTCAGCTTCTGTAGTAGACAAAGCTACAACAGTCTGTAACTTAGATAACCAGCTTACCGCGTCTCCTGCAAGTGTAAACACATAGCCAGTAGTAGATTTTCTTTTATCAAGATCACCTGCAAAATCTGAATCAACATAACCTCTGACAACAAATTCTGATCCTCTAAAACATAATGCAACATCTGAGGTTCCTTTAATGTATCGTAGGATCCTCTTAACAACATTCCAATGCTCTCTACCAGGATTTGCCATAAGCCGACTGACTGCTCCCACTGCTTGTGCAATGTCTGGTCTTGTACATATCATAGCATACATAAGGCTTCCCATCACTAATGCATACGATACTCAAGACATTTCCATCCTCTCCGCTTCATTGCTAGGACTCATACCTGAGGATAATTTACAATTGACAGGAAGTGGGATAGATATTGGCTTATAGTCTTGCATGTTGAAGCGTCACAAGACCTTCCTTAGATAATTCTTTTGAGAAAGCCAAATCTTCCTATCTTTTCTATCTCAGTTAATTTGCATCCCTAAAATCTTGTTTGCAGATACCAAGTCATTCATATCGAACTCCCTAGCCAACTGTGCCTTCAATTCTTGGATTTGATCTTTGTTGGGGCCTACTACCAACATGTCATCCACATACAACAGCAAAATGATGAAATCATTATCATCAAACTTCTTATAGTACGTACAATGGTCTGAACTCAGTCTGTTGTATTCAATGCTAATTATGAAGGAATCAAATCTCTTGTACCAACTTCTGGGTGCCTGCTTTAGACCGTACAGAGATTTGGTCAACCTGCAAACCAAGTTTTCTTTTCCTTGTTATTTAAAACCTTCTGGTTGGAGCATATAAATTTCTTCTTTAAACTCTCCATGAAGGAAAGCTGTCTTTACATCTAGCTGTTCAAGATGTAAATCAAATGCAGCACACATCGCTAACACTACTCTGATAGTAGTAAGTCGAACCACTGGAGAAAATATCTCATTGAAATCAATGCCTTCTTTCTGAGCATATCCTTTTACCACTAATCTAGCACGGTACCATTCCACTTGATCATTACCATCTCGTTTGATCTTGAATACCCATTTGTTTCCGATGGCTTTCCGACCCTTTGAAAGTTCAACAAGTTCCCATGTTTTGTTTCTATGTAAGACTTCCATTTCTTCCTGCATTGCTATCATCCACAGAGAAGCATCTGAACTGCTCAAAGCCTCTTGAAAGGTTGACGGTTCACCTTCTTCAGTTAGGAGACAGTATGCATCATGGCTTGCCATAACATAGTCTGAGTGCCATGATAATATTCTGAATTGGCGTGACGATCGCCGAACTTCTTCACCATTGACCTCATTTGGTTCTTGTTTCTCATGCTCTGGTTCTGCTTTAGAAGAATCATCTTCTCAAGAATTTCTCTCCATTTGCACTGTAACAGTCTCTTTTGAAGTGCTGTCATTTGTCTGCTCACTTTGTAGTTCATTTTCTGCAAAAACTACATTTCTGCTGACAACAAGCTTGCAGGCAGTGAGATCTCACAGGCGATACCCCTTAACACTATCAGCATAACCCAAGAATATACATTTCCTGGATTTTGGATCCAACTTTGTTCTTTCTTGGGAGTTGTACATCACGTACACAGGATATCCGAATACATGTAGAGAAGAATAATTAGCTGGCTTTCCATTCCACATCTCCATAGGTGTCTTCAAACCAATCGTCGTTGATGGTGATCGATTGATCACACAACAAGCGGTTTTGACTGCTTCTGCCTAAAAAGATTTGGCCAATGACGCTGTTCTCAATATTGTACATATTCCATACACTAGAAATCCAGTACACGTTAATAATCACTGCTAAAGTATATAACCACACGTATGAATAGTAACCTATTGTGAATAGTATCATACAACTGAATAGTGGTATATACTAAAACAGTGACGTAGCCCGTAAATAGTGCACCAGGTAAGTTCCCAGGAAAGAGAGGTGGGTCACTAATAGATGCACTTAAATACAAGTCTTTCCTAGCCAGAACTTTCCTAAACACTTTTACGCTACCACACTTTATTTCCAGCAGCAAGAATAATTCTTTTATGATGTGGAAGATCAGACAATACTGCAATCACAGAGCATCCTAAGAACCAACATTTTCCCAGCTTACTGCAGCGGACCACGAACCAATGGCTCTGATACCACTGTTAAGTACTAGAGTGACGAAATAGTGTCTCACAACTAAAATAAGATATGAGAAAAGAGGAACTGAACACACAATATTTAACGTAGAAAACCCTCAACGAATAAGGGGAAAAATCACGGGGTAAGACTAGAAGAATTTCACTATAGGAAGAAATTACAACATCTCTCTCTAAATACTAGGAGAGAACAACCTCACAAAGAATACAAGAAAAATATATAAGAAATGAAGAAAAAATTTTGGGATGAATTAAATCATCTCCTTAAGCCTCCTTTTATAACCCCCAAAGGACAATCCATTCAATGGATTGCCAGATGTGAGACTTACAATAAGTCTAAAATGAAAGCAATTATTGATCCCCTCACACCTAGATATATCTATACTATACGTATTTAGAATCAAATGGTCAAAATTACGATTTTTATTTTATTTTTCTGGTTTCCTAAGGATATCCTCCACGTAATTGGATATAAAAGTAATCTCTTTTCAGACTAATAAGAGTAATGTGTAGAGCTCTCTACAAATTGGCATATCAGGAATTAAATCATTATCATTCTTTAAGATTCAAATAATTGCTACCACTGTGACGAGCCAATGATGAGTGAAAATTACGTTTACTTGGAGCTATCTAGTGATACCAAATTATTATGTTCTTCTATGTGACTATGTCTATGACTGGCTTCAAATTTGATTTCAAGCAGAAGAAAAGGTTGAAGGTTAAAGAGTTAGAATTAAATCACGGAAGAATAAGGAAAATAAATTAAAAACGAGAAGGAAAAGAAATTGGCAATGGTAGGTTTCGTGCCATAACTATTTCTGTTGATAAAATTTATTATACATACTAGATTACCAACAGCTAGCTCTCATAGCATTCAAATGAAGTCATGAGGTAAAGCTTTGATTGATTAAATAAGTAGATTAATATGCCACGGAAAGATGCTTACGATTTCTCTTATTTTATATAAGATGACTATCAATATGATTCATTCAAAACTTCCCAGTCTAAGACCTGTAAGATACATGTTTACAATATGACGATGATGTTAATTTGATCAAAATTACATTTACAAAGTATTTTTTTTTAATGATATGAGATTATCAAGTTCTACAAAGATGCTTTGAATGCGAAACAAGGAGAGAAAAAGAAAAAGTTGGTGAGCATAAAAATCTAGGAAGAACAAGTGGCAGAAGGAAAAACATGAGTTGAGCTCAACCACAAATGTCACACCAATCATTCTTAGTAGAAACCTGGAGAGAAGAGAAAAAAGGAGGCAGAACAAATTCTCTAGAAAGTAGCAAGAAAGATGAGACAAAGTATAAGATGTTCCATCAAGCTGAGTCAAGATGGGGTCCTTCGAAAAGGGAGAGTCCTCCAATTGTCTAACTAAACTCATGAAAGGAATTCAGGCCCTGAAATTGCTCATCTTTGATGTAGTGGTGGATCTGACTCTTATATACATGGCATCCTTTTGCAGACCTCATCAACTTGTCCCTTCTTTTTGGCAGTCCCCTCAATTATTTTGAGCACTTAACCATCTGTACATCAACGTTCATAGAAGGATTTCTAAGCAAAATGTTGTGGGATTTGATGGCCAGGATATAGTTAAATTTCCACACTTCTTCTAATAAAAGGCCCCACACACCCACCTTGCTATTTTTTTTAGACAAGGATTTTCCTCTCTATCCTTTTTCTTTTCTTTTTCATTTGTCAAGGATCTTGTCATTTGGTTAGGTTCTATTGAAGTTTTTCTATCTCTAGAACAAAATGATTCTTGATGTCAAATATTAAATCTGTGGTGAAGTGATATAAAATTCTCGCATACTAAAAAATAATGACAAATTTTTATTAATTTAAAACTATATGTAAAACTTTTAAAAAGGATCATATATTTGTTGCTCACGAAAGAAAAGAAAAAAATTCCTATTTACATCACATTAATGTTCACAAAAGCAAGGGCCAAAAACTAATAACTTGTTTGGTTTGGATTTTTCCAAACGCAAACTGACTTTTACATAATTTCCAACACACCCACACATATCCCAACTCAAGGGAAAAAAATCCTCCTTCTCCTGATCACCTGGGCATTCAGGAGAATCTAATACAAACAGGTTCTAATGTAGGAAAAGAAATGATAGACTAAATTACAATTAAAGTGTCTAGCCGGGATTCCATTATGGAATCAAACAATTCTTAAAGAGATTTGGTGCCATCTTAGTTCACTTGTAAACTCTGTAAATGTCATCTTACTATTTCCAAAATAATACTAACGTGAAGTTTAATGATACGATTGTAATAGTAATTAGTAATTAGTTAGTAGTTAATCAAATGCTTAGTTAATGTCAAGTAATTAATTAGCTATTGTACAAATAGAGTCAAATAAAACATATTATTCATTAGTGAATTATATTATGGAATGACATTGTTCATTGTTGACTTGTAGACAAAATTTTACTCATAAATCCCATTAACTAAAAGTACATGCTTAAAAGGTAAAACTATCCATGGAGCATAGGAATTGATAAGTTTTCTAATCATACAATTGTTCGAAAAACAGCTGCTGGCGTATGCTTCTTATGAAAACAGAGTTTTTGTATGCTTCCGGTCAAACATAAGTCCAAGTATCATATCAATGCCCTGGTTGTTACTGCCTATTGTGAGCTCTTGAAGCATAATATTATTATTCACTCCATCTCCACAACCCACTTTGCAGTCCTAGAACTACCTCAGATCAGAAGAAACAAAACAATAACAATTGCCAATGCTCTTGATCAGTGTTTTAAAGTGTTTTAAATTGTAGTTGTAGTTGCGGTTGCAGTTATATTGCGATTGTATAAATTGCGAATAATTGCAAGGAAATGCACCCGCAATCAAAGATATTTAAAATTGCAATATTGGGACTGCAATTGTAGTTGCGGACCGCAATTTAAAACCTTGCTCCTGATGTATATATATGAAAGGGTTCTTCTTACTTCTTCCATCTATGTGGATTCCAAATGAATGAGTTGTCTTCGAAAGTGACTCAGTAGAGAAACAATAGCAATTATTAATGCAGTTGAGAATTGTCCCTGGGGTTTGGGGAGCTGACACTTGAAGCTGTGAAAGGAAGAAGAGAACTGTTTCACCAATTAAAAAAAAAAATGGAAGAAGAGAACTATTTTCAATGGCTTTTCTAATGGGATAATCATAAAAATCATAAAACCATGCCTATTTACTAATTACTAGATTGGCCCAATAAGGGTTTTCTTCTATGAGCTATAAATGGTTTCAGAAAAGCCAATGAAGGGCCTGTAAGGCTTTATTGGTGGCCCAAAAATATATAAAATGGGGTCTGACACGAGCTCTTCTCCTACATTTATTTGTAATCTAACCCAGGAAATATTTGTCTACATCTTGATCAGGAGCCTATTGTAATATCTATGTAATCAATCCTTTTAATATATACTGCATAATCTCAGGTTGAAGAAGTATACTTCAGAGTTTTTGTTGCAATTATCGGAGCACTTCAATTTCGAGTAATAATTAAGATATAGCATGACTTTCTCTGAGATATCAACACGTTTAGTAAAGTTTGAGACGGGTAATGTAGTATTTACCTGGAAGGAGATCATGTGCTAAGAGGATAAAGAACCGAGTATTTACTGGTGCTACAGAATAATTTAATTTCTCTAAAATTAATGAAATATTATTTACATTATATTCTCTTTTCAATCTAAGTTTTGGGACGGGAGACTAATTTATTTTTGTGAGGGAAAATAAAGTTTTATATTAGCTTGTTATATTTGATGTTAATATAAACTATACTTAGCCAGATTTAAATGATTCTCGTTGGGAAAATTTATGGGTTGGCCTGTTGTATTGTCCAATTTTCAATAAACAAAAAATTATTTCTGTTGATTTTAAATTTTGAAAAAAGAAAACAGTTTTGACACCAATAATAATATTTGTAGTACCTAACAAAATTGCAAATGGAAATTTTTACTGTATTATGGCCCATAGATTTGAAACTCCTTTTGAAATGGCTTGACATTAAAAGAGTGTAATGAATAGAAAACAAGAACGAAAAGACGAAAAGTAAAAGGATTTAATATATATATATATATATAAAAGATATGAATGAAATTTTGTTTTTCATGGCAATCAATATATATATATATATATATATATATATATATATAAATGGGTGCGGGAAAGGCGGAAGAGTGAAAGAAAGAAAGAAAGAAAGATCACAAGGGAGAGTAGGATGCAGACGGACTGCTTACATAATTAAAACATGTAGATGCAAAAGTAAAGTAAATAAATTAAAGAACAACCGGAGCGGCGGTAGTCCGCACAGGACCGGCGAAGAGATGAAGAAGAAGAACTTTTATTAAAAAGAAAGAAAGCTTACAAGAGTATCTCAGGGGCAGAGCTCCTCTCTCTAGACTCTCTCTCTAAGTTGGGTAAACAAAAGGATGCCTTCCAACATGGACGGGCAGAGCCTTAAATAGAAAATAAAAGTTTACTATTACAACAGTACAGGTAACATGACCGGAACTATTCTAATAGTTAAAATGCTACAGTAACTGCTACAGGATTTTTGAACAGTGACTGTAGATGAGTTTGTCGTTTGTCTGACTCAGCAGTCTTCGTCAAGGTTGATGCCGAAACAGTCATCTTCGTTCTGGTAGAAGGCTGATGACCCTGCTGAAGAAGTTGGAGAAGTTGGTAGGCTTGATTGCTTCTTTGGAGCTTGTTTGACAGAAGAACCAGGTGCCTGTTTGTCTTTGTTCTGTCTTATCAGTTGGAGGATATCTTGAAGATTTTTCTCAAGGCTATCCTGAGAGCTTGATGCAGCAATAGCAGTAGTGATTGCAGCACGATGGTTGAGAAATTGGCAAGTTTCTGGGTTTGCAGGAGCAAGCCAATTTTTGTTGTCTTGGAACCAGGCTAAAACCTTGTTTGAGTCGGCTCTTGAAGTATCAAATTGCGCCCACCATTTAACAAAGGCTTGTTTTTGGAGGACAGGGAGTTGGTGAATGTTTTCATGAGCACCATATTTGTATTGCCATGAAAATACCCAAGAAAGGGAAAGTTTACTGAAGAAATGTAATTCGACTGGAAAAGGGTTTTTTACCAGATGAATCCTTCTTTGAAAAGTTTGGAAGCCATCAGCGACAAGAGGTGGGAGGATTTGTTTAGTTGGTCCGAAGTAATCCCACCATTGGATGAACCACATCGGAAAAATATATTTAACATTGTTTTTAAAATAAATAAGCCATGAATGGCGGTTGGTTTTATTTTGAAGCCAGAAGACATTAGTCCAGGCTAGTTGATAGTCCCAATAATTAAAACCAATAGGGTTAAAATTTTGAGAAAATTTTGTGATTGCATTTGGGTCTTTCCCATAATTGAGAGGAGAAAGGACCTTTAAAATCTGAATAGTTGAATGGGTGATGGTTTTTGGATCTTTAGGATCTTTGTGGTGTTTGATGGAGACGGAATCTGTGTCTACAAGGATAAATTCATAAAATTGTCGGGTTTTGGAATTTGAAATTGGTTTAAAATGAAAATCAGGGGGGAAGATTTTGGAGGGAACTTTGTAGGGATTGTTATCCCAAAATTCAGGTTCCATTTGGATAGTTGGGATAAAACAGTTTTTGGCTTTATAAGTGGTTGGCGGATTTTGCTTAGGTTGGGTGGTGGTAATGGCCACAGAAGGAGAGGCAACAGTAATTTGTTTGTTTTTTAGATTTTGGATGGTTAAGGCAAGGTCTTGGTTTTCAGATTCCTCTTCAGAGGCTATATCAGCCCAAGATTTGCGAGGGAGATGGGTAAGGCCTTGATCTTGGAAGGCTAGGAGTGTTTGGATAGGGATGGCATAGTCTGCCTTAGTTTGTTTAGATTGAGAAGACGAAGCTTCGGTTTTGGACTTCTGAGTGGATGACTCAGATTTGATTGGTTGATGAGTAAAAGACTCAAGTGGGGTGGAAGACCCCGATTGTCGGGTAGAAACCCGGTTTGTTAGTCCAGGAATGACTATTTTATTAGTATTCTTTCCTCCCGAGGAGGAGGATTTGACCGACCGAGGCATCGGATTAATGTCCCTGAAGATATTCACGAGTGAGGTAGTCAGGGAGAGAGTTGGAAGTACCTTTGAGATATTCAATGTCAAAATCAAAAATACTTAATATTGCTTGCCATCGGGCAAAAATTTGTTTGGATGCTAAATTTTTAACATCTTGATGTAAGATATTTTTTGCAGAAGCACAATCAACTCTAATCAAAAATTTTTGATTAAGTAAATCAGATTGAAATTTGGAAATGCAGAGTACAATTGCTAAAACTTCTTTTTTAACTGTAGAATAGTTTTGTTGTGCAAGATTCCAATGTTTCGAAGTAAATGCAATAATAGTTTCTTTGTCTGCGACACGCTGTTTGAGAATGCCGCCATAACCAATGTCAGAGGCATCGGTTTCAACAATTTTGAAAGAATGAGGATTGGGTAGATAAAGACAAGGAAGATGTTTTACCTGGGTTTTGACTTGTTTAATAATATTTGTGTGGATGTCTATCCAAGGGGGAGGACTCTTTTTGAGACGATCATGAAGAGGTTTGATAAGATTACTTAACTGAGGGAAGAAATAAGCTACATAATTTAAACAGCCAAGAAATCTTTGTAATTGGTTTTTGTCAAGAATTTGATTTGGGAATTTATCGGCAAACTCGATTGATCGATTAATGGGGATAATAGTTCCATGGTGGATGTTGTGACCCAGAAAACGAATATTAGTTTGAAATAAAACAATTTTGGTTTTAGACACAGCAAGACCATTTTTCTTAATGATACTTACAAAGGTATGTAAATGTTTGAAGTGTTGATCAATAGATTGGGAAAAAATTAAAACATCATCAATATAAACAACGGCAAAGTTTGAATATTGGTTGAAGATATCGTTCATAATATTTTGGAATTCAGAAGGAGCATTTTTTAAACCAAAGGGCATTACATTCCATTCGTACTGCCCAAAGGGGACTGTGAAGGCTGTTTTGTAGCGATCACATTCCTTAATTTGGATTTGCCAAAATCCGGATTTCATGTCAAATTTTGAAAATATTTTTGCAGAATGAAGACGATTAAGTAAGTCTTTTTTGTTTGGAATAGGGTACCTAATCCAGCGAAGAGCTAGGTTAAGTGGTTTGTAATTTATAACTAAACGAGGGGTTCCTCGTTCAATTTCTGCATTTTTGTTTACATAAAAAGCAGAGCAAGACCAGGGACTTTTAGACTTTCTTATAAGTTTTTTATGGAGGAGGTCTTGAATTTCTTGTTGGCAAGTTTTAAGAAGTTCGTCATTCATTTGGATTGGTCTAGCCTTAGTAGGGATTTGTTTTTCATGGAAATCTTTGTCATAAGGTAAATCAACCACATGTTTTTTCCTATCCCAAAAAGCGTTGGGAAGATCAGAACAAATGGAAGTTTGAATTTGTTCGAGAAGAGAATTAATTTGATTTTGAATTTTGGGTTGGATTAATTGAGTGTCAATTGTTTTGTAAGAAATTTCTTCTTTAAGGTAATTAATTTGTTTTTGTTTGGTTTGGACCATATTAAGACTTCTTATGAGAGGTTGTTTAATAAATTTGAATATTATAAGTTTTCCTAAATGTTGAGTAGAAATTCCTTCATCGGAAATCTTAAGAGGGAAGAGTGACCTAATGAAAGGTGTTCCTAAAATTACCTCGTTTTTAAGATTTTTGACAAGAAGAAAAGGTGTTTCAATACGTAGACCTTGGTTGTCAATAGTTGCAGAGGAAAGTTTGAAATTAATTTTTAGTTTAGAGCCGTTTGCTGTACTAAGTTGTTCGGAGGTTTTTTCAAAATATTTTGTTGGAATAAGCCCTTCAAGAATACAGTTGGAATCTGCACCGGTGTCGAATAAAGCGACAGTTTCAAGGACGAATTCATGAATAATGATTTTAATGTTGATATAGAATTTTTGGATTTTTAATTTGTTAATTAATCCAAGAAAGTCATTATCAGATTTTTTAGGAGAATTAATTTTGGGAGTTTCTATATCAGTTTCTGAATCAGTTTGGGAGTTTTCTTGTAATTGGGCTAAAACTGAATGATGAAGATTTTGAGTTTGTTTGAGTTGTTTAACTTCTATTTTGAGATTATTAATTTCATGTTGGAGATCTTGGATAGTAACAGGTTTAGAAATATTCTTTTCTAATCGTTTAAGAGTTTCTTTGAGATTAAATCTTTCTATAGGAACATAATTTTTTGAAGAAGAAGGTTCTTCTATAACTTTTTTAAGTTTGTTAAAATAATTTTGTCTTTCCTGAGGGTCAGGAAGAGAATTGATAACTTCAAAAAGAAGATCTTGGTCTTTAGTTAAGACATTTATTTCATTTGGAGACTCTGAGTCTCCTTCAGTGGTATTATCATCATGTTGGATATGATTTAAATCATCAGAAGATTCATGATCTGTTTCTTCATCAGAAGTTTGTATTAATAAATTGTTAATTTGTTCTTCAACAGAAGGGTCAAGGTTTAAAGTTTTTATTTTATTTTTTAAACGGCAATATTTACTAATGTGGCCAGGTTTACCACAAGAATAACAAATTATTGGTTTGTTGGGTATTTTTATATCTATAGGTGGTTTGGACTTGAATTCTTGTTTAAGTCTTCTAGGTGGGGCATTGTTCCTATGTTTGTAATATTTGGACTTATGATAAGTTTTATGTTCATGATTGGGCTTGGGCTTAGATTTTTTCTTAGCACAGGGTAAACCAAATTGTTCACAGAAGGATCCTAAATCTCGTTTGTTTTGGGCTTTTTCTTTGGCAAGTTGGTGTTGGATTTTGTCATCTTGACAGATTTTTAAAGCAACCTTTTGAATATAAGCAATTAATTGTCCATAACTTAATTGTTCATAAGGAATTTGACCGTTGGAGGTATGACTTCGGATTTTATCCCTAACTTTGTCTCCTAAAGATTTAGGAAGGCCAGCTAAGAATTTTTCTTTCCAAAAGGGTTGTTGACTATCTTCTCTAGTGTAAACCCTAGAAAGGAAGGTATCACGATACCACCTAAAATCAGCTAAGGTTCTACATTTGAGGTTTGAAAGGAGTTCAGCAGACCTATCTTTCCATAAAGAAGGGTCTCCAATAAAATGTTGGGCTATGGTATAGATAAGTTGATTGGTTGCGTCAGGAATAGTTTCACCATTATTAAGAATGGGGATTTGATCATCTGTCAATTTAATGGCAGAAAGGATTTGGTCTTTTTCTTCTTCGGTGAGATAATTATCCCACCATCCTTTAAGTTGGCCGGAAAAGCCAGCGACCAAAATATTGGTAATTGTGACTTCGGAACAGTCCAAAGTAGTATGATAGGCAGTTGCTGCCATAGTCATATGTTGGAGAGTATTAAGAATGTTATACTCAGTTTGACCATCTATGTTCCATTCATAGATATTATTGGCGCTAAAACTTTTGAAATTTGGATCTCTTTCTTCAAGAAGGAGATCAGGAGCAGTTGCTTTGGGGTAGAAAAGTTTAGAAGGATTTCTCCAATTAAGTGTTTGACTAATAACAGGATTGACTTTAATCATGGAATTAGTATCTGTTTCAGATTGGTTGGAAGAAGTATAGGTTTTTAAAGTATTAATGGTTAAATTTCTGGTTGTGCTACGATTGGTTGGTTTATCATGAGAAGTTTGAGGAGTATCAGGAACAATTGGTCCTAAATCTCTAAGTTTTTCATTAATTTTTGAAAGAAGTTCATCATGGCCAGATAAAATTTCTTTTTTAATTTGTTTTTGAGGATTAAGCGTTTGTAAATCCTTTTTTAATTGTTTAGTTATTTTAAAAGGTTTGAATAAAGGTTTTTCAATTTTCTTAGGTTGAGAAGTTGAAGAGGGAGTTTGAGAAGAATGTTTAGAAGTTAATTTTTCTCCAATAACTTGAAGATAATTATTTGTATAATTATTTTGTTCCATAAGACTTTTAATATCTTTGGAATTAATTGTTTCTTCAATGTTTTTGGTTTTGAATGGCGAAGCCATTAGAGGTTGTTGTTTATTATCTTTAAGATCAGGAAGTTGAAAAGGACGAGAAGGAGGGAGTTCAGTTTTGACCATTTCACCATCTTTTAGGTGATAAACAGTAATGACATTAGTAGATCGTTCATCAATAATGTTAGTTTGAAAGGGATAATTTATTTGATTTTTGACTGTGTAAGCAAGAAACCAGTCAAAGAAGGGAATGTTCATCTTAACATTGTTAAGAAAATCGTAATAAGTTTGTTGGATTTTAGATTTGTTTTGTCCCTGATAATTTTGAAAGAACCATTCACGTTGAGGAGTCCAATCCTCTGAATAGAAATCTTTCCTAAGGGCTATCTTATCAATAATGAATTTACTTATCATCATAAACATCATTAAGAGAAGAATAGGTTGGGGATTGAAGAGATTGTTGGTCGTCTTCTTGTTGATAACTTGGGCGAGGAATACTAGAAGAAGTATCCAAACCTTGAAGATTAATGTTTGAAGGAGGAGTTCGTAGGGAAGACATGGATCTCCTAGAGAGGGCAGATCTAAAATCTTCAGATTTGAAGTCTTCACTTTTGGATGAACTAGCAGAGCTAAAGGAGTTTCTCCTATCGAACACTAATTCAACAGATCCGGTTGAAAATTGTCTAATTTCTCTAAAATTAGGAGTGATTCTGGGTATGGCAGGTGTTGCCTTATCCAGAGTCCATTTTTCAGGGAGGACAACATCCTTCCAAAGAATAGTTTTAGGCACAGAAACATTGGCCTTGGTGACATCAGTAAGAAACAAAGTAGTTTCTCCTGCTGTTTTAGTTTTGAGAACATGAGAGTTTGAGGAATTCATTACCTTGTATTGAATCCTATACATTAAGGTTGCAGGAATAGATCCCGGTTTCATGTCTAGACCATCAATTTTGAGATTAAGGAATAAAGCATCCCTAATGTTTTTGTCAGCTAAGCTAATAGTTCTATTAGGATAGCAGTTGAAATAGATTGGGCCATGGCTTAGGCTTGTTTCTACAGTTCCTAAGAGTGAATCTTGAAACTTATTGTGACGAATGTCTCTTAAACAAAGAAGAATAGAGGTGTTTAATCCTTCCCTAATAAGAGGTTTAATGGCTATTTGTACACATCCAATGTGCAGAAAATTATATTTTTTAGTTTGGTGTTCATTTAAACTTGTTTCAGAAAGAAGATGAAATTCTTCACCGACATCTGGGTCGATGGGAATATTTTTCTCAACAGTTCTAATAATGTAATCAGAACTGTGATACCATTTACCTTCGGGTTTGTAAAGTTCCTTTTCAGGAATTTTGGGAATTTCCCAGTTATCTATTTCTTGGTTAATATCTTCAAAATGAATTTCTTCGTTGAAAATATTAGAAGTTTGATTTAAAGTTTGGTGAGGAATAAGAGAAGAAGATGAAGGTTGGGATGAGCGTCGAGAAAAACGAGAAGAGATAGATCGAAGCATAATAATAGAATTCCCAGAGATATCATCACCATCATTTAGTTCCATAAAAATTTAGAGATGGATTAAGTTAAATTTTATCAACATGAACTAGATCTTGGAATTTTAATTTATTATACTGAAACTTAGTCATGCAAAACATCTATAGGTCTTAACCATAACCCCATTCAGTTCTTGTGTTAATCTAATTTGTGATGCATCGTCAAATTAGCCTTACTGCCTCACCAGGACTTACTGCTACAGCGCCACAACCCATTTTAACACAATGAATCCTGTGTTTTCCAGTTAAGAACATAGATCTAACCAGCATACTATCAGTTTAAGTATAATAACATGATAGAATTACAACAAGTAGTTCATAAAGATAACAAATAACTTAGATCCAGCCATAAATTCCTACTTCCCCATCAGGCTCTGATACCAAATGGGGGGCGGAAAAGGCGGAAGAGTAAAAGAAAGAAAGAAAGAAAGATCACAAGGGAGAGTAGGATGCAGACGGACTGCTTACATAATTAAAACATATATATATATATATATTACCCATTTCACAATTAGTTACATGTTATTTTATTTCTATTTTAATTAAATATTAACCATTAATTATTAAAAATAACATGTAACTAATTGTGAAATGGGTAATATATATATATTCATTGCACCAAAACAATGACTTGGTGGCATAATGTAAAGGCTACACATGGTACTACAAACGGTCATCTTATACTACACATGGAAGTTGGAGAGTTTTTTCTCCCTCTTGATTCTTATACAAATTTTTTTCTTTCCTTAAGGTAGATTTTTTATAAAAAATTTGGCTGAATTTGGGTTTCAAGTTATCTTCGTGTGCCACCTTTTTTGGGTGTTTGGAGTATACAAACTATTTTATTAGTCAATATAAAGTCTGATAATAGTAGTTCAACTCATTTGAGTACAAGTGAAGGAATGGAGCATGATATTTTCGTCCAAGTCGAAAACAACCTTCCCACTATTAATGTTGAAGATAACCAGAACAACTGTGTCGCTGTCCATTTAGATGAACTCTCAGCCTTAGTTCAACCTCTAGAAAATGAGGAAATTAGTGGGTCACTGAAAAGTTTTGATGAGATTATAACAGATGACATTCGAGGACTTGAATTTCATAAAGAAGAGAATGCCTACAAATGGTATCTTAGATATGCAAAATTTACTGGGTTTGGTGTACATAAGCATAATGTGGGATGACATGTTAAAGGGGAAGTAAAATGGTGTCAATATGTATACACTTGAGAAGGGTTGAGCTCCAAGATCCATTTCGAAAGGGTTGGCAAAAAAAGAAGGCTAAAGCATTAACATATATAAATTGCAACGCTATAGTGGACAGTTTGTAAATTTATGGAGGGTCACAACCACAAGCTGACTCTTACCAAGCTTGTTCATCTAATCCCTTGTCATAGATGAACGCCAGAATAAGATAAAGGACAAGTAAATAGCATGCATTCTCATATGGTGATGACCTCTCATATCATGGGATTTATGATTGGTCAAGCAAGGGGTCATTCGAATGTTGGTTTTATTAAAAAAAAGACTTAGTACAATCACTTGGACATGGAAAGAAAAACAATGGTAGCTAAAGGTGATGCTTACGCTGCTCTTAGCTATTTATAGGGAAATTAAGTCAACGATTGAATGATGTGTGTAAAATACACAACTCATGATGAGGGAAGATTACAAAACCACTTATCGGCTTACAGAGTGAGTATCATAGACTATGAATGCTTTGGAGATGTCCTTTGCTTTGATACAAATTATAGGAAGAACAAATACAACAAACTTCTAGTTGTTTTTTTGGGAACAAATCATCATGACTTCACCATCGTATTTGGTGTTGCGTTAGTAGCATATGAGAAAGTTGAGACTTACACTTGGGTTCTTGATATGCTTATGAAAGCAATGTTAGATAAAAAAGCCATCAACAGTTGTGATAGATAGTGATAGGGTGATGAGGAAAGCAATCAAGAATGTATTTTAAGATTCGTGTCATCGTTTATGTGCATGGAATTTGGAGAAGAACGCAAACACTAATGTGAAAAAGATTGATTTCATTGATGAACTCGAGATGTATTTATGGTATTTATGGAAGAGCATGGTGAAGAAGTTTGATCTTGTTGGTAATGAATGGGTAGAGAAGATATACTGGCATAGAAAAATGTGGATAGTAACCTACTTGCATGACCAATTCTTTGCATGTGTACGGACAACATCAATTTGTGTAGGTATAAACTCAGTCATCAAGAGATATGTTGAGTCCAAGCATAACATGGTGGAGTTTCTGTTTCATTTTGAGAGAATAGTTAGGGATAATAGAAACGAGTTATATGCAATTTTTGCCTCCAGCTACAATGAACCAATGATTACATTTTCCTTAAGCTCTTATGAATGTGGAGCAGTGACAAGAGGTTGTCGAGACCTATCAAATAAAATAACCGGTTCACAAACTAATTTGTAGTATAGAGAATGAACCGAATCGTCTCTCAAGGATCCAAAAACAAAGATTTAATTAGATCAAGATAATTAAAAAATGGGGGTTTGTTGTTGATTAACAAGATTAATAAAAGTAGGAGATTCAAAGTTGTAAACAAATCTAAAGAAACAACCAATCCAAGGAAATTTACCGATCTTGAGTTTAACTCATCATTGATCACAAGGAATTCACTTAATTGCTAACCATGTTCTTGGCCTTAGATCACATCAAGAAGCCTTAACATGATCTAAGAATTCTTTACTAGATAAGCATCTAGGATTTGATTAACCAAGGTTAGATAAAGTAAGCACCATCCAACATAGATTAACTTAAGATCTAGAATTTAACCAAGCTAAACAATCTATCAAAAAGCTTTAATATATTGTTTAATCTTTATGATCCTTTTTGAATACATGATAATAAAGCTATTACCACATCAACATCTAAATCAAATTAAGCAATTTAATCTAGATAAAAATCAAAAGAGGAAGAAGAGAAACTTGAATAACAATTAAGTAATATGAACAAGCAAAACAAGATCTCCAAATTAAACAACAAGATGGCTAATCCCTTGGATTGATTATGAGAGCCTAGCCTTCCATGGATGGGAAGGAAGAACTCAGAATTTAAAGAACAAAAATGAAATTGCAAAGAGAATGGAGAAGAAGAGAAAGAAAACTCTCACAAATACTTAAACTTTCTTGAAACTTACTTCCAAATTGAATGCCTCTAATACAAAGAGGTTGGGTCTATTTATACTAATCTTAGAAGCCAATTTGTACATGTACATAATCTGAATACAAGCTATAAGAATATGAAAATTGTCAAAAATGGAAGCTTGATGCATGGTTGGTGGGTTGGTGCATGGTAGGTGGGTTAGTGTATGGTTGATGGCTTTTAGTCAACAACTCTTATCTGATTTCTGGGTTCAAATTCATCACCTAGACGGTGCATTTTGGCTTGGATGTCTTCATCAAAGTTGTAGCCAGTTGTCTCCTTGAAAATCTCCAATTTGAATCATGTCATTTGGACTTTTAGAACTCTAGAAATGCCAAAAACACTGCACCTACCTCAAGTTAGGTTGGAAGAACGTGTTTTCAAATTCAGACCAACTTGTAGCTTCAGAAGCATGCCTAAAACGACATCTATTGACAAAATGGTCTTCAGTGAAGTTGGAGATATGGGTCTTATCTTTCAAATGACTAAGTTTCAGCCCAAGAGGAGGCCTATAACCCACTATATAGTCCAATATGTGCATACTGCCCAGATGGTTCCGTGACAGCAAACTCACTCTGTATTGCAAGGCTATTTTGGGCCCTTAGAAGTCTGAGCCAGCTCTTGAGTTCTTCATGAAACTTATAGATCCTTGTCTTAGCTTTCCAAAGACACCAAGATCACCTCAATTGGATCACCGAGTCCCAAGTTATGGCCTAACCAAGGAAGAAAGGTCAAAATGCATCAAAATCTGAAAATTATCCAATATTTACATTAAAACCCAATGAAGCCCAACAACATTAAACTCATCTAAAATACTAATATTGGGCACAATAAACATCTAATGAAGCCTAATACAAAGCTAACATAAGTGTCTCAAATTGATTGATCAAGCAGCAAAAGTATATGATAAACACATTTTATATGCATAATTTAGTACCTCTCATTGGTCTATTCTTATGAAATTATTGCATATATGAAGTGAAAATTGCATAATTCCTCATATATTGGTTATGTTGTTACAAATTGAGCAGAACATTCGAAGGACTATTCAAAGCAGTTGTTGAACCAAAATATCATGAACTTAAATGTTTAGATCAGTATAGTTCAAATGGAAGAGAAATGAAGCCCTAAACTTAGTAAGTTTTGGGCTACATCAAATTCAGGACAAACTGAAAAATTCCTACTCAAACCTATTCTCGGTTATTTGGTCATTTCGCAAGATCTAATCGTTGGATGCAGCTGAAATTTTGATATGTCATTCATGACATCATCTTCTACGACTTTCAAACAAATGAAGATTTACATATTAGCACCGAAAGTTGGTCAAAAATAAACAATAAGTGGATGATCGTCATTAGTTATGTAATTTGAGCCGTTTCAACAAAACGGTCATATCTCAAGATCCAACCGTTCGATCTGGCTAAAGTTTTGATATGTTCTTCATGACTGCATGTGCTACAACTTTCATATAGATGAAGATTTTCAAATTATAATGCGATCAATAACGAATTTGGTGATCTTCAAAGGTGAAATTTCAGCTCATGTGCATCAAAATTTGACAAAGTTGTATTTGAATAGTTCTAGCCTTTCCCTATAAAAGGAAGGCATTTGCCACACTTAAGTGCATTCCATATTCTAAGTTCTCTCTCATTTTGATTCTCCATCCATTCTTTCTTTGTAATAAAACTAGGTTTAGCTAAGCTTTTAGTTAGAATTAAGGGTGAAGCTTTTATAAATTAAGATTTATACTTTGATTTCAAGGTTAAA
This sequence comes from Styphnolobium japonicum, assembly GCA_023212625.1. Classification (NCBI taxonomy): domain Eukaryota; kingdom Viridiplantae; phylum Streptophyta; class Magnoliopsida; order Fabales; family Fabaceae; genus Styphnolobium; species Styphnolobium japonicum. Next base: position 7,364,637 of record JALBWW010000014.1, read on the forward strand.
TCTTCCAATTTGTCACAACTAAATCCCAAAGCTCTAGTATTTGTATAATATATTCTTCATCTTCTACAAGATATTGAAGTTTCTTCATCTTCATGTCCAGTTAAGTTTCTACCTAGAGGTAAGGGTGAAGCTTTAAAAAATTGTGAGCTTTATACTTTGGTTTTAAGGTTAAATCGTACAACTTGTCTAAAGTACCGAAACTCTAGCTCGTTGTATTATTGTGAGTTAATACCAACAACTACCTTCATTTTCATCATGCTTTTCTCTTGTTCTTTTATTTTCTTTAATATAATGAGTAGCTAAACTTCTATACTAGGATTGCAATTTGAACTCATAAGTAATTTGATTCGTTTATCATATCTAAGAATAAATTGATGATCTTGAATTGTTTATCTTACTTATTCCTAATGCTTCTAATTAATTGGTCATTAATTAAATTGAATTGATAAGCCTTAAGCAACTTGACAAAGGGATTTTGGTTTTAGATCTAGGTAAGATAACATATGATCTTTTGTGCAAAAGCCTTGAGTTTGTATAGGATAGACATATACCTATATGACATATGTAACCATTAATGAAATCAGAACTTAATGAATTCTTGATTACTTGATAGACATAGACATATAGTTTATCATTAATTAAGGATATTTCTATTTGACCATCGAAAGAGACTTAAGTTAGGATTTCTAGTTAATAATTCAGTTAATTAATTGATCTTAGATAAAAGTGAGAGAATCAAGTAAGGTGTGAGGGATAATTGTAATCCTAGGCTTGGTTAATTTGATTAATCTAAATCATTAAATTTTGCTTCTTGTTTACTTTAATTTTTAGTCTTTCATAAATCTTCTTTTATTAAGTTGTTTAAATAAGATTGAGTTTTGCAAACTTTTAGTAGATAGTCAAATTTAGAATTAATTCCTGTGGGTTCAACAATTTCTTACTATTATATTACTTGATTTACGATAACAACTTGCGTTCTGAATTTTCACTTCAGTATACGCAAGAAAAATTTTCAAGGAGTTTAAGCAACAATTGGAGGAGGCTTTTGCTTTGTTTGTCATTGAGCGCACTCACATATGCACCAATGTTGTGTACAAGTTGAATAAATATTGCAAAGTTAACCATCAATGGGAGATTGTGTAATACAAGACTGAAACTTGGTTTAAGTGTAGCTGTTGTTTGTTTAAGACTTGGGGTATTCCATGTTCTCACATAATATGCATCATGAAATATGAGCATTTAGAAGACACTACCAGATAGTTTGATTTGTAAAAGGTAAAGAAAAGCTACAAAACTAGTTACTTGGCCCCAGATAATCGATCAGTCAAATAGCCAAAGGATGGTTAGAGAAAAATCATAAATCACATGGATTGGACCAAACAAGTGGAGTGAAAAACGTTGTAAGAGACCCAACCATAGTAAAGACTAAGGGTGCACCATCGATAATTAAAAAGTTGAGGAAGAAGGTGTGTAGTAATTTCAGATGTAGTGGGCACAAAATCATATTGTTCAGGCTTGAGATTGGTTTGAAAGCACGTGACATAAAACCATGCTTTCACTTGTCTCATGTGGTTCAATGTAAGTCCAATATATCAATCCATAAAAAATGGCACCCATAATCATATGGCTTAATGCATTTCTAAAGTTTAGAGCCTATAAAAAAAGCTAGCGTTCACTTCTCTCTTATGGTTTTATGTATAAACAATTTATCAATCAATAAAAAATGACATCAAGACATAAAAAATCACGTAGCTCAATGCATATATAAAGTTTGTAATCCAAAAATAAGCAACAATCCACATCTCTCAGACTTGTCTATGCAAGTGCAATCTAACAATCCATATAAATGTATTAATACATCACGTGACCCTATGTAGCTCTAAAGTTTGCAATCCAAAAAAAAGGCAAATTTTGGTTTCTCTCGTGTTAAAGGAATTTTCAATCACATGGCTCTATACACATTGGAAATAAATTGGTTGATCATTTTCTCACGTGACTCTGCACATTGAAAATGGGAAAAAAACATTCAGACCCCCTAAACTTTAACCCATTTGCAAACAGGTACCACGAACTATAAAACCTTTTGATTTAGTCCTTAAACTAAGTCAATTATTTCAATAGATCCTTCCATTCATTTTCTGTTAACTACTTAATGTAGCAATGACGTGGCACACTATTAATCATCCACTTTTCAGCAATCTTAACCCTTAAAGTTATTTTTATATTTTTTAATCATTTCACATATTTTATAATTGTAAAAAAAACTAAAAATTCAAAAAAAAAATCATGTGCTCATCTTCAACCCCCATTCATCTCCTCTGCTCTATCCCATTTTCATCTATACCTTCTTGTTCCCCCTTTTCTTTCTCTTTTTAATTTTTATTTTGGCTGTGTGAGTATATCTTCTTCTTGAATATGCCTGAAGAAAACTAGACAATATGAAAGGATTTTGACTTATTGAACAACGAATCATTTTCGTGAATAACCCAAAACCATTGCCAAACTGTGAGCTCTCTGGCCATGGCATAAGAGACCCAACTTTGAAAAAGCATTAAAAACAACTGAAAGTGTGTATTCATTCGATAAAACACCATCCACAAGCATTTTTCCATAGAGCTCAATGGAAATGAATGAGCTTGTTGCCCATGCCCAAGAACAGGTGAGAGACACCGGATTGGATAATGTGGGTTTGAACTGCTCTGAGGCTTGCTAAGAATTTTGTGTGTGAGCATTTTGCAATTAAAGAAGAATACAAGTGCAAGGCCGAGGAGGAGAAAGGGAGGTTGATGTTGTTGCTTGAGAAGGCGTTAAAGTAGTATTGAGTAATAAATTGTTTGATGAGGTTAACTTGTTTTGGTCTTGCCCTTCCGGAGGTCTAGGCCTGCACCATCCTCTTTGCCACTACGAACAGAAATATCACGATTTCAACTGCCGATTCATGAAGCACCTAGCGTCTCGTTGTAGAGCTTGTTGGGCTTGACATTGATGAGGATGTATTCGTCGGTGAGGTATTGGGTGTGGATGGTTTGGGCTATGGCTATTCCCACTTTGTCGACACAATCGTAGACGAAAATATGATTTTCCAAAAAAAATCAAAGTTTTTTTGACAATTAGAAAATACCTTAAATGATTAAAAAATAGTAAAAAAAACATTAATGGTGTAGATTGCATGCATGTGGAAGGTTAGGATTATGCCACGTCATTCTCCGTTAGTTAGTTTAACAGAAAGTGAATGGACTGATCTATTGAAACAATTGACTTAGTTTAAGAACAAAATCTGAAGGTTTTATAGTTCGTGGTACCTATTTGTAAATGGGTCAAAGTTTAGGGAGTCTGTATGCTCTTTACCCTTGAAAATAAATTCGTCAATCACTTCTCTCATGTTGCTCTATACATATTGGAAATATTACATTGGTTGTAAAAATATGACATGTAGATAAAGAAAATGTTTTGAACAATGTAATTAAGTATATGCCTTACATGAGAACTTGTACAATAAATAAAGACTAAATACACAAAAAATAATGCAAACTCCAAGTTGTTGTCATTTAGGACAAATGATAACAACAAATGTTCTTTCCTCTCCATAGGCAACTTTAAAGGTGCATAATCACCTTCTTTGAGTTGATTTGTTTCGCAAAATGTCATTCATCTTTAACCCAATTTGATTTCAGTGTTGCCTCTATTAGCATGAATTATCCTATGTTGAGGTTTCAATTGTAAATCCTCAAAGTCCAATCACCAGTGGCAAGTAACATAAATTCCTGAGCAAACTTAGCAGACACATACTATATATTTAAGCATAATCAATTATACCACTCAAAAATCAATCAAAATAACGAAAATAGTGAATTATATATACACGTAGCAAATAAAATTCATATACTAATAAAACGCACCAGTTGATTTGCATATGCTTTATACTTTATCAGAACCAAGGTAAAGGATTGAAATTCTAAATCCTCTAATGGATGCCGAATGTTAGTACTAGAACCTGAGGAGATATTAATTCCAAATTTTTTTATCGTTCGGGATAATTTATCCATGACCATCATTATTATGTATTTTAAACTAAAACTAAGTACCACCTCTATATTTCATATGGAACCACCGACGGCCTTCTAACCCATAAAGCTATCGTAATTAATGAAAACCATTAGTCAAATATTCCCTTGAACCATATTTTAGGTAACCAACCTCATGCACAGTCCCATTAAGATCATGCAAGAGGACATATTTGAATAGAACATCTCTATAACTTCACATAATCCAAATATAGGGTTAATCCAAATATAGGGTTAATCAAGTCACAAGATAAAGAAACACATAGGTCTATCATTCTTCACGTGTACTAATAAATTCTTTTTATCTATCATTCACGGATGCATGAAACAAGTCATTATGTATTCTTGAATCCATCATGCACGTGAATTTATGCACGTTTGCATGCACACCAAGTGCATCAATGCATGCTCACTTATGTACTTATGCACGCTCACCAATGCATTTTAATTTATGCATTTTGTATTCATTCATCCATCATGCATGTGGCTCTATGTCTAAAAATGCTTGAAATTCATTAAATTAAAGTATCATTTCTTTGGGCTCACTTGATTAGAATGGGAACAAGGAATCCTTCAATGTTTAAAGATATTATCTTTATCGCAATATTTTTAGAAAAATATGTCTGGGAATTGATGTTTATAAAAATTAGCCTATAAACATCAACAAAATAAACTGTAAAAGTTACAACAAACTATTACATTATTCATCTTTTCATTTTTTAAGGTGGTCCCTTCTCTAACAATTGTTGTAAATTTTTCACAGCTAACTTGATTAGTTTGTCCATATTGGTATTGTAGTCTTTAAGGGCAATGTCCAAAGCTAACCTCATTCTCATGTATTCATTTAGTTTCTACATAGAAATGCGTAAAGCATTGCATTAAGCAATGGTTACCTACTTAAATTTATCGTAAGTGGATACAACTACATACTTATATGTTATAAGTATGCCACATAAAACATTATTAAATATAGTTCACGGTCTAAAACATTATTAAATATAGTTCACATCACATGTAAAACAAAAAGGATATGCACAAACTATTCATTTAAGGGTGATTGCTCGTTGTCTTGTATTTGAAACTCTGGAGGCACAATAATGTCATAGTTTAAAAAAATATGAAATCTGTGTCTTGGCGTTGATATAAAAAGAGTTATCATGAATTATCTCTTCAAGAAAAAATTTATGCAAATTAGTTATGAATTATCCTTAACCAAATTGAACTTTAACCAAAACTTATTTGTCATATATCTTTTCTTATTAAACTTAATTAATAAATTTTTTTCTAAAAAATGAAGTAATATTTGAGTACAACCACCCACGGCCTAATGTTTGGTTGCAAGAGAAAAGTGAGAAGAAAGAAATTATAATTATATAAATGACCTATATACTCTTATCATAATATAATTCAATGCAAGTATTTTGGATAAAATTGTAATTTGAAAAATAAACAATGTGTAATTGTTTATTTTGAAAGGAAAGGAAACATCCATCGTCACCTACCATTCACATTCACCAATGCTTCTTCACGTTAACCGTAGATGCACATATCCATAATCACCTATTCATGTTCGCTGATGCTTCAAACCATCCATCAATTAAGTCATTTTTGTATTCATTCATTCATCATGCACATGCATTTAGGCATTTTACCTCCATTGTATTATTTTAAAATGTTTAATCATTTGTGTTTGTCTTTCACGCTCAATGTTGTTCTTTCATCACTCAAAAATGATTACATCAATGCATTATAATGTCTTTCATGCTCACCAATGCATTACACTTTAAGCCACGCCAAAACTTTTTGTTTGAAAAATCACATCAAAACTTTTCTTTGTGAAGTTTGACCAAATCTTATTAGAAAGGTTGTTTTAATGAATTAGGGAAAGATTGCCATTATAGAAATGTTACTTTAGTTTCTCTTACATTATTTTAGTTGATAAGGGTACAAATGTATTTTAATCATAATTACCTAATCCAATATTATGTGTATTGCACGTGTTCAACTAGTCATTTCCATTTTCATTCTAAAAAGTTGGAAGAGGAAGCCTTTGAAGATAGGTGGAACTAGTAAGAATTGTGTACCATTGAATCCTAACAGCCAAGAGAAAAGAGGACTACCATCTCCTTTGTTTAGGTAATGTTTTGTTACACTTTGAAAGCTTAAAGCTGCTTGACTTGTTGATTCTCTAATAAATGGGTAACAATTTCTTATCCTCTGTTTGCAGTACCTTTTTATTTTACTTTTGATTCAGACATTCCTTTGCACATATATTTCCTTAGATCCTTCAACATGCCACTATTGTGTGTAGCAAAAAGTGGATGTATGAAACTGAGGTATTGCAACATGAGATGCAATCGTGGAACAAATATTGAAATTAAAATTTCAAAAACTGAAAAGAATCCAAATAGGCTATTCTACACATATAGAGAAATAACATGTACATTGTTTGCATGGTGTAACCCATATGCTACTGATGAACATAAAGGTGTGAGGGGTGATGGAAATCAAGGGAGTTTCTTTGCCTTGATGAAGTATGTTGCTTCACTAAATAAATACCTATTTGATTGGAAAAATAGTGAATGTGCTGCAGTCTACTGTTGGAGACTTGAGGTTGCTAGTTATGGATGTATGCTTGATAAGTAAGTTATTTGTTGCTGTTGGCTTTACTGCAAAGTTATTTAGGTGAATGTCAGACAATGTACTTGCATGAGGATATGTTTTTGGGTTTTGGTATTTTGATACTTATGGCTTTGTTATGGTGTCAATTTCTAATCATATACTTTGGTAATGCAAATACTAAAATTTAATAGAAGTCACTCTAATTGTCAACATGCGTCTTAAAATGTTCCAACTTAAGTTAATAATTTACTGCCACAACATTAAATACTGAAAAAAATCAAGGTAACAACATAAGGTATAAGACAATAACATGTGGACTTGGTCCTCACTAAAGATTCTAAATGTTGCATGTTCACAAACACATTGTATAACATGTGCACTTTAAATCAGTGGGATGTTGGCTAGCTATTGGTTGACTTGCAGAATATCAGCTCGTCATTAGTTGACTTATAGGATGTTCTGATTCTATAGGTTGAGTTGCAACAGGTTGGCTTGCAACTATGTCACATGGGTACTTTTATATAGCTTATGTACCCATACTGGGTACGTATCCGGTAGAGCTGTCAATATGGGCTAGCCCAACCACCCAGGGCTAGGGCTAAATAGCCCACAAGGCCAAAAAGCCCATCACTTAAATGGGTTGACCTAAGCCCACCCTATATGGGCTAAGGTTACACCACTAAATTAAAATAAAAAAATTTACATTTCATACAATGTGAGCTAGGGTCATCCCCCTAAATTAAAAAAAGTTAATTTAGTTCTAATGTGTACAACAATCACTTGGTTATTGCATTAAATAATAGTCATATACTATTGCATAATGTTGACATCATCACTATCAATTAAAAGGACAACAATTTTTTATTTAGATTCATCCGAGTTCAGTTTCACAGGGGTTTTGACGTTTGGCGTGTTTACTTGGATATTGAGTGCATAGAATATGTTGGATACGTAACTCTCACTATCCGTAGGACACGTAGGAGTGTTCCTACAGGTTCTTTTACCATTACTGCTTTGTTCTGTTGTATATACAGATTCGTGAGCTCTAGTGTTATGCCTAGTATACTCCTCAAGAGGATTCTATGGTTTCTTCTGCTAGGGCTCCTGTTCGTAGAGCCGTACACTCTTAAGGGTTCTTAACTGATGAGGACCCGGATGAGGATCCTTCTTTGTAAGTATATTAGACTATGGCCAGATATGTGTATAGTACAATTATATAGTGTTGCATATATTTACTTTGGAGTACTTATGTATTTTGTGGTATGATGTATAATGAAACCTGGATAAGTAAATATGATGTATATTATTTGAATAATTGTGTATTATGTTATTCTATTTTGTTTAAATTTGGTTATCTGCGAAAGAAATTTTGAAACTCGTATTTTTTATATAAAGTATATTTAAAGAGGCTTTTGGTTTATAATGAATTGTTTGAAATGTGACATTCAAAGGAGGGTGTTACATTTCATTCCTTAATTGTACCAATTTTAAGAATGCCCAACATTGTTGTAACCCTCAACTTTATATCCATATACTTTTGTTAGAATAAATATCACCAAATTTTTTAGTCCCAAACAAACAAGCAATCTTTCTCCATTACTTGGTTTTAAAATGAATCAACACCAAACTTATTTGAGTTTGATTTATATATTACAACTCGTACAACAACATCTTAACGCACTTGAAACAACTCATTTTCTACATTATTTAAAAGTTTGCGTAACATATTTAATAGGAGCATATTGAACAAAATTTTAAACTTTCAATCAATTACCTATTGTTTGGACTGAGAGAAGATTGGAAGAGAGAAAATTAGATAAATAGAAAATGAGAAGAAACAAGATTTTCTCCCCTCTTTGCACAGGAGAGAAAATAGGAAGCAAAATAAAAATTGGAATCCACACAAAAACTTTTCTACACCAGTTTGAAGAGAAAATTTAGAGGAAAAAATATGGACTTGTAAAACGTATAAAAATTAGATTTTCCACCATTTTCGGGCTCATTCTTCTCCATATACTTTGAAGGAAATGAGGTTCGTTCGAGTTTAGTTTAATAATGGTGGGGGGAGTAAGAAATAGATGTATTCATAGAAAGTAATAAAATGTCACAATGAGTGTTTTTTCTTTCTCTTAACCTAGGAAGAGAATCAGACCAAGAAAATCAAGAACACCCATCATCTAACTCACCCAAAGTGATGAAACAAGGGAGGAAGAGAATAAAATGATTAAAGAATAAAAAAGAGGGATGAAACGTGAAGATAAAAAAAGAACTTAAAGGAAAGAGAAGAAATGTGGGTTGATTTGCAATTTAACATAATACAATGGTGATAAAAAGATATTATATCAATTACCTATTTGATAATTTACCTGTTTCCTATAATTAATGGATGAGATTTCACTTTCCAATTCAATGACTATACATAGTGCCACCTTAACTCATTGCACAATAGAACCCACAATGATATATATATATATATATATATATATATATATATATAAAGGATCCACTAACACCTTGTATTTTAATTAGATCTAATGGCTAAGAGTAACCACTACTTATCCCTCTCACATGACCTCCCTTGCATTTTCTCTTCCACAAGGCTAGAGCGTTGGTGAGTTCTCTTTTGTGTACCTATGTGATTGGCTTGGCAACAACAACTGTTGTCATAGTGGCAACATAGGTTGGGGCAGTTGCATCTTGTAGTGGTGGGTGGCAGATGAGGATGTCTCTTGGGAAGATTATACTTAAGGTTTATTGCATTTAACGTGTTATGTGATATTGTATATTCAACCTGAAATTACATCATAATGTATAAGGTTTTTTTTTTTTTTTTGCAATTTTCTTCTTCGGCACACTTAATTGCAATCATATTCCCACTATGCCTTCTCACTGAGAACCAATTGGTATCTCATTCAACGCATTTTCCTATTTGTGTAGTTGGTTAAATTAGGGATAAGTGTAACTCCCCAATATTTACAGGATTGATCACAAACTGTTTGATATTATGTTTGAACCACCAAATCCCTTAACATTGTTCTTGATAAGTGGAATAGTTTATTTAATTGCATTCGATTCATCTCTAGAGGTGTTAATGGTTCAAAGGTGGATCATATCTAATGCTTGAGCTTTATTATAGGACCGCGTATATGAACTTCTAAAGCCTTTAATTTTGGGACCTAAAGGCAATGTGGCAAGTTCGAATCAAAGCAAGCAGAGTACTCCTTGAGCTTGAATTCCACTACAAAGGCATAGGTGCAATATTACTTTTATTTATCAAATATGCAGAGGAGGAACTTTCCTTAAGAGGTAGTGAATCCATTCAAATTAAAACTAGTTATGAAAACATATCTAAAGTTGAACTAGTTTCAAATATATTTAGTTTGTCTAAAATTTGGTTTTGAATGGGTATAGTAATATTAAATATTATTGGTTAAATCTTGTTGTATCTTTTTTAAAAATTTCAAATAAAGTAAAAAAAGAAAAAGGAAGAGAGAAATATAAACTAGTTAGCTTAATTCCCACAACGTATTGGGAAATATTGTTGGTTTAATAATATTAAATATTGTTGGTTAAATTTTGTTGTATCTTTTTAAATAAAAAAATTCAAATAAAGTAAAAAGAGAGAAACGAACAAAGAAATATAAACTAGTTAAAATTGGCCACCTATGTTATGAGGCATTGTCAGATGAGAGGTGGATTGAATTCTATGTTGTGGTTTTTCCTAACTCACTTAATTTTTTTTACCTTTCTTTAGGAAGTTGTTACTATGATTAAACCAAATAAGGATGCAAAGGAGGCAACAAAGAGGCTGATGTGAGAAGCATATCAGAGATGTAGTTTTGACAATATTACTTGTGTTGTTGTTCATTTATGGATGAACCAAGGCGCTTCTTCTTGTAGTAAGTAGTGCATTGCTAATGGTGAATTGATCAATCAATTTGAGACATTTATGTTAGCTTTGTATTAGGCTTTATTAGATGTTTATAGTGCCCAATATTAGTATTTTAGATGAGTTTAATGTTGTTGGGCTTCATTGGGCTTTAATGCAAATATTGAATAATTTTCGGATTTTGATGCATTTTGACATTTCTTCCTTGGTTAGGCCATAATTTGGGACTCGATGATCATTTGAGGTGATCTTGTTGTATCTTGCTGTCACGAAAATCTGAGCAGTGTGCATATATTGGACTACATAGTGAGCTATAGGCCTCCTCTTGGGCTGAAACTTGGCCATTGGAAAGATAAGACCCATATCTCCAACTTCACTGAAGACCTTTAGTCAATAGATGTCGTTTTAGGCATGATTATGAAGCTACAAGTTGGTTTGAATTTGGAAACACGTTATGCCAACCTAACTTGAGGTAGATTCAGTGTTTTTGGCATATCTGGAGTTCTAAACGTCCAAATGGCATGATTCTAATTGAAAAATTTTAAGGAGACAACTGGCTACAACTTTCATGAGACCTCCAAGCCAAAATGCATCATCTAGATCATGAAAATCAAGCTAGAAGTCGGATAAGAGTTGCTAACTAAAAATCACCAACCATACACCAACCCACCTACCATGCACCAACCCACCAACCATGCATCAAACTTCCATATTTGACAATTTTCATATTTTTACAGCTTGTATTCAGATTATGTACATGTACAAATTGGCTTCTAGGATTAGTATAAATAGAGTCAATCTCTTTGTATTATGATCATTCAATTTTTAAGTAAGTTTCAAGAAAGTTTGAGTATTTGTGAAAGTTTTCTTTCTCTTCTTCTCCATTCTTTTTACAATTTCATTTTTGTTCTTTTATTTCTTTCTTCCTTCCCATCCATGGAAGGCTAGGCTCTCATAATCAGTCCAAGGGATTAGCCATCTTGATGTTTAATTTGGAGATCTTGTTTCGTTTGTTCATATTACTTAATTGTTATTCAAGTTTCTCTTCTTCCTCTTTTGATTTTTATCTAGATTAAATTGCTTAATTTGATTTAGATGTTGATGTGGTAATAGCTTTATTATCATGTGTTCAAAGAGGATCACAAAGAATAAATAATTTATTAAAGCTTTTTGATGGATTGTTTAGCTTGGTTAAATTCTGGATCTTAAGTTAATCTATGTTTAGATGGTGCTTACTTTATCTAACCTTGGTTAATTAAATCCTAGATGCTTATCTAGTAGAGGATTCTTGGATCATGTTGAGGCGTCTTAATGTGATTTAAGGCCAAGAACATGGTTAGCAATTAAGTGAATTCCTTGTGATCAATGATGAGTAAAACTCAAGATCGGTAAATTTCCTTGGATTTGTTGTTTCTTTAGATTTGTTTTCAACTTTAAATCTTGTACTTTTATCAATATTGTTAATCAACAACAAAACCCCCCTTTCTAATTATTTTGATCTGATTAAATCTTTGTTCTTTTTTGGATCCTTGAGAGACGATTCGATTCATTCTCTATACTACAAATTAGTTTGTGAACCAGCAATTTTTATTATTTGACGGGTTTCGACAACCTTTTGTCATGAATCACACCATGGGATGTGGAAAAATCAATTTATTATAGTTGGTCATAGGCAATCCTTGTAGAAAACAAATTCAAACTTATTGTAGTCCTCTTGCATAGAGTTATTCTCATTGTCTCACTTCCACAATTGGGTCTTATTTCTATCTAGGAAAAATTGAGGTGTAAAGAGTGTGGATGGAGTTTTAATTGCACATGCTGTATGTAAATGTCGTGGTTGGTTGACATGAGTGCTAATCTCAATCATATAAAAAGAATTGATTCCTTGCATAATTTGTAGCATTAATAGATGAATCAAGTCGTTTCCCAAAGATCAAGGATGCATTTTCTATCAAATCAAAAGGTTAATAGAGGGGTGAATTGTAGGATCAATTACAGAATTCAAATTGAACATGTAACATAATTAGGAAAACAATTAATCAAAAGAAACTAACTAATCTTGAGCTTAATCCATCCATGATCAGTAAGAATCCATTCAATTGCTAATATGATTCTTGACTTTAGAATACTTTAAGAAGCCTTAAAATGATATGTAGATCCTATATTGGATAAACATCCAAGATTTAATTGATCAAGCTTAGATGAGTTAAGTATCCATTCAAACTTGAACCAACTGAAATTCAAGATCTAACCGAGATAAACAATCTATCAAATACCTTTGATACATTGTTTAGTCTCTTAGTCCATATTCGAATTAGGCAATTGATTAAGAAATCAATTTAACATCTAAATCAAATTAAGAAATTCAATTCAGATTCAAAACTCAAAAGAGGAAGAAGAAAAATGATTAACACATGAATGTAAAACAATCAAAGATCTTAGAATTAAACTTCAAGATTCTCAATCCCTAAGATTGATTACAATGTTCTAACCCTCCATAGATGAGAGGGAAGAAACTCAGAAATGTGAAAAACTTAAAGAGAAGAGAGAGGAAGAGAAAGAAAACTAAAATGCTAAAAAGTAGAAAATGAAAACTGAACTGTCATAGTTTTCTCTGTTTTCCCCTATAACCAACTCCTAATTTGGCTTTACATGATTAGAAACTCATTAGGTACAAATCTAGGTTAATTAGGAATCATTGGGCTGGAGTTTCATGTCATTTGAAGGTTTAACAACCAAGTTATATCCAATTAGGTGGCCTAATCTCGTCAGCACCCTGCTTCTATCTTCAAGCTTCATTTTCATGCCCAAAACGATGCAGTTTGGATTAGTTGTCTTTAGAGGAGTTATGGACTTATGTTTTAGATTTCATTTAGGCCTAGTTTGACACCCAATGCATTCCTACTACCCAAGATATGGGCTAATGAGTGCACAGAGGTCAGGCTGTTACGATAAGGTATGACACTTGCTTCAACTCTAATTTAAGTTATTCAAACGTTTGATTCAACTCTTGAGATTTTCATGAAACTTGTAGATATTTGTCTTAGATTTCCTCCAAGACCAAAATCACAACAGTCAGATAATCACAACTTAAATTATTGCCAAATTACTGAACATTGCCAAATAAACAAATTAAGGCCACATTATGCAATAATTCATTCGATGATCCAACTAGATCTAATATCATAAAATGTGATAAAAATAACTTTATTGAACTAAATTGGATCTTAAGAAACCTAGTGAGAGGATAATTAAATGAATAAAATATTATACTATCATTGATCTTATTGGTGCCCCTTCATGTGCTTTGTTGCTATTAGGTACCCTATCCGTTGATGTAGAATCAGGAATAATTTGCAACAATTCTCTCTTGTATTGTTAGAGATGTATTCACTATTAATATTATATCTATTATTTCTTAGTTCCCTATACTATTTAAATCTCGCTTTGCCTTTGAAAGTTCTTATATTTATGATCAATATAAGTAAAAGGAAGAGAAAACAAACGATTTGAAACAAATAATCAATATAAGCACATCTCATTAGATAAAACCATAATGGACATAATTAAAATTAGAACAAATGATCTGAAACTTTGGCTTTCTTGTGAACATAAAAAAATCTATTGCAACTGGAAATTCCAACTAAGATTCCTAAATAGCAATTAGCTATTATTATCAGCTTTGTTGTTTCAACTAACTTCAAAATTTCACGAAGTGGAAGACTCCTAAACTAGTTTGTCATCATATACCTACATAACATAGATGCAAAATTAGTTAGTAAAGATAATTATAAAATTGAAATAAAAGGTAATGACAAAGGCAATGACAATATTTCTTACAACTTTAGTTGTTGTGACCATGTTCTCTACACACATGACATGATCTCCTTTTAACTGATGATTTGTTAAGTGATATTTCAAGTCCACTTTTAAATCTACAATTTTGAGTCTTTTTTTTTAGCATCCTTAATTCTCCTATTTGTTTGTGATATATGTAGGTCTCTAATATGAAAATTTGTTTTCATTGCAACAGCTGCCTTACAGTGTGGCCCAATTATGAAATAATGAACTTGTATATCCTCTTTGATTCTTCAGCAAGATCAAATAATATGATGGTGTACATGTATCATTCTTAAGATCTTTGATGTATTATATTGGCCATCAAAATTATTCTCACTAGAACCAATTTTAATAGCTTTGTTAGCATCCTTAGTCCAATGTTGCAAAATGAAATGATTAAGGATTTAAACAACACCTTTTGCTTGAAAAATTACTAGTATGTGGTCTACACAATATGCCCATAAACTCATATAGTTTGCTCCCACATTTAGCAATTTTTGAGTCTAAATCTATATCAATAATGAATGTATCTGAAGTATTATAACAACTAGACACTTGATAGATATACCTGGACCCATCTTTACTAATCTTCTGCTTGGTAAATTGGTTGATCTTTCTAAGCTCATGTTGAAATTTTCCAAACATATTTCTTGTATAAACAGATGCACCATGCTCTTTAAGCTTTGACCCAATACTCAAATTTCATGATTTATGCTTAGATTCATAATCCTCTCCTTTTTTTACCTTTAAGTAGTTATCCATTGCTTTCTTAAACGTTAACACAAATTTTTGTAATGTTGTTGTTGCATCAACAAAAGACTATAAAAATTGATGCTCTTACTTCTTTGAGTGGTATTCAACCCAGCAAAGAATGTGCTTATATTATCAATTGGTATCCATGATTATCTGATCTTATATAATCCCTAAGGCCATTCATTTTTCTCTAAGTTATACTCAATCATTATGCGTTGCCATTCCTCTTAAAAAAAAAACTTAATAGTGGGTGATTCTTTAATACACCTCTTTTAGCTCATGCTTGAAAAATGATTTTTTGTGATACATGTGTGCTAGCTTTTAAGGGAACTTCTTTCTAATGTGCCACAAGCATAGGCGATGATGAGTTGTTCGAAATTCCTTTGTCAAGGCAGCTCTAATAGTTAAATCCTGATCAGTTATGATAAACACATATTTCTTTCCATCCATTCTCTCAAGCCAAGTTTCAAGCAATCACGTAAAAGATCTCTCAAATGAGTCTTGTAATAAAGCACGACAAAAAAAATTGATTGATAATGATTATTCAATCCAGTGAATTGAGGCAAATGGCATATTATTAGTTTTGTAACATCCCTGATTTTTTATTCTGAGATTTTTATTGGAACTGTGGTTGACTGAGGGTATGGCTCTGGGAAATTGGGGTGAGAATCGAGATTTAAGGAATTATAATAATATTTTAATAACTTTGGTCGGACCAGAAAAATCTGGATAGAAAAAGAAAAAGAATATGAAATTTTAAATTTTGGCGGTTCCGGCCAAACTACGAGGGCATTTAGTAGAAGGCCACACTCGGTGACAAACCAATGAAAAATATTAGTGAAGGAGGACATTTTAGGAACCAATGTGAAATTAATAGGGACACTCTTGTCCATTGCACTCACTAATGGCAGTTTTGAGAATATCACTCAGTTGGGGGGCAAGTTGATCCTAATTGGGAATGGTTGAGGGGCAAATTGGGAAGCAAAGAAATTTCTTCCCCTTCTCTAGGTGGGGACCGGCTGGTGGAGGGGAAAAGACCCCAAAATATCATCTTCTTCCTCCCTTCCCCTCTCTTCTATTGATGCTCTACTTCTCAAGCTCCCAAAACATCATCTTCGTCACCTCTTTTCACCTTTCTTCCTTCACAAAAATTACTCCCTTCACCTTCCTCTACACTCCTATGGTTTCAAAGTCTTGAAATCTCTATTTTTCTCCCCAAGCTCGAAAATACCCATTGCTTAAAGTTGCTTGGATGGCTTGGGTCCTTTGAGAAGAAATGTTGGGGAGTGCCTCTTGAGCCTACCACCAAAATTTGGAAGCATTTGGAGCACAAAATTCGGAGAGCAAGAGTTGCAACTTGAGGGGCTGTTGGTGTGCTCTTGGAAGGCTCAAAGGTAGTGGTTTGGGTGCCTCAAATCACCTTAAGTGAGTGTGGATTACTTGTAACTTTGGTATGGTGAAAGTTATGATTTTGAGGGTTGAGGAGGAAAATCTAATAATTATGACTTTAATATGTGTTTGATGCTTGTTTAGTCTTGTTAATGATGTAAGAATGTGGTTAGTATTGTAGAATGGATGAGTGGAGAGCATGTATCAAAATATGGATGATTGCTTAGTCTTGAGAATTGGTGTATGACCTAATTATAGGAAGTTGAGGCATGTCCTATCTAAAAGGGTGACTTATGCATTATTATTTTGATTGGCAATTTTGATGTAAATGATGTTGATGCATGATTGTTGAATTTAGCGATCATGATGAGGAAATGGTGGTCATCCATTAATGTTTTGGTTGTGGCGCTCAAATGAATGATGATGATGTGTGATTGTGACTTTGATATGCATGAGTAGTGGATGCACAAGTGAGGAAAAGTCAGACCGTGAGTTGTCTTTGGCAAAATGAGGAAAAAAGGATAGTCCTTGGTAAAATGAGGAAAGGCCGAACCTTGAGTAGTCCTTGGCAAAAATGACAGATGGCTAGACATGAGGTAGTCTTGGCCAAAAATAAGGAAAAGCTGGACCATGATGTAGTCTTTGGCACATATGAGGAAAAGTCGGACCTTGAGAGTCATTGGGCATTGTGGTGTGTGATGATAAGGATTGACCCTTGGTTATGTATTGCATTGTAATGTGCATGTAAGTTGATGTAGGGTGAACCCTAGTTATGTTATTGCATTGCGATATGTATGTTGATGTAGGGAGAATCCTAGTTATGTTATTGCATTGTGATATGTATGTTGATGAAGTATGAACCCTAGTTATGTTATTGTAATGTGGGGTGCATGATGATAGAGGGTGAAAATTGATGGTGCTGATTAACAATTCGTGTGGAGCCTGAAAACTGTCATTGCTGAGCAATGCCAAGCCATCGTTGAGCGATGGTAACCAGAAAGGGGACGTAGCTGAGCGACGATAAGCCTCGCCGAGTGAGGGAAGTCAGTAGCAAATTGGATTAATTTTGCTGAGCGACAATATGACCTCGTTGAGCGATGAAACCTAAAATTGAGATATCGCTAAGCGATGGAAGTCAGTAGCGAATTGGTTGAAATTCACTGAGCGAATACCCTGTATCGTTGAGCAATGGCTGAATTGCCCTCATTCCATACTTTTCTAACTTGTGAAAGTTCTACACGTAGTTATAATCTATCAAGACTATTTTTATACGTTAATAACTATCCATACACTATGTTATCGCTGGTATGTTTTCCCCATAATAAATTTCACTATTTACCATGTAAATTTCCAAACTACTCCTTAAATTCACAATTGAAATAGATGTATTGATGATCTTATGCTCTCATCTCTTAACTCTAATGCATACCTTAATTACGAGTGTATTCATATTCACTAGGATTTATATCTCACTCCCTTCATCTTTAGACTCACAGGTTGAGCTAAGGCCCTCTACGGGGTGAGTACGGGATTGCTGATAACTTGTCGTAGTAGTTGTAGCATTTATTTTATTGCCTTATTTTGGAGGGAGTTTAATTCCTTGATGTATTTGTTGGGTCAACATTGTATATTCATTTTGTTGAGGCATGATGGGGGAACTGGTGAACTATTGTTGATGTTCCCAGTTCCACTAGTATTTTGTTCATGCCACTGTAGAAATTGATATAACACTTTTTGTAAATTGTGCTCAGTTAAGGTTGTTGTTATTATTAACATTTATGTTTTGTACACGAAACATAATGTTGTACTTTTCTATCATGGTTAGAGACCTCTTTATGATATCTACGTTGTGGATGGTTGTTGGTATTGCATATGACCAGGCCGATTAGTATATTTTTTTTTGTTGAGATTGCTTGAGAAATAGATGAAACTCTACTTTAAATTTTTTAAAGAACGATAATATTCTCCTGTTCGCGTGTAAATTGGTGGATTATGCGGTTAAAGAATTAGGTGTTACACATTCTATATGTGGTATCAAAAGTTACAACATCTCCAAACTGCTAGTAAGCTAACCTTGATCTAGCATCCACCCACTTTTTTTTTATCATCTAAGAATCTTTGTCACACTAGATTGCATAGAAAAAGTTAAGATTTTCAATCTGTTTTCATTTACAATAATTGAAAATAGCTTGAGCATCTTCGACAGCTAAATTCTTTCTCCGAAGATTTCTAATATGAATCCAACAATCTCAATTAGAGAAATATGAGTCACCATTATTGAAAATTATAGTAACATTTCCAATAGGTATGCCTTCTTCCTCAAATTTTTCAACAAGGCTTTTTGCGGAAGCAATCATCATTTTATGACATCTCATATAAGACACACTACTAGGGCTAATCATGACATGATTATAATCATTGTTAAAAGATTTTATAACCCAATTGCCTTCTATCGTGCCCCACAAAACAATAAGTGAAGCTTTACAACCAGTTATGAAAAAGTTGAACACTTTTTTTTTGTTTGACCCATGTTATCCTAAATTTCTTCATTTGTACAATTTTTCACTTTATGTTGACTTTCATTACAACATACAAAGACATCACTTAGGTTTACTTGAACGGGGTATGCACCCAAAAACCATTCTACTCGACAAATGAATTATAAAATTCTCTATCTTTTTCAATGGAGTCAAATTCTATTTCAACGTAAGGCTGGATGTTCAGTTCCTCACTAACATCAATAACAACTTGTATAATATTTTCACAACACGTTTTTGAATCTTTGGCACGACATCAAGAGTTGTTGATCTCCTACCACCCAATGATTAGAACTAGCAATAGTCTCTATGTTATTGTACCTGAAAATAGAAAATTAAGAAATAAAATTATTCACACTAGGAATAATATTGACAATAATCAAATATAGAAAATAAAAATTAAACATACAAAATATGTTTGCTTGAATTTATTCCTCTTTTTTGGTGACTATAACTTTCAAAAAGGTGTCTTACCCATAATGTAACTCAGAAATAAAATAAAACCATAAAATTCTATCTTCAAGTAGAGGCTGGTATTGTTAAAATTTGAGAGTAAAGAAAGTTTAGAGGAGAATGTTAACCCAATGAAAAAATATAACAATATA
Source organism: Styphnolobium japonicum (assembly GCA_023212625.1). NCBI lineage: Eukaryota > Viridiplantae > Streptophyta > Magnoliopsida > Fabales > Fabaceae > Styphnolobium > Styphnolobium japonicum. The sequence continues at coordinate 7,384,336 of JALBWW010000014.1, forward strand.
CACTTACATTGTGAAAAGCTCGTATTCATATATAAATTGTCATTCTATTGTAATTTCATTAAGGGGAAAAATGATTGATCAATCAATCTGAGACACTTATGTTAGCTTTGTATTAGGCTTTATTAGATGTTTATTGTGCCCAATATTAGTATTTTAGATGAGTTTAATGTTGTTGGGCTTCATTGGGCTTTAATGCAAATATTGAATAATTTTCGGATTTTGATGCATTTTGACATTTCTTCCTTGGTTAGGCCATAACTTGGGACTCGGTGATCCAATTGAGGTGATCTTGGTGTCTTTGGAAAGCTAAGACAAGGATCTACAAGTTTCATGAAGAACGCCAGAGCTGGATCGGAATTCTAAGGGTCCAAAACATCCCTGCAATGCAGAGTGGGTTTGCTGTCACGGAACCATCTGGGCAGTGTGCACATATTGGACTACATAGTGAGTTATATGCATCCTCTTGTGCTGAAACTTGGTCATTTGAAAGATAATACCCATATCTCCAACTTCACTGAAGACCATTTTGTCAATAGATGTCGTTTTAGGCATGATAATGAAGCTACAAGTTGGTTTGAATTTGGAAACACGTTCTTCCAACCTAACTTGAGGTAGGTGCAGTGTTTTTGGAATTTCTGGAGTTCTAAAAGTCCAAATGATATGATTCAAATTGGAGATTTTCAAGGAGACAACTGGCTACAACTTTCATGAAGACATCCAAGCCAAAATACACCGTCTAGGTGATGAATTTGAAGCCAGAAGTCGGATAAGAGTTGTTGACTAAAAGCCACCAACCATACACCAACCCACCTACCATGCACCAAGCCACCTACCATGCATCAAGCTTCCATATTTGACAATTTCCTTGTTTTTATAGCTTGCATTCAGATTATGTACATGTACAAATTGGCTTTTAGGATTAGTATAAATAGAGCCAATCTCTTTGTATTATCATTCATTCAATTTTGAAGTAAGTTAGATTCAATTGGAAGTAAGTTTGTAGTAAGTTTGAGTATTTGTTAGTTTTCTTTCTCTTCTTCTCCCTTCTCTTTAGAATTTCATTTTTGTTCTTTATTTTCTGAGTTCTTCCTTCCCATCTATGGAAGGCTAGGCTCTTATAATCAATCCAAGGGATTAACCGTCTTGATGTTTAATTTGGAGATCTTGTTTTGCTTGTTCATATTGCTTAATTGTTATTCAAGTTTCTCTTATTCCTCTTTTGATTTCTATCTAGATTGAATTGCTTAATTTGATTTAGATGTTAATGTGATAATAGCTTTATTGTCATGTATTCAAAGAGGATCACAAAGAATAAACAATTTATTAAAGCTTTTTGATAGATTGTTTAGCTTGGTTAAATTCTGGATCTTAAATTAATCTATGTATGGATGGTGCTTACTTTATCTAACCTTGGTTAATTAAATTCTAGATACTTATCTAGTAGAGGATTCTTGGATTATGTTGAGGCTTCTTGATGTGATCTAAGGCCAAGAACATGGTTAGCGATTAAGTGAATTCTTTGTGATCAATGATGGATTAAACTTAAGATTAGTAAATTTCCTTGGATTGGTTGTTTCTTTAGATTTGTTTTCAACTTTAAGTCTTGTATTTTTATCAATACTGTTAATCAACAACAAAACCCCCCTTTCTAATTATCTTGATCTGATTAAATCTTTGTTTTTCTGGATCTTTGAGAGACGATTCGGTTCATGCTCTATACTACAAATTAGTTTGCGAACCGGTAATTATTATTATTTGACGGGGTCTCGACAACCTCTTGTCAATGATGTTATAATCATTAGCAATGATTATGAACACGAAATAAATTTATGTTGTATGTGATCAATACTATTTGCATTACATTATTAATCCTCCATATTTAGTTTCTTATACTTCTTATGTGCTTAATTAGTTGGACTTGGCCGTATTTCATAAGTTTGGGTTCAAATTGTGCTTAATTGCATTTTTCAGCATTATTTGGATTTTACACTGTTTCTATATTTCGAGCATAACATAAGTTATATACATATAATAATTATGCATATTACCTTGTAGGAAAGATGAGAGGGAGTTCTACAACTTTGATGAATAGCCCCAGAGATGAATTGAATGTCTAGTGGGTCACATTGGGCCTGAAAGTCAGAACAGAGATCCTATTGCTAGAACCTAGGCAATATGCAATGATTAGGCCATAACTTGGGTTGTAGGAGTCACATGGAGCTAGGACTGATGCCATTGGAAATCTAAAACACAATGCTTCAACTCTTTTGAATACCACTTATTGAAACTACAACATTTTGATGGTGTTTTCGGCCTTTGAAGTCAGCTGAGGGGTCCAGAGACTTCCTAAGAGTAATTTGGGCTTAAATTCTTTATCTTAAACACAAATTAGACAAATTAGGTGTCCATTTAAAGCTAAAAGGGATAGGATTAACTCAAATCTATGAGCAAACTTGTATTTTTAATTTTAGATTTAGCTATTTGGGGGGGGGGAACTTAGACATGAGATTCATTCCCTTATTCCATTATTCTACAATTTTCAGTATTCTCGCTAGTTTGTCTCTCTTTTCTCTCAAGCTTCTTTAGACTGCAACCATGGAAGGCTAAACTCTAAGACCAATCCAAGATTCTTGAAGGAATTCTGGTTTGATCTTGAGACCTTGTAGTGATTTTATTTTCTTTTCTTAATTCTAATCTTGAATCCCATGAAGTTAGATATATGTTGTGTGTTATTGATTGAGATTTGTGATAAGATTTTGATTAATTAATCATAGTTTTATCATCTGAATTGAAAAGAATAGGTATGCAGATTTGCTACCTAGGTTAATTGGATTCTTGATTTTAAACTAATATTGATTAACATAAATTGTGCGATTGCAGATTTGGGTATCTTTTGTTAGTAAAATTCTAGGTGATCACATCACCTAGTAGTGAATGTTGGATTTGATGCAGAGATCTCAGTTAAATATAGGTTAACTAATCAATTAAATTCGAATGCATATTTAGTGGTCGATGAAAGGTTAATTGGAATTTTGAATGGATTTCTTGGATTGTTTGTTTTCTTAATTGATCATTCTTCATTCAATTTGTGCATTTTGATTCTGTAATCATCCAAACCCCCTTATTCATCTTTGTTTAATTGAATTGCATCTTAATCTTTGAAAGACGACTTAATTCAACCACTTGTACTATAATTTTGTTTGTGAACTGATATTTTTATATTTGACTGAAATTGACACTCTGGTCAATATGATATCAAATTACGAAAAAAAAATACAAAAAGATCTTAACTTAATTGATATGAAAAGCCACTCGGTATTAGAATAATAATAAGAAAGTGACTTACAAACTATAAATTTTGTTTGGGCATAGAGACTGTCTTTGCTGACAATGTGGCTTCGGCATGGAAGACTCTCTACTCTCTGCACGGCTGTGACAAAACTCACGTGCTTTTGCTTTTTGTTTTTCGAAGTTAGTGAGAAAAAATGACAACCTTTAGATCTAATTATAATAGATGGTCAGAATTAAGAGTAAGTTTACTATAACTATATCCCTTGAGATTTTTTTGGTATTCTTTATTTTTATAAAAATATTAGTATCTTTAATAATTAATGATTAATATTTAGTCATTTGTCTTGCTTGATTGAAATATAAATATTAAAATATAAAATAAATCACTATGTTTTATCATCTAAATATGATGAGAGTTGATATGTTAACTTATGAGTTTGGTACCTAAATTAAATTGTCAAATATTTATTAATGTTAATTTTATAAAAAATATTTAAAAATTTATTAAATATAATTAACTATTAATAAAAATTTAACAAATTACTTTACACACCCTGAGAAAAGAGAAAAAAAAAGGAACGGAATATTGCCTTAAAAAAAAAGTAGAGAGAAGATGATCGAGTGATATGTTCAGAACTTCAGATATAAGAGAGAGTGAAGGAAGGCATAGTTTGGTTTGATTGGAGAAGAAAGATGATGATGCAAAGGTCCAAGTCGAAGGCAACCTCGTTGTTTAGGCGCATCCTCCCTCGCTACAGAAACAGAACCCTATGTTGTCTCCCGGACACTGCTGCCAATGACGATGTTGCAACAAACCAGGTCAGGAACCAACGAACTCACTCTCTTTCTTCACATTTTCGTTATATATGCCACTATTACCACTGCTTCAATGGTTCATTGCTCTCTCTCTCTCTCTCTCTCTCTTAGGTACTCGTTGCAGCAAATAGTTGGTCCAGAATGGCGATTCTCAATAGACCCTCAGCTCTCAATGCTTTCAACACAACAATGGTAATTCATTGTCTTCCTTTGCTCTGTCTCGTTATCTGCTATCATTTCCATCTCCTAGTGTCTGCTTTTGGGGTTGTTTTCTGCCACCCAATTGGCTTAAATGAATTACTATATGTTTTTTTTTTGTATGGGCTTGTGGTGTTTGTTTAGAATTCGTATAATTCATTAAAAGGTAACCCCTTTTTACATAATTTTATGTACCCATGTTGCCATTTTAGTTTCATTGGGTTAGGTTGAGTCAATTATTATGTGGGTTGTTGTTTTTGTAGTGTTTGGTTGACGTTTTAGGAGGGGTGGTTTATAGAGGTGAACGTGTAAGTAGTAGTAGAGTGAAAAGCAGTGAATGAAAATGGGTGTGGTGTGGTTGCCAGTGACATTTATTTTGACCCATCCATAATTATTTTTTCCTCTTGCAAAATGAGATGAGATTTAGAATGCAAATACATTTTCAAGAGTCAAAAGACATATTCAGTTTGTGCTCATGTTTTGTTTAGAATTATGCGGAAAAGTATTGATTATAGGTAGAGCAAATTTTGTTTCTCTGTTTTACTCATGTGGTCCTACCAAACAAGAGGAGTGTAATCAATTTTCGATGTTTCTCTTTTCCATCTTATGTACAAACTGCAAAGAACCAAAATGGGAACTAAAGCCTCTCCATTCCTCTAAACTTTTACACCCTTCCCCTTTTTAGCTTTCATTCCCCTCTATCTTCAATCTAGTCTGCCAAGCATAGCCTTAAATTCAATAATTCCAATATAGTGGTTTAGATACTTTTTGTTTGTCAGGTGGCTAGACTGCATAAACTTTACAGAGGTTGGGAAGATAATCCTGATATTGGTTTTGTGATAATGAAGGTAATAAAAATTTGCTATTATTGTTATTTTGTCCATATTACATATTATACATTCAATGCTAACAATGATCTTGTCCACTCACGTATCTAATGAAGTGCAACTTACATAATCTTTTGAATTTTCTTAAGGGCAGTGGCCGGGCATTTGCAGCTGGCGGAGATATTGTTGCAATTTACCATATGATAAACAAAGGTAAAATATAAAGGATTTTCTTATTAAGACACTGCCTAGTGCTGCCATATTCTTTCTCTCTTTCTTCCATGAGGTCTTCCCCTTATCCTCCTTCATTATTCCAATGACATCTTCTCATTCTTCCACATCTACGTGTTATCTTCCTTACTTTATACATTTCCATTCTAGACAATTCAGTTGAACTTTTCATATGTTTGAGCTGATATCTTCATTTCTATTCCATATTTCCTTATGGTTATTTTATCTCAGGTTCCATATTTGGAAGTACTGCATTTGATAGGGGAGGAGGAGAGAAGAGTTTTTAACATTAATCTGTTCCTACAATTAGACACACTCATGTCTGTTATTTGGTATTTGTATTTTTGCTGCTTAAGAAAGTTTAACAGAAACTGTAGGTTGCATCCATGCTTCAGGACTAGATCATTCATGCAACTGGTTTTCTAAGTGTTTTCTCTTTTGTATCTTAAATTTGTTTATTTTTCTAGTAAATTTTGGTTACTTTAATTTTCTGTTTGTTTTCAAACAATTCTTTATTTTTATTTTTATTTCAATTTATGCAGGGAATGTGGAAGCCTGTAAAGAATTTTTTAGAACAGCATATAGTTTTGTATACCTGATAGGTACATATTTGAAGCCACATGTGAGTACAGCATTTAGAGGCTCATAGACTATTTGTACTCCCTTTATTAAACATTTAAGTTTGACAGGCTCATGTCTACTGTTTCTTATGAATAATAATTTATACTTACGATACATTTGTTGTCTGAATGTTGATTCAAACCATAGAAATACAGATATTTGCAAATAACCATTGAATACAAGCTTGTTTCCATCGAGTATATGATGGAAAAATTATAGGACTACAATAAGTGGTGATGCAACCCAAGTGGCCTCTGACACTTGACAGCATATTAGAATTTTGTGCACATAAAAGATACAGAAATGTTGATAACAGAAGAGATTTAGGAAACCATTAAAAGAGGATCCCGACTCATTCTTATGGGAGAAAGTCTGCAAAGAGTATCTTGCATTGTTAACATTCCTAAACCATGCAATGTTGACAGTTGAGCCTGCAGAAGGATGACAGGTTATGAGTTTGTCATTTTACAATTTAATGGCCAGGATTATTCTGCTAGTACCAGACTATGTTAAGAGAATAGGCGGAAGATTAAAGGCAAATGAGAAAAATAAGGAACACAAATATACTACATGAAACGCTTACTAATGTAGTACATAATACTGAATCCTAAATCTGTAGTTATATTGATACTAAGACTACATAATCAGACATATGGATCACTTTGGGCACGCTACAAGTAACAACTTTCCTGATTCCATAACACTTTAATAATCACTTAATCTTTCCTAAATTCCTCATCATTTTTCTTTTCTTTAGTAATTGATACTGTCATAGTACACACATACACACTGAACAATAATTTACACCACCTTGGGAAAAAGTACAAGAAAACTTAGGTTTTCAAGCTCAAACAGGCTAGAAATTCCATAGAGAAAATAAGTTATGGACTGCTTTGATGTGGTTTTGTTCTCATTGTTAAAAATTTCAAGCCAATAGCATTAGTAGCTTAAGCAGGAAAACTGGAAGACAATGACATTAAACCAAAAGAGTTACTTTAATATCTTCTTTTTTATTTTTCTATTCATAAAAAGCTAATACTATTTCACAGTGAATTGATCAATTTCTTTAACTGAATTGCTTGGCAATTATTATCTATGCTTCTTACCTTTCAACTGATGCTATGTTGTTTTCCCCCTTTACTTAAAAATGTCGGGTGTCAACCTCATTTTATTATTCAATGCTATAATCATGTAGATGACAAGTGTTCTTATTCAATGCTATGAGATAACACCAAATGTTATAATTTTGAGAATACCAGACCGTATTTATTTTGTTATTGTTATTACATTATCATCGTTTTATTCAAAGTGTTGCTTTTAAGAGTTCCCTCCAACTATGAATTTGATTTGGATCACAAATCTAAATAAACAACTTACTACATTCTCTTTCAACAATTAAGTAAATTAATATATACTTTAGTACTCTACTCTAGTGACATATATAACCACATAGAATTATACTATAATATCTTGTAGTTGTACATTTTTTCAACAAAAGCATTAATGTTAAGAAAATGGTTGGGTAAAGTGGTCAACTGATCAAATTGCATATTTAATCTTATCTTCAATTTTAATTTCTAAACTTACATTCTGACACAAAATTATAATCAATCATTTCTATTTTATATCAACAGAATTATTTGATATGACATTTCATTTAAATGTGTATATTATAAAATAAAATAGTACAGATATGCTATTATCCCGTTCATCACATGGGCTGCAAGCAAGTTGTTTATGCTAGTTTAATTAAAATCAAGGTTCAAGTTTACTAGTTTGTTACCTTCCGGTAAAACAGTAGTTATCCAGGAATGATCTTCTTGCAGGTGGCTCTTCTGAATGGCATTACCATGGGTGGTGGGGCAGGAATTTCAATCCCTGGGACATTCCAGGTTGCAACAGACAAAACTGTATGTAATGCAGAAACTTTCATAGAATATTTACACCCGTAAACCTCTTGCTCAACCCTATGAATGTTCTCATTCTTGGGCATTTTGATGAAGTATGAGATAGTAATATTTATGATTATTGTATTTATCATTGATGCATTTGTAATTTGGGAATTGCTAGTCAAATAGGATTATATTTTGTTTGGGTTACTTGTCCTAGTCATATCAGGCTGCTTTCTGTCACCTATTTATGATTTATTATCTGTCTTAGGGCTTTTAGTCTTGTCATTGGAACTTACCAATAAGAATTTGGAGTGTTTTGGATATTTTTCTGGGTTCCCCTTTCCTGTTCTGTGATGGGTTCCTTTTTGTGTAAAAAAGTGAACAGTTTCAGTTATGTTGAAAAGCTATGGAAAAAGGGGGGAGAAAAGGCTTGTTGAAGAACTTTTAACTTTATCATTTCTTTGGGCATGGTGTGAGAGCTGAATGCCTAATGCTTCAATTATACTTATGAAGTTGTCATTAAGATTTAATTAAACTTGAGAAAAATTACGTTATATATAGCAACACTTAGGTTATTGTTAGAATATCTCGGAATATCTCCAGAATATATCTTTAGAGTATCTTAGCATATCTTCCGAAGATCTTTATAAAATATTGTGAAATCAATTAGTCCTCTAATTGAGGAAGCAATCTTAGGAGTTGTTTCCTAATTTCATTATGTTTCTTGATTTGTTTCCTTATTTAATTAGGGTTTGTATTAGTGGCTTGGGCTGCTACTAGTAGCACTACACTAGTGCTTGACCTAATTATTCCTATAAATAGGTGTCAGTGCTTTGTAATTTTTAACACACCATATCAATCTAATATAAGAATATTATTGAGAGTCTCCTTTCTCTCTTTTACTCCATCCCTACCTTAAACCCTATAATTTCAACAGTTATGACAACATGCACTCACTATGAATATGTTAGGAACCAAATCAGATCACAAGAAGAAAACAGAAACAGATTTGTATATCCCTATATCAAAATCAGTGGGGCTTATGTAACAGAAACAGAGAAGAAACTCTGAACTAGAAAAGAAAATACAATATATCCCAGGCAATTCGAGAGTGCCTGGTCTCTCCCACCAAATTCCCTCCACTCACTTTTCCTTCTGATACTCCCTCCCCCTCTCCCTTCTTAACCTCTCTCCTCTCTAACGGTTTCTCCCTTCCCACGCCCCTATCCAGCAGTTTGTTACAATAGAAATTCCCCATAATACCCTTCGTTAAAACCCAATCCCCTTTTTGTCCTCTTTAGCCTTCCTAGAGTATACTTTGGTTATCGTGGGCCTAACAGAATATTATACATATTTACCTCACAATACATTGATATTTATTACATCCATTGTGCACTTGCTATGCCCCTTGGTGCCATTTAATCAACTTTTGCTTGCTAAAAGTAAAGACAGGGTCTTTCTTAACAAAGTGTATGGTCAAACTCATTGCATGTTGCAATGGTTGGCCCATCTTGATGCATGGAATACCATGGACTAGTGATTTGAGGTGCTTATACTGGAACTTTGTTTTGCTCACATTAGGTATGCTATTCATTTGAGGCGCAGTCTTCAAATTAATTTGTTAGTTACATACTAATAAGTAATAACGAGTATTTTTCTTGCATGCTGCTTATGGGTGGTGCTTCTTGCTGGATCAGGATGTTTAGCTCAGAGCAGTCAAACATATTGTCCATTCATTCACCTCTCTGTACATGGTTGTGACTACCTGATCAAAGTTTATAATGCAGTTAAGACAAACAATAGTCTTATATTTGAATTGTGACAATATTAATTAAAATTATGAGTACATTGATGGGAAGTGACAAATTGGAGCGAGGATATAGTTGCAAAAGTATCACCAAACCAGTTTGACCAATTGTGTTTATGTGCATTTAGAACCCTTGCATCAAATTAAGTTGTATTGTTGTTCAAGAAGCCTTCAAGTCTTCTCCTTATACCCTCTCCTAAGTCTCCTTTACTCCTAGAGTATTTTTTTTTACTAGCCTGCACAAATGTAGATTACTACCAAAATAGTATTTTTAAGACAGGCCATGTTAACTGAATTTAAAAGAGTAGAATTTGGGGAAGAGTACATTTGAGACATTAGTCTCATACGCCAGTCAATTGGTCTATAATGTTGATGGCTTGATGCAACCTCTGTAAGTTGTGGATTATGACTTAGCACTTGAGTTGCATCATTGGATATCCACCTCGTAGGACACTTTATGCATTTGAGCATATGAGGGAGTAACAAAAATTTAGCTAGTTGGACACCAAAACAAGTGATATACATGAAAATGTGTGCATAATGCATCTCTTCTCGAGTGTAATTTCTATTTACCACATTGGAAATATAGGGTATTGGAAAGTCTTGTAGCAATTGGTAAGTTAATTAACTTGGGCCGACCATTTTGTGCCATTTCAGCTCTCGTCAAGTTGTTTTGGGGCCTTTGGGCTGGTTTGACCACAGGAGGCATAGCAAATATAAAGAATTCATAAAAATCCAAAATCTTGGAAAATAGAGTGACTGTGATATGACCCAAGTAGCTATTTTCCAATAAACTTGAATGATCCTAACCTCATGACCCAAAATACTTAAGCCCATGTTACTCTTAGTTTGCTACACAAGCCTTATATACCCTATAGTACTCACTTTGTCTCACTGATGTGGCACTTAAGATTTTAGAGTGTCTGTTGCTAATGAGGCTAACATTGATATCTCCTCCCTCCCAATGATTAAAAATTGTAGAATGTATACTAAAATATTTTCTTGTGTTGCTTGTAAGAACAGATGGCTTCAGTCTTCTTAATAAGTTCAGCATTCTGCTTTGGTGTGTAGAAATTTACTTGCTTTTATGTTGATGGTTTCTCTTTTCTGTACCATAATTAAATAGTGACATTAATTCTGGTAGTGTATCAAATCATAAATTTTCCTTTAGGATAGGGAAGTGGTGGTGGAACAAATAATTAGTAAATTAAAGTCTGGAATGCCCAATAGCTACCAGTTGTATGCAATGAAACCTACATAGCATAACACCTGAGAAAACCTCTGCATTTAAATTCTGTCTTCCCGTACTTCTTGCATGTCTGGAAACTGTGTTCCATTGCTAAAATCTATTAATTTTTATACATTTTTATTCATGCATTCTATTGGTTTGAATGTTAATCACTGTTATTCTAATACATTACATGTACATGCTGGAAACAGAATCTGTGCGTTGTACACCACACTCATCATAATTTTCAATTTCTAGAAGTTTGCTTTGCTTTTGGGTGATATATATTCAAATGTTTACATTTCATCTACATGCTAGGGACATAGAATCTTTGTGCTTTGCACACCACCCACATGCATGATAATTTTCAATTTCTAGAAATTTCTTTTGCTTTTGCGTGATATGTTCATAGAAACACTTAGGTGCATATGCTGAGCTTCATTATAACTTATCCCCACTGCAGATTTTTGCAACCCCTGAAACTCTTATTGGATTCCACCCTGATGCTGGAGCATCGTTTTACCTTTCACATCTACCTGGTCACTTAGGTATGATTATGGTCCTCATCAATCTACTTCTACCTACTCAAAATCTTTACATATGGATAGGTAGATTCTTTATATATCATATGGACAGAGGTAAACCCGAAGATATTTATTGGTCTACTTGGTGACCCTGGTATTATGTACTCATTGATACTGGCTTCTTTCTTTATTTATTCTTATTATTATTACTTGTTCTTTTTTTTTTTGTCAAGGGGGGGGGTCCATGATGCTTAAACTCTTGTTTCGAAGAAAGTAATTTTCTGTCTCCCTCTTTGATAAACTTTTTTGTCTATTCAAAATAATAAATAGGTTGTCAGTACAATTTTGACAGAATCATAATTGGGTGAGAATTGTAATTCTGATGTTTGATCGCATAAACATTTGTACTTCATAACTGCAACACCATCTCAGATTGATGGTTTTTGCCATTGCCAAGGGTAAATGAGGCCATTAATGGCGATTAAAGGTAGTCATTGATTGTAATGAGGCCATTAATGGCGATTAAAGGTAGTCATTGGCTACAATCAACAGGCTGTGGGGGTGGTCAAAGTTGGTGTTCATTATGGTGGAATTTTGATTGCTACTTAAGACAGCTTAGAATTATAGTTGTGTAATAGTTCAGTCCATCCTTCTAAATTGAGGTTTCTTTTGTACAAGTCACAGTCAAATTGCAATTTTAAATGATACATAAAATATGAAAATTGAACTTCAGAGGTCCAATTCTCATTCCTACTCCCAATGAAAATCAAATTTTATATGCCAATGCTGCCGTAGAGTTTTCTTAGTTATCACATCAAGTATTGACAAAGCATATAAGTGGTTGATAAAGGAATTGTTAAATAGGTTAATCCTCCTACTTTTGAGAACTATGGTTGAGGGGAAACTTATGAGTTCAGATCAAATCATCAATTGAAAATATGATTGATGAACTTCTTCTATCTGGTCTTCCCTATCATCAATTTTTATAGTGTTTAAGATTCTATCTCTTATTGGAATTTCCACTTTTTCCGTAACTTAAATGATAGGAAATTTTCTGAATTGGAGTCTCTTTTGGGTATCCTTGACTCTGTTCATTTGTCTTTTAAACCATATACTAGGATTTGGTCTCTTGATCCCTCTAGGGTGTTCTCATGCAAATCTTTTTTCCAATTCCTAACTCATTCATTGAATAGTCACTTTCCATCTTGATAAACCTCTTTGGAAATCCAAAGCTTCCTCAAAGGTCATGTCTTTTATTTGGACTGCAGTGCTTTATAGAATCAATACTAATGATATGTTACAAGTTTGTAGGCCGCATAAGGTGCTTTCCCACGATATGTGTTATGTGTGGTGCCTGCTCAGAACTGGTTCCTCACCTGTTTTTACATTGCTCTGTTGATGTTTCTCTTTGGAATTCTTTCTTCAACCTTTTTGGTGAATGCTGGGTGTGCCCTACATCCTTGGACCAATTTTTGATGATTAGCTATTATGGTTTCGGGAGAAGTAAAGAGGCTAAATGTTTGTGGCAATGTGCAATCTTTGTGCTACACTTTGGTGCATTTGGTTGGGGCATAACTCATATTTTTTAGGAGGTTTCTTTGGCACGACAACTGATTTGGGAACAACTAATTTGGGATAAGATTTGGCGTTTGGCATCTATTTGGTGTAAAGCACATGGTCTTTTTAAGGGGATTTCCTTACATATATGACTAGGGATTGGGTAGCCCTTTTTTTTATGTTTTCTTTTTTCTCTATTGTCTTGTTTTTTGCTCTTACGTCAAAGAGGATTCCTTATCCTCCAATCTTTTTGTAATTTCTACTCTTCGTCTTAATGAAATTATTTTTCTTATAAAAAAAAAAAAAATTGTATGCAGGTGAGTACTTGGCTCTGACAGGGGAAAAGCTTGACGGAGTAGAGATGATTAGCTGTGGGCTTGCAACACACTATTCCCTAAGTGCAGTTTAGTTCTGTTAGACTCTGCCTGCTTCTTGTTTTATTTCAATTTTATTGGACTTTTCATGCTCTATAACATTAAAATCATTGTTTCTTTTGTCCCACAGAGGCTCCCGTTAATTGAAGAGCAACTGGGGAAATTGGTTACTGATGATCCATCTGTCATTGAAACCACTTTAGAACAGTATGGTGACCTTGTCCACCCAGATAGCAGTAGTGTACTTCAAAGGTTTGTCCTGTTTTACATGATCTATAAGGAAAGTCTTTTCTCTTGTTTATTTTTAGGATAAAAGAACAAATCATACAAAGAACCGATAAAAATTGCAAGAGAGGAGGATAAGGAATTTGTCCTATATAAAAAAAATGAAAGAAACTGAAAAATACACAAAACTCAGAAGAGCCCTTCATTCCTCCGCTCATCAAAGAAGGAAATTCCCCCTAAAATAGACCATTAGCAGAAGTCCACAAGATGCTAAGAAAACAATCCTATCAAAAATAAGTTGCGCCGATGCTCTCTTTACATACTTTGTTTCTCTTCTTATTTCTGATTTTCATTTTCTTCAGGATTGAAACTCTAGATAAATGCTTTGGTCATGACACAATAGAGGAGATAGTTGATGCTTTGGTGAGATTGGCATCTTTCTTTATATTTGAGAGCCTTCAACACATTTCTATGTTTAGAATTCCCTGTGCTTCAGATGTTATGTAAAGTACAAAATAGGACTTATTAAGTTTCTTGCTTTTATCAAATCCTTTTGAGTTTCCCCGAAAATGAGAAAAGAACTAGAGATGAAAGTACAATAAGAGAAAGAGTATACACAATAAAGAAATTTCGTACTATTTTTCTCTGAAAACTCTATGCAGTTATAGAATTATGCAATTATAAATTTAGCATAGAGGAAAGCATTTCTCATTTTTGTTTTAAGCAATGTGGAGAGAACCTGAGCTGTTTTTGAGACAGTTGTTTCTTGCTCTTCATTTAGCTTCCTTTGGTATATAATAATTTGATTTGTAGTCAAGTCCAAATTGTTAGAGAGGGACTGACATTGCCTTGTGCGATTTCTAATTTTTTAATTAACAATCACTCATCCATTCAAGAGTTAATAACAATGCCAACTCATTCCGTCAAAAATTCTGGCCTACCTAATATTTTCCTTAACTTTTTGGTGAACTTTTTATCTTTTCTTTTATTCTCATTAGTCTTTAATATCCATCAGGAAAGTGTGGCAAGTCAAACAAATGATGCATGGTGCATTTCTACCCTAAATAGACTTAAAGAAGCTTCTCCATTGAGCTTGAAGGTTTCCTTGAGATCTGTGAGTTTTGCCTGTCTAAACCCTTTGAATTTCTGTTTCCTTTGCTCTCATCTTTTCTTATAAGAAAACACTTTTATGGTGTAATCCATCTAATTTGTGCAGATACGAGAAGGTAGATTTCAGTCCCTTGATCAGTGCTTGTCACGTGAGTATCTTATGACTTTGCAGGCAATATCTAAGCAGATATCTGGTGACTTATGTGAGGTATTAAGCATTTTGAATTTCTGGCAAATGAAACAAATTTGTTCTATCTTGACATGATTGATTTGAATTCTTTTTAGGGAGTGCGGGCACGTATGGTGGACAAGGACTTGGCACCAAAGGTACCAGTTGTACCAGTTGTTTGCATTATCTTCTAGAATTGAGAACCCTGCAAAATTGCCAAAGTCATCTGCCAATGACGACCATTGTATTACAAATATTTTCAGATGTGAAAGTCATTGGCAATTATACAATTTCTTCATTGAGTATAAATGTTGTCAATGTTTTTCTTCAATTATACAAATCTTTACGCTTGTCTATCTAATATATGCAGTGGGATCCTCCAACCTTGGAAACGGTGTCCCAAGATATGGTGGATCAGTACTTCTTACCTCTAAGTGAATTTGAGCCTGGCCTAGAGCTGCCCACAAAAATTCGAGAAGCATTTTCTTAGTTCCCTTTGTCTCAATATGTTTCCAAAACTGGACAGAGATATATGCCCATTATCTTTTGCAGGGCATTGGTCAAGCTTGTATGTATTGATAATGTGGACAACCCCACAATTTAAGATGATGATGGACGAGTGTATGAATAAGGCTAACGATCTTTCATTTTCATTTTTATATTAATTTATTATTGGATGGAATATTAAGAACATCTATTTATTTGATAAATGAAATGAATTCATTGGCTTTCTTTACTAATTGGTATTGGCCCATCTAAAAGGACTATATAAAAGGCCCCCCTAGTCACGCATATGCCCCATACTTGGATATCATGCAGCATGTTTAATTTGAACAAGCCTTCCTTGGGAAGTCTTGTTTGGTTCCCTGAAGTTTCACTTATCAGTTACAGGCTCACTGCTCAAGTTGGTGCATGGGCTTAAGAATAGTGTTGATTTTCCTTAATGAGTTTGTCTTATCTTCCGCTAGGTAGAGAACATGGAAATAATTACGTAGTTATGTAGATGAACATGGCAATTTGGGAAAGTGAAATGGACCATTTTATATCCTCTTATTAGTTTACCATGTAAGATGCTGTGCAAAATGCTCCAACTGAGGCATAGCCGATTCCCACAGCAAATCTAATGCAGCAACCTATTCTTGGAGTAAGGTCATGTTGCAGTAGTTCAATGATGGTGAGCTGAATTTGGTTAATAAAAACCATTAAAGCTTCATCCTCAATGAGTTTGCCTCTTCTTGCAGCACTCCTTTTTTCCTTTAATTAAAAAGGATACCAAAAATATTTATTAATTTAGAAAATCAGTAGATATGTGAAAGGATAAATTATTTTTCTTTAAATGAAGTGGAAATTTGTAATGGTGTAAGCACATGAAATGGTATTGACTGCTAAATTTTGGTAGTATTTAAACACTTCTGATTCTTCTCACGTGCTTTTTTTAATATATAAGATGTTCATCCCAATGTTATCTGGATCGGACTGGCCAGTCAGACCGTGAATCAGTTCCTCATTTGGTTATGGTTCACTGTCATAATCAGATTCAATAGTTGGACCGGTCAAAATTAGACAAAATTGGTAAACTGGTCGGTTTTATGTGACCTGATTTGATTTGATTATTTTACTTTTTTAACCTTATATAATTGTGAATGATATTGTTAGGTTAGTGAGGTAAAATCAAAAAATTAGTAAGGATAAAATAGTTAATCTAAATAATTAAATTTAAAATCAAATCAAATCTATTCAAATTCAACCAAAATTGATTGGATTTTGAAATACACACAACTTAAATCAAAAGAATTTCAAAATCAAATTAAATCCTATTTTTTAACATTCCAAACACAATTTGATTTGCAAATCAAATCAATTCTCATTTTTAAACATTCCAAACACACTGTCTGTGTATTTATTAGATTTAAAAGACTTCAAGGTCAAGTGAATGATGTTTTTATGATTCAAATGAGTTAGATGATGTTTAAGAGAGTCAATAGATGTTTTGTAAATCTTCCATGGAAGTTGAAGATTAAAGCTATCATAGTTGAAAAGTTGTAAGCCCCATTAGATCTTTTTGGGTTTATCTTAAATTAAACGGACTTCTAGAACAAGTGAATGATATTTTCATGATTCAAATGAGTTAGATAATTTTTGGAAAAGTCAATTGATGTTCATCAAGCTGTCATGGAAGTTGAAAATTTGTATAGGCTAGAGAATGATAAGTTACTTCGATGCAATGAGTATCATTTGACAATATTATTACTAACTATTTTATTTTCTTGCTTGGTTCATTTTCTATTTTTCATTGCATCATCTATTAGCATAAGATTTGTTTGCAAGATTGAATTTTAACATTAGGAGTCAGTTTTGTATGCCCTTAAAGACGTGAGTGAAAAATTAAGGGATGAATTTTCAATATAATTTTACAGTTAAAAATATCATCTATAAGTTTTTTAGCTTGATCTTTAATGTTATTCATGTGACTATAAAAAAAAGATAAAATTTTGATATTAGGAGTCAGTTTGGCATTCATTTTAAAAACAACATTGAAAAATTAAGTGTTTAATTCTTAATATTATTTTATTTCTAAATTTTTAAGGGTATACCAAAGTAACTAAATAATGACAGAATTTTGACATTATGGGTCAGCTTGGTATGTTCATAAGAATGAGAGTGAATAATTAAGGGATGAGTGTTCATATATGATCTACATATAAATGTCATGCATTAATTTTTTGTACTCCTATCATTAATAGTATACTAAAATGACTATAATTGATGATAGAATTTAGACATTAGGGGTTTGTTTCGTATAACCTTAGAATTTAGACATTAGGGGTTTGTTTCGTATAACCTTAAAAACAGGGTGAAAAATTTAGGATCTCCGATGGTGTAAGTTTCTTAATATTGGGATATATGCATCTCTCTATTATTAGATAATTTTTTTCTTACCAACATGGTGTGACACAAGTGGTAGATACTTGAGCCCCTTAAGCATATAGTTAGGGGTTTGATTCTTGACTCATATATATGGAAAAACATCTGTTGGAAGATGTCAACCCCTTAAATGGATCTCAGTACCTCAAGGAATTAGTCATCATAATTGCGCGCGCGGGATACACTGAGAAATAAATAAAAAAGATAACTTTTTTCTTATTGCTAGAAGTAGTGGTATTATCAATGCTTTCATCCTGCATGTAGAATTTTAGAAATATATGGTAAAATATTGAAATAATATTGATATTATTCATTGGATTCTTACAACACTAAATTTAATTATAAATATAATTTGGTATAAGCTTCTCTTAACAGATGCAGAGGGAAGGTGGCCTCTGGATGCCACTCTCCCCCCAAGTCTTTGGTAATATATCATTGCGCCACGGATTGCATGTAATTGTATATGACTATGAGCTACAAAGAAAAGTATCATATTAGCTAAATCACCATCATCTTCTTCCACAATTTTTTATATATACATATTATTTTTAGTGGCCCCATGGCCCCTACCATAACATAAGAGAATAGCTTCTTGTAGAAACTACATTCAAAAGTCAAAGCAATTAAACGGGGTCGTGAGATAAGGAAAAATAATTAAAAAATAATATATAATAATAATAAAAAAAGGATACACATAGTATTTTATTCTTTCTTATTCTCACTTTTTGATACATTCACTTTTTAAGTTTTTTCTTTGTTACTTTATTGCTTTTTGATTTCTGCCTTTCTTGTTTCTTTCTTTAACAAGAAAAATATTTCTTTCTTTCTTTGGGAGTAGAGGCATAACCACATAAGAAGATTCTCATATCGACGACGACAATGACATTGAGACTGAGAGACCCCACTTCATTTTCCACCCACTTACCCACAACGGCACAACGCAAGCGCAACACAAGAGTTCGTTGACTCTTTTCCATTTGAAGCAAAACAAGGATAATTTATTCCTTCAATTTTTCTTTGATTTTTGGCTGCTGTTTGTGGGGATCTATAAGTATTTCTAAATCTTTAAAAATTTCATACTTTAATTTTGTTAGTTTGTTTGAGCATTTTAAATATAATTTTTTTAATTATTATTTATTTTTTCATTGAGTGTAATTAGATTAATTAATTGTAAGGTATAGATTTTATTTCTTGTTGATGTATATAAATTAATAAACTTACATTTCTTGTTATTTTTTATTGATTTTTCTATATTTCTTATTTTCATATTTAATTAAGTTTTTAGGATGCTTTTTTTATTATTGATTCACTGATTTATATATTTTTATATGGACACATATTTTTTAGGTTGACTGGTTGAGTAATGTTTAAGAAGAAAACTATTAATTCATTTTTCAAGAGAAAAGAGAGAATAAATGATGAAACACAGTCTAGTGCACCAATTTTAAATTCAAAGAGTGATGTTGAAAATGTTGTTGAGTAACCTACAATGCATACCATTGAGTAATCTATTAAGTCACCTCCTTTTAAAGCTATAAGGATTGGACAAGGACAAATTAATATTAATACTTTCATACGTGATCCTGAAAAACATCCACAAATTTGGGATTATCCTATCAATCAACAAGATGAAATTCGTAGGGCATATATAAAGTATAAACCATATCAATTGATTATGGATATGTGTATCCACTTTCTGGTCAAGAAGATCATGCTCGTCGATTTCAAGCTCATTGGTGTAAAAGTTTTCCTTGGTTAGAGTATTCACCAGAAGTAGATGTTGCCTTTTGTCTTCCATGCTATTTATTTTCTAAACGATGAAGTCTATTCACTTCAATAGGATTTAGAAGTTGGAAAAAAAGTGAATAGTGGGAAAGAATGTGCATTGTTATCTCATGTGAGAAAAACTCCTAATTCTCTTCACAATGTTGCTGTTAAATGTTGTGAAGATTTGAAGAATCAATCATATCACATTGACAAAGTGATGTCTAAACAAACTTCACGACAAATTTTGAGTAATCTGTACGTCTTAAAGCCTCTATGGATGTTGTTAAATGGTTAACATTTCAAGCTTGTGCTTTTAAAGGATATGATGAAAGTTTGGAATACAAAAAGCCGAGGAAATTTTGTTGAAATGATAAAACTTTTTCCTTTTTATAATAAGGAAGTGGATGAAGTTGTTATAGAGAATGCCCCTCAGAATGCAAGATACACATCACCTACTATTCAAAAGGAAATTTTACATGTCTTTGCTATAAAGGTACAAAATGAAATTTGTAAAGAGATTAGTGATGCAAAATTTTGTTTAATTGTTGATGAGGCTTGACATGAATCTAGAAGAGAACAAATGACTCTTGTTCTTAGATTTGTTGATAAGAATGGATTTGTAAATGAGCGCTTTATAGATGTAGTACATGTAAGAGATACTACTGCAACCACTCTTAAACAAGAGATTTATTCAATATTATCTCATCATAGACAGAGGCGGAGGGATGGGGCTTCTGGATGCCACGCCCTCTCCCCCAAGTCTGTGACAATTTTTTGTGTGGATAATATACCATTGCGCCATGGGTTGCATGTAATTGTATATGACCATTATGAGCTACATAGAAAAATATTATATCAGTTGAATCACCATCATCTTCTTATGCAATTTTTTGTATATACATATTATTTTTAGTGGCCCCACAACCCCTACCATAACATAAGAGACAAGCTTCTTGAAGAATGTACATTCAAAAGTCAAAACAATTAAAGGGGTCGTGGGATAAGGAAAAATAATTAAAAAAATAATATATAATAAAAACAAAACAAAAGAAACACATAGTATTTTATTCTTTATTCTCATTTTCTGATACATTCACTTTTTAAGTTTCTTCTTTATTGCTTTTTGCTTTCTGCCTTTCTTGTTTCTTTCTTCAATAAGAAACATATTTCTTTCTTCAATAAGAAACATATTTCTGTCTTTCTTTGGGAGTAGAGGCATAACCGCATAAGAAGATTCAGATCAACGATGACAATGACATTGAGACTGAGAGACCCTACTTCATTTCCCACCCACAGCGGCACAACGCAAGCGCAACACAAGATTCTATTGACTCTTTCCCATTTGAAGCAAAACAAGGATAATTTATTCCTTCAATTTTTATTTGATTGTTGGCTGCTGAGTGTGTGTGGGGATCTGTTAGTATTTTTAAATCTTTAGAAATTTCATACTTTAATTTTTTTGGTTTGTTTGAGCATTTTAAATATAATTTTTTTTCTAAGTATTATTTATTTTTTCATTGAGTGTAATTAGATTAATTAATTGTAAGGTGTAGATTTAATTTCTTGTTGCTGTATATAAATTAATAAACTCACATTTCTTGTTATTTTTTATTGATTTTTCTATATTTCTTACTTTCATATTTAATTAAGTTTTTAGGATGCTTTTTTTATTATTGATTCACTGATTTATATATTTTTTATATGGACACATATTTTTTAGGTTGACTGGTTGAGTGATGTTTAAGAAGAAAACTATTAACTCATTTTTCAAGAGGAAAGAGAGAATAAATAATGAAACACAGTCTAGTGCACCAATTTTAAATTCAGAGAGTGGTGTTGAAAATGTTGTTGAGCAACTTATTGAGTCACCTCATTCTAAAGCTATAAGGATTGAACAAGGAAAAATTAATATTAATACTTTGATACGTGATCCATGAAAACGTCCACAAATTTGGAATTATCCTATCAATTAACAAGATGAAATTCATAGGGCATATATAAAGTATGGACCATATCAATTTATTATGGATGTGTATTCACTTTCTGGTCAAGAAGATCATCCCCGTCAATTTCAAGCTCATTGGTTTAAAAGTTTTCCTTGGATAGAGTAGTCACCAGAAGTAGATGCAGCCTTTTGTCTTCCATGCTATTTATTTTCTAAATGATCAAGTCCATTCACTTCAATAGGATTTAGAAGTTGGAAAAAAGTGAATAGTGGGAAAGAATGTGCATTGTTATCTCATGTGGGAAAACTCCAAATTCTCTTCACAATGTCGCTGTTAAATGTTGTGGAGATTTGAAGAACTAATCATGTCATATTGACAAAGTGATGTCTAAACAAAGTTCACAACAAATTTTGAGTAATTGGTTGCGTCTTAAAGCCTTTGTGGATGTTGTTAAATGGTTAACATTTCAAGCTTGTGCTTTTAGAGGACATGATGAAAGTTTGGAATCTAAAAAACGAGGAAATTTTGTTGAAATGATAAAACTTCTGGCTTTTTATAATAAGGAAGTGGATGAAGTTGTTTTGGAGAATGCCCCTCAGGATGCAAGATACACGTCGCCTACTATTCAAAAGGAAACTTTACATGTCTTTGTTATAAAAGTACAAAATGAAATTCGTAAATAGATTGGTGATCCAAAATTTTGTTTGATTGTTGATGAGCCTCGAGATGAATCTAGAAGAGAACAAATGGCTCTTATTCTTAGATTTGTTGATAAGCATGAATTTGTCAACAAGCACTTTATAGATGTAGTACATGTAAGAGATACTACCGCAGCCACTCTTAAACAAGAGATTTGTTCAAAATTATCTCATCATAGTCTCAACATTCAAAATGTTCAGGGTCAAGAATATGATGGAGCTAGTAATATGCGTGGAGAGTGGAAAAGCTTACAAGGTTTAATTCTTCAAGAATGTCCTTATGCATATTTTGTACATTGTTTTGCTCATCAATTACAATTAGCTCTTGTTGCTGCAACTAAAAAAGTAGTTGATGTTCATGCTTTTTTCCAAAACTTGACTAATATTGTCAATGTTGTGTGTTCTTCTTGCAAACGCAATGATGAATTACAAGCTGCTTATGCAACTGAAATTGCTCATTTAGTTGCAAATAATGAGATTGAGACAGGAAGGGGAGCCAATCAAATTGGCACATTACAGAGACCCGGAGACACTAGATGGAGTTCTCATTTCAATTCAATATGCAGTCTTTTATGCATGTTTGGTGCAACTGCTTCAGTTCTTGAAGATTTAGCTATTAAAGGATCTACATACTCATAACGAGATGATGCTACTTATGCTCTTAAATCATTAGTGTCATTTGATTTTGTTTTCATTTTACATGTGATGAAAGAAATCATGGGAATCACTGACAAGCTTTGTCAAGCTTCGCAACAAAAAATCCCAAGATATTTTGAATGCCATGTATTTGGTATCTAGCACAAAATCACTGATTCAGACGTTAAGAGATTATGGTTGGGAAGCACTCTTTGAGAAAGTTAGTTCTTTTTGTAACATACAAGCTAACATACAAGCTATTCAAATTTCTGATATGAGTGCTTCTTTCTCTGACATAATTTGTTCTTGCCATTGAAAAGGTGTTGTCACGATTGAGCATCACTATCGTATAGATATATTTACTACGGTGATAGATTATCAGTTGAAAGAGTTGCATAATAGATTCAGTGAGCAAGCAACAGAGCTTCTTATATTGAGCACATCTTTAGATCCTAAAGATGCTTACAAGTCATTTAATGCTGGTAGCATCTGTAAACTTGTTGAGAATTTTTATTCTTCAAATTTTTCTGAGCATGAAAAGATCTAGTTGGTATATGAATTGCAACATTATGAGCTTGATGTGCCTAAAGATCCAAAGTTTCAGAATTTGTCTACTATTGCTGACTTATGTCAAAAATTAGTAAAGACTAGAAAATCATATGTTTATCCTTTAATTGATAGATTGACTCGGCTTGTTTTGACTCTTCCTGTGTCAACAAATACTGAGCGGGCTTTTTCAGCTATGAAAATCATTAAAACAAAGCTCCGAAACAAGATGGAAGATGATTTTCTTACTGATTATATGATTGTTTACATTGAAAAGGAGATTGCTCAAAAATTTACCACAGATATGATAATTGATAATTTTTACTCCATGAAGCATTGTTGTGCACAATTAAAGAAGTGAAAGTTTTAGGTATGTACTTAAACTTGTATGTATAATATGATAATATTGATTATAGATATGTTTAAGTAATTTTTATTATATTAAGTTAGTAATCATATATCAAAATTGTATCATATAATTTGCTTTTATATGTTAGTTAATTTTTTTTATTGTTATTTCATGTTATATATATATATATTTAGTCTTGGCTCCTCTCCTATTAAATTTATGGCACCGCCCTTGTCTATGCATTGCATGGGTTAAATAACTACTAATATTATAAAAGATAGTACATTCAAGTTTCACTAATGTCACGTGTCACTCATTTAATAATTTTTTTCCCTTTAAAATTTTTAGCACTTTATGCATATGTCAATCATAAATGTGTCTTTTTTTTCTATATATTTAATTTATTTCTAAATGTGCTAGTCAACTCTTTCTTAATGGTTCCCAAAATTACTTTTACAAATTAATTTTTATAATTTTTTTAATTATAATTATAAATAATAATTTTGAATAATAAAGTTAATATTCAATTCAAATTCCAATTATAGTTTAGATTTAATTTAATTTAATTTAACTTTTGACAATATTAGATTTATTTCTTACTTTTCAAAATTCAAATTATTAATCGTGAAATATTTGCTTAACTATAAAATTAAAAATAAAAAAATAAAACAAATGGAGAATAAGCCAATGTATTATTTTGAAAATCAAAATTCATATTATCTTACTTTTCATTTAATTTATTAGCATATGCTTTTTGATAGATAATTTATTAGTGTGTTTTTTTGTCAATTTCAAAAATAAAATTTATATCATCACATATAATTACGCTATTAGTATACTATTTTTTATTACAATAAATTCTTTATTTTAAAAGAATATTCATGATTTTGGGTTAGCTTATTACTATTAGTTTTTTTTAACCTATTTTGTTTTTAATTACTTGGACTTTAGAGTTATTTAAAATTTATTAAGTAATTTGAAAAAAACAATTATTCTAATTAGCTTAAATATTAAATTTTAATAATATCTTACATCTAATAATTTAAAAATATAAAATTAATTGTTTATCAATAAATTCTCATATTATTCACAATTAAACAATTACACAAGAGACACGAGATTTCAATTTTTTATAATAATTAGTTCCTTTTATGTTAGCTTTTAAAATTATTTCCTTTTATTTTTATTATTTATCACTAACATTATTGTCTTTCATAAATAAAATATCATAACTACAAATCAATCAATCAATATCAATTTCATAAATCACTCAATATTATGAATATTAATCAATCTTGTGAGAGCTTTGATTGTTAGCAAAGAGAATTCTTTATTATAATAATCTTTTCATTTTCTATATTTTCTTTTCCAATAATTATTTCAATGTTCAACCAATATGTAATTAAAGATATTGTATTTTGTCAAACAAATTATTATTTTAAACTTGATTAACCATAATGTCTTTAAATAACAGCTTCAAGACATTAATTTTCATTATTTATTATATATAATATAATTTTTATATTTTCCCGTGCGTCGCAATAAAGATAAGAGTAAGTATATATTCAGTTAGAAACATCAATTTTTTGCGTTGAAACATCAGGCAAATGTAAACTCACGTACATGCGTATAAAATCATTTTTTACAAAAAAAAGTTTAAATTTAAATTTCTACATTAGATATTCATGCTATCTTATACAATCAACTCCATTTCCTACTTTCTTTTTTTTTGTCTATAAAGGAAAAATCGGCGTCAAGTAGCCAAATTTGTTTCCTTTCAAACAATATTTCAGTAGGGAATGAGATAAAATAGATAACTGACTGAATTTAATTTTAACTCAATCATGTACTGACACATCATTAAAATAGTTAGACTTTTTAAGTAGTTGTTATAGTCAAACTCTTTTAATGATTTGACAATAATGACAACGTAAAAAAACTTTACACTCATGGTGAATCAAAATTAAACTCTAACAGAATATGCTTATATTATCTTATGAGTCCACTAATCATTATAATAAGGAAAAAATAACACTATTCTGCACTCATCAAGCTCCACCGTACCTGTATTTATCCAAGAGATGGTGTTCATGCTTTCATACCCGACATGGACTAGGTGACACAATCCCTGAGCATATAAAGATAAAACCACATCCGTATTTTGCATACACAAATCTTGGAATGGAATTTAATAAACATACAAGTTACTATAGAAAAGCTCTGTATCAATCTTGGAGACATTTTCATTATCTTTGAAGTGAATAAATACGAGCATGTGTATCTTACAGAAAGAAGTCAGATACCATGCAAACCTATATGAAAGGAATTTGATAATGTTTAACTAAATGATGTATAAAGAAATACATGAGATCAGTATATTATTTCATATTACCAGTTTACCACAATTACAGCAACTTTTATTTGCTTTCCAAAATTGGTTGACCTCGACAAAATGAATCAAACCTATATCCTATATTATTGTCACAATTCTTTTTTTCTAAATAAATGATTGTCACAAATTTTAGGACCATGTACACCGATAAAACCTGATTATTCAGCTGCCTTATTGCCCTTGTACGTGTTTATCAATTGCATCTGTACTTCATGAGAAACTGGTGAATGTTCCTTGTATTCCATTGTGAATTCACCTTTTCCCTGCAGTTATTGAAGAACAAACAGGAAATTAAAAACCAAATATAAGTGAACATTAAGAAATGGCATATTCTTGACTGACGTGATATTCACCTGTGTCATTGAACGAAGAGCTGTAGAGTACCCAAACATATTGTTAAGAGGGACCTGAAATAATTTATAACAGCAAACTATTTAGCAAGGAGTAAAGGACAAATGGACAAACAACTTGATGCTAAAAGTCTGCAAACTACATTGACCTTCCAAATAAACATGCGAGATTAACCTAAAAGAAACCAGCATAAACACATTGTACAGGAAAATTCCAGTTTTTACAAATAACAATTTTCCACCACCATTACAGATTATAAGCCCTGTTAACCCGTTACTGCACCCAAACCTTGGAGCATGCTCTCAACTGTAGTTTAATGAAGTAGTATCAAATCAATTGTAGAAATTTGCACATCCAAAATCAAAATGCTGTGGGTGCGGAGGTGTGGATGCTTCATGCAAGAAACTACTACGACTAGTTGGCATGTTTAGCTTTTGCACTGAGGATCATCCGGAATCACATGATGAACCCAGAGTCACATAAGCAGCTGCTTCAGGGTCCTAACGTGATTCTGGATGCCCCCAATGCAAACCCAAACATGCTATCATGCCCATTTACACTAACATATTTGTACACCTTCCAAACAATGCAATGGAAAAATATTTACATTAGCACGGCACGGATTTCTATGTCAAATCAACAATTAGAAGTAATGCAATGTAAATGAAAAAAAAAGAACCAATGTAGATGTACATTTTACACCATAATCAAATCATCATTTTACACAATTCCAGATCAACCATGGGGACTAACTATATGAATAGTTAAAATCCTTTAAGAGATTGCTAGTTACTTACATGGGCAGTAATAACAGAGTCATCTCCTTCCTGGTCATTTCCAACAATCACACCTTTTCTCCTTTTCACGAGTTATAAAAGTATGTGAGAAATTCCTGAAAATTTACTATAATATCCAGTAAAAAAAACTAAAGACCCTCACTTGTTGATGTCACCAGCAACAGCTCCCTGAAATTCTGTTGGTACTTTCAGCTCAACATGCATAACAGGTTCTAATATAACCGGTCTGGAAGCTGTATAGCACTGTTACAAAAGATAACACCATATATTGTCTACGAATGAGGTCATCATTATTATGTAAAGGAAACCATAGATGATTATCAGGAGGATATGTGCAATGAATGCAGTTCATAAAATATGGATAACAGAAATGAAAAGGACCTGTCTAAAAGCATAGATAGAAGCCAACTTAAATGCAAGTTCACTGGAATCAACAGCATGGGCAGCACCATCTGTCAAGACAACTCGGAGTTTTTCAACTGGATGTCCAATTAAGGCACCCCTGTATGAAGACCAAAATTAGGTTTGCCATACCAAACATAAGTTTAATCATACTCACAAGCCCAAATTGTATAAACTAAAAAATCTAGATTATTACATTGATAGAGTACAACATGATGAACCACAAAAATAAACTTAGAAGTTAGAACTTAGAAAGCACAATTAAGCAATGATGAAAATTTGACTCACGAGTTGGCAGCTTCTTTGAAACCCTTCGCAATTGCTGGGATAAAATTTGAAGGAATAGCTTGCCCAACAAGCATGTTTTCAAATTCAAACTTAGTTGGCGACCCTGCTGGAAGCGGTTCAATATACCTGCAAACATATTGAATACAATATATGTCATCATGAAACAGAAGGGGGATTAGGGAAGAAGTGGAAAGTCACAACCAGCCTCTACCATAATGAATGGTAAAAAAAATTTAAGTAACATGATAACAGGTACGATCAATCTGCGTAAACCAAATTAGCATGTTCAGAATATAACTATTGTTGGAAATGATAACAATAGTTAATATAGCATTGGAAACAATAGGTGTTGGAAATGATAATAGTAGTTAATGTAGCATTGGCAACAATAGGTGTTGACAGTGATAACAGTAGTTAATGTAGAATTGGATATATTAGGATCATAGGAAATATTTCAATTCCTAATTATTGCCCTTGTAAATACAAGATGTATTCATTCCTTTATGTATATAAATATCACCCTGTTAAGAGCAAATCACTCGAGCAATTCACAAAAATCTCTTCCAAGTTGGTATCAGAGCAGGCTCGGTCATACTTCTGCCTTACTCCTGTGGGTATGCCATCTAGTCCAGCAGTTCCCTAAACTTTTTTTAAAAATTCCTCTGGCCATGCCTGTCAACGTTAGTCCAGTAATTTCAAGAGAATGGGACATGCTCAAGATAACTGTTATTCACTTCATGGGTTTCCAGAGAAATCTGCTAATGTCTTAGTCTGAGCACTCTGAAATTAAAATTTTGGAGGCTGATTACCAAGAGTACCTTTAATTCAAAGCAGCCAAACAAGCCCAATCGTCTACAGACACTGTAGCTCATACTGGTAGCTCAACAGTCTGTATCTCTCATTCTGGTAACAATCATTGGATAATTGATTTTGGTGCCTCTGATCACATTGCAGGTAAGTTGGGTAACAAATAATTATTCTCTTCTCTGCCCATACCTAAATTTCCTCATTTCATCACTTTAGCATATGGTTCTAAAGTTGCTGCCAAAGGAATTGGTCATGTTTCTCCCACATCACCTGTCTTTAAAATCTGTTCTATTCATACCTGGATGTCCTTTCAATTTAATATCTCAGTCAGCTTAATCACACCCTCAATTGTTTTGTTACTTTTAATGTTGATTCCTTCGTTATACAGGATCATGGTATGGGATGGACAATTGGCGTAAGACATGAATCAAATGGACTCTATTACCTCTAATCATTTCCTTCAGTGGTTTGTGCTGCCTCTGAGTCTCCCAATCTTCTTCATGAACGTCCAGGACATCCGAGTCTGTCAAAACTTCAGCAAATGGTTCCAAGTCTTTCAAAGATAAAAACATTGGATTGAGTCATGTCAATTTGGAAAACATGTTCAAGCTTCCTTTCCAAGTCAAGTTAATAGTTGAGTCGAGTCTCCATTTTCTATCATTCATTTAGATATATGGGGTCCAAGACGTGTCTCTAATTCCCTGGGTTATAAATATTTTATCTTTATTGATGAGTATTCTCGGTGCACTTGGGCTTCTAATGAAAGAACATTATGAATTATTTTCCATATTTGCATCTTTCTGCACTGAAATTCGAAGTCAATTTGGTAAGACAATTAAGATATTTTGAAGTGATAATGTAAAAGAATATTTCTCCACTGCTTTCTCATATTTTTTCTCTTCTCATGGCATTCTGGACCATTCCACTTGTCCTTAAACACCCCAGCAAAATGGAATAGCTGAACAGAAAGATCAACACTTAATTGAAACTACTCATACTCTTTTGTTACATGCAAATGTGCATGTTTGCCATTAGTGTGATGCTGTTTTAACTGCTTGTTATTTAATAAATCGCATGTCTTCCTCTTCCCTTCATAATCAGGTTCCTCATTCCATTTTGTTTCCTAATGATCCATTATATCATGTTCCTCCTCATGTCTGTGATTGTACTTGTTTTGTTCATGATCTTTCTCCAAGACTGGACAAGTTAAATGCTCATGCCATTAAGTGTGTTTTTCTAGGATATTCCAGGCTAGAAAGGTTATCGATGCTACTCACTTGTTACTAATCGTTATTACATGTCTGCAGATGTCATATTTTTTTAGGAAACTCGATACTTTTCTCCTTCTTTGGTCCAGTCTAAGTTTATTTACTTGTTCCCTACTATAGTCCCCCTTCGTCTCCATTGCATGATCTCTCACTAGATTTTCCAAATGATTTTCCTGTAAAAGCTCTTGAAGCCCCTTCATTTGAACCATCTCAACCATCTCTCATCACATATTAGCAACGACCACAAATTCCTATACTTGAATTGGAGGCAACTGAACCCCATGCATCATTTCCTAATCCATCTACCTCTCCCACCACAGACCGTCCTAATAATGATTTGCCTATTGCTTTTCGAAAAGGTACTAGATCCTCTAGAAACCCTTATCCAATCTATAATTTCTTAAGTTCCCATCGTTTATCTCATCATATTTTACGTTTGTTTCTTCTTTGTCCTTTGTTTCAATTCCTACAAATACTAGTGAGGCACTTTTTCATCCACAATAGAAACAAGCTTAAGCACAATGGTACCTGAGAGTTGGTTCCCCTACCTCCGGGAAGACAACTGTTAATTGTTGATGGGTGCATGCTATCAAAATGGGACCAAACGAGCAAATTGATCTACTCAAAGCACGTCACATTGCTAAAGGATATACTCAACTTTATGGTTGACTATGGCGACACCTTTTCTTCTATAGAAAAATTTGCTTTTGTACGTCTTATACACCAGTTGGATATTTAAAATGCATTCCTTCATGGTGACCTTGAAGAAATTTTTATGGAGCAACCGCCTAGTTTTGATGCTCAAGAGGAATTTGGACTAGTTTGTAAACTACGACGTTCTCTTTATGGTTTAAAACAGTCCCCACGTGCTTGGTTTGGAAAGTTCTGTACTGTTATTAAAGATTTTGGAATGAGACGCAGTGAAGCAGACCACTCTGTCTTCTATTACCACTCCTCATCTAATCAATGTATTTATCTGGTAGTATATGTTGATGACATAGTTATTACAAGTAATGATCATGAGAGAATCATCCAATTGAAGAAACATCTATTCATACACTTTCAGACCAAGGACTTGGGGAAGCTCAAATACTTCCTTGGTATTGAGGTTGCCCAATCAAGAGATGCTATTGTTATTTCACAAAGGAAGTACGCATTAGACATTATAAAAGAAACTGGTATGTTGGACTGTAGGCAGGTTGACAGCCCTATGGACCCAAATAGTAAATTATTACCAGCCCATGGGGAGCCATATTCAGACCTTGAAAGATACCAAAGACTAGTTAGGAAACTAAACTATCTCACTGTTACCAGACCAGAGATTTCTTTTGTTGTGGGAATAGTAAGTCAATTCATGCTATCTTCACATACCAATCATTGGGATGTTGTTGTACGAATTTTAAGAAATATTAAGAAAGCACCAGGTCAAGAGTTGTGAAATGATGATAAAGGAAACATTCAGGTTCTAGGATACTCTGATGTAGAATGGGTTGGTTCTCCTGTTGATAGACGATCCACCTTAGGATATTGTACCATTGTTGGCGGTAATCTTGTATCATGGAAAAGTAAGAAGCAAAATGTTCTTGCTCAATCTAGTGCCGAAGCTGAATATAGAGTCATGGCTACAACTACTTGTGAGCTCATTTGGGTAAAACTATTACTTCCAAGAGTCAAAATTTGGAGACATTCAACAAGTGAAGTTATGTTGCAATAACCAAGCAGCACTACACAGCCTCTAATCCAGCTTTTCATGAAAGAACTAAGCATATATAAATCGATTGTCTCTTTGTTTGGAGAAAGTTCTTTCCGAGGAAATTTTCACTGAATCAATTGGCTCAAATGAACAACAGACATATTTACAAAGCCTCTCAAAGGATCTTGAAGGCACTATATTTGTAGCATGCTTGGAGCATACGTTCTGTTCGTATGCTCTAGCTTGAGGAAGACTGTTGGAAATGATAATGGTAATTAATATAGAATTGGAAACAATAGGTGTTGGAAATGATAATAGTTAATGTACCATTGCAAATAATAGGTGTTGGAAATGAAAACAATAGTTAATGTAGCATTGGAAACAATAGAAGTTACTGTAGCATTGGAAATATTATGATCATATGAAATAGTTCAATTCCTAATTATTGTTCTTGTAAATAGAAGATGTATCCATTCCTTTATGTATATAAATATCAGCTTGTTGAGTGCAAATCACTCAAGCAATTCACAGAAATCTCTTCCTAAGTCTATTCTCAAGTGCTATGATCAATTCCATACATGTCTTTTAAATTTTATTTAAATATATTTTTGGAACAATTTTCTGTTTATAATATATCACATGTATCATGTACATTTCATTCAAAATCTACAAGGGAGGAAAAGTAAATTATGTATGTGTCAGAAAGTGTCAAGCAAGTCAGAAACACTTCCATAATCCATATCCTGCTTGAACTTAGTTTACTGCATAAATTATCAGTAGGGACAACAAATACATAATACCATGTCAATTGTTGGCCACATTTAACAACAGCAATCTTGAGCCACAGCTATACAAATATTGCACAATTATTTTACTAAATTCTGCAACAGTGAGCTAATATGTGGACAGCTCATAACATCATGAAAGACGAATCAAATGTATTTACACAATCTTCGACTTACAAGTCTTTTCTGTGAAAGTAAGAAAATGCGACAAATGCAAAGTTTACATGTTTCAAATTAATTGTATTCCTTTTTAATCATTTTAATTTTGATAAAAGAATAATTTATTGAAAGAGAAGAGACATACAGAAAAAGAGGATCAGAAATCCTACAGCACCAAAAGAAAAAACAAACTTCAGCTCAAAACAGTTCCTCCTGAATTATCTTATGATAAGAACTTAAAACTGAAAGTGGAAGTGTGCAATATTTTAATAGGGCTAAAACCATATCCATATTACATTGACTAAAGCAGCTTGGTAAAAGGGCGGGGGAATTTGCTGCTTCAAATAATCAGTTTGGAAAACCTATTTATAAATGGCAGGCACAGTATAAGAAATAAAATACAGAGACATCTTTGAATGTTAAAAAATGTTGACTTATTTTTAGTCTAGATTCACAATTCACATTAATTTATAAATAAAAAAAATGATAAGGAAAGAGATTTCATTAAAGAATAAAAAAAGAAGTACAGGAGTGGAGAGGAAAGATATCATCCTAAATGTCCAGAAATAAACTAGAAAAATCACATCAAGTGAGCAAAGCTTGCCAATTTCTCCGAATATCCAACCAAGAAATCTCTCTGAAATAGCCACTAGCCAAGCACCACAAAGAAGCTAAGAAGGCCACTTTATCAATTTGAGACTTAGGATGTTTATAGGCAGGGACAAGTCTGGATGTCAAGGAAATCCTCATGTAAAATTCTATTGTCCCTAGAATTCCAACTTTTTTCTGATCTTAATGAGCACGTGGAAAAAGAAAAAAGATAACAAAAAGACAAGGGTTCAATCAAACTCCTCTGTGCCAGAAAAAGAATACTATTCCAATAGTTTATCAAAAAGCTATTCATGATGGAAGGGGGCGAGGAGAATGAAGAGGAGACTGAGGGGAAGGAGGACGAGGAGCCCGAGTCGCTACAGTTGTCCTTGAAGAGCATCATGGGATTAACCTCCACAAAGTCCCTGAAACTATGGGGAGACATCGGGCAACACACTGTGAAGGTGCTCATAGATTGTGGGGCTTCCAGTAACTTCATCTCGCAGAAGCTAGTAAAGGAACTACACTTACCAGTTCAGGACACTCACGAGTACAATGTAGAAGTGGGAAATGGGGTGAGAAGTAAAAGGGATTGCAGAGACGTGAAACTCACTATACAAGGGGAGGGGATCCAGCAAGATTTTTTCCTCTGACTTAGGAGGAGCTGAGGCAGTGTTGGGCATGGATTGGTTGGAGAGCTTGGGTGACATACAGGCTAATTTTAAGGAGCTGACTCGAAAATGGGAAAATAATGGGGTGAAGGTGGCATTAAAAGGGGATCCATCTCTTTGCAAGTCTCAAGCATCATTGAGGGCCATGTTGAAAGCCCATAGAAATGAGGGAGAAGGTTATTATGTCGAATACCAGGGACAACCGAGTGATGAGCAGTCCAATGCTTCCATCACCAAGGCGATTCGTGAAAGATTATGGGAGAATAGCTTGGCCCTTGACACAGCAACTGAAGAAGGATAATTTTAATTGGGGAAAAGAAGCACAAGTTGCTTTTGAGCAACTTAAAACAGCCATGACCACTCTCCCTGTTCTGGCAGTCCCAAATTTTGACAAAACCTTCATGCTAGAAACAGATGCCTCAGGGAAGGGAATTGGAGGGATCCTTTTGCAAGAGGGTAGACCAGTGGCCTACATGAGTCAAAACCTCTCTGAGACAGCTCAACAAAAATCAATGTATGAACGAGAATTGATGGCTATAGTCATAGCCATCCAGAAGTGGAGACATTATTTGATGGGGAGGCACTTTCTGGTCTACACAAATCAAAAGAGCCTCAGATTTCTCAATGACCAGCGAGTTTGGGGGGAGGAACAGCAGAAGTGGGTCTCTAAGCTATTGGGATTTGACTTTGAAATCAAATACATGCCTGGCAAAGAAAATGGGGTAGCTGATGCCTTATCCCGCAGGTTCCAATATGCAGCCCTCTCCACTGTACAATTTAATGAATGGGATGGACTAGAGGAGGAAATCCAAGTTGATGACAGGTTAAGAGGGGTTATCCAAGACTTAATGCAGCGACCGGAGTCTCATCCAGGCTATCAATTCAAGAAGGGCAGGCTAATGTACAAAGGGAGAATGGTGCTTCCAACGCACTCTCCAAAGGTCTCTGTAGTACTCAAGGAGTTTCATGATTCAGCCTTGGGAGGGCATTCAGGTTTTTTCCACACCTATTAGCACATTTCTGGGTTGGTATTTTGGGAGGGGATGAAGAAGGATATCCAAAACTATGTGCGAGCTTGTGAGGTGTGCCAACGGACTAAGCATCAAACACTCACCCCTAGCAAGCTATTGCAGCCTCTCCCAATCCCAAAACAGGTTTGGACTGACCTTTCTATGGATTTCATCAGCAGTCTCCCTAGAGCTTATGGAGTTGACACCATCTTAGTGGTTGTTGATAGGCTTACTAAATATGCCCATTTTATAGCACCATCACATCCCCATACAGCAAAGGATATTGCAGAGGTATTCACCAAAGATATAGTAAAATTACATGGTTTTCCTTCTTCCATTGTATCCGACCGTGATAGAGTTTTCTTGAGTTCATTTTGGGCCGAATTGTTTAGACTTGCGGGCACCAAGTTGAAATACAGCTCGGCTTACCACCCCCAATCCGATGGTCAAACAGAGGTTGTGAATAGATGTGTGGAAACCTATTTGAGATGCATTACTGGCACCATACCCAAAAAATGGCCCAAATGGCTAGCTTGGGCTGGGTTTTGGTATAACACCAATTACCATGGAGCTACTAAGATGACTCCCTTCAAAGTTCTCTATGGCCGAGACCCTCCTGTCCTCATTCGAGGAGATACAGTCCAATCAGCAGTGGAAGAATTGAATTGACTGATAGCTGATAGGAATCATATGCTTGATGAATTGAAGGAGCATTTGGTCCAAGCTCAACAGTGCATGAAGCAGCAGGCTGACAAGCATCGCAGGGAACTTGAGTATCAACTTGGGGAGCTAGTTTACTTGAAGATCCAACCCTACAAGCTGAAATCTTTAGTTAAAAGGGTGAACCATAAATTAAGTCCCAGGTCTGATGGCCCTTATGAGATATTGGAGAAGATCGGGTCAGTAGCTTATAAATTGAGCTTATAAATTGAAGTTACTAGAGGGAAGTTTGATCCACCCTGTTTTCCATATTGCATTGTTAAAAAAATCAGTTTCTCCTACTGTGGTTATTCAACCATTGCCACCTTTTTTAACTAATGACTGGGAGTTGAGGGTGCAGCCTGCAGATATGGTCGATCACAGGACAACAGCCTCGGGGGATATCGAGGTTCTGGTCAAATGGCATGATCTCCCTGAATTTGAAAGTTCCTGGGAATCGTCGACCTCAATTCAAGACAATTTTCCTGATTTTAACCAACTGCTGAGTTGGCAGAGAGAGAATGAGTGGGAAGGCACCATGAGGCAGAGAAGGGGGTATTTTTTTTAGGAGAATCGTGGGGAAAGGTAGGCAAGAATTGGCTTGGGCTTTGGGAGGGACTAGACACTCTTTACTTGTCTAGAATTATCTTTTCTCTTTGTATTCCTGTTATTCAATTTCCTCAATACAAGTTACTGGTACTGATATCATCTTGACATCAACCAGAACATTCAGTGAATTCCTTCAGAATTGTTGTTATCTTTACTGTTTTTCTGGGTTCTTATCAGTGTGTAAATAATTTTTCTCTTATAGCTAAGTTACTACTTTCAGTAAATAAAATAAGAATTACTAATTTATACTTACCCAATTACCCGTCCATATTGACCTTGCCCTCCAGTTTGCTTCTTATGTAAATAATCAAAATCAGCACGTTGAGTAACAGTTTCTCTGAAGTTTACACGAGGCTTTCCAACAGAAGCATCAACCTTAACAGGTAAAGACATAAGAATGAAACTCCAGAAGAAGCAAACATTCAGCCAGTATCAACTAGAAAGGAAAAAGAAAAATTGTGGAGGAAAGAAATGGGTACCTTATACTCTCTCCTAATGCGTTCAACATAGATATCTAAATGCAGCTCCCCCATTCCAGAAATGATTGTCTACTCACAATGGAATATTAATGTCATGGTAAGAATAATGAATTTGTCACATAAATGAGAAAGGTAAAAAGAATAACAGAAAACCTGCCCACTCTCTGGGTCCA
This sequence comes from Styphnolobium japonicum, assembly GCA_023212625.1. Taxonomy (NCBI): domain Eukaryota; kingdom Viridiplantae; phylum Streptophyta; class Magnoliopsida; order Fabales; family Fabaceae; genus Styphnolobium; species Styphnolobium japonicum. The sequence continues at coordinate 7,421,247 of JALBWW010000014.1, forward strand.
AGCCAACACGGAAAGTAGGATCCTCTCTTTGGAAGCGATTCAAAGCTTTTGAAAACTATAAGCAATACAAGGAGCAAGTCAATTATGAGATATAATTTTATTTATTTTTTTCAAGCCCGAGAGGGGGAGTTGCCGTGTTACACAAAAGAAACTACTCACTTGCCCTCCAGAATCTTTTGAGACTGGCTGTACAGCTAATGACATCACTGGCTCAGGAACATTCATGGAAGTCATTGTGTATCTAACTGACCCATCAGTAAAAGTATCTCCTGATGACCAAGAAAACAAATATTAAGGCATATTATTCAAACAACAACAACAACAAAAGACTTTTCCCACTAGGTGGGGTCGGCTACATGGATCAAACGACACCATTGTGCTCTGTCAAACAACATACTTTCAAATAGACAATTTATTTCAAGGTCTTTTTTAGTGATATCCCATATTATTCAAACAAAACAAAAAAATGAGAAGAAATAAATAAAGAACAGAATGAGTCTGTCACACAACACATCTCTAGCCTATTGAACCAGAAAGCACTACAAGATTCAGTTGATAATGTAAGACTCGTAACAGACTCTAATAGACGAAGACAAAAAATAAACGGAAAGAAAAAAAGAAACATCCTGTAGAGGGGGAACTTTCTTTACTCACAATTCTCAAACATGTAATTCAATGTGTTTATCATTCTGCATTCCTGAAAGGTGGAGGTGCCCTCGGTGATTGAACTCAAAGGTCAAATGGAATAACATTATGAAACCTGATAAAATAAACATTTCAAAGTTGTCTAGTAGCACTAGGCTTTGGAAATTTTCAACCATCTATAGCCGAAAATGGCAGCCATCTGTCTGGTGTTCTTGGTGAATGAGCATGTCCTTTCACCTAGGAGCAGTTTCACTTAATACATCTCAAAGGCTATACAAGAATAAGAGCCAAAATTTTTGTAGCAGCGTGCAGCTTATAGGGTTCTCTAGCATATTTGGTTGGAGAGGAACACCCATATTTTAAGGGCATATCCTTGTCTTTACATATTATATGAGATAGGATTGTGTTTATGGCCTCTCGCTGGAGCTCTACTCATGGTTGCTTTAAGGGAATATGAATATTCATTTCTGACATGCAGAAATGTTGCACAGTTTTGATGCATTTTTCAGCCACTTTGGCTCATTTTTTCTTTTTGGTTTATCTGTTGCATTTTTTGGTTTATCAGTTTACCTCTTGCATTTTTCAGTTTTTTCTTTTTCAGCCCCTCAAGTAAAATTTCTTCTCTAATTAAAAAAAATAATATTACGTCCATTTGGCATTTCCACCTTTTCAAGAAACTTAAACCACCAACAACAGATTCTTGGCAAACACCTACCCAGCAAAAAAGATTTACAATAAAAGAGCAACATAGAATTCAGGAAATGCATAGGTTCAAGCAAAGGGAAAAGTAGAACCTGATGCACAATCAACACCAAATACAGCAACTATTTGCCCAGCATGAGCCTCTTGAATGTCCTGCAGATTTGGGAGAAAATACCAATTAGAAGTTATCAGCAAAAATAATAGCCTATAACCTACTATAACTCTTCCTCCCTCAAACAAAACTTCTGTTTCCAGGGACATTCAATTTAATAGAAGATCTACTAATCATATTGAAAGTCTAAACCTAACCTCCATCTCATTAGAATGCATCCGAACCAAGCGAGGAACCTGCATTAACAGAAAGGTTTCAGCCACAAATTCATTATAGTCTCAGAATGCAATACAATAAAAGTAGAGACATAGCACCAATCTTACTAGTGAATACTACTGCAATTTTTTTTTTTTCAATTATGTATCTTGCCTCATATTGAGCTAATAAAAGCTAAAACCAGTACCAGTCTTCATTGTACTGTTTATAGTTTTAATGGATTACCTGATAGAGATGCATATATAGTTTCCCTGCCTTGATAAACAAAAAAGTTCAAGAGGAAAGGGAACATGAAGAAAATGAGGAGACAAGACATCATCCTACCAGAACATGCAAGAGGAAAATCATCAGAAGTGTGGTTAAATTAGATACCATTTCTGTAGGATAAGTTTCTTAAAAAATCAGTCCATACTGCTAGTAGGATAGTTACCTAGTAATAATTTGAACTCATGCATTCAGTCTTAGTGATTTGTAAAACTGACTTCCGTGAATCTGGGGCTAAATTAACGTTGAACGACCCCATAATTTTTATATGCCTTGTAATTTATTTTTCCCAAGACTAAATTTAATTAAAACAATAAAAACTGCAGATTTGGAATAAACAGTACGACACATGCACATGACTAATGCAATCAAACTAGAAAAGTAAAGAGCCTTAAACCTACCTTGATCTTCTTGCCAGTGTTTATGTTAATAATAAAATCACCCTTCCGAATGACACCCTCATAGATTCTTCACCAAAAACAAAACCAAAAAACGAAAAAAAGAAAAGAAAAATGCTATTAGCTTGTGTGTCATGCAGTGAAAGGTTACCACAAATTCAAAACAGAAGATCAATATATATAAAAGACATAACAGACTATTGAAATTGGATTAACCAACTCCTAAGGTTAGAGGTACCTTAGATATGTTAACTGACCAAACCGCCCTTCCTCCAACTTGAAAGCCAATGCCACAAGTGGCCCGTTGGGACTTCCTAGCAACTCAACCTAGACAAGAATAGACTATTACAACAGCCCAATAATATATTTTTTTGTTTCGATAAAATAATAATATAGCAAAACCATGGTTATCAGAATCACACATATCACAATTCAATACGATTATAATCTCTCTAAATCATGGGTTTGGAGGAATCAACCTCAAATAATTTCCATAATCATGTGATTCCATCCAGCAATTCTGGTTTCTGGAAAATACAGTCAGGTCGCATCAAACCCAGGTGGGTTCCTGCATGACCCGAATGCAAAGTTACTGTTCACTCTTTTTTTTGCCATTTTTTTTAAAGTAATAGCAAGGAACAGCTGAAAAACACACCCCAACTTCATATAAAGGCAACCCACCTTGTTACCCTAACTTTGAAGCCCTAACTCTATCTTGAAAGCCTAAACCTTATTTTTTTTAATAGAAAAAGAATTTTATTAGCAAGAAGAGAGGGACCTAAACCATTCTTATTTAACCTTTCTTTTAATAAGTAGTGATTTATACTATCAGATTTTTTAAAGTCATTTGACTATTACCATGATTTAAATCTTGATATGTTAATTTGAATTTTGGAGTTTTCTTTTTTTTTTTTCCGGCTAGTGACTTGCAAAGTTACTATACATGCATTATTATGTCTAATATTGATATTTTTCACTTTTTGAAAGATTGAATTATATTTTATTATGCAGAACACACATTCTAAGCTACTTTTATCATTTTAGAAGTGAATCTTATGATTCATGATTAAAAAAATTGACCTTCCAATTCAAAATTCAATTTACAATTTGTGACAATCATGATAACAACATACTATTAAAGCAAAACAAAGATAAACTTTCTATGAATCAGGTACCTTCTCCTCATTCTTAGTTTGGTCAAGGGCATAATTACTAACTTCAATTGGACATGGCAAATAATTAAGTACACCATCCAGAAGTGGCTGAACCCCCTGTATCAGTAGCAACAGAAGATGAAAAATATATGAGAAAAAGTAATGATACAAACAATCGATGAGTATGCATGTAATCAAGAATGTTCAAGTTTGGATCATATTGATAAATTACATAGTGTTTTGGCATGCCTGTGAGTGTGCATGCATATTAGAGAATATTTTGAGGGGTAGAGAATTGAGAGCAATGGATGTTATCCTAGTGAATTGATGATGAAAAGATTCATCATTTACACAATTAATATCAAGAAGCAGCTTAAGAAAGCATAAAGAATATTATCTATCATATTAAGAGGACAATACAAACAATATCACACTCAAGCTAGGGGAGAAAATGTGAAAAACGAAAAATTAAAAAACTCTCAAACAAACAACAGTCTATCAGAGAATTTCTGTAACATGGCCTTAATAGAGAAGAAAGTTGCCAACTTTTCAGAAGAGAAATTAATCAGAAATCAGAGAAGGGGAAAAAAGGTATGCACAGAAACAGATATGTTAAAAATTCCCACTACATAACCACAGTAAGGGAATGGAGAAGCATATATAACAGCTAGTTTTTAAACACAGCAGTATTCAAAATAAATTGTATCAGAATCAGATTTTTCTTTCTTTTATTATTTATTGTTTAAGGTTATAAAGTGACTTGTATTTAATTTTGGGCTTGGCCCGACATGTGACCTGAACCCAATGAGCCCGTGGGCGACCTGACATTTATGATTAGTCATGGATGTGCACTCATAGCCATTTTGATAGTTGTGCATATCACCGGAAGCTTGCAGACAAGAATGCTACAAACATATTCAATTTCAAAAGTAAAATCTCTGAAAGACCCGAACTAAATTTCATCATAATCATAACATTAAGTCAAAACTAAAGAAAAATAAAAGAATATAATGTATCACCCTGATAAAGGGGATGAATACAGAAGATAGTGACTGTATGCAGCACAGAATACACATATGAACTCAAGGTAATTCAATGATTACCTTATTTTTGAAAGCACTACCCATGAATACTGGTACAAATTTCTGTGCTATGGTGGCCCTACGAATTGCTTCCTATTCAAAAAAACAATAATAACAATAATAAAAATCTATTTCAGAATAAAATGGGGAAGGGGTATCAGTATATCAGAAACCACATAAAGGTAAAGGAGAATGTAATACTGCATCAGAATCTATTGGTGACTACTGACTACTACCAAAGGGCAAAGCGAGTGACAAATAAAAGAGTAAAACATCAACTGAAGTATCATTCTTATGATTTTAAGATGAAACCAAACATATAAGTAGTTTCCTTCATTGATACATGAATCAAGGGAAAATGGGAACCGTGTGAATGGATTTGCTGTCAAAATAACTAGACCACAACAAGCTGACACATCTGTGCTTTTTCTTGATACATATCTAAGATGCTCAAACCGCAAGGTCCTCAACACTTCAACAGGCCGAGAAACTAAAAAGTAGAACAAATATGATGCATCTCCAATGAATCAAATAATTAACATACAAGACTCAGAAAAAATACTGTTGCCCACAAACCTCAAGATCAGTAGCTGATATGGGCTCATCACTGAGAAAAGCTTCAGCAAGTTTATCGTCAACCTCTGACACAACTTCTATGAGTTCACGTCTTTTTTCTGCCACCAAGGCTTCCATATCTGCAGGCACTTCTTCAGTGACAACTTTTTCACTGCAATAAGCAACAATTGCATAAGTTTAAGAATAATGCCAAAGGAGACTAAACTAAATCATAGCAATAAACAATGCAGAAGTTTTTGAAACAGACCCATTTGAACCATCAAAATAGTATGCCTTTAACTGCACAAGATCAACAAGTCCTTTGAAATCATCTTCCAAGCCTATTGGGACTTGTATTGCAGCACTATGATGCCGAAGCTTAGACCTTGCCTGAAAAATAAAACAAAATGGTCCCAAAATGAAAACAACAATTTGAATTCAATAATAAGGCTGAAAAAGAATTATAAAAATGCACAAGGTTAATAATAAATCAATACTATAGGTTACTAAATCACAAAACTAAAACTTTATAGTTTATACATTGTATGATGCAAAATCTTAATTTAAGTTAGGCTCTGTGTATAAAAATTGAAACAAACTTACAGAAGATTTTATTGAAGACCAGTTTATTATAAAGAAGCAGCTTTGAAAGAGTTTCAAATTCAATTTTTTTGCTATAATCACTTTATTAATTTCTTAAACGCCACCAGCCCCTGGGGGTGGGGGAGTCACCTTTCCAAAATTCTCTTTTTAACCTAAACAAAACTGTGTAAATGGCAATAAAACTATAAAACCTATTATGTATGATGTCCTCCATTAATCTCAAATGCACCTGATTTAAAACTTTCCATGGATCTGCTCCCATCCGATCAAGCTTGTTGATAAATGCAAGTCTTGGAACCTCATATCTTCTCATTTGTCGATCAACAGTAATGGACTGGCTTTGCACCCCACCAACACTACAAAGAACAAGAATGGCACCATCAAGGACACGCAAAGCCCTCTCAACCTCAATGGTGAAATCAACATGACCAGGTGTGTCAATTATGTTAATCTGCAATGACACATTTTGCAAGAGTATAAATATAACTAAATGTAAAAAGAAAAAAAAATGATCTGAAAGGCTTGAAGAATATATCAGTTTACCTTCCAGTCAATAATGCAAGCAAGAAAAATTAGTAGTCTTTATCTAATTTTTTGACATTTCTGATTGACTTCAAGAGACAATTTGCTTCTTTTGTTTCGCACACCTTTTTTTCTCATCAACTGATAAAACTACACTGTATTTCCTTCCTATTTCAGTTAAGCATGATTAGAAACAGAATAACCTTTCCACCTTTTCTCCTTTCTCTTTGATAATTAGTAATTAATATTATCAATGATAACAGTATTGGGGTCTTTCTAAATAGTATGTACCATTGGAAACCGTGTAGTAATAAATTATAAGAACCCATTTCTATAGGCTGTTGCCTAACTAGTCATCTACCAACCTTTAGGTGAAGGAGTCTCACAGGTCAACGTTCTAAACTTCTGATCCTATTGATCCACTCGCAAGTTAAATGGCCAAAAAGACACCACCCAAAATTTTTATGTTACTTACCAGAAACCACCTAATAGAACTGGACCAGAGATTGCAAGAGAATTGTACAGAACACCGATTTTATTCCTCCTCTCTGAATCTGTTATCAATAGGATAACCAGTTCAGATGGGTATCGTATACAAGAATTGACAGATTACAATGGTTCTCCTTAGGACATCCGAGAGGTCCCAATCTCTCCCTTACTTTCCCTCTACCAAAATAACCGAACCCTCTTTTGTTCTTTCCACTAACTATTTATATGACTCTAGCCTAGTTTGACTAAGTCAGCTTATTAATAGAGTTTGGATCCTCTATTTCTTTTCTATTCTTTCTAATATACACCTTTTTAATTGGGGGCTTGCTAACAATACTCCCCCCCATAAGTTCCACCTTGTCCTCAAGGTGAAAAGAAGGAAAAGGTGTCTTGAATGGTGGTCATGATTCCCAAGAATTCTCACACTGAAGGCCTTGCCATTGAATCAAAACTCGTAAGTGCCCAGGGGGTTCTCTCCGATGTTGATAACCCGAAATGGCCGTACTTGTAACTCTAGTTCTCACGATAGACTTGGGGGTAATGGTTGAGAAACCATGGCAGAGAAATAGCCCTCTTCAAAAGGGAAACATGGAACACCGGTGTATTTTTACTCTCCTGGTAATTTGAGTTGGTATGCTACTGTCCCAATGCGTTTAACCTCAAATGGACCATAGAACCTGGACTCGAAGCTATTGAGTCGCTTGGCTAAGGATCTTAGTCTATAGGGTTGGATCTTGAGAAAACCCAATCACCCACCCGAAACCGAACCTCTCGCCGATGTTTATCCGCTTGAGACTTCATACTGCCTTGGGCTTTGGCAGATTTGTTTCACTCGCTTAGCATCGCATCCTCTCTCGTCATATTATTGACTTCTCCATCGCCGATGGTACAAGAGTACCTTTTAATAGGACTGGGGGTCTTGGCCATATAAAGCCTTAAATGGGGTTTTGTTTTGTAGAGCTACTGTAGTTGGTGTTGTACCAAAAATTCGCCCAACTCCAACCATTTGGGCCATCGCTTTGGTTTTGTACCGTCAAGCATCTTAGATACGTCTCTAAGCATCGATTCACCACTTCGGTTCTTGGCCATCGGATCGGGATGATAAGTCAACTGAATTTTAGTTTGGTCCCTCGCTAATCGAAATAACTCCTACCTTAAATGGTCGAGAAATACTTTATCCCTGTCTCCTGATACTATTGAGGCGAAACCCATGAAGACGCACCACTTCTTTGAGGAAGATTTCAGCCACATCTTGGCAAGAAATGGATGACCGAGGGGGATGAAGTGAGCATATTTCGTGGAGCCTATCAACCACCACTAAGACTCGTGTCTTTCCCTTTGTGCCTTGGGAGACCTCCAATGAAGTCCATTGAGATGTCTCGACCAAATATGAGTGGGCACCTGTGAAAATGCAGAAGTCCAATGAGATAAGGTCTCGATATTTGTTGCGTTGACAAGTGTCACATGCCGCCACAAACCTGAATGTCCCTCTTCATGCCTTCCCAAAGTATAACAAGTCGAGATTCTCTTATAAGTTCTGAAAAATCCAGTAATGGTCAATGGCTGAGTTGTGGAACTCGGATAGAATGATAGGGATTTTGGGGGATGTTCTTGGTAAGATCACCTTCCCTTTATAGAATAAGGTGTCTCCTTGCAATTGGTACCCGAATGTGCATTAGGATCCACTAGAAGGTCTTGTGTAATACACTGTAGTCTCATCGCCTTGAACTTCTTCTCTCCATCCCGCAACGTCATTGAAATTCACCACCGAAAGGGCAAAGAAGGTCATCTTCCTGGAGAGTGCATCACCCACTCTATTATCGCAACCCGGCTTATACCGATTTCAAAATCAAAGCCAATCAATTTGGAGGCCCACTTGAATCGTTTCTTCCCCATTAAACGTTGCTCATTCAGAATTGAGACTCCGTCTCGTAAGAATGATGAAGTGTCTCCCCATCAAATAGTGCCTCCACTTTTGAACCGCCATCACAATCGCCATTAATTCTCGCTCATACAAAGATTTGGCTTGAGCTCGCGGATAACCCCACTAAGGAATGCTCCTGGCCTCCCTTCTTGGAGTAAGACAAATTTCTAAGCCCTTGCCGAAGCGGCGGTTTCCAAAGACAAATGTTTTTGAGAAACCGGACTGTGAGAACCCAAGCATGGTCATAGTAGCCCGCAGGTATCAAAGCCTCCCGGGCCTCCTTGCCCCAATGAAAATTATCCTTTTTCAACAATTGTGTTAGGGTTTGGCAATGGTGCCATAGTCCTTCACAAATCGCCTCGTAGTATCCCGTGAGTCCCAATAACCCTCTCAATCCCTTCGTATCGCAGGGGACCGGCCGTAACCACATTGCTTCTACCTTCTTTCGGCCCCGCAGCCACCTCCGCAGAGATGATGTGGCTTCAAGTACTCTACCAGGTTGCAAGAGTGCATTTCTTCTTATTACCAAAGAGCCGATTGTTTCTAATACTTGTAGAACCTGCTTCTCAAGTGCTCCAAGTGGGTTTTTTCATCATCTCGTATATCGTGGATATCATCAAAAATACCAAGACGAACCTCCTTAAAAGGTCTTAACATCTCATTCATGAGGGATTGGAAAGTTGAAGGGGCGTTGGTTAAGCCGAATGGCATAACAAGGAATTCATAATGCCCTTCATGGGTGCTGAAAGCGCTTTGGGATGTCCTCCTCCTTCATCCGAACTGATGGTATCCAGATTTGAGGTCCAATTTAGTGAAAATGGCAAGACTCCCCAATTCATCTAGTAACTCATCAATAATTGGGATTGGGAATTTATCCGGGAACCGTGATCTTGTTTAGAGCTCGTAATCGATACAAAACCGCCATCCCCATCTTTTTCTCTTTACTAGAATTATAGGATCGAATAGGGACTAATACTAGGTCGTATTATACCAAAGATGCAACATTTCAAGAACTAACTTTTCTATCTCGCTTTTCCGTAATGAGGATACCGTATGGTCCGAGATTAGGAATGGATGCACCTTCCTCGAGGGTTATAGCATGATCTTGTCTTCTAGTAGGTGGTAGACCTTGTGGTTCCCAAGACATCATTGAATTCCTTCAAAACCTCTTCAACATGTAATTTGAATCGAGTCAAATTTAGTTAAAGATTCCGCTATCTCTGCTTATACTCTATGATGAACCCTTGACCTTCATCTTGGAGGGCCTTGACCATAGACTTCAACGAAGCACAGATCCGGATGTCAGGCTCTCCTTTAAACTTTTCACCTCACCGCCAACCTCTATTTTCATGGTCAATTCTTCAAAGTTGGCCCTTATTTCTCCTAGGGTCAAGCTAGCCAATCCATGCTTAACACCAAATCAGCCCCACCAAGGCCGAATAAGAAGAAATCCCCGTTGGATGCGCCCTTGTAATTGCAAGGATAGTCCTTGACAAACTCCCATGCATTTGATCTTGTGCCCATCACCTACCTCAACGTAATACGTGGGTGTCTCCACTATGGGGAGGTCTAACTCCCGCACCAATTCATTGCTATGAAATTATGTGAAGCTCCACATACCAATTAGCACCCTTACTCTTCTCTCCCTTATCATCCCCCCATAACTTCGTGGATCTTTGGAGGTTAGGCCCACAATGCTATGTAGGGAAAGTCAGAAAGCTTTGTTCTCTAACTCCCCGTCGTTCCCATACAGGGGTTCATCCTTCTCTTCTCTGCTTCAACTAGTTCCTCCATCAACATTACTTGGAATCGCTTGTTTTTGCAAACATGTTCAATGTGTATTTCATCACACCGAAACACAACCCTTTGTCCGTTGATAGGGACTTGGTAGTACGATGCCAAATAGTCCCACATTGGGTAGTAATGGGTCGCCTAGCGGGTATTTAAGTGGCTTGGTTCTTCCCCTTAATAGCTAGCTTTTAAGGGAGGGTTCCCAAGTTGCTTAGATGCTTATCAATTGGTATCGTAATCGAGTCAAGTTGTCGACTTAAGAAAGTGGCTACCTCGTGGAGGGGCCGACTCGCGAGGGGTCGACCGGAAGGTCGAGTGAAGCAACGCCGAGTGAAGCGTCACAGAGTGCACGCACGGACGCTACCGTCCAGTGGCGGCCGTTGATAGGGACTTGGTAGTATGGGATGCCAAATAGTCCCACATTTGGTAGTATGGGCTGCCTAGTGGGGTATTTAAGTGGCTTAGTTCTTCCCCCTTAATAGCTAGCTTTTAAGGGAGGGTTCCCCAAGTTGCTTAGATGCTTATCAATTGGTTGTTAGCAAGCCCCCAATTAAAAAGGTGTATATTAGAAAGAATAGAAAAGAAATAGAGGATCCAAACTCTATTAATAAGCTGACTTAGTCAAACTAGGCTAGAGTCATATAAATAGTTAGTGGAAAGAACAAAAGAGGGTTTGGTTATTTTGGTAGAGGGAAAGTAAGGGAGAGATTGGGACCTCTCGGATGTCCTAAGGAGAACCATTGTAATCTGTCAATTCTTGTATACGATACCCATCTGAACTGGTTATCCTATTGATAATGTATTCTCAGAGGAGGAATAAAATCAGAGCTGTATAATTCTCTTGCAACTCGCTTCCGATGTGCCTCCTAAACCCCCCACCTCCGCTCTCTCGAAGTACCATTGGGTCCTTATTACCGTAACCCATTGCTGACCCATTGCTCCCCGGTTATTTGGTATATTATTTTTGGGTCCCACTTCATAGGTGATGCCTTGGACGGTAACTCTCGTAAGAAGTGCCCTTTGCTTGTCAGTCCCCACTCTTCCTCTCTGCTCCGCACTTGATTCTTCTCATCGATCATCCGGGCATAATTCATCAACTCGATAAACGTCTCGCGGGATGCGCTTGAGTTCCGCCTTACTTCCTTCTTCAACCCATTCAAGAAGATGCCTTTAAGATATTCTTGGCCTGGCATCTCAAGGGTCCCGTATATAGTTCAAACAACTCCCGAACTCCTCCACATGCATTTTGCTTCAACCTTAACAACAATTCATAGGGATTGCGCATCATAGTGGGTCGGGAATCTCCTTATCACAAGAAATCAAAACCCATCCCAAGAGGGATTTGCAGAGCAAGACTCCCACCATTGGAACCAACTCATGCTTTACCCTCCATAGCCACCATTACAAAGATGTAACCGTTCCTCCTCTTCCACTCCTTTGAGTTGGAAATATCGCTCCACCCTATCGACCCACCCATATGCATCCTCTCCGAAAACAGAGGAATCTCCGCTTTTCCATCGATTCTCACTAGCCTCTCGTGGCCACGCCTCCTTGACCCATTTCCCCTTTCTTCATTTCTTGTTGCCCTGGGTGCACCTTCATTCGACGAACCACCAGCCTATGGATCAAGGCTGCCTTTTTCAAGAAGATCCTCAATCTTCTTCAACCGGCTTCTTGGAGTTCCTTCGTGATTCTTGGACCTCCCCGTCCCTCTCCTTGACGCCTTTCTTCCTCTCTCTCTCTCTTCTCCATGTTTCGAACCCTTTTTCTAAGGAATCCACCGCTATTACGCCATTCTCGGGTGTTCACCATGGGAAGCTCCTCTTGGGAGCCTCGATACCGCTTAATAGAACTGACCAGAGATTGCAAGAGAATTGTACAGTAACACCGATTTTATTCCTCCTCTCTCGAATCAAGTTATCAATAGGATAACTAGCCCGTATGGGTATCGTATACAAGAATTGACAGATTACAATGGTTCTCCTTAGGACATCCGAGAGGTCCCAATCTCTCCCTTACTTTCCCTCTACCAAAATAACCACCCTCTTTTGTTCTTTCCACTAACTATTTATATGACTCTAGCCTAGTTTGACTAAGTCAGCTTATTAATAGAGTTTGGATCCTCTATTTCTTTTCTATTCTTTCTAATATACACCTTTTTAATTGGGGGCTTGCTAACACCACCAAGCATTATGTACGCATGACAGTGCAGTGAAAATTGCAGCAAACTAATTCAAAAACGGATTTCATTTTGATCCAGTGTAAAATGTTTTTACACTACCAATAAATCATATGATGCCACTTGTTTTTTGAAAAAAAATAAAGTTAAAAGCTTTTACTAGAAGTGAAAAATCCTAGTTACTACAATGACATGGCATCTTCTTATTTCCTGATAGTGTAAAATGTTTTACGGGGACAATGTATCATATCATATATAAACTCTTTGAATACCATTAAAACTACCCAACAAAGATTAGAACTGGCAACTTCCTTTTTTTTTTCCTTTTTTCTCCCTCTGTTTCCTGTGTTTCTCAATAAGCAAGCAAAATCAAAGACCCTCCTTAACCTATTTCAGACTTAAAACAACCTTTTCATCCAACAAAAACAAAACCCAGCACAAAAATTCATTTGACATCATTTTTACTTCTTGCTTTGTGACCTAGCATACATCTCCAAGCAAATGAAATGATCAATTATCAAATGGGATAACATCAGAAACTTCATTCTCCTACCCCCGTACTTTCCAGGCAGTACACAAAGCAGCATCAGCAACTGTAAGAACAGTATTCAAATCTTAAGACATAGGGATTACTCCAGTTTTTCCTGAGTATCAGTACCTTAATAAGTGATTAAAAATTTATAATTCCAGATTATACTTGGTGGAATTCAAACATTTATTGCAAGAACCAACAATCCAATGTTGTCATCAGAACCAGATCAGACCGGATGGTTCAACCAGTTTGACCATGAACCAGACACTTTGATGGTTATGGTTCAGTCTCATAACCAAATCCACATTCAAACCACTTTGGAATGGTCAAAACCAGTCAAAATCTAATTGAACCGCATGATTCATCCAGCTGAATTGAGCAACCATTAATATTTTAAATAAAAAATTTAAAATTTTCACATTTCATAAATATTTTTATATACTTAATATTATTGCATGTGGACTTTTATGACGTCATCTTGATTCGACCAGCTGAACACAGTTGAACTAAAAGTCTGAAAGTCTAGACGGTTCACTATGGGGTACAATTTTAACAACAGACAATAAATGTTTAGCAATAGGTAACCTAGCAACTCTCATTCAATTGTCACATTGTATTTTTTTGGATTTCTATTACATCAAACTCACTACTACCTCTTCAAAATTCATTGACTTTTCAATTCAACTTGAACTCAAAACACAATTATTACATATACCTTATAGTCTTTCCAAGTGCAGTAAGTGGCAGCTGACTGAATAGTAATCCCCTTCTCCCTCTCCAAATCCATGGAATCCATCTTCGCACCAACGCCATCTCTTCCCCTAACCTCGTGAATCTCGTGGATCCGCCCCGTGTAGTACAGGACCCGCTCCGTCAGCGTGGTCTTGCCGGAGTCGATGTGCGCCGAGATTCCGATGTTGCGGAGCTTCTCCATCGACTCCTTCCACCACGGCTCCTTCTCCTCCTTCGCGCGCGCCACGTTCCCGGTCGAGAACCGCCGGAGGTGGAAGCCGCCGGTGAGGAGCGCGGCGGAAGGCGACGGCGACGGTTGGGAGAAGCAGAGGATGTAGAGGAGGCGAGGTGCGGAGGACCTCGAGAACCGTGCCATGGCGGCGAAGGGTTTTTCCTCTGGTTTTTCTAGGGTTTGGTGGAATGGCTAAAACCCTGAGGAATGGGAGAGAAAATGGAAATGGAGCGGGTCGGAACGAAATTATAATGGATCGGGTTGTGACGTGGGTCGGGTTCGAGAGTGTGTTTTTTTTATAATAACAATGGGCCTGTTTGTTTTGAAAATATATGTTTTTGTTTTTATTTCTATCGTTTTAAAAAAATATTTATTTTTTTCTTTCAGATTTTTAAATTTTAGAAAACAAATTTGATTGCTGTTGTTTTTGTTATAATTACAGAATTGTCACTACATTTTTATCTTTTTGGTTTTAGAAATAATAAAAGTGACTATTTGTTATTTTCTAAATTCATTTGAAGAAATATTTTGTAGAATTATTTTTCGTTAAAACCCAATCAAGAAAATATTTAAATGAAATTTTTTCAAGTGCAAAAAAGACAATATATAATTACATATAGCATGCTTATCACAAACTTCTCTTCTAATTTGGTTAACAGCTTTGTTTGTTTTAGATTCTTTCTAATGTCAACAAGTGTTTGCACTCTTTTCAACTAACATTTAAACAAAAGAAGTTTTATTTCCTTTCATTGAACACTCGTTTGCGTTAAGTAAAATCTTAAACAAACGAGTCAAAGGTGTGTTGAAAAAAATAACACTAAAAGTTAATTAACTTAATTTAGAATCTTAAAAAATTGGAGGTGAAAAACTCAAGGATTAAATGTTCATATTTTTTATAGAAAACTGATTTATGAATTGTTCATGTAAGGTGTTAAAATCAAGTCACTCGCCTCATCTCAAAATTGCAAAAGAGATTTGCAGCTATCACCTATGTTGTAGCCATCAAAGCAATTAGAAGTAAAAAACCAATTTTACTTGCTCCACCGCCGGCCTTGCTCCAAGTTGTTCCACCGCCAAGCCTTAATTTTTTTAGCTATTAAGTTTGCTTTATATACTATTTTATTCAATTGATATGCTTATAAAAGGCTTCTACATCTACCATGTACTAAGTAGATTATGAAATAGAAATAATATTGTTTTTAAGATACAAAAAATCTCTTCCTCTGTTAACATGTTCTTTTGTGTGTGTGGGAGTAAGAGTATTACTTGGTGAATGTTTATATTTGTCTCCAACAGTTCATCCTTATTTTTAAGGGGATATCAAACTCATTGTAATGATGAAGTCAACTTGCACCTTGTTGATCGCTTGCCCCTGCTACTAATGCAGGCTTTTCTTTCACTCACCAAAAGTTTTTAGCATTGTCTTGAAAATATGTAGGTATCTAGAGTTATGTATTTGTTGATCAATTTTACAAAAAGAGAAACAAAAAAAGAAGAATGAAGAAAGAAAAACAAAGAAGATGATCATCATTTGACTCTTGTATACAATAAATTGCAAATTCCTAAACAGGCTGCAACTCCAAATTGTTTTGTTCATCATTTGTAGAAGATGGTGCAGACTCCTTGTTCTCACCAGAATTCATCTCTTGAACTGGAGGAGGATTAATAATGGTTGCTGGATCAGCAGCATTATCAGACAGATGGTTCTTCATCTCCCGGTGTTCCTGGCATATGGCACACCAATGCAAGCAGCAATGCACCATGCAGGGATCACATGGTGAATCCTGAAAAAGAAGCAACAGAACGAGTCATCAACAGCACCATGCTAGTTACAATGGGATGCCACTGTAAAATGGCAATTCTATTTGCATGTCCAACTAACAAGTCAAAGCCAACACACCTTAATATAACTCTTAGACATCTAACATCTACCAAATACCGAAGTTATTCACTGGATAAAATCGCTCCATGAAGACCATCATTGGAGCACTCAGAAATGCAGTCATGTCATGTATTTCTGCCAAGCAACCTTCTTCAAGGCCAACCCCACCCCTTCCTGTAAAGAAAAAATCTACAAATTTCTTTGTTGATGACAGGCTAAGGTTCTCCCAATTTGTACCATTTTATGAGCTTAAAGTCTTTGACTATATAGTAGGCATGAGTCTATTACATTGCTAAGGCTGTAACTACCCTATTTATGCACATACAAATATTCGTTCAGGTCTAAAAGAAAGTTAAAAAAATAGTCTATATAAATCAAGTGTTCTTGAAGGTTTGTATCTCAAAATTTTTGGACTTGATGAATTGATTATCTAATAATTCAAGTCAATTTAACGGATTCATTGGAGACCAGGGTGATCTGCTGTTCAAGTTTCTTATTAGTTAGAAAAGATAATCCTATTGTTAAATGTACATCTTATATCCTAATATTCACGAAGAATCACAATATCTTTCCTACTCGTACATCAAACTCCCTTCTCTTGATATGAAGGCCTTAAAGCAGCCCTCAAATATTCTGAGAAAAAAATCTCTATAACTTTGTTCTCAACTGAAAACATTTAACATAATTTTCCTTTCTTTCTTTTTTTAATTTGGTTGTTCACTTGTTCTATACACATATATTAAATTATAATTCTGAACAAATATATCTTTAGCCCCATGCCATACATCCAATAATTTCAAATATCCACAAACATTTTTAGGCAAGTACTTCAGAATATGTACCACCTTACTTTTCTTTTCTTTTTTCTTTTAGTCCTATCATGCTGGGTAAAATTCTGAACTTGACTATCAAACCAGCTCCACTCTTCCTAACTAAAGCTAAGGAAAAAACATACCACCCACAAAGACCTGCTAGTTTACATGCAAACAAAATTGGAGACACGAAGATACTTGTATAACATAACATATAATAAAGGTCAAGAAGTCAAGAGTGTAACACCACAAATCCAATGCAAAAATGAATAAATAAACAAATAATTATCAAGCATGAAAATATACTGGTACTGTCAAGAATTTCCTTTTAATTAGTCACCAATGAATAGCAATTTTGGGCAGAATTTCAAGTTATAACCAACACTATTAAGGGGCAGTAGGTTTCTGGCAGAGAAAAAAGGGATCTGAAAATTTTTCCAAATTTTCAACAATATCTTCTTTTAAAATTGGAAAAATGTCACGTTTTAAAAGTCTGATAAACACTACAAGAGATTACTGGCATCAATCTCACTTATAAACCTTAAAACAGTAACAATAGACCCTATGAACTACCTTGGAAATATTTAAAATGATGTTTAATAAAATCTAAAAGGTTTCAATTATATAGGACTTCCACCATCTCATTCTTCTTCAACAGTGTTTAAGGACTGCAAGTATAAACTAGAGGGAATACTTTTAGGAACAAATTCTTGGCAACCCATCCTTGCCTATGCAAGAAAAGAAACCAAACTACCAATAATGACAAGGAAATAAAGTCACCTTGAGATGATATTGCTTCTGCAGAGCTTGTCGAAACAGACCAGTATAAATGCCACACATCCACCAAGTAAAAAACAGGCCTTCAGCAATGAGAAATGATGTCTTGGGATCAATACCATGGAAAAGTGCTGTTGCTGCTGCAAGTGCCATTCCACCTTCCACACACATAGCATGACAAACACATGCATTGGTCCAAGGAATATCATCTCTCATTGCCTCAAGGTTACGTCCAAAGAGAACACATGGACAGAAGAGTCCAGTCCAGCCTACAACACAAGAACCATTATTGTAGAAGGATATATGATTGTGGAAAACATCTCAAAGTAGATAATCCAGAGGCACTTTCAAATCTTTGACAACTAGCTCTCAAATACTAGGTGATTATGATTTACAATCATCGATGAGGAAGGGGGGACTATAATCATTAAATGCTGTTTATTAGTCTTGTAAGAAAAAATTCTAACCGGCTGAGACAGAAGAGTTTCAGTATACTAAAGTAGCAAATTTGGCCACAAGCCAAGGCAGATCTACTTCTAATACTTCATTACAATTTCCTGATTTTAAACAGGGTCCCCCCTCCCCAAAAAGAATAAAAATAACAATGACAACTGTTGAAAGAGAGAGAATTATGGAGAAAATTTGTATATATAAATTGTATCAATTATGTTACTGGGATGAACACCATACCCTAATTATAGGGTGATTACAATCATTCTAGTATCACTCAAAGGACTTATTAATAGCCTATACAAGCCTAGGAAATAACTAAACTATAATAATGACGTTTGACTACACAATTAACATATAATAGCATATTTATCATGTGATTAATTCTAACAACAATCTTCAGCAAGTAAGTGTAAAGAGTACAATGAATAGAAATAAGAAAAAGAAACCCAAGCTAAGATAAAAGAGCTCAGAGAGTAAGTCACTCATAATCTGACATGATTTAAATTTATTAGTGCATCAACTGCTCCTTTTGGGAGCCTAAAGATATATTTTCTAAAGCAAGCAAATTTCAGCTCATCACAAGCAAGGGCACCCGTTAGTTTGTAAAGCTCAAGCATAGTTCCTAGATTTCCTGATATAGTACTGATAAGATGTCTTGACCACCACCAACCCCTCTCCCCAAAAATAAAAAATAAAAACATGGCTATGTAAATGTACGGTGGAAATACAAATGTTGAGCTTGAGCATAATCTGCTAACATTGAAAAGTTACAACATGAGGCCAATAGCTAAGCCATTTTGTGCTTCCCTCCCATTAAGACTTACTACAGAATATTGTACACTCTCTAGGTAGACCTTGAATAAATGCCTCCACTATGCAATTTGGAGCATTTTAGACTTCCCTAGTTCCCCATGCCCTCTCAAAACCTTCCTTCAGAAACTCTGCATTACTTCATAGGCATTCATATTACACAGAAACACATAATAAATCCCAAGAGTAGAATGTAACATATTAACACGAGTCAATTTGATCATGGTAAAGCAGACAGAATCTTACAACTGTCAGTATCTTCAGCACAACCACAGATTCCAGTTGTCCAATCTTCATCAGCAGGTGGTTGGTAGCTTTCAGGTAGAGTTTGTCCACATTCAATACATCTACGAGCATTTAACTGTGAAAACATAATATTAATCAGCAATGAAGATGTGACATATATTTGGTATAAAGCATAGTGTTATTACCAAACTCTCCCAAATCTTGATAGCATCTCCATGAATTTAAATTCAGGAACAACTCTACTCTTTCAAAAAAGAGACAGGGGAGTTTACCATCAAAATATTTTCTCAAAAATAGTTCAAAATGTCCTCTCACTTTAATGTTCGCTTAACAAAAATTATAAATGAGTCATAAATTTAATTAAAAAATTGAATATTCTAGATGATAATCTTCACCATTTTCTCTCTCCACTTCCTCTACTATCCCAACTAATCGTTTCTGGTATAAAATCATATATCTAAGTAATTATTGATATAAGTTATTTTTCTTGTAGACACATTAGAGTGTGTATATGGCTGATAATTCATATAATAAACATAAAAGTAAACCTTTATTTTTCTCCCCCTTTTAAGTTTCATAATTCATATTAGATATCCCATATAGACATTTATAACCCTCATTCACATAGCCAATCTACGACAAACTGCACAGGTCAGTAGTAAGCCACAAGATCAACCCTCGTAGTTGCCTCCTACAAACCAGAAGCTAAGAATGCGTTTGCAAGTTTGCCATGCAGTGTAAAAAGCAAAGAGTCATTAAGAAACAATTTGTAATGACTAAGGAGAAGGAAAATGGTATCCCTTCTATAATCAATGTTATTAAAAGAAAGACAAGGAAAGAAAACACTATATCAGTATACAGAAATCTTTAACTTAAACTCCTATCAACCAAATAAGGACATCACATTTTGGTTCTTTGTGCCCTATGCTGATATTGCCTTCCATCTTTATGGATCCATTATAGCAGAAATTAGAAGTTGGGTTCAAGGGCCAGGGAGACATCACTTTGATTCATATCCTGCAAGAAGCTAATGCTTGTGCTGACTTTCCAGCAAAGCAAGGAGTGAATGAGAATGATAGTTGTGCAGTGTGTAATGCTCATCCTCTGGGGATGGGTAGCTTACTGCTTGCTGATAATATTGGGGTTATTTTTGTTAGGAGTTAGTTTCTATGCTTTCTTGTCTGCTGTACCCAGAAACAAAAATAAGGACAGGGACATCACACATGTCTATGCATCTAAAATGCCATGCTAAACATAAGAATCCTACATCCCTAGACATCTTATACCAGGACATCTCCAGTCCAGGTTAAAATATTTCTGTACCAAACACCTCCTAAAAGTTTATAAATATTCAAACAAAGAGCCTTCTATTCCTTCTTCTTTACATATGCAAGAAACAAACTATAAACAATCCCTCGGGGATATTGTTTCATATTATTTCCTTGCCTAACTTACGTCCTCCCTATCCCCTAATGCACTCAAACAAAAAATTGAATAACAAAAGGAAAATTCTTTTCTCGAGGAGGATTACCACCATTTGATTATCAATGGGACCCAAACAGTCAGTAATACCCACATAAAATTAATGGCAGTGATTTGAATGGAAGAAGAAAAAAGCTTACACCGGGTAGAAGCAAGAATGTCTCATAACAAAATTGCTAAATTACGTCCACAAGAGACAAAATTGTGTGTCTCACAATTTTGTGTCTTGTCAGGCAATTCAAGCTTCGGCTATGTAGCACTACTTATTGAATAATCCCCCCCCCCCCCTTTTTGAAACCATCTTTTTTTTTCCCACCCTTCTTCAATTCTGTCAATTCTGAGAAGAATGGAACAAATACAATTCAACATACCAACAACCAAGGATTGTGAAAAATTGAAACTTATCAAACTTCCATGAATGGGAACAAAAGGACACAGAGATCCAAAAGGCTAGAAAACAAAACCATCTATACAAAAGCTAGTTTGGATAATCACAGGAAATATATAGATCTCAACAAAAATGCTTAAATGTGAAGAACAAGAAACACAAAAAAATGGTACGTTACTTGTGGAACTTCAATGGGTTGGTTCAGCTCTCCGGGAGTAATATCCTGCAATGGCCCTTGTTCTTTATTCGCTGTCAGCTTCACATACCTCGAATGCCCCTCTGCCATGTTATCGCCACTCTGATGGAAAACACAAAATCACATGAACAAACAAACATACAAATATTGAGAGAGAAGGGTGAATGAAGAACATATATATATATATATATATAGATATAGATACACACATACAGATATATATATATAGATATAGATATAGATATAGATATAGATATATAGATATAGATACACACATACAGAGAGAGAGAGAAGGTGAATGACAGAAGGAGTGAAGAACAAGATGAAGGAAGGAAGAAGGAGAGAGAGATATGTGAGAGTGAGAAATGATGGTGCAATTTGAGAAACCTGAAATGATATGATTATATTCAGACGTGTGATCCAAATCTGAATATGTTGGGATTTCAGGGACAAAGTATGTAACAGTTACCAATCTGGTTTTGTTTTGCCTTCCCTCTCTCTCCTTGTCCCGGCTCTACTTCTCACACGTCTCAATTCAAAACGTGCATGCTTTCATTTCATGTTTTTTCTTTTGCCAAGATGTATATTTCATGTTGTTTTCTTCTTCCTTTTTGGTGGATTGTTGTTTTTTCTTTTTTATTTGGTTAATGTTGTTTTCTTCTTTTCCAAACTAGAAAAATGCACAAGACCCTGCCTCTGTTTTTTTAGAAGAAAATCCTGCTAAAATCTAAATTTTAGACTTTAGCAAACGAATTTCCTAATTCTTAGTTTTGACAAAAAAAAAAAGTAGTTGTATTTTAACATCTTGTTTTTTTATTTATTTATTACTTTTTAATCTGTTATATCTGTTAATTAGTTATCTTATCTGCACGACATATTTTATATTTTATATTTATTTTTTAGTAAATATTTTTTTATTTTAAATATATTAATTTTAGGAAAATATTATTTTAATAAAAATTCTCAAATATATAGAAATTAATTTAAATTTTGCTATATGTTATTTCCATTTACTTGAATAATTTTTTTTCTTACCACTCTTACATTTGTTGATATTATTAATTGCTTAAAATAATTTTACTATATATATATAATAATAGAATTAGTAGCAATAATAATAATAATAATAATAATAATAATAATAATAATAACATAAACATATAAATATAGATATACATATAAATATAGATATGTTTTTACTATAGTTATGCATTTAATGATATTAATAACTGCCTCTCAAGGACAACTTTACTAATATGAATGAATATATAGATTGTTGTAAAGATAATGCTGAGATTTTTAAAGTACCAACTATTCATTGATTTGTCAACATAAGAATTTATGCTTAAAACTTGAAAAATTGTTAAACTAATTGTTGTACATTGAAAACAGAGTAAATATGAAAAATAAATAAATTTAGCAATAATTTATTATATTAAAATTAAAATGTCTATTATTCTTATAGAAAAATTATTTATCAAAACTCCAACTTTCAATAAGATTTATGTATTATTTTTCTCTTTATTTTATTAATTTCAACCTCTTTTAGGAATTTTATTTATAAATAAAAAATTAAAGAAGTAAATAATGGGCTAAGAGTCATGTGTGCCCACGACTATCACCCTGTCATTCCTATCACCATCATTATTATCGTTATCACTATCATCATTAATTATCATCACTATTAATATCATTTCTATCACTGCCCCTACTACATCTACCACCATGAACCTATGTACAGTAGGGTTAGTAAAGATTATCTTTCTTCATTTACTATATTCAACATTAAATTATATGTTATTATTGCAAAAAAAAATATTTTTGTCTTAATCTTTTTTTATAATATCAAGTTGCTTATACAACTGTACACTACATATTTACTAAATTGCTAGTGTAATAGCTTGTTAGCTTTTGTACACCAGCATGCCTTATCTTCTTGTACAGTGTTGTTATAATTGGACTAAATCAAATAATTTAACCAATTTGATCGTGAACTAGACTCATAAACATTTATGATTTAATTTTATAATTGAATTCAAAGTCATACCACTTTAGACTGGTCAAATTTGGTTAAAATCTGATTCAACTGTCTGATTCATTCAGTTGAATCGACATACCATAGTTTTTTTATAAAAAAACTCAATAGTTTTCACATTTCATAAATATTTTTATATATTTTATATTGTTGCATGTGAATTATTTTTATGACATCATTCATTTTGACCAGTTGATTTTAATTGTTGAACTTAAACTAGAAGTTTTGTTAGTTCACTGTCTGGTTTGATTTTAACAACATTGCTATCCTACTTGGAAGAGCTTTTAAAATAATAATTTTTTCTTATCATTTGTAAAAGTAAAATTTATTTTATGTTTGAATAGAATACTCCAAAAGCACTTTTTTATTTTTTATTTTTTATTTTTGTATTTAAAAATAAAAAATAATGACAAAATTACTTAAAAGAGCATATAGAAGTACTTTTTAGTGAATGCTTCTTGAATTAAAAAGTACTTATTTAAAAAATTAAAATATTAAATAATATCAATTTTACGAACTAAAATATATATGGGTATATTATGTAATAATTGAAGTGCAAGCGATTAATATAGGTCATCACATAGAAATAATAATAATAATAATAATAATAATAACAAACGAAGTTATCACATAACATATTGATATTTTCTTTTCGATCAGTATAACAGATTGATCTATATATATATATATATAAAAGTTCAAAGCAATAATAAAATAAACATGCTTTTCGTTGAAGAAAATTTTAAGTGTAATGGGCATACTTGACAAAAGGAAAATGGAGAAGATGATATGGTGAAGTGTGTAGCATTGTAGTAGTTAAGAAAAGAGGATATTGGTAATATGATTTTAAAAATGAAGGATAATGAATGTTATTTTTAAAATTAGTCATATATATTTTATCTGAAAAATATCTCTAAAGAGTTTCTTTATATTCTAAAAGAAGATATTTTTTCATAAGCAAATAAATCTAGCTGAAAAAAAAAACATTATTTCAGCTTTTCTTGGTGTTTCATTTTTTTTAAAAAAAAGTTCATCCAAACATATTTAAAAATATAAAAACTACTTCTTTTATTTTTTTAAAAACAATATATATTTTTTATCAGAAAAAGCACACTCAAAGCACATTATCTCATAGGTGCAACAAACGTCACCCAAAGCATTGCCCAACCAGATGAGCTACGGCTCACAGGATTGAATTAAGTTCATGCAAACTTAATTCATACACCCCAATGGGCCTATGATTTTGTACAAGCCCACCAAATCATACACACCCAATGGGCCTATGATTTTGTACAAGCCCACCAAATCATACACACCCACCCACCATCAGCCAATTGTTGGCCACCCAAGAAGATTATAGAAGAGTAGGCTGTCACTGCTCAGTATTCTGGAAAGCAATCATCAATGGGAGGTGGAACCATGCATGTTGATCATCCTGTGCCTCAGTTCAGGAGCTCCTCGGATAAGTTGTCTTCATCATCATCATCATCATCATCATCTTCTCCCAATCTTAAGCCTCCAGTTTCAACTGATAACAGCATGCTCTTTACACCATACAGTAGCATATCTGGTTGCTGCTGTCAAAGTCAAATTTGCAGAAAAATGGAGCTGGTGGATGGAAAAAAAGGGAAAACAGCAAGTGGTTGCCTCTATAATCATGTGTTTGACACGGTTCCATCTCAGTTGGAAGTTGAGGATGCGGTGTCAGCTCTTCAAAAGTGAGTACTAACTACTAAGTTGTGAATTACTTATTCTCTGTACTTTCTTCTGTCTCTAGTGTCTCTGTTGTTACCCCCTTAAGAGATTTCTTTTTTTTTTTTTTGAGATAATGATCTTGGGCAGCTTTTAGATTGCATGAAATTGTTAGCTCTGATATATATTTGGAGAAAGAGAGGGAATCAGGAAAAGTTTAGCATTTTCCATACTCTGCACTCAGAATACTTCTTGGAATAATCAAGAGTGTGTTTGGATGGATCATTTGAGGATTCTTGGAATTTGAAATGCAAGGAAATTGTAGTTACTGTTTTGGTAATGAACAGTTTAACTACAGTACAATTTTATTATCATTTTCTCTTCCAGCTAAGCCATACCATGAAGGTCTGAAATTCGATTTTCTTTTTCTACAAAGTATTTCTATGTAATATACTAATAATTAACTGTTCCTATTTGGTGGAGCTGGGGTTGCAAAATTTGGTCTGCAATTTTGCAGGTGATTTCAAACTAATATCTGATTTTCGGTTGGCATAATTTTCAATTCATCATGTATCAATTCTCCTATTTTTATTTTTATTTTTTTGATAAGTATCTTGTGTTATTTGTTCAATCAGTATACTATCTCTAGCTCTGACGTTATAACATTTCTTATTACTCATAATACAGCCTTATCTCCTTAGCTGTGTTTTGGATTCACATGTCAAAAATTTGATGGTTTTCTATTTCAGACTTGAGAATTCCAATTGTTGTCTGTCAGAGTTTTATGAAAGCAATAAGAACTTGAGTATTCCTTTTCAAATTGTTGTCTGACAGTTTTATGCAAGCAGTATCATCCTCAAGCACACTTCAGCAGATCTCAGGATCTTATGATTCGAGGATATTGTTGTCTCAGGGATATAAAAGACTCTATGATGCTCTCCAGTGGCTGCAAGCTGATCCCTCTATTAAGGTTCCCTCTTGACGTTAGTAGTTTCAGAACATTGAAAAGTATCTTCTTTTTCTCAAAGTAGACCAAAACAATCCCTGATTTTGGGTGAAAATTGAAATTATGAAAATTCTCTTATAAGTATTCAAATATAGTTGATGATTGAAGAAACAAAGACTATGACTGACATACAAAAGCCAAATTGGATACCTAACAGTCTCTAACTTGTTAATGTTCTCTATCTAATCGTAATCATGTTATTTTTTAAATGATATATTTGTTGTTTTTGAAGGCATCCTACTTTCTTTTGACTATAAAGTGTTGACATTTCTTTTATAGATTGGAAGCAAATAACTTATTGTCCAAGTTTTTTAACCTCATTTATCATGATATGGATACTATTAACTAGCACTGTTAGGGGATTCTTGTGATTAAACATTTTTTGGTACAATTAAATTTATTAATTGTATTATCCCCAATTTGAATGTATCACTGGCACTTCTAGGTGGTTGTTCTTGTTTTTGTTATTTAATTTTCTGACTTTTGTTGTTGCTATTGTTTAATTTTCTCCATAGTTTGAATATGTCTCTCGGATTATAACTTGCTTGTAGAGATTAGTGGTTTCACTGTCATCTGATAAAGCTATTTGGGATGCTATCATGAGCAATGTGCTGCATCAAAAGCTCCTAGAGTTGCCTGATTCAGGTCTGTATTTCTAGTCATTTGTATGTGTATTTTTTGAGATGCAGAAGTAAAAAAGTAAATAAGTGGCAGTGGCTACCAACTGCATTCGTTCATTTCAAACATTAAAAAAATGAAGAGAAAGAGATAAAGATGTAATATACTGATACTGGCTAAGTTACGGTTTTGAAGCAGCTATATTGTAGCATTATAAAAGAAGCAATGAAACCAACCAAATTGAATGGTTTTTCCATAAAACCTGATAATGATATTGCAAATGTTTGTTTCATGAAATGTTGAAATCCTACGTTGCACTAAACTTCCACTTACTGACTCATTTCACATTGTATATTTCATCCAGTTGAATGTAGAAGGCCTCAGATTTCTGAACAAAAAGAATTCAGCATACATATATTAAGCTGGATACTGGATATCATAAAAGGAAAGGTTTCAGAACTGATAGAAAGTTTCCAGTCACTTTTGAATGATATATTTCAATCTCCAAGGATGGAAAATGCTACTGTAGATACAGCAGAGCTGGATGAAAAAGTTAGGTCATCTCTGCTTCTCTCCATAGTAATCCTCTTGATTGTAATCATGGCTCGATCCCAAAGGATTTAGTCTATGGATATGGCAAGAGAACTTCATTCTTGATTTTAATAATTAGGACAATTAATTCATGTGCATCAATCTTTGGCTCATTTATGTAATTTTATTTTATTTTTGTACTAAAAATGAAAGAGTAGAAAAGTTTCTTGAGCTATTTCAGTCAGGACAAAAATAGCAAATTTAAGATCTTCATATCAGCTTTTCACTCGTATTTGATTCCACAACACTTATGTTAAGCAATTTGATGTAGGAATCAGCCTGAGAAAGCATTCGGCAAGACAAGGAAAATGTTTTTTGCACACCTTATTTTTATACTACTTGTACACTGATTAATAATGAGTAAATTTTTTATTAATATAATTAATGAATTTTTTTTAATCAATTACTTACAAATTTGGTTAATGAAAGAAAATTTTTTTAGTTAATTTAGTATATTCGTTTAGTTAATAAATTATTGGCTTGTAAGTAATTGATTATTAAAATTCATTAACCAAATGATATATTATATTAATTAAGAATTTATTTATCATTAATCAATATAAAAGTAGTGTAATTATTTTGCCATGCAAACATCGGGACTTGCAAGACAAATAGAGACTGTCATAATCTGGATGTATCTTTGAATTGAACAATGACTTAAGATTTAAAAGCAACGACCCGCAAAACGTATTTATTAAGAATGGCTAGATTAGTTATCTAGCTCAAAGTTTTAACCATTTGAAACGTATTTTCTAAAGTATTGGCAAATTCTATTGAATTACATTATCGTCCTTCAGAGTTGAGTATAAATAAATTTATTTGCAGGTTTATTTTCTGAAAGTTTCCTTCAATGTACCAGAAGTGTACATTTCCAACATATATAAAACTAACTCGCAGTTCTATGTTTATTGTTAACTCATAGAAAAGGACTTCATATAAATCTCTATCTTTTTCTTTTGGGATGCTCTAGCATGTTTGGAAAAAATATAATTTTTTTAAAATAGTTTTTTTTAATAAAATGTAGTTTTATCTAAAATTTATCTTGTTTGTTTAAAGTGTATAAAATTAATTATAATTAAGATTATTTTTCTATAACTAAAAATTAATTTTTTTTTAAAGTTTGTATTTGAGGCTTTTAATTATGTGAGTATAAATTATTTCAAAAGTTTTGATAGATAAATATTTTTTTACCCTCAATTAAATAAAATTTTCGATCATTTTATATCTCTTTTAGTAATTTAATACATAAAAATGATTATTTTTATATAATCCAAACAAAATTCTTTATCTTAAAATCAATTATGAACTAATACATCCAAACATAAATTAATTCTTTCATAATCGATTTTTTTAAAATCAATTATACATATAATTAATTTTTAACATAATCTAAATCATTATGATCTAAGTACGTGTTTGGATTAGTTGTGAAAAAAAGATTATATAAAAAATTAATTATAAAAAAAGTAATTTATGGTTGAATATGTTAATTCATAATCAATTTTATGATAAAGAATTTTGTTTGGATTGTATAAAAAAAATTATTTTTATGTATTAAAATATCAAAAAATATATAAAATGATTAAAAAAGTTATTTGATTGACGGCAAATAGGTATTTTTTTCTCAAAACTTTTGAAATAATATGAAATCAAATGATTAAAAACTTAAAATAACAACTTTTTTTTAAAAAAAACTATTTTTAGTTATAGAAATATAATCTTAACTTATAATCAATTTTACACACTTTAAACAAGCAAGATAGATTTTAAATAAAACATATTTCTTTTAAAAAAAATTATTTTAAAAAATAATTAATCTTTCTCAAGCATACTAATAATATATTTATTTAAAAAAACTGGTTTTAATTATAAAAAATAATCTTAACTTATAATTAATTTTACACACTTTAGATAAACAAAATAACTTTTTAATAAAACAACTTATTATTAAAAAAATAATTATTTTAAAAATTTAAACATTACCAAACATACTAACTAATTCAAACACACACTTAATAAAAAAAATTCCTGGTATTTCATTTTTAACTGCTACCCTTCTCAATATTTTATAATGACCGTTAACCTACCCCGAGCTAGCTTTTGTTTCTCGAAACAAACCATACCCTTGATACGAATTTGAATCCTTTAGAAGAAAATTAAAGAAATAAATTCTCTCATATACATAATTTAGTACACGTACTTATATTTTATATAATTTTAAACATTTAATTCTTTCATTAATAATTATCATTCCATACTTTATTTTTAAAAGTATATCCTTTATTTAGAATATCCAAATCCCCCTTGATACATAAGATAAGATTTGGATTTTCTAAATTGATGAGTACACTTTAAAAAGTAAAATACAAAATTCTAACAACTGATGAGAAAATTAAAAGAGTAAATTATCATATATTCATAATATGTTAGGTAAATGCTTGTATTTTATAAAATCCTAAACTTTACTTTTCTCATCAAGGGTTAGAATTTTGCACTTTCCTCCCCTCACTTTCAGTAATCAAAATCCTAATACATAATAGCCCCTACTATATTGGGAAGGTCAACAGAAAAATTAATAGTAATAATGATTCTGAAACAGTTCATCCAGAATATTGGAAAAAAATACATAATAACCCCTTTCATAGAAATCTCTGTTTTCTCTTGCCTGTATGTCATCTAATTTTGAAGAGGTTGAGATACTGTACAAAATCTAAATATCAGGACATCCAGAGTCTTGGACCCGTCAGTTCACGATCAGAAGCAGAACCTTGGTTGGCTAGCTTCTGAATGCGGGAAGAAAATTCTTCAGCCTGAATAGTATTGATCAGAGTCAGAACCCTTGCAGTGAATAGCCAAAAAAACACATAGAACAAAGCATAGAGACATTAAACCTATATCCACAGCTTTTACAACTCGTCCTTCCTTTCACCTCCCCCCACCCCTCCCTTCGCCCTCTGGAGTAATACTTTGGTTCACTCAAGTAATAATTTGGAGCTTATGCATAAATCTAAGTTTTCATGGAACATTCACTTGAAAACAAAAGTGGTAGACAAGGAAGCATGGATACAACACAGGACACAGATATGACACAACACCCATACAGGTATATGGAAAATTTCTAAAAATATAGGAATCAACATGACCATATGTTATATAAGAAAACACAATTAATATATAATAATCATAAAATCACATGTCCTACATATAAACTTAACATAAAAATACAAAATATAAGATCAAAAGTAAAAAAAAAATAAAAATTGCCCACATAAAAGTCAAAATTCAAAAAAATCAAGTGTACTGTATATGAAAGTAACAAAACACACGTTTCCTGTTTACAAACAGCAGAGAAAATTGGGGATCTAGACAATTAGGCCTTGCAACCACGAGGGTGGGTCAGAAAAAGGGACGACCACAAATGGGTCACCAACAAAGAATTTGGTTATGTTGTGCTTGGAAATGCATGACAGAAGGTCGGAAGCTTGATTTCGACAATGAGCAGTGGTCATGAGCCACCGAGTTACCTTGCCACCAATAGGACGGAAAGCAAGGTGAAATCAAGAAATGTGCCGCTGGCAACAAGGGGAAATCCCCCACAATACAATGTGTTCGATTGTTTGCAAACCAAATGTTTTAATCAAGTGAGACATGTCTGAGGAATTACAAGCTGTATCAAAGACATTGAACAGTGTCTGAGCCATCTCACAGCCGTGACAGATGCTGTAAGGCCCAGAAAAAGATGGCAGACACTGCCTTGATACTTGTCCGATCATGTTGCCGATGTACTAATATTGGAAGCATGTCCAACACCCGTACGGTGGCCTTCATGCTGTATCTGTGCTTCTTTACTGGAAGATTGGGTAGAAAGAAAAAAAATTCCCACAACACTCGCAAACTAAGGACTCTTGAGAATATTTAGGTAAAACGAACCATATCTTCCTCTTTATCAGGTAAAAATTTGTTGAAAACTTCAAATATTAGGATAACAAATCTTAGGCTCTTGGCACACCAAACTTCAGGCCTTCCGGTCAAAAATTTTCAATAGATTTTTGAATTTGGAGTTCGACTTCATTCCCCCATCCAGAACTGAAGCTTAGCTTAGAGGGAACATAGTGTGCTCTAATGAACATTCCAGCAGAACCCTCATCATCTTCACATTTTAAGATAATAGAGGGGCACGGCCATTCTAAGCATAAGACCTCCACATTCTTTATAATCACCCACAGATTAAAAACGATGGAACTAGATATTAGTAACCTTTTGAACAAGGAAAACAATCAAACAGCCGCCATGTGTCCACAGTATCTGTAATTCCATCTTACTTTCCAGGATGGGACTATTAGTAATCCATTTATCTATTCACACTCCTCTTTAACTACTTATAATACTAATTATCTCAAATACCCATAATTAAAGTCTCATTTTTAAGTAAAATTCCTCATTCACAATTGCTTTTTTTGTGTGTGAACCAAGGGTATCCTCCAGCCGACAACTAAAGACTAATCCCTTTTGAGGCAGGGAGATCACCCAAGTGGGTACAGCCTCTCCCAACAAAGCCTTTTCCATACACACGGCTTGGTTCAAACTCAGTACATGTTTAAGGGACCCACCTATCTACCAACTGTGTCAGACCTTATTGGTATTCACACTTGTCTATTTGCACACGCAGATTTAATATTTATCAGTTATTTTATTTCAGTCTAATATTTTGTTATTCATACTTTATAATAAATAAATAATTATTAATTAAGAAAAAGAAAAGAAAAAATATAGACATACTTTTATATGAATATTAAATTTGAATTTTTTCTACAGGCTTTCCCCATGTTATATGAAAAATAGAATTCAAGTCAAACTTAAGTAATACCCATTTCATGTGAACAGATAAAATCATTTTAATTACTTAAATTTGGTTAAATTCATATTTCCAATAGCTACAACAATTTTTTTTTAAAAAATTAAATTTAAAATTCATTATATATGGATAAAATATAACATTGAAGTCATTATTTTAGAAATAATAATATAGAACATTTTTTTATTAATTTTATTGCATCCTCAAACTTGTTCCTTTTTTATTCTTTTAGAAGAGTTTGCACCATCTTGTTTTTAAGTAAATTTGCTCCTCATAAGTATATACTAATTTTTTTTTGTTTTTGGTAAGATTGATAAAAAAAAACTTGCACAAAATTAAAATGGTTAATCAGAATATTATAAATTATTTTTTTGTATTATTTTTTTATTAAAATTAATTGTTTAATAAAATTTAAAATTAGAAGGATGAATAAACAATTAAATGTGTAAATAAAAAAAAAGTTTGACCGGGAAGAGTAGCACTTATTAGGTGTATTTTAGGTAATTAGAATTGTATGTAATTAAATGGGAGTGTGAATAAACAATTGGGAGTACCAATAGCCCCACCCTACTTTCCAAACACTCTTGACGCAAGTTTGACCATCGTGTCTTCAAGAATGAGCAAACGCAGCTGAAAAGCTCAATACTGGACCCTTATGCCCAACAAAGGGGTGGACCAGACTGATTAATGATAAAGGAAGTAAAAGAATTCCTACAATTCACATCCCTGATAATCATTGTTCACCCATCTCATGGGCAAAAACTCCACTGCTGCAAGGAACACTACCATTCCATCACCAACATAACTTTAAAACGGCTCTTTTTCAATCCTTCAAAAGACTTTCTAAAACAGTGTCATCTTGAACGATTTGGGGGTACTTTTAACCAAATCTCCAAATAAATCAATAATCTAGGAACCACCTCACCCTTATAATTTGAAAGTGAAAATAAATTCTACAAACCAGTTAATTATATTACTCAAAGAAATGTATGATAAGAATTCTATACCAACTTCAAGGTTCCTTTAGTAACTGATGAATGATGATTCCAGATTGTGAGTTCCAGTTAACATCAGGCAAAAGCAATGTTAGAATATAAAAGCAAGCAACTTCACTTAGCTAATTGCACAATAAACAAACAGCCATATTAATTGTGAAAAATAAATCTTTATAGAAAGATCCAATCGAACAAAAACTAGACCTTGAAGCTGGTTAATCTAGTCCAGGTATAATCCTTTTTTATCTAACAAGCAGAAAGAGCAAATAATTCCAGTATATGATATAAATGACAAAATGAAAAATACAAACCTTTTCATCAATCCACACCAGAGAAGTTAGTTGATTGTTAAGAACTCGAACTACTGCATCTAATGGAGTCATTCCATCAAGTGCATCAAGTTCTCCACCCTGAATGAAACATTTTGTAAGTATCAAATATTGTCCTTTTATTTGGGGAAAAAAAAAAGATCAACTAACAACCAATACCTGGTTTGAATTAAGGGATTGGATAATTGACTTGATCTGTTCTGTCATCTGCTCTAGTTCCCTTTCTATCAATTCAGACTGCTCATACCTGCAAACGAAAAAAAATAAAAAAAATCCAAGAGATGATATAATGAATCAGCAATGAAATTAAAGAGGAAAATTATAAGAAAATATGAACATAAATCATGCTCATAAAGTTTCATATTAATGCAACATTGTTTTCTACTCCATCGAATTATCTTACAATTTACATATAATAAGCTTTCCAAACATATGAAAAATATTAACTGTTTGATCATATACTTTGTAGTTGTTTAAGTTTTATGAAATTTGACACACAAGATCAACATGAAAATGCAGTATAATTCAACAGTCGGATTGATCAAAATCACTTTTATAAGAAGTTGTAACTGTGCCAATTCTTACATTGCTGTCAACCGATCCTAACCCTGTGTGTGTATGTCTACGCAGACATACATATACACAAACCAGATCAAATTGAAGATTGGACTCAATATTGCAAAGGCTGGGTTAAAAAATAAAATATAGAAAATCCAACCATCCTTGAAGGAGAAAGGAAAATAAACAAAACAATCAGCAATAACATTACAGCAATTCATATTACACAGAACCAGACTAGAAAAAGTTAACCTTCAGTGAACCCAGGTTATAATCAGTTAGTATTTGAGCACTTACATTGCATCTCTTGTAGATGCAGCTTCATCATCAAGAAGCAATCCACGCTCATCCTTGTATATACGTTCAGCTTCTTCTTCCATGCTTTCTAAAGCCTTATCAACCTAAAAATTCAGGGGTGACAATAAAGAGCATCATTCACAACACAAAACACATTTCAAACATATTTTATGCACAACATTGAACTAGTTAATGAGTAAAACATAGTGAGGATTTCAATGGTGACAGCCTTCGTTTATTTACGAAACATCGTAACTTCTCTATCTGATACTGAAAACCTAATTATCGCCAAAAGAAGGAACTTACCCTTTATCTTTACCCTTTATAGGCAGGAAAAGAAAAGTGTGAAACAGAAGAAAAGATACTGGAAGCAAAATGCTTAGCTAAATGTCTATGCCTGACATTCTAAATAACTGAAGAAATTTAGTGTCACCACTCAGGAAAAAAAATAGATACTTCGAAATTCTCTATGGGGATGTCGTTTTTATTAGCTACAACACTCTGTAACATGACTTGCATAGTATATTTCAAAATTCATTTGCTGATATAGACCTTCCGTTTCATGCTAACTTACATGATCAAAAGGGTGATACATTTGGTTGGTGGAGAAGATTGCTAGAATTCTTAGCCAGAGATCACTTCTACCTCTTCCTTTGCATATTGGATGAGGAAACTCCCTTGAAATCATGGGCTAAAACCATAAAGAGGCTAGGAAAATAATTTGACTTGCATAGTATATTTCAAAATTCATTTGCTGATATAGACCTTCCGTTTCATGCTAACTTACATGATCAAAAGGGTGATACATTTGGTTGGTGGAGCAGAATGCTAGAATTCTTAGCCAGAGATCACTTCTACCTCTTCCTTTATATAAGGGGCTTATTTTCCTAGCCTCTTTATGGGTTTTAGCCCATGATTTCAAGGGAGTTTCCTCATCCAATATGCAAAGGATTAGGGGCTAGGATTGCTCTTTTGAGCTAATGCTCTTTATCTTAGTTTTCTCTCTTTATTAAGTATTTTTCTGTTTTAAAGAATACTGATTCACCTACTTTGTACATCTTTTCTCTCTCAATGAATTCTTTTATCAATTAAAAAGAAAGCAAAAACTTACATGTTCACTTGCACAATTGATTCAAGAATCTCTTAAAAATTGTCTCAATAAATGTTTACCTGCTTTGGGTTTGAGTAAATATAAGATTTGAAAAAACTGACAAAATTTGGGTGGCTTGTAGTTTATAGGTACGATATTTACACCAATTACTGTTTCTCAATTATGTACAGTAATTAACTTTTTTTATGTTAAAAGTGAAAAGTAAAGGCAAGAGAATATAGGATAACCTTTCGTTTTCAATGCAAAACACATAATATGGCAACCAGAAAAGGAAGAACTGTCTGCAAATTAGAGCCAGATTTAAGACCCAATTTGATTCGGCTAAGCATGGATGTGGGTTCTTGTCACACACAGAATGGGGCCCGTGCATGTGACTTTTTTTTTTCCAGCTAATGTCTTGAGGACAGAACTTTAGTCTAAAATGACTATCACCTCTGGCTTCATCTATAAATTAGATGTCAGAATAGAATTAACTTAACTCCTCAATTTCTGAATCAATCAAGATCAATTTTTGGGTTTTATCTCACTTATTTGAGATCCTTCTTCATTTCTAATGATATTGATTCACAAGCTATGCTACCTAGCTTTTATTTAATTTGCGTGAAGTGGATGTGAATGAATTGAATAGCCATTGCCTGCTTGTTGAGTTTATGGAAACCTGTATTTACTATTTGATTATGTTTAGCATTTTACCAAAAGTGACCATATGATTTTTACAAGTATGTTTATACTGGGTGAATGCCAATGGGGAAGAATATGTTTTAAATTCTTAGTATCTATTTTGTAGATTTTGAGATTGTACACCCCTAACCAGTTTTGTCGCATGCATGAGTTTGATGACATAAGACAAGCAGGCGAGAATCTCACTCATACAATAAGAAAGGAATAATCTTGATTTAAGTTGGCATGAAACTAACTTTCTAACCCCCAATGGAAGTTAACAAAGAAATTAATATCAGGACAAAGTAGAGTTTGTAGTTAGAATAACAAGACAAAGAATTACTGTACATAAAATAGAAGCACAGTTTTTTTTTTACTAACATTCCTTCATAACAGTCAAAACAAATTATATCCTAGAAAATGCATGAAAAGGCTCTGGCACCAAACTATAATGGTTCTCAAAATACCTCTTGTTGATGAGTCTCTATCAACTCCAATTGCCGCTCCAAATTTGACTGTGTCTCAACTACTTTTGCCACTTCAATCTATTTATAACATTATAAATAAGCTATAAAGCAATAGTTGCTAAATTTAAGCTGGTTGCATGTAGAAAATCATTAAAAAAGGATCAGATAGACATAGAGAAACCTCAAGCCTCAATAGAACATCACGATTCTGCAAAATTCTGCGATCCCATTCAGCTATCGCATTAGCCTGTTTTCTAAATTTTCCAGTACGCTCTTGCAACTCAGCATTCCACTCCTTGATAATCTACAGAAGGTTACAAGATTAGGAAGGGGGAAAGAGAAAAAGAGAGGAATGTCTAATTCAAGGTTGTGAATGGCGGAACGCGGTGCGGAGCGCCCACCTCCAAAAACGCTATCGCGGCATAGCGGATCGCGAAGCGGCCGCTACACCGAAGATAGCGGATGCAATTTAAAAAATTCACAAATTTGTAATACACATATAATTAATACTTAAAACTTAAAGTACCAATAATAACAAGTCTAATAAGCATAATCAAATAACAAGTCTAAATCAAATACAATTAGAAACAAGGTACAACACCAAATCCTAAACAAGTCTAAGCCTCTAAGGCATAAGCTAAGCATTAAACAAGAAAGCAATCAATATCAATCAAAGTCATCATCTTGGTCCTCCAAGTTCTCTTCATCATCATTGCTTTCATCACTACTAGACTTGTAGGCCTCTTCCACTTCTTCTTCAGTTTCTACATCATCCATCTCTTCTTCCTCTTCCTCTTCAATCCTTATCCTAGAGCTTGAAGGTCTTGAAGTTGCTTTCTTCTTCATTCTTGTTTGCTGCCTAGTGTATGTTATAGGCTCTCCAACCCCAACTACATTAGCAACATCTCCCCAAGTCAAAGTATCATCATCAAAGACCAACTCTTCAGCAGCAACTTCATCTCCACCCATTTCTCCCACTAACCACTCATTACTTTCATCAATGTCATTTAGGACAATGGGATCAATCACGTCACGGTTGTCAAAACGCTCTTTAAGAGCTTGATTATACTTGATGAAAACCAAGTCTTGCAATTTCTGATGTTCAAGCACAGCTACTCTTCTTAGAGTGAATCTATTGTATAATTAAAACATAAACTATTGTGTTAGTTTCATTTCATGAAATGAATTATGAAACTAAATAAAATATACTATCATTTAGGTCATCTACTTACATGCTCAAAAGTACTCCAATTACGCTCACATCCACATGCACTACAAGTCAAGCTCAATACTTTTATAGCAAAGTATTGCAAATTTGGAGTACTTGATCCATACATCCTCCACCACTCAAATTTTGCAATGCCATAAGCAATTACTAATAAAATGAATTGTTGATGTAATTTAATTTATCTAGAAATTCACTTTTACTTACCAGAGCCAACTCTTTCCTTTGTCTTCTATGACCTTCATACCAAAGATGCATGCAAACTCTCTGTATATAATGGCAACTCTTTTGTAACATTATCTACCCCTTCTTAGTTGGTATTAGCCTCTCAATGCTCTTATAAAGTCCTTCCATCACCTGCGAAACAAATTCAATTTGAGGATTTGCATAGAAGAACTACCAGGTTTAAGAAGTGACCCAGCGCATGCAATGGATGATGAAGGTAGCAAGTCCATCTTGTATCAATGATAGAAAATATCTCCTTGTACTTGCTTTCATTTCCATTGAAGGATCTTTGCATAGCTTCCTTTGCCTATCCATTGCTTCATATATATAACCCATTCTTTGGCCTTTTTTCATTATCGGCAAAGTCTAAGAACACGCACTAGAGGCCCCATGACTTTGAGTATAAACAACATGATTCCAAAATGAAGTCATGAGTACAGGTCTCGTTAGCCCTTTTTCCCTTAGCATCTTTAGATGTCTTAGATCTCAACCATTCTTGATGTGAACATCTTTCTAAGGTTATTTTTTGTTTGTGCAACCTTTGAAATGTAAGGAAGGTTGTTGTAAACCTTGTGACCTCATACTTAACCAATTCTATCTTGTTTGTGAACTTTCTCATTGCATTTAAGGCCCATGTATGGTTTGTAAATGAATTGTACAAGAGATATGCCTCTTTGTATTGTCTTTTTCACTTGGGAAGCTTTCCAATGTCTTCTAACATCAAGTCCACGCAATGTGCAGCACATGGAGTCCAATAAAGATGCTTTCTCTTGGCTTGTAATAATTTACCTAAGACCAAATTAGAGGAACTTCAATGAATGGTGAATAGTTGAAGCAAATAAAATGTTTTTAAGCAATGTAATTATGAAAACCTTACCAAACCAACACATAGTTCTTTGCCATTGTACCGTTACAATTTGAACAACATTCTTCTCTCCAATTTCCTCTACAAAAGCATCTAACAACTCATATAGCTTGTCCCCAGTCTTTACAAATCCAGAAGCATCAATGGTCTTTACAAACATAGTCCCAGATGGACAATTAACCATGAAATTGATCAAGGTCCTATTCTTCCTATCAGTCCACGCATCTGACATAATTGAACAACCAAATTTTACCCATTCTTCCTTGTGACCCTTCAACATTTCCTTTGTGTGCTCCAATTCCTGTTTAAGGAGTGGAACCTAAATTCATGATAACTTGGAGGTTTTAGGTGTCGGCCATAGTTTCCAATAGCTTCAACCATCAACTTGAAGCATTTCAAATTGGCTACATTGAATGATATTCCTGCCCGGTAAAAAAACCGAGCTATATACTGAATAGTTCTAGCCCTAGCTTCTTTATCACATGCATCATTGATGCTTGTTTGCCTCAACTTTTCAGCCTTTGATAATTTAAGAGATTCTTCTGGTCTTTTTAAGAGGAGTAAATCCATGGGGCCTTTCACATTTTTTCCTTTCTTGGTAGTGGAAAGGGTGTCACTTGATGATGATGCCTTTCTTTTTCCACTTCTAATACTGCAAATTTGTTGCAACTCATCCTCCTCTTCTTGCAACTCATCATTATATGCACTTTTGTCACTCTTTTTTTTGTTAGCAGCATCCAACAACAATTGCTTAACCTCAGGTGGACATTTTCTACAAGCATTGACATCACCTTTCACACCAAGTTGATGTTTCTTTGCTCTAGTAATCCCACCATTGGTCACTTTAAGACAAAAATCACATGTGACAGCCTTTTTATTGTTTATATCTCTCAAACTATTCCACTGCCATCCAATATCAACATGCTCACCAGTGGGCTTTACCAATGAGGAAGAGGAAGTGCTGTGCAGTGGTGATTGGGATGATGCCATGGATGGGCTAGGCCAAGAATCCCTTCTTGGCAGTGGAAGAGGGCTGGTCTGGGCCGTCTGGCAAGAGCAAGAGCTTGCTCAAAATGATTTGAAACAGAGCAAAAGCAAGAGTGGAGACAGAGCAAGAGTGGGGAAGAGACAGGAGGGTGCGAAAATGGTGAGAGGACCTTCTCAGGGTGCGAAAATGGTGGAGGCGATCGATGCAGAAATCCCGGCCGTGATGGATCAATGGAGTGCGAAAATGGTCGAGAGGACCTCTTTTGTGGGTGGATCGGCGAGCGAGAGAGAGAAAGATGAGGAAGAGGCTTTCTTTGGGGTACCTAAATCTCACGGGTGTTGCACGATGGGCACAGGGAGACAAAAATCTCCTCAAGCGGTCCATTAAGTGGGGGCAAAGAGAGATTCACTCGGGTGTAAGCGGCAATGGCCGCTATTTCATCCTTGACAGACGCGATAGCGGCGCTCCACCAGCGACGATGAATCGCTTCCGCTGACGGCAAAGAAGGAGCGTTTTGGGTCCGCTCCGCCACGCTCCGCCGCGATAGCGGCCGCTCCAGGCGCTATTGATAAGCCTGGTCTAATTCTTTAAACAATGTCACTGTAAGCAATACTGCCAACCTCTCATCCTTCATGCTATTATGAAAGTGAACTTTTGCATTCTGGAAACAATGTCTGTTAAGGGTGTGTTCTTTAAGCCATGGATTTGAACATGTAATTTTTTTATTTGAAAAAATGTGAAATTAAATCCGTTTCAAATAAGTTTTTATCATTGTTGCACTATTTCCAACTCTATTCTATATATTCCATTAAGTCGTGTTCATCACTGGGTTGTAGAAGCAGTGCATTT
The DNA here is from genome assembly GCA_023212625.1 of Styphnolobium japonicum. Taxonomy (NCBI): domain Eukaryota; kingdom Viridiplantae; phylum Streptophyta; class Magnoliopsida; order Fabales; family Fabaceae; genus Styphnolobium; species Styphnolobium japonicum. The sequence continues at coordinate 7,461,791 of JALBWW010000014.1, forward strand.
CTTTAGTATCATTCAAAGAAAGTGCAGTATCATGTCTTAACCAAGCAATTAAACTCAATTTTCTATGCCAAATGCACATGAATATTAATAATAGCCATAACTTGCTTACAGAATAAATAAAATATGGTGTAGGGAAGGTATAAAAGAATATGGGGAAATATTAAGTACCTCCTCCACAGTCTTCCCTGTGATTTCAGATGGCAATTTTGGTGTAGCAGCAACTGAAGTGCTGACAGTTGAAGTGGTTCTATAGGACAAGCAGAAAAGAAAGTATCAAAAGCACCTTCCTATGAGTTATTAGTGACTCCTCATGCATATACAATGACTTAAAGCATAGGAATAGGGATATATTGAGGAACTCAATATGATTTAACCAAAAAAAAAAAGCTAGAAACTAGATACAATGCAAAGTGAAATAGGTGTGATTTGTTCTATAAGTAACAATCAATTACAAGGTGCAACTAGAGGGCACCAAAGTACACAAGATATGCAAGCCTTACTCCTACTAGTGAAAAATTCCGGGAAAAAAACAAATAGAGCAACACTTGGAATGCAAATAAGTGTTTTTTATTTTGTGATATAAATAAAAAGTAGAATGCATATAAGTTTTGGAATGAAATTGGCATCAATTGACTACCAATATATCATATTGCAAGATGCAGAAATTTAAGATAGATAATCAAGAATGAGACGGAGAGGAAAAGTGAAAACAGATTCAGAGAAAAATAAATACTTTAACTACCACTATATAAAAAGTATACATACCCACTAGTGGAAGCCACAACAAGAGAGGATGACAATTGAGTTGCACTACTGCTGGCACTGGAAGTTGCTGGAGCAGCAGAAGTTGAAGTGCTCACCCCTATAAAATCAGTTTTCCAGTGAACAATCAAACATCAGGTTTGGAAAAAAAATTGGACATTTTTTTCCACCAGAAAAAGAATTTACTAAAGAGAAAAGAAACAAGTTTACAAGAATGAGGACAAGTAATCCTCAAAAGTGAAATGGAAAAAGGAAAAAAAAATACAAAGATAAACCCCAACTCCACAAAACATAAAAAAAATACAAGGACTAGCATCAGGAAAGTCTGCAAATTTTACTACTTTACTTTTGAAATTCTCAACAACTTATGAAGTCCAAAACAAATGTATCTGATATGTTAAAGATATAAAAAAAGTGATAGAGTCCCACATTGACTAAATACCAGTGTGTGGAGTGGAACTTAAGTCCTCGAGCTCTCCCACCTTAATAGCTAGCTTTTGGGATGTGATTCTCCCAAGGTTCATATCATTAGTATCAAAGCAGTCTGTTGACCTCCGCGGAAAGAGCTACTTGTCCGAGGCTAACCGGGGGCCAAGGAGAGGGCCTACCGGACCTACCGAGCAAAGTGTAGCCGTCGAGGAAGTTGGCTCTTCTAGGCCGGTGCTATGATAGAGTCCCACATTAACTAATACCAGTGTGTGGAGTGGTATTTAAGTCCTCGAGCTCTCCTACCTTAATAGCTAGCTTTTCAGGTGTGGTTCTCCCAAGGTTCATATCAAAGTTATTCAGCTTCAACTTAAAAGTTTAAACTTCAGGTTGAGTAATTCTTGGACATGGTAACCAGACAATGCAATTTAATGCATAGCAGCACTGACTTAGGTACAAGTAGATTTGAGCACGTGCTGTATCCCTACTTCAGGCCCAACGTGATTTCAATTTCTTGCTAAGGGAGTATGACAAGTTTACAAAATTCATTCTTGGAACCCTACTTCACAGTTTTAACTTTTACATACAGTGGTTCTCTCCTTGTGTATATGAAGCAGTGAAATTCTAGATGAGATGCTAAGGAACCCGAACTGTGAATCTAGGCAGCTCTCTCATCCTCTAGCTCAACAAATATTTCTACCAACAATATTTTAACCCATTCTTCTTCAAATTTCCCTAAATCAAAGTAAAACCAGGACCAGTTTCTTCCATCCACTGTTTGCAGCAACTCAACAGCCCTGGTGTTGCCCACAAACTAAACATACCCTACCATGCTCATGCCTTCAATCAACCAACCTAGACACATAGTTGTAAGTGTAACTTCTGCTTTCATTTTAAAACTGCTCTACATTACTATATGGAGGAAAATTGAACTTAACCTACACCCTAAACCCACAATACACTCTAACCACCTAGGCAGTACAGAAAATAAAGAACAATCTGGCCCTAAAGTAATGAAGTAAAAAAGCTTATCCATATAGGGAAAACAATTAAGTTATAATTAGAAAAAAGGGAAAAACATACCTTATGAACACTACAGCTGTCTGAGTTGGATCTAATGCAACAATAATTACTATTATCCAAAACTCTAACTAGAAGAAATAAAAGAGCAAATTAAAAACAAATGAACTTTCATAATAAACTGCACCCACTATACTTGAGAGATAGAAAGTGGCCCTGTGAGTTGTTGATGCTAACTAGTTTCACACTTATAGTATATCTATCTTAAGATTCAGATTGACCAACAAAGCTCTCATCAATCAAAATATCCTATAAAATTACTACCATAAGTACACAAGCAGGAAGTACTGCCCCCTCCCCTTCAGACATCATAAAACCAGATAGTTAAAGAACCACAGACAAAACTACTGCAAGAACCAACAGAAACTTCACCAGGAACAAATAATATAACAATGATCAAGGAATAAAATAATCTGCACCCTCTACAAGTTTGTCATGCACACTCTGCTAGTAAAATATCACTTATTTTTATCTTGAGTTACCTACAGTACTCCCCCCGGGGGGGGGGGATGGTTCTCACAAGATTTTCAAAACAATTAATTTACTACTACATCTCCTCAGTAACTCATGCTCACAATTTCTCCCTTTTTATCACCTATGTAAATCTTAAAACTTCACTAAAACATCAAAATCAACTTTCAAAAAGGAGAAGACAACTGAAAAATACCAGAAACTTATTTCAATGTAACTTAAACAACAAATCACAGGCAAAATTTTCCACCTACAGTTTTATATATATATAATGCTGAAAAGCAAAAAAGATCTACCACATTTTACAACAAGTTGATCCATGCATATATTAGCATGGATGTAAATACATAATCTCAATTTCAATGATAAAGACATTAGAGTTCAGCACAGGTCATACACCTCAAAGACATAGCAGTAAAAACTATTTTGATGGTCATCTAATAATTATAATGTAACAGGGCATTTCCAAAAAGATGCAAATAGCTAGCTCACCAAATGCAGGTGCTGTGATGCCAGAAACCGCCGCCAGCGATGACGCAGCAGCCGTCGCCGCCTTAGTCGCAAACGAAAACCCAGCAGCAGAACCCGCAGTTCCAAAAGAAGCAGTGGAGCTGCCGGCAACACTCAAACCGGGAAAAGAACTTGCAGTGCCGGAGGCCGCGCTTCCAACACCGAAACCCGCAAACGATCCTCCACTGGCAGCAGAAGTGGCGGCGGGAATTGCCGCCGAAGCAGCGGCACTGACAGAAGCAGAAGAGCCGACACCGAATGCGGGCACAGAAGAAGACAGGGTCGTGCCGCTGGACGCTGGGGTCGAAGCCGCCGCGGTGGTCGTCGTCACCGTCGAAAACAGCGGCGCCGACGACGTCGAGAACGAAAAAGAGCTCGGCTTGGAGGCCGGCGTGCCGGAAACCGCAGAACCAGATGAAGCAGCGTTGGCAAACCCGAAAGAGGGTTGAGAAGCAGCGGAAGTGGGTGTTCCGAAAGAGAATCCCGACGAGCTCGAAGACGATGATGACGTCAGCGAAGGAGTTGCAGCAGCAGCAGTGGCGGGTGCAGATGGCTTTGCAAACGCTGCAGAAAATGGCGACGTCGAAGAAGAAGGCCCCCCAAACGGCGTCGTTGCAGAAGACGTTGCCCCAAACAAAGAAGGAGTGGTTGCAGCTGAAGACGAAGCTGATGAAACCGAAAATGCTCCAAACGGCGTCGTTGCGGAAGACGATCCCCCAAACAGAGTCGTCGTCGTCGTTGAAGACGAAGAAGACCCCCCAAACGGCGTCGCTGCAGAAGACGTTCCCCCAAACGGCGTCGTCACCGTTGCAGAAGAGGACCCCCCAAACAGCGTCGTTGTTGCAGAAGATGATCCCCCAAACGGCGTCGTTGTTGTTGCGGAAGAAGATCCCCCAAACGGCGTCGTTGTCGTTGAGGAAGAAGATCCTCCAAACGGCGTCGTTGTCGTTGCGGAAGAAGATCCTCCAAACGGCGTCGTTGTCGTTGCGGAAGAAGATGCAGAGAACAAGGGCGACGGCGAGGCTGAACTCGCAGCATTACCGAAAATGGAAGAACCCAAACTCGCCGCGGTGCCAAACGCGGTAGAAGCCGAAGGTGCAGCCGACGAGCCGAACAGGGACGGAGCCGAACTCGATGGGCTCGGCGCCGAACCGAAGCCTAAGGGGAACGGCGACGGCGCCGGGGAAGAGGATCCGAAGCCGAAGGAGGCGGCGGCGGTGGTGGTGGTGGTGGAGGAGGAGGAGGAGGAGGAGGAGGAGAAGAAAGAGAAAGGGCTTGGTGAAGAAGATCCGGCGGAGCTAGGGTTTGTGGTGGCGGTGGTAAGGGAGGTGGATCCGAATGAGGATCCGAATGAGAAAGTGGTGGAGGGAGAAGATGACCCGAATGAGATTGGGGCTGGGGATGGGGAAGAAGAAGATGAAGTGTTTGTGAGTGAGAATGGAGAAGAAGATCCGAAGGAGAAACCCGACATTGTTGCACGGTTTCTCTGTGCTCTGAGAGTGAGGAATTTTTTTAAACTGAGGGATTTGAGATTGGAAGGGGATTTTGAGGTTTGTGGGGTTTTAGTTTTTACTAGAACAAGTTGAAAACACTTAAAGTATCTATCTCCTCCTCAACAAAGGGCTTTTTTATTTGGCAATTTGGCCTAACTACAGTAGATTAGGAAATAATTTATCAAAATATCACTCATTTAAAACATTTTATCCCTATACTGTCGTCGCTTACGCCGCGTAATTTTTTTTTAATATTCCACGCAGATCACGCCAACACTACGGCTGGAGATATACGCCATCACGCCAACCGTGGTTGACAAGCTGAGCACGCCATCACGCCAAACGCGTTGACGCTGATACACGCCATCACGCCAAACGCTGACGCGATACGCATAATCACGCGTTAAAAGACTGACGCGATACGTATAATCACGCTGAAAAGATTGACGCGATAAAAATATATCACGCCACGCTATCGACGCGATAACGACAGATCGGGAAAAAAATAATTGATTAAAGATAATCCTAAAATTTAATACAACAAAACCTGTATCATCAAATATATAAATCCAACCATCAATCCAACATATAAATATATCCAACCATCAATCCAACATATAAATATATCCAACAATCAATCAAACAAATTAATAACACAAAACCTGTATAACCATATATCCAACAAATATAAATCTCCAACAAACAAATTAATAAAACAAAACCTGTATAACCAAATTTATAAATCCAACAATCAATCCAGCAATCAATCCAACAATATCCAAGTATAACCAAATATAGAAATGCAATACATTATTCATAATAATAATTATCTAATGTTAGGTAATAAAAAGTAAAACCTAAGACAACAATGATAATACATAATATAAAGGATGTCACTGTATGCTGTGGAGGGTAGTCAGTCATGCAGGTACATGAGCAGGGTCTCGCTCTGGGTGGCATGGATGAGAAGGCCCCTGGCTCGCCTGATGGAATGTATGAAGAAGATGGAGCAAAGATGTGGTGGATACGGATATCCCTGGATACGTTAAAATGGTGGGTAATGATAAGATGGATAAGGTGGATAAGGATACGATGGTATGACTGGATAAGGATATTACGGGTGTAGGTGGAAAAAGTATAAGGTGTAGCAACAAAAGGGCCGAGGTATTTGTGGAGCAGGGGGTATCCGATGGTCGTAGAGAGAATCGCGTTGTTGTGATGACTCAACACGTCTCCTCGAATCCGCCTAACCCCGTTCTCCTCCTTCTCCTCGACTCCTACCCTCATCTTCATCACGGGTGGCCCGGGAATCTCACTTGGCCGCAGAGCTCAGTAGTTGGTCGCTGCACGATACGATCATGCTCATCTAATGCGCCTAAAATAAATGAAGTTCGATTCTCGAAGGCCGCTCAAGGTTAAAGGCGTAATGACCCTCCTGTAGTCCAACATATTGCATCTCTCGCAAAGACGTACCAGAAAATGCAATAACATTAGATAAAAGAGACAAATTGCATGTGCAAATACAATAGACAATCTACGTACTCACAAGTCCAATAGTAATCGCAATAGGAGTAATCCATCGTCAGTGACCCGCTTATACCATCTTATGTACTCAATGTACCCCAAAGGTTGAGTCAATGGCTCACCGCAGAATGATATGATCGTGGCGACTATCCCAGATAGCTATGTACTACCTGTGTACTCTATGCCAATACTCATCATACCTCCCCTTCAAAGAAATGGTATGCAAATGGTCAGGCTGATGTGGTGCGCGAGGTATTGGCTGATTAAGACCAAACTGACGCATTTACCCTATCCGGATGCCACTCAACAATGTGGAAGAATATAAGTGGAACCATAGCTCGCCACAAGTCTCTGTCAGCAACACAGAATGCTGGAAGCGTGGATACAAGCTCATCTGTATATGGCTGCCATATGAACTACATAAAAGAGACAATTAGACATTAAGTTTATCGATGAGTGTTATAATAAATTTAATCAGTGGATTGTTTACAACATTACATACCTCGATTTCGAGACGATCCAGTGGCGCGATAATACGATAAGACGTGAAGTGGAGTTCCCGCCAAACTCTTACGACAATGCCACCTATTACAATGCGCAAGTAACAATGATATTAACAAATAAGAATATAAATCCATGTATATATTAATAAAAACAAATGATTATAAACTTACCGATATCCAAGTGGACGAAATCGTCACGATCAATCGCATGCTCAATAATGTCATCATCATCGATCTAACAATCCGGAGCAAGGGAGGGGAAACCTATCCCATGCCCACATATGTAGTAAGATACATGCACCACTAATGTCTCTCGGGATCATAGTTAGTGGCCTTACATAACTCCCGCAGTAAGCTAAACATGCAGATCCCCAACTATACCGGCCTGCAAAGAAGAAGATCCTCAAGGAGTGGAAGATACATCAAGTGTACATATCTTCCAGACTTATCCGGGAAACAAAGATGCCCCGATCAATCTCAAGATATATGCTCGCGCATGTCGCCGCAGACTATCTCATCTCGCACCAAGTGGGATAGTGTGAAAGTAGCTACTCAACCATGACATACTAAGCCCTCCACCCTTCATCTCATCGCCGTGGGGTGTGGACGCCTAATAATCTCTCACACAAATCAATCCAGCCGTGATAAGTACTCCCAACATCGGTAAGCCATCAATCGCGAAGACCTTAAATCGGATAGACACGCCCTCCAAAGTGATGGTGCACTCCTCAACAGAAGATGAAATGTATGCGTCTCAGCCGCCATCTCTCAACTAATGCACTAATGAGGTAATGGTCAACTCGGAAATAATCGCAATGGGCTACGCCAATGAAGCCTCGATAGCCGTAGGTATGGAATGAGAGCGCATCATGGTGGATCGTGCTTATATTTGTGAGCACGTCTCGACACGCAATGATCGACACCATTAAAACATAATCAACAATTAGAGGTTCGTTGAAAACATTTGCTTAAACATAATAACTCAAATTCAATTAATTATATAACATAATATACCGATCCATTCCATATATGCTGATATATGAATCCGGCCGCAATACAAGTAAGGACGGATCCTGCCCTGGTTTCAATTCCTGGCGCGATGGGATCTAAAGTCATGTCTCCTGGTAATAATTGTCAATTTAAATCATGTTCAACCATCACACAAAGAATACTCATACATTGACTAATGCATCATAAAAGTGAGTAATTCATTACATGAAATATAAAGTACAATGATTAATGTTCAATGACTAATGTTCAATGTTATAAAGTACAATGATAATCATAAACTAAAATTCAATGTTACACATAATAAACTAAAGCTCAAATCAACTAGAAGGGCCTTCTCCGTAAGTTCTTGATCTACGAGATGGACAACTACGACGATTATGTCCCTCTTCACCACATAAACGGCATCTTTGTCTTGGTCCCCGATTCAATCCAATCCATCTCATTCCTCGGGAGCACGTTGACTTCGGCCGACCTGCCCAAGCAAAGCCTGGATGCGCTACTAATGTTATTGGTGGAGTCAGGCAAAAAGGCTCATCCTTAATCGGATACCATCGACCCTGGTAAGCTTTGACAATATTTTCCAACTTATAAACTGATGAACATATTCCATAGGATTAATGGCCAAAGCAAGACATGCAGTAAATAACATGAGAACACGGGTAATGTAACGCTCCGATAATCACCACAATCACACCATCCTTCATTAAGGTTTAAAGTAAATCTTCGCCCCCAGCTTGTGTTATAGGGATGACGTGCCTCTTGTATGTCAAATCTTGTGGATTCTCTATTATAATCACAAGACTTGATGGGAGCTCGCAACCAGATTGTTTGCAAATCATAGATTTGACAAGATCATTAGTATACACTTGTCCACTTGTAACTTGTTCATGGACCTTCCGACTACGGCAAACAAAGTACTCAACCAATTTTAAAAATGTCATCTCGAACCAATGCGCTTATTGGTAGGTTTCGCTCCCTTCAAGACTCCATTAATACACTCTGATAAGTTTGTAGTCATATGTCCAAATCTTCACCACCATCAAATGACTTTGACCATTTCTCTTTAGGGATTGAATTAATCCAATTGGACATATCTTCATCAATCGTCAACTTCTCCAAAGATGGATGCATATTTGGTCTTACTAGGTTCATATCCTCGTACAACAAAGACTTTAACATCATTAGTTGCGTGACACATTATTACTTAAGAAATGGAACCTTAAATATGGAATATGAAATGTACCGTATTTATCAAATGTTTTTAAGTACCACATTCTTGAACCTCGCTATTAAAATTGCTAGCAATATGTCGAATACGTACAGACGATAAAGGAGGCTACGCCAACCTAAGTGTGGATTTCTAACCCGCCTCCAATATGCTAGCGTGTCTATCGAAATCGACATAGCCCTTGTTGTTGAGTGACATGTGTTCGAATGCAACCTAAGAACCAACTCCAAGCATTCTTTGTTTCCCCTCCACAATAGCAAATGCAAGTGGCAACTGATGCCCATCTCCATCTTGTGTTGTGGCAATTAAATGTACCTTATGGCGATATTTCCCATACAAGTGTGTACCATCAACTTGAATAATAGGCTTACAAAATGGGAATCCATCAACACATGGCTTGAATGTCCAAAATAATCGATGAAGCATTTGCTTGGAGGGATCAACACGATTGTGGTGAACAAAATGATTTGTTTGAATCTCAACCACGTGCCTTCCATGTACATTTGTAATGCACCTAACCATCTAGGTAACATATGATATGATTTCTCCCAATCTCCGAATACCTTAACAATGGCCTTTTGTTTAGCCTTCCAAGCTTTCTGTATGATACCTTGTATGAGAACATAGCCTTAATCCTTTCAATAATTAAAGATATAGGCATCCGGTTTCACATCGACCATGTCTAAAATGCAAGAACAAATCATATCCTGAGTCCAATTTAGTATGGTCTTGGGAAAGAGCAGTGGTTAACACAAGTATGAGGGCCATCATATTTTGTAATTTGCCATACATTTGATTTTTTTCCCTAAATGGCCCTAACCCTCCGCTACATCCGTTGCCAAATCTAGGACATTTAACACTTAATCTTCTCTGGCCATCGACTCTTCAACCTTGTAGCTCTGATGTCGTCTAAGTGAGTAATGCTTAAGGGCCAAGTTCACACCTTCTTTTGTAGGGAATTGCAACCCAATATATAGCTCTTCCGTTGAACTCCAAGTACCGTGCCTAACTAATTCAGAAACAAATCCGATTTCTCAAGACATCCCAATCAATATTTGAGAACATAGGGGACGGAGGCATAAAAACAGAGCATGAGCCGGAGCATGGATCGTAGGTGCATTATGTGTAGGCATTACAAATGATGGAACAAGACGCCATAGGAATGTTTTCTCTTGGAGGATCTTCTAAATTTTCATTGGCATCAAAGTCTCCTTCTATGTCGGTCACTATCATCACTATCGTGTAACACCCCTTCATCTTCACCGGTATCGGACAATGCATCTCTCGAGCACTGGATTCTCACTTGCAAAGTTCAAGTCACATGCAACTTGTTCATGGTTAGTAACATTGTACATGCTCGAAGGCTCACATTGTTCAACAGAGTTACTCAAAGAATGTAAGAAGTGTGAAAAAGGCTCATGATGTTCAACAATGTTAACTTCTTGATATTGATGTATCTGATCATTTTGAGCCATAGACAATTGAGTGTTGATGGGATAAATTGACGATCTCTAGAAGGTCCAAACTTCAATACAAGTAACGTATGAGCTATCACATTGACATGATCTTCAATTGTTTCCACCTCAACATACACTTGCATCGAAGCAATGTTAGGATATTGCTCATAACTATCAATCATACATGCAATATCTTCATCATCTTCCAATGGAAGAGCTATCCACCTCAACACGTTACACCATTCAGGGAACCGATACTGGAGCCGTGAGATCACTTGATTTGGTTGAAGTTTCGCTTTTAAATGAATCCTCCGCTTCAAACTACTAATAGTAGTTTCTCGTTTAATCAATATTGACTTAGGAGGAGGACCATCATACTTAACACCCTCTTCACCCTCACACATTCTCCCGTTAGAGAAAATTAGCACAAGGAGTGGTTTTCCCATTTTAAAATATTCTGAACACAAATCAACTAAAATTTAGGATCACAAAATAAATTATATATAGATCACACCTTCTATCACATTAAAATTTATGCTATAAAAAATGTTATAAATACACTAAAAACATACATCTTATACTATACCATAAGAACATAAAATATAGCATATAGATATCATACAATAAGGATCATAAATAAATCATATATCCTATCACAACATAATATATATAATATAAGTATCAAATAATATAAATCATAGCAATCAACATATCAATAATGCTACATTACAAAATATACAATATACATATATCCTACCACAACATAATATACATAATTTAATTATCACATAATATAATATAAACTATCAATAAATTATAATCTATACATCTCAAAAATAATAGCATTAAAAAAAATACAATATACATATGTTTTATACTTCATTATAACAATAAAGCTACAATTGCTACAAAATAACTAATGTACAACTACATAAACTTAAATCTTACATATAAACAAAAATTTTCAGTAATAAAATATAATTAAAAGATGAATAACATACCTGTAAATAAGGAAAATGGGGGATATGGTGGGTTGAAGGAGGAGCAACGGAGGAAAAATGGAGGGAGAGGGCGATTACAAGCACGGCGGAGAGGAGAAGAGAAAGAAAGAAGAAAGAGAAAGGAAGAAGAAGAAGATGAGCGAATTAGGCTACGTATCACGCCAAAATGGTGAGGCTGGATACACGCGTATCACGCCAGTGCCGTTGACGTGATACACGCCATCACGCTGGTCGACGGGTGGCGCGATATGTATATATCACGCCTTTGTCATAACGTTTCACGATATCACGCCAACACGGGTTGGCGTGATGACGGCGCATCACGCCAACCGTGTTGACGCGATACACGCGAATATTAAAAATTCGCCAACGCTAACGTGGCAAAAACGACAGTATAGGGGTAAAATGTTTTAAATGAGTGGTATTTTGATAAATTGTTTCCTAATCTACTGTAGTTAGGCCAAATTGCCTTTTTATTTTCTTCTTATTTTGGTAACAAAACTAAAAGAATAATAATAAAATAATGAAGGTTTTGAATTTGAGGGTATCACAAATCATGAAAATTGAGGATGCAGGGAAAAGAAGAAAAATATATTAAATGAAATCAACCTTTTCTTATTTAAAGTATATTTGTGAAAGATTAATTTTTTTTAAAGTAACTTTTTTAATAAAAATTTGTTTTATTTAAAATTTATCTTGTTTGTTTAAAATGTGTAAAATTGATTATAAATTAAGATTATTTTTCTATAACTAAAAATAGTTTTTTTTAAAGCTGCTATTTTAAGTTTTTAATTATTTGATTTTAAATTATTTCAAAAGTTTTGAAAGAGAAATACCTATTTGTCCTCAATCAATAACTTTTTCAATCATTTCATACATCTTTTGATAATTTAATACATAAAAATAATTTTTTTATATAATTCAAACAAAATTATTTATCATAAAATCGATTATGAATTAACAAATCCAAACATAAATTATTTTTCTCATAATCAATTTTCTTAAAAATCAATTATACATATAATCGATTTTTCATATAATATTTTTTCACAACTAATTTAAATATGTACTTAGTTGAAATTTTTTTATTGGATTTACTGATTTATTATTGTTGTATTATTATTTAGATTATTATAAAAATTACTTGAAGACATGACATTCCACTTTATGCTCTCGATTTCCATGCCCTTAGGAGCTCAAACTTCAATAAAGGGTTACAATAAGGTTTAATTTGTATTTCATGAGGTAAATTGCATTTTATCTTTTAAATTGATTAATATCATTGTATTTTTTTATTTTAATTTATATAATTAAATATATTATGCCCTACATTCATTGTTATTCTTCCGTTATGTTATAACTTTTTTTTATAGATGTTATAACATATATTTATAATATATAATTTCATACTCATAATCTGTCAAGAGAAGCCAATCAACTAAATTAAAACTCTATATATTCTCCACGTTGAATTTTCCAATGCTTATCTTTTTGATAACTTAGCGTATCGCAGGTGATTGGTTCCCTTCTTATCCCAAGAGTCAGCTCCTCATCTCCTCTTTCTCTTCCTTCCTTCATGTAGCGGTTCAATTACTGAAAGAAACAAACATCTACGGCTTGAATGGTCATTAATTCAACAGCCCTCATCATTGGACAAAACTGTTTTATTATTTGTTATGAATCTGATGCATTTTTCTAGAATCTAAACAGACTTATCATATCAAAATTCTTAGGCAATCCTCGCCCCAAATGAATTTCATCCTCCCAATCAAGTAAATTGTCGGAACAAAGGTCCTGCTCGGCTAAATGTCGTCATTCACCACGTGCTTTGAGTCCTCCGGCACTGATAGGTAAAGCATCAACGTCATTGACAACATTGCTTTAACGTAAGCCAACCGGTCAAGCTTGTGCACGTTGATGATGTTGGACAGGTACCAATCGATGTGGTCAAGGCTTCAGCTCAGGCTCACCTCTATCCCGAGCAAGAGCCACTTATTGAATTTCCACATGATATCTGTAGGGAGGCCTCGATAGCTCGATCAAAGGCCAGCACGAAGTCGTTCTCAAGAAGCCCTGCGGAGAAAGTGTGTGGGTCTTGACTGAAGGCCAAGCCATATATATTGTCGAAAGTGAGCTGAAACAAGAGGTCCTGGAGGTTGACCGACTTCACCCTCTTGTTGCTTCGTGGCTAAGATGGGGCAGAACCTAAGCAGGATGGGTAGTCTAGAGTTTTTGTTTAAAGTTTTATGTCTATAATGTTTCTCCCACCTCTCTTCCTTTCTTTTGTTAAATTGGTTCTTTCTATCAATTTAGGCATGTAAGAATTTTATTTTTATCTTCATGGATACTAATTAGGCCTAAGCCTACATGAAAAACTTTTAATCATTTTAGATTGTTCTGAAATCTTTCAATTGATTGTAGTTTCTTTTATATTATGTTTTATTTTACTGTTTCTTATTTTCATGTTGAATTTGTTAGCTTACATCAAAGCACTATACCATAGAGGCCAGAAAGAAGCATTACAATTTTAAGAAGTTGGAGAATATGGTAAAGTGTATTATAAAAATCTTAGCAAAGTTATGTGAGTTTAAGATATTGCTCTCTTACTGTGATGATAAAAATTTGTTAGACAGTTGAGAAAAGCATATAAATTTGCGTTGATACTTATTTTGTAATAATGAACAATGCTATTGTCATAGCACTCCTTTAAAACTTTGTTTTCTTGCTCAGGTATTCCCAAACATGGCTTCAATAAAAGACATTAACGCCATTTCATATGATCTTTGTGGTTTAGTTAGGATGGTTAGTGGTGGTCTGAAAACAAAGGTATGCATCTTCCCTTTCATGTAATTAGCTCAGGCTGAAAAAGAAGAGGTGGTTGATTAGGATGTTAAGTTACATATTCTACAATATGGTTTGGGAGTTTTAGTTTTATTGTTGTTAGCTGATCTGGGAAGCAACATGTTTCCATTAAATTTATTTCAATTTATTGTATTTTTTAGTTTTGTGGTCATAAGTTTGATAGGAAATTTCTAAAACTTAGCACTATGCAATTTGTGATAATACTTCATGCCTATTGACAACAGATTCTTTAATGAACTAAATTTGGGATCCCAGAAAGTTGTAACTATATTTAAGCAGAAACTAGGAATTTGTGGTTGCATATTTGAACTTACAACATTTTTTTCCATTTCTTCTAATATAGTTATTTGTTTGAACAATTAGAATAAAAAAAGTAATATGTTAAAAGGGATTTGGGTTAGATAGTCAGTTGCTATATCCAAACAGACGTATCATATCAAAATTCTTAGGCAATCCTCGCCCCAAATGAATTTCATCCTTCCAATCAAGTAAATCATCAAAACAAAGATCCTGCTTGGCAAAATGTCGTCATTCACCACGTGCTTTGAGTCCTCCGGCACTGACGGGTAAAGCATCAATGTCTTTGACAACATTGCTTTAAGGTAAACCAACTGGTCAAGCTTGTACACGTTGATGATGTTGGACAAGTACCGATCGATGTGGTCAAGGCTTCAACTCAAGCTCACCTCTATCCTGAGCAAGAGCCACTTATTGAATTTCCACATGATATTTGTAGGGAGGCCTCGATAGCTCGGTCAAAGGCCAGCACGAAGTCGTTCTCAAGAAGCCCCACGGAGAGAGTGTGTGGGTCTTGACTGAAGGCCAAGCCACATATATTGTCGAAAGTGAGCTGAAGCAGGAGGTCTTGAAGGTTGACCGACTTCACCTTCTTGTTGCTTCGTGGTTAAGATGGGGCAGAACCTATGCAGGATGGGTAGTCTAGAGTTTTTGTTTAAAGTTTTATGTCTATAATGTTTCTCCCACCTCTCTTCCTTTCTTTTGTTAAATTGGTTCTTTCTATCAATTTAAGCATGTAAGAATTTTATTTTTATCTTCATGGATACTAATTAGTCCTAAGCCTGCATGAAAAACTTTTAATCATTTTAGATTGTTTTGAAATCTTTCAATTGATTGTATTTTCTTTAATACTATATTTTATTTTACTGTTTCTTATTTTCATGTTGAATTTATTAGCTTACATCAAAGCACTATACCATAGAAGCTAGAAAGAAGCATTACAATTTCAAGAAGTTGGAGAATATGGTAAAGTGTATTATAAAAATCATAGGAGAGTTATGTGAGTTTAAGATATTGCTCTCTTACTGTGATGATAAAAATTTGTTAGACAGTTGAGAAAAGCATATAAATTTGCGTTGATACTTACTTTGTAATAATGAACAATGCTATTGTCATAGCACTCCTTTAAAACTTTGTTTTCTTGCTCAGGTATTCCCAAACATGGCTTCAATAAAAGACATTAACGCCATTTCATATGATCTTTGTGGTTTAGTTAGGATGATTAGTGGTGGTCTGAAAACAAAGGTATGCATCTTCCCTTTCATGTAATTAGCTCATGCTGAAAAAGAAGAGGTGGTTGATTAGGATGTTAAGTTACAGATTCTACAATATGGTTTGGGAGTTTTAGTTTTATTGTTGTTAGCTGATCTGGGAAGCAGCATGTTTCCATTAAATTTATCTCAATTTATTGTATTTTTTAGTTTTTTGGTCACAAGTTTGACAGGAAATTTCTAGAACTTAGGACTATGCAATTTGTGATAAATACTTTATGTCTATTGACAACAGATTCTTTAATGAACTAAATTTGGGATCCCAAAAAGTTGTAACTATATTTAAGCAGAAACTAGGAATTTGTGGTTGCATATTTGAACTTACAACATTTTTTTCCATTTCTTCTAATATAGTTATTTGTTTGAACAATTAAAATAAAAGAAGTAATATGTTAAAAGAGATTTGGGTTAGATAGTCAGTTGCTATATCCAAACAGACTGGTAGAAATGTAAAGTAATGCTAATTTTCAGCACCTGCAGTTCCTTAAAAGAATAAAAAAAAATTGTGTTTCAATATGGTGCATAGGTGTCCAAAATTATGAGTCTCAAAATGTTAAATTTTTTAAGTAACAAAAATATTTTTATGGCTTCTTTCTTTCTTAATGATTTTAGAGTATTTACTGAGTTTTCATTTTTCCTTCCTTATTACTGATGTGTAACTCATTTATTTAACGTTTTGGTTTTGCTTGGGGAATATTGCTTGTCAGCTATTGCTGCTACTCCTAAGAATGCTCATGGACTCATGTTTGTGCCATCTTATATTGATGTTGTTGTCAAAAGTCTGTTGCTCAATGTTGAATTTTTACAAGTAATTTTTCATATGTTTTAACCATGGGTTATCTTATATGTTTCTTTCTGATTTTTCAACATATGCATTATGGAAGTGGCTACCACCCTTGCCTTCTGTATTATTCTTTTATTCGGCTCCTCATTAACAATATTGAATTGTAACAAGGTTAGAGGTTTCTCCATTTTGACTCACATGATTCTTAACTTTTTCAACATTCAAGATTTGGTATTTGCTATATTGATTTATCAATATCAATGATTGCTACCATGCATGCCTTCTTTGTCACATGTACAAAACATCAAAACAGGGTGCATACAATTGGGTCAATAACAAAAGCAAAGGCTTCCTTTTTCCTTTTCATATTGCTTATAATAAGTGAGAGATGGAAGAACATATATTTAGTCTAATTTAACTATTTCATGTTCATTGCCTTTGCATTATTTTCTTTCACTCGCGCAGCAGTAGCTAATTGATTAAGACAAGTTATTTTTGCATTATGTATATAGATGGAAAAGATCTAGATTTTAAAACAACAAAAAATGGAGAGTGAATCAATTAACTAAACATTTTATTCAGACCGATGCTTGATGTATAGTCCACTTGTGCATTTGGTTGTCAGAGTAGTTTGCTTCATTAAGGCCACCCATGGAACCAATGCCCTAGGTTAGGGGGAGCTTCATCCAGCATGAACAATTTAGTGACAGGTAAATGTAGCTAATGGGTAAAATGATTACAATAAGTTTTACAATATCATTCACATATAACCTGCACTTCAAAAGAATTGTAATCAAAATCTAACAAACGCGGGTCATCATCTACTTGTTAATTAACAACAAATCAACATTAGCTATGAAAGTTATTGCTCTATAAACCAGACAAAATATCCGGTGGCGTGGGTCTTCAGTTAGTCCAATTAAACATGCCAAATTATTTTTGGTCAAAACTTGATGATTGACTAGAATGAATGATTTGAACTGGAAAATAAACCAATTTTTGTAGAGGGGGAATAAATAGTAAACTAAAGTTGTGGAGAGAAGCTTTTATAAATAGTGTATATGGAATGTAAGTTTAGCATGACGCAAGCTAGCACTAACTTGAAGGGGAAATTTGGAGATCATACCATACCACAAGTCGCTCAGTTTAAATATCTTAAATCTATCATACAAAGTGAGAAGAGAGTACGGGAGATGTAGTTAAACTCACAGGATTCAAGTTGGGTGAAGGAAATGGAAAAATACTTTAGGTGTTATTTGTGATCGCAAGCTACCTCTCAAGCTCAAAGGAAAATCCAACTGAATAGCTATAAGACTAGTGACGCTTTATGGTACCAAATGTTGGGAAGTAAAATGCCAACAAGAACATAAGTTAAGGGTTGCAGAATAAGAATGTTGCGGTAAATGAGTGGATATACAAGAAAAGATAAGATCGGAAATGAATGTATTCGAGAGAAAGTTGGAGTAGCATCTATTGATGAAAAGATGACAGAATTGATAGCCCATCGGCAAGTAAACCGAATCGCTCAAGTAATACAGTGATGAAATCGTTATCGTCTTCACTGGGATTAAGCCTACCAATCACCAATTCACTAGAATTAATTCTATTTAAATGAACGTTCTTTTGGATGGAATGAGCTCTACACTACGAAGTAACAATGAAATAAGAAATAAAGAGAGCAAACCAAAAATTGAAAGTAGTTGATTGAAATGAGGAAGTAAAGCAATTAGATAAAAGCGCTAGGGAAGTGATTTCACTTAACTTATCAAATAGATGTATGAATTCTCAAATACCTTGACTCTACAACTATGGCCTAAGGGTTGAATTTCTTAAAGCTAATCAAACCCCAATTCCTTGGAGATTTAATTCTCCTTTAAACAATTAGAATTAATTAATTCCTTTACTTAATTCAAATTGAAAAGGGTTATACCTTTGTACCTAAATTCAAAGACATCACATAACCCCTAAGGCTTATCCCTAAACCCTCAAAGATTATGGCATTTATTCCCATGAGCTAGAACATAGAAGAATTTTCCAATTCCTAATATGAACCCTAAATCAAAGTATGAGAGGTCAATTCATAAATTGCATGAAAACAAGAATAAACACTTAAACCATAGAATCAAGTCAAGGATTACAAGAAATTCATAAACCCATTATCCAAGTTAAGTTACATCAAATCCCTAGCCTAGGAAATTTAGCTACTCATAATACAAGAGCAAGAAAAGCAAAGAGAAGAGATGAACTCCATGAAGAATCCACAAGGTTGATGATGAAATCTTCCGATCTCCCCTTCAATTCCTTGATTCCTCTCCTAGGTTTTCTCCCAAATCCTTAGCCGGCTTCCCTTGTAAATGATAAAGATCAGATCCCCTTCAAAACCCCACTAATTTCCTTTTTATACTGCTAAAAGTGCGTAACAGTAAGTGATCCAGCGCTCAAGCGCGCAGGTGGCTGAAAAAAGAACAACAGATGCTGATTATGGGCGCTCAAGTGCTAGATGATGGGCGCTCAAGCGCTTCGGGTGCTCAAGCACTGGGTACTGGGCGCTCAAGCGTTGAGCTTCTAAAAAAAAATGTTTTTCTCCCCTGCCTTCTTCTCCCATTTGCAGCTACTTTATTTAAACTTCACCTAAAACCAACAAAAGCAAATTTAATGAAGAAAATTGAACTTAAAAGTGAGGTAAATGCTAAACTTAATTAATCAAACAAGCCAACTAAATTAGAAAAAAATCATAAACAAAATTACTAAAAGGAAGCACAATCCTAGTTAATTGAGAGAGAGCAAACCGGATAAACATAAGATATATTGCAAATATCACTCCCCCAAACTTGGGATTTTACTTGCCCTCAAGTAAAAGCTAGGACAAACAAAGGAACACCACAAACCACCACAGAACATCATCCTCCTCAAAGACAAACTCAATGCCAACAACAAAGCAACAACTCAGGGAAATGGGAGCTCAGTTGAGAACAACAATTAGGAGTAGCATCTCCCACAAATTAGTTAAACAATTGGATCAAGCAAGAAGTTAGAGCAGAGCAGAATCATGGAGGTTTTAAACACATGGCATACACGAAGGAAATGAATGAACTTCTCAAAATTCCTTATGGACAGGGGTTCAAGCCTAAGTATAACACAATGAACATACTGGATTCGCAACAGTGCGCTTACCACACATTACGCTCCCAGATAATTTATTGAAAAGGAGAAACCAAAGCATGAGGAATGATCAAGGTGGTGACCGTGCGCCTCATCCACACATCACAACCAAGAGACGGCCCCCAAACTTGATTAAAACAAAGCAAATGATCTGATGAAAATAGGAAGTGAGGACCGTGCGCCTCATTCACACATCCACACCTTCAACCTCATCAAATAAATGTCATTATTCTCTTTTTTCTTTTTAAATTGCATGAGAGAACCCTTGCATAACTTTTTCTATTTGCCTCAAAGATCCCACTCAAATTCTACCATAAAGAGGATAATAATGTCTATATATGTATTCTTTAACATTATATGTTTATATTAACCTTGTCTTTCAAACCTTATTTTTATATAAGAATGAAATAATTTGATAAAAGGTTACAAATATAATTAATAATTTTTAAAAAATATTTAATTAACATTAACATTATTTTTATTTACTTATAAAAGTTATTTTTTATTACTTGAACCTAATAACTCAAACCAAGTTCTCACATAGATTCATTTTTTTCCTCATTCGTACCACATTTTTTTTCACTTTGTATAAAAATCTTCTTCTATTTATAATTATTTTAAAATATTTTATTCAAACATATAGACATAAAACAAAGATAAAAACTAACCAAGATGTATAGCTTAATTGACAAACTAAGCTTTATGTGAGTAAATTTTACTTGCTCTATATGGGCTAACTTTACCTATAGTGCAAAGTTCAAAACCAATTGGAAGCACCTTGTGGTTAAAGTCAAGTCAACGCCTGAATGAAAATTAATTTCACACTAAAAAATGTGGGGACACCTTGTGTTGATTGCTTGACCAAGGATTAATGGATGAGATAAAGTCATTACTTTTGTATGATGAAATAATTTAAAAGATTTTAAAGTAGTTATTTGTGGTGCTCTTTTGAATATTTTGTTTGGCATGCATGAGATCAAGCACTTCAAAAGATTTAGAGCTACTAACAGAATAAGGAAGCCTTTTTTGTTTGGCAAACTGGCATACATCACAAACTAAACATTGAATAATGTTCAACCTATCATTGGATAGATGACCTTGTAAGCAAAAAGTGTATTTGTGCATGGACAATGAGCATAAATACATTAATCTCATAATTTAGAACTTCATGCTTTTTACACAAATTGTAACAAAGAGTGTACCATTCTCCATAAATATGAATGAAGAGATGATTTCTTGAAGAAATAGAAGAATGTTGATTTCTCCCTCTTGACTCTTTTCTTTATAGTACAACTAGTTTTATTATTCGTGCGAAGCACGGGTTTGTTAAATTAGGTATGTATAGACTTTTAAATAATAATGTGTTGTTTATTGTAATACTTTTTACATATGTTTTTTTATAAGATTTATGTAGAAAATTGTTCAATCACTTTCTAAACTAATTATATCATCAGAAAATCATAAAACTCATAAAAATTAACCTTAGTATGAAATAAATAATATATCCAATGTCTCCCAAGATTTAATAGGAGGATAGGAGAGTCATAATCAAATAGATTATATTAAGGATAAATTAGTTATTATTTAAATTTTAAGATAAAAATAAGATTTAAAATTGAATTAAATTACTTATCAAACAGATAAGATAAATTATTATGAAAACAAAATTAAATTGATTACTTAATATAATTGAAATTTCAGTATAAAAAATAATTTAAAATTTCAGCATTAAAGGAGCAAGAATCAAATGAGTAGGATCAAAAAGATATTTATAATATTTAAGATCTGAAAAAGATCAAATATTAACAAATTCTTATATTTAAAAGCATATTTGATAAGATCTAAGCAAATGTAATTTTTTAAAATATTATCCACATATATATAATTATTTTTATATAGACTAATTTATGCATGTTAAAAGAAAATGATATTTATTTTGATATTTTTAAATTTAAAATTTGATTTATATAGATTATTAAACGAAACTATCTAGAAGAGTTGAAAATATATATTTAATTCAATGCATAACACAATATATATATATATATATATATATTGTCTACTTAAAGATATCTCTATAATTATACATTTAAATATATGTGAGTTTATGTATATTTTTTTAAAATTTTATTTCCATCTAACTTAAATTAAATCATTTTGTAGTTGTGATTAAAAAATTATGAATAATATTTTATGAATTTATCATGATCTCCTTGGTTGTTTTTGTCTTTTAATCTATGGCTTTAAAAAACCAGTAGAAATGCATTTAAAAATTAAATAATTACTTGCTTTAAATGCATGTCATTTAGACCCATTCAAATAGTAGGATAATAGGATAGTCATAATCAAATATATTAGATTAAAGATAAATTAGTTATTATTTAAATTTTAAGATAAAAATAAGATTCAAAATTGAATTTCATTACTTATCAAACAGATAAGATAAATTATTACCTACACAAAATCAAATTGATTACTTAATATAACTGAAATTTTAGTATAAAAATAATTTAAAATATCAGCATCAAAGGAGCAAGAATCAAATGAGTAGGATAAAAAATATATTTATCATATTTAAGATCTAAAAAATATCAAATATTAACAAATTCTTATATTCAAAAGCATATTTGATAAGATCTAAACAAATCTAATATTAACAAATTCTTATATTCAAAAACATATTTGATAAGATCTAAACAAATCTAATATTTGAAAATATTATCTACATATATATAATTGTTTTTAAATAGACTAGTTTGTGAATGTTAAAAGAAAATGATAGTTATTTTGATATTTTTAAATTTAAATTTTAGTTTATACAGATTATTAAACGAACTTATCTAAAAGAGTTAAAAAAATATATTTAATTCAATGCATAATATATATATATATTGTCTACTTAAAAATATCTTTATAATTGTACATTCAAATATATGTAAGTTTGGGTATATTTTTATTAAATTTTATTTCAATCTAACTTAAATTAAATCATTTTGTAGTTGTGATTGAAAAATTGTGAATAATATTTTATGAATTTATCATCATCTTCTTACTTGTGTTTTGTTTTTTAATCCATGACTTAAAAAGAAAGAGAAATGCATTTAAAAATTAAAAAATTATTTGCTTTAGATGAATATCATTTAGACCCATTCAAATGGTAGGATAATAAGAGAGTCATAATCAAATTGATGAGAATAATGATTCATTAGTTATTATTTAAATTTTTTAAAAAAGTAAGATTCAAAATTGAATTTCATTACTTATCAAAGAGATAAGATAGATTATTATCTAAATAAAATCAAATTGATTATTTATTATTTAGTATAATTAAAATTTCAATATAAAAATATTTAAAATTTAAGCATCAAAGGAGCTAGAATCAAATGAGTAAAAATTTGAAGGGAAAAAACACTTATATAAGGGACACGTGTCATTGTCCAAATTTCAGAAACCTTATTTTATATAATAGTATATAGATATTGATGGAAGTAATATACTTCTATTATAGGTAGAGTGAGGACTACATCTTTAATTTATAGAGCATGATAAAGTGTATCAATGAGACACCTTTATTCATTAAACATACCTACTATTCTGAATAGAATAGTCATGTCATTTACTCTTCATTGGCAATCTATTTGAATAAATATAACTATTCAAATAGATATGATTATTTAATAGTCATGTTCTTTCATTACCCAATATGTATCTATTTGAATAGATGTGACTATTCAAATAGATATGACTATCCAAAATAAAAGACAACTCTTCAATAAATTAATTAATAAGATTTAATCATTTCAATAATTATTAAGAAATCAATTATCAGATAAAACATTATATTTGATAAAACATAATATAAATAACATATGAGACACAAATTCTTAAATTCTCCCACTTGTCCCATATGACAATACTTTTATGGTTTAATAAGAGAACATAACATGCACACAAATGTAATGTTAAATCCTCATTACATTAGCTATAACATAATATCATGACTAAGTAGAAAATGAATGTGAGTCATGGCGGTTGTACGTTAGTATATTCAACACAGTCCCTTTCATGTACTACAACATTAACATTTTTTCTTAGCATGATCCATAATGAAGAGTATGGTCCAACTTTAATGTCTTTATCAAAGACCAATCATGTTATTATCATTCTAATTCATTCAAGTATACTAATTAGAAACAAGAAATATCATAAGTAATCAATTAATAAACTTAGAGTATCAAATAAATAAAAATCAATCATAATACAATATATAATTAATGACGTCCAATATTGCTCATTCTTTTAACATGTTCATTAAATGTCTTGGTTAATGCTAATATGTTCAATTAACACTCTTTATTTCTGAACTTCTTCTTTAATGGAAAAGTACTTAATATCCATGTGTTTAGCACCTTTAGAGTACTTGTCATTTTTGGAGAAGAAGACTAATGTGGAATTGTCACAATAAATTTTCAGCGACTTGGCAATACTGTGTACAACCTTAAGGGTATGTTTGAGAGTTTTAAAGAGGATTGAAGGGAGTGGCTCATAATGGAATGTAATGGAAATGAAGGGGATGGAATAGAAAGGTAGATGTCACTCTATTGTTTGGTAGTTTAATAAATGAATGGAAGAGACTCCATATACTCTCCTTATAAAATCATGCCACTCCCTCCTAAACACCATAATTTGGAGGGACAACAAAATTGAGGTTTTTAATGACAAGGAGGTGTCTTGCGGTCCCTCCATTGTTATTTCCTTCCATCCTCTTTAATAACTCCCAAACACCCATTTTATAAAATTTATTATGTCATTTCATTCCCTTACATGCCATCCTCCCGAACATACCATAAGCCCTGAAATAAAGTTATGCAGCCATAATCCATGAACAATGGCCTTAAAGCATGCCACAAACTCAGCCTCCATAGTGGATGCAACAATGACAGACTACTTTGCACTTTTCCAAGAAATTTCCCCTTTGGCTAGAAGGAACAAATAACAAAATGTGGATTTTTTTAAATCAACACATCGGGCAAAATCTGAATCTGAATATCCAATTGCCTCTAGATTATTAGATTTTTTTGTAAGTGAGCATGTAATCTTTCGTTCCTTGCAGTTATTTAAGAACTTTCTTTATAGCCTTCCATTGATCTAATCCAGGATTACTTTGATACCTGTCCAGTATTTCGACAACAAAACTGATGTTTAGTCTTATACAAGTTTGAGCATAAGGAATATTTTTCATTTGTTCTCATTCCAATTTATTCTTTCGACATTGCATAAGATTAAATAGGTCCCCCTTCTAAATTGGAGCTATACCTGTGGAACATTTATCCATTTAAAATCTTTCTAGGACTTTATTAATATAGGCTTTTTTGAGACAACCTTAACAATTTTTGTAATCTATCACGAAATATTTTAATTCCAATCACGTAAGTTGCTTCTCTCATATCTTCATTTCAAAGTTCTTAGAGAGAAATTTCTTGGTCTCATGTAATAAACCAAGTTCATTAGAAGCAAGCAAAATATCATCAGCATAAAAGACTGCAAAAATAAACTTGCTCCCACTAACCTTTATATATATATATAGCAATCAATGGTGTTTTCTTTAAATCCAAAAGATGCTCTAGTATGATTAAACTTAAGATAACATTGTGGGGAAGCTTGCTTAAGTCTATATATTGACTTTTTCAATTTACACATCATGTGTTCCTATGCAAAGCCTTTAAGCTAATCCATATAAACTTCTTCCTCCAAATTCCCATTAAGAAAGGCAGTTTTAACAACCATTTGATGTAACTCTAAATTATAATGAGCCACTAAAGCCATAATGATTCTCAATGAGTTTTTTTTAGGCACTGGTGAAAATGTTTCTTTATAATCAATGCCATATTTCTAAATAAAACCTTCAGTGACAAGTCTAGCTTTATATCTTTCGATATTGTTATTTGAGTTTCGCTTTGTCTTATAAACCCATTTACAACTAACATTTTTGCAATCTTTAGGTAATTCGACAAGACCCCAAACTTGATTGTGATCCATAGATTTTAACTTATCTTCCATTGCATAGATCAATTTAATAGAATCATCACATTTAATGGCTTGAGAAAATGAAACTAGATTCTCATTTATTCTTAAGTTAATTTTTGACTCTTGTAAATATACCACATAATCATTAGGAATAACAAATTTTCTTTCCCTTTGAGATTTTCTTAATTGTGGCTCATCTACTATGAGATCATTATTGACATCTTCATTATGGAATGTTTGATCATTAATTTGTTGTTATTGATTGTTATCACGCTTTGCAACAACTATAGGAATAACAACTCTAGAAGTTATGGGCAAAGGAACTTCCACCCTAGCTTCTTGAATACTAACATTACGCAATTCTTCACCCCCACTAGTTTCATAATTATGGTCCGATTTTGTCAGAAAAAGGAACATGGGTTCCATGCCAATTCCCTTCTGAACAGAAAGGAAGCAAACAAGAATGCAATTCACGATACTCGATAAAGCAAGTCATGTTGCTCGCATCGATGTCCAACGACTGACTTTGATCCCATGTGATATGAAGACCCTTTACCATGGTTGACTCTGATCCCGTGTGATACAAAGACATCTTACCACGGTTGATTATGATCCCGTGTGATACAAAGACCACTTACCATGGTTGATTATGATCTCGTGTGATTTGAAGACCTCTTACTGCAGTTGATTTGGATCCCGTGGGACATGAAGATCTCCATCCACACAAAGACCTGGGATGGTTGGCCTTCACCTCATCATCCGCATCGGAGATCCAAGTCAGTCCCCTTCCTCAGAAGGAGCAGCGAACTCGTCAACCCCTTACCCTGTGATAGCTATTTGGCAAGTGTACCAAATCGCACAAGTAATAAAGTAATGAGTAAATTATCGTCTCCACAGGGAATTGTGTTGTCAAGTATCAAATTACTAATTTAGATACTATTTAAACGGTGCAAATTAATCAAGAGAATTTAGAAGAAAAAAAACTAAAATTTTAACTATATTAAATGAGGTTGAGCAAACAAAGAGCGAGATGCTAGAGATCCGATTTCACTTGATTTTCTGCCTATTGGATTCTTTCTTAATCAAATTCTAATTCAATAATTGATGGTAGGAGATCTAATTTAATTAATATCCAATTCCTTGGTAAATCAATTCTCTTCAACTATCTAGAATTAACTAATCCCTTAATCTAATTCCAAATAGAACAAGGCATGAATGAACAAAATCCCAATTAATACCACACAACCAATAATATCTATTCCTAGATCATTACTTAATCATGGTGTTTATCTCAATAAGCAACATCACACATGAATTTCCCAATCCGATGCATGACCATCAATTCAATTTATGGTTGATCAAGTCATAAAAGCATTAAGAATATAGATGAATGACAAGAGGTTGTCGAGACCCCGTCAAATAATAAAAATTTACCGGTTCGCAAACTAATTTGTAGTATAGAGCATGAACCGAATCGTCTCTCAAGGATCCAAAAAGAACAAAGATTTAATCAGATCAAGATAATTAAAAGGGGGTTTTGATGATTTGAAAAGATAATACACTAGTTGAATTAAAGAAATGCAATTAATAAATTAACCAATCCAAGGAAATTTTACCGATCTTGAGTTTAATCCATCATTGATCACAAGGAATTCACTTAATTGCTAACCATGTTCTTGGCCTTAGATCATATCAAGACGCCTCAACATGATCCAAGAATCCACTACTAGATAAGCATCTAGGATTTAATTAACCAAGGTTAGATAAAGTAAGCACCATCCAAACATAGATTAACCTAAGATCAAGAATTTAACCAAGCTAAACAATCCATCAAAAAACTTTAATAAATTGTTTATTCTATGTGATCCTCTTGAATACATGATAATAAAGCTAGTATCACATAAACATCCAAATCAAATTAAGCAATTCAATCTAGATCAAAATTAAAAGAGGAAGAAGAGAAACTTGAATAACAATTAAGCAATATGAACAAGTAAAACAAGATCTCCAAATTAAACATCAAAATGGCTAATCCCTTGGATTGATTATGAGAGCCTAGCCTTCCATGGATGGGAAGGAAGAACTCAGAAATAAAAGAACAAAAACGAAATTCTAAAGAGAATGGAGAAGAAGAGAAAGAAAACTCTAACAAATACTCAAACTTTCTTGAAACTTACTTAAAATTGAATCCATACTTACTTCAAATTGAATCCATGATAATACAAAGAGATTGGCTCTATTTATACTAATCCTAGAAGCCAATTTGTACATGTACATAATCTGAATACAAGCTATAAAAATAAGGAAATTGTCAAATATGGAAGCTTGATGCATGGTAGGTGGGTTGGTGCATGGTAGGTGGGTTGGTGTATGGTTGGTGGCTTTTAGTCAATAACTCTTATCCGACTTCTGGCTTCAAATTCATCACCTAGACGGAGCATTTTGGCTTGGATGTCTTCATCAAAGTTGTATCCAGTTGTCTGCTTGAAAATCTCCAATTTGAATCATGTCATTTGGACTTTTAGAACTCCAGAAATGCCAAAAACACTGCACCTACCTCAAGTTAGGTTGGAAGAACGTGTTTCCAAATTTAGACCAACTTGTAGCTTCAGAAGCATGCCTAAAACGACATCTATTGACAAAATGGTCTTCAGTGAAGTTGGAGATATGGGTCTTATCTTTCAAATGACCAAGTTTCAGCCTAAGAGGATGCCTATAACCCACTATATAGTCCAATATGTGCATATTGCCGAGATGGTTCCGTGACAGCAAACTCACTCTGTATTACAAGGCTATTTTGGGCCCTTAGAATTATGATCCAGCTCTTGAGTTCTTCATGAAACTTGTAGATCCTTGTCTTAGCTTTCCAAAGACACCAAGATCACCTCAATTGGATCACCGAGTCCCAAGTTATGGCATAACCAAGGAAGAAAGGTCAAAATGCATCAAAATCCGAAAATTATCCAATATTTACATTAAAACCCAATGAAGCCCAACAACATTAAACTCATCTAAAATACTAATATTGGGCATAATAAACATCTAATAATGCCTAATACAAAGCTAACATAAGTGTCTCAAATTAATTGATCAATGAACACTGAATCATGAAAGGAAACTTAGATTAAAAACTATAAATCCAAACAAATCGTCCATTCAAGTTACATCATCACTCTAGCTAGGAAGAATTTTGATGGCTATTTGGCAAGTGTACCAAATCGCACAAGTAATAAAGTGATGAGTAAATTATCGTCTCCACAGGGAATTGTGTTGTCAAGTACCAAATTACTAATTTAGATACTATTTAAACGATGCAAATTAATGAAGAGAATTTAGAAATAAAACTAGAATTGTACTATGTTAAATGGGGTTGAGCAAACAAAGAGTGAGATGCTAGAAATCTGATTTCACTTGATTTTCTGATTATTTGGATTCTTTCTTAATTTAAATTCCAATTCAAGAATTGATGGTGGGATATCTAATTTAATTAAAACCTAATTCCTTGGTAAATCAATTCTCTTCAACTATCTAGAATTAACTAATTCCTTAGTCTAATTCCAAATAGAACAAGGCATGAATGAACAAAATCCCAAGTAATACCACACAACCAATAATATCTATTCCTAGATTATTGCTTAATCATGGTGTTTATCTCAAGAAGCTACATCACACATGAATTTCCCAATCCTATGCATGACCATCAATTCAATTTATGGTTGATCAAGTCATAAAAGCATTAAGAATAGAGATAAACACTCAATCATGAAAGAAAACTTAAATTAAGAATTATAAATCCAAATAAATCATCCATTCAAGTTACATCATCACTCTAGCTAAGAAGAGTTTAGAAAAACATCAAGAAATTAGAAAACAAAAGATAGGAAAATGTAAACTCCATTGAATCCAAGACAAAAAGAATATGAAGATCTTGAATCCTTGCTTCTTGATGATCTCCTTGGCTCTCCTAGGGCTGGAAGCCCAATCACCCAAAGCCCCCTCCTTTTTCTTCTAGGAAAGAATCAGTCCTTTTATAAGATTTAGGAAACCCTGAAGTAATTGAATGTTGCTGCCACTTTTCTTCATAAAAGGTGTTAACTTGAGCTGGACGTATCTTATCAAATCTAGTCGAATTAGTGAAATTTGTCAACATAATATTTGTTGATCTTTCTCTTAACTCTCCATATCCACCGAAATCATGTCATTTGAACTTCTGGAGTGAAAGTTATACCCAATTTATTACAATAGATTTGACAGCAAAAGTTTCCCTGATTTTCCTTTAATTAAGTTTACTTGTTTCCTTGAATAGTCTTTGATTGAGTCTCCTTGATTAGCATCCCTTGAAGATTCATTGCACAAATTACCATAATTATAGTAGATTTGTTCAAAGATCAACTTTCCTAAAATAAATAGCCAATAAACATCAATTAGGAGATAAAATCCCACAAAATCATATGATAAAGATATGAAATATAAGTACTGAATAAGACTCATCAAGTTTAGAAAAACATCAAGAAATAGGAAAACAAAATATAAGAAATTGCAAACTCCATTGAATCCAAGACAATAAGAAGATGAAGATCTTGAATCCTTACTCCTTGATGATCTTCTTGGTAGCCTTCTCCCACTTTAGATTTTTCAGCTCCCCAAAAGACTCCATTTTCTTTTCTTTTTATATCAGAAAAATAGGGCATCGAATTTTTTTACTCCACAGCCTAAGCGGTGGAATCTCACCGCTCAAGCGGTGGGATGGCAGAGAAAGGATTGTAATATATGATGCCACCGCGTAGGCGGTGGATTTGGGCGCTTAAGTTGTGAGATGGCAGCAAGCAAATACTGTCTTGCTCTCACTTTTTCACTGCCAAAACGTTTGAATTAGACTTCGAGGTCTTCAATGAAGTTGTAGATCTCTCTCTTATCTTTCCAAAACATCAAGAATCATACCAAACTGAGGTCTGTAGCTTCAGTTATAACTAAATCACTGCAACAATGTCATATTCTTGATTTCCCATTAAACTAGTCCAAGATCTCTAACTTTCACCTGAAATTCATTAAAAACATACCAAAGGCATAAAGGGAAAATAGGATGACAAAACACAATAAAAGACATAAATTAGTGATGAATTAAATCAAATCCTCTAACAACAAAAGCACTAGATGTGTGTATTTTGTCCACACATCAAATACCCTTGAACTTGAATAATTGCTTGTCCACAAGCAATGAGATATCTAGAGCACAACTAGGAGATATTCTTCTATGAACAACATGGAGAATTTCAATTCAAGACTTTCAAAGAAAATTCCTTAAGAGAAACAATCCATGAATAACTCATCAAAGCACTAAGAGGTTAAAAGTTCATTCATATAAACATGTCCAAGCAAAGAGTAAATCACATAATCTCAAGCAAGTATTCACAAACCAATTTCATGAATTTTCTTGTTCTTGGATAAGTATATGCACATAAAGTAATCCCTACTACCACCTCGGCTTTATTGATGTGAATCATATTCCAAAATCCCTATCTCCACTAATGTAGTGCACACTTTCAAAGAATCAAAAGGTCTTTATTAGGCTTGTAACGAGACTAAGGGTAAAGGTGAAGCACAAGGAAAGGGACAAGAGGATAAACAAAGATGAGAGGATAAGTAGTGAAAAAGTTCAAGATACACTAAGAGTGTATACTTATAACTAGGGGAAAACTTTTGCCTTTCAAGAACCACACTTTTTAGTTTCTCTTTTTTTCCTTTTTCTTTCTTCCACCCCCAAACTTATTTTTTTGTAATTTTGGGTGGAATCCCTTTTATTATTATTTTTTTTACTTTAAGTGCTTCACTTTTCATTTTTCTCCCCTTTCTTTATTGTTCATTACTTAGCATACCTCTCACTTTCACACAAAAATCCATCTCAAAAAGGTTAGGTATGAGTGTTTAGGCTTATGGGTGAGGTACATGTGGGTAAAATGAAAGAAAACAGGCTAAGTGAATGAAGGCTTCAAAATGGGTTCTAATGGAAAAATAAAAAACAAAGGGTGGTCTAAGGCCAAACGTGGGTAAAACAAAGAATGCCTAAATCATTTCCTTTTCAAGTGGACACTAGGATTTCGCCTCAATAGGTTTAAAAGATTTGTTCTAGGATTGGTGTGGTAGCTTGTAATCAACAATCATGCACATAAACTTTCTCTAAGAACTCATAAGGTCAATCAATAGGTCCATGAAAAACAAACCAAAGGAAGTGACAAGCTCTACTTTAGATATGTATGACAATCATGAATAATCTTTCACACAACACTTTTCCAAGTTAAGCATGCATTGGACTCTTTTTGCATCTTCAAGAAAAACAAGCAAAGCAATTCTCAATCTCTTTAAAAGTTCAAAATTAGTGCTTTAGTTGCAAAAGAATTGGAAAATTCACACTATTATGAAAATAAGCACACAACTAACAAAAGCATACTAAAGCAAAACCAAACAAAGAACATTTTTTTTTTGCCAACACTATAAACATCCCCCTACAAAGGCTCCGAACTCGGGAGACACTAAAGCCGACTCAACAAAAATAAAAATAAAAATAAAAATAAAAATAAAATCACAACTTAATCATACGTATCATGGATTAGTCTAACCTGTACAAAGTCAAGTTCTATAAAAAATTTAACAAAAGCAGTTAAATACCTACTAGCACAAAGAAAATAAAAAAAAAGTTAGTTTATGTACAAACATCTCTAAAATAAAATCAAACTGTGCAAAGTCATTTGAATTTACTAAACTATGAGGAATTGGGATCCTAGACATATTCTCTTTAACCTCAGGCTCTACAATTTCAATTTCAGGGATGAACACATTATGCTGTGAGAATGAATTACCCTCATCTAAATGATATTTATCTCTAAAATCTTCTTTAAAAACAGAAGCCGTATTTGAGTATCTGTTATTCTTCAATGGCATAACAGTATTATCAATTTCCTCACTAGACCTAAAGGAGATGGATTGATCTTGTTCTTGTTTCCTATTAGATCTAGTGGTAACTGCATATTGTTTATCAAAACCAAGGATAGGTTGACTATTCATATTTTTCATCTCATCTAATAGAATATCCATTTTATCTAAATTAGTCATTACCTTATCCATTGTTTCTTTTTCTAAATTCTCCTCTAAGTAATACTGATTTGTAACCTCATTTGAAAAATAAGGCCATTGACAGTAGCCAAAAGTAGATTGGTAGAATTGATTTTGATATTTAGAATATTCCCTACCAATGTTACTAGGAGAATGCCATGAGAAATTAGAGTGATTATGCCAATTAGGATTATATGTCATTCTCCTCTAAGTAATACTGATTTGCAACCTCATTTGAAAAATAAGACGATTGACAGTAGCCAAAAGTAGATTGGTAGAATTGATTTTGATATTTAGAATATTCCCTACTAATGTTACTAGGAGAATGCCATGAGAAATTAGAGTGATTATGCCAATTAGGATTGTATGTCTCATGATATGAATCAGCAAAAACACTATCAGAATTATTATATGGACACATATAGGAAACATGCATAGGATTCCCACATAAAGAACATGCTATTGTAATTCATGTTACGACAATTTAAAGCTGAAACAATTTTACCAAGAGTTCTATCTCAACTTCAAGCTTGTTGTAACCAATGACCAAAGGCACCTAAAAATACAATACAAGAACAAAAAGGTTAGAAACAAAAACTAAAATTAATGTTTAAATTAGTATCCTATTAGCTAAATGATATTGACAAAATCACAATTCCCCGGCAACAGCGCCAAAAACTTGATAGCTATTTGGCAAGTGTATCAAATCGCACAAGTAATAAAGTGATGAGTAAATTATCGTCTCCACAGGGAATTGTGTTGTCAAGTATCAAATTACTAATTTAGATACTATTTAAACGGTGCAAATTAATCAAGAGAATTTAGAAGGAAAAGAAAACTAAAATTTTAACTATGTTAAATGGGGTTGAGCAAATAAAGAGTGAGATGCTAGAGATCCGATTTCACTTGATTTTCTGACTATTTGGATTCTTTCTTAATTAAATTCTAATTCAAGAATTGATGGTGGGAGATCTAATTTAATTAATATTCAATTCATTGGTAAATCAATTCTCTTTAACTACCTAGAATTAATTAATCCCTTAGTCTAATTTCAAATAGAACAAGGCATGAATAAACAAAATCCCAAGTAATACCACACAACCAACAATATCTATTCCTAGATCATTGCTTAATCATGGTGTTTATCTCAAGAAGCAACATCACACATGAATTTCCCAATCCTATGCATGACCATCAATTCAATTTATGTTTGATCAAGTCATAAAAGCATTAAAAATAGAGATGAACACTCAATCATGAAAGGGAACTTAGATTAAAAACTATAAATCCAAACAAATCATCCATTCAAGTTACATCATCACTCTAGATAGGACGAGTTTAGAAAAACATCAAGAAATAGGAAAACAAAAGATAGGAAATTGCAAACTCCATTGAATTCAAGACAATAAGAAGATGAAGATCTTGAATCCTTGCTCCTTGATGATTTTCTTGGCTCTCCTATTGCAAGAAGCCCTCTCCCCCTTTGGATTTTTTAGCCCCCCAAAAGACTCCCTTTTATTTTATTTTCTTTTCCTTTTATATCAGAAAAATAAGGCATCGAATTTTTTTACTCTACCGCCTAAGCGGTGGAATCTCATCGCTCAAGCGGTGGGATGGAAGAGAAGGGATTGTAATCTATGATGCCACTGCCTAGGCGTTGGATTTGGGTGCCTAGGCGGTGGCTTTGCCAAGAAGAGTTCACATTCTGGGATTCCACCGCTTAAGCAGTGGGTGTTGGGAGCTTATGAGGTAAGATGGCAGCAAGCAAATACTGCATTGCTCTCACTTTTTCACTCCCAAAACGTTTGAATTAGACTACGAGATCTTCAGTGAAGTTGTAGATCTCTCTCTTATCTTTCCAAAACATCAAGAATCACACTAAACCGAGATCTGTAGCTTTAGTTATAACTAAATCACTGAAACAATGTCAGATTCTTGATTTTTCATTAAACTAGTCCAAGATTTCTAACTTTCACCTGAAATTCATTTAAAACATATCAAAGGCATAAAAGGAAGATAGGATGATAAAACACAATAAAAGACATAAATTAGTGATGAATTAAGTCAAATCCTCTAACAACAAAAACACTAGATGTGTGTATTTTGTCCACACATCATCCTGTCACGTGGTACAACGGGTCCCAGCCAATGGGTTCCATACTGATTCCCTACCTCGAAAAGAAGAGCATGAAATTCAACACTTAAGATCATCTTTGTTCATTTATCTTGGACCTCAATAGTCCCTATGTAAGGCTAACTCAGACCTTAACAGTCCCCACACAAGATCTCTCACTCTTAGACTCAGACCATGGCGGTCCCATTACAATTTATCTTTGACCATTTGGCTTCATTGATCTCAAAGATAACAAAAAGAAATCAGGAATGATTAAATTATCAAGTCATCAGTACTTAGCTTATATGTCTCGGAACTAAGTGATTCCACTACAATTGGTCTTAATCTCTCAAACCATCTTGGAACTTGAACTTCTGTAAATTTTGCCTCTCTTCAAGGACAAATGCGAGCACACCTCTGGTTATCACTTGATATATTGTTCCTCCAATGAGATCGTAGACGTATCATTGACCACAACCAGTAGAAATCATGATATATACACCTTAACACCCGACTCGCCAGTACCTTGGCTCACAGAATATTGAGTTGGGGGGCCAGTGCACAATTTAGATATTTTGGGCTTTGACCCAATCTTAAGTCCTAATTCAACCTATTAATAGGGAAATCTATCTAGATACCTATCTTAAAATAATTCAAAAGGGATCTTTATCCCTATCAACACGATCAACTCTTTTGTATCTTCAACCAACTCACCATTTTTTACCACCCTCTCGGGATCGATCTTCATACTTGAAGTGTCCAAGTCGAGATATTGTAGCTTCGCCTAATCAATAGCGTTCTAGAAGGAGAACTTCGCAATAGCAACAGTTGACCCCTCAAAACTTCCCGATCTTGTCGGCATGGATATGCTCTAACAACCTTTGATCCTCAAAGGCCATATTCTTTTCCTCAGTGATCTTCACCAACTGGTCCTTGGTAGTCTCTAGATTGGCTGTTGCCGCCTTAAGGGCTCCACCTCGATGATCTTTTCTCTTAGAGCATCAACCTTAGCAGTAGCAACACGAACTTGAGCCTTAGCCTTTTCCTGAGCTCGGAGAATTTTCTCTTCCATTATCTTTTTGGCTTCCTCGAATTACTGCATGGAAGACTTCGCTTTATCCTCTAAAGCATCATCCTCAACCTCCAAAAATATGAGCATACTGACCATCTGAAGAGTCGACGCCTCCAACCAACGCACCATACTCTCTTGAGCATTGCCAACTGATGCAAATTGCTCTCGCAGGAAGAGTAAAGTAGCTGACCATCAATAAACTAGGGATAATCAAAATGATTACCCCACACGACCTTCTCGACAGAACTAACGGGCTCCACTTCAGGCTCGACAACATCAATCATGGCCTCTTGACGCATCTCCTTGTCTTGCTCGGTCGAATCTAACACCAAACCTGGGGTGACACTCACTGAAGTAGGATTGGACGAGGACTTACCCTCAAATCCATAGTATTCGTAGTGCCCGACTTGACTCGTTCAACAGGGAGCACACCAACCTCAGAGGTGGTCTACTCGGTGTTGGAAGACCTCAGAAAGGTTCTCATACTAAATCTCCTTAGATATCTTCGGCAACAAAGACCAGTGAAGCAGAAATCGAGGGCTCTTAATACCACAGATAGAGAAATCCCAAAAGACCCCTGAGCTTCTCAGCTTGGCCCCACACCACATCAGCTCAGAGTTCATCCCAGATTACACGTCAGCATGAATGACGTGTCAGCAGTTTATCAACTCGACTTTTACTCACTTTGGCTCGTTAAATATCGAGCTGGGGGGTTACTGTTCAGATCATATCTATCCGACCCCGTCTAAGCCCAGTCACATTATTTCAGGCCAATCCCAACCTCCACTAGGTAACTGCTATTAACTATATCTCCCGAAGACCATGCCTAAAAATTAGGAGAAGATCACCACTCCTATGACTTTTTGATAACTTATTGACCAGATGATCAAATCAGTTGAAATATTATCACTCCATGACTAAGGGGATTTTCCCCACAAGTATACACACAACCTAAACACTTTAATCTATCTACTTCATGTACTGACTTAAGCATCAGAGTCTTTTTTGTAGTTTCACCCCGTCGTCTTCGCTGCTCCAACAGATAACTATCCAGTTCAAATTCAGATTGGAACAGATTCTATGGTAGTTTTCACAAGTGAATTTGTATTGCTAATTTTGAAACATGGTTTGAAATGGTTATTAAAATAGGATAAATAGCAAGGAAGAATCATTTAAAAGAATCATGCAATTAACAGGAAGAAGTTAAAGAAAGTATGTATAGAGATTGCTTACCTCCAAGTTTTCAGTCTTAAGGTTTTCTTTTTTTACTCTTTCTTATTTTTTCTCTTTCTGCTAGCACGAACTCCCTCTATTTTTGTTTTGTTTTATTTTGTTTTTTTAAAACTTTTTCTTGTGTTGTTAGACGTGCTACCGTCTCCTCTTATTTGGATATGTATTTGTAAGAGTGAAAATAGGGTTGTCATTACAATACAAATTACCACACTCTTTTTCTAAATTTTTTTTTATTTTCCCTAATTTTGTTATCTTTGTTAATAATTGAATTATTTGGTAATCAAGAAACAAGTCAACACAATAATTGTATAGATTACTTTCTGTTCTAGGCTAGCTCAATTTTTTTTCCCTTTTTCTCGTATTTATTTTTATTGAGCCTATTGATTAGGGATTATTTTTTTAATAATCTTTTAAAGATCTTCCTTTCTCTCTTTTCCCCTACTATTTACTTTCCATTTTTTTTTTGCCTTTTTTACAGCTTTGGGTCTTGGGTCAGGTGAAGTTGATTGTTTTAAACTAAAGTATTTTTCGTGTTAATTAATTTTTTTTCATCTGTTTTTTAAATTATTATTTTTTGACAAAGGCAAAATACGGTGTTTATAGTATTCACAAACGTTAGTTATCTCTTTTCTTTCTCAATATGTCTTTTAAGATGAGAACAATTTCATTTTTCAATGCTACTTAAATTATATATTCTTTGTTTACTATTCCATCTTTCCTTTGAAAGTTGATTGTTATTTTGTAAAATTATTTTTACGAAAATGTACATTACCTTATAATTAAAACGTAAATCTAACTAACTCTATTAAAAGAATCATAAATTTAACTATTTCATATTTTCAATTGCAATTGTATAATTTGTAAAATTTATTCCATTAGCAATAATTTTCACAATTCTCAAAATATTTCAAATATATGACATAATTTTGTCAACATCAACAATTAAATTTTAACATTCTCTTCATATATTCTTAACAATTTTTACTATAAAATAATTTTTCTTATACATTTAGCCTATATAAAGTAATAACTATACATCAACAAAAATAAATAGATTTTAATATAAATAATAGATATTAGATATAAAATAATCTTACCAACACACTGGCATAACTAGTTTATTTTATAAAGTAAACTATAGATGAGTCACACACGAGCAATATAAATGATTTTGTCCACACAAATCCCGTCCATATTCAAAATTGTAAGTTTCTAAACAAGGTTAAGTGTTGGGTTATTTTAAACAGTCGTACTAGCAGGCTTTACGTTGCTCAAACTATTTACAAGAAATTTCTAAGATTTTCTAACCAAGGGAAGACTTTTTTTTTTATTATTATTTTATGATAGTCTTACTAGCCTCTGTGTTGGTCAAACGGCCATATTAGTCTTTATATATATTGGTCTAACGGCCTTATTAGACTATGGTTATTTTATTGAATTATACAATTATCAATTTAGGCATTTGTTTTTATGTAAGAGTATAATTCTTTTTTGAAAAAAATGTGTAGAACAAAAGACTTATATGATGAAATAGAAAATTTA
The DNA here is from genome assembly GCA_023212625.1 of Styphnolobium japonicum. Taxonomy (NCBI): domain Eukaryota; kingdom Viridiplantae; phylum Streptophyta; class Magnoliopsida; order Fabales; family Fabaceae; genus Styphnolobium; species Styphnolobium japonicum. The sequence goes on from JALBWW010000014.1 coordinate 7,500,730, forward strand.
TAACTTTTAACATATTTTATTTTGATTTTAAATTTGATTTATGTGTAAATATTTTTATATTATTATTCAATAATGTATTACCAACTCTTTAGATAGAAATTTGTCTCGTATGTAATTGTTACAATAGTTTGAAGACACCTCTTTTTTTTCTTGGTTGGTTAGTGATGTGATGTTTCTTCTTATTACTACAATTAATTTTCAGTTTGTCTTATTATGGTGGGAATCACTGATAGGAATCAGAAAACAGCTAATAGTAAAGATACTCCAAGTCAAGTTCTATTTCATATGTCAATAAGCTCGCAGATTCCAATTTGAAAGCCATAGTTCCATTGATGAGTGAAACGATGGCATGCACAAAACCTGTCTTCTTCTCACATCATGCTATTATTCCTGTCCTCTTGGTTCTCGTATCAACTTCCTTTGCTGTCACAAACCTCAGTGCTAAAACTCTGCCATGAGAAAGAGAGAGTGGCCCTCCTCAACATCAAAAAAGATCTCAAGGATCCTTCCAATTGCCTCTCTTCATGGGCTGGGATGGAGTGCTGTGACTGGCCTGGTGTAGAGTGCAACAATCAAACTGGCCACGTTCTAAAGCTTCATCTCAGTTTGGGGAGTTTTTGCAACAATAGAACTACATTGGCGACCTTAGGAGGTCAGTTAAATCCTTCATTGATTGACTTGAAACACCTGAGTTACTTGGACCTTCGTTACAATGATTTCCAAGGAATCCATATCCCAAGTTTTATAGGTTCTCTTCCTCTGTTGCGTCATCTTGACTTATCTTATGCAAACTTTTCCAGAATGGTCCCTCCCTATCTTGGGAATTTATCAAATTTGCACTACCTTGGTCTCTCTAGCTCAATGTCCAATACTCTTTGGATCAGAGATTTGAGTTGACTTTCCAGTCTTACTTCTCTCCAATACCTTTATATGAATAATGTGTACATTAACAACACATCTGATGAGTGGTTTCGAGCTATAAATATGATCACATCTCTGCTAGAGTTACGATTATCTTCATGCAATCTTCAAATTTTGCCTCAATCTTTGCCACACATAAATTTTACATCACTTTCCGTCCTTGATCTTTCTCTTAATGACTTCAATTCTGGATTACCCCCATGGCTGTTTAATATCAGCACCCTCATAGAACTTAAAATTACTGATTCATCTCTCAAAGGTTCCATGCCTAATATTGGATGGGGTAATCTGTGCAAGTTGCAGAACTTGGATCTATCCTTCAATGGTAATTTCACTGGTGAAGTGTCAAAAATTATCAAGGGCTTGTCATCCTGCAGCAACCATAGCTTGGAGAGATTATATTTGAGTGGCAATAAACTAAAAGGAAATTTACCCCATTCTTTAGGAGATTTTAACCATTTGAAAATACTTGACCTATCTTACAATTCAATCTTGGGTCCAATTCCATTGTTGCTTGGAAATTTGTCAAATCTGGAAGATCTGAACCTAATGAATGACATGATGAATGGGACTATTCGGGAAAGTATTGGACAGTTGACTCAGTTGAGGAAGCTAGATCTTTTTGGTAATTCTTGGGAAGGTAGCTTCACCAACACTCACTTGCAGAATCTCACAAATTTATATCTTTTTTCTATATCATCTGCAAAGAACTTATTAGCTTTCAAAGTGACACATGACTTGATTCTTCCTTCTTATCTATCTAATGTGTTAATCCATGATTGTCGATCAAGTTGGCCCAACATTCCCTACCTGGCTCAAAACTCTGAAAGAAATTGATGTCCTATGGCTGCAAAATACGGGGATTTTAGAGACCATACCCAGCTGGTTTTGGAAAATGTCCTCCCAGATTTCGTTGGTAGATCTTTCTAATAATGGAATACGTGGTTACCTGCCTGAAAGATTAAACTTCAGATATAATGCTGTGGTTAACTTGTCTTTAAACCTGTTGGAGGGCTCACTCCCCCTTTGGTCTGGTGTGACTTATCTTGATTTAAGGCACAATTTACTTTCTGGACCAATACCCACCAATATTGGTGAAGAAATGTCGCAGTTGACTACACTATATCTCTCAAATAACCTTCTATCAGAAAGCATTCCTCCATCCATAAATAAACTTGAATTTTTGAGTGACATTGATATATCAAACAATTATTTGACAGGAGCAATCCCCATTGATTGGACGGGTATGCCAAGTTTAACCTTCATAGATCTATCTAACAATAGTCTCACAGGTGGAATGCCATCTTCAATGGAGACCCACAAATGAACCAAGACAAGTTGGAAAATGAAGATCAAGACAGGTCTGAAAGATTCTGGTTCTATGTAAGCATTGGACTTGGGTACATTGTTGGCTTCTGGGTTGTGTGTGGTAGCTTGGTGATAAAGAGGTCTTGGAGACATGCCTATTTTAAATTAATTGATGACATGAGAGATAAGCTTATAGTCATAACTGAAGTCAATTTGGCTCGAGCTAGAAGAAAGTTTGGGCTCGAAAGAAACTGAGATCACAGGTATGAAGTCACAGATCCTTGCCTATTCTTTTCATTGTGTGTGCTGTTATGGGAAAATTTTTAAATACTGTCTATCAGAATAATTGCCATGGCTTCAATGAGTTTTGATAGGAAAACATGTAAGTCGAACAAGTAGTATTTCTAGACTAGGTCTCCTATCTTTGTATACTAACATGAGGGGTACCAAATTGCGTTGGTCCGAGTAGAAGAGATTCGGTTACCTTAAGCATCTAATCTCAAGTTCAATCCTTATCGTGATGTGTATGGAGAAAACACAGTTGTGAGTAGTCTCTGCTTCATGAACCTGACTGTACCCTGTAAGATTAGTCTCTCGCATTCCTGGTGAAGGACTACCTAATTTACACCAAAAAAACATGAGAGGTTTATATTAAAGAGAGAAAAATACAAAAATAAAATTAATGAATTTTACACAAATATTGGTAAGTTCTACCATGATATTCTCATTTTATTTGTGTCTTTCTCCCTCTACCACGATCTTCTCATATTAGTGAGTAACATGAAAGAATTATGATATGTGTAGAACAAGGTTTGGTTCTTTTTTTTTCTTCTGTTAATCAAACCTTAGAACCACTAGAGATGGTAGGTTATATCAATTACCAATATTTATCCACCATTAGTTTTTTTTTTTTTTGGAAATGCCCATTTATCCTTTCCAATTTTATACTATTATTATTTTATAAATTATTAAAAATAATTTTTATGTATAATATCAAGCAAAATTGCTGTTAACATTTTTTGATTATTGAATCGTTATTGTTATCCAATAGCCATATAATATTTACTATTATTATTATTAACTCACAAAAATTACTTACTATTATTTCTCGAAGCGATTTTAGAGTCTAGATGAAAAAGAAAATACTAAGAAAACATTTAGCGAGCAGCATTTGACTTTGGGCATTAAGATGTCTAGTTATTTTGAATGTTTGAACAAGGTACTCATGTTTTGGTACATTAGTATATAACATGACTATAGACATCTTAGACGTGCACCATTCAACTAAGACGCCAATTGTGTGTGGACATTTGCTTTCCTTTCCATCTAAATTTTATATGTTGAATATGAAGTTTGACAATGTTTTATAAATGAGTTTAATTTTGATCCATTTTCAGTGTAAAATTTTTTTTATATTGTCATTCAGTCATGTATTGCCAAATCATTAAAAGTGTTTGACTATCACAACAACTACCTCAAAAATCTAATATTTTTAATGATATGTCAGTACATGATCAAATGACAGTATAAAGAAATTTTACACTGACAATAAATTAAAATTAAATCCTTTATAAATTATCAATCTTACCCATAATTAATTTCCTTTCTTTATTTAATAATTATCCTATCATTAATTTATAAATTTATAAAGATTATATATATATATATATATATAATATCAAGAAAGTTACTATTAATAATTTTTCATTTATTGATATGTTATTATTATCAAATAACCATACATGGTTTATTATTATTATTATTAAAAATTCAAAAAATTGAGTATAATACATAGATATAAATGGTAAGAATCACGAATTCATGTCAAAGGAAAATAAAAATGAGGTTTTGGATCCATTCTTTTCAAGTTTTTGAACCAAATCCAAGTCTTTAAGCCAACCTGATGCCAAAGTAAAAAAGTTTGTGTAAATTGCTGTGTTATGTGTTTTGAACTTGAGAAATGGCTTGGGAGAGTGAAATTAAGTTATTTTGGCAAGCCTGTTTTAAAAGAAATTTAAGACTTAATTAGACCAGTCCAAAGTGAACTGATTCAGCTTGAACCAGTCCCTTTACAAGCTCACACTCTAGTTCAGCTTCAAACATGCCTCGAAAATTGATGATATATTGTGTTCAGAAAATCATTTCCCTTGTGATTTGGTATTTAATTTGCTTTATATGCTTTTGACTCACAAAATCATAAAAAATTGCCCTAAGTTTTGGATATGTTGTACTTGGAAACGTGATGAACATGGTTATAAAATTTGGAGCTCATTAGATATGAAAAGAAAACAAGTTTTGTTGATTGCCTGAAGAAGGTTATTGTACCTTATTTTGAAGACTACCATTTTATGCTAGTATATTGTACATGGGAATGATTTGGAATCGTCACATACACGAGGTAGGACCCTTGGTATATAAAGATATTACATATGCTTCATGATCAAAGCATGCATGTTTCATGGCATCCCTATTATATGATTCTAGATATACATGTCAAGAGCATGATGTTAAGTGATATGTATGTGAGACCCACTTGATAAGAAGTAGTTGGGCTTAGTCAAGAAATGCTTGGGATCAAATGATAGTCTTCCCTAGCTAGTTGTGCCTTAACATTCCATAAATGTGATTTACTTTTATGAAATGGATTTGTTTTAATGTTTGCTTATTTACGCAAAGGATTTAATTTCTATCCACTGTCAGTGTAAAAAAATTTTACACTGTCATCCAATCATGTGTTGCCAAATCATTAAAATAGTTAGACTTTCTAAGTAGTTGTTGTGATAGTCAACTCTTTTATTGATTTGGCAACACATGATTGGATGACAGTGTAAAGAAACTTTACACTGACAGTGGATAGAAATTAAACTTTTACGTAAATTGTTACCCATTTTCATTTACTTTTAATATTGCAGTAAATAAGTTAATTGTACGTCATGCTTTTTTTTTAGCTTGTCGATGCCTATTTTACTTATTGGTTGGGTTTGTGAATTCACTTTGTTTCATTCCTCACTTTTCAGATCTCGCTCAAACCACATCTATTCCACCTGCTTAGTGGGCTTGCAAACTTTTTTAGGAGGCAAGCTAACTTGGGGAGTATGCTTGAAGACAATATATTGGTCACTTACAGCCTTACGGTATAAGTCCATTGTATGTCATGGTTTAGTCTTTATTTTTGTTTATGCATTGTACTGTGTGTCTATGCTTATGACTACAATTGGAGGAGCTAATCTCCTTTTGGTTAATTTCTGTTTTCTATACTTGCATTTGAGGTCCCTGCAGCGAACTATGTTGTAAAATTTGATGAGTCTCCTATTTTAGGAAAGAGTACTATACATACTAATATATATATATATATATATATATATATATATAATATGTTTGTATATCGCATGTTGATATTATGTTTTCCGACTTGTGGTGTTTAGATTTCTGATTTTAAATGCATTACGTGTTGGTTTACATGAAAGGCTTCGGAGGGTGGAATCCCCTATCCCTGGCCGGTCATAGTCCGATTTGGAAGATGTAGCTTAAATGTAATTATTTATTGTTTATATATACAAAAGGATTTCATTTTAATTCATTGTAGTGTAAAGTTTATTCACACTATCATTCAATTATGTATTGACACACATTAAAAGAGTTCAATTTTTTAAATAATTGTTGTAATAGTCAAACTCTTTTAATAATTTAGCAATACATGATTAGATAAAAGTGTAAAAAAATTTTACACTGACACTAACTAAAAATTAAACCCTATACAAAATTAGAAAAGAACATTTCTGGAAATTCGAAGTTAATTGTCTAAGAATGCCAAGTGTAACCAAATAATGATATCATACATGTCTAGACATCTAGGATGTCATACCTATAAACAACCCAAATGTCAGCACCTCAAATAATGTCTCAATAATATTACAGCAACAAAACCGAGAACAATCAAGCAAAGAATCATGGGATTTGATATTGAACTGTTGGAAGCAAATCTCAGTAAATGTATATAGCCTTGATACATGGAGTCAAACCGAATCACTTACCATTAAATACTTTGCCGATTTGATTCCCTTTCCAAAACCAATTTTTGTACCGTTGGAGCCATGTGCAATAGTTTTTGTACCATATAAGATTAGTGACTAAATAAGAAAAGCTGAATACTATATTTTTCATTATGGTGTCAGAGCTTTCTTCTTCAAATGCATTGTCCTTTGAAGAACCCAAACTCTCTAGTCAGTCATTCCATCAGTGTTCCAGCCCAATCAAATTATCTACTTCAAATTTCTTTCTTTGGAAATCCCAGATTCTACCATTGATTCGAAGCTTTGAACATCATATCACTAACACTCCAAGACCAGCTAAAGAAGTCACCGATTCAGCTGGAACCAAAACAAAAAATTCAAATGCAACACAATGGTTATTGAATGATGGATTGCTTACCTCATGGCTTCTTGGAAACATGAAAACAAATATAAGGAATTTCAAATTACGATTTTATCAAAACCTCCATATCCTTCTTTTAATCAATTTATTATGTCCTTGCAAAACTTTGAACAGGTTTACCTTGCTGACGAAAAGTCTTCCATCGATCACAACCAAGCCTTTTTTGGCCATAGAGGGCAAGGAAGAAACATACGTGGTGGCAGAGGAAATTGCAGAGGACATGACTCAAACACCTTTATACAAAACTGTCCAAATGACAACAATCAAGCCTCCAACTCCACAACACCATCGAAGTTTAAAATAATTGCAAAGGACCACCAAGACAGCAAAACAAGGAAGTCTGTCAAATTTGTGGAAGAACAAATCATATTGCCAGAAGGTGCTACTACAGGTATGAATATAATACTGAAAATGAAAATATCCAAGAAGCATTGGCAGTTATGTTACACGCGTACGGATACGAAGATCCGATATGATATGTTATAAGGTTTTAAATTGCGGTCACGGTTGCGGTTGCGGTCGCGTTACGATTTTTGCTATTGCAGGTGCTGCGATGGGGATTGCGGTTGTTGCGGCGTGAATTTTTCATAACTTGACACAAATTAGTTTAAAATTATATGTGCTATTGTACTATGTATAACAACTAATAATTTATATTTATTTCTTCAATAAGAGATATCTAAAAGTAATAAATTAATTAACTAATAATCTAATATTAAAACATAAATAAATAAATAGTTACTCAATACTTATATATTCAACAAAGTTCATATATCAATAATAATAAATTAAAAGGTATTCATATATTTAATAAAGTTCATATATGGTCCCGAGGTAGAATGACGTGCAGGATCAAAACCTCCACTTTCACTTTGGTTATCATTATGTCTTGCTCCACCAAATACATAATCCAAAAATCCTGAGTTCCTTGATGGTTCTATTTGTTACTGGTCATAGGAAACATTTAATGATATATTGCTCTTGGTAATTTTCCTATCTCTCTCAAGTTCCAACTCTAATTTTTCAAGAACCTCAAATTAATTTCTAAAACTTATTAATTTTAAGAAATTAATTAACAATTAATTTTAATTTAATTCCTAAAACCTTCTAAGTTTTTCCTCTAAAAATTTATACTATAAATTTTCTTTTTTCTCCCTCAAGTTCTATTTCTAATTTTTCAAGAACCTCAAGCTAATTTTTAAAGCTTATTAGTTTTAAAAATTCAATTAACAATTAATTTTAATTAAATTCCTAAATCTTTTTAAGTGTTTCTTCCAAAAATTTATAGCACAAAATTTTCTTATCTCCTTCAAGTTCTAATTATATTTTTTAAGAACCTCAAGTTAATTTCTAAAACTTGTTAGTTTCAAGAAATCAATTAACAATTAATTTTAAGTAAATTCCTAATTTTTTTAAAGTTATTTTTCAAAAATTTATACAATAAATTTTTCTTATCTTTTACAAGTTTCAATTCTAACTTTTCAAGAACTTCAAACTAATTTCTAAAACTTGATAATTTTAAAAAGCTAATTAAAAATTAATTCTAATGTAATTCCAAAACCATTTTAATTTTTTTTTTCTCATTTCTCAAAATTTTATACAACAAAATTTTTCTCTATACCAAATTTAAATTCCAAATTTTAAATCATCCCTCAATTTTTTTTCTTTCCCCCTCTTCCAAAATTTCCCCCACCTATTTTTTTCCCTCCCCCTCTTTCTTCTCCTACGTCCCAATCTTTCATTCTCCATAACCATCTCAATCTCACTTTTCTTTCCCCCTCTGACTTTTCTTTCCCCCTCTGACTTTTCTTCCTCCCCCTCCCCCTACACATCCCACCAACCCCATCCCCCTTCCCTCATCATTTCCCTCCCACACCTCTCCCATGTCCTTCCCCTCCCCCCTCCCCCCTTCACCATTTCACCCCCTCCAAAAAAAAACTCATTCATTCCCTCACCTGTCACTTTTCTCTCCCCCTTACAATTTTACCTTCCCCCTCTCATCCAACCGAGACTTGCTTCGCCCCAAGAAAAAAATTCCTTGCAGTCTTGCCTTTTCCTCCCTCCCCTTTACTCCCCCTTTCCTGAAATATAAAACATGCAATCTTCTCTTCTCCTCACCAAAAAAAACGACCTCCACCAGTCACCACACGGTCCACATCCACACCCACTTACACTTTGTTTTTTTTTTTTTTTTCATTTTTCATAGATATAAAATTTCACCCAGACACACAAATATCCAAAATCAAAATGAGGGGTTTAATTCAACTTATCTGATGCAACCGTGAAGCTTGAGGAGTAGATCCGGTAGGGATGTAGTTTAGTGCTAAAGCTGCGATGCTCCAAACAGAGAGAAAGATGTCTAAAAGAGGTTAGGGTTATTTTTTTGTCAATTTCTTCGGAAACAATTTGCTTTTATATATAAAAAAAGTAAAATGAACGCCGTTACGGCAAAAACGGGTTTTATCACGTCTGTTGCGGACGTTACACCGTTCTGTTGCGGGCTTTTATAGTGATTTTGAGTCACACCGCAATATCGGTTTGATGCGGTTGCGGCGGTCTCCGCAACCGTTTTGTTGCGGCCGCATCACCTGTATCAGAACGATATTTGAAACCTTGGTTATAATACGTAAATATGTCAGTTTTATAAAAAAATTAAAATACGGGGTATGACAATGTATATGAAATAAAATAAATTTATATTAACCACCACCAATTTTCTGTTTTTGTAGTGGTTGTGTTAACTGCCTCCAAATGAAAGTGTTGGGCAGCGGTTTGGTTATATTTTGGGGCGGTTGAACCGTTGTAAAGCAAAAATGAGGGCTTTTATTTTGTTTGCTCCCCCATAATTCATTTCGTGCCTTACCAGAGATTCTTCGTTCCCTAGTAGACCCATTCCTCCAGTAAGTAAACTCTAAAGTTTTACATGAATCTCAATACATATTTGCAATGGCTACTCCATAATGTGTTGTTAATTTAATTAATTCATATAAGGAATTTAGAATTGAGACAAGGAGAAGGTTAAGGAGTTGTACACGGTCACAATCTGAGATAGATAAAGTGGTACATAAAGAATTCACTAGTTGATTTCACAAACGAGTAAGTGGAAGTAATATTTCATTTTTTCAAGAATTTTAATCAATTATGTAGCTAATATAATATACTCTTGATGTTAGATTATGAATGATGTCAATGGTGCTTATTCAGTAGAAATTAGATTTCTTGCATGTGGGCCACTTGACCAAGCCAAATGGTTTAATGCATACAATGTTAATGGATTCAAATTCCGAACTCTAGCACGAGATCATGGTTTGAAAACTCAAAATAGTTGTATTTGGTACATTTGATACAAGAAGTTATGCAAGCAATCGTGACAATAATACAAGGGTTGGAGGTGTTCCATATTATGAAAATTTGGTGGATATCATTGAGTTGAACTATTATGGTTGATTCATGGTTACTTTGTTCAAATGTCAATAGGCCTATACCATTACTGATAGAGGCATCAGAAAAGATGAGTTGGGCTTTACTACCATTTTTTTTTCTCAGTTGATACATGTTGGTGATCGAGAAGATCATGAGCCATATGTATTGGCATCAAAGGCCCAACTCGTATATTATGTAGATGATGAAATGGATAAAGAATGGAGTGTTGTTGTCCACCTGAAACCAAAAGACTTGTATGATATGAGTGAAGATTCAATTTATGATAATGTTCCTTACCAACAACAAGACTTGAATAGGTGGTTTCAAGAAGGCAATGGAGACTTATGATTGACAAGGGATGATATAGAAGATAAACCTTCAATTGATGCTAATGTTGATAACATTAATGAGAATTAAGATTTTGTTTAGTTTTTATTGGTCATAGTATATACTCTGTCTATATTAACAGAACAAAAGGATGGGCACCTTTTTTTTTTTATTGATTTCTCTCTTTCTTATTTGATTCCATCTTCTCTTTCCATTGACTTGCATGAGTAGAGGTTAGGAAGTTGTTTTATAGTATGGAATTTTATTTTGGGTACTGTTATGCGCCTATAATTTAGCAAATGAGTGCTTTATTTATTTTGCATTTTGATATGATGTAAGTTATACCTCGAAAGTTTGCTTATCTATTATTTTAACTAGTGAAAAGATTTACTCCTCAGCAATTCTTTTATTTTTGTTGCTGGCCTATATGTACTGGAAGTCCTAAGTGTTGCCAAAGACGCTTTAAGAAATTAAAATTGGGACAAAAGTAGTTCAAAGAATTAAATCCCTCAAAGTTTTGAAGATAACAAAAGTATTAAATTGAAATGAACAAGTAATATTTCTATATAACCAGTTAGTACCATGAAAAATGTTCATCTAATATTATTTAACTCTCATATTCTATGTTGATTATATCCTGATTAGGAAGCACAAGTATAAAAGTATGATATTTTAAACATGCGTCCAATTGACTTTATTAACAACTGAAAAGAAATTTTAGTGTGTCCAATACACTTTGAATTGCTTTATATTATATTGGTGCGTCCAAAGTTTTCTTTGAAGCTCAGATTCAAACAATCATCCAAAGCCTTGAATTAAATACAAGAACTGTTCATTATTAAATGCTAAAGAGACCTCTGATAAAGTACGCGGCAAATAGAAGTCAAAGTCTGCTAATGCTGACACACCTAACATCTGTACAAGTTCGGCAACTAAGATATCTCTGTTCACTCAAAAGATTCAGTACAAGACTTTAATGATTTTAGCAACAATGATAACCAAGCTCACTTCTTAAGAGAAGATAAACATGTTATTAATGTTACGCATTTAATGCAGCTCAAACAGGAACATTTATTACCGTTGGATGAATAGCTAGTGAAGACAAGATCAAAACCCTAAAGCATATAAATACAAGGTGTCGTCAAAGATGAAAGTAAAGACAAGAAATTCAAGCATATTCTAGCTTTTGAGAATTCATTCTTACACTTTCATATTCTTTGTATAAAGATATTCTAGATACACTAAGCTTCATAGTTCTTACTCTCACATATCGTGAGTTATTTGTTAAATGTTTTCAAACACAACTATTTTTACTCTGTGTTTACCTGAAGAGGTGGAAGAATACTTGTTTATCTGAAGAGGTGAAAAAAATACTTGTTTACTTGAAGAGGTGGAGAATAATTGTAATCTTGAAAAGGTTAATGGAAATATCATTCTCATTGAAGGGACTGGACGTAACTCTTGGATTATAAGAGTGAACCAGTATAACTTGATTGTGTGATTCTCTCTTTCCTTCATCTTGCTTTAATTTTTCCTGTGCTAACAATTGGGAATTGCTATTGTTGTTTCTTACACTTCATTACCGTTGGTTTTAAAGAATTTTCTTTGCGTCCAAAGATTTTACTTAAACAAGTTCTCTGCGTCCAAAGCTATTTTCAAATGGTTTTTTGCGTCCAACGTTTTTATGAAGTTGATTTTACAACAAGTTTTTCAAGTATTAATAACACAATTCAACTCCCTTCTTGTGTTACATTCTTTCATTTCAATTGGTATCAGAGCTCAGCCTCTTGGGTTGAGCATCTAACGTGTAGAGGGAAAACGATTCAGAAAAGTTACAATGGAAAATGAATGACAAGCAGTGAACAAACCATGTCCCTTCAATGGCAGTGATTATGATTACTAGAAGAAGAGGATGATAACATTCATCAATGCACAAAATGTGGACATATGGTATGTAGTTCAAAATGGGCATCAAACACCCACAAATGTTGAAGGTGCAGAAGTGCCCAAAGCTCAATGGAAGGATGTACAACGGACAAATCATCAACTGAACTCAAAAGCAAAACATTGCCTAATGCGTGCTCTCTACTGAGTGCAAAGTTTTGAAAAGAAAAATCATAAAACTTTCAAAAGAATTTGTTGGTAGCACTAAAAAAATGAACATGATCTTAAAATATTCTAGAAATCCTTATGATAAGTCTGGACTAGGATATGAACCAAAAGATCAAAATCTTCTTGAAAAATCATCTGCCTTTAGCATTTCTAAATCATCTTGCAGTTTCTGTAGAAAAACTGGATATGTTACTTCCATATGCATGATTAAAAGAAAAATGGGGTATGATAAAACCTCAAAAACTAACATGAAAGGACACAAGACCATTTGGGTACCTAAAAACATGATCATTCCTCTTGTAGATGTGCTTAGCATTAGGAAAACAATCCCAATCATGGTACCCAGACAGTGAATGCTTACGAAACATGACAGGAAAAAGGTCTATCCTCAAAGAATTAAGATCTAAATCTGGTGGATTAGTCACCTTTGGAGGAAATCAAAGAGGTAAAATAGTTGGAATTGGTAAGATTGGTAAGCACATTTTCCCCTCTATTGATAATGTATTACTAGTTGAAGGATTAAAACACAATCTACTAAGCACAAATCAATTGTGTGATAGTGGATCTAATGTTTTCTTCAACAAAGGAGAATGTATAGTTAAGAAACTTGATGTGTCCATTCTTTTTTCAGCTAAGAGGCAAAATAATTTATACAAAATTGATTTGAGAGACCTCTCAAACCAAAATGTATCTTGTTTAGTGTCCATTAAAGGAGAACATTGGATATGACACAAGAAAATTGGTCATGCAAGCTTGAGTATAATCTCAAAGCTCAATACGCATCACCACGTAAGAGGACTACCAAATCTTGTATACAAATCTGATGTTCTCTGTTTGCATGTCAAAAAGGGAAACAAGTTAAGAATTCTTTTGAATCCAAAAATTGTTTCCACTTCAAGATCACTTGAATTGTTACATCTTGATTTATTTGGACCAACTAGAACAGCCTCACTAAGTGGAAAAAGATATGGACTAGTCATAGTTGATGACTATACTGGATAGACATAGGTTATGTTCTTAACTCATAAGGATGAGTCTTTTAAAGTATTTTCTATATTTTGTAAACGTGTTCAAAATGAAAAAGGCACTAGTATTAACTCGATCCGAAGTGATCATGGTGGAGAATTTGAGAATGAGAGCTTCCAACGGTTCTGTGAAGAAGGTGGTATTCTTCACAACTTTTTTGCCCCTAGAACACTACAACAAAATGGTGTGGTAGAAAGGAAAAATTGGTCGCTACAGGAAATGGCTAGGACCATGCTCAATGATAATTCTACACCTAGATACTCTGGGCCAAAGCTGCTAATACTGCCTGTTATATTTAAAACAGAATATATATATAAGACCAATTTTGAAAAAGACTCCCTATGAATTGTGGAAAGGACGAAAACCCAACATATCATATTTACTTCCTTTTGGTTGTCAATGCTTTATTTTAAATACTAAAGATTATCTTGGTAAATTTGACTCAAAAGTAGATAATGGTATATTATTGGGATATTTTGAAACTTCTAAGGTTTACAGAGTTTATAACTGTCGTACCTTAACTATGGAAGAATCCATACATATCAAATATAATGATAGGAAGTCTGATAAAGATTTATCAGAGCTAGATGAGTCTTTTGCAGATTTGGACTTAAACTACAAAGACAAGAGATCATCATCAATGGATCAAGGAGCATTGGACGATGGAGAAAAGAAGGAAACAACCTCAGCTGAGAATGTTCAACGAAATTGGTAATTCAAAACCTATTATCCAGAGGATCAAATCATTGGCAATCCTACTGATAAAGTAAGAACAAGGTCAGCATTCAAAGAATATTCTGACATGGCATTCATTTCAAAATTGGAACCAAAGACAATTGATGAAGCTATATTGGACGAAGGCTGGATACTGGCTATGCAAGAAAAGCTAAATCAATTCAAAAGAAATGATGTTTGGATGTTGGGTCCTCTACCTAAAGACAAATCTATTATCTAGACAAAATGTGTTTTCAGAAACAAACTTGACGAAGATGTTAAGGTTGTGAGAAACAAGGCAAGGTTAGTTGCCCAAAGGTACTAACAATAAGAAGATATTGATTTCATTGAAACCTTTGCTCTAGTAACTAAATTAGAAGTCATTTGCATTTTACTTTCATTTGCTTCTCATTATAATATGAGACTTTATCAAATGGACGTAAAAAGTGTCTTTCTAAATGGTATAATAAATGAAAAAGTGTATATTGAGCAACCCCCCAGGTTTGAGGACCAAACCTCTCCTAAGTATGTTTTCAAATTGAAAAAGTCTTTGTATGGGTTAAAACAAGCTCCTTGTGCTTGGTACGAAAGACTAAGTTCATTTATCATGAAAAACAATTTTTCTAGAGAAAAAGTTGGTACAATACTTTTTCGTAGAAACGTAGACTCACATTTTATAATAGTACAAATTTATGTGGACGATATTATCTTTGGAGCTACTAATGAATCTCTTTGTAAAGATTTTTCTGAGTTAATGCAGAAAGAGTTCGAAATGAGCATGATGAGAGAATTGAAGTTCTTTTTGGGTTTGCAAGTAAAGCAAACAGTGGATGGAACTTTCATTCATCAAACTGAATACACAAAAGAACTCTTGAAGAAATTCAAATTGGACGATTACAAACCTATGAGCACACCTATGCATCAATATCAACATTGAAATTGGACGATAAAAATAAGAAAGTAAATCAAAAGGTATAAGAGGTATGATTGGATCTCTTCTATATCTCAATGCGTCTAGACATGATATTATGTTCAGTGTATGTCTTCGTGCTCGTTTCCAATCTAATCCAAGAGAATCTCATCTAATAGCAGTTAAAAGAATATTTAGATATTTGCAAGGTACTACTAATCTGGGATTGTTGTTTAAGAATTCTCATGAGTATAGATTAGTTGTATGTTGTGATACGGACTATGTTAGAGATAGAATCAAAAGAAAAAACATCAGTGGAGAATGCCATTTCATTGGAGCCAACTTGGTCTCTTGGTCCAGCAAAAGACAAAGTACCATTGCTTTATCAACTGCTGAAGCTGAGTACATTTCAGCATCAAGTTGTTGTTCTCAATTACTTCGGATCAAACATCAACTAGTAGACTACAACATCTTTGAAAGTAAGATTCCTGTACTCTGTGATAATACTGTTGCAATAAATTTGTCTAAAGATCCAATATTGCATTCTAGAGCAAAGCATATAGAAATCAAGCATCATTTTATTAGAGATTATATTCAAAAAGGTGTGTTTGATATTTAATATGTTGACACAGATCATCAATGGGCTGACATTTTCACAAAACCACTTGCTAAGGATAGATTTACTTTTATCAGAAAGCATGCGTATGCATTTTGTGAAAGATTGACTATTGTGCATCCATTATTTATCTGCGTCAAATATGCTTGGTATACTGTGTATGTTTTACGTCCAATATTTGTTGACTCCATCTGTTGACTGTTATCATTCATATTTATTATGGAATATTGTTGAAACTTAATCATTATTCCCACGCTGAGTCAATTTATGAAAGGTCACAGAAGTTACTTTTTACTGCGGATGTGACAGTTACTTTAAATGCACTTATTATGGTGACAGTTGAAATTTTTGAACTTCTTTTAAATTTGTAAAATGTTTGATATTTCCTCTTAAAAAAACCTTTACCTTTCAAAACTTTGTTTTTACAAATCTCTATAAATATCTCATTTCATTTCAAGATCATATTTTTATGCTACCTAAAATTTTCAAAGAATACTTGTTTACCTGAAGAGGTGGAAGGTGGAAGAATACTTGTTTACCTGAAGAGGTGGAAAAATACTTGTTTACCTAAAGAGGTGGAGAATACTTGTAATCTTGAAAAGGTTAGTGGAAATATCATTCTCATCGAAGGGAATGGACGTAGCTCTTGGATTATAAGAGTGAATCAATATAAATTGACTGTGTGATTCTCTCTTTCCTTCATCGTGCTTTAATATTTCCTATGCTAACAATTGAGGATTGCTATTGTTGTTTCTAACACTTGATTACCGTTGATTTTAAAGAACTTTCTTCACGTCCAAAGATTTTACTTAAACAAGTTCTCTGCATCCAAAGCTATTTTCAAAATGTTTTTGCGTCCAACATTTATTTGCGAAGCTGTTTTTACAAAAAGTTTTCCAAGTAGTAATAACACAATTCATCCCCCTTCTTGTGTTATATTCTTTCATTTCACTAGGTTCTTCCTTGTTCTCTAATATATATGTATTCTCTACTATAGATAAACTACTTAAAGCACATTTATATCCGTCAAAAGAAAAAAAAAAGCACATTTGTTTGGTTTGTTTGTATCAATTATAATCATTATTTTATAGCATGTTAATCGTTGACTTGGTTACAAAGTTGAAGAGATGCTTAGGATAAAACGTTTCAAGGTTACATCATCAGTTACTGAGGATTCCAATGCTACTCGAGACAATGATTGTTCTTTGCCAACTAATCTTAGTGGGTCACATTTTATGCCATTTAGTCACAGTAGTGGGGCAACTCGTTCATCAAGGCAGGACATTCATTAGAGCAATATATTTTGATCTAGATGATCCTCTTGCTGCTACTGCATTCAATCAACTGGTAACTAGTGATCGCAGGAATAATAGTTATTAGAATATGAAAGTAATTGGTAAGAATAACAATTGCTGTAGCTTTAGTTGTTTTTAACAATGATGATCTATCTTTTAAAATAGATTGTGCAAAACATAATGTTACTAACATCCCAAATTTTCTTTTAGATGATCAAGATGTCACTAAAGAAACACATTTGAGGGTGAAGGATGTTTGGTCATTGCCTGATGGTAAAAAAGTGATTATCACTTGCAATGAGGAAGGGATTGATGACAGAGGTGGCCTTTTAGGTGGTTTCTTAGGAGACTTGGGATTTAATTTTGCGCCTGATGTTCCAAAATCTTATAAGGAACAAATGTATAATGATATTATAGAGGTATATATAAATTGCAACGTATGTATGCTTTTAATGCTTATTGTTCATGACTTGGCAACTAATGATTCTTTCATATACAGAAAAAATCTGAAGGATAGTCGTGCGAAGGGGTACATAATAAAAAAATATTGGAAAAAAGTGGAAGGATAATAGATGCAAGTTATTTCATGAGTTCCATGATCCTACACAATCTAGAGAGGCCAACGTTGCAAACCACCCTCTAAATGTTAATCGTGATCAGTGGGCTTCCTTTATTGACTATCGTTTGGAAGCGAGTACACAAGTAACATCAAAAGTAACATTGCTATTTCTTCATTTTTAGGCATAATTGATAACTATGCTGTTATTAATGAATTCAGTGGAAAAATGCAAAAAAAAAAAATGCTGAAAATCAGAAGAAGCAAACTATTCCACACATTGGAGGATCCAAAAGCTTATCTAGAAGAAAGGCAGAAGAGGTGATTAATTTTATACAACTATATTTTTAGTAGATTGAACTTATGTGTTACTTTGTTTTTAATTATGTGATTTTGGTGACAATAATATAGGAAAGGAAACGTGGGAGCCGCATTGGTCGGGGAGAGATTTGGAATATAACACAAACAAAATGACGACTCTTATGTCAATGACGAGGCTAAGGCTATAGGCGTAAGTAATTTTAGAATTAATCTTGATGTTTCACTAAATATATTTACTATATGTATAAATTCTAACCTAAGTGCTTGATGTTTTGTATGTATGTAGGAGAAACTTATGGAGATTGAGCAGCAAGCTCGTTCCTCACAGTTTCTTTTCCAAGAAGATTCACTAGCTCAAGTGTTTGGGAAAGAGCACTCAGGCCGAGTTTGAGGTTTAGGCTTTGGACCATCTCCATCTTATATATTTGGCCAAACTGCCTATTAGTCTAGTGGAATTTCATTATCCTCAGTTGCTGGCTGTTCTTGGGATCCTCAAGTGCATGATTGAAGTCACAATTGGATACAGAGACATTGAAGAGACATAACTTGAAATCTAAATTGGAAACTACGAAAGTGAAATTGCGATCATTTGAAGGAGTTTTAACATTTCTAGTTCAACATTTCCAAGGAGTTGTGCCTGCTGACATTGTAGCTGTAGTTAATTAAGTGGTATGTAGTTTAATTTTCAAATTAAAATTAAAATTTCATCTATTGATATTGTTTTCAATACTTACTTGTGTCATTGGACAATATAATTTTTTTATTTATATCTTAATGTATATTAATTCTTTCATTTTAGGCTGAAGCAAGTGTGCCAATCTCACCAGGTGCAAGACCTTTCTTCCTTGGCCAATCATGATGTCCATAAACAACAGAACCCTCATCCAAGAGAGAAGTGAGCGAAGTATGAATGGCGTTGATTATGCATGTAGTGGTTTATTTTAATTCTCACATCAAGTACTTTTGTACTGATAAATTGTACCGATTTTATTTCATTGTATTAATTTTGTGCTTACTGAATGATTACTTAAGGTCTTTGGCCAAGATTTTGATTATAATTTATATGACAATTGTGCTTACTGTTTGCTTGCAAGTTCAAATTTAGTTTAATGAATTTTACATAAATATATTAACTGATTGGAAACAGGTTCAAAATAGTGTAAAATGAACTTTTGCTGGTTGTTTGCCCATAGGTATATATGTAATTTAAAAGTAATCATGTAAATTAAAAATATGTTAGCGGCAATTTGTACTTGCCACAAAAATAATGAAAAAAAAGGTTCTGAAAATCAAACCGGTCATTGAATCGGTCATTGAACTGATTTAAGGTTTAATGATTCAACCGTGATCGAATAGGTATATAATATACTAATTAAACAAATAAAAAATTATAAAAAATGACACAAATGATAAAAAATAGTTTACACCTTATTTTTTGAGAGTTCAAAGCATTCAGTAATAATATTATAACCTATTTTTGTTTAAAAAAAATTTTAATTTCAATTCAAAGAGATATACAATCAATTATACATTCCGTTTTCAAGCTTCTGTATAATCTAAGTTTAAGTTTTTCATATAAAATTCTTTTTAGATTCGCTTACATTCAGTTTTTAAATCAAAATGATATCATTTGAATTAGCAAGAATTTTTTTTAAAAAAAAAGACCAGTTGAACTTAATTTAAGACTAGAACGATGGGGTGACCGGCCAGTCCGGGTTTTCTTATCATTGGAATAAAGACATTATTTTATCCTTGTATAAATATTAGCGGCGGTTCCAATTGGCTGTGAAATT
This sequence comes from Styphnolobium japonicum, assembly GCA_023212625.1. NCBI lineage: Eukaryota > Viridiplantae > Streptophyta > Magnoliopsida > Fabales > Fabaceae > Styphnolobium > Styphnolobium japonicum. The sequence continues at coordinate 7,520,486 of JALBWW010000014.1, forward strand.
AATTTTTAATTCTGCTTTTAATAATAGCGACGGTAACACCGCCGCAGAAATTGTATTTTTTTATTTTCCAATAATAATAGCAGCTGCGAAAATCAAATTTTTTTTATTCTCCTTTAATAATAGCGGCGGTTTTGGCCACCGCCACTAAAAATTATACCTTTTTATTCTTGCTAATAATCACAGCGGTTCAAACCGCCACTAAATTAAACCATGATAAACATTATACTTGGTGGCAGTTGTTCCAACAGTTGCCGTAAACCGCTGCTAAATAATTTTGTGACGCTAGTTTGGCATCCGTCGCTAAACGTGATCTGCGATGCTTAAAACCACCGCGAAACCTAATTTTCAACCTCCACAAAATAAGACAATTTTAATTATTTTCATAGTTATGAGTATTTTAAAAAGAAACAATAGTTTTTTTTAAATAATAATTAAATCCTAATTTTTTTTCTTTTTAAAATTCATATTACTCTCAAAATAAGACTATTTTAATTGAATATGTATATAAATAATTATGTATATAATTATAATTATAATTATTATGTCATCCGATTCGACTGATTAAACCAATTGAACCATGACCCAGAGGTCTAGTCGATATGATTCTTAAAACATTAGTTGCAAATTGGTTGATAAAAAATGCTTTATGTAGTAGTTGTCAACTTGGAAAGCATTATAAACTTTCCTTTAACAAATCTAATTCAATTTCAAGATTTCCATTGGGAAAAATTAAGTGATTTATGGGCCCTAACTCCTACGCTCTCCCCTCAATAATTTCAATACTATGTAATTTTTATCCATGATTTTATCCGTTACAAATGGTTGTATGCTTTGAAAAATAAATATGAATTTTATACATGTTTTCTTAAATTTCAAGCTTTTGTTGAGAATCATTTTGACAGGATGATTAACGTGTTTCAAAGTGATGGTGGTGTTGAATTTACTTCAAATGAATTCACTAATCATCTTGCTCACAGTGATATCTCTCAACAATTGTCATGGCCTCACACACCAACAAAATGGACTTGCGAGCAAAAACATCCACATTTTGTTGAAAAATAATTGATTTTACTTTTTCATGCCAATGTTCCTTTAAAATTTTGGGTTGATGCCTTCTTAATTGCTGTTTACCTTATTAATCAATTGCCTCTCTCTTCTATTGGTAAGAAAATTCCATACTTTAAACATTTTGGTAAGAATCATGATTACTCTGGAATACAAATTTTTGGCTCTCAATGAATTCCCTGTTTAAAAACACCTGTATTACATAAAATTTCTAGAAAAACCATTCCTTAAGTCAAATAATTAAGAAAGGATTTTTAGGAGTGCAAAAAAAAAGTTGAGGAAGTTCAAGCAAAATTTAATCCCATTTTGTGCATTTGCCACCTTCGGTAACATCCTTTTCTCATTCTTTATTTGAGTTGGCTCCACCTTGCTAAATAGGAAATAGAGTAATGATACTTACACACAAAAAATTCTCACAAAACTCTCATAAAAATCCATGCAAGCCATTAGATCAAGTCTAGGTCCTACAATAACTTTTTTTGACTTAATCCAATAGCTTGCATGAGTTTTTGTGAAGGTTTTTGTAAGAGTTTTTTTGTATAAGTATCATTACTCTAGGAAATAAAACCATTTCTTCCAAAAAACAAAAAGCACAATTTTTTGTTCTTAAAGGCTACAAGTTTATCTCTGCAATGACGTGGTACTTATGTCAATTGGAGACTATAAAATGATACATTAAAAAGTAAATTACTCAATTCGTTTTGGTATTTTGTGTTTACTATACAGACTTTTCCATCATAAAAACTTAACCTAAATTTTTCTTGCGTTTATATGAAAAACGTTACAATTAACTCCAAATAAGGATGAATGAAGCTACGAATAACAATAGGTGTTCATAACCAAATTGAACTAATCTAAACTGAAAAAATTGAATAAAAAATATATAGATTAAACTAATTTTTTGTAATGAAAAATCGATCTGTCCGGTTTTCATTTATAAAATCCAACCAAACTCTTATATATATATATATATATATATATATATATATATATATAATTTCCATAGTTATAAGATGCATTTGGCCCTCGTTATCCTGATAGATCATAATTATAAATGATTAGTTCTTAATTTTATTGTATTTCTATGAGAGTTTTAGACTTTTAGGCCAATTTATTGTAAATTGGGCCATGAAAAAAAAGAGTGTAGTTAAGTAGAACTTTTTTTTTTTTGAAAAAAATGTTTGACAAAAGCCTTTTGGCTTTAAGCCTAAAAATATCCCCCTCCTAGACTCTTTCGCCTTTTGGAATGTATATCTTAACATGAGGAATTTTTTATTATTTTCTCTCAATAAAATGGGTTTAAAAAAATACATGCATGATAATTTAATTTATAAATTATCAAATAAATTTGTCAATATAATCTTATTGCTAGTATTATTGTTTTATCACTTAATAAAATATAATTTCATAGTTAATAGATAAACATATATATATATATATATATATATATTAACATGAGAGGAGGTAGAACTAGTTGTTGCGCGGCTCATTGTTAAAATAAATCATTCTTAGTATTTATGAGTGAAATAATAATTTGTAAGACATGAAAACTAAAAACATATTATTTGAGCCAGTGTGCTAAAAACTAACATGAAGTTAATTATAAATTTTCTTTACAATATATTTGATTTTAGTAGTTTAATCCTTGTCTCATACTTATTTTAAGTCTAAAAAACCTGACGCCTCCTTTGAAATCTCTTTTGTTTTTTATGTAGATTTTTTTTTTCTTTGCAGTCAGATTACATGATTTTATCTTGCGCCCCACCCGGTTATATGTCCTTGACACAAGTCACAATGGGTCATATATTTCTTTTATGCAAAAGGCTTACAGATATAGATGGATCACATTATCTCCATTAAGTTAGCTTCTTTCATATATGCTTCCAACCCAAATTCAATTCTAATAGCCTATGAGGGTATAATTGACTCATTTAATAAAACAAATAAAAATGCTCCCAGCCCAAATCCTAGTACCCGTAAAAAGTGAGAGTGAGAAAATCAAAGTGCTGCACTAGCGAGTAGTACCTTCTTCATTTTTTGTATATGATAATCATAAATATAATTGCTTTATTAGTTATTCACCATTTACATAGCACAGAAGGAAATTTCATGTCAACCCTTTTAATTACTTATATAATTCAATTGAGATAAACTTTTCAGCTGTTAATAAATAAATAAATGTGTATATACATATTCATATAAGTTCAATCAATTGTATGAAACTTGAATGGACTTTCTTTTCATTATAAAAGAAATTTTATAATAATTTAATTTTGGCTTTTAGCTAGCAGCCCAAAAACCATGAAAACCTAGAGGAAAATTTAAATGCCTTGGAATTTCAAGTCTCGCAACAAGGGCATTGGCTGCTCCTATCCTTTTTGGGTTTAAGATGACGAGATAACATCTCTGCATTGAAACAGCATACTGCAAAACAAATAATATCATCATTAGAAACTTTTATAAATTATACCGAACGAAACCTCTTTTACAAAATAGTCAAATTCCAATTTATAATAAGACAAATTTTAAATGTCGATAAATTTATATATTTTATAAAAGTGAAATAGAGTTCTATTACGCATACAACAAATTATAAATAAAATAATGCTTGTTGTCTTTGTCATTAAATCACTCTTTACAGTATATTCCTTCATGAACCTAGATAGTTATCCACAATTTATAATTATTTTCCGTTGTTTGAGAGAATAGTATCTATATGCATATGGTTGCAAAGAACCTGTCAATTTCATACTCACCTCAACAACAAGAAGGTAGCCATCATCTTCTTCATCACCTTTGGGGACAAAAATAGGCTCACCAATAAATCTTCGACTGCCAACAGACCATGTTTGGACAGAATCACTCACTAAATTTAATTTCACCACAGTATCGAAAGGAAAACTTGGCAATGTTTTGCGAGATCCTAAGGTAGTTGCAGCATAGACATATTTGTTTTTCTTGCCAGAAAATGCAGGATTGATAGCGGGAAAGTCTGCGGATTTCTTCCATTTTTGCATAGGCTTCACAGTACATTCTTGGCAGTTGTTGTCAGAATCTAATTTTATAGATACCTGCATTATTTATATAACATAATGAGCAACGCGCTATATAAATGTTAGACAAATTAAAGCCAGAAACTAGGTATAACTCTCAAAATTTACAAATGACTTTTTTTCTTTCTTTTATTTACCCCAAAAAAGAGCAGTTGAAAGTGGTATCACATCACTCCTTTAAACATAATAAAATATTTAAAATGGGAAGAAAAACAATAAGACTTAAAGGTCTTTCAAATATTTGATAAGAATATTGATGAAAAAAATGAAGTGTGTATTTAATTAAAACAAATATATATATATATACATATATATATATATATATATATATATATATATAGAGAGAGAGAGAGAGAGAGAGAGAGATTCGCTGAAACACGATTGCATATGAGAGAATGAATGAGGGAGTGAGGGAGCATCAATACCTGAACAAGATGAGGCAATAACTCATTTTCACCTTTTACATTCATTATTGACGGGTCTAGAGTCTGGTTTTGCCAATTGTATCCTGAAAACCAAAAGAGATCTTTTATTAGAAATGGTTGTGTTTATGATTAAGAACACCGTTTTTTATTTTATTTTCTATATTTATGCGGAATCAAATATAAGGCCTCTACATAAATTCATACCCCATCCAATTTTACTCTAGCCAAACCCAAGCCCCTCCCATTTTTTTTCACTTGCTTAGGTAAAAAAAAAAAACATATTTATTAGGAGAATAACGAGTTTGAATATCTCTTTTACCCACGCAGTCATACAGTTTATATTATCAATATAAATTACACATACCAAATAATTTACAGAAATTGAACCACTGGTAAGAGCAAGCAGCAGCTAGTATTTGGATGTCCAAATTCCCATGAGCATGGGTAACTTCGAAGGCATTGCCAACATGGAGCAGCCACAATTGTGAAGGGGCTTCAACTGGTACTCTCCAGTCTCTCTCTTTGCCTTTAGATTTGTCTGGAAACCGAGGAAGCAAATACATGGGCGATGTGCTCTTACTTGGGTTTACTGATAATGCTGATATCATTGGAGATATCCCACACACTGCTGCCATTGATCCTGAACAATAGTTTTATCATTATTAACTGTAACTTTCACTCAATTTAATTAATCACATCATAAAAAAAGAGGTAATATTTAAGATATATATTTTTTTTTGGTAGGGATATTTAAGATATATATGAGATAACTTCCCATAAAAAAAATCATTTACTCATGACTATGTGCTCATACACGTACTTAAAGAGAGAGTTATATAGAAAGCGATTACTTAATATATTATTATTTTATTTTAAAGAATACTTTAAGGAAATCATATAAAAAGGTGTCCTTTAATTAAAAAAAAAATTAATTTGAGGTTCTGTAATTAACAAAGATGTTACAAGGTATAAAATATGAAAATTAGAAAATTAGAAAAAAGAAAAAAGGAAATAGGTTTTTCTCGAGTTTAATGTGATATGTGAACGTTCTTAAATGTGCTACTAATTAATGAAGAAAATCTTGTTATAAAAAGCGCAACATCAATTCTTACCTAGCACATCAAGTTTTATACGATTGGCAAATACTATGTAGTGGGTATCCGTGAAAGCCCAATCATGAATCATCAAATGGTCTGGGATTCTGAACTCTTGCTTCTGTACTAACTTGAAATTAGAGTCATATTCTGCAGAATCAAAACTAGGTAAGAAATTAACTGCCAAATGAAAACTAGGTAAGAAATTAAGTTAAACTTATTCTTTTTATTTTTTTATTATTTTGGGTAATTGAGTTAAACTTATTCTATAAAAAGGAAATTGAATATTTTCCATTCTTATTACTTACCACTAAATGTAAAATTACTGCGTGGAAGCAACATGTCTTCTGCATTGCATGACACAGTAAGTAGCCTACTCCTGCTAGAATCAACCTTATAATGAGACAAAAGTCTCCTTGGGGGCATCTTAAACACTCCTGTACTCAATAAAAAGACAAATTAAATATTTAAATATTTTTTTAGAATATTATTAACCTATAAAGAATATTTAAACAGTTAAACTATTGTCTTGTGCAGAGATCTATTAGTAAAAATTAAAGTTCCATTATATTCATACAACTTGTGTAAACCAATTAAAGTATGCCAAGGTGAGAAGAAAAGTTGTATTTAATTTCCCCTTAGGAAACTAGAATGATCATAAAAATAAACTAGTTTTGGAGACACATGGCTAGTAAGTACTCCAGCTAACATATATCTTGAAAACTGTATGACAATGCCTTGTGCCACTAACTTTGCCAGCAAAAGTGTCATAAACCCATTTTTTTAATTTACTTTGTTGGGAAGATATACTGGAAGCACTATAATGAGTTGCTTAGAGTCCCATACTTGTACTACATGTCCAACCAACTACCAACTCCCACCCAATTTTTTTTTTATTCTTTTGGTAAATAACAAGTTGCATACTATTATTCAGCGTCATAATCACACCTATTTGGTCATCTTTCTTTCTTATGTCTTTTAATATAAGAAATGGGAAAATCAAATTCACTTTGATTATGCCTATTTTGTCATGTCATGTACATGTAATATGATTCAAAATCTTCTGTTCATATATGGAGAAAGAGGGAGCAGTCTTTACTCAATATACATACATAGTTATATATGGTACTGCTCTATTCATCGTATTTATTCATTTACATTTTACTTTCAAACCTTAAAATAGGATTTCAACTTAAATATTATTGGTTCTACTTAAAAATCTTTTGTTGAATATATCTATATATATATATTCTACTTAAAAATCTTTTGTTGAATATATATATATATATATATATACAGTTGTAACTAGTTGGAATCATAACAATACTCTTTTCACTTAATCTTTCATCATACATAAATAAATAAATAAAATTATGGTAAAGTCTTCAATGGAGGCTAAAGAGACAATCAATACGTACCATACAATAGAGGTTTCAATAGGCCGGCAGCAACCTCCCATACATCGCCACCATAGTTCCCATCAGGCTCTTCCAAATCACATCCGTCCATCATGTTGTACCTTCCGATCGTATCCAACGTACCAGATTCGATCTCATACGGGGCCCCACCTTCCCACATACACAGTAGCTTCTCTCCCCACCTTAGTACACTAGTGTTAGCCACATTTTTCATGACCTTAGTATTACCAACCTTTCTCCCACCTTTCAATACAGAAAATGGACCTCTATGTGTAAACCTCCACGTGTTGGTCTTTGGGTCATGCTCCTCCACTTGAGCTTCAGTCTTAATGTACTTAGCCATATATTTGACTTTCTTAGTAACGTTATCAATGGTGAATGCTCTAAGGTACCCATGGCCGTCTAGTGGATGCACCGTGGATCCATGATCGTCGCTGAAAAGTCCCGGTCCGGTAAGATAGTACGTGCCGGAGGGAAAATCCGACGGTATCGTGCCATCAACGACACGTAGGGTGATAGGTTGAGTTGTTTCAGATCTTTGTGAAACAAATAAGAATTGGTAATCCCAAAAGGCAGCTATGGAGTCATCAAGCTCTATAGTTGGAGGAACTGGAATGGCCACACGGGTATCGGGTGCGGATATGGATATTGCCCGAGGTATGGTTGCCGGTAACAAGGGGAGTTGGTGCACCGGAGGTGGCGTTGTGGACGGAGGAATGTATGTTGGGATGGTGTGGGCTGGTTTGGCTTGCATTTTTAGGAGTTATTGAGGCTTTGGTGTTGAGAGTGTTTGCATATGAAGGTGGCAATATGTGCTATATAAATATGAACATAGAATAGTTGCTATATATTCAATTGCATTGTGTATTTGCTTTAATTACGGATTTGCCATCATGGCTTTTGCATTTTCTTCGATTGCATGGTATTTGGTTTGTGCTCTTTCAATGTTCATGTGGGGTATGGCAGCATTTTCATATGTGGCGGACATGAAGGTACTTGCACTTTTAGTGGAGGACATGAAAGTACTTGCACTTTTAGTGGCAGACACAATGCATTTCAATTTTCATTGCTTGTGCATTTGTTTTGTTTTGTTTTTTTGCTCATTTTTTATGGCTCATGAGAAGAGTAGCTAGGTGCCCCATGAGTTAAAATATATTTTTTTCATCTTACTATTATTTTTCTATTTGGTCAGCTAGTTATGGTTTGATAGAAGCAATTCGATCATCATAATAAGAGCCACAATGACAACTTGCTAATTATGATGGTCGAGAAGAAAAGGTGCAAGTTGCATTATAATAACTCAATCATTATATATAATATATTATATGTCTACTTTTTTTCGCTTTTTTCATATTTCCTTATTATTTAATTTTTTAATGTGAAAATAATGTAGTAATAAATTTGATTCATTTGTGGGCAAGGGATATACTTTAGTGATAGAGTATTGAATTTTATAAAGATAGAATGGAGGGAGTTTATTGAAGAACAATGATACTTGCATAACTTTTCTATGTTATATAACATGCATGAACAAATTATACTTGCATAATTAACTCTTCTATGTGTGTGAATAAAAGGGTGTGAATAAAAGAGTTTAAATGCGGTTACCTGAATTCAAATGGAATCAACTATAAACTTGACCTAAGTTTGTGAATAAAAGGGATATATATCAGTATCATTAAAAATTAAAGGGACAATAAACTTGCACAAATTATGTGTATGCACACAATTTGGAACATTTAAAAAAAGTTGTAGTGATATCAAGGAATTATTCAATTGCTTGCATGAGAGTTTGTGAGAAGTGTATGAGTGATGCAATTATGCAAAACAAACAAAAAATGTGTTTTTCAAAGAGCTTTGTAACTTAACTGGCATTAGCCCCATTCTCTAAGATTGTGGTGTGATAATAATGTCAAAAGTTTCATCATTTTTAAATAATTTATCCTATTTTCCTACCTAGATGCTTGCTATTTAATTAAAGGATTTAATTTCTATCCACTGTCAGTGTAAAGTTTCTTTACACTGTCATCCAATCATGTGTTGCCAAATCATTAAAATAATTAGACTTTCTAAGTAGTAGTTGTGATAGTCAACTCTTTTATTGATTTGGCAACACATGATTAGATAACAGTATAAAAGAAACTTTACACTGACAATGGATAAAAATTAAACTCTTAATTAAATGTATAAAAAATACATAAAATATGTTTGATGTCTGGATTTAATATGTACTCGTCTATTTTTATCCTCTATTTTTTTTGGCTTATAAGACTTTATTATATAATAACTATGAAAGTTAGTTTTGATATGATTAATTCCTATATAATTCAGAAAAATAAGTGTATTTGAAAATTTTATATAATTAAAAATAATAATAATCCTTTTTAATTAAAGATTCGTAATTAATTGTTGCTATATATCAATCTCATTTCTTCTTTCCCAACGCCATCAATATTCTTATAAAATTTATATTTTTGAATATCTGAATTAAATATAAAAGGGATTTAATTTTAATCTACTATCAGTGTAAAATTTCATTACACTGTCATCCAATCATGTGCTGACATATCATTAAAAAAGTTAGACTTTTTAGATTGTTGTTGTCATAGTCAAACTCTTTTAATGATTTGACAATATATGATTAAATGACAATATAAAGAAACTTTACACTAACAGTGGGTCAAAATTAAACTCATATAAAAATTAATTATCCTCAAATATAGTTTTATACTGCTAGCTGATGATAATTTGAAATTTCTCCCTCAATTATGTCACCATACCTTTTGTATTTTCCTTATGGATGATCAAGATTCGTTCCTTCAACTCCTCCACGGTATCAAGAAAATTAAGGCAAAGTAATGCACACACGAAGAAAAGAGCTAAACTACACTAATTAAAATCACTTATAAAGTGTAACCCATTCATTGTCATCTTATCAATTAACTTAGGTGAAGTATTTTAATAAGAAACATTGTTTATTTCTTGTCTACCTATCTTAGACAAGCTTTTCCCACTAATATAGAAATTTATAATGGTTTCCATTAGCTTTTGTCTCCATATCAAGCACCATTGATGCTATTTATATAGACCAATTTAAAAATCCCAAAACGAAGAAAAAGAAATAAAGAATAAACACAATATTAAACCATCTACGATCTAAACTATTCCATTTGCACCAAAATTTTGAACTTCGATTTTTTTTAAAGTAATGAATGTAATGAAGATTATTAAAACCACGAGTTTTTCTTAAGTTCAAATTGCAATTGGAATGCTGCCCTTCAAAACACAAAAGAACATTAACTATTAATAACAAAAACAGAAACAAAGAGATTTTATTACAGTATCTTCAATATATGATATGTATGTATTTTGAATTATTGAATTTTATATTTAAAAAAATGCACATAAGAAAGATCTAACAATCATCAATTGTATCAATTAGAACAGAGATAATATAACAGAAATATTATAAAATTCTCAATAATAGAAGATGAAAAATGAAATACACAAATTTCACTTCTTGTTGATATCTAATTTAATGACTATGAGATTGAATTTAGATGTAAACAGTCATCAAAGCAAAGCATACATGGGAAAAAAGAGAGTTGCCAACAATACATGGCATGGTATGGTGGCAGCTGAGAGAGATTTGGAAAGAAAGCAGGGGCAATTGTGCGGGATTGACTTTGAAATCATCATAATTAGGGCCACTTGAAGATATAAAATAATGACCAATCTGATACCAAAGTTAGTAGTTGGTGTGATTCTGCTTACATGATGACAAGAACCAAGGGCCTACATCCCCTTGTTTGGCCCGTCTATAGAGGAATCTGCTGATTTCATCCTCTCATGATTCTCATTCTCATTTTTGAACTACTAAATCCCAAATTCAGATTTTTCTTTTCTTGGACCGACCATATTTACTTTAACCTTAATATTGTAATTTGCAATCTAACTTCAGCTTGACCTTTGTCCATACCCATATTTTTCTATGTTTATTGGTTAGACGGTTAGTGGCCCACTATATTTTGCATGGTCCACTCTTAAATGTGCACTAATCTCCCCTTTCTTTTATATATATTTCTTTATTTTTCAACCCTTGTTTGTTGCTACAATGCCTTAATCACTGTGTTTCTCTATTTTTTTCTTCATTTTTCAACCCTTGTTTGTTGCTGCAATGCGATAATCACTTTGTTTCTCCATCAATATAGTAGTTTCATATTCACAGTTTATAACAAAATTAGTCATTTTCATTGTAATAAGGTTTAAATTTGATAAATTGTTATTTTTTACATTATTAATAAATAAAAATGGCATATTATTGTAGTAATTAAAATTTGTTACTAATAATAAAAAATTTAAATATTTTTAAACAGATAAGACTGTATAATTAACTTACATTGTAAAATTCTTTAAACTATTAATAAATTAAAATTAAAATCCTTAGTTTTCGTGAAATTTTAAATTCCAAGTAATATAATAACGACTTTTTTCCTTAAGAAAATAAAATTAATATTAACAAGAGGAATAATTAATAATGAATTTCACATGTCAGGGGTTTCTGCTCGTTTCCCTTGGCCGTTCCCATGCAAGAGTTTCATTATTACAGTTCCTATTTAACTACTGATTAAAATATGGAATATGTATACTCTCTACCAATTGACGGTACCAGAGAGTATAATTAAAAATAATGTTTTATTCTATTTTTTATTTATCAATTTTTAATTTCTAATTTCACTTTGATTACAAGGGAGAACTAAGACCAAATGTAAGAAAAGAGATGACAAGTTAAAGTGCAAGCAAAATAGTATGAATCAAGTAATCTCCTAAAAAAAATTGATACCACTTAAAATATAGTTCTTGGGTTAATGTTTTTACTTTATTAACAAATATTTGAATTATATGAAGATTATTGTAAATTTTTGTTAACAAAATATAATTTGTATAAAAGCTTAATTTCTCATTCTATTTATTAATAACTAAGATGAGGTGGCACTGGCATGTTTTGTATGAGGCGGAGACTCTGGAAGAGATGAGGTGTTGCCCACATGGAGAGCTTTTGAAGAAGGGAGATTATTCTAAGAGTATATAGCTTCATTTCAAGTTGCTTTCACCACATTTGTGTGTTGATCTTGTTGATTTAAGTGTATGTATTGTGGAAGAATTAAAAAGTGGTCATCCTCATTCAAGTCAAGTACAGGCAGCAAGCTGTGGAAATATTTGAAGAAAAACGATGATGTTTTAGCCTCTAGAAGATTACAATTTGAACTTAGCTTCATGTCTTTATGGTTAATAGATTTAGGCTAAAATGCAAGGAACTCCCCAATTTAAAAAAATTAATGTGCTTTCAAATTCACCAACACGACTCCCTAAATTAACAAAACAATATATATATAATAATTCTTATGTTAATTTTCTATTTAAATCATTGATAGAAAAGTAGTCACATGACTACATATGTTGATTTTTCACTAATCTCACCTTAAATCATTAATGTTTATCCTTGAAATCATCTATAGGCCTCTTTTTTTGGGCACTTATTATCCTCCTATCACAATTTGAGATTTTCACGATCGCTTAAACGGTGGTATGAGGTTAATGAGTACTTAAAAAAAGAGACTTAGAAATGATATGATGGATAAATATTAATAATTTAATATGGTATTAGTGAAAAAATCAACACGTAACTACTTTTTCATCAATGATTTAAATAGTAGGTTAATAAAAGAGTTATTATATACTATTTTGTTAGTTTAGGAAGTCGAGTTGGTAAATTTAAAAACACAATAATTTTTTCTAAACTTGACTCATAGTTGAAGAGAGTTCTTTGCATTTTAGCCATAAAGATTTATAACTTAGTATAAGTCATGTTATGGTTATTGCATTGTCTTGTCTGGAACATATATATGTGTTTGCATTTAAGTCTTTAATTTATGTTATGCATGATTTTGATGGATTTCACTTCTATTTGACGTAGGTTTAATTGGGTATTTATTGGTCTTTTTATTTTAATTCATGGGTCTAACTCATCCACACATGTCAAGGTTAGGTTAGGTCGAGTTGAGAAAAAAAAAACTCTAACTCAACCCACTATTTTTATAAGTGAGTAAGGTACAAAAATACTTCAAACTCTACTGAACCCAACTTTAAACACCGCGATATGTAGTGGCGAAACACAAGTAGGCCCAAACCCCCAAGCCTAGTCCATTCCTCTCAAACCACTAAAACACGTTCACCTCACTTGCTATAGTAGGTTACCACAATCAGTTACTGCCTATAACCCACCTACGCCAATGAATAGGGCAACATTTTCCATCCACCAAGGAAAAGGTGGTGGATTAACCACCACTCTCTATCAATCATTGGTTTTGCATAAAAATTAATCTACGGTTAGATTTTTTTAAGTGATATTTTTAAGTGATACTTATACTTCAGGTTAATAGGCAAAAGTTTAACTTTATAAAAATGTTTTAAATTTATTTAAAAGTAATGTGTAGGTTTTGTCAAATAGCCCCTCATATAATAAATTATTTAAATTTTATTAAATTAAATTAATATTTAATGTTTTAAAAATAAAAAAATTATTTATTGTTATGATACTGTCATACTTAATTATTATTTTACATAGGCTAAGTGAATACTTAATTCATAGGTTTGTTAATTATTTATGAGTTTAATTTTGATTCACTGTTATTGTAAATTTTTTTTTTATTATCATCTAATCATGTATTGTCAAATTATTACAAGAGTTTGACTATTATAACAATTATTTTAAAATTATAACTCTTTTAATGATGTGTCAGTACATGATTAGATGACAATGTAAAGAAACTTTTACACTGACAATGAATTAAAATTAAATTTATAATTTAAATCATTTAAATTATTTAAGATTTTAAATATTAAATTTATTATCCATATTACTTCATAAATAGGCATGCTTTAGTTAAAAACTAATGTACTAATCCAACCAAAGACAATAACAACATACAATTTGAAATTAAAATATATTTTCACTCTTTTATACCTGTTATAGCTGGTTATCACCGTTGGTGAATGAAACACCAACGTTATGTTATGTTGGTGGATGTTAAAAGCCTCCAATGAATAGGGACCTCTCTCCTATTAGGTATGGACTTTTTGAAACACTAACATATTTTTCTGGTTATCTTTTTAGAATGTCCAACTTCACTAACTTGAGCATCAGTGTAACTACCGACCAAGTCGTCCAACTCATCCTTCTCATTTCATGACTCAACCTAGGACCTCAGATATATAATTATATATCAAGAATTTTACCAACAACTGCACTACCAGGCTACCAGTGACCTCGGTGCAGAAAAATATTCAAGAAATTTTTTTAAAGAAATCAGATAACTGGCATTATACATGAAGATAGTCTTGACATGCAATAGTTGGAATAACAGTGTCATTACACGTACTTGATAGTTCAAATAGAAAGGTTAAGCAGTTTCATAGCAAAATAATAGAAGTGATTCACCCGAATATCAATAGTCCTTCAGAGTCTCATTCTTCACTTGATGTTTTCATTAGACTCAGACTGGAAGAGGAGGCATCTGCATGATTGTCCCAGACTCCAAATAAATGAGAATGTATCAAGAAAGAATGCAATATGTTTTTAGTGCCAACAAATACTTCCTGAATGCAGCCATAATTGTAGTGTGAGAGGTTGTGGGATAGTGATATATTGTTTAAACCTGTAGTTTTTGTGTCATATTTTTCCTTGTTACTGCATGAATGTTCTTGCTCAAGGCATTCCTTTAGTTCAATAAAGAGATGATAAGAAATGCAAACAATTGAGAGAACATAATATATTTTTTATTTTGCATGCTATATAAGTCATTGATAAATGATAGACAAATGAGTAAATGGCATGTAAGCGCATGGAATCTAAATGTGTACCTTATTCATGGTAGAAGGAGAAATAAAGGATTGAATGAGACAAGGGTCATTATTCAATTTCAAAACAATGTATGTTGGCCAAGTTGTTCTTCAGATTGTGGTCAATAACTTCAATTTTGAAAATATTCTTGTTCACCTATGTTTCTAGTTATTGAGGAAAGGAGTTTTCATATCCTTGCTGCAGGAATAAATGAAAAATTCAGTAGACTCAGTTGAAGTTAGAGAGACATTAAGATCTTTACATTTGAAAGAGTCCTCTTGAGTACACTTGTAGAGGTAATGCATTGCAGGCTTAGTTGCAATAAAACTGATTGGTTCGAATGATTCAGAATTCTGGACATATAATGTCACATCTGGTGTTACGGGAAATTGTGATTCTATTCCATGCTTTCTGATTCATCTAAAATTTGGAATTTGATATAGATTCTCACATATCACATTAGCACTTTGAATGTGAAGTTTCTCAGTTACCTTGCTAATTAGTATCACAATATATGTCACTTGGATAGTAGACATCTTTCTGTTTGGCTTTGGTATCTTCATCTCAGTAGTAAAGACATAATATAGTGCCTTATATAGGTTGGAAAGAGGCATTCTTCCTTTCCCCCTTAAAATTTTCCTTTTCTAACTTCTGGTCTTTCATTTTAACTTATAAATCTACAGGTCAAGCGAAAGGAAACATGGTTGATTGAGAAGCTAAGGAAATCTGATGTACCAAAACCCCCAGCAGAAACGTATGATCCTGAAACTTTATCTGAATTAATGGTTATCATAGTATTGATAATTTTTTTTTCTTTGGCTTTGGTCTAGTTTTGTGCCTGACAAGTGACAACAAATGGATTGTTCTTTGATCGTTTTGAATTTTTTGCAAGCTTTGAAATTTTCCAGAAAAAACTACGTTTCTTATGCCCTATTAGTTCTTTTTTTCTCAGTTGGGTTGAGAATTTTGTTTGAAATTATGCGTGCTGTGTACGGAATACGCCTGATTGTGGTGAAAATAAAGCCCTCCATCCTGACTCATAAGTTTAATGTTTTGGGTACATAATCGGGTCAACAGACTCTATTCCAGAACACACATAATGGGGGCTTATGAGTCTGCAACAGGTTGAGTTGAGAAATGTGTTTTTCTAGGAAATATGTGTATGTAAGAAGCAATTATGAAAGTTATCACTTCTAGTTCTGGTTCTGGGTATGGAATATGGATAGATGCTTAGCCTGATAAGAATAATGTTTGGCTACAGTAAGGAGCTAAAGTCAAAGATGCAAACAACGATGAGTACCGGGAATTTCGGGAAACTGAGCTCTTCAAGGACACCTTAGTGCTCCATAGTCCTTTCATTGAAATCTAGGTGGAAAATCTCAATCTTAACACTGAGATTGTGAAGGATGCAGGCCTTGTAGAGAACATGATAAGTACTCCAATGTATGAGTATGAGCAAGAAGTAGTGCTCAAAAATGGTTATAAATTGTTAATTTGTTATGTACCAAATTAGACCTTGTTTCACTCATAGCTATTTTTCACTTCTGATCTTGGTTCAATAGACAAATTTTTTTTTGTTTTTGCAATTGAGTAGACTTAAGAAACAGGGGAATTATTTTGCCTGATGATTTTACATGGAATGCTGCCCTTGGAAAGAAAGTGAAAGAGGCTCCAGCTCCAAAGGGTATCAAGGGTCAAGGTGAGGCTTCATTTTAGAGTGTTACATGCAAGATGCACGTCATTTCTGCCTCAGGCCTTCTTTTCTGGTACTGTATTGATGTGCATTGTCAACATGCATTAGTTTTTATGTATATGTGAGTAATTTATTTTTATATTTTTTACTGTTTGATTGTGTGCTAAATTAAAATTTTATAATGAAAAGCAACATCAAGTTAAAAGTATAAGTGTAAAAAAACAATGATCCAAATTTTCATTTTGTTTTTACAATAGAGGGCTACTTGAATTTTAGAACTTGATCCAAATTTCACCAACTTGAAAAATGCATTTATTGTTAACTAATATAATCCGGCAAAACTTAAGATTAGTATCTTTAATTAAGGAGTATATATAAAATATAAATCAAACAGAAAGTTATAGTTTAGTGAATAGTTATTTATAGTTATAGAAAGTGATCGTGTGGTAGTGCAGCTATGATATTATTTAAATTTATAATATCTGCATTTCGTGGTCAAGTTGCTATTCTATCTATGCATCCTTATGGTTGCCAAGTCACATTGGTTTATTGCATTTCCCTCTTGCCTAGAAGAAATTGAATTTTCTTTGGCTGCGCATTTAGCCTATGATAATGTTTCTTGTAGAGAGTTCTAGAGCATTGCTCAGACGAGGTTTCATGTCAGTTTATTGTGGATGAAATCTTGGAGTCAGCTTGTGCTCTTGCTTAGGACCAGTATGGTAATTATGTTACCCAGGTTAGTCTCTGTTTCTCTTTACCTGTATAACATAATCTTGATTATTAGCAAGTGGTGGTTATGATGCATAGTAGAAACTGAGTTAAGTTGGAGGTATATGCATGTCCCTTCTATCATGTATATAATTATAAATAGCAGCATCAGCAAGTGGCTGAATATAGAATTATCCAGGGTTGCGGCTACAAGCCACCACACCAGGGTTGCACATATTTATTAGATTCTCCTCTCTTGTAGCTTGCAGTTTATCTAATATGGTTTTTCAAAATATGCATGTTACATACCAATATCCTTTTTTGTTTAGCTATCATGATGGTGGCTAAACTAGATGATAATGTTGACTTGAAGTGCTTATGTGTGATGTCTGTAACCAAATTATGGAGAGAAGTTAGTGGTTAAACGTGTCACTGAAAGAATTTGCAAGCTTTGGAGACATAGAGAGAGTGCCTTATTTGACCTCTGCTGATACCACCATAGTGCCACCCAAACAAAAGACCAATTCAGGTAACTAAAAGAAAATGCTTATTTGAAAGAAAATGTGACAAGAGGTTGTCGAGACCCGTCAAATAATAATAATTACCAATTCACAAACTAATTTGTAGTATAGAGCATGAACCGAATCGTCTCTCAAGGATCCAAAAAGAATAAAGATTTAATCAGATCAAGATAATTAAATGGGGATTTTTGATGATTTGAAAAGATAATACACTAGTTGAATTAAAGAAATGCAACTAACAAATTAACCAATCCAAGGAAAGTTTACTGATCTTGAGTTTAATTCATCATTGATCACAAGTAATTCACTTAATTGCTAACCGTGTTCTTGGCCTTAGATCACATCAAGAAGCCTTAACATGATCCAAGAATTCTCTACTAGATAAGCATCTAGGATTTGATTAACCAAGGTTAGATAAAGTAAGCACCATCTAACATAAATTAACTTAAGATCTAGAATTTAACCAAGCTAAACAATCTATCAAAAAGCTTTAATATATTGTTTAATCTTTGTGATCCTCTTTGAATACATAATAATAGCTATTATCACATCAACATCTAAATCAAATTAAGCAATTTAATCTAGATAAAAATCAAAAGAGGAAGAAGAGAAACTTGAATAACAATTAAGCAATATGAACAAGCGAAACAAGATCTCCAAATTAAACATCAAGATGGCTAATCCCTTGGATTGATTATGAGAGCCTAGCCTTCCATGGATGGGAAGGAAGAACTCAGAAATAAAAGAAGAAAAATGAAATTATAAAGAGAATGGAGAAGAAGAAAAAGAAAACTCTCACAAATACTCAAACTTTCTTCAAACTTACTTAAAATTGAATCATTCTAATACAAAGAGAATGACTCTATTTATACTAATCCTAGAAGCCAATTTATACATGTACATAATCTAAATACAAGCTGTAAAAAAATGAAAATTGTCAAATATGGAAGCTTGATGCATGGTTGGTGGGTTGGTGCATGGTAGGTGGGTTGGTGCATGGTTAGTGGCTTTTAGTCAGCAACTCTTATCTGACTTCTGGCTTGATTTTCATGACCTAGACAGTGCATTTTGGCTTAGAGGGCTCATGAAAGTTGTAGCCAGTTGTCTCCTTGAAATTTTGCAATTGGAATCATGCCATTTGGACTTTTAGAACTCCAGATATGCCAAAACACTGCACCTACCTCAAATTAGGTTGGCAGAACGTGTTTTCAAATTCAAATCAACTTTTAGCTTCATAATCATGCCTAAAATGACATCTATTGACTAAATGGTCTTCAGTGAAGTTGGAGATATGGGTCTTATCTTTCCAATGGCTAAGTTTTAGCCCAAGAGGAGGCCTATAACTCACTGTGTAGTCCAATATGTGCACACTGCCTAGATTTTCATGACAGCAAACCTACTCTGCATTGCAGGGATATTTTAGACCCTTAGAAATCTAATCCAGCTCTTGAGTTCTCTATGAAACTTGTAGAGCCTTGTCTTAGCTTTCCAAAGACACCAAGATCACCTCAAATGGATCACCGAGTCCCAAGTTATGGCCTAACCAAGGAAGAAAAGTCAAAATGCATCAAAATCCGAAAATTATTCACAATTTGCATTAAAGCCCAATGAAGCTCAACAACATTAAACTCATCTAAAATACTAATATTGGGCATAATAAACATCTAATAAAGCCTAATACAAAGCTAACATAAGTGTCCCAAATTGATTGATCAAAATGCCTTCTTTTCTTTTGTATCTTCCCAGACATTATTAATTTCTTCCTTTGTTCTCTACTAAGCCGTATTCAACTATGGTTGGCGTTGAGAAATTCTCTCATGAAATTTGATGACAGAAAAAATTGCTACTAAGGTGCCCAAAAAGAAAGAAAGGTTAAATTGCTGATATAATATACAATTTTCTTTTATCTGTAAGTGATAAAAGAATAATTCATTTGAAAGAATAGAAAATGCATGTGAGTGTATACTAATTCATTGAAATGTTGGCTTCAGTTTCTAATTTGATTGAATTCTCGCAAGCCTTTTTTTGTTTATTAGATGCAAATGAAAATGATATGACCTTTTTATAATTTACAATTAGAATTATCACTAGAGTCATTACAAGCACATACATATTACTACATGATGAGGTATTGGTACTTATATTCTTATTGATTACTTAGTTTATAATGTGAAAATATATAAAAATATGTTGCTTTTTGATTTGATTGTCTAATCATAAGTTAACTAACTTTTATAATGTTTGTTCTTATAGGTATCTCACTATCAGGGGAACTAGCTTTTTCTCTTGCAATTTTTAATTTAGATTTTCTTTATTGTTGAACAATTGTAGCTGGGGGCCTTGAGGCTGTCGTTTTAATGTTTGACAAATTCTCTGTCTCCCTTTCTCTCTTTCACCGTTATTTGCATTATTTAATTAATGTTCTATTTAATTTATTGTTGCAGAAAGTTCAGCGCAAGTCCCACTCCTTCTTAGGATTCACCTTCTGTGAGTAGTATATAATTTGTTCTGATCATATAAGCACAATAAAGCATGTCATGTTACTTGTTTCTAATTTGGAATGGCCATTAAAAAGTCGTTGAGTGTAGTTTCAATATGTTGAACTTTTATTTTAATTCTTTTTCCTGATCTCCTGCTGATGTTGAATTAAAAATCCTAAATAATTTTTTTACATTATGAAAAATAAACCGTTTGCATGTTCTTTGTTACTATGAGTTCAGATTCTAATATTAGAATTATTATCGATTGTTGATGATGATTTTGCTATTTTAACCATGAGATTTTACTATTATGCTAAAAAGATCATTATAATATTTGATTTACATGTATAAAAGTCATAGGTAAATTTAAGAAACCTAGTTTATCATTTTGTCATAATAAGTTATGTCCTGATTTCAAGCATCATATAATATTTTGTGTCCTTAGATCGATGAGCTATAGTCAGCATGGTGTAAACACCCAATATCTTTTTTTAAAAAAATATGATTGAAATAGCCGCGGTTGTAAACTGCTGCAAATTTTCTTTTATTGTTTTTAGTATTTCTAGCGGTGGTTTTCAACCGCTACCAACCTTTTTTTGTTTTTAAAAATTATTAGCGGCGGTTACAAAATCGCCACCAAAACTACCGCCGATATAAATTACTTTTTGCGGTGTTTATTCTAGCAGTTCACAAAAATTGTCGCTAAACCTTTTACGACCCCTTTGCCTATGGCAATTTTGTAATTGTCACAAATCGTGTTTAGTAACGGTTATAATCACCACAAAAAATAAAAATTATCTGTCGCTAAAATTAATTTTTTTTGTAATGAATCAATAAGTAAATTTGACTGATATTATAAAGCAATGACTAATACGGGCTAGCCCGCAAGTTAAACAGGATGACCAATTTTACTCGCGAGCTAAACGGGTTGGGCAAAAAATATTCGCATTTAAGCAAGCCATTAAAATAGAAACTCAATTCGCATAATTTATGTCGTTAAATGGGTTGACCCAACAAATTTAACTTGCTTTGACTCTTATAAAAGAGTACTATGAAATAACTAGTTGATACACAATAAGGGAGTTGAATTGTGTTTCTTAACCTTTTTGAATGACTTTTGCTAAAACAATCTTTCAAAAGATAACTTTGCAGTAAAATAAGTGAGAATGGATGAAACGTAAAGTCTTTACAGTTCGTTGGACACTGACAAGAGGTTGTCGAGACCCGTCAAATAAATAATAATTACAGGTTCACAAACTAATTTGTAGTATAGAGCATGAACCAAATCGTCTTTCAAGGATCCAATAAAAACAAAAATTCAATCAGATCAAGATAATTAAAATGACGGGTTTTGTTGTTGATTAACAAGATTGACAAAAGTACGGGATTTAAAGTTATAAACAAATCTAAAGAAGCAACCAATCCAAGGAAATTTACCGATCTTGAGTTTAATTCATCATTGATAACAAGAAATTCACTTAATTGCTAATCATATTCTTGGCCTTAGATCACATCAAGACGTCTCAACATGATCCAAGAATCCTCTACTAGATAAGCATCTAGGATTTAATTAACGAAGCTTTGATATATTGTTTAGTTTTTGTGATCCTCTTTGAATACATGATAATAAAGCTATTATCACATTAACATCTAAATCAAATTAAGCAATTCAATCTAGATAAAAATCAAAAGAGGAAAAAGAGAAACTTGAATAACAATTAAGCAATATGAACAAGCAAAACAAGATTTCCAAATTAAACATCAAGATGGCTAATCCTTTGGATTGATTATAAGAGCCTAGCCTTCCATAGATAGGAAGGAAGAACTCATAAATAAAAGAACAAAAACGAAATTTTAAAGAGAATGGAAAAGAAGAGAAAAAAAACTCTCACAAATACTCAAACTTTCTTCAAACTTACTTAAAATTGAATAATTTATAATATAAAGAGATTGACTATATTTATACTAATCCTAGAAGTCAATTTCTAATTGAAAATAATCTGAATGCAAGCTGTAAAAACATGGTAATTGTCAAATATGGAAGCTTGATGCATGGTTGGTGGGTTGGTGCATGGTAGGTGGGTTGGTGTATGGTTGGTGGCTTTTAGTCAGCAACTCTTATCTGACTTCCATCTTGATTTTTATGACCTAGACAGTGTATTTTGGTTTGGAGGTCTTCATGACAGTTGTAGACCATTGTCTCCTTGAAATTTTGGCGTTAGTTTCATGCCATTTGGACTTTTAGTACTCCAAATATGCCAAAAATGTTGCACCTACCTCAAGTTAGGTTGGCAGAACATGTTTCCAAATTCAAACCAACTTGTAGCTTCATAATCATGCCTAAAACGACATCTATTGACTAAATGGTCTTCAATGAAGTAGGAGATATGGATCTTATCTTTCCAATGGCCGAGTTTTATCTCAAAAGGAGACCTATAGCCCATGATATAGTCCAATATGTTCACACTGCCCAGATTCCAGTGACAGCAAACCCACTCTGCATTGCAAGACTAGTTTGGACCCTTAGAAGTCTGATTCAGCTCTTGAGTTCTCATGAAACTTGTAGAACCTTGTCTTAGCTTTCCAAAGACACCAAGATCACCTCAAATGGATCACCGAGTCCCAAGTTATGGCCTAACCAAAGAAGAAAGGTCAAAATGTATTAAAATCCAAGAATTATTCACAATTTGCATTAAAGCCCAATGAGATCCAACAACATTAAACTCATCTAAAATACTAATATTGGGCACAATAAACATATAATAAAGTCTAGTACAAAGCTAACATAAGTGTCTCAAATTGATTGATAAGATACAAAGAGAGTTTTTTTAAAGTAATTGAATGATAATTTAAAACTTTATCCTTTTAGAAAAGTTTAGTTCCAAAAGACAATATCAATCCCTAAATGTTAGTAAATAAAAGATATAACACAGAAAAGGAAGAAAAGCTTACACCAGAGATTTATATTGATTCACTCTCACAAACCGAGAGCTACATCCAGTCCTTTCGACTTGAAGAATTTTCCACTAAACTTTCACAGTTTACAAGTATTTTTCTAAACGCCTCTTCAAGCTATAACAAGTATTCTCAAACCTCTTTAGGTTCTAACCAACAAGTATTTTTATACACAGCTTTTTCAAGCTTACACAACAAACACTACAACAAATTTGACATTTAATGACGGACAAAATTCGTAAGTAAAAGTTTAAAATCTGTTACTATAGCTTATTTTAGGCTGCTACTACGGCACTTTCGCCCGTCTTTTTTAATAGTGTAGGTATATTTCTTTACCTATGAAAAACATCCGTAATTATATGTTTAAGTGACAACCTTGTTATGCTGTAAGTAGAGACTTATGATTTATAATGACAATTTATTCTGTAGCTATATGTAATCTTAAGAATTGTTGTTTTCCTATAATTTATTATGAAATTCCTACAAAAAGCAGTCCGTAGGTAAAAGGTTTTTTTTCCTTTCTTTTTTCTATACAATATCATCATATATTAGTTATTAAAATTCATAATATAATAAAATCATAAAACAAGATCAATTATCATTAGTGGATACTCATATATTAGTTATTAAAAGCTAAAAAGTATAATTAATAGATATCCATGCTATATACCCAAATATTAAAATAGGAAAGCTAAACTTGCATTGAACATAGAAATGTAGTAACAGATTCATTTTTAGCAAAAAACTTAAACATGGTTTGGACTTCAAACAAAAAAAACATAAGGTATCAAAAAGCAAAAAGATACAAAAATAGTTGTTCATATATGCAGCTTCTTCCTCCACAATTTTCTAGTATGTCTTACTAACATGATATTGAAGAATTTCTTTACTGCAGAAGCGGCCAATTGGTCCAACAAAACCGAATCCAAACATGCTTGTTATAACCACACACCTCCACTTGATCATAAATCTACCACATCAAATATTCAAATATAATTGTAGGTTGCTGAGAAATGTTGTCCATAGTCAATACACCATCTTTAGATTCAAGCATTTAGCAGTCAAAATAGTACTAAAGCAATATGAGTAACATCAGTCAAAGCAAATGAGAAGCATGTTTACATAACTATATATAACACTATATCATGCTCAAAACATAAGCATATTCATCTCAAAGCAAATATCATGCTCAAACATCTCTATAAAAAAATCTACCACTTTAAGTTATCTTTCAATAGGTAATAATCAAATAGCCAAAGAAATTATACAATAAAATTTAAATATTTGTCGTAGGCCATAAAAAAAAACCAATTGAACATACAAAACTATGACAAGAAATAGTTGTTGTAAGAATTAACCATAAAGCATTATCTTCATACATTTACAAATTAACCATGTGCAAGTAGAAAGATAGAAACTTAAATACATTGAATGAGTTTCAGTCAACTCAACAAGGAGAATACATTAGTGTGACCTCATTTTTTTCTCCAGAAACTGGCCCCAAAAACTATCCATACAGTCATCACATTGAACAACAACAACAACAAAACCTTATCCCACTAGGCCTTGCTATGCGGTAGATCTCTCAAATCTCAATGGCCTAATAAATGTCTATTCTATCATCCTACACAATCAAATAAAATTTCACAAATCATCGCTCTCACCATCTAACAGGAAAAAGCACAACAGAGTAAGTAAAAATTGTATTAATTTGCATGCGTAACAGGATTTATAGTTACCTCTTCTAGGTCTAATTTTGATCTTAATGTAAAAATATATTAGAACACCAAATTCAAGAAAAGCATGTTTACATAATTATATATAACATTATATCATGCTCAAAACAAAAGCATATTTAGTTTTTTTTGTAATTGTGGGTCAAACATCAAATAGATCTATAGCCAAGTATGATGGCTAAAATGCCCAACAAAAAAATATTATCATTTAATCCACGTTCCATATATTCTTATGTTTTTTGTGATTGTGGGTCAAATATCAAATTGATTGAATTATAAGAGGATTATCATGTTTTTATACATATACATGACAAGAAGTTGTCGAGACCTGTCAAATAATAAAAATTATCGGTTCACAAAATAATTTGTAGTATAGAGAATGTACCGAATCGTCTCTCAATGATCCAATAAAAACAAATATGTAATCTGATCAAGATAATTAAAAGAGGGGTTTAGATGATTTGAAAAGAAAATATACCGGTTGAATTAAAGAAATGCAATTAACAAATTAACCAATCCAAGGAAATTTACTGATCTTGAGTTTAACTCATCATTGATCACAAGGAATTCACTTAATTGCTAATCATGTTCTTGGCCTTAGATCACATCAAGTCGCCTCAACATGATCCAAGAATCCTCTACTAGATAAGCATCTAGGATTTAATTATCTAAGGTTAGATAAAGTAAGCACCATCCAAACAGAAATTAACTTAAGATCGGGGATTTAACCAAGCTAAACAATCCATAAAAAAACTTTGATATATTATTTAGTCTTTGTGATCCTCTTTGAATGCATGATAATAAAGTTATTATCACACCAACATCTAAATCAAATTAAGCAATTCAATCTAGATAAAAATCAAAAGAGGAAGAAGAGAAACTTGAATAACAATTAAACAATATGAACAAGCAAAACAAGATCTCCAAATTAAACATCAAGATGGCTAATCCCTTGGATTGATTATAAGAGCCTAGCCTTCCATGGATGGGAAGGAAGAACTCATAAAATAAATAGCAAAAATGAAATTCTAAAGAGAATGGAAAAGAAGAGAAAGAAAACTCTCACAAATACTCAAACTTTCTTCAAACTTACTTAAAATTGAATCATGTATAATACAAAGAGATTAACTCTATTTATACTAATCCTAGAAGCCAATTTGTAATTGAAAATAATCTAAATGCAAGCTGTAAAAACTTTGAAATTATCAAATATGGAAGCTTGATGCATGGTTGGTGGGTTGGTGCATGGTAGGTGGGTTGGTGTATGGTTGGTGACTTTTAGTTAGCAACTCTTATCTGACTTCCAGCTTGATTTTCATGACCTAGACGGTGTATTTTGGCTTGGAGGTTTCATGAAAGTTGTAGCCAGTTGTCTCCTTAAAATTTTGGCATTTGAATCATGCCATTTGGACTTTTAGAACTCCAGATATGCCAAAAACACTGCACCTACCTCAAGTTAGGTTGGCAAAACGTGTTTCCAAATTCAAACCAACTTGTAGCTTCATAATCATGCCTAAAACGACATCTATTAACTAAATGGTCTTCAGTGAAGTTGGACATATGATTCTTATCTTTCCAATGGTCAAGTTTCAGCTCAAGAGGAGGCCTATAGCCAACTATATAGTTCAATATGTGCACACTACCTAGATTCTGGTGATAGCAAAACCACTCTGCATTGCAAGGCTATTTTGGACCCTTAGAAGTTCGATTCAACTCTTGAGTTCTCCATGAAACTTGTAGAGCCTTGTCTTAGCTTTCTAAAGACACCAAGATCACCTCAAATGGATCATTGAGTCCCAAGTTATGGCCTAACCAAGGAGGAAAGGTCAAAATGCATCAAAATCCAAGAATTATTCATAATTTGCATTAAAGCCCAATGAGACCCAACAACATTAAACTCATCTAAAATACTAATATTTGGCACAATAAACATCTGATAAAGCTTAGTACAAAGCTAACATAAGTGTCTCAAATTGATTGATCAATACAACAACACTTTTCACTTGGTGGCAAAACAAAACATCTACACTGTAATCACAGTAAACATTCACACTCAAATATGTGGTTGAATTCTTTTGTAATGTGGCCTATGGGAGACAAAAATCCCACATTTTTCTTTGGTGGTCCATGAGATCATAAACGTAGGTGACTGGGTTGTTACAAAAGATGTGACTTGGTTTAGATTCATAAATGTTAAGAGATATAAAACCAAATTTTTTCATAAATTACTATTGTTTCATCATTTTGTAAATGTAGGAGTAAATCTGCAGCCTCTGCAGGTTGTAACAATATTTGTACGAACTGGTACTTGACACTCATGCATTAAAAGCTTATGTCTTCTTATATGATATAAGTATGAGGGAATATCTTGGAACTTAGATGAAACTTGAATAGCGTATGTAGCTGAAGAACCATCCCTTACAAAGCCCACATTCAATGATCTGGACTACAAGAAAGGTGGTTCGACAGACAAGGATTGTGGTAGCTGGAAAGTCAAAGGGATTGTGAGGAAGACTGGGGAGAAACTTAAGGCAAGAAATAGGCAACCTGCATTTTTTGTCATAAACATCAGCAGGTTTTTCTATAATTCATATTAATTCAATAATAAATGGTATATTTTTGGATAGAAAACCCTAACTACAATAGTGATTTTATAGTGGAGAGGTGCAAGCTGTCAAAGGAATTGACTAATCTTTGAGTGTTGGACAAGTTGTGTGGGCTCCATCAACTCAAGGCTAAAAACAATATTTGGTTTTTGTTGGATGGTCATTTGAGACAAGAAAACTTGGTATTAAGTACTGTTATAAGAAGCCATGTGCATTATATGCTGTTAAAGCACCACACTATGAGTCAAAAGCTAATGAAACTGAGATTCAATAAGTCACTTTAGTTTGAATTTCTTTTTGAAATTGAATATTTATTGTTAAGTTTGGTTATGCTAAGCTGAATTATGAAGGTGTGCTGATGTAGCTCAATTGAAGATGTTCAGGCTCTTAACCTAACTCAGACCATAAGTAGTGCTTTCTTTCCACGGTTCAGGTAAGCTAGTACTAATTTCCTAATACACATCAGGGTCAGGCTTTTTTTGTTTTACTTAGCCTCTATTTGTTTCATATTCTGGAGCAGCAAGGTTTTTCCCCCTTAGAAATAGAATTTCCTATAATTTTCCAGATTTTTGGTGTGCAATATGCTACCAGGGCGCTGAAAGATATGTCAGTGGTTCATTGATACAAAGATGGATTGCTTTGTACTCTGGTTTCTTCTTCTCACCTCTCTTTGACCAAAAAAATGCTTTCAAGATTTGGAACTTCAATAATGTATCTGTCTCACTCGTTTATATATTTTGTCCAAAATTTCAATACTAGAGCCTATAAAAATGGGTTCATAGCATAAAGAAACTAAGCCTCTATAAGGGATAAAGAGTTAAAGACATAAAGACACCATACCTTGAATAGCAACATATAAACATCTATACAATGCAAATTTGGATATTATCTAGCATTCTCAAATTCTGACTCCATAATCGAACAACAACATAGAGATAGCTCCTATATAATGCAAATTTGGATATTCTCTAGCATTCTCTATCATTTTCAAATTCTGACACCATAACTCAAAAGGAAACATAGAGATAGCTCCTATACAATGCAAATTTGGGTAAATTTGGATATTCTCTAGCATTTTTGAATTCTAAAAACTCAAAATCACTTTGAAAACTCTTTCAATAGATCTAACCCACACAAAAATTCGAATACACACAAATGAGGGGGGACATACCTGCTAAGCTTGAAATTAAGATAAAATCTACTAAAAAATATGCTCCAAAATATGCTGCAAAATATGCTAAAAAATCTACTGCAATATCTGCTTGAAATTTTTGAGAAAATGAAAAAGATGAAAAAGATAGAAGAGAGATGAGATTTTACCTTCAAATCTAGATGGATCTAGAATAAACGAAATGCTGAGTTCTTCAGTTCTTTGCTCGGTTCTTCGCTGAGCTCTTCCATGAATTAGAGAAAGAGAATATGCGTATCGTGTGTGGGTATTGTGGTTCTGAATTTTTTTTCGATTAACTAAATATGAAAAACTTTTTCAGTAGTCTCTATAATTATGTGACTTCAGTCACTAAAGGTTTTTATCTACAAATTTTATATTGCCACTAAAAATTTCTATCATTATATCACAATTTTACTTACAAATTATATCCTGTCACTAAAAGTGTCTGTAAGTATATGTCACTTTTGTTGTAGTGAGAAGTGAATAATGTGTTTTGAAAAACATTCGAGTTTAACTTACAAAAGTGAGGATAAAAGGAATACTCTCAAGTAGAACTTTCTTACAAGAGTAAAACGATATTAACACTAAGGGAAGCTTTGAAAACTTTCTCTTGTTTTTGTTGATATTCTTAATTTCTTGATTATTTTTTCTTCTTCGATGACACTTGAATTTATAAGTAGTGAGCACTTGAAATGGTCTTCATAAACTTTCTTCGTCCAATGAAAATATTTATTACCGTTCTGAGTAGCATTAAATGCGTAACACTGATAATGTGTTGATCTTCAACTGAAAAGAGACTTTGGTTATAGCAAAGAATAAGATATCTCAGTTTTGATTTTTCTGAATACGTAGAAAGTTCCTCATTTGCTATTCTTTGTAGTTATTATAGTGTCAGCTCCAGTGTACATAGTTGATTTATCAAAAGTAGCTTTTTGGTAGAGATCACATCAGCAGTTAATACACTTTGTTTTGCTTATCTTTTAATATCCTTGGACGAATGCTTTTAGAGAAAATAACCGAGACAAACAACAAACAATAGACGATCCAATATAATATAGTAAAAAAATACATTAAAAAGTATTAGACGCACGACATAAAGAAGAATTAAAAACAAGGTTTGTTCCTTCATCCAAAACGAATACAACTTCGTAAAAGTATAAGTTATTTTAAAACTTATTTGTTCTCTTTAATTTAATATTGTTGTTATCTTCAAAACTTTGAGGGGTTCAATTTTATGGAACAATCAAGATAATAAAATCTGTCTTTAGTTCCAACATATTAGACGAAAGACTAGTATATGAAAATAAGGGACATACCCATGTAATTAAATTTATAAATGCATATTCGGCAGATTTTTCGTCAGATACATATTGAAGGGGGCGTTCTATCCTACCCCCAAGTGATGACGACTCCTAACTAAGTGTATGGAAAACAGGTGTCCCAATGGTCACGTGACCAAGAGTTGCTCCAAATTTTATGTTTATGCCCCCTGCTTTACCAAGTTATTCAAAGTGGCCCAGTATAAGTGATGGAATTAACATTAGACAACGTTAGAAAGAAGCTATCAAAATTTATTACTACACCATCTTCCTACCTAGTAACTTGAATGCATGTTTGGGGTAGCTCCAATCCAGAAGAAAAGAATGAAATCTGTGTCCCAGCTTGCAATTTTTTCCATCTTCCATTTTGCGTCCTACATTGCGTTTTCAAACTCTGACTTGGTATCCTTGCATTTAGTTGGCTGTGAACTCTTATAGCAAGACCCAGTACCCTAATTTCGCAGTAGAAGGAAATGAAAGGGCTTCCCATGTTCCATTATCTTTTGGTGTAATTCCATCTTGACGATTTGACAATTGCATTTAGATCGATACAAAGGTAATATTTTCAAATTCTATCTCCTAGATGTAGGAGTACCTATTAGCCTAGCACCGCTATGAACAGTAAAAATGATGCTTGCTTGATTTTTTGGGCTATGGTAGTTTGAATTTGTTTTACATGGGCTGCGCGTTTGCATGCATTTTGGTTGAAATTTCACTATATAATTTACAACGCTATTGTATTTGCATCTATGTTGGTTGGATTTAAATGGTTGTTGTATTTACATGTAGTTTGGTTGCAAGGCCTATTTTTGTTTTGGCCTGATTAGAAACATAGGATATAAATGCAATTGAATTATGTTGGTCAGATGCATTAGGTTTCCCTTTTCAATATTTTAAGTATATTATATGCATACTTACAAATTGTATCTATACTCCAAATGTGTACACACATAGTGAAAAAAATTAGCTTTTAAAGAGAAATTAATAGTGAAAGAAAAACAAGAAAACTTATGTATGTCTTTTATATATATATATATATATATATATATATATATATATATATATATTGTTACAAAGATGTTTATGACCTAGAGTGGAGACGGGAGAGAAATTGTAAGTTAAAGTGTAGGTGTGCAAAATAATTTGGTTGTATTTCGATCCCGAGATCAAATAAATAGTTATGAAAAAGACTTTAATTATATTACTTAACCTAAAACTCCAAGGCATCTTATAAGTTCTCACTCCTAACATTTCGTTAGTTGTGAATTATTAATTGGTAACATTGTTGTTGTAAGGTTATTTATGTATGCATAACAAATTAATAAAAGCACATGATGATCATAAAGCTTAAAATAAAAATACAAGTGATCTAGATTCGGTATCATAATTAATCAGTTCTTAAAAGAAATTTAGTGTCACTAAAATTAAAACTCTTAAGTATTTTTTTTACTCTTATTATTGGCTAATAGGTGCAATGATTAAATATAATAATAGAGTTATGTCAATAATACATTTTAGTTGTCACTAATCACATTTCATTCAAAATAATTGAATTTTTTTTTCATAATGTGTCAAATCAATGGTTACTTTTAGCTTTGTTCAAATGATAAGAGTATATTGACAGTTAGGTAAAAATCCTAAATTAAACCCTTTGTAAACTTAAAAAAGTAATTGGTGTAGGTGATCCAATAATTCTTTTTTTTCTTTTTTTATACAAAAGGTGATCAAATAATTCTTTTTTTTTTTTTACAAAAGGTGATCCAATAATTCTTGTTTATATAATATAAATATTTGTGATAAAAGTAGACGTGTGAATAGAATGAAATGAATTCAAATGATATATTATTCTCAATACTACAGAACTCACATGGTTCAAACACATTTGCTTTGAAAGTTGAAGTTTGGGAAGTAAACTAGATACAATTGATATGTGACAACCAAGCCGCCTTATACATTGCATCCAATCCATATGTGCTATAATTTTTAATTGAGCTAACATTTAGTTGGTAAGCCCACTTCATTGGTTCAATGCATAGCCAATGCGGTACCTTCCATGTCTCTAGTTATACCATCTTACGTACAAGAGAGCATTTTAAATTTTTTGGGTATAAGAAATTTTTCTTACGAGTCTAGAAACAAATCACGTATCTTAGTTCAAATAAAATTCATTTATATCATTTTTTAAATTTGATATTTCTTTTAAATAAGCATAACTATACACGAAAAGATATGAATATAAATATGTTTTACATTAATTAAGGAGCTTTTTTACATACTTAGTGCACATGGGAAACAAAATTCCCAGAATAGTATAGGTTCTAAAATAATTCCCATTATGGTGCAGAATGAACAGTAAGTCGTATGTGGGGACTGCGACTTGCATGAAGTCGTATTGCATAGTCACGACTTAGGGTATTTAAGTATAAGTCATGCCCAACACATACGACTTAGGGGTAACGATATTTTTTATTTATTTCTTTTAATAGAAGTCGTAACTGGTAGCTACGACTTAGGGTTAGGTTTTTTTTTAATTTTTTAATTGAAGTTATAGCTGATAGCTATGACTTAGAGCTGAGATATTTTTTTTATTTTTTAAATTGAAAGGCTGAGATTTTTTTTTAGTTTTTTAATTGAAGTCGTAGCTGTTAGCTACGACTTAGGGCTGAGATAATTTTTTTTAATTGAAGCCGTAGAAGCCTAGGGTTTTGGAAGTCGTTTCCCTTAAGTACGACTTATTTTTTTTATATAAAATAATACCCTAAGTCGTTGCTTTCAAGTATGACTTACTATAAGTCGATCTTTATATATCCTCCCCCAGTGTCTCCCTCAGGCATTGGTTTCATATGTTTTTCTTCATTATTCTGATAATTTCATCTGTTCCATCAACATTTCTTCCTTTTACCACGTTCTTCAACATTTCTTCCTTTTACCACGTAGGAGGAGCCAATTCTTATATTACAAAGGTAAGTAAATTGTATTGTAGTAGTATTCTTTAAATATTTATAAAAATCAATTGTTGTTTATAGTTTACTAACAATGACCATGTTATTGTTGTTTTAATTAAAGATGTCTTCGTACGAGGCCCATCGTGGTTCTTTTGTTGGTGAAGTTGAGCAATTTTACGAATATAATGAGCCTTATAGACTTCTAAGTCCTATGGTCCCTATCCCCTAAGACAATGTAAGTGAATTTAGTGAAGATGAAGAGTTTGAGTTAGGAGGCGACGATATGGATGATCCTGATACTAATCCTACTCCAATCAATGAGGCATGCCAAATTGGTATAAGTCAGCCTCCCAATATTACTTATGCTTCCCCATCCTTGTTTATGTCTACCATTAATTTGCAGGCAATGCATGCCCCTGAATTTCCCGAGCATTACGAAATTGGGAGAAGAAGCAATGTGAATGCAAATAATGAACTGTTTATAGGCATGCAATTTGACACTAAAGAAGAAATGATCATGGCAATTAAGGAGTACCACATACATAACTCATTTGACTATGTGGTTGAAGAGTCCAGGCCAGATAGGTATGTTGGTAGGTGCGCAAAATTTGGACAAGGGTGTGAATGGAGAGTCAGGGCATCACTGATAAAAAGAACTAAGAAGTGGGAGATAAGAAAGTATAATGGGGATCATACTTGCACATCTTCAGCCATATCTCAAGATCACCATAGATTAGACTCATCATTAATTTGTGCATGTGTTGTTGGACTAGTGAATGCAAATCATGGGATCCCAATTTCGGGGTTGATTGCAGAGGTACGATCCTGTTTTGGATACAATGTCTCGTACAAGAAAGCATGGGTTGCAAAGCAAATGGCACTTGCTCAACTATTTGGTGATTGGGAGCAGTCATATAGTGAATTACCAAAATGGATGGTTACTGTCCAACACTTTCTACCTGGTTCAATCGTGAGATATTCTACATCTGATACAGAGTGTCCAAACACCAAAGTGCTTGAACGTGCGTTTTGGTCCTTTAAGCCATGCAATGAAGGGTTTGCACATTGTAAACCAATTGTTCAAGTAGACGGGACATTCCTCACTGGTAAATATCAGGGGACACTATTAATTGCCATTGCACAAGATGGTAACAGAAGCATCATCCCAATTGCCTTTGCCATTGTTGAGGGGGAGACCAAAGAAGCTTGGTCATGGTTCTTCTTTAACCTTCGCAAGTATGTAACACCACAACAAGGTTTGTGCATAATATCAGATAGAGGTAAGGGTCTACTTGCTGCATTGCGACACCCATAAGTTGGATGGGTTGAACCTAGTGCACATTTAGTGTATTGCATTCGTCACATTGGGAGCAATTTCAATAAAGAGTTCAAAAATATAGAACTCAAAAAACAAGTCATTAACATGGGTAATGTTATATTTTATTTAATATAGTTCTAAACAATAGGGGTTTAATGTTCACAATAAATTAATTTGCATGTTTGATGATCTCAATTATTTAATTTTCAGGATATGAGTTACGGCAACCACGGTTCGAGGCAAAACTTCTTGCGTTGAGATCAGAGAATTCTAGGGCTGCTGATTGGCTCGACAACATCCCGAAGGAGAAATGGACTCAAGCTTATGATCAAGGTCGACGTTATGGCCATATAACCACCAATCTTGCTGAATGCATAAATTCAGTATTGAAGGGAGCCCGAGCCTTGTTGATAACTGCATTGGTGAAGTCAACTTTTTATAAATTAAATTCTGCATGGGTTGAGCAAGGCAAGAAGGCAATGAACATGATCAAAGCGGGCCACATATACTGTGAAGAGTTGATGACAGTCCTGCAAGAAAATCGACGCAAAGCTACTGCTCATGTCGTCAACAATTTCACAAGGGAAACAAGCACGTTTGGAATGGCGGTGTGATTGTGGGGAATTTCAATCATTGAGGTTGCCATGTTCTCATGCCATTGCAGCATGTGCCCATGTTAAGGTTGATTTTGATAAGTTTATTGCTCCTATATATAGACTAGAAACTATCTTCAAAGTCTATGAGCTTGAGTTCCATCCTCTTGGCAATGAAGAGTATTGGCCTACTTACTCAGGTCTGAAGTTCATTCCTAATGCTGCAATGCGGAGAGATAAATCTGGGCAGCCATGAACTTCTCGTATCCATAATGAGATGGATATCAGGGAGACCAGTCAAACAAAAAGATGTGGACTTTGTAGAACTGAAGGCCATAATCGAAGTAATTGTCCACATCAACAAGGCAATATTGGACAATGTTCAAGGCAGAATGCTGATAGTTGATTTAAATTTTAGCATGGTTACGTTGTGTAAGGGTGACAAAAATAAATTTAGCTTTATTAAATTTAATTCCTATGTCCTACGTTAATTCTTGCTTAGTATACAATAAATATATATTTAATATTATTGATCAATAAATAAAAAAAAAGTTGAATGCATCACTTTTAATCGAAAAGAACAAAAATACTTAAAATAATATAATTTATCATAACTACTTAATATAATATAATTAATCATAAATATATTTATTTCCTTGAATATATTTATCCTTAATTTATATTATTTAACTCTAATTAAGAAATTTTATTTATTTCAATACAACACAACCTAACTAAACTAAATATATAATGTAAATAAACATAATTATATTTATTTCCTTGAATATATTAATCCTTAATTTATATTATTTAACTCTAATTAAGAAATTTTATTTATTTCAATACAACACAACCTAACTAAACTAAATATATAATATAATTAAACATAATTATATATTTTTTCTTAAATATATTAATCCTTAATTTATATTGTTTAACTCTAATTAAGAAATTTTATTTATTTCAATACAACACAACCTAACTAAACTAAATATATAATATAAATAAACATAATTATATATATTTTCTTAAATATATTAATCCTTAATTTATATTGTTTAACTCTAATTAAGAAATTTTATTTATTTCAATACAACACAACCTAACTAAACTAAATATATAATATAAATAAACATAATTATATTTATTTCTTTGAATATATTAATCCTTAATTTATATTATTTAACTCTAATTAAGAAATTTTATTTATTTCAATGCAACACAACCTAACTAAACTAAATATATAATATAATTAAACATAATTATATATATATTTTAAATATATTAATCCTTAATTATATTATTTAACTCTAATTAAAAAAATTTATTTATTTCCATCAAACACAACTTAAGTAAATTAAATATAATATATATATATATATATATATATATAATCTCATAATCATACATATTACTATATTTTTTACTACTAACCGTGGGAAGCGTGGGATATTTGCCACCTTACATTTTCACTCTTCAAGGCTGCAACACAAGGCTGCAATGGTTGGATATAAAGTTATCTCCACTCATGTCAATACACTTTCGTAGCTATGAAATAGAGCACCATTGAGTCCTTGCATTTATCACGTCAGTGGTGCGGTGGTGGAAACGTCAAAGGACACCTTCAATGCATTGTTGAATCAGTTGACATCTTTATCTCCTCGTCAAATGGTGTTGATGGTTTATTTAACTCAATGCAATGGCCACGTGAAAGCCTACCTATTTTGTCCACTTCTTGCAGTCTATAACGTTGAATGCAGCTTTGCAGATGAAGCCAATGTTGAATGCAACTTTCCAGCGTCGAATGGCTCATTCATCATAGATTAGACACAACCGTATCTGTTTCCCGTCAATGGAAGGTTGAATGCATCGTTGAATGCATCTTGCCATGCGTTGATCAGCCCTTCATGACTACAACACACCAGCCTTGATGGAGTTGACACATCCACGTGTGGTGCAGCCTTGAAGCAGCGTTAATTTTGGAAGTCACTTAGCAGTACCTGACGCTGCTACATATGGCAATGGAATGCATCGTTGAATGCATATTGCCATACGTTGATCACTCTTTCATGAATACACCACACCAGCCTTGATGGAGTTGACACGTCCACTTGTGGTGCAGCCTTGAAGCAGCGTTGGTTTTGGCCTTTAGTGCAGTACTTGATGATGCTGCATGTGCCAGTAGATGCTGCTGATCCTCCTCCCCTCGTGGTGGTCTTTCAAAACTTGTAAGGTTCACTTAATGGGTTCTATTTTGACTACACTTTTATTTATCTTAAGGTGACAAAAGTTTAACCACCAGTGTATCATTTCTTCATGCTTTTCTCTCTTCATCATTTTTAACATTTGCAAACTCCTTCTCCTTCCTTATTTCGTTAACCTTCCATTGACACAAATGGAGTATACAGGACCAGGACCAATTGATGGATCCTTACTGAGACTTCAAGAGCAACACATTTCTATGGTCATATGGTCTGGCACCGATCGCATGTTGCGTGCGAGACACAATTATATCTGAGGCCCTCTACCACGTCCAGCAGTTCGACAACTGATATTTGAAGCTGGGTTTGGCCATGCCTTGACAATTGGCCAATTCCCCATCGACCATCATCTGATCACCGCATTGGTGGAAAGATAGAGACGAGAGACTCACTCATTTCACCTCCCATATGGAGAGTGCACAGTCACTTTAGAGGATGTAGCATATGGAGAGTGCACAGTCACTTTAGAGGATGTAGCAAATCAACTGGGAGTCCCAATTGATGGGGAAGTTGTAACTGGCGTTACAGTTACAGATTGGATGGGGGTGTGTGCAGAATTATTGGGTGTGGTTCCACCTGATAATGCTTGGAAAGATTCAACAATTAAACTAACTTGGTTGGCCTCCACGTTTGCGGTACTTCAGTCAGATGCTTCTGTTGTTGTTATTGAACAACATGCCAAGGCCTACATTATGCGGCTCATTGGCGGTCTTTTAATGCCTGATACATCAGGAGCACGAGTTCACTTGATGTATCTTCCGTTGTTAGCCGACTTGACCGCAGCAGGTGGTTACAGTTGGGGGTCCGCTATTTTGGCTTGTTTATATCGTGGGTTACATCGGGCCACTGCCGGAGATGCCATTGAAGTTGGAGGATGCTTGTTACTTCTTCAAGCATGGGCGTGGGATCGCATTCCTCACATTGCTCCACGAATAGCTCCATTGTCTGATGAACAGGTGGAACAAGGATTGGGTTACCCTCTTGCACGCAGGTAAAACATGCACGTGTTAAATAATGCTTTAAATTAAATTGCTTTAGCTATTTGATTATTTTCTAAATTTTGATCCGTATGTTTAATAGGTGGTGTAGTCACAAAAGTACTACCAACACTCCTGCTCATGCGGTCAGCTTTATACGATTATCTTTAGACTCTATAAAAATAGACCAGGTTAAATATAATGATTATATATTTTAAGTTCTATAGATGACTATTTTTAATATATAAAAATAACATTCTCATTATATTTACCAGTTTATATGGACACCTTACGCCACCCATGAAATACTAAGGTTGAATATTCTTGAGGTCCATCCTTGTGCTTGTGCGATGGTACCATTGATATGTTTTGCAACTGTTGAGTGGCACCCTGCAGATCGGGTCATGCGCCAGTTTGGTTTGAGGCAATGCATTCCACAAGACCCACCTAACTTTGATAGCCTTCACAACACTGATATGAGAGGTAAAGGGGATGTATTTTGGCCCTCTGAACATCGTGATTGAATTGCCTTGTGGATGCACCGTAATGAACGACTCATTAGCAGTGAAGCATGTAACCCGTATTTACATGATAACTCAGAATACATGCAATGGTACTTGCTTCACACGCGACGATATATTTCACGTGAGGGTGCATATCATGGTGGTGCGGTGAGCCCATATTATTTAAGTCAAACTTGTTATATTATCCAAATTAATTTCCTTTAATAATGCTATGATTTTTTTCTTAGTATACTTTTGCTAGAGCAATTCGGGGCTACGCTACATCAGGGAGTACCCAAAACCCTTTGGACGATATTACATGGGCCTGTGATAAGATGATGAG
Organism: Styphnolobium japonicum; assembly: GCA_023212625.1. Taxonomy (NCBI): domain Eukaryota; kingdom Viridiplantae; phylum Streptophyta; class Magnoliopsida; order Fabales; family Fabaceae; genus Styphnolobium; species Styphnolobium japonicum. The sequence continues at coordinate 7,559,573 of JALBWW010000014.1, forward strand.
TGCCTTGGACGAGATTCGTCCACCAATTTATTCGTCAACATTTCAAGAGGCTGCTTCTACTTAGCACTTCACAGTACCTGAGCAGGAGCCTCAAAGACGAAGACGACGTGGATAGCCTTGCCCGAGGGTTGATGATCATGACCAAGCACAGCCAACTCATTCTCAAGCACATCATAATGACTATGTTCCCCACTTTTCCTCTGCCTCCCATGATTATCCGTCCTCTTCCCATCATGCTTCTTCAACATCTCAGTACGTGGGATCACCGGCATCGATGTTTGCTGCCCACCCTAGCACTCCAGTCTCAGCGTTCACTACTGGACCAATGGATACTTATTATCGTCCTACTATAGCATCACAAGACTACGAGCAGATTGACAATGAAGATGATGATGACAATGAAGATGAGGAGCATGATCAAGAGCCTACACCATTACAAACGAGAGTCAGAACAAGAGGTGACGTGAGAACAAGAGGCGGCGTTTAGCCAAAACGAAGGATTCAATCAGAACGAACCAGAAAAGCCCCTGGTTGTGGTACACATTAACCACCACCACCATAGTATATGTATGCCAATATCCTTGTACATATTATTTTCACACAAATCCATTGGTGGTGAGGGGAAAAGAGAACTAATTTGCATGTTTTTTATAATTAATATAATTTGTTAACTTTGAAATGGTATGCTTCTACCATATCTAATCTCTATGTTTATAATTTCATGACTTCATTGCTGGTGCTGCTATTCATAGGTAAGTTGATAATAAACTAGCATTGAAAAATAAACCGTAACCTAAGTCATAGTTAACAACTACCACTTACAATTAAATAATAATAAAAACAAAATCATAACCCTAAGTCGTAGCTAGCAACTACGACTTCAATTAAAAAAATAAAAATAAAAAATCTCAGCCCTAAGTCGTAGCTATCAGCTACAACTTCAATTAAAAAAAAAAAAAAAATCTCAGCCCTAAGTGGTAGCTATCAGCTATGACTTCAATTAAAAAATTTAAAAAAAAGACCTAACCCTAAGTCGTAGCTACCAGCTACGACTTCTATTAAAAAAATAAATCAAAAATATCGTTACCCCTAAGTCGTATGTGTTGGGCACGACTTATAGTTAAATACCCTAAGTCGTGACTGTGCAATACGACTTCATGCAAGTCGCAGTCCCTACCTATGACTTACTGTTCATTCTACACCATAATGGGAATTATTTTAGAACCTATACTAGTCTGGGAATTTTGTTTCCCATGTGCACTAAGTATGTAAAAAAGCCTAATTAAGGCCTATGCCTCATTTATATACTATCTATATACTATTATATAAAACGTACAATATATGCATGCAAGTGGAGCTCATGTCATATGTTATTCATACAAGAGTTTTTTCTCTCCAAATTTTTACTTCCTACAGTTGTGTCATCAAGTAATCAATCACATTTTTCATGTACTCTAATTTTTTAATGTTTGAATTTTGATTTGTTTTACTTTACCAATGTAGCTTTAATGTACACCTACCTCTTGGAGAATTCCACTGGGCATTAATCATTGTTTCTTCAACCTTATTTCAATTCGTACTCAAACTTTCTCTCTGCTCTAGCACGTCACAATGTGATAATTCTTGGTAACATCATACGTCTAAAAACTCCTCAACTTATTCATTGGATTGATTCTACACCCAACGGTGATGAGCATTTGGGTTTCATTCCTTTTTTCTCTCTCATCATCTTAATTCAAATTTCAAAAATTCCAAATACAGTTTTCTTCCATCTAGATTGGGTTTCATGCATTTAGGTTCAACTTCACTCACATCTAGATTCAAATTTCAAATTTTAAGAGACGTTTCTCTTTAATTTTGCTTTCAAGTTTCTGGTGCTGGTAAGAATTGTAAGAATTTTGTGTCCATATGTTATTTATAATTTGTTTATCATATATAATGTTTTCTCAGATAATTGATGGTTTGATAATTATTGAAATGAAAATCCTATTGGTTAATTTATTAAAGAGTTGTTTTTTATTTTGGATAGTTATATCTATTTATATAGTCTCATATCTATTCAAATAGAAACCTATTGGATAATAAAAGAGCATGACCAAAAGTCATATCTATTTAAATAATTATATCTATCCAAATAGATACCCATTGAAGAGTAAAGGGCATGATTATTCAGAATAAGTATGTTTTATGAATAAAGGTGTCTGATGGATATACCTTATTATGCTCTATAAATTAAGGGTGTGGACATCACTCTGACCAAAACAAAAAGTGCACTACTTCCATCAATATTGTACTATAAAGAAAAGGGTCAAGAGGGAGAAATCAACATTATTAATGTTCTTCAAAGAGTTATCTATTCATTCATATCCATGAAAAATAGTATTCTCTCTCTTACAAATTGTATGAAAAACATATAGTTTTAGATCATAAGATTAATTAGAAGTGTCAAAATGAGTCGGCTTGACGAAGAGCAAAGGTTGGGCTAAGGAAAGCTAATCCCAAACTAGTTATGGGTCGACCTTGACCTTCCCAGCTCGAAAATATGTTTGTCCGCTGACCCAACAACATGAATTTTTCTTATTGTGTTAGGTATTTAATTTTGTTATTATTTATTCTTGTATTAGCTTAATTAACTAGCTTCCTTCGGATATATAAAAAAAAAGAATGAAATTTAGTGGATACAACTCAATCTTTTTTTTTCTCCATTTGCACATGATGTTCACTTGTTCTAGTTCCTTCAATTGATCCATTTATTGTTCAAGGGATTATTCATGAATATATCCTAAATCGTTTATACTGAAAATAATGTAGTAAATCTTTACTAGGAGTTTCATTGTTGCTTTGATTAAACCTTTTTGATTTAGGTGAAATATTCTTATGTCAAAATGTTATCTTTTATTGTGGTTGAGGCATTTAACATTAATTAAACCTTTCTTCTAAAGAAAGGGTCTTGAAAAAATCTCTATTTAAGTGGGTTAATTTAAATGGTTAATCATGAATATTTTGATGGATTGTGAGCATTGTACTTTCCAATGAGGAATATGAAGTTTCTTGCAGTCATGTATATCCTTCTTCAATCCTGATAAATTAATATTGAGTAAATGACTTCAATCTTTATTTTTTTAATGGAGTATGAGCTACTTTCTAATGAAATCTAGCATTCCTGCTATACTACATTATGGCCTATTTATCAAAATTTCTTATTATAAACGCTACATTTCTCTCTCCCTTTCCCCCCATTTTACACTACTTTCTGTTGGATTAGATGAATGCTTTTTTATAAATTGTTTATAACTATACATTTGACCTTGGAATATAAGCTCCTTTACAGCCCTAGAGCATGTGGAAATGCATGGTTGCTACTGTCTTTTGTTATACTTTTTTGGAGTTACTCTCAATCTTCATTTTGTTTGAAAATCTTAATATAATATCAAATAGATCGGGTTTTATACTTTAGATGTTTTCTACACCTGTGTTTTTGGTAATGCATGGGTTATACTTTTATTTTTTGTTTAACGATTGTTAAAATTCAAAATTTTCTTTATGATTTCAAAATTTGGGGCCAATCCATTTCTCTTAAGGCAAGGGTTTTGGGGGCAATTTCTTGCTTCGTATTAGCTTTCTTTGTGTTTAAATAATATCCAAGGTTTTGAATTCTTCTTTGAGGGAGAAATTATAAATTAAAATCAATGTTCACTCTCTGTTATATAAATAAAGGTTTGGATGAGGATTGTAATATTTTTACTTACTTATTTTTGTTCCCATCATTTTCTTACCATTCTCTATATATTAGGTTCTGCAAAAATGGTTTGTACTGCTTTGGACATCTCAAATGTTGTAAATAATTTGTGTGGTATGCTTTCTCTCTTAAGCGTAGTGAGATGGCTCATGTTGTAATGGAGAAACTGTTGGTTTCTCTACATTGGCAAATGTTTCAAATTTTCTATTTTGGTTTAAATTTAATATTATAATATTCAATTTGGATTATTTATTTAAAGCTTCATTTTCTTACATTGGCTGTTTTGTATGGATATCTAACACCCCAATTTATTTTTATTGTTGAAAACTAAAAATTTATTTAGACATACATATTTATGTATACAATTATCTTCCTTAAAAGTATATGATTAATTAAAAAGAATGTTGAAATAAATTTGTTTATTTTCACTTTGTCATATCGTTAGTTTTGGACACCTATCAAGCCATAAATTGATTTCTAAGTTGAAATCATGATTTCTATTTTTCTAAAATAGTTTATTTATTCAATAATGAGATTATAATGTTAGAAACATTATTTGGATACAAGATCAATTTTATTTTAAATTTTGGAGGAAAATTGCCAAAAAGTGCAAATAGTGCTAAGTGTTGGGCAATGTTTATAAATACCTAAAAGTTTAGGGCAAAACTATAAATTTTGTTTTATAAACTTGGCAGCCCACGAAATGTCTCCCCATTTTCTGCACTTCTTCATTTCCTTCTTCCTTGTTCACCGTAGCTTAGGTTTTAGTTTCCTTCTTCATCTTTTTTTTAATTTCTCTTAGTTTCTTTTCATTTTCTCTTCAATTGCTTCTCCATTCTCACATGAAACCATCTTTATTCATGATTGTTAACTCTTTCTTCTCCTTTTTCCTTCTTCAATTTTCGGGCTCCAAGTGTTCTTGGAGAACTTATGAACTACCCATTTTATTTTGGCATCAATTAAGGTGTTTGAAGTTAGTTGATGGTTGGAAGCTCTCAAGAAATCCACTACACAAGTGGTAAACCTCCTAAACTCTATATTAAGCTTTGAATTGGGGGTTGCCATGGAAGAGAGCTATTCATATTACTGTTCACATAACAATTTTTTAAGATATTAGAAGGGATAGTACAAATTTATGGTTTAATTGGTATGTTTGATGTATTATTTGAGTTAGGATCATCTTATGGATGAATTAACATCATGGGAAGTGATATAAAAACAGGAGATTTCGTGCTGTATTGGGGGGAAAAGATATGCACATGAGGTGTTTGAGAAAATTGCTTGAATGAGATGAAAAACTGGTATTTTCGTGTAAACTGAACAATGTTCAATAAAATGTGTATAACTTTTGATTGGAAGATCGGATTGAGGTGATTCTAGTTGCAATAGAAACTAGACTCAAAGGGCTTTAATTCCATACATTATTTGTAATTTTAAGTGTAATAAATCAGTACAGTTTTATCTCAAATAAAGGTCATTATCCTAAGCTAGCTTGTGTTGTCATGTTTCTTGTTTCCTAGATTCTTCAAGGACTCTTTATCCAAAAGCTTGGAGATCATTTAGAAGCTGGTTCAAGCTTGTTTGGGACCTCTCTAGAGTGAGTGGATGGTGGATATGATGGCAATTAACCATCATTTTTCGTCCAATTTCCTTTCCTACTATGTTCTTGTCTTTAAGCATGCATTTTGATATTCCAAGGCTCTCATAGAACTATTGCTACCCATTTTGAATGTCAAATCTTGGGGAATCAAGTCTTGATATGATTTGAACTTCAAAGATCTTTTGAAAGTATAATCTATGGTTAGACAAAAGTGGCTATGATCTTATAATTGATTATGAAAGTCAGATTACATTTGAATGATAAAATGATAGTATTTTGAGCTGAGTTTTGGATATGGATTAATTATCATGTTGTTATGAAATCCTGTAAATTTTTGTGATTTTGCAAAAGCTGGAGCTATGTCAAAAGTGTCATCAAAGTTGAAAAAATGCTGAAATTCTAATATGAATCCAGCAGTGAGACTACCACAGTTTTAGCACCATTTGAATGACCAAATGGTGATGTATTGAATTGAATTTTGGATATATTATTTTTGGAATACTTATGATTACCCCTATCGAATTTTAAAATTTTTGGGAACTTGTAATTATGTAAATAAAATTTATTTTGAAAATAGCTTGATGCTGACCTGTTTTGAAGAACATGATATATGTTTTTGAATTTCAAAATGCTTGAATATTTGGAATATGAATATGTGTATACTTTGAATTATACAAAAATGTTTTTCTTGGGAGGAAACTTTGATAGAATATTGTAGCTAACGGCAGTAGACGTTAGCATTGGTACACCTTGGTCCGAACTTCAACTAGCAGGGGTGTTGCTAACCTGACGTGTTGGCCCACACGATCGGATTTGTTTGACTTGATAGGTGGATTTGACCCATGTGCCCTGTTGATGTGCATTTGTCAAACCTTCGAACTTTGAGTTCGTCGGTAAGATTTCTGCTTAATTCTAGATTAGAAACCTCCCATATGATATTTGACATTTGACTATTGATATATGTTACAGTTGATTTGATACTTGATACATGCTTATAATTAATTTGCTACTTTATGCTTGATGTATTTCATATACTTTATTTCTTGATTATTTGAACTAATAGTATTTATAACATTTGATAATTATGCATATATTTTGAAGCACATACGTTTTCAACAAAAGACTCTTGTGTATTCTTAATTCCCTTTTACTCATTATGTTGCTTTGACCTCACTGAGTCTGTGTGACTCATCCCTCATTATTATCATATTTTTCAGATTAATCAATGGCTGAGGAGCAAGTATAGATGATCAGTGTACAAGTCTTTAACTCCATGTTCTGCAAATTTAGGAACAGTCAAGGGGGAAAATTGATGTTTTAATGTATATCTTTAACACTTGATTTGAGTTTGGTGAAATGAAGATTTATTTTTGGGATGTCCAATTTTTAAAGGTTACTCTGCCAACAATCTTGGTCAATTTGGCTTGTTGTTTTATTATGTTTGTTAGCTCTGTAAGGCTTGCTAGGTAAGTTAATCCTTCCTATGCGCCGGTCATGGCCCTCAAATTTTGGGTCGTGACAGGATATGCAAAAAATATATTGCAATTGTTCAAAGGAAGATAGACAAATGGAAGTGTAGGTTAATAAAACTTTGCACATGGCTTCAGATAATTTTTTTGGGTGTTTTGGCCTCTTTCATCCTTTGATGCATTTTTTTTACTTCTTTTTACAGGGTTAATAAAACTTTGCATTTTCTTTAGTTATTAGACTTTGTGGTCTGACTTATTAGTAATTGATCATTCTAACTACTAACATATTAAATGATCCAATATATTAGGTCAGGAATTGAAGCATTGAAACTTTTACAAGTCTGCATGACAAATAACAGAACTACTGGTCAGAGGTAGCATAGCTTGCTTGAAGAATATTGTATAGGATTGAGGTAAATAAAGCACCGTTTGTTGCCTGAACAAAGCCTATATTTTTCTGCTTATATTTAGTCATCTGACTCTTTCTTATTGAAACCTGATTTGTGCCTGCTTGATTTTTTGAATGAATTCACACTTTAGTGTCATAGAGTGTTTGGAAACTTCCAAAACTAGTATAACATAGTACAAAATGGTACCAATTATATAAGCGCATATAAAAATAGACTTGTTCAAAATTAAACTTAGTTTGGTCCAAAACCAATTTAAAATCGATTCCAATATGAATGATCGTCTGAATCTAATATAATTGAGATTATTCTATAATTTTTAAAATAAACAATTAAAAAAAATAAAATCACATATTATTGACACAAGTCAAAGGAGTAAATGTCAAAAAAAAAATTATCCATGTAGTTGACGAAAAAATACACGACCAACTATTGAAAATCATAGCATGCCTACACTTGAAAACAATAATTAACCATCATACAACTAATCAATTTACATGAAAATATGTAAATTTGGTTTTTTTTATGTCTGTTTGAAAGTTGGTGCTTCTTGAATAGTTTTTTATATATTATAAAATAAGAAAAAATATAAACAATTATTTTTTTTTGGTGCATCAAAGGGACAAAAGCCTAGAGAAAGAAAACTACACAGAAGAAGACACTAGATAGGGTAAAGTAGCCCCAACAACATCAGCATGCGTGAGCAAACCTAACTCCACAGGAGGATGAAGGATATCCTCACAGCCATACAGTCATGCAAACTCTCTAGACAAGATCCAATTCACAAGGTAATCCACACATCTATTACATTCTCTCCAAGTATGAGGAAAACAAATATCCCATCTTCTTTTCTTGCACTCCAAAATCCCATGCAGTAGCTGGTTGTTCTTATAAGCATTAGAATAATGATTGTTGAGGATCTGAATAACAAACATTAAGTAACTTTCAACCATCACCCTCCTATACCCTATGTTCCAAGCCATTTGAAGACCAATGTAAATCCCCCATAATTCAGCCATGAAAGCATAACAAGTGCCAAGATGACTGATGAAACCATAAATCCAAAATCTATTGGCCCCACACAGATCCCATCACAGCCAATATCTCTCGGGTTACCCTTCAAAGCCTCATTTGTATTAAATTTCACCCAAGAGTTAGGAGGAAAGGACTAACCCACCATAACACAGGGAAGAGAAGCGCTAGCATTCGGAATTCTGGATGCATGAATCGACTTCACGTAGCCCTTTATAATAGTCAAAGGATCATGAGACCGTAAGTAATTACTAGTAGGGGTGGGCCAAGAAATCTATAAACTGAACCAAACCGTAAAATCGAATTGAATCAAACCATAAAATTACTAAATTGTTCGAACTAGTTTATGTGCCAATCCGTTTTTTGGAGTGAAAATGGTGCGGTAAATTAATAATTAGCATATGCAATTGGTTTAACTACAGTTAACTAAACCTAACCATAGGCCTTTTCGTTCCTACCAAGATCGCCGTATGCCACAAGTCACCAGCTCCCCATTCCTCTTTGTCCTCCTCCTTCTTCTTATGGTGGCTCTGCACAAACAACAACATTGTATTTCTGACCAAGCCGACCAACCACTCACCCCTTTTACATGACTCAACCATTTTCTGACCTATAACCTTATCCAAAACCACTAACCAACCGACCCCAACCCTTAAACACTTTCCCTAACCATTTAACCAACTGAGTCGAGCTAACCTTTACCGACCCCAATCCTCAAACATTTTGCCTAACCATTTAACTGATCGAGCCAAGCTAACCTTTACCAACCCCAATCATTAAACCCTTTGCCTAACCATTTAACCGACCGATCCGAGCTAACATTTATCGATCCAACCTTTAAACACTTTCCCCCATCCTTATCCACCAAGCCGAGCTACCCTTTAACCGATCCGATCCCTTAACATTTTTCCTCGTCCATTTACCGACCGACCCGAGTCACTTTCAACCAGTCCGACCTTAACCAAGACGAGCTAACCTTTACCGATCTGAACTTGAACACTTTCGTCCATCCTTACCGACCCAAGTCAGGCTTCCCTTAACTGATCTGAACTTAAACATTTTCCCTCACCCATCACCTTAGCCAAGCCAAACCACCTTAATTGATCTGAGATAGTCATGGCTGATCCGACTTTAAAACACTCTCCTTTAGCTAACCTGACCGAGTCAAGGTACCTTTGCCATATTCGATCTGATCCCATAACTTTGCCTTTCTTCGATCGGCTCTCGACCGATTTGGGGTCTCCACTGAGTACCCCCTATTTCCGATTAGGTTCAACCGATCAGATCATGATTTCCTGTTGCAATTTTACTGGTCGGTCAAATCCTTCCTGTTATGCTTGGATTGCTTACCGACTGGTCGGTCCTGTTCCATCTTGTGCTATTTGTGTTTTTACTTGGCTTTTCTAAATTTTATTTTTCAATTTTTAATGAGTTGATATTTACTTCATCTTGTGTTGTAAACAATGAATTATAAAATAAGTGGTCCAATGCCACAATGTTTGCACTTAGCTGTCTTCGAGGATCAAATATTCACTAGACAATATCTCCTTGGGGTGGATCAGTGGATTTAATACCGCATTCCATCCCGTTTAGGACACGCCTATAAGTTTTCTAATAAGTGATCCAATGTCACAAATCGCGTTAGTTGTCTTTAGGGGTCAAGTACCCACTAGACATTTTTCGTGGGATGGATCATCGAGTCTAGTACCGCATTCCATCCTATTCAGGATGCGTTAACACATTCCCTTTTAAATTAGGTCAATTCATTTATGTTTTAATCAAATTAACTCTTAATCAAATAATTCAAAGCAACATTTGTTTTTTTAAGTTAAAATCAATCAACACAACCATTTTCTAGAGAGCAAGATAAAAATTGTACAGTAAGCTAAAAATTGTAATATCATATTATTTGTAACTTTTTACTATAATATGTCAGTTTACATATCATTGTATAAACAAAATATCTATAGTTGCATCTAGAATATATCATAATAAGGCATCATCCGTAGAACCATAAGCCATTGATACACCAAGGTCTAGTAATACTGTATATAAGACTTCATTATTTCTTTAGAAATACCACATACAAGAGTGAGAATAACGGTCTCAGTAGAAATTCAAGCAGTATTTAAAAATAGTAAATAAAATTGTGGTACTTTCAGCTACATAAAGCTGTAGAAAATATGTTCATGGTTATTTCTATATAAATCAATAAGTACAATCAAATAGTACTAACAAAACATTCTCAAGTTTTTACACTAAAATTCTCATATCTTAGAACATTTAATAGCAAAACAATAAAGTCAATATTAATCTAGTTGTTTGTAATATTTACCCTTCACTATTTTGGATAGTATTTATGGTTCTACCTTTTTCTTAGCAACTGGCTTTCATGGTTTTCATGTGATTATAGGTACTCTTTTCTTGATCATACTTCATTCTTACAAAAATGCGACATCAAGTCCTACATAACCAATATTCATAGCTATTAAAAAACCAAAAAGAATGAATTGTATATTTCTAGTGAATAGTATATCAATACATTACCTTAGCAATATCAGAATCCACATCAGCAAGTTTAGTATTCAAGTTAGCATTAGATACATATATCCCATGAGTTATAACAGCCTACAAAGGTAAGTAAATTTAAATTGTCACAGAAAGTAAATAAAGATTGAAGAAATATATTATATTATAAATGATGAAAAAATGGATAACATTAACCTCTTTTGTGAAAAATGGTAAGTCACTTTCTGAGAACCTTTTAATAAGCATAGCATCATTGGATAACCTTCTCACCCAAAATGATGACTCAAATTGGGAACTCAAAGTAGTCTTAACCTCCACTTAAAATAAAAATAATTTCTCAATCCAATCATCAAAGTCAGTGGGATAATCTAATTCCCCTCCATTCTAATAGTAGCAATATATATATATATATATATGAAGCAAATATAAATATGCAAAATAAAAAAATAAAAACAGCAACCACCCACCTATAACAATAGTACCTTTTGCAGATGTTCCAACATCTCAGTGCAGGACTTCTTCAACTGAAAAGAAGCATTCCGATTAAGGATGGTAATTTAATAGATCTGGATCAAGCATGACCTGACCCGATCTGATCCATACTGCTACTGTGGACCCGGATCTGACCCGATGCAACACTTACGGGTGGGGTTAACCTGTACCCACCCCGTTTTGTTCTTTTTTTTGCTACACATGGCTTTGTAGTTCATTGTATCCAGTTTTTTTTAATGTTATCCTGAACATTTTTTCTTAACATAAAAGCTTTATAGATGATGCCAAACTTCTACAAAGGAAGGAAAATGAAGAATGACAATTAGTCCATAACACTTTATCAGAATCAAGTCATGCATCCTTAGATTTATTTTGAAATTTAAACAGTGTCAGACAAAATTTCACAAATGATTCAATAACTCTGTAAAGTTATTGAATCATTTACGTTAAGAAAAAATGTCAGTTGATTACTCTAAAAGATTATATGAAGCAAAGGCTTATTTAGTTGCTAAGCATGATGTAAGGTATTATTGAAATCTTGATTTAGGAATTAAGCTCTTGAAAGGGGTATGTGTAAGTGCTATATTCTAAATGGAATCTTGAGTAAAGGGCATCTCAATTATGTCAGTATTGGTGACCAAGGTGTGTCAAATTGACCATGGCTTCTATTAATATGTTATTTAGATATTGCAAAACTAAATAGGACTTCAATACTGTTTAGACATGGGAAAATGCTAGAAGGATTTTGGAACACTCAAATATTGTTTCCCTTCTGTGGGTCAGGCTTTCTACATTCTGACATCCTCGTGCTTTGTGTCAAATGTGAATATAACCCTTTAATGTATTTAAATGTTTCGGTTCTAACATGTTCTAACAAATATTTGAACCTACGTAGTGAAATGTACATTGGTGGGAATAAAATAGGAAGAAACATTTTCTTCAATAGTCAGTAATATATGATGATTTCCATGTAATGACCTTACTAGAATTTATAGTTTTCTATGAAAAGTTCATGGAACAATAAGAGGTATAATTCCATATTAGTTTCAGATCTCATAGCTAGAGGAAGATATGAGATAAAATTTTCCCATAATTTTCAATGGAAAAGGTTTAGGATTTGCTTTTAGAAGAAAACGTAAAAAATAAAGGAAAAAGTTCAACATAAGATTGGCAGTTAATTTGTATTCATATATCGAGAGTGCTCTAAGTTTTTCTACGGTATTTCTCTCTTAGTTTGTTTATAAAATAGCTTGGTTGTTGATGATATATTTCATTGTACTTGACAGTATGATCAAACTAGATTCTAAATTGATGGTTGTTTAGTATTAGTGAATGCAACATGTACAATTGATTGCAACATATTGGAAGGAACAATGTTAAAGTGTTTTCTTGTAGAAATTAGTTTATGCTTTAGTTTGCTTGTACTTGAGCATTTAAACTAGCATTGAGTTTCATATGTGATTTTCTTAACATATTAGTGAACAAGGTTGTAAAAATTCCTAAATGGTTATGGACTATAAATAGGTTAAGTATCCCTTTTAAATTGACTGCACCATAATTACACCATTGGGAAATGTTAGTTTAATGGCAACTCATGATTTAGATGAGATTAGTGTAGCCAAAACCAATTTAGAGGATTAAAGTTTTGGACACCTTGAGTATGGATGTCCTATAAACAAACATGCAACCAAGTATCATAAATTTTAAAAGTTGGTACAATGGCCAAAGCTTGCAATCTAGAAGTCACCTAAAGATGAAATCTCAGTTTTAATGCTTGAACTATCTTTCAAACCTGAATAAGTGAGGGACCATATGGAAGTGATTTTTAGCAAATTTTTTGATAGAATGTACTTAAGATGTGGACATTAAAATATGAGAGCAAGGGTGTTGTCACTAAAACCCAACCTGCATGGAGTAAATTGGACATAACTTGAGCTTGAGATGTCTAATGGATCTGAAACTGGTTCCAAATGAAATCTAAAACAAAGGGATACAACCCTCATAAAGAACATTTTTCCAAACTACGGCGTTTTGATGGCGTGCTACCCACGTGAAGTTGGAAGACGTTTCAGATTACCTCCTTGGACTAATTTGGGCATAACTTTCTCATCTTAAGCCAAAATTAGGCAAATAAGATGACCTCTTAAATCTTAGTGGATGTAGATTAATCTTAATCCAGTGGAATTCTTGTAAATTGTAGTTTAGGATCTGCTATATAAAGGGAAAGACAGAACACGAAATGAAATTAACTTTCCTTCACTTTTTGATTTTTTTGAATTGGTCTCTTCATCTCTTTTTCTCTCCCTTCTCTCTAGATTCTCTCTTTACATTTTGAGCTTCTTCCCTCCCATCAATGGAGGGTTATAACTTTGTAATCAATCCTAGAGATTAACATTGTTGATGTTTCATTCTGAGGTTTAGTTTTTTAAAAGTCATAACTTTTTACTTGTTTGTCCTATTGGAATGCATTTATATCAATTTCACGTAGCTTTTTAAGATCTATGCGATAAAAAATAAACTAATGAAGTTGATCCAATTGATTTTAAAAAAAAATTAATAATTATTTTCATAGTAATAAATATTTTTAAAAGAAATAATAATAGTTATTTTTTTAAATAAATATTAAACCCTAATTTATTTTCTTAAATTCCTATTACTCTCAAAATAAGGCTATTTTAATTGAATATGTATATAAATAATTATTTATATAATTATAATTATAATTATTATGTCATCCGGTTCCACCACCAATTCGACCAGTTCGATCAATCGAACCATAACCCGAAGGTCTTGCCGGTTCGATCTCTAGTTTGGTTTTTAAAACATTGAGTGAAAGTTATTTTATAGTTGTTTATTTGAAATAGTACCTATAGGTATGGGTATTCCTTATTCGTTTAAAAATGTTGACATTTGAAATTAATTAACTTCGTGGTTTACCATATGATGGTTGGTTAATCTGGTAAGCAAGTTCGTTCTTAAGGTTGGAAGGTAACAAAAACCTCTATCGCTCTGGTTGGGAGGTAACAAAAACCTTTGTGTTCTAAGCTATTGATCGTAAATTAGTCTTATAGGAGATTTAAAAGGCCTAACCCATGAAAATACCGTGAGTCACATTCGGCTTAAAAAGTTAATTAGAGTGATTGACAAATTAATTAATTAATTAACTTCGTGATTTTAAAATATGTTTTGAGTCCCGATGACCATTCCCAAATCTTAGCCAAATGTTTTTTGATATGTTACATTAAATATTAACATTATTACTAAATGTCATTAGTAGTATATTTTTTATATATTAAATGATTACTTAATCAAATCAATTTATTTGCATTCCTCAATTTTAAGTTGAAGATTTTTTTGGTTATAAATGATCTCTTGGGAAAGAATATCTCATTAGAAATGATAACATTTATTGTTTTAATTTAAAATTCATTTTTCATTTTTTGATTCTAATTACATTACATTTTAAATTTTAGATTAAATTACTTTTTAAATTTTAGATGCTCCATTTATATTATATATTAACTATTAACAAAATAATATAAAACAAATTCGCATGGAGTGTATATGTTAATAGATTTTGAAGTAGCTAAATTCTTATTTTAAATAATTTCCAATCTGCAATTTTAATTATTTAAATAAAAAGATATTTAACTGTTGTATAAACTGAAAACATATAATATAGGTAAGAAAATGCTTCTATATTAAAGTCAAAGTCATATATTAATCCCAATTTCTCTTGTCACTCTCTTTTTCAATAACTATTAGTCTATTACCATGCTTTTCAAGGTGCTCTACTTAATTCATTTTATTATAAATGGAAAGCGTTCTATTTTCTTCATGTAGCTCCCCGATTAATCAATTTGAGACACTTATGTTAGCTTTGTATTAGGATTTATTAGATGTTTATTGTGCCTAATATTAGTATTTTAGATGAGTTTAATGTTGTTGGGTTTCATTGGGCTTTAATGCAAATATTGAATAATTTTCGGATTTTGATGCATTTTGACATTTCTTCCTTGGTTAGGCCATAACTTGGGACTCAATGATCCATTTAAGGTGATCTTGGTGTCTTTGGAAAGCTAAGACAATGCTCTACAAGTTTTATGAGAACTCAAGAGCTGGATCGGGCTTCTAAGGGTCCAAAATATCCCTGCAATGCAGAGTGGGTTTGCTGTCACGAAAATCTGGGCAGTGTGCACATATTGGACTACATAGTGAGTTATAGGCCTCCTCTTGGGCTGAAACTTGGCCATTGGAAAGATAAGACCCATATCTCCAACTTCAATGAAGACCATTTAGTCAATAGATGTCGTTTTAGGCATGATAATAAAGTTACAAGTTGGTTTGAATTTGGAAACACGTTATGCCAACTTAACTTGAGGTAGGTTCAGTGTTTTTGGCATATCTGGAGTTCTAAACGTCCAAATTACATGATTCCAATTGTAAAATTTCAAGGAGACAACTGGCTACAACTTTCATGAAGACTTCCAAGCCAAAAGGCACTGTCTAGATCATGAAAATCAAGCCAGAAGTCAGATAAGAGTTGTTGACTAAAAGCCACCAACCATACACCAACCCACCTACCATGCACCAACCCACCAACCATGCATCAAGCTTCTATATTTGATAATTTCCATATTTTTATAGGTTGTATTCAGATTATGTACATGTACAAATTGGCTTCTAGGATTAGTATAAATAGAGCCAATCTCTTTGTATTATCATCATTCAATTTTAAGTAAGTTTGAAGAAAGTTTGAGTATTTGTGAGAGTTTTCTTTCTCTTCTTCTCCATTCTCTTTACAATTTCGTTTTTGTTCTTTTATTTCTGAGTTATTCCTTCCCATCCATGGAAGGCTAGGCTCTCATAATCAATTCAAGGGATTAGCCATCTTGATGTTTAATTTGGAGATCTTGTTTCGCTTGTTCATATTGTTTAATTGTTATTCAAGTTTCTCTTCTTCCTCTTTTGATTTTTATCTAGATTAAATTGCTTAATTTGATTTAGATGTTGATGTGATAATAGCTTTATTATCATGTATTCAAAGAGGATCACAAAGATTAAACAATATATTAAAGCTTTTTGATAGATTGTTTAGCTTGGTTAAATTCTAGATCTTAAGTTAATCTATGTTGGATGGTGCTTACTTTATGTAACATTGGTTAATCAAATCCTAGATGCTTATCTAGTAGAGAATTCTTGGATTATGTTAAGGCTTCTTGATGTGATCTAAGGCCAAGAACATGGTTAGCAATTAAGTGAATTCCTTCTGATCAATGATGAGTTAAACTCAAGATCGGTAAATTTCCTTGGATTGGTTGTTTCTTTAGATTTGTTTACAACTTTAAGTCTCATACTTTTATTAATCTTGTTAATCAACAACAAAACACCCATTTTCTAATTATCTTGATCTAATTAAATCTTTGTTTTTGGATCCTTGAGAGACGATTTAGTTCATTATCTATACTACAAATTAGTTTGTGAACCGGTTATTTTATTATTTGATAGGTCTCGACAACCTCTTGTCACTCCCTTTTGTGGGAAGTCATTTCCCATTCGAAGGTTTATAGGTTGCATGTATTTAATTTCTGCAAGATGAAATATGAGAATAATTTCATTGTTAAATCATTTTTAAGTCATTTTATATGTAAGTTTTATGCTTTATCAAATAGAACATGAAATTCATCTATAATCTTAATTAATTTTAATGAGTTAAATGAAAAACATCTAAAATGATCAATTATTATTATCTATAATTTTATTATTGATAGCAGACACATCTAACACTTAAAGAAATCATAAAGCATTAATGAATACACTATTAGAAATTGACTAAATAAATTAAGCAAATTTTATATAATATACTGTCTGTTTTAATCTTTTCAATTTTATCTATTTGAGCCTGTAGATTAATGTGTTTATCAAGAGTTCTTAATTAGTTTTGAATACTAATCAATGCATCAACAATGGTGGGTTTCAAAAAACTACAAAAATGACTTAAAACTTGCTTTCTAATACTATATGATGCATAAATTTTAATTTAAAATTCTCAAGAAATTAATTATCTAAAAAAATTATAAACTTATATAAGATTTTGGAAGCCTCAATAAAGAGTAATAATACATTCCAAAATAATAATAAAAAAAAACTTGAATGAGTCAGGTTAGGTTTATGCAGGTTGAGAGAGTTTCAACTCATTACTCAACTCATGCCTCATGAGTTTGACCAATTTAAATCTAATTCAACTCACAAACCTAAACTAATTTGTCAATTATGAATTAAGTTAGATAAAAATATGTAAATGCGTAAATCCATTCAAGCCACTCTTCACCCCTAGAATGAAGATATGGGTGGCACCCATGCTTTCCTCATTTGCATTTTGATGGAAAATTATTAAGGTCAACTATCAGCCTTTATAAAAAGTGTTGTTATAGTACTTAAATAAATTTAGTATGATTTTAATTTCTATCTATTGTCAGTGTAAATTTTTTTTACATTGTCATCTAATCATGTATTGCCAAATTAGTAAAAGAGTTGACTATCACAATAACTATATAGAAAGTCTAACTATTTTAATGATTTGGCAACACATGAGTAAATGACAGTGTAAAGAAATTTTACACTGACAGTGGATAGAAATTAAATCCATTTAGTATTTAGAATGAGTTTTAAATTATTTATTGACTAAGAATTTTATAATAAATATTTAAAAATATATTAAATATAAATAACAATTAATGAATACTTAATAAGTCACCATAAATATCAATAACCGGAAGAAAAAAAAAAGAGTAATCTCAACAATCACTCATGTCGTCCTCTTCTCATACAATCTAACCCACGTCCTCTTCTCATACAATCTAACCCACACGAAACTTAAACCATTTTATGTGCCAAGTGTACTGAATTTCTTTTGACAAAATGATTCAAATGTTCAACTTGGTAAATAGTAAAACTATTGAGTTTGTTTTAAAATTAACTAAGTATTTAATTACATTAATCAATAATTTATCTTCATTTTAATACATAATATGTGATTAATTGTATATAAATTATTAGTTAATGTAATTAAATACTTAATTAATTTTTAAAATAATCTAATAAATAATTATTTTTTCTAAACTGGTTCTAGGCGTCATTTTCCCATTTCCTTTTATACAGGGGAAAAACACAACGCATTCCATTTCCATTCCCTCGCAACTTCTTCGTTCAAAAAAACCTTCCCATGCACCACCGAGTCACCGACTCGGACTCACTCACTCACTCACTCTCTCTGCACCGAGTTTCCGAGTTCGGACTCAGCGGCACTTGGAGGCCATGAATCTGAGCTACGAGCAGAGGCTTCAAGCTGTGGCCAGAATCGTGCTCGACGACGACGCACGTGCCGGCGACGCGCCGCCGAATGAGGAAGAGCTTGGGCTGAGGGCGACACTCAAACCCTACCAGGTGGAAGGGCTTTCATGGCTCGTGCGGAGGTATAAGCTCGGCGTTAACGTTGTCCTCGGTGAGATTATAGCCTTGAATCTTCATTTCAATGTGTTTGGTTGCTCAGAAAGCCTGAGAATTTGAACCAAAAATTGGGTTGTGTTGTTGGGCTTGTTAATTTGCCCAAAGGTTATCTTGGGCTTGTTATTTTGGTCAAAGGATTTTTTTTATTTTTTTGGGAATAATTAAAATTAATTTTGCTTTAATCTTTCTTACACTGTGTTTGGTTGCTCAGAAAGTCCAAGAATTTGAAGGAAAATTTAGGTTATTTTGGTCAAGCCCTATAAAGAATTTTCCCAAAGGTTTTTTTTTAATATTTTTTCTTGGGAATAATTGAAATTAATTGTCCTCGGTGAGATTATAGCTTTAATCTTCATTTCGCGGTGTTTGGTTGCTCAGAAAGCCTGAGAATTTGAACGAAAATTTGGGATATCTTGGGCTGGTTATGTTGGTCTGGCCTGGTAAAGAATTTAGCTAAAAGATTTTTTTTTTTCATTTTGTTTGGGAATAATCGAATTTCATGAAGAACAAGTGAAAATAATATAAAAATTGGATTTGGGTTTTTCTTTAATTGAATTAATTTAAGAGTATGAGTGATACCCATATGGTGTTAGCAGTGTTCAGTGAGTAAGAAGTAAGAACTGTTTTTCAGGTAAAGGCAGTCTGAATATATTAATGATTGAATGCAACAGACAATGCATGTTTATGTTTCACATTTCTCGGTAATAAGGAAGACAGAATATTGGGTGTTGACAGATGTTTTGTTTTTTGTTTTTATTCTGTTTTGAAGGTTAGACTATAATTTAGGTGAGTTTAACATTATTTCTGAAGCAACAATTTTTAACTATGTTGGTGATCAGAATGTTTCCATTATTTGCAGGGGATGAGGTATACTCTCTTCAATTCTGTATCAGAGCCTATGTAATCTGATTCTCTGAAAGGGAAAATATTTTTTTATCTAGTTGGTATTACAGCCGTTAGAATTTCACCCTTTAAAATGGTTAATTCTCTGTCAAATTATTCTGTGATATTGTCATTGTTATGTAAAATGAACATGTAACCATCAGAGGGGCAGCTACATACTTCCTAGATTTCATATGTTCCCCAGAAATTGCTGTTTACAGGCATAATAAAAGAGAAGAAAAATTGACAACAGGATTCTGTGGTTGTGAATGGTAACACATGAAAATTTGATAAAGCAGTGATTAAAGTTGACTTATAGGAAGGTGGAAGTGATACTAATACGTTCACAACTTCTCAATATTCAAAACACTAACGAAACTTTTTGATCTTTAGCACATGAAGTCTTCAAGAAGGGGATTACATATGCAAGTTGCTAACCATCTTAACTCAAGCCTTCTCTATTTATTATTTGTGAATGCATGGCAGAAAGGTACCTATAGTTGCTTTAAGGAGACCCCAAAATGAAGCCAAGGGAGATTAATGATGATGCAAAAGAGGGGTGGACAAGAAGCAATGGAATAAGGATTATTTCTGTTAACAAAAAGGATGAAGTGTTTATTATTGCCATTAGTATTTTTTTACTAATTTTCGGGAGCCAGTTGATTAGGACATGTTTGCAACAATTTAAGTGTTTTGTAAATGAAAAAAGAGATCTTTTACTTTTCTAATATAATTACATCCTCAACCCCAATAAGTAGAAGTGTTTAATTTGTTTGTATTTCATTCTATAATCTATACCATACCGTGCTATATTTTGTCAAGGCATGTACAAATCTGAGTCATTTTGTTTTTGTTGCTTTTGAGCTGCATAGTTAGTCTCTATCGTTTTCTCTCATTTATTCATATACAAAGATCTGCATTATCTTGACATGGTTAATCAATAAGCAGTTTGCTTGTTTTTGAATATTCTTTGACATTCTCCAATTTAGCAGATGCAGAACTAAAAACGAGGTTCACAGTCTTGTCATTAGAATGCAAAATGTCATTCAAAATTTGTTTATTTTGCGGTGTTTATATGTGAATCATTGACAGATGGGACTGGGCAAGACTTTGCAGGCTATCTCTTTTTTAAGCTATTTGAAAGTGTGCCAGTTGTCAATTGGACCATTTTGTGAGTGAAGGAAACCTTTGTTTGATTTGAAATTTTTTAATTTTTTCCTATAATGTTTATTCAGATAATTACTTATCTTTTTTCCTGCTTTTATTTTACTTTTTACAGTGGTTATATGTCCTCTAAGTGTGACAGATGGTTGGGTGTCAGAGATAGTCAAATTTGCCCCTAAACTAGAAGTCTTCAAATATGTTGGTGATAAAGAATACAGGCGCAGTCTACGCATGAAAATACATGAACATGTAAAAAGGCAGTCATCAACATTTAATGTGAGTGTATTATACTTTCATGGGGTCATTGAATCTGGCTGGCTTTTCTTAAGGTGCAATGTTTCTGTTATCATAGATTCATATTAATGTCTATTGATATTTGTTGTGGTAGAACTTTTTGGCAGGTCTTGTTGCCTTTTGACGTGCTGTTAACAACATACGACATTGCACTGATGGATCAGGATTTTCTTTCTCAAATACCATGGCGGTATGCAATTATTGATGAAGCTCAAAGACTTAAAAACCCTTCAAGTGTATGTTAAAGACACCATTAAATGCCTATGTATAGTATTCATGTAAGAGTATGCTTCTGTATGTTAAACTTGTCTAATTGCTATTCAATTCTATGAAGTAGGAGTCGTTATGTATTATATTCATGTTTCTTTGGTGAAAAACTTATTGTTAAGACCAGGCAAACTTTGCCTATATGATATACAGTTTATCTTTTGGGAATTTTTATATTATAAGTTTTGTAAATAAATAGAAAATGTGACAAAATTGAAGAAAATCTGGAAAAGTAATCTATGTTGTTTAGTCATCAATGTTTATGTAAACAGGATCTATATAAGATATTTCATGTTATCAGCTGTTTTGGCTTAGTAGTGATGTAAACCATGAATTTTAGACAGTTTAATGGTGAAAACTTAAAATCATTTTAATCATATACCTCCTGAGATTATTGATTTTGGTTGTTAAAATGTTTTGGCTGTTAAAATGCTGAAACTTTAACAGGTTTTATTTAATGTTCTCAAAGATCGCTATATCATGCCAAGACGGTTGTTGATGACTGGAACGCCTATTCAAAACAACCTTTCTGAACTGTGGGCGTTGATGTACTTTTGCATGCCTTCTGTCTTTGGTACACTGGATCAGTTCCTTTCTACATTCAAGGACATCAATGATCTTACATCAGGTCATTATTATCTTTGTTTTAATTTAGCATCACTAGATTGTGAAGATTTTTGGTTCTTCTAGAAGTTTGCCGCGCACTTATAGAATCTGAATGCTCTTTCGTTGACCTTGATCCATGTGTTGTATAGTAATATAAAAGGTTTAAAGGCTTTGGGAAATTATAAAATTTCCTTGTATGTTCTTGCATTCTTTCTGGAAAATATTAGAAGAGCCTGGCCATAAGTTGGAAGGTTTGTCATCCAATTGATAACCCTGTGATGATGCAAAGATAGATTTATTACAAGGGAAAGGGATTAACATCTTGCTTTTAGCCTTTTCTAATTGTTTCAGTTGTTGTTTCTAAACAGTTCATGATGCACCAAAGGTAAAGGAGCAACTTAAAATTCTTAAAAGTGTATTGGGAGCCTTTATGCTTCGACGTACCAAATCAAAGCTTATTGAGTGTGGAAATCTAGTGCTGCCGCCTCTCACTGAGACAACTGTGTATGTTGTATCTTGTTCTACTTAGATACTACCTATGAACATTTATACTGCAATTTAAGCAATAATTTCTGATGACATCAAGATGCAAAGTTGTATTGACTATTGAAATTTTATCCCATGACAGGTTAGTACCGCTTGTCAGCCTGCAAAAAAAGGTCTACATGTCAATATTGAGGAAGGAACTTCCTAAGCTACTTGCACTATCCTCTGGAGCTTCAAATCATCAGTCACTGCAGAATATTGTTAGTCAAGCCCTTATTTTCTCTCTCTCTCTCTCTCTCTCTCTCTCTCTCTTTGTAGCGGTACAGAAAATCCTTATTTCATTATTCCTGGAGGCAGATGCTAGGTTGATTTCATATTTGGTAATGGTTTAAGCTAATCAGTACAGATGTAAAAGCCTTGTTTTCCTGCCTTCATTGGCGTTTTTTTGTGAGCATTTGTGCTTAATGACTCTAGTACAGTTACAAATGATTTAGGACTTGTGGTTCTTGTGTAGGGCATTTAGATAATACATATCTGATTGAATTATCATTTTGTGCTCTGGTACATATTTCTTAGCTTTGACTTATCATTATATCATACAGACATATCTTGAGCTTGTCATAATCTGGTTGGCTAGGGTCTGAAGAGCAATATACTATAGCCAAATCACATGCTTGGGTTGGTTGTTTGCAGCCTCTTTAAAAAATGGGCCTAAATGAGAAATGTCCGATTCAATGCTCAAGTGAAACGTCTGAAATGATGGAGAGCCTCTTGAGCTGATTTTCCCCCCTCCCTTCTTTTCTAGTGTTCCTTTTGTTTCTAGGGGGACCTCCTCCTGTCTTGAAAATTTCTTCTCTCAATACAAATTCTTTTATTAATTAAAAATAATCATCAATATCAGCAACTAATTTTGGTTTAAGTACTATTATTCTTTGAAAGAATAATTAAGTTCTTAATCTTCCGTAAGGTGTATTCTGTTGAATTTGACTGGATCATGATTGTGTAATCCTGTGAAAGTTTTGCAAGTTCCATTCTATTTATGTATTGCATTTTGGATTTAAATCTATTCATATTGGATTTGTTCTGTTCTATATCAACTACATATTGTGCTTTTCACATTTGTTTCTTTCACCTTTAAGTTAATGGCAAATATGATTCACTTTTTTAGGTGATTCAGCTAAGAAAAGCATGCAGCCATCCTTATCTCTTTCCAGGTATCGAGCCTGAACCTTATGAAGAGGGTGAACATCTGGTTCAGGTAACTACCACTCTTATTATGTTTACTACCTGATAACTTGGGACTTATCCTAAGCTGGGCTTTTAAGACTTATGGTGGCTGTTACATGATTGGTTTAGATTTTTTTTTTTATTTTATACAAAAGACAGCTTTTGAGCTAAAAGTTATCTCTGGAGCATTTTGATTATGAGTTTTTCTGAACACAAAATAAGCTAATCCAAATACGCAATATGTTTATTTCTGTTTGTGCTTGTACTCTAAATTGATTGTTGGAATTGCATTTCCCATTTTCAAAAAAAAAAAAAAAACGAGGAAAGGAGAGAGAAAAAAGAAAATTGAAGAAACTGAAACAAATTTTTTCTTGAGTCAAACAATGTTCCAGTTGAGTCTGGATCAAGTTTATGTGCATTATCATTTAAAGTGTTTGTTAGACAAGTCTGGCTGGTGACCTCACAGCATTTAGACTGAGTTTCACATTCACATACTTTGTGGCCTCGCTACAACAAATGCATCAGATTTCTGACACTGAGGCATTGGCAAATCTATGAGATAAATTATCACAGTAAATCAAAGGAAAGGGTATAAAACATGTTAGGGGTAGAGTATAGTAAAAAGAAAGTGCTTTGGGCTTAAGTAATTAGTTACTTGTAGTTCACCCAAAGTGAAGAGTATATGAGTCATATTGCAGTCCAAGTATTAGTATGAAAAATAGAGGTATTGGGACAGCTTATGTATTACAACCGTTCTGATTAAATACCAAAATATTGTGAACTCTCTATCTCTTTAAAACTCTTGTTTTTCAACATGCTATCAAAGCAATACCATCCATCTTGAGCCCTATGCTTGCCCTAGCTTCTTTAAAAATTGAAAATAAGAAAAAAAATCCAGCAACCATAGAAAAGGTGGATCATTTTTCTATCTATCTTTCTAGTCCTACTGGGTGCAGCCCAATGTGTCGTGATCGTAGTTGGAGACTAGGAAGCTGCGTGGGTTTTTGAAGTGCGATCATCATCTGGTGGTTTTGACTCTGGTTTGATTTCAACCTGGGTAGTGTGTTAATAGGTGCAATTTCATGGGGGGTTGTTGTCGTCAAAGTGTCCTGGAGGGTCACACGTGACACCGGAGTGTGGTTCCTTGGCTTGAAGAATAGCTATTTGGGTCCAGCGTGCCTGTTTGGGTTTTAGGTTGTTTTAGGTTCTTAAAAATCACAAACTCAGCAAGGAGACAATCGCACATCTCAGTTTCTGTTACATTAGGTGTTTGAGAAGTTGCACATTAGAGGGTAGAGGTGTAGGGTCAGCTTATGTATTGCAACCATTTCAAGTAACTACTAAAATATTGTGTTCTCTCTTTGTCTCAGATCTCTTTTGTTTTCCCTTTCATTCTCTCTATAAAACTCTTGTTTTTCAACAAAACATTACCTGTCAAACTCTACTATCCTATCTCTATAATAGACCAGAGGGAAGGAACTAAAAAATTGATTTTTTGCTTATAACCCAGTTTCTGAAAGAGACAAAATATCTGTTCTGAAAGGATTTTATTTAGAGTAAATTACACTTAATCCCCTTAAGGTTTCTTTTAAAAACACTCCACCCCAAACTTACATAAAAACAACACTCCACCCCAGTTGACTGTTGACTATGTAACTTAGTTAACATTGTAACGGAATAACTCATTTCACGCTTCAATATATACTTGAATGATCAAAATGTTAGTACCCCACATATCTGAATTATGTTGTGCTAGTGCACTATTTATAGAACTATTGTATGTCCATACTGTGTTGTTAGAATCGGACCGAACTGGATAGTCTGGCCAGTCTGACTGTAAATTGGACATTTTGACGGTTATGGTTTAGTTCGTAACCGAATTCATAGTCACACCACTTTGGACCAGCCAAAACTTGTCAAAACCAATCAAAATCTAGTTGAACAGTCTAGTTCATCCGCTTGAACCTAGGAAGCACGCATACGACACGATACGGACTTCGCGATACGAAAAATTTTAAAAATTATAGGACACGACACGACTAGATACAACATTTAAAATTAAAATAAGATTGCATAAAAACACAAATCCTAAATTAAAATAAAGACATCAATGTTTCAAAAGTCAACATTATTCATTGTAGATAGAATAAAATACGATCATGTATCCAATTATTGTGGTATCTCAACTGTATTGGTACAAAAATTCAAAAAATAAAAGTAAAAAATTGGACGATGTAGGCTAGGAGTCTCCAAAGGTGTTAGAGAAGTATCCAACACTGACACGGCGACACCGACATGGCAACCATTTTGAAGTGTCCGTGCTTCCTAGGGTTGAAGCGACTGACCATTATTTTTTTTTTGAAAAAAAACTTAATTTTTCATAAATGTTTTTATATATTATGTGAATTATTTTTATGTCATCATCTGGTTTGACTAGCCGGTTTAAACGGTTGAGCCGATTGAACCTAAACCAGAAGTCTTGCTGGTTCATTCTCCGGTCCGATTTTAACAACATTACATCCATATAGATTTTGTTGGCCCAAATAAAAATAGGAAAAAATGTTGTACAAAGACCTCAACTTTATCGTGATAATTAATTAAGGACCTTAACTTTAAAATTTACCAATTAAGGACCTCAAATTTACAGTGACAACCATTTAAAGACCTCAACTCTAATAAAATAAACATTTTGATAATATTTTTCAATTGGAAAAAAAAATAGATCATATATGTCATGTGTTTTGTTCATGTTATAAATTATTTTCATACGCCAAGTTGGATATTCTTTATGTTTTCAACATTTTTTATTAATAAAAAAATTTCTCAATAAAGTTGAGGCCCTTAATTGGTAATAACTAAAGTTCAATTCCTTGATCGATTTATCATAAAAAGTTTAATTCTTCAAATACTTGCTAAAAAAGCTATATTGAATAGGTACTAGAGTTAAAAGAACGGAAATATTTTAGTCAATGACTCTGTTTTCATAATGTTAAATTTGTTGTTCTCTACAAAATTCCTTCCATTCCTTCTTTGTCATTTTGGGTGGTGCTGCACAATCATGGGGTGCTAAAGAAGAAAGTGAGAATAGAAGGAAAAAAATGGTACGCCACAATCATGGTAAACTATTGTGTAGTGCTAAAATAGATATAGATGTTATTTCCCTTGATAGCCATAAACACTTGGGAGAAATTACAAAGTATCATAATAAGGTCATAAATAGTTCATAACAACCATACACTACTATACTTAGGCCATATGAACTCAGTTTAACATAATATAACATTAACATAGTTTTTCAGCATATGTGTGGCTATGTATTCATATTTTTCATGTGAACATGTTAGTAGGCCCCCAATTAAAAAGGTGTATGTTAGGAAGAATAGGAGAGAAACAGAGATCAAAGCTCTATTAATAATTGACTTAGTCAAACAAGATTAGAAAAAGGAGAAATCTTATAAATGGTTGGCTGAACCAACTTAGGGGGTATTGGGTTATGAGAAGAAATAAGGAAAGGGAGAGAATTAGGACCTCTCCAAAGTCCTGTGGGAATCTTTTGTAATTTCATCATTCTTTTGTATACACGTTTACCCCTCTGTTCTGTTATCATCTTGATATCAGAAACAATGAGGAAGAATAAGGATACTCTGTTTCTGTTCATTTTCTTGCAACTTCTAGTCCAATTCTATTTACTGGTATCAGAGCTCCCAAGATTTAGGGAGCTTTTCATGGTACACACAAGAATGGAGGTGCGGCTGAAATCTTTGGAGAAGAGACTCAAAGCATGGAGAAGCGAGAGAAGAGGATGAAAGACGTCAATGCGTGAGGATCCAAGAGGTCCAAGAATCTCGAAGGGAGCTTCAGGAAGCCAAACTAAAGAAAATTGAGGATCTTCTTGAGAACATGGCACGATCCACACCTGAGGAATCCATGAGTAGAGGCGCAACCAATGCTGCGGGAAATGAAGAAAGGGGGAATAAGTCTATGAAAGGAACACCCACAGACAGCGAAGATCAATGGAGAAGGCCAGAAATTCCTCTATTTTCTGGAGATGACGCAGACTCTGACGATATTTCCAACTCAAAGGAGTATTGGAAGGAGAAAGGGTGCAGGTTGTAGTGGTGGCTATGGAAGGTAAGGCTCTGAGATGGTTCCAATGGTGGGAATCTTATTCTTCCAATCCTTCGTGGGGTGGGTTTTGGATTGCTGTGATAAGGAGGTTCCAACCCTCCATGGTGCGAAATCCCTATGAATTGTTGTTGAGATTGAAACAAACCACATATGTGGAAGAATTCAGGGAGCAGTTTCAGCTTTACGTTGGACCCTTAAGGTGCACCGATCTAGAATACCTTAAGGTTATCTTCTTGAATGGGTTGAAGGAGGAGGTTAGGGCGGAAGAACTCAGGTTACACCCCGCAAAAATGCTGTCGGAGATGATGAATTATGCTCAGATGATTGATGAGAAGAACCAGGCTTGGAACAAAGGAGGGGGAGAAAGATTGGCACTTCTTACAAAAGTTACCCATCTTCAAAGACTGTTACATATGATGGAGGATCCAGAGTTAATACACATAATATTCAGGGATGAGGTGGTTCAGTAGTGGGTTCTACAGAAAATAAACCCAATGGCACATTCAGGACCAGGGGAGGAGGATTCAAAAGGCTATAAGAGGCGGAATTACAGGAGAAGGTCAAGAAAGGATTGTGTTTCAGGTGTGACGAAAAGTACAGCCCTGAACATGTTTGTAAGAATAAACAATTTCAGGTAATGTTGATGGAGGAATTTGTTGAATAGGAAGACAAAAATGTGCCTCTGTTGGAACAGCAGGAGTTAGAAAACAAAGCTTTACATCTTTCTTTACACAACATTATGGGTCTAACTTCCAAAAGATCCCTTAAATTTTGGGGAGCTATAAGGGAAAGAAGGGTGAAAGTGCTGATTGATTGTGGGGCCTCACAATTTTATAGCTACTATACTGGTGCAAGAATTAAACCTTCCCATAATGGAAACACCTACCTATTATGTGGAAGTAGGTGATGGACATAAGATCAAAAGTATGGGGGTATGCCAAGGAGTGACTTTGCAATTACAAGGATTGCACATCCAACAAGATTTCTTCCTATTTGGCTTAGGTGGGGTTGATCTGGTGCTGGGTATGGATTGGTTAGCAAGTCTAGGAGAAATAAGAGCTAACATCAAAGAATTGACCATGAAGATAGAAGTTAAGGGTGAGGTGAAGATTTTGAAAGGAGAACTTGAGTTGTCCAGATCTGCAGCTTCGATGAAATCTATGGTCAAGGCTCTCCAAGATGAGGGTCAAGGATTTCTCGGAGTATAGGACTATTGCAGAATCCCCTTTTGAAGTTGGGTCAATTCCAATTGCTGTTGAGGAGGTTTTGAAGGTGTTCAATGATGTTTTTAAGGAACTGCAAGGTTTACCACCCACTAGGAGACAAGATCATGCTATTATCCTCTGGGAAGGCGCATCCCTTCCTAATCTCAAACCATACAAGTACCCTCATTACTAGAAAAATGAGATAGAAAGATTAGTTGATGAAATGCTGAATGTGGGAATAATAAGGCCTAGTGTTAGTCCTTATTCAAGCCCTATAATTTTGGTAAAGAAAAAAGATGGAGGATGGCGGTTTTCTGTTGATTATAGAGCTCTGAAAAAGATCACATTTTGGATAAATTCCCAATTCTTATTATTGACGAGTTACTTGACGAACTAGGCAATGCTGCCATTTTTACCAAATTGGACCTTAAATCTAGATATCATCAAATTCGGATGTGGGAGGAAAATATCCCAAAAACTGCATTCCACACTCATGAGGGGCATTATGAATTTCTAGTTATGCCATTTGGCTTAACCAATAAACCTTAAACTTTTCAATCTCATGAATGAGATGTTAAGGGCCTTTTTAAGGAGATTCATGTTGGTTTGTTTTATGATATATTGATATATAACTGTGATGAAGAAACTCACTTAAAGCATTTACGGGAAGTGCTACAATTACTAAGAGAGAATAAGCTCTTTGGTAGCAAGAAGAAATGTAGTTTCTGCCAGCGAAAGTTGGAGTATTTTGGCCACATTATCTCTGCAGAAGGAGTGGTTGCAGATCCAAAGAAATTTGAAGCAATGTGGTTATGGCCTGTCCTACATATTTGAAAGGATTGAGGGGTTTTCTGGGGCTCACGGGATATTATAGACGATTTGTTAAAGATTATGGCACAATTGCCAAACCTTTAACACAAATGTTGAAGAAAGATAATTTTCATTGGGGAAAGGAGGCTCAAGCAGCTTTTGATACACTACAGTCTATGTTAGGATCCAATTGCAAGGTATGAGACTTGAGTCCCACATCGGAAGTATGAGATTCAGATATGAGGTTTATATGGCCTTGGGCTCTACCACCTTAATAGCTAGCTTTTGAGTGTGATTCTCACAAGGTTCGTATCAGTTTACCTTGACAATGCTTCTAGTTCTCTCGGTCCTAGATTTTTCAAAAACATTTGTTCTAGAAACTGATGCTTGCAATGAAGTTTTAGCAGATGTTTTGCTCAAAGAAGGGAGACCAATAGCGTTCCTTAGTCGAAGGTTGTCTACTAGAGCTCAAGCCAAATTTGTGAGAGAGAATTAATGGCAGTAGTCATGGTGGTTCAAAAGTGGAGACACTATTTAATGGGGTTGCACTTCATCATTCATATTGATCAGCGGAGCCTCAAATTTCTGAATGAGCATCATTTAATGGGGGAAGAACAGTTCAAATTGGCTTCCAAACTTATTGGCTTTGGTTTTGAGTTTCGGTATAAACCGGGATGTGATAATAGAGTTGCTGATGCACTCTCTCGGAAGATGACCTTTGCTGCCCTTTAAGTGGTAAATTTTAATGATTTCGAAGGTTGGATGGAAGAAGTTCAAGCTAATGACAGATTGCAGGGCACTATACACCCGGGGTACCACTTTCAGGGAGACATTATTCTATAAAGGGAGGCTGATTCAACCAAAAAATCCCACTAAAATTCCTCTTATTTTGTCAAAATTTCATAGCTTTGCTATTGGGGGACATTCTGGATTTTTCAGAACTTATAAAAGAATATCCATTTTGATCTATTGGGATAGCATGAAACGGGACATTCAACACTCCTGATTTTCACCTCAAGGACAAGGTGGAACTTTTGGGAGGGAGTATTGTTAGCAGGCCCCCAATTAAAAAGGTGTGTGTTAGGAAGAATAGGAGAGAAACAGAGGACCAAAGCTCTATTAATAATTGACTTAGTCAAACACGATTAGAAAAAGGAGAAGTCTTATAAATAGTTGGCTGAACCAACTTAGGGGGTATTGGGTTATGAGAAGAAATAAGGAAAGGGAGAGAATTAGGACTTCTCGAAAGTCCTGTGGGAATCTTTTGTAATTTCACCATTCTTTTGTGTTCACATTTACCCCTTTGTTCTATTATCACCTTGATATCAGAAACAGTGAGGAAGAATAAGGATACTTTGTTTCTGCTCATTTTCTTGCAACTTCTGGTCAAGTTCTATTTGAACATCAGCAAACAACAAACCCCTTTCCAAAGTAAGTTTTCCACCATTTTTACCATGATATATTTCACCATTAAAATCCTTATCTAAATAAGGTATCTCTTCATCACTCCCATAACAATTCAAGTTAACATTATAATCGTCTGGCTCAAAATCTAATAGCCCATCAAAGTCAACAATAAAATTTCCATTAACATCATCACATTCAGTTTCAGAAGGCAAGCTAGTAATTTCAGAGCTACCCAATTCAAAAGTTTCATCATCAAAAGTTTTGTAATCCCCTCATTGTTAGTGTCACGATTATTCAGTGATTCTAAACCCTCAGATTTTATAGGTGAAATCTCAACATGAGATCCATTAACGAACAAGTGCAATTACTTATTTCAGCATCTAGGTGAAACCACTTGAGTAAGTCATTATTAGACTTGATGATTAGCATCTCCTTATCCTCAAGTATTGATCCATTATACAGAAGCTTCACTTTGCAGTTGATACGCAAAATGGCATCAATGTCATTCTCCAGGACGATGAAGCAATATTTATTAGGGTCCACTTCATCAATGAAGAAAATTTTCTCGTTCATCTAATGAACGATTGTTGATGACTGCAAGTGCACGGGTCGTAAAAGTAGTAAAATAAAGGTCATTTCCACGTGAATCGTGTGAATACTGCACTATAGTTACTTCAATTATCTAGACAACCAAGTAGTTTGGATGGAAATAGAACAAATTGCAAGGCAACTAAACTAAGCAAATAACAATAATGAAATACTAAAGGATTAAAGCTCTAGGATTTGGGATTCACTACAACTATTTTCTATGACAAAGATTAGAACATTTTAGTTAATGGTTCGATCATGCTTTGAAGGTGAATCATCCAATTTTATTTAATGCTCTCTCTCGAGTTACAAGAAATATGTTAGAATTAAAGTAATATCTATTCTCATGGTACTAAGTTAATTGAAACTCATTAAACTTTGTGAAGTTTAGTTGACCCTCGAAGGATTACATCTACTTTCGTGAAAGTCCTAAGTTCAAGTTCTAGATTTTCAGATAACAAATTTCATCTCTCAATTCTTCATTTAATCATCTTAGATCGTGCATTTATGGGATCCTGACATAAGGCAAGCATTAAGTACACTCGACTTGAATCTAAAGCAATAATCATTCATTAATTGAAAAAATGTTCAACACTTTGTCATATAATCATAGAAGAGTTGCATCCCTAATCCTAGATAAGAAATCTAGCCTCTAATGTTTACAAGAAAGCTCATAGTAATTAAAGAAACTAAGAACATCATAGAGAAAGAGAGGTAGAAATGAGCAGGTTCCCCAATTTCTCCAAGAGTGTTCTTCTTTTCTTCAATCTTCAATTTCGATCTTCAACCTTCAATCCTTAGCCTCCTTTCGGCTCCCTTCGGCTCTTAGCTTATATATGCCTAGCCTCCCTTAGGGTTTCTCATGTGTGGAGGCCCCTTCCTCTCTCTATTTCACACAACCTAAGCCCAAAAAGATCTAATTTTCTGCACAATTTGCAACATCGCATGCCCTAGGCCGTGTCTTTTCACATGGCTGCGTGAAATGGCCGCGTGCTTCTTTGGAGTCTGAATTTGAAGTTTTGTCCAATAGCAAAGTTGTAGCCTTATCTATTAGCTTCCCAACACAACAAGAATCACCTCAATATCATTCCTATAGCTCAAGATATGGCCATTTTACTGTCAGGGGTCAGATAACTTCTAGATTCAGGATCAAAATATTTGATCAAGCTTGTGGATTCTCGAAGGAATGGGTCCAAAACATCCATTAAATACTTGAAAACATCAAGAATGAGAGGAAAAATGGTCAAAGTGTAAAAGGATGCAAAAGATAGTAAAGAGGCAAAGAATTCAATTAAAACCAGTCCAAATCCATATCAAATCAAGCACTAGATGTGTGCATTTTACTCACACATCACCGATGATGGAGAATAATTCCCCAACTTCAGACATTTAAACCTATCTTAAACGAGTAGAAACAAAGGAACAACTATGGCAAAAGAATAAAGCTAGATCCTTTATCTCACCTGAAGGAACAACAAAAGGAACAAAATCTCTTAAAAATATTTGACCCAGCAATTTGGAATCAAGAATTTATTGTACCACCTTGAATGACAAAGAAGAATTGGAAGAAATTTTGTAGACAAAGGCAAGTTTTAGCATTACGAAATCAGAGTCCTTGTTGTCTAAAATATTTTGGTTCTTTTACCTGTTGATGATAGCTTTTTTAGCAAGTATTTGAAGAATTGAACTTTTCATGATAAATCAATTAAGGGACTGAACTTTTATTATTACCAATTAAGGACCTCAACTTCATTGAAAAATATTTTTATTAATAAAAAATGTTGAAAAGATAAAAATATCCAACTTGACATGTGAAAATAATTTATAACATGAATAAAACACATGGCATACATGATTTAAACAAATTTCTAATTGATAAATATTATCAAAATTTTTTTTTTTGTTGTTAAAGTTGAGGTCCTTAATTAGTTATCACAATAAAGTTGAGGCCCTTGTACAATATTGTTTTCATTTTTTTTAGGGCCAACAAAACTGATAAGGACTTACTATAGTTTTATAAATAGTGCACTAGCACAACATAATTCAGATATATGGATACTGACATTTTGATCATTCACGTATATGTTGGAGCATGAGATTATTCCGTTAGAATGTTAACTAAGTTACACGGTCAAAAGTCAATTCGGGTGGAGTGTTGTTTTTAAGCAAGTTTGGGGTGGAGTGTTTTTAAGAGTAACCTTGAGAGGGTTAAGTGTAATTTACTCTTTTATTTATGTAAATATGCACTTTGCTCTTGCACCATAGTTCTTGCTTACCACATTGTTATCACTTTTCACTCTACAGGCCAGTGGTAAACTGCTGATTCTGGACCAACTTCTTCAAAAGTTACATTATTCTGGACACCGTGTTCTTCTTTTTGCTCAGATGACCCATACACTTGACATTTTGCAAGTAAGATTTTTCTGCCAATGCGTTGAATGCCTTATTTTAGTTAAGTGAATATATTGATGGAATACTTTTTTATTCTTATATAGGATTTTCTGGAGTTACGAAAGTATTCTTATGAGCGTCTTGATGGATCGATTAGGGCTGAGGAGCGCTTTGCTGCAATAAGAAGTTTCAGCAGCTCATCAGCTAATATGGGTTTGAATTCTGAAGCTGATCAAAATGGAGCTTTTGTTTTCATGATCTCAACAAGAGCTGGGGGAGTTGGCTTGAATCTTGTGGCTGCTGATACTGTGAGTTTTGTCAAGCTTTCAACCTTCTGTTTCAAACTGGAACCTGATTCCTGATGCATTTGCTTGTCTATTTCTTTATATTGGTTTATATGAACTGCTGATTTTTTACAAGGTTTCCATCTGTTCATTTGACATCTTTCTGGGGTTGCAATTTTCTTTTGCATCTAAATGTGGCAATCCATGGGGTCCAGTGATGTTAATTCTGGAGACCTCTTGATTGCATAAATTTGAGGTTCATTTGGTGATGATATTATACTATTCTGGACACTTGTCAAGCTATGGATAATGCTCTAGAATAGAATCATTTGGATTTGGACACTTTCCCTTGACATTAAATTAATTTGTCAAAGGAAACTGAATGTTAGATTAGATTTGTGATGTTCTTTGTTTTATTGTTGTTTATCCATTTGTTGTTTAAGATTGTAAGGATTTATTACTTGGATTTTAATTTTTTTTTTGTCTAACTCTTAATATCTTTGTACGAATTGAACATTAATGATAGGGGAGTAACAGAGATGTTATATGATTTAAAGATGAGATGCAACAGTGTCTCTCTAAGATAGCCTTATGCAGGTGATAATTTCTCTTGGTATGATTTGCTTAAACATGATTTTGCTGTTTTCCATGTTATAGCTGGGAATATGGTGATGTGATATATATTTGCATGTTTGGGAACCCTTCCAAAATTAATTCTGGGAGAATGAGAATTAACTTTTAAGTCAATCATAAAGTCCATGGGACTTCCATTTCTTTAACAGGTTGATTCAAGCGTTTTAAGTTTAAAACCATATTTTGAGAATTTAGTGTTCCATGGCATTATCTAGGTTATATTCTATGAACAAGATTGGAACCCTCAGGTGGACAAGCAAGCTTTGCAGCGAGCACATAGAATTGGCCAGATGAACCATGTTTTGTCTATAAACCTTGTTACAGAACGTACAGTGGAGGAGGTATGATTCTTTTTTATACATTTTTTATTCTTTGACAGTGGAGGCTTTTTACAAATACTCTAGGAACTCAAATATTACACTGTAGGTAATTATGCGGAGGGCAGAGAGAAAATTGCGGCTGAGCCTCAATGTTATAGGTGATAATAGTCTGGAACATGAAGGTGAAGAAACATCTGGAGTTGGAACTAGTGATTTGAAATCCATCATATTTGGGTTACATATGTTTGATCCCACTGAGATCAACGATGGTAAACACAGGGACATGGACTTACCAGAAATTAATGCTATGGCTGACAAGGTGATTGCTATGCGTGACGAACAAACATTTAAGAAGGATGACAGAAAATTTGAGGTCAATCCAACAAACCTTTTAAAAGGATATGATGTTAAAGGAGGTTCTGCTTCTCTCTCTTGTAATCTTGGTCTTGATGAGGCTTCATATCTCTCCTGGGTTAAAAAATTTGAGGAAGTGTCCAAATCAAGTTGTGACTCAGTCGTGGAGTTGAGGAGCAGAAGGCACTTAGATGAGGAAAAGAGCTTAAAACTTGAGTTTGCAAAGAAGAAGGCTGAGGAAAAGAAGCTGTCTAAGTGGGAAGCTCTTGGATACCATTCATTGAATGTGAAAGACCCTATCAGCCCACCAGATGGTGATATTATATCAGCTACTGGGTCTGTTCATTTTGTTTATGGAGATTGTACAGCTCCATCAAACGCTTGTCCATCTGAGCCTGCTATAATATTCAGGTCAACTTTTTTATTTGCCTCACTGCAGCTTTGCTCTGCTACACTGAAATTAATCTTCTGTTGGAGCTTTTATTCCATGTAGTGGCATTCTCTATTGCATGATATTTAAGCATCTGATGGTAATCTTATAGATACTTTGCTTGTTTGGACTGCATGGTTGTTCCCAATAGGCTTTTGGAAACATTTTGTAGATTTGCTATGTTTGTGTTTTCCTTTTCTTTATGATGTAAAAATACAGTTAGTTTATTGTAATGTGTCATGGACCAACTCTCCAAAAAGCTTAAGCTATTAGGTGGAGGCTCAAAAATGATTTTAAATCTAGCACGCCCCCTCACGCAAGAGCCCTTTGGGCTTGAAGCATGGACAATACACAAGCCCACTCTACCTTGTGCTAAAATTCAACTTAATTATGAAGAATGAAGGCGGCAAGGATCAAACTCCTAACCAACTACTCAATCATAGAGGCTCTAATACTGTGTCAAGGACTAACTCTCCTAAAAGCTTAAGCTATTAGCTGGAGGCTCAAGAATGGTTTGTTTCATCCTTCTCGGTGATGGATTTGCTTTCTTCCTTAGAATTGAGGACAAATATAAAATTGATGCCCCAATAATATGCACCTATATATGTGTTTTTCCCTTCGTTCTTTTTTTTTTTAATGAAAAAAGAACTGTTAGGTTTGGTTATTGTACTGTTTTATTTCTGTTAATTTCTTAGCACCGAGGACAAAGGGTGAAAGAGATACTCCAAGAAAACACATATAGGGGTGTTTGGTGTTAGTAGGATATATATTTTTATGAGACAGGATAGGATAATTGAGTCTGGACAGCTATATCTGACCATCTTGAATGACTTTGTCATAATTGAGTTGACTGACCATAGTGGACGATGCAATTGACCGTATAGCCATCTTGACTGACTGTCATAATTGAGTTTGGACAGCCATAGTGGACAGCGATGCAGACTGACCATATAGCCATCTTTGGATAGCTTTGTCATAATTAAGTTTAGACTGACTATCTTTAGACGACCCATCTTTGATGACCATACGGGGATAGGATAAAGTAGTCATTTTATATGCAATGCATGTAATGCACCTTAGGAATTAATATTTGTTTATCTTATCACCTATGTAAAATAGTTATATAAATTCAGTGAAAGTGTAAAGAAAGCGGAGCATTGAGACAAATTGATATGTATCGAGCCTACTCTTTGAATTTAGGCGAGTCAAAGTTTCAAACCATATTTTGGATTCACTAAAAGGGCTTCTGTTTGTGTGTCTCTCTTGGTGTGCCTTAGGCACCTTAGTTTGGTTTTCTTTTGGATCACGAGTTTGGTTTAGCTCGAGGGCTCTTGGTTTCTAGCTTTTCTTTGAACCCAGTACTTCTCAATTTTTTTCGATTCTTTGGCTTCTCTTTGACCACCATGACAATGATAGCTTCGATTAGGTTCGATCAAGAATGCCTTGGGCATTTCAATTCGAAATGTTTGTTAAAGGCAAAAGCTTATGGGGTCACATTGATGGCTCCTACAAGCACCTTTGTCTTGTTGAACTTGCTACATGGCAAACGCGAGAATGCTAAGATTATCTCTTGGATTTTGGGCTCCATTGAACCACACATGGTCAACAATTTGCGATCTTTTAGGACGGCCAAGGAGATGTGGGACTATCTTAAACGTATCTACAATCAAGATAATAGTGCCAAGCATTTTCGATTGGAACTCGACATTGCAAATTACCGCCAAGGTAATCTGTCTATTCAAGAATACTATTACGGTTTTCTCAATTTATACCTGACACATTCGGATATTATTCATGCTAAAATCCCCAGTCGCACTACCGCTCTCCAAGAAGTTTATAATGATAGCAAAGGGATCAGTTTCTCATGAAACTCGAGACGAATTTGAGATTACGGGCTGCTTTATTAAATCGAGATCCGATTCCTCCATGGATGTATGCTTTGGTGAATTACTTCGGGAGGAAACGGCCTATCCACTCAAGGAGCCATGGCGCAAGACCAATTCCCTTTGGAAGTCATCCTTTGTGGCTTATCTTTGCTGGGGAAGGAAAAAGGAAGGTTTATCAAGCGGGTTGATGTTATTCTGCAAAGAATTTGGCCATATTGCTCGAAATTGTAGCAGGAAATTTTGCGATCTTGCAACGGCATGGCCATATTATTAAGCAATGTCCTACGAGACCACAAAATCGTCGAAGCCAATGCCTTTCAAGCAAAGGTTTATTCCTCTTCTTACAACAGGTTGAATAATGATATGGTAGCACCTCCCGCAGCTCCACCTAATCTGGCCTAACTCACAGGAGATGGTGCAACAGATGATAATCTCTGCCTTTTCAGCTTTGGGCCTTCAAGGTAAGGATAAGAAAATTCTTCAACCTTGGTTTGTTGATTGGAGCTTGAATCATATGACTAGTAGTTCTACTTATTTGCATAATGTT
Organism: Styphnolobium japonicum; assembly: GCA_023212625.1. Classification (NCBI taxonomy): domain Eukaryota; kingdom Viridiplantae; phylum Streptophyta; class Magnoliopsida; order Fabales; family Fabaceae; genus Styphnolobium; species Styphnolobium japonicum. The sequence continues at coordinate 7,598,256 of JALBWW010000014.1, forward strand.
CGACCTTTATCATGGCACACAACACATTCAAATTGCAAATGGTAGTAATCTCCTATTGCCGCTTGTTGGGGATATTGATTCATCTTTTCGTAATGTGTTTGTGTCTCCAAGACTTTCTTCTAGCTTAATTTCGGTTGGCCAATTGGTCGATAACAAGCTGATGTGCATTTTCTCGTGGTGGTTGTCTTGTGCGGGGATCAGTGTCGGGGAAAGTGATCGCGAAGGGGCCTAAAGTTGACGAATGTTTCCTATACATTTTACTACTCCTAGTCTTTTTCTTTAGCTTGTACTCCGTAACTAATCAAAGTGAGGTTTGGCATAAACGTTTGGGCCATCCTAATTCACTTGTTTTGTCTCATTTGTTGAAGCATGGATCATTGGGTAATAAAATTCAGTTTGATTCCTTTGATTGTTCTGTTTGTAAGCTTGCCAAAAGCAAGACTTTACCTTTTCCTTCTCATGGTAGTCGTGCATCAACATGTTTCGAGATTATTCATAGTGATGTATGGGGTATTACTCCTGTTAAATCTCACGCCACCTATAAATATTTTGTGACATTTATTGATGACTACAGTCGTTTTACTTGGGTATATTTTCTTCGTTCCAAATCTGAGGTTTTTTAAGTTTTTAGGACCTTTTTAGCCTATGTCGAGACTCAATTTTCTACTTGTATTAAAATCTTACGTTCTGATTCTGGTGGAGAATACTTATCTAATGAATTTCAGTCATTCTTACAGCATAAGGGTATCGTTTCTCAACGTTCTTGTTCATATACGCCTCAGCAAAACGGTGTTGCTGAACGTAAAAATCGCCACCTATTGGATGTCACTCGAACCTTATTGCTTGAATCATCTGTTCCACCTCGTTTTTGGGTTGAGGCTTTGTCCCTTTGCTTGTTTATGTCATTAACCGTCTTCCTTCTCAGGTTTTAGACTTTGATTCTCCCTTTTATCGTCTATATGACAAGCCTCCTACTTATCATCATCTTCATACTTTTGGTTGTGTCTGTTTTGTTCACTTACCACCTATTGAACGTCACAAACTTGGGGCTCAAGCAGTTCAGTGTGCGTTTATGGGTTACAGTAATACTCAAAAAGGTTTTTTGTGTTATGATACTACTGCTAATCGTCTTCGTATTTCTCGAAATGTGGTTTTCTTTGAAAATCAGTATTTCTTCCCATCGCATGTGGTCTCTTCTTCTAACCACTGTTATGCTTCCTAATTTTGATGATATCTCTGGTCCTATGAGGCGTTTCCAAACCGAGGTATTTTGTATACGAGACGTCGGCCACCTCTACCCTTTCCCAGGCACTTACCCGCCACGAGCTGTACTTCCGGGGACCTCGGCCGGTCTGGCCTACTCGTATCTCTCATCCACGGATAGGTATGGGTTTCCACATACATCACTTCTTTGCCATGTTATCGGCATTATTGTTCCTACTTGTTATTCTCGGCGAGTTAAGCATGCATGTTGGGGAGCAAGCCATGCACATCGAGCTACAGGCTCTTGAGAGAATCATACATGGGATATTGTTTTGTGTCATGCGGTATTAAACCCATTGGTTGTAAATGGGTATATTCTATAAAACTCAACTCTAATGGTTCTCAGAAACGGATATAAGGCTCGGCTAGTTGCTCTTGGGAGCAGAGACAAGAATATGGGGTGGATTATGATGAGACCTTTGCTCAGGTGGCTAAGATGACTCTTGTGCAAACCATTCTTGCTATTCTTTGCTTCAAGGGTTGGTCTCTCCACCAAATGGATGTTAAGAATGCGTTTTTGCATGGTGACCTTAAGGAAGATATTTTTATGACTCCACCTCCAGGCTTATTTTAAACTTCATCTTGGTGTGTGCAAGCTCAAGCGTTCTCTTTATGGGTTAAAACAAGCTCCTCGGGCATGGTTTGAGAAATTTCGCTCCAACTTTGCTTGGTTTATCTTTTCGTCGAGCAGTATGATTCTTCCTTATTCCTTCACAAAGCAGTATGGTATTGTTCTTCTTCTTGTTTATGTTGATGATATTGTTATCCTTTGCAGGGCGAGATGTTGTTCTCATTAGGCAGATTCAACAACGGGTGCATCCTTTCATATGAAGGACCTTGGTTCCCTTCACTATTTTTGGGCCTTGAGGTGCACTCGGATCCCTACGGGTATTTTCTTACATCAACGTAAGTATATACGAGATCGATCTCTTTGGCCGGCCTTCAATCGACTTCTCAGATTGACACTCCTCTTGAAGTCAATGTGAAGTATCGTCGTGAGGAGGGTGACATTCTTTCTCGATCCCTTGATGTACCGTTGGTTTGGGAGTCTTAACTATTTAACTATTACTCGCCCGATATTTCCTTTCTTGTCAGTCGGTCGATTCATGCAAACTCCTAGACATCTTCATTTAGGCTGCTCATTAGTATTATTCGCATTATTTGAAAGGCACTTCCAGTCGTGGCCTTTTTTTCCACGTTGGGTCTTCTCTTCAATTGATTAGTTACACGGATGCGATTGGAGCTGGATGTCGGACACTCAGCGCTCAGTTACGGGTTGGTGGTGTATGTTTCTTGGTAATGCACTTATTTCTTGGAAAAGTAAGAAACAAGCCGTGTTTCCAAATCTTCCAGAATCGAATACCAGGAGCCATGTCTCTTTGCTTGTTCAGAAATTATTTGGCTTCGTGGTTTGTTGGTCGAACTTGGATTTCCTCAACTAGATTCCACTCCTCTCTATGCCGATAATACTAGTGCCATTGATTGCTACTAATCCTGTTTTCCATGAGCGTACAAAGCATATTGAGGTGGATTGTCATTCCATTCGTGAGGTTCTTGATAGTCATGTTATCTCCCTTCCCCACATCACCACGGATCTTCAACTTGCTGATGTCTTTACCAAGGCAATGCCTCGGCCGTCATCAATTTCTCATTGGCAAATTGATGCTTCTTGATCACCGCATCAATTTGAGGGGGATGTTAGTAGGATATATATTTTTATGAGACATGATAGGATAATTGAGTACGGGCAGCTATATTGTAGCCATCTTTGGGCCGACTGTCATAATTGAGTTTGGACAGCCATAGTGGACGATGCAGATGACCATATAGCCATCTTGACTGACTGTCATAATTGAGTTTGGGACCATAGTGGACGGCGATGCAGACGGCCATATAGTACAGGATAACTGTCATAATTAAGTTTGGACGGCTATCTCGGGCGACCATCTTGAATGACCATACAGGATAGGATAAAGTAGTCATTTTATATGCAATGCATGTAATGCACCTTAGGAATTAATATTTGTTTATCTTATCACCTATGTAAAATAGTTATATAAATTCAGCTGAGTGTAAAGAAACTGGAGCATTCAGACAAATTGATATTTGGTACTCTGTAGTTGTTACACTAGTATCTGTGATACTCTGGTATTAAATAAATACCACCCCAGGTATCAAATACTCTTGTAGTATCACCACATTTGGCTATTATAATTAAAATTAATTCAAATATAAACGGGATACCATAGAATGTAGAGAGATATCCTAATTCCCATGATGCAAGCATTCCAAGCATAGACATCCAAGATATCAGGATATGTTACTCTTAAGGGTAGTGTATTACACACGTTTAATGTGTGTAGGGCTATCAATGTCATTTTTTACTGTCTTGTACTACACTGTATCGCCAGTCTCCTTAATCTATATAAATACATGACCTGCACCTATTTTGGGTACAGTTTTCCAATTTCTTTCATACTTTACATGGGATCAGAGTTTCCATGACCAAGTGGTCAGGAGTTCGATCCTTGCCGCCCTTATCCTTCTAAAATAAAGTTGAATTTCAGCACAAGGTAGAGTTGGCCTGTGCATTGTCCACGCTTCAATCCCAAATGACTCTTGCATGAGGGGGCATGTCAGAGATATATAAAAACCAGTTCTGAGTTTTCACCTAACAGTTTAAGCTTTTAGGATAGTTGGTTCTTGAAAGGACAAAGCACATAGAAGTCGAATGCCATTTCATTTGGGAGAAGATCCAACAGGGACTTGTATCTATAGGACATGTTAGAATTGGCAAAGAGATAGCTAACATCCTCACTAAGACACTTAATGGGAGTAGGGTCAACTACCTTTCTAACAAGTTGGGCATGATTAACATCTATGATCCAACTTGAGGGGGAGTGTTAAGTGTAGTGTATTATGCACATGTTTAGTGTTCTTAAGGCTATCTATGTCATTTGTACTATCTTGTACTACACTGTACTGCTAGTCTACTTAATCTATATAAATACATGACCTGCACCCATATTGGGTGTAGTTCTCCAATTTCTCTCATACTTTACAGTTACATATTGGTGTGAAGATACCAGTGTACTTATTATCCCCATAATATGCTGATGCATAGTGCATACTAGTCCTAGAAGAGCAATTTTGCACACTCAAATTATATTTAGCATGCCACACTTCCAATTAGAAACCACAAAACAATCTTAAAGTTATCTAACTACCAGAACAAAATTGAGGATAAACATCAATGATTTTTCAGTATTATAATATATTCCTTCATCTCCTTTTCTAAATTACCAAGAAAAAATAATTTCAAATAATAGTTTTAAGTGTTACTAACATAAGTCCCACATTACTATTGAGGGGAAGGATGATTGGTTCATGAGTTTTGCAATATGGCTTCATCCCTTTCTCTTCCTAATCAAATGGCATTAATAGTAGTATAGTAATAGTCTAATTATTTGCAACTGAGATAATATATGCTTCCCTTTTAAAGCAGGCTGTGCTCATCTTAAGAACCAAAACAATATGTTTGTTGAGCAACTTGGTGTTGTGCTTGAATTGTTAATGTCATTCCATTGGAAAATAATGACACCACAAACAAACTTCTTACCTTGAAAAACCTATTTATCACTCAACTTATTATTGTTGGGTTGTCTTGTTGAGGAGTTAACTTCATGACTATGATTCAGAAACTGCTTTATGTTGTAGAAGTCATTGAGTTAATTATTAACTTTGAATATATAAGCTGGTTTTACAGCTGTGTTGATACCTCTGGACACTGGGGCAATGGTGGAATGTTTGATGCACTGACCAAACTTTCTACAAGCATTGGTGATGCATATGAACTGGCTTCTGAACATGGGGACCTGCATCTTGGTGATCTCCATCTTATAAGGCTTGAAGGTGAGCACTGATACAAGGTAATTTATTAGGTCTACATATAAGTGGGACTGCATACCTACAAGGTGCTTCATGCAGGCCAATATAGGAAAATACTACCGAGACCCGCAAGCAGGGAAGTCTTAATTCCTTGCACTTTTACAACGGAAATCATCTCAATTATTATAGCACTGTCTCTTTCAATGTCACCACCACACTACCAACAACGGCAGCTATTTCTTTGTGGGGATGTTATTACCATTTTCCACTTTTTAATTTTTAGCTAGTGTCGTTATCATTGTCTCATTCTATCCGTTATTATACTTTGTTTTAGTAGTTCCAGTAAAGTAGTTGAGGTGATGGTAATAACCAATTGACCTCTGAAATAGTTAGTGCTGGCTGCTGAACTAGCGCCATTGTGTAATCACTCTGTCTTCTAGAGTATATCACTATATCTATCAGTAATGGGTATCCTCTGAAAGCTAGGAATCTTCCATGTAGGGCATGTTTTGAATTTATTACAAAATTCAGGAAAGTGACAGTCTGGTATCTCATTGATAAACATGGAGCTTATGTCTATTACTGCAAATTACATGATGAATTATGTGACGTATTTTATTTTATCTAAAATCATAAAAAATATAGCGTTTGCCACATTGAGTGGGCAGTAAATAACTAGAATAAATGCATGTAAACATTAAGTGGCATTCTTAAGAAGGGCACCTAGAATTGGGAAGGATACCTTTTCTTTGCACCATAGGCCTAGAATTTGAACTGTTAAGGGACCAAGTTTATCAGTCGGGCCATGCAATTACTAGTCTACCTTGCTGTATAATACAATAAAATTTGCTAGTTGTAACAGTTACTTGAAGATTATGAGGGAATTCAATTTCAACGTTAAGCACGTAGTCAACTCCTTTCCTGTTTCGTTTGGGGCCTGGGTTTAATTTCTTTGCAAGTATAAGCACCTAAAATCACGTGTTTAATCTCTGACATCTGGTGAATAGCTGTATAAGGTTCATGCCTCTTTACTTGTTCATAAAGCTTAATTATTACACGTTAACTTTCACCAAGTACCTTCTTGTTACTTTGTAGATGGCTGTGATGAACAATATGTAGATGGTAATGCTCCCAAGTGGGTTGCTTTAGCTGTGGTTCAGTCTTATAATCCAAGGCGTAAAGTCCCTCGTAGTGAGATCTCGCTTCTCCATTTGGAAAGCTGCTTATCAAAGGCAGCATTCTCAGCCGCTCAAAATTCTGGTAACATGCTTCCAAATTTATTTAAATCTGCATACAATTATTATGTCTAGTTAACAAGTGAAACTAACTGATACAAAATTCTTTTGATCTTTCTGCAAAGCATCAATCCACATGCCACGGATTGGTTATCAAGATGGATCTGATCGTTCTGAGTGGTACACCATAGAACGGCTTCTAAGAAAATATGCTTCCATTTACGACATAAAGATATTTGTGTAATGCTCTCTATCTCTCTTCATCCATGCACACACGTCATGGTCAGATTCATGAAGAGACAGTTGGATACAATATCGTGTAACTGATGCTCTACAATTTTTACAGGTATTATTATCGAAGATCACGTTAAGGCTCCAGGCTTAAATGACTTCCCAGTTCAAAGGATAGTTCTGGCGAATACAATATTAAAGATATTGTTGTTCTATATATATATGTGTGTGTGTGTAATAAAAAAGGTTTAGACAATTGGAAGTTTAATATTTTGAAAAATGTTTTATTATTAATCTTACATGTACCTCTTTCTTACGCTTATTCAAACTACATCTGACAGGACATTAAATGAAATTAGACTTCACAAGATTTGTGATAAATCCACCTCCACCAAGTTCTACACTAATAATACTAATAAAAGCCTTGACGAAGGTAGGAGTTTAATCATCGGATATAACACCATACGATTATATTTGTATCGTCGAACATGGAACAATGAGTTAAGTGTGTATTTTGACTGGTCCACTAACTTTTTGACATTGAAGATAAATCATCAATGTTTTGAAAACAACCGAACTGGCCGTTTAACCGGTAAGAGCACGGGTTTAAGAGAAGAGGTTTATGGAGTGTTTGGTTTAAATATTATTTTATTCATTTTTGAGTTTTTATATGCAGATGTTAGATTTTTATGTTTGGTAGAAGTTTTAAAAAAGATATTTTCATTTAAAAATAATTCTTGAGAATAATTTTTGCTTAGCGTTTTTATACTTTCATTCTGAAGAGGGAAGTTTTGCAACATTCTTATGCATGTGAATATTTTTGTCATGTGAAATATTTAAAATACTTATCATTTTATTGTTATGTCATTAACTAATCAATGTTATTTCATTGTCGGTGATTATCATTAACCAACACCAATCATTGCTTGCAATGGTTAATTATCAAAATCCGGCTACTCTTGTTGCCATTGACGGAGGCCAACAACTTCGGCCACTGTGCTAGTCACCGGAATTTGACCTCCACTTGACGTCGTCGGCTGTTGACAATGGCTAGCAACTATGGTCACTGCACCAAGCATTAGAATCCAATCACTCTTGTTGTCACCAACAATTGATGGTGGTCGGCGACTTTGACCACTGTCGTCAACTACCAAAATTTAGCCACTTATCATTACCATAAGTAATTAACAATCATTGACTTAAGCCACTACCGGCTTGCTAATAGTTGAAGTTATTTTTTAGAATGTTTTTAGTCAACCAAGCATAGTAATCATTATTCTCAAGAATACCATTCTTTCGAATATCATTCTTGGGCATGCTATATTTGGAAATATTTTTTCATAGCTTAAACCAAACGCCCTCTTAAGGTTTAATTTATATATATATAGTGGGGATTTATATATTTTAGTAGTAAGTCTTAGCACATTACATCATTTAATAACTTTTTTATAAAACATTAAGTTTTACCAATCTAGTAGTTGAATTGAAAGCTCTCATGAGATAAATAAAGTTTATAAAATTTAAAAATTAATTGGTATTTTGTTTAATTACTTTATTTTAATGTATAATATGTTTTTCAAAATATGAATAAATGTTAATTGTTAGATTAGATACATATAAATGTTTGACTGATCTCAAATTTAGTATACATAATAATAATATGATAATATCATAAGATTATTAGTTGGATTAGTGAATTTGCACTCTATAAGAAATTATTGAATGCTGATATGAGATGATCAATAATATTACAAAGGATTTAATTTTAAGTTTTAATCCATTGTCAGTGAAAAAATTTTACATTGTCACTCAATTATATATTGCCACATTATTGAAAGAGTTTGACTCTAACAACAACTATCCAAAAAGTCAAATTCTTTTAATAATTTGTTAACACATAACTGAATGATAGTATAAAAATTTTTACACAAAATTAGTATAAAAACTTTTACACAAAATTAAACCCTATTATAAATTTGTGTATCTTGCAAACTTGAGTGCATGTGATGAATCAAAATTTGAATGTGTGTGAGTGGGAAATGGGAAAAAGTCGGTTTAGAAATAAGGTAACCTAAAGTCAATTTGACTTTTATTTTTCTACAATGACATGATAACTTTGCAGAGGGCTTAAAGGAATAATTATATTACAAATTTATATACTCACATTTCATACATAACACCTTGGTCCTTAGGAACATATGCACATTAATAACAGTCAAGGCATGCCCCACTCAATTTTAACTTTTGTTATTAGAGTAGTATTATTTTATTATTCATATCCTCGTTTTTTTTTATTGCTTGCTCCTACCACAAGGATCAACAAGTAAATTCCATCAACCCAAGCTATCCCCCGTGACACCTAAAAAGTTGAAATTCAACTCATCAAATTTCTCTCTCACATCAATAACAACTCTAAAGTAAAAGAAAGACAAAGATATTATCAGTGATAACTGCAACAGTTGAAAGAATATTCTCTGTTATGAATATCATCACGAATCGCAATTGTATGAGAGATGAATAGTTGAATGATTACTTAGTTGCATACATATAGAGAGAGAGAGAAAGAGAGATATTTGTTAATATTGATAATGAAAAAATATTCAATGTTTTCATATTTTTGTAAATTTATCTTTTATTATTTCATATTAATTTATTTTTATATATTTAAATATTTGAAAATTTATTTTTGTGTTTATGTATTGTCTTTGCCTTTGCTTTCACTATTCAAAACTTTTGAATCTATCACTGCTAGTCTCACTACAATTTTTTTGAATGGTTCAGATTGTACACATACATTATAAAAGTTTGTGCAAAAATATTTAACAAACAAAATATAACATATCCAGTTATTAGCTATCTATAACAATATACAAAGCAAGAAGAAATCTTCCAGAACTTTTGCCTCGTGTCTGACTCCCATGATCCGAATTCCTACCCAAAAATTTGCATGTTATCATAATTTCACTATTTATTCATTTTCCAATTTTATCCACTTCCCACACACTCTCCCTTTTTGTGACTTAGACATTTAGGTAATTTTCTATTGATTTGACCACACCTAATGTTACATGCCTCATGGATGATATTTTTTTTAACTTTATTTTAAAGTATGGAAGGTGGGTAAAGGTTGGACGGTGGGAAAAGGGTGTTGGGGAAAGGGTGACATTTATGGGGAAACGTTAATCATTCAATGGCATTTATGGGAGTAGGTGAGGGAGATGAAGGTTACCACTTCCTCTCTCCATTTCAAGCGTATCAGTTACGCTCAAATCCCTTTCTTTCTCATTCAATTTCTTCCTTCCTCTCACCAGTCCAATGACCCTTATCGTCTATCCCTGTCTGAAAAGTCTAACCATCACAAACTTAACCACTATCGCGTGTAAGGGTAAGGGTTACTCGATCTTTGGAAATTCACATCTTCCTTATGATTGTTGAAGTTGTCGTGTGAAGGATGTCTGCGTCTGTGGGTGATAATGTCAGGTCCTCCTAATATGTGGTCCTTCTGAAGATGAAATATGAATGACAGAATCGTACACCCATTCAATCGATGACTCGATAAAGCATTTGTCCCTCTGCCTACCATTTGTATAAGTTTTTTTCCTGTTGATTTTTTAGGTTGATCGGTTGAAGATGGTTCTCTCTTTATTTATTTATTTAATTTTTTTTCTAAGTGTTTCTTTTACTGTGATGGGTGCTAAACAAATCTTTGAATATGATTTACTTACAAGTTTCCCACAAATGATTTTGAACTATAGCCCTAACCCCTAAATTTCCAAATTGTATTTGATATTCCTATCTGTGAACCATGTTCATGACTTTGTATATTTTTCCTCCTAATTATTCATATTCTGATTATAATGGTTTTTCGTTTGGTGATGGAATAGTCTCTGTGTTATAATGTTATGCGTCTGCTTGCTGAGATGGATATGGTCCCAATATTTTTCTTTTTACTGAAATTCTATAGATCTTCTGCGTTGTTGTCACTTTGAATCTCATTTTCTTACAAGCTTTCCCATATATGATTTTGAACTATAACCATAACCCCTAATTTTCCTATTAGTATTTGAATTTTTATGTGAAAAACCTATTCATCTGATTATTGTTGAGGTTGTTCTGTGTGGCAATGTTGGTTTTGTGAGCGAAAGAGAAAGCCTTATTTACTGTCAGGTGTGTGTGATGCTGATCTCTGATGAGGTAGTGTTACCAAGTGGCTTCAATAACTCAAGAGGGGGGTGAATTGAGTTCTAAAATTTTCACAAAAGCTTTAATGGTACTGATTTTCTTGAATCAATAGTATCAAGAGAGGTATGGACTAATGTAAATAACAACACCACACAAGCAATCTAGAGAGCACCTTATCAAGATTGAAAGCACCAAGAAACAAGATATAAAAGTAAAGCTTGAATAAATAAAGAGTCTAGGAAAGAGAGAGTGCAAACAAGATTTATACTGGTTCAATCACTCCTTGTGATCTACGTCCAGTTGACAAGAGGTTGTCGAGACCCGTCAAATAAATAAAATTTACCGGTTCGCAAACTAATTTGTAATATGCATGAACCGAATCGTCTCTCAAGGATCCAAAATGAACAAAGATTTAATCAAATCAAGATAATTAAAAGGGGGGTTTAATGATTTGAAAAGATAATACACTCATTGAATTAAAGGAAAGTAATTAACCAATCCAATGAAATTTTACCGATCTTGAGTTTAATCCATCATTGATCATAAGGAATTCACTTAATTGCTAACCATGTTCTTGGCCTTAGATCATATCAAGACGCCTCAACATGACCCAAGAATCTTCTACTAGATAAGCATCTAGGATTTAATTAACCAATGTTAGATAAAGTAAGCACCATCCAAACATAGATTAACTTAAGATCCAGAATTTAACCAAGCTAAACAATCCATCAAAAAGCTTTAATAAATTGTTTATTCTATGTGATCCTCTTTGAATACATGATAATAAAGCTATTACCACATCAACATCTAAATCAAATTAAGCAATTCAATCAAGATAAAAATCAAAGAGGAAGAAGAGAAACTTGAATAACAATTAAGCAATATGAACAAGCGAAACAAGATCTCCAAATTAAACATCAAGATGGCTAATCCCTTGGATTGATTATGAGAGCGTAGCCTTCCATGGATGGGAAGGAAGAACTCAGAAATAAAATAACAAAAACGAAATTGTAAAGAGAATGGAGAAGAAGAGAAAGAAAAACTCTCACAAATATTCAAACTTTCTTCAAACTTACTTAAAATTGAAATTATCATAATACAAAGAGATTGACTCTATTTATACTAATCCTAGAAGCCAATTTGTACATGTACATAATATGAATATAAGCTATAAAAATATGGAAATTGTCAAATATGGAAGCTTGATGCATGGTTGGTGGGTTGGTGCATGGTACATGGGTTGGTGTATGGTTTGTGGCTTTTAGTCAGCAACTCTTATCCAACTTCTGGCTTGATTTTCATGATCTAGACGATGCATTTTGGCTTATAGGTCTTCATGAAAGTTGTAGCCAGTTGTCTCCTTGAAATTTTGCAATTGGAATCATGCCATTTGGATGTTTAGAACTCCAGATATGCCAAAAACACTTAACCTACCTCAAGTTAGGTTGGCAGAACGTGTTTCCAAATTCAAACCAACTTGTAGCTTCATTATCATGCCTAAAACGACATCTATTGACTAAATGGTCTTCAGTGAAGTTGGAGATATGGGTCTTATCTTTCCAATGGCCAAGTTTCAGCCCAAGAGGAGGCCTATAGCTCACTATGTAGTCCAATATGTGCACACTGCCCAGATTTTCGTGACAGCAATCCCACTCTGCATTGCAGGGATATTTTGGACACTTAGAAGTTCGATCCAGCTCTTGAGTTCTCATGAAACTTGTAGAGCATTGTCTTAACTTTCCAAAGACACCAAGATCACCTCAAATGGATCACCGAGTCCCAAGTTATGGCCTAAACAAGGAAGAAAGGTCAAAATGCATCAAAATCCGAAAATTATTCAATATTTGCATTAAAGCCCAATGAAGCCCAACAACATTAAACTCATCTAAAATACTAATATTGGGCACAATAAACATCTAATAAAGCCTAATACAAAGCTAACATAAGTGTCTCAAATTGATTGATCACCAGTCCTCGAGATCGTCCACCCGAGATTTCCACTATACTTCAAGCTTCTAACTTGGGTGCTTGAAAAACCCTTACAAGAACAGAGTACTCTTCACTAGTTTGGGATCCTCCACCCTCTTTGTGCTAGAGCCTCAATCAAATACAACAAGAGACACCTACCCTTGGATTCTTACACGAAAAGTAAGTGTTTGAAGTGTTTAATACTCTCAAAAGAGCAGATATACAACTTGAAGAATGATGAGTAAGAATATATTATCAATTAAAGCTCAATAACAGAGTATTACTTGAATGCAGGGAGTTAAATGATTTCACAGTGGTTGTTCTTTCTCATTAACTTCCCAAGTGATAGGATAAATACTTCATAGCATATTAGAGCCGTTGGTGGTGGTTAGAAACCATTAAATGCCAAAACTAGTCGTTATAAATGAGTTTCACATAAGAGATATCTGGATATTTGAACCTTGCATCCGGATATCTTAATTTCTGGGTTTAGCCAAGAACAGGATATCCTGATATCTGATTGAGATATCCTGATATCCAAGCTCGTATCCTAATATTTGGACAAGATATCCTAATATCTAAAAGTTGTATCCTGATATTAGAGAGGTGTTTTGGCTACTGGAGCGTGATATCCGGATATCACATTGTTGTATCCGGATATTTCAAATTGATTTGCCTCTGGAGACAAATATCCGGATACCAAAGGCTTGTATCTGGATATTTGGCTTTCAGGAGCCAAAATTTAAATTTCCAAGGAATGGTATTCGGATACAAAGACTTGTATCCGGATACAATTCCCTAAAATCTTAATTTTGGCTTTGCAAATAAACAAGATTGAAGCCAAAACAATTTTTAAACAAATTAAAAGGCATTTAGACAAGTTTTTAAAACAACTTGCCACCAATACTTAGGTTTTGAAAAATGTTTTCTTTTATGCTAAAGGATGCTTTAAAAGGTTCAAGAGCTTTAAGCAATAACTAACTTTTTACCCTTTACAAAGAAACAAGGTCAAATGAAAATCTTCAATAAAGGTTGGACTTGTTCTTCGTTGTGAATCACTTCTTGTTATCATCAAAATCCTTTAAGTACAGTGAGTTCACAGGTAGTAGGTCATGCTTTCCACCTAATGACTCGATAATGTACATGCATTTGTCTCTTTTTATTTCAACTTGTTGATATGCTCTTATTATAGTAGTTGTTCTGTTGGTGATGGATTAGTCTTTGTGTTATCATGGTCTACCTCTGTTTGTTGTGATGGGTCTACATCCTTATATATGAATATTGCAATTTTACAATATTTATTTGTAATCATCAATTTGTACTGCAAAACCTACTCTGCACATAGCTTATGTGACTTTACATGTGGTCCCATTTTTTTCTTTATATTTAAAGCCTAAAGATATTTTGCTCAGTTGTATCCGTGAATCTTATTTTCTTACAAGGTATCCCATATTTGAAATTGACATGTAACTCTAGCCCCTAATTTTTCATTGTGTAATTGATTTATTTATTTGTATAACATATTCCTTTGATTATTGTTGAGGTTCTTCTGTCTAGCATGGTTGCTTCTGTAGGTGAAAGTGTCAGTTCGTTTTTACCGTGGTCTCTTTGATGCTTACATATGGAGAGCAGGTGATACATGCTGACACTTACTAATGATTTGATAATGTTTTTGTGACTCTTTATTTTATCCAACTTCTTAATATGATAATTGTAGTAGTTATACTATTGGTATTATATTAGTCTTTATCTTATGACTGTTTGTTCTTAAAGTGAATGTGCACATCTTTTAAATTACCTGTCCTTTCATGAATGTGGTCCCACTTGATTTTTTTACTGAAAGTCTAAAGATGTTCTGTAAATATATATATATATATATATATATATATGGTTCATTTACATGGTTTTAATTGTGTTTTGCTTTCCTCCCTTTGTGTCTCTATATTTCTGCTAGTTTTGTTTGTTCTTTCTATTGTCATGACTCCTCCTCTTGACCCTTCGATCAAAATTTGTCCTGAGAAAGAGGCGTGCAAGGACAAGGTACGGATTATTCGACTTTGGTACTTACCCAATTTCAACAATCCAACAGTTATAAGTTCCATTGAAATGGTCTTTATGGATGACTTTTTAAGAATTTTTTTCTATTGAAATGTTTTAATTATCTTCTATGTATACATTTAACTTTTTGTATTTAGTATGAATTAAGAAAGTAACTAATTTCTTTAGGGTTGTAAGATTCACGCATCTGTTAGGAAGACATTGGTCTACAAATTTAAGACTCTGCTAATTGAGGGCCAAGTTTACATAATGATCTATTTTGGTGTTGGTATTAACCTAGCATCATTTAGAATTTCCAAACACAAATTTAGGCTAAACTTTCAGTTGAGCACCACTGTGAAACCTTCTAAATCTGTGATTCATCCCTTGCATGGATTGTCTGTGATTCATTGGAAGAAATATTTGGCATTGAGGGAGATTTTGCATACGTAGTAGGTAATTTAATTTATATCTTGAAGATCATGTATTTTTATTTTAATTATCATTACATAAATCTAAAACAAGTATTTTTTCTATGAAGATGTGATGGGATTACTAACTGGTATTGGTGATGACAAGAACATGAAAGGGATGGTAAGCTAACCAAAAATGATTGTTATTGAACTTGATGTGGATAGGAAAAATTTATGTATACTTTAATCAATCTATTTTCTGTAATTGACATATCATTTATATTTAGTTCTATTAGTATTAAATGGATGTTGTTTCTTCCAAGCAGTGTGAAAATTGAGTGTGCTTTGTTTAAAAATTATGTTGATGAGGTTAATTCATTCACTGCATCTAGTGATGTCTGCCAACTTATAATCGTTGTTTAGTTTGCCAAAGTAAAGACTTTCAAGGGTTTTTTTTCCCAATATCCCTTCATTTTCAATATTGTATTATGAATGTAATCAATTCTGCCTTATTTATTGTTTGAATTTGATAGGTGTTTCATTATTAGGCAAGATAGTTCTGCAAAATGTTATACATGCAACTAGATTGCTTTTCAATCCTTACATTCCAGAAGTGAATGAGTTCAAGAAGAAGTGAGATTGATATTGTAATATTCATTTAGTTTTGATAACTGTATAGGATTTGCTTTAATGTTATTATGCATATGTGTAGGCTGCCTAGACTGAATTAAGAGAGTTCTCAAATGTTAAGTCATCTATATGATGCAGTACTCTTTAGAGGATGACTTTTTAAGGGTTATTCCTAGGAATACTATTGAGCAGTAAAGGATTCCAAAGAGGTTGTTCGAAGTCTTGGTAATATTTATTTATAGTATTAACATTGTAATGTTTGCTTTTTAACTTGGATTTATTATTAGATTAATTAATCTATGTATTATAATTATAGGATGGGTCCTGTATTGTGTATGCCACTGTGAAGAATGTCATGAGGATGCGGATTGGTGGTACACTGCCTGTAAGTGCAATCAGGCAGTGATACCTGATTCTGGAATGTATTATTGTGATTCGTGTTATTGTCATGTGGTTAATGTCTTCCCAAGGTATTTCCTAATTTAATATAAACAATCATTTGCAAGTGTTATTATAATATAATTTTCCATTTTTTTTTAGTCATGTTGCTTATTTGTGTGGGCAAAAATGATTTCATTTTGTTTGTTAGGTATAAAATTAAACTAAGGGTGGTTGATGAAACTGATTGTGCCACATTTGTTTTGTTTGATCGTGATGCTAATTATCTTCTCAAGAAATCTGCCTCTGAAATGATTAAACAAGTTAATAAGGTATAAAGTCATGGTTTTTTTTTAATTTGTGGGGGTTATGCTTTTGTTTGTCAATCTAATGTTGCAAACATGGAAGAACCATTTGGTGGTAAAGTTGTTGTATTTATGGGAGATTTTAGACAGATATTGCTAGTCATACCAAAAGCAAGCAGAGAAGATATTGTTATGGCATCAATTAACTCATCTAAATTGTAGAGTCATTGCAATGATCTTAAATTAACCAAGAATATGAGACTACATTTAGGATTTCCCATATCCAATGTAGATGACATAAATGTTGGAACTAAACTTTTTCAAGGAAATTAAACCCCTTAGAGTTTTTAAGATAACAATCAATATTAAATTAAAGAGAACAAACAAGTTTTGAATTAACTAGTAACTATTACAAAGTCATGTCTTTTGAGTAATTAAATGACAAATACTTTTAGACCAAATAGAAGCCTTGATAAAATCTCTCTTTGTAACATGCATCCAATACAACTTTATTTATATTATTCTATTATTGGATCGTCCATTGTTGGCTCTGTTGACTGTCTCTCAAAAGCATCTGTCCAAAGATATTCAAAGACAAGCAAAACAAAGTGTGTTAACTGCTGATGAGATCTCTGACACAAACGTGACTTTTTGAAAAATCAACTTTGTACGTTGGAACTGACACATCTAACAACTACAAAGATCAGCAAATAAAGAACTTTCTGAATATTCAGAAGAGTCAGAAATAAGATATCAAATTTCTAGCAAATGTTAATAACCAAAGTCACTTTTTAGAAGGAGATCAACACGTTATCAGTTATATGCATTTAATGCTACTCATAATGGTAATAAATATTGTCATTGGATAAAAAAGCTCATGAAGACCAAAAACAAGCTCTCAAGCTATAAAGAGCAAAGTCTTCGAAGATTCAAGAAGAGATACGACAAGAAGACACACGTCAACAGAACAAGAGAAAATATTCAAAGCTTCACTCAGTTTTATTCATTTACTTTGGTATAGAGTTTTACTTGAGCATACTTATTTTTATCCTCACTCTTTGTGAGTTAAACTCAAGTGTTGTTAAAAACATATTTATCATTTCGTTAGTAAGCCTAAAGAGGCTGTGTATAAAAAGAATACTTGTTGTTTAGCACCTGAAGAGGTTAAGAATACTTGATTATAAGTCTAAAGAGGCGGAGTGAGAAATACTTGTAATCTATGAAAGATTAGTTAAATTCCTTTAGGTTGAAGGGATTAGATATAGATCTCGGGTTGTGAGAGTGAACCAATATAAATATTTAGTGTAAGCTTTTCTTTCTTCTCCTTCTGTTATTTTACTTTCATTAACATTCGAGGATTGTCAATGTTGTTCTGAATAACTTATTTTATCTGAAAATAAGTTTTTATCTTGCATCCAAAGATTTGTAGTAAACCTCTCTTTGCGTCCATTGGACTATAAAGAGTTTACATTTTGTCCATTTTCTTCTATAATCTTGATAAGTTTTTTTTACAAGAACTGTTTTACGAAAAAAAATTTAAAAAGGTTAAGAAACACAATTCAACCACCCTTCTTGTGTTTCATCTGTTTATTTCAATAAAGGCATTTGCAAATTAGATTATTAAAGTTAGTGACAGGAATTTGGAAGGTGAAAATGATGGTGAAGCTGAAATAGAAATTCGAGAAGATCTATTGATTTTGAATTCCAAGGATCATATTGCAGATATTGTTAAATTTGCATATTCTAATTTGGTTCATAATATGAAAGATTACAAATTCTTCGAGGATAAGGAAATCCTTGCTCCAACACAAGAAGTTGTTGAGGAAGTCAATGTGTTCATTCTCATTAATGCTCGATGAAGAAAAATATTATCTTGGTTCAGATTCAATTTGCAAAGCAGATAAAGATGTTGGTATTGATCCAGAATGGTTTACTACAGAATTCTTGAATGAGATTAAGTTATTTGGGATTCCAAATCATAAGTTGATACTAAAAAATGGAGTTTCAGTGATGCTCCTTAGGAACATTGATCAGGGTGTAGGATTGTGCAATGGGACAAGACTAATTGTAGATGAGATGGGGCGAAATGTCATCAGTGCAAGAATAGTAACGGGAAGTTAGGTTGGAGACAAGATTTATATTCCTCAATATACCATCTGATCCGAGAATACCTCTAAAGTTTCAGAGAAGATAATTTCCAATAACTCTTTGTTTTGTTATAACTATTAATAAGAGTCATAGACAAACACGAACTCATGTTGGTTTGTGTTTACTGAGGCCTGTTTTTACTCATGATTAGTTCTATGTTGCTATTTCACGAGTTAAATTGAGAAGTGATTTGAAAATTTTAATTAGTGATGATAGTGGCGATTTATGTTGAACAATGAAAAATGTGGTATACAAAGAAGTGCTAAAAAAGATTTCAATATAAGGTAATTAAATTGACATATTTAATTTCTCGAAAGGTTGATATATATTATTCAAATCTTTAATGTATCATCCATTCTTCTTATAATAATATTTATTTTTCCTTACAAATTTTGTTAATTGTAGGTTTCAAGCAGAATCATGTTGTATTTGAAATGAAGATATCTAATATCATTCATTTAGTTCTTACACTTTATTATTTTGTATAACAATATATTTTTGTGTATAATCATCATCATTGCATTACTTATATATATAATAATTGCTTTCTATAAATAAATTAGTTTATAATGTCTTTCATTATTTATTATTACATTTAAAATTCTATAATACGTAAAGATTGTAATTATCTCGTGCATTGCATAGGTTAAGCACTCTAGTTGGGTACAAGTATATGACCAAAGTCTTCTACTTCTAGAGCCTCACATCACCACTAATCTAACCATCAAGGTCTCTTCTATTGGTTCAAGGATCTTCTTCTACTACTCATTCTTACAATTACAAGTTCTTCAATTTTCCCTTTTCATTTTTTATTTTAGAATTTCTTTTAGATATAATCGTTTATATATGGTTTATTTATTTTTTCTTTTTTTGTATTTTCTCTTACAACTTGCGAAAACTTAAAGGCTATACTAGTTGTGTGTTGACTCTCTTCCTTATCACTTTTATTTTATTTTTAAACTCTATTTAATTTCAAATATATAGATAGATAAGTTGTGTCTATTAGATTTTAATGTTAAATGCCATGTAAATTACTGTTCAATCATGAGAGAGAAAAGAATATCAAATGGATAGAGAAAAAGTCAAGTAATATGGATGGCCAAATATATGCTGCAAAATCTAATGGCTTAAAGCTAAAGAGTAGATAATTTAATGGTCTAAGAACATGTTTGTATTACTTTTTTTGAAAATTCAAAAAGTGCGTTTCACCATTTTTCATACAAGTTTACAAAAAGGCATATATTCATCTTTTTATTTAATGCATGTTGGTGTTGGAGAGAATTGTAAAGAAACATGTCCTAAAATGATTCTCGCCAAAGTTTTAAAAAAATGCCAAAATTATTATATTATAGATGATATTAAACTTGGACCGACCAAGCCATTTCGACTAATAGATTAGTGAACTGGTTAAGTAACCAGTTTGAATGACTATTTGGATTAGCTATACATTAGAATCGGTGGAAACCAATCTGACTCCGTGACTTTGGGAAAAAATCGATGACTTGTGACATGTCTAGGTCATGTAATTTTTCTTTTTTTTTAAGAAAAAAAAGTTGACAAGATGAAACGATTATGTAAGAAGTCAAGGTTTAAGGGGACCGAAAGGCCACCACCGCTGTTCAAAGTCAATTGGAGACTGGGCATCATTGCTGCTCGATCGTCAGGATGAGACACTACTTGAACGCTGTCTGAAACAAGTGAGAACGTCACCCGCCACTGCTGCCCACCCTGTCATTGTCGCTCCTGCCAAACTTTTCCTATTTCTATGCTTGTTGGTCGTTACCTTCTCTTCTATGCTTCTATGCTTTGTTCAAGTACATCTGAAATTCGTCGTTTTCGTTGTTCAAGAAATGCTATCAAGAAAGGTGTTCAGATCCTAAACTTGGATGAAGAGATCATATTTTTGCAATTGGTGCCGATATTTGCACACCATTATTGTTACACCAATTTTACACCTAATGCCACATAAGCATAAATGCTGAGTCACCCACACCACATAAGGCCACTTGCTGATGACCCACGTTGGAAGGTGTTTTAATTGAATTGAAATTGTATTATTTTTTTCTCCCTTCATTGGTTCCCTACTTTAAACTCATGTATCATTCATCTTCCCCGCTTGTGATTTTTTACCTCCATTTCCGAAGTGTAAGGTGAGTTTGGGTTCCATGGTATTGTGGGCAGAGAACATTTGAGGAAGCTTATTGTTTTGTTGTTATTTTTTTGTGCGTCCCTCATTTCTTGCTCTCCGAGCAGTGGTTCCTCCTACATTTGTTGTAAGTTTTTGTGTGGCTCCATTATATTGGTCGTTCAGAGTTCCTTTTTTCATGTAATCTTTGCCCTAACTTGTTCACACATTTGGGCAATTCCTTTGCCATTTTACAAGTGTTGTTGCGAACGGAGTCCTAATGTGCACAATACCACAAGGCCAGGGATAGTGGATGTGGTTTGAGGTGTGCGAATGGAGTGGTAGAATCGGAAGGTGACACCCCGTAGAATATCGACCTATGAAGTTTTAGGTTGGTAAGGATTTTCGTCCGAAATTGATAATGGACTAATATGTTTTTTTTTTTTGTAATGTGTATTGGTAAAATGTTGGGGATGTGTATCTTGAATTATTTGTTATCTTTATAATTGGTTGTGTAATAGGTTATTCATAGTGATACTACGGTGACATTGAATGTCTGTGGTGGAAGTTTTGCTGCAATTTAACTTTGGACATGTCTGTGCATGTTATGTGGGTCACAAAGAGAGTTAATTTGGGTTAAAGTGTTGTTTAGGTAGGTTTGGTGGTCTTTGATAGACCGTGGTTTAATGTAAGGTTAGTGTTGTAGTTCATGTTAGTTTGTGGTTAGTTGTTTTTGCTTATTGAAGAGGTTGTTATATGTTGTTTTATGCAAATATGTCAACTTTAGGATGTGGGTTATATTGCTGGTATATGGTTTGAGTGGAACTTGACGATAAGTTATGAGTGGAGGTTGAGGTCATTGTTGTGCATAATCTCATGTCACATGTATTTGAGGTTATAAGATGGTGCAGAAGTTAGGTGCAATTTGTTGTATGGTTTGGGTCAAAGAATCTGCACAATATTATGTTAGATGTATGTAAGATGGTTAGTGTGATATCCATTTGTCATAAAGAAAGCACATAGCACAATAAGAAATGATAAAGATACTTGGACAATGTTTAATTTTACAGCATGTTTATTGAGAAAGGATTTCTTAATTGTTTGGTTAAGATAACATATTGTTCGGATAATGAGTTATGATAATTGGTTAATGACAAACTTGGCTAACAAGGAAGAACTAATTGGTTAATGAAGTGTATGTATTGGTTAATAGATTACCAATTCCTAAGTAAATGGTTAGGAAAATTCACTAAAGAAGTGATATGTTGTATTAACCAGTAATTGTAAAATCGCTAAACAAGTGTAAAAATAGTGATAATTTGCTTGTGAATGAATATGAGTGTTGTTTTAAAAAGACATAACTTAACATGTTGACAAGATTGCTTCAACTCACACACTTGAGACAATCTGCATGCTTAACTGATAGTGAAAGAGAGAGAGAAAGATAGAAGAGTGATGAGGAAGAAGAGATGTACAGGTGAGTGTTGTTAAGCAATTGATGGGTTAAATGTTTTGTAAGTGATCATATCCACTTACAATCAATGTAGGTAACATTATGGGGTATGTGATATATAAGAGGTGAAGAACCATTACATTGATAAGTAAGAAGTTACTAAATGAAACTCAAATTCAATGAAATATGTTTTATAACTATTTGGGCAGTAGTCCTGCATGTTGTAAATCGTAGTTGTTGCCCACTACAGGGTACATTGAATATGCTAGTAAATACATGTTTAAATGGAGGTGTTAAAATATGCATGACGGTATCCAACAAGGATAGTTACACATGATGTTTTGTACCTTATTTAGAGTTGGGTAATGAAGATGAAAAACTAGGTTAGTACAGTATATGATTTGATCAAATGGTGCTGGTAACCAATCATTTAAGACATGGTAATCCAGTAGTTGTTACAAACTTGTGCTAGGAAAGAAGATAATGAAACCTGTATGATGAAGTCAATAATAATGAGTTCAGATTTCGGTATAAAAGATTTGGATGTTGAAATTTTTCCAAATGATCGATTGTGCATATTTAATTTATAATAATTTTTTTATATGAATATGTAATGTAGTGTATGGGGGATATAACCCATGACTATAAAATATACTTAGCAGTGGAGATTGTTCATACATGTGTGGTTTGTTTGTTATTAATTATTTTAGGGGCAGAGAATTGAATTAAAGTGGTGAAGATGGCACTTAAGATGAAGGCTTCTACGACTATTGTTGGAGGTATGAGACATTCACAATGGATGAATAATTGCATTATGATTAACATGCATGCATGTTTTGAAGCCAGATATATGTCTTTTTTTGGAGCAATGTTGAGATGGCTTGTGATCCATGCTCCATGTTTATTTTTTTGACAGTAGATACTACAAAGAAGAAGGTTAAGAGAAGTGTACAAAGGAAATATGCACGTAGACAATATGGTATGAAGCACCAAAATGTTGTTGTGTTGGATGCATGTCGCTTTGGATGGTAATCTGAAAATGTGGACATTTTTTGGAACTTCACTTTCACACTAGGTTAATAATGAGTTAATATTGGGTGAATATATTAAATGTTTTGGTTAATGGGTTTGACATACAACCACTTAGTCGGCGATGTATTAATCCAACGACATACTGAAGTAAACATATATTTGTTTATTGTTAACCAAGTCTTTGATTAATTGATAACCAAAATTCGCTTATTGATGACAAAGCGTAAGAATTGTGAAAATGAATACTGACGATGATATCATTGTTGAAATGGAAAAATAGTTATACACATTTTATTTTTCAGCACTTGTAAACTTGTTTAACAATGAGTAGATTGGTTGGTTAATATATTAAATCGTTTGGTTAATGGGTTTTTGGTAATCACTTGGTGATATATTAACCAAATAATATACTTCATTAATCACTTATTTGTTCAATGATAACCAAATCTGTGAGTTATTGATTATCAAAACCTATTGACCAAGTTACATACAATATACATACATGTGGGATTGTTCTCAACATATAGGATCAGTTGGTGAAGAAGTACATGCAATTGGAAATGAGGATTTTGAACATTCAAATGTAGCAATTTCTAACCATATTGAAGATCGCCCAACCACAATCACTGGTACAGACAAAAACATTAGCGGCCTTAACTTATTTAGGTGAACTCGTATGTGTAGTTTTTGTTAATGAGTTCAATCTTGTATAAGTACAATTATATCATTTGGAAATTGGATGATGAAAATGTATTACCATTTATGTAGGAAAGAATTTTATCGTAACTCAAAACACAAGTCGGGGAAAAAGCATTTGGCAGAGGTAAATATTTAATTACAGTATAACCAAAATATAGATGTGGGTTACATGTATTCTATAAACCTTTTTGATTTTGTAGAGTCAGAGCAATGTTGTGGATGCTTAGAAGTTGTCCATTGAAAAACGATATTCTTATAATGCACAGGCCAATGATAGGCGCTTAGAATATAGAAAAATTCATGGGCTGTTGAAATCTAAACATGTAAGCTATGAGGTTTTCCCATTATTGAATGATGACTGAATTCATTTCACTTAATGTTTGTTCTTTCGTCTGCATGAACCATGGTAAAAGGAGGATAAATTATTTTTCTACTTATGTTGATTTATGCAGGCCGCTTTCCAAACTCGCTGTTCACTAAAGCATTTCGAGGAGAAGATTGCCCAACTAAACAGAAGTCAAGTATCATCCATTACAAAAATGGAATTTGCTCCTTTATTGGATTTGGATTGTAAAATCCTTAATCGGGTGCTGTGTTTGGAGTTGGTGAAGAGTTTTAACCTACGAAACCATTGTCTATGAGTCAAAGGTTCGCGAATACCGGTGACCTACAATGATGTTGGATTAGTGCTGGGGATACAGGTGGGTGATATGGACATTAAATTAACAGCCATGACAGATGAATTACGTGTAGTTGATGAGTTCTCAAAGATCACGGTTGCAGAACTAGAAACAATTATAGGAAGTGACACGGTTGGGGTTAGGTTTAAGCGAGCTTTGAAATAACCAAGTGAAACACAAGAAGGGGGGTTGAATTGTGTTTATTAACCATTTTTCAATAATAATAAAAGATTTTCCTTTTTTAACAGAAGATTGAACACAGCGAAGAATAAAGTTTGACAAGTAAAGAACTTAGAACCAACACGGCTCAGTCCTATTGGACTCTAAGGATTTTGAGAAGACTTTTAAGAAAAAAAAAAAGTTAACATGTTCTAAAACCAATTTAAAAGGTCTTTGTTAATAAACACAATATTAAACCCCAGAGGTTAGTGAATATAATAAAACACACTAGAATAGAAGAGAAGCTTACACACGAGATTTATACACCTCTTCAGGTAACAAGTATTTTCAACCTCTTTAGGTTCAACCACACAAGTATTCTTTTACACACAGCCTCTTCAGGCTTACAATGCTAAGGTGAATAAGTAAAAGTAGATGAAAGCTTGAGTTTGGAACTCGTTAACAAATGAGAATAGACAATAAAAAAATCTCAAGGCTTTTTCTTTTTACACGTATGAGAAAATCCAAGAAGAAATAAAGCTTTTTAGACTTTGTAAGATGCTTCAGCAAAGTTCTCTCCTTCTTTTCTTCAAGTGCTGCTTCTTCTCTTTATAAGTAAGAACAAATTGAGCAGACTTCATGAGCTATATCGTCCAACGGAAACATTTATTACCGTTCTGAGTAGCATTAAATGCATCTATTGGAAAAATGCTGAACTTCTTCTGACGGTGACTTTTATTCTCTGAGATTTCCAATTAGTGAAAACAAAGTCCTGATTTGTCTAAGATTGCAGAAGGTTTCTTATTTGCAGATCTTTGTAGTTGTTAGACAATGTCAGCAAAAGTGGCTTAGTTGACTTCTTCTGTCACCGTGAGCTGTCAGAGTTCTTTTCTAGCATTTAATGAGGAACAGTTCTTCATTTTTGAATTTTCACTTGGATGAGAGCTTGAGCTTGAACTTTGAAAGAGTGAATTGAGTCCGAGCTTTGGCAGACAGATCGTATTGGACGAACCAATAAAAATAGTAACAGTATATGCATACAAATATTGGACGCACCAATAGAAAAGGTATATAAGACAGTTATTGGACGCACAAAGCAAAATAGCATATTGAACGCACAAAGAGTCATAGCATATTGGACGCACAATGAGTTTTCTTTTAGCTCAGAACAGAATGGACGCACATACAAGTAGCGTTTTGTTAATACTATTGTCGAAACACTTACTTGTTCAAACTAAATAAATATTTTTGTTATCCTCAAAACTTAAACAGGGAAAGCTACAGCTTTTAAAAAATTTAGTACTTAAACCTTTTTATAAGATTTTGGTTTCAACAAGCTTTTCTCCTATACAGTTTATTTGTCTTATTGTGTCCCACAACAAGGAACTCTCCATGTACTGTGCTTCTACCTACAATTATTAATATCGACAGAGTTGGACAGTATAACTGGAATAGGTTTGTGTTTGACTGGTTTATCAAAGAGATTACTAGATACAAGGAAGGTTGCAAGCATGGGAAGAATCCTAAAGACAAGAAGAGCACAGGTGGTTGTATGGTTTTCTTGATGGTATAACAATTGTTGGTATGTGCAGTATTATAATTGTCATTATAGTTTGTTAATTGTATATTTAAATGTATACATCATTTATTATGTTAGATTATATACTTCCACAAACGACCACTTGGATCCAAATCTATATCTATAAAGCGGTCATTAATCAAGATTTGGACGACTAAACATGTGCAGGATAGGATTAGGATAGAGAGGAGTCATGAACATGTAATATGACACCTAATGTAGTAATTATAGGTTAGCTACAACCCCCAATATTATACATGTCATGCTTTAGTTGTATGCTACCTTATATTAATGATTGTTGTTAGGGATTCCTTTATCATTATGAAGAATCATTGGATCCAAGCTGGGTGCATGACACATTTAAGCATAAGGTTTGTTGGTTCTAGTTTTTGAATACAACATTGCACTGAGTGTTGTAAAAATTAGTAATGTTTACGTGTGAGACTATGTTAATGTGCAGGTCACAAGGTTTGCGTTCAAACAAATGGTTGAATTGGTTTTGAAGCCACTTGATGCTGCACTAATAGTTGACTGTTTCTATATGACACCTTTCGGTATTTCAGCCCCATCAAATGTAGAAGATGAAGACTTACAAAATGACAGTGCTGGTGATGTAGGTGACGCAGATGGGGATATACAAATGATAGGTGATGGATTAGACGATGAGAATAACGATGATATTGTGCCCAGCCCGTTGCCTGATGTGAAAACCTTGTCCGTCGTTAAGGAACACTTGGATTTTGGTGGCGTACTGACTAAAGCACAAAAGAAGATGCTTATGAGTTTATACAAGTATTGCATTATTAGACCTAGTATGCACCATGACAGTGATGAGTTATATTCCAATCTACGACTTATGGAAAATAAATTTATTCAATGAAATATGTTACAATATGATGCATGTTTTATAACTGACCACTTTAGTGTTCTATGGTTAGGGTGTTGGTAAGTATGTTCGGGTACTTCATAACCCGTCACGATGCATGCACTATGAAACCGAGGGGTGGGTGAATAATTTGGTAAGTTCGAATATAAGCATATTTTGTTAAATATAAGGTGTTATATCAACCTTAATGTTTGTTTCACCAACTGATTGATATTTTATTTATTTTTGGTGATTATGTTGGGGTGTAAGATTTTGATGGAAGAACAGAAAAACAAGAGTAACACAATTAGACGATATATATTCAATCACCTTTTCATTGTGAGTTGTTGACTTTCATGATTGCACCATTGTATCCCATTGGTGAACAAGTTATAAGGAATGTCCATTTGTGGTTTAATAGGAACCAGTAAAATGTGAATTGAAGCAGTTCAAAAACAATCGTCACAAGCGCTGGTCAAGGAGAACCATTGCTGATTTGGTAGAAGATCGTATGATAGGAGATTGCATATCTCAATGCAAATTGGTAAGCACAATGTAAGATGAACTATGATGTACTGGTCTAAATTAACATAGGTTTGTGTATATATTTAAATATTGATTGATGATGTAGATATTTGCACCTGTGATATTTGAGAACCACTGGTTCTGTTACGTGTTAGACCAGAAGCTGAAGAAATTGTATGTGTTAAATTTGTTGGGGACTAAAAGGGATTCAGAACAAGAAGTGTTGGATGAGCTTATGGTATGCCAAATATCATTAATTAAACAAGTATCTTAAGATGTTATTAAATTAAAAAACGATATTGTGTTGTAAATGTTTTATATATATGTATATGTATATACAAATGCAAAAGGTTCGACTCCAGGAGTTGTTGGTCATACTAAACCCAAATTTGAGTAAAGAATCTGCCACTTTAGAGCTTGTCATAGTTGATGTACCAAAGCAGAGAAATTGGTGAGCACGGCATAACTTGTTTGTTTGAAGTAAATTTGATTGGGAAAATATTTTTTGCACACCTTTTTTTTACACCATTTTTACACTGGTTAACAATTAGTAAATGATTGTTTAATACAGTATATCGTTTGCTTAATAGGTTTTCGTAAGCGTACTTCTTACAAACTGCGTTAAAGATGAACAAAGTTTTAGTTAATTCATTATATCGTTTGGTTAATAGATACTGACTTGTAAGTGATTGGTTACCAAAACCCATTAACCAAATAATATATTTATTAACCAAAAATTTGTTTATCGTTAACCAGTATAAAAGTAGTGTAACTATTTTGGTGTGCAAATATCATTAATGATTTGATTTTATTTATGAAGAATGATGAGTGTTGTTTTTCTTGTTGTTAATGTTGTCAATGAAGTGATGACTGCGGTATATATGTTTTGAAGTATTTGGACACATGGGACGGAGTCACAAAATGGGGTGACAAAACCATGCTTGATTATTCAGCGGTATAACTTCTATTTGCTGTTATTGATTGACAAGTGCAAATTTTTGGGTTATGTTTGACATATTTCACAAATAACTTCATAGGTTGATGTTTCGAAAATTCGCCAACAGCTTTTATGCCAATGGGTGTTGCATCCGATGAATGAGGTGTGAGAGAAAGTGTTGAAAGATGCGAAGGTTCGTGGGTTATTGTCCTAGGTCATCATTGATTTGTATAAACAACTTCTGGCTTATTTGTTGTCCATTAAAACAGTTATCAAACCACATTACATTATTGTTTATGGATAGACGATGACGCATAAGCGCATAAAGCTCAAATAACATGTAAATTCTTCTAATTCACTTGTTACAGTTGTCTATATACTATTACAGTTATTGTCATAACTATTACTTAATCACGCATGCAGTTATCAATTATGATGTCCTTTGTTATTGAAATTTGAGTTATCAACATCGATAGTGTTTGTTACTAGGTTGTTCTAAGACGTCACACATGCATTTCAGTGCATGGTTTTGGGTAAATGATCGCTTACTTCACTTGTACACGGTTATCCAGGGATTCATTTTTTGGTTAATAAAGTATATCGTGGGGTTTATGCATTTTGGATGAGCAACAACTAACAAGATGTTAATCATTTAACGATGAGACATACTTAATTAAATCATATTTGATTAATCTTTATCCCTTTTTGTGAGTAATCATTAACCAAAAATCTGTAACAATGTGACGTTCTTGATCTGACAATTGTACAATTGCACACCAAATGTGGCTGCAATTTTCACATGGCAATTGTTTCTTATGCTACACCATCTTTATTTTGGTTAACATTGAGAAATTTTTTGGTCAGCATAGTATAACATATGGTTAATAGGTTTTGGTCATCACTTACAAACTTGGGTAATGATGGGAAACTTATTGGTTAATATAGTATACCATTTGGTTAATGAGTTCTGGGTAACTCATCAATCTCAACAGAGTAACATATTAACCCAAAAATATACTTCATTAACCATTAAATTCCTAATCAATAACCAACAAAAATGATATTTGGCCATCATTATTTTTACACCAATTGCACGTCTTCCCTTGTCAACATAATTTCTGACATCTCTTTCAACAAAGGATAAATTTTCATACCCTCCCGCGTCATACACTAGAGATCGAAAAGTCTTGTTTGTCCTCACCCTAGCATCGTGATTGATTTCGATTGTTCTCTTCACATGCATGCTCATGTTCTTGTTCACTTTGAACATCCTCGCCTTAGTTGGACTAAGTTCATGAGAGTGCGACAGTACATATTTCTTAATATACCATATTCTATCAACTTTCAAAGAAACTGTAATTTTTTATTCACATTTATTTTTTTTCGTGGGAAGTGTCTTCAGCGTATTTGGTATTTTCGACTTATGTCTTCCTTCACATGGAACATGATAGTATAAAGTAATTGACTTTTCCATCAACCCCCTTTCTTGAATTTCTTACCATGAAGCCAAATCCTGTTCTATAAGCATACTGCCTATAGAAGGACTTTACAGAATCCTCTGTAGGAAAACACATCCCCGATGTCGGCTCACTTGGTTCACTCACGCAATTATAGCTATCAATCATATTTACCTCACCTTCATGTCTTTCTTCTTCCATGGTTTTAGCTACATTAGAAGCCAAACACATCCCCGATGCAAACTGAATTGGTTCACTGACGCAATTGATGGTGTCAATCATAATTAACTGACCTCCATGTACTTCTTCTTCGATGAATTCACCTACATTAGAAGCCAAACACATCCCTGATGCCGGTTGACTTGGTTCACTAACAGCATTGCAGGTGTCAAACATAATTAACTCACATCTGTGTGCTTCTTCTACCATGGATTCAGCTTCATTAACAACATCGTCTACAGCCCTGAATGCTTCAGCATTATATATATCCTCCATGAACTCCAATACCCAACTTGCCTAACCTGAAATCGGGACAGTCGTGTTACATTCATTTGTTCAACAATTATCAACTACTTTAATTGTAATTATCAGTTACCTCTACATAGTTACAATCATACACACTACATTTCTGTTTTATGTGGAACTTAACATTCAACTTAGACTTTAGTGCCAAAACTAAGGAAATCAAAACCCAACTTGCCTAACCTTAAAGTGTATCAGTCGAGTTACATCCATTTATTCAACAGTTATCAACTACTTTAATTGTAATTATCAGTTACCTCTACATAGTTACAATCATACACACTATATTTCTGTTTTATGTGGAACTTAACATTCAACTTAGACTTTAGTGCCAAAAATAAGGAAACCAAAACCCAACTTGCCTAACCTGAAAGTGTATCCGTTGTGTTACATCCATTTGTTCCACAGTTACCAACTACTTTAATTGTAATTATTAGTTACCTCTATATAGTTACAATCATACACACTACATTTATGTTTTAAGTGGAACTTAACATTCAACTTAGACTTCAGTGCCAAAACTAAGAAAATCAAAACTCAACTTGCCTAACCTGAAAGTGTATCAGTCGAGTTACATCTATTTGTTCAACAGTTATCAACTACTTTAATTGTAATTATCAGTTACCTCTACATAGTTACAATCATATACACTACATTTATATTTTATGTGGAACATAACATTCAACTTAGACTTCAGAGCCTAAACTATAAAAATCAAAACCCAACTTCCCTAACCTGAAAGTGTATCAGTCGTGTTACATCCATTTGTTCCACAGTTACCAACTAATTTAATTGTAATTATTAGTTACCTCTACAGATTTACAATCATATACACTACATTTCTGTTTTATGTGGAACTTAACATTCAACTTAGACTTCAGTGCCTAAACTAAGGAAATCAAAACCTAACTTGCCTAACCTGAAAGTGTATCCGTTGTGTTACATCCATTTGTTCACAATTACTAACTACTTTAATTGTAATTAGTAGTTACCTCTACATCAATGTTTTAAAAACTGGTCCAACCGGACCGGTTCAACCGGTTGGACCGTGGACCGGAAGCTCCACCGGTTCTGATTCAACTAAAGAATCGCCCAAGCGGTTAAACCAGAAAAATCATAAAAAAAAACCGGTTGAACCGGTTAAACCGGAAATAAAAAATCGGTTAGAGCGGTCATCAACTTTTAAATTGAATTTTTATTAAAAAAGAAAGAAGAAAATGGTTCTTTTTTAAAAAAAAAAACTTAGGATTTAGCTCTTTTAGGAGTTGAGTTGGGGGTTTCCACAATTCTAGTCCTTCTTTTTCACAAAAATATATGGCGACACTACAAAACAGTTTATGATGTTTCTGATCAGTTATATATATATATATATATATATATATATATAGTATACAGGTTCAACCACCGGTTCAACCGATCAAACCTTGAACCACTCTCATCTCCGGTTATCCGGTTCAACCGGTTTTTAAAACATTGCTCTACATAGTTACAATCATATACACTACATTTCTGTTTTATGTGGAACTTAACATTCAACTTAGACTTCAGTGCCAAAACTAAGAAAACCAAAACCCAATTTCCCTAACCTGAAAGTGTATCTGTCGTGTTACATCCATTTGTTCCACAGTTACCAACTACTTTAATTGTAATTATCAGTTACCTCTACATAGTTACAAGCTCGTACAGGAGATTTCTGATTTACACGTAACTTAACATTCAACTTACACTTCAATGCCAAAACCAAGGAAAACAAAACCCAACACACAATTGTATAGTTACTAGCAGCAAAACAATTGTATAATTACAAGCAGCAATTAAATAACATCAACTTCACTTCAGCTCATCATTGCATGTTCAACCACTTACATATACTGCATAACCTCTGCATTTAACATAAGGTTTTAACAAACACAACAAACATGGATATTGCATATTACACGATTCATATGTATTCCCTATTGCAAAATAAACTTAAACTTAAACCACCCCAACTTAACTCAAACCACCCTAACTTCTATTGAAAACAACAATGACATATACACCTCCAACCACCGCCAAGCTCAAATACGTGAAATATCCACTCATCTTCTCTGACCATTACTCTATCCATCATCACAAACGAGTCACATGTGCCCATGACTGTGTGGGATCATCACAAACACACCACATGAATATTGTCTTCATTTCCAATATTACGGAATCGAAATAAATGTTAGATTATCATCATTTCAAACTAAACGAACAACCGATGTTCGTGAAAATTACTTTACCATCATTTCAAAGCAAATGAACAACAGATGATGATACTCACTGGGTTGTTGATGATCGTCCCTCAAACCATAGACAATAATATTCTTCCTTCCACCAAATTACCCTTCGTTCACCAAGGTTAGTTACTAGGATTCACTGAGAGGGGAAATATATAGGGGATTCAGTTACCAATTCAAAACAGTAAGGTTCAGTCTAGATTGATAGGGATGGGGGGAGAAGCCGAGTAGGGAAGCGGGGAGAAAATTAGGACACATACCTCAATATTTCATTTAATTTCCACCTCAGTTATTCTCATCTACACAGCCTTCAGTTGACGTTGCACATCACATGTGATGGCTGACTCATCAAAATCTTACAACTAGGATTTAGGTAAGATTGGTGTAAAATATTGGTGTGCATATAACATTTCTATTTCGCAATGCAATCAAATGGTTCCCAATACAATCAAACGGCTTAAATGATATTATATTCTCCCAATGCAATTAAACGATTAAAATAATATCATGTTCTCTCAAATTTTCAATGCTATCAAACCATAAAATGGTCGCACGTTATGAGTAGATATGCTTTAATAGCTTATGAATTTATAATTTTTTTGAATATATTTATATTTTTATTAAATATTTATATTTACATAAATATTTAATTATATACAATTCAGCCAATAATAGCCTAATAATATATGCTTTTACGAGTGAGTCCCCCGAACATATTCTATATCTTGCTGTCAAACAAAAAAAAACATTCTATATCTAAGACAACCCAATCCATATTCTACACCCACTATATAAGAGACAATCCGAGTTCATAACAACCCTCCTTTACTTTCCCCTCTTTAACCTTTCTCTATTTCTTTCCCGTTTTTTTATTTTTCACCTTCAAACCCAAACAAAAGCTGAAAAGAATTTGGTCCAAAACAAAATCCCTGGCCAACAACAAGCCGTCTGCATACTCTTCTTCCTTTCACAATTGTCCAATGGCATAAAAAGTGAGGCCATAATTATAGAAAACAACCTTTCAACATGCAACCTCGGATTCTCTCACCGCCACCGTCTGCTAAGCAATGTTCCATTCCCATCTTCAACTTCAACTCCCACCTTCCTTCTGCTTTTCTTAGGTGAACTTCTCAAATCTTTTCTCTTCTTTTCCTACATTTCTTATGTCTCATTTTGTTGATTTCTCATAACCAGTTTTGAAAATTCAGGTACTTTTGTTCTAATCAGATAGAAAACCATGATGGGGTTGAAGAACTTGACCAAAATGAAAAACCCAGATCAAAAAACAGAAGTAAAAGAGCTAAAACCATGGCTAGCCTCATCAATTTCAAACCTTGGTCAAATGGGTTGTTGTCTTCTTTCACTACCACCAACACCCTCTCCACAACCACTGTGCTTCAAACTCTTCGCCTTATTAAGGACCCATCCAAAGCCTTTCAGTTCTTCAAGTGGGCACAGCAAATGGGTTTTCCTCACAATGTCCAATCCTACTTCATGATGTTAGAAATTCTGGGTCGTGAACGAAATCTCAATGTAGCTAGAAATTTTCTGTTTTCCATTGAGAAAAGGTCCAATGGGGTAGTCAAGCTTGAGGACAGGTTCTTCAATAGCTTAATTAGGAGTTATGGTGAAGCTGGGTTGTTTAAAGAGTCAACCAAGCTTTTTCAGACTATGAAGTCAATTGGTGTTTCACCATCTGTGGTTACATTCAACAGTATTTTGTCTATATTGCTTAGAAGAGGTCGGACCAATATGGCCAAAGATGTGTATGATGAAATGCTTAGCACATATGGAGTTACTCCTGACACGTATACTTATAATATTTTGATCAGAGGGTTTTGTAAAAATTCCATGGTTGATGTAGGCTTTCAGTTCTTTAAAGAAATGACGAGCTTCAATTGCAATCCAGATGTTGTTACATATAATACACTTGTTGATGGTTTGTGTAGAGCAGGGAAGGTCAAAATTGCGCATAATTTAGTGAATGGTATGAGCAAGAAATGCAAGGATTTGAATCCTAATATTGTGACTTACACAACTTTAATTAGAGGGTATTGTATGAAACAAGAAGTAGATGAGGCCTTGGATATTCTTGAAGAGATGACTAGTAGGGGGCTCAAGCCAAATATAATTACCTACAATACTCTAATTAAAGGACTATGTGAGGCACACAAGTTGGACAAGATAAAAGATATTTTGGAACTAATGATAGGGGATGGAAGATTTAGTCCAGATACATGTACCTTCAACACATTAATTCATGCACATTGCTGTGGAGGAAACCTGGATGAAGCATTGAAGGTGTTTGAAAACATGAAAAAATGGCAGGTCCCAGCAGATTCAGCCTCATACAGTGTTCTGATACGGAGTTTATGTCAGAGAGGGGACTATGATACAGCAGAGATGCTTTTTGATGAGTTATTTGAGAAGGAAATCTTGTTAAGCAATTTTGGCTCTAAGCCGCTTGCTGCCTCTTATAGTCCTATTTTTCAGTATTTGTGTGAACATGGGAAAACTAAGAAGGCTGAGAGGGTATTTAGACAGTTAATGAAAAGGGGAACACAAGATCCCCTATCATACAAGACAGTGATTATAGGGCACTGTAAAGAAGGTGCATATGAAAATGGATATGAGCTTTTGATGTGGATGCTAAGAAGAGATTTTCTTCCTGATGTTGAGATATATGATTATTTGATTGATGGTCTTCTTCAGATGGATAAGCCTCTTCTTGCAAAGGAGACTCTAGAGAAAATGCTAAAGAGTTCCTATCTCCCCAAAACATCTACCTGGCATTCTATACTGGCGAGACTTTTGGAAAAGGGTTGTGTTCATGAGTCCACCTGTGTTATTGTCATGATGTTGGAGAAAAATATCAGACAAAATATAAACCTGTCAACTGAGAGTTTACAGCTACTTTTTGGTCGTGGACTGCAAGATAGAGCATTTGAGATTATTGAATTGCTTTATAAGAATGGATACTGTGTTAAAATAGAAGAAGTGATTCAATTTCTTTGCAAGAGAGGAAAGCTATCAGAGGCATGCAAAATGTTGCTATTTAGTTTGGAAAATCATCAAAACGTTGATATTGATTTGTGTAATGCTGTTATTATGGACCTTTGTAAAATTAACAAGGTTTCAGAAGCATTTAGTTTATGTTATGAATTGGTGGAGAAAGGTTTACATCAGGAATTGATATGCCTAAATGATCTGATAGCTGCTCTGGAGGCAGGGGGAAGATTAGAGGAAGCTGCATTTATATCAAAGAGAATGCCAAGACTAGAGAACTTAGGCAGATCTGTGCAAAATTATAGCTCTAAGAAGTCCAGGCCTAATAAAGTGTGAGTCATGTTCACTGCTTTTTTAGTCTTCTATTTTCATCTTTTCCATTTTGATTATCTGTAATAAGCTTCTCTACAGGTGGTAGTTGATCTTTATCATTAAGTAGAATATTTTTGTTTGATGTGTAAACTTAGTGATAATCGAATAAATAGAGGAAGAGGAAGACCTAGGAAAACCTTAAGCAAAATCATTAAAAATAACCTTGATCCAAATGGCCTTTCCAAAAATATGGTTTTTGGCATAGCGCAATAGCGTTGTTTGATCCATGTAGCCGACCTCACCTAATGGGAAAAGTCTTTTGTTTGTTGTTGTGTAAACTAAAGTGATTTGATACATTCAACAGATTAGGAAGCTAGAATGGCATGAGAAGAGGGCAGGGACCCATTATCTGCTAAAAACAGGATCTGAGTCACTGTCGATTGGGGAAGTTCTTGTGCAGGATTAGATGAGCTCTATTTCTAAATGGGTGACTCAATTTGGGTTATTCTTTAAATCCACTGCTTCCTGAGACCACAGCAAAGGCTCATTAAATATTGGCAATGAATTTTTGGAACAAGTCCTAAAACATTTATTTTTCCTTTGTATACAAGTTCACCTTTTTATATGCTTGCTTGTTGCAAGAAATATTAATACATAAATTTAATTGATGCCAGAAATAGAACTCATACCTTTATGTTTCTTTGTGGTTAAGGATTTTTAAACAGGAGAGTAAGGAAGATTGGGAGGTGGCCTGTTTTGCTAATCTAATAATTGTTTGCATTGAGCTCATATTTCAATGAAAACTGGGTTCCAATTTAATCAGCTTTACAGCATCTAACTTTTAACTCACTCTATTATATATGCCGAACATGTTAATGGAAATTATTTCAAGCTCAAATGTTTGAATAGTCAGAATATGCTTTTAGTCCTTAAGAAGCAGGGATCTCTAGGATCTAGCAACGTGATAATAGAAGCCATCTCTTGTGGAAGTTCAAGATAGATAGTTGGAAATAAGCTCAGTTTTAATATCTGGGGACACAATCAGATACCTCAGTTACCTTATTCCGATGCAGAGCTGTACTTTTCTGTGCTCTAATCTGGTAGATGTAATTGATCATAGTTGCCATTTCTGGAGTTAGCAAACTTTCAGCTTCTTGTCTTCTCCTCCATGTGTTGTTCAAGATTTAGATGAAAAATCAGATTTGTAATTTAACATCTTCATATGGTAATGCTTATTGCATTTTATATTATATCAAATAAGACTCAAATCAAATGTGGTGCAGCAGCAGCAGCCCATCAAACATGCTCAGTGCTTCAAGCTCAAAATTCACCCCAACCTAATGGAATTTGGTATGTGTTAGTAAAATACATTATTTAGTTCATCTTTCTGTTTGGAAATTTTAGCATAATAGTCTCCTCTGCATTCTAATGTTGACTGAAACATGTATGCTGTCCGAAGCTGTTGATGCTGTTTTTGAAAGAAATGCTAGATCATTTGATATTTCTAAAAGTTCTTAATTTGCTTTTTGTTTTTTTTTATATCTGAAAAATAAACGCTAAGACTTAATTGAGTTTAACATCTTGATCAAGGAAACTGTTACACTCATTTTTATTGTGATTGCCACATTATTGGAACGTTAGAGAGAGAGTATATTGTTTTTTTCTTAACCTGTTCATGTTGATTGTTGTGGTCGTGCAAGTTTTGGTGTTGCTCATGATTATAAGAGAGTTCAGATGCGAAGAAGTTTACTTCCTTTCTATATATCTATAAAAGGGTAAAAAATTTGTAAACAGTGGCAAATATAATGACCCTTTTGCGGTTTTGCCCTTACAGTCGAATGACCTAGTGATTGGTTATTGATTGTGTCTTCTACAGTTATTATATGCCAGTCCTCTTCAGTGTTTAGAGGTGATTTATATGTTGTATTGTATGTCTCATGGACACTTAATATAACGATCTAGCTGACATTTATCTCTCAACTGGAGCAAGGAAACGGTTAAGATCAAGGTAGTGGTGCACGGTGAGGAGATGGCTGGTGTGAGAATGAGAAGATGCCAAGAGAGGTGTCCATGGATCCCTGAATTTGTCAGATCAAGCAGCAAGGTTGACAAACCAGAACAAAGACGAGATGTAACGAATTGCTGTCATCAGCAATATCACTTCCTCATCACGTGCAAAACTTTCTTACCCTAGTACCTTCCAATCTGAGTTTCGTACTGTTTTACCAGATTGCTAGGACACAGTCACCAAGTCTGTTCAACCTGGTTCTCGCTACCCATCTTTGTCATGATTTTCTTTCAAAGGTAGGTAGTGTTGGTTTTATGTATTACAAGACTCTAACGCCGCCTTTGCAAGTTTCACTCTTTCAAGTTCTTCTGTCTAATGGCCGATATTGAAGTGTGAATCAATTTACAATATTAAAAAGATTTTAAAACATCTCCTGTTTTGTTGAAATTACTCCACTTCTCTGTGTTGTGTTTTCAGGTCAGAAGTGCATCTTGACCGTTTGGGTTATTTTTTGAGAAGCCAAATCTGCTGGTGATCTTTGTGCTGAAAAGTCCATGATTGATTATATTGTTATTCTTTAATAGATTGGAGTAGAACAAGAAGGGCTTCATTTCCCTTAGTATGATTAAGTTGAATGCTTTTCAATAGAGTAATGATACTTGTACAAACTTATACTCACATACTCTCAAGCAAGCCATTGGGTAATACCTTGTTCCCACTGTAACTTTTTTAATGGTCTAGATTGTGCACATACCTTACATTGTTTGTGCAAGTATCTTTTCCCTTTTCAATATAGGTGGAAACTGTATATATAGTCATTATTGTTCAGACAGAACCAGACTTGTCAGATGTATTATGTATAATGTTGTCAATTGTTACTTTTTTCCCCATATTTCATTTATCTTATAGAAAATTCTAAAGAAGGGGAAGGATGAAGGTCCTTAAAACTTGACAGGTTTCTTAGGCTAGTTCAGGTTCTTATGATGATGTATTAAATCCAGACAGCTTAAATTAATTTACAGCACAGTTCAGGCTCCAACGAGCATGCCAAAACTAGTGTTATGTACAGGGAATCTCTCGAGAGTATGCTACAATATTGCCTGTGCATTTATGTATTGAGGAAAATAGAATCATTTGCAAACATCCATTCTTAAGATTCTAAGGGAGCATTTGGTTCAAGGTTTAAAAAAACATTCCTAAGGATAAAGGAATGATATTTTCAGAAATGATGATTACTACGTTTGATTAACTAAAAAATTTTTTGGGAATGACTCCAACCGTTGGCGATAGTAGTCAAAGTCGCCTGCAATCGTCAACCTCTGGCAGCGGCAATGGTGGCTGAATTCCATTGACTAGGGCGGTGGCTAAAATCGTTGAATTCTGATAATTAATATGGTGGCTAAAGTCGTTGGTCATTGTCAGCTGCCGACGTTGGCTTGCGAGAGCTAGATTCCGATGACTATTGCAATGGATGAAGTCGTCGGCAGCGACAAGGGTGGTCGAATTTCTGTGACCGGCGCAGTGGCTGAAGTTGTCAGCCACCGTCAACTGGCGCCGGTGACGAGGGTGGTCGGACTTTGGTGATTGGCCGCCTCAAACGGTGGTCGATGATGGCCGATGGCGGTCACTGACAATGACGTGACGGTTGTTGGTTAATGACATAACGATAGAATAGTAGATATTTTGGACATTTCACATAGCAAAAATATTCCCATGCCATGGGAATGTTGGAAACTCATCTCCCCCTTGAGAATGAAAGTGGGGGAATGTTAGTTAAAAATCATTTTTGGATGAGAATATTTTTTCAAAACTTATACTAAACATAGGAGTTCAACATTTCCATGTTTCACAGGAATGACAAAACAATCATTGAACCAAACGTCCCGTAAAGTTCATTTGGAGATAGGTTAAATAAAACCACCTTGAACTACAAGAATGGATCATCAGTAATGACAGCTACTATCATCTTCCACTAGATATAATTCAACTAATATCAACTGAATTCATTATTATATCTTCACGTTAAACAATCTACAACCGGTAATTTGGGGACAAAAGTAATAAATTTATGCAGTAAGTTTAGATTTTTCGTTTTGACTATAAGAAGAGGAGCCATGCTAAGTATGGGATCTATGAATTCAGAACTCGTAGTTAGCAATGTTACTATTGGCTATCCACCGTCTACGGCTACATTTATAGTTAACAAAAAACATAACGAGAATGTCAGGTAAGTATTCCCCACCAGCTTTGCTGTAGTGCTATGCTATTTTTGTTTTGTCTGTAGTTCACATTTATTACCGGTTGAAAAGTGTTGTAAGTTAGAAATGGATTTGGTGCTAAACTAAAAAAGTAAAAGATTGTTGATCTGTGAAACCTTTCACACATTCAAACCATGAACTTAAAAACGTTACTAAACTCAAATAAAGTAAATTTCTCTCTCTTCATGCTAGACTTGCTTGACACCAACTTCTCTTCAATAGCAAGCCAACCTCTCATTTATAACCCCATAACTTCTGAATTCTATGAGTAAGTCTCCATTGAACCTAAAGTATTTACTGAAAACCTCAGAAAGATGCCAAAAGTTGATTCCAATGGCAGTTCCACGCATGCTGCACATACTAAGCGTGTTCCAACTCCGGGGAAGGCAACAATACTTGCAATAGGCAAGGCCTTCCCTAGGCAAATCATCCCTCAAGAATGCTTGGTGGAGGGATACATCCGTGACACAAAGTGTGAAGATGCATATATTAAGGAGAAATTGGAGCGTCTTTGTAAGTGCAATGAGTTCTTTACTTTCTTATTTATTTTGGAATTCAACTTAAAATAGTAACACTTCTACCTTACCCCCAAGTGACTAACAAAATTGGTTCTATCAATATTTGAACTTGTGAAAGGAAATCTTATTTGTTAATGCCATTTATAGTTTTCAACTCCTTGCAGAAAATAATTGGCACTTCCATAAGCAACTGCTAAGAAATTTATGCACAGCTAAATCATTCATCAAAAGAATTACTTGATATAAACTGTAATTCTTTCTTTCTTCATTTGCTAATTGCCATTTGCCAGGTAAAAACACTACTGTGAAGACAAGATACACAGTAATGTCAAAGGAGATCCT
This sequence comes from Styphnolobium japonicum, assembly GCA_023212625.1. Taxonomy (NCBI): domain Eukaryota; kingdom Viridiplantae; phylum Streptophyta; class Magnoliopsida; order Fabales; family Fabaceae; genus Styphnolobium; species Styphnolobium japonicum. Next base: position 7,639,678 of record JALBWW010000014.1, read on the forward strand.
TGACAAATACCCAGAGTTGGCCACAGAAGGCTCACCAACCATAAAACAAAAGCTTGAAATAGCAAACCCAGCAGTAGTAGAAATGGCTACCAAAGCCAGCCTTGCCTGTATCAAGGAATGGGGAAGGCCTGCTCAAGACATCACCCATATTGTCTATGTTTCTTCAAGTGAAATACGCTTACCAGGTGGTGATCTTTATCTGGCAAATGAGCTTGGCCTGAGGAGTGATGTTGGCCGTGTAATGCTCTACTTTCTAGGCTGCTACGGTGGTGTCACTGGCCTAAGAGTTGCCAAGGACATAGCAGAGAACAATCCTGGTAGCCGGGTTTTGCTGACTACCTCTGAGACTACCATACTTGGTTTTCGACCCCCCAATAAGGCTAGGCCATATGATCTTGTGGGGGCTGCACTTTTTGGTGATGGAGCTGCTGCTGTGATAATTGGAGCCAACCCTGTATTGGGTCAAGAGTCTCCCTTCATGGAGTTGAATTATGCTGTCCAAAAATTCTTGCCTGAGACACATAATGTGATTGATGGGAGACTTTCTGAAGAGGGTATAAATTTCAAACTTGGAAGAGACCTTCCTCAGAAAATTGAAGCCAACATAGAGGAATTCTGCAGAAAGCTCATAGCAAAAAGTAATGTCAAGGAGTTCAATAATTTGTTCTGGGCTGTTCATCCTGGTGGACCTGCAATTCTCAATAAGTTAGAGAGTACCCTCAAATTGAGCAGCGAGAAGCTAGACTGTAGTAGGAAGGCACTAATGGACTATGGGAATGTTAGCAGCAACACTATATTTTATGTCATGGAGTACATGAGGGAGTATCTGAAAGAAGATGGAGGAGAAGAATGGGGATTGGGATTGGCATTTGGACCAGGCATTACTTTTGAAGGCATTCTCCTGCGTAGCCTGTAATCTTACATATGAATTTGTCTTCAGATAGTAATAGGAAGATGTACTAAATGATGTTCTTTTTCAGTGGTTTAAAATCTTACTTATCAATAAAGTCTGATGTAGCAAATTACTTTCTGAATATCAAGAGGGGAAAAAATTATGATACTACTTTAAGTTCTTGCTTCTTATTGCCTTCCTTTTTTTTTCATAAACTATTTTTTAACCCAATTTCTGAATGAAATTTTGTTGGGGGAAAAAACTAAAAAGAGTTAAAAATAAATACTCACCTATTTATTATACTATAAAATTAAATTTTAAAGAGTTAGTCTTTCCTAGAATAATACTTGGAAAGTCATGATATCTTATAAATAGGGTAAATTGTATCTTGCACCATTCAACTTTGACACGTGTGTATTAGACTTTAGGGTTTGAAAATATATAAATGATTCTATGAATTTCATGTTACCATTAAATGTTTGTCGGAATTGTCACATAAAACCAAGAAATTAATGAGAAAATTACAAATGGGTTAACATGCCCTTTTAATTTTCCTCACTACTTGTCCCTTCTGATTTGCATATAGAATTTGATGATATTTTTATTCTGATCAACTAGTCATAATTGTGATATAAACCATTAGTGACAACAAAGCTGAAAGCATATAAAACTATCACAATAAAATCCCATGACAGTCTAACCATTAATTTTTTAAAGTATATAAAACCTACAAAAAGTATTCTCCCAAATTTTGTCCTGTCATGGTAAAAGTAAAAGATGACATAGTTATATGACACAAAATTGATTTTTTTGTTGAAGTTTTCTCATTTGTGAATTCTCTCAAATAGCTGTGAAGAATACTATTTTTTTTAATAGAAAAAGAAAAAGAATCAATGAGAGTATTGTTATACTGTTAAAAAAAATTCACCCCCTCTTTCATGAAGACTAATGAAAAACCAAAATTATTGTACAGGAATAAAATAAGAAAGAAGAAAAAAAAAAAAGAGGATAGCTAAACAAAAACTAGCCATTAAAACTATGATACCATTACAAAGGGGGATGAATTTCTGCATCCAATACGCTTTGATGAACATGGTTACATATATGTGGAAACAAAATCCAACAGCAAAGATAAGGAAAAAATCCAACGTCTTCGCTTTAATGTTGGAGGACAAAACTCCTGGAAAAAGAGCTTCTTTTGGCTTATTGGAATTTTTGCTTACATGGCTTACTAGAATTTTACTGGATGCAGCGATTACGCCGACAGGGTTAGAGATAAGGATGACGAAAAGTGGAGGTTAGAGACAAGGAGGAGGATGCAAAATGAGGGTAATATTGTAATTTGATATTTTGTGTGAGAGTGAATCAATTTTCATGACCAGAGAAGCTGTCATGCATGGCTTGAAACAAAATTGATTTTTAAACTTACTGTTACTCAAGTGCGATCATCACATAAGAGGAGGTGAATTAAGTGATTAATAAATTTTAAAATAATTTTGAGCAATTGTGTATTTTGATGCACTTAATCAATACATGCAGCAGAATAAATATATTTCACAATAATTCATGCTTGCATATAATTAACAATTCATATAATACATAATATTAATTATATATAAGTTTATAGAACAATGTAAATTATAGTGTGATTAATTAGTAATTATTCAATATTATTGATACAAATATTCATGATAGCTCAAATAAAACTTACATAATTATATAGATCAAACAAACTAGCTAGATATCAAGTTCTAATAATCTAGATAGAAAGATCACAAGATGTGCAGTAAATTAACAATTATAGCAATTATGAGAATTCAACAAATAGTAGTTAAATGTAAATTGTTAGAATGTAAAAAGATTAAGGGATAAGAGTGTGCAAACAATATTTTACTGGTTCAATCACTTCTTGTGATCTACGTCCAGCCCCAAGATCATCTATTTGAGGTTTCCACTATTCTTTGAACTTATAACTTAGGTGCTTGAGAAACCTTTACAAAATATAGCACTCTTCACACCTTTGGAATCCTCCACCCTTGTACAAGAGCCTCTAACTCTTCAAGCTTCGTGGGTGTTTAAACAAACTTTACAAGAATAGAACATTCTTCACACCTTGGGATCCTCCACCCTTGTACTTAAGCCTATTTCTTTTCTTTTTAACGGAAATCTACCCTTGACTCTCTTAAGAGATTCTCCACCCTCTTACAAGTGTTTACAATTTGATAGAAATAATAAATTCTCTCAAAGAGTAAATAATACAAATTGAAGAAGTAATGGATAAAGAGAAATTATGATAATGAAGAGCTCAAATATAAATTTTGATGAAAATGATCAAATCCTCATAATGATTTCCAAATAGGCGTTCATCAACTTCTTAATGCTTCAATCTTAACTTCTATATATAACCCAAGTGATAAAATAGTTGTTGGTGGTGTTTGAAATAGTTTTCTTCGGAAAACTAGCCATTTATAACTGTTAGTTTGTCTTCTGCTCAAGAAGTATTCGAATAACTTGAGCTTCGTATTCGAATACATGTTGACAAGTATTCAAGTACTTCATTTGCGTATTCAAGTATATGTTTTTGGTAAAATCTAGGTTTGCTAAAAAACATATATTCAAATACTTAATATGCGTATTCGAATACATGGTCATTTGAAATTGATTATGTAAAAAGCGTATTTGAATACTCAATTATGGTATTCGAATACTTGGCCATGAGCTAGTTTCTATAAAAGAAGGTATTTTAATACTTCATTTGAGGTATTCGAATACATCAGTTCATGATACAAAATTTAGTTCGCAAAGGTCATAATTCTTTGTTTCTTAATGAAATAAAGCAAATGATCATACGTCATATAAAGCTATTTGAGTTTACTTTCATATGAAATAAGTTTTAGATCAAAATTCAAAGTATTTTAAAAGTTATGATAAAAATAGTGACCAAAGTTCAGTTTTCCAAAACTCAAACTTGGCTAATTTTTATAGTTTTGAAATACTATCATGACTAACTTTTCATAACATGTTTGTTGGGCATTTTAGAAAGTGTAAAATCATTTGTTAAGATTGAAAAACTAATTTGAGCTCTCCTCAGGTAAAACCTCTATCCTTACAAAGGAGAAAGCCTATAAGAAAAAGTATATCCTTGTGAGTCTATAGGCTTCTTGATGCAATTCAAACTTCTAAGAATTCTTCTCTTCAAATTTTCTCAATGCTTGGTTCATTTCTTCATTCTTGTTCTTTTTGAGTTAAGCATTATTAGGATCTTTCACTTTCTTGTTTTAATGTTCACTCTTGATACTTAGAGTATCCTACAAAACGTAACTCACTTGAAAATTATAGTTAATCTAATTCTTAAGCCAACAACTCAATATGAATGATTCATAAATATATAACTATATATTTTTCATGCATATCTGATTCACATATAGACATATTCCATATTAGTTAATTAAACATTTCCATAAGTACTACTTAATATAATCCATAACTAATGTCACACATACCTCAATGCATGATTCTTATGAGAAGAATAACAATAGTATATAATCATACATTATCTAATATATTCATTAAGCACGTGTATATAGCATTTTCATAATCCTTTTTGTCTATTTGTCATCATCAAAACATAATGCATTAAACCATTAGAGCAAATACTTTTCTACTATTAGAATCAATTTCTATCAATGCAACATTGAGTAGCCAGGTGAATTTTCACAAAATCTTGTTTGAGTTGTCAAAAGGGATTATGAGACTATAAAAATCCAAACCAAACAGGAACTTATATTTTGATAGTCTAAAAATCCCATTTGAGCATAGATCTATCATATAGTATAGATTCTAAGGTTGTGAAAATCTAAATACTTGTTTGTTTTAGATTTTCACAATCTCAAAAGCCCTTTTGAGAACTCAAATGAGATATTCAAAAAATTCACCTTTATTTAACTACCCAAGGTTGCGTTGATAGAAATTGATTCTAATTTTTAGAATCAATTATGTTTGAATCAATATTATCCTCATTTTGCGTCATCATCCTTGTTTCTGGCCATCACTTTTCATTGTCCTTATTTGCCATTCAGCATTGTAGCAAAGACTTTGGATTTTTCTCCTATCTTTACCATTGGGCTTTGTTCCCACAATGGGTAACCAATCAACAATGGTGGAATTAAATGAGGGATAAGCACATTTATTAAGTTTACCAATTATAAATCCCTAAGGTTGTGTTTAGGTGAAACATTTCAAAATTTTAGAGAATTTAAAATGCAAAGGAATTAAAATTTCAAAATTTCAATTCCTTTCATTTGTAAATTATTTGTTTGGATAATTATCGATGAAATTGAAATTTCATTGCAACTCCATTACAGATAACAACTCCATTCTTCAAAAAAGACAAAAAATAAAAAATAAAAGCCATGTTAAAAGGAAAGTTAAAAACACGAAGATTTGAATGAGAAAGAGAAATGTTAAGGAGTAAGAAGTAACAAGTGAGTTTTCTAGTAAAGTAGTCGAGTAAGAAAATCGATTTATCATTTGAGATTTTATCAGGAAAATGCAAGAGAGAGAGAGTAAGAAAATCGTTTTATCTTTGGAGATTTTCTCTGGAAAATGCAGGAGAGAGAGAGAGAAGAAGGAAAAATTCAGACCCAACCTGCATTCTACCAAAAAACCAGATTTGAAACTCTCTGCCAGAAATTTCGAATTTGAGAGCATCAAAAAGAAAGAAGATTTTGGAGTTTCAGAATTTGAGGGAGGATTTTGAAAATTACACTTGAAGAGGTGTAATTTGAAATTCTTGATTTTGGGATAAAAAATACTCGATTAAAATATCAGATAAATTTTAAAATTCTCTTTCCAAATATACAAACAGATCATTTTATAAAGAAGTATTTTAAATACTCTTAAAAATTACATTTCTCTCTTCAAATTACTTATCCAAACACACTATAAGCTTTTTTCCAAATGCAGAATTGGGGAGATAAATGGATATTTTTTAAAAAGAACTTGAAAACCACTTTATGTTTCGCCTTCTGAGGAAATGCAAGAAACCTTGAAAGAATTTAAAGAGGATATAAAGACGCAGGGCGTGTTGATGGAGTCAGGGGCAACTCCTCGTTGAAGTCTCCCTCAGACTTTTGTAAAATTCTTAATTTGTAATGCAAAATTTGTAATGCAAAATTTGTAATGCAAATTTTTTTAAAAAAATATTTTTTTTGTTAATTTTGTCATTCTTAATGATATTTTTCTCTTTGGCCCTCTCACCATTTCAGTCTAGCTCCGCCCCCTAAATAGAGTAGTCATGTGCAAAGGGAGTTTGGACACTTCACATTACTTTTACGTCTTTCTTGTAATTTTACTTTAAAAAGTAATTTTAATTTACACGATCAAACAAAATTAATTCCTCTAAATTCACTTTTAAAAATATTTTTATCAAACGTAAATCAATTTTTTAACAACAACTATTTTACAATTTTCTTTTAATATAAAATCTTTTACAATTAATTCTTTTACGAATCATAAAATAAATAGACACTAAATAAGTCAAAAGTTTTTCAAACACAAAATTTGTGTTTTGCTATCAAAATGTATCAGAATCAAACATTGTATCATTTATAAATATTTTCAGCAATTTGTCACTATAATTTATTTTTAATAAGTATTAAAGAAGGTGAACTAAAGTACACATCTAAAAGTGACTTAAACTTAACTTTAAAAATGTGAGTTACATCATTCCAGTAATCACGAGGCAAAAAATTGAGTAAAAAGCCCTATGTTGTAAGAGTACAAAGCGGTGCAGGTTTACTTGTGGTTGCCAAAATGACAAAAATGTCACAATATATAAGTTTCTCCATGCATATTAAGTAATGGTGTTCAAATCCAAACCAAACCGAACAAAATCGAAAAATCGAACCGAAAAAACCAAAAACCGATTAAAACATTAAAACTGAACTTTTTTGTTTAGTTTGGTTCTTTTTTTTAGAAATCGATCGGTTGGGATCGGTTTTCGGTTCCAATTTTCAAAACCGAACCGATCCAAACCAAACCGATTAGAATATCATATATATACATATTTTAAATAACTTGGTATATGTTGTTGAATATCTTAAAAGCTTTACTTTCTTATTTTGTTAAAATTATTCATATTAATGATTTCAAAATGACATTTATCATTTAAGGTATATGCTCACTTGATGGTTGCTTTCTTTGATAATTATGGCTAGAAGTTTTGGTTTATGTAGTTGAAAATTGGTTTGAAATTTTAGATTTTTATTATATGATTGTACTTAACTATTACACTAGAAGTTTGATTGTGATTGTATTTGATCATTACACTAGAAGATTGTTAATTTTTATTTAAATAAGTTGTTGTTATTTGTTTTAAATGGGTAAATATGTTTTTTATTGTATAAATAGACTACATTATCTTTTGGGCTATAAAAAAGCAAAGGAATAAGATTATTATTTTTTAAATGGTCAAAAACCGAAAACCGATCCAAACCAAACCGATTAATATCGGTTGGGTTTGTTTGGTTTCTAAATCTGAACAAAACCGATTGGTTGTCTATATGAGAAAATCGATTGGTTTGGTTCGGATGATTTTACCCCTCAAAACCGATCCAAACCAATCCTCGAACACCCATAATATTAAGTGTGCTAAAAAGTCATTTCAATTTTTATTTTAGGAATGAAGATTGACACAATCCATTCATTTATTCCATATAGAAAATAATTCACATTTATTCCTTAATTATCTTTTTTTAGTTATAATGATAGAAGATGAAAATTTGTTCACATAGAAAATCAGATTATAGAGTAATTGGGAAAATTAAGAGTCTATAAAATTAATAAAAGAATTGAGTTAACTAATCTATATAATTAAAACTATTGGACCTGGCAAAGCTGACTTTGATTTTATTATTGAGAAGATGCAAACCAGACTTGCTTCCTGGAAACATAGACTGCTCAACAAAGCTGGCAGGACCACTCTTGCGAAATCTGTTTATCATCTATTCCCAATTACTATATGCAGATTTTTTGGTTGCCTCAAAGCACCTGTGATTGGATTGATAGAATAACAAGGGGAGTTTATATGGAAAGGTAATCAGAATAAGGGTCTTCACTTGGTTAGTTGGAGCAAGATTTCGTTACCTAAGAAGATGGGAGGTTTGGGAGTTAGAATGGCTAGAGAAGCTAACACTGCTTTACTTGGAAAGTTAGTGTGGGATATGCAACACAATAAACAAAAGCTTTGGGTGGAGATCCTGCACGATAAATATGTTACCCATAACATTTTCCTGGATTGTACAAATAAGCCTGGCTCTAGCATTTGGAGCTCAATTTTCAAAGCGAAAGAAGTCCTTCGGGGTGCCTATAAAATGAGATTTGGTGTAGGCAACTCTTCCTTCTGGTATGACTCATGGACTAGCTTTGGTCTCTTGCGCAACCAAGTTGCTTATGTGAATATACAAGATATTAACATTGTTGGGAAATGCCACCATAATTCCCTCCTCTGTGAACTCAAAAATATGCACTATGCGGAAGCGTAAAATAAGCGTAGTAACAACACCAAAAATTTTAGCGTGGAAAACCTTCTCAATATGAGTAAGGGAAAAACCACGGGACCTGTAAACCACTTAAACCTCTACTATAAAATAATGGGAATACAAAATACAATAATAATGTATCTTCAATTTGTGGATAACACTCACAAATTAGCTCACTATTTTTCTCTCTCAGAAAATCTCTCTCTGAGGATATCTCTATTTTTCTCTCACACTCTTTCTCTCGTTCAGAGGAACTCTTCCTTCTCTCAATGGCCTACTGATGTTATGTCTTCCTTCCTCTAAACTTCTTCTATTTATAGAAGAAGAGATGAATCAATTTCAAATGTTAGGCACCGCTTTTGCAATTGATTGATGAAATTGTCAAAGTTGCTCAACCACCATTGGCTGGACTCTAACAATTCTCCCCCTCTAGCCAAAGGGTAATATCCTTTAATCAGTTTGGGGTTGATACTAAGCCTGCAACTTCTTTACAGACTTCTAACTTCTCTTTTGGCAGTGCTTTTGTCATCATATCTGCACCATTGTCTTTGGTGTATATTTTCTCAATCTTTAGTAGTTTATTTTCAAACACATCACGAATCCAATAATACCTTACGTCGATGTGTTTCGACTTTGAATGAAATGTCGCGTTCTTGCTGAGATGTACTGCGCTTTGACTATCGCAATAGAGAACATAGTCTTCCTGATTTTGGCCTAACTCTTGTAGGAACTTCTTCATCCACAAGATCTCCTTGCAACCTTCAGTGATTGCGATGAATTCAGCTTCTGTGGTACTTAAAGCAATACACTTTTGTAGTCGTGATTGCCAAGACATAGCTCCCCCTGCAAAAGTAATCAGATATCCTGATGTAGACTTTCTTGAATCCACATCTCTTGCCATATCTGCATATGAATATCCAGTGAGCATTAGATTTCCATTGCCAAAACACAAGCACTTTTTGGCAGTTCCTCTCAGATACCTTAGTATCCATTTTACAGCATTCCAATGCTCCTTTCCTAGATTCGATAGGAATCTACTCACAACTCCTACAGCATAAGCAATGTCTGGTCTTGTACAGACCATTGCATACATAAGACTACCAACAACAAAAGAATATGGCACCTTGCTCATTTCTTCTTTTTCTTCTTCATTCCCTGGACATTGCGTCTTACTCTGTTTGAGATGACCAGGTAATGAAACATGCACAGTTTTGGCATTATGCATGTTGAACCTTTCAAGAACTTTCTTGATGTAGGCTTCTTGTGACATCCACAGCATTCTTCTAGAATGATCTCTAGTGATCTTCATTCCAACAATCTTCTTTACTGCACCCAGATCTTTCATAGCAAATGATTTGCTCAATGTTTTCTTGAGAGCAGCTATCTTTGTCTTATTTTTTCCAATAATCAGCATATCATCGACATACAACAATAGTATGATGGATTCACCATTCTCATAGTTCTTCACAAACACACAATGGTCTGCGGAGGTTTTCTTAAAATTGTGTTGGGTCATGAAAAGATCAAACTTCTTGTACCATTGTCTTGGAGCTTGCTTCATACCATAGAGGCTTTTCTTCAGACGACACACTAGGTGTTCTTTGCCTCGTTCTTCGAAACCTTCTGGTTGCTCCATATAAATTTCTTCCTCTAAGTCTCCATGTAAGAATGTTGTTTTAACATCAAGCTGTTCTATCTCCAAATCTAGTTTTGCAGCTAGACCGAGAATTGCTCTAATAGATGTCATCTTCACCACTGGTGAGAAGATTTCTTCAAAATCTATGCCTTTCTTCTGGTTGCACCCCTTCACAACAATCCTTGCTTTGTATATGGGGTTTGGGTTGTTCTCTTCATTCTTGAGCTTGAACACCCATTTATTTTTCAATGCCTTTCGTCCATCTGGTAATCTCACCGTGTCATACATCTGATTCTCTTTCAGGGACTGTATTTCTTTTTCCATGACTTGCATCCATTTCTCCTTATCATTCGTCTCAATGGCTTCCATGAAACTTTGAGGTTCCCCTTCATCAGTAAGAGTGACATAATCATCTGAGAAATACCTTTTTGATGGTTGTCTGACTCTTGTTGATCTTCTCACTTGAGGTTCTTGTTCTACTTGATCAGTCTTCATCTATTCTCCCTGCATTGTCTGACTTTGTTCTGTCTGGTTAGGTTGTTCCGTCTGATCAGGTTGCTCCATCTGATGGGGTTGAATTGTCCGATCAGGTTGCTCATTCTTTTGAGGAATCTCTCCCCCTGAATTGTGTACCACAATAGTCTTTAGCTTCTTAGATTGCTGAATATCCTGGATCGTCTGATCTTCATAGAATATCACATCTCTGCTTCTAACAATCTTCTTGTTTACAGGATCCCATAATCTGAAGCCAAGTTCATCTCTTGGTGAACCAAAGTATATGCATTCCTTCGTCTTTGCATCAAGCTTTGCTCTTTCATCTTTAGGAATATGGACAAATGCCCTACACCCAAAGACTCTCAAATGACCATAAAAGGCTTTCTTTCCAAAGCATACTTCTTCTGGAATCTCTCCATTTAAAGGTCTTGAAGGAGACAGATTGATCAAATCAACTGCAGTTTTTACTACTTCACCCCAGAATGACTTGGGAAGTTTTGCATGAGAAAGTATGCTTCTAACTTTCTCTGCAATTGTTCTGTTCATTCTTTCAGCTAGTCCATTCATCTGAGGTGTCTTGGGAGGTACTTTCTCATGTCTTATCCCATGTCTTGCAATAATCCTCAAATGGACCTCTATACTCTCTGCCATTGTCAGTTCTCAAGCATTTAAGCTTTCTTCCAGATGCTCGTTAGGCATGAAATTCCTTGAAAGCTTGAAGAACTTGATCTTTCGTCTTCAATAGATACACCCACACTTTTCTGGAGTATCAATGAATGTAACAAAGTATTGGGCACTGCCAAGGGACCTTTCAGATGTTGAGCAAACATCTGAATGAACAAGATCCAATATTTGCTTTCTTCTTTTTGCATCATCTGATCTTTTGAAAATTACTCTGTGTTGTTTGCCTGCTAGGCAATCTTCATAGGATTCAAGTGGCTGCCCCTTTATGTTTGGAAGATAATCTTTTGCTAAGATTTCCAAACCCTTCTCGCTCATGTGACCCAATTGTTTGTGCCACAATTTTTTGCTTGCGTCTTGAGCAACATTCATCTCTCCCTGGCATATCTTTCCCTGCATAATGTACAGAGAGCCTTCTTTTCTACCGCGAGCAATAATCATGCTTTCTCGACTAAGTTTCCATCTGGCAGCACCAAACTGGTTTATCATTCCAGCTTCATCTAACTTTCCTGCTGAGATAAGATTCAAGCGCATTTCTGGAACATGTTTTACCTCCTTCAGCACAAGCTTGTTTCCAATTTCACTTATCAAAGTTACTTCACCAATGCCAACGATTTTACTCGAGACATGGTTACCCATCTTCACTGTACCAAAGTCTCCTTTTTGGTATGATGAGAAAAATTCTTCATGATGTGTGACGTGGGAGGATGCTCATGAGTCAATTATCAAAATGCAATCATCGGATGCAATGTTTAGATAATTTTTCTCTCCGACAAGAAATATATTCTCATCATTCGAGGCTACTGCAGTAGTAGTTCCATCTTCCTTGTTCTTCTTTGGGTTAATCTGGTCAGAATGGACTGTTCCAGCCTGTTGATCTCTCTTCAAGAATCTGCACTTAGACTTTATGTGGCCTGATTTACCACAGTAATAACAACTTAGTCTAGTGCGAGATGTAGATCTGCCATGTGATTTTCCACGACCTCATTTTTCACGATTCTTACTCATTCCCTTGTTGTCAACAACATTGGCTTCAAATTGGTTGTTCAAGCCCCTTTCTCTCCATCTTGACTCTTCATTCAGCAAACTGTCTGTAACAGAATCCATGCTAAGCTTTCCGTTTGGAGCAGAATTGCTAAGACTGACAACTAGAGTGTCCCAACTCTCAGGCAAAGAACTGAGGAGTAGAAGAGTTTGCAACTCATCATCCATCTTCATTTCTGTCTTTGCCAATTGATTCACAATACCTTTGAAAGTATTCAAATGTTCGATCATGTTCTGACCTCTCGTGTACTCCAACTTCACCAATCGTCTGATAAGGTGGGCTTTATTTCTGGGTGTCTTCTTTTGAATCAAGGATTCAAGTTTCGTCCACAACTCATACGCATTGGTATAAGTTGATACATGCTCGAACAAACTTCTGTCAATATATTTTCATATCATAGCTACTGCTTTCTGATTTTGGAGCTCACATTCTTTGTCGGTCTTCCCTTCCGGTTTATCTTTCTTAGTGATTGGCTCATGCAAATCTTTGCAATATGAACATATCTCCATCATGAGTGACAGCCCCCTTCATCTTGAGTTACACAGGACAATACCGTATACGTGAATAGTATTATATACCTAAATAGTACATTATACGTGAATAGTACCATATATATGAATAGTACCCATATAGGTGAATAGTATCGTATATGTAAGCAATAACTATAGTATGCAAATAGTGTACCACGTAAGTTCCCAAGAAAGAGAGGTGGGTCACTAATGGATACACTTAAATACCAAGTCTTTCCTAGACAGAACTTTTCTAGACAGCACTTTCACACCACTACACGTTATTCCCAACAACAAGAATAATTCTTTTCTGATGTGGAAGATCAGACAATACTGCAACCACAGAGCATACTAAGAATTTTTCTTATGAGTCCGGCACCTACTATCCGAGAGCCTTGATAGCTCTGATACCACTGATTGGAAATGCCACCATAATTCCCTCCTTTTTGAACTCAAAAATAGGTACTATGCAGAAGCATAAAATAAGCGTAGTAACAACACCAGAAATTTTAACGTGGAAAACCTTCTTAATGTGAGTAAGGGAAAAACCACGGGACTTGTAGGCCACTTAAACCTCCACTATAAAATAATGGGAATACAAAATACAATAATAATGTATCTTCAATTTGTGGATAACACTCACAAATTAGCTCACTATTTTTCTCTCTCTGATGATCTCTCTATTTTTCTCTCACACTCTTTCTCTCGTTGTGAAGAACTCTTCCTTCTCTCAATTGCCTACTGATGGTCTGCCTTATAGAAAAAGAGAGGAATCAATTTCATATGTTAGGCACCGTTTTTGCAATTGATTGATGAAATTGTCAAAGTTGCTCAACCACCATTGGTTGGACTCCAACAAACATGAAGGTGAGAGACGTTTATTAGGACCATCAATGGCATTTTAATTATTTAGCTACCCAGCTTCTTGCGTCCATCAAAGATGAGATAATGAAAATACATGTTCACCTCCACATGCACATTCCTGACTCTCTTATTTAGGACGAAAACAACCATGGTTTCTACACAGCAAAAACTGGGTATGATTGGATCTTGCAGAGGAGAGGAAACACTTTGAATGTTTATTCTTGGATGTGGGTCTGGAAGCTCAAGGCACCAGAAAATGTGAAGTTCCTTATATGGTTGGCTTGTCATAATTCTATTCCCACTCTTTCAATGTTGCACCATCGTGGTATTGCCACTTCTAACTTATGTCAGCGTTGTCATGTGTCTGAAGAAACTTTTTTGCATTGTGTTAGAGATTGCCATGATTCTAAGCGCCTTTGAGAAGGTTTGGGTCTGATAGCTCTCAGTTCCTAGACCAAATGGACCATGCGGATTGGCCTAAGGAGTGGGCATAGAGCAAGTAAAGTTCTATTTTTATAGTAGGTCTTTGGTGGAATTGGAGGAGCAGAAATATCACTACTATTGGGAAGGAAACTATGCCTTTTTATAAGCTTCTAGCTACAGAAAAAAATTTAAGTGCTACCATCAGTATGTGTTATCCGAACCATACGTCAGGAGAAGGTATTGATAGATGGATTGCTTGACGTCCTCCTACAGATGATTTTGTTACTCTGAATGTTGATGGCAGCTGCTTAGGAAACCCTGGGAAGGCTGGTTTTGGTGGTCTTTTACGTGGTCAGGATGGTATTTGGATAACTGGTTTTTGTGGATATTTTGGTGTTTCAAATATTCTTCATGCAGAAATCCTAGCTCTCTTGCATGGGCTGGACATCACCTGGAACATGGGCTTTACCAAAGTTATCTGCTATACGAATTCTTTGAATGTCCTGAGTCTTATTAAAGAGTCTCATAATATGCATCACAGATTTGCTCCTTTAATCCAACAAATTAAAGATAAACTTGGGCTGAATTAGACTGTTAGAGTGAAACATACTCTACGTGAGGGAAATCAATGTGCAGATTATTTAGCCAAAATGGGTGTGTCTCAGGAGGATAAATTGAAGATCATGCATTCTGCTCTACATGGGATGAGCAACCTTCTTTTCGCTGATGCTTCTGGGGTTGCCTTTTTAAGGATGTAATCTTTGGTTTTTTCTTAGTCTTTTTCTTTCGTCCTTATACCAAAAAAAAAAATTTAAACTATTGGAGATTTTGGATAGATATAAGAGTAGCACTAAACAATTTATTTGACTAAGAATCAAGAATCACTATTTAATTACAGGTATTTTAACAAAACTAAATCAAAGTTGGAGAGACAGTCGTGGCAATAGGCCGATATATTATATAAATATATATATATATATACATGGATTTAGATTAATTGACACCAGTGTAAGAGAAAAACTCTTACACTAATGTCTGATCATTGCTTTTACTTTAATTTAACTGTTAAAAATGATCAAATTTAATAAAAAAAAGAGAAAAGTAGCATATATTTTTAATGAAATAGATTTAATAATTTAATAAAAAATAAAATTATATTTTTAAAAAATTTATAAACTTTTTTGTATAAAATATTAATAATATATACTTTATATAAATAATTTAATAATATATAAAATATTAGCAATGACTTTAAATTTTTTAAGATATTTAAAAAAACACACAAAGAAAAAGAAACATGTATGTAATTGATGATTTTTAATATATTAATATAGTACAATAAAATATAAATTATTTCTATTTTATAAAAATATTTTATAAATTTTTAAAACTACGTAGTTTTACTTTTATAGCAATTAAACTTGTTATTTTTTAAGGTGTTGCTACTATAAGTACGAGCGTTGCTGCGCTCGAGCATTTTAACATTTAAATGGAATTATTTTATAGAGATGTTTGTATTTCAAATAAATTTTAAAAAAAGAAAAAGAAAGAATGCGTTGCTTGAAGAGACTCGGCACAAAAGCTCTCGAGCTCTCTATAATAATTCTCTATTTTTTATTTTTTTTATTCTCTCATTTAATGAGAAGAGATAAAATCTCCTTTTTCATTAAATGCATGTTATATTATTCTTTCACTTCAATTGAAAACATCTGTTATTATTTTTTTATTAAATTTGATAATTTTCAATCATTATATTAAAGTAGAATTAATTATTAGATATTGGCGTAGGAGTTATTCTCTTATACTAATATCAATTAATTTGATCATATATATATATATATATATATATATGAAAGTCTATTAATGACAAACTTAAAGGAGATGACACCATGTGGAACATTTATATGTTAGCATGTGTCCATTAATGTAATTAATATTCTTAATATATTGAAAAGTTAAATGCAATTAATGTGTAATAATTAATATAATAATATTCATTTAGCCTGTATATGTCTTGCATTTTTATGTTTTTGGTTAGTAATTTATAAATTGAATTTACAAATTTTAATATGCTAAAATTAAGTAATAAAGTGAAATGATATGATAATATATTAGAGCATTTAATTTTTTGTAAAATATATTTTATCATGATTGTGTAACTTAAATTGGAAGTATAAATTTTTTCATTAAGTTGTGTAGCATAAGAGATTAAGTTTAAGTTTATACACAAGAATTTGTATAAATATATGTATTTATTAATTGATAAAGACTCAAATAGTCAGTCAACCATGTCTAAATTAATGCACGAGAATTTGTGTAAATGCATGTATGTATATATCAGTAGGCATAGTTCATGCACAAGAATTTATGTAAATTCATGTATATATTAATGAGCAGATATTCAAAGAATTTGTCGAAACATGTATATATTGATAAGCATAGACTCAAATGGTTAGTCAATCATGTTTAAGATCACAAACAATAATTTTGTTTAAATAAATGTATCTATTAATGGGAAGAAACTTAAATGATCAATCAATCATGTCTAAGTTCATGCATGAGAAGTTATAAATAATATGAAGTTGTTATGATACCCTGACGTGTTTGGTACCCAGGATGAGTTGTCAATTATCTATTAACTGATGGTTTTATAATAAATGCTTGAAAGTTTATTCAATATAAATAACAACTAATGAATGCTTGACAACTCACCTTGGGTACCAATACCCTGAAAAAAAATATGGGTACCGGAATAATCCCCTAAATAATAAGATTTAAAGAGTCAGTCGATACTTGTAACAATTATTTGCAAATACACAAATAGTTAATCAATCGTGTTTAAATTTATGCACATAAATTTATATAAATACATGTAGATACTTAAATAGTCAGTCAATCATGTGTAAGGCTCATGCATTTATGTTTAAGTTTATGCACGAGAATTTTTGCAAATTCATGTATGTATTAATGGGAGGAGATTCAAATAGTTTAAGTTCATTAATGGGCATAGGCTTAAATGGTTAGTCAATTATGTCTAAGTTAGTACATGAGAATTTGTGTAAATCATATATCTATTAATGAATGGAAATTTAAATAGTCAATCAATTATGAGTTGAGAAATTGCTTGATACAATTATGAATAATTCTATATCCTCCTAATTAATGAATCAGTTTAATGATCATCTTAATTACTTAATGAAGAAAGTATTAAATGATTTTGATTTCTCAATATATTAAATGCTTGTACTTTTTCATTACTACTTCATATTATATGTAATTAGGAGCATGTTATGAGAACATGTTATGAGAATATAGTATTACTCAATAACTATACTTGGAAGCCAACCTTAATGTATATTATATATAAAGAGAGTCCAGATATTGTAAAATTCTGAAAGTGTCTAAGTTCACACACATAAATTTATATAAATACATATATCTATTAATATGTGAAGACATAAAAGGTCAGCCAATTATGTCTAAGTTAATGTATGAGATTGTGTGTAAATTCATATATTTATTAATTGATGAAAATTTAAATATTTTTTTAAGAGGTGAAAATTTAAATAGTTAGTCAATCAAGAGTTAAGAAATTGCTTGAAACAACTATACTTGGAAGGCTCTCATCACACGAGCCAACTTTAATATATCTATATCTATATCTATATAATATTATAAAAGAAAGCATATTTAACCTCCATCGATACCACGAGTCACTCATATAACAAATATTGTCCCTCCAAAAATTTTAGTCACCCATGCAGATGTCAATCATAAATGAGTTTTTTTATATGTATTTAATTTCATTTCACTTTACATGTCAATTGATTCTTAATGGCTCTTAAAGTTACTATTACAAATTGAATTCCATAGATTTTTTTAATTATAATTATGAATAATAATTTTAAATTCAAATTCATATTTTAATTATAATTGATTTAATTTCATTTAATTTTTTACAATAATATATTAATTTCTCAATCAAATAGCTATTAAGGAAAATATAATTACATCTATATCCATAGTTATTAAACTTGAAGTGGTAGTCGACTTGGTCAGTGTATTGAGTTAATGGGTCATTAATTCAAACAGTGGGTCATTGGTTGAACCGCATAAAATTAAATAAATATTTAAATAAATACATATATATATATACACTACATGTGATAATATTTATCATTATAAACAACTAAAGTACTATTATTTTGAGAGAAATGATGAACTTAAGGGGGAAAAAGAATTTATCCCTTAATTCATAAAAAATTCTAATATTTTTATTAAAATGCTCATAACTCAGAAAATAAGTTTTCTTTTTGAAAAATTAGGATGAACATATCGTAGATATCGAAAAGTTATATGAAATGGACATATAATTAGTCTAAATCGGACAAACGAGTAAAAAGTTATGAATTCTCAAAGTTTAAGAATTTTTACTTTCTTTTAGTTTTTTTTTAAAATTTCATGACCCAGCTAGTTCGTCGATTTTTAGCCAAAGTCGGCCGATTCAAATCAATTTTCACCAGTTCACATACATAACCGATCTAATAACCAACTCAAGTTCACATACATAACCGATTTAATAACCGACTCAGACCAATTAAGTGATCGGTTCACCGGTCGGTCTGAGCCGATTTTAATAACATGGTCTATATCTATATATATTGTCTAATCTATATAATATTATATAAAATAGTACATTTAAGTACCACCAATGTCACATGTCACTTATTTAACAAATATTTTTCCTTCCAAATTTTTAGCCGCTCATGCAGATGTTAATCATAAATGAGTTATTTTTCCTCATGTATTTAATTTCTTTTCACTTTACATGCCAACTCCTTTTTTATGACTTACAAAATTACTATTAAAAATTGAATTCTATAAGTTTTTTAATTATAACTATGAATAATAATTTTAAATTCATATTCATATTTTAATTATAGTTGATTTGATTTGATTTTTAAAAATAATATATTAGTTTGTCAATCAAATCGCTATTAAGATAAATATAAATACATATCAATTTTTAGAAATTAGTATTAAATAATATTTTATCATTTTTATGTCAAGTAAAAAATATAATAATGTATACTTTAGTCTTTCTATTTCCAAATGAATATTTAGAAAATTGCTCATTATTTAACAAGCTCGTTCATCACACGGATAATAAAACAAGTTATATATAAAGTAAACATTCATTTTAGTTAAATATACAAGTGTTATCAGTTAAGTCCTCTAATAATAAATACATAAAATTGGTCTTTCAATGTCATTTTTTATATTAAATCGGTTATTTAATGTTACTTTTTAATTACATTAAATTGGTCCTCCAAAAAAAATAATTTGATATAAAAAATTATTAAATGACTAAATTAATGACATTTATAACTTTAGAGGATCAAAATAAGTGTTTACCCTTATATATATAATAAAGAGAATCCAAGTTTTTTTAGAATTCTAACAAGTGTCATCACAAGATGCAGCATCTATCGTTTACAATCTGTCATTATTGCATGTGATAAACTATTTTAAAATTTTTGAAATTGTTTTACTTTATGTTCATTCGCAATTCAAAAAATATAAATATAATTAATATACTCTAAATATAGCAAAAATACGAGATCAATCCTTGTCTTTATCCCTCCCCAGCCTGTGAGAAGGATTCTCTAAAAGCCAAAGATATAAGTCCCACATAAAAAAATTTGACCAGTAATGTGGATCTACCAAATGACACCACATAGTCACGAAGAGCATGAATTATCATTTCATCATGAAGATGACAAAGGGGGCAAGTATCATTCTGCGCCAAGTGACGAGTAACTCTGCAATGGTTGATGAACAGTCCATTGCGTATAGTTTTATTTAACTTAATACTTAAGGTATTATTTTCTTTTTGTTTAAGTTTGATAGGAAAATTATAAGAATTTAATTTTGATTCACAAAAAAAAATTAGATAGTCACTGCATATTATAGACACTCTATTCAACTTTAAATAAGTATAAGATTGTGTGTGTCATGTTATAAAAATATTTATTTCTAAAGAGTACCCTTACATATATTAATTGTTGAATGAAGTACCTACCTAAGAATGTCTCTCATTGTCAATATAAAAGTTTTTTTCACTGTTATTTAATAATATATTGACACATTTTGACTAGAACAATAATTACCTAAAAAATTAAACTTTTGTAATGATATGCTAATACATAATTAGATCATAGTGTAAATTTTTTTACACAGACAGTGAATCAAAATTAAACTCAAATTATAACGTTACAAGGTTTAATTAGTGTCATTACCTACTGAAATTATCTTTTTTCTATAAAAATTTATCACTTATCTTGAAGAATGTATGTTGTCACTAAAAGTAAAATAATTTAAAAAATATAAAGAAGATTAATCAATAAATTACATACATAAATTTTAGTCAATGTTTCTTTTGAAACTTAAATTTTGATATACCTGGATTCTTGGTTTTTGCTTCAAAGATTGTCATCATATTAAAAACATTTTAAGAGGATAAATATAAAACAAAACAAAATTAGGATTGCAAGAATGCATTTGTGAACAATAAATTTTGGTGATCATTATTAGTGGCATCGAATGACAACTTATAGTAGCTACAGATAACAAAGAATGACCATCAATGATGAAGTTTCAAAATATTAAGCAAACAAAATAACTAGACCAATACTTTTTTTCTAATTTTTTCATGAATATTGAGGAATATTCAAATATGTATCTTTTTCCCAATGTTAGTTTCCTCTCATTACAACTTTTCTCTATTTATGAGTTTTCTTAGAAGTTTTATGGTTTTCTTTAAGTAGAGCCTCTATCTTGATCAATAATATTATTAACTCTTTATATATATATATATATATATATATATATAATAGTTGAAAGAATAATCTTATCCTTTTGACATGAAAGATTTATTGAAAGAATTGAATTATTGTTGAAGTTACATGGGAAAACAAACAAACCAAAATATAATAAAAAATTACACGTCGCTCAAGTTTATTATGAAAAGACTGAAAGGCTCTAGATAATGTAATAAGATGAATAATTGTTTGAATTTTTCTTAGAGCAAAAACTAGATCCTTTGAGAGCTATACATCATAGTTCATGGATGTACAAGGGAAGTTATTTGCATATTCCGAATTCATGGATGCCATATTGACAACATGGTATTGCATGGTGACACAATTTTGAACTTAAGGATTCAATTTTGGAGCTTACCTATGCATTGTCATACTAAAAGAACAATTCACAATATGGGAAAATTCTAATATACTCTAAGAGTACTATTCTCATACCACTTAAATTATAACATGTGACAGGGCTATTAAATGTAAATTATTAAACTAACTTATACTCTTAAAATACTATTTCCATACCAGTTAAATTGTAACATGTTAAATGTAAATTGTTGAACTTGTAATCGTTGAAAGTAATGCACTCATAACATGTAAGAATTGCTCCACAATATATGATATAATAACCTTGGCAACGTGAAGGAAGTGAGCATATGCAAAATTAATACTTTGAAGTCAACGTTAAATAACGCAACATTCTAAAGTGAAAATTTTATAGGATTTAAGTAAGCCATTGAAGAAGAATCAGATGATGGTGACAATAAATGGTGGCATGTTCAAAGTTCACATCAATTAAGAAGCATGCTTAGACATGACAATAGAACTATCAAGTTATTTGTTTCTTTTGAAATAGACACCAAATTAACAACATGATGTTACATGGTGAGATAGTCATGAACTTGTGGGTAGGCTACCTATGCATTGTCATATTAAAAGAATGACTCACAATATAAGGAGATTATAATATATTATAAGAGTACTAGTCTTATAACCACGAAGTGTGGTTGAATTGGCAAACTGAGCTCCATGTGGGTGGATTTTATCTATAATATAGGAGTTTAAAATCCACTGAAAACACTTTGTGACTAGGGTCATGCTAATGTTGGAACATAGATTAGTTCTACACTCAAAGAATGTGAGGACATCTTGTAGTCTTACAAAAATAAATAAATACTACTCTCATATTAGTCAAATTGTGACATGTGACACAGTTATTAAATGTGAATTGTTAAAAGAAAAAACTATATTTAAAAAGTGATTTTAGTTGTTGAAAGTAATGTTTTCACAACATGTAAGAATTGCTTCACAAAATATAAGGTATAATTTTTGGCAGCGTGAAGGAAGTGTGGGTACCTAGATAAATAAAATAGAATTTTGAAGCAAAAGTTTGATAAAATTTGGGTAAATTATTGCAGAAGAAACTAATGATGGTGAATATAAATGGTAATATGATCAAAGTTCACATCAGGTAAGAAAAAACATTCTATATTTTTAACTTTGTCGCATCCTTCAACATGATGATAAAAATTATCTAGTAAATTATATCAAGAAGTGTATGGGAATATTAGTAGGTTTTTGACTTATAATTAATTTTTAATATAATCTTTCTAGTTAGAGTTAATCCAAACACACACTTAAAGTAAAGCAATTGGCATGAAAATTAAAACATGGCATACAATATGGGACGTCAAGCATGATAGCAAAATACCGAAGCCAAACTAGAATAAGAACTATCTTGATGCCCTAAAAGGAAATTTTACCACAACTTAATGATATGGGGATAATAATTTCATCTTAATGAAATCTAAAATGGCAACATTGGTAAAACAAGGTAGTGATATAATTTATTACGATCCTCCACAAGCAAATCTCATTAGCAAATACGAGTTGGTTAATGATAGCACTCAAACAAATTCTTAAACCTAATCTATTGGTGAAATTTTCAATAGGAAACTATGCTCTCCTAGTATAACTGAAAAAAGACACTAATTTGAAGAAATGGTTATGAGCAAACTTGAGCCTTCAAGCTTCATTACAAATAAGCAAAAGTGTTCACCTACATCTAAGGTATAAAAAGAAATGAAATGCAAACTAGAGGTGTTTATGGGTCGGGTTGAACATGACCTCGGTTCCGACTCGAAGTTTTGATCGGGCCAATTTTCATGGCTCGAACTCAATCATATTGAAGTTCGGGTTAGGCCGGGCAGGGACCGGCTCAACCTGACTAAGATACACAAAAATACTTTTTTTGTAATGTTTTGGTTATGTTCTCTCTTTTTGTATAAATTTACTTATATTTACTACTTTTTGCTCATGCCAAGGTCCAATCTAATTGATAATTACATAATAAGTGAAGGACATAATAACTAAAATTATGGAGACTTATAATATTTGATCAAAGTATAACATTTTAAAAAAATGTCACAACAATATATAGGAGAAAATATTAAAAAATTATAATTTATTTAATATTGGGCTAGGTTGGGGTGACCTGAAGAATGACCAGAACTCCCACTCGAAAAATACGTCGAGTCTAAAAGAAGGACTCAAACCCAACCCAAACATTTGGGCTAAGGCCGGGTTTTCGGGGGTGGGGTAGGTCACGAGCACCCCTAATTTAAACATGAAGGAAAGTACTGCTCAGAGACTAAGGGTGTGTTTGGACACCCTAAAATCACGTTTGCACTCAACATATGCTTTGCACACAATGTTAACATTTTGGTAACCTCTAGTGTTGATTCACGTTTGAGTGCAAACGTAAAAACAACATTTTGTTGTTTTTACCGTGAAAGAAAATCTGTTGTATATATTGATAAAAATACCTTTATAATTTGATATTTTATCACTATATTAATAATATTTAAAAAAATATAACTTAATATTTTTTTAAATATTATTATAATTATATTTAAAGTGATTATATTGTACAATACCTAAACAAACTTAACTTTTAAAAGAATTTCTTTTGCCCTCAATTTATTTATATTAAATCTTTTTAATATTAATTTATTAACAATTTAACTCAAAAGAACTCATACTCTTTTTCGTAAACACATTCAAAAGTAATTTTTATCAATACTATACAAATAACATTCATTTTGACAAAATCAATTTTCAGATAAAGGTTTAAAACATAAATCACTTCACTCAAATTCACTTTTAACTAAAATAAAGTTTGCAAAATCAAGTTAATTTAAAAGCAAGTTTTTCAAACCACATCCAAATACACACTAAATATTATGTTGAATTTTGCAGTTCAAAACCCAATTAGCTGACTTATAGTTTGGCTTCAACTTTTATTATGGGAAAATGACTTAATAATGCAGCTTGTAAGAGATAATTATTCTTTGGTTCGGCTTAGAAAATTAATCAAGTATTTAACTACATTAACCAATAATTTACATACTGTTAACCACGTATCAAGTATCAAAATGAAGATAATTTATTGGTTAACCGTATGTAAATTATTGGTTAATGTAGTTGAATACTTGGTTAATTTTTCAAGTCGAACCAAACTAGTATTATTTTTCACAAGAAGAACTAAAGAGTCATTCTCCATTTTATTATTATTGTTTAGTCTTGGAGCTTGATTGCTATTACCTTGCTTTGCCTTTTGTCAGTGTATGCTTAGACATTTCACTATTCAATATGAAAAGTGGAACAAAGCCCATAAGATTGTGCGATTGGTAAAATGTTTGAGTAATTTACAAAAGGTCATAAGTTCTTATTTATATGTTATCATTATATAAAAATATAAAATAAAAAACAACTGATATATTACTTAATACAAATTAGGGCCTGTTTGTATTAATTTTTTTAGGAGAAAAAATGTTTTTATGAAATAATAAAAATACTTTTCTTAGAAGTTAAAGAGTTCAAGCTTTTAAAAAAGTACTTCATGTGTAATCAAAAAACACATGAAGTACTTTTCTTAAAAGTTTGAATTCTTTAACTTTTTTAAAAAAATACTTTTATTACTTTAAAAAATATTTATATTCATAAAAAAAATAATACAAACGGGCTCTTAATTGGTTCATCGATAGTCATTTGGCATGACAAGTGCAAGAGAAAGAAAAAAATTATAGGATCAACTAAATACAACCAACCACAAGAATGTGCCAATTTGGTTAATTGACAAATTTTGTGAGGAGCTTAATACTTTCCAATAGTGAATAGTAAAATGGAAAATCTATAAATATAGTGCCATTCAAGTAAAACTTATTCAATAAGGTTGTAATAAAATTATTATAGGTTTCCATTAACACTAAATTTCACATTTTGTTATTCTTTTTCTCTTAGTCAAGTAACGTAGAATATTTAAGCAGGTATTTTGTATAATTTATTTTTGTTAGGGTGAAAATCTTGAGTTTCGTTTAATAGTTCATCATTCGAACTGATTTAAATAAACTCTTTATGTTAAATTAGCAAATTCATAATAAGTCGCGTATTTCTTTATAACAAATTAGTTGAGACATTTATAACTTACGTTTCATTTATATAAAAATAGATTATAATAATAATTTTTTTCGACCTTTCAACTAAGCTAAGCATAATATACGTAAGATAAAAATAATATTTTCTCGTGATTTCATAATTAGATAAAATGTTACGCACTTTTTTTCTTATAGGAATTCAGTTAATGTTTATCTTTAAGAAAGAATATTTATAATCCTTTCAAAACATAATTATATAAAATATTACTCCTTTTCAAATAAATTCAATTAATATTTATGACTAAGAAAGAATATTCATAATCCTTTCAAAACCTAATTATACAAAATGTTTCTCTTTTTTTTAGAAACCTAATTAATATTTATGATTAAAAAAGAATATTCATAATTCCTTCAAAACCTAATTATATAAAATTTTGCTCCTTTTTACATAATTTGAATTAAAATTCATGATTAAGAACGCATACTCATAATCCTTTCAAAACCTAATCATACAAAATGATGCTCTTTTTCAGAAACTTAATTAATATTTATGATAAAAAAGAATATTCATAATCCCTTCCAAACCTAATTATATAAAACTTTGCTCCTTTTTACATAAATTTAATTAAAATTCATGACTAATAATTCATATTCATAATTCATAATCCTTTCAAAACCTAATCCATACAAAATGCTGCTCTTTTTTAGAAACTTAATTAATATTTTATAATTGAAAAGGAATATTCATAATCCCTTCAAATCCAACCACCACCGCGGCCAAGTTCATGCATAGTACCCACAAGGCTTTCACACGCGTGAACCCAATTACGAAAATACCCTCCAAACCTTTCAAAAATTACACGCTGCCATTTCTCCCAAAGAAAAAAAAAATTACAAATATCTCAAACATTTTCTTTTTCTCTCTCCCTCTTCGAGTTCCAGAGAGAGAGTGAGAAAATGGCTATGCAGAGAACTTCTAGAGAGAGAAAGAGAGATATGAAGGAACAAACGCAGAGAGAGAAACCATAGGTATTAGGTTTTCTTCCTCACAGCAAGGTCTCCAAGTAGAGAGAGAGAGAGAGAGAAAAAAAAACCTTTTTTTTCTTCTTTTTTTATGCTTCGCTGGGTGGGGTTTGAATTAGGGTTTTGTGGGATTGGTTAATCTGGGTTTGTTTCAGAATACAATTTTCTGATTGTTTTTTTGTTTTTGGGGATAACTAGGGCACCCTGTGAAGGGTTTTCAACCAGATTTTGATTCTATGTTATGTGAGTGTGGGTGCTGTGTTGGGTGGGTCTAGGGTTTCAATGGGGAGCATGGGTGAACCTCATAGTAAACGTCGTCACTTTAGTTCCTTGTCACCTACAGCTGCAACTGCTACTGCCAAGAAGCTACCCTTCTTGCCCATTTCTGAAGACAAAAAGGTAGCATCTTTGTCTTCTTTCTTTTCCACTTCTTTTTATTTATTTATGTATTTATTTTTTACATGTGAAGATTGTGTTTCAAGTTTCAATTCAAAATGTTTCATGGGTTTTCTGTGCTTTTCTTGTGTTAATTATTTTAACCTTGAAAATTTACTTGTTATTTGTTGCTTGAATTTTAGCCTTTTGAATACTTGAACGTGCCTATACATGATTTTATACATAATGGTAGACTAGAACTTTGTATGAGTAAAATATATTTATCTTATTCAGAAAGATACTTATATGTGATGTAAAGTTGTGTCCATTGGAAATTAGGTTTTTTTTTTTTTTTGGCTCATTTTTTGTTTGTTTAACAAGATAACTATTTATTAGTTTAGTTCTTTGATGAACTCAAAGTTAGAAAATCTTTTAAACAATTTCAAAGTGAAAACTGGTTCAAATTAATTTCATGTGTTGATTGAAATTATATAATATTCTTATCTTTTACACCAAAAATAAAGGCGTATTTTGAATTGGTCTGGACCTGATTTGATAGATACCAATGGTGTTGATTGATCTATGTAGCAGATCCCACCTAGTGGGATAAGGCTTGGTTGTTGTTGTTGTTGGTCTGGACCCAATCGTAAGTTTGCCAAACACCATCTATAATTTACCTAGTTGACCTATATTAATAGGTTTTTGTTACTCATTTGTGTAATTTGTATAATGGATGGTGAGTTTGATGGCATTGCATTAATAGTTATAACTCCATGCATTGCTTCTTTAACTTTTAATATGCTTGGTTGTCTTTTGATTAATAATATAACTGTGCTTTGAACATCTGCTAATGTATTGCTGTAATCAGTTGCAATATACTCTTTAGGGCTTTGGGTTGCTCAGGCTATAATATATATGTTTTAAGACTGCCTTTCCCTTTGCTACTACCAATTCCTTTTCTAACTTTGGGTTGAGGATGAAAATGATTTTGCACTGGAGGTGAAGATTGATCTGTTACTGTTAATTCAGGAGGAAGTACTTATGCTGGTCTAAACACTACAAATTCTTTAAGTATCTTAATTCATTTGATTGCCTGATTATCAGCAATGCACACTTCTGAGTGGTTATGAAAAGAGAAAGTTATGCCTATGTAGGCAAATGCTGATTTAGTTTTATTTATTTACAAATTAATGTTTTTCTATAATGATCCACATCATGAAAAAGATTATTACCTGATGGGACTTTATTTGGATGGCAATATCGATCGTATATCTAGTAAATCATATATATGTCATTTACTGATCCACCACATAGGAATAACTGAGCTAATAAGCAGTGTTACCATTTAAACTTATGAATTCTCTTCTTGTGATGCAGCTTGATATTGCTGTACTTCAGTATCAAAATCAAAAGCTTACACAGAAATTAGAAACTCAGAAGTTAGAATATACAGCTCTTGAGGATACATTTTCTCAATTGAAGGAGAGGCAACAGTCATATGATTCCACTTTAACAGTGGTCAAGAAGTCTTGGGGGAAGGTAATATGGTTTCCCTTGTCATTTTTGCTTCCTTCAGTAATATTATATGGCTACTTTAGTTTGTTTAATTATTTATATCACTTAATCACATTCTGAGTATTGTCCATCTTCTGCACATAGCTGGTTAATGATTTGGGGTCGTGTTCTGAACGCACAAGGGAGTGTAGCAGCAAATTGGATTCCAAATTTGCATCAATCACGGGAGGTGAGGATCATTTGCTCATGTCCATTAATTTCTTTTGTGTTTTCTTGTTACAAGGCTATGTGATTTAATTCTTCATTTAATTTCATGTATTGACACAATGTTTGACCATTAATATCTGAGCCATAATTTCTCTTTTTGGTGGAAAGGATTGAAAAATTATTTTGAAGTTGTCAGCATAGATAATTTGAGGGACATTGATCCCTATCAAGTCATTCTTTGTATATATAAAAGTAACTATTTCATGAAGGACAAAATCATTTTACAGAAGACATCACCTTTATGTTGGATGATCCACGCAAACATTAGTTGGATAGTTCTCCATTGGGTCTTAATTAGGGTGCTTCATAAGTATGGCGTACAAGTATCATTTTGTGTGCCATATCTATGTGAATTTACGTTAATGGACATAAGTAAAATAAACTACAATTTTGGAGTTTTTCTCTGTTCAAATGAGCTATTTGCATGCATTAGTATTGGTTTAAGCATCAAAAGTCCAGCTAGAGCGATACGCTAACTTTCAAGAAAAGCCAACCACCCAGTGGCCTAGATGATCTCTCTAGTCCTGTCTCCAGCTCCTTTGATTCAGGGATCAACCGAGGCTTTGTGATCGATCATTCTGGTAGGAGCCTTTAAAGACCTAGAGCCATGGAAAAGCCTAGCTCTCAATTGTTTGCTTTGCATGTCTTATCGTGGAGATCCTGTTGGGACCTTAATTAGGTTAATAACTTTATTTTTTGATGTTTTAGGGGCCGTGATGCTTCATTTTCATTTTGAGTGATTTTTGCTGTCCCTATTAAGTGGCTGTATATTGGGCTTAATTTTTTTTCTATTTAGGTCTTATTAGGTCTTTGTTTTATGTTTATATTTTGCTCCTTGGTGTGGTATTACTATTAGTGGGAAGCCTAATTCCTTATAGGATTAGAGCTCTAGTTCCAGCCTTTCTAGGATAAATTTAGATGAGTCTATATTATGGATGTAATGTTTCTTTTAAAAAATAATGATCATATTTGTGAATTTATTCGGCAAGATTGCTCTTAATTCTATGATACAACCCAACCCTTTGCCTAGGTTAAATATCTTCTTTTTATAACTACTAATCTGTTTCCTTCAACTTAAGAACATGGCCTGATCTGGTCCCTTTGCATATTCTAGAATCCTTATTAATTCTTTCTTGAATTTACCCCAGAACACATTCAACCAAGAAATCAGTTTTTGCAGGTGCTGTTTACATCATGCCGGCAGCCATCAAATCAGTCTGTCATCGCCCCTGCTGCTTTCATTGCAAGTTGCAACCCACTCTTATCCTAACCTTACACCTAAGTTACTTTATTTCCTGGCTTTACTCCATCCTAGAACTCTTACCCTAGGTTGTCAATTCTTAAATTCTCTGCTGATCTAAGTTTTAGTATGATAGGCGTCCATGCATCTGTCTTCTTTCATAGATTTAGCCTTTTTATGGGTTGTTTACTGGCTATGAAACCAACCAGTGTGTGGGTGATCCTGGGCAAGGAACGATGAAGGGTGGGAGCCAAAAGTAAGTGAAGGCTGGAAACTAACTGGGCAGGGGGAAGAAAGGAAAGTTGTGCTTCCTAAGTTTCCCTACAGTACTTTGTTACTACTGCTGGTTCTCTCCATGCTGTTGATTTTCCTGTTAAATGTTAGAAAGGCTATTTATTCTCTATGTACAAGGTGCTTGTTGCTAAATTATATTCATTCCAAATACTGTAAATTGTTTCACTAGTGCATTATTAGGTGTATAACTGTTTCCCATTGACAATATTTTCGAACTTATTAGTGTTGCTTTCCTCAAAATTAAAGGAGCTTTTTTGCCTTGTGTTTAAATACACTCATAGTCTGATTAACTTGATTGTTCTGAAATTTATAAGAGGCAACATGATTGTATTGTATGTGGTGAGAATCCTGGATTCACTTAAATATTGATGTGGAAACTAGAATAGCCAGTGGTTAGCTCATCTATTTTCTTTACAGTGATGTAGTATTGTAGGTAAACCTTTAACATTTAGTAGTGTTAGTAATTGTATGGTGCACTAGTAACTGTATTCGATCCTGTGGCATTAAATTTTTTGGTTGCTATACATGGTTATTGGTCTTCAGTTTCATTTTTCAAATATTATGGAGATGTGAAGATCAACTTTCTTGAGGTTTTTTGCATGAGCTTAAAGGGAAGAGATTTATTTTATTCCAGAAGATCAAACCCTGTCACTGCATCTCTTTTGCCATTTTTGGATTTAAGGAAAGAGAATTTCAAAAACTTAAATTGAAGAGAAAATTTATGTAGAAAATTTGGAATTTTTACATTCATATTTATCCTCTTCACTTTTCCCTTCATCCAATCCAGGGAAAATTTCAAATTTCTTAAGTTTTCCTTCCCTTCTATTTTGTTTTCCTCAATCCAAACATAGTGTTAATGTATATTAAAAAAAATTGTGTATTTAGCAGGAAGTCTTGGATTTTTTGTTTCTTATTTTAAATATGCTGCATATAGGCTATCTTTTCTTAATCTGTTAGGAATATTTCAGTGAAGCTAAGGTCATGGAATGCTGTTTGGAATATTCCTGCTTCTGTTTTTTGATGAAGTCGTCACTTAACCCAGCAGCAATGTGTCTGTTTTTCTTCAAGACGCCACTTGAAGTCTGAACTGTTTTCAATGTATTATGTCTTGTTACCTGTGTTTATGGGATTACATAATGTATCATTAAATTACTGGATTCTAACATGGGAAACTCTATTAAATGTCTGTAATTTGGGAAGTGTACTTGCTAATGTGGATCCTTTGATCTGTTTGCCAGGTGGTAGTCCATCCACTGTTGAGGACGTTTTTCTTAGCCGACTTTTGCAAACTGGTGCAACTGAAAGTTCCTCCACATGTAATTTTGCAAACCAGATGGAAGAGCATAGAGAAATTACTACTGAAAAAGCTAAAAGCATTTTAAACAATATAGTGACAACTATTAATAACTTTTGGTATCTGAAAGATGGATTGCACACTTCAGCACTGAAAAAGCTTCCAGGAGATGGTAAGATATAAATGTTTGCTGTATATGATTATCAATTGTTACGCTTATTCTTTTAGAGCAGTCTCTAAGCTTTCTTGGTTATGCTGCTTTTTATAGTTTCATGTAGGCAGAAGTTGTCCATTGATCTAGGGGTGGAAGTTAAAAACTTGAGATTGGCATTCAGTGAACTTCATTTAAAGCACAAGTCTTTAGCAAGGGAGTTCCAAAGTCATAGGGATCTTGATGCCAAAAGTAAAGCCGACCTTAAAAGATTAAAAGGTAAATTTGCTCTACTGTGTTCTTAAGCGTCTCAACTTTATTATCATATTTTAAGATATTTTATGAAATCTTTAAGTTCCTTGTTTACAAGTACAAATTAAAATAAGTTGAAACTAAATAGAAATTTAAATGATTGTAAAGTATAGACGTGCCTATGTTTGTCTTTGTGTGCACTTGAATGTGTTCTTTATCTTTTTTTTTTGGGGGGGTTGTATGGTAATTTGTGCTTTGTTATTCAGGACTTTGAAAAAGCATGATTGTTCCTTGCCTGCCGCACTTGAATGATGAACACTTTGAGTTTTGAGTATTAATTATGAGGGTATTATAAATTTGTGAATTTTTAACATTGCATCTGCTATCTTCGGTGTAGCGGCGGCTTTGCAATCCGCTATGCAGCTATAGTGTTTTTGTCGGTAGCCACTCCGCGCCGCGTTCCACCATTAACAACCTTGATTTGGATGGATTTTCATCAATTTGTATACATATGTTGTTTCATCTAATTGGCGTAGTTTAAGAAATAAAAATTAACTGATCCTCTGCGGATTGAATGTACAGACTTGCATATGCAATGATGTAGTGGGAGTAGGTAACTTCTTTGTTTGGACAGTAAAAAAAATTAATAGAGAGAAAGGAAGAAAAATACAAGTAGGTGGGTGATAAGATATCATTTAGGGTCGAAAAAACTGAAAACAGAAGAACCAACCCCCCCCCCCCCCCAACACACACAAAAAAACAATGCAGCAAATCTTCCAGTCTCTCTTCACAATAGAAATAGCAACTCCCTGAAACAGCCTTGAGCAGAACACTGGAGAGAAGCGATAAAAACAACTCAATCCCATAACGGGTTTTGGGGCAAAGTGGCTCCCTTAAAGATGCAAGCATTATTGAAAAGACTGTACACTGCCACATAATTTTTGGATCCTTATTTTGTACAAAGACCTTTATGACGAATCATAAAAAACTGCTGCAAAGGACACGCCTACTTCTGTTCAAGAACCCCCAAAATGATTGTTCCAAAGGAAAGTAGCTGCCTAAGAAGCACGGGTACGGGTATTGGATACGACACCGGTACGATACGGGGATACGACAATTTTAAAAAAACTAGGATACGGGTACGACAAGATACGACATAACATATAAATACATAATTATATATATCATCTCACAAAACATATGACATGCACATAAAACTATCATAAAATAGTTATAAGACATTATAAAACATCTCATTTGATATAAGTCATAACATTTATAATCCAAAGCTAAATCACCTCAACAAAAATTCCAATTCAAGTATAAAACAAATCATCTCATCAAACATCAAAGTCAAAGAAAAATTAAATTATTCATTATCTATAGATAATAACTCATTCTCTAATTCTGGTTCATCAAGGGATAAGCTTGCAACTTCAAGACCTTCAGCACCATCAAATGGCACCCACTCATCCCCAGCAAGATCCCACATCTTGCTCTCTCCATTATTATACTTTTCACTCTTCCTAGATAAAAGACGAAGATTTGTATGTACATATACTAAATCTTTAGCCCTTTTAGGATTAATCTTATTTCTCTTAAAAGAATGGATGAAAGAGTAAGTGCTCCAATTCCGTTCACAACATGATGATGAGCATGGTTGTCCAAGAAGCTTTAAAGCAAGGCCTTGGAGTAATGGGGCTGCTGATCCATAAGTTATCCACCACTCTTTTGGCTCTAAAAGAGCTCTATCTGCTATAGAATCATAAAGGCTGAAGTCCTCCAGCTCTCCAGAGAATCTAGAAAACTCCTTTGTTACCTCTCTTCTTTGATCAAGATCAGTAAAATATCTTCTTATGCACTTTTGTCTCTCAATAGAAATTTCATTATCTCTGTGTGGAGGAACTCTATTTGGTTCTTTGTCAAGCCATTCCTGACTATAATACCTATTTAATAAAAAAAGAAAATATAACTAATATTAATACAACAAATGCATAAATTTTAATAAGAAAAAACAAAAATTAAAAAATTAAGAAGTTACCTAGGATTTAGTGAATGTGCCAAACAATGTAAGGGTGTGCAACTTTTTGTCCACCGATCAATAATGATTCCATACACCACATCATAAAAAGATGATGTCCCTCTATCTTTGATCCTTTCATGCTTGAATATTTCAGCCTTCACTTGTTCAATCATTGAATCCCACATATCATATATCAAATGAAGTGTAGACTTATCAGTATCACAAAGTCGAAGCATATCACAAATAGGCCTTGTGAAAGAAAGGATATAATCCACCTTGTCCCACCAAGAATCATTGAGAATAATTGTTTTTACATGTGCTGCCTTTCCAACATCATCCACTCTATAGGTGTTCCACTGCTCACTAATAACCATGTTTTGGAGACCATGTTTGATGAGTCTTAATCTCTTTAACATGACTATTGTGGAAGCAAACCTTGTCTCGGCAATGCAATGCAATTTTAAAGTCACAAATTCATTAAATATGGCGAGCCTCATAGAGTGATTCATCACAAAATTTCTAATAAATATAGCATCATCACTGACTAAAGTGATCCAATGGCATTCCTCATAAACAACCTCATTCTTTTCCATGTTCCTAGCTGCACAAATATTTTTTAGAGCTAGATTGAGTGTGTGCACCACACATGGAGTCCAAAAAATATGAGGATAGTCGTTTTCTATAAGAAGGCCAGCTGCCTTACACACAGGAGCATTATCAGTGATAATTTGGACAACATTTTTTGGTCCAACATCGTCAATAGTGGATCTAATCAAGCCTGCTATGTAATGTCTATCTTTGTACTTTTTAGAACCATCAACAACCTTTAAAAATATTGGACCCCATCAGAAGTAGCCATAAAATTAATCAATGGCCTCCTTTGTGCATCTGTCCATCCATCGGTTACTATACTTATACCCTTTTCACTCCAAGTCCCTTTAATTGGTTCAAGTAACCTCTCAACATTTGCTCTTTCTCTTTGAAACAATGTTGTTCTTAGGGAATTGTAACCAGGAGGAGTAAAACCAGCAATAGAATTATTTGCAGCAAATTGATATGAACTGATATAATAAGGATTGCGTGCAAGATTAAATGGTAAACCAGCTGAATAAAACATCCTAGCAATTTCAGATTTTAACTGCTCTCTAGCTCCTGTGTTGAAAGCTTTCTCCAAAGGATTATGTGCCCTTCTTTTATTTCCAATTCCCTGACTAGATACAGGTTGAAAAATATGTTGTGATGATCCAACTGATGTGTTATGACTATTGGATGAAGGAGGAAGGGGAACATTTCTTGGTCTTCTTGACTCTTCAGCACACGCAACAATTTTTTGAATTTCAGCCAAGTATTCAGCATTTATCTTTGCACAATTTTCAATTCCAAGACCAGAAATTCCTAGCATGTGAGCCTTTACTCTAGTATATGAACCAGTAAAATGCGTCTGACAAAAGTTACATAACCATCCTCTATTTCCACCACCCCCAGCCGCAATAATTTCATCTTTTGTGACATAAGCCCATAAAGGAGTGGCAGTTTTTTGTTTACCATGAACAGAAAATTTACTAATTATGCTATTAGAATTACTAGTAGCCTCAGACATTATTAGGAGCTAGATTGATCTAAAAGTCAGAGAAGATTGGTCTAGCAAAAATTAAAAAAAAATTATTAGAAACCCAAAATCAAACAATTGAAATTTTTTTCTAAAAAAGCTAAAGCAAAAAAACTATTAAAAACTAAAAAATAAGACTGAAAATTTAAAATTAAATTTAAAACTCAATAAAATATTAAAAAACTTCAAAAGTGAATGTTGATATTCTCTGAGTGCAATGAATGGCATTCTATTTGCCTTCTCTGGAAAGCATAAAAAGCAAGATAATAAAATAATATAAAAAAAGCTGTCACATAAAACAAAATTCATGTAATTACCTTATTCAAAGTTAAAGGGGTACGAAGTTACAAAAGCCAAAAGTTAAAAGTGTATCTCCTCTCTCGTTTCTTCTTGCCAGTAGAGAATATTTGCCTGTGGAAGACGCAGCTTTCTTGCTGGTGGAAGACGCAGCTTTCAAAAGATGTTGCAAAACTGGCAACAAGGATTCCACAGGTAAGAAGGAAACCTGGGTGATCTTGGGCTGAAGAGGGCCTATGGCCTATTGCCAAAATGTAGTTGTTTTGATCCTATGAAAGTTTTATTTTTGAGCGTCGTTTCAGTGCCGTTTCAGCCCGTATCCAAAAAAAAAAAAAAAAAAAAAAAGAAAATCCATACGTTTTGTTCCTTTTAGCACGCGTACCGGTATCAGAACTGCACCGGACACTGGTACAGCGACCTCAGAGCCGTACCGGTGCTTCTTAGGTAGCAGCCCTTAAAGGAGATGAAGAACGAATTAAGAATGGGAATGACTAACTTGATGATGTTGTTAGTCTCCCTCTCTATATTTACATTGTTGAATAAGAGTCATCAGTACAAGAAAGATAGGCCTAGCCCAATGAAACCCAATAATTATTCTCTAACACTCCCCCCCAAGCTAGAGCATAGATGTTAATCATGCTCAGCTTGTTACAAATATAATATATTCTGTTCCAATTGAGGGATTTTTTGAAGATGTCTGCAAGTTGTTCTTTAGTTCGCACATGTCTATTAGCAATAAGTCCCTGTTGAATCTTTTCACGCACAAAATGGCAGTTAGCTTCAATCTTTCATGAAAAACATGATTAGAAGCAATATGAGTGACAACTTGATTGTCACACCACAATTTCATAGGCATTGTACTCTTAAGCCCAATTTCATCAAGAAGATGATGTATCCACACCAATTCACACGTAGCTTGGGCCATAGCCTGATACTTTGACTCTGCATTGGACTGAGCAACGACACTTTTCTTCTTACTTCTCAAGGATACAAGGTTGTCCGCAACAAGAACATAGTAACCAAAAGTTGATATTCTATCTTCAAGAGATCCAGCCCAATCAATGTCAGTGAAACCTTCCACTATAGTATGACTATGATCACTATACAAGATGCCTGGAGCCCCTTTCAGATACTTCAATATGTGAAGAACAACCTCCCAATGAGTGATTTGTGGAGATGACATGAACTGACTAACCACATTGACAGAGAAGGCAATCTTAGGATGAGTGGCTGTGAGGTAGTAAAGCTTACCAACTAGTTTTCTGTATTGTTCAGGATCAATGATAGTAGCTCCATCATTTGCTAAGAGTTTGACACTAGGAACCATAGGAGTTTGAGTAGGTTTAGCTCTTGGCATAAGGAGCATATTTTCTGTGTGTCAGAAAAATACCGTTCTAACTACGTGCCACCTCAATACCCAAGAAATACATTAATTCACCTAGATCCTTGGTCTGAAATTGTGTTTGAAGAAAGTCCTTGAGTTTTATGATCCCAACTTCATCACTCCCAATAATAAACTAATAGTAATGCCATCCACATTAGAAAGATACAAACATCCTGAGAATGTTTGGAAGAAGTTTCAGTGATCAAAGTTGCTTCTCTGAAGTCCAAACTGTAAAACAACTTGACTAAATTGCCCAAACCATGCCTGTGGTGCTTGTTTAAGGCCATATAATGATTTCTTAAGTTAGCACACCTTACCACTCCCTCCCCCTGTGCAACAAAGCTAAGTGGTTTCTCCATATACACCTTTCTTTCAAATTGCCATGGAGAAACATGTTTTTGACATCTAATTGTTGCAGACCAATGTTGGTTGGCTGCAAGAGAGATAAACAAGTGAACAAAAGCAAGTTTAGCAACTAGAGAAAAGGTGTCGGTGTAATCAATGCCATAAACTTGAGCATAACCCTTAGCAACTAGACAGGCTTTTAAGTAGGCCACAAAACCATCAGGGTTGACTTTCACAGTGTAAACCGTTTACAACCAATTGCTTGTTTACTAGTAGGTTGAGAAACCAAGTCCCACATTTGATTTTGTTCAAGGGCATGCATCTCATCCAGCATAGTCATGTGCCACCCCTCATAAGGCATGGCCTCAGTAACAGTGGTAGGAACAGTGAGAGTCAAGAGAAACTATAAAAGACTTAGCAATGCTAGATAAACCATCATAAGAGCCTAAGGAAGATATGGGATAGGTACAACTACGGTCACCTTTTCGAAGAGCAATAGGGAGATCAAGAATAAGATCAGGTGAAGCAAGATCCGAAGAGGAAGAAGGAACTGTAGCAGGTGGGGAATCCATAGGGCCTGAAGCAATAATGCCAGTCACAACAGATTGCTTGCTTTGCCAAACATAGAAATCGGGTAGAGTGGTAGAAGGAAGGGAATGAGGTCAAGAAGATATAGGAATAGTAGAATTTGCAGAAGTAGACAAGACAAAAGTACTATGAGGTATAGGAAAATGATATATCGGGAAATCATTGTCATCACTCGTGGCAGATGGAGATGATGACTACAGAATGAGGAGTAGACTCAAAGAAGGTCACATCTACAGAGATAAGATATCGACACGAATCAGGAGCATAACATCTATAACCCTTTTGACTGTGAGAGTAGCCTAGGAAGATACACTTGAGAGAATGAGGATCCAATTTAGAAACTTGAGATGAACATCTTGAACAAAACAAGTGCAACTAAAATTTTTTGGGAGGAAAAGCAAATAAAGAGTGCGAAGGGAATAAAAGAGAGTAACGAATTTGACCATTGAGCACAGATGAAGTGGGCGATTAATTAAGTAACAAGCTGTAGAAATAGCATCTGCCCAAAATTGTTTAGAGACCTTCATTTAAAACAAAAGGATGGGCAACTTCAATTAGGTGTCGATTCTTTCTTTTAGCCACCCCATTTTGTTGAGAGGTGACAACACAAGATGTCTCATGAATGATGCCATGTTCTCTCATAAAGGACCTAAAAGAGGTGGAAAAGTATTCTTTGGCATTGTTACTGCGAAGAGTACTGATGGTAACATGAAATTGTGTTTGAATTTCAGCACAAAATGCATGAAACAATGTAAATAACATAGAACGATTTTTCATAAAGTAAAGCCATTTAACTCGAGAGTAATCATCAATAAAAGTAACAAAGTAACAAAAACTAGACATTTTAGATTTAATGGGACAAGGCTCCCAAATGTCAGCATGAACAAGTACAAAAGGGGATACAACCCATTTATTGACTCTAGGAGGATAAGTTCCTCGATGGTGTTTAGCAAATTGACATTACTCACAATTTAAAACAAAAGAGGACTCTATAAATAGGACATCACTTCTTTAAGATCTTCAAGGGTGGATGACCAAGACGATAATGAAGTTGAAACGGAGTAATGGAAGTGGAACAAGCAATCGACAGTGGCTCATGAGACGCAGACTCCAAAACATGTAACCTATTAGATTCACGGCCTCTACCAAATACCAATCACCTTCTTTGTCCCAAGATCATGAAACAACAATATTTGGGAAAAAGTGAACACTACAATTCATAGTATTTGTAATTTTGCTAACAGATAGAAGATTAAATAAAATGTGTGGCAGACATAAGACAAATTGTAAAGAAATAGAAGACGAAGGATATGTGGTGCCACTCCGTATAACAAGAGCAAAGAACCATTAGCAAGTGTAGCACATGCTAATGTAGGGGAAGACTGAAATGAAGAAAGAATACCTGTGTTTCCAGTCATGTGATATGTTGCACCTGAATTAATGACCCAGTTTCTGGAGGAAGAAGTGAGACAAGCAGTGAGATTACCTGACTGAACAAGGGTAGCCAATACCCCACGAGGCTTGGAATCGAGTATAAACTTAAAATTTAGCATTAGACATGGTGATGATTGTAATACCTTGTGTTAGAGGTGCTAAGATAGGTAGAGGCAAGAGACCCTCTTGAGTGACAACATGAGCCATCAATAGCCTTGATGTTGTGTATGTTTCCCATTCAGGTTCCAATTGTTCTTCTTAATATGGCTTTCCTCACCACATTAATAGCAAAAATATGGTGTACTATCACAACCACCATCTGTCC
The DNA here is from genome assembly GCA_023212625.1 of Styphnolobium japonicum. NCBI lineage: Eukaryota > Viridiplantae > Streptophyta > Magnoliopsida > Fabales > Fabaceae > Styphnolobium > Styphnolobium japonicum. The sequence continues at coordinate 7,679,488 of JALBWW010000014.1, forward strand.
ACCATCGCGACCACCTCATTTTGCGTCCTCCACCTCTACCTGATATACCACCCCTTCTTCGAACTAAAGCAGCTGAAGTTTTAGGAGAAGGTTTAGAATGCCTCTCATGATGAGGACGAAGGAGATGACAATACACATATGAAAGTGTCACATGCTCATAACTAGTTAGAATCTAATCACAAGCATCACTAAACTCAGAGCGCAAGCCAGATAAAAAACTCACAACTTCCAATTGTTCTTGCTGCAGATGCATCTGTTTAACATCATAAAAAATAAGATGAAGGACATTCAATTCTTTATATGTCCTCTTAAACTTAGTAAAGTATTTTTGGAGAGAGTTCTCCTTTTGAACTGGTCTATGAAATTCCTTGTGTCACTTCATAAATACGAGATAGATTTCTTTCATATACTTAGCAAAGTATTCCTTTGCCAGAATAAATGAACTCTATATACTCATATTTCTTTCACAGTATTGCATTGAGAAACCACTTTTAACATATGTATCTAAGGTTTTATTAATCATACCAAACAATCGGTTATCCTCTCGCAACCACTTGTCTCATGTAGCCCGTGACTTTGGAGGATCATCTGTCAGGTGATCTTCTTTCTCAGCCCTAGTAAGAAACATCCTGATAGTCTTATGCCGCTCAGCATAGTGTTTCCGATCAAACTTCTCATCGATAATTTGAACCGATGCAGAAATCACCTCGGGTGTAATAGTAGGTTTCGTAGAGACCTTAAGACTCATTAGAACTGCAAGAAATCGAATTTGAATGACCTACTACATCTCAAAATAAACTCAGCATACCAGCCCAATAGAAAATGAAGAATGTCATCACCAAACGACCAAAAAACACCAGAACATCGCTGGATTCAAAGAAAAAAATCAAAACTTGGCCGGCTGAAAACACATGGATTTGGGACAACCCTTGCTCTCATAGCTGCGACTCCCCGTTGCTGGCTGTTGACGACACACCTGGTTGCCGGCAACACCACCCTCGACACCTTTGGCTGCCAATCACAGCATCAGGCATGAATAGTCATGCTCAAACAGCCCCAAATAGCACAAAAACGGCCTCTGCAGTAGAAGAAAAACTGATCAATCCTATTGGGAGAGAAGATCGATGAGTTTTGAGGAGGAGCTATGGTTGTTTTTTTCTTTAGGGCTGAGGAGGAGCTAGGTTTTCCTCTATAACCTATGCTTTGATACAATTTTAAAGGAGATCAAGAATGAATTAAGAATGGGAATGATAACTTGATGTTTTTAGTCTCCGTCTTTATACTGTTGAATAAGAGTCAGTACAGTAAAGATAGACCCAGCCCAATGACACCCAATAACTATTCTCTAACAGATACACACTCGGAGAAAGAGCTATGTTGGATCTTTTTCCCTGGATTTCCTCCTTTCCTTCTAATAATATTTCTTTTTCTATGAGGAAAAACTTTCTTCTGTTTCCCTGGATTCCCTCCTTTCCTTCTAATAATATTTCTTTTTCTATCAGGGAAAAAATTTCTTCTGTTTCCCTGGATTCCCTTAACCTCTCAACTTTCCTGCGTAAAATTTTCATGTGCGCAATTTATTACCTGCCTGCCATTCAAGCCTTCAGAGATCACATTTGTTGTTAATCTCTGTATTTCTTTCTTGAAGCTCTGTTTTCTATTAACAGAAGAACTTGGAGATTCTACCAGTTACCTTTGCACCATCAGGATGGACCACATCAACAACCAATGAATGGATCAAATGATGTCAATCCTGATTGTTTCTCTCATTACCTAAGTGGTTAATGGCTGTGGCATTTTCCTCAATTTTCATCATCAAGAGCACCAACCAGCTCGGTAGCAGTGTCATTATTGTCTGCAATTGGAAGGGTGGCATCACCAAGATCCATATACTCACAATGACCACCTGTCATAACATCAACAAACGGGTAAACAACAGTAATTAAGGAACAAGGAACGAAAAAGATGTGGGGGTGGATTGCAAATTTTAAAGCAATGAAGCACTAACTGTTACAGCCAAGCCCTGTATCTGGTATCTATCTTACCCAAAGGATTAAAACTGATATGCTGAGAAGGAGACCTAACAAGTTATGAATTTTTCCTTGAATGTGCCAAGCCTTCAAATTGTGGAAGCCTCGCAAGCTGGTCTTCCCTACTTGTGCCCAAATGCTAGAAGTTTTGGGTTGGCAGCAACTTCTGTAACTTCTGAATGAGTGGCCCATCTTCAGACTCACAATCAAACTCTTCAACAAATCCTCTGACTCAGAATCAGAACTGTCACTAGAAAAGGAAGTCATAGGGACCAAATCACATTTCCTCACATGTTTTCCACAAGGTCTAGAATCCTCCCTGTCTACAACTACATTAAGTACAACAGCTTGACAATGCCTGTGTGTGAGTATGAATCAGAGGAGCGGGTTTACCCCTGCTTGGGGTTTTTTCTCATACAAGGAATGCTTTGTTGATTTTCCGAAGTGTCTCCACTGGTCCCAAAAGTCTCCTTTCCCACTGGTGACTTTTTCAAATGCTTGCTAGAAATAGGACCAGTTGGCAAAGGATTACTTATACGAAGGATTTGAAGTTTTCGATTATTGTAGAGAACAACAGGTGAGGCTTAAGTAAAAAGGTGCTACTGATTCGATGCTGGCACACAAGTTGGATTGCTGCATGTTGTCATTACTTGGAGACTTTCCATTCTTGATGATCATCTTGGAAGTCAAGCATCTCCTTTTCTACATCGTGGTACCTATCTGATACGAAGTGCACACACTAAGATGGGGTTTTAGATTTGTGGAGTTTAATAATGGACTGTGGCATCAACTTTAATTGGAGGGTTTTTTTTTCCATGATTCTTTCTACACTTGGTGGGCATTTTGATATTGATGCTCCTCATACACAAATGATAAGAAGCTAGTCAAGAGTAAGGCGGAATAATGGAAACCTATCTATGGGCATGCCAAATATTCAATTAACTACTGTAAGTACCGGTCTCTCTAGAATAATGTGAAGGGTGCGAGCATGTTGCAAGTCTAGAATCTGCATTGTTATCAAGATCACCCGATTTGCTATTCAATTCACATGCCAAATTTACAATTAACTACTGTAACCAGTCTCTCTAGAATAATTTGTAGGGTGAGAGTATGTTGCAAGTCTAGAATCTGCGTTGTTATCAAATTGCCCAATTTTGCCAATTTTTTGGGACTTTATTTAGAAAAGAAAGGAGGGAAAGGGATGAATGTTACCTTCTAAAAACATATACAGCCCACATACGTCCTAATTCACCTTTATTTTTTCAGATTGATGCCCCTCCACTCTCTTGAAGCCCTAAATCTATTGCCTTCATCCTTTAGTTTAATGGCTGTGGGCCCGTATGCAAAATCTCATAACCAACAGAAGAAGCATCCATGGCCTGTTCTTGATTTACTTTAGAGTTTGAAATTGAATTATGTTTTATTTTGTACAAGATGCATTTTATACTATTTTTAACATTTAGTCATCATGAATCTTACAATTCACAATTTGGAAAATTGGCCTTCCAATTTGTGATTTGATTCACGATTTGAGAACCATGAATTGATGTATAAATAAAAAGATGAACTAGATCCAGCGCTACATTGGGCCATGTCTATTGGGAAAGATATGGCAAGTGATATGAAGTGTGGCAGAATTGGAAAAGGCCAAGAATTGAGATCAAATAGCAGAATGGCTGGAATGTTGTGCTGCTATTATCTGGCTGAATTAAATGATTCTAGCTATTCAAATGGGCTGGAGTTCTGCAATTTACGTGCCAATTTACATGCTGGAGTTCAGCATTGTTATCATAATCATTAAGATCAAATGGCAGAATAGCTGGAATGTTGTGCTGCTATTATCTGGCTGAATTGAATGATTCTGGCAATTCAAATGGGCCGGAGTTCTGCAATTTAAGTGATGTTGTGACAGATATGGTTGGATCTGTAGCATGCTGACTGAAAATTGTAGATTTTTTTTTCTTCCTGTTTTTTATTGACAAATCTGATTTCAAAAGGCTTTGGCAAGCATTCATAGCACATTTTGTATGCAAGTTTATTTTTTGCTGAATCCGAATGGGAATGGGTTGACTGTTACTATTCTAGTGTTTGGTTCTCTTAGGAATGGATTCACATTTTATTTCATTCCGTTTCTGTATTCAGTACATGGACTTAGCATGGAATGGACTCATAAATATAAGTAAATGGAAATAAATTAGGAAACTACACAAAAATGAAACTAGTATCACCCCTTCAGGAGCACTTGAATTTTGGAACCATCATTCTGTTTCTTCTTCATGCCAAACATAGGAATTCACATTCTTTTGGAATGGAGGCTGGAATGGACCTGCATACCAAATGTTCTTTAGAGTTTAAAATTTAAAATATTTTTGAAGGGAAGGATGTTTGGATAATACTTGTATTTTTCATTGTTTTTTTCTCTGTGAATGACTAGGGTTGGGGATATTTATGAGTTGGCATGTTGACATAGTTTAAGGAAGGAGAAAAAGTAAAAGGAAAAGCAGAGGAAAAGGAAGTAGTGGTATAGGAAAGAAATTGAAGAAGAATCAGTACATTACTAAAGAAATGAAACTTGGAAAATTAGTACTTGAGGAATTTGGAAATAAATTAAACTTCACGAGGAAAAAATTTAACTTATGAAATTTATATGGAAAGAAATCAATGTGGCTCAAAATATGAGGAAAGATTTAAAAAATTAGTGAATTAGATATAATGTTGATGCTAAAAAACTTGAATTGAATTGCTCTCTTGAGTATTTTCTTTTTTGAGTTGTTTGTATACTCCACTAAATAGTAAAGTTCCATATGATTTATGATTGTTGATGCATAAATTAGCCATTTCAATTCACTATTTGAATTACAATTTAACTACAAAATGTTTGGTATGAATGGACACAACATCAGCTGTGCATATTTTTATTAAGGTTTTCTCTATATATTTCAGTTTCTGTGTACTTTTCGCTTTGAAAGGTTTAATTTGGTGTTGATGTTAGTTAGGTTGGTATACTTCTATGTTCTTTGTCCTCCTCATCTTTCAAGAGTCTTTATTATACATGTTTTCCTCTTATTTTGTGGCATTCCGCACTCGTCAGAGATGTATATAATTTAGTCGTTTTGGACATGACTTATCCGTTTATTCTATATGTTCTCCCATTGCTCTGCCCCCAAAGGACCGAGAGAAAAGATAAAAGAGAAAAGAGAAATAGATCTGATTCTACTAGTCATCTATTTTATGCTTTGAAGGTTGGCATGTGATATGCAATTTATTTGTCATGCTGTGATTGGATTTTTTAGGGGAACTGGAAAGCACTGTTGCAGAATTAGAAGAAAGCAATCACAAACTAGCAACTCTTAAGGCTGAGAGAGATGCAGCAAAAGGGGCGGTTTTGCCAGTATTAAATGTAGGAAATAAGCACGTTGCTAGTGATAAGGTCAGAGATAAGCAAAAGGATTTGCAAGATATGGAATCTACTCTGAAGGAGCTATTGGTATTGTTGTTGGATTCTTTGATTCAGTTTTAAAATTCCTAGGATATTGTACCTTAATTGTTGAGTTTCTCAGGACCAAGGTTCATCTCGATTAGTGGAACTGAAAAGTCTTCATGAGGAAAGAATAAGAATATTACAGCAGTTGTGTGATCTACAGGTTGGTTTTCCTTAGTATTTATGCTCTACTCCTGTATTTTTCCTAGTGCTTATGTGTTCTCTATATATATATTGTGATGTTGTAGTATTTGACTTTGAATGATTTCATCAGAACACATTGAAGAATTTGAAGTGCATTACTTCTTCCCATGCGTTCCAATTGGTTAGAGATCAGATAGAAAAGTCAAAATCCGAAGTACTTCAGTATCAAGCCTTATTCGAGAAACTACAGGTTGTAACTGGTCGGTAGTTTCATTTATGCCTTTTGATTGTTTTCCTATTTGCTAAGATTTGTTTCTGACGATGACTATATTTTTCCGTTTTGCTATATGCTTGTAGGTTGAGAAGGATAATCTTGCATGGAGGGAGAGGGAGTGGTACATAAAAAGTGATTTAGCAGATATTTTTCAAAGATCTGTTGTAGTTTCTGATTCTAGAGCGGCTGATTTACGAACTGAGATACAGAAAAAGATCGAGGAAAGAAATATGATTGAAAATAAGCTGGAAGATGAAGCAAGAGAACCGGGTTAGGATTTTTTCCCCTTTATTCATAAAGCATGCTACCTTATTGCTGCATGGTTTTATTATCCCTGATGCATTTGCTTTCTCTTCAGGAAGGAAACAAATTATTACAGAATTTAAATCCCTGGTTTCTTCATTTCCTGAGGAAATGGGATCTATGCAAAGTCAACTGAGTAAGTATAAAGAATCAGCTTCAGAAATCCATTCTCTGCGTGCAAATGTGCAGTCTATTTCTAGTATTCTTGACAGGAAGGTTGGTGTATTTGTTTACATGAACTGTACTTTTTGGCGGCATACAATCACCGCTCTTTAATTTTTTTTTTAATTTTTTAATAACAGGTAAAAGAATGTGACGTTTTATCTGTTAGGTCTGCTGGTCAACTTGCTGAGATAAAAAGGCTGCTTGCTGTGGTATGTTACTTGTATTTGACTTTTAGAAAACATCATCTGCATCTGTTTTATGTGGTGCTTTAAATTCGTCTCATCCAATTTGTGCTCTATTATAAGAAATTATTTGACATGTGGGAAATGCTGATGATATGTGGGAAGATATGGCCAGGGGAATTCGGAAGGTAGCAAAAGTAGTTCTAGGAGAATCAAAGGGCTTTGGACCTAAAGATAAAGAATCGTGGTGGTGGGAAACAAATGTTCAAGATAAGGTTAAAACGAAAAGAGAGTGCTTTAAAGCATTGCACTCATGTAATAATGAAGAGAATCGGGAAAAATACAAAGTAGCAAAGAAAGAAACTAAGAAGACGTTCAGTGAGGCTTTTGAGGGGCTTTACCAATCTTTAGGTACCAAAAATGGGAAAAAACGCATTTATAGGCTTGCTAAAGGTAGAGAAAGGAAGACAAGAGACTTAGATCAAGTGAAGTGCATAAAGAACGAAGAGGATAGAGTTTTAGTTACACAACAGGAGATCAAGGAAAGATGGAAAAGTTATTTTCACAAGTTATTAAATGAAGAATATAGAACAAGTGGAAACTCTGAGATTGTAAAAACTAGTGAGGAAGACCAAAATTTTACCTTTTATCGTAGGATTCGAGAATTTGAGGTAAGGGAAGCACTAAAGAGAATAGACAATGGGAGGGCGGTTGGACCAGATGATATTCTCATTGAAGTTTGGAAGTGTTTAGGGGAAAAAGGCATAACCTGGCTAACTAAGCTGTTTAATGAGATTTTGAGGTCTAAAAGAATGTCGGATGCATGGAGAAGAAGCACTTTGGTTCCTATCTACAAGAATAAAGGAGATATACAAAATTGTACTAATTATAGAGGGATAAAGCTCATTAGCCACACTATGAAACTATGAGAAAGAGTAATCGAACGGAGATTAAGACAAGTGACTCACATTTTGGAGAATCAATTTGGTTTTATGCCAGGGAGGCCAACCATGGAGGCAATATACCTTATGCGAGGGGTGATGAAAAGGTACCGAAAGAAACAAAAAGACCTCCACATGGTGTTTATTGATCTGGAAAAGGCTTATGATAGGGTGCCAAGAGAAGTTCTTTGGAAAGCACTAGAGAAGAAAGGAGTTCGTGTTGCTTATATTCGAGCTATCAATGATATGTATGATAGGGTCACGACTTGTGTGCGAATGGATGGCGGGGTCACAGAAGATTTTCCGGTTACTGTAGGATTACACCAAGGGTCAACTTTGAGTCCATATCTTTTCACCTTGATTTTGGACGTACTTAGTGGACACATCCAAGATCTAGTGCCTCAATGCATGATTTTCGCGAACGACATAGTCCTGGTGGAAGAGTCGAGACAAGGAATAAATGATAAAATAGAGCTATGGAGAGAAGCTTTAGAATCACATGGTTTTCAACTAAGTAGGAGTAAAACAGAATATATGGAATGTAAGTTTAACAAAAGGTGATCTAACTCTGACTTGGAAGTGAAAATTAGTGATCATATTATTCCACAAGTTGAACGGTTTAGGTATCTTGGATCTATTATACAAAATGACGGAGAGATTACAGGAGATGTAACTCATAGGATTCAAGCTGGGTGGTCAAAATGGAGAAATGCTTCGGGTGTTATTTGTGACCACAAGATACCTCTCAAGCTAAAGGGAAAATTTTTATAGAACAGCTATAAGACTATCAATGCTTTATGGTACCGAATGTTGGACGGTAAAATGTCAACATGAGCATAAGTTAAGGGTTGCAGAGATGAGAATGTTGCGTTGGATGAGTGGATATACAAGAAGAGATAGAATTAAGAATGAGTGCATTCGAAAGAAAGTTGGAGTAGCACCCATTGATGAAAAGATAACAGAGTCTCGCCTAAGATGATTTGGTCATGTGAGGAGAAGACCAATAGAAGCCCCGGTGAGAAGAATTGATAAGTTGGAGGATAGGCCCTTAAAGAGAGTTAGAGGTAGACCACTGACAACACTAAGGGATATCATTAAAAAAGATCTTGAAATAAATGGTCTATCTGAAAGTATGGTCTATGACAGAGCACAATGACGTCGTTTGATCCATGTAGCCGACCCCACCTAGTGGGAAAAGGCTTTTGTTGTTGTTGTTGTTGTATATTCGACTAGTTTCTGTCAATTACTCTGGAATCTAGATGCCAGCTCTGTGTACAAAGCAAAACAGAAAAAGATTCTGAAATATGGCTCATTTGTATTTTAGGAATTTGTGAAAGGTGGTTTTTCCTATTCTGATTATTATTGAGTGTAATTAGACAGAAATGCATGAAATATGCATGTAAAAGGTAAGTGGAAATTTTAATAGTAATACAAGTCACTTAAGTCTGGGACATATACAATGGGAAGGCTGTTCAGCAGCATTAAGATGTGTCAAGGTTAAGCTCATTTTTCTGTTAGTTTGAGTGATCAGATATCATTTGTCCAGTCCCATACTCTTTCTATGTTTATATTTGTATATACATGTATCTATGTATGTTTGCATGTAGTATTACTTTATAGATGGAGGGCTAAACGCAATGCCACAAGGAGTATGTAGCAGGAAAAATGGGCTATGGAATAAAAATTATTAGTGTCCAAATTTATCATGGATTGGGAATTTATTATGGTATTAGTAGCTTGGATATTTGGGGTTTCTTAAGTGATTTAAGATTTCCAGGCGTTCTTGGCTGTCACTTTGGGTTTTATTAGGACTAGTTGGGTTTCAATACTTGAGAATTGCTATGTACTTTTGGTTCTCACTTCTCAGCCTCCTTTGGAATTGAGATTACTATTGGGTCTGTTCTCCCTCTCTTTCCCTCTCCCCTAAATCTCTTCTGTCTAACCTCTTTTCTATTTGTCCTACGTCAACATAGACTTTTTTGTTATAAGATAGTTTCAGGCCTTCTAAAAAATGTGAGGTGGTGAAGTAATTCCATGTGGAAAAGTGGTTAAAAATTTATAAGTATACTTAACAGCTCTGGCTTTGGTAATACAAATTAAAAGCTTTATTAAGTATATTCATCAGCTAAGGCATATAAATTTAAAACTAAGATGCATAAAGTGGAAGGAGGATATGTTAATAGGGTTGAGAAACGTAGAGCTTGTTAGTAGAAGCAATTAGTAATAACTAGGCTGTGCTAATTCTCTTCTTATTATCTCTATGCTTTATTGACATTTAAATTTACTTGAATAATTAATAGGGATTGTTAGTTTGAATTACTATGCAAGATATGCCTTAAATTGTCAGTTCTGCCTCGGGAAGAATGAGCTTGATAACAATTAACAATATATGCAGAGTCATATAACTGCACACTGTTAAGTGTGTATGAAGTCAGCTAGAATTGATTTTTCAATTCCTTCTTCATTTCCTTTGTTTGTTAAAAACTTTTTCCTCTGCTTTTAATGCAGGTTCAAGATTTTAGAGAGAGTGAGCAAGAGTTGACGTTGATACTGGAAATGTATAGACGCGAGTCCATTGATTCAAGGTTCGAGTTTCAATTCTCAAGTTGAATTTGTATGGTCTGCTAAATTGTTTTGGTTTATGTATTTTTTCCAAATAGGTTTTATCATTGTGAGGAACGTTCTAGACATATGTTTGTGTTTACAAATAAATGAATCATGAAAGTAAACTAAATGATTTTTTGTTGGATGCTAGAAGAAATATTATTAGAGGAAAGAAGGGACGAAAGTATTAGGTTATTATATCCTAAACAAAGATAATAAAAATCATGACCACAAATAAGTACACTCATTGGTGCAATAAAGCTCTCAAATTCCTTTGAATATTTGTTGTGGAGATTCCCTTGGACATACTGTTGGCCAATAACCAATGAAAAGTCATGAAAAAAATGTTATTTCATAATAGTTTGAGGGACAAAAAAATTTCTTGATAAATGAGCAATCTGTTCCAACTAAATACATTGCAGAGAGATCCTTATTTTGGGAATACTTAAGTATTTGCTTACATCTCTGTTTTATTTATACTGTGAGAAGGGGCTGTGTACAGCATGTTAAGTACAATAATACGTAGTAGTACAAGTCAACTATGTAGTACAAGTACAAAATTTGTATGGCTAACTAACTCAATACCGCCCTCGAGCTGGAGCATATAAGTCATATGCAGCAAGTATGTTACAGATGTAGAGGACCTCTTAAGAGACTTGGTAAATGTATCTGGTAGCTGGTCATTTGAGTTGACAAAGCTATTGGCAATGCATCTCACCATTGTCCCCTCTATCAGCTTGATGTTAGAAATTGTTAGGCACCCCTATGCTGGACCATGCGGGATCACGTGAGGAATGTGAGGGATGAGAGAGAAAATAAGGTAGAGGGTTAAGAATGTAACCGCCTGCCCCCGTGGCAGGAGCAAGGGGAAAAAGAGAGAAATGCTGTTAAGCTATTCGGTTAGGCTGTGAGTATAAGAGAGGAGGGGGAGAAGAGAAAGCAGGTAAGGATTAAGTGTGGTTTTGGGCTGGGAGGAAGCAAGCCCCATGAAGTGCTTGCAGTGTCTCTACTTTTCTTTTTTTATTTCTGTTGTGAGTGAGAGAGTTGATTCTGTCATTGTAATTGGGGAATTATTCCCATTTTCTGTAATAAAACACTTGGGTTCCTATCCGAAATGCAATTCTCCAGGGTGACTTGCAGGAGGAAGTATATATGGAGCAACTGCTTGGCTTTGTTGCTTAAGGGGAGTCTGGGAAGGTTTGTCGACTAGAAAAGAGATCTTTGTATAGATTGAAACAATCTCCCCATGTCTTGTTTGGAAGGTTGAGTGAGGTAGTTCTTGCTTTTGGATTGAAGAGAAGTAGCTATGATCACTCTATTTTCTACTGGCAGTCCAGTGGCGATTGTTTTCTTGTGGTGGTATATGTTGATGATATAGTAATAACTCATAACCGATAACCGGGAGCGGTACCCTAGGAATTTCGGCACTTGATCTTCCTTCATCCCAAAAGTGTTTAGGAGCAAATAGGGTATCTTTCTTTCTCAGCGAAAGTATGTCCATGATCTTCTCTCTGATGTTGGCTTGATGAGAGCATGAGTCCCCAGTGATTCCAAATGTTAAGCTTGCTGCATATTGTAGAGACTTGTTATTTGATCTAGAGAAGTATAGGATGATGGTGGGTAAACTTAACTCACTGTATGACGTCCGGACATACATTGGGATGCTATGCACATCTTTGAGATATCTCAATGGAGCTCCAGGATGTGGAATCCTCTATAAGAGATAATGGGCATTGTAGGGTGGAGGTTTATTTTGATGCAGATTGGGTAGGATGTCCCATAGGTTGAAGATCAAATCTGGCCATTGTGTTTCCCTCCATGGAAATTTGATTTCTTGAAAAAGTAAGAAGCCAAATGTGGTGGCATGATTAAATGCAGAATCTGAATATCCATCTGTGGCACAAGTTACTTGTGAGTTATTATGGGTGTATTATTTACTTGACGAGATGGGCTTCAAAGGTTCTCTAGCCAGCCTATTAAGCTTTTGTGTGACAATCAAGCTGCAATTCCCATTACCTCGAATCCAGTATTTAATGAGAGGACAAAACACATAGTAGTTGATTGTCATTTTATTCGGGAAAATATTTAGCAGGGTCGTATTGCCACAAGTCACATCAGAGCCAGAGTTCAATTAATTAATATTTTTACCAAGGCACTTAATGGGAATAGTGTTGACTATATTTGCAGCAAGTTGGGGTAGAGTGTTAAAAGTTGAGAGGATATTTTAGTCTTTCTTAATTATTTGTACTACATGTGTAATACTCGAACTACATTGTACTGTAATTATGTTAGCTGTATATACATATACAGGACTGCACTCAATTGATGCACGACTTCCAAAACTATCTTAACTTCTTTTAAAAAATTTAAGATGATAAAACTTGAAAAAATTGACATGTAAGCTTTGACTGTGGTCAACATTTTGGTTGAGCCAGTAACACGATGAAATTGTGTGTACCATCCAGTCCTTGTTTGGGGTAATTGCTATTCTTGGCCCCATCAATGCATGAAACACAATATGTGGAACACTAACAGAGTTTTATGTGTCTGCAGGGATGTCATGGAAGCACGGGATTCTGAATGCAGAGCATGGGCACATGTTCAAAGTCTGAAATCTTCTCTTGACGAGCACAACTTAGAACTTCGAGTTAAGACAGCTAATGAAGCAGAGGCCAGATCTCAACAAAGGCTGGCTGCTGCCGAAGCTGAGATAGTGGACATGAGACAGAAATTAGAAGCTTCTAAAAGGTTAACATCTAATTTGATGTTGTTAATTGAAAGTGTACTCTAACCTAATGTGTATTTGGATGCACTGTTTTACATGTGCTAGCCTTAAGACACATGCTATCTATTTTGTTTTGCCTCGGACAGCATCTTTGATAAAGTTTCTTGAATGTTGAGGTGTTCTTTTGGTCTTGTTTCCTTTCGTTTGTTTTGTTTTGTTTATTGAATACGGTTGGTGCATAAATGGGTGTTTTTCACATAGCAGGTGCTTTCAGTTGTTTTTTCTGCCTTAATCTCTGTTGATTATGACTTCTTGAATTGTTATTTAATAAACATCAACTCCTTTTTTGTTAATCTTTTTTCTGTATGACCTGATTGAGTGGTTTCTCTGTGCATTTCTCTCTGAGCTTCCAATTATTGAAGCCAAGTTACTTTGTCATTCTTCTGTAAATACTCAAATCTGATGTTGCATCTGTTAATTATCCTAATGGATTTTTGTGTAATGAAAAATTTAGTAGTTTAGTTATGCTATTGTATACTTACTGAGGTTTGTGTCCTTGGAGTTGGAAACTTGATACTGATAGAAACTGGAAAATCAGGTACTGTTGTATTGAGTTCTCTGTATAGAATCCTCCTCCGATGACTGATATTTAGATGATATCAGTACCAGAGAATGGATGTGGTTACAGTGCTCTCAAATGAAAACAGATAGCCCAGGCAATTCAAGTACCTGGTCTCTCCCTTCCAATCTTTTCTACTCACTTCTTTTCCTCCCTCTTTATGTTTTCCTCTCTCTCTCTCTCTCTCTCTCTCTCTCTTATATTTCCAACCCTTGCGTCCCATGCTCCCTGCTGCCATGTGTGCAGCAGGTAGTTACATGAAGTTACACCTCTCACACTGCCTTCGTGGGAATTAAATCCCGTTACCTCCCCTTTTCTTTCTAAAAGACACCTTAGTAATCTTAGGGTGCCTAACAGATACCTTTGTTTTTCTATCAAGTGTTGGATGGATTTGCTTATTCGTTATGTCACTAGGGTTGAAGTCAATACATGCTTTATGTGAATGCAGCTGAAAGGATCTCATGGAACTTGGTCCTCCATCTTTTTGCAATTACAATGCATTTATTTCTGTATTTTAATGATGGTTAACTCTATTAATCCTTAATGTTTTACTATTTCAGGGAGATGTGTAAACTGTCTGGTGTCTTGAGGTCAAAAAACGAAGAAAATGAGGCCTACTTATCTGAAATAGAGGTTGGATTCCTTATCTCAGTGGTGGATTTAATTTCTTTTCTGCCGCAGATGACAATTTTTACTTATTATTCAGCTTGTAACTTTTTCTAGCTTTTACAATGTTAATGTTTGTCTTTTACTGTTGGGATGATTTTCCTGCAGACTATTGGACAAGCATATGATGATATGCAAACTCAAAACCAACATCTATTGCAGCAGATTACTGAGAGAGATGACTACAATATTAAGGTAACTTGCATTTCTGTTGTCTTGAAATTGGTTGCACATTTATATAAGTTTAATTTGAAAATCATGATAATGTACTGTGATATGTTCTTTTCTATCACCATATAAGCAAAACCCTTCTGTATTTCACAAAACTAGCATTCTTGAGTGGGCATTTTAGGTTTGGTTTAGCAGAACGTAGAGCTAAGCTGTCATTATTGTCCTATTATTGTTCTGCCACATCTTTCAGTTGTTTTGTCATTCTTTTGTCCCTTTTATATTTTCTCCTTTCGAAACTCATCCATTATTATTAGTTGTTAACGGCAGGGAGACTTTGATGAAAGTAATCTTTTTTTTTCCTTCCTGTCCTATATATATATACAACCCTATTTTTCAATTATATATATAACTTTGTGTTTTTGGTGAATGAGAGGAGTGCAAAAACTCTTACATGGATATTAGATGTTTGGTTGTATTGCATGTTTTACATGTTTTCCCTTTCCGTGAAGTTTCAGCAGTCACACGATTTGCTTTTGTATGAATCACTATTAACAAAAGGGGCTTTAAGTTTTATCTAAGTTTCTGCTTCTAATCTTTGCTATCAGCAAAAGCTTCAAATACCTGCTTTAAACAAAAGCAGAAAATAGCATCTGGTGTCACAAAAGCAATTATAGTAAGTGGGCCCAACACCATTTGAATCAGAGTTGTTATAATGGTGGAATCTACCCCCAAAAATGCTATAGTGGCATAGTAGATTGTGAAGTGGCCGCTACACCGAAGATAGTGGATGCAATGTTAAAAATTCACAAACTTATAAACATAATTAATACTCAAAATTCAAAGTGTTCATCATTAATATTTAAAACTCAAAAGGGGAGCTGCTATGTGACTCTGGTTGAGACTGTGATGATGCCATGGAAGAGGCTGAATGCCTGGTAAACGGGATGGGCTCTGATCTGGACAATCAGAAAGGTGTGAAACACAGGCCAGGTGAACAAGTGTGGGTGGGTTCCGGCAAAACTCTGGCAAAACTCCGGTGTAGATTGTGAAACAGAGTGCATTCATAGGGTTGTGTGGCTGAAAAGAGTGAAAAATCAGGGTAAAACAGAGATTTTGTTGGCTTAAGTGAGGGTAAAAAAGAAATTTTGTTGGTTGAATTGAGGGTAAAATAGGAACTTTGTTTAAAAGAAAATAAAAAAGAGATTTCAATCTCTGTAGCATCGCTGCAAAATAGGTGCTGGGTGAATAAGAGAGGGTGGGAAATATGAGAACAGAGGATGAATAGGGGTGGGTTCAGGTGAGACTCAGGTGGAGAGTCTGAAACCCAGTGCGCGAGCAGGTTCATGCGGCTGAACAGATTGAGAACTGAGAAATCAGTTTGTGAGCTCGTGCAGCTTAACAGACTCGGACTGAAAAGCTTCGTGTGTGTTGAAAGGCTGAAGAGAGTGGGCAATCAGTGGCTGCTAAACCTAACTCAGTCGGGGTATGTAGCATGATGGGATGTGGGGAGGCATACGTCACAAAACTCCCTCAATTAGATGTTTAAGTTGGGGCAACAGAGAGATTTCACTCTCTGATAAGTATAGCGGTCGCTATGGCCGCTATTTCAACTGCAACTTTTCGCAATAGCGGCGCTACTGGCCACTCCACTCCACTGCTCTGCTGCGAAGGTCTTGTGGAGTTTTAGGGCTGCGTTGCCACGCTCCGCCGCTATTGCGGGTGCTACAGACGCTATTAACAACTCTGATTTGAATTACCAAAAGGCTTTTGTTTGAACTGGAGGTCATAATTTGGACTAAATATTTTGTCTCCTTTTCCTTCCTGTTTGATTTCTGTTGCTTTTCATGTGGTTCCTCACAACCTAAAGTTATCTTCCGAACATTAGTCATTTTGTTGTTTCTTTGGGAAGGATGGTAATTTGAAGGAAATGAAGCAGTTGTAGAATAGGTAAATTAGACTAGGCTTTCATGACTAGTGTTCCTTATGCTTAACTCCTAGGGTTTAATTACATCACAGGCCCAGAAGATAGCATTTTACGAATGAATTTATAAAACTAATCATTTGTGCTGAAAGAAAGAATTGTTGAATTAAGTCATATCCTTCCTTAATGGATTGTGAATAGAATCTTATTTATTACTGAAGTCATGGTCCATGGGTGAAACCTATAGAACAGTAAGACTTAAATAACATAAAATCCAAACCAAATTTAAACCATGATTAAGGACTGTAAAAATAGTGAATATTTCTAAATTTACTTTAATGCCTGCAAACTCTACCTAGGGGTACTAATCCTTGACTAGAGCTGTGAACATCATCTGTGAATAGTTACTTCAGGGTTTGATAGGGATTAGGCCAAGTAGGTGGGAGGATGGATTAGGTCTTCTGCAAATGGATTAATTTAAGGTCTCTGGCCAAATAAAGTGATCTTGATGGAACTGAAACTGTGGAAATCAGATGATGAAAAGATGGAGACAAAGAAAGAAAAAAAAACACTTATGCTCTGCACCTATTGTTCTCAGGAATCACAGCTAAGAGATGTTTCACATGCATCTGGCTTTTGTTTCTTTAAAAATAAGCTTTATATTAGGTTTATTGATTGCTGGATGCATAATTTGAATAAAATTGAGGTTTGATTGATAACCAAGTAGGTCAAAGCTTAAGGTTCAAGTTTATATCTGTTCACTAACAAACAAAATTTGAAAGGCAAATAGCTGAACCAAACAAAGGAAAAGCCCAAACAACTGAAGCCTATACGTTGACATAACTAGATGCCTGACAACAGGACCAAATAAGCCAACTACAAGAATGACAAAAGCAGAAAAAATGCATCTTTTTAGGCATGCTCAATTTCTTATACTGCCAAAATCCCTTGCGTATAGTTGGTTTCATTCAGGAATCTTCAAGGGCCCGTGGGTTGGTGGCTGACTGTAGAATCAAGGAAATGATGGATTGAGTATTTATAAATTTGAGTTCACAGCAAAAGCAAATACTGTGTCTGAGTTTGGCAAATGTCAACTCTAAATAATTAAATCTCTTGCTGAATAAAGATCTAAAATCTGTCGTCTGTCAAATTTTTTGTCACTTATATATTGATATCTATTATTCTTGAAGACCAGGTATATTTATATATTGATATTGGTTATTTTGTTGGTTATATATTGATATTTGCCGCTTTGATGCAGCTTGTTTTAGAGGGTGTAAGGGCAAGGCAAAAGAATGATTCTTTAGTCTTGGAGAAGCGGGGGATGGAACGTGAGATCCAGCAAGCAAATGTCTCCCTTAATTTATATGACATGAAAGCTGCAAGAATTGAAGATCAGGTAGCTGGGTCTTTATTTAAATCACACTTAAGATATGAATTTGGAATTGATTTGTGTCTACTTGATATGCAGTTGAAGTTTTGCTCCGATCATATTCAAAGACTTGCAGAGAATAAGCTTCAAAGTTCTGTCACTTTGGAAAATACACAAAGGAGGCTCTTGGATGTTAGAAGATCATCTCAACAGGCTAGGGATACAGTGGAGGAAGTGCAATCCAAAATTGGTAGTAGTCGAGTGACTCGTATGGAGTTACAAGTAGAACTTGAGAAAGAAAGGTATTTAGTCTGTATACAAGTTATTTTCTTCAAACGTGTTTAGTACAGAACAGTTAGGGACCTTTCGTCTTTTTTTTTACTAGGTTTGCCAAGAAAAGAATAGAGGAGGAGCTGGAGGTTGCTAGGAGAAAGTTTGCACGTCTTCAAGCACAGACTGAGGGCTCCTCAGTAACTGAAAAGCTTCAAGAGGAACTCGGAGAGTACAGGGAAATTGTCAAGTGCAGTATCTGCGAAGACAGGGCAAAAGAGGTAATTTTTTTTAAATGTGCTGTGAGCTATTATATGCGTTTTAAATAAGAAGTTTCAAAAGCTGCAATTGAATGCTGAGAGTATCCTTTCCTAATATAGCAGGGAAGAAAAGGTGACATGTCATTGAACTAAGAATTCAGTAGTTATATGAGCTCCTAGAAAATAGAAATAAGTCCAAATTTGTGCTGGGTTTTCAGAAATGACTTCTTAAAGTCCTTTTTTATGTGCCTTGGAAGTTAGATAAAGGTATTTGGAAGCCCAATTCTGTTGAAGAATAAATAAATTATTGTTCTTCGTTTTTTTATGTAAAAAGAAAATTGATTGGAGAGAAAAGAGGAAAAATACAACTAGGGGAGGATAACATATCCTGTAAAACAGAAAAGACTTGATACAACAAGGAACATGAATGGAATGAAGAATGCAGCAGGGCTTCCCAGTCTCTCCATATCAGAGATGAAAACTTCCTTGAAATAGCTATGAATGGAACACCAATGAGAAGCCATAAATATAGCCCGTTACAAGTTTAGGGGCAAACTGGCATCCTTAAAGATGCAAGCAAGCATTCCACTCCAACCAAATGCACTAAAGAACTGCATAACTGCACACTCCGACAGCCTCCTTATTTTCACCCAAACCTTTATATCCTTCTTATTTTTACCAGAACCTTTATATCGAACCTTCAGAAACTGCTCCATAGTAAAAGGACACTCCTAGTGCTCCCCAAGAACCCCAAAAAGATTGTTCCATAAAAATGTAGCCACTTTACAAGTTTAGGGGAAAATTGGCACCATAAAAGATGCTAGCATTCTGCTCCAACCAAATACATCAAAGAACTGCTCAACTTCACACTGCCACAACATTTTAGCTTCATTATTTTCACCATACCAAATCCCTGATATTGAACATTCAGAAACTGCTCCATAGTAAAAGGACACACTCATGTCCCGTTTGGTATGCAGAATGTTGATTTCATTCCATGCTTTATTCCATGAAATGGGTATTCCCATGTTTGTTAGCGGAAAATTCCATGCCTCATTTCATAGAACTAGGAATCACCATTCCCTTCTAGAGAGGTGGATTGGTGATTCCATGCTCTATGGAATGAGATTTAATTTCTTTTTCCCTAACATAATCTCATTAATTTTATAGAATGACAATTATTACTCTTCATTTAATCTAACATACCTAAATCTCAATTTTGTTTTCATCATGTCCTAACCTACCTTTATTGTCTTGCAAATAATTTTAAATACTCATGTTAAATTTAAAAGAAAATAATAATTATGCAAATATGTGTAGTTTTTTAAAAAAGTATAATAATACAGTGGACCAATTATAATCCAAAATATCACAGAAAATATTATAAAAAATATATGAAGTATCTTATCCAAAAAATTGTACACATTTCAAATTTTTTATCATATATAAAATAGTGTTTGCTCTTTTTTAACATTATTTTTTTGTTATCTAGTTATAAAAAAATAAAATTCAAATATCATGCATGAGAAAAGTTAACCTTCGTTTTTCTCATGAGGGGTATTTATGCTATTTAGATTAACTTTGATTCCATGTATCAAACAATGGAATGGCTTGGAAAGGCATTCCATTCCGAAAGCTACCAAATTCACCAAATTCTGGACTGAGCATGGTCTTCCTGTTCCAACCCATTCCATTCCATTTTGATTCCATTTCCATGGAATCACCATTCTGGGTACCAGACGTGACACTAGTGTTCACCAAGTACCCCAAAAAGATTGTTCCATAACAAAGTAGCTTCTTTACAAAGCAAAAATAAAAGGCCTACTGTTTTTGAACTAGATCTGCTCATAACACACATTGGGGGAAAAGGTGGTTTGCGGTGAAAGGTTGTAAACTCAGATCCTACCCAGAATCAGGCAAGGGTAGACATGTAAAATGTGGATCGTAACACACAAGGTTAGATCCATCTAACTTATTCAAATATATATATTAACTCATTCTAAATACATAATAGTTGTATGTTTGTAAGAAGGTCCAAGCCCTCGAATAAAACCAAAAGTCACGAGTTACAGCTTACAAAATTAACATCCAAGTCCAATTTGTCTAACCCCCATTGTCAGATGAATTTCCATTATTCTTTGCACTTGGCCTTTGGCAATCATAATTGAACTCGATATAGGAAGGAGGAAGTGGAGAAAATAGCTTTGACTGGCTGTGTGTTAACTTTTACTGGGTTCTGGATGGGTTTTTTTTTGCTGGGTTTGGGCCAGGTATATCCATCTGCTTCCATTGCTCAGATCGGCAGATTGCACGATCCTACTGATTCTATGTGCTGGATCGTGATCCTAGCAGAATGAGTTTTCTGCTGGGATCGGGATCGGGATCATTCCAGCCACATAAACACGCAGAATCATATGATTCTATGTGTTGAAACGCGATTTTGACAACATTGGTCCACAATTCTCTAGCAGTCATTTGTATTAATCCTATTAAGTAGTACTTGACACTTCCAATGTGTAAGTTCAATTAGAACACAGTTGTGAATCTTTTCCTAAAGATTTGATACTTTATTTATGTTATGAACTGTTCTAGTAGTCAGCTTCCATCTTGTCAGAGGAAGAATGAATGGTAGTATTTTGTTAGATTAGTTATGAATGATTACCATTTGTTTTATCAAGGAGGTGAAGACTCCCTTCTAGGGTGGTTGCTATAGTTAATCCCGTATTATGAATTTTGATCAATTTCTGGTGATTTAAGTTTTGTCAAACCCCAATTTGTTTTATAAAGGGTTAAAGGTCACAGGTTCGAGCCGTGGAATCAGCCTCTTGCACATGCAAGGTAAGGCTGCCTACATTAGATCCACTAAGTGGGTCCGGCCTCTTCCCTGGACCCCGCACATTGCGGGAGCTCTTGTAGCACCAGGTTGCCCTTTTAAAGGGTTAAAATTTTGTCGGAACTAATTAAAATGTTAATTGAAGTTATGATAATAGCCGTGCTGCTCCATGTAAACTAAATGCTGTTCACATTTTTTGTATTTTTTTTGGGAATTTCCGGTTTAGGATGGCTTATTTATTTTGGGTTATTTTTAAGAACGTTTTGTTGGTTCAGCTGCTGATTTGGGATAAGATGAGGCGATTACCAAACATTTGGTGCAAAGTACATGGTCTTTTTAAGGGGGTTCTCTTAACATAAATGCACATGTTCTTTGATCCATTGATGTTTTATCTTTTTCTGTTTTATTTCCCTTTCCCACGCTATGGAGGATCCCTTATCCTCCATATTCCTTGTACTTCTTTTCATCTTAATGAATTTGACTGATTAGTCCTTAGTTGTCCGTCATCCCCTCTCCTTCCCCCCTTCCATGTTTTGGATTAGCTTTTCCTGCCAAAGTACTATTTTGGTTGTGGAAAAAAGCTTGTTTGAAATGATAAAAATTTTCAGCTTCTGAAAAGCAATCTGAAAGCAGCCTGTTCTAGTGCTCTTCTAAGAAACTAAACAAATTTTGCCTTCTCCAGAAGTTTTGTTTTGGTATGTCTGAGGTAACCTTAATTAACTATACACAATCACATGTATTTTAGATTGATATCAGATGCATGATTAAGTTGGACATGATGTGAGGCATAAAAGTCTTGAGTAAAGCTAAAAGTATGTCCTGATTTTCTCCATATCTTTATATTGATGCCTTCCTGGACAGGGTTGAATATGTTTCAAGAGAGATGCTCTATAGGGTGTGCACATGTTTTACACACGATAGTCTGTTCTCAAATTGAATTTGACATTTTCAGTGTAAAAAAATGACATATTTGGCTCTTTTTATTTTTTTGTGAAATACTCAGATATGTTTCTAATTTTTTGTCAGGTGGTAATTACAAAATGCTACCACTTGTTCTGCAATCAATGTGTCCAGAAAGTTGTTGGGAGTAGGCACCGCAAATGTCCACAGTGTGGTACAAGCTTTGGGGCTAATGATGTTAAGCCTGTCTATTTGTAACTGGAAACTCGGTTCTCTTCTGCTTGTTGACAAGACCCAGGCGTTCTTTTAAATTATCTTATCAAAAGATCTGGTGTATGGATACCCAACGGGTTCAAGTGTATGCTTATGCTGACTGTTGAGATAAGGGACATTGGCAGGGATCAATGAGTTCCTGTCCCCTTTCATTTGGACCAAAATTGATTATTTTTGCTGGTACTTTTTCTTAGTACCATATGTACTCTTTCTTGAATCTGGGATGTTGTTTAGTTTACTTTTTTAGTAGAAAGAACTTGGAGCCATAGGAAACGTGATTTTTGTTCTTTGCAGATTTATCATAATACATCATCCAATGCGATTTGGAGGTCATGAAGGTTGGTCTTTGACCGTGCAATTAATAATTCAAATTATTCTAAGCCTGAAAGGGCATCATGGCAAATTGCGTTGGAAGTTGACTCTAGAGTGCAATGACAATTTGCCTTGCATCAATAGTCATGTTTCCTGCTGAAATGGCAGTAGAAATATACAAATTTTGGCTTCAGTGGCTTTTGTATATATGTTAGATTTTATAAGTGGTCGTTCAATTTTTGTTTTCGCAGCCTGTAATCTGTGTAATCGTAAATGATGTGCCAAGATATCATTGTAATTGATGTTGTGTAAAGATATCAAAGCTCGATTATATCATTTATTGTAACTTTAATGTTCCAATCTTCCTGAAATGTTTCTAAGTGTAGCTTTGTCTGAAGCTTCATTTGTTTGAGAAACACCAACACAATCTCAGTGCAACCCCTAGCTATTGGTGTGGTTCTATTTGAGATAGATATTAAAATGTTTTAAGTGAGATTGAGATTGATGAAGCCACCAGGATGTGTCCACAATTTGTTCTAGGATGGTCATGTAAGAAGCATTTCTGTTCTAAACTTCTGGTGAAGGAAAAATGTGGCCTTTATGATAGTATAAATTATAGTTTTCGGTGCAATAAGAGCTCTGAACTTCAGCACCTTTAACTAGTTCAATATTTTTTATCACTGGTCTACTTAAGTGGCTTGGAGTATAAACATATATAATTGTTCATAGATTGCCATAGTTTGTTGTGTAATATGATATGCCAATTCTTTTGTAGCATCGCTTATTGGTTAAAATAACATGGGAAGGATAGATTTCGATTGTGAAATATCTGCAGGTAACATCTTGACACAATCAAAACTCCTCGTGTATTTGCTCTCAACCCTCAATTCCAAATTCATGTTGGAAGATTATGGATTTGCTCCAGGCCTAGGAGGCCAAACAGCTGGTTTTCTTTCCTTGAAGGCCACGAAATCAAAGCGACACGGGTTCACCATTTAATTTGGACTTTGTAAACAATGGGGTGCTTCTCTCGATGAGATTCTTGGATACTCTAAAATAAGAATTGTCCATGTTCTGGATTTTATTTTAACATGTTATATTTTAATTGGCTAGATGTAATATTCTTCGATTATGCCAGTTTTTGCGTTAAAGGGAGTTAGAAGTGGACACCAAATTCCAAGTTTTTGTGCGAGAGGCAGATAATGGAAAACGAAATAACAAAGAACTTTTAATGAAGCTATCTAACACTACTCTTTTTCATCAATGAGATCTCTTTATTTGTAACAAAAACGGGGAAAATGGATCTTTAAGCAAATTCAAATATGAAATAAATTAATTTTTTGTTAAAGTATCAATTAATTTTTAAATGCTATGAAATGTTATTTTAAAATGAAGTATCTTACTCTGCTCTTTTTCATCAACCATTGTTTTGTGTCTTTCTTTCTTATACCAGAATATTGTCATGTTTTAAAGAAGAGGTTACCGAAATGAGGGCTGGAGCAATTTTAGGGTTGTGCAGTTACAAGGAAGGGTCCTTCGCTATGTGGATGTTTATTTTTGTTTTAAAATTGAAGGTGAAAATTTAAAGTGGCTAAAAGGCTATGGTCAAAATGTTCAGATTTTGGGTAAAATGGGACAATCCAAATTAAAAAATTTACCGAAAATTCATCTGGAGTTTTTAAATTATGAAACCAAAGGCATGTTAAATCTTAAAGTCTATTTGGCATTCACAAAAACATAATTACAAAGGGAAAAAATATTTGCATAAATTATGTGAGGAATGTGCATAATCTGAATGAAAAAAGTTACAATGGGGTCAGGATGTTATCAAGTGACCTGCATAAGAGTATGTGAGATATATGTGAGTGTAAGTTTGTACAAGTATATTTACTCATTCCTTTTAGCCATATCTTTCCAACTGTATAATTTATCACAACATATAACTTTGTTGAAAAATAAATTCTCTATTCACATATTTGGATAAATATGTTAAAAAAATAAACCATAAAAATATAAATATATCAATAAAAATTAAATCACATGCAATATTTTACGTGATTTCAGCCAACAAGCCTATATTAACGGATAGGAAGAGTTCAAATCCATTATCAAAATAAGATTATAGGATACTGGCTTTGGGAACTCTCAAATCTCTTATAAATTTTACAACTCTCTCACTAGTATATCTACATCTCTACCAAGCCATAGGTCCACCTCTATTGAAAACCACATAAGCTCTCTCACGAAACTAGCTCTCTTATTCTCATAACTCAAATAATTTCTTAATATAAATATGAATTCAAATTTGGTATCTTATTTTCTTATCTTTTTTCCCGTCCCTCCAATTAAATAATGACAAATCAATAAAAAAACTCAAATTTTCTTAATTAACAATAACTTTTCTTTTTAAGTTATAAAGGGGATCAGATTTTATTCCTATAAAAATTTATAGCCTATAAGAATTTACTTATCAAGCAACCTCTCTTACTCGCCTATTGAATAAGTACATACTATTATCTCCTAACTACTTAAAAATAAACATTCATTCTAATCTATATCAATACAACTAAAAAAAAGCTACTAAAAATTGTACCAAAAAAAAAGCTACTAATAATGACCAAAAAGAGGATTTTGAGTAAAATCCGACAAAATTTATATGTACATCAAAATCATCCGATTAATCAATGATTCATTCTAAAAAGTGTACCAGTGCAACCTAATAGCCTTGCCCCATTTTTTCTAGATCGGTCTTCGCAGAAAAGTAAAATTGACATGAACTGCTGTAATGTTTGTTTTGTGGGTCAGCCTGGGGATATCCAGACAAGAGGGAAACACAAGTGGCCGAAAAACTGAACCAGAAATTTGGTTTAACCTGAATCTTGTTTTCAGTATACAAACAGATGGCACCTAATTCCAAAAACTGAAACTCATTTTTCATGCATGGTAATGAAATATAAGAAAAACAATAACGCCAAACGAGTAAATTTTTGTCTTGTTTGGAAACCATTGTCTCATGTCTTTCTGTTTAACAATAATGGCATGGCTTCAAATTTAGTTGAGCTCACTTACATAACAATATTTTGAGATTTGAGCCAAAAAGTTTTCGAGATAATATAGTCACACAACATTAACATTATCATATATATATATATATATATATATATATTTCTAATACCTCTTTATTATAAATAATAACTTACGTTTATCTTATATATTCGTAATTTAGTATTTTACATTGATAACTTTTTATCACTCTTTAAAAGTTAGATTACCAATGCATTTAAAAAATTATCAACACAAAATAGTAAGTTGCTAGGAAAATTAAATAAGTATAATTACGTTACTGTCTATTGTATAATGTGTAAAAATGATGTAATAAAAATCAGTGTAATATAATTGTTGAATTAAGAGAAATATCAAAATATTAAAAAAATATCTTAACAATTTTATAGTTAAGTGAATTTATATGTATTAGCTGTCAGATTCTTAAGAATGGAAAATTCTGATTTGAGAATATTGTTAAAGCATTCAGCTTATGATGAATTGATTAAGGGCATCAACTGGTATGAGTCAATAAAAGAGAAAATCTTAGCCTCTAATGAGAGACTTGAATGATTGAGTATTGTATATCTTATTTTAGAGGTTTTATATATTTCAAATTCTATTGGAATATTGAGTGAGATTTATAATTAAGAAAAAATATATAAACTAGCCGTTGTGTAGCTCATAATAATAATAAAAAAAAATTGCATGGCATTCTTCTTTTATTGACTATTATAGTTTATTTGATGCCACACTATTGAAGAAACTAGCCACTATTGCGGTACCAATATTTGCCAGCCGGTTCAAAGGCCAAGTGGGACTTCTTTTTTCCTATAAAGGGCCAAGTGGGATTATTACAAGACAAATGGCCAGCTATATGTGTGACAGTGATACACATTTCCAGCTTTAATTAATCCAACCTATAATTTTTATCCAAATTCTAGTTAAACTTTAGTTAATTTAAATAATTTAACTTTGCTTCTTCATGTGAGTTTCCGTAATTAAATAAAAGAAAATGCATTAAGATATTTTTGGTTTAAAAAAAGTGCTTTAAGATTGCGGTTGCTACCATTATTATTAATTTTTTAAACAAATTATCACTCCTGACTCATTTTTTTTCTCTCCTCTTTACACTAACTAAAGAGGAAACATGCATCAAAAGCATACAAGTATCGCATGATTTCAGACAAACGCATTGGATGCATTTCTTTCCAACGTTTAAAGAAAAATGAAACTGAATCCTGCCCCCCTTTTCCGCACTAAAGGTTGTTCAAACTGAGCCTTTAGAGTTAGGCCCTTATCAATTCATAAAAAATATTA
Source organism: Styphnolobium japonicum (assembly GCA_023212625.1). Lineage (NCBI taxonomy): Eukaryota > Viridiplantae > Streptophyta > Magnoliopsida > Fabales > Fabaceae > Styphnolobium > Styphnolobium japonicum. The sequence goes on from JALBWW010000014.1 coordinate 7,706,296, forward strand.
ATTAATTAAACAATCAGAAGTTTGTTTTAAAAAATATATTAATCTCCAGTTAATAATTTCATTGTTTGAATATTAAATGTTTTAGTATTTCTCAATTATTGCATGGTTCATGTGGCACTGCTTTCCAGCACTTGTTACTGTCAGTCTGCTATATATTGGTATACAATCCTGGGCTGCACTTTTATTAACCATAACTTTTCATAATATTGACACACTTTTCATGTTGTGTTCAAATCTGGTGTTCCACTGTTGGGAATCATAATATCCTCTAAGATCGTGAACTAATATCTCAGATGAAGATGATTCACGTGGTCATCATATTTTGGCTTAATATTTATATTCATTTCCTCTTTCTCTTTCACTTTCTCCCTTGTGGACTAAGAAAGACATTTTTAATGGTCATATCATGAATTGAAAGTTGTAGAGTATTCCCCTAAAGGAACCTTGCAAATCTTAAGGGCTTTTACAAACAAAAGCTGTGAGATTGATTTGAATTCATAAAGTAATGACATTAATATAAATAAATTCTTCATACATTCTTTATGTACATTTGGACGTACTTTTCCTGCTATTTTTTTTAAAAATGTTTTCATAATATAATAAAAATAATTTTTTTTAAAAATATTTTTTTATCAAGAAAAACACATGCAAACAAGTACTAAATTATTTTGTAGTAACTGTTAAAAACTATTATAAAGTGTGTTTGGATTAGTTTTATTCAAAAAAGGTTGAAGCAATAAAAAAAAGACAATATATATATAGCTAGATTTTAATGCTTATAAAAAAAAGATATTTTTTTATAATATATATAAAAAATCTGTTCAAATATAAAAGAATATTTCCTCAAATATTAAGTCCAAACATAAAATAGTTTTTACTTTTTTATCTTTAAGTTCATACAAATACATTTTTTTAATAATTATATGGAAAATTCATCTGCTTCTATTATTGAAATTCATCTTCTCATCATAGCAAATAGAAAGCAGCGAGGGAGATGATTGGAGCCAGTCTTGTTCCACTGATTGCTCACGCTAGCTGCCATCTTCAATGTCCTGTTGTGTGCATGCTTCAACATCTCAAATAGTAGATTGTCATCCAAATACACAAGGCCACTGTTCTTTCCAGACCTCAAATTGTCATCCACGTGCATGTTATCCCTTTACCACTGGTTTATAAATCTGGGTCAAAGTGGCATAGTGGTGAATACACTGTCAGTATTGACAAGCAATAGGAACCCAATGTTTAAGGTATGTGTATTTGTCAGGATTAAAGTCTTCATGTATACTCAAATTCAAAGAATGGACTATATAGACTTTGTCTTTTTATTATTTATTGGTGCTGGATACTGTTAAGAATTGTCCATAATATATAAATCGCTAAAATTTAAAAAGCCCCAAGAAAAATTAGTCATATAAGTATTGCGGTAGAATGTCACATGAGAAAATCCCCTAGCCACTTTGAGATAGGTTGTAAATGTGTTATTGGAACTTACTGTTGGGCTCAAGGAACATTCTTTGTGAAAATTAAAAATTCCAAAATGACAAGTGAACATTAAAGAAGATCTTCACGCAGGGCATGCAGCAAAGTTGAATATGTAAAACCCTCCAATATTGAAGGAAACCCCGGATAATACTCTGAAAATATTTTACTATATCAAGAATAATTACAATATCCTCTCCACACTCTTATTACCACACATGTGATTAATTACTAATTTAGTTAGTAGTTAGTTAGTTAGTTGTTATTAGTTACATAATTAGTTACATTTAGGGTTATATAAGTCACTCTTTGTAAAACAACTTCTACACAATTTCCAATTTAGTAAATTTCATTTTCATCTTCTTTTAATTTTCTCTCTAGAACCATGTTTCTTAACATGGTATCAGAGCTTCTATGGTACCCACCTTGAAATTTTTTACTTCATTCCGCTGCAATGAGTTCTTTCGTGGAACTCTAACGGGGCGTTTGGTTCAAGGTTTGAAAAAATATTCCAAGGAATAGCATGACCAGGAATGATATTCCCAGGAATGGTATTATCAGGAATGATGATTACTACGTTTGGTTAACTAAAACCTTTCCCGGGAATGACTCCAACCGCCGGCGACAGTAGCCGATGTCGTCTGTAACCGTCAACCTCTGGAGGCGGCATATGTGGCTGGATTTTGGCGACTAGGGCGGTGGCTTAAGTCGTCGAATTCCGGTGACCGGTGTGGTGGCTAAAGTCGTCGGTCATTGTTAGCCGTCGCCTGCTTGTGGTGGCTAAATTCCGGTGACTATCACAGAGGCCGAAGTTTCCGGCCACCGTCAATTAGAGGCAGTGACGGAGGTAGCCTGATTCCGATGATTGGCCGCCGTAGACGGTGGTCGATGGTGGCCGATGGCGGTCACCGGCAATGATATGACGGTTGTTGGTTAATGACATGTCAATAGAAGGGTAGATATTTTGGACATTTCACATGGCAAAAATATTCCCATGCCATGGGAATGTTGCAAACCCACCTCCCCCCATGGGAATGAAAGTGTGGGAATGTTGGTTAAAAATCATTCCCGGGAATCATTTTATGATGGGAATGTTTTTTCAAAACTTGTACCAAACATGGGAATCCAACATTCCCATGTAAGGATTCCCAGGAATGAAAAAACAATCCGCGAACCAAACGCCCCGTAAATCTTTTTTTTTCTCCTACATTGCTTTGCTTTGATTTCTCCTCAAATTTCAACTTCTTCATAAATTCATCACTGTTCGTGTTTGTGCCATTGATTTTCTCGAAAAGTTTCTCTCTCCCTCACTATTCTTTTTTGGTTTCTGTTGCAACCTCTCTCTCTTGGAGATGTTCAGGTTCAATTTGTAAATGGCATTGATGAATCTTCTCCTTGTTGGAAGTCATTCCAGCATGGTGCTAACAATTTTGATCCCATTGGACATCGTTGGCCTTAGTGAGGCCTTCTTTGACCACGAATTGGAGGGTTCAATCTTTTGCCGTTGAGTTCCAAGAATTTGTCACCGACTTCATTGCTTTGTGCCTCACTATTATTGCTGGGAATACAAATCTCGCCTCCAAGTTCTGAAGAACTTGTTTTATGCTTTACGACAAAATGATATCATTTTGAGGCACTTCCTTCGAGAATTGGCAACACTTGCTTGTGGTTTGATGTTGGAATTTCTCAATTGCGAAGTGTGTGTTTCTTGATTTTGATTGCTCACATTGGGCTCTGCCGATCTGCTGGTGTTAACGCCAATATCATAGAGAATTTCATGCGTCAGAGTAAATTCACTTACGGACTTGTAATGGAAGAGATAACACATGATGAAAGTAGTCATATAAGTGAAAATGGTCAAAGAGTATTACCTAGTGGAGGAATTAGTGCAGATGGACCTCCAACTACCCTTAGTGGTATTGGCATTGATCGTGTGGCATTGTTTTTTGTCAACCACCCTAATTAATCGTTTGGGCCGAGTGGCGCCTCGCGATATCCCCTTGAGTTAGACCCTTTAGGCCTCCTATGAGACTAATCCATGGTCGGCAACTTAGCACACAAGGGTTTTGTTACCTCCCAACTAGAGCGATTTTCACTGGGATTTGAACTTGCGTCCTATCCCGTGGAAGCAAGCTTGCTTACCAGCTCGACTAACCCTCAGTTGGTGATTGCATGGCATTTTTAATGGCAAATATTACACATGATAACACACATTTTGTGAATGGAGCTGTAGTTGGAGACATAAATGTATTCCAGTGATGGTGCTACAACTTTCACTTCTTCAATTTTTTGAGGTTTTGATGGCATATGCCAAGTTTCAATGATTCTCAATTCATGAGTTGGATTTAATTTTGGTGTTTGATGTTCTTGAAGATGTCTTTGGTTCATTTTTTTCTTCTTAATCTTGGTACAACCTTGATTTAGCTTCTACCTTTTCTATGGTGGTTAAGCTTTCATTCAATTTGCTTATGCCTTTTTGTGGTAGTTAAGCTTGTGATGTCATTTGGTGGCCTAAAAGCCCCAATTTGATTGGGACAAGTGCCATAGAGACGCTAGAAGAAGATCAATGAGCTTAAAGAAAGGTTGAAGACTTCAAGGAGCTATGTACTTCGGCCATTGCCAGTTTTCAACATCATTCTTTTTCAAATTTTCATCTTGTTAGCCAATGTGATTACAACATTACTTGTACTTTTGTAATTGTTTGTTTGTTATAGATTGTATTGCTCATCTCAAGCTGGGAATGCTAAGTACACATCCCCCACCTTGCGGGGGACTATTACCACACATGTGATTAATTACTAATTTAGTTAGTAATTAGTTAGTTAGTTGTGATTAGTTATGTAATTAGTAACACCTTTATGACTATATAAGTCACTCTTTGTAAATAGCTTCTACATAATTTCCAATTTAGTAAAGTTCATTTTCATCCTCTTTTAATTTTCTCTCTGGGACCATGTTTCTCAACACTCTCTCACACAAGAGTTTCAAAATATAGTATTTTCTAGTGAGACCCTTCCTATTTAAATACTACAATTCTATGTAATTATGGTACCAAAGAGTAATAGAGATGATAGCCAAAATTTCTCTTGGTGTGTTTTCCTATAGTCTACACTCTTGAGACTTACTCACACTCTATTTTCCCTCTCATTCTCAAAGGCCTTGCTTTACTCACTGCCTTGTTTTCCTACCACTTGCCGAATGAATGAAATTTGCCTCTATTTAAAGAGGCTCAATGTAGTGTGAACACTACAAATTTTGACTTCCACATGGCTTATAAACATTTGTGCATGCTACGAATTGATGGCAAGAAGCCATCACTAACCTAAGTTTTTTGGCCTTAAGGAAAACGTTTCCTTCAATTCTTCATTCATGCATTCATTTATTGTTTGCATTCAATGGCTTGCTTTCTTTTGTTTATGGATGGACCCTACACCTACTGTGGGCTCATATGTATTTCAACACTTGGTATCAAAGCTTTCTTCTATTGAAGAAGGAGAGTTATTGCTAAAATAAACAAATGAAACACAAGAAACACAAGAAATGGGGTTAAATTATGTTTCTTAACCCTTTTGGAAAATTTTTCTTAAAATAGTTCTCAAAACTAAACTTTGCAAGTACTTGCAAGTTCTATTGAAGAAGGAGAGTTATTGCTAAAATAAACAAATGAAACACAAGAAGGAGGGTTGAATTATGTTTCTTAACCCTTTTGGAAAATTTTTCTTAAAATAGTTCTCAAAACTAAACTTTGCAAGTACTTTAAGTAGTCCGTTGGACACAAAAGGTTTTATAAAAACTTTGGATGCAAGCTAAAGACTATGTGTTCAAAATAAAACGTGTTGTTAAGAAAAATAATGACAATTCCCAAACGTTAGTAAAAATAAAGTAACACATGGAAAGGAAAGAGAAGCTCACATCAGATGTTTATACTTGTTCACTCTCACAATGCGAGAGTTACGTTCAGTCCCTTCTACTTGAAGGAATTTCACTAATCCTCTCAAAATTACAAGTATTTTTTACACCACTTCTTCAGGCTTACAACCAAATATTCTAAACCTCTTCAGGTTCTAACAACAAGTATTTTTTAATACACAAGTCTCTTTAGGATTTCCACAGAGTAATGAAAAGGAGTGCTTAAAACACTAAAGATTAACTCACGATATATGAAGGTAAACAATAAGTTGAAGAAAAGAAACTCTTTAAAAGAGTATAAGAAAATATTGGCAAAGCTCAGAGTAAATCTTTTCACTTCATATGTTGTTCTATTTTTTTTTATCCTTTGAAGACTTTGAGTATATATAGGCTTCTGAGCTTGTACTTTGTCTTCAAAAACTTCTTCATCCAATGACAATATTTATTACCGTTCTGAGTTGCATTAAATACTCAATGCTGATAATGTGTTGATCTTTTTCTGAAAAGTGAACTTGGTTATTAACAATTCTTGAAAATGTTGATATTTTTGTACTGACTCTTCTGAGCAATAAAAGAGTTCCTATTGGCTGGTCTTTGTAGTTGTTATGTGTTTTAGCTCTAGCGTACAAAGTTGATTTTGAATGTGCGTACTTGTTAGAGATCTTATCAGCAATTAATGCACTTTGTCTTGCATGTATTTGAATTGCTTTGGACGAAAACACTTGAGTGAAGGAACAATAGAGACAATATATTGGAAAATCCAATAAAATAAAGTAAAACAGTGCATATCATATTGGACGCATGCAATAAAATATTTAAGTTTGCTTTTAACAAAAGTTGTCTTAGTCCAGAAGTGTTTAAAAAAAAATTATTGAAGAAATACAACTTGGACTTTCATTTTTTTTAGAACAAAATAATATAGGATAAGTTCATTTAAAACTTATTTGTTCATTCTAATTTAATATTATTGCTATCTTCAAAACTTTGAGGGAATCAAATCTTTGAACTACTTTGGTTCCAATATTAAATACTTGATTTCGTCTTTGGTTCCAATAATTGCCACAAGAAAGAAGGGCAGCGTCATCATGATATCAACGTAACATCATTAATGATGCCCTGTTAGCAATTTTTGGTACAAAAAAGTCTATAGGGAGATGAGAGGTTACCCCATTGATCAGGGCATGTCGCAAGTCTCAGCAAAAGCTTACAGTGGAGATGACTTACCAATGATACACTGATGGGAATTGTACTCATGACCTTTTAGTTGACGCAGTTTGATCATACTAGTTGAGCTAATACCCCTTAGCCTCTTTTTTTGGATATTTTAATTTTGTAGGTGGTGTTCTAAGTTAAAGATGAGTACTTCAACACATTATGACTGATGCTATGAAATTTGAAGTATCGCTCTTTGTTGAGAAGAGCAATTTTACTATGTGGCAGTGCACAATGCAAGATTTTTAGTGTAAAACATTCTTGATGAAAGTTTGGATGGTTAAAAGTGTAATGACATGAAAAAGAGTTAGTGGAAGTAGTGTTGGGGTTATGGGGAACCTAAAATAGCAGGGAGATATGCTTCAATGAACTTAGTAAGGAACCATATCAATGAGCTTGACACCACATCTTAACCAAAAACCTTAAGTTATTAGGTTCATGGGTCTATTCCACTTATATGGTTGTCATTTAATCCATTTATTTCCAATGTGGGACTCTTCACTTACATTCCACTCCCACTTGAATTCCCAACAATCTCCTTTTCAAGTGTGAGTTCTTGCATGAGTTCTCTTCCCTTGGAACAAAAGCCTTTTTGAGTATTTAACGGTCTAACTAAGAGTAGATTCCTCCAAGCTTGCTTTAAAGAGCCACATCACTCCATGCGTGTTACCACTTTTCACTTGAGTGTGCATTTGTCATTGCTCCACAACATGCGTTAAGCTGGACCCGTTTTCCACTATGAGGTACACTTTAACACTCCACCTAACCAAGCGTTTGTGATTCATATCCCTTTCTTTCTCTATGGGGAGGCAACCATGAGAACACCGGCCACTATGATCTCATATTCATCCTTAGTTGATTCGAACCATTGACTATGATACCAATTGTCAGGGTTAGGGAAGTTTGAAATATCGAGGAGATCTGCTTCAGTGAACTTAATGAATAACTACACTAATGGGCTTGTCACAAGATCTTAACTAAAAATCTTAAGGAAATAGGTTCATGAGTCTATTCTACTTACACGGTCATCACTTAATTCATTCCTTTCAAATATGGCACTCTTTACCCACATCTCATTACCTTGAATTCCCAAAAAGAAGGCTGCAAGCACAATCAAGTTAGCCCTCTCTTTTGCAATTAAGTACTTTATGTTGAATGAGACAACACCTTAGGGGATCGATCTTGAAAAAGTTAGAAAAATGAAGATTCTATTATTGAATATTGGAGAGAGGCTAAGTGATGAAGAACAAATAATTGTTTTTAGCTTTACTGCCTTGGTCTTATAAATCATTGTTGATTGAGAATGTTATGAAGTTAGATGATACATGTGACTACTATCTTGCAAGAGAATTAGAGGAATGAAATTAGATGATACATGTAACTACTATCTTGCAAGAGAATTAGAGGATGGATAAAGAGAATAACATAATGAGAGTGGTAGTGCAGTAGAGAGATCTTATAGAGGAACAATTCCTGCGAAAGAAGAGTCTAGAAAGAATGTAGTAATGCACTACAACAAAATGTGTAATATTTAGCTTTTTGGCGGATTCATGTCTATCAATAATTTTTGTCAATCACGATAGATTTTCTTACAAATACTAGTTACTGGAGAGTTTTCCAAAACAATTGACAGATGTTACTTCGTCAGAAATTCCACTGATAGTGGCCACGTTTTTTTGGCAGATTTTGGTCACCCTGGAGTTTTCCACCGATTTTCAAAGATACCCACTTTCGACTTTAGAGCTTTAAAAGTTGTCCTATTTCTCAAACCATACGGACGTAATTGTAACAAAGAAAATTTTGCAAGGCATCATTGAGAAAGCCTGAAACCACAAAGAGTGTAGGTGTAATTCATAACTTTTGTATTACCAATATTTACAATATTTTAAATTTACAGAGTCAACACCTTAAGATTTATATATTGATATTTAATCTCTTATTTTTCTCTCCACTCTTTAAATCCATACCAAATGACTTATTGCCATAAGGGTTGACTCAAAATGAAAATCTACTTCTTTAATTTTCAACAAATTAACAAGTTCATTAGTTGTCCTCATTCGGATGTTATTAGTTGTGCAATCAAATATGTAGTTGACTGGCTAGGTTGCAAGTTGTGTAATCTAGCTACTTAATTATTAGAGTGCTGCTCTCATGGTTGATATTCCACCTAAGTTATGGGTCAGTAATGAGTTATTTAAGTAATTTGTAGGTAGTCTTACATTTAAATTTTGGTGATATATGTCACGCACCAAAAGTAATATTTCATTTATGCTAATACAAATTTGACTTATTATGGTATTTAACATTTTAATTTTTGAATATTGAATAGCATTGTCTCACATCATCTCATTGCAGGAAAAAAATGGCATTATGCCTCACTCAAGATAACAATTAATATTGCCTTAAAAAGACCCTCTCTTATTCTCGAATGTTAAATTTTAGAAAACTAGGTTTTGTAAATGTCCCATACCAATTAAAAGAGACGAAAAATAGAAAATAGAAAAGGTAGCATCAAGAAAAAGTTGTAAATTGTTACCGTTATGTATTCATAAAATATAATAATGCTTATAATAGACATTTTCTTTCATTTTTTTCTTAAAAATATATAAGTAGATGTGATGTGTTACAAATCTGTTATAACATTACACTCAATTCTAAATAAATACAGTGGGTAGACCCTTAATATTAATATTATTTGAGGAGCATATCCTGTGACTAAAAGAATAATAGCTGAAACAATATTATGTCATTTAAAATGGTGCTTTAAATTGAGCCACATCAAATATCTTAATATTAAAAAATGAAACCTAAACTCTTACGACAAAATTAGCTATCCTTTACCACTTCAATCACACCACTTGTTGGTTTATAATTATAATATACTTAATAATACATGTGTCTCTCCTTCCCATATAAACATATATTGGATATTGTGAAATTTGATGTGTCTGGAATTAAAGTGGCAAATCACCATCAATGAAGATACTTCTGCTGCGTGTTACTATGAACCAAAAACCAGAACTTGAAAATTGAAACAATGTGTCTCTCCTGTTTTTGGTATTATTGTAAACTTTTATTTTTTAAAATATTTTTATTAAACGTTTTTAATAAAAAATTATTAAAAAAATTATTTTATCTAAATACACAATTTTGTCCTTCTAATTTTTCCTTTTAAGAAAAATACAAAATTTTCTTTCTCTTTAATAATACTTTGATCAAACATTTATATATATATATATATATATATATATATATATAAGCTCTTTTGAACTAAAAAATAATTTTGTTTTTGACTTCACAGTACGACTATATACACTTAACCCAAAACACATACTGAATAACAATTCACTCATAACCTTTTTCATATTTTTTGAAGTTACTGAATTTTTGGTGCTAGGGATATGTCAGTAGGGCATTCGAGTCTATGGCTCCCATTTTAAATTTTTGAGTGACAATGGGAGCTGGCTAACCTGGTTGACCTTCTGCACATGAAAGTTGCATGACTTGGGTTCAAATTCAAGAGTCATATGTTGATAGGCGATTTATAATCTTACTATAAGTTATCACTAAGATTTGTAGTTTAACATCATCGCCTTAGAATAAAGAGAACCTCTCCTCACCTTAAATTTTAATTTACACAAAAAAAAGGTTATTGGGTTGTATCATGGAACAAACTCTCTAACCAGGATTGTCTCGCTGATGAATGTCCGTCAAGGTAAAAGGTACATAGAGGAATCGGTAACGACAAGGTTAAAAGGATAAAATTAGCTAATACATTCAGTAAAGTAAATGTACAAAACAACGTAAAGAAAAATAGTAAAGACAATAAATGAAATAAAGTATAAATAAAAGTTTGGTTTAATTTTTAATTTGGGATGGGGGCCTTTTACAATATGTACATTATTATCTTATTTATAGGCCAACGGGGCAATGAGTTAATTGCCCATAGTCCTACACATGAACACCATCCTATGGCCAACCTAATCTCTCTAGAATGGTTGCTCTGTGCTCTCACTATGTTGCGTTCGATGTCTAGATTCTTTTTTGAAATTTTTTTTAAGTAGACACAGTCTATTATAGGCATTTCATTCAATATTAAATATGTGTAAGGTTTTGTGAGTCATGTTATGAATATACTTATCTCTAAAATATGACTTTACACATATCAATTGTTGAATAAAGTGCCTATAATACACACATGAACACCATCCTATGGCCAACCTAATCTCTCTAGAATGGTTGCTCTGTGCTCTCACTATGTTGCGTTCGATGTTTAGATTCTTTTTTGAAAAAATATTTAGGTAGGCATAGTCTATTATAGGCATTTCATTCAATATTAAATATGTGTAAAATTTTATGGGTCATGTTATGAATACACTTATCTCTAAAATGTGACTTTACACATGTTAATTGTTAAATAGAATGCCTATAATACACCGTACATACCTAAAAATTACTCTCTTTTCTGTACGATTTCCTTTAGGCTCAATTCCATTCTTAAGACGACACCTAGCCACTTAGGTTTGCACGTTGCCAAAAAAAAAAAAAGACCACTTTTTTCTTCTTTTAAATTGAAACGACCCTCATTACTCATTTTTATCAAGGTGACCCTTTTTTCCCCTCAAAGTAAATTCTAATGGGCTTATTAAACCTACTCAGTTTCAGCTAGTTATCTAAAAAGGTAAATATTCTTGGCTTCAGTTGTTCCTTAAACTCAGTTTTTCCTTTCTTCTACACTTGGTGATGTAACACCTGTGGTTCTCAGTCGTCTAATCTAAGGGCAACGGCAACTTTTTTATGCAGATAACATCAATAACAATTGAAGTCACTTAATTTTTTTTTTATTAATGATACTTACACAGATTTTATATCGTCACAAACTCTTCATAAACTCCCATGTAAACTATTGGATAATACTTTAGTAGCATAATAGCTTTTTCTGAATGTCCCAGATGAGTTTACATTGAAGTCTTTTTTAATTAAGTCTATCATACTACTGTCCTAATCTTTATAAACATTTAATGCTAGTCTGTATTTATGATTAGTTAATAACTAGCATAGTACCTGTATGATTACACGGGTCGCTTGTTACTTTGGTTATTTTATTAACTGTCTGCTTATTTAGATAATGAAAATTTTTCTATATTTTCTTACAGAATCAAATGCAACACAATAGTACCCAAAAACATAGAATTAGCCAAATTTATTATTTGCTAGTCTAAAAAATTGTCTAAAAAGGACAGCGACATTATATGGAAAAGGGTTAATTCACCTAAAGTATCGAAGGCATTGACAAAGTTCTTCCTTTCTTCACTTGATCCGCACACATATTGTCAACTTCAGTTAGTAATGCAACTTGGAATAATGATTCCATACTTGATTTCAACAAAAAGTCCTATATAACTTATTAGAGCAAGTTAATGAGCCAATCAAAGAGATGAATGAATGAAATATGATAGTATCTTTCGAAGAAATATATTTACTCACTTGGATTTTCAACTTCTTATTAGAAGTTGCAGCTTCAAAAATTATGTTTGCAAGTTTTGCTGCATTATCTGAATATTAAATTGCTGAAGTTCCTTAACACCTTAGTATAGTTTTGTGGAAAAAAAAAAGCATGAAGCAATGGCAACATATCATAGTAAAAGAACCATTCCTTCCATGTCGTGTGAAGTTCCATCCAACATGAGATAGAGCAAAAATATATTAGTAATAAAATTACAAAATAAAATCAGAAAAGAAAAAGAAAGAAAGAAATAGTCCAAACTGTAATGTAGAAGAAAAAACATTGTACAGACGAATATATTCTGAGACTTCATACCAAGTGTAAGTATCTCAAGCACAAAAGGCAGAAGAAAAACAAATGCATATCTCTACTACAAAATGAGAAATACAACAGTTGATTGTAGCTTAGTCAATCTTTAAATTTTTTGAAAGCTTGATTTAGTTCGTGACAGATAAATTAGCAAATACGCAACACATCTAGCGGCTTAAAATTACTCCAAACATTATACAGCACTATATTTATGACATAGAAGGCTAATGTCAATGCCTACTTCCTAAACAAATGAATAGCAAAAAAATGTTCATAGTGTCAGCATGACGGAGTTTTAGATATCCAAAAACTTATTGATGTAAGTAGACCATAAATTTTGATATCCAACAATATTGATGTAAATAAACCATAAATTTAGATGAACAAATCCATCTATATCAATATAAATTCTATTCCAAGTCAAGATGGAACACTAAGTAACCAAGCACCATCACTTCTCTTAAAAAGTTATTTACATGTGAAATCAATATGTAACATGCATCTCTAGTTCTTGAAGCAACAAAACCATTGATTTTAAGTAAGTAACCATTTACCTAACATATAATCATTAAGACATAATGTAGAATAACCCTCCTGCAAGCTGGTCAGCATTAAGAAGTGAACATTATCAGATCTCAAGAACCAAAGAAGCAATTCAACATGGTAATCTTGTCCCACCTCTCCAACCCAAAAAAGAAAGCATGAGAAGCTCATATCTTACTAGAAGGAAGAAATTCCGACAAAATCCCTTGCATCAAGAGAAATGAACAGTGACCAAATTTCGACTTGATGAACAAAAATTAGGATTTCAACAATTTTAAACAAAAGCATAACATATCAAGAACTACCTAGAAATAACAATTAGAACTCTCTACAAATAACAGAACACTCATTGCCATTAAATACCTTCTTTCTAGCTTTTGCTTCTTCCAATCTAGTGGCTTCTTCTCATAATAAAAGTATGGATATGAGAATTAGAAAATAATTATAATGGCTTCATCCTAGCTTCTAGAAGTATGATTTTTTGAGTAAACATGCACAAAACCGATTGACAAGAGGTTGTCGAGACCCCGTCAAATAATAATAATTACCGGTTCACAAACTAATTTGTAGTATAGAGCATGAACCAAATCGTCTCTCAAGGATCCAAAAAGAACAAAGATTTAATCAGATCAAGATAATTAAAGGGGGTTTTGATGATTTGAATAGATAATACACTAGTTGAATTAAAGGAAAGCAATTAACAAATTAACCAATCCAAGGAAATTTTACCAATCTTGAGTTTAACTCATCATTGATCACAAGGAATTCACTTAATTGTTAACCATGTTCTTGGCTTTAGATCATATCAAGACGCCTCAACATGATCCAAGAATCCTCTACAAGATAAGAATCTAGGATTTAATTAATCAAGGTTAGATAAAGTAAGCACCATCCAAATATAGATTAACTTAAGATCCAGAATTTAACCAAGCTAAACAATCCATCAAAAAACTTTAATAAATTGTTTATTCTATGTGATCCTTCTTGAATACATGATAATAAAGCTATTATCACATCAACATCTAAATCAAATTAAGCAATTCAATTTAGATAAAAATCAAAAGAGGAAGAAGAGAAACTTGAATAACAATTAAGCAATATGAACAAGCAAAACAAGATCTCCAAATTAAACATCAAGATGGCTAATCCCTTGGATTGATTATGAGAGCCTAGCCTTCCATGGATGGGAAGGAAGAACTCAGAAATAAAAGAACAAAAATGAAATTCTAAAGAGAAAGAAGAATGAGAGAAAGAAAACTCTCACAAATACTCAAACTTTCTTCAAACTTACTTAAAATTGAATGAATGATAATACAAAGAGATTGGCTCTATTTATACTAATCCTAGAAGCTAATTTGTACATGTACATAATCTGAATACAAGCTATAAAAATATGGAAATTGTCAAATATGGAAGCTTGATGCATGGTTGGTGGGTTGGTGCATGGTAGGTGGGTTGGTGTATGGTTGGTGGCTTTTAGTCGGCAACTCTTATCCGACTTCTGGCTTGATTTTTATGATCTAAACGGTGCATTTTGACTTCGAGGTCTTCATGAAAGTTATATCCAGTTGTCTCCTTGAAATTTTGCAATTGGAATCATGCCATTTGGACGTTTAAAACTCCAGATATGCCAAAAACACTAAACCTACCTCAAGTTAGGTTGGCAGAACGTGTTTCCAAATTCAAACCAACTTATAGCTTCATTATCATGCCTAAAACGACATCTATTGACTAAATGGTCTTCAATGAAGTTGGAGATATGGGTCTTATCTATCCAATGGCCAAGTTTGAACCCAAGAAGAGGCCTATAGCTCACCATGTAGTCCAATATGTGCACACTGCCCAGATTTTCGTGACAGCAAACCCACTCTACATTGCAGGGATATTTTGGATCCTTAGAAGTCTGATCCAGCTCTTGAGTTCTTCATGAAACTTGTAGAGTATTGTCGTAGCTTTCCAAAGACACCAAGATCACCTCAAATGGATCACCGAGTCCCAAGTTATGGCCTAACCAAGGAAGAAATGTCAAAATGCATCAAAATCCGAAAATTATTCAATATTTGCATTAAAGCCTAATGAAGCCCAACAACATTAAACTCATCTAAAATACTAATATTGGGCACAATAAACATATAATAAAGCCTAATACAAAGTTAACATAAGTGTCTCAAATTGATTGATAACCGATCTAGATATGTAATTACACAGAGCCGATTATAAAGGACAAATTTGAAACAAACCATAAATGAAAATTACTCTAGGTGGCAAGGAAAATTTTCATTACCTGCACAGCGAAAGAGAAATTTATTGAACATGGATGGAGAGCAAAAGTTAAAAAAGGCAAAAATATGAGAAATTACTACTTTTTCAAAATGCACAGAGGTAACCTTAATCATTAAACATTATATAACATGGAAACAATCAAATACTCATGCTTGTTGTTTCAGCATATAAAGAAAGATTGAAATAATCTTGTGAGATAGTTACTTACTATAAGTTTTGGAAAACCTCTTTAAAGACAACATTAGTAGTGGCGTTCAAGGATGCACCCTCCTTGTCATTTAGTAAGACTTTTAACCCTTCTTTTCTTTTAACAATATACAAAGCCACATATAACTGACCATGACTAAACACAGGCTTCAAAAGATATAAATTGACATAGGGAAGAGATTGAACCTGAGATTGTTAATAGTCATAGAATATGATTCAATTGAGGGAAATTGACTCCTTTGTAGTCTGAAGGACCATGGTGATTGGGAGGGAGACATAGACATGCGAGGAATATATACCATGTTTCCAATCTTGTTGCCGGATATGATTTTGGCTTCAATTACATGATTTGTTATCCTGATTCATAGTCAACCTGGTGCCTTTGCATAGTCCTTCAGATTGATCAAGGTTTCTCATTAACATAACAGGAACTCTTATCTTTAACTTGACTAGGAACTCTTATCTAGTAACATAAATTGCTAATGCTTGACCTTAGTCAAAGGACTAATGTACAAATTTTCCATTAATATACATTGAAGATATTCCCAAGTACAAAGTTCATAAAATTCAAGAAGAGCTATTGTTTTGAACTACACAAAGAATATGAAGATTCTCAAGTTAAAATAAAGATAATACAAGTCTTCAAACTAAACTTGCAACAAGCTGTCCTATGTACACAAATGTTTACATGAAGAAACTTGGACATCAAGCTATTTATGTGAAGTCTAAAAGACCTTTGTGATAATGAAGAGCAAGTCTTGTATGAAGTTTAGATAAGAACAAGTTGAGGATGCCAACGATTGAATATAGGAATGCTCAAACTTATACAACTTCAAAATTTTGGGATTCCTGATCAGTTGTCTCATGAATGAAGATGAGCCAACTACCAGAAAGGAACATGCAACAACTGTAGTACATTATAACTTCCAAGATATATTTTAATTGATCCCAAAGGACTGGCAACGGTCTGATATGCCTTTGCAAAGCTGCAACTCAAAGTCAAATGGTTGTTGGTTGTTTAACAAATACCTACCAACCCAACAAGCAAAATGTACTTTTCAGATAAAGTGTTGTACTTGTTATACTAGTTCTTGGACCACTGTCAACGGGAAAATCTTCCTTATTTGCTATATAGTCTTTGCTACATAGAGGATTGAAGATATAAGAACATCAATAAATCAAGAGAAAGCAAAATATTGTTATTCATTTAAGAATACTCTTGTATTCTGTTCATAAGCTAACTCTGTGAGATATCTTACTCTTCTGAGAGTTTTTTTTATACATTACTCTTTCGAGTGAGTCCTGCATAACTGAAAGAAAATCTAGCTAGGTGAGCTAGTGTTTAGGACTATGAGTGACCTGTTAATCAGTGTAGAGGTGTTACTTGCTTATTGAAGTAAACAAGTGAAACACAAGAAGAGGGGTTGAATTGTGTTTCTTAACCTTTTTGGAAAACTTTACGTTAAATAGAAAACTGTTAAGACAAAGGTTGAATCAATAAAAAGCAACGGACAAAGAAAGCTTCTTAGTCCAATTGGACGCTAAAAAGATTTTATAATAAATTACTTTAAACGCAGTGAAAGAGTTCTAAATTTTATCTTATAACCTTTGTTAAGAAAACAATGACAATCCCTAGATGTTAGTGAATAAATAAAACACAAGGGGAGGGAAGAGAAGCTTATGCCAGATGTTTATCCTAGTTCACTCTCACAAACCAAGAGTTACGTCCAGTCCCTTCAACTAGAAGGATTTTCAATTAATATTTTACAAAGATTACAAATATTGTCCATCTCTTCAGGTATACAAGTATTCTCAACATCTTCAGGTATATAAGTATTCTCAACCTCTTCAGGTTCTACGATCCAAGTATTCTTTTATACTCAGCCTCTTCAGGCTTAATCAACCAAGTTAAATAAAAGAAGATGTAGAAGTGCTTGAGTTTTTAACTCACTACATGTGAGGATAGAAAATAAATCTCAAGACTTGACTCTTTAAAAGAGTAAGAGTACTAGGAAGAATGAAAGCTTTGATTCTTTTACACTTTTGATCACATAGATTGTTATTCTCTTTTTTTCTTCTTCGAAGACATTAGTATATATAGGTAAGAACATTTGGAGCAGTCTTCATAAGCTTCTTCGTCAAATGGAAACATTTATTACCGTTCTGAGCAGTTTTAAATGCATAAGCTGATATCGTGTTGAACTTCTTCTAAAAAAGCACTTTGATTATCAGGAATGTCCAAGAATATGATAGCTTAGTCCTATCCTATCTGAGTGCGCAGAAAGTTCCTTATTTGTAGGTCTTTGTAGTTGTTAGCGATGTCAGCTAAGCGACTCAGTTGACTTCTTTTGTAGTGTACGTTGTCAGAGTCCTTTTCAGCATTTAATGATGAACAATTTCTTCACATTTGAATTTTGGTTTTTGGACGAATGCTTTGAACCTGAGCTCAGTAAGGAAAACATTGGATGATCCAATTTAATAATCTTTTAAAAACAATTCAAATGGTATTAGACGAATACTCAGTTTCCTTTAGCTGAAAAAAGAATGGACGCACGTACTAGTAACTATTTGTTAACACTTTGTTTTCTTGTTAAAACAATTTAGAAACAAGTTACGTGAGTCTTTTACTTATTTATTCTAAATTAAAACTTTTGTTATCTTCAAAACTTTATGGGGTATTAAATTTTTAATCAAATTGGTTTCAAACCCAGTTTCACAAAGGTTCTTTGGTTCCAACACTTGTATCTAGCTTGGAGAGGCTAGGTTGGATCAAAGAACACTCAGATTGATAGTGAAAAATCTCAACTTGGCTGGGGACTAGATGTAGGTTCCACATTAGGGCTAAACCAGTATAAATTCGCTGTTGCAATTTTTCTTAACCCTACTCTTTTATATTATATTACATATCTACTGTGTGTGTTAAGTTTTGATTGCATGAGCAAGTTATTAAGCCTTTGTTTGTTAAGTTTTCGCTGACATAAGCAATCTTTTAAGTTATCTCATCTCTACACCAATTTCTTTGTTTGAATATTTTGCATAAATTGAATTTTTTGGTGACTTGATTCAACCCCTATTTCTCAAGTTTTCTTTTACCATCAGAAATAACATATTCATTAAGTTTGTCAACAACATCAAGAGTAGATGCAATAATTGCTTTGGATTGTAGATGATCCTCATTTTTTGTAGTAATCAAGTAAATCAGGATATGTGCTTTGTACTATAGCACTCAAAGGATCATTAAAATCTTCTATTATTAAGTCATTTGGAATTTCAATTTCTACAACACCATCATTTGGTTATGAGATTTTTCCATCACCTACATCTAATATTGACTATGAAAAATCCATCAAGTCTTTTGCATTAGGATTATTAGGATCATTTTGAAGTCATATGTTTTTTTGTGAGGCTTTAGACATGATAGTAATCCCATATGAAGCATTTAGAGCTGCATAGACAATGTTAGAATGGCTCTCTCTTGGTATAGCTGGTTGAATTTATCTGAAGACTCCTCCAAAAACAATGGCTTTTCCATCAAAAGGCTTATCTTTGTTGTTGTCATTAGAATTTCTCATTATGTCACTAAGAGTTTTGTCTAATGCTTGAAAACAAAGCTTATGAGTCATTGGTGCTTCATCCCATATTATTAGCTTTGTTGCTTTTAACAACTCAACTAACTCATTTCCTTGGTGTATGTTACATGTTGAATCTTCTATGATAGGCATTGGGATAGCAAATCTCGAGTGTGTTGTTCTTCCACCCAGCAATAATAAAGATACAATACCACTTGATGTCACAATTAATACGATATCACATTTGGAATGCAAAGCAGTGGTCAATGTTTTCCCCAAATTTTTTTTTTCCAGTGCCACCATATCCATAAAGAAAAAATACCCCATAATTGCTTTTGTTCATAGCTTCCATAACAGTGTCAAATACATATCTTTGCTCAAAAGTAAGAGGTGAGAAAAAATATTTGAAATGATTATGCAAAGCATCTTTATCATAGTCACATTCTGCATAGATGAGTCAGTTTCCCAATTGATTAATGATATTGCCTTCAGGAAATGGCATTGATGGATAATCTTTAAGGCTTATCCTGTTTAGTTGCATTAATTTTTCAATTTCTATCAAAGGTAAATCTTGCAATTGTTGATCACTTAGTCGTAAGTCTAAAATAGAAAAGAGAATAATGTGTTCTAAGGTTGTTAAAGATGTCCTAAGAATGGATAAGTACATATAACAAATGATAATAAAGGATAAAAATTTACCTTGAATATTGGACAGTCTTCTTTGATCATATTGTATACCATTAGCTAACCATAGCCATGTTTGTTCCTAGACTTTTTTTTGGCCTATTCATGTTGTTTGAAGTGAGGATTGTTATAGATAATCTTTTCAAATAATGACATGGTCCCTAGTCTTTTGCATCCTTGATAGCTTCAACAAATTCTTTATCATCTTCTAGCAACCTCATTGCAAAACATGCTTATCTAAAAGTTGGATACTCAACATTGTCTATATTTCAAATGTCTTCATACCCGCATAGGCCTTTGACTACAGAGAGGATCATTCTCAAGTAAAACAATTCACCAGAGTTTGGAGTAATCCAATTTAGCCTTCCAATGGTATAACCAATTTTTTTGTTTTCCATATTCTTTTTATAGCAATATAGACAAATTTTCCTGCAAATTTACCATATGTTAATTTTTTGGCTTCTAGATACATATTGTTTGCTTCCATCCATGTAGTAAACATTGAATCTTTAACACCTGGTTTTGAAAGTAATGAATCAATGACCTCATCATCAATAAATACCATATATTGTTGATTTGGAAGATGAAAGTACAATCTTTTAACAATTAGTGTTCTTCCATGATTTGGAAACCCAAATATTCTCCAACTTCCTTCACCCAAAGAGATAAATATGCAGTCAAGGTAAGTTTTAATTTCATCAATCATTTGTATTTGAGACCGACCATTACTATTATTGTGAACTATAGTAGTTGTAATTTGATCATAGCCTTTATTTATATAGTTAAATAAGTACTTGATTGAGCTGCTTTGATTGCACCACACAACATTAATGTGAGCTTGGTATATGATTAGAAGTTTGGGATTATAAGGAACCATATATCAATTGTAAGGAAAACACAAATTTTCTCAATAACACTATTGTTTCTCCTTCGATAAATAGGGAAACCATCACGATCCATAATAGTTGAAGCCTAATATTGCTTGAGGAAATATCTAGAGCACTTGCCATCTTTCATAAAGGGTGTTCTTTGGTTGGTTGTACCAGGACCATGAATCATATATTCTTTCTCTACTTCATATAATTCTTCTTGTTCTTGTTGATTAGGGGTTTTAGCAGAGATGATTTTATCAATGTCCTCAACATATGGGTAATTGTTAGAAGGATGTAAGAATATAAGTATATGGACATGAGGCTATCCCTTCTTTTGGAACTCAATGGTATGTATATTTGTACACTCAAAAAAGCAAACTGATAATCATAGGAAAGTTATATATATATATATATATATATATATATAACATAAATTAATTTAATAAATGACAATAAAATAAAATAATGTAACTTATGGGCATCCATTTTGCCAAATATTTCATTCTTTTTTAAATCAGTCATTAGTCAATCAGTTGGATTTTGAAAACCCTAGATACAATATCAAGACAATTTTTTGGCCTTAGATGCATAGAAGTAAGCAATCTTTGAATTTCTTTTCACTTTGGATTGTAGTTGAAGGGCAAGAATAATTCTGGATACCAAACAAAACCACAAATTGCCATTCCATCATAGTACAATTGATCCATATATCTCATTCCTCCAACAAAATTTGATTCTTTTTCCTGTAATGGATCCTTGTGTTTCACTTTTCTCAAGCTTCATACAAATTGTTATATTTATCAACTCTCAGCTCTTTTTGTTGAGTCCTAATATAAAAAGTCTTTTAGACTTCATCATGGTATAACCATCAACAATAAATTGCTGAAAGAGAGATTTTAATAGTGTTTGTGCTTCATCATTCATTAAATGAAGTCTAAAACAAAGGAACTCTCTTATAGTGTCTCTATTCCTTTTTTGCTCTTTAAGACATGCTTGTATCTCTGTGTTTGACATCATGTCTATAACCATCTTCCTTATAAGGAAATAATAGTGGATATTGCAATCCCAGATAGCCAATATGTAACTTATTGATTCATTATAATTTACCACTTTATGTCTCTAATATTATGTCTTTGTTTAATCTAGTGTCAACATCCCCAAACAATAAGAGCTGCTACTTCAGAAACAATGGGTAAATTGTAGATTATTCCATGTGACTCTGTTAGCAATAAGTTTTAATCTTAGATTAAGTATCATAGAATGTTGAAATCTCTCCTTGGCCATCCTAAAAGACCTTGCAAATACATTGTGCTCATCAATCAATGCTTTCAATTTAGCCACAATGTATGGGTCTAGCTCATTAGCATAATTGTTACCAAACCTTATTCAAATATATACACATAAGATTGAATAGAATGATTTGTGTAATGAGGGATGCGTGTTAAATACTTGACTCCTGCTAGTTTGTTTTGTAGTTCATTTTTTGTGTCATATATGTAGAGTTGTGCAAATTTGGGTGTATCACCAGTTATAGGTAGTAAGTTGCCAATAAGATGATGGGATTAGCCATGTACTTTAAGTGAATACGATCCACGACCCTTGTTAATGGAATTTTCAACCTTTGCACCAGGTGATGTAAACGCAGACATCATATTAAATGCACAAATATTCTATTGAAAGTGTTTGCTATCTGGAGATTCATTATCAAATAGAAGATGACTAAGAAGATTAGAAAGATTCTTCAAAAGTGGATGTTGAATCTTTCCATCGCCAGCACAGAGTTGATATTTTGGATTTGAAGAATTTATATCTTTCCTAGTTTGTTCTTGACACCTCATTCAAGCTTGACAACATTGACATCCTAAACAAAAATTAGAAGGACATAAGTAGTCATTGTTTAACAATACAATTGGATGTAATAATATATTAACTACCTCTATTAACAAGTGAAATATCTGCAATAGTATTATCTTCTATTATGTGTTCTTCATTTGAGCTTGAATCATCATCTAAAATCATAATTAAACAATATGCATGTTCAAGCTATAGAAACAATTGTATATCTATTATGTTTTAGAAAGTAGGATTTACCAAGAACTCTTATATTGTTGGTGCAGTTGAAGTTATCAATTAAGTGACAATGAATACTTTGTTGAGATGTTGAAGACTCATGAATTAAATGAGAGCCTTAAAAAATCACATGTCTTCCAGGCTTGAAAGCATGATGAACATTTCTCATAGGCTGATTTACATGAGAAAAATTATCCATGAGGTTTAATGCTAATAATGAGATCTCAGCTACCCTTTTTACTTTGAATCTTGTATCATTAATTTGGCTTGCTTAAGTCTGAGTGAAGGAGTTTAAATTTAACTGAATATTGGAATTAGTACTTGCAGTAGGACTTTGATTAAGTATAAGAAATGAAATATCTTTTAAATGAGTACTTTGACCAGAGGTTATGAACATATTACGAGCAACACTAAAATTATTCAAACGTGCTTGCTTAATGTGACTTGCATCAGTGGGGGAAAAGCACGGTTCTCGATAAATGGACGTTCACTCCCTACAAATTTGGTGAATAAAACCAAACCAACCAATCAAATTTTAACTCAATGAATATGTATTATAAGTGAATTATCATAAGTAAGGAAATTCTTAAGGATTACCTTGACTCATCAACTGGTGTTGCCGTTTTGTATCGAACACCAATCTTCTTTTTAATCTCACATCTTTCGGACCAGATTTAGTCGTGAGATATCTGTCACTACCATTCATGACTTCATGCTAATTGGTTAGGGGATTACTCCGCTACCCATCTTTTTTTTTTCAGGATACCGGTACCCAAGGTGAGTTGTCAAGCATTCATTAGTTGTTATTTATATTTAATAGAATTTCAAACATTTATTGTGAAATCAACTGTCAATAAATGATTAACAATTCACCTTGAGTACCAAACCCATTAAGGTACCATAACAATTCCCAATAGGTTAACATATTAGTATTTTATATGATTGATGTAAGTACAATATATGTAAGTCTAAGAATACAAACTATGAGGTTATTTTCCAGGAAGCAAATACTAAATGTGGGTAGATTGAAAACCAATTTGAGGTTATTTTGAACAAAATCCATAAAAGCACCTTATTTGAAAGAAAAAGAATGAAGGAAGAAATTGCAAAAGAAATAAATAAAATGCATGGTGAAGCACTAGCAAACGAATAAAAAAAATCCTTACCTTACCTGAAAGAAGCACCAACACCATCAAAAGAAAGAAGGAATGAAACCAAATTCGAAAGGAAAGTGGAAAAAAGAAGTAAAGAAATCACCAGTGTTTTCAATTGAATTTTCTTTTTATTTTTAACTCCACATAATATGAACGGTGAAGGAGATAGTTGTCATTTCAACCATTAAATTAAAGTGAAACAAAAATCAAAGTTTAGGAACGAGGAAGCAAGTTTATGCAGGAAATAAATTACTAAGAGGGAGACACGCGTTGGGAGTGGTAATTCGTTTATATATAGGTAATAGATGGTGATTGCATATTTTGATGATTGACTCATAATGGTATGAAACATTCCAATTTTAAGATACGATTCATATCTTTTCTAAGTTGCTAAGGAATATCAATTTCATACAACATATCAGTTACTTGGGTTGGAAACTATAAGTACCAAGTAGTATTGTTCCGTTATAAGACTTTTTGTTTTACGCCTTATGTGTTACTAAAAAATATGAATTCTTTTATACCAATTTTCATAAATAAGAGAGGGAAGCCAATAATTATAGATTGCGGGCTTTGTAGCCTCAGTATTAGTAGGTCATTAAGTAAAGGAGTCTCCTAACATCTTTTAAACTCTAGAACAGAGACAATCAACAAAAGGAAGTTAAACAAAGACAATGAAATGTGATTTTGAAGTGAAAAATAGAAAAAGAAAAAATTGAAAGTTGAGACCAATCTCACTAATAAACTGTAATCCCAACTAATCAACTAAAGGGAAAATCTTACCATGTTAATTCTGAATACAAATATGGCACCTAGCAAAATATGCTTCAAAGAGACCCAGAGAGGAAGAATTCGGTAACTCAATCATAGAACACTAATTGTGAGGTTATTTTGTTGGAAACAAATACCAAATGTTGGTAGATAGAAAACCCATCTATTTATAATATATAAATTCAGACTCATGGTCTGTGATGTTGCCACATAAGCTCTTCTGTGCTCTTAGAATTCGCAATGTTAGCTTTTACTTATCTGCCAACTCATCACTCATCATACACGTGGAAGATGCTCCTTTAGTCCCTTCAATTCCTTCCGTCCATACCTCACTTTCTCCTTCCTTCCCAGCGTGCACCTTGGCTTGGCGTCGGTTTCACATATCTTAATAACTCATAATAAATCAAATAAACGAGGACTAATTCTTGAATCATCATCTTGATATCTCCGTAGGTATTCTCTATTAATTCAGTTATGCTTATGTGATACAGAATACACCAATCCTTAAAAACATGCCCATTATGTAGAAAAGATCCAACTAGGAATCGTCGACCTAGCTCTTGGGAAGTTCCAACTGGGTGCTGGAATCGTCTCCAGCTACATCACCCTTGAATGAGGGCCTTGATGGTAGGACTCCACCCGGGAACTAAAAACCCACCGCTATAAATTCCAACCCCTACCATCATCACCCTAGCTCTTCAGGCTAAAAGGAGCTTCTGTCGGCGTCACTACCATTCCCAAACGCCTCTGCCTAAATGATCATCCAGTCTCTTCACAATTTCCTCCATTTAAGTCTCTATTATACTTCCTTCCCTATCTTCATTCACAAAAATTCGAATCTAATCATGTGATTTACTCCCGATCAAGTAAATTTTACCCCTACTGAGCCACATCGAAGAAATGGAAGGTATGCTTATTCTTTTGCCATGTATTTCATTATGTTGGATGTGGAATTGTGAGCTAATGCATTTCATTGAATCATGACACACTCTTATTTTAGGCAGGCTTCAATAAATCTATTACAAGTGTTTGCCTTAAATACAAGGGTGACTCATTGTGTAGTTAAATTCAGTTTATATCAACCGCAGATGCTACTTATTCTTGTGCAGGCTTCAATGTTATAATCGCAAGTACTCAATCACATGGGATTCAGTGTTACTATCACAGATGTTTGGTCCTATGGGGTTATCCTCCTATATTTTAATGGCTGGACATCTTCCCTTTGATGAGCTTGATTTGATCATATTGATACAACTACTCATAATTTTTCATAAATAACGATTACTAGCTTGAGTATTCTATCCACACTTATGTTATCTCAGTATATCTTGTCCTTGGCTGAGTGTACTTTTATAACTTATTGTTTCTTTAGATTTGTAAGGTCTTACATAGTTATTAGAGTATATAGGATAGACATAACCTATACATTAAAAGGATCTTTGTTATCATTTGAGGATTGCAAAGCAAAAGTGAAGAGTTTTTATTGGATGCAACATAAAATGGCAATAGTTAGATAAAGTAGGGTCACTAAACTGCATTATGAGTGGGTTATGATGAATATGTGCTTTGTTTGGACCTGAGGATGATAGGAATTAGGAAGAAAGTCACATAAAAAGTAACCATCCAATATATTGCCTGTACTCTCTTTTGTATTTAGTATAATTCAATTTTGACTGTTATATGAATCAAAATCAGAATTCCCTCAGGAAATAGTAAACTCAAGGATATTCCTTCATTCGCATGCTGGGATTTAATAATTTCTTCCTTTGTGGTATCCAACGTGGCATAGAATTCAATTTCAAATTCTAACTTCTAAAATTATGTCTGGAGAGTGAGTGGAATAATTTTAATGGGATGTTTCACTGTTATCTGATATAGTCATTGAGTGATGCTCTTGCTGAAGATTGTAATATCTTTTTCTGTATAATTTTCTAGATCAAGTTATTATAAAGAAATGAGCTTTTCATGAGTCCAATTTGTATCTGACAATGTTGCAAGAAATGGAATTAGAGATGTAGGAAGTAGGAAAATTGAGGGCATAATGGCATATTAGTGATTTAGGGTAAGATAAGTGGGTGTACCATTCTTGGGTGGGAATCATGATCAAATAATATCTCATGGAACATTTGAAAAGTTGGTTTTCAGCAATTTTGTAGTTGAGAGGTGGATATAACTTCCAAAAACAGAAACCCTTCTTCAAAGTATAGATGACTGCATCAAATCAGAACATCTAAACCAAGCATGGGAAAAAGGAAACTTAGAACGTAGTAGGCTCTGGAAAACTTAATGTCTTGATTATTCAAAAAACTAATTAATCAGACATGTTCAATGTTTATAATATTGATTTTATATATCAAGCTTCTTAGGGGAAAAGGAAGTTGGGATTCTCTTTTGACAGGTTATGTCAATTTAAGCTTCCTGCAAGTTGTAGTCCTTAATTAAAGTTATTCTATCCTAAACAAATCACCAAAGGCTCGCCATAGAGTACTTGGTTGATCAAGTGGCATGAATCTTTTAGTTGAACCTTCACCATATTTAAGCATGACAATCTACATTGACCTGATTTTCGCGTTTTTGTTAATTGGTGGGAATGGAAGAGGATGTAGAATGAGGAGTTTGCCATCCATTTGGTTATGTATGTTAGAGTTATCTTCCTGGTTAGGAAAGACTAACACCAGAAATTCCCACAATTATGTTTTGCAGACATGCAAGTACAGGAGAATTGAAGTTCTGATACTGCCAAAACTAATTCCAGGTAACAGTAAAATTGCTAATGTTTTATAAGAAAAGTAGGTAAAACGGGTGAATAGTCAATGATAAGCTCTGTACATGAAAAGTTGAGACTTTCATGTCTATCTCTAAAGCATACCAGCTGTTGTACTATCACGTGTTATATACACTAGCTTAATTCAAAAGACTCATGCATCATACCCTCCACTATAATATTATTTCATCAACATATGTATCCCACATTAATTAGATCGCGTTAATTGATTTGGGATTTGTCAATTTTTTATGAAGGCCATAAAAGCAAAGTACATATGAGCTTCTTGTGTTGCCTTAGTCTTCAGGTATTATTGAACTTTTGTGACCCTTAATACATATTGGTAGAGAGAGAGAGAGAGAGATTTTGTTCACAATTGAAGAAAATGGTTGGGTTAATTAGCAGTGACACGTACCAATAGCTATCATCAATCTGTTTAATTTAATCCTTTTTATATGAAAAACCTGTGTAATATCAGTTAAGTTTAAAGTAATTCATGAATGGTGGTGATATGTGTTTTAGATGTTGCAAGTCCTGTTATGTTGTTAAGACATATCCCACACAAACTACTCCTGTTACTAATGTGTAGACTTAACAGAAAAATTATCAATTGCTCTCTTAAGCATTGATGCCAAAAACTTGGAAAACCATCATGACAAAGTTGCTTAAGTTATAAGTGAAAAATTATTCATCTATTATATATATAGAAGTTAATTATATATCTTATTGCGACAAACTTTACTATAACATTTATATTTAGAATGCATGTGTAATTAGTTATTTTATTCTCTTACCAACATAAAATGTATAAAAATCAAGCATGCTCTTCAACCAAACAAAATATGAATATGAAACAATTTGAATTATTCACCCGCGCATCGCGTGGGTCTACATCTAGTTTGAGGTTATTTTGAACGAAACCCATAGAAGCACGTTATCTGAAAGAAAATGAATGAAGGAAGAAATTGCAAAAGTAAAAAAATAAAATGCATGGTGAAGCACCAAATCCTTACTTTATCTGAAAGAAGCACCAACACTAGTAAAAGAAAGAAGGAAAGTAACCAAATTTAAAAGGAAATAGGAAAATAGAATTAAAGCAACCAATAATATTTTATGTGGATCTATCTCTAGTAGCTCTTTATTAGAGATGTTCCATTTCTAATTCTTTAGTTTAGAGATAGCCCATTGGTGGGCTATCCTTTAAGATAAGCATAGAGCCCCCCAAGGGCTGCCTCTCTCTACTTCACCACCTTTAGTAGAAGAGAGAGAAAGACTTGGAATGATTTGGGAAAGCCCCAATTGAAGTTTTTAATTTTACTCCACATGATATGAACAATGAAGTTGATAGTTGTCATCTCAACCGCTAAATTAAAGTAAAACAAAAATCAACATTTAGGAATGAGGAAACAGGTTTAGACGAGAAATAAATCATTGTTGATAAAATAACTGAGAGGAAGACACATGTTGTCAGTAGTAGTTTTAATATATATAGGTAATAGAAATGTATTTAGAAATTTTCTTTAATTTATCAATAATGCTATTTTGATAATATTTAAATGTTAAAATGCAAACCCCATCAACTTTGACCCAACAAATAATGATATGTAATTTTACTTTTGATAATTAATCCCTGTAGAGTTTTAAGATATGTCAAATAAACTCGTTAAATCAAAATTGAATAAAATTAAAAAAATTTAATTAAAAATATAATTGCACAAAAATTGCAATAATAACTTAGGAACACACTTGTTGAATCAAGTTCAACCAAAATTTGTACTTAATTGATCTAATTTCCATATTTTGTCACTTTTTAATGATTATTATTTGTTATATGTTGAAAATTAAAACCACATAAAACTTGTATTCGAAGAGTCAAGGAAACTATAACATTTGTGTTTGTCCACTCTTTTATTTTGTTTCTTTTTGGCAAAAATATGTTTTTCATCCCTTAACTTTGCTCTAAATTTCATTTTCATCCCAAATATTATCAAAACCCACCAAATTCATCATAACTGTTAATATTATTAGAAATGTTAACAAAATTGTTAACAAGACATCCTATGTGGGCATAAATATATAATTGACATTGTCCAACTAAGATTTTCTTTTTTTTGAAATAATGATAAGGGACAAATTTGATGAGTTTTGAAAAGATTTAGGACAAAAATAAAATAAAATAATTGTAGGACAAAAATGAAACTTGAAAGTAAAGTTAAAGAACAAAAATTGAAAATTTTCCTCTAATGAATATTGTGCGTAATTTTCTTTTAAAACTTCTATTTTTGTCCATTAATAACAGGAATTATGCTTTTCATATATATTGATTATTAAAAATCACTTTAAATTAATCTATAACAAAGAATTTGTATTTGATATTAATATTTGAGTTGACTTGCTTTCTTAGTTATAAAACTTAGACCGATTATTGATTCAGGATAAATACTGGGTCATTGTATCACTGGTTCAACAAGTGAGATACTGGTCGAATCGCATAAAGTTAAATAAATATAATAATATAAAAATTATTGAATGTAATTTAAATCCAAACAAATAAAATTCATAACATAAGTATTTAATTTCTACAATACAAAAGTTTTAAAATAAAATTATGCATAAAAGTTCATTATAGGAAAAACTTCACTTTTTGTCTCTTAACTTTACTATAAGTTTTATCTTTATCCTACAACTATATTATTTTATTTTCATTCTAATTTTTTTCAAAACTCGTCAAATTCACCCCAATCACTAATTCAAAAAAAAAATCTAGTTAGACAATACCAATTGTACACTTATGTCCACATAAGATGCTATATCAATAAATTCTATTAACATTTCTAACGATGTTAGTAATTGTAACACCTCGAAATTTCTGTTTTTAATTGACATAATGATTTTCTCAATTTTTGTGATTTATGATGATTTATGGGAATTTTTATGAGCTTCATTTAAATTAGGTTATTTTTCATAAATGTTATATGTGAATTTGGGGCAGTTTCAGAAAATAAAAATAAATAACTTATATTTTCGGTCTGTAAATACCTTGACTATTTATTAGGGCCGGGGAAAGTTACAGAACTCGATTCTAAGACCAGATTATTAAGTTTTCCATTTTTGGGAATTTCTAGTTTTTGTTGACTTTATGTGTTAAACCGGGGTTATTTCGGATAATAAAATAATAATTTTTAAATTTTGACTCGTAAATGCTTTGACTATTTATTAGGAATAGGAGAGTTTGCGAAACTCAAATCCGGGAACAGATTTAGAAGTTTTCCATTTTAAGGGATTTTATTATGAAATAAAATTTAGGCGTATTATATTTTTCATTTAACAATACATACTAGTATTTATACGTAGAATACACATTCTTCTCCAAGCTTCTCCAAACTTTTACAAGCTTCAAGGTGGGTGGCCAAACAAGTGGGGAGGGATAAAAATGTCATTTCCTATAAACTTTTTAATTACCAAATTATCCTACACTTTGCCTATAAATAGACATTCAAGCATCACTTGAAAACCTCACCATTTCCTCTCCATTCTCTCTCAAATCCCACGGCCAAGCCCTTGAGTTTTCTTTTCAAAGTTTGTGATCCAAGTTCCATCCATAGTTTTAGAACCCAAACATCATTGTAGGAAGATCTTGTGTAGAAAGTTTCTTGAGAAGAAATCATTCTCAAAACTTTTTCTTGAGAAAATCCCAAAGTTGAAGAATCAAAAGGATATTTGTTGGTGGAAGAACAAAGAACTTTCACAAAGTTCTCTTGAGGAATTTGTAAACCAACGTAAGGGGGAGTTTTCTTTATCAACCAATTTTGTTGTAGGAAAATAGGATTTATGGTTTATTTTCTTGAAATTTTCGTGTGATTGATTTTAGTTGATGTTAAAATTGTTTATGCTTTATGTTTCTTACTTTATGATTTGTGCTTTGTGACTATATGCTTTATTTAGCCTATGTGTTTTTATGGCTTTGGAATATTGCAAATATGGTAATATTAGATGTATAATATTTCTTGGACATACATATGGTTGGTTGGTGTTATGGAAATCATGGTGGAAAAATTATGGATTTTGGTCCAAAGACCTTTGAATATTTCAATCACTATATAGATACAAAGGAATTTATTTTACTAAATTGTTTAACTTAATTAATTAGGGGATATTTAATTAAGTTAATGATTTCTGTAAATAAATAGAAAAGAGCAAAATTATTAAATACAGCTGAGATAATGCTTTAATTCATACTTATGTTGTTTTAATTGATCTTTAGCAATAAATAATGATAATATACTGGGAAATAATTAAATAAGCTCAAAATAGCTTCGTTTTTATGAAAAACGCTTTTTACGCGATTTGGAGTTTACAGAAAACCCTTTCGCGGTTGAAAAGTGATTTTTAAAATCCTACGCGATTAAAATGTATAGAAAACATTTTACCCGATTTGGTGTTTACACAAAACCCTTTCGTGGTTAGAAGTGATTTTTTTTATGTCTTATGTAATTTAAAAATGGATAGAAAACACTTTACCTGATTTGGTGTTTATAGAAAACCCTTTCGCGGTTAAAAAGTGAATGTTTAAGCCTAAAGCGATAAAAATATGATTTTTCTGTCTTACGCGATTAGAAATTTACAGAAAATGCTTTGCGCGATTTGGTGTTTACAGAAAACCCTTTCGCGTTTGAAAAGTGATATTTTTAGTATTATGCAATTGAAAAATATAATAAAGGTGTTACACTAGTAAAAAAAATTGTAACTGGAGTATTACATAGATATTAAATTGATAATTTGGATCCCGAGGGGATTGTTTATTCGGTTTGTGAATATATTGCATTTTACATAGCATTGTGAAGTCTGATGAGACTTGTGGTCAAGGCTTTAAGCCTAGGAGATTTGAGTTACACCTTAGTACATGTGCGAATTGCGTAGTGAAGATCATAGAATTGATCTAGGAGGTGTCGGGGTGCGAAAACTCCACAGGTGGCCAGTGGGTAGCATCACTGTGCCGTGGTAATATGAATGCAACACACTGACGATCTCGACTAGAACACTATTTCTATTCCCGGTTTGGTGGAGAGTGTTCGCGTATAGCCGAATTTTGAGATCCATAACACTTGGGCTAAAGTGAGACGGAACATGTACTCCCAAACCACTCTCTCCGACTGTTGTGTTTAGCTCCATGGAGTAGGGGTCAATACTTGCATAGTTAGTTGTTATACTGTTGCATTATCATAGTACATATAAGGTTGGTTTACTTAGTTTTGTGTGATAACATGTTATATCTGTTGATAAAATGTTAAGCTGTGTTGATTGGTTGTAATGTTTTTTTTACTGCTTGATTGGTTTCTGATGATATTAGAATCTCACCCCTTCTATTATATTATTATATTTGTGATCTGGTTATGAAGACCAAGATGGGCGACAGGTGTGATGGCACGTACATTTAGAAACGGAATGCGTAGAGTATGTTGGAGACATATCTCTCACACTCCGTAGAACCCGTCATGGGAATCCTATTAGTTCATTTACAATTACTTGCTTTGTAGAATTGTTTATGCCAATTAGGGATTTGTGGGGTTTTGGCACTGAGTATACTCCCCAGGAAGACTCTGAAGTTTCTTCCGCTAGAGCTCTTGGGCGTAGAACTGCTAGAATTTCTGTAAGGAGGCCTACTAACTTCGGATGGCTTGCACCCGAAAGGCCCATATCGGAGGAGGATCATGAGGAAGATCCCGAGGAGGACCTAGAGGAGGACCCTTCTCCGTAGGTAGACTTTGATGGCCAGATAATAATAATATATTAGTATTGTATGTTTATTTATTTTCTTGTTAGTACTTATGATTTGTATTATGTATTACCGATAAACTTAAACAGTAAGTAATATAAAGTATGCGTATTATTCATATCTCAATATGTATATTATTATTATTCTGTTTGATTAATGTTATATCCGCGAAAAGAAATTTTGGAACTCACATTTTATATACTCATATTATAAAATTATTTTTAAACTTAATTTAATATTTCGTTAAATGTGATATCCTACCGAGGGTGTTACAATAATTAGGACAAATTTGGTATGATTTGAAAAGATTTGACATAAAAGTGAAACAAAATATATTTATGGGACAAAAATAAGACCTAGAGTACAATTAAGGGACAAAAAATATATTTTTATTTTTTTAATTATTGTAAGGGAAACTTAGGCTCTGTTTGGTAAGTCTAATCTGCTAGCTTAGAGCGGATTTGACTAGTGAATAGCGAATTGAAAAAAATAGTGTTGTTTGGTAATTAGTAGGTTATAACGTTTTTTTAATAGCTTATATCGTTTTTCCAAATGCTACTTAAAGTAGCATTTGAGCTTATAGCTTATAACGTATTATTATTTTTTCTCTTTTTTAACCTCGTTATTTTAATTAAATTCCTCCCTTATCCTCTATTAAATAAAATGCAAAAATATTAATCCCCACATTTATGTTGTTACGTATATTTTTATAATACATATATTTTTATAAAGCATGAAAAATTAAATGAAAATAAAATTAAAAATAATATTTTTAACCAATAAAAAACATTTTAATGATAATAAATAAATAAGTAAATAAATAAATTAGATTATTAAAATATAAATTTCAAAATTTTAACTTCTAAATATCTTAATAATTAGTTTAATTAACGTAAATTTATTTCATAAATATTTTGTCATATTTAATATTGATGGAAAAAATTTAAGCATTAATTAAAAATATCCTTTTATGTCATTTTACATTTATCAGTTAGTTCAATCGCTAATTTTACTAAACACTTCATGTGAACACCGTATTTTGTCCAGGCCACATAAAAAGTAAACTGGTAATTTAATAGGCCAATTAACTCTTAAAATAAAAATCCAGATTTAATAAATATTTAATTAGCCACTTGGTACAAAAGTTAAAAAAAAAGAGAGAAATAATTAGCAAATTAGTTCTCATAGTGAGAATTCAAAAATATTAAATAAAGTCATTGGTCACCTAAGTCAAAATCCAAAAAATACATAAAAGAAAAAAAATACAAAAAGAAATGCAAAATTATAAAATGGAAAATATTGTCCAAACCTTCCCTACTTAACCCACTTGGTCCAATTCTCATACCTAAGCCCAGCCATGTTCAAACCTCAGCCCAAAACTCATGAGCCCAAACCCATCTCATTCCTTTAACCGAAAACTTTTTCTTTCCACCAAGCCTAACCCAAGACACCAACCCAGAACCTACACCCAATATCCCTAACCCAACCGTCCAAACCCATAACCTGTCTACCTAAAACCCATTTCCCCCAACCCATGACTCCTTCACTCTAGCGCACAAACACACGCACATTGCCTACATACCAGCATAACCCTTTCCCCTTTTCCTTCCTTCCCCACAAAGCCCTAGCAGAGGAGGTAATATCTATTGCCAAACCAACCCCCCATACAGCTTCTCCATTCCTCCACCCAGTACCATTCCCCTGTGTTGCACCCTGTTCCATGCCCTGCGCCACGTCCCTGCACCAGCCTCTTATGCAGTGTTGCCCTTACACGAACCCATCAGCACACCTCTAACCCGAACCCAGCACCCAGCCTTCACAGCCGCACCTCCACGTCGCACCACCAAACCACCCCACTCCCCTTAACCAGCACCGAGTCACTGACAAGAGGTTGTCGAGACCCGCCAAATAAATAAAATTTACCGGTTCACAAACTAATTTGTAGTATAGAGAATGAATTGAATCGTCTTTTAAGGATCTGCAAACAAAGATTCAATTAGATCAAGATAATTAAATAGGGGGGTTTTGTTGATTTGTAAAGAAAATACACTGGTTGAATTAAAGAAACGTAATTTCCTTGGATTGGTTAATTTGTTAATTACGTTTCTTTAATTCAACCAGTGTATTTTCTTTACAAATCAAAAACAAAACAAGAATCCTCAACTATTCTTGGCCTTAGATGACATCAAGAAGCCTCAACATGATCCAAGAATCCTCTACTAGATAAGCATCTAGGATTTAGTGAACCAATGTTAGATAAAATAAGCATCATCCAAACATAAATTAACTTAAGATTAGGGATTTAACCAAGCTAAACAATCAATCAAAAAGTTTTGATATATTGTTTAGTCTTTGTGATCCTCTTTGAATACACGATAATAAAGCTATTATCACATCTACATCTAAATCAAATTAAACAATTCAATCTAGATAAAAATCAAAAGAGAAAGAAGAGAAACTTGAATAACAATTAAGCAATATGAACAATCAAAACAATGAAATAACCAAATGAAACACAAGAAGGGGGGTTGAATTGTGTTTCTTAACCCTTTTTAAAGATTAAAAATTTTCTTTTTAACAAACGATTGAACACAGCGAAGGATAAATGTTAATAAGTAAAGAATGTAGAAACAACACTGCTCAGTCCTATTGGACTCTAAGGGTTTTGAACAGATTTTTTAATGAACAGTTTAACAAGTTCAAATAACCAATTAAAAGGTCTTTGTTAACAAACACAATAGTAAACCCCTGAGGTTAGTGGGAAAAATGAAACACACTAGAAGAGAAGAGAAGCTTACACACGGGATTTATCCTGGTTTACTCTTACCAACCAAGAGCTACGTCCAGTCCTTTCAACCAGAAGGATTTTCCAACTAATCTTTTTCGAGATTACAAGTATTATACACCTCTTCAGGTAACAAGTATTTTCAACCTCTTCAGGTTCAACCACACCAGTATTCTTTTACACACAGCCTCTTCAGGCTTACAACGCTAAGGTGAATAAGTACAAGAAGATGAATGCTTGAGTTTGAAACTCACTAACAAATGAGAATAGACAATAAAAAATCTCAAGGCTTTTTCTTTTTACACGTATAAGAAAATCCAAGAAGAGATAAAGCTTTTTAGACTTTGTAAGATGCTTCGGCAAAGATCTCTACTCCATCTTCTAGTGCTGCTTCTTCTCTTTATATGTAAGAACAAATTGAGCAGACTTCATGAGCTATATCGTCCAACGGAAACATTTATTACCGTTCTGAGTAGCATTAAATGCATCTACTGGAAAAGTGCTGAACTTCTTCTGACGGTGACTTTTATTCTCTGAGATTTCCAATCAGTGAAAACAAAGTCCTGATTTGTCTAAGATTGCAGAAGGTTTCTTATTTGCAGATCTTTGTAGTTGTTAGACAATGTCAGCAAAAGTGGCTTAGTTGACTTCTTCTGTCGCCGTGAGCTGTCAGAGTTCTTTTCTAGCATTTAATGAGGAACAATTCTTCATTTTTGAATTTTAACTTGGACGAGAGCTTGAGCTTGAACTTTGAAAGAGTGAATTGAGTCCGAGCTTTGGCAAAAAGATCGTATTGGACGAACCAATGAAAATAGTAACATTATATGCATACAAATATTGGACGCACCAATAGTTAAAGTATATGTAGACAGTCATTGGACGCACAAAGCATATTTAGACATTGAACGCACAAAGAGTCATAGCATATTGGACGCACAATGAGTTTTCTTTAAGCTCAGAACAGAATGGACGCACATACAAGTAGCGTTTTGTTAATACTATTGTCGAAACACTTTACTTGTTCAAACTTAATAAATATTTTTGTTATCCTCAAAACTTAAACAGGGAAAGCTACAGCTTTTAAATATTAGTGCTTAAACCTTTTTAATAAGATTTTGGTTTCAACAATCTCCCCCTTTTTGATGATGACAAAAACTATTAATTTGATTGAACACAGATTTTTTTTTAAAACACTATTTGCTCCCCCTAAGAAAAACATTTCAAAGAGATGGACTCAGAGTCTTTTGGACGCAGTACAAGAAATTTGTGTTTACGAAAACAAAATAAGTTTCAAGAGCAAGTAAACAATATTTCTGTATAGAAGTTTTAGTACTTTAAGAGAGAAACGTTAACAGAGACAATACCTTTGAAGAGAAATAACCATGCTAATATTTAGAGCAGATCCTTCACAGCAACACAGTGTATTAGCAGAGTAGTCACAATTTTAATTAAAGCATTTATATAAGGGCAACAGAATAAACGAGACAAGGATAATGAAATAACCAGATTAAAAAAATTCACAGTTTCATTGAATCAATTTAAATTATAAAACAAGTTTGTAACAAGTCAAATTCCCATTATTCTCCCCCTTTGTCATCAGACAAAAAGAAGAAAGACATCATTGTCAAAAAAATTTGGCTAACAAAAATTAAGAGGAAGAAGGTGGAGGAGGCCCTTGTTGAAAAAGAGATTTGAGGAGGTCTTCAACTCTCTTGTACATTAAGTCCATTTGATTATTCACATAAGCCTGAAAAGCTGGGGGCACTTGGGTGAGAGTGTCAGCAGAAGGTTGTGATTCCACAATAGCTAACTTAGTGGTGGAAGCAGGAGGGGTCACATCCATTTGCTGCACAACAGATTCAACTTCGTCTTCAGACAGAGGAAGGTGAACATCCCAAGGAAGAGAAGCTCTCTGGTATCCAAACATTTGATCCCAGGGATAAGGCCTGCCTATGTTGTCAGACGGAGGTCCAGAGACATAGCTTGGACAAGAGAAGATTGTTGGCAACGGCGAGTTCAGAGGCAGTCCAAGAAGATCATCTACCATAAAGATAGGACGAAAACACTGGAAGCTCTGGCCAGGCATGGTTATAGTATCTTCCTTATCTTCATCGCTTAGACCTGAAGAAGACGCTTGTTGCTCACATTCCCAAATGTGCTTTTCCCAGAAGGTCTTAGCCTCGTTCTCCTCAGCTTCTCCTTTATTCGAAACATGCCACAAGAAATCAACATCAACATCAGGGGAAAGTAAGCTCCCAAAATATGGTTTAAAGTGGATAGGCTTGGGAAAGGTGGCTTGGCTTTTGTACTTTTTCAAGTCTTTGTTTTTATTTAAATCCACCATTGGCAACCTTGGACAAACCCGATCCGGCTGAATCTTGATGGCAGTTGCAGAAGAGATGATCAGTGAAGGGGGTACAAATCTCATATCCTTCAACAGAAGACTCCCCTTAATGACACTGACAAGGATGGTGTCATAAGGACTTGCATACCGATCCAAAAATGAAATTCTAAAAAGAATGGAGAAGAAGAGAAAGAAAAATCTCACAAATACTCAAACTTTCTTCAAACAAATATTCAAACTTACTTCAAATTGAATGATCTATAATACAAAGAGATTAGCTCTATTTATACTAATCATAGAAGCTAATTTTTAATTGAAAATAACATAAATGCAAGCTGTAAAAAAATGAAAATTGTCAAATATGGTAACTTGATGCATGGTTGGTGGGTTGGTGCATGGTTGGTGAGTTGGTGCATGGTTGATGGCTTCTAGTCAGCAACTCTTATTCGACTTCTAGCTTGACTTTCGTGCCCTAAACTATGTATTTTGGCTTGGAGGTCTTCATGACAGTTGTAGACAATTGTCTCCTTGAACTTTTGGCATTGGTTTCATGCCATTTGAACTTTTACAACTCCAGATATTCCAAAAACATTACACCTACCTCATGTCAGGTTGGCAGAGAGTGTTTTCAAATTCAAACCAACTTGCAGCTTCATAATCAACGACATCAATTGACTAAATGGTCTCTAGTGAAGTTGGAGATATGGGCCTTATCTTTCCAATGGCCTAGTGTCAGCTCAAAAGGAAGCCTATAGCCCACAATATGGTCTAATATGTGCGCACTGCTTAGATTCCAGTGACAGCAAACCCACCCTAAATTACAGGGCAATTTTGGACCCTTAGAAGTCCGATCCATCTCTTGAGCAAACTTGCAGAGCCTTGTCTTAACTTTCCAAAGACACGAAGATCACCTCAAATGAATCACCGAGTCCCAAGTTATGGCCTAACCAAGGATGAAAGGTCAAAATGCATCAAAATCTAAGAATTATTCACAATTTGCATTAAAGCTCAATAAGGCTCGACAACATTAAACTCAACTAAAATACTAATATTGGGCACAATAAGCATCTAATAAAGCCTAGTACAAAGCTAACATAAGTGTCTCAAATTGATTGATCAAATTCCCCCACACTTAAGCTTTTGCACTCTTGGGCAAAACACATAAGAACAAAACTAGAGAAAAACAAGAAACATCATAATATTAAACTAAAAACATAAAAACTGATTATACCTACTCTAATCCACTTTCGTAAGAAAACACGATGGCACTTAGCATGTGCCACAAGCCTTTAAACCCCTAGGTGTCCCTAGTGGACGAGTTATAGTCTCATGAGGGTTTACCAGTATGATACCCACAAACATGTAATACTTTATTTAATCAATTCAACTAATTTTTAAATATAAGCATTGTATCAAATATAAACCATAATTAATAAGTCAAGTATGTTTAACAAAGAATAGTTGAATCAAACCAATTGAGAATAAAGTATAGCATAATCATGCATTAATCAGAAATATGCATATTCAAATTGAGTAGAATTCCTCACAAGTGACACTCAAACCACACAAGGTGTTTAGGTTAACTATTTGCGCTCAACTCAGTCAAATTATGAAAGTATTTTACCATAAGCTTGCATATACATCAGTTCTCCACTACTTAGATCAAATAAATTGCAAAAATCAAGAGGTCTTTAAAAAAGGTTGTAATGGGACTATAAGGTGAAGGAATGGAACAATATGGATAATAGCAAGTTAAAACCAAAGAGAATAAAAGAGCATTGGGGAGTTATTCAAGTAAAAAGCATAAAATTTTACCTAAAACCATAAAATGCTCATTCTATTCACACATTGCTTCCTTTTTCTATTTTTTTCTTTTACAACCTTTTCGCTTTATTTTCTTTTTCTTTCTTTCTTTTTTGTAC
Source organism: Styphnolobium japonicum (assembly GCA_023212625.1). Lineage (NCBI taxonomy): Eukaryota > Viridiplantae > Streptophyta > Magnoliopsida > Fabales > Fabaceae > Styphnolobium > Styphnolobium japonicum. The sequence continues at coordinate 7,746,455 of JALBWW010000014.1, forward strand.
CAAGCATTTCGCAAAGCACACCAATTCCCCTACACTTAAATCATTGCAAGCAAAAGAACTCCTCAAATAAGAAAATCAATGCTCTCCTATTCCCTAAGGTAAGGTAAAATATAATTTTTCACTCAAGGTTTGAAATGAGCTAAGAACAAAGAATGGGCAAATAGGCTCAGAGGGGGTTAACAATGGGATAAATGCAAGATAGATTTATTTGGCCAAAGCAGCTAAGTCAAAAAATGCCTGTTATTTTCATGCAACATACAGACCAATGTAATTTCAAATCGATTCAATGCAAGTTCTAAAAAATAAATTCATAATTGACATCACTCATGAAAGAAAATAAACCTAGTGTAAGTATCAAACTTGGAAAAGCCCAAAACTCACAAAGGTATGGAACATTCATTCAATTCAACAATGCTTTCTTCATAATATCCACAGTCATATACATGTATATCATGAAAATAATTCAACTATAAACTGTTTTGCATACTTTTATGATCAATTAAGCTCAGATTCAGCACATGCTTGTATCAAAATCAATTGAAAATATCAAAATTTGTTTTTATTTTATAAATATGCAAGAACAAAAATGATTTAAGACCTACTATGAAATGCAAGTTAAGATGTGTCTCAAGAGCAAAACTACTCCTTACTCTGCCATCATACATCTAATAAGTTAGTAACAATAAAGATTAGCTTGTTAGTTTTTTTTAAACTAAACTATATACAAGGAAATGTCAACTATTCTTCCCCCCAACTAATTTAAGGCATTGTCCCTAATGTCAAGATAAAGATAGGTAGAGTGCAGAAGATCTTACTAGAATACTGCAAATCGAGCCTGAAATAAGAAAAATGACAAAAAAAACTAAAACCATAAGAGAAAACAAAAATTCACAAGGACAAAGTCAAATTTAGTTTTTGCTTTTTGTTGCTGCTACCTTGTTCCCAATTCAGTGCAGTCATTGCTGGATGATGTTGTGGTACAAATTCGTGTAGTTGACCGAGCAATTGTTTAGGGGTTGCTGCAGTTACAAGATTTTGACGTGTCGCTTGTGAGATGAACCTTTGTTCCACAACATGATCAAGAAAACAAAACAAATTGTCATAAAAATCATTAACATTTAATATACCTATGTGCTTTTGGTGAAAGTTCATCTGTGACCAGGATGTAATTTGGAAGAGCTCTTCCAAAGTTCAAAAACCATCAGTAAGGGCAATAAAGGCATCAGCATTTGCTGTCATAATGTTCATGCGTTAATGCATGCAAGATACCATTACTTCATCCCCTACTATTTTTCCAGTGGGATTGCCAATAGCTAAAGGACTAGGAATGACACCAAGGACTTTGCCACCTCCTAAATGTGCAGTAGTGGCTACACAACCCATTAACCGAAGACTACCTCTTCCATAAACTAAATAGATTTCTCTCTCAGCTAGCACTTGACCAAGATGGTTTGCAATATTTACTAACTCTTTATCCTTTTCAGGATTAGATCCACAAAAGACACAAACACTCTTGATCCGACGAACTGAAGTGACTTCCATTTTTTTTGTCCTCTCCTTATCAATGATCTGAAGAAAGCAAAGAGCATTATTTAAAGGAATCAAAACTCAAATGTAATAATTACACTTATAAAAGAGGGATAATCCGTGTGTCAGCAAGTTTTAAAATAAGAATAATAATGATAATAGCTATATGACAAGGATAAAAGACTAATCTATATGTGTTAGAAGAAGTTTGAAAATAAGCAACGCATATTTCAAAAAAATATGACAATTTTTTTTATTGTTTTAAAATTTATTTTATGAACAAGAAGATAAAGAAAAATAATACTTATAAAAGGTGTGATTGTGGCTCACATTTTCCTCTGGTTTTATGTCCAATAACGGCTTGAATGCTCTCTATGAGTCGATGGTCGGCTTCCCATCCAATTTTCTTAAAAATTGGTAAACAAGGTCTTTTTGGGTCAGTTTCCCGAGACTATAACGCTCATGTTCATCTTGGAATATTGGTCATAAATTGAGAAGTACTCTCTACATATCTCCACTAGGATGCATCTCACAAGTCAATAGAATGTTATCTAAAGACTTCTTACTCATGCCATCGTTCATGAAGTGAATTTTATCAAGTCGATTTATAGACGCCATTCCAATTGATCTGCATTTTGTGTTACAGGTCCATCTTGCACATTTATAGCAGACTTGTAACCTTTTTGCTATTCTTTTCTTTGCATATGAACTTCTGCCTAACCCTGGCATATATGAAACAAGAGCGTCAGAAAATTCCCCTGTTATTCGGACCTTTGCGTGGATTAACTAGCGTATATTCGCAGGGATGCCTTTGTGCATAAGCATCCTTAATCTCTCAAACCTTGCACAATAAATGTTAGTAAAAGCATTTTGAGGGAGAGAAAGGAATCACTTGCGGAGGTTAACAAGTTGATTATCTATTTTGAAAGAAAGAAAGAAGAAAAAAATTTGAGTAAAATTATATACAGATTTCAGTGTTTATGGCCAATTGAAGGGATTGAAAAAGATTTTCACGGAGTACTATTATCCGCCATTTAACAAGTGAAAAAATCATCTGTCAATGAAAAACAAACAAAATAAAGACAGAAAAAATCAAACTTTGATAGATTTTATCACTTGGCATCGATTTTCTATCTCGATTCCTGTGATTTCAAATAAATCAAAGTTTGAAAGATGAAAGAGTTAGAAAACTTAGGTGGCCACCCAAGAAGCGCTACTTTTAACGTCTTCAACCAGTGTGATTGAAGATTTGTCCTAGGAAATAATTTCAACCCCGAGTTGAAAAGTAAGACTTTTTCCCCACGAATAGCAAAAACAACAAAATCCCGTCGGCCACACCATAACCAGTGTAATGGATCACCACATCCAGAATCAGAGGGTTCAGTCTCCTCTGGGGCTGCTTTATTGGCTTAACTCCATCTTCAAGTAAAATCTTACGCATGCATATGGAAGGGTTAATGCTAGGAATGTCTGCAAGTATGATGGCTATTTGATTCTACTTTAAAATCTGCAACAACTACTCTTCCTCGTCAGTAAGGAGGTTTTTAACCACAATGAACTCCAGTTTTGATGGCTTCACTACTTCTGTAGATTGAATTGCTACATAATTGACAAGAGGTTGTCGAGACCCCGTCAAATAATAATAATTTACGGTTCGCAAACTAATTTGTAGTATAGAGCATGAACCGAATCGTCTCTCAAGGATCCAGAAAAACAAAGATTTAATCAGATCAAGATAATTAGAAAGGGGGGTTTTGCTGTTGATTAACAATATTGATAAATATACAGGACTCAAAGTTGAAAACAAATCTAAAGAAACAACCAATCCAAGGAAATTTACCGATCTTGAGTTTAACTCATCATTGATCACAAGGAATTCACTTAATTGCTAACCATGTTCTTGGCCTTAGATCACATTAAGAAGCCCTAACATGATCCAAGAATTCTTTACTAGATAAGCATCTAGGATTTGATTAACCAAGGTTAGATAAAATAAGCACCGTCCAACATAGATTAACTTAAGATCTAGAATTTAACCAAGCTAAACAATCTATCAAAAAGCTTTAATATATTGTTTAATCTTTATGATCCTCTTTGAATACATGATAATAAAGCTATTACCACATCAATAGCTAAATCAAATTAAGCAATTTAATCTAGATAAAAATCAAAAGAGGAAGAGGAGAAACTTGAATAACAATTAAGCAATATGAACAAGCAAAACAAGATCTCCAAATTAAACAACAAGATGGCTAATCCCTTGGATTGATTATGAGAGCCTAGCCTTCCATGGATGGGAAGGAAGAACTCAGAATTTAAAGAATAAAAACAAAATTGCAAAGAGAATGGAGAAGAAGAGAAAGAAAACTCTCACAAATACTTAAACTTTCTTGAAACTTACTTCCAAATTGAATGCATGATAATACAAAGAGATTGACTCTATTTATACTAATCCTAGAAGCCAATTTGTACATGTACATAATCTGAACACAGCTATTAAAACAAGGAAATTGTCAAATATGGAAGCTTGATGCATGGTAGGTGGGTTGGTGTATGGTTGGTGGCTTTTAGTCAACAACTCTTATCCGACTTCTGGCTTCAAATTCATCACCTAGACGGTTCATTTTGGCTTGGATGTCTTCATGAAAGTTGTAGCCAGTTGTCTCCTTGAAAATCTCCAATTTGAATCATGTCATTTGGACTTTTAGTACTCCAGAAATGCCAAAAACACTGCACCTACCTCAAGTTAGGTTGGAAGAACGTGTTTCCAAATTCAGACCAACTTGTAGCTTGAGAAGCATGCCTAAAACGACATCTATTGACAAAATGTTCTTCAGTGAAGTTGGAGATATGGGTCTTATCTTTCAAATGACCAAGTTTCAACCCAAGAGGAGGCCTATAACTCACTATGTAGTCCAATATGTGCATACTGCCCAGATGGTTCCGTGACAGCAAACTCACTCTGTATTGTAAGGCTATTTTGGGCCCTTAGAAGTCCGATCCAGCTCTTGAGTTCTTCATGAAACTTGTAGATCCTTGTCTTAGCTTTCCAAAGACACCAAGATCATCTCAATTGGATCACCGAGTCCCAAGTTATGGCCTAACTAAGGAAGAAAGGTCAAAATGCATCAAAATCCGAAAATTATCCAATATTTACATTAAAACCCAATGAAGCCCAACAACATTAAACTCATCTAAAATACTAATATTGGGCACAATAAACATCTAATAAAGCCTAATACAAAGCTAACATAAGTGTCTCAAATTGATTGATCAAATTCCCCTACACTTAAGCTTTTGCACTCCTGGGCAAAACATATAAGAACAAAACTAAAGAAAAAACAAGAAACATTATATTATTAAACTAAAAACATAAAAACTGATTGTACCTAATCTAATCCACTTTCGTAGGAAAACACGATGGCACTTAGCATGTGCCACAAGCCTTTAAACCCCTAGGTGTCCCTAGTGGACGAGTTATAGTCTCGTGAGGGTTTACCAGGATGATACCCACAGACATGTAATACTTTATTTAATCAATTCAACTAATTTTTAAATACAAGAGAAATAATAATAACCACAGTTTCAAGGATTCCAAACATTCATGAAGTGATGTGCCTTTACCTCCCAAATTAACAAGCAAGGTGAATTCAAGTAGAATCATGGATCAAGCATGATAGAATCTCACAAGATACACTCTCAATCTCTCAAGTGTTTAGGTTTGTGTTTACACTCAAATAAACTCATGAAAAATTGCACTACCATAAACTTGCTTATCTTCTACTTCTCCGCTACTCAAAACACATGCACACACAAATCAAGAGGACTTTATTCAAGGTTGTAATGGGGCCAAGGTAAGGGAAGGGAACAATATGGATATACACAAGTTAAAACCAAAGAGAATAAAAGAGCAAGGGGGAGGAACTCAAGTAACAACCATAAAAGTTTACCCAAAACCATAAAATGCATATTCTCTTAACACATTCCTTCATTTTTCTATTCTTTTCTTTTACAACCTTTTGGCTTTATTTTTTTTTTCTTTTTTTTTTCTTTTTTTTTTTTCATTTGTTCTTTCTTTTGCACCAAATATTTTGCATAAACATCCCCCCACACTTAAACCATGGCTTGTCCTCAAGCAAAAAGAGCTTCTCCAATAAGAAAACCAATGCTCTCCTATTCACTAAGGGATGGTAAAACATGATTTTTCTACTCAAGGCTTGTAATGATCTAAGAACAAAGAATGGGCAATTAGGCTCAAAGGGGGTTAACAATGGGATAAATGCAAGGTAGGCTATGTGGCTAAAGTAGCTAATTCAAGAAAAATGTCTCAATCAAGTTCATGCATGCATATGAAAATGTAGCCTCAAAAAAGAATCAAAGCAAGTTCTAGAGTGACAAAATCCATGAGTAAAACTCACACAAGAAGGAAGAGAATGATATAAATGCATCATCCATAAATTCAATAGGCTCAAAATCTCACAATGTATGGATGCATCTACCAAACTCAATTCACTAATCCAAAATCCAACACCAAGCATGTGAAATTCAAGGGGAAAGACAATTCATTCATTTATGTTAGGAAACTTGAACTCATGACTTTCATAATTCTTAAAACATGATTGGAAAGGACTAAACACACGAAAATCGCATCTCTTTTTTTTTTTCAAAACAAAAATTTAAATAGAAAACAGAAACAACAAATAAAACAGAAAATAGAAATGAAATACAGCAAACAGAATCAAAACAAAGACAACAAACAGAGAAAATGATAGCAACAGAAAAGAGTAAACAGTAACAGTAAAATAAAAACAGAAATAGGATTGAAAACAGTAGCAAAACAGTAAAAACAAAAAGAAAACAACTAGAAAAATGAAATAAAAGTGTGGAAAGAAAACTCCCTATGGATAGCAGAAGAAGCAAAATCCTAGCGGCCACACCATAGCCAGTGTAATGGATCACCACATCCAGAATCAAAGGGTTCAGTCTCCTCGGGGGCTGCTTTATTGGCTTAACTCCATCTTCAAGTATAATCCTTCGCATGCATATGGAAGGGCTAACGCTAGGAATGTCTGCAAGTATGATGGCTCTTTGATTCTCCTTAAAAATCTGCAGCAACCTCTCCTCCTCATCAGTAAGGAGGTTTTTAGCCACAATGGACTCCAATTTTGTTGGCTTCACTACTTCTGTAGATTGAATTGCTACATAATCTGCTGAAAAAGATTCATCATGTCTCAAAAAGGCAGCAATCTCAGCACATGGATTACACAACATATCACCATCACAAACAGTACAACAAACAGAATCATCAAAATCAGTAAAACTAGCAAATTCAGCACACAAATCATCAATTGATTTTTTCTCATCAATGATCTCATGTTTTGCAGAATCAGATTTCTGCATCTGTTGCTTGCTCAACTGACTCAATGAAGATGTAAGTTGACCAACTTGGGTCTTCACGTTTTGTACTATAGCTTCTGTTCTCTGCTGGAATTGGATGTTGTTTTGAGCCAATTGTTTCACCAAATCCTCTAATGTAGGCTCAAATTCCATGCCTATTGGGGCTTGCTGTTGTTGCTGCATTGGCTGCTGGTATAGATCGATTGGTTCAACATAAGGTTCGAACCAGGGATGTTCTCCCCATTCATGGTTATATGTGGTAGAATAAGGATCATATCCAAGCTGTTGGTATTGTGGTTCACCAAGAAATACACCTGTTGCATCAACAAAATTGTCATGAAATACAGAACCATCATCTTGTAATGTGGTGCATGCATATGTGGGATGATAAGAACTACAACATATACTACAAAATCCTGCAGGTTCTTGCACATGTAACTAATGTTGTTCCACTGCCAATTGTCCGATCAGATAAGCCAGCTCATCAAGTCTATGCTCCATCAGATTAGAGATCAAACACAAAAACACAAAATCACAAAAACAAGTCTAAATATACACACAAAATAATTACAGAAAACATATCTACAGATTTTTAAAAATTATGGGACTACCACAAAGTGAAATCTACACAAAAATTCTATCTAACAGAATAATAAAATATCTTACAAAATTGAAAAAGTGGTCTAAACGATGGAATTTGGCAAAAATAAGGGTGACCTCACTGTAAACAGTGAGTCTTTCTCAAAATAACAATTTTCATTATCCTACCAAAATTCAGATCAATCAGAGATATGTTACCAAACCAAAATCTTGACAGGATGCCCTTTACCCAATTTCAGCCGAATTCCACTTGAAAATGCTTCAAAAACAAAACAAACACAATTGTTAGAGTTAGATGAAATGATCAAAAAGTTGCCTTTGGATCCCCGACAACGGTGCCAAATTTGACAAGAGGTTGTCGAGACCCCGTCAAATAATAATAATTTACCGGTTCGCAAACTAATTTGTAGTATAGAGCATGAACCGAATCGTCTCTCAAGGATCCAGAAAAACAAAGATTTAATCAGATCAAGATAATTAGAAAGGGGGGTTTTGCTGTTGATTAACAATATTGATAAATATACAGGACTCAAAGTTGAAAACAAATCTAAAGAAACAACCAATCCAAGGAAATTTACCGATCTTAAGTTTAACTCATCATTGATCACAAGGAATTCACTTAATTGCTAACCATGTTCTTGACCTTAGATCACATTAAGAAGCCCTAACATGATCCAAGAATTCTTTACTAGATAAGCATCTAGGATTTGATTAACCAAGGTTAGATAAAATAAGCACCATCCAACATAGATTAACTTAAGATCTAGAATTTAACCAAGCTAAACAATCTATCAAAAAGCTTTAATATATTGTTTAATCTTTATGATCCTCTTTGAATACATGATAATAAAGCTATTACCACATCAATATCTAAATCAAATTAAGCAATTTAATCTAGATAAAAATCAAAAGAGGAAGAGGAGAAACTTGAATAACAATTAAGCAATATGAACAAGCAAAACAAGATCTCCAAATTAAACAACAAGATGGCTAATCCCTTGGATTGATTATGAGAGCCTAGCCTTCCATGGATGGGAAGGAAGAACTCAGAATTTAAAGAACAAAAACAAAATTGCAAAGAGAATGGAGAAGAAGAGAAAGAAAACTCTCACAAATACTTAAACTTTCTTGAAACTTACTTCCAAATTGAATGCATGATAATACAGAGATTGGCTCTATTTATACTAATCCTAGAAGCCAATTTGTACATGTACATAATCTGAACACAGCTATAAAAACAAGGAAATTGTCAAATATGGAAGCTTGATGCATGGTAGGTGGGTTGGTGCATGGTAGGTGGGTTGGTGTATGGTTGGTGGCTTTTAGTCAACAACTCTTATCCGACTTCTGGCTTCAAATTCATCACCTAGACGGTGCATTTTGGCTTGGATGTCTCATGAAAGTTGTAGCCAGTTGTCTCCTTGAAAATCTCCAATTTGAATCATGTCATTTGGACTTTTAGTACTCCAGAAATGCCAAAAACACTGCACCTACCTCAAGTTAGGTTGGAAGAACGTGTTTCCAAATTCAGACCAACTTGTAGCTTGAGAAGCATGCCTAAAACGACATCTATTGACAAAATGTTCTTCAGTGAAGTTGGAGATATGGGTCTTATCTTTCAAATGACCAATTTTCAACCCAAGAGGAGGCCTATAACTCACTATGTAGTCCAATATGTGCATACTGCCCAGATGGTTCCGTGACAGCAAACTCACTCTGTATTGTAAGGCTATTTTGGACCCTTAGAAGTCCGATCCAGCTCTTGAGTTCTTCATGAAACTTGTAGATCCTTGTCTTAGCTTTGCAAAGACACCAAGATCATCTCAATTGGATCATCGAGTCCCAAGTTATGGCCTAACCAAGGAAGAAAGGTCAAAATGCATTAAAATCCGAAAATTATCCAATATTTACATTAAAACCCAATGAAGCCCAACAACATTAAACTCATCTAAAATACTAATATTGGGCACAATAAACATCTAATAAAGCCTAATACAAAGCTAACATAAGTCTCTCAAATTGATTGATCAATAATCTACTGAAAAAGATTCATCATGTCTTAAAAAGGCATCAATCTCAGCACATGCATTACACAATATATCACCATCACAACTAGTACAACAAAAAGAATCATCAAAATTAGTAAAACCAACAAATTCAGCACACAAATCATCAATTGGTTTATGCACATCAATGGTCTCATGTTCTGCAGAATCAGAATTCTGCATCTGTTGCTTGCTCAACTGACTCAATGATGATGTAAGTTGACTAACTTGGGTCTCCAAGTTCTGTACTATAACTTCCGTTCTCTACTAGAATTGGATGTTGTTCTGAGCCAATTGTTTCACCAAATCCTCTAATGTAGGCTCAGATTCCATGCTTATTGGAGCTTGCTGCTGCTGCATAGGCTGTTGGTATAAACTGGTTGGTTCAACATAAGGTTCGAACCAGGGATGATCTCCCTGGTCATTGTTATATGTGGTAGAATAAGGATCATATCTTGACTGTCGGTACTGTGCTTCACCAGGAAATATACCTACTGTAACAATAGTCTTGAAACACAAAACCATCATCTTGCAATGTGGGGCATGCATATGTGGGTTGAAAAGAACTACTACAAAATCTTGCAGGTTCTTCGACATGTAAATGATGTTGTTACTGTAAGACCTATTATTACTACATCGTTTACCAGCTCATAAGTCTTATGTGGAATAATTTTTTTTTCATTGTGTAGAAAATCCGGCAGAGTTTCCTTTGTTTCTCAGATGTTACCAAATGACATAAAATAAACAGCGAATTCCAATCAATCATTTCAAACCAACCAGAATATATATATATATACACACACAGGAGATCTCCGATCTCATTCAAAATAATATTAGAGTACGTAAATTATACAAGTGTATATTAAACACTATCTTGACTGAGCACACTTAAATATTAAACAGAACTGAGAACATCAACAATAGTTCATCAGTTTCATTGTCATATCTACATCAGAGTAATATATAATACACCACATATTATAAATACATCACGGAGCTTAACTTCACCAAAATACAAGTATCATAATACAACAAAATCCTCCATACTTAACCCGTAGAATGTCCGGGGTTATCCTGGGAATCTGAGAAAGGGGGTAAGAACAACTTCCCAGTGAATGTGAATATAACTTGCAAATAAAGTATGCATGTAATTAGAATGCAAGAATAAACACAATTAAATATATCAATTGATACCACACCAACATATGCAACGAGTTTATTAATGCATATGATGTTCACACCTTTTCTTTCCATTTAACCCCTTCCGGTTAGACAAACCACTCCTTTTGTTGTGCATTAACCTCTTCCGGTTAGGCCCTCGCAATATGCATATGCAATGCTTTATGTCACACATTTTTCATCTAACCCCGTTCAGCTAGGTAATCTATCACATATTGTACACTAACCCCTTCCGGTTGGGACTCACTATGCAATGCACTTAATTATGCCACACTTATTCTTTCATCTAACCCCGCTCGGTTAAGTAACCATTCACGTATTGTACACTAACCCCTTCTGGTTAGGCCATCTCACTATGCAATGCAATGCATCCATACCATGCTCAAAGTGACAATATCACAATAACATAACATTTAAACCAATTCAAGATTTAAAATCACATAAGCATTATGCTCAATTCTTCCCAAACACTTTCACTTAGTTACCTCTCACAACAGTGTACTAAGTCATTATTTTACGCTTTTGTGAATCTATTCAATGAATCTCTTAATGAATCTATTCACACAATATTGTGAATCTATTCACAATGCTATTCATGTGTCTATGAATCTATTCACACAATATTGTGAATCTATTCACAGTTTTATTCATGAGTCTGTGAATCTATTCACACAATATTGTAAATCGATTCACAGTGCTGTTCACAAGTCTGTGAATATATTCACAGTGCTATTCACGAGTTTGTGAATCTATTCACACATTATTATGAATCGATTCACAGTGCTATTCATAAGTCTATGAATCGATTCACAGTGCTATTCACAAGTCTGTGAATCTATTCACAGTGCTATTCACAGTCATAAAAATCAATTTTTGGTCATATACCTCTCATCTTGAACTTCATTCATTCATTCATTCATGTCATTGAATAGCAAATCCAATCATTCTCATACATCCATATCATTGAATACAAGTAGCAATCCAAACATTCAAAAAAACAACATGAACACATAGAAGTTCTTATCTTCAAGACTTAAACTCACCCTAAATAACATCATACCATATCACAAATCAACCCACACTCATCTAGAAATAATATATGGCAAGAACTAGGTTTGTGGAGAGATCAAACCAACCAAAATCCTTATGAGAACTTCCTCTTCAACTTCCTTCAAAACAACCAAATCATACAAGAACTTTAGAATTTGTGTTCTTGATTCTTGAAGATGAACATGAGTTCTCCAATAAACTAAAACCATAGGATTGAAGAAGAGATGAAGGTGATCAATAACCATCAAATAACCTAAGTTAAAAGATGAGTAAAAATACTTACTTTGGACATTGAAAGCTTGGAAAAACCTTGGCTATGGAGAAAGCTAGAGTTTTTAGAGAAGATGACCATTTGATCATCCAACATGCACGGCTCCAACATTTAGAAGGAGGGTGAAGTTGAATTGTCAACTTTGCCCTCCATTTGGATGAGAAATCACAAAATTGCCACTGATGGTGTAAAATGACCAAAATACCCTTAGTGGTTTCTAAAAATTCCCAATTTATCCCAATTCCAGAAAATTACACTAGGACTTCCATATGATTTAGTTAAGCTAGAAATAAGATTAGAATCAAAATTTAGGGATGTTACAGTTACACTGCTAGCTGCCTCACTAGCTAAGCCAGCTCATCAAGTCTATGCTCCATCAGATAAGTGACCAAACATTAAAACACAAAAACAACTGTAAAAATACACAAAACAACTACAGATTTTTTAAAATTATGACACCACGGGTGAAATCTACACAAAAATGCTATTTAAAAGAATAATAAAAAATCTTAAAAAGTTGAAAAAGTGGTCTAAACGATGAAATTTGGCTAAAATAAGGGTGAACTCACTGGAAGTAGTGAGCCTTTCTCAAAATAATGTTTTAAATTAGCCTACCAAAATTCAGCTCGATCACAGATACTTTCTTGAACCAAAATCTCTACACAATGTCTTTTACCTAATTTCAGCTGAATTCCACTTTAAAAAGCTTCAAAAACCAAAACAAACACAATTGTTAGAGTTAGAAGGGGTTTTGAAATGATCAAATAGTAGCCTTGATTCTTGATCAATCAATTTGAGATACTTATGTTAGCTTTGTATTAGGCTTTATTAGATGTTTATTGTGCCCAATATTAGTATTTTAGATGAGTTTAATGTTGTTGGGCTTCATTGGGTTTTAATGTAAATATTGGATAATTTTCGGATTTTGATGCATTTTGACATTTCTTCCTTGGTTAGGCCATAACTTGGGACTCGGAGATCCATTTGAGGTGATCTTAGAGTCTTTGGAAAGCTAAGACAATGCTTTACAAGTTTCATGAAGAACTCAAGAGCTGGATCGGATTTCTAAGGGTCCAAAATATCCCTGCAATGCAGAGTGGGTTTGCTGTCAGGAAAATTTGGGCAGTATGCACATAATGGACTACATAGTGAGCTATAGGCCTCCTCTTGGGCTGAAACTTGGCCATTGGAAAGATAAGACCCTTATCTCCAACTTCACTGAAGACCATTTAGTCAATAGATGTCGTTTTAGGCATGATAATGAAGCTACAAGTTGGTTTGAATTTGGAAACACGTTCTACCAACCTAACATGAGGTAGGTTAAGTGTTTTTGGCATATCTGGAGTTCTAAAAGTCCAAAAGGCATGATTCCAATTGCAAACTCTCAAGGAGACAACTGGCTACAACTTTCATGAGACCTCCAAGCCAAAATACACTGTCTAGGTGATGAAAATGAAGCCAGAAGTCAGATAAGAGTTGTTGACTAAATGCCACCAACCATACACCAACCCACCTACCATGCACCAACCCACCAACCATGCATCAAGCTTCCATATTTGACAATTTCCATGTTTTTATAGCTTGTATTCAGATTATGTACATGTACAAATTGGCTTCTAGGATTAGTATAAATAGAGCCAATCTCTTTGTATTAGGAGATTCAATTTTAAGGAAGTTTGAAGAAAGTTTGAGTATTTGTGAGAGTTTTCTTTCTCTTCTTCTCCATTCTCTTTACAATTTCGTTTTTGTTCTTTAATTTCGGAGTTCTTCCTTCTCATCCATGGAAGGTTAGGCTCTCATAATCAATCCAAGGGATTAGCCATCTTGATGTTTAATTTGGAGATCTTGTTTCGCTTGTTCATATTGCTTAATTGGTATTCAAGTTTCTCTTCTTCCTCTTTTAATTTTGATCTAGATTGAATTGCTTAATTTGATTTGGATGTCTATGTGATAATAGCTTTATTATCATGTATTCAAGAGGATCACATAGAATAAACAATTTATTAAAGCTTTTTGATGGATTGTTTAGCTTGGTTAAATTCTTGATCTTAAGTTAATCTATGTTTGGATGGTGCTTGCTTTGTCTAACCTTGGTTAATTAAATCCTAGATGCTTATCTAGTAGAGGATTCTTAGATTATGTTGAGGCGTCTTGATATGATCTAAGGCCAAGAACATGGTTAGTAATTAAGTGAATTCCTTGTGATCAATGATGGATTAAACTCAAGATCGGTAAAATTTCCTTGGATTGGTTAATTTGTTAATTACTTTCCTTTAAATTCAATTGGTGTATTATCATTTCAAATCCTCAAAAGCCCCATTTTTAATTATCTTGATCTGATTAAATCTTTGTTTTTTTTGGATTCTTGAGAGACGATTCGGTTCATGCTCTATACTACAAATTAGTTTGTGAACCGGTAATTATTTGACGGGGTCTCGATAACCTCGTGTCAAATTTGGCGCCGTTGCCGGGGATCCAAAGGCTACTATTTGATCATTTCATCTAACTCTAACAATTGTGTTTGTTTTGTTTTTGAAGCATTTTCAAGTGGAATTCGGCTGAAATTGGGTAAAGGGCATTGTGTCAAGAATTTCGGTTCGGTAAAGTATCTCAGATTGATCGGATCTTTGGTACACGAATGGAAAATATTATTCTGAGAAAGGCTCATTGTTTACAATGAGGACACCCTTATTTTAGCCAAATTCCATCGTTTAGACCACTTTTTCAATTTTTTAAGATTTTTTATTATTCTGTTAGATAGAATTTTTGTGTAGATTTCACTTTGTGGTAGTCCCATAATTTTTAAAAAATATATAGATATGTTTTCTGTAATTATTTTGTGTGTATATTTAGACTTGTTTTTGTGATTTTGTGTTTGATCACTAATCTGATGGAGCATAAACTTGATGAGCTGGCTTATCTGGTGAGGCAGTTGGCAGTGGAACAACATCATTTACATGTGCTAGAATCTGCAGGATTTTGTAATATATGCTGTAGTACTTATCATCCAACATATGCTTGCACCATATTACAAGATGATGGTTCTGTATTTCATGACCATTCTGTTGATGCAACAGGTGTATTTCTTGGTGAACCACAATACCAACAATCTAGATATGATCCTTATTCTACCACATATAACCATGATTGGGGAGATCATCCTTGGTTCGAACCTTATGTTGAACCAATCAGTCTATACCAGCAGCCTATGCAGCAGCAGCAAGCCCCAATAGGCATGGAATTAGAGCCAACATTAGAGGATTTGGTGAAACAATTGGCTCATAACAACATCCAATTCCAGCAGAGAGCAGAAGCTATAGTATAGAACTTGGAGACCCAAGTCGGTCAACTTACATCTTCATTGAGTCAATTGAGCAAGCAACAGATGCAGAAATCTGATTATGCAAAACATGAGATCATTGATGAGAAAAAACCAATTAATGATTTGTGTGATGAATTTGCTAGTTTTACTGATTTTGATGATTTTGTTTGTTGTACTGGTTGTGATGGTGATATGTTGTGTAATGCATGTGCTGAGATTGCTGCCTTTTTGAGACATGATGAATCTTTTTCAGCAGATTATGCAGCAATTCAATCTACAGAAGTAGTGAAGCCAACAAAATTAAAGTCCATTGTGGCTAAGAACCTCCTTACTGATGAGGAGGAGAAGTTGCTGCAAATTTTAAAGGAGAATCAAAGAGCCATCATACTTGTAGACATTCCTAGCGTTAGCCCTTCCATTTGCATGCGTAGGATTTTACTTGAAGATGGAGCTAAACCAGTAAAGCAACATCGGAAGATACTGAACCTTTTGATTTTGGATGTGGTGATCCATTACACTGGCTATGGTGTGGCTGCTGGAACTTTAATTCTTCTGCTATCCATAGGGAGTTTTCTTTCCACACTTTTATTTCATTTTTCTGGTTGTTGTTTTCTTTTTGTTTTTACTGTTTTGCTATTGTTTTCAATGTTGATTCTGTTTTTATTTGATTGTTACAGTTTACACTTTTTTGTTACTGTTGTTTCTGCTGTTTGTGTTGTCTATTTCTATTTCTGCTTCTATTTTGCTGTACTGCTGATGTTTGTCTTTTATTACTTTTTTTTTATTTTTTTATTTTTTTATTTTTTGTTTTGTCTGTTGTGTTTATTTTCTGTTTTCTATATAAATCTTTGTTGAAAAGAAAAAAGCCATGTTTAAGGTCAATGGCCAGAAATTGAATCATTATTGAAGAGGACCCATCAATCGTGAAAAATCTTCAATCACGCTGGCTGAAGACGTTAAAAGTAGCACTTTTTGGGCGGCATCCCAAGTTTTCTAACTCTTTCCTCTTTCTAACTTTGACTTATTTGTTATCACAGGAATCGAGACAGAAAAAACGGTGCCAAGTGAGAAAATCTATCAAAGTTTGATTTTTCTGTCTTTATTTTGTTTGTTTTTCTTTGACAGATGATTTTTCACCAGTTAAATGGCGGATAACGGTACTCCGTGAAAATATTTTTCGGTCCCTTTAGTTACCCACAAACACTGAAATCTGTATATAATTTTACTCATTTTTTTTCTTTTTCCTCTTTCTTTCGAAATGGACAATCAGCTTGTTAACCTTCGCAAGCAATTCCCTTCTCTCCCTCAAAATGCTTTAACTAACATTTATTGTGCAAGGTTTGAGAGATTAAGGATGCTTATGCATAAAGGCATCCCTGCGGATATACGCTGGTTGATCGAAGCAAAGGTCCGACTCAGAGGTGAATTTTCTGACGCTCTTGTTTCATATATGCCAGGGCTAGGTAAAAGTTTATATGCCAAGAAAAGAAGAGCAAAAAGGTTACGGGTCTGCTATAAATGTGCAAGATGGACCTGTAACACAAAATGCAAATCAATTGGAATGACGTCTATAAACCGAGATGATAAAATTAACTTCATTAAAGATGGCATGAGTAAGGAGTCTTTAGATAACATTCTATTGACTCTTGAGACGCATCCTAGTGGAGATGTGCAGAGAGTACTTCTCGATTTATGGCCAATATTCCAAGATGAACATGAGCGTTATAGTCTCGGGAATCTGACTCAAAAAGACCCTGTTTGCCAATTTTTAAGAAAATTGGATGGGAAGCCGACCATCGGCCCATAGAGAGCATTCAAGCCGTTACTGGACGTAAAACCAGAGGAAAATGTGAGCCACAATCACACCTCCTGTAAGTATTATTTTTTATTTTTTATTTTTCTTTTTTTTCTTCTTGTTTATTAAAAAAAATCAAAAAAAATCAAAAAAAAATTAATTAAAAGAAAAAGAAAAAAAATCAAAAGTAGCCGTATTCTTTTGAAATATGCGTTGCATATTTTCAAACTTCTTCTAACACATATAGATTAGTCTTTTATCATTGTCATATAGCTATTATCATTGTTGTGCTTATTTTCAAACTTACCTGACACACGGATCTACCCCTCCTTTGTAGGTGTAATTATTACCTTTGAGTTTTGATGCCTTTAAATAATGCACTTTACTCTCTTCAGATCATTGATAAGGTGAGAGTACAAAAAAAACAAAGAAAAAAAAATGGAAGTCACTTCAGTTCGTCGGATCAAGAGTGTTTGTGTCTTTTGTGGATCTAATCCTGGGAAAGATAAAGAGTTTGTAAATATTGCACACCATCTTAGTCGAGTGCTAGCTGAGAGAGAAATCCATTTAGTTTATGGAGGAGGTAGTCTTGGGTTAATGGGTTGTGTAGCAACTGCTGCACATTTAGGAGGTGGCAAAGTCCTTGGTGTCATTCCCAGTCCTTTATCTACCAGCAAGCCCATTGGAAAAACATTAGGGGATGAAGTAATGGTATTTTGCATGCACCAACGCATGAACATTATGATAGCAAATGCTGATGCCTTTATTGCCCTACCTGGTGGTTTTGGAACTTTGGAAGAGCTCTTCCAAATTACATCCTGGTCACAGCAGAACTTTCACCAAAAACCCATAGGTATATTAAATGTTAATGGTTTTTATGACAGTTTGTTTTTGTTTTCTTGATCATGCTGTAAAAAAAAGGTTCATCTCACAAGCGACACGTCAAAGTCTTGTAACTGCTGCAACTCCTGAGCAATTGCTCGATCAACTAAACGAATTTGTACCACAACGTGATCCAGCAATGGCTCCACTGAATTGGGAACAAGGCAGCAGCAGCAAAAAGCAAAAACTTGATTTGACTTTGTCTTTATGAATTTTTGTTTTCTGTTATGGTTTTAGTTTTTTTGTAATTTTTTTTTATTTCAGGCTTGATTTGCAATATTCTGGTAAGATCTTCTACACTCTACCTATCTTTATTTTGACATTGGGGACAATGTCTTTAATTAGTTGGGGGGAGGGATAGTTGACATTACCATGTACATAGTTTAGTTAAAAAAAAAAAACTAACAAGCTAATCTTTATTGTTACTAACTTATTAGATGTATAATGGCAGAGTAAGGAGTAGTTTTGCTCTTGAGACGCATCTTAACTTGCACTTCATAATAGGTCTTAAATCATCTTTGTTCTTGTATATATATTAAAAAAAAACACACACACACACACACACAAAATTTTGATCTTTTCAATTGATTTTGATACAAGCATGTGATGAATCTGAGCTTAATTGATGATAAAAGTATGCAAAACAGTTTATAGTTGAATCATTTTCATGATATACATGTGTATATGACTGTGGATATTATGAAGAAAGCATGGTTGAATTGAGTGAATGTTCCATACCTTTGTGAGTTTTGGGCTTTTCCAAGTTTGATACTTACACTTGGTTTATTTTCTTTCATGAGTGATGTCAATTATGAATTTATTTTCTAGAACTTGCATTGAATCGATTTGAGATTACATAGGTCTGTATGTTGCATGAAAATGACAGAGGCATTTTTTCTTGACTTAGCTGCTTTGGCCAAATAAACCTACCTTGCATTTATCCAAATATTAACTCCCTCTGAACCTATTTGCCTATTCTTTGTTCTTAGCTCATTACAAGCTTTGAGTGAAAAACCATGTTTTACCTTACCTTAGGGAATGGGAGAGCATTGATTTTCTTATTGGAGGAATTCTTTTGCTTGCAATGATTTAAGTGTGAGGGAATTGGTGTTCTGATACGAAATGCTTGGTAAAAAAAAAACAAAAAAACAAAAAAAAACAAAAAAATAGAGAAAAAAGAAAGAAAAATAAAAGAATAGAAAAAGGAATGAATGTGTGAAGAGAATGAGCATTTTATGGTTTTGGGTAAAAATTTTATTCTTTCTACTTGAGTTACTCCTCAATGCTCTTCTATTCTCTTTGGTTTTAACCTGCTATTATCCATATTGTTCCTTTCCTTCACCTTATAGCCATTACAACCTTTTTGAAAGACCTCTTGATTTTTACAATTTATTTGATCTAAGTAGTGGAGAATTGATGTATATGCAAGCCTATGGTAAAATACTTTCATAATTTAACTGAGTTGAGAGCAAACAGATAACCTAAACACCTTGTGTGATTTGAGTGTCACTTGTGAGGAATTTTACTCAATTTGAACATGCCTAATTCTGATTAAAGCATGATTATGCTATACTTTATTCTCAAATGGTTTGATTCAACTATTCTTTGTTAAGCATACTTGACTTATTAATTATGGTTTAAATTTGATACAATGCTTGTATTTAAAAATTAGTTGAATTGATTAAATAAAGTATTACATGTTTGTGGGTATCATCTTGGTAAACCCTCACGAGACTATAACTCGTCCACTAGGGACACCTAGGGGTTTAAAGGCTTGTGGCACATGCTAAGTGCCATCGTGTTTTCCTATGAAAATGGATTAGATTAGGTATAATCAGTTTTTATGTTTTCAGTTTAATAATATGATGTTTCTTGTTTTTCGTTAGTTTTGTTTTTATGTCTTTTGCTCAGGAGTGCAAAAGCTTAAGTGTGGGGGAATTTGATCAATCAATTTGAGACACTTATGTTAACTTTGTATTATGCTTTATTAGATGTTTATTGTGCCCAATATTAGTGTTTTAGATGAGTTTAATGTTGTTGGGCTTCATTGGGTTTTAATGGAAATATTGGATAATTTTCGGATTTTGATGCATTTTGACCTTTCTTCCTTGGTTAGGCCATAACATGGGACTCGGTGATCCATTTGAGGTGATCTTGGTGTCTTTGGAAATATAAGACAATGCTCTACAAGTTTCATGAAGAACTCAAGAGCTGGATTAGACTTCTAAGGGTCCAAAATATCCCTGCAATGCAGAGTGGGTTTGCTGTCAGGAAAATTTGGGCAGTATGCACATATTGGACTACATAGTGAGCTATAGGCCTCCTCTTGGGCTGAAACTTGGCCATTGGAAAGATAAGACCCATATCTCCAACTTCACTGAAGACCATTTAGTCAATAGATGTCGTTTTAGGCATGATAATGAAGCTACAAGTTGGTTTGAATTTGGAAACACGTTCTACCAACCTAACATGAGGTAGGTTAAGTGTTTTTGGTATATCTGGAGTTCTAAAAGTCCAAATGGCATGATTCCAATTGAAAAATTTCAAGGAGACAACTGGCTACAACTTTCATGTAGACCTCCAAGCCAAAATGCACTGTCTAGGTGATGAAAATGAAGCCAGAAGTCGGATAAGAGTTGTTGACTAAAAGCCACCAACCATACACCAACCCACCTATCATGTACCAACCCACCAACCATGCATCAAGCTTCCATATTTGACAATTTCCATGTTTTTATAGCTTGTATTCAGATTATGTACATGTACAAATTGGCTTCTAGGATTAGTATAAATAGAGCCAATCTCTTTGTATTAAGAGATTCAATTTTAAGTAAGTTTGAAGAAAGTTTGAGTATTTGTGAGAGTTTTCTTTCTCTTCTTCTCCATTCTCTTTACAATTTCGTTTTTGTTCTTTAATTCCTGAGTTCTTCCTTCTCATCCATGGAAGGTTAGGCTCTCATAATCAATCCAAGGGATTAGCCATCTTGATGTTTAATTTGGAGATCTTGTTTCGCTTGTTCATATTGCTTAATTGGTATTCAAGTTTCTCTTCTTCCTCTTTTAATTTTGATCTAGATTGAATTGCTTAATTTGATTTGGATGTCTATGTGATAATAGCTTTATTATCATGTATTCAAGAGGATCACATAGAATA
This sequence comes from Styphnolobium japonicum, assembly GCA_023212625.1. Lineage (NCBI taxonomy): Eukaryota > Viridiplantae > Streptophyta > Magnoliopsida > Fabales > Fabaceae > Styphnolobium > Styphnolobium japonicum. Next base: position 7,767,677 of record JALBWW010000014.1, read on the forward strand.
AACAATTTATTAAAGCTTTTTGATGGATTGTTTAGCTTGGTCAAATTCTTGATCTTAAGTTAATCTATGTTTGGATGGTGCTTACTTTGTCTAACCTTGGTTAATTAAATCCTAGATGCTTATCTAGTAGAGGATTCTTAGATTATGTTGAGGCGTCTTGATATGATCTAAGGCCAAGAACATGGTTAGAAATTAAGTGAATTCCTTGTGATCAATGATGGATTAAACTCAAGATCGGTAAAATTTCCTTGGATTGGTTAATTTGTTAATTACTTTCCTTTAAATTCAATTAGTGTATTATCATTTCAAATCCTCAAAAGCCCCCTTTTTAATTATCTTGATCTGATTAAATCTTTGTTTTTTTGGATCCTTGAGAGACGATTCGGTTCATGCTCTATACTACAAATTAGTTTGTGAACCGGTAATTATTTGACGGGATCTCGATAACCTCTTGTCAATTCCCCAGCAATGGCGTCAAATTTGACAGGAGGTTGTCGAGACCCGTCAAAATAATAAAATTTACCGGTTCACAAATTAATTTGTAGTACAGAGCATGAACCGAATCGTCTCTCAAGGATCCAAAAACAAAGATTCAATTAGATCGAGATAATTAAGAAGGGGGTTTTGATGATTTGAAAAGAAAATACACCGGTTGAATTAAAGAAATACAATTAACAAATTAACCAATCCAAGGAAATTTACCGATCTTGAGTTTAATCCATCATTGATCACAAGGAATCCATCATTGATGCATGGTTGGTGGGTTGGTGCATGGTAGGTGGGTTGGTGTATGGTTGGTGGCTTTTAGCCAACAACTCTTATCTAACTTCTGGCTTCATTTTCATCACCTAGACGGTGCATTCCTTGTGATCAATGATGGATTAAACTCAAGATCGGTAAAATTTCCTTAGATTGGTTAATTTGTTAATTGCTTTCCTTTAATTCAACTAGTGTATTATCTTTTTAAATCATCAAAACCCCCTTTTAATTATCTTGATCTGATTAAATCTTTGTTCTTTTTGGATCCTTGAGAGACGATTCGGTTCATGCTCTATACTACAATTTATTTTGTGAACCGGTAATTTTTATTATTTGATGGGTCTCGACAACCTCTTGTCAAATTTGGCGCCGTTGCCGGGGATCCAAGGCAACTATTTGATTATTTCAAGATCTTAACTAACTCTAACAATTGTGTTTGTTTTGGTTTTTGAAGTTTTTTTTTCAAGTGGAATTTGGCTTAAATTGGGTAAAGGGCATCCTATCAAGATTTTGGTTTGGTAACATATCTCTGATCGATCTGAATTTTGGTAGGCTAATGAAAATCGTTATTTTGAGAAAGGCTCACTAAATTTAGTGAGGTCACCCCTATTTTAGCTAAATTCCATCGTTTAGACCACTTTTTCAATTTTTTAATCATTTTTATTATTCTGTTAGATATCATTTTTGTATAGATTTCACCCTGTGGTTGTTTTGTATTTTGTAAAAATCTTTAGATATGTTTTCTGTAATTGTTTTATCTATTTTTTACATTTATGTTTGTTTTTATGTTTGGTTACTAATCTGATGGAGCATAGACTTGATGAGTTGGCTTATCTGGTGAGGCAACTGGCAGTAAAACAACATCAGTTACCTGTGCAAGAACCTGCAAGATTTTGTAGTATATGTTGTAGTTCTTTTCATCCCACATATGCATGCCTCACATTGCAAGATGATGGTTCTGTATTTCATGACAATTTTGTTGATGCAACAGGTGTATTTCTTGGTGAACCACAATACCAACAGCTTGAATATGATCCTTATTCTACCACATATAACCATGACTGGGGAGAACATCCCTGGTTCGAACCTTATGTTGAACCAATCAGTCTATAGGAGGTGCCTATGCAGCAGCTGCAAGCCCCAATAGGCATGGAATCTGAGCCTACATTAGAGGATTTGGTGAAACAATTGGCTCAGAACAACATCCAATTCCAGCAGAGAACAGAAGTTATAGTACAGAACTTGGAAACCCAAGTTAGTCAACTTACATCTTCATTGAGTTAGTTGAAAAAGCAACAGATGCAGAATTCTGATTCTGTAGAACATGAGACCATTGATGTGCATAAACCAATTGATGATTTGTGTGCTGAATTTGTTGGTTTTACTGATTTTGATGATTTTGTTTGTTGTGATGGTGATATGTTGTGTAATGCATGTGCTGAAATTGCTACCTTTTTGAGACATGATGAATCTTTTTCAGCAGATTATGCAGCAACTCAATCTGCAGAAGTAGTGAAGCCACCAAAATTGGAGTTCATTGTGGCTAAGAACCTCCTTACTGATGAGGAGGAGAAGTTGCTGCAAATTTTAAAGGAGAATCAAAGAGCCATCATACTTGCAGACATTCCTAGCGTTAGCCCTTCCATTTGCATACGTAGGATTTTACTTGGAGATGGAGCTAAACCAGTAAAGCAACCCCGGAAGATACTGAACCCTTTGATTTTGGATGTGGTGATCCATTACACTGGCTATGGTGTGGCTGCTGGAACGTTAATTCTTCTGCTATCCATAGGGAGTTTTCTTTCCACACTTTTATTTCATTTTTCTAGTTGTTGTTTTCTTTTTGTTTTTACTGTTTTGCTATTGTTTTTGTTTTTATTTGACTGTTACAATTTACTCTTTTATTCTTTGTTGTTTACTGCTTGTTTGTGTTGTCTGTTTCTATTTACCTTACATTTTCTTTGTCTTCTTTGATGTTTGTCTTTTATTACTTTTTTTTCTGTTTCTGTTTTTATTTTTTGTTTTGTCTGTTCTGTTTATTTTCTATTTTCTATATAAATCTTTGTTGAAAAAAAAAGAAAAAAAAAAGAAAGCCACGGTTAAGGTCAATGGCCAGAAATTCAATCATTATTGAGGAGGACCCATCGATCGTGAAAAATCTTCAATCACGCTGGCTGAAGACGTTAAAAGTAGAGCTTTTTGGGCGGCATCCCAAGTTTTCTAACTCTGTCCTCTTTCTAACTTTGACTTATTTGTTATCACAAGAATCGAGACAGAAAAAAACAGTGCCAAGTGAGAAAATCTATCAAAGTTTGATTTTTCTGTCTTTATTTTGTTTGTTTTTCTTTGACCGATGATTTTTCACCGGTTAAATGGCGGATAACGGTACTCCGTGAAAATCTTTTTCGGTCCCTTCAGTTACCCACAAACACTGAAATCTGTATAAAATTTTACTCAATTTTTTTTCTCTCTTTCTTCTTTCTTTCGAAATGGATAATCAGCTTTTTAACCTCCGCAAGCGATTCCCTTCTTTCCCTCAAAATGCTTTAACTAACATTTATTGTGCAAGGTTTGAGAGATTAAGGATGCTTATGCATAAAGGCATCCCTACGAATATACGCTGGTTGATCGAAGCAAAGGTCCGACTCAGAGGTGAATTTTCGGACGCTCTTGTTTCATATATACCAGGGCTAGGTAAAAGTTTATATGCCAAGAAAAAAAGAGCAAAAAGGTTACGGGTCTGCTATAAATGTGCAAGATGGACTTGTAACACAAAATGCAAATCAATTGGAATGACGTCTATAAACCGAGATGATAAAATTAACTTCATTAAAGATGGCATGAGTAAGGAGTCTTTAGATAACATTTTATTGACTCTTGAGACGCATCCTAGTGGAGATGTGCAAAGGGCACTTCTCAATTTATGGCCAATATTCCAAGATGAACATGAGCATTATAGTCTCGGGAATCTGACTCAAAAAGACCTTGTTTGCCAATTTTTACGAAAATTGGATGGGAAGCCGACCATCGGCCCATAGTGAGCATTCAAGCCGTTACTGGACGGAAAACCAGAGGAAAATGTGAGCCACAATCACACCTCCTGTAAGTATTATTTTTTATTTTTCTTTTTTCTTTTTTCTTCTTGTTTATTAAAAAAAAATCAAAAAAAATCAAAAAACTAAAAAAAAAATTTTAAAAAAATCAAATCAAAAGTAGCCGTATTCTTTTGAAATATGCGTTGCATATTTTCAAACTTCTTCTGACACATATAGATTAGTCTTTTATCATTGTCATATAGCTATTATCATTGTTGTGCTTATTTTCAAACTTACCTGACACACAGATCTACCCCTCCTTTATAGGTGTAATTATTACCTTTGAGTTTTGATGCCTTTAAATAATGCACTTTACTCTCTTCAGATCATTGATAAGGTGAGAGTATAAAAAAAAACAAAGAAAAAAAAATGGAAGTCACTTCAGTTTGTCGGATCAAAAGTGTTTGTGTCTTTTGTGGATCTAATCCTGGGAAAGATAAAGAGTTTGTAAATATTGCAAACCATCTTGGTCGAGTACTAGCTGAGAGAGAAATCCATTTAGTTTACAGAGGAGGTAGTCTTTTGTTAATGGGTTGTGTAGCAACTACTGCACATTTAGGAGGTGGCAAAGTCCTTGGTGTCATTCCCAGTCCTTTATCTATCAGCAAGCCCATTGGAAAAACATTAGGGGATGAAGTAATGGTATTTTGCATGCACTAACGTATGAACATTATGATAGCAAATGCTGATGCCTTTATTGCCCTACCTGGTGGTTTTGGAACTTTGGAAGAGCTCTTCCAAATTACATCCTGGTCACAGCAAAACTTTCACCAAAAACCCATAGGTATATTAAATGTTAATGGTTTTTATGACAGTTTGTTTTGTTTTCTTGATCATGCTGTAGAAAAAAGGTTCATCTCACAAGCGACACGTGATAAGTTAGAATTTTACATAGGTTTATGCTTTTGATTTATAGGTTATTTTAGGATTTTATTTTGCTTTTGTTCTATTTTACTACCCTTTTTGCTTTTGTTTTGATAATAGGTGGAGTGGTGGAAAACAAGAAAGAGTTGGATGGAAACAGAAGGAATTATGGCTCACCAGTGTTGAGGATTACACCCATAATTCGTGTGACAAGAATGCAACAATTCAAGTCCCAACCAGCAAGAATTACAGCCAGCCAGTAATAGGAATTATGGCCATAATTCGTGCAACCAGATTTGTGAAAGGCCTATCAAGATAAATTATTGCCTGCCAGTAATGGCCATTATGGCCATAATGCGCATCAGATCTGTGACAGCTCATCTATTCTAAAAATATTCTAAAGCAGATTGTGATGGGGTCTAAATGAGACTGTAATGGGGTGCAAAAGAGATAATATTGAGTTGTAAAGGGGACGAGCATGGGCTATGAAATGGGATTATTTCTGATGGCCAGCGGGGAACAAAAAAAGATTATTCCATTCTATTCCATTCTTGGAGAGATTAAAAGCTCTCTTGTTCTGGCTTTTTAGGAGGGGGTTCTTGTAACTTTTCTGATTTCTTTTATGCAAGTAGATTAAGGATTTCTCTCATTCTTCTATGTTCTTCAACTCTTGTTGCCTCACTTTCTTTATGTTTCAGTTTTATTTGGTTGATTTGATCATGAATATGAGTGAGTAGTTTTCTAATCTTGGGATTATGGATATTCCAATGATAGATTATTGCTAATTCTAATTTCCCCTTTTGTTATGAATGCTATTCTTTTTAATTCAACCTTAGTTTTATAATTGCTTGCAAATATAAGATTTATGTTTGCATAATTACAGATATCAATTGAAGGACTGAAAGGTGAAGGTTGGTATTAGAACTATAAGGTTGAACAAGGGAGTTGAATCATGAAAATAGATTCTATTCTCTTGAGGTTGTGAAAAATATTTGCTCTTAATGGATTTTTGATAATACTTCTACCATGAAAATAGGTTGTTTATTAGCTTAAATACGTTGTTGTTCTTCGAAAGAAGCCAATAATTACATTAGCTTATTTGCCCTTTAAAAATCCAGCACTCATAGCATTAGGAAAATTGGTTTTATTGATAATTGTCATTGTGAAGAACCATAATCCCAAGAGTTTATTTTCTCTATTATTGAAATTAAATCATTGCTCAGTTTTCCAACAACTTGTCCTTTTTTTTAAAATACGATTTAGTTTAGCTAATCACCATTGTGAAAAGAAACTAGTAATCAATACTAAGTCCCTGTGGGAACGATCTTTTTATAACACGATACAACCGTGCGCTTGCGGTAGGCAAAAGTCCTTGGTGTCATTCCCAGTCCTTTATCTATCAGCAAGCCCATTGGAAAAACATTAGGGGATGAAGTAATGGTATTTTGCATGCACTAACGTATGAACATTATGATAGCAAATGCTGATGCCTTTATTGCCCTACCTGGTGGTTTTGGAACTTTGGAAGAGCTCTTCCAAATTACATCATGGTCACAGCAAAACTTTCACCAAAAACCCATAGGTATATTAAATGTTAATGGTTTTTATGACAGTTTGTTTTGTTTTCTTGATCATGCTGTAGAAAAAAGGTTCATCTCACAAGCGACACGTCAAAGTCTTGTAACTGCTGCAACTCCTGAACAATTGCTCGATCAACTAGACGAATTTGTACCACAACGTGATCCAGCAATGGCTCCACTGAATTGGGAACAAGGTAGCAGCAGCAAAAAGCAAAAACTTGATTTGACTTTGTCTTTGTGAATTTTTGTTTTCTGTTATGGTTTTAGTTTTTTGTAATTTTTTATTTATTTCATGCTTGATTTGCAGTATTCTGGTAAGATCTTCTACACTCTACCTATCTTTATTTTGACATTGGGGATAATGTCTTAAATTAGTTGGGGGGAGGTATAGTTGACAATACCATGTACATAGTTTAGTTAAAAAATAAAAAATTACCAGCTAATCTTTATTGTTACTAGCTTATTAGATGTATGATGGCAGAGTAAGGAGTAGTTTTGCTCTTGAGATGCATCTCAACTTGCATTTCATAGTATGTCTTAAATTATTTTGTTCTTGCATATTAAAAAAAATTAAAAATTAAAAATTAAAAAAATTCATTTTGATCTTTTCAATTAATTTTGATGCAAGCATGTGCTGAATCTGAGCTTAATTGATAATAAAAGTATGCAAAACAGTTTATAGTTGAATCATTTTCATGATATACATGTGTATATGATTGTGGATATTAGGAAGAAGGCATGGTTGAATTGAGTGAATGTTCCATACCTTTGTGAGTTTTGGGCTTTTCCAAGTTTTATACTTACACTTGGTTTATTTTCTTTCATGAGTGATGTCAATTATGAATTTATTTTCTAGAACTTGCATTGAATCGATTGAGATTACATTGGTCTGTATGTTGTATGAAAATGACAGAGGCATTTTTTTCTTGACTTAGCTGCTTTGACCAAATAAACCTACCTTGCATTTATCCAAATATTAACTCCCTCTAAGCCTATTTGCTTATTCTTTGTTCTTAGCTCATTACAAGCTTTGAGTGAAAAACCATGTTTTACCTTACCTTAGGGAATGGGAGAGCATTGATTTTCTTATTGGAGGAGTTCTTTTGCTTGCAATGATTTAAGTGTGGGGGAATTGGTGTGCTGATACGAAATGCTTGGTACAAAAAAAAAAACAAAAAAACAAAAAAAAAGAATAGAAAAAGGAAGGAATGTGTGAAGAGAATGAGCATTTTATGGTGAAATAACCAAGTGAAACACAAGAAGGGGGGTTGAATTGTGTTTCTTAACCCTTTTTGAATAATAAAAGATTTTCCTTTTCAAAAGAAAATAGAACACAGCGAAGGAGACAGTTTAACAAGCAAAGAACTTAGGACCAACACCACTTAGTCCTATTGGACTCCAAGGGTTTCGAAAAGACTTTTAATAAAATGGTTAACACGTTCTAAAACCAAATAAAAAGATCTTTGTTAAAAAACACAATGGTAAACCCCAGAGGTTAGTGAATATAATCAAGCACACTAGAAGAGAGGAGAAGCTTACACACGAGATTTATCCTGGTTCACTCTTATCAACCAAGAGCTACGTCCAGTCCCTTCAACCAGAAGGATTTTCCAACTAATCTTTTTCACGATTACAAGTATTATGCACCTCTTCAGGTAACAAGTATTTTCAACCTCTTCAGGTTCTATTTCACAAGTATTCTTTTACACACAGCCTCTTCAGGCTTACAAGGCTTAAGATGAATAATTGAAAGTAGATGAAAGCTTGAGTTTGAAACTCACTAACAAATGAGAATAGACAATAGAAATCTCAAGGCTTTTTCTTTTTACACGAATATGGAAATAAAGCTTTTTAGACTATTGAAGGATGCTTCGGCAAAAGATCTCTCTACTTCTTCAAGTGCTGCTTCTTCTCTTTTATAAGTAAGAACAAATTTGAGCAGACTTCATGGGCTAGATCGTCCAACGGAAATATTTATTACCGTTCTGAGTAGCATTAAATGCATCTCTCGGAAAAGTCTTGAACTTCTTCTGACGGTGACTTTTATTCTCTGAGATTTCCAATCAATGAAAACAAAAGTCCTGATTTGTCTAAGATTGCAGACGGTTTCTTATTTGCAGATCTTTGTAGTTGTTAGACAATGTCAGCAAAAGTGGCTTAGTTGACTTCTTCTGTCGCCGTGAGCTGTCAGAGTTCTTTTCTAGCATTTAATGAGGAACAGTTCTTCATTTTTGAAATTTCACTTGGACGCGAACTTGAGCTTGTACTTTGAAAGAGTGAGTTGAGTCCGAGCTTTGGCAGACAGATAAAATTGGACGAATTAATAAAAAGTAACAGTATATGCATACGAGTATTGGACGCACCAATAGTAAAAGTATATAATACATTCATTGGACCCATGAAGAGTTATAGCATATTGGACGCACGAAGAGTTAACTTTAAGCATAGAGCAGAATGGACGCACAATCAGTAGCGATTTGTTAAAACTATTTTCGAAACACTTACTTGTTCAAACTAAATAAATATTTTTGTTATCCTCAAAACTTAACAGGGAAAGCTTATAGCTTTTAAGAATTTAGAACTTAAACCTTTTTACAAGAAATTGGTTTCAACATATGGTTTTGGGTAAAAAAATTTATTCTTTCTACTTGAGTTACTCCCTAATGCTCTTTTATTTTCTTTGGTTTTAACCTGCTATTATCCATATTGTTTCCTTCATTTACCTTATAAGTTCCATTACAACCTTTTTGAAAGACCTCTTGATTTTTGCAATTTATTTGATCTAAGTAGTGGAGAATTGATGTATATGCAAGCCTATGGTAAAATACTTTCATAGTTTGACTGATTTGAGTGTAAACAGTAAACATAAACACCTTGTGTGATTTGAGTGTCACTTTTGAGGAATTTTACTCAATTTGAACATGCCTATTTCTAATTAAAGCATGATTATGCTATACTTTATTCTCAAATGGTTTGATTCAACTATTCTTTGTTAAGCATACTTAACTTATTAATTATAGTTTATATTTGATACAATGCTTGTATTTAAAAATTAGTTGAATTGATTAAATAAAATATTACATGTTTGTGGGTATCATCCTTGTAAACCCTCACGAGACTATAACTCGTCCACTAGGAACACCTAGGGGTTTAAAGGCTTGTGGCACATGCTAAGTGCCATCGTGTTTTCCTACGAAAATAGATTAGATTAGGTATAATCAGTTTTTTATGTTTTTAGTTTAATAATATGATGTTTCTTGTTTTTCTTTAGTTTTGTTCTTATGTGTTTTGCCCAATAGTGCAAAAGCTTAAGTGTGGGGGAATTTGATCAATCAATTTGAAACACTTATGTTAGCTTTGTATTAGGTTATATTAAATGTTTATTGTGCCCAATATTAGTATTTTAGATGAGTTTAATGTTGTTGGGCTTCAATGGGCTTTTAATGCAAATATTGAATAATTTTCGGATTTTGATTCATTTTGACCTTTCTTCCTTGGTTAGGCCATAACATGGGACTCGGTGATCCATTTGAGGTGATCTTGGTGTCTTTGGAAAGCTAAGACAATGCTCTACAAGTTTCATGAGAACTCAAGAGCTGGATCGGACTTCTAAGGATCCAAAATATCCCTGCAATGCAGAGTAGGTTTGCTGTCACGAAAATCTGGGCAATGTGCACATATTGGACTACATAGTGAGTTATAGGCCTCCTCTTGGACTGCAGCTTGGCCATTAGAAAGATAAGACCCATATCTCCAACTTCACTGAAGACCATTTAGTCAATAGATGTCGTTTTAGGCATGATAATGAAGCTACAAGTTGGTTTGAATTTGGAAACACGTTCTACCAACCTAACATGAGGTAGGTTCAGTGTTTTTGGCATATCTAGAGTTTTAAACGTCCCAATGGCATGATTCCAGTTGCAAAATTTCAAGGAGACAACTAGCTACAACTTTCATGAAGACCTCCAAGCCAAAATGCACCGCCTAGGTGATGAAAATGAAGCCAGAAGTTAGATAAGAGTTGTTGACTAAAAGCCACCAACCATACACCAACCCACCTACCATGCACCAACCCACCAACCATGCATCAAGCTTCCATATTTGACAATTTCCATATTTTTATAGGTTGTATTCAGATTATGTACATGTACAAATTGGCTTCTAGGATTAGTATAAATAGAGCCAACCTCTTTGTATTATCAAGATTCAATTTTAAGTAAGTTTGAAGAAAGTTTGAGTATTTGTGAGAGTTTTCTTTCTCTTCTTCTCCATTTTCTTTACAATTTCGTTTTTGTTCTTTTATTTTTGAGTTCTTCCTTCCTATCCATGGAATGCTAGGCTCTCATAATCAATCCAAGGGATTAGCCATCTTGATGTTTAATTTGGAGATCTTGTTTCGCTTGTTCATATTGCTTAATTGTTATTCAAGTTTCTCTTCTTCCTCTTTTGATTTTTATCTAGATTAAATTGCTTAATTTGATTTAGATGTTGATGTGATAATAACTTTATTATCATGTATTCAAAGAGGATCACAAAGATTAAATAATATATTAAAGCTTTTTGATAGATTGTTTAGCTTGGTTAAATTCTAGATCATAAGTTAATCTATGTTGGATGGTGCTTACTTTATCTAACCTTGGTTAATCAAATCCTAGATGCTTATCTAGTAGAGAATTCTTGGATCATGTTAAGGCTTCTTGATGTGATCTATGGCCAAAAATATGGTTAGCAATTAAGTGAATTCCTTATGATCAATGATGGATTAAACTCAAGATCGGTAAAATTTCCTTGGATTGGTTAATTTGTTAATTGCTTTCCTTTAATTCAACTAGTGTATTATCTTTTCAAATCATCAAAACCCCATTTTAATTATCTTGATCTGATTAAATCTTTGTTTTTTTTGGATTCTTGAGAGACGATTCGGTTTATGTTCTATACTACAATTTATTTTGTGAACCGGTAATTTTTATTATTTGACGGGTCTCGACAACCTCTTGTCAGTCTTATATTTCCAATGGCCCAGTTTCAGCTCAAAAGAAGACCTATAACCCACGATATGGTCCAGTATGTGAACACTGCTCAGATTCCAGTGACTGCAAACCCACTTTGAATTACAGGGTTGTTTAGGACCCTTAGAAGTCCGATCCAGCTCTTGAGTTCTCATGAAACTTGTAGACCCTTGTCTTAGCTTTCCAAAGACACCAAGATCACCTCAAATTGATCACTGAGTCCCAAGTTATGGCCTAACCAATGAGGAAAGGTCAAAATGCATCAAAATCCAAGAATTATTCATAATTTGCATTAAAGCCCAATGAGGCCCAACAACATTAAACTCAACTAAACTACTAATATTGGGCACAATAAACATCTAATAAAGCCTAGTACAAAGCTAACATTAGTGCCTCAAATTGATTGATCACTCGGCTTGGCCATTAGTTTGGGGATGGTAAGGTGTAGAAACTTTATGCAACATGCCATATTTCCTCATCAGACCTTCCATGCTCCGGTTACAAAAATGGGTTACTTGATCACTGATGGTAGCCCTCGAGATTCCAAACCTACAGAAAATCTGTGATCTAACAAAATCCACAACAACTTTAGAATCATCAGTCCGAGTGGCTTTAGCGTCCACCCATTTTGATACATAATCAACATCTAGCAAAATGTAAACACAACCAAAGGATACAGGAAAAGGTCCCATGAAATCAATACCTTATACGTCAAAGATCTCACAATACAGTAAAGGTTGCTGGGGCATCTCATTTTTGCGAGAAAGGTTCCCTGTTCTCTGACATTGTTCACAAGACTTACAGAACATATATGCATCATGAAACAAGGTAAGCCAATATAAACCAGAGTCTAAAACTTTCCTAACTGTACGTTGAGGCCCAAAATGTCCACCACATGTAAATGCATGACAAAAGCTAAGAACAGAATGAAACTCATGATTAGGCATACATCGCCTAATAATTTGGTCACTACAAAATCGCCACAGATATGGATCATCCCGCACATAATATTTTGATTCACTCTTAAGTTTATAAATTTGTGCACGGGTGAAATGTGGGGGAAAAACTGTAGCAAGCAAGAAATTCACCATATCAACAAACCAAGGGGTGGTACCTTGCAGCTATAGAAGCTGTTCATCGGAGAAAGCATCATGAATGAGAAAGGGTTTTGCATCTCTCTCCAACCTACTCAAATGGTCTGCCACCAAGTTTTCTGCTCCACTTTTATCATGAATGTCAATATTGAATTCTTGGAGCAACAACATCCAGCAAATCAATCTCGGTTTAGCATCAAGTTTCTTTATAAGGAACTTCGAAGCTGCATGGTCAGAAAACACCACAACTTTAGAACCAAGCAAATAAGATATGAATTTATCTAATGCAAAAACAATAGCTAAAAGTTCTTTTTCCGTGGTGGTGTAATTTGCTTGTGCAGCATTTAATGTCCTCGAGACATAATAGATCGCATAAGGCACTTTGCCCTTTCTTTGGGCAAGAACAACTCCGAAAGCATAATTTGAGGCATCACACATCAACTCAAAGGCAAGCGCCCAATTTGGTGGCTGGATGATGGGGGCGCTCGTCAAGGCCCTCTTCAAATGGTTCAAGGCATCTTGACATCTCTGGTTAAAGGAAAAGTCCACATCTTTCTGCAGAAGATTGGACATTGGTAGGGTAATCTTGCTAAAATCTTGAATGAACCTCATGCAGAAACCTGCATGTCAAAGGAAATAGCGAACTTCCCACACGAATGCAGGATAAGATAAAGAAGCAATGACATCTAATTTCACAAAATCTACTTCAATGCCCTTGCTAGAGATGATATGGCCTAAGACTATATCTCATTCTACCATGAAATGACATTTCTCAAAATTGAGAACAAGGTTGGTTTCAATATATCTATGCAATACTCTAGCTAAACTGTCCAAGCATGACTCAAAAGAAGAACCATAAACAGTAAAATCGTCCATGAATACCTCCATACACTCTTTTAACAAATCAGAGAAGATGTTCGTCATACATCGCTAGAAAGTACCAGGGGCGTTGCATAAGCCGAAGGGCATCCTCCTATATGTAAAAGTGCCAAAAGGACACGTGAATGTGGTTTTCTCTTAGTCTTCAGGAGCAATGAGAATTTGGAAATAACCTGAAAAACAATCCAAAAAGCAATAATGAGACTTCCCTGCTAATCTTTCTAACATTTGATTAGGGAAGGCCATGGAGTAATGATCCTTTCTGGTGGCTTGGTTAAGCCTCCTATAGTCAATACACACTTTCCAACTGTTCTGCACTCAAGTGGGAATTAGTTCATTGTTTTGGTTTTCCACTACAGTCACCCCGAATTTCTTGGGAACCACTTGAACTAGGCTCACCCATTTGCTATCTGAAATAGGGTAAATGATTCCGGCTTGCAACAGTTTAGTGATTTCCTTTTTCACCACATCAAGGATCAAGGGATTTAGTATTCTCTACGGTTACCTCACTGGCTTAGCTTCTTGTTCAAGCAGAATTCGGTGCATGCATGTGGAAGGATTGATGCCTGAGATATTAGCAAGGGTCCAGCCAATGGCTTGCTTGTGCTCCCTCAAAACCTGCAACAGCTTTTGTTCTTGGTTAGCATGTAGATTTTTGGCAATTATAACAGGTAATTGCTCATCTTCTGCAAGGAAAACATATTTGAGATGGTCAGGCAGTGACTTCAATTCTAATTTAGGTGGTTGCACTGTAGAGGGAAGCATGCTGCTGGTGGAATTAACTTCTGCAGGTGCTATAATTTCTGCATCTGCAAAATCAGTTGCTGCAAAATTTGGTTTTGCATAATCTGTACAATTCACATCAATTGTTGAAATAAAATGGTCAGCACTCAAAACTACAGCAATCTCAGCACATGCATTACACAAAACAACACAATTACAACCAGTGCATATAGAATTAGAAAAACCATCAAAGTCAGCAGCATACAACTCATCATATGCAATATCAATCAAATTAGCATGGACATCAATATGAAAAACATAATGCTCCTCCATGGGATGCTTCATAGCATCAAAGATGTTAAACTGCACAATTGAGTCACCAAACTCCAGGGAAAGAGTTTCTGCATGCACGTCAATCTTCATCCGAGCTGTCTTAAGGAAAGGTCTCCCCAAAATGAGTGAAGCCCCAGTGGTTGGTGATTCCCCCCTCCATTTCCAGAATGTAGAAGTCCGCAGGGAATATCAATTCACCCACTCGCACCAGCACATCCTCAATTAGTCTGGCTGGATAGGCATTGCTCCGATTTGCTAACTAAATCACTACACCTGTGGCATGCAAAGGTCCAAGTCCAAGAGAGTTAAATACAGACAAAGGCATAACATTAATTGAAGCACCTAAGTCTAGCATGACATTTTCAAATTTTGAATTGCCTATTATGCATGGAATGGTAAAAGTCCATGGATCTTTGCATTTCTATGGCATAGGTTGAATGAGGGCTGAGATGTTTCAGCTCATGCTAATTCTCTCATTGTCTTTCAGCCGCCTCTTGTGTGTGCAGAGTTCTTTCAGAAACTTACCATACTTAGGAATTTGCTTAATCGCATCCAACAATGGGATGTTCACCTCCACCTTTCGAAAGGTCTTTAGAAGCTCTTTATCTTTCTCAGCATCATCTCCTCTTCTAGATTGGACTGCTCTATGTGGGAAAGGAAGTGACACTGCACAATTGTTCTTCTGCTGCACAAGTGGTACAGAATCTGCATAATCTATTTTTTCTGCTACAGAATGTGGTTTATGTGCAAAATCTGTTTTCTAATTATCTGCAGAATTGGATACATCTACTGCAGAGTCTGTTGCTGCTGCTGAATCTATAAAATCTGCAGAATTCAAATTCTGCTACGGCTCAGCTTGAAAGGATTTCCCATACCTCAAAGTAATAGCACTGACATTTCCTTTTGGATTGGGAATTGTTTGTGCAGGAAGTTGACTACTGCCTTGAGCTTGTAACTGATTCATAGAGGAAGCTAATTGACCAATTTGTGTCTCCAAATTTTGAATTGTGGCATTAGTCCTTTGTTGGAATTGGAGATTGTTGGTAACAAGTTACTTCATCATATCTTATAATGAAGGCTCAAACTTTGATGTTGCATTTGCTTGCTGCTGCTGTTGCATAATTGGTTGTTGCTGCATATTTGATTGAAATGACCTACTAATTCCATCGTGGGATTGAAATTGCTGTTGCCTCATTGGTTGCTGTTGGAAAAGCTGCCTATACTAATTTGGCTGGTTGGTAGTGGCATTGCCATATCTCAGATTTGGATGATCCCTCCAACCAAGGTTATAGGTGTTGGAGAATGGGTCATATCTTTGCTGCTGCTGCTAAAATTGAGGTTTACCAGGAAAAATTCCTTCTACAGCAACAAATTGGTCTGGAAAGGCAGGACCATCACCTTGCAGTGTAGGGCACGAATTTGTGGGATGGGATGAGCTAGAACATATACTGCAAACTCTTGCAGGGGTCTGCACAGGTGGTTGGTGTTGTTCCATTGCCATATGTCTGACCAAATAAGTGAGCTCATCCAATCTATGTTCCATCCTTTGTTGATCAGCATGTGAAGAGGTATTAACTTCATTAACTACTCTGGTTCTGACACCATTCAGTACCAAATTCTTTGAGAATTTCTTTGTCATGTTTGCAATTAAGTTTCTAGCAGCAGCTGGAGTTTTATCTACCAATGTTCCACAACTTGCAGCATCAATCATACTCCTTTCCATTGGCATCAACCCTGCATAGAAGTATTGGATTAGTAGTTGATCACTAATTTGATGGTGTGGGTAGCTCGAGTACAATTTCTTAAATCTCTCCTAATACTCATGGAGAGTCTCACCACTGAGTTGCCTTATGCCACAAATATCATTCCTTATTGCAGCAGTTCTTGATGCAGGAAAGAATTTCTCCAGAAACAGTCTTTTCATGTCATTCTAAGAAGTGATGGCAGCAGGTTGTAAGTAATACAACCAATCCTTAGCAGCACCATCCAAGGAGTAATGTAGCCAATTCCTTAAGGGTCCTATTATTATTGTCAGCCATAGTAAAATTAGCAAACTCAGTATCAGACACTGAAGCACTAACAGAAACAAATTCAACAAGATTAACAGTCAACAAGATCAGGTGCAATGCCAAGTTCAAGTCCAATTCCAGAAGTGATTCTATTAATGCTACTACCAGTCCTATGAATTCTAAAAACTGTATGAAAGGTTCTATCAATTTCAAGATCAAATGAATGCAAGGTACTAGGATCAGACCTAGTCATACAATATGCAGTTCATAGGAAGGTATAGAAAAATAATAACAACTAAAACACTAAAAATTCGTAAAACAAACACTCCAAAAAAATCTACAAAAAATAAAAACAGTATCAAATGATTTTAAAAATTATGGGATTATCACAAGGTGAAATCTACACAAAAATGCTATCCAACAGAATAATAAAAAATTTTAAAAAATTGCAAAAGTGGTCTTAACTATGGAATTTGGCTAAAATAAGGGTGACCACTGCAAATAGTGAGTCTTTCTTAAAATAACGTTTTCCATTAGTCAACCAAAATTCTAGTCAATCAGAGAAACTTTACCGAACTGAAATTCTTGACACGATGCTACTTACCCAATTTCAGCCGAATTCCACTTGAAAAAGCTTCAAAAACAAAAATAAACACAATTGTTAGAGTTAGATGGGGTCTTGAAATGATCAAATAGTTGCCTTAGATCCCCGGCAACGGTGCCAAATTTGACAAGAGGTTGTCGAGACCTGTCAAATAAATAAAATTTACCGGTTCACAAACTAATTTGTAGTATAGAGAATGAACCGAATCGTCTCTCAAGGATCCGAAAACAAAGATTTAATTAGATCAAGATAATTAAAAAATGGAGTTTTGTTGATTTGTAAAGAAAATACACTGGTTGAATTAAAGAAACGTAATTAACAAATTAACCAATCCAAGGAAATTTACCGATCTTGAGTTTAATTCATCATTGATCACAAGGAATTTACTTAATTGCTAACCATGTTCTTGGCCTTAGATCACATCAAGAAGCCTCAACATGATCCAAGAATCCTCTACTAGATAAGCATATAGGATTTAGTTAACCAATGTTAGATAAAGTAAGCACCATCCAAACATAAATTAACTTAAGATCGGGGATTTAACCAAGCTAAACAATCCATCAAAAAGCTTTGATATATTGTTTAGTCTTTGTGATCCTCTTTGAATACATGATAATAAAGCTATTATCACATCAACATTTAAATCAAATTAAGCAATTCAATCTAGATAAAAATCAAAAGAGGAAGAAGAGAAACTTGAATAATAATTAAGCAATATAAACAGGTGAAACAAGATCTCCAAATTAAACATCAAGATGGCTAATACCTTGGATTGATTATAAGAGTCTAGCCTTCAATAGATGGGAAGGAAGAACTCATAAAATAAAGAACAAAAACGAAATTCTAAAGAGAATGGAGAAGAAGAGAAAGAAAACTCTCACAAATACTCAAACTTACTTCAAATTGAATGATCTATAATACAAAGAGATTGGCTCTATTTATACTAATCTTAGAAGCCAATTTGTAATTGAAAATAATATAAATGCAAGCTGTAAAAAAATGAAAATTGTCAAATATGGCAGCTTGATGCATGGTTGGTGGGTTGGTGCATGATTGGTGAGTTAGTGCATGGTTGGTGGTTTCTAGTTTGCAACTCTTATCCGACTTCCAACTTGACTTGCGTGCCCTAAACGATGCATTTTGGCATGGAGGTGTTCATGACAGTTGTAGATAATTGTCTCCTTGAACTTTTGGCATTAGTTTCATGTCATTTAGACTTTTACAACTCCAGATATTCCAAAAACACTGCACCTACCTCATGTCAGGTTGGCAGAGTGTGTTTCCAAATTCAAACCAACTTGCAGCTTCATAATCACGCCTACAATGACATCTATTGACTAAATGGTCTTTAATGAAGCTGCAGATATGAGTCTTATCTTTCCAATGGCCCAGTTTCAACTTAAAAGGAGGCCTATAGCCCACGATATGGTCCAATATGTGTACACTATTCAGATTCCAGTGATAACATACTCACTCTGAATTGTAGGGCTATTTTGGACCCTTAGAATTCCGATCCAGCTCTTGAGTTCTTTATGAAACTTGTAGAGCTTTGTCTTAGCTTTCTAAAGACACCAAGATCACCTCAAATAGATCATCGAGTCCCACGTTATGGCTTAACCAAGGAGGAAATGTCAAAATACATCAAAATCCAAGAATTATTCACAATTTGCATTAAAGCCCAATGAGGCCCAACAACATTAAACTCATCTAAAATACTAATATTGGGCACAATAAACATCTAATAAAGCCTAGTAAAAAGCTAACATAAGTGTCTCAAATTGATTGATCAGCTACCCTCACCAACCCCTGCTCCCCTCCTGTGCTCAAGCCAACAGATGAAGGGAGAGGGAAATCGATTTAGTGGACGGTTAGATGAAGATCAAAGGGCTGTTATTTAGGGTTCTTCTTTTTCTTTTGGCTCGAATTTTGTATAAATAGGACCTCAAGGGTTTAGGAAATTCAAGTTTTGTTTATCTCTGGGAGAGGGAGAGGCAGAGAGAAAAAGGGAAAGGAAGAGAAGCCTCTGCAGCGAAGGGGGCCATCTACTGGTAACCCATAATACCCTATTTCCTTCCTTTGGTTCTGAACATAGACTTGAAAATGAAATGTTTTTTTTTGTGTTATCAATTTAACAAATGTTTAAGATTTGTTCTGGATCATAATGCTTTATTAATATCTCTGCAATGAATATATACATTGGCCCTTTATATGGTAGGGCTCTGGTTTGTGCCTGCCATTTGAATGTATAGACCCCAGGAATAACCTGAGCCAAACGTGTTTATTTGTTCCCCTGATAATTGAAGGAAAATATGTGTTGTTGGGTATATGTGCTGAAATAATTGTATAAATGCCATGGACTTAGAAATTTGCAGTTTTGAAAATCATAGCAAATGATAGTTTGTGAATATGTGTAAGCTTTTCATTCTGACTTACCTGTGATGTTCATTTTTGCTTGAATGAAAGAAACTTGGTCAACCTTTTGTTAGATGCTATGTTTTATAATGTGATATCGAATGTGAGATTTGATTTGAAAACATGTGATTTGAAAAAATGACGCTGACATATGAGCATTGCTTTTGGTTTGAAGGGATGAAGTATGGTGATTAATTGTGGTTTGCTGATTTGTTTTGAATTGGAATGACCATGGGCAAGGGCATTTGTTTTCTTTGCTATAGGGATCAAATCTAGTGATTAACTCTGTTTAAATTTGATGGGAATGTGCATAGCTGGTTGTGTGAAGTGAGTGTTCTGGGAATTTGGGAATAACCAATTAGTGGAGTTCTGTTCATTGTTTGCATTTGTTTCTTTGCATATGATCAAGTGTGGGGTGTAGATTTCTTGAATCTTTAATTATGGTTTAAGCTTTTTTTTTAGTCATAGTTCTGATATGCCTGTAGATGGATTTGAAATGGTTCTCATGACACATTTAGTGTTTTGCCATTAAATTGATGTCATTGGTCATTCTGAATCATATTGTGAGTATTTGAGTGCATTCTATGACAATTTTTTTTTGTGATGTGAATCACATTTTGAGGTCTTTAATTTTGGACATGAAAATTTTCGTAAGTTTAAAAACTGCAATTGATTGGTGTTTCAAAGAACTGTTTGTCATATGCTTGATAATTTGTCATGTTTGCCTTGGCAGAAAATTTCTAGAAGTAGTTAATGCTATGCATGTGCTGTTATCTCAAGAATTTTGAGTTTACTTGATGGAGTTTTATATTCTTCTTCTGTTTTAGAGTAATCTTCTTTATCATAGATGTTCTGTTCTGTTTCCCTTCTCACCAGGTTCACTCTTGTCATGTCTGACTATTTGAATATGGTTAATTGTAGTGACTGTATGAACTTGCTTGAAGAGATAAATAGAGTGTTAAAATGTTTGTTATCACTCACCAGAAAGGGAAGGAAATTATTTAGTTATCTGTGTTGTTACCTTTTCCGTTGCTGCTGTTAGTGGTGATTTTAGATTGTTGGTAATTCTGGATTGGATGGCTTTAGTAACTTTGGTTTTGATTGTCTAATATTATGATTTAATGATAATGGATCCTGGTTTGATTGTATAGTGATTTTGGCATTGTTTAGTAATTCTGTTCTGGTTTGTTTGGTAATTCTAGTTTGATGGTAAGTCTTGGTTTGATTGTTTAATGACTGCAATATTGTTTGTGATAAACTGCCATTTTATATACTTAAATGCTAGGAATTTGAGTTTGATTTTGTATTTATTTGAAGGTTTTATAAGGGAAACTTACCCAATTTCCTTTAAATATTGCAGGTTGAAGATTTATGAGAATCAAGCTTTTAAGTGTTAAAATGGAAACAATCTTGGGAAAAATACAAAGATATCAGCAGCCTAATTATGAAGGATTTTTCCAGGATTCTATGAAGATATCATCAACATAATTATGAAAGATTTTGGCAAAATCCTACAAAGATATCATCAATCCAGTTGTGGAAGTTTCCTATTTTTATTCTTGGAAGATTTTTCCTCTTATCTCACATTAATTAGTAATACTCAAAGAGGGAAAGAAATCTACTTTATCTGTTACCCAAGAATTGCACATTAAATGAATTTGTGCACAATTAGGAAACCCTAGAAGAAAAGATTGTAGAGTTGTTGGGCCACTAAAATATTATAAAGGAGGAGTGGCAGCGCAAGGAGAAGTATCCGGCATTCAGAGAAAGAAACTATAGCCCTTTGCTTGATTAGAGAGTTGTAGCGGAGCTTTGGAGGTTTTTGAAGCTATCAAGTGAAGGACCGTCTCCCCAATTGTTCGTGAAGGACTTGTTTCACCGCAAGGGGGTTTCCGGGTTTTAGTTTTTCTATTGTTCTTTTATGGATTTGAATTTGGTTTTAGTTTATGCTTTGTTCTCTTTGACTATGCGTAGCTAAATCCATAACTAGGGTTATGGTGGATCTTATGTTCAAACTCTTATAATGTTTTCCTAATTCTAAATAATTTTGTGTTTCCCCAATTGATTGGATTTTTCCTAGTGCTTTGTTTTCCAATAAGGTTTGCGCACCCTTTAAAAAGTTAATTGATTGGTAGCGACCGTACCACAATTAGTTAACGGAACTCTAGGATTAATCGGATTCGAGGTTGTGTGGACCAAACTCAATCCTTTGTTTTCAATCAGTTATTTATTTAACAAATCTGCTGGTTCTTTATGCTTTTCTTGACTGTTTGCCTTGCATGACCATTGGGGGTTTCAGATTGAGAAAAAGAATATTAATATTGCATGACCATTGGGTATTAATAGCATTAGAGCAGGTGATTGGCAATCAATCGGAACACATATTATTGAGGAATTGGGTAATATTATGAGTATTGACATAAGTGAAACCAGACACCCTAGGCTTTCCATAATTGAATCTTTGCTTGATAATCTTTGATTTCCTCACTTTCTCATAATTGCTTGATAATTTCCCCTTTCTCATTCGAATTTCATTGTCTAGATAACATAAGGAATTAATTAACTTAGTAATTGCCAACAATCCTTGTGGGTTCGATACTTGGAGTCCCAAATACTCCTTTATTACTTGTGCGACAGGGTGCCCTTGCCCTTAAGTGTGATTTTAGCGTAACAGTTTGCTTAATGTTGCACTTGTTTAATGATTACTGAATGCTTCTTAAATCTGTGATAAAATTAGTATTAACTCAAAGCTGTGTTTGATCTTTATGACTGGTTTATTCCATTGTCAAGGTCATGTCTAATGATTTGGTTTTGATAAATTTGTTAAAAGGCTTTAAGTTAATATGGTGTATTCATATCTCCTTTATTGAAATCTGTGGTGCACCTGGAATCTGTTCTTAGTTGTATGTAAACAGTGACGAGGTAGTATTGGCAAGTATGACTTGTATTGGTAAAGATTGCCATGTGATTTGATATGTTGCATGTGTGAACTAAAAGGCTTATGTCTTTTGTTTGGCTGCCATTTATTGGGAAATTGTTATGATCTTCTAATTGTGATTCTGTTTTGATTTCTTTTTTTTAGATATAGGTGTGGTTATTTGGTTTTCAGCTTGGTGTTATTCATGGTTAAAAGACCATTTGTTATGAGATTTGTGGTTGGAATTTATCATACTCTCAACTATTGATTGGTAATGTGGTTAGCTTGGCGGGATCTTACCTTTTTCTGCCCAACTTAATAATAAATGAGCTCATTGTGGGTTTTGCCTGATATATGTTGGATTTGAGTATGGAATGTTTCCTTGCCTGGTTTTCACCTCTTGTTTTATTTAGTCTGGGTTAAGTGAATCAGTTGAATTAGGATTCCTTAATTAGGCTTAGTTTTGTGGGATAATGAATGTTACTTGCTTCAGTTTATTCCTTGAATTAGGGACGTGATATTAATTTATCTAGCACACTTAACTTGCAAAGTTAATTAATGGGCTTGGAGCTGGTATTCGAACTGGATTAGTCTTTAATTCATTATTCTGTTGGGCCTCAGAGGATCGCCTTTGGTTTGTGGAGATCTCAAGAAACAAAAAAGAAAATGGTTAAATAAACAAAGTAGTTTAGATTGAATAAAAATAAAATTAAAAATAATAAACAATAAGATACAAGAATTGAAAGAAATAATTGAGCTTTATGATGTTAAACATCTTCAAAAAAAGTCTCGTTTTGCTTACTTGATTGGTTCAATTGAAGGACTAATTTGAGGATTATAATTTCGAAATGATGATTGGTATGTGATATTTTGTCTACTCCATGTCATTTATTTATACATTCAATCACGCTCTCATGTTATTTTTAGTTGGTGTAAAATAAATCATATTAATTACGATGTAAGATTTCAGTGATAGGACAACTAAAAATATGTTGCAACGGTAACATTTTTTTAAATTTCCTTGAGGTAAGGAAATTCTTGATAGTTTTGCCGAGAGTGCTGGCGGGGCTATAAACAATTTCTCACAAAAATCTTAATTCATAGTTAATTTTACCAATTTGTACATTATCATCCGACTCATTTCAAAATTAATTCGTGGAATAAGAATCTAACGATATGATATTTAAAATTAACTGCGACAGCGGTGACATTTTAATTTTCTTGAGGTGAAGAGAATTTTTATAGTTTTGCCAGGAGCTATGGTGGGGCTATAAATAGTCTTCAATAAAAGTCATATTCCATTATTAATTTTGTCGCATTTTAATTTGTCATTTTTGTTGCATTTAGTTTAACTTAATAAAAATCATATTTCATTTAATTTTAATTCTACAATTCATTTGAAGTATTAACCTTTTACACCACAATTAAAACTGGTCGATGACATAAATTGGGAGAGGGTCGGGAGTCTGATAAACTAAACTCTTCCTGATATTCTCGAGGCATTAATATCAAATTTTTCCATGAGTGCTAGTGGGGTCTGATTCCCAAAATAAACGAAAATATTTTTCAAGATAAAAATAAAATAACATCATATAGTTGCGAATAAATTCATACAACCTGCACTTGATGATAATGGTTAATTAAAATTTTGAAATTCTTTTGCGAAGATCATTTCAAATAATTTTCTCAATTGTGAAACTCATTTTCAAAAATCATTTTATTTGTTGATATATATATATATTCTTGGAAATTCAAATTTCTAATTCACCATTTTCCTTCATAATAAGTGGAGGACTCATGATTTATTCCCTGATAATGACTTTTAATCCACTCATTCCCTATCACAGTCATTTATCATTCTTTAATAATATGCTTGACAAAACGGGACATAAAAAATGTTAAAAAATAAAAATATTATGTTTCAAATAATAAACGACCAACTTAAGTAATTTAGTATATAACTTTAGATTAAATAGGTAATCGTTCTCGGAACGGACTGTGTGGGGTGCTAATACCTTCCCTACTCGTATTTAACCCCCGAACTTAAACTCTGGTACGCAAATTCTTTGTAGGTGTCCAATCGCACCATTCTATTTTTTAATGAAAAAATTAATTGGTGGCGACTCCTAAAATCTTTCATTTCATTTCTCTTTAAACACCTTTTTTGTGAAATTGTCTAATTTTACAAATGTTAGTTTTTCTCTTTGGAGACAGTTGCGACACTTTAAATTCAATTTGTTAACTTCGCTACCAGTTACCAAACCGAACCTTAATTGAGGTTCTATTAATTTTTTTTCATGGTGATGATTAATAAAACCTTTTTGTACTTAAAATACCGTTATCATTGTTAATACCTCTTAAATTTTGTGTAAGTCAATTATGATCTAATCAATAAAGTCATTATTATGGTCGTTAATTCTATCTTTAGTTCTCAAAATTATGAGAGAGAGAGAGATTCTTATCAATAACTTGACCCCACAGAGATATTAAATTCTCCACTTGTCTTTAATTTTTGTCCCATTCTTTTGCTAGTTTTGTTTTTTCACTAATTTGGGGGCCGATCTTAAATTATCCAGATTACTTTTTTTCTTAGATAACTTTAAAACTAGTAATATAACTGTGTCAGTTTTATTACTTGCTTGTATTTGCAAAATTTATGTGGGGAAAAGCTGGCAATAATCATTGTATTTTGAATCCTAAGCCGATTGTGACATAGAAAATATAATTGCCCAATTGCAAAATAAATCGTGTCCAATTATTTATTAGTGTCAAAGTAGATATAGTACTTGATAGTGAGGTCTTCTCTTTCTCTCTTTTGTCTGCACAAGGGTGAGGTCATTCAGCACTTTTAATTTAGTGGCTTTGAATAATTCTAATTGGAAAACAGGGGCTTTTGCTAATTTAACACTTTCACTATATATAAATTTTCTTTGGTTAGGGGATGTTTTGTCAACTTTTTTGGCTACCAACATGTGTGTCTATACAAACTCGGAATCAGATAAATTTTCTTATGCGTAATCATGAAGCAAAAAGTGAAGCTGGGGGAAAAATAATTATTCCATCTGGATCCTTCGGTTATTTATAGGAGGAGCACAACATATAATCTGAGAGTTTAATTTATAAGCCAATTGGTAAAGAAAATTATTACTATATGATGCATTTAATCTTATGGGTATCTTTCCAACAAAAAGATAAAGGAAAGCAAGAAAGAGTTCAGGTTGCCTAGCTTTACAGTCAACTGCATCAACCCTTCATCAAAATGATGGGGAACAAAATCAAGGACGAATAATTTAACTTTTAAAACAAGATCTATTCCTCTAATTACCAAATAGGCCATTCAAAGTAAAAGCAGATTGGCTCCAATTCTCCCAAAACCGGTAAATACCATTCATAGTAAAAGAGAGATCTGGACAAATATGATATTTCCAATCAGATGTACAGATAAAGAATCAATTTGAACAGTGCCCAACATTTGTCATCTTTGGCATCAATTATTTTTTTCTTTCTATTTTAATCCAATCACTGCAGAACCAAACTGGACAAAAATAGAAATAGACAACACCCATTTACAGATTCAAATGTAAGCTTGTCCTCAAGTTGTATTCTGTTTGCAGAATGCAGTGACTAAACAGGAAGATAAACTCTGAATGTTATTGTCTTTTCGTTCTAATTTTATTTTATTTTTTTACATGAAACAATCTCTAGTACTAGTAGTTCTCCCACAAAAATTGCTCCTCAAGCCGGAATCCACTATCAACTGCACATAAATGCCAAGAAGAAGAATAGGAGAAAAGTCCATTGTTTCCATCAGGGAAAAGATCTGGAAGGTCAAACAATGTGTCATCATCTGTGGTAGAGGGAGAATTTGAAGACTTTTGAGTATTGTCCATGGACATAGTTGAAGATGAAGCTTGTTCTGCTTGGTTTAGTTCAGTTTCAGCTTCACAATGCTTAGCCTCCTCGAAGACAGTGGCTGCTGCCTTTGCAGCCGCAGCTTGAATGTCCTTGGGAGATGTGCTGACTGGCCTTGGAAGCTCTTGAGCCAATTTAGGGAAATTGAGGTAAGCTGAATGGCCTTTGATAGCTAAAGCAGCTACATCATGGGCTCTTGCTGCCATTTCTGCAGTAGGGTATGTTCCAAGCCATATTCTTGACTTCTTTCTTGGCTCACGGATCTCAGATACCCATTTGCCCCAATTTCTCATTCTTACACCTCTATAAGTGGGGTGCTTGCCATCATTGTCACTTCTCTGCCTCTTCTTGCCCTCCTTGCCATTTGGTGAGTTTTGAGCTGTTGTTGAATCATTTAGAGGACTTTTGGAGTCTTGCTTGGTGCATGAATTTGAGTTCGAGGTAGAAGATGTTGCTGCTGTTGTTGATGAAGAGGAGGAAGAGGAGGAGGAGGATGTGGTGGTGGTTTTACTGTTGGTGGAGTTGGTGGCGGTGGTAGTGGACGTGGAGATAGAGGATGTGCCAAAGAAGTTGTCCTGAGCATCACTTACCATGTTGATACGTTTTCCCAAGCTAGGGGGTTTGATTATAGGTACAGAGAATGAGTGGATGGTGCATAAAAATAGAGCTGCTTGTCTTTTATGATTCTCCAAAAAGAATTGGATTTATATAAAGAGGAAAGAAAAAGATGAAAGAAATTAAAAGAAAAAGAAAAAGACGAAAGAAATAGGGGAACAAAGAAAAAGTAATATAAACAAGCATGGGCTCCAGAAGGCTACAGTTCAGCTAATTTGTTTCCCATGTGGGAATTGAATAGCATGATTTGAGAAATAATATCTTAATTTTACACCTAAATGTTACTTACCACTCGTTTTTTCTAGTGTCTATTGTCTATATATCATTTTCCTATCTCTTCTGTTTTTACATGTGTTTGTACAGTTTGTTCTCCTTTTGAGAACAGCTTCTCTTTGGGTTCCTTGAAGTGATCGCCTTGCTTTCTCAACCATGATTTTCACATGAATGCTCCACAATCGTCCTTCTGATTTATCCATCATTTTCTCCATTGATTTGTGGGTGGCCAGCTGGGTCCACTGATAGAATAAGACCCCATAATTCCTAATACTATCTCAATTTTAAGTTATAATTTATATACGGGTCTTCTCTTTTTTCTTGGTCATGTATATAAACTTTTGAAGTTAGTTTAGCATACAGTATCAGTGCCTCCTGAAAATCATATTTTAATATCACCAACTTGTTGGTCTGTCATCTTCAACTTGAACCAATTTTATGTCTTAACCTGATCTGGCATCCTCCAAGAGATTTTTCCAATTCCAAAATTTGTTATTAATGTATAAACTATTTTTCTTCAGTTGTGATCTCTTGCCACAACCAATCGAATCAGGACTATTGTCCAATAATCTTTGGTGGAACTTCAATCAAAGAGGTTGAATGCCAATTTTTGCTTAATTTAATAGCGGAGGCTCCCCACGTGGATTTTGATACTGGGGGAAGAAGACAACTGAAGCAACAAAGACAGGACTATTCCATTTTTTACCATAAAACGTATAATGTGCTAATCACAGAAACATTAATATGTATTTATGTATATAGCAGACTGACTATTGTATGCATTTTATTTTATTTTTTTGTTCTTAAAAAGTTTTGGGTAAGAGATTATTTCATTTCAAAGTTAAGACATATTACAAGCCTCAACAAAATTTTATTTTTTTTGTTCTTAAAAAGGTTTTGGGTAAGAGATTATTTCATTTCAAAGTTAAGACATATTACAAGTCTCAACGAAATTTTTCACAGTAGTAGTTATATTTCACTTGCAAAAAAAGGGTAAGAATTGAACCTAAGCCTTTTAAAAAAAAGTGTTCAGAGAACCTCGTTTACAGTATTATATGCATTTAACTATTGCTTAAACCTAAATTGAAATAGCCAAGATTGAGACGAAAAACATGGGACATACACATGGTGCACATGCCTGTGGGTCACTTTTGGGTCCAATGCCAGTTTTTCTGGCCGAAGGGTCAACTATACAAGCAGTTTTTTTTTTTTTCTTTTAATTTTTTTCCACTCCAATTCTTAGTATAGTTTCTCTTTCTTTCTGTGCTGATATTCAAAATTAACAACCTATCCTTAATGATGGTCATTTGGACAGCGTGCCTTAACGAATTGCAGGAATTGGAGTGTAAAGATTAACAAAAGAACAAATGCTAGGTAAAGAAAAATGAGTCTATGTGCATTGAATGGAAAAGAAAGGGAGGAATTTTATATGCACCACAAAGAAGTTAAATAACTGTGAAACGGCTTTGACATTTTTGAAGATTATTCAGGTACTTATTTTTTTTATATTTAGGGTGAGTTGTCTAACATTTATTAGTTGTTATTTA
This sequence comes from Styphnolobium japonicum, assembly GCA_023212625.1. NCBI lineage: Eukaryota > Viridiplantae > Streptophyta > Magnoliopsida > Fabales > Fabaceae > Styphnolobium > Styphnolobium japonicum. The sequence continues at coordinate 7,796,302 of JALBWW010000014.1, forward strand.
TATTTAATAGACTTTTAAATATTTATTATAAACTAACAGTCAATAAATAAATTAACAACTCATCCTGAGTACAAAACCCATCAAATACTATAACAATTCCTAACATTCTTTTATTTGGTGTTTATTTCAAAACTGAAAAAATGAGTGAGTATGGTAGTTGGGTTTTAGTTTGGAGTAATGATACTTACACAAAAAATCTCCTCACAAAAGTCCATACAAGCCCTTGGATCAAGTCAAAAAAAGTTATAGTGGGACTTAGACTTGATCCAAGGGCTTATATGAGTTTTTGTGAGGGTTTTGTGAGGAAATTTTTTGTGTGAGTATCATTATTCTTTTAGCTTGGCCCGGTCTTAATTTGAAATTTTGAAAAAACTAATTTTTTAAACATGAACTCCACCTTATACTTGAATAGACCTAATCATGGTTGGGTCCAGTCTTGATCGAGCAAGCCCAAAGCTTGTCAAAATTTAAATTATAATATATTTATATATATAATATGTTATATTATGTGATATATTTGAAGACTTACATTATATGCTAATACTTTTATGACTAACAAGCTTTTAATAAATATAAATAATTAAATATATACATTTTAAATTAATATTTAACCTATGAGTTAAATTTTTAATATCAAAAAATATATGTATTTATATTCAGACCCAATTCAAAAAATATATGATACCAAAATTATTTGACATAATTCTAGACTTATTATTTCATTCAAATCGAACCCAACTTAATTAAAGTAACTTGCCAGATTAAATTAATGAGTCGAACCAAAGATTGAGCACATGGAGAAATGTTTGTTTGATTCTCTCTTGTTAACGTGGTATCCACCCCCACTTTGCGTTCCCTCTTCCTAGGAGCTACCAGGAGGAAAGCGAAAAGACTAAAAAGCAACAAGACCAATATACGATTACGTAACCCAGTAAATGATTTGAGTTTAGTGGCTTAAATTTAAATAAGGCAATAATATACTTTTCATTGCTTAATTTTATTTTAGATTTTATTTTTTCTTATTATTTTATTTTTATTCTAAATATTTTTAAAACTCACTAAATATGTCATAACTGTTAAAACCATTAAAAATATTAATAAAATTTATTGATATAACATCTTATGTGAACACAAATATACATTTGATATTATCCAATCAAGATCTTTTTTAAAAATAAAGATTAGGTACACATTTGATATATTTAAAAAAAATTGAAACAAAAATGAAATAATATAATTGTAAAACAAAAATTAAAATTAAACTAAAATTAAAGGAAGAAAAGTGAAAAGTTTTCTATAATGAATAATATGCATAAGTGTTTTAAACTTATATATTTGAGCATCAATTAAAGAAATTATGCTTTTCATATATATATTTGAGTATTAATTAAAGAAATTATGCTTTTCATATATATTGATTATTAAAAATTACATTAAATTAATCTATACCAAATAATTTATATTTGATATTGATATTTGAATTGACTTAAATTCATAATTATAAAATTTAGACCAGTTATTAACTTGTTATAGGTATTAAGTTAATATATTATTGGTTCAAATAATAAATAATTAGTCAAATAGCATAAAATTAAATGAATATATAAATATTTAATAAAAATAAAAAATATATTAAATAAATATAAAAATTACAAAAAAATAATTTATGTCCAAGCTAATGAAATTTACAATATAAATGTTTAATTTTTACAATAGAGAAGTTTGAAAAGGAAATTGTGCATAAAAATTTATTATAAGAAATTATTTACTTTATGTCCCTTAACTTTATTATAAGTTTTATTTTCACCCCATAATTATTTTATTTTATTTTTGCCCCAATTTTTTTTATAAATTTATAAAATCCATTCCCAACTACTAATTTAAAACAATGCTAATTGTATACTTATATTCATATAAGATGTCATGTCAACAAATTATATTAATACTTTTAACGATGTTAGTAATTATAATAAATTTAGTGAATTTTAAAAAGTTTTTAAAAAAATGAAATAAAATATAATTATAAGATAAAAAGTAAAATCTAAAATAAAGTTAAAGGATAAAAAATATTTTTTCCCCTTGAAGAATCTTTTTGGACCAGATTCACCGATGTATTATCAATGAAAGAATTTCTCATTGACTATAATAGGTATCAACACTTATAAATTCAGGTTTTCATCCTCAGATATACATTTCGAAATTTTCTTTCATTTCATATGCATTCTTTAGGCTTTTATCAATGGAAATTATTTTAATACTGATTTTTTTTAATTTGATATTCAGAGTGAATTGTCAAATATTAATTAATTATTATTTATATTTAATAAATATTTTAACATTTATTATAAAACTTACAATTAATAAATAATTAACAACCCATCATAAATACTAAAATGTATTAAAATATCATAACAACCCCTTTTACTAAATTGTGTGTTGAAGTAGACCAATGTGAAAACCACCGTCTTTATTAGGGTGTTTATTGGTTCGGGTTGACCCGATCAACCTGACAAACCAACTCAAACTAATTAAAAAAATTGGTTCGGGTTGGATCATCGGGTCTAATTAGGTTCAATTTTATGAAAACTGACCATGATTAGTTCGATTTACAGATTTTGTATTTTATAACCCGATGACCTGATGATCCTGTGAAATAACCAGAAAAGTAATAGAATTTTAGATATTATCTTATTGTCATTTAACTTTTCATTAATTTAAAAACCTAAGATATAATGATATATCTTTAATTTTCATTTTCAAGCTTCAATCATTCAATTATTTTTATTTTATTTTAATTGCATATTAGGATAGTAACATTTTAATTATTAATGTCATACATTTATATTACAAATGAAGCTTATGATGATTTTGAGATGTTAAAATGTTTTATTTCCAAACTTAATTTTACTTTTATCTTAATACTTGTACTATACTAGAAGGTTTGTATACTTAAAATTGATATGTGATTGTCTAATTGATTTTAAAGTATTTAACAATAGTAAGTTTGCTATTTTACTATAAGAAAAGAAAATGATTGGATAGACCAAACCAATACAACCTTAATCAAGTTGGTTTGATTCGGATTGCTTGAAATTTTTTTCAAAAGTCAAACCAAACTAATCCGATCAAAATTAATTAATTTGGACATTTTTTTTCAAAATTAAAATCAACACTCTAATCTTTATTTTGAACGACTTCTCCCCTCATATAAGCTTCACACGTGTCTAATTTCTCCCATTATAAAAGTTCGGACCAAATTAATCAGCAGCTTTTTATTCGTTTTTTTAAAAAATTAAATAAATTCTTATAACCTAAAAATTATAAATAGATTTATATAATTTTAAAATATTTCATAAAATATATGGACTTGCATATTAATTAACCAACAAATAATGATATTTTCATATTTTTAATTCATATTGGTATTACATTTATCTAAGTTATTGAATAACATTTACTATTTTTAAAAATAAATCAAATTAACACCTTTGACTAAAATAACTCATAAAATTGATTTATTAGCTCAGACAAAAGAAAAAGAGAAACAACTCATACAATACAAATGCTCTGAAAAGCAAAGTTGAACCTTCCCTTTCGTGCGTTATAAATAAATAAATATTGACAGAGACATATGAGGTAACAGAAATGTATGACAAGTCAACCTTGCATTTATCTCCAATCCTTATTCTTCGTTTCCTTTTTATTTTCCGAGGACAATCGAAAAGGAATTAAAGAACAAAACAAGATTGTTGGCACCTGACATTATTTATCTGAAATTCAAATCATAATTGCGAAGGCACTTTTACACCAAAAAAAAATCATAATTGTTTTCTCCATCTTGGATTTTCTCTCATTATTTTTGTTTTTAATAAAACAGTAATTCAAATTTTTTGTTACTGAATAATAATTAAAGAAAATAGTAATTACACATATTATTAACCAAAAAAAGTAATTACACATATTAAAATAATTAGAAACAAATGTATGAAAATTGTTCTGCTAACAGTTAAATCCCACTCAAACAATGTTTGAATGACTGAATTCTTCACAACCTTTACTTAGATTATGTATAACAATCGTTTTTCTGAAAAAACACACAAATGTAAAGCTATCAGCTATTCATGAAAAGTTGTTATGGAGGAAAAAAAAGCTATAACGACATGTAAACATTTAATGCACCACCTATCCATAAACAAATATTTACTTCATCCATCTACTTTTGGATTATAATATATAAAGTCGACACTTCTCACAAGTCTCTCACTTAGTTTTAAAAATTAAAATAATTTACTAAATTTAAATCTCACATTCTCTCACTGCCTCCCTACATAGGAACTTATCTCTATTCATTTACTACTTTTATAAGAGATTCTTTAAAATTATTCTTTACAAATATAGTTTTCAATTCAGTTTCATTATTTAATTTTTTTTTTTCATTTACACTTGTGCCACAGTTTTTTCATTTAAATATAGTATATAGAATTGGATGGTCTCATCCCCGCCCCCTAAATTAAAAAATGTCACATGTTTATTTTTGGTAAGATTAAGAACTATCCCTATGCTTTTTATTTGTGTGATTAATTTATATTTAGACATTGGTTTAGTCCTGCTCATAAGGTATTTCAAATAAGATTCAAACCCTGTATTCCAGGTAAAGTTCATTCATATTGAGTTTAATTTACTAACTGGGTGACAATGGTTCAATTTCATGTGTATATATGTGATACGTTAATCAAATGATTTGAATTACGAGACAACCATGGTTTTGGAGGTCATCGGTGCTCAGGTAATAACATCAACATTAGGTAGGAATTGTGGTTGCAATTGCAAGTAAACTGGCCCAATTAAACCCTTGATGTGTTTGGGGAAGGTCAATGCCAAGTTTTAAGTTGAATATGGCATTTGAAACATTCACTAATAGAAAGTATACTTCATAAGCTTTTCAAGGGATATAAAGTATGCAAAAAATTGATCACCAGATCGAAAGCTATGCGCATTTTAGATTTGGGATTTGAAGTTATCAATAACCGGTTGATCGGGTCCATCTGAAAATGACCATTTACACTTAGAAATCACTCATTTTCATGCCACTTTTCTCCAATTTCTTAGTGATTCCTCTTATGATTCATGAATTTAAACTTATGTAACTCGAATTTCCTGTTCTAAAAATCCATTTGGATCAGGATTCTCCCTCTATGTGCAATTTCTCCTCTACACGATGCAAAGCGAAACCCAATGAATTGTATCCACTAAACTCAAGGAAAATGGTGGTCTATGACCAACCTAGGCGTGACGGTGAGCCGAGATTAAAAAATAAAAGATGGTTGGAGCAAAACCCATGCATGCCCACGTAAGACATGAGTTGTTACTATAGCATGAAATATGGGATTTTAATCTTAGTTTTTGGTTGAGTTTACCAAATCCTTGGCCGTATACATGACTTACACGAAGTTTGTTAATTAGGAGTTCTATATGCACTGAGGATCTGCATGAGCGGCAGAATGGAAGCAATAATGAAATTAAAAACAGGAGGTACCTACCTTGAGGAGGGGCTATAAATTATGTGTATAATGGGAAATAGCGTTGCAAAGCCTGGTAAATGATCATTCAGGACAATTTAGAAAGGAAATCCAAACAAGTAAAGTTATAAACTAAGCCAGAAATCAATACTAAAAATTAGCAGTAAACTAGAAAATGATCTAGGACTTCATATTAACTAAATAAGGAAAAATAGCTGTCACAAACACCGAACCACTTCTCAAGAACTCAAATCATCAAATTTTAAGTTGCATTCAACCTGCTTTGATCAACAAAGCAATATTCAGAAGTCTTTGCAAACTCGATTATTGTAAAGATTCAACAATCGGTTCCAGTATTAATCACCTTAAAGCCCTTTGAGTTACTTTATAGCTTCTTATTTGGTGTTTATATATGATTTACAACTCACTTTTTTTTATTGACAAGGGATTTACCGATTTAGAGTACTATAAATATTAAAAAAAAAATTAACCAATAAAATTTGGTGAAAGATAATTTAAATGATGAATCATATATCATATATATAGTCAATTAGTAGGGTTTTTTCGTAGGTTTTGTCTACTATGAGAAAGAGATGCATCTGCAGGGTGACACTAACAAAGAGGAATCATTTAGGGTGAGATTCATGCATTAATGTCAATTGGCCCATTTAAAAAAGGGAAAAGATAACAATGACATGACTTCTTGTTAATGGGAGTCCTCTTCCTCTTTAGGATGATCGCATAATCGGACCCAGATGTAAAATCCCACTAAGAGTGTTTTGTATCCTTTTCCAAGGTACGTAGTCCATTCATAATGCGGTCCCTTCAATAAAAAAGCAAAGTAGTAAGAAACCTATCTCAAAGAATTAAAGCAGTTAGAAAACGATGGCTCAACTATAGATTCTTGTTGGTAGAATGGTGGTCCTCAAGGTTTTAAATTGCGGTCCCATTGCGGTTTTTGCGATTGCAGGTGTTGCGATGTGGATAGCGGTTGTTGCAATGTAAATTTTTCATAACTTGACACAAATTAGTTTAAAATTATATGTGCTATTGTACCATATATAACAACTAATAATTTATATTTATTTCATTAATAAGAGATATTTAAAAGCAATAAATTAATTAACTAATAATCTAATATTAAAACATAAATAAATAAATAGCAACTGGATACTCATATATTCAACAAAGTTCATACATCAATAATAAAAAATTAAAAGGTATTCATATATTTAACAAAGTTCATATATGATTACCTCTACATAAACATTTCAATAGCTACTAATATATCTAACAAAGTTCATGCATGAGCAATTACTTCACCACATGGTAGAATGACGCGCAGGATGAAAACATCCGCTTTCACTTTGGTCATCATTATGTCTTGCTCCACCAAATACATAATCCAAAAATCCTGAGTTCCTTGGTGGTTCCATTTGTTGCTGATCATAGGAAACATTTGATGATGGATAATGATATTGCTCTTGATAATTCATGGAAGACTGATAATATGATGGGGTTGGCATAGGTGGATAGTAACCATGTGACATATAAGAAGGATGCTGATAGTATGTGGATAATTACCTTGACTACCTTCAGATGATGCAGCAATACTAAAATCACCAAAGGATTGTGATACACTGGATGAGGAAGAATCATTCAACATAGGATTTTCACGCCTTCTATTTTTCCTACGACTGGATTGACCTCTACCACTTCCACCAATTACATCATTAGAAGGATCTACATTCATCCTATGTTGTGTTATGTCAATCACTAAATCTTGATCACATATGAAGTGTTGTTCTTCCTGAAAAGAATTATATGATCCTTCATCTCCTCCTTGACTTTGTTCTGCATTACCATCGCTTCCAGAACTTGTGTTGTTACTTGGTGGACTTAATCCACTATTTATTCCTTCATCATCATCATCCTCATCATCATCATTATATCATCCACCATTCAGCTGATTAAATAAAGAAATGTCCATTATTATGCATGTTGATAAAAATAAAATGTAAAAGGTTTGTTGCACGTATAGATCAAAAAGTAAAAACTACAAAATCATACCAGGATTCATTTGTGACCAAGCTACAGAGCTTGTGTGGTACCAAATGTCTCTTTCTTATCTTGAAAAGTAATAACTATAAGCACAAATGCATCATATAAGTCTTCAATAATTATAATTTTCTAATCATTAACATATCACAATTTGGTTCTTAAAATAAAATAAAATATATTTCAAAATGATCTTAAATGCAAATTAAGTCACCTGATTAATAGCTTTTATTTGATTATCAATGTTCGCCTCCAATTTGCTTATAACCTTTGTGGTTCCATATAAGGTTTCTCTAGCAAAGTCACTTCTATGCACAACTCTAAATTGAAATTGAGGATTGAGAAAATAACCTTATAAATAAATAATAATTAGCATCTCAAAATCAAATATAAGTCTTAAAATTAAATTAAATATATTGATATACCTGCAGCATGCAAGTTAGAAGAGCATGGTAACGACAATTTTTTTGAATATACTGCTTTGTTATGTCAACTGCTTCATAAACAAAGCCCATTGTTGGCTTGTCATCACCATCCACCAATTTCAAAACCTTGATAATTGGCTCAAATACCTTTATGATGTCACTAGCCTTACTCCAAAAATCTTTGCTTAAAACAATCTTTTTAGCATCACGTGCTGATCCTAATTTCTCCTTTTCTCATTTTGATTTTCTGAATTCCTCAAACTCAAACATATTTTTTAAAGCTTGTTTTTGCTTCACAATTGATTCAACTTGCAAAATTTGTGTTGCAAAACGAGTGATAGCTGGACGAATAATTTCCCTACCACCTCTATACTTCTTCATAAGATTTACTGTCCAAATATGATTGTAAATAAACAAAGTAACTTTCTTTGCATCTTCTAATACTTTTTGGACATTAGACTTTCTTCCAATATCTTCCAAGCACAAATCTAAACAATGAGCCGCACATGCTGACCAATAAAGATGCGATATTTTCTCCATCAATCTTAAACCAGTAGCTTTTAGTTCAGCTTCATTATCAGTGACCACTTAAACAACATTTTCTTCTCCAACTTCTTCCTCAACTTTATCAAGAAGTTGAAGTAATAATCAGTGTTTCTACTAGGAAAATCATAAGCATCAATAGATTTTAGAAACACTGTTTCGTTGCTGCAATACACTAGAAAGTTCATAATGTGCGTGTAATTTATGCTATTTGTCCAACCATCACACATTATTATCACTCCTCTTTCCTTCCATATAGGTTTAAGTTCTTCTATATAAATTTTCATAGGTTGAAACTCATTTTCTAAGTATACCTCTGGAACCTCATAAGGAGTAGGGCATTTAACCCCCGGACCTAACTGTGTAGCTTCATCAAGTAAAAGGTGTAGCCATGGAAAATTACACAAGTTCATAGGAAGACGCTCATATATGATCAATTTAGAGACTGCTTTTGCTAACTTTTTTCTTAGGGTTTTCATCATTCCCTTATTAATTTTTGTTTGTTTCATAGATTTACTTCTAGCCAAATCAACATCCACTGACCTTAACTGGCGTTCAAGATTGCTTGGTTGCTGTTGGCGAGAAGCTCCACTACTGTTACCTCCATGAGAGCTACCTCCACCTTCATGAATAGAGTCAAATCTTCTAGATTGTTGTCTATATCTTTGTCTATCTTTCCATTGTCTTTGTGCTATAATGCTTTCTTGAGTAACTTTCCTTATAGCCTAATCTTCATCAAGAAAACCTTCAATCTCCTCCTCCTCCTCCTCCTCATCATACATTCTTAAACGTGCCACAAATTCCTCTTTTCTTTTCTTGAGATCTATTTTCTTTGATTTGCTATTCAACAAAAGTTTCATCATATTTTCTCTAACAAAAGTTGAGACCTTAGCACAACCCTTTACTTCTCCTTGCATATGAGCAAGATGTTCTTTCAACCGAGTAATTCCACCAGTTAAAATTCTACCACAGAATTTGCAGGCTATATTGTTTCTAGTTTTACCAGGTACATGTTTTCCAAAGTGCCAACCAATATCTTCACTTGGTGCACCTTCAGCTTTACCCGTTGGAAATTCTTCTTTTGGTGACATTGTTTAACCAACCTACATATAAACAAATCTATAACAAATTTAAAAAAAAAATAAAGATAAGTTATGTAATTAAAGCATAAATAATATAACATATACTTCAAGCTAATTCTCAAAATGTGTTAGTTAACAAGTTAATTGAAAGTAAACAATAATTTAATATTAGAAATTTTTAAAGTTCACCATAAATTTACAACAATTCAATTTCCTCTCACCCTCAATTTTGTATTTTGAATCTTTAATTTTGTTTACACTCTATCACCCACTTAATTAATTTTTTTCATCAAACTACTTAATTCTTCTCTTGGTGGCATTGTTTAACCAACCTACATATAAATAAATATATAACAAATTAGTTTTAAAAAGTAAATTAATAATTAATTTTATTTTAATTCCTAAACTTTTCAAGTTTTTCTTCCAAAAAATTTATACCATAAAATTTTCCTATCTCTCTCAAGTTCCAATTCTAATTTTTCAAGAACCTCAAATTAATTTCTAAAACTTATTAATTTTAAGAAATTAATTAAAAATTAATTTTAATTTAATTCCTAAAACCTTCTAAGTTTTTCCTCTAAAAATTTATACTATAAATTTTCTTTTTCCTCGCTCAAGTTCTATTTCTAATTTTTCAAGAACCTCAAGCTAATTTTTAAAGCTTATTAGTTTTAAAAAGTCAATTAACAATTAATTTTAATTAAATTCCAAATATTTTAAGTGTTTCATCCGAAAATTTATACTACAAAATTCTCTTATCTCCTTTAAGTTCTAATTCTATTTTTTTTTAAGAACCTCAAGTTAATTTCCAAAACTTATTAGTTTCAAGAAATCAATTAACAATTAATTTTAAGTAAATTCCTAATTTTTTTAAATTTATTTTTCAAATATTTATACAACAAAATTTTTCTATCTTTTACAAGTTTCAATTCTAACTTTTCAAGAACTTTAAGCTAATTTCTAAAACTTGATAATTTTAAAAAGCCAATTAAAAATTAATTCTAATTTAATTCCTAAACCATTTTAATTTTTTCCTCATTTCTCAAAATTTTATACAACAAAATTTTTCTCTCTACCAAATTTAGATTCCAAATTTTAAACCATCCCTCAATTTTTTTTCCTTCCACCTCTTCCAAAATTTCCCCCACCTATTTTTTTTCCTCCCTCACTTTCTTCTCCTACCTCCCTTCTTTTATCCTCCAGAACCTTCTCAGTCTCACTTTTCTCCCCCCTCTGACTTTTCTTCCTCCCCCTCCTCCTAAACATCCCAACAACCCCATCCTCCTTCCCTCATCATGTTCCCGCCCCCACCCCCTTTCCCCCACCTCTCACATGTCCTTCCCCTCCCCTCTTCACCATTTCACCCCCCCAAAAACCCATTCATCCTCCCACCTGTCACACTTTCTCCTCCCCCTCCAACCCAACCGAGACTTCCCTCTCCCCACCCAAAAAAATCCCTTGCCTTTTCCTCCCTCCCATTTACTCCCCCTCCCTTGAAAAATAAAACATGCAGCCTTCTCTTCCCCTAAAAAAGAAAGCCACCTCCACCATTCATAACACCCACACCCACTTACACTCTGTTTTCTTTTTTATTTTTCATTTTTCATAGATATAGAATTTCACATAGACACACAAATATCCAAAATTAGAATGAAGGGTTTAATTCAACTTAACTAATGCAACCTTGAAGCTTGAGGAGCAGATCTGGTAGAGATGCAGTTTGGTGCTGAAGCGGCGGCGCTCCTATCTTTTACAAGTTTCAATTCTAACTTTTCAAGAATTTTAAGCTAATTTCTAAAACTTGATAATTTTAAAAAGCCAATTAAAAATTAATTCTAATTTAATTTCTAAACCATTATAAAATTTTTCCTCATTTCTCAAAATTTTATACAACAAAATTTTCTCTATACCAAATTTAGACTCCAAATTTTAAACCATCCCTTAATTTTTTTTTCCTTCTGCCTTTCCCAAAATTTCCCCCCACCTATTTTTTCCCTCCCTCACTTTATTCTCCTACGCCCCCTTCCTTCATCCTCCAGAACCTTCTCAGTCTCACTTTTCTCCCCCCTTTGACTTTTCTTCCTCCCCTAACCCTAAACATCCCAACGACCCCATCCTCCTTCCCTCATCATGTTCCCGCCCCCACCTCTCACACGTCCTTCCCCTCCCCTCTTCACCATTTCACCCCCCGAAAAGCTCATTCGTCCCCCCACTTGTCACACTTTCCCCTCCCCCCCTTACAATTTCACCTTCCCCTTCCCACCCAACTGAGACTCCCCTCTCCCCCCCCCCCAAAAAAAATCCCTTGCCTTTTCCTCCCTCCCATTTACTCCCCCTCCCTTGAAAAATAAAACATGCAGCATTCTCTTTCCTTCACAAAAAAAGCCTCTTCCACCATTCACAACACCCACACCCACTTACACTCTGTTTTCTTTTTTATTTTTCATTTTTCATAGATATAAAATTTCACTCAGACACACAAATATCCAAATTCAGAATGAGGGGTTTAATTCAACTTAACTAATGCAATTGTGAAGCTTGAGGAGCAGATCTGGTAGAGATGCAGTTTGGTGCTGAAGCGGCGGTGCTCCTATCTTTTACAAGTTTCAATTCTAACTTTTCAAGAACTTCAAGCTAATTTCTAAAACTTGATAATTTTAAAAAGCCAATTAAAAATGAATTCTAATTTAATTCCTAAACCATTCTAATTTTTTCCGCATTTCTCAAAATTTTATACAAATTTTTTTTTCTCTCTACCAAATTTAGATTCCAAATTTTAAACCATCCCTCAATTTTTTTCCTTCCCCCTCTTCCAAAATTTTCCCCCACCTATTTTTCTCCCTCGCCCACTTTCTTCTCTTACGCCCCCTTCCTTCATCCTCCAAAACCTTCTCAGCCTCACTTTTCTCCCCCTTCTGACTTTTCTTCCTCACCCTCCCCCCACAGACCCCAACGATCCCATCCTTCTTCCCTCATCATGTTCCCGCCGCCACCCCCTTTCCCCCACCTCTCACATGTCCTTCCCCTCCCCTCTTCACCATTTCACTCCCCCAAAAGCCTATTCGTCCCCCCACCTGTCACACTTTCCCCTCCCCCCTTACAATTTCACCTACCCCCTCCCACCCAACCAAGACTCCCCTCCCCCCCCAAAGAATCCTTTGTCTTTTCCTCCCTCCCATTTACTCCCCCTCCCTTGAAAAATAAAACATGCAGCCTTCTCTTCCCCTAAAAAAAAAAGCCACCCCACCATTCACAACATCCACACCCACTTACACTCTGTTTTCTTATTTATTTTTCATTTTTCATAGATATAAAATTTCACTCAGACACATAAATATCCAAAATCAGAATAAGTGGTTTAATTCAACTTAACTGATGCAACCGTGAAGCTTGAGGAGCAGATCTAGTAGAGATGCAGTTTGGTGCTGAAGCGGTGGTGCTCCAAACCGAGAGAAATATGTCTAAAAGAGGTTAGGGTTAATTTTTTTTCAATTTCTTTTGAAACAATTTGCTTTATATCCAAAAAAGGTAAAAGGAACGTCATTGTGGCCAAAATGGGTTTTGTCGCGTTTGTTGCGGACGTAACACTGTTTTTGTTGCGGATGTTTTTGGTGATTTTGAGTCACACCGCAATATCGGTATGATGCGGTTGCGGCGGTCTCCGCAACCATTTGGTTGCTGCCGCATCACCCGTATCAGACCGATATTTGAAACCTTGGTGGTCCTCACTAATAATCAACTCTTAATAGCTTGCTCAACTATATAAGTTCGAGTCTTGTCCTCTAAATACCTAAAGACCATTAATAGGGTAAATTTTATTGAAAGTAGTAAATCTTCTTCATTGCTTATTGGCTTATTGCCATGAATGTAGGATTGAACTGCTATCAGTTAGAAACTTAGAAACACAAGCAAGTAACCAACTCAGCCTTATTTTTCAGATTATAACTATGTCTGAAACTATAGTGACCTTAAGCTCATGCCTCGTAGACTTGAAATGAAATTTATTTGACTAACTCACTTACTTATATATTATGTAATAAATTTATTTATATTAGAAATAAAGTATTATATTACAAACCTTTATAATAAATTGACAATGATGATTTTGATAACAAACATAAACATTGATTTTGATGACAACAAAACATTACATTCATTTATACATGTTTGAATGTGATAACGTGATAATTTGGTTTTTTGATGATGTATGTGATTCTATACTTTTGTGGACTACAAATGAGTATTTTATATATTATTCAATCACTAACTTTTGCAAACTGTGCTTTATGATAAAGTGTCATAGGTGTGCATGTAAGCGCTAAACTTAGAAAGAATTCAATTCAAGAATATGTTCAAGATTGGTGAGTATTGATGCTACGTTTGGAAGTTTTAAAAATTAGGAGAAGGAATGGAAGAGCAGGGAAGAGATGGGATGAAGGGGAGTTTGTTCCCCTTGTTTAGAAACTTTAAGTAATGAAAGGAGGGAGACTCCCTTCCCCTTGTTGAGAGTTAAAGTTAAATTAAAGTATAAGGGAATTAGAGCCAAGGGCAAGCATCACATAATAGGGGGTTAATTAAGTGATCACTAATTTTAAAACAACCACAAGCAATTATGCATTTTGATGCACTCAATCAATACATGCAACAGAATAAATATATTTCAGAACAATTCATGTTTGCATATGATTAACAATTCATATAATGCATATAATATCAATCACATATAAGTCTATAGCACAAAATAATAGTGTGATTAATTAGGAATCATTCAATATCGTTGATACAAATATTTATGATAACTCAAATAGAACTTAGATAATTATATAGATAAAAAAACTAGCTACATATCAACTTCTAATAATCTAGAAAGAAAGATCACAAGATATGTAGTAGATTAACAATTATAGCAATTATGAGAATTTAACAATTGAGTAGTCAAATGTAAATTACTAGAATGTAAAGAAATTAAGGGATAAGAGAGTGTAAATAATATTTTAGTGGTTCAATCACTTCCTGTAATCTACCTCTACCCCAATACCATCCACTTGAGGTTTCCACTATTCTTCAAGCTTGTAACTTAGGTACTTGAGAAATCTTTACAAAGTAAAGCACTCTTCACACCTTTGGAGTCCTCCACCCTTGTATAAGAGAATCTAATTCTCCAAGCTTCATAGGTGCTTGAAAAACTTTTACATGAACAGAGCATTCCTCACACCTTGGGATCCTTCACCCTGTGCTTGAGCCTCTTTCTTTTCTCTTTATGGGAAGTTTCCCCTTGAACTCTCTTAAGGGATTCTCCACCCTTTTACAAGTGTTTATAGTTGATACAAATGATAAACACTATCAAAGAGTAGATAACACAACTTGAAGTGCTAATAATGATAGAAAGATTATGACAATGAAGAGCTCAAATATTGATTTTGATGAGAATGAGCAAATCCTAATAATTATTTGCAAATAGGTGTTCATCAACTTGCTAATATTTTAATCATAGCTTCTTGACAAGAGGTTGTCGAGACCCGTCAAATAAATAAGATTTACCAGTTCACAAACTAATTTGTAGTATGGAGAATGAATCGAATCGTCTCTCAAGGATCCAAAAACAAAGATTCAATTAGATCAAGATAATTAGAAAGGGGGTTTTGTTGATTCGTAAAGAAAATAAACCGGTTGAATTAAAGAAAATCAATTAACAAATTAATCAATCCAAGGAAATTTACTAATCTTATGTTTAATCCATCATTGATCACAAGGAATTCACTTAATTACTAACCATGTTCTTGGCCTTAGATCACATCAAGATGCCTTAACATGATCCAAGAATCCTCAACTAGATAAGCATCTAGGATTTGATTAACCAATGTTAGATAAATGACAAGAGGTTGTCGAGACCCGTCAAATAAATAAAATTTACCGGTTCGCAAACTAATTTGTAGTATAGAGCATGAACCGAATCGTCTCTCAAGGATCCAAAAAGAACAGATTTAATCAGATCAAGATAATTAAAAGGGGGGTTTTGATGATTGGAAAAGATAATACACTAATTGAATTAAAGGAAATGCAATTAACAAATTAACCAATCCAAGGAAATTTACCGATCTTGAGTTTAAATCATCATTGATCACAAGGAATTCACTTAATTGCTAACCATGTTCTTGGCCTTAGATCACATCAAGAAGCCTCAACATGATCCAAGAATCCTCTACTAGATAAGCATCTAGGATTTAATTAACCAAGGTTAGACAAAGTAAGCACCATCCAAACATAGATTAACTCAAGATCAATAATTTAACCAAGCTAAACAATCCATCAAAAAGCTTCAATAAATTGTTTATTCTATGTGATCCTCTTGAATACATGATAATAAAGCTATTATCACATAAACATCCAAATCAAATTAAGCAATTCAATCTAGATCAAAATTAAAAGAGGAAGAAGAGAAACTTGAATAACAATTAAGCAATATCAACAAGTAAAACAATATCTCCAAATTAAACATCAAGATGGCTAATCCCTTGGATTGATTATGAGAGCCTAGCCTTCCATGGATGGGAAGGAAGAACTCAGAAATAAAATAACAAAAACGAAATTCTAAAGAAAATGAAGAAGAAGAGAAAGAAAACTCTCACAAATACTCAAACTTTCTTCAAACTTACTTAAAATTGAATTATGATAATACAAAGAGATTGGCTCTATTTATCCTAATCCTAGAAGCCAATTTGTACATGTACATAATCTGAATACAAGCTATAAAAATATGAAAATTGTCAAAAATGGAAGCTTGATGCATGGTTGGTGGGTTGGTGCATGGTAGGTGGGTTGGTGTATGGTTGGTGGCTTTTAGTCAACAACTCTTATCCGACTTCTGGCTTCATTTTCATCACCTAGACGGTGCATTTTGACTTGGAGGTCTTCATGACAGTTGTAGCCAGTTGTCTCCTTGAAATTTTTCAATTTGAATCATGCCATTTGGACATCTAGAACTCCAGATATGCTAAAAACACTGAACCTACCTCATGTTAGGTTGGCAGAACGTGTTTCCAAATTCAAACCAACTTGTAGCTTCATTATCATGCCTAAAACGACATCTATTGACTAAATGGTCTTCAATGAAGTTGGAGATATGGGTCTTATCTTTCCAATGGCCAAGTTTCAGCCCAAGAAGAGGCCTATAACTCACTATGTAGTCCAATATGTGCACACTGCCCAGATTTTCCTGACAGCAAACCTACTCTGCATTGCAGGGATGTTTTGGACCCTTAGAAGTCCAATCCAGCTCTTGAGTTCTTCATGAAACTTGTAGAACATTGTCTTAGCTTTCCAAAGACACTAAGATCACCTCAATTGGATCACTGAGTCCCAAGTTATGGCCTAACCAAGGAAGAAAGGTCAAAATGCATCAAAATCCGAAAATTATCCAATAGTTACATTAAAACCCAATGAAACCCAATAACATTAAACTCATCTAAAACACTAATATTGGGCACAATAAACATCTAATAAAGCCTAATACAAAGCTAACATGTGTGTCTCAAATTGATTGATCAAATTCCCCCACACTTAAGCTTTTGCACTCCTAGGCAAAACACATAAGAACAAAACTAAAGAAAAACAAGAAACATCATATTATTAAACTAAAAACATAAAAAAAAACTGATTATACCTAATCTAATCCATTTTCGTTGGAAAACACGATGGCACTTAGCATGTGCCACAAGCCTTTAAACCCCTAGGTGTCCCTAGTGGACGAGTTATAGTCTCGTGAGGGTTTACCAGGATAATACCCACAAACATATAATACTTTATTTAATCAATTCAACTAATTTTTAAATACAAGCATTGTATCAAATATAAACTATAATTAATAAGTTAAGTATGCTTAACAAAGAATAGTTGAATCAAACCATTTGAGAATAAAGTATAGCATAATCATGCTTTAATCAGAAATAAGCATGTTCAAATTGAGTAAAATTCCTCACAAGTGACACTCAAATCACACAAGGTGTTTAGGTTATCTGTTTGCCCTCAACTCAGTCAAATTATGAAAGTATTTTACCATAGGCTTGCATATACATCAATTCTATACTACTTAGATCAAATAAATTGCAAAAATCAAGAGGTCTTTCAAAAAGGTTGTAATGACTATAAGGTGAAGGAAAGGAACAATATGGATAATAGCAGGTTAAAACCAAAGAGAATAAAAGAGCATTGAGGAGTAACTCAAGTAGAAAGAATAAAATTTTTATCCAAAACCATAAAATGCTCATTCTCTTCACACATTCCTTCCTTTTTCTATTCTTTTATTTTTCTTTCTTTTTTCTCTTTTTTTGTTTTTGTTTTGTACCAAGCATTTCGTATCAGCACACCAATTCCCCCACACTTAAATCATTGCAAGCAAAAGAACTCTTCCAATAAGAAAATCAATGCTCTCCCATTCCCTAAGGTAAGTTAAAACATGGTTTTTCACTCAAAGCTTGTAATGAGCTAAGAACAAAGAATAGGCAAATAGGTTCAGAGGGAGTTAATAATTGGATAAATGCAAGGTAGGTTTATTTGGCCAAAGCAGCTAAGTCAAGAAAAAATGCCTCTGTCATTTTCATGCAACATACAGACCAATGTAATCTTAAATCGATTCAATGCAAGTTCTAGAAAATAAATTCATAATTGACATCACTCATGAAAGAAAATAAACCAAGTGTAAGTATCAAACTTGGAAAAGCCCAAAACTCACAAAGGTATGGAACATTCACTCAATTCAACCATGCACTCTTCCTAATATCCACAATCATATACACATGTATATCATGAAAATGATTCAACTATAAACTGTTTTGCATACTTTTATTATCAATTAAGTTCAGATTCAGCACATGCTTGCATCAAAATTAATTGAAAAGATCAAAATTTATTTATTTATTTTTATTTTTTTAATATGCAAGAACAAAATAATTTAAAACATACTATGAAATGCAAGTTAAGATGCGTCTCAAGAGCAAAACTACTCCTTACTCTGCCATCATATATCTAATAAGCTAGTAACAATAAAGATTAGCTGGTTATATTTTTTTTTATTTTTTTATTTTTAATTAAACTATGTACATGGTATTGTCAACTATACCTCCCCCCAACTAATTTAAGACATTGTCCCCAATGTCAAAATAAAGATAGGTAGAGTGTAGAAGATCTTACCAGAATACTGCAAATCGGGCCTGAAATAAGACGAAAAAAAATACAAAAAACTAAAACCATAAGAGAAAACAAAAATTCACAAAGACAAAGTCAAATCAAGTTTTTGCTTTTTGCTGCTGCTGCCTTGTTCCCAATTCAGTGGAGTCATTGCTGGATCACGTTGTGGTACAAATTCATTTAGTTGATCGAGCAATTGTTCAGGAGTTGCAGCAGTTACAAGACTTTGACGTGTCGCTTGTGAGATGAACCCTTTTTCTACAACATGATCAAGAAAACAAAACAAACTGTCATAAAAACCATTAACATTTAATATACCTATGGGTTTTTGGTGAAAGTTCTACTGTGACCAGGATGTAATTTGGAAGAGCTTTTCCAAAGTTCCAAAACCACCAGGTAGGACAATAAAGGCATCAGCATTTGCTATCATAATGTTCATGCGTTGGTGCATGCAAAAGACCATTATTTCATCCCCTAATGTTTTTCCAATGGGCTTCTTTGATAGATACAGATCGGGAATGACACCAAGGACTTTGCCACCTCCTAAATGTGCAGTGATTGCTACACAACCCATTAACCCAAGACTACCTCCTCAGTAAACTAAATGGATTTCTCTCTCAGCTAGCACTCGACCAAGATGGTGTGCAATATTTACAAACTCTTTATCTTTCCCAGGATTAGATCCACAAAAGACACAAACACTTTTGATCCGACGAACTGAAGTGACTTCCATTTTCTCTTTTTTTTTCTTTGTTTTTTTGTACTCTCACCTTATCAATGATCTGAAGAGAGCAAAGTGTAACATTTAAAGGCATCAAAACTCAAAGGTAATAATTACACCTATAAAGGAGGGATAGATCTGCGTGTCAGATAAGTTTGAAAAATAAGCACAGAAATGATAATAGCTATATGACAAAGATAAAAGGCTAATCTATATGTGTCAGAAGAAGTTTGAAAATATGCAACGCATATTTCAAAAGAATACGGCTACTTTTGATTTGATTTTTTTTTGATTTTTTTTAATAAACAAGAAGAAAAAAAAAAGAAAAAGAAAAAATAAAAAATAATACTTACAGGAGGTGTGATTGTGACTCACATTTTCCTCTGGTTTTACGTCCAGTAACGGCTTGAATGCTCTCTATGGGCCGATGGTCGGCTTCCCATCCAATTTTCTTAAAAATTGGCAAACAGGGTCTTTTTGAGTCAGATTCCCGAGACTATAACGCTCATGTTCATCTTGGAATATTGGCCATAAATCAAGAAGTACTCTCTGCACATCTCCACTAGGATGCGTCTCAAGAGTCAATAGAATGTTATCTAAAGACTCCTTACTCATGCCATCCTTTATGAAGTTAATTTTATCATCTCGGTTTATAGACGTCATTCCAATTGATTTGCATTTTGTGTTACAGGTCCATCTTGCACATTTATAGCAGACCCGTAACCTTTTTGCTCTTCTCTTCTTTGCATATGAACTTTTGCCTAGCCCTGGCATATATGAAACAAGAGCATCAGAAAATTCACCTCTGAGTCGGACCTTTGCTTCGATTAACCAGCGTATATCCGCAGGGATGCCTTTGTGCATAAGCATCCTTAATCTCTCAAACCTTGCACAATAAATGTTAGTTAAAGCATTTTGAGGGAGAGAGGGGAATTGCTTGCGGAGGTTAACAAGCTGATTATCCATTTCAAAATAAAGAAAGAAGAAGGGAAAAAAATTAGTAAAATTTTATACAGATTTCAGTGTTTGTGGGTAACTGAAAGGACCGAAAAATTTTTTTTCATGGAGTACCGTTATCCGCCATTTAACAGGTGAAAAATCATCTGTCAACAAAATTAAGACAGAAAAATCAAACTCTGATAGATTTTCTTGCTCGGCACCGATTTTCTGTCTTGATTCCTGTGAATGCAAATAAGTCAAAGTTTGAAAAAATGAAAAAGTTAGAAAACTTGGGTTGCCTCCCAAGAAGCGCTACTTTTAATGTCTTTAGCCAGCGTGATTGAAGATTTTGCACGATCCATGGGTCCTCCCCATAATGATTCAATTCCTGGCCATTGACCTTAAATGTGGCTTTTTTTTTTCAACAAAGATTTATATAGAAAATAGAAAATAAAAAACAGCAGACAAAACAAAAAATAAAAAAAGAAACAGAGAAAAGAAAAAAAAAAGTAATAAAAGATAAACATCAGCAGTACAGCAAAACAGAAGCAGAAATAGAAACAGACAACACAAACAGCAGAAACAACAACAACAGATAGAGTAAATTGTGACAGTCAAATAAAAACAGAAACAAAATTAAAAACAATAGCAAAACAGTAAAAACAAAAAGAAAACAACAACTAGAAAAATGAAATAAAAGTGTGGAAAGAAAACTCCCTATGGATAGCAGAAGAATTAACGTTCCAGCAGCCACACCATAGCCAGTATAATGGATCACCACAACCAAAATCAGATAGTTTAGTCTCCTCGGGGGCTGCTTTATTGGCTTAACTCCATCTTCAAGTAAAATCCTACGCATGCATATGGATGGGCTAACGCTAGGAATGTCTGCAAGTATGATAGCTCTTTGATTCTCCTTAAAAATCTGCAGCAACCTCTCCTCCTCATCAGTAAGGAAGTTTTTAGCCACAATGAACTCCAATTTTGGTGGCTGTACTACTTTTGTAGATTGAATTGCTGCATAATCTGCTGAAAAAGATTCATCATGTCTCAAACAGGCAGCAATCTCAGCACATGCATTACATAACATATCACCATCACAACAAACAGAATCATCAAAATCAGTAAAACTAGCAAATTCATCACACAAATCATCAATTGGTTTTTTCTCATCAATGATCTTATGTTTTGCAGAATCAGATTTATGCATTTGTTGCTTGCTCAACTGACTCAATGAAGATGTAAGTTGACCAACTTGGGTCTCCAAGTTCTGTATTATAGCTTCTGTTCTCTGCTGGAATTGAATGTTGTTATGAGCCAATTGTTTCACCAAATCCTCTAATGTAGGCTCAGATTCCATGCCTTTTGGGGCTTGCTGCTGCTGCATAGGCTGCTGGTATAGACTGATTGGTTCAACATAAGGTTCGAACCAAGGATGATCTCCAGAATCATGGTTATATGTGGTAGAATAAGGATCATATCCAAGCTGTTGGTATTGTGGTTCACCAAGAAATACACCTGTTGCATCAACAGAATGGTCATGAAATACAGAACCATTATCTTGCAATGTGGGGCATGCATATGTGGGATGAAAAGAACTACAACATATACTATAAAATCTTGCAGGTTCTTGCACAGGTAACTGATGCTGTTCCACTGCCAGTTGCCTCACCAGATAAGTCAACTCATCAAGTCTATGCTCCATCAGATTAGTAACCAAACACAAAAACACACACAAATGTAAAAAATAAATAAAACAATTATAGAAAACATATCTAAAGATTTTTACAAAATACAAACCACCACATGGTGAAATCTATACAAAAATGATATCTAACAGAATAATAAAAATGATTAAAAAATTGAAAAAGTGGTCTAAACAATGGAATTTGGCTAAAATAAGGGTGACCTCACTCTAATTAGTGAGCATTTCTCAAACTAACGATTTTCATTACTCTATCAAAATTCAGATCAATCAGAGATATGTTATCGAACCAAAATCTTGACAGGATGCCCTTTACCGAATTTAAGCCGAATTCCACTTGAAAAAAAAACTTCAAAAACAAAACAAGTAGAATTGTTAGAGTTAGATGGGGTCTTGAAATGATCAAATAGTTGCCTTGGATCCTCGGCAACGGCACCAAATTTGACAAGAGGTTGTCGAGACCCTTCAAATAAATAAAATTTTCCGGTTCGCAAACTAATTTGTAGTATAGAGCATGAACCGAATCGTCTCTCAAGGATCCAAAAAGAACAGATTTAATCAGATCAAGATAATTAAAAGGGGGGGTTTTGATGATTGGAAAAGATAATACACTAATTGAATTAAAGGAAATGCAATTAACAAATTAACCAATCCAAGGAAATTTACCGATCTTGAGTTTAAATCATCATTGATCACAAGGAATTCACTTAATTGCTAACCATGTTCTTGGCCTTAGATCACATCAAGACGCCTCAACATGATCCAAGAATCCTCTACTAGATAAGCATCTAGGATTTAATTAACCAAGGTTAGACAAAGTAAGCACCATCCAAACATAGATTAACTTAAGATCAATAATTTAACCAAGCTAAACAATCCATCAAAAAGCTTCAATAAATTGTTTATTCTATGTGATCCTCTTGAATACATGATAATAAAGCTATTATCACATAAACATCCAAATCAAATTAAGCAATTCAATCTAGATCAAAATTAAAAGAGGAAGAAGAGAAACTTGAATAACAATTAAGCAATATCAACAAGTAAAACAATATCTCCAAATTAAACATCAAGATGGCTAATCCCTTGGATTGATTATGAGCACCTAGCCTTCCATGGATGGGAAGGAAGAACTCAGAAATAAAATAACAAAAACGAAATTCTAAAGAAAATGAAGAAGAAGAGAAAGAAAACTCTCACAAATACTCAAACTTTCTTCAAACTTACTTAAAATTGAATTATGATAATACAAAGAGATTGGCTCTATTTATACTAATCCTATAAGCCAATTTGTACATGTACATAATCTGAATACAAGCTATAAAAATATGAAAATTTTCAAAAATGGAAGCTTGATGCATGGTTGGTGGGTTGGTGCATGGTAGGTGGGTTGGTGTATGGTTGGTGGCTTTTAGTCAACAACTCTTATCCGACTTCTGGCTTCATTTTCATCACCTAGACGGTGCATTTTGGCTTGGAGGTTTACATGGCAGTTGTAGCCAGTTGTCTCCTTGAAATTTTACAATTTGAATCATGCCATTTGGACGTCTAGAACTCCAGATATGCTAAAAACACCGAACCTACCTCATGTTAGGTTGGCAGAACGTGTTTCCAAATTCAAACCAACTTGTAGCTTCATTATCATGCCTAAAACGACATCTATTGACTAAATGGTCTTCCGTGAAGTTGGAGATATGGGTCTTATCTTTCCAATGGCCAAGTTGCAGCCCAAGAGGAGGCCTATAACTCATTATGTAGTCCAATATGTGCACACTGCCCAGATTTTCCTGACAGCAAACCTACTCTGTATTACAGGGATGTTTTGGACCCTTAGAAGTCCGATCCAGCTCTTGAGTTCTTCATGAAACTTGTAGAGCATTGTCTTAGTTTTCGAAAGACACCAAGATCACCTCAATTGGATCACCGAGTCCCAAGTTATGGCCTAACCAAGGAAGAAAGGTCAAAATGCATCAAAATCCAAAAATTATCCAATATTTACATTAAAACCCAATGAAGCCCATCAACATTAAACTCATCTAAAATACTAATATTGGGCACAATAAACATCTAATGAAGCCTAATACAAAGCTAACATATGTGTCTCAAATTGATTAATCAATTATCCAATATTTACATTAAAACCCAATGAAGCCCAATAACATTAAACTCATCTAAAACACTAATATTGGGCACAATAAACATCTAATAAAGCCTAATACAAAGCTAACATGTGTGTCTCAAATTGATTGATCAATAAAGTAAGCACCATCCAACATAAATTAACTTAAGATCGGGGATTTAACCAAGCTAAACAATCCATCAAAAAGCTTTCATAAATTGTTTATTCTTTGTGATCCTCTTTGAATACATGATAACAAAGCTATTATCACATCAACATCTAAATCAAATTAAGCAATTCAATCTAGATAGAAATCAAAAAAGGAAGAAGAAAAACTTGAATAACAATTAAGCAATATGAACAAGTGAAACAATATCTCCAAATTAAACATCAAGATGGTTAATCCCTTGGATTGATTATGAGAGCCTAGCCTTCCATGGATGGGAAGGAAGAAATCAGAAATAAAAGAACAAAAATGAAATTCTAAAGAGAATGGAGAAGAAGAGAAAGAAAACTCTCACAAATACTTAAACTTTCTTCAAACTTACTTCAAATTGAATGATGTATAATACAAAGAGATTGACTCTTTTTATACTAATCCTATAAACCAATTTGTAATTGAAAATAATCTAAATGCAAGCTGTAAAAGCATCGAAATTATCAAATATGGAAGCTTGATGTATGGTTGGTGGGTTGGTGCATGATAGGTGGGTTGGTGTATGATTGGTGGCTTATAGTTAGCAACTCTTATCCGGCTTCCAGCTTGATTTTCATCACCTAGATGGTGTATTTTGGCTTGGAGGTCTCATGATAGTTGTAGACCATTGTCTCTTTGAAATTTTGGCATTGGTTTCATGCCATTTGGACTTTTACAACTCCAGATATGCTAAAAACACTGCACCTACCTCAAGTCAGGTTGGAAAAACGTGTTTCCAAATTCAAACTAACTTGTAGCTTCATAATCATGCCCAAAACGGCATCTATTGACTAAATGGTCTTTAGTGAAGTTCGAGATATGGGTCTTATCTTTCCAATGGCCGAGTTTCAGCTCAAAAGGAGGCTTATAGCTCACAATATGATCCAATATGTGCACACTGGTCAGATTTCAGTAACAGCAGACCCACTCTAAATTGCAGGGCAAATGTGGAATCTTATAAGTCCGATCTAGCTCTTGAGTTCTTCATAAAAGTTGTAGAGCCTTGTCTTAGCTTTCCAAAGACGCCAAGATCACATCAAATGGATCAACAAGTCCCAAGTTATGGCCTAACCAAGGAGGAAAGGTCAAAATGCATCAAAATCCAAGAATTATTCACAATTTGCATTAAAGCCCAATGAGGCCTAACAACATTAGACTCATCTAAAATACTAATATTAGGCACAATAAACATCTAATAAAACCTAGTACAAAGCTGACATAAGTGTCTCAAATTGATTGATCAAATTCCCCCTCATTTAAGCTTTTGCACTCTTGGGCAAAACACATAAGAACAAAACTAAAGAAAAACAAGAAACATCATAATATTAAACTAAAAGCATAAAAATTGATTATACATAATCTAATCCACTTTCGTAGGAAAACACGATGGCACTTAGCATGTGCCACAAGCCTTTAAACCCCTATGTGTCCCTAGTGGACGAGTTATAGTCTCATGAGGGTTTATTAGGATGATACCCACAAACATGTAATACTTTATCTAATCAATTCAACTAATTTTTAAATACAAGCATTGTATCAAATATAAACCATAATTAATAAGTCAAGTATGCTTAACAAAGAATGGTTGAATCAAACCAATTGTGAATAAAGTATAGCATAATCATGCTTTAATCAGAAATAGGCATGTTCAAATTGTGTAAAATTCCTCACAAGTGACACTCAAATCACACAAGGTGTTTAGGTTAATTGTTTACACTCAACTCAGTCAAATTATGAAAGTATTTTACCATAGGCTTGCATATACATCAATTCTCCACTACTTAGATAAAATAAATTGTAAAAATCAAGAGGTCTTTCAAAAAGGTTGTAATGGGACTATAAGATGAAGGAAAGGAACGATATGGATAATAGTATGTTAAAACCAAAGAGAATAAAAGAGCATCGAGGAGTAACTCAAGTAGAAAGCATAAAATTTTACCCAAAACCATAAAATGCTCATTCTCCTTCCTTTTTCTATTCTTTTCTTTTACAACATTTTGACTTTATTTTCTCTTTCTTTCTCTTTTTTCTTGTACCAAACATTTCACATTAGCACACCAATTCCCCCACACTTAAATCATTACAAGCAAAAGAGCTCCTCCAATAAGAAAATCAATGCTCTCCTATTCCCTAAGGTGAGGTAAAACATGGTTTTTCACTTAAAGCTTGTAATGAGCTAAGGACAAAGAATGGGCAAGTAGGCTCAGAGGGGGTTAACAATGGGATAAATATAAGGTAGGTTTATTAGGCCAAAGCAGCTAAGTCAAGAAAAATGCCTCTGTCATTTTCATACAACATACAGACCAATGTAGTTTCAAATCGATTCAATGCAAGTTCTAGAAAATAAATTCATAATTGACATCACTCATGAAAGAAAATAAACCAAGTGTAAGTATCAAACTTAGAAAAGCTCAAAACTCACAAAGGAATGGAACATTCTCTCAATTCAACCATGCTTTTTTCCTAATATCCATAGTCATATACACATGTATATCATGAAAATGAATCAACTATAAACTGTTTTGCATACTTTTACCATCAATTAAGCTTAGATTCAGCTCATGCTTGCATCAAAATTAATAGAAAGAAAAGATCAAAATGAAATTTTTTTTATATGTAAGAACAGAATAATTTAAGACCTATTATGAAATGCAAGTTAAGATGCGTCTCAAGACCAAAACTCCTCCTTACTCTGTCATCATACATCTAATAAGTTAGTAACAATAAAGATTAGCTGGTTAGTTTTTGTTTTTGTTTTTTACTAAACTATGTACATGATAATGTCAACTCTCCCTCCCCCCAACTAATTTAAGACATTGTCCCCAATGTCAAAATAAAGATAGGTAGAGAGTGGAGAAGAACTTATCAGAAAACTGCAAATCGAGCATGAAATAAGAAAAATTACAAAAAAAACTAAAATCATAAGAGAAAACAAAAATTCACAAGGGCAAAGTTAGATTAAGTTTTTGCTTTTTGCTGTTGTTGCCTTGTTCTCAATTCAGTGAAGTCATTACTGGATGACGTTGTGGTACAAATTCGTGTAGTTGATCGAGCAATTGTTCAGGGGTTGCAGCAGTTACAAGAATTTGACGTGTCACTTGTGAGATGAACCTTTGTTCCACATCATGATCAAGAAAACAAAACAAATTGTCATAAAAACCATTAACATTTAATATACCTATGGGCTTTTGGTGAAAGTTCAGCTGTGACCAGGATGCAATTTAGAAGATCTCTTCCAAAGTTCTGAAACCACCAGGTAGGGCAATAAAGGCATCAGCATTTGTTATCATAATGTTCATGTGTTAGTGCATGCAAGATACCATTACTTCATCCCCTACTGTTTTTCCAGTGGGATTGCCAATAACTAAAGGACTAGGAATGACACCAAGGACTTTGCCACCTTCTAAATGTGCAGCAGTGGCTACACAACCCATTAACCCAAGACTACCTCCTCCGTAAACTAAATGGATTTCTCTCTCAGCTAGCACTCGACCAAGATGGTTTGCAATATTTACAAACTATTTATCCTTCCTAGGATTAGATCCACAAAAGACACAAACACACTTGATCTGACGAACTGAAGTGACTTCCATTTTTTTTGTACTCTCACCTTATCAATGATCTGAAGAGAGCAAAGTGCATTATTTAAAGGAATTAAAACTTAAATGTAATAATTACACCTATAAAGGAGGGGTAGATCCGTGTGTCAAACAAGTTTGAAAATAAGCACAACAATTTTAATAACTATATGAAATGGATAAAAGACTAATCTATATGTGTCAGAAGAAGTTTGAAAATACATAATGCATATTTCAAAAAAAGACAGCTAAAACTTTTTTTCTTTTTGAAATTTTTTTTTGAATTTTTTTTAATGAACAAGAAGAAAAAGAAAAATAATACTTACAGGATGGGTGATTATGGCTCACATTTTCCTCTGGTTTTACGTCCAGTAACGGCTTGAATGCTCTCTATGGGCAGATGGTCGATTTCCCATCCAATTTTCTTAAAATTTGGCAAAGAGGGTCTTTTGAGTCAGATTTTGGAGACTATAACGCTCATGTTCATCTTGAAATATTGGCAATAAATTGAGAAGTACTTTCTGTACATCTCCACTAGGATGCGTCACAAGAGTCAATAGAATGTTGTCTAAAGACTCCTTACTCATGCCATCCTTAATGAAGTGAATTTTATCAAGTCGATTTATAGACGCCATTTCAATTGATCTGCATTTTGTGTTACAAGTCCATCTTGCACATAGTAGACTCGTAACCTTTTTGCTCTTCTTTTCTTTGCATATGAACTTTTGCCTAGCCTTGGCATATATGAAACAAAAGCGTCAGAAAATTCTCGTGATTCGGACTTTTACTTCGATTAACCAGCATATATCCTCAGGGATGCCTTTGTGCATAAGCATCCTTAATCTCTCAAACCTTACATAATAAATGTTAGTTAAAGCATTTTGAGGGAGTGAAGGGAATCGCTTGCGGAGATTAATAAGCTGATTATCCATTTTGAAAGAAAGAAAGAAGAAAGAAAGAAAAAAATTTGAGTAAAAATTATATACAGATTTTAGTGTTTGTGGGTAACTGAAGGGACCGAAAAAGATTTTCACGAAGTACCGTTATCCGCCATTTAACTGGTGAAAAATCATCTGTCAAAGAAAAACAAACAAAATTAAGACAGAAAAAATCAAACTCTGATAGATTTTCTCGCTTGGCATCGATTTTTTGTCTCGATTCTTGTGATTGCAAATAAGTCAAAGTTTGAAAGATGAAAGAGTTAGAAAACTTGGGTTGCCTCCCAAGAAGCTCTACTTTTAATGTCATTAGCCAGCGTGATTGAAGATTTTGCACGATCAATGGGTCCCCCCCAATAATGATTCAATCTTTGACCATTGACCTTAAACGTGGCTTGAGTTTTTTTTTTTTTAACAAAGTAGTGATCAATCATGGTAGAGGGCCTCCTACAGTTGAACCACCTCCACGAGGTTCTCTTAAGCTCCTTCATAAAAATTCTTGAGACGATGACCATTATCTTTGAACACTTTGTTGGTGGCTTCACTCTTAATTTCTACTGCACCATAAGAAAAAACATTAATAACAATGAAAGGACCAAGCCACCTAGAACGAAGCTTATCGGGCATAAGTTTGAGGCGAGAGTTGTAGAGAAGGACTTTTTCACCAATGGTGAACTCCTTTCGTGCCAACATCTTATCATGAAGGAGTTTGGTCTTCTCCTTGTAGATCCGGGAGTTCTCATACGCCTCTAATCGAAGCTCCTCAAGTTCCTAAAGTTGGAGCTTCCTTTGAGATCCGGCTTGACTCAAGTCAAGGTTACATTATTTTACCGCCCAATAGGATTTATGCTTAATTTCCACTGGAAGGTGGCACTCCTTCCCAAAGACAATCCGGTACGGGAACATCCCTATTGGTGTCTTGTAGGTAGTTCGGTAAGCCCACAGAGCATCCTCAAGTCTCAGGCTCTAGTCCTTCCTATTAGGTTGGACTGTCTTCTCAAGTATGTGCTTGATCTCTTGGTTTGAGACCTTGGCTTGCCCGTTTGTCTGGGGGTGATAAGGTGTAGAAACCTTGTGCAACACGCTGTACTTTCTCATCAAAGCCTCTATTCTTCGGTTACAAAAGTGTGAACCCTGATCACTGATAATGGCCCTCGGGATTCTAAACCTGTAGAAAATCTGTGATCTAACAAAGTCCACAACAACTTTTGAATCATTAGTCTGAGAGGCTTTTGCCTCCACCCATTTTGATACATAATCAATATCCAACAAAATATAAATAAAACCAATGGAAACAGGGAAAGGGCCCATGAAATCAATACCCCAAACATCAAAGATCTCACAAGACAGTATCAACTACTGAGGCATCTCATTCATGTGTGAAATTGTCCCTGTTCTCTAGCACTATTCACAAGACTTACAAAACAGATATGCATCATGAAATAGGGTAGGCCAATACAACCCAGAGTCCAAAACCTTCCTAGCTGTACGTTGGGAGCTAAAGTGCCCACCACATGCAAATGTATGACAAAAGCTAAGAATGGAATGTGACTCATGATTAGAGACACACCTTCTAATAATCTGGTCACTAGTAAACTTCCACAAATAAGGATCATTGTAAGACCTATTATTTACTACTGATAAGTCTTACGTGGAATATTAATTTTTTTTTCTTTATTACATATAAAATTCGGCAGCGTTTCCTTTGTTTCTCGTATGTTCCCAAACATCATAGATAAACAGCGGATTCCAAACAATCATTCAAACCAACCAGAGTACATATATATATATACATCAACAAGAGATCTCCGATCTCATTCAAAATATTATCAGAGTACGTACATTATACAAGTGTATACTAGACACTATCCTGACGAGCACACTAAAATATTAACATATTATAATTACATAATGGAGCTCACTCCACCAAAATACAAGTATCATAGAATCCTCCATACTTAACCCATAGAGGGTCCAGTGTTCTATGATACGAGAAAGAGGGGGGTGAGAACAACTTCCCAGTGAATGTGAATAAAACTTGTATATAAAGTATACATGTAATTAGAATGCAAGCATACACACAATTCAATATATCAAGTAATATTAAACCAACATATGCAATGAGTTTATGAATGCACATGATGTTCACACCTTTTCTTCACACTTTTTCTTTCTCCACTCCTCTTGTTGTGCACTAACCCCTTCCGGTTAGGCCCTCGCAATATGCAGTATGCAATGTTTTATGTCATTCCGTTTCCATCTAACCCCGTAGGTTAGGCACCCCTTAAGTATTGTACACTAACCCCTTCCGGTTAGGCCATCTCACTATGCAATGCAAGTAATTATGCACCACTTATTCTTTCATCTAACCCCTTCCGGTTAGGTAATCTCTCACATATTGTACACTAACCCCTTCCGGTTAGGCCATCTCACCATGCAATGCAATGCTTTCATATTCATATCATGCTCAATCATAATATCATAATAACATCACATTTAATCAATACAAGATTTAAACTACACAAACATTGTACTCAATCCTCTCAATTTATGATTGAACCACACAAGTATTATGCTCAATCCTCTCAACCACTTCCACTTAGTTACACATCCCTTCATTGTACTAAGTTATCATTTCAAGCCTATGTGAATCTATTCAATGAATCTCTTAATGAATCTATTCATACACTATTGTGAATCTATTCACAATGCTATTCATGGGTCTTGTGAATCTATTCACAATGCTATTCTTGGATCTGTGAATCTATTCACAAAATGTTGTGAATCGATTCATAGTACTATTCACGCGTTCAAAATGCTATTCACAGGTCTGTGAATCTATTCACAAAATGTTGTGAATCGATTCACAGTGCTATTCACGCGTTCAAAATGCTATTCACAGGTCTGTGAATCTATTCACAAAATGTTGTGAATCGATTCACAGTGCTATTCATGCGTTCAAAATGCTATTCACAGGTCTGTGAATCTATTCACAAAATGTTGTGAATCGATTCACAGTGCTATTCATGCGTTCAAAATGCTATTCACAGGTCTGTGAATCCATTCACACATCTTGTGAATCGATTCACAGACATAAAAAATCAACATTTGATCATGCACCTCTTATCTTAAACTTCACTCATTCATCCATTCATCCATTCATCCATTCATTCATTCATTCATTCATTTCATTGAATAACAAATAGCAAATCCAATCATTCTCAAGCATCCATACCATTGAATACAAGTAACAATCCAAACATTCAAAAACAACCTTAACACATAGAAGTTCTTATCTTCAAGACTTAAACTTACACCCTAAATAACACCATACCATATCACAAATCAACCCACACTCACCTAGCAATGATTTGGGACAAGAACTAGGTTTGAGGTGATATCAAAACAACCAAATCATACAAGAACTTTAGAATTTGTGTTCTTGATTCTCAAAGATGAACATAAGTTCTTCATTAAACTAAAACCATAGGATTGAAGAAGAGATGAAGGTGATCAATAATCATCAAATAACCTAAGCCAAAAGATGAGCAAAAACACTTACTTTCGACCTTGAAAGCTTGGAAAACCTTGGCTATGGAGACTTGGATATTTTGAAGAAGATGACCATATGCTTATCTAACATGCACGGCTCCAACATGAAGAAAGGGGGGTGAAGTTGAATTGTCAACTTTGCCCTCCACTTGAATGAGAATTCACAAAATTGCCACTGAGGGTGTAAAATGACCAAAATACCCTTGGTGATTTCTAAAAATTCCCAATTTATCCCAATTCTAGAAAATTACACTAGGACTTCTATATGATTTTGTTAAGCTAGAAATAAGATTGGAATCAAAATTTAGGGATGTTACAATCATCCTATACATAGTACTTACATTCACTTTTCAATTTATCAGATTGAGCACTAGTAAAACATTTAGGAAGAACACCATATCTGCAAACCAAGGGGAGGTGTTCTTACCTTGCAGCTACAGAAGCTGCTCATCTGGGAAGAAGTCCTGTACAGGGAAGGGATCTAAAGCCCTCTCAATACGGCTTAAGTGATCTGCCACTAGGTTCTCTACTCCACTCTTGTCACGGATCTCTATATGAAACTCTTGGAGCAGTAGCATTCACCTTATTAATCGAGGCTTTGCCTCTGGCATCCTCAAAAAGAACTTTAGAGCTGTATGAACAGTAAACACAACAACCTCAGAACCAAGCAAATATGATCTAAACTTATCCAAAGCAAAAACAATGGCTAAAAGCTCTTTTTCAGTTGTGGTATAGTTGGCCTGAGCAGCATCCAGAGTTTTGGAAGCATAGTATATCACATGAGAAGCTTTCCCCACTCTCTATGCCAAGATTGCTCCTACTGCATAGTTAAAAGCATCACACATTAACTCTAATGGCAATGTCCAGTCAGGTGGCTGGATGATGGGAGCACTGGTTAAGGCTCGCTTCAAGTGGTTGAAAGCTGCCTTGCACTTGTCATCAAAATTAAACTCTACATCTTTCTGCAGTAAGTGGGAAAATGGAAGGACAATCTTGCTGAAGTCGGCAATGAAGCGCATGTACAAAACTGCATGACCAAGAAAAGAATGCATTTCTCGCACGCATGTGGGGTAAGATAAACAAGTAATTACATCAATCTTGGTAGGATCTACCTCAATGCCCTTATTAGATACTACATGGCCTAAAACTATACCCTGTTCTACCATAAAATGGTATTTCTCAAAATTTAGCACAAGGTTAGTCTCAATGCATCTATGCAGCACTCTAGATAGGCTAGCTAAACATGAATCAAAAGAAGAACCATAGACAGTGAAGTCATCCATAAATACCTCCATGCACTCCTCTAAGAAATCAGAAAATATGCTCACCATGCACAACTGGAAGGTACCAGGGGCATTGCAGAGGTCGAAGGGCATCCGTCTGTAAGCAAAGGTGCTGAACGGACAGGTAATTGTGGTCTTCTCCTAATCCTCTGGTGCAATGTGGATATGGAAGTATCCAGTGTAGCCATCCAAAGAACAGTAATGGGACTTACCAGCCAACCATTCCAGCATCTGATCAATGAACAGAAGGGGGTAATGATCTTTTCAAGTGGCTTGGTTGAGGCATTGGTAGTCAATGCAGACTCTCTAGCTATTCTGCACTCGGGTTAGGATGAGCTCATTCTTCTGGTTGACCACGACAGTCACCCCAGATTTCTTTGGAACCACTTGCACCCAGCTCACCCTCTTGTTGTTAGAGATGGGATAGATAATGCCAGCCTGCAGTATCTTGGTCACCTCTTTTTTTACCACATCTAGAATGAGAGGATTCAATCTCCTATGGGGTTGTCTCACTGGTTTAGTTTCCTCCTCAAGTAATATTCTTTGCATGCATGTGGATGGGTTAATACTAGGAATGTCTGCAAGTGTCCAACCAATTGCCGTTTTGTATTGCTTCAAGACATCCAATAATCTGGTTTCTTGTTCAAGTTGGAGGTGTTTGACCACTATGACAGGTAATTGCTCATCTTCTGCAACGAAAACATATTTGAGATGGTCAGACAGTTGCTTCAATTCTAATTTAGGTGGTTGCACTATAGAGGGAAGCATGCTGCTGGTGGAATTAACTTCTGTAGATGCTATAATTTTTGTATCTATAGAATCAGTTGCTACAGAATCTAGTTCCTCATAATCTACATGATCTGCACAATTCACAACAATTGCTGAAACAGAATGGTCTGCACTCAAACTGCAGCAATCTCAGCACATGCATTACACAAAACAACACCATTACAACCAGTGCATATAGAATTAGAAAAACCATCAAAGTCTGCAGCACACAACTCATCATATGCAATATCAATCAAATCAGCATGAACATCAATATGAAAAATAGAATGCTCCTCCATGGGATGCTTCATAGCATCAAAGATGTTAAACTCCACAATGGAGTCACCAAACTCCATGGAAAGAGTTCCTACATGCACATCAATCTTCGTCTGAGCTATCTTAAGGAAAGGTCTCCCCAAAATGAGTGGAGCCCTAGTGGTTGGTGATTCCCCATCCATTTCCAGAATGTAGAAGTTCGAAGGGAATATCAATTCACCCACACTCACTAGCACATCCTCAATTAGTCCAGTTGGATAGGCATTGCTCCTATTTGCCAACTGAATCACTACACCTATGGCATGCAAAGGTCCAAGTCCAAGAGAGTTAAATACATACATAGGCATAACATTAATTGAAGCACCTAAGTCTAGCATGGCATTTTCAAATTTCGAGTTTCCTATTATGCATGGAATGGCAAAAGTCACTGGATCTTTGCATTTATGTGGCATCGGTTGAATGAGGGCTGAGATGTTCCGGCTCATGCTAATTCTCTCATTGTCTTTCAGTCGCCTCTTGTGTGTGCAGAGTTCTTTCAAAAACTTGGCATACTTAGGAATTCGCTTAATCGCATCCAACAATGGGATGTTCACCTCCACCTTCCAAAAGGTCTCCAGAAGCTCTTTATCTTTCTCAGCATCATCTCCTCTTCTACATTGGACTGCTTTATGTGGGAAAGGAACTGGCACTGTACAATTGTTCTTCTGCTACACAAATGGTACAAAATCTGATTTTTCTACTGCAGAATGTGGTTTATGTGTAGAATCTATTTTCTGATTATCTGTAGAATTAGACACATCTACTGCAGAGTCTGTTGTTGTTACTAAATCTGTAAAATCTACATAATTCAAATTCTGCGACTGCTCAGCTTGTAAGGATTTCCCATACCTCAAAGTAATAGCACTGACATTCCCCTTTGGATTTGGAATTGTTTGTGCAGGAAGTTAACTACTACCTTAAGCTTGTAGCTGATTCATAGAGGGAGCTGATTGACCAATTTGTGTCTCCAAATTTTGAATTGTGGCATCAATCCTTTGTTGGAATTGGAGATTGTTGGTAACAAGTTGCTTCATCATATCTTCTAATAAAGGCTCAGACTTTGGTGTTGTATTTGCTTGCTGCTATTGCTGCATATTTGATTGAAATAGCATACTAGTTCCAGCATGGGATTCAAATTGTTGTTGCCTCATTGGTTGCTGTTGGAAAGGTTGCCTATACTGATTTGGCTTTTGGGCAGTGGCATTTCTATATCTTAGATTTGGATGATCCCTCCAACCAGGGTTATAGGTGTTGGAGAATGGGTCATATCTCTGCTGTTGCTGCTGAAATTGATGTTTATCAGGAAAAATTCCTGCTGCAGCAACAGATTGGTCTAGAAAGACAGAACCATCATCTTGCAGTGTGGGGCACGAATCTGTGGGATGGGATGAGCTAGAGCATATACTGCAAACTCTTGCAGGGGTCTGCCCAGGTGGTTCGTATTGTCCCATTGCCATCTGTCTAACCAAAAAAGTGAGCTCATCCAATCTATGTTCCATCCTTTTTTAATCAGCATGTGAAGAGGTATTAATTCATTGACTACTCTGGTTGCAGCACCCATTCGAGTACCAAATTGCCGAGAATTTGCTGTTATGTTTGCAATTAAATTTCTGGCAGCAGCTGGAGTTTTATCTACCAATGCTCCACCACTTGCAGCATCAATCATACTCCTTTCCAGTGGCATCAACCTTTCATAGAAGTATTGAATTAGCAGTTGATCACTAATTTGATGGTGTGGGCAACTCGAGCACAATTTCTTGAATCTCTCCCAATACTCATGGAGAGTCTCACCACTTATTTGCCTTATGCCACAAATATCTTTTCTTATTACAGCAGTTCTTGATGCAGGAAAGAACTTCTCCAGAAGCAGTCTTTTCATGTCATTCCAAGAAGTGATGGCAGCAGGTTGTAAGTAATACAACCAATCCTTAGCAGCACCATCTAAGGAGAAAGGAAAGACCCTTAGCTTGAGGTGATCTTCAGCTATTCCATGAAGTTTCATGGTGGTGCAGACAACATGGAACTTCTTCAAATGCTTATGTGGATCTTCACCTGTAAGACCATGAAACCTGGGTAGCAATTGAATCAATCCATATTTCAACTCAAAATCAACATTAAGTTCAGGATATTGAATGCATAAAGGTTGATAATTCACATCAGGTGTAGCTAATTCCTTAAGGGTCCTATTATTATAGTCAGCCATACTAAAATCAGCAGACTCAGTATCAGACACTGAAGCTCTAACAGAAATTGACTCAACAGGATTAACAGAGTCAACAAGATCACGTGCAATGCCAAGTTCAAGTCCAATTCTAGAAGTGATTCTACTAATGCTACTACCAGTCCTATGAATTCTGAAAAGTGTATGAAAGGTATTATCAATTTCAGGATCAAATGAATGCAAGGTACCAAGATCAGACCTAGTCATACAACATGCAGCTCATAGGAAGGTATAGAAAAGCAATAACAACTAAAACACTAAAAATTCCTAAACCAAATACTCCAAAAATCTAAACAAAAATAAAAATAGTATCAAATGAATTTTTTAAAAATTATGGAACCACCACAGGGTGAAATTTACATAAAAATGCTATCCAAGAAAATAATAAAAAATCTTAAAAATTGAAAAAGTGGTCTAAACGATAGAATTTGGCTAAAATAAGGGTGACCTCACTAAATTTAGTGAGCTTTTTTCAAAATAACGTTTTCCATTAGTGTGCCAAAATTTAGGTCAATCAGAGATACTTCACCGAACCGAATTTCTTGACATGATGCCCTTTACGAAATTGCAGTCGAATTTCACTTGAAAAAGCTTAAAAAATAAAACAAACACAATTGTTAATTTAGATATGGTCTTGAAATGATCAAATAGTTGCCTTGGATCCCCTGCAACGGCGCCAAATTTGACAAGAGGTTGTCGAGACCCGTCAAATAAATAAAATTTACCAGTTCACAAACTAATTTATAGTATAGATAATGAATCAAATCGTCTCTCAAGGATCCAAAAACAAGGATTCAATTAGATCAAGAAAATTAGAAAGGGGGTTTTGTTGATTTGTAAAGAAAATACACCAGTTGAATTAAAAAAAATCAATTAACAAATTAACCAATCTAAGGAAATTTACCGATCTTATGTTTAATCCATCATTGATCACAAGGAATTCACTTAATTGCTAACCATGTTCTTGGCCTTAGATCACATCAAGATGCCTCAACATGATCCAAGAATCCTCTACTAGATAAGCATCTAGGATTTGATTAACCAATGTTAGATAAAGTAACCACCATCCAACATAAATTAACTTAAGATCGAGGATTTAACCAAGCTAAACAATCCATCAAAAAGCTTCAATAAATTGTTTAGTCTTTGTGATCCTCTTTGAATACATGATAATAAAGTTATTATCACATCAACATCTAAATCAAATTAAGCAATTCAATCTAGAAAGAAGTCTAAAGAGGAAGAAGAGAAACTTGAATAACAATTAAGCAATATGAACAACCGAAACAAGATCTCCAAATTAAACATCAAGATGGTTAATCCCTTGGATTGATTATGAGAGCCTAGCCTTCCATGGATGGGAAGGAAGAACTCAGAAAAAAGAACAAAAACGAAATTCTAAAGCGAATGGAGAAGAAGAGAAAGAAAACTCTCACAAATACTCTAACTTTCTTCAAACTTACTTTAAATTGAATGACGTATAATACAAAGAGATTGGCTCTATTTATACTAATCATAGAAACTAATTTGTAATTGAAAATAATCTAAATGCAAGCTGTAAAAATATGAAAATTGTCAAATATGGAAGCTTGGTGCATGGTTGGTGGGTTGGTGTATGGTTGGTGGCTTCTAGTCAGGAACTCTTATTCGACTTCTAGCTTAATTTTCATGACCTAGACAGTGTATTTTGCCTTGGAGGTCTTATGATAGTTGTAGACCATTATCTCCTTGAACTTTTGGCTTTACTTTCATGCCATTTGGACTTTTACAACTCCATATATTCCAAAAACATTGCACCTACCTCAAGTTAGGTTGGCAGAACGTGTTTCCAAATTCAAACCAACTTGAAGCTTCATAATCATACCTAAAACGACATCTATTAACTCAATGGTCTAGTGATGTTGGAGATATGGGTCTTATCTTTCCAATGGCCGAGTTTCAGCTCAAAAGAAGGCCTATAGCCCATGATATGGTCCAATATGTGCACACTGGTCAGATTCCAGTAACAGCAGACCCACTTTGAATTGCAGGGCAAATTTGGACCCTTATAAGTCTGATGCAACTCTTTAGTTCTTCATGAAAGTTGTAGAGCCTTGTCTTAGCTTTCCAAAGACACCAAGATCACCACAAATGGATTACCGAGTCCCAAGTTATGGCCTAACCAAGGACAAATGGTCAAAATGCATTAAAATCTAAGAATTATTCACAATTTGCATTAAAGCCCAATGAGGCCTAAGAACATTAAACTCATCTAAAATACTAATATTGGGTATAATAAACATCTAATAAAGCCTAGTACAAAGCTAACATAAGTGTCTCAAATTGATTGATTACTTGTATATATAACCCAAGTGATAAAATGGTTGTTGGTGGTGTTTGGAAGAGTTTTCTTTCGAAAACTAGCCGTTGTTTTTGTCTTCTGCTCGAGAAGTATTCAAATACTTAATCTTCGTATTCAAATACATTTTGAAAAGTATTCGAGTACTTCATTTGCATATTAATTTGAGTATTTTGTTCTTGGTAAAATCTGGGTTTATTGAAGAACAAAATATTTGAATACGTAATATGCGTATTCGAATACATGGCCTTTAAAATTGATTCTGTAAAATGCATATTCAAATACTTAATTGTGGTGATCAGAT
Organism: Styphnolobium japonicum; assembly: GCA_023212625.1. Classification (NCBI taxonomy): domain Eukaryota; kingdom Viridiplantae; phylum Streptophyta; class Magnoliopsida; order Fabales; family Fabaceae; genus Styphnolobium; species Styphnolobium japonicum. The sequence goes on from JALBWW010000014.1 coordinate 7,836,092, forward strand.
ATTCGGCCACGAGGTAGGTTCTTTAAAACGGGTATTCAAATACTTCATTGGAATATTCTCATGTGATATACTATGCTTCCAGAACTCTGGATGCTGCTCAGGCCAACCATACCAAAACCATAAAAGAGCTTTTAGCCATCGTTTTTGCTTTGGATAAGTTTAGATCATATTTGCTCGGTTCTAAGGTTATTGTGTTTACTGATCATGTAGCTCTAAAGTTCCTTTTGAAGAAGCCAAAGGCAAAGCCCCAACTAATAAGGTGGATGCTACTGCTCCAGGAGTTTTACATAGAGATCCGTGACAAGAGTGGAGCAGAGAACCTAGTGTTAGATCACTTGAGCTGCATTAAGAGGGCTTCAGATCCTTTCCCTTTACAGGACTCCATCCGAGATGAGCAGTGACAAGAGGTTGTCGAGACTCGTCAAATAAATAATAATTACCGGTTCACAAACTAATTTGTAGTATAGAGCATAAACCGAATCGTCTATCAATGATCCAAAAAAACAAAGATTTAATCAGATCAAGATAAATAGAAAGGGGGTTTTGTTGTTGATTAATAAGATTGAAAAAAAAATATAAGACTTAATGTTGTAAATAAATATAAAGAAGCAACCAATCTAAGGAAATTTACCAATCTTGAGTTTAATCCATCATTGATCACAAGGAATCCACTTAATTGCTAACCATGTTCTTGGCCTTAGATCACATCAAGAAGCCATAACATGATCCAAGAATCCTTTACTAGATAAGCATCTAGGATTTGATTAACCAAGGTTCGATAAAGTAAGCACCATCCAATATAGATTAACTTAAGATCCAGAATTTAACCAAGCTAAACAATCCATCAAAAAGCTTTAATATATTATTTAGTCTTTGTGATCCTCTTTGAATACATGATAATAAAGCTATTATCACATCAACATCTAAATCAAATTAAGCAATTCAATATAGAAAGAAGTCTAAAGAGGAAGAAGAGAAACTTGAATAACAATTAAGCAATATGAACAACCAAAACAAGATCTCCAAATTAAACATCAAGATGGTTAATCTCTTGGATTGATTATGAGAGCCTAGCCTTCCATGGATGGGAAGGAAGAACTCAGAAAAAAGAACAAAAACGAAATTCTAAAGCGAATGGAGAAGAAGAGAAAGAAAACTCTCGCAAAGACTCAAACTTTCTTCAAACTTACTTCAAATTGAATGATGTATACTACAAAGAGATTGACTCTATTTATACTAATCCTAGAAGCCAATTTGTAATTGAAAATAAACTGAATGTAAGGTGTAAAAACATGAAAATTGTCAAATATGGAAGCTTGATGCATGGTTGGTGGGTTGGTGCATGGTAGGTGGGTTGGTGTATGGTTGGTGGCTTTTAGTCAGCAACTCTTATCCGACTTCCAGCTTGATTTTCATGACCTAGACGGTGCATTTTGGCTTGGAGGTCTCATGAAAGTTGTAGCCAGTTGTCTCCTTGAAATTTTGGAGTTGGAATCATGCCATTTGGACTTTTAGAATTCCAGATATGCCAAAACCATTACACCTACCTCAAGTTAGGTTGGCAGAATGTGTTTCCAAATTCAAACCAACTTGTAGCTTCATAATCATGTATAAATCGACATCTATTGACTAAATGGTCTTTAGTGAAGTTGGAGATATGGGTCTTATCTTTCCAATGGCCAAGTTTCAGCCCAAGAGGAGGCTTATAGCCCACTATATAGTCCAATATGTGCACACTACCCAGATTTCTATGACAGCAAACTCACTCTGCATTGTAGGGATATTTTGGACCTGTAGAAGTCTGATCCAGCTCTTGCGTTCTTTATAAAACTTGTAGACCCTTGTCTTAGCTTTCCAAAGACACCAAGATCACCTCAAATGGATCACTGAGTCCCAAGTTATGGCCTAACCAAGGAAGAAATGTCAAAATGCATCAAAATCCAAGAATTATTCATAATTTGCATTAAAGCCCAATGAGGCCCAACAACATTAAACTCATCTAAAATATTAATATTGGGCACAATAAACATCTAATAAAGCCTAGTCCAAAGCTAACATAAGTGTCTCAAATTGATTGATCAAGCAGGTTCTATAACTGTAAGGTAAGAACACCTCCCCTTCGTTTGCGGATATGGTTAATTTCCTGGTTGCTGGTGTTCCCCTTGCATGTTTTACTAGAGCTCAATATGATAAATTGAAAAGTGAGTCTAAGTACTATGTATGGGATGATCCTTATCTGTGGAAGCTTTGTAGTGACCAAATTATTAGGTGTGTCCCTGATCATGAGTTTCATTGCATTCGTTGACGTTGTCATACATTTGCATGTGGTGGGCACTTTGGCTCCCAACGTACAACTAGGAAAGTTTTGGACTCTAGGTTGTATTGGCCTACCCAATTTCATGATGCATATCTGTTTTGGCTACACTGGATACTTCCAGATCGATATTGCACCAGAGGATCAGGAGAAGACCCCATTTACTTGTCCTTTCGGCACCTTTGCCTACAGACGGATGCCTTTTGGCCTCTGCAATGCCCCTGGTAACTTCCAGCGTTGCATGGTCAGCATATTTTTTGATTTCTTATAGGATTGCATGGAGGTATTTATGGATGATTTCAATGTCTATGGTTCTTCTTTTGATTCATGTTTAGCTAGCTTATCTAAGGTGCTGCATAGATGCATTGAGACTAACTTTGTGCTATTTTTTGAGAAATGCCATTTTATGGTAGAACAGGGTATAGTTTTAGGCTATGTAGTATCTAGTAAGGGCATTGAGGTAGATCCTACTAAGATTGATGTAATTACTTGTTTTTCTTATCTCACATGTGTGCGAGAAGTGCATTATGTTCTTGGTCATGTAGGTTTCTACAGGCACTTCATTGCCGACTTCAACAAGATTGCCTTTCTACTTTCCCACTTACTGCAGAAAGATGTAGAGTTCAATTTTGATGACAAGTGCAAGGCTGCTTTCAACCACTTGAAGCAGGCGTTGACCAATACCTCCATCATCCAGCCACCTAACTGGACATTGCCATTTGAGCTAATGTGTGATGCTTCTAACAATGCATTCGAAACAATCTTGGCATAGAGAGTGAGGAGAGTTTCTAATGTGATATACTATGCTTCCAAAACTCTGGATGCTGCTCAAGCCAACTATACCACAACCGAAAAAAGAGCTTTTAGCCATCATTTTTGCTTTGGATAAGTTTAGATCATATTCGCTTGGTTCTAAGATTGTTGTGTTTACTGATCATGCAACTCTAAAGTTCCTTTTGAAGAAGCCAAAGGCAAAGCCCCAACTAATAATGTGGATGCTATTGCTTCAGGTGTTTCACATAGAGATTTGTGACAAGAGTGGAGCAGAGAACCTAATGACAGATCACTTGAGCCGCATTGAGAGGGCTGCAGATCCCTTTCTTGTACAGGACTCTTTCCCAGATGAGCAGCTTCTGTAGCTACAAGGTAAGAACACCTCCCATTGGTTTGTAGATATGGTTAATTTCTTGGTTGCTGGTGTTTTTCCTGAATGATTTACTATAGCACAATCAGATATATTGAAAAGTGAGTCTAAGTACTATATATGGGATGATCCTTATCTGTGGAAGCTTTGTAGTGACCAGATTATTGGGAGGTGTGTCTCTGATCGTGGGCACTTTGGCTCCTAAAGTACAACTAGGAAGGTTTTGGACTCTGGGTTGTATTAGCCTACCCTATTTAATGATGCATATCTGTTTTGTAAGTCTTTTGAACAGTGCCAGATAACAGGGACAATTTCACACAGGAATGAAATGCCTCAGCAACCTATGCTGTCTTGTGAGATCTTTGATGTTTAGGGTATTGATTTCATGGGTCCTTTCCATGTTTTCCTTGGTTTTATTTATATTTTGTTGGCTGTTAATTATGTATCCAAATGGGTGGAGGCAAAAGCCACTCGAACTGATGATTCCAAAGTTGTTGTGGACTTTGTTAGACCACAGATTTTCTGCAGGTTTGGCATCCCGAGGGCCATTATTAGTGATCAGGGTTCACACTTTTGTAACCAGAGAATAGAGGCTTTGATGAGAAAGTACAGCATGTTGCACAAGGTTTCTACACCTTATCACCCCTAGACAAACGGGCAAGCCGAGGTCTTAAACCGAGAGATCAAGCACATACTTGGGAAGACAGTCTAGCCTAATAAGAAGTACTGGAGCCTGAGACTTGAGGATGCTCTGTGGGCTTACCGAACTGCCTACAAGACACCAATAGGGATGTCCCTGTTCCAGATTGTCTTTGGGAAGGCGTCCCACCTTCTGGTGGAAATTGAGCATAAATCTTATTGGGTGGTAAAATAGTGTAACCTTGACTTGAGTCAAATCGGATCTCAAAGGAAGCTCCAACTTCAGGAACTTGAAGAGCTTCGATTAGAGGTGTATGAGAACTCCCGGATCTATAAGGAGAAGACCAAACTGCTTCATGATAAGATGTTGGTACGAAAGGAGTTCACCATTGGTCAAAACGTCCTTTTCTACAACTCTTGCCTCAAACTTAAGCCCGGTAAGCTTCGTTCTATGTGGCTTGGTCCTTTCATTGTTATTAATGTTTTTCCTCATGGTGTAGTAGAAATTAACAGTGAAGCCACCAACAAAGTGTTCAAAGTTAATGGTCATCGCCTCAAGAATTTTTATGAAGGAGCTCAAGAGAACCTCGTGGAGGAGGTTCAACTGCAAGAGGCCCTCTACCATGATTGATCACTACTTTGTTGAAAAAAAAAAAACTCAAACCACGTTTAAGGTCAATGGCCAGAGATTGAATCATTATTGGGGAGGACCCATCGATCGTGCAAAATCTTCAATCACGCTGGCTGATGACATTAAAAGTAGCACTTCTTGGGAGGCAACCCAAGTTTTCTAACTCTTTCATCTTTCAAACTTTGACTTATTTGAAATCACAAGAATCGAGATAGAAAATCGATGCCAAGCAAGAAAGCCTATTAGAGTTTGATTTTTCTGTCTTAATTTTGTTTATTTTTCATTGACCGATGATTTTTCACTGGTTAAATAATGGATAACGGTACTCCGTGAAAATATTTTTCGATCCCTTCAGTTACCCACAAACACTGAAATCTGTATATAATTTTACTCAATTTTTTTCTTTCTTCTTTCTTTCTTTCAAAATGGATAATCAGCTTGTCAACCTCCGCAAGCGATTCCCTTCTCTCCCTCAAAATGCTTTAACTAACATTTATTGTGCAAGGTTTGAGAGATTAAGGATGCTTATGCACAAAGGCATCCATGCGGATATACGCTAGTTGATCGAAGCAAAGGTCCAAATCACAGGGAAATTTTCTGACACTCTTGTTTCATATATGCCAGGGCTCGGCAAAAGTTCATATGCAAAGAAAAGAAGAGAAAAAAGGTTATGAGTCTGGTATAAATGTGCAAGATGGACCTGTAACATAAAATGCAGATCAATTGGAATGGCGTCTATAAATCGAATTGATAAAATTCACTTCATTAAGGATGGTATGAGTAAGGAGTCTTTAGATAACATTTTATTCACTCTTGAGACGCATCCTAGTGGAGATGTGCTAAGAGTACTTCTCGATTTATGGCCAATATTCCAAGATGAACATGAGCCTTATAGTCTCGGGGAATCTAACTCAACAAGACCCTGTTTGCCAATTTTTAAGAAAATTGGATGGGAAACCGACCATCGGCACATAGAGAGCATTCAAGTCGTTACTAGACGTAAAACTAGAAGAAAATGTGAGCCACAATCACACCTCCTGTAAGTATTCTTTTTCTTTTTCTTTTTCTTCTTGGTCATTAAAAAAAATTTCAAATAAAAGATTTAGTCGTATTTTTTTTAAATATGCGTTGCATATTTTCAAACTTCTTCTGACACATATTGATTAGTCTTTTATCCTTGTCATATAGCTATTATCATTGCTGTGCTTATTTTCAAACTTACCTGACACACAGTTCTACCCTTCCTTTATAAGTGTAATTATTACATTTGAGTTTTGATTCCTTAAAATAATGCACTTTACTCTCTTCAGATCATTGATAAGGTGAAAGTACACAAAAAGAAAAAAATAGAAGTCACTTCAGTTCGTCGGATCAAAAGTGTTTGTGTCTTTTGTGGATTTAATCCTGGAAAGGATAAAGAGTTTGTAAATATTGCAAACCATCTTGGTCGAGTGCTAGCTGAGAGAGAAATCCATTTAGTTTACGAAGGAGGTAGTCTTGGGTTAATAAGTTGTGTAACAACTGCTGCACATTTAGGAGGTGGCAAAGTCCTTGGTGTCATTCCCAGTCCTTTAGCTATTGGCAATCCCACTGGAAAAACAGTAGGGGATGAAGTATTGGTATGTTGCATGCACCAACGCATGAACATTATGATAGCAAATGCTGATGCCTTTATTGCCTTTCCTGGTGGTTTTTGAACTTTGGAAGAGATCTTCCAAATTGCATCCTGGTCACAACTGAACATTCACAAAAAAAACCATAGGTATATTAAATGTTAATGGTTTTTATGACAATTTGTTTTGTTTTCTTGATCATGTTATGGAACAAGGGTTCATCTCACAAGTGACACATCAAATTCTTGTAACTGTTGCAACTCCTGAACAATTGCTCGATCAACTACACGAATTTGTACCACAACGTGATCCAGCAATGGCTCTATTGAATTGGGAACAAGCAACAGCAGCAAAAAGAAAAAACTTGATTTGACTTTGACCTTGTGAATTTTTTATTTTTTCTTATGGTTTTAGTTTTTTGTAATTTTTCTTATTTCAAGCTCAATTTGCAATATTCAGATAAGATCTTCTACACTCTACCTATCTTTATCTTGACATTGGGGACAATGTCTTAAATTAGTTGGGGGGAGGGATAGTTGACATTACCATGTACATAGTTTTGTAAAAAAATATATATTAACCAGCTAATCTTTATTGTTACTAACTTATTAGATGTATGATGGCAAAGTGAAGAGTAGTTTTACTCTTGAGACGCATCTTAACTTGCATTTCATAGTAGGTCTTAAATTATTTTGTTCTTGCATATAAAAAAATTTCATTTTGATCTTTTTAATTAATTTTGATGCAAGCATGTGCTGAATCTGAGCTTAATTGATGATAAAAGTATGCAAAACAATTTATAGTTGAATCATTTTCATGATATATATGTGTATATGACTATGGATATCAGGAAGAAAGCATGGTTGAATTGAGTAAATGTTCCATACCTTTGCGAGTTTTGGGCTTTTCCAAGTTGATACTTACACTTGGTTTATTTTCTTTCATGGATGATGTCAATTATGAATTTATTTTCTAGAACTTGCATTGAATCGATTTGAAATTACATTGGTCTGTATATTGCATGAAAATGACAGAGGCATTTTTCTTGACTTAGCTGCTTTGGCCAAATAAACCTACCTTGCACTTATCCCATTGTTAACCCCCTCTGAGCCTACTTACCCATTCTTTGTTCTTAGCTCATTACAAGCCTTGAGTGAAAAATCATATTTTACCTTACCTTAGGGAATAGGAGAGCATTGATTTTCTTATTGAGGAACTCTTCTGCTTGCAATGATTTAAGTGTGGGGGAATTGGTGTGTTGATGCGAAATGCTTGGTACAAAAAAGAAAGAAAAAAAAAAGAAAAAAAAGCTAAAAGGTTGTAAAAGAAAATAATAGCAAAAGGAAGGAATGTGTGAAGAGAATGAGCATTTTAGGGTTTTGGGTAAAATTTTATGCTTTCTACTTGAATTACTCCCCAATGCTCTTTTATTCTCTTTGTTTTTAACCTGCTATTATCTGTATTGTTCCCTTCCTTCACCTTATAGTCTCATTACAACCTTTTTGAAAGACCTCTTGATTTTTACAATTTATTTGATCTAAGTAGTGGAGAATTGATGTATATGCAAGCCTATGGTAAAATACTTTCATAATTTGACTGAGTTGAGCGCAAACAGTTAACCTAAATACCTTGTGTGATTTCAGTGTCACTTTTGAGGAATTTTACTCGATTTGAACATGCCTATTTCTAATTAAAGCATGATTATGCTATACTTTATTCTCAATTGGTTTGATTCAACTATTCTTTGTTAAGTATACTTGACTTACCAATTATGGTTTTTATTTGATACAATGCATGTATTTAAAAATTAGTTGAATTGATTACATGTTTGTTGGTATCATCCTAGCAAACCCTCACGAGACTATAACTCGTCCACTAGGGACACCTAAGGGTTTAAAGGCTTGTGGCACATGCTAAGTGCCATTGTGTTTTCCTACAAAAGTGGATTAGATTAGGTATAATAAGTTCTTATGCTTTCAGTTTAATATTATGATGTTTCTTGTTTTTCTTTAGTTATGTTCTTATGTGTTTTGGCCAGGAGTACAAAAGCTTAAGTGTGGGGGAATTTGATCAATCAATTTGAGACACTTATGTTAGCTTTGTACTAGGCTTTATTAGATGTTTATTATGCCCAATATTAGTATTTTAGATGAGTTCAATGTTGTTGGGCCTCATTGGGCTTTAATGCAAATTGTGAATAATTCTTGGATTTTTTATGCATTTTGACCTTTCCTCCTTGGTTAGGTCATAACTCGTGACTCGGTGATCCATTTGAGGTGATCTTGGTGTCTTTGGAAGGCTCAGACAAGGCACTACAAGTTTCATGAGAACTCAAGAGCTGCATCGGACTTATAAGGGTCCAAAATAGCTCGGCAAAGCAGAGTAGATTTGCTGTCACTGGAATCTAGAAAGTGTGTACATATTGGACTATATAGTGGGCTATATGCCTCCTTTTGAACTGAAACATGACCATTGAAAAGATAAGACTCATATCTCCAACTTCACTGAGGACCATTTAGTCAATAGATGCCGTTTTATGCATGATTATGAAGCTACAAGTTGGTTTGAAATTGGAAACACATTCTGCTAACCTAACTTGAGGTAGGTGTAGTGTTTTTAGCATATATGGAGTTGTAAAAGTCCAAATGGCATGAAACAAATGCCAAAATTTCAAGGAGACAATGGTCTACAAATGTCATGAGACCTCAAAGCCAAAATACATCGTTTAGGGCATGAAAAGCAGGCTGGAAGTCGGAGTAGAGTTGCTGACTTCAAGCCACCAATCATACACCAACCCACCTACCATGCATCATCCCACCAACCATGCATCAAGCTTCCAATTTGACAATTTTCATGTTTGTACAGCTTGTATTGATATTATTTTCAATTACAAATTGGCTTTTAGGATTAGTATAAATACAGTCAATCTCTTTGTATTATACATCATTCAATTTGAAGTAAGTTTGAAGAAAGTTTAAGTATTTATGAGAGTTTTCTTTCTCTTCTTCTCCATTCTCTTTAGAATTTCATTTTTGTTCTTTATTTTTTGATTTCTTCCTTCTCATCAATGGAAGGCTAGACTCTTATAAGCAATCCAAGGGATTAACCATCTTGATGTTTAATTTAGAGATCTTGTTTCGCTTGTTCATATTGCTTAATTGTTATTCAAGTTTCTCTTCATCCTCTTTTGATTTTTATCTAGATTCAATTGCTTAATTTGATTAAGATATTGATGTGATAATAGCTTTATTATCATGTATTCAAAGAGGATCACAAAGACTAAGCAATTTATTAAAGCTTTTTGATAGATTATTTAGCTTGGTTAAATTCTGGATCTTAAGTTAATCTATGTTGGATGATGCTTACTTTATCTAACCTTGGTTAATTAAATCCTATATGCTTCTAGTTGAGGATTCTTGGATCATGTTAAGGCTTCATGTGTGATCTAAGGCTAAGAACATGGTTAGCAATTAAGTGAATTTCTTGTGATCAATGATGGATTAAACTCAAGATCGGTAAATTTCCTTGGATTTGTTGTTTCTTTCGATTTGTTTACAACTTTAAGTCTCGTACTTTTGTCAATCCTTTTAATCAACAACAAAATCCCCTATTTCTCATTATCTTCATCTAATTGAATCTTTGTTTTTGGATCCTTGAGAGATGATTCGGTTCATTCTCTATACTACAAATTAGTTTGTGAACCGGTAATTTTTATTATTTGACGGGTCATGACAACCTCTTGTCAAGTTTTACATAGAGATCCGTGACAAGAGTGGAGTAGAGAACCTAGTGGAAAATCACTTGAGCCGCATTGAGAGGGCTTTAAATCCCATCCCTGTACAGGACTCCGTCCTAGATGAGCAGCTTCTGCAGCTACAAGGTAAGAACACCTCCCCTTGGTTTGCAGATATGGTTTATTTCCTGGTTGCTGGTGTTCTTCCTGCATGATTTACTAGAGCTCAATCTGATAAATTGAAAAGTGAGTCTAAGTACTATGTATAGGATAATCCTTATCTGTGGAAGCTTTGTAGTGACCAGATTATTAGGAAGTGTGCCCCTGATCATGAGTTTCATTCCATTCTTAGCTTTTGTCAGCCATTTGTATGTGGTGGGCACTTTGGCTCCCAACGTACAGATAGGAAGGTTTTGGACTCTGGGTTGTTTTTGCCTACCTTATTTCATGATACATATTTGTTTTGGCTACAATGGATACTTCCATATTGATATTGCACCAGAGGATTAGGTGAAGACCACATTTACGTGTCCTTTAGGCACTTTTGCTTACAAACGGATGCCTTTCGGCCTTTGCAATGCCCTTGGTACCTTCCAGCATTGCATGGTAAGCGTATTTACTAATTTCTTAGAGGAGTGCAACAAGGTATTTATAGATGATTTCATTGTCTGTGGTTCTTCTTTTGATTCATGTTTAGCTAACTTATCTAAGGTGCTGCATAGATGCATTGAGACTAACATTGTGCTAAATTTTGAGAAAATCCATTTTATCGTAGAACAGGGTATAGTTTTAGGCCATGTAGCGTCCAGTAAGTCATTGAGGTAGATCCTGCTAAGATCGATGTAATTACTTGTTTATCTTATCCCACATGCATGTGGGAAGTGCATTCTTTACTTAGTCTTGCAGGTTTCTACAGGCCATTCATTGCCGACTTCAGCAAGATTGCCCTTTCGCTTTCCCACTTACTATAGAAAGATGTAGAGTTCAATTTTGATGACAAGTGCAAGGTTGCTTTAAACCATTTGAAGCGAGCCTTAACCAGTACCCCTATCATCCAGCCACCTGACTGGACATTGCCATTCGAGCTGATGAGTGATGCTTCTAGCTATGCAGTAGGAGTAGTCTTGGCACAGAGAGTGGGGAGAGCTTCTCATGTGATATATTATGCTTCCAGAACTCTGGATGCTGCTCAGGCCAACTATACCACAACCGAAAAAGAGCTTTTATCCATCGTTTTTGCTTTGGATAAGTTTAGATCATATTTGCTTGGTTTTAAGTTGTTGTGTTTACTGATCATGCAGTTCTAAAGTTCCTTTTGAAGAAGCCAGAGGCAAAGCCCCGACTAATAAGGTGGATGCTATTACTCCAAGAGTTTCACATAGAGATTCGTGACAAGAGTGGAGCAAAGAACCTAGTGGCAGATCACTTAAGTCGCATTGAGAGGGCTTCAGATCCCTTCCCTGTACAGGACTCATTCCCAGATGAACAGCTTCTGCAGCTACAAGGTAAGAACACCTCCCCTTAGTTTGCAGATATGGTTAATTTCCTGGTTGCTGGTGTTCTTCCTGCATGATTTACTAGAGCTCAATCTGATAAATTGAAAAGTGAGTCTAATTACTATGTATGGGATGATCCTTATCTGTGGAAGCTTTGTAGTGACCAGATTATTAGGAGGTGTGTCTCTAATCATGCGTTTCATTCCATTCTTAGCTTTTGTCAGCCATTTGCATGTGGTGAGCACTTTGGCTCCCAACGTACAGATAGGAAGGTTTTGGACTCTGGGTTGTATTGGCCTACCCTATTTCATGATGCATATCTATTTTGTAAGTATTATGAACAGTGCCAAAGAACAGAGACAATTTCACGCAGAAATGAGATACCTCAGCAGTCTCTCCTGTGTTGTGAGATCTTTCATGTTTGGGGTATTGATTTCATGGGCCCTTTCCCTGTTTCCTTTGGTTTTATTTATATTTTGTTAGTTGTTGATTATGTATCCAAATGGGTGGAGGGAAAAGCCACTCAGACTGATGATTCAAAGTTGTTGTGGACTTTGCTAGATCACAGATTTTCTGCAAGGTTGGAATCCCGATGGCCATTATCAGTGATCAGGGTTCACACTTTTGTAACCAGAGAATAGAGGCTTTGATGAGAAAGTACAGCGTATTGCACATGGTTTCTACACCTTATGAACGGGCAAGCTGAAGTCTCCAACCGAGAGATTAAGCACATACTTGAGAAGATAGTCCAGCATTAAGGAAGACTGGAGCCTAAGACTTGAGGATGCTCTGTGGGCTTACCAAACTGCCTACAAGACACCGATAGGGATTTCCCCATACCGGATTGTCTTTGGGAAGGCATGCCACCTTCTAGTGGAAATTGAGCATAAATTCTATTGGGCGGTAAAACAGTGTAACTTTGACTTAAGTCAAACAGGATCTCAAAGGAAGCTTCAACTTCAGGAACTTGAAGAGCTTCAATTAGAGGCATATGAGAACTCCCAGATCTACAAGGAGAAGACTAAACTCCTTCATGATAAGATGTTGGTTGAAAGGAGTTCAACATTGGTCAAAAAGTCCTTCTCTACAACTCTCGCCTCAAACTTATGCCCAGTAAGCTTTGTTCTAGGAGGCTTGGACGTTTTATTGTTATTAATGTTTTTCCTCATGGTGTATTAGAAAATAAGAGTGAAGCCACCATCAAAGTGCTCAAAGTTAATGGTCATCGCCTCAAGAATTTTTATGAAGGAGCTTAAGAGAACCTCGACGAGGAGGTTCAACTACAAGAGGCCTTCTACCATGATTGATAACTACTTTGTTAAAAAAAAATGTCAAGCCACGTTTAAGGTCAATGGTTAGAGATTGAATCATTATTGGGGAGGACCTATTGATCGTGAAAAATCTTCAATCATGCTGGCTGAAGACGTTAAAAGTAGCGCTTCTTAGGAGGCAACCCAAGTTTTCAAACTCTATCATCTTTCAAACTTTGATTTACTTGAAATCATAGGAATTGAGACAGAAAATTGGTGCCAAAAAAAAATCTATCAGAGTTTAATTTTTTCTATCTTAATTTTGTTTGTTTTTCATTGACAAATTATTTTTCACTAGTTAAATGGCGGATAACAGTACTCTATGAAAATCTTTTTCGATCCCTTAAGTTACCCACAAACACTGAAATCTGTATAAAATTTTACTCATTTTTTTCTCTTCTTCTTTCTTTCTTTCAAAATGGATAATCAGCTTGTTAACCTCCGCAAGCGATTCCCTTCTCTCCCTCAAAATGCTTTAACTAACATTTATTGTGCAATATTTGAAAGATTAAGGATGCTTATGCATAAAGGCATCCTTGCAGATATACCTGGTTAATCGAAGCAAAGGTCTGAATAATAGGTGAATTTTCTGACGCTCTTGTCCCATATATGTCGGGGCTAGGCAAAAGTTCATATGCAAAGAAAAGAAGAGCAAAAAGGTTACGAGTATGCTATAAATGTGCAAGATAGACTTGTAAAACAAAATGCAGATCAATTGGAATGACATCTATAAATCGAGTTGATAAAATTTACTTCATTAAGAATGGCATGAGTAAAGAGTCTTTAGATAACATTATATTGACTCTTCATACGCATCCTAGTGGAGATGTACAAAGAGTACTTCTCGATTTATGGCCAATATTCCAAGATGAACTTGAGCGTTATAATCTCGGGAATCTAACTTAAAACGACCCTGTTTGACAATTTTTAAGAAAATTGGATGGGAAGCCGACCATCGGCCCATAAAGAGCATTCAAGTCGTTACTACATGTCAAACCAGAGGAAAATGTGAGCCACAATCACACCTACTGTAAGTATTATTATTAATTATTTTTTTATCTAAAAAAACCAAAAAAAAAATTAGCTGTATTTTTTTGAAATAGGTGTTGCATATTTTCAAACTTCTTCTGACACATATCAAGTAGTCATTTATCTCTGTCATATAGCTATTATCATTTCTGTGCTTATTTTCAAGCCTACCTAACACACGGATCTACCCCTCCTTTATAGGTGTAGTTATTACATTTGAGTTTTGATTACTTAAAATAATGCACTTTGCTCTCTTCAGATCACTGATAAGGTTAGAGTACAAAAAAAATAAAAATAAAAATGGAAGTAACTTCAATTCGTTAGATCAAAAGTGTTTGTGTCTTTTGTGGATCTAATCCTAGAAAGGATAAAGAGTTTATAAATATTACAAATCATCTTGGTCAAGTGCTAGCTAAGAGAGAAATCCATTTAGTTTACGGAGGAGGTAGTGTTGGGTTAATGGGTTGTGTAGCAATTGCTGTACATTTAGCAGGTGGCAAAGTCCTTGGTGTCATTCCTAGTCTTTTAGCTATCAACAAGCCCACTGGAAAAACAGTAAAGGATGAAATCATGGTATTTTGCATGCACCAAAGCATGAACATTATGATAGCAAATGTTGATGCCTTTATTGCCCTACCTGGAGGTTTTGGAACTTTGGAAGATATCTTCCAAATTGCATCCTAGTCACAGCAAAACTTTCATAAAAAACCCATAGGTATATTAAATGTTAATGGTTTTTATGACAGTTTGTTTTGTTTTCTAGATCATGCTATGGAATAGAGGTTCATCTCACAAGTGACACGTCAAATTCTTGTAACTGCTGCAACCTGTGAACAATTGCACGATCAACTACAAGAATTTGTATCACAACGTAAGCCAACAATGGTTCTACTGAATTGGGAAAAAGACAGCAACAACAAAAAGCAAAAACTGAATTTGACTTTATCCTTGTGAATTTTTGTTTCCCTTATGGTTTTAGTTTTTTTGTAATTTTCTTATTTCAGGATCGACTTGCAGTTTTCTGGTAAGATCTTCTACATTCTACCTATCTTTATTTTGACATTGAGGACAATGTCTTAAATTAGTTGGGGGAAGGGATAGTTGACATTGCCATGTACATAGTTTAGTAAAAAAAAATTAAAAAAAAACTAATCAGCTAATATTTATTGTTACTAACTTATTAGATGTATGAAGGCAAAGTAAGGAATAATTTTGCTCTTGAGACGCATCTTAACTTGCATTTCATAGTGGGTCTTAAATCATTTTGTTCTTGCATATATATTTTAAAAAAATCATTTTGATCTTTTCAATTGATTTAGATAAAAGCATGTGCTGAATCTGAGCTTAATTGATGATAAAAGTATGCAAAACAATTTATAGTTGAATTATTTTCATGATATACATGTATATATGATTGTGAATATTAGGAAGAAAGCATGGTTAAATTGAGTGAATGTTCGATACCTTTGTGAGTTTTGGACTTTTCCAAGTTTGATACTTACATTTGGTTTATTTTCTTTCATAAGTGATATCAATTATGAATTTATTTTCTAAAACTTGCATTGAATCAATTTGAGATTACATTGGTCTGTATGTTGCATGAAAATGATAGAGGCATTTTTCTTGATTTAACTACTTTGGCCAAATAAAACTACCTTGTATTTATCCCATTGTCAATCTCCTATAAGCCTACTTGCCCATTCTTTGTTCTTAGCTCATTACAAGCCTTGAGTGAAAAACCATGTTTTACCTCACCTTAGGGAATAGGAGAGCATTTGTTTTCATATTGGAGGAGCTTTTTTGCTTGCAATGATTTAGGTATGGGGGAATTGGTGTGCTTACGTGAAATGTTTGGTACACAAAAAACAAGCTAATTCTAAAAAAAAAAGAATAAAGCCAAAACGTTGTAAAAGAAAAGAATAGAAAAAAGGAAAGAATGTGCATTTTATTATTTTGGGTAAAATTTTATGACTTCTACTTGAGTTACTCCCCAATGCTCTTTTATTCTCTTTGGTTTTTAACTTGCTATTATCCATATTATTTCCATCCTTCACCTTATAACCTCATTACAACCTTTTTGAAAGACCGTTTGATTTTTGCAATTTATTTGATCTAAGTAGTGGAGAATTGATGTATATGCAAGCATATGGTAAAATACTTTCATAATTTGACAAAGTTGAGCTCAAACAATTAACCTAAACACTTTGTGTGATTTGAGTGTCACTTGTGAGGAATTTTACTCAATTTGAACATGCCTATTTCTAATTAAAGCATGATTATGCTATGTATACTTTATTCTCAATTGGTTTGATTCAACCATACTTTATTAAGCATATTTGAATTATTGATTATGGTTTATATTCGATACAATGCTTGTATTTGAAAATTAGTTGAATTGTTTAAATAGAGTATTACATATTTGTGGGTATCATCATGGTAAACCATCACGAGACTATAACTCATCCACTAGGGACACCTAGGGTTTAAAGCCTTGTGGCACATGCTAAGTGTCATCGTGATTTAATACGAAAGTGGATTAGATTAGGTATAATCAGTTTTTATGCTTCTAGTTTAATATTAGAGTGTTTCTTGTTTTTCCTTAGTTTTGGTCTTATGTGTTTTTCCTAGGAGTCCAAAAGCTTAAGTGTGGGGGAATTTGATAAATCCTTTTTAAGACACTTGTGTTAACTTTGTACTTAGTATTATTGGATGTTTATTATGCTCAATATTAGTATATTAGCTTAGTTTTGTGTTGTTGGATATCATTGGACTTTAATGTAAATTTTGATTAATTCTCGGATTTTGATGCATTTTGACCCTTCCTCATTGATGAGGTCATAACTTGGGCTTCGGTGATCCATTTGAGGTGTTCTTGGTGTCTGTGGAAAGTTAAGACAAATATCTATAAGTTTCATGAGAACTCAAGAGGTAGATCGGACTTATAATGTTCCAAAATAGGCTTGAAAGTCAGAGTGGGCTTGCTGCCGCTAGAATCTGAGCAGTGTGCACATATTGGACCATATCGTGGGCTGTAGTGTAACATCTTAATTTGCACCCCCAAGGGTGAAAGAACAAAACACAGAAAAATAAACCTTAGGGTGACTTGGGGAGGATAACTAGGCTTTCTGTAAGCTAATTTATAGTTAGACTTTCAATCAAAATAACATAGCTAAAACTTAGTAAGGCAAGGCTATCTCTAAACTTTTAATTCTACAAGTCACATGAACCAATTAAAATCAAATTAATAACTAAGGCCTAGATTATCAAATTAAAATTTCTAAGACACATTAAACTTAGTAAAGAAAACGATTTACACAAGTTCACACAATGACACTTCACTAAGCATAAGAATCATACACGTAGCACATAGACACATATACACATTAGAAGCAAGACACATGAACTAATTCATGCAAAAATCTGCACATCAAAACCGTGACACATCAACACACACACACCTTGACACATACACACTCTAACACCTTGCCACACACTCTAACACCTTGACACACACACTAACACTTTGACACACTTGATAACACGTTGACACACACACTTGCTGCACCATGGCAGCCAAATACACACACAAATGACACAACACACACTAGGAATTAATATAGAAACATCACACAAATTTCTGCACTTTAAAGTAAATAAAATAGCACCTACACATGCACACTTACACGTTGAAGACAAGAAAGAAATCTGTTCTTGGAGGACACATGCACACCTACACGTCTACATGCTTGAATTTAAGAGAGGAATCTGCACTTTGAAGACACAAGACCATGATGCACTTGAACTAAACAAAGGTGCACTTTTAGAATGCAAAATGCATGCAAGGACACGTTACTTTGGGGGGGAAATGTGGCTGCTGGCCACGCTATTTAGGGGAAGCTAAACATGCAGAGAATATTCTGCATTGAGACATAATCATGGCTATGACAAAGCCAAGGTAATTATGCCATATTCCCATCATTATGTTGGGAGAATTTTTCATGATTATGTCCTAACACCTAGCTTTCTTCCACTTAGCTAACCTAGGCTTACTTATACACTAACACACACACACTTCACGTACACACACACACAGCTCCTGCACACAAAACAGAAGGAGAGGGACGTGAGAAGAAGAGAAGAAGTAAGGAAAAAGAAAGGGTAGGAAGCAAGCACATCTCACTCACCATTTCCTTCAACCAAGCAAGGACCATTCTGTTTTGTTTTGTTTTGTTTTCTCTCTTGACTTGTTCTTCTCATATTTCTAACCTTTCTTTCATTGATTTTAAGCTTGGAAGGTTTCTGTTACAGTCCCACAGAATTTAGATTTCATACACTAATTTTAAACAAGACTAGTCTAGTATGAATTCCTAGTATGATTTTAACCAATCTGTTTTTGTTTAAACCATTTACTTACTTGATTTTCTGTGCTTCTAAATGGTCACGGTTTGGTAAGGTATTAAGGAGTAGGAATAGCTTCATAACCTATTTTATTACTAGCATTAGAAATTATCAAAGATACTTGACTTACCTTACTTAACTACCATGAAATTCCTATGCTTAACTAGGTACTTATGACATTTAAATTAGCTTAAGCATTCTGTTTTAAATGATTATGTTTGTATACATATTTTATGGTTATGTATGGCCACGGTTTTGGGAAGGAAGAATATTTCAAGAAGGTTTATGATTTGTAACCTTGAGTTGGTTTCAAATGAACTAAGACTCACCACTAAAGACTATGTTAGATGACATGTTGGCGGAGTGGCCTTTGGCCTATGTATCATCTTAAGAGATGATGGGAATTCCCTATGTTTATAAGGCAGCCCTCATGGAGGGAAGAATGGAAAGAATTGGATTTAAAGACCTATGGTTGAAAGACCTATGTTTGAAAGTGGTTGAGTATGAATGATTCCTGAAAACCTTCTTTAAGATATGATTATTATTTTGTGTTTATAAATTGAAGTTCATATCATTCTCTATCTTCATTATAGTATGCTTGAAAGAAAAAGTTTGTGAAATTCCCTACTTGATTTATGAAGTATGAGTTTTATTTTGATGCTCGTTTCCTACTAAGATTGTATAATCTTACCCTAATTTTACTGTTTTTCAGAATCAAAGAGAAATGTGGATCACTACCATAATAATTGAAATTGAGTGGGAATGGTTATATTCTGTGGAGGATGGTGGTCATGTAAAAGTGATCAAGGATATACGGTTCCATGTAGTTGACACTTGATCAACAGAATGTAAATAGTAGTAATTAGGGCTTATGTCAAGAAGTCTTGGAAATTTTGTTTAGGCAATTTACTGTAGGTAATTTGCTTAATGTTGTAAATATAACAAGACATGTTTCTCTATGCCCATGAACGAAATCAAGGCTTTTAAGCAATGTAAAATGAAGATGGAACTACCTTTGTCTTGTGTTAACTTATGCTTGTTATTGCTAATTTATATTACTAATTGAATAATTTAGTATATGTTGTATGAATTGAACGTACAAGTGAACTTGGCACGAAATCTATTAATAAACCCCACTTGGATTCTTAACTTGCCTTGACACTTTGACAAGGATCTTAACTAGGATAAATCATTCAAGTAAAATTCAAAAAAACCGATAAGACAGGAAATTGGATCTAGAAGAGTGTAAATAAAAGAATAAATTGGTGACAAATTTCAGGATGGCAGAAATCTAGCCGAGTCTCCGAGATAAGTAATCACTGATTCTTTTAGCCGGTTCTAAGGTAAGGTCTCTTGGACTATGTAGATTCTCAAGAATGGAATTGCCTAAGTCAAGGATTTATTAAAATAAATTGATAACTCCTTTCTTAGAATCTAGTAATGTTTAATGAAGGCTTAGTGAATTTTTTTCTCTTGAATACATAAGGTAACATAATTATACTGGTTGGGACAAAAAGAAAAGTGGCTACTTGCAAGTTCCTCCTTGCCGATATAATTAATTATATAGCTAGTTTTTCCTATTTACTACGAGGGTGGTTACATGTAGGCCTTCTTTTGAGCTGAAACTGGTGTCATTGGAAAGATAACATGCATGACTCCAACTTTACTGAAGACCATTTTGTTAATAGATATCGATTTCGGCATGATTATGAAGCTGCAAGTTGGTTTGAATTTGGAAACACGTTCTGCCAATGTGATCTGGGGTAGGTGCAGTGTTTTTAGAATATCTTGAGTTGTAAAAGTGCTTTTGAGCTTAAATCGGTGTCATTGGAAAGCTGAGACATAAAACTACAACTCTTATGAGACTTCAATGCCAAAATACGTTGTTTCAATCATGAAAGTTAAGCTAGAAGTCAAAGAAGAGTTGGTGAGGAGAGGCAACCAACCATGCACCAACCCACCAACCATGCATCAAGCCACCATTATTGACAAACATCCATTTTTTTTACAGCTTGCATTCATATTATTTTTAGTTACAAATTGGCCTCTAGGATTAGTTTAAATAGGGTCAATCTCTTTGTATTAAAGATGAATGAAATTTGAAGTAAGTTTGAGTATTTGTGAGAGTTTTTTTTCTCTTCTTCTCCCTTCTCTTTAGAATTTCATTTTTGTTTTTTATTTTTTGAGTTATTCCTTCCCATCCATGGAAGGCTAGGCTCTTATAATCAATCCAAGGGATTAGCCATCTTGATGTTTAATTTGGAGATCTTGTTTTGATTGTTCATATTGCTTAATTGTTATTCAAATTTCTCTTCTTCCTCTTTTGATTTTTATCTAGATTGAATTGCTTAATTTGATTTAGATGTTTATGTGATAATAGCTTTGCTATCATGTATTCAAAGAGGATAACAAAAACTAAACAATATATCAAAGCTTTTTGATGGATTGTTTAGCTTGGTTAAATTTCGGATCTTAAGTTAATGTATGTTTGGATGGTGCTTAATTCATCTAACTTTGGTTAATTAAATTCTAGATACTTATATAGTAGAGGATTCTTGAATCATGTTAAGGCTTCTTGATGTGATCTAAGGCCAAGAACATGATTAGCAATTAAGTGGATTCCTTGTGATCAATGATGGATTAAACTCAAAATTGGTAAATTTCCTTGGATTGGTTAAATTGTTATTTGATCTTTAAATTCAACAGGTGTATTTTATTACAAATCAATAAAACCCCCTTTTAATTATCTTGATCTAATTGAATCTTTGTTTTTTGGATCCTTGAGAGACGATTCGGTTCATTCTCTATACTACAAATTAGTTTGTGAATCGGTAATTTTTATTATTTTGATGGGTCTCGACAACCTCTTGTCAACCATATCATCTTAAAAAAGTATTAAAAAAAATGTAGTGGGACAACCAATGACCCATAGGCCTTGGGAGAAGATAGTTGTTATTGTGGAGGGGATATATAGCATGGAAGAGGAGCATAGCAAACTTCAAGAGACCATAGCTATATGCAAAAAATATAGGCTTTGTTAACATGTAGATGTGATCTAATGTATAAATTGTGCAGTTCTTTGTTTTTTTTTTTTTTTGGTTGGAAGTATATAACCTCAGTTTAGAATCTTTAATTTGTGAACAAATCTTTATAGGGATGATGCATCCTATAATTTTTTTAAATAAACTTTTGTAATTGGTTCATGTCCTAGAAAATTATTTAATTATGTGTACTCCATTGAATCTTAAAAAAATTAAGCTAATAATTCAAATGAGCAAAGCATAGAAAAGAAACAAGAAATCCTTTTTTTCATTTAAAATAAGAGGCTAGGGATTAAATTGTTATTTGAATAATTTTGTCAATTTATAAAGGAATTGGTAAACGGTGGTGCATTGTTTTTCTTACTTACTTTACTAAGTCTTATTGATGTGTTTCGTATCGCAAGTGCACGATTTCGTCAAGTAGTAAAAATATCGATCCACAGGGACTTGGATTATGATTAACAATTATTCTTAATTGTGATTAACTAGGTGAAACCAATATTATAAAATTGTGGTGATAGAACAAGATCATAGAAACTAAAATCTGGAAATAAATAAGAATCTTAATGTTTAGAATGAATGCAGAAAATCAGTGTAGACAAATCTGGTTTTTAAGGGATCTAGGATATGGGTTCACCACGATGGTAATTAACAAGTCTGTAATCTTATCACCTCTTCTCAACTAAGTTACACTTGAAGACGAATCATCCTAAAGAATTATTGTTTCCTTTCAGAATACAATAACGTATTCAATCTAACTCAACTTCTATTTTCATGATAATCAAATTAGAAAGAATCCATTAAGAGCAGATGATTCATAGAAAGCCTCAAGAGTTTTAATCTACTTTCGTGATTTAAAAGCTCAAGTTCAGTTTATGGAGTTCAATTGTCAAGAGTCACCTTTCAGTTTTTCCCTTAATAACTAAGATTATGCAAACAATGTGGCCAGCATTTTCACAAACACTTGGTGTGCAAAAAACTGAATCAAGATAAACTTAGCATTGAAGAGATAGCAAATTCATACATCAAGCATTGTTAATACACCATCGGGTTACTACCAATTCCTAGAACAAAAGAACTACTCAAATATGTTTATCAAAATACAATCCATAAGAATGAAGAACAACATTCAGAAAATAAAATACAAAGACTAGAAGAGATGAGAAGAAAAACTCTGCAGAAAACTTGTGGCTGCTCTTGTGAAGTTCCTCCAAGACCAAGCTCCCCCACTCAACCCTAATGGCATCCTTTTATACACCACACACCCTCCTCTCTCAACCCTAATTCTTTTCAGGTCAGAAGCAAAGGAATGGGCTGCTTACAGGGCCTTAACTTCGCATTTGTGAAGCAACAGGCTACCAACCACGGCCGTGGTGGGCTCTGCCATCAAGCATCCTTAGGGAATTTTCCAAAGCGTCCAACATCAAACTTGTAGCCTTGTGTCTTAGCTTTCCATAGCAACTTGAATCACCTCAAAAGGACCTCTGTAGCTCAAGTTATGCTCAAATTACTCCTCAGGGGTCCAGCTGATTTTGAGATCTCAGTATCTCTTCAGGGTAGTTCTGTTTTGGCTCCTCCAAGCTTCAATGTTGCACCATTCCTGTAATTGAACATAAACACACCGCATTTATCTGAACTAAAACTAAAACGGAGGATTAAGTGAATAAATGTATTAAAAAGATAATGAAATGTATGCAAACTAAACTCAAAATGACATGAAGAATCACACACATCACTTATGCAATATAAAGAGACATTTAAAACAAGAAATCCAATTAATAATGTAGTTATAAAAATGATATCATATATTTATAAAAAAAAATATTTAATAGTGTGAAACACACTATTCCGTTGCCCTGAAAGATGACCTAGTTAAACCTCTATAAATGGTGGGGGAAGATGGACTTATTTTGAATACCTAGTTAGCCCCTTGTTGGATTCATGTCAGGTCAATGTTATGAATACCTTAGCCATGACAGTATGACACTGATTCAGAAGTATCAATGGTAAGATGTTAGAGTCCACTTTTTACTTTGTTTTTTATTTATAATTATCTTAAGTGAATGTTGATATAATAAAAAGTAGGTGAATGAACATTAGTTAGTTCCTGATATAAATGAGGCACTAATGAATGTAGTTTGCTAAATCTCTTCATAATAACTAATACTTGATGGAAATACGAGATACAACATATATATGACATAATTTATAAAACAATCTTTTAGCTAGGAAGAATATAAAAATCTTCATGAAAGCTAATACATTTTTGTATGGTGACAAGTGTGTTCCTTGTAATTTTCATGCCTCTTGCCAAGCTCTAAATTCATTTTATTGGTAAATGAACTAATTGCCAAGAATGCTGGTGTAAATGATAGTGTTGTCAATGAGAACGTACTATGATTTGCTAAAATTGGAAATTCTCATTGCTCTGTCTATTTGCTTGTGATAATATAACTCTACGTGTTGTGGTCAATTTCTGTCCAGCGACAATCCAAGATATGGATATAATGCTGCCAGTAGAAAATATGAGGATTTAATGGCCACTAGGATCATTGATCTAACAAAGGTGATTTGTTGATTGAGCATTGCATGAGTTTTTAATTTACCTGCATTGTGGTTTCCCAGCTATCTCCAGTTGAATGCTCCCTTTTTCTTCATTTTGCCAATGGCTTCCTTGTTTTATCTACCAACTATAGATATATGTACCATAACTACTATTTTAAAATTGTATATTCACTAATGAAGTGCAACTTATTTGTAGTATGTACATAATATCTTGTAATAGATATTTAGCAGTGAGAGTTTATTTTGACTTTTGATATTAGAAGTGATTGACCCAAAAGCAAGATATATGTGTTATTGGTTGCTGCTTTATGAATGTGCTTTATTGCTTTTGTAAGATGACTATAAAATTAATCAACTGGGCTATTTTAAGATCCATCATTGTGAAAAGGATGCAAGCCTGTGAGCAGCAATAGAGGAAATGAAATCTACGCATGTATGCCTAAATCTTATTTGTCCCTCATAATTCCAGGAATCAACTAAATGATTTTGTGCTTGCTTTTTTTCGTTTATGAAATAAAATATGATTCCTACCAATTGGTAGGTGTATTCTTGATGCTATTGGTGCAGTATACAATGTTTTGGGAGAAATGACATTGTTACATGCATCAAAGAAGAATCGTTAAGGGGATGATGATAGTCTCTGCGAATTTAATTATTAAGTAAGCCTTGGACTTAATAAGTTGTCATAAGTTTTTTTTTTAATTGGAACTGTCCCAATTTTTTTATTTTTTTAATCCTGAGCTGCATTTGTACATAATAGTGAAATGTTATGGTACATTCTTGTAACGATGCAGATATAGTTGATAACTACTATTATAGTGGTTGATAACATATGAAAAATGGTGGTACATGAGAAAACTAAGCAAGTTTGTAGAGATTGAAATAGTAGAGTTGATGAGGATAGAAATAATGTTGATACATGTGGGGTCGCAGACAATGTTATAAATGTTGCTCAATCCATGGAAGAAGAATTTGTATAATGGTTTGTGGGAACACAATGCATGATTTTTGTATGTGGTTGAAAATATGTCGTACAAAATTTCATAATTTGATTGTGGCTAGGGTGGAATTTTATAGAGCTTATGTATTCAGATTTATAGAGTATTGTATATAATTTTTTAGCGTATTTGAAACACGCCAACTAATTAATTATTTTTTTGTTGAGGGGTTTTTTGTGTGTAATGTAGTGAAACACCTTGTATATAGGATTTGTATAAAATGCATATAAATATATGAAAGGAGTACCTAACATTGGCTTTAGATGCAATGTGAGCATGGGACATACAGAATACTTTTGTAACTTATATTATAGTATACAATTGTAATTTGAAGCAATATTGGCTCATTACATATTTTATAAAATGTTGTAGTATTCTATGGATATACTGATTACTCATGACCACAATAATGGTTATCATAGTATAATTTTTGGTTAATGGACAAATATACTTTCCGCAGCACTTAGGTGATGCTGAACATGAGGATTATTGGACCTCTATCATTAACCAAATCAATAAATGATTAACCAAAGTATAGTGTAATGCTAATCATTAACTAATAAGTAATGTATATGATTTTAATGGTTAGTGATGACCACAATAATGGTTATCATAGTGCAATTTTTTTGTTTATTTGACAAGTACCCTCGTTGTGGCACTTAGGTGATGAGGTTCATGAAGATTATTAAGCCGCTAATTATTAATCAAATCCATATACGATTAACCAAATAATAATGTCGTGATAATCATTAACTAATGGGTAATGAATATGCTTTTAATGGTTAGTAATGACCCCAATAATGGTTATCAAATAGTGTAATTTTTTTGTTATTATAGAAGTACATTCTCTACAACACTTATGTGATAAGAACCATAAGGATTATTGTGCCCTTGATCATTAACCAAATAAATACACAAATAAAAAAATTACAATGTATTAAAAACTATTAACTAATGGGTAATGAATATGGTTTTAGTGGTTAGTGATGACCTTAATAATGGTTATCATAGTGAAATTTTTGGTTAATTGACAAGTATCCTCTCGGTAGTATGTAGGTGATGTAGACCATGAGGATTATTAGGCTTCTAGTCATTAACCAAATGCATAAAATATTAACTAGTTTATAATGCGATGATAACCATTAACAAATAGGTGATGAATATTGTTTTAATGGTTATTAATAACCTCAATAATAGTTATCATACTATAATTTTTGGTAATTGGACAAGTACCCACTGGCAGCACTTAAGAGATGTTGGTGACGAGGATTATTGAGTCTTGATCATTAACCAAATTCATTAAAGATTAACCAGATTATAATGCGGTGATAACCACTAACTAATGGATGATGAATTTAGTTTTGATGGTTACTGATAACCTCAATAATAGTTATCATATTGTAATTTTTGGTTATTGGACAAGTACCCACTGAAAGCACTTAAGAGATGTTGGCGACGAGGATTATTGAGCCTTGATCATTAACCAAATTCATAAAAGATTAACCAGATTATAATGTGGTGATAACCACTAACTGATGGATGATGAATATGGTTTAGATGGTTACTAATAACCTCAATAATAGGTATCATATTGTAATTTTTTGTTATTGGACAAGTACCCATTGGCAGCACTTAGGAGATGTTGGCGGCGAGGATTATTAAGCCTTGATCATTAACCATATTCATAAACGATTAACCAGATTATAATGTGGTGATAACTACTAACTAATGGATGATGAATATGATTTTGATGGTTACTGATAACCTCAATAATAGTTATTATATTGTAATTTTTGGTTATTGGACAAGTACCCATTGGCAGCACTTAGGAGATGTTGGCGACGAGGATTATTGAGCCTTGATCATTAACCAAATTCATAAAAGATTAACCAGATTATAATGTGGTGATAACCACTAACTAATGGATGATGAATTTAGTTTTGATGGTTACTAATAACTTCAATAATAGTTATCATATTGTAATTTTTGGTTATTGGACAAGTACCCACTGAAAGCACTTAAGAGATGTTGGCGACAAGGATTATTAAGCCTTGATCATTAACCAAATTCATAAAAAAATTAATCAAATTATAATGTAGTGATAACCATTAACTAATTGATGATGAATATGGTTTTAATGGTTACTGATAACCTCAATAATAGTTATCATATTGTAATTTTTTGTTATTGGACAAGTATCCACTGGCAGCACTTAGGAGGTGTTGGCGACGAGGATTATTGGGCCTTGATCATTAACCAGATTATAATATGGTGATAACCATTTTTGAAGTTTTCGTTTTCTCCCTTTTCCAATGCCAAATATCACACTCTGAGAGCTCTCCAATGCTTCATAAGAATACCATTCAAAATCAGCAGCCATGTAACTTGTCAACTTAAAAATTAGATCCAACCCCAATAGAATCAACCCACACACCACTGATCAGGAGATTGGCTTCCTCTGCTGCAATAGTGTCATTGTCATATTCGATCTGCATCAAATATGATTAGTATCTAGTTGTAGAAACAGAACCTAGTTCTTCGACAACAAGTTGAACCTCCGCACCTTGGCCACACCCATTTGGGTTAGAAAAACATAACCCAAATCTTCATCATAATCTTATCATTTATTCACTCGCAATTTTAAAATCTCATTGCATTCCTTCATAGAACATAAAGAAAAAGTGAGGGGATGGGGACTGAAACGGTGTAGTGGAGTGAGCGAATAAATGCAACAAGTAATGTGGATATGGACGGTTGGGAACTAAAGCTGCGACTACCCAAATTTTGTGATGCTAAGGAAGAGGAAGATGAAAAGAAAACCTATGGGGCAAAAGAGAGGAGCAGAAACAATGGAGAAGAAGAATGAAGGAAAAACGAAAACAAATAATTTCAATTCAATAACTAAAACTTCTAATGTGCTTCTTACGTGTTGTCTTCCTGAGTCAGCATTCTAGCTTGTGTGGGTGACTCACTAAGTTTTCTTATGTGGCTGAAGATGTAAAAGTGGTGTAAGTATTTTTGTGTGCAAATATCAAGACTGTAACTTATCTGGTTCCGCGCCTCTCTAAGAGCTTCTCATTCTAAGACATAGCGGGTGGTCAAGTTTAACAATTTCTTCATCCTCTTCATTTTTAGTAAGGATTTTTGGCAACACTAGGGTTGTTTTCGGAAGTTATTATTGAAATATTATTATTTTAAATTTTATTTTTAATATATTATTATTTTTCTGATGTAATATTTTTTTTTTCACGTGTTAAGTAGGATTCGTTGTACACCTTGACCTTTTCTTTCTTTGGTCACTTGCATGGCATTGCCAGACATCTTAGTCATTCGGGCCACAACTCTCTTGATTCGAGTTTGTCTATGAAGAAGGATTTGGAGACAGTCATTGTTGTTTGGATAAGCTATCGATCTAATGGGTTTGAATTAGGCTAAAAGTTGGGTGTATTCATGGATCTCAAGTGATCTCACCAGGCCCAAACCTCCTCTCTCTCAATGCAGGGTTTAAATGAACTTTGGGATTTTTTAATTAGGCCAAATATGACCCTGGTAAATCTTGAGAAACTAGCTCACTTCCAAACTAAATTCGAAGGCAGGTTTCTACTTTCTAAAGATTTGAGTATCCTATTAACTTATCTGGGCTAAAAAGGAAAGAAAAAAGAAAAAAAAAAACAATTCAGTGACACTGCGTTTTGTTTGAATTAGATTAATTAAATCCTAATGCAATCAAGAAATTGAAGTTCTATAATAAGACATTAGAAAATGAAAAAAAAAAAAATGCAAAACAAGAATTTGCTTTTCCCCTGATCTTACATAATTTAAACTCGTTAGAAAGCCAGAAGATTATACTTTATCTCAGTCAGCTTGCTCTCTGTCAAGCATTCCAAGATTGTTGCAGTTCGGTTGTTTTACCATCTCCCTCGTGAGTTTAAGTTCACTTGCAGGAGGATTCTCAGTTCTGAAATTAGTAAATATAATAGACTCAAGAGTAAATAATTATTTTGGTCATTTAATCATCAGTTCAGTTCTCCAATAATAAATACATAAAAATAGTCTTTCAATGTCAATTTTTAATATAAAATTAATCATTTAATGTCATTTTTAAACATCAAATTAGTCCTTCAATGTTTATGATTTACATCAAATTAATCATTTAAAAAAATTAACTTGATGTCAAAATCTATTAAAAAACTAATAATACTTGTATCTTTAAAAGACCAAAATAAATATTTAATCTAAATTCAAAAAACATTTCACTAGTTGAGTTATAGTAAAATATGTAGATTACAAGACAACAATTCTCATCAAATTTTAGTGTTCATCAATCATATAATAATCGTAAGAAGATTACGTGAGGAATACCACCTCACCTTTTTTATGGGTACCAATACCCCTATTGAATTCTCAAAACATTTATTAACTGCTGATTTCACAATAAATGTTAAGGAATTATTCTGGCATTCATTTTTTTTCCTACAGTACTAGTACCCAACGTCAGTTGTCAAGCATTCATTTGTTGCTAATTATATTTGATAGACTTTCAAATATCTATTGTGAAACCAACTATCAATCAATATTTGACAACACATATTTGGTACTATACGCATAACAATACAATAACAACTCCCATAAATGTTGAGAGTTGCTATGACACTCTTATGAGTATGGTACACAACTCCCATAAATGTTGAGAGTTGCTATGACACTCTTATGAGTATTGTACCAAGATGAGTTGTCAAACATTAATTGCTTGTTAGCTTTAAAATAAATATTTGAAAGTTTATTAAATATAACCAACAACCAATACATACTTAACAACTCACCCTAGATACCGGTACTCAAGAAAAAAAATCAATACCAAAGTTATCCCTAATATTTAGAAATCTAATAAATATAACCAACAGTAATACATGTTTCACAACTTACCTTGGATATTTATACCCATAAAAAGATGAATACCATAATAATCGGCTAATAAGTTTTCTGATTTCTAAGAACAGCTAAAAAAAATGTACAGCATCTGGAATTCCTCATAGTAGTTACTAGTGACCCAGATCAACATTGCTAAGGGACAACTCCTTAGTGACTCTTTTATGTTCCAGATTGCTACTGTATCTGTCTCTGGTTTTTGGCAACTTGTTTGACAAAATTTACATATTAATCCAGTAAAAAAGAAATTCAATCACGGCATCTTAGAGGGAGGATTCCACAAATCAAAAGAGCCAAATATTAGAGTAGGCATGCAACTGTGATCTGATCATCACAACACACTTCGTACCACAACATTTAATTTTCATACACTAAATATATTATCATAAAATTTAAACAACTGTAGGAATCTTCTAAAGACTGTAAATTAAATAGCATCACCAGACAAACCCTAAAGATAAATTAAGATGCAGTTATAACTGCATTATGCAAACAGAAAATAGCTATGCAGAACATTCTAGATGGAGAATAACCAGACATAAATTCTACTACTGTTGAGCACATTGCACACGGGGCATGGAAGGCTCATCATCATCTTCATCATATGCCTCATGGTATTGCTGTTGCTGCTTTCGTCTCGTCTCCTCTTCAATGTTGACATCATGCAAAGTGGTCTCCTCACAATCGTCCAGCTCCATATGTGTCAAATGCTTGCTTGACTTCTGAGGTAATACATTTTCTAATAACCGGCATTGGTCAGGGGATAGGAGCCCCGAGTCTGGGAAATCAACATTGAACATTATGTAAAGGCTGCCCTTCATGAAGGGCCTGTTGTGATGTGGCATTCCCTCATCGTTTATTGCTTTATATTGACCTGCATTGCAAAATTAAAATAAATGAGGAAACTGGAATATATTGAATGAATGAAATTCCAGTAAAGGATACTCCTGAAATTTCTTCAATAGTACCTGGCTTAATAACTTCCCCGGGGTTTGATTTGATCAAGAGTTGCCTCCCATCCAGATGGGTTACAACGAACTGGAAGCCACAAAGTGCCTCAGTTAAACTGAGGTTGTGCTCGATATAAAGGTCATCTTGCTTCCTCTTGAACCTCGGATGCTCCTTTACTTGTAGGACAAAAACAATGTCTCCTGTGATTGTGTCAGGCTGCAACAAGTACCCGTGCAATTAATTTAAGAAACCACTATGAAGATTAGACAAACACACAAGTTCAGGTCATCTTTACCAAGAATTAACATAGTATATTATACTATAAACTACAATGCCAAACCAAAAAAATCATAACTTCTACTTACAGCTTCATCAGCTTGTCCTTCAAACACAATCTTCTGACCCTGCTGCATCCCTTTCTCAACATTCACCTCCAGCACCTTCTTTTCCTGGGAGACCTTGTTTCCCTTGCACTGAGGGCATCTATCTCTCTCGCTTATGACCTCACCTGGGTCAATGACAGATGAGCTGGAGAAAACAACACCAGAAAGAAACTTGAACAAATGTGAAACATGATGTTTCCATTACCAGTTCCTCTGCATTCCGGACAAACGTGTTGCATTTGTTGAATCATGCCCAGTCCAATCTGCCTTGTTGTAATCTTCATACCTGTGCCTTGGCATCCATAACATCTCCCAGCTGTTCCACTTTTAGAACCTTTCCTGATTTATTAAAAATTGCAAGTTAAATCTATTGTTATAAGTTATAACAGTTTACTTTTCAAAATTTGACAATTAATGAAAGGATTTAATTTTAAACTACTGTCAGTGTAAAACCTTTTTACACTATTATCCAATCATGTATGACAAAATCATTAAAAGAGTTTGACTATCACAACTACCTATGAAGGCAAACTCTTCTAATGATGTGCCAACATTTTATTGGATGATAGAGTAAAAAACTTTACAGTGACAGTGAATCAAATTTAAACTCTAATGAAAATCCCTATAAATTTATACAACTTCAAATAATAAGTAAACAACCAAGCACTAGATCAAGTAAATTGAATAACACTGACATGGCCCAACACGCTTCACCCCAAGTCACTGGCAATATGCTAGTTGTGTTTCACATACTTCCCAGTTTTCCCCATGTCTTTACCATAAGGGACTTGAGATATTAACAGTTTATCTTAATGTAGAATATAGCTACAAAACTTAGAACATGTGGCTCGCGTAAACAACAATGATTAGACAGAAGACCTTTTGACATGGATTAGACAAACGATTGAAGCTCCGTCATCTGAGTATAATCATCACTCTATTAGCAGGACTCTACATTGGTTATGAAAGAAATAACCATTTAAAAAGTTATTTATGAAGCTAACTAAATTAATTCATAACGTAATAGGAGCACCATTCCACAGACATCTATGAACAAAAAACCTTTTAATTTAGCCTCCATTTGTTTTGATATTATGTCAATGTACATATACCTATTATATGCAATGTCCACATTCCTAACATCACCGCCATCGGGATGCCAGAGGTAACATTGCACCAAAAGAAAATATGAATATGGTTGAATTCTAGAAAGGAAAAAAATTCAGGCATCAACCTAATACGATTTTCTTTTCCAAGAGGGGAGAGATATTCATACAGCTGTTAGATATGAACATACATATCCTATCCTAAAACTATAAAAGCATAGGACATTGTATTGAATGTTCTGAAAAAATCAGATGCATAATAAGCCCAGGAAAGTCCATACCCTTTACATTTCGGGCATAATATATTTCTAGAAAGAGATAGCTTCTTTGTTGTGCCATTATACACGTCCTCCAAGGAAACCTTCATAGAATGCACCACATCTTCACCATGCTTCTGCCTTCTTCCTCGTGCACTACCACCGGCTAAGAGACCATAGTAATAGTGAGTTGGTCAAATATTGCAAGATGATTTACAAATGAGAAAGAAATAACATGAATATCAACGTGAGCCTCTCACCACCAAAGCCTGCTCCACCAAAAAATGATTCAAATATATCAAATGGATTATGAAATGGGCCACCTCCCCCCATTCCCTCTTTAAGGGCATCTTCTCCATATTGGTCATACAGTTCTCTCTTTTCAGGATCACTTAAAACTTCATAAGCTTGAGATAACTCCTTGAACTGATATAAGAATCAGATATTTAGTATTAAAAGAAAAATAAATGCAGGGACAGCTAGAAAAGGCACACTTGTAGTGTGTCAATCATGTAAGTTCACAAAAGAAAATCATAAGTGAACACCATATTTTCATATAAATGAAATGACTAAAAACTAAAAATATAGCATGCTCAGGTCATCTGCACGCAACGTTTGAATAACACAAAGTGTAGCCCACTTCAGAAGAAACAACGTAGCACATATGCATGGAAAGACAAAAAGAGGCAACTGATTCAACTTTTTTCCTTGACACAGATCCCATACTGGTTTCACAGAGCACTATTCCAAGAGAACACAGGCCTTGTGTCAACAATCATATAATACTAGGTGCTCAGAAACAAAACAATCAATCAAGAAAAGAAGTTTGAAACCAAATGGTAGTTAAGTAATTATTTGTATCAGATTGCATCCCAAAGTCTAGAAGTTCACCTAAGAAATGGAGGTAACTGTTTCCAGCATTGCTTTTTCATCTTATTCAAAAGCACATTGTAACAGATATTCATATTCCTATAGGAAAGTGATATTAATATTAAATTTCATTTCACTAAATTCTCAATTGATTAATAGAGGTAAGTGTAGAATCACTAATCTAAAATGTTCACAATTGAAGTATATAGTCAAACTGAAGTCAGACTATGAACATTGATCTTAATAAAAGGGCAGTGGCGTTTGTATAGTATAATAAAAATGCAATGAAGATGCAGTGACCATGAGGCTTACCTTCTCAGGATCCCCACCCTTATCTGGATGGTTCTTCATTGCTGCCTTTTTGTAGGCCTTCTTGAGTTCATCTTCACTAGCACTTTTTGAAACACCAAGAGTATCATAATATTTGGTGTTATCACTCCTCCTTGGTCCACGCCCAAACATGACTGATGCACCTCAAAAGCACTATACAAAAAAAGAAGGAATTAGAAAGAAAAAAAAACAACAATGAAGATCATTATATCATTATAGCATATCAGCATGTCTTTGCTTTTCTAAGACATGCCCATTATGCAATAGCCACAACTAGATGGGAGGACTACAGAAACTTCCATCGTGTCGCAACGCACTTCACTTCATTTGCTTTGCATAATTTAACATTTACAAGACAATCCATCTCAACTGTGAAACATTTCCAGCTCAAAGAACAACACTGATACAGTGATACACTAAAAACATGCACACCCCATTTCCCAAAACTCCTTCCTTTGTGAACACCAAGAACCAAGTCAAATCATACATTATATACTGGATGTGGTGTTCACTAACTATTTTCATACAAAAAAATCCAGCCCATCCCGAGTCCAAACGATTAACTTGAAAACCGTAGCTCAGCCACTCACCACCACAGGCGAAAATAACACACTGCTTTCTTGTTATCTGCACTGTCAATCATCATCAGGTAGACCTTATATCTGATCTACACACTATTCAATCTACAAAGTTTCAACCCAAGATTAAATGATAATCCTTCCCACGTAATGACGGTGAATTATTATTATTTTTCAATAGTCTGAATTTCCACGCCAAATTAAACAACTGAAATTCGAGTTATACAGGGCACCAAAAAATATTATTACAAAAAACTCATCTAAATTCCAAAGTAATCCGGAAACAGTGGCATAAAGCTAAAAAGTTTTCAAACATCCTAAAATAGCCCCCCCAAAAAAAAATTCCTACACAAAGATTGATAAAAAAAAATAAAAAATAAAAAACACAAGCCCATAAATCCAGGGCATAGGATCACCAGAAATTCCTATTTAAAGCATACCCTTTTAAGACTCAAACCATTAGAATCAAACAATTACAACCACAAACCACTCCACAGCGTCAGAAATTGACAAGCGATTCTCGATCTAAGAAACCCACAAATCCAAAATCACACACAGACACACAAAAAAACCCAACAATTTTAGCACAAAATCTACGCGAACCAGATGGGATAGATGAGATATAAACCATAAAAAAAAATATAATAAAAGAAAACAATTGAATCTTAGATATGAATACAGAGAAAAGGGGCATACCCAACAAGTTCTGGTTCTTGAAGCGAGAGACCCTCTCAGATCTTCTGCAGACAGGGCAGAGAGATAGAGAGAGAAGTTGGAGCAAAAAGGTGTGCGAAAGAGGAGAAACAAGTAGGGGAAGGGACCGGTTTTGTTGGGAGTGGTGGAATTGCTATTTCCACTTCACACGCTTCTTCATTGCGCAGCCTCTGACTTCCACCAATAACCAAACAACACCTGGAAACAGTTGTGCTTGGAAGTAGAAAGGAAGGAAGCAAAGCAATGAAAAAGAACCAACGAGCTACTGAAAAAAAAATGTTTTTTTAATTTTTTTTTTATGAAAGTAAAAGTTATTTTATATTTTAATGTAATATTAAAAGATATTTTTGTAATTTTATTGTCATTTAAATGTGAATATATAATTGTATTTTTTTAATGATAAAATTACTTAAAAATGTGTGTAGAAATTAAGTGCTCAAACATGTATAAGAACAATGTTATCATTCTATTTATATTAACACTTCGTGTAAGTTTCAAATCATACTTCTTGATTAAGTCATTACATAATTGTTCAAATACTCACTTTCTCATTCTTAATTGTTTAAAAAATTACATGTCATATTTTTCCTTTAATTCTAATACTCATAAATGTTCTAAGTTTTGAAATCTTTTTCCTTATTTGATCACATTGTTAAATATGATTGGCAACACCATAAGGGATAATAGACATACCTGACCAAAGGAAAATAAAGAAGATGACTCAAAACTCTAGCTAAAAAAAGGCACTATTTGAGATTTTTAGTGCTTCAACTTATTTTTAAAAAAAAAAATCATTCAAACATGCTAAAACATATAAAAATTAAATTTTTAAAAAATATATATATATTTCTTTATAAAATAAGTCATCCAAATAAGCAATTACAATTTAGTATTAGTTTCAAACTATATTTATTTCTTTTGGGTTAATTTCGCTATGTTATTAAATTTTATTTTATTTTATTTTGCTATGTATTGTGCACGGCCAATGTTCCAAATGCTTCACGCTTGGCAGGTAGACTAGCTCAAATGGTGCATGCTCGTCATGTGGCAAGTGTATTAGATGGGAACCCTAGCATGGAACCCTAGCACTCCCCCTCTCTTCATCTTCTGCCTCACGCAGCTAGCACCTTCATTCCTCTTCTCCTTCTTTTCCTCTTCTCTTATCTGTCAAACTCTAAGATCTTGTGTTAAATCATCAATATCTTATCTAATTTGAATAAGTTTTTTAAATGTGGAGAAAAATTTCTATTGACATGATTTAGCAAGTATAAAAACGTTTTGTATTGGCTTGATTTAGCAAGTAGATAAAATTTTGTATTACATGATTTAGCAAGTAAATAATTTTTGTATTAGATTATTTAGTAAGTATAATAATTTTTGTGTTGTAAATGTATAGTAATTTCTTATATGTAAATGTAGATAAAAATTGAAGTATATTTAGCTATAAATGTAGGAAATTGTTTATATATGTTTTTTGTAAGTAAAAAAATATGTGTGTGTTGACTCGTATATGTAGAAAAAACTATTATTGATTTAAGATAATTAAGATTAGTGTTTAATATTTTTTATTGCAAACTTAACCAATTAATATATAATAAATTTTATGCAAACTTAATAAATGAATATTTAAAAATACATATAAAACAATACTAATTATTTTTTAAATTTAAAAAATATATAAAAATACGCTTAAATAAGAACCATTTTAGGAATAATTTCTTTCAAACATTATATTTAATCAGAATAAGTATTATTATAATTAGTTTGAATATTTAATAAATTTAATGTAAAGTTTATTAATTGTAAATTTTTTATT
This sequence comes from Styphnolobium japonicum, assembly GCA_023212625.1. Lineage (NCBI taxonomy): Eukaryota > Viridiplantae > Streptophyta > Magnoliopsida > Fabales > Fabaceae > Styphnolobium > Styphnolobium japonicum. The sequence continues at coordinate 7,872,937 of JALBWW010000014.1, forward strand.
ATTGTTATTAAACTCGAACTAGTTATCAACTCAAGAGGAGTACTAAGTTAATGGACACCGTTTCAACAGGTAAGTCACTGATCAAAATATATAAAATTAAATAAATAAATATATATATATATATATTTACCAAAACTAAAAATGCACATAAGAATTAAGAGTAATCAAATTCTTAGAACTTTTTGTCAAAAAAAAAAATCAAATTCTTAGAACTTATCAGCTATACAATAACAAAAGATAAGAGGCCCACGTTGAATATGTATTAAAGTGAGACCAAAATACTCACATGGGCCAGCCATTCGAATGGTACTCTGATGAAGGGAAGATCAATTTTTTAAAGCCCAAGGTTGGATAGCCTTAAGGACTCCAATTGAAAGTTGAAACAGGTTAAAGACAAAAGCTTCTGCATGCTCTTGAAATCTTATGAAAGAGTGTAGTTTTGCCACATCATTCCTTGGGGTCCCACCATTAAATGTATAAAAAAGAGAAAGAATTTCTACATAGCTTTCATGCTCCAACCAAGACACTAATTTGAAGGAAAAAGCTTCATTAAATTTCTTCCTCCCTACTCAGCAAACAAGTTTCTTCCTCTCTATTCCCTAACCATATTTATCATCCTAGTTACTGCTACATAAATCAATAATGACAGTCACTAGTCACTACTACCAAAATAGGCCCAATTGTGAGGATTTTCATGAATTGGATGGCGGTAACTGGAAAAAAGAGAACTTACTAGAAAATGGTGATCGAAAAGGAAAATGGGCTGCGCGAGGAGGGGTTGCTTGATCTTCACAATCACACTTTACTGATCTAGGTCCAAAGGATCCATCATTGCTTAATATGCAATCAGTGTATGTATCCTAGCATGTATGAAATGGAGAAGATGGTCGAATCTTGCGAGACGGGCATAAAGAAGGTGTCATGACGAAGTTACAAATAAGATTGTTCCCTACTTACGCCAAGCTGGCTTTTTGGTTGTTGCATGTCTTGAATTTTGGACTATTGACTATCATTTGATTTTGCATTAGTTGAGCATTGGAGACTAGAGACACACATTCCACATGTCACAAGGAAAGTGTACGATTTTATTACAGGACATTACCACCTAGTTAAGACTCCCTATAGATGGGAAAATAGTCACCGACACTAATATTGTGGCATGGAAGCCGATTGTGTGACACTTATTAAGCATCTCGCCTCCAGATAATCAGATGCATAATGGTAGTCTAAGAATGAAGTGGATAGGGGGGCCATTTTGATAGTGTGAAAAATCATATGGGTTTGGAGTTACAACTGCAACGATTCTCTCGTGAGGTTGATTGGAAGGTCAAATGAAAAGATTAGATTATTCTGTTTACCTTAATTTTATTTCTTCATGTCATGATTTGGTTACAAAACAAGTGGGGACGGTTGAAGAAAAGACAAATCAATAGTAACCTATAAAATACAACAACATAAATGGTATTAAAGCATAGGTAGCAATAAGAATAAAGCTAGACTCAACCTAGCTATCTATCCTATGGAAGATGTGTACAAGGCTAGACTCATTGTAGATACATCTCTTTCAGGTATCTATGTTCTCCTTTACAGCAACTAGAACAAACCTATAAAACTGTAGTACTCAATATTCAATATAATCTCCACTCTTATGGCCATTAGCAATAATAAATGTATCAATATTCAAAGAAAATTTCATAGGCTAAAATTGAGTTTACATTATGACCACTAGATGAATAATAACCTAAAAACTAAAAAAGGGAAAGTAAAATGGGAGGGAAACACCCAGATACAGTACCTTGCAGAAGACAAAATCAGGCACAACAGACACCAAATAAGCCTCAGATATCTTAGGTTACTCTTTGGCTTCAACCTGCAAATTTTCATAAGAAATCAATGAATCAAAACACAGAAAAGAAAAATGCCGAACCAGAATCAAAGTAATTGGGAATTAAACAATCTATAAAAAAAACATAACGGGGAAAGAGAAATAGAAACCCTTATGAAGTGGGCATGAGGGAAATCAGTGGATAAGTGAGAGAAGAGTTGGTCCATTTGCTTAGAAGCTTCACACAGTGAGTGTGAGTGTGAGTGTGAGCGGAGCGCTGCATGTCAGTGAATATGATCAGAAAAATGACCAGCCCATAGTCATCATAGTCATGTCGATGGGTGAGCGGGCTGAGATTATTGTAAAAGTATAGGCGACAACTGACCTGCATAATAGAGTAGATAAAAATAAATAAAGGCCTGAGACGTGTGAGTGTACACTGTCCTTAAGGATTTATTCGGCTGGTACGAAAACCCCCCAAGATATATAACTGGCTCTTCCCGGCTGGATGCGGCTGAGGTATCAGATCAGCAGAGAAAATATGTATTTGTTAACCCAGACTCAGGTGAGGAAGAAGGAAGGTTTCATCATCTCATCAAAAACATGGAATGACCTGTTTTTTTAATAAAAAAAACAAAGCTAATCTGCAGTGGGAACAAGTAGAGAAAAAAGTGGTAACTTAGAGTAAATCATGGGTGAGGGAATCAAGGGAACATGATCTGCAGTTGGTAACCAGCAGAGAAAAATAAGGGAATGTGATCTGCATTTTAGGATAAAGACTAAGTCAAAGAAGTTTAAAAATAACTGTTGCTGGATATGATAATTTAAAATTCAAATTTAAATAAAAACAAAGCAAAAACTGTGAGGCATCATTATCGTGCGCGCGTGGGGGGCAAATCAGATGATTTGCACTACTTGGGCCCAAACTTGGGCGCGCGAGCCCATTCATCTCACCAGCTCATTTTACAAGTCCATATCACAAGTTACTTTATAAACCCTTTAAAAGTTTGAAGACTAAGCAATGTGGGACTTGAACTTTTGAAATACTACAACATATAATATAACAATCCCCCATATATTTCAAAAGTTAAAAGAAAACATATAAATTTTTTAAAAAAACGTAATATAGTTTACTGGGTTAACACCATGGGTATAAATGCATCAAACTGGTGTCTTTTAGACTATGAACCAGACCTAGACTGATAGACATAATATACAATGAGTTGGTGAAGTAAACTTCTCGAACCAGAAACACTTTGTCGTACATTAGAGGTCTGTCAATCACACTACACCCCAACTATTCTCGCTGATGACGTTGTGATGCGCTAGTAGGCCATGCACGCGCCTAGTAATTCATGAGTGCTCTAGGATTATGCCTCAATCTCATACAAGTAGCCCCACTTGACACTCATATAGGTGATTTCATCAAGTGTATGCTACAAATCATACACCACCCATAAGGGATATGAAATCATTAAAAGCTTTTAAGCTTATCCTCTCAATAATGCAGTTTCAGCACTACTCACACCATGGGAAGGAACAAAAAATTATTAGTGCTAGCAGAACTAACAAGTGGCTTGATTTTACCCATATGAACCTTCTTCATGGGATCTCCAATCACAAAGGTTGGGTTACCATCATTGTTAATTTCAAATTGGCTAAGTCTCATTTCCCTCGATGTTTCATATATTAATTTCCTTCCAAGAGGCTTTGTCAGAGGATCGGCCAAATTCACTTCTGACTTCACATAATCAATGGATATTGTTCCATCTTTTAGCAGCTACTTTACTACATTATGTCTTAATTGTATATGTCGATTTTTACCATTGAAAGTCTTATTCTTTGCAATGGCTATTGCCGCTTGGCAATCACAATGCAATGACATTGATGGTGTCGGTTTTATTCCTAAAGGAATATTTTCCAAGAAGTGTCTTAACCACTCAGCCTCATTGCTAACCAACTCCAGAATTATAAACTCTGACTCCATAGTGGATCTAGCAATTATAGTTTGTTTTGAGGATCTCCAAGTAACCGCACCACCACCAAGTGTAAATACATAACCACTAGTGGATTTTGTCTCATCTGAATCTGAGATCCAGTTAGCATCACTGTATCCTTCTAATACAGCAGAAAATCCACTATACACTATACCATAATCCATGGTACCTCTCAAATATTTCATGAGTCTAACAAGTGCAGCCCAATGATCCTGATTGGGACTATGTGTATATCTACTCAATCTGCCCACGACATATGCTATGTTAGGTCGAGAGAAATTCATTAAATGTAATAAACTCCCAATAATTTGAGCATACTCAGATTGAGCAACATGATGACCCTTATTTTTCTTTAATTGAGAGTTAGCATCATAAGGGGTACTCATTGGCTTTGAGTCAAAATGACCAAACTTCCTAAGAAGTTTCTCTATATAATGTTCTTGTGATAGCATTATACTATCATCATTCCTTATGATTTTAACTCCTAATATTACACTTGCTTCACCCATGTCTTTATATCAAATTTAGATGCAAGAAAAGATTTTGTTCTAATCACTACATCATTACAAGTACAAAAAATAAGCATGTCATCTACATATAAGCAAATAATAACACATTCACCATTTAATAATTTGGTATACACACATTTATCAACTTCAATAGGAGAAAAACTATCATTAATCAAGGTTTGATTAAATTTCTCATGCACTGTTTTGGTGCTTGTTTTAAACCATATAAGGATTTGAGAAGTTTGCACACTTTATTTTCTTGACTAGGAGTTACACACCCTTCAGGTTGTGTCATATAAATTTCTTCTTCCAAATCACCATTTAAAAAGGCAATTTTCACATCCATTTGATGAATAATAAGTTTGTAAATTGAAGCAAAGGCTATTAAAACTCGAATTGAAGAAATTCTGGTCACAGGAGCAAAAGTATCAAAATAATCAATATTTTGTTTTTGTGTAAATCCTTTTGCTACTAGTCTAGCTTTATATTTTTCAATTGAACTATCAGGGTTATATTTTCTTTTAAAAATCCATTTGCAACCAATAGGTTTTGTTCCAGAAGGTAAATCAACTAAAATCCAAGTATTGCATTTTGAAATAGAATCAATTTCGACTTTAATATCTTCTTTCCAAAAAGGAGTATCAGAAGATGAAATAGCTTCAGTAAAAGTCAAAGGATCATTTTCAATAAGATAAGTGTAAAAGTCATTTTCAAAAGATATCTCTTTCCTTGGTCTTTTACTTCTTCTCAAATCCTCATACGAGTTTTCACTATTGTTTTCTATATAATTATTTTCTACAGAATTAATCCCAGATTTCAAAGGAAATATATGTTCTAAAAATTCAGCATTTTTAGTTTCTACAATAGTGTTACGATCAATTACACTACTTCTCAAAACAAGAAACCTATAGGTAGCACTATGTTTAGCATATCCAATAAACATACCATCAGAAGTTTTAGAACCTATTTTTCTTTTCTTAGGTTTAGGAAACATTACCTTAGCTAGGAACCCCCACACTTTTAAATATTTCAAATTAGGCATATAACATTTCCATAACTCATAAGGTGTTTTACCAGTTTTCTTATAAGGTATTTTATTTTGTAAAAAACAAGCAGTTAAAATGGCTTCACCCCAAAGGTTATCAGGTGCGGAAGAACTAACTAACATGGCATTCATCATTTCTTTTAATGTTCTCTTTTCCCTTTCAGCTACTCTATTAGATTCAGGTGAATAAGGAGGAGTTACTTCATGTATTATGCCTTCTTTTTCACAAAATTCATTAAATAAAATATATTCACCACCCCTATCAGATCTAACTCTTTTAATTTTCTTATTTAATTGATTTTCTACTTCCGCTTTATATGAAAGGAACATATCAAAAGCTTTATCTTTATTTCTAATTAAATAAACCTTAGTGAACCTAGAAAAATCATCTATAAAGGTTATATAATATTTTTTACCGCCTCTAGTCATGGTATTTTTTAAATCTCCTAAATTGGTATGAATTAAACTAAGTAAATCAGATTCACATTGTTGTACTAAAGGACAAGATTTTTTAGTTAACTTAGATTCAATACAAATATCACATTTATTTAAACATGCATCACTAGTCGCAGAAATTAAACCAAGATATCGCATTTTCTTAATATAAGAAAAATTTGCATGTCCTAATCTAGTATGCCACATATCAATGGAATCAATAAGTAAGCAGAAGATGATGCATTCTTATTAATAATTTCATCAATGTTCAATACAAAAAGTCCCTGATCACAATAACCCTTTCCCACAAATACATTATTTTTTGTCATTACAATCTTGTCAGATTCGAATGACACTTTAACCCCAACTTTTCCCAAAAGAGATACAAAAATCAAATTAGCCCTAATATTAGGCACATGAAATACATCATTCAAAGCCAGTGTCTTGCCAGATGTGAGCTTTAGAAGAACTTTTCCCTTTCCCAAAACTTCAGTAATTCGAGAATCTCCAAGATATACCAGTTCTTCTTCATCCCCCACAGAAGTGTAGGAGGTAAAAGCATTTTTGTTTGCACAAATAGGCCTAGTAGCACCAAAGTCTACCACTCATTTGTTCACATTGGTCACCATATTAATTTGCGAAACGACCGCAACAATAATATCATCTCCATCTACCAAATTTGCCTTTGGTTTAGGAGGATTGTCGTTCCTCTTTCTATGCCTGCATTGGGGTGCATGATGTCTTGGCTTTCCACAAACAAAACAAGTACCTTTTCTCTTGAAAGTGGGATTAGAAGCACGAGGGATATCATTAACTTTATTGTTATTGTGATCAGGTTTAGAATCGTACCTTTTCTTGTGAGATTTATTTTGCACAAGATTTGCTCGAGAAGCCATAGCCTTTGCCCTTGCAACCCGACACTCTTTATTGTTGGTGTCTTCAATGATGATGTGAGTGATCAGATCAGAGGGTGACAGTTGCTTGTGCTTGTGCTTTAGCTGTTGTTTGTAGTCCTTCCATGAATCAGGAAGCTTTTCAATAAGGAGGCCAACTACAAACTCATTCGTGAGAGTGATATTTTTGGCTTTGAGATCCTCCAATAGCTTATGGTACTCATTGATCTGAACCTTGATGTCTTTGTTTTCAGTCATCTCCCAGTGGTAGTAGTTTCCGATGACAAATTTATGCTTCCCGGCATCTTCAGCAGTGTACTTTAGGATCATGGACTCCCATATGTCTTTGGCATCCTTGTAAGAACAGTACACATCAAACAACTCATTAGAAAGAGTGCTAATAATAGTGTGACGGCATACCTTATTAGCATATGTCCAGTCTTGAATCAATTTGGGATTTGCCGTGGAGGGTGGTCTGGGATCGGTGAGTGCTAATGCGACTCCATGCATGTCAAAGACAGTGTGCAGACGTTCTTGCCACTGTCGAAAATTTTGGCCAGCAAAGAGTTCGATCTTCGAGATATCTGGAAAAGGCTTCGCAAAGGTGACCGCAGCAGGAGTAGGCGGAGGCGGTGGGGAAGCAACAGCACCACCATTGTTGGGAGTGGCAGTCTCGCTGTCGGCCATGATAAATCCTTAAGATTGTTGTAAAAGTGTAAGCGACAACTGACCTACAAAATAGAGTAGATAAAAAAAATAAAGGCCTGAGACATGTGGGTGCACACTATCCTTAAGGATTTATTCGGTTGGTGCGAAAACCCCCCAGGCTCTTCCCGGCCGGATGCGGCTGAGGTATCAGATCAGCAGAAAAAATATGTATTTGTTAACCTAGACACATGGGAGGAAGAAGGAAGGTTTCATCATCTCATCAAAAACATGGAATGACCTGTTTTTTTTTTAAAATAACAAAGCTAATCTGCAGTAGGAACAAGTGGAGAAAAAAGTGGTAACTGTAGAGTAAATCATGGGTGAGGGAATCAAGGGAACATGATTTGCAATTGGTAACCAGCAGAGAAAAATAAGGGAATGTGATCTGCATTTTACGATAAAGACTAAGTCAAAGAAGTTTAAAAATAACTGTTGCTGGATAGGATAATTTAAAATTCAAATTTAAATAAAAATAGAGCAAAAACTGTAAGGCATCATTATCGTGCGCGCATGGGGGGCAAATAAGATGATTTGCACTACTTTGGCCCAAACTTGGGCTCGCAAGCCCATTCATCTCACCAGCTCATTTTACAAGTCCATATCACAAGTTACTTTATAAAAACTTTAAAAGTTTGAAGACTAAGCAATGTGGGACTTGAACTTTTGAAATACTACAACACATAATACAACAGAGAATGAGTCGATGGGTGATGAACTCATCATTAAGGATGTCGAGTCAATGGGCAATCATCACGCGCCACAATGCACTAGAAATGCTTGCGTTGATCTCAAAGCTTGAGGAATAGTAAAGATCAAATTTCTGTTGTCTGGCTTGAAAATGGTAAAGAACAAAAGCGGAACGATGAGAAGGAAAACTCACCAAAAAAATGAGAAGGGAGGCATGGACTGCAGTTGCGAAGTGGGAAGGCTTTCGAATGGGTTTGTGGAATTTGAGAGCTTGAAGCTTCGTTAAGGCAAGGGAATTGGGGGATTTCGAAACTTTACTTGTTTGGGCAGAGGGGTAGAAATTTTCAAAAATTGAACATTTGATAGGGTTGGAGATAGGAAAATTAGGGGAGGGAACATTTAAGTTAGAAGGCAAGCTAAAAATATTGTACAAAATACTGAGTCATAAACTGTTATCTAATGGTTTTATGGCAACACTTTTAAAAAGATGTAATCAACAATCAACAAATGTTTGATAACTTAATTAAGATATTAATATTTAAAAAAAGGGTTTTGCTAGAGGAAGTCTGAGCTTACCAACACTTGCCTTAGTTATTAGTCAACTCTAAAGTGGGTTTCACATGTTTTCGAAGCCTAAATTTATATTACTTCATTAATAATGGCCAATTTTGAAACTGAGGGTTTATACACTCGATCTCTTTGTAGCATGCATGTGCCTTAGAAGAAATACAAATCCCACAAATCCCATTACAGAATCTGAATGACTGTACGACTTAAGTGCACTCGGTACTCACACGAAATTGGGTTACACTCGTGTATACCTTGAGAGACCGACATGAGTACGACCCACTGTCGTGTGACTACTTTATACACTTGGGCTGCGCATAATCTATAGTCTAAAAGACACAAGTTTTCTAGTTTTGGCAAGTGTTTGAATTATTGTCACAATTTGAATTAACCAGCATGCAAGAAACATGTTAAGCGCCATACCACTATGTCAATTAATTCAATATTAATTATTATAAATAAATATGAGAGTTTAAAATAATAACTCGCAGAGAAATGGTAGTTAAAAATCAAGAGACTAATTGAGAAGGTTCGAGACAAAGAAACTCGCAGGGAAAGGTAGCACGGGTGAGTTGATGCTTAATGGAAAACTGTCAATTGCTTCCTTGCTTGAACACATCCCTACATGTGGGAGTGCTTAACTATATCTCATGATAACCCAACCTAGCACCATAACCAATGGGGAAGAGTAGAGAAGACGAAAATGAACAAAAGCGAGGACGAAAGAAAAATTTCTTCATATCTACTGGATTTCCATTTATTAAAGTTTCTAATTACTAAGATGCCAGCATGAAAGCAATAAAATTGTAGAATAGTTTCTGAAAAACTTGTTAAAGTAGTTTTGATTTTGGTTTTCATGTTTATAAAACCATATTTAAGGAAACATTTTTTTGAAATGTAATGTTATTTGTACATTTCATTTCTACACATCTCTTACGTCTCATTGCGTTTATTAAATAGATTAAAACTCTATTTTAATCCCTCACATTTGATTTTATTATTAATTTTGTCCTTAAGATTTTATTTTTTTTTCAATTTAGTCCTTAATGTTTATAAACTCACTTCAATTTGGTTGCTCCATCTGTGTGTCTGTTATCCACTAAATGAAAATGATGATGTGTCACTATTAAAAGTTATGTGGCATCTTTATTTTACAAGTGTGATATCGAGTTAGTAGCTAATTGAATTTTTTCACCCAAAAAATGATGTTGTTAGTTGGCATTTAGCTATCTATGGATGAAAATGACGTCATCTTTTGGTGAAACAATTCAGCTAGCTTCTAACTCAGTGTCACACTAGTAAAATAAGGATATCACATTACCCTTAACGATGACACATAATCATTTTCATTCAATGGATAACGGACATAAAGACAGAAGGATCAAATTGAAGCGAGTTTATAAATGTCAAGGACTAAATTAAAAAAATTAAAATGTCAAGAATGAAATTGATAATTGAATCAAATATGAAGAATCAAAATAGAGTTTTAGTTTATCAGATATTGTTATTGACTATTAATGTAAAAGTTATCATCTAAACAAGGATACTTATGTTATTGTCTATTGATGCAAAAGTTATTATCTAAACAAGGATACTTGGGGAAAAACTAATACTGAATTTGAATGATAACTTTTACAAAATAATTAATATGATTTTAACAATATTTAATAATACAATAATGTAAAGAGAGATATAAAAATTAGGTGTACAAATAACATTTTTATTTAAAAAAATTACAGCTCAAAATATTTCACATAAATAATGTTTATTTACTTTTTTAAAATTGTTTTCCAAAATCTATAAGAACCACACAGCCCCCTATATACACAAAAACATGAGTTTGTCGTATTGGCGTGTTAGCTTATTGACTTCTGACTTCATGAATTTGAATCTGAGTAAAAATAATAATATTTGAGTTAGGTGCGATGCACCGTAAACTTGTCGGCTTGGCCTATGAATTAGTCAAATTTGGCATGCCTTCTGGAAATATATGACAAGACTTACAATTCATTGGCAACATATTCAATAATTAAATTAAAGTAAAATTAAAGTATATTTTTTTTAAGTTTATTTTTAATTATAAATTTTTTATACACTATTATCTAATTATATATTATTAAATTATTAAAAATATTTAATTATGATAACAATAACTTAAAAAATTTAACTCTTTTAATAATATATTAACACATAATTAGATAATAGTGTAAAAAAATTTTATACTAATAATGGATTAAAATTAAATTTTTTTTATGGTGTATAAGTATCATTTTTATAAAATGAACTTCTGTATCATTTCTACAGTATATGAATTAAAAAAATTTCTATTTAGTTTTCAATAAAATTAAATAAGTATTAAATTATTTTATATATAATTAATTATATATTAAATATTAAAATAAAAATAAATTATTAATTAATTATATATAAATTAATTAAATATTTCATTAATCTTATTCAAAAATTAAATGAGAATATCCTAAAGGATAATTTTTCCAAATAGAAAATGCTCTTTCAAGTGCAGTGAAAACAACAAAGAAGTTTACGTTTGTTCTTACGTCATGTCATCCTTCCTCACTCATTTACTTTTTGGCCATCATCATCTCTCTATCAAACATAATTCCTTCACATAACAGACTTCTTCAGCTTTTGTTTTGTTTAAATTGAAGTTGTCACAGACTAACAAAAATTTAAAGTTGTAATTACATAAGAACTAGAGTCTCAAAAATCAAACATCTTTGTAAGGTTTTGACCATGTCGCATTGGAAAATGAACATTATACAAAAAAAAAAATCAAACAAAAAGAAATCTATCATTTTCTCACTCAACTACCAACAAAATTTTACAAAAAAAAAAAAAAAAAACTGTGAGAGAGAAGTCCCTCTACATAAGCCTTTCAGCAGAAGAAAATAATAAGCAAATGTAAATGCAGCTTTGTTTCCATGGAAAAACCTCACATAGCAGTAGTTCCCAGTGCTGGGTTCACCCATCTAGTCCCAATCCTTGAGTTCTCCAAGCGCCTTGTTCATCTTCAGCCAGACTTTCATGTCACATGCATCATTCCCACACTTGGGTCACCATCCACTTCCACCAAAGCTTACCTTCAGACCCTTCCATCAACCATAGATGCCATTTTTCTTCCTCCCATCTGCAATGAACAAGTGCCGGAAGATGCTGCACTTGCAGTCCAAATTGAATTCGCAGTGACTCGTTCTCTGCCTTTCATACGAGAAGAACTGAAGTCCTTATGTTCAAGACTTCGTGTGGTAGCTTTGGTTGTGGACGTTTTTGCACACGAAGCACTGGATCTTGCTAAAGAACTCAACCTCTTGTCTTACATATACCTCCCACAAGCAGTTATGGTTCTTTCAACGTACATCTATTCATCAAAGTTAGATGAGATACTTTCTTCTGAGTATAGAGACCCACAAGAACCTATACAGATCCCTGGTTGTGTAGCTATTCATGGCAAAGATCTGCCTCCCCCTATACGAGTTCGATCCGGCATGGGTTACAAACGATTTCTTGAACGTGCTAAACGATTTCATCTTCCGGATGGTATCTTCGTTAATAGCTTCTTTGAATTGGAAGCAGGGGCTGTAAGAGCTTTGCACGAACAGATCAGAGGGAAGCCCCTGGTTTATACAGTTGGACCCATTATACAAAGTGGGTCAATTGGTCAGGAAAATGGGTTGGAGTGTTTAACATGGTTGGATAACCAAGAACCCAACTCTGTTCTGTATGTGTCTTTTGGAAGTGGTGGGACACTTTCTCAAGACCAACTCAATGAATTAGCCTTTGGGTTGGAACTAAGTGGTCAAAAATTCCTATGGGTTGTGAGATCCCCAAGTGATATAGCCAGTGCTGCTTACCTTGGTGCTGCATCTGCAATTGAGGACCCTTCACAATTCTTACCAAATGGGTTCTTGGAGAGAACCAAGAAGCAAGGCTTGGTTGTTCCTTCTTGGGCGCCTCAGATTCAAGTACTTGCTCACAATTCAACTGGTGGGTTCCTATGTCACTGTGGTTGGAATTCAGTCCTTGAAAGTGTTGTGCAGGGTGTGCCAGTAATCGCATGGCCACTCTTTGCTGAGCAAAGCATGAATGCAGCGATGCTAACTGATGGTCTAAAAGTGGCTGTGAGACCAAAAGCGAACGTGGGTGGATTAGTGGAAAGAGAAGAAATTGCTAAGGTCGTAAGAGGGTTGATGGAAGGTGAAGAAGGCATAGAAATTCGCAAAAGAATGGAACACTTGAAGAATGCTGCTGCTAATTCAATAAAAGAAGATGGGTCATCTACGAAGACTCTCTTAGAGGTGGCTTGCAATTTGAGAGACATTTAGCGTAACATAAATCTTCAATTTCTAGGTTCTGTTTCCGTTTCCTCCACTCCCTTTCCTTATTCACTTTTCTCCTTTTACTCCTCTTTACATATTATTATCGTTACTTTGCTTGAGTAGATGTCCTGCAACCCTGAAGAAGTTCTGGTTTCTTCTTTTACATTTTTATCTTAGTTGGAAATAATTTTAAATTAATAATATTTTATTACATGACGTGATTACATGATTAAAGACAGTGAGAAGGATTTGAGTCCGTTTTTGGTTTCCATCTTGGACTTACAGTCTGACACTCCTTGACTGTGGCTTGCTCCATAAGATAGCTTCTAAATGAGATTTATATAACTAGGTATAATTTTATAAGGATTTAATTTTAATTTATTTATAGTATAAATTTTTTTTATACTATTATTTAATTATATGTTGATGTATTATTAAAAGAGTTAAATTTTTTAAATGATTGTTGTGATAATTAAATTTTTTTAATAATTTAATAACACATAATTAAATTAAATTATAGATCAAAATTAAATTATTTTATAATCACCTACTCTTAAGCGTTCATACTTCCAAACGATGCATGATTGAATTTTGACTTTTGACTAGTATATAGCATTTTGTTTGAGAAATCTATGCCTATATGTAAAGGCCGATTGTACAATATCACAAGTAAGTCCAGAAGTATTGATGACACTAATTGACAAGTCATTCACTCTTTTATCTCTTTGTATACAAAATATTTAATGAATTTATTTAGGATTGTAGTTATTATACTGTTTTTATAGCTACGATATTTAAGGTAAGTTGTCAATTATTTATTAATTATTAATTTTATAATAAATATTTAAAAATTTATTAAATATAAATAATAACTAATAAATCTTTAACAATTTATTTTAAATATTAATATCTAAAAAATTAAATAAATATCAAAATAATGCTCGACTTCCAGAGGCCTGAGAAGATCCCGGATAACACACTCAATTTTATTTTAGTTAAGACATGCTTTTATTTATTTATTTATTCAGATTAAAATATAAAAGATTTGGTTATTAAGTGATATGGACTTCCGTCCGAGCTCCATAATCGGGGACATGTATCACCATTCTCATTTAATTGAATATCTTTCACTTATGGTTTTAGATACCGATATTTTGAATAAGTTGATATATATTTATTAGTTATTAATTATATATATAACAGATTTTTAAAAATTTATTATGAAATTAATAATTAATAAATATTTGATATCGTAAATACCAAACTTATAAAAATACCATAACAACTCTTTATTAAGTAATGGAAACACACTTGGTTAGCTTCTTTTAGATTACTTTTTTCTATTTCTAGTCCACTTACTTTTACATGTTCATACAATTACCAGCAGTCAAATGAAAATGTTTCCGATTCTATTTAATCTTATTTTCCTAGTTACAGACTTGATGTACTAGAAGAGAAAATGCAAATAGTGTCAGAAAATTCGTCACAATTAAATGTGTTAAGAAATTTGTATATAGATAGGAGATTTTTTTGGTACCTTTTATAAAAATAAATATACTGGTAACTATAGTAATTAGTGATTAATATTTAGTCACATGTCTTTTAATATTTAGTCATATGTCTTTTAGTTATAAATGGAATATATGATCAAATATAAACCATTAGTTATGAATGGATACTAATACTCTCACAAAAAGAACGAGTATCAGAAAAACCTTTACATATACATAGGTAAAGGTCCACTTATACAAAGTGTAAGTCTTGTATACTTATATATACTCTTAATAACTTTTTGTAAAATATAAATTTAACTAATCTAACCGTTGAATCATATGATATTATATTAATGGTCATGTGTATCAAATTTTAAATAAATTAGACATTCATAAGTATTTGTTCCTGTAGTAGATAATTTACTTATATTTTAAATATATATTATAGTTTTAAATAATGTAATGAGAAGGAATATCAAATAATGTTTTAATTGTAAAAATTTTTATGAGTTTAATATTAAGAGCTTTTAATTCAACGGTAATATTAATAAAATTCAATATTTATAAGAAATTATTAAATTGTGTAAGTGAATCCCCATAAGAGTAACTGCCACTTATCTCACTCAAGTGACCTTCTCCCATTCAATTTCTCTCGCACAAGCCTAGAACGCCCGCGAGTCTCTCCCTTTCGAAGGCTGGATGGCCAACGTTATTTGCCCTGTGCGAGAGGCAAGAGTCATTCAAAGTTATAATTCTTTCGATTGAGATGAGTTCTCTTCCATGTCCATGTGCGCTTGGCTTAGCAATACCAACTAGTGGCAACAGAGGTTTGAGCTAACAATTGATATCAATCCATCTTCCAGCATACAGTGATAGTAGAACAGATAGATCGAATCTACAGCGTACACATCCAGATATGCCATTCTTTTCAGGGGAATCATCATTTAGTCGGAAAAATAAGGTTATTGCATCGAGAAAAAAAAACCTTCAGTTTTTTCTATAATTTTGTTCTGAGTTTTGGTTTTAGCTGAACTATTTATCAAACTCACTCTCGTCTATTTCTTGTTTTATTTTGAAAGTAATTTTTTTTAGCAAAGTTAAATCCTACAATTTGTTATGTGCAAGGCATGAATGAGGTCTTGGCACCAATATAATATGCATTTAGTACTAGTCAAGTAGTGAAGCTTTTGCTATTTGTTGATATATGTGATGGTCTTGTTGTAATGGCCATAGGTTTGAAAGTAGATGCTAGCACTACAAGAAAAAAGGGTTTTAAATTCGGCAACTTTAATTCGGTGATATGACTAACGGATTGAAAATATGTTTTCCAATTCGGTTCTTAAAATGACCGGATTCATATATAAGACACATTAATTCGTTTCATTATAACCGGATTTATAAGTTGTTTTCGAATCCGATATTCCAAGAAACCGGATTCCTACATAAGACATTTGAATTAACTTTAATGTTTCCGAATTCGAAAGTGCTTTTGGAAACCTGGATGTAGCATAACAGGATTTTATTTTAATCATTTCATTTCATTTCGCTTAATAATGACATTGAAAGGATGTTTTCGAATCCGGTAAATCAAGTAACTGGATTACAAACTCATGATGTTTAAATTATATACTAGAATAACTGAATTATAAATCAATTATTTTAATAAAAAATATTGTCCAAATATAATTTTTCACACTATACGAATTCGTTTATTAAAAACCAAATTTGTTGTGGGTAGTTGATCAATCAATTTGAGACACTTATGTTAGCTTTGTATTAGGCTTTATTATATGTTTATTGTGCCCAATATTAGTATTTTAGATGAGTTTAATGTTGTTAGGTTTCATTGGGCTTTAATGCAAATATTGAATAATTTTCGGATTTTGATGCAATTTGACCTTTCTTCCTTGGTTAGGCTATAACTTAGGACTCGGTGATCCATTTGAAGTGATCTTGGTGTCTTTGGAAAGCTAAGACAATGCTCTACAAGTT
Organism: Styphnolobium japonicum; assembly: GCA_023212625.1. NCBI lineage: Eukaryota > Viridiplantae > Streptophyta > Magnoliopsida > Fabales > Fabaceae > Styphnolobium > Styphnolobium japonicum. The sequence continues at coordinate 7,889,425 of JALBWW010000014.1, forward strand.
TCATGAAGAACTCAAGAGCTGGATCGGACTTCTAAGGGTCCAAAATATCCCTGCAATACAGAGTGGGTTTGCTGTCATGAAAATCTGGGCAGTGTGGACATATTGGACTACATAGTGAGCTATAGGCCTCCTCTAGGGCTGAAACTTGGCCATTGGAAAGATAAGACCCATATCTCCAACTTCCCTGAAGACCATTTAGTCAATAGATGTTGTTTTAGGCATGATAATGAAGTTACAAGTTGGTTTGAATTTGGAAACACGTTCTGCCAACCTAACTTGAGGTAAGTGCAGTGTTCTTGGCATATCTGGAGTTCTAAAAGTCCAAATAACATGATTCCAATTGCAAAATTTCAAAGAGACAACTGGCTACAACTTTGATGAGACCTCCAAGCCAAAATGTACCATCTAGGTCATGAAAATGAAGCCAGAAGTCAGATAAGAGTTGTTGACTAAAAGCCACCAACCATACACCAACCTACCTACCATGCACCAACCCACCAAGCATGCATCAAGCTTCCATATTTGACAATTTCCATGTTTTTACAGCTTGTATTCAGATTATGTACATGTATAAATTGGCTTCTAGGATTAGTATAAATAGAGTCAATCTCTTTGTATTAGGAGGATTCAATTTTGAAGTAAGTTTCAAGAAAGTTTAATTATTTGTGAAAGTTTTCTTTCTCTTCTTCTCCATTCTCTTTACAATTTCGTTTTTGTTCTTTAATTTATGAGTTCTTCCTTCCCATCCATGGAAGGCTAGGCTCTCATAATCAATCCAAGGGATTAGCCATCTTGATGTTTAATTTGGAGATCTTGTTTCACTTGTTCATATTGCTTAATTGTTATTCAAGTTTCTCTTCTTCCTCTTTTAATTTTGATCTAGATTGAATTGCTTAATTTGATTTGGATGTTTATGTGATAATAGCTTTATTATCATGTATTCAAGAGGATCACATAGAATAAACAATTTATTAAAGCTGTTTGATGGATTGTTTAGCTTGGTTAAATTCTTGATCTTAAGTTAATCTATGTTTGGATGGTGCTTACTTTGTCTAACCTTGGTTAATTAAATCCTAGATGCTTATCTAGTAGAAGATTCTTAGATCATGTTGAGGCGTCTTGATATGATCTAAGGCCAAGAACATGATTAGCAATTAAGTGAATTCCTTGTGATCAATGATGGATTAAACTCAAGATTAGTAAAATTTCCTTGGATTGCTTAATTTGTTAATTACTTTCCTTTAATTCAATTAGTGTATTATCTTTTCAAATCATCAAAACCCCCCTTTTAATTATGTTGATTTGATTAAATCTTTGTTCTTTTTAGATCCTTGAGAGACGATTCAGTTCATGCTCTATACTATAAATTATTTTACGAACCGGTAAATTTTATTTATTTGACGGGTCTCGACAACCTCTTGTCAGTAGTTACCAAATCGGTTTATTCAATAACCGGATTGGAAAGGCAACATTCTTTCTCTCTGATCTGCTTATTGAGAAATGTGAAATTGGTACATTTATTTTTTTCTCTCGTTTGAGGTATATTTCCATCTAGGGTTTTATTATTTGTGCATCCAGTGCTTCCAATTCATCAATTCATTTTGTTAGGTAAGGAAGTTATTAAATATTTCCATTTTTAACTATCGTTACCCTGTTTTGTTGATGTTGATGGTGTGATAATATTTTCGTTTTTCTAGATTAAACATCTTATGTCATGGATCGTTCGTGGATACACATGGACATTTGTCTGGTGCATATGGAATGAGTGTTAAGCGTTTTCTTGATTTCGCATAAAACAATCCCGAATTCAATGGATTGATGATAAGATGTCCATGTTAGCGTTGTGGCAACCTAACTCAGTTAAGCATCCAACAGGTCAGGGATCACTTATACTTCAACGGGTTCGACTTGACTTATACCAGGTGGATTTGACATGGTGAAGCTACTTCATCAGGGACATTCAATGTATAACCAAATTCAACCGGATTTGGAGTACATGAAGATTTTGACATGAGTGACAAATTAAGGACATATGTTGAAAATAATGCTGTTGACAATCTTAAAAAATTTGAAGACACAATGGATGAGGCCGAATTACCGTTATATGAAGGTTGTAAACAATTCACAAAAATTACCATACTTATTAGATTATTCAATTTGAAGGCTTCCAACGGATGGTCTAATAAAAGTTTAAGTGACCTTCTTCCTTTAATTCATGATATGCTCCCTGAAGGTAACCTCCTTCCAACAACAATGAACAATGCAAAGAAGACAATGTCATCACTTGGTTTGAAATATGAAAAATTTCATGCCTGTCCAAATGATTGCATCATCTACTACGATGGGTACAGTGAAGCTGACTACTGTCCAAAATGCGGACTTATACCAGGTGGATTTGGCATGGTGAAGCTACTTCAACAGGGACATCCAATGTATAACTAAATTCAACCGGATTTGGAGTACATGAAGATTTTGACATGAGTGACAAATTAAGGACAGATGTTGAAAATGATGCTGTTGACAATCCTAAAAAAATTGAAGACACAATGGATGAGGCCGAATTACCGTTATATGAAGGTTGTAAACAATTTACAAAAATTACTGTACTTATTAGATTATTCAATTTGAAGGCTTCCAACGGATGGTCTAACAAAAGTTTAAGTGACCTTCTTACTTTAATTCATGATATGCTCCCTGAAGGTAACCTCCTTCCAACAACAATGAACAATGCAAAGAAGACAATGTCATCACTTGGTTTGAAATATGAAAAATTTCATGTCTGTCCAAATGATTGCATCATCTACTACGATGGGTACAGTGAAGCTGACTACTGTCTAAAATGTGGACTTATACCAGGTGGATTTGGCATGGTGAAGCTACTTCATCAGGGACATCCAATGTATAACCAAATTCAACCAGATTTGGAGTACATGAATATTTTGACATGAGTGACAAATTAAGGACAGATGTTGAAAATGATGCTGTTGACAATCCTAAAAAATTTGAAGACACAATGGATGAGGCCGAATTACCGTTATATGAAGGTTGTAAACAAATTACAAAAATTACCGAACTTATTAGATTATTCAATTTGAAGGCTTCCAACGAATGGTCTAACAAAAGTTTCAGTGACCTTCTTACTTTAATTCATGATATGCTCCCTGAAGGTAACCTCCTTCCAACAACAATGAACAATGCAAAGAAGACAATGTCATCACTTGGTTTGAAATATGAAAATTTTCATGCTTGTCCAAATGATTGCATCGTCTACTACGATGGGTACAATGAAGCTGACTACTGTCCGAGATGTGGAAAATCAAGATGGAAATCACAGTATTTAAGAAAGTCTATGAAGAAAAAAATTCCCGCAAAGGTATTTTGGTACTTGCCAATCATTCCAAGGTTTAAGAGACTTTTTCTAAACAAGAAGCATGCAAAGATGTTAACATGGCATAAGGATGGAGACGATAGGAAGTGTGATTTCAAGTTGCGGCATCCGGCTGATGCACCTCATTGGAGGAGTTTCGACGTTACATATCCAGATTTCTCGGCCGATCCTAGAAATCTCAGATTGGGTTTGTGCACTGATGGAATTAACCTATTTAGTAATGAAAGCACTCAACACAGTTCTTGGCCTATTATTATAGTTATTTATAACCTCCCTCCGTGGCTAACGATGAAAAGAAGATTCATGCATCTGGCTATGTTGATATCTGGTCCAAAACAGTCAGGAAATAAGATAGATACTTACTTACGTCTTTTAATTGATGATCTGAAGACTTTATGGAGTGATGACGTTAAAGCTTATGATGGTTATCGAAAGGAGTCCTTCACACTGAGATCAGCTATGATGTGGACCGTGTCAGATTACCCCGCATATGGTAATATTTCTGGGGCTATGACAAAGGGGTACTATGGTTGTGCAATTTATGGAGATAATACCAATGCTTTTAGACTTAGACATGGGAAGAAAATGTCATACAAGGGACATCGAAAGTGGCTACCATCAAACCATCCATATAGAAAGCGTAGAAAGGCATTTAATGGCCAACATGACTTTGATTCTGCACCAAAGCCTCAAAGTTTCTGTCAAATCCTACAGCTGTAACACCCCAAAATTTCAACTTATGTTATATACAATGTTTCTGTAATTTTTGTGATAAATGATTTTTAGGAATTTCTGTGAGTTCAATTAAATTGAAATTTAACTGGACTTAACCTTATAAGTAAATTTCAGACCATTATGAAAAATAAAATAAAATAATTTTATTTTTAATACATAATACCTTTGGGGAATTTTTGTAAATAAATGGAAGTTCAGTTTTCAAATCCGTCAGCAGATTTGATCATTTTCCATTTTTAGGGATTTTATGAGCTAATAAAATCTCTGGGTGATTTTGGGTACATCCTATTGTCCATTGGACAATGGACACTGATCTTTATCCATTGGGTAAAACTTACTGATAAAAATCTTGAGAAAATATCCCTAAGTAATTAATATCACTTGATGACTCAAGGGGTGATTCATGATGGACATTAATTACCATGGTGAATCATCATGGTGAATCACCAAGGTGAATCACCATGGCATTAATGGTGGCAAGAAGCCAAAATGAAGACCACCATTTTGCCAAGTGAAGGCCGGCCACCCTAGGGAAGATTTCTCCAAAATTTAATTCCTTATGTGTCCTAGATTTTCCCTATAAATAGCAAGTGACCCAATCCTTAACCTTCACACCAAATTCTCTCTTCTTCCTCTCCATAAGCCCACGGCTTCCTCCCCTAAAGGCCACGACCTTGCCCTCCAAAATTCCTTCCCAAACCTTTCCTAAAGTTCCAAACCTTGTTCTAGCATCTTAGTGTTATTTTGAGAATATCTCTAGTTGGGACTTTTCCAAGAAGAAGCCTAGAAGTTAGAGAAATCTTAAGGTGAAATCCTTTTTCTTTCACTTTTTAAGTTGTTATTTCAAGGTTATAGATCTTTGGGTTAGTCCATGATCAATCTTAAAATGTGTTATGATGCTTGAAATAATATGTGGTTATGTTTTTCTGTGTTATTGTATTGGTAGAAGTCGAGAAGCTTTGTTGTTGGAAAAGGCTAAGACTAAAGAACCAAGGTAAGAGGGAGTTTTCTCTATCAACCAATATTATGGTATAAAATGACTTGTTGTTTATGATGACTTATTTTTATGTGCTAAAAACCGTGACTAGTGTCAAGTGTCATCTTGCTTGATTTGATTAAAGATTCATGTTCATAGTATGTTTGATGTTCATCTTTATACCTTGTTTAGATTATGTATCTTATAATTAATTTAGAAATAAGTGTGACTTTGTGATAAATAATTATGTCTAGAACATACATATAATTAGTTTGATACATAGATTTATTTAAAGTTATATTATTTAAAATATCATGGTTAGTATTCTCAAAAAACTTAGAGGAATTATTTGAGAAAGATTTATAACTTTAAGTTAAATATTGTGATTATGAAAAAGAATTATTTTAATAAGTTCTGTAATTATTTAAAATAAATCTTGAATTTTTGAAAATATGAGGATATGGGATTTTATCAAATTTATCATTTTAAAGAATATTCTTGTTTATGGAAAGAATTTTGAGAATTTATTTTAAGGTTTAAATATTTATTTTTACTTATTTTATAGTAAGAAAGTAGAAATAAACTTGAAAATAATTTATTTATTATGAAATAAATTAGTTTCTGTGAAAAATACCCTACGTGATTGAAAACTTACAAAAAATGGGTTAAGCGATTAAAAGTTTACAGAAAACACTTTACGCAACGAAAAAACGATTTTTATAGCTTACCCGATTGAATTTTTACATAAAAAGCTCTACACAACTTAAAACCCATAACAGATGTGTTACGTGCTTTTGGCACCATATAATTGAGAAACAGCGGTACTACTATCGGGCCGACGTAAACTGAACCCTAGATAGGACAGTTGACGCTATTTTTAAAGAAATGGTAGCTTGGATCCCAAGGGGATTATCTATATATATATTATGGGAATATTTATACTATATATATATATATATATATTAGTCTGTATGAGACATTGTTGTTGTAAGGCTTGGAGCCTAGGAGATTGAGCTTACACCTTAGTGCTGATGCGAATGGCCGAGTGAAGATCTTCAATGATCTTGGAGTCGTTGGGGGTCCGGAAACTCCACAAGTGGCCGGCTGGGACTGTGCCGTGGTATTATGATTGCAAAACACCGACGATCTCGACTATACACTGGTTCATTCACGATTGGTGGAGAGTATTCTTGTGACCCGTATGCGCAATGATTTATTAGCACTTGTTGGCTAACTGATACGGAATATGTACTCCCAATCACTCTCTCCGTCTTATTGTGTTTAGCTCCATGGAGTAGGAGTCATTTGTGTGCATCTGCATGGTCAGTTGTCATACTTGCATTATCTATTTGGACACTGAGGTTGGTATGTTATTATATTCAATTTAATATGATTTTATATGTGGGTATTGACTTTAATTGATATATGTTGTTTTTATACAGTATTATTAGTATTTATGATGATATTGAGAATCTCACTCTTTTTATGTGAAGCTTGTATTTTTCTGTATGTTTTAAAGATATCGATAAATGATTTCTTCGAATTCATTATCGTCGATTTCCACGAAGGGCCAGATGCATGGCATGTCGAGTTGTTGGAAGAACGAGTCACCTATGTGGGTGGACTAACTATTTCCTTACGAAGGACTTATGATGGGAACCCCGTAACCATATTTTCTCTTTCTATTTATGTTGAGCTACATATGCCGTTCAGTGATATCTGGAATGCCACGACCCGCCGTATACTGATCAATCAATTTGAGACACTTATGTTAGCTTTGTATTAGGCTTTATTAGATGTTTATTGTGCCCAATATTAATATTTTAGATGAGTTTAATGTTGTTGGGCTTCATTGGGTTTTAATGTAAATATTGGATAATTTTCGGATTTTGATGCATTTTGACCTTTCTTCCTTGGTTAGGCCATAACTTGGGACTCGGTGATCCATTTGAAGTGATCTTGGTGTCTTTGGAAAGCTAAGACAAGGATATACAAGTTTCATGAAGAACTCAAGAGCTGTATCGGACTTCTAAGGGCCCAAAATAGCCTTGCAATACAGAGTGAGTTTGCTGTCACGGAACCATCTGGGCAGTATGTACATATTGGACTATATAGTGGGTTATAGGCCTCCTCTTGGGCTGAAACTTGGTCATTTGAAAGATAAGACCCATATCTCCAACTTCACTGAAGACCATTTTGTCAATAGATGTCGTTTTAGGCATGCTTCTGAAGCTACAAGTTGGTTTGAATTTGGAAACACGTTCTTCCAACCTAACTTGAGGTAGGTGCAGTGTTTTTGGTATTTCTGGAGTTCTAAAAGTCCAAATGACATGATTCAAATTGGAGATTTTCAAGGAGACAACTGGCTACAACTTTCATGACGACATCCAAGCCAAAATGCACCGTCTAGGTGATGAATTTGAAGCCAGAAGTCGGATAAGAGTTGTTGACTAAAACCCACCAACCATACACCAACCCACCTACCATGCACCAACCCACCTACCATGCATCAAGCTTCCTTATTTGACAATTTCCTTGTTTTTATAGCTTGTATTCAGATTATGTACATGTACAAATTGGCTTCTAGGATTAGTATAAATAGAGTCAATCTCTTTGTATTATCATGCATTCAATTTGGAAGTAAGTTTCAAGAAAGTTTAAGTATTTGTGAGAGTTTTCTTTCTCTTTTTCTCCATTCTCTTTGCAATTTTGTTTTTGTTCTTTAAATTCTGAGTTCTTCCTTCCCATCCATGGAAGGCTAGGCTCTCATAATCAATCCAAGGGATTAGCCATCTTGTTGTTTAATTTGGAGATCTTGTTTTGCTTGTTCATATTGCTTAATTGTTATTCAAGTTTCTCTTCTTCCTCTTTTGATTTTTATCTAGATTAAATTGCTTAATTTGATTTAGATGTTGATGTGGTAATAGCCTTATTATCATGTATTCAAAGAGGATCATAAAGATTAAACAATATATTAAAGCTTTTTGATAGATTGTTTAGCTTGGTTAAATTCTAGATCTTAAGTTAATCTATGTTGGATGGTGCTTACTTTATCTAACCTTGGTTAATCAAATCCTAGATGCTTATCTAGTAAAGAATTCTTGGATCATGTTAAGGCTTCTTGATGTGATCTAAGGCCAAGAACATGGTTAGCAATTAAGTGAATTCCTTGTGATCAATGATGAGTTAAACTCAAGATCGGTAAATTTCCTTGGATTGGTTGTTTCTTTAGATTTGTTTACAACTTTGAATCTCCTACTTTTATTAATCTTGTTAATCAACAACAAAAGCCCCCCTTTTCTAATTATCTTGATCTAATTAAATCTTTGCTTTTGGATCCTTGAGAGACGATTCGGTTCATTCTCTATACTACAAATTAGTTTGTGAACCGGTTATTTTATTTGATAGGTCTCGACAACCTCTTGTCATATACCTCGCGAGAGATCAACCGTCTCTTCCACGTGAACCCCAAGGTGGCGCCGTGCTTTTCAAACCTCAGCTCCAGGACCCTCACATTATAACGGGTTTATTGATGATGACCCATCGATGTAGACGAGGGAAGATGTCTGTATTTGTGTATGTATTGTGTATATGTATAAAACTAGTGTGAAAAAGAATATATAGTTGTAGAATATAGTATGTGAAAATCTGTATAATATGTGTATATAGGTAACTAGTGTAAAAATAAATTTAAGTGAATAAAATCTATGTGATATTAGTTGTACATTCTATATCTGTTCATATTAAATCACTAGATATATAAAGAACTCTCTAATGAAAGATATTAAGAATTTATTAGGAAACTGTTTTGAAAATTTAAAAATGTGGCACCCAATTGAGGGCGTTACAACAGCTACTTGATTCTTTGAATTCTAATAACCCAATAACGAAGTGTTGGAAGAGAAAATGTATCTTTTACAAGCTTCCTTATTGGGGATCTCTGATGGTTCGACATAATTTGGATGTCATGCACATAGAGAAGAATGTATGTGAATTTTTGATTAGCACGTTGTTAAATGTGAAAGGCAAGTCAAAAGATTCTCTCTCATCTAGGCTCGACATGTTGGAGTTAGGGATTAGGACTACACTTGCTCCAATTGAAAAGTATAGCCGAATGTACCTTCCTCCATCATGTTATACAATGTCAAGGAAAGAAAAACAAAACTTCTGTCAATTCATAAAGGATTTAAAGGTGCCTGAAGGATACTGATCAATCAATTTGAGACACTTATGTTAGCTTTGTATTAGGCATTATTAGATGTTTATTGTGCCCAATATTAGTACTTTAGATGAGTTTAATGTTGTTGGGCTTCATTGGGCTTTAATGCAAATATTGAATAATTTTCGGATTTTGATGCATTTTGACCTTTCTTCCTTGGCTAGGTCATAACTTGGGACTCGGTGATCCAATTGAGGTGATCTTGGTGTCTTTGGAAAGCTAAGACAATGCTATACAAGTTTCATGAAGAACTCAAGAGCTGGATCGGAATGCTAAGGGTCCAAAATATCCCTGCAATGCAGAGTGGGTTTGCTGTCACGGAACCATCTGGGCAGTATGCACATATTGGACTATATAGTGGGTTATAGGCCTCCTCTTGGGCTGAAACTTGGTCACTTGAAAGATAAGACCCATATCTCCAACTTCAATGAAGACCATTTTGTCAATAGTTGTCGTTTTAGGTATGCTTCAGAAGCTACAAGTTGGTCTGAATTTGGAAACACGTTCTTCCAACCTAACTTGAGGTAGGTGAAGTGTTTTTGGCATTTCTGGAGTTCTAAAAGTCCAAATGACATGATTCAAATTGGAGATTTTCAAGGAGACAACTGGCTACAACTTTGATGAAGACATCCAAGCCAAAATACACCGTCTAGATGATGAATTTGAAGCCAGAAGTCGGATAAGAGTTGTTGACTAAAAGCCACCAACCATACACCAACCCACCTACCATGCACCAACCCACCAACCATGCATCAAGCTTCCATTTTTGACAAATTTCAGATTCTTATAGCTTGTATTCAGATTATGTACATGTACAAATCGGCTTCTAGGATTAGTATAAATAGACCCAACCTCTTTGTATTAGAGGCATTCAATTTGGAAGTAAGTTTCAAGAAAGTTTAAGTATTTGTGAGAGTTTTCTTTCTCTTCTTCTCCATTCTCTTTGCAATTTCATTTTTGTTCTTTAAATTCTGAGTTCTTCCTTCCCATCCATGGAAGGCTAGGCTCTCATAATCAATCCAAGGGATTAGCCATCTTGTTGTTTAATTTGGAGATCTTGTTTTGCTTGTTTATATTGCTTAATTGTTATTCAAGTTTCTCTTCTTCCTCTTTTGATTTTTATCTAGATTAAATTGCTTAATTTGATTTAGATGTTGATGTGGTAGTAGCTTTATTATCATGTATTCAAAGAGGATCACAAAGATTAAACAATATATTAAAGCTTTTTGATAGATTGTTTAACTTGGTTAAATTCTAGATCTTAATCTATGTTGGATGGTGCTTACTTTATCTAACCTTGGTTAATCAAATCCTAGATGCTTATCTAGTAGAGAATTCTTGGATCATGTTAAGGCTTCTTGATGTGATCTAAGGCCAAGAACTTGGTTAGCAATTAAGTGAATTCCTTATGATCAATGATGAGTTAAACTCAAGATCGGTAAATTTCCTTGGATTTGTTGTTTCTTTAGATTTGTTTACAACTTTGAATCTCCTACTTATATTAATCTTGTTAATCAACAACAAAACCCCCCATTTTTTAATTATCTTGATCTAATTAAATCTTTGTTTTTTGGATCCTTGAGAGACGATTCAGTTCATTCTCTATACTACAAATTAGTTTGTGAACCGGTTATTTTATTTGATAGGTCTCGACAACCTCTTGTCAGATACTCGTCCAATTTAAGGTCCAAGGTTAATATGCAAGAGTTGAAATTGCAAAACATGAAGTCTCATGATTGCCATTTGCTAATGCAACAGATTCTTCCAGTGGCATTACGAGGTAATTTGCAAAAAGAAGTTGGGATTGCCATAACCAAACTTTGTTACTTCTTCAATAAGTTATGTTCTAAAGTTGTGGATCCTTCCATCCTTGATGACGTGCAAATGCATATCGTTGAAACACTTTGCAGTTTGGAAATGTATTTTCCTCCATCATTTTTTGATGTCATGGTGCACTTGGTAGTCCACTTAGTACGTGAAGTAAAGATATGTGGTCAAGTATTCCTTCGGTGGATGTACCCATTTGAAAGGTTCATGAGAACATTGAAGAGTATGGCTATGAGCAAAAGTAGGCTAGAGGCTTGTATTATAGAGTGTTACGTTGCAGAAGAAGCAGTTGTGTTTTGTTCAGAGTACGTTGCTAAGGCAAATGTCATTGGACTCTCTGTTCCCAAAAATATTTATGTTGAAACTGGAAGAGGATTATTCGGACCCAAGATGTTGTTTGTTCCATCTGACGAGCTTAATATTGCTACCTATGTTTTGAGGAGCATGGCTACTATACAGCCATATGTGGAAAAACACTTTGCATTTATTACAGAATCATTCCCTTCTAAGTGTAGGAATGAGGTAAGTTTACAAAACTATCATACTAAATCATTTGCAGCATGGTTGCAGAAACATACAGATGAAGAGATTTAATGTGGTTCATCTATTGATGATACTTTGAGATGGCTTAGTCATATGCCACAAACACGAGTATTAAGCTATGAAGGGTACCTGATTAATCGTTTTAGGTTCCATACTATGCAGAGAGACAACATGCAGATTAGTCAGAACTCTGGAGTCATATTAGTGGCTGAATCATACCATGTGTCATCAGTGAAGGATGCAAACCCAATACTATCCAGTACCTCATACTTTAGGGTGATTCAAGAGATATGGGAACTTGATTACATAAAATTCAGAATTCCTGTTTTCAAGTGTAGATGGTTTGATCCAACAGGATTGAAAATTGATGATTTAGGGTTAACATTCATCGATTCCAACAAGATTGGGTTTAAGAATGATCCGTTTATCTTGGCTACACAAGCTAGACAAATTTTCTATGTCAATGATGGTAGCAATACAGCTCAAAAAATAGTCCTTGCAAGGAATTTAAGATTCATGACAGAAGGGAAATCCATCGGGGAAGATGACATGGAACTGGGAACATTTACCAAAATACTAATCCCATGTTCATTGACTGATGCATACCATGAACCAAACTGGTTGGGCAATGGGGAGATGTAGCTCATAGAAGAATCAAGGAAACCTTAATTTTGTTCAACAATATTCTAAATTAGTTAATGTTTCTCATTGTAATAAATAAACCAACTCCGTTTATTCGTTGTTACTCGTTCATGTTTTTCATTGTATAATATCCAACTGATGTGAGTAAAACTTCGTATTCTGGCAGTCAATGTCAATGTGTTTTGGTCCTTTCATGACATTACATTACAGTGAATAAGTGTTAGAAATAATTTTTTTTATTTTAAATATACTTTCTAATCCCTTACACGTGGGATTAAAAAAAATTTATTTTTTATAAGACACTTTATAATCCGGTGAGATATTTGTCGGATTAAAAAGTACATATATTAGAATCCACTAATCTTTAACCGGATTAGAAAGTGATTTGCTTCAAACGTAGAAAAGTTTTTAATTTTTTTTTATATGATACTTTTCAATCTGGTTGAATATTCCCCGGATTAATAAGTGAATATATTCAAATCCGCTAACTTATTAACCGGATTGGAAAGTTATGAAATGAAAACTGAATTTAATAAATTTTTTTATTTTTTTTTCTATTACATACTTTTCAATCCGGTTGAATATTCCCCAGATTAATAAGTTGTTATTTTCAAATCCGCTAACTCATTAACTAGATTGGAAAGTTATTAAATGAAAACTGAATTTAATAAATTTTTTTATTTTTTTCTATTACATACTTTTCAATCCGGTTGAATATTTCCCGGATTAATAAGTTGATATTTTCAAATCCGCTAACTCATTAACCGGATTGGGAAGTTTTTCATTGAAAACGTGGGTTTAACATAATTTTTTTGTTTTTTTTATAAGATACTTTAGAATCCGGTGGAATTGTTCCCGGATTTATAAGCCGTTATTTTCAAATCCGCTAACTTAGTAACCGAATTAGAAAATTACTTTAGAATCCGGTGTATTATTTGCCGAATTAATAAGTGGATGTTTTCAAATCCGCTATCATATTAACCGGATTAGAAAGTCAACAAACGAATTCGGTTATTGGGGAGCCGGATTTATATGTCTTTGGGACCTTTCACATTCAAGTAGAACCTAAGGTGCGAAACCTTTACTTTTCTTTCCCTCGCGTTCTCTGTGTTGTTTGCGTATCAAACAAGACTTGCTGCTCCTACCCCAAAAATCAAACTATTGTCGTTTCTGTAAGCAACAAGTAACTCCATCTTCATCATCATCGAACGCTACAAAAGGGGTAACCATTTTTCACTCCATTTTACATTTCTCGTTAAATTTTGTGACTTAACGTCTACGGAAACATGGATTTACTTTTATATGTCTTCTGACAGGTTATACGAGTGCTTCTGAACCATTGTTTAACTCAAATACTTCAAAGAACACACAACGTTCATCAAACGGTAACAACCTTCAATATTGGTTTTGTAACGTGCATTGTCCTATTTAGGGTGAGGTTCTAATGTTTATGTAGACCCTTGTTACTTTTGCTTTCAGTAGGCTAGAATACAGGCATGCATGCATCTTGTGTACCATTGTTAATGTGTTAGTGTGCTTTCAGTGCATTTTATATTGATTATAGCCAAGGCCTTGCAATAGGGAATATATGGTTTTGGTTATGTAGAGAAATATTTCGATATGGTGCTGTTATGCTTGTTATGTGTTGGTAATGTGTATGCTTGTTATGTGTTGGTAATGTGTATGCTTATTAGATTTCTGACTCTAATATTACAGATGTCGTCAGATCCAGAATACCAACCTACATTCGACACTGGTGATTCTTCAAGTAAGCAAACTTCTTCAAAGAAGAGAACTAGGGGTCCAACAGTTTTGGACCGTATCTCTAAGGTGCGTGCAACCGGGCAAAAAATTCCGGTTAAAACTAATTACGATGGTGTTCCTATTGAAGACAGTGGGAAAGACCTCATGACTTATCTAAGAATAGTGACAAGAGACATCGTTCCTATCACTATGGCCTCATGGGGTGAGGTTCCCAAATATTTGAAGGATAGAATTTGGGATACTTTAACGGTAAGTTTATAACATTCTTTGATTTCAAAAAATATATCTTAATATTGTATTACACTTTGAACTTATCATTTGTTTGTTTTATGCAATAGAACTCATTTATAATACCCGATACGGAGAAATTTCGAAAAATGATGATGAAGAATGCTGTTGATAAGTTAAAACAATTCAAGACCAGATTAGGGAGGGATTACATATGGCCTTTTTATGAGATGGATGATCATGAGCGGATGTTTAACCCCCCAGCAAAATACAAATTCATCACATAGGACATATGGAATGAGTTTGTCAAATCACGTTTGTCCGATCAATTCAAAGTAGGTACATTAAATTAAATTGGGCTACTGACTTGATGATGTCAATTATGTCATTTATTGATGTCTGCTTAATGTAACAGGAAACTAGCGAGAAGTGCATAGCACAAGCCTGGAAAACCAAATTCCGGCATCACACTTCAAGGAAGGGATACGCTCAATTGGAGAGAGAGCTGGTAAGGCAGTTTGCATTTTATTATAATTAAATTCATTGTCCACATATGTTCAATATGAATCATATTATATATCAGACTACATGTAACTATTTAATGTATTACAGCAAAAGAAGTTACAAACAACGGAGAAAATCCAACGGTATGACTGTGGAAACAATCAAGAGTGGACGAGAAAGGGGAGTTTAAGAAGCCCGAAGAAGCAGAAACCGCAAGACAAATAGTAAGTGTGCAACTTATATGGTTTAAAGAAACTATAAAAAAAAATTTGAAGTTAAAACTAACTAATAAATATATGGTTGCAGGATGACCTCGCAACAAAGCAAAGTTTAAGTTTGATCAAGCCAATTGGAAATAATGATATACTGACAGAGGCATTGGGCACTCCTGAGTATAGTGGACGATTACGTGCAGCCAGCGCGTTATCGAATCCAACGATGTACTGGGGAAAAAAGAACACGGTCAGCATGGAAGAACACAAGGCAATTTGTAGCAAGGTATCAGAAATGGAGACAATTTTACTGGGTATACTGTAGTGGCAGGAAATGCTGGTCCAAACAAACCCCAATATCCCAAAATTAGATTTGAAGGCTTTGATGGGAGACAAAGGGGTCAATCTGAGTTCCTCCAGCTTAATCAACTTCAATGTCACCCATACAACATCTGGGAAGAATGTTGCAAAGGACCCAGTAATAGTTAGGGGCACGTCAGAAACCAAAAAAACAACACAATCTCTAACAAGTCCACCTGCAACTCCACTCGATGATACAACCCATTCTTTAGGATGGTGTGAGGGCTTTTCAGTGGTAAATAGAAGTTTAATATTTTACATACTTTCATATTGCATTTAAAGTAATTAAAATTAGATTATTATGTATCTAACTATTTTTAATTTATGTAGCCAAATATGCGTTGTCTATTAGCTGCTGGCCAACCGAACAATTATGTTGCGGAAGGTACGGTACATGCTGTTGGTGGCAAAGGGATGACCCTCCACAACAGGCCCCTCCCCTTGGATTTTGTCAAGGTCAGCGTGGACAGGGTCACTAAACCCGATGCACCAGTTCCATGCCCAAACGATGATGTAGAACTGGTAAAAGATGCATTGGGAACTTTTGTTGATTGGCCTCGAAAATTTGTCACTCACGACATGGATGTAAGTAATTTAAAGGTTCTGTACATATAGATTAGTGGTTTTAAGACTCATTAGTTGCCTATTATTTTGACTACAGGCAACTCAAAGATCGGATACACAAGTCATAACTGACTTTGACCGACTAATCCAACTATCGAATGAAATGGCCAAAGATGACGTACTCTCACGTAATATACAAGCTCCAAGATTGGGTGTAGACTTCATGTCATATATCTCACCAAAAGATATGCATGACTTTTGCCATTTGGAATGCATATCTGCTAGTTCTATAATGTGGTTCTTCAGGTAAGACAATTATCTTAATTATTGGCTCGTATTTGTTGTAAATATTGCTTTATTTAATATGTCAATTTGATACTAAATTTTGTTCATTTCCTTTCAAGTAACTTGGTTGACTTGATTGACCGCATTCCTGGATGTCCACGTTATGGGTTTGCTGACCCAATGAGGGTGTCACTTCTTGGAGGCCAAGAGGATCCCAAGTCAAGGGGCCAATACCTATCCGAGGTTTTATTGCAGGTTCCAATAGACTCCATGGTCTTTGTACCTTATAATGGAGGGTAAAATTCATAAAATTAAAAAATTTAATACAAATATTGCATATATGTACTGAATATGTTACATGTTGTATTTTCTAGGTCTCATTGGATGCTTGCTGTAATTAAGATCTCCAAGAGCACTGCTTATTGGATGGACCCTATAGGAAAACCAATTCGAGATGACATTAAGAAGGTACTTGGAATGTAAGTTATTCTAACCCCATCATGTGTAACTTGGTTTTTTAATGTTAAACATAACCTTGATATATTCATTTGGTTTTTTAAAAGAGCTGTGAGGTCTTACAAAAAAGAAAAAGGACTATCACAAGGCAAAAAGGACGCTGTCAACATCATCACTCTCAAGGTATTGTGTTTACTGTGTTATTCACAGAGATTTGATTATTTGGACCACTGTTTGTTTCAATTAATTAATTTTTGTATTATGTATAGGCACCAAGAACCCGATTGTAAAACTGTGGTTTCTATGTCTTGAAATATATGAGAGACATCATAAATCAACAGATGAAAACAATGAGTCAGAAAGTAAGTTTTAAGGTTTATACATATATTGATGTGGTTCTGTATTTGACTTGTACAAATATCTGAACTTTATATATATATTTTTGCTTGGCTCAGTTTTCAAAAGCAGCAACTTATACAGAATAAGAGATAAAGGTGATACAGCTTGAATGGGCGGCATCTGTTCTATCTGCATCGAATTAGAATAAGCATGAGGAGCTGCTCAGATGATAGATGTTTTTTTGTACTTTTTGTCCATAAACAATGTCTTATAGGAAATGTTGTTAGGTTCACATTATTTATAAACTCAATGTAAATTAACTTTATAAATGTTAATATTATGTACAAGATTAATACTTCTATGTTGTACTGTTTTTGGTTATTTGTGTGCAAATATGAAAATGTAAATGGTTTCGGGACCTTCTTTGTTAATAGGATATGTATAGTATTTTTCAATTCGATTGTTACCCGAATTTAAATTAAATAACCACACACTTTACCAATTCGAATGATAATAACCGAATTGAATTGTCAGTTTTCCAATTCGGTTATATACAATCGGATTTAATTTCAGGTTTCCAATCTGGTGTTTCCAATACGGTTATATTCAACCGGATTTGATGTCAGGTTTCAATCCAGTGTTTTCAATTCGGTTGTATTCAACCGGATTTAATGTATAGTTTCCAATCCGGTGTTTTAACCGAATTATATTTTTATTACATTTTTCCAACTCGATTCGGCACTACAAAAACCGAATTGGAAAAGTATTTTCCAATTCGGTTTCTTTTATGTGTTGTTAAAAGTCAGAACAAATGACTATCCCTGGACATAATCCGTTGTTAGAACCGAATTGAAACTGCCTTCACAGCCGAATTAAAAAGCCATTTCTGTTGTAGTGTAGGCAACTCATTTTCAGGAGTCTGATAGTGTAAGTTGCAATTTCTCAAGAATAGCATGTAAAAGAACTCACTCTCCGTCCAGTTTTGATTTCAAAACAGGGTTTGCAGCCAAAGGGTGAAGGAATATATTGTATTCATTAAAATTATTCAAGGGAATTGTGGAAATATCTCCCATTAACTGGGTGATTACTTTCACCCAAACCATCTAATACTAATTTTTTTTTTCTGGATGATTTTATTAGGATTATAAAAAGATTATAGCTAAATAAACTTTATCATTTAGTTCCCAGGGGTTGATTTGATATATTTAGTGCCTCTAACATTCTCCTTGGTAGGGGTGCATTGCTTGAATGAGACTCTTATTAATCACCGAGGGGAAAATTTCTCACATCCTTACGTTACATGAAAAACTATTCTTCATATATCTCCTTCATCCCATAATATTCAATACTAGGTAAAAAGCTTATATCTTGTGCTAGACTTGAAACATCTCTTGTGGCTCCAGAAATTTTTAATGTTTTCAAGGAGGAAGACGCCATAGGTCAGTGGCCTTTAGAATATGTTGATTGTTATCCTTTACACTGAACAACCATTAATTGTATAATTTTGAAGAAGGGTTGTTGTATATGACCATTTTAAAAATACATGATTAACATATAACAATTATAAAATTTTGGTACATAGTCCCCATCCTCTCATCACAAATTTGTTATTGAGGACTGCCTGCATAAATATGAGCTGACATAACTCTTAAACAGAGGCATATAATTTTATCCTTTATTATTTACTTCTACTTTATTATATCAAATGTAGTATGCAAATAACTCTAACATACAACCTGCCTTTGAAAGATAAAATGATGCAACCTACAATTTCTATGTCAATTTGGGATGATAAAATTGAGTTTCAATTTGATGATGCTTTCGATCCACCACCTCTAGGGGTAGTATTCAACCCCCTTTCTCCCAAATGAGACAAGTACAAGCCTAATAGGAAGTTTGACCATGGTCCAACAGCCCTTCTCACCATTCAATCATTGAATTCTTTTTAGAAGGGTGCTACTTACCACTTCCCTGATCCACCATGAACTATTGGGGTCAAGCTAATGACCTGAAATTAGCGCTTCTTGGGAGGCAACCTGATCAATCAATTTGAGACACTCATGTTAGCTTTGTATTAGGCTTTATTAGATGTTTATTGTGCCCAATATTAGTATTTTAGATGAGTTTAATGTTGTTGGGCTTCATTGGGCTTTAATGCAAATATTGAATAATTTTCGGATTTTGATGCATTTTGACCTTTCTTCCTTGGTTAGGCCATAACTTGGGATTCGGTGATCCATTTGAGGTGATCTTGGTGTCTTTGGAAAGCTAAGACAATGCTCTACAAGTTTCATGAAGAATGAAAGAGCTGGATCGGACTTCTAAGGGTCCAAAATAGCCTTGCAATACAGAGTGAGTTTGCTGTCACGGAACCATCTGGGCAGTATGCACATATTGGACTATCTAGTAGGTTATAGGCCTCCTCTTGGCCTGAAACTTGGTCATTTGAAAGATAAGACCCATATCTCCAACTTCACTGAAGACCATTTTGTCAATAGATGTCGTTTTAGGCATGCTTCTGAAGCTACAAGTTGGTATGAATTTGGAAACACGTTCTTCCAACCTAACTTGAGGTAGGTGCAGTGTTTTTGGAATTTCTGGAGTTCTAAAAGTTCAAATGGCATGATTCAAATTGGAGATTTTCAAGGAGACAACTGGCTACAACTTTGATGAAGACATCCAAGCCATAATGCACCATCTAGGTGATGAAAATGAAGCCGGAAGTCGGATAAGAGTTGTTGACTAAAAGCCACCAACCATACACCAACCCACCTACCATGCACCAACCCACCAACCATGCATCAAGCTTCCATTTTTGACAATTTTCATATTTTTATAGCTTGTATTCAGATTATGTACATGTACAAATTGGCTTCTAGGATTAGTATAAATAGAGCCAATCCCTTTGTATTATCATGCATTCAATTTGGAAGTAAGTTTCAAGGAAGTTTAAGTATTTGTGAGAGTTTTCTTTCTCTTCTTCTCCATTCTCTTTACAATTTCGTTTTTGTTCTTTAATTTCTGAGTTCTTCCTTCCCATCCATGGAAGGCTAGGCTCTCATAATCAATCCAAGGGATTAGCCATCTTGATGTTTAATTTGGAGATCTTGTTTTGCTTGTTCATATTGCTTAATTGTTATTCAAGTTTCTCTTCTTCCTCTTTTAATTTTGATCTAGATTGAATTGCTTAATTTGATTTGGATGTTTATGTGATAATAGCTTTATTATCATGTATTCAAGAGGATCACATAGAATAAACAATTTATTAAAGCTTTTTGATGGATTGTTTAGCTTGGTTAAATTCTTGATCTTAAGTTAATCTATGTTTGGATGGTGCTTACTTTATCTAACCTTGGTTAATTAAATCCTAGATGCTTATCTAGTAGAGGATTCTTGGATTATGTTGAGGCGTCTTGATATGATCTAAGGCCAAGAACACGGTTAGCAATTAAGTGAATTCCTTGTGATCAATGATGAGTTAAACTCAAGATCTGTAAATTTCCTTGGATTGGTTGTTTCTTTATATTTGTTTACAACATTAAGTCTTATACTTCTTTTCAATCTTATTAATCAACAACAAAACCCCAATTTCTAATTATCTTGATCTGATTAAATCTTTGTTTTTCTGGATCCTTGAGAGACGATTCGGTTCATGCTCTATACTACAAATTAGTTTGCGAACCGATAATTTTTATTATTTGACGAGGTCTCGACAACCTCTTGTCAAATTTGGCGCCGTTGCCGGGGATCCAAAGGCAACTATTTGATCATTTCTTCTAACTCTAACAATTGTGTTTGTTTTGTTTTTGAAGCATTTTTAAGTGGAATTCGGCTGAAATTGGGTAAAAGGCATTATGTCAAGAATTTCGGTTCGGTAAAGTATCTCTGATTGACCTGAATTTTGGTAGACTAATGGAAACCGTTATTTTGAGAAAGACTCACTACTTGTAGTGAGGTCATCCTTATTTTTGCCAAATTCCATCGTTTAGACCACTTTTTCAATTTTTTATGCTTTTTTATTATTCTGTTAGATAGAATTTGTGTGTAGATTTCACTCTGTGGTAGTCCCATAATTTTTAAAAATCTGTAGATATGTTTTCTGTAATTATTTTGTGTGTATATTTAGACTTGTTTTTGTGATTTTGTGTTTGATCACTAATCTGATGGAGCATAGACTTGATGAGTTGGCTTATCTGGTGGGGCAGTTGGCAGTGGAACAACATCACTTACCTGTGCAAGAACCTGCAAGATTTTGTAGTATATGCTGTAGTTCTTATCATCCCACATATGCTTGCACCACACTACAATATGATGGTTCTGTATTTCATAACCATTCTGTTGATGCAACAGGTGTATTTCTTGGTGAACCGCAATACCCACAGCTTGGATATGATCCTTATTCTACCACATATAACCATGATTGGGGAGATCATCCTTGGTTCGAACCTTATGTTGAACCAATCAGTCTATACCAGCAACCTATGCTGCAACAGCAGCAAGCCCCAATAAGCATGGAATCTGAGCCTACACTAGAGGATTTGGTGAAACAATTTGCTCAGAACAACATCCAATTCCAGCAGAGAACAGAAGCTATAGTACAAAACGTGAAGACCCAAGTTGGTCAACTTACATCTTCATTGAGTCAGTTGAGCAAGCAACAGATGCAGAAATCAGTTTATGCAAAACATGAGATCATTGATGAGAAAAAACCAATTGATGATTTGTGTGCTGAATTTGCTAGTTTTATTGATTTTGATGATTCTGTTTGTTGTACTGGTTGTGATGGTGATATGTTGTGTAATGCATGTGCTGAGATTGCTGCCTTTTTGAGACATGATGAATCTTTTTCAGCAGATTATGCAGCAATTCAATCTACAAAAGTAGTGCAGCCACCAAAATTGGAGTTCGTTGTCGCTAAAAACTTTCTTACTGATGAGGAGGAGAGTATGCTACAGATTTTTAAGGAGAATCAAAGAGCCATCATACTTGCAGACATTCCTAGCGTTAGCCCTTCCATATGCATGCGTAGGATTTTACTTGAAGATGGAGTTAAGCCAATAAAGCAGCCCCCGAGTAGACTGAACCCTTTGATTCTGGATGTGGTGATCCATTACACTGGCTATGGTGTGGCTGCTGGAACGTTAATTCTTCTGCTATCCATAGGGAGTTTTCTTTCTACACTTTTATTTCATTTTTCTAGTTGTTGTTTTCTTTTTGTTTTTATTGTTTTACTATTGTTTTTAATATTGTTTCTGTTTTTATTTGACTGTTACAATTTACTCTTTTCTGTTGTTGTTGTTTCTGCTGTTTGTGTTGTCTGATTCTATTTCTGCTTCTGTTTTGCTGTACTGCTGATGTTTGTCTTTTATTACTTTTTTTGGTTTCTGTTTTTATTTTTTGTTTTGTCTGCTGTTTTTTATTTTCTGTTTTCTATATAAATCTTTGTTGAAAAAAAAAAAAGCCACGTTTAAGGTCAATGGCCAGAAATTGAATCATTATTAGGGAGGACCCATGGATCGTGCAAAATCTTCAATCACGCTGGCTAAAGACATTAAAAGTAGCGCTTCTTGGGAGGCAACCCAAGTTTTCTAACTTTTTCATTTTTTCAAACTTTGACTTATTTGCATTCACAGGAATCAAGACAGAAAATCGGTGCCGAGCAAGAAAATCTATCAGAGTTTGATTTTTCTGTCTTAATTTTGTTTGTTTTTCATTGACAGATGATTTTTCACCGGTTAAATGGCGGATAACGGTACTCCGTGAAAATTTTTTTTGGTCCTTTCAGTTACCCACAAACACTGAAATCTGTATAAAATTTTACTAATTTTTTTTTCCATTCTTCTTTCTTTATTTCGAAATGGATAATCAGCTTGTTAACCTCCGCAAGCAATTCCCTTCTCTCCCTCAAAATGCTTTAACTAACATTTGTTGTGCAAGGTTTGAGAGATTAAGGATGCTTATGCACAAAGGCATCCCTGCGGATATACGCTGGTTGATCGAAGCAAAGGTCCGACTCAGAGGTGAATTTTTTGACGCTCTTGTTTCATATATGCCAAGGCTAGGCAAAAGTTCATATGCAAAGAAGAGAAGAGCAAAAAGGTTACGGGTCTGCTATAAATGTGCAAGATGGACCTATAACACAAAATGCAAATCAATTGGAATGACGTCTATAAACCGAGATGATAAAATTAACTTCATAAAGGATGGCATGAGTAAGGAGTCTTTAGATAACATTCTATTGACTCTTGAGACGCATCCTAGTGGAGATGTGCAAAGAGTACTTCTCGATTTATGGCCAATATTCCAAGATGAACATGAGCGTTATAGTCTCGGGAATCTAACTCAAAAAGACCCTGTTTGCCAATTTTTAAGAAAATTGGATGAGAAGCCGATCATCGGCCCATAGAGAGCTTCAAGCCGTTACTGGACGTAAAACCAGAGGAAAATGTGAGCCACAATCACACCTCCTGTAAGTATTATTTTTTATTTTTTCTTTTTCTTTTTTCTTCTTGTTTATTAAAAAAAAATCAAAAAAATTAAAAAAAAGAAAAAAAAATCAAATCAAAAGTTAGCCGTATTTTTTTGAAATATGCGTTGCGTATTGTCAAAAGTTCTTCTGACACATATAGATTAGTCTTTTATCATTGTCATATAGCTATTATAATTGTTGTGCTTATTTTCAAACTTACCTGACACACGGATCTACCCCTCCTTTATAGGTGTAATTATTACCTTTGAGTTTTGATGCCTTTAAATATTGCACTTTGCTCTCTTCAGATCATTGATAAGGTGAGAGTACAAAAAAACAAAGAAAAAAAAAGAGAAAATGGAAGTCACTTCAGTTCGTCGGATCAAGAGTGTTTGTGTCTTTTGTGGATCTAATCCTGGGAAAGATAAAGAGTTTGTAAATATTGCACACCATCTTGGTCGAGTGCTAGCTGAGAGAGAAATCCATTTAGTTTACGGAGGAGGTAGTCTTGGGTTAATGGGTTGTGTCGCAACTGCTGCACATTTAAGAGGTGGCAAAGTCCTTGGTGTCATTCCTACCCTTTATCTACCAAAGAAGCCCATTGGAAAAACATTAGGGGATGAAGTAATGGTATTTTGCATGCACCAACGCATGAACTTTATGATAGCAAATGCTGATGCCTTTATTGCCCTACCTGGTGGTTTTGGAACTTTGGAAGAGCTCTTCCAAATTACATCCTGGTCACAGCAGTACTTTCACCAAAAACCCATAGGTATATTAAATGTTAATGGTTTTTATGACAGTTTGTTTTGTTTTCTTGATCATGCTGTAGAAAAAAGGTTCATCTCACAAGCGACACGTCAAAGTCTTGTAACTGCTGCAACTCCTGAACAATTGCTCGATCAACTAAATGAATTTGTACCACAACGTGATCCAGTAATGGCTCCATGGAATTGGGAACAAGGCAGCAGCTGCAAAAAGCCAAAACTTGATTTGAATTTGTCTTTGTGAATTTTTTGTTTTCTCTTATGGTTTTAGTTTTTTGTAATTTTTCTTATTTTAGGCTCGATTTGCAGTTTTCTGGTAAGACCTTCTACACTCTACCTATCTTTATTTTGACATTGGGGATAATGTCTTTAATTAGTTGGGGGGAGGGATAGTTGACATTACCATGTACATAGTTTAGTAAAAAAAAAAAAACTAACAAGCTAATCTTTATTGTTACTAACTTATTAGATGTATGATGGCAGAGTAAGGAGTAGTTTTGCTCTTAAGACGCATCTAAACTTGCATTTCATAGTATGTCTTAAATTATTTTGTTCTTGCATATTAAAAAAAAATTAAAAAATTAAAAAATTAAAAAAAAAAAATTCATTTTGATCTTTTCAATTGATTTTGATACAAGCATGTGCTGAATCTGAGCTTAATTGATGATAAAAGTATGCAAAACAGTTTATAGTTGAATCATTTTCATGATATACATGTGTATATGATTGTGGATATTGGGAAGAAGGCATGGTTGAATTGAGTGAATGTTTCATACCTTTGTGAGTTTTGGGCTTTTCCAAGTTTGATACTTACACTTGGTTATTTTCTTTCATGAGTGATTTCAATTATGAATTTATTTTCTAGAACTTGCATTGAATCGATTTGAGATTACATTGGTCTGTATGTTGCATGAAAATGACAGAGGCATTTTTTCTTAACTTAGCTGCTTTGGCCAAATAAACCTACCTTGCATTTATCCAAATATTAACTCCCTCTGAGCCTATTTTCCTATTCTTTGTTCTTAGCTCATTACAAGCGTTGAGTGAAAAACCATGTTTTACCTTACCTTAGGGAATGAGAGAGCATTAATTTTCTTATTGGAGGAGTTCTTTTGCTTGCAATGATTTAAGTGTGGGGGAATTGGTGTGCTGATACGAAATGCCTGGTATACAAAAAAAAAACAAAAGAAAAAAAAACAAAAAAACAAAAAAAAAGAGAAAAAAGAAAGAAAAATAAAAGAATAGAAAAAGGAAGGAATGTGTGAAGAGAATGAGCATTTTATGGTTTTGGGTAAAAATTTTATTCTTTCTACTTGAGTTACTCCTCAATGCTCTTTTATTCTCTTTGGTTTTAACCTGCTATTATCCATATTGTTCCTTTCCTTTACCTTATAGCCATTACAACCTTTTCGAAAGACCTCTTGATTTTTGCAATTTATTTGAGCTAAGTAGTGGAGAATTGATGTATATGCAAGCCTATGGTAAAATAATTTCATAATTTGACTGAGTTGAGCGTAAACAGTTAACCTAAACACCTTGTGTGATTTGAGTGTCACTTGTGAGGAATTTTACTCAATTTGAACATGCCTATTTCTGATTAAAGCATGATTGTGCTATACTTTATTCTCAATTGGTTTGATTCAACTATTATTTGTTAAGCATACTTGACTTATTAATTATGGTTTATATTTGATACAATGCTTGTATTTAAAATTTAGTTGAATTGATTAAATAAAATATTACATGTTTGTGGGTATCATCCTGGTAAACCCTCACGAGACTATAACTCGTCCACTAGGGACACCTAGGGGTTTAAAGGCTTCTGGCACATGCTAAGTGCCATCGTGTTTTCCTACGAAAATGGATTAGATTAGGTATAATTAGTTTTTTATGTTTTTAGTTTAATAATATGATGTTTCTTGTTTTTCTTTAGTTTTGTTCTTATGTGTTTTGCCCAGGAGTGCAAAAACTTAAGTGTGGGGGAATTTGATCAATCAATTTGAGACACTCATGTTAGCTTTGTATTAGGCTTTATTAGATGTTTATTGTGCCCAATATTAGTATTTTAGATGAGTTTAATGTTGTTGGGCTTCATTGGGCTTTAATGCAAATATTGAATAATTTTCGGATTTTGATGCATTTTGACCTTTCTTCCTTGGTTAGGCCATAACTTGGGATTCGGTGATCCATTTGAGGTGATCTTGGTGTCTTTGGAAAGCTAAGACAATGCTCTACAAGTTTCATGAAGAATGCAAGAGCTGGATCGGACTTCTAAGGGTCCAAAATAGCCTTGCAATACAGAATCTGGGCAGTATGCACATATTGGACTATATAGTGGGTTATAGGCCTCCTCTTGGCCTAAAACTTGGTCATTTGAAAGATAAGACCCATATCTCCAACTTCACTGAAGACTAT
The DNA here is from genome assembly GCA_023212625.1 of Styphnolobium japonicum. Taxonomy (NCBI): domain Eukaryota; kingdom Viridiplantae; phylum Streptophyta; class Magnoliopsida; order Fabales; family Fabaceae; genus Styphnolobium; species Styphnolobium japonicum. The sequence continues at coordinate 7,916,118 of JALBWW010000014.1, forward strand.
TTTGTCAATAGATGTCGTTTTAGGCATGCTTCTGAAGCTACAAGTTGGTATGAATTTGGAAACACGTTCTTCCAACCTAACTTGAGGTAGGTGCAGTGTTTTTGGAATTTCTGGAGTTCTAAAAGTCCAAATGGCATGATTCAAATTGGAGATTTTCAAGGAGACAACTGGCTACAACTTTCATGAAGACATCCAAGCCAAAATGCACCGTCTAGGTGATGAAAATGAAGCCGGAATTCGGATAAGAGTTGTTGACTAAAAGCCACAAACCATACACCAACCCACCTACCATGCACCAACCCACCAACCATGCATCAAGCTTCCATTTTTGAAAATTTTCATATTTTTATAGCTTGTATTCAGATTATGTACATGTACAAATTGGCTTCTAGGATTAGTATAAATAGAGCCAATCCCTTTGTATTATCATGCATTCAATTTGGAAGTAAGTTTCAAGGAAGTTTAAGTATTTGTGAGAGTTTTCTTTCTCTTCTTCTCCATTCTCTTTACAATTTCGTTTTTGTTCTTTAATTTCTGAGTTCTTCCTTCCCATCCATGGAAGGCTAGGCTCTCATAATCAATCCAAGGGATTAGCCATCTTGATGTTTAATTTGGAGATCTTGTTTTGCTTGTTCATATTGCTTAATTGTTATTCAAGTTTCTCTTCTTCCTCTTTTAATTTTGATCTAGATTGAATTGCTTAATTTGATTTGGATGTTTATGTGATAATAGCTTTATTATCATGTATTCAAGAGGATCACATAGAATAAACAATTTATTAAAGCTTTTTGATGGATTGTTTAGCTTGGTTAAATTTTTGATCTTAAGTTAATCTATGTTTGGATGGTGCTTACTTTATCTAACCTTGGTTAATTAAATCCTATATGCTTATCTAGTAGAGGATTCTTGGATTATGTTGAGGCGTCTTGATATGATCTAAGGCCAAGAACACAGTTAGCAATTAAGTGAATTCCTTGTGATCAATGATGAGTTAAACTCAAGATCGGTAAATTTCCTTGGATTGGTTGTTTCTTTATATTTGTTTACAACATTAAGTCTTATACTTCTTTTCAATCTTATTAATCAACAACAAAACCCCCATTTCTAATTATCTTGATCTGATTAAATCTTTGTTTTTCTGGATCCTTGAGAGACGATTCGGTTCATGCTCTATACTACAAATTAGTTTGCGAACCGATAATTTTTATTATTTGACGAGGTCTCGACAACCTCTTGTCACAACCCAAGCTTTCTTTTCTTTTTATTTAGATAAGCTTAGTTTCATTTAGTTTTCTTTAGTTTTTCTTTATAGTGTCTTTTGTTTTCTCACCACCAAGCTTAATTTTAACATTGAGGTATTCATGCAAACAAAGAAGGATGACAACGGATGCAAACATGTCTTGGAAACATGCTTCAAAGGGGAGTATACTTTGTTTACTCTTGACATCTTAAACCTCTTATGTTTGCGCCTATTTGATTTGATGTTTTGAGTTTAATCATTATGCATTAATTGTATGTGTGCCAATTTCTATGTTTTTGAGTGATTATTAATTAGTTTGATGATATTGGATGGTTTGAGAGTGTTTGAATCCTTGATCACTATGACTTGGTTGAGTTTGGTTATTTTAGGCCTTTGGTAAAGCAAGACAAAGGAAAATATTGGCACAACCATGTGGTCATGCTTGATTGTTTTTTCCTTTTGAATCATGTTGCTTTGTATCCTTTATTTTGGATCTTTATGCTTCATGCCTGGATATCTAGTACTTTGATTACTGCTACTTTTGTGATCCGTTGTTCTTCTTTATGACTTTTGTCCTCTTATGCTTTGATGTGATGCTTGTTGACATTGAGAACAATGTCAAGTTTATGTTTGGGGGTGCAAATCTTCAGTTTTGAGTAGTTTTTTATTTCTTTGTTTTTGTTTATTTAATTTGATTTATTTCTTTGTGTTTGTTAAGTCGGCTTTAGTGCCTCCCTAATTTCGGATCTTGTGTAGGGGGTGTATATTGTAACACCCCTACTATATATAGTCTATGTTACAGTAAAGTGTCATTTGTATTCTTTTACTAACTTTCTTAATAGCCTAATTCAATTTTATGATTTATTTGAAGATCTGTAGTTTACATTGAAATAACCAAGTGAAACACAAGAAGGGGGGTTGAATTGTGTTTCTTAACCCTTTTTAATAATTAATAAAAGATTTTCCTTTTTAACAGAAGATTGAACACAGCGAAGGATAAAGTTTGACAAGTAAAGAACTTAGAACCAACACGGCTCAGTCCTATTGGACTCTAAGGATTTTGAGAAGACTTTTAAGAAAATAGTTAACACGTTCTAAAACCAATTTAAAAGGTCTTTGTTAATAAACACAATATTAAACCCCAGAGGTTAGTAAATATAATAAAACACACTAGAAGAGAAGAGAAGCTTACACACGTGATTTATCCTGGTTCACTCTTATCAACCAAGAGCTACGTCCAGTCCCTTCAACCAGAAGGATTTTCCAACTAATCTTTTTCGAGATTACAAGTATTATACACCTCTTCAGGTAACAAGTATTTTCAACCTCTTCAGGTTCAACCACACAAGTATTCTTTTACACACAGCCTCTTCAGGCTTACAACGCTAGGGTGAATAAATAAAAGTAGATGAAAGCTTGAGTTTGGAACTCACTAACAAATGAGAATAGACAATAAAAATCTCAAGGCTTTTTCTTTTTACACGTATATGGAAAACCAAGAAGAAATAAAGCTTTTTAGACTTTGTAAGATGCTTCAGCAAAAAATCTCTTCTTGCTTCAAGTGCTGCTTCTTCTCTTTATAAGTAAGAACAAATTGAGCAGACTTCATGAGCTATATCGTCCAACGGAAACATTTATTACCGTTCTGAGTAGCATTAAATGCATTTACTGGAAAAGTGCTGAACTTCTTCGACGGTGACTTTTATTCTCACGAGATTTCCAATCAGTGAAAACAAAGTCCTGATTGTCTAAGATTGCAGAAGGTTTCTTATTTGCAGATCTTTGTAGTTGTTAGACAATGTCAGCAAAAGTGGCTTAGTTGACTTCTTCTGTTGCCGTGAGCTGTCAGAGTTCTTTTCTAGCATTTAATGAGGAACAGTTCTTCATTTTTGAATTTTCACTTGGACGAAAGCTTGAGCTTGAACTTTGAAAGAGTAAATTGAGTCCGAGCTTTGGCAGACAGATCGTATTGGACGAACCAATAAAAATAGTAACAGTATATGCATACAAATATTGGACGCACCAATAGTAAAGGTATATAAGACAGTTATTGGACGCACAATGCATTTTTAGACATTCATTGGACGCACAAAGAGTTTTCTTTAAGCACAGAGCAGAATGGACGCACATACAAGTAGCGATTTGTTAATACTATTGTCGAAACACTTACTTGTTCAAACTAAATAAATATTTTTGTTATCCTCAAAACTTAAACAGGGAAAGCTACAGCTTTTAAAAATTTAGTACTTAAACCTTTTTATAAGATTTTGGTTTCAACAATCTCCCCCTTTTTGATGATGACAAAAACTATTAATTTGATTGAACACAGATTCTTCTTAAAACAAATTTGCTCCCCCTAAGAAAAACATTTCAAAGAGATGAACTCAGAGTCTGTTGGACGCTGAGTCGATTGGACGTAGTATACGAAATTGATTTTTACGAAACAAGTTTCAAGAGCAAGTAACATTATCTCTGTATCGAAGTTTAGTACTTGAGAGAAGTGTTAACAGAGACAATACCTTTTGAAAAGAAATAAACCATGCTAAAATTTAGAGCAGATCCTTCACAGCAACACAGTGCATTAGCAGAGTATTCACAATTTCAATTAAAGCATTTATATAAGGGCAACAGAATAAACGAGACAAGGATAATGAAACAACCAGATGAAAAAATAATTCATAGTTTCATTGAATCAGTATAAATTATAAAACAAGTTTGTTTGTAACAAGTCAAATTTGTTTGTAACAAGTCAAATTCCCATTATTCTCCCCCTTTGTCATCAGACAAAAAGAAAGAAAGACATCATTGTCAAAAAAAAAATTTGGCTAAAAACAAATCAAGAGGAAGAAGGTGGAGGAGGAGGAGGTGGCCCTTGTTGAAAAAGATATTTGAGGAGGTCTTCAACTCTCTTGTACATTAAGTCCATCTGATTATTCACGTAGGCCTGAAAAGCTGGGGACACTTGGGTGAGAATGTCAGCAGAAGGTTGTGGTTCCACAATAGCTAACTCAATGGTGGAAGCAGGAGGGGTCACATCCATTTGCTGCACAATAGATTCAACTTCGTCTTCAGACAGAGGAAGGTCAACATCCCAAGGAAGAGAATCTCTCCGACATCCAAACATGTGATCCCAGGGATAAGGCCTGCCTATGTTGTCCGACGGAGGTCCAGAGACATAGCTTGGACAAGAGAAGATTGTTGGCAATGGCGAGTTCGGAGGCAGTCCAAGAAGATCATCTACCATAAAGATAGGATGAAAACACTGGAAGCTCTGACCAGGCACAGTTATAGTATCTTCCTTATCTTCATCGCTTAGACTTGAAGAAGACGCTTGTTGCTCACACTCCCAAATGTGCTTTTCCCAGAAGGTCTTAGCCTCGTTCTCCTCAGCTTCTCCTTTATTCGAAACTTGCCACAAGAAATCAACATCAACATCAGGGGAATGTAAGCTCCCAAAATTTGGCTTAAAGAGGATAGGCTTGGGAAAGGTGGCTTGGCTTCTGTACTTTTTCAAGTCTTTGTTTTTATTTAAATCCACCATTGGCAACCTTGGACAAACCCGATCCGGCTGAATCTTGATGGCAGTTGCAGAGGAGATGATCAGTGAAGGGGGTACAAATCTCAAATCATTCAACAGAAGACTCCCCTTAATGACACTGAAAAGGATGGTGTCATAAGGACTCGCAAACTGTCCCATTTCTTCCAAGGTGACTGGTTTGAAGGAGAGGTCACTAGGGAAGATGTGAACTTTTGTTGAGCAACCATCACAGCACCGGGAGCGTCTTGCTGTGAGTGAGAGAGAAGAGTCCTTGGATTCCCAAAGAGGGATAATGTGGGGAGAAACGCCCACCGAGAAAGGGTTAAGGTAGGAGGAGTTGTAGAAGGCCTTTTGAGAGGGTGAAGGTGAAGGAGATTGGAAAGGTATGATGTGAGTTTGAGAAGAGGGTTCAATGTTTAAGGGAGATGAAGTTATTTGAGAGGTTGGGAAGGAGGTTTGTGGTTCTGGTTGAGAAGAGGGTAAAATGGAGGAAGAGGGAATGGTAGGAAGAGGTTCCTTAGGAATGGATGCAAGCTTGGAAGAGGGTTTCCTTGTGATGGGTAGCTTCGTCCGGGTTCCTTTTGGGATGCTCGCAATGGACGCAACCTTCATCCTTTTAGCGATGGGTTGGTCATCTTCAGAGTCATCGTCCATTATGAGTCTCCGCTTGGGAATGGCTTGGACGGAGGGTGATTTCTTCTTTGGACTCTCAGCCTCTGTAGGAAATAGAGGCTCTTTCTGGTCTAGAAAATCTTGGACGCTTTGAAGTTTCATCCTTAAAAGATTGCTTCGTCCAAAGATTTGTTGCTCTTGGATCCGTCCAAAGATCCTCTTCTTTTCTTCAACATCTTTAGTCTCATGGGGATTAAAGATACCTTGATCTCTGAAGATCTTGGTTAGGAGGACACCATAGGAGATGGTGGTTTTCTTCCCTTTTCCTTGTACACTTCTCTTGAAGTTCTTAAAAAGCAGGGAAGGAAGATTGACCTGTTGACACAGCATCAGATGACACAGGCAGAAGGCATGAACTGTAGAGACTGAGTCTTTGGACCCTGCCTTGTGGAGTACTGCCTTGTTCAGAAGTTGATGCAAAACTCTTGCCTTGTCATTCATCTTGGATGCAGTTATCTTCCCCGTGGATGACTCCTTTAGTAAGGTGTCAAGAACAGCATCAGTTCCCCCAAAGGCTTTTTCCCAGTCTGAAGTGATGGTGGCTCCTTCCAACTAACATTGGGTGGCGTTGGAGATGGTTACCTCTGAAACCACAACAGGTCTTCCCAAAACACTCCCTTTGACCTCTATCGCAGACACGGATGCGTCTTTCCAGAACATTTTCACCAATTCCGGATAAACCTCCACCGGTTCTCTGAAGTAACTATCCCAACTAGCACCGACGAGACATTCTTTGATATCTATTCCACATTCTGCTAAAATTGAAGTTTGGAACGAGTATTCAACCGATACCTCGGCTCTTTCAACATCAAGGGTCTTTCCTCCGGCCATTTCTCAGGGTTAAGGAAATTTGAAAGAGAGAGAAATTTGCTAAGGTTCTTTTTGCAAAGGTTTTCTTTCAAGGCTTGAGGGCGTAAAAATTTGATCTTGTAAAGAAAGGAAATATTTATAGAAGAAGGTAGGTTTTTACACTGAAAGGTTTCTTGAAAGAAAACGAATCGTTTTTCCCCCTTTTTTTTTGAAAAAAAAACAAACACATTAAATGTGTATTAAAAGCAACTGTCACGTCCGCAGTAAAAAGTTACTTTCGTGACCTTTCAAAAACTGACTCAGCGTGGGAAATTTGAAAAGTTTTAAACAAGATAAATGCAAATGATTTATGTCTTATCAAGAAATTTACCACACCATTTATCAAGTACAAAGCATTTTGGACGCAGATCTTCAATGGACGCAAGAAATATTAATTCTTTACAAAATGCATACTTAGATGTTTTCGAATAAGAGTGAATCTATCCTCTGAGAGGGGTTTTGTGAAAATATCTGCCCATTGATGATCTGTATCCACATATTGAATATCAAACACACCTTTCTGAATATAGTCTCTTATAAAGTGATGTTTGATTTCAATGTGTTTTGCCCTTGAGTGTAGTATAGGATTTTTTGATAAGTTAATTGCAGCAGTATTATCACATAGTAAAGGAATCTTACTTTCAAAGATGTTGTAATCTTCTAATTGATGTTTGATCTAGAGTAGTTGAGAGCAACAATTGGACGCAGAAATATATTCAGCTTCAGCTGTTGATAGAGCAATTGTGCTTTGTCTCTTGCTGGACCATGATACTAGATTTCCTCCAATGAAGTGACATCCTCCACTTGTACTTTTCCTTTTGATTCTATCTCCAGCATAGTCAGCATCACAAAAACCAACTAATCTGTACTCATGAGATTTCTTAAATACCAAACCCAGATCAGTAGTTCCTTTCAAGTATCTGAAAATTCTTTTTACAGCAATTAAGTGTGACTCTCTAGGATCAGATTGAAAACGGGCACAAAGACACACACTAAACATTATATCAGGTCTGGACGCAGTGAGATATAAGAGTGATCCGATCATACCTCTGTATACCTTTTCGTCCACCTTTTTATCTTTATCGTCCAATCTTAGTGTGGACGATGGATGCATTGGTGTGCTCATTGTTTTGCAATCGTCCAATTTGAATTTCTTCAGAAGTTCATTTGTATATTTTGTCTGATGAATGTAGATTTCGTCCAATGTTTGCTTCACTTGCAAACCCAGAAAGAATTTTAATTCTCCCATTAAACTCATTTCGAATTCCTTCTGCATCAGATTGGAAAAATCCTTGCAAAGAGATTCATCAGTAGCTCCAAAGATAATATCATCAACATAAATTTGAACTAAAATGAATTTCGAGTTTTTGTCTTTTCGAAAAAGAGTAGTGTCAACTTTTCCTCTAGAGAAACCGCTTTCTATTAAAAAAGTGCTTAACCTTTCATACCAGGCTCGAGGAGCTTGTTTTAAACCGTACAAAGCCTTTTTCAATTTGAACACATGCTCAGGTAAATTTTCATCCTCGAAACCAGGTGGTTGTTTAACGAAAACTTCTTCATTGATTATACCATTTAGAAATGCACTTTTTACGTCCATTTGATATAGTCTCATGCTATGATGAGCAGCAAATGAAAGTAAGATGCGTATGGCTTCTAATCTAGCTACAGGAGCAAAAGTTTCAGTGAAATCAATACCTTCTTGTTATGAGTAACCTTGGGCTACCAACCTTGCTTTGTTTCTCACAACCTTACCATCTTCGTCCAATTTGTTTTTGAATATCCATTTTGTGCCGATGATGGACTTGTCTTTAGGCTTTTGATCCAGCGTCCAAACATCATTTCTTTTAAATTGATTTAGCTCTTATTGCATGGCTAAGATCCATCCTTCGTCCTTCAGTGCTTCTTCTATTTTTCTTGGTTCCATTTCAGAGATGAAGGCTACATTTGAGTATTCTAAAGGTAGATCTTGTACGCACTTTATCATCTGGATTACCAATGATTTGGTGTTCTGGATGATAAGTTTTGAAATGCCAACTTCTTTGACCATCAGTTGTTTCTTCTTTTCTTTCATCGTCCAATGCTTCTTTGTTTTGGGTTGCTGATCCTTCTCCTTGTCTTTTAGGTTTAACTCTGCAAAGGACTCATCTAGCTCTGACAAGTCATTGTCAGGCTTTTTGTCATTGAATTTAACATGAACAGATTCTTCAACAGTTAGAGAGCGAGAGTTATATACTCTATATGCTTTAGATGTTTCTGAGTATCCTAGGAAAATACCAGAGTCAACTTTAGCATCAAACTTTCCTAAAGAATCCTTAGTATTCAAGATAAAGCATTGACAGCCAAAAGAATGAAAGTAAGAGATGTTGGGTTTTCGTCCTTTCCACAATTCATACGGAGTCTTGTTTAAAAGAGGTCTAATATATATTCTGTTTTGAATATAACACGCAGTGTTAACAGCTTCAGCCCAGAAGTGTTTGGAGATTGAGTTGTCATTGAGCATTGTTCTAGCCATCTCTTGAAGAGATCTATTTTTTCTTTCTACCACACCATTTTGTTGTGGTGTTCTTGGGGGCAGAGAAATTGTGATGAATACCGTTTTCTTCACAGAACAATTGGAAGCTCTCATTCTCAAATTCTCCTCCATGATCACTTCGGATTGAGTTGATACACATGCCTTTTTCATTTTGAATTCTTTTACAGAAAATAGAAAAGACTTTGAAAGACTCATCCTTGTGAGCTAGAAACATAACCCATGTCCATCTAGTATAGTCATCTACTATGACCAATCCATATTTCTTTCCATTTAGTGAAGAAGTTCTTGTAGGACCAAATAGATCAAGATGTAACAATTCTAGTGGTCTAGAGGTGGAAACGATGTTTTTGGATTCAAAAGAATTTTTGATTTGTTTCCCCTTTTGACATGCTTCACAAAGAACATCTGATTTGTACACAAGCTTTGGTAGTCCTCTTACAAGGTTATGCTTATTTAGTTTAGAGATTAATCTCAAACTTGCATGACCAAGCTTCTTGTGCCATATCCACTGTTCTCCTTTTATGGAAACTAGACATGATACATTTTGATCTGAAAGATCTTCCAAGTCAATTTTATAAAGATTGTTTTGCCTTTTAGCAGTGAAGAGTACGGATCCGTCAGAGTTTTTAACTATACATTCTCCTTGATTGAATGAAACATTAGATCCACTATCACATAATTGACTAATGCTAAGCAGATTATGTTTCAATCCTTCAACTAGAAGAACATTATCGATAGAGGGAAAAGGATGCTTACCAATCTTACCTATTCCAACTATTTTACCATTACGGTTTCCTCCAAACGTGACTGGAGCCTCTGAATTAGTTTTGATGTCTTGGAACATAGACCTTTCTCCCGTCATGTGCCGTGAGCAACCACTGTCAGGTACCATGACAGGTGTCTTTTTCTTGTTGCTAAGCACATCTGCAAGAGGAATTATCATATCCTTAGGTACCCATATCTTTTTGGGTCCTTTTTGGTTAGCTCTTGGAGATCCATAATATTTTGACCTTTTATTAAAGAGATCTATAGAGGAAGGGTAAACGTTCTTTTTATAGACATTCTTAAAAGGTTTAGGTTGAGTAGCAGTTTTTTGAAAAAGTTGTTTATCAGTATCTTGATATCCCAATCCAGATTTGTCACGAGGGTCTCTGGAATATTTGAGTAAAATGTTTAGGTTGTTGGTGCTTTTTACAAATTTACTGAGGTCTTCTGTTAACTCTTTTACCTCATTATGAAGTTTATCAACTTCATCTGAAGTGTTGGAATCAGAAGATGTTTTCAAAAGAGCATTTTCAGTTTTTAATTTTTCACAGTAAATTTCAAGTTCTTGTTTTTCTGAAAACATTTTTTCATATTCTCTAGTTATTTTTGAAAACTTTCTTTTCAAGGATTTATATTCAACTGCTAAAATAGATGAATTATTTAACAACTCATCAAAAGCATTTTGAAGATCAAGATCACAGTTTGTTACCTCATTTTCTTCTTCTTCTGACAAGGTGTTCGCCATGAGACATAGATTTGCTTCTTCTTCTGCTTCTTCTTCATCATCAGTAGTTGAAAGATCAAGATCTTCCCAGGTGGCCATTAATCCTCTTTTCTTCTTTGGAAAGAATCTCCTTTTCTCTTTCTCCTTGTTTAGTGAAGGGCATTCCGCTTTAATGTGTCCGGGCTTCTTGCATTCATAGCATATGATTGGACTCTTGTCTTTTGTTTCTGTTCTGTCCTTTGGTGACCTTCGTCCAAAGTGCTTTCTCCGCATACCTCCTTTCTTTTTCCACATTGCTTGTATCTTTCTAGAGATGAAAGATAACTCGTCATTATCAGATATATCATCTTCAGATGACTCGGCCTCGTCTGATGATTTTTCAGCTTTAAGTGCTTTGGACGCACTGCCTTTGTGAGCTTTAAGGGCAATTGATTTCCCTTTTCTTGAGCTTTCCTCTTCTTGAAGTTCCAGCTCATGAACTTTAAGAGAACCCAAGAGTTCCTCCATGGTAAGAGAAGCTAGATTCTTTGCTTCCTGTATGGCAATAACCTTAGGTCTCCACATGTCTGGAAAGACTCCTTAGGATTTTTCTGATATGATCTTGATTATCATAGTTCTTTCCCAGAGATCTCAAGCCATTGATTATTGTTTGAAATCGTCCAAACATTTGATCAATGTTTTCATGCTCTCCCATTTTGAAGAGCTCATACTGGTGAACCAGCATGCTTATCTTTGATTCTTTGACTTGAGATGAGCCTTCATGTGCTAAGGCCAGAGTATCCCATATCTCTTTAGCTGTTTCACAGCTATGAACTTTATCGTGCTCTGATCTGGTAATGGCACACATAAGATAATGTTTGGCTTTTGAGTTAAGCTGATGTCTGGTTCGTTGTCCTTCCGTCCATTGTGGTCGAGGGAGATCCTGTCCTTCTGCGTTGGTGGGTGTTTGATATCCATTTTGAACTAGGTCCCAGATGTCCATATTTTGGGCATCAAAAAATGCAATCATTCTCTTCTTCCAGTAATCATAGTCGTTTCCATTGAATAGAGGTGGTCTGTTTACCGTTTGTCCTTCGTTCTCCATTTAAGGGTGTACTGGATCTTTTTCCTCTGCACTGTTAGATGCTCAACCCAAGAGGCTGAGCTATGATACCAATTGAAATAACCAAGTGAAACACAAGAAGGGGGGTTGAATTGTGTTTCTTAACCCTTTTTAATAATTAATAAAAGATTTTCCTTTTTAACAGAAGATTGAACAGAGCAAAGGATAAAGTTTGACAAGTAAAGAACTTAGAACCAACACGGCTCAGTCCTATTGGACTCTAAGGATTTTGAGAAGACTTATAAGAAAATAGTTAACACGTTCTAAAACCAATTTAAAAGGTCTTTGTTAATAAACACAATATTAAACCCCAGAGGTTAGTAAATATAATAAAACACACTAGAAGAGAAGAGAAGCTTACACACGTGATTTATCCTGGTTCACTCTTATCAACCAAGAGCTACGTCCAGTCCCTTCAACCAGAAGGATTTTCCAACTAATCTTTTTCGAGATTACAAGTATTATACACCTCTTCAGGTAACAAGTATTTTCAACCTCTTCAGGTTCAACCACACAAGTATTCTTTTACACACAGCCTTTTCAGGCTTACAACGCTAGGGTGAATAAGTAAAAGTAGATGAAAGCTTGAGTTTGGAACTCACTAACAAATGAGAATAGACAATAAAAATCTCAAGGCTTTTTCTTTTTACACGTATATGGAAAACCAAGAAGAAATAAAGCTTTTTAGACTTTGTAAGATGCTTCAGCAAAAAATCTCTTCTTGCTTCAAGTGCTGCTTCTTCTCTTTATAAGTAAGAACAAATTGAGCAGACTTCATGAGCTATATCGTCCAACGGAAACATTTATTACCGTTCTGAGTAGCATTAAATGCATTTACTGGAAAAGTGCTGAACTTCTTCTGACGGTGACTTTTATTCTCTGAGATTTCCAATCAGTGAAAACAAAGTCCTGATTTGTCTAAGATTGCAGAAGGTTTCTTATTTGCAGATCTTTGTAGTTGTTAGACAATGTCAGCAAAAGTGGCTTAGTTGACTTCTTCTGTTGCCGTGAGCTGTCAGAGTTCTTTTCTAGCATTTAATGAGGAACAGTTCTTCATTTTTGAATTTTCACTTGGACGAAAGCTTGAGCTTGAACTTTGAAAGAGTAAATTGAGTCCGAGCTTTGGCAGACAGATCGTATTGGACGAACCAATAAAAATAGTAACAGTATATGCATACAAATATTGGACGCACCAATAGTAAAGGTATATAAGACAGTTATTGGACGCACAATGCATTTTTAGACATTCATTGGACGCACAAAGAGTTTTCTTTAAGCACAGAGTAGAATGGACGCACATACAAGTAGCGATTTGTTAATACTATTGTCGAAACACTTACTTGTTCAAACTAAATAAATATTTTTGTTATCCTCAAAACTTAAACAGGGAAAGCTACAGCTTTTAAAAATTTAGTACTTAAACCTTTTTATAAGATTTTGGTTTCAACATACATTACGTAAACTAAATTTTAAGTACATAGTTTTAGTTGCATTAAGCTATAGAAAACATTTCCATGATTCTAATATAACTCAGAGTTCAATCAAATAATATTAACCATAATCATTTTCTGAATTATGTACTATCTTTCTCATAATTTAGAACATTTAGCAGCAAAATAAGCTACTAATATTCTAATTTTCATATGTAGGCAATCATATATTGTACACTTACCATTATATGATCATCCTTTCTTTTTCATAAATTTGGGTCTAATTCTTCATATTTGCTTTCATGGTCAACAAATAAAGAATAAAAGTTCTTTTTTGGCATAAAATTTTCTTTAGTCTAAATGGTCATTCCACACTTTGTGACAGATTCTAACTGGTTCTTGAATAACTCTACACTATGTGGTAGAATATTCTTCTTAATTCCATGCTCTATGGTCACTACAAAAAATGTTGTTTATTGCGGCGGTTTTCTTATGACGATTCATAAAAACCGCCATTTTTTACATTCATAAAATGGAGGTTTTTTTTTTACATAAAAAGTCAGTTTAGAACCACTGTAATATACCCCCTCTTTTAACTTAAAAATATGATTCTCTAATTTCAGATAGATCTCTTTGAACCTTTATTCCTCTCTTCGAACGTCTCTGCAAATGGAGAAAGGTGAGAGTCTATAAGTGGTGACAAGCGGCGGTAAGTGTCAACCAGCAGTGGGTGGCTTTGTTCCGTTTGCACGAAATCTAGCTAGTGGGTGGCATTGACTCAGACTGCGACAACCCTTACCTAACAACGCTCCTCCAATCATGGTTTAGAGCTTGAGATCAATAGTGTGAACTAGATGATCAGAAAGCAGGGCAATGCAGAAATCTCTTGAAAATAGGTTTTGTTGGTGAGGATTGATGACCACATTCATTTCTCCTTTTTTTTGGTATCGTGTGTGTGTTTTTCTACTAGATTCTCAATATTTACTTGGTGAATGACTGAGTTTTCATATTTGTTTGACGATTTTTATTTTGGTTTTTTTTTTGGGTTATTCTCAGGTTTTGATTACTGGACTGAATATCCAAGTTTGGGCTGGTAAGATTAATATCAAATTTGTGTAAATTTTCCATTGCATGTTTACTGTGAGGTTTACCTAATGTTTTCACTTTCCTTGCTTAATAATGGGTATGGTTGTAAGCATGTGTAAACTATAGAGTCTATGGAAGTACTTTTCCAAGTTATCCTTTTTAGAGCTTCACTCAAAAAAATTTAGTGCATTTAGGCTTTGTGTTTTTTTTTTTGTTCCTTTGTTAATTGATTTGGGGGTTCTTTCACTCACTTCATTCAATGAATTTGTATGAGGAGCAGGAAGCAACTACTCTCTTTAAATGCACCATTCAAATATATATTGATCAATGTAGTGTTGTTTGTTTTTTCACTTTGAATTTCACTATGATGAATTGATGATGGAGAAGTGAAAAATTCCTTTGACAACTTAAAGAGTAACTCATTGATGGCGTTGGATAGTTTATTTTAATCAAAGAAGTCTACAAATGTTTATATTATAGTACTTTTAGTTGGTTTCATTAGAAAAAAATTGACAGTATAAGTTCTTGTATCTATAAGTTAAAATACATAGTTTTATTTTTTATTGAATTTCTTTTCTTAATTATTGTTTGGGTTTTTGGTTTATGTTCTTAGTTTTCTAGTTATTGAGAAGTTTGGTAACTGATATTTCTGTGTTCTCCCCTGTTTTTACTTTCTAAGTTACTACCAAAAAAATGTTCTCAAACCAAATTATGTGTACTGATAAATTGATGGTTGCTATATTATTTCATTTATGTCTACTGTTGATATTGGTAACCCGTGGAATTCATTCTCTCATTTTGTGTTTGATTATTGCCCAGTGAGATGACGGAAAAATTAATTAAAAATGGAGTCCCCAATAATTTTTTATTAGGTAGGGAAAATAATTGGTAAAACCCTTTAAAAAGATTTAAAATAAAAAATGATCTACTAACCAAGAAAATTCGGGAGTCGATTATACACAAGGAATGGTGGAGACTGAACCCCACAGCACCCTTGATGCATTCGTCTAAAACGGTTGCCTTAATCTAGTTGTGCAAATTCAATGACCTAAACAATATTTGATTTACCCCCTAAATAAAGATAAAACTAAGCAAAACAATTAAATTTACACATATTCACAAATTCAAGTAAAAACTAAATTACACAATCTACAAATTTGAAGGAAAATAAACATACACAAAAAATTAAAATTAAAATATTTACATGTTTGGAAGAAAATAAAGATAAAAATTAAATTAGAATGTTTACAGGTTTGAAATAAAATAAAGATAAAAATTAAATTACAATATTTACAGGTTTGGAATAAAATAAAGATAAAAATTAAATTAGAATATTTATAGGTTTGACTTGCCATGAGTGTCTATGTATTCCCAAGTACAATGAGGAAGTCAAAACCATGTAGTTCTTAATAAAAAAATAATTATAGTGTAATGGTTGACTTTAAAAAAATGATTCACTTAATTTTATTAAAAATAAATGGTTATTTTGATTTAATTAAAAAATGATTTGAATAAAGTATGTAAATTTATTAACGAGTCCTAATTGAAATGGAACATGGTATTATGCTCACAGAGCCATCCTAAAAAAATTAGTTAGTGGGTACTTGACCCCGCAAGACTTCTTAGCGATGTTTAATTTATTTTATTTTAAAAGAAAACGAGTCCTAATTGAGATTGAACATGGCACTAGTCCACTAAGCAACCCTAAAAGCTTGGCCAGTGAGTACTTAACACCTCAACACAGCTAAGTACTATTGTTAATTATTCTAAGAGAAAACGAGTCCCAGTTGGGATTGAACATGGTACTAGTCTACAGAGCAATCCTAGAAGCTTGGCTAGTGGGTACTTAATCTCTCGAGAACACTAAGTACTATTGTTAATTTATTATAAGAGAAAGCAAGTCCTAATTGGGATTAAATATAATATTAGTCCACAGAGTAACTCTAAAAGCTTGGTCAGTGGGTACTTGACCCCTCGAGACTACTAATCGTTGTTTAATTTATTTTATTTTAACGAAGTACGAGTCTTAAATGAGATTGAACATGACACTAAGTCACAGAGTAACCCCAAAAGCTTAGCCTCCCCTGAGATCACTAGGCGAAGGTTTTATATTTTTAATTTTATATACATAAGAAACCATTCGTGAATTGGATATTGGTAAACAAAAGAGAAAATGTAATTATAAGCAAGAAAATATTTACGAAAGCAAGAAAAATGTAGTTATTTAGCATTGTTGAACTAATATACACAAGAAAAGAAAGCTATCAATGAAATGGTACCAAATAAACCAACAGTATAGAAATAAATTTAAAGGCGAAGGGTAATATATAATGCAAAGATTTATAACCAAACCAAAGATTCATTCACAAACACAAATAAGTAACAATTTTAAGATAGGAAAAAAATATATGTAATAATAGTGATGACTAAAGCACAAAGAAAAGAAGCAAGTGAATGATATAACGAAAGTCATTAATCGGAGAATAGCAAGCAGAGTAATCATTATTGTCCATACGGTCATTTTATTTTTTATTTAAAATTTTTGTGGTTATTTCATCCTAATAGCCGCAATGTGCACAACCACATATATATGAATCAAAACCCAATGACACTATTTCATCCCTTTTATTCATTATTTCATTAGATTAATTTGATACAAACTCTTATTTTATTTATGGATTCACACTAGTCAATTATTTATTCATGAGAAACTTTTTGACTCAATAACACAATCAACTACCAAATAACTCTAGAGAAAACTTACATGTCCTCAAGCAGTGAGAAAAGACACCATAAAAAACAACTAAAACTATGAAATAATAAAATAAAAAAAACAAGAGAACCAAATCCTCATCAACGGAACTAGTATGACCACACACAAATTGAAATAAATAAAAATGGTTCTATCGAAAATGACAACGAAAGACCTCAGACTATTTAACCTTGGCATCATAACTTAGTTCAATCCCCTCCCCATTCTTCTCTTTCATTCGTATAACCATGATGCACTTGAAACCAGGGGTTCTTTTCAAAAGTACAACAGTAGCAAAAATTTCAAAAGGGTAACAAAAGGCACAAAGTTAATAAAAACAAGTGATGAATATAAAAGTATCGACTAAATGAATTTAACCTATTGCGCAGTGTGAAAATCGAGTCTTTGATCTCTTTGCTTTGCTCTTCACCTCTTCCTCAATCTCAAGATTACAACCTTAGTCCTTTTCTCTTGCCATCAATTACCTCTCCTCTTGCTGGTGCTGCATCTCTCTATGTGTTATGGCTTTGTATGTTTTCCCCTTTTTTAGATCTCTCTGCTGCCTCCCTTTTTTCTTGTGTTTGCCCTAGCCTCCTTTATGCTCTCTCCTATTGTTGCCCCCTTTTCCTTTTCCACTTAAGTATTTAAGTAGTGAACTTAGAGTTTTAGAGTGAGGTGTGGGCCTTGTCTCCAACATAGGCCTTTTATCACTTCATCCTTTTCTTTTCCTCACCTCCTTGCCTTTTATTGACTAAAAAAAATATTTTTAATTTTAATATTTTTAATATTTTAATTATTTTAAAATATGACTTAGACAAAATAAGGTGTTCACAGTTGTCATTCTTTACTGGTTTCTTACGAGAAAACTCAAATAACCATTTTTTTGCTATCATTGTAAGGAACAAGTGAAGATAATGAACTCATATTTTGTCCGATATTGCATGGATGCATGAGTGCGAGAAAACTAAAGGCAGGCTATGCAAGACAAAATTTAATACTGAAAAATATTTACAAAATACAAAAATGGAACATGCATTGAAATACTGACAATGCAAAATGCAATGAGCTAAAGCAATTCAAAAGTAAATGACATGAATTTTAAATTGCAGTGAGCCAAAATGCTCAATTTAAATGATAGGAATTTAAATTAAATTGCAGTGAGACGAAGCACACAATTTAAATGACAGAGAATTGAGCTGCATAACCAACAAGAAAATATCTCAATTTTTTTTGCTTCATTTTGCACTTTTCTTCCTTTTTTGTTTTTCCTCTCTCTCTTTCTCTCTCTCTCTCTATCTCTCTGTCTCTCTTGTTTATTCAAGGAAACATCAAGCCATGAAACTGAAAGTGAAATTGAAAAGCATCAGGGCAAGGACCTAAAAATTTTAACAGCCAAGGACCTAGAATTTTATGAAGAGTCATCAGGCTAAGGACATGGAATTTTAAAGAAAACCATCAAGCCAACGACTTGGTATTTTAAGATGAAGTCAACGGGCCCCAAGGACCTGGAATCTTTTAAAAAGGTCATCAAGTCAAGGACCTAGAATTTTAAAGAAAAATGTTATCAAGCTTAGGACTTGGAGTTTTAAACAAAACAGTCATCATGCTAAGGACCTGAAATTTTAAAGAAAAATGTCATCAGGCCAAGGACTTGAAATTTTAGGGAAAGTCATCAAGCCAAGGACTTGGAATCTTAAAAAAATATCATCAAGTCAAGGACTTGGAATTTTAAAGAAAAATATCATTAGGCCAAGGACTTGGAATTTTAAGAAAAATGTCATCAGGGCAAGGACCTGGAATTTTAAAGAAAACCATCAGGTCGAGGACCCGGAATTTTAAAGAAAAATGTCATCAGGTCAAAGACCTATAATTATAAGAAAAAGTCAACGAGCCCCAAGGACCTGGAATTTTAAAGAAAATCATTAGGCCAAGGACCTGGAATTAAAGAAAAATGTTATTAGGCTGAGGACCTGGAATTTTTTTTTAAATAAAAAAGTCACAGGCCAAAGGCCTAAAATTTTAAAGAAAAATGTCATTAAGCCAAGGACATGGAATCTTAAAACAAAGGTCATCAGGTCAAGGACCTAGAATTTTAAGAAAAAAAAGTCATCAGGCCAAGGACCTGGATTTTTAGGAAAAGTCATCAGCCCAAGGACCTGGAATTTTAAAGAAAACCATCAAGCCAAGGACCTGGAATTTTAAGAAAAAAGTCATTAGGCCAAGGACCTAAAGTTTTAAAGAAAAATATCATCAGGTCAAGGACTTAGAATTATAAGAAAATGTCATCAGGTCAAGGACTTGGAATCTTATGAAAAAGTCATCAGGCCAAAGACCAAAATTTTTAAGAAAAATGTCATCAGGCCAAGGTCCTAGAAAGAATTGTTGCATTGGGCTCGTAACGTGCAAGTTGAATCACATTAGGCCAAAAGCATGAAAAGTAAATGCAAAAGGGTGATGAACCTGAAAACTAAATGCATTGGTTCATGAGCCTGAAAACTAAATGCCATGGGTAATGGGCTTGAAATATAAATGCAATGAGCCATGAGCTCGAAATGAAAATCAATGGGCCATGAGTCTGAAAAGTAACCTATAATGGGCCATGAGCCCGAAGTGTAAATGCATAGAGCCATGAGCTCGAAAAGTAAATAAATACATTGGGCCATAAGCCCGGAAAGCAACATGCAATGGGCTATGAGCCCCAAAATATAAATGTAATGAGCCATAAGCTCGAAATGTAGATGCATTGAGCCATGAGCTCGAAAAGTAAATAAATGCATTGGGCCATCAGCCTAAAAATCTAAATGCACTAGGCCATGAGCCCAAAAACTAAATGAACTGGGCCATCAGCCCGAAAAGTATATTGCAATGCCCATGAGCCCTAAAATGTGAATGCACTTCCTTTAATGTTTGTTTCCCCTCTAATCCACATTAACAACAAGGGATTTTCTCAACAATCACATGTCACTTCACCTTCCTTGATTTGCCCATGTTTCAAGTTTTTAGGCGTCGAACTTTAATTGGTGGCTCTGAGAACCCGTCGAATAGAAGATATGCTCCTCTATCTTCCTTAGATTGCATTTCTTTTCTCATCTAGTCAAGTTTACCAATGCTTTAGATTCATGCCTTTATGCCTTTCTAACAATCTTTTAGACATCTTCAACTTCCTGCCTAAATTTGCCCCAGTTTGGATCTTTGCATTGCTTGTCCCATGTTTTCTTTATTGAGATTCAATCTCAATGCCTTTGAATTTACCCAGAAGCAAGGGTTGAGCTTTTCATTATCAAACTAGGCCTCCTCATGAAGGATTTTAAATTGTCCCAGTTTATGTGAAAGTGCCTCCATTTCTTTATGAGCATTCTTCTTCTAAGCTTTTTCTTGATGTTGAGATAGTGACTTGCCTTAAAATGATTCACTAGATTTGGCATTCCTTCCTTGATGTCCTCTTAGTGCTCAACTATTTTGAACTTCCTTTCAAGGATTCTGACTCCTCTTGCAGTTCAGTCCTTTCCATAATTTTCCTCGAAAGTAAATGCCTAAGTAATCAAGTTTTTAAATTGATTCACCCCTTAGATAGCAACATTAATGTAATGACCACAGATATTTGGTGAAAAAAATTCGGCAGGTGATAATGTACATTTTCAAGAAAGATGGTAAGTATTTGACAAATCCTTGAACAATAAAGCTTAAGCCCAGAAAATGAACTAATCACCAAATAGAAGGTTTCAAAGGCATTATTGGGGTTTTCTTTTTTTCTTTTTTGCAACCATTGCTTTGGACCTTTGGTTATTCCTTTTCAAGATTCTTTATGAAATTTAGCATGATTTCTTTTGAACTAACATTTCCTCTTCTTTTTTTGCCCCAGTTTTCTTTTCTTTGCAAAGCACATAACCTTTGCTTTATGAAAACAAAATTGCTCCAGCATACATCACAAGCAGGCCAAACCTCAATAAGGACTTGAAAAACTTGTAATAGGCTTAGGTAAAGAGGTTTTGCCAAGAAAGTGGATAAAAGGTTCAAAAGTTTATTTATGACCCTTACCTTCTTATCTTCAACCTTCATTCCTAGATTCCAACAAGTTTTGCACTAGTATTCACTTATCAAGAGGATAGTCATGGGTTGTAACATGGTCTAAGGTGAATATGTGGCTAATGAAAGAAAGGGTATAGAGGCCCAAGAATTGATGTTGAATGAAAACGATCCTCTTTAATATTTGAACACTTAGCGCAAAAGCTTGTTGGAAACTACCCTTCCCCTAGGTTAATCATGAGTTACATGTGAAACAAATAAACTCGTCATCTGGCTTAAAAGGGGTGACTAGGGATAAAACTCCTTACTGTTTGGATATCAAAGGATGCCTTATATCACTAGTAAAACTTGCTTGTGAAGCACACATTTTTCGTGCTTTGAAAACATTATGGTCTTGGAGTTGAATCAACCTTTACTTTATCTTTTCTAGAACTCAGTCTTAATCTTGAAAAGGAATATCCTAGATCCTCGCAGAATTCAATTTCTCTTTGTTTCTTTTTTTCAACATTTTGATTTTTTTTCCTTTTTTGGCTTTTTAGATAGACAAAGGAGAAAATGAGAGAAATGAATGGTTAACAAAATGAGAGAAATGTCAATATGCATGATCATTTCATTAACTTTGCTAATTAAGAGGGATCCCTGGGATGATAAGCTTTGATTAAATTTGAATCTCAGCCTAGAAGCTGCTTTGTTAAGTCAAGCATTTAGCAAGGAGGAAAAATACAAAATGATGATTTAACCACAGTTAGAGTCAGAATCAATGCAATCCAACTTATCCCATCTTGTTGATCAACTTAAAACATTGTTCTCACATAACTTCAAGCAGTAATAGCAAACCCAATATTTTCATCGAGAATTTTCTTAGGAATTCAAATGATATTCCTTTTCTTCCTTTGATATGTAAACACCTTACAATTCTTCATAAAACACCGATTGCCCCGAAATGGGACTCCTACCATGTAGTGAAGCTATAGCCTTGTACTTTCTCTTGATGTTAACCATCTGATTTCATATCACAATTCTCTCTGAAGAAAGTTTGTTTGAGTTTGAAAAGAGGTTCCTTGACTTGACTTCATGGAAAATGGGTGAACTTATTGGTGTACTTTTGGTATTGAGATTGGGTGGGTGGATTGGGGAAACTGGTCTGAGAAAAATTGACAACAAAGGATGAGAAGTGATGAAATTACACCTGGATTGTGTGAGTCAGATGGGACATTGGTATGACATGCCAAGGTGAAATTGGAGGATGATGGTCTGTTGGAATATGAAAATGATGGACTTTAGTAGGTAAGATGGAGGAGTTATATAAAGAGCAATAAGTAAAACACTGGGAGTAACTGAGGATGGACACGGGTGAAGATGCGAGGCCATTGTTGGGCCACCCTTTTGAGAAGAATCAAAGCACCAATTGTTTGCCATTTCCAAGGCCCTGTCAAAATTTTGCACGATGGGATCTACTTCCATGAGGAGCCTGATTTGCATTGACTTGACTGATTCACTTGAACTCTTAACTAGGGTGAGTCACGTGCAATTGCTGAGCGATCCTTGATTTTACTCGTGAGAACAGAGGGAATTCCTTTTTTTCATTTATCAACAAATTGTTGGCCTAATCTGAGTCACATTAAAACTCTTGCTTTGTTCAAAAATGTGATGAAGGATATACAACATGCTACCAAAAATAAACTTTATTCTTTTGACTTTCTCTTTTCTCTTTCTTCATTTTCTTCTTTTCCATTTAAAAAAAAAATTATGACAGCACAACTTTTGAATCTCCAAAAAATTTGGATGTATACTTTCCAACAAGATTGCAATAGTCAGAAAAATGAAGCCCTGATTGGTAACAAGTTTTATGTCATTTTTCAAAAGTTTCAATTCTACACTATGAATCCATGACAACTTGAGCCAATAAATTTATTAATTAATGGCGAAGATTTTTAACATTTTTTTTATCCTTTTTCTTATTAAAAGAAAAGTCAATGCTATATATATAGTTTGCTTTATGAGATGCAAAACTCATGCTAAGATGCAATGCGAAAATTCATGCTAACATGTGATGATCTTTTTGTTACTTGTCTAAATGCAAAAATGGATTTTTTTCTCAATGCAAAAACTAATGTAAACAAGCCATGATTCTTTTTTCTTCATTTTTGAATGGAAAATTACACTAAGATGCTATGTTTTTCTTTTAATCTTTTTAGATGAAAGATAAATTTTTTTGTCATCTCTATATGATGCAAAGAACCTATGCTAGTGTCATGATACAAACATTATGCGAAGATGTTATGAGGAAATTCTCTTTCTCTTTTTCTTTTTGCAATGTTTTAGATGAAAAAGATTCATGCAAAAAATGAAAAAAAAAATTGAATTTTTTTAATGCAAAATTTAAAGCTAACATGTCATGATTCCTTTTTTGTTATCTTTTTTTAATGCAAAGAAGAAAAAAAGAAATATGCTGATATGTGATGATGATTTTTCTTTTATTTTTTTGTTATCTTTTTTGATGCAAAAACTCATGCTAACATGTGATGATTATTTTTTATATTCTAGATGCAAAAATGATTTTTTCGATTTCTGCATCTATGCAAAAATTAAAGCTAACATGTCACGATTTCTATTTTTTTTATCTTTTTCAATGCAAAAAATATGCTAAGGTGCTATGAAGAAATCTTTTTATTTATTTTTATCTATTTAGATGCAAAGATGAAATTTTTTGTTATCTTTTTTAGATGCAAAAAAATTCACATTAAGATGCGATGATGCAAAACTTATGCTAAGATGCTATGAAGAATTTTTTTTATTTATCTATTTAGATGCAAAGTTGATTTTTTGGTTATTTTGTTTAGATGCAAAGAATTCACGCTAAAATGCAATGATGCAAAAATTATGATAAGATGCTATGAAGAACTTCCCCTTTTTGTTATCTTTTAAATGCAAATATTGATGCTAACATGCGATTTTTTTTTTGTTTTTAAATGCAAAATTGAACTTTTTCTTTTGTTTTTTAGATGCAAAGAATTCATGCTTAGATGCCATTATGCTAAGATGTGATGAAAACACCTTTTTTTTTTAATCTTTTTAGATGCACAAATTTATGCTAACATGTGTTGACAATTTTTCTTCTTCTTACTTTCTTTTTCTTAAAAAAAAGTGACTGCCATGTGAAAATGTAATTGAAATTTTTTCCAAAATTGATTTCTTATGAATGCCACATTGGGTTGATAAATTGCTGGTCTACTAAATGAATTTACTTTCTTTTTTTTATCACAAATCACTCTCTTTAGAAAGATTCTTAATGAAGATTTAAAAATATGCTTTGTCATATTAGTGGACTAAACAATTTTACCAAAACCCATGTATTTTATTAACGCATGCAATGCAAGAGATGGGTATTTTTGAGGTAGGTGTGAAAAAATGCTCCCTTGTGTCCTATTTGGGAATGAAGCCTAAGGTTGGATGTCCCTAAGGTCATGACTCTAATTTAGGTAGGAACTAGGTTCATTCTATCAGTGCATGGTTTTAAAGGACGATTCTAAACTCCTATCAAGAACGGTCCCCGGATTGCCCCTATTGAGAAGATAAGGAACCAGTTCCATGGACTTAACCACAAGTGGGGATGAACCCTCTCGATATGGTTACTCCAAGATACTAGATAAAATATCTAAGTGGGGAACCAACAATGCCATGTGGACACTAAGCCCCTCAATGACAATGTTAACACCCCATCTAGCCCTAAGGTTTGCATAGGCTCGGGTATAGAGCCCAAAATGTGTGTGAGGTATGTGAGAGTGTAGTGTGTACTAGGAGCATACAAACTTGTATAATCCTAAAGTACCATAATCCTATGAACTCACTATGCTTAAAGGATTTTGATGATAACAAGAAGTGACTCTCAACGAGGATAGGAGCATAATCTTGTAATTACCATAACCCTGTAAGCAGCTTGTTAAGGGAATGTTGTCCCTTTCCTACTAAAAGAATAGGAGCTCGGCATCTCTCTGTAGAGAATAGGTTATTGCATTGTGTCTTGGTAAACACTCTGATTCCTAGAGGTACTAACCTGGCTGTAGTTACAGAGGAAGACGTTTTTGTTTTATGGGCCATGAACACAAGGTTGAGAATAAACTGGCCATTTTACATAACGCAACACATGCTGAAAGCTAGGAGAAGAACTCATGCTCTTCTGTCCTATGCTATGTTCATCACTGAAATTTTGATGAAATTCAAGGTCTTTGTTGCTAGAGAAGCAGTGCTCCCGGAACTTCCTTCTCATATCATTAATGAGAAATATTTGAAGAGAATGAAAATCAAGAAGGTAAATAGGCACTGGATTCGAATTGGTGATGATGAGTCTGAATCTGATGATGAGCCCATGGATGAGCATATAGCAAATGAAGACAACCCGGTTGAGCCTCAGCAGCCTCCACCAGATTACTCTCATGCCATTGAGGAGCTTCTTGACAGTTTTCACTGGATGAAGGGTTTTATGCAAACCATAACCCAAGAGATGCATAGTCTGAAGTAACCAAGTGACACACAAGAAGGGGGGTTGAATTGTGTTTCTTAACCTTTAAAAAAACTTTTACACAGGAAGCGAAAAGCAATGGACGCAGAAAGCTTCTGAGTCCAATTGGACACTAAAGCAAATTTGAGATAAACAACTTTAAACGAAGTGAAAAAGTTCTAAGGTTTAACTCAACTCTTTAGTTAGGAAAACAATGGCAATCCTCAGAAGTTAGTGAAAAAGTAAAACACAAGAGGAGGAAAGAAAATCTTACACCAGATGTTTATCCTGGTTCACTCCCATCAACCAAGAGCTACGTCAAGTCCCTTCAACTAGAAGGATTTTCTACTAATCTTGTACAAAGATTACAAGTATTGTCCACCTCTTCAGGTATACAAGTATTCTCAAGCTCTTCAGGTTCTACTATTCAAGTATTCTTTTATACACAGCATTTTCAGGCTTAAACACCAATGAATAAGAAAAGGTATAGAAGAGCTTGAGTTTTTAACTCACTACAAGTGAGGATTGAAAAAATGAATCTCAAGACTGATAGCTATTTGGCAAGTATACCAAATCGCACAAGTAATAAAGTGATGAGTAAATTATCGTCTCCATAGGGAATTGTGTTGTCAAGTACCAAATTACTAATTTAGATACTATTTAAACGATGCAAATTAATGAAGAGAATTAAAAAAAAAAACTAAAATTTTAACTATGTTAAATGAGGTTGAGCAAACAACGAGTGAGATGCTAGAGATCCGATTTCACTTGATTTTCCTATTATTTGGATTCTTTCTTAATTTAAATTCCAATTCAAGAATTGATGGTGGGATATCTAATTTAATTAAAACCCAATTCCTTGGTAGATTAATTCTCTTCAACTATTTAGAATTAACTAATTCCTTAGTCTAACTCCAAATAGAACAATGCATGAATGAACAAAATCCCAAGTAATACCACACAACCAACAATATCTATTCCTAGATTATTGCTTAATCATGTTGTTTATCTCAAGAAGCAACATCACACATGAATTTCCCAATCCTATGTATGACCATCAATTCAATTTATGGTTGATCAAGTCATAAAAGCATTAAGAATAGAGATGAACACTCAATCATGAAAGGAAACTTATATTAAGAACTATAAATCCAAACAAATCATTCATTCAAGTTACATCAACACTGTAGCTAGGAAAAGTTTAGAAAAACATCAAGAAATAGGAAAACAAAAGATAGGAAATTGTCAACTCCATTGAATCCAAGACAACAAGAATATGAAGATCTTGAATCCTTGCTCCTTGATGATTTCCTTGGCTCTCCTAGGGCTGGAAGCCCTCTCCCCCAAAACCTCCTCCTTCTAGGGCAGAATAAGTCCTTTTATAAGATTTAGGAAATCCTAAAGCAATTGAATGTTGCTGCCACTTTTCTTCATAAAAGGCGTTAACTTAAACTGGACATATCTCATCAAATTTGGTCAAATCGGTGATAGTGGTCAACATAATATTCATAGATCTTTTTCTTAACTCTCTGTATCCACCGGAATCATGTCATTTGAACTTCTGGTGTGAAAGTTATGCCCAAATTATTACAAAAGATTTGACAGCAAAAGTTTCCCTGATTTGCCTTTAATTAAGTTTCCTTGTTTCCTTGAATAACCTTTGATTAAGTCTCCTTGATTAGCATCCCTTGAAGATTCTTTGCACAAATTACCATAATTACAGTAGATTTGTTCAAAGATCAACTTTCCTAAAATAAATAGCAAATAAACATCAATTAGGAGATAAAATCCCACAAAATTATATGATAAAGATAGGAAATATAAGTACTGAATAAGACTCATTAAATACCCCCAAACTTAAACTTTGCATGCCCTCAAGCAAAAGGAAAACAAGGGACACATAATTAAACTTAAGACATGCTTAAGACAGTATGTAACATGCTTCAAGATTTCCACAAGTTTCCTCATAAGCTATCTTATTAGCTCAACTCAAGGTATTCATGGATATCATAAAAGAATATGCTTCAATTCAATCAAAAGCAACAAGTTAATACGAATTCCCATTTTTTGTGTGTGTGCGAGATCCCATCACAAATCGTTACATGCCATCTGGATTGATTTATGTGAATGCAAATTTGCCTCCATGTTCAAACCCCATAAGTTTGCTTTTCATCTCTCTCTCCACTAATGTAGGCTATTGATCAATCAATTTGAGACACTTATGTTAGCTTTGTATTAGGCTTTATTAGATGTTTATTGTGCCCAATATTAGTATTTTAGATGAGTTTAGTGTTGTTGGGCTTCATTCGGTTTTAATGTAAATATTGGATAATTTTCGGATTTTGATGCATTTTGACCTTTCTTCCTTGGTTAGGCCATAACTTGGGACTCGGTGATCCAATTGAGGTGATCTTGGTGTCTTTGGAAAGCTAAGACAATACTCTACAAGTTTCATGAAGAACTCAAGAGTTGGAACGAACTTCTAAGGGTCCAAAACATCCCTGCAATTCAGAGTGGGTTTGCTGTCAGGAAAATCTGGGCAGTATGCACATATTGGACTACATAGTGAGTTATAGGCCTCCTCTTGGGCTGAAACTTGGTCATTTGAAAGATAAGACCCATATCTCCAACTTCACTGAAGACCATTTTGTCAATAGATGTCGTTTTAGGCATGCTTCTGAAGCTACAAGTTGGTTTGAATTTGGAAACACGTTCTTCCAACCTAACTTGAGGTAGGTGCAGTGTTTTTGTCATTTCTGGAGTTATAAAAGTCTAAATTACATGATTCAAATTGGAGATTTTCAAGGAGACAACTGGCTACAACTTTCATGAAGACATCCAAGCCAAAATGCACCATCTAGGTGATGAATTTGAAGCCAGAAGTCGGATAAAAGTTGTTGACTAAAAGCCACCAACCATACACCAACCCACCTACCATGCACCAACCCACCAACCATGCATCAAGCTTCCATTTTTGACAATTTTCATATTCTTATAGCTTGTATTCAGATTATGTACATGTACAAATTGGCTTCTAGGATTAGTATAAATAGACCCAACCTCTTTGTATTAGAGGCATTCAATTTGGAAGTAAGTTTCAAGAAAGTTTAAGTATTTGTGAGAGTTTTCTTTCTCTTCTTCTCCATTCTCTTTGCAATTTCGTTTTTGTTCTTTAAATTCTGAGTTCTTCCTTCCCATCCATGGAAGGCTAGGCTCTCATAATCAATCCAAGGGATTAGCCATCTTGTTGTTTAATTTGGAGATCTTGTTTTGCTTGTTCATATTGCTTAATTGTTATTCAAGTTTCTCTTCTTCCTCTTTTGATTTTTATCTAGATTAAATTGCTTAATTTGATTTAGATGTTGATGTGGTAATAGCTTTATTATCATGTATTCAAAGAGGATAATAAAGATTAAACAATATATTAAAGCTTTTTGATAGATTGTTTAGCTTGGTTAAATTCTAGATCTTAAGTTAATCTATGTTGGATGGTGCTTACTTTATCTAACCTTGGTTAATCAAATCCTAGATGCTTATCTAGTAAAGAATTCTTGGATCATGTTAAGGCTTCTTGATGTGATCTAAGGCCAAGAACATGGTTAGCAATTAAGTGAATTCCTTGTGATCAATGATGAGTTAAACTCAAGATCGGTAAATTTCCTTGGATTTGTTGTTTCTTTAGATTTTTTTACAACTTTGAATCTCCTACTTTTATTAATCTTGTTAATCAACAACAAAACCCCCCCTTTTCTAATTATCTTGATCTAATTAAATCTTTGTTTTTGGATCCTTGAGAGACGATTCGGTTCATTCTCTATACTACAAATTAGTTTGTGAACCGATTATTATTATTTGACGGGGTCTCGACAACCTCTTGTCAGCTATCCCAAAGAACTTAGATCAAAAGGTCTTTTAAAGCTTGTAATGTTAGGCTCGGGTGATTGGCTATGAAAGAAAGGAATGGATAAACACAAAGGTTTTAGAGATCCATTAAAGCACTAAATAAACAAGAGCAATCACGATAATGATGAATAAGGATGCTTATCTAGGTGCCTATTTCTCACAATCAAGAAGCATCTAGTTTTTTTTTTAAGCACTTCTTTTCTTTTCTTTTTTGTCTTCTTTTTTTCTTTTTCTTTTTTTTTGTCTTCTCTTTTTTTCTTCTTTTTTTTTCCTTCTTTTTTTGTCTTTTTTTTTTTGTAGTGCTTCCAATATCCCTAAACTTTAATATTTTCATGCACTAGGATCATGGAACACCAAATTTTCAACACTTGAAAACATTAAAGACACCATAAATTCACATCCAATTTAAATAACTTCATGCACTATGAAAGAATTAATGCACTTCAATGGATTCTCCAAAACAAAATCAAGGTATGATATGTGTGTCTAGGCTATTCATAGGTAGGTAATTGCATAGCACAAAAGAAAGAAAAATAGGCTCATGTATTAAACAGGCTCAAAAAGGGTGACTAAGGATGTTTGTCTTGAAGGGTAGGCTTGAAAGGCTCAAACGATCCAAACAATGCCTAAATCATCTCCAAGTTCTAAGTTCAAGCCTAGGATTTCGCCTCAAGAGAGAATCAAACAAATTCTAGGATCCTAGACTTAAGCAAAGTTCACATCACATAAATTGTTTCTAAATGCATATGCAATTCTAAGCAAGAGATTGAGTGTTTACTTTTTTATTTATTTATGGGAATCACATCTGAACAAGAATACTTAGCAAAAGAATTTAACAAAACTTAAACAATTACCATGTTTTCCCAAGAGTCAAGATAACTTGATAACTAGATTTCATCATTGGATTAGGAAATCAATAAAGCAAGAACATTATATCTTAAGCATATGCATAATAAACTCTAGAAATTTAAACAACGGACCATCACCCTTAAACTTAAACTAATCATTGTCCCCAATGTTTTAAAATAATTCCTAATTTAAATGAATGAAAATTAATATCTAAATAGGAAGAATAAAGAGCAATGGGGTAGAGTCACATACCTGAAATTCTTAGCAATTAAAACGGTAGAAGCATAAAGCTTGGGAAATTGCTAGCAATGATTAAAATAAATAGGCAATCTAAAAATATAAAACACAATTTTTTTTGCCCGACACTATTTACATCCCCCTACAAAGGCTCCGAACTCGGGGAGGCACTAAAGCCGACTCAACAAAAATAAAAATAGAAAAAATAAAAAAAATCACAACTTAATCATACGTATCATGAATTAGTCTAACTTGTACAAAGTCAAGTTCTATAAAAAAATTTAACAAAAACAGTTAAATAACTACTAGCACAAAGAAAATCAAAAAAGTTAGTTTATGTACAAACACCTCTAAAATAAAACAAAACTGTACAAAGTCATTTGAATTTACTAAACTATGAGGAATTGGGATCCTAGACATATCCTCTTTAACCTCGGGCTCTATAATTTCAATTTCAGGGATGAACACATTATGCTGTGGGAATGAATTACCCTCATCTAAATGATATTTATCCCTAAAATCTTCTTTAAAAGCAGAAGCCGTATTTGAGTGTCCATTATTCTTCAATGGCATAACAGTATTATCAATTTCCTCACTAGACCTAAAGGAAATGGATTGATCTTGTTCTTGTTTCCTATTAAATCTAGTGGTAATTGCATATTGTTTATCAAAATCAAGGATATGTTGACTATTCATATTTTTCATCTCATCTAATAGAATATCAATTTGATCTAAATTAGCCATTACCTTATCCATTGTTTCTTTTTTTAAATTCTCCTCTAGGTAATACTAATCTGCAACCTCATTAGGAAAATAAGGCAGTTGATAGTAGCCATAAGTAGATTGGTAGAATTGATTTTGATATTTAGAATATTCACTACCAATGTCACGAGGAGAATGCCATGAGAAATTAGAGTGATTATGCCAATTAGGATTATATGTCTTATGATATGAATCAGCAAAAACACTGTCAGAATTATTATATGGACACATATAGGAAACATGCATAGGATTGCCACACAAAGAACATGCCTCATAGTTATTGTAATTCATGTTATGACAATTCAAAGTTGAAACAATTTTACCAAGAGTTTTGTCTCAACCTCAAGCTTGTTGCAACCAATGACCAAAGGTGTAACATCCCTAAATTTCATATGTTATGATTTAGTTAACTTCTTTGGATGAGTTGTATGTTCGGTTACAGAAATGGTAATAGATTGAGTTAGAATGATTAATTCGAGATTCTGGCTATATCGGTGAACTCGGTAGAACCTAAGGAAGAAATTGGTGAAATCTAAACTCTTATATTTACTCTGGCTAAGTTAGGACCTACTGGTAAATTTAATTTTCTTCAGGACCTATTGGGAATTCTTAGAAATCACAAGGGTATTTTAGTCTTTTACGTCCTCAGTGGCAATTTGGTATTTTTCCACATAAGTGAGGGGCAAAGTAGACAAAGCAACTTCACCCCCTTGTGGTTAAGAGGACCGGCCAGCCTAGGGAGAGCCAAAGGCTCATCTTCTCCAAAATTTGCTAAGTTCCATAGCTAAGCTTGTTCAAGAGTTCAAGGTTCCAAAGTAAGTATTTTTATACACCTTTTGGCTTAGGTTATTTGATGGTTATTGATCACTATGATCTCTTCTTCAATCCTATGGTAATAGTTTCTTGAGAATCTTATTTTCATCTCTAAGAATCAAGAACACCCATGTCTAAAAGTTGGTTGTTTTGGTTAAGTGTTTTGAAGGAAGTTAAAGGGAAGGTTGCCATGACTACCAATCCCATCTTGGAATCAAGTTAGCAGCACTTCAAGGTGAGTGTGGATTTACTTGTGCTATTGTATGATGTTCTTAGAGTGAAAGTGTATCATATAGGATTAAGCTTGAATCTAGGGTTTTCACCTATGCTTAAGGTTGATGTGTTTTGTTACATGTTTTCAAGGATTTAGGTATATGAAAGTGAATGATATTGTTAGTGTATTTTGATGGATTTGAGGACATGATCCCATAGAGAAATTAGGGTTTTGATTTGAAGTTGGGCGTGGCACTATTCCTGCCCAGATTCCAAACCACGGGCGTGGTCACCACCACAGCCTGGCCGTGGTTCTCTCTGGAAATGAAATTTTGGTGTCTCGTGGCCAACCACGGCCGTGGCCAACCACGGCCGTGGCCTCCACCATGGTCTGGCCGTGGTTGTCTCTGGAAGCTTGGTTTCGTGTTTAAATACCACACCACGACCGTGGCCTTCACCACGGATAGCCGTGGTTGGCTCTGGAAATACCCACCACGGGCGTGGTCTATACCACACCCTGGCCGTGGTTGTCTCTGTTTCCCATTTGTTGAGTTTTGTTTTCTGAACCGTGGCCGTGGTTACCACCACACCCTGGCCGTGGTTGACTCTGTTTATGTTATTGTGGTGCATATGCCTAGGGTCTTGATACCATATGCTATGTTTAGGATTAAGGATGACTTAGCATTATAATGAGATATGTAGCTAAGTAAGAATGCTTGATAGAAGTGACTTAGCATTATAATGAGATGTGTAGCTAGGTAAGAATGCTTGATAGAAGTGACTTAGCACTATAATGAGATGTGTAGCTAAGTAAGAATGCTTGATAGAGTTGAGCATGATGGTTATGTGTTGTATATGCTTGAATTGGTTACATGTAATGTTATTATGATATTATGAATGAGCATGATATGAATATGAGAACATTGCATTGCATAGCGAGATGGCCTAACCGGAAAGGGTTAGTGTACAAGACAGAGGGGTGCCTAGCTGATGAGCTAGATGGAAATGAACTGGCATACTTATTTGCATTGCATTGCGATGTGGCCTAACCGAAAGGGGTTAGTGTACAAGAATGAGGGGTGCCTAGCTTATTAGCTAGAAGGAAACGGAATTGGCATAACACATTGCATATGCATATTGCGAGGGCCTAACCGAAAGGGGTTATTGCACAACAAGAGGAGTGGAGAAAGAAAAAGTGTGAATAAAAGGTGTGAACATCATGTGCATTCATTCATTGCATTGGTTGGTTGGTGTTACTTGACATATTGTGAATTGTGTTATACTTGCTCTCTACTTACATATATACTTTATCTGCAAGTTTATTCATATTCACTGGGAAGTTGTTCTCACCACCTCTTTCTCAGATTCGCAGGAACACCCCGGACCCTCTACGGGTTAAGTACGGAGGATTCTGTTGATTTATTTTGGGATTTGTATTTTGGTGGAGTTAAGCTCCGTGATGTAACTATAACAGGATGTGTATTATTCTGATATAGATATGACAGGGAACTGAATACTACTATTGATGTACTCGGTTCTGTATATGTTTAGTGTGCTCAGTCAGGATAGCGTTTAGAATACACTTGTATAATATTGCGTACTCTGATAATATTTTGGTTGAAATCTGAGATCTCTTGATGAAATATGTGTATGTGTATATATATAATATATGTACTCTGGTTGGTTTGAAATGGTTGTTGGAAATCCGCTGCTTATGTTATACTTTGTGGTAATGTTCAAGAAACAAAGGAAACGCTACTGAATTTTCTATATTTATATATTCTACGTAAGACTTATGGTTGGTAAATAACAGAAAATAATAGGTCTTACAAAAGGCACCTAAAAATACAAAACAAGAATAAAAAGGTTAAAAATAAAAACTAAAATCAATGTTTAAATTAGTATCCTATTAGCTAAATGATATTAACAAAATCACAATTCCCCAGCAACGGCGCCAAAAACTTGATAGCTATTTGGCAAGTATACCAAATCGCACAAGTAATAAAGTGATGAGTAAATTATCGTCTCCACAGGGAATTGTGTTGTCAAGTACCAAATTACTAATTTAGATACTATTTAAACGATGCAAATTAATGAAGAGAATAAAAAAAAAACTAAAATTTTAACTATGTTAAATGAGGTTGAGCAAACAAAGAGTGAGATGCTAGAGATCCGATTTCACTTGATTTTCCGATTATTTGGATTCTTTCTTAATTTAAATTCCAATTCAAGAATTGATGGTGGGATATCTAATTTAATTAAAACTCAATTCCTTGGTAGATTAATTCTCTTCAACTATTTAGAATTAACTAATTCCTTAGTCTAACTCCAAATAGAACAAGGCATGAATGAACAAAATCCCAAGTAATACCACACAACCAACAATATCTATTCCTAGATTATTGCTTAATCATGGTGTTTATCTCAAGAAGCAACATCACACATGAATTTCCCAATCCTATGCATGACCATCAATTCAATTTATGGTTGATCAAGTCATAAAAGCATTAAGAATAGAGATGAACACTCAATCATGAAAGGAAACTTATATTAAGAACTATAAATCCAAACAAATCATTCATTCAAGTTACATCATCACTCTAGCTAGGAAAAGTTTAGAAAAACATCAAGAAATAGGAAAACCAAAGATAGGAAATTGTCAACTCCATTGAATCCAAGACAACAAGAATATGAAGATCTTGAATCCTTACTCCTTGATGATCTCCTTAGCTCTCCTAGGGCTGGAAGCCCTCTCCCCCAAAACCTCCTCCTTCTAGGGCAGAATAAGTCCTTTTATAAGATTTAGGAAATCCTAAAGCAATTGAATGTTGCTGCCACTTTTCTTCATAAAAGGCGTTAACTTAGACTGGACGTATCTCATCAAATCTGGTCAAATCGGTGATAGTGGTCAACATAATATTCATAGATCTTTTTCTTAACTCTCCGTATCCACTGGAATCATGTCATTTGAACTTCTGGTGTGAAAGTTATGCCCAAATTATTACAAAAGATTTGACAGCAAAAGTTTCCCTAATTTGCCTTTAATTAAGTTTCCTTGTTTCCTTGAATAACCTTTGATTGAGTCTCCTTGATTAGCATCCCTTCGAAGACAATTGTATTTATAGGTGAGAGCAAATTGAGTAGTCTTCATAAGCTTCTTTGTCCAACGGAAACATTTATTACCGTTCTGAGTGGTATTAAATGCCTAATATCAAAACGTGTAGAGCTTCTTCTGAAAAGACATTTTGATTATCAGGAATGTCCAAGAATATGATAGCTTACACCTGACTTGTCAGAGCGCACAGAAAGTTCCTTATTCGCAGGTCTTTGTAGTCAAGGTTGTCAACAACGAGATTTTACCTAAAAACGCTGAAGGGTCTGGTAAAAGCGAAACGTAAAAACGTAGATGTTACACATTATATAAGATATATATATATATAAATATTAGTATATAAAATTTTTACTTAATTTTAAGTACTACATTAATAAATTTCATAACTTATGCAATTTAATGTCATACTCAAGTCATAACTCAAAAAAGTCCAACCCAATTACTCATAGGTCTTCGGTCGTGTACCATCGCAGTAAACTCAGAGATGAGAAGTGAAAAATTTTGAATAATGAAAAATGGTCTTGCGGCCTGCCCTAAATAGATGCCAAACCGGGTTACCAACTTGCCATTGTCCAAACTCGGTTTAATGCCCATAACCCGAAAAAATCTAGTCCAATTACTCATAAATCTTAAAAGCGTAAAAACT
Organism: Styphnolobium japonicum; assembly: GCA_023212625.1. Taxonomy (NCBI): domain Eukaryota; kingdom Viridiplantae; phylum Streptophyta; class Magnoliopsida; order Fabales; family Fabaceae; genus Styphnolobium; species Styphnolobium japonicum. Next base: position 7,951,871 of record JALBWW010000014.1, read on the forward strand.
TAGGCTCAAAACGCGCTTTTAACGCTTTTACCCCTCAAAACGCTTTTTCAAACGCTTTTATCAATTTTCGATTTTACCTAACATCTAACAAGATTTTATGTCTTAAAAGCGTAAAAGCGTACTTAACGCTTTTACCCCTCAAAACGCTTTTTCAAACGCTTTTATCAATTTTCGATTTTACCTAACATCTAACAAGATTTTATGTCTTAAAAGCGTAAAAGCGTACGCTTTTACGCCTTGAAACGCAATTTTAACAACTATGTTTGTAGTTGTTAGCAATGTCAGCTAAGCGGCTCAGTTGAGTTATTTTGAAGTGTGCACTGTTAGAGTCCTTCTCAGCATTTAAGAAGAACAGTTTCTTCATATTTGAAATTTGGCATTGGACGAATACTTTGAAACCTGAGCTTAGTAAGAGAAACATTGGACGATCCAAATATAATGAAACTTTGTGAAACAGTTTAAAAGGTATTAGACGCATATTACTTTCCTGTAGCTCAGAAGAGAATGGACGCACATACAAGTAACTGTTTGTTAACACTTTTCTTCTTGAAATAGTTACGAAACAAGTTACGTGAGTCTTTTACATATTCAATATAAATTAAAACTTTCGTTATCTTCAAAACTCTTATGGGGTAATAATTCTTTAGAAAGAATGGTTCCAAACTTAGTTTCATAAGGTTCTTTGGTTCCAACAATCTCCCCCTTTTTGATGATCACTAAACATTTTAAATTTTGATTGAATACATAACTTTTTACATGAGAGAATACTCCCTCTAAGAACGTGCATAAAAACAGAATGGACACGCAAAGGATACAACAAGATTTAGCTAGGAGTGAGTAAGTGTGCTAACACAACGCTTAGTTTTGAGCAAAAGTTGATTTTGAGTAAAATACTTAAAGGATGGGAAAATGCTAATGATAGAACAGAGTAAGCACATCCTTTACCAATACCAGCATTAGAGTAAGAATATAATCAGTTTAGATAACAGATAATGCATCAGAATAAGTATGATTAAATGAAACAGCTCATAGTAAACAAATTTAGACAACATACAGAAAATTCATAGATATGCTTATATTATTTTATCAACAGTATAAACAGAATCAATCAAAAATTTTCCAATTTTCTCCCCTTTTGTCATCAGACAAAAAGTGAGAGAAAAACATCATTGTCAAAAAGAATAAAGAAAAGAAAATTTAAAAAAAATATTTTAAAGTAAAAAAAAACTAAGAAGGAGGAGGAGGCCCTTGCTGAAAAAGAGATTTGAGGAGGTATTCAACTCTCTTGAACAAATGATCCATTTGATTGGTTACATAGGCCTGAACTGCAAGGGACACTTGAGATTGTGGGTCAACAGTGGGAAGGTGATCTGCAAAGGTCTCTCTAACAATTAACTCATTGGAAGGCGCAGGAGGAGCAACCGAAATAGGAGCAACAATAGAAACTGTGGATGCTGGCTCTTCTGCTGCCGTAACCACTTCAACTGATTCAACTTCATCGTCTGACAAAGGAAGGTCAACATTCCAAGGGAGATGATCTCCTCGATATCCAAACATTTGATCCCAAGGATAAGGTCTTCCTAAGTTGTCAGAAGGAGGTCCGGAGACATAGCTTTGAGAAGAAAAGATTGTGGACGCAGGCGTTTGATCAATCAATTTGAGACACTTATGTTAGCTTTGTATTAGGCTTTATTAGATGTTTATTGTGCCCAATATTAGTATTTTAGATGAGTTTAATGTTGTTGGGCTTCATTCGGTTTTAATACAAATATTGGATAATTTTCGGATTTTGATGCATTTTGACCTTTCTTCCTTGTTAGGCCATAACTTGGGACTTGGTGATCCAATTGAGGTGATCTTGGTGTCTTTGGAAAGCTAAGACAATTTTCTACAAGTTTTATGAAGAACTCAAGAGCTGGATCGAACTTCTAAGGGTCCAAAACATCCCTACAATACAGAGTGGGTTTGCTGTCAGGAAAATCTGGGCAATGTGCACATATTGGACTACATATTGAGTTATAGGCCTCCTCTTGGGCTGAAACTTGGCCATTGGAAAGATAAGACACATATCTCCAACTTCACTGAAAACCATTTAGTCAATAAATGTCGTTTTAGGCATGATAATGAAGCTACAAGTTGGTTTGAATTTGGAAACACGTTCTGCCAACCTAACATGAGGTAGGTTCAGTGTTTTTGGCATATCTGGAGTTTTAAACGTCCAAATGACATGATTCCAATTGCAAAATTTCAAGGAGACAACTGGCTACAACTTTCATGAAGACCTCCAAGCCAAAATGCACCGTCTAGGTGATGAATTTGAAGCCAAAAGTCGGATAAGAGTTGTTGACTAAAAGCCACCAACCATACACCAACCCACCTACCATGCACCAAGCCACCAACCATGCATCAAGCTTCCATATTTGACAATTTCCATATTTTTATAGCTTGTATTCAGATTATGTACATGTACAAATTGGCTTCTAGGATTAGTATAAATAGAGCCAACCTCTTTGTATTAAAAAGATTCAATTTTAAGTAAGTTTGAAGAAAGTTTGAGTTTTTGTGAGAGTTTTCTTTCTCTTCTTCTCCATTCTCTTTACAATTTTGTTTTTGTTCTTTTATTTCTGAGTTCTTCCTTCCCATCCATGGAAGGCTAGGCTCTCATAATCAATCCAAGGGATTAGCCATCTTGATGTTTAATTTAGAGATCTTGTTTCACTTGTTCATATTGCTTAATTGTTATTCAAGTTTCTCTTCTTCCTCTTTTGATTTTTATCTAGATTAAATTGCTTAATTTGATTTAGATGTTGATGTGATAATAGCTTTATTATCATGTATTCAAAGAGGATCATAAAGATTAAACAATATATTAAAGCTTTTTGATAGATTGTTTAACTTGGTTAAATTCTGGATCTTAAGTTAATCTATGTTTGGATGGTGCTTACTTTATCTAACCTTGGTTAATTAAATCCTAGATGCTTATCTAGTAGAGGATTCTTGGATCATGTTGAGGTGTCTTGATGTGATCTAAGGCCAAGAACACGGTTACCAATTAAGTGAATTCCTTGTGATCAATGATGAGTTAAACTTAAGATCGGTAAATTTCCTTGGATTGGTTGTTTCTTTAGATTTGTTTTCAACTTTGAGTCTTGTATATTTATCAATATTGTTAATCAACAACAAAACCCCCCATTTTAATTATCTTGATCTGATTAAATATTTGTTCTTTTTGGATCTTTGAGAGACGATTCGGTTCATTCTCTATACTACAAATTAGTTTGTGAACCGGTAATTTTTATTATTTGACGGGTCTCGACAACCTCTTGTCAGCGTTCTCAGTGGTAAGCCAAGGATATCGTCCACCATGTAGATTAGACGAAAACTCTGAAAGCTCTGGCCTGGCACCGTCACAGTTTCTTTCTTCTCTTCATTGCTTAGTCCTGATGAAGAAGCCTGTTGTTCACAATCCCAGATATACTTTTCCCAAAAGGTCTTTGCATCATTCTCCTTTGCTTCTCCTTTCTCCGAGATTTGCCATCTTCTTTTTGGAACAGCTTGGATGGACGGTGATTTATGCTTTGGACTCTCAGCCTTTGCAGCTTTTAAAGGCTCTTTTTGCTCAAGAAAATCTTGGACGCTTTTTAGCTTCATTGTCAGCAGATTGCTTCGTCCAAAGACTTATTGCTCTTGGATTCGTCCAAATATCTTCTTTTTCTCTTCTATGTCTTTAGTCTCATGGGGACTAAAGATACCTTGATCTCTGAAGATCTTGGTTAGGAGGACACCATAAGAGATGGTGGTCTTTTTCCCTTTTCCTTAGACACTTCTCTTGAAATTTTTAAAGAACAGGGAAGGGAGATTGATCTGTTGACAAAGCATCAGATGGCATAGGCAGAAGGCGTGGACTGTAGAAACTGAGTCTTTGGACCCTGCCTTGTAAAGTATAACCTTGTTCAGCAGCTAATGCAGTACTCTCGCCTTGTCATGCATCTTAGATGCAGTGATTTTCCCCGTAGATGACTCCTTTAGCAAGGTGTCAAGAACAGCATCCATTCCACCAAAAGCTTTATCCCAGTCTGAGGTGATGGTGGCTCCTTCCAACCAACACTGTGTAGCATTTAAGATGGTTACTTCTGAGACTACCACTTTTTTCCCCATAATTTCTCCTCTAACTTCATTTACAGACACAGAGGCATTTTTCCAGAACATCTTCACCAGTTCCGGATAAACTTCCACTGGTTCTCTGAAGTAGTTCTCCCAGCCAGCACCTTGAAGACTATCCAGGATGTCAATCCCACAATCTGCTAGAACAGAGGCTTGAAAGAAATATTCCACTGATACCTCAGCTTCTTCAACTTTAAGAGTCCTTCCTCCGACCATTTCTTAGATCTTTGTGAAAGGATTTAGAAAAAATTTGAGAAGAGAGGAAATTTGTTGAAGGTTTTTTAGCAAAGGGTTTCTCAAACACTTGAAAGCGTAAAAACTTGATCTTGAAAAGAAATGAGATATTTATAAGAGAGCAGAGCTTATACTGAAGGGTTTCTGGAAAGAGAAGGTGAATCGTTTTTCAAACATCACAATAAATGTGTATTAAAAGTAACTGTCACGTCCGCAGTAAAAAGTACTTCTTTGACCTTTCGAAAACTAACTCAACGTGGGAAATTTGAAAAGATTCAAATGACACAAAAGGAATGTTAATATTTAAATGCAACAGAAATATCAACTTAACCGAGAAAACACCACATATATCAACAAGTACAAACTTTGTTGGACGCAGAGTATCAATGGACGCAAGAGATGTCAACTCTTTACAAAATGCATACTTAAATGCTTTCTAATAAAATTAAATCTTTCCTCAAAGAGGGGTTTTGTAAAGATATCAGCCTATTGATGATTTTCAAAGATGTTGTAATCTTCCAATTGATGTTTGATTCAAAGTAATTGAGAACAGCAATTGGACGCAGAGATATATTCAGCTTCAGCTATTGAAAGAGCAATAGTACTTTGTCTTTTGCTGGACCATGATACTAGGTTTCCCCCAATGAAGTGACATCCTCCACTGGTACTTTTTCTTTCGATTCTATCTCCAGCATAGTCAGCATTACAAAAACCAACTAATCTGTACTCATGAGATGTCTTAAATAACAAACCCAGATTAGTAGTCCCTTTCAAGTATCTGAATATTCTTTTAACCGCAATTAGATGTGACTCTCTAGGATCAGATTCAAAACGTGCACAAAGACACACACTAAACATTATATCTGGTCTGGACGCAGTGAGATATAAGAGTGATTCGATCATACCTCTATATACCTTTTCGTCCACCTTTCGATCTTTATCGTCCAATCTGAGTGTGGACGATGGATGCATGGGTGTGCTCATAGTTTTGCAATTGTCCAATTTGAACTTTTTCAAGAGCTCATTTGCGTATTTGTTTGATAAATGTAGATTCCGTCCAGTGTTTCCTTTACTTGTAAGCCTAGGAAGAATTTTAATTCTCCCATTAAACTCATTTCGAACTCCTTCTGCATCAACTTGGAAAATTCCTTGCAAAGAGATTCATCAGTAGCTCCAAAGATAGTATCATCTACATAGATTTGGACTAATATAAAATGTGAGTTTTTATCTTTTTGAAAGAGAGTATTATCAACTTTTCCTCTAGAAAAGTCATTTTCCATTAGAAAAGTGCTTAATCTTTCATATCATGCTCAAGGAGCTTGTTTTAGTCCATACAGAGCCTTTTTCAGTTTGAAAACGTGCTCTGGGTGGTTTTGATCCTCGAAACCAGGTGGTTGCTTGACATAAACTTCTTCATTGATTATACCATTTAAGAAAGCACTCTTTACATCCATTTGATGAAGTCTCATTCTATGATGAGCAGCAAATGAAAGTAAGATGCGTATGGCTTCTAGTCTAGCTACAGGAGCAAAAGTTTCGGTAAAATCGATACCTTCTTATTGTGAGTAACCTTGAGCAACTAACCTTGCCTTATTTCTCATAACTTTATCATCTTCGTCCAATTTATTTCTAAATACCCATTTAGTGCCGATGATGGTTTTGTCTTTAAGCTTTTGAACCAGCGTCCAAACGTCGTTTCTTGTAAATTGATTTAACTCTTCTTGCATGGCTAATATCCATCCTTCGTCCAACAGAGCTTCTTCAATTTTCTTTGGTTCCATTTCTGAGATGAAGACTATATCGGAGTATTCTTTAAAAGTAGATCTTGTATGCACTTTTTCTTTTGGATTTCCAATGATTTGATCTTCAGGAAGATATGTTTTGAAATGCCAATTTCTTTGAACTTCATTTCTTGTTGTGTTTTCCTCTCTTCTGTCATCGTTCAGAGCTTCTTTGTTTGTTGAAGATGTTCCTTCTCCTTTGTTATTGAGGTTTAATTCTGCAAAAGACTCATCTAGCTCTGATAAATTTTTATCAAGCTGTTTGTCATTAAATTTAACATGGATAGATTCTTCATCAGTTAAAGAACGAGAGTTGTACACTCTATATGCTTTTGAAGTTTTAGAGTATCCTAAGAAAATACCACAGTCAACTTTAGCATTTTTCGTATTTAGAATAAAGCATTGACATTCAAAAGAGTGAAAATAAGAAATGTTCGGTTTTCGTCATTTCCACAATTCATAAGGAGTCTTATTTAATAAGGGTCTAATATATATTCTGTTTTGAATATAACAAGCAGTGTTAACAGCTTCAGCCCAGAAGTGTTTGGAGGTTGAGTTGTCATTGAGCATTGTTCTAGCCATCTCTTGAAGAGATCTATTTTTTCTTTCTACCACACCATTTTGCTGTGGTGTTCTTGGGGCAGAGAAGTTGTGAAGAATACCACTTTCTTCACAGAACAATTGAAAGCTCTCATTCTCAAATTCTCCTCCATGATCACTTCGGATTGAGTTAATACACATGCCTTTTTCATTTTAAATTCTTTTACAGAATATAGAAAAGACTCTAAAAGACTCATCCTTGTGAGCTATGAATAAAACCCATGTCCATCTAGTATAGTCATCTACTATGACAAATCCATATTTCTTCCCATTTAATGAGGCAGTTCTCATTCGACCAAACAGATCAAGATGTAGCATTCTAATGGTCTAGAGGTGGAAACAACATTTTTGGACTCAAAAGAATTTTTGAATTGTTTCCTCTTTTGACATGCTTCGCATAGAACATCCGATTTGTACACAAGTTTTGGTAGTCCTCTTACGAGGTTATGCTTATTCAGCTTTGAGATTAACCTCAAGCTTGCATGACCAAGCTTCTTGTGCTATCCATTGTTCTCCTTTTATGGATACTAGACAAGATACATTCTAATCTGAGAGATCTTCCAGATCAATCTTGTAGAGATTGTTTTGCCTTTTGGCAGTGAAGAGTATGGATCCGTCAGAGTTTTTAACTATACATTTTTCATGGCTGAACGAAACATTAGATCCACTGTCACATAATTGACTTATGCTAAGCAGATTATGTTTCAATCCTTCAACCAGAAGTACATTATCAATAGAGGGAAAATGATGCTTACCAATCTTACCAATTCCAACTATTTTACCCTTCTGGTTTCCACCAAAGGTGACATAGCCACCAGCTTTAAGTTTGAGGTCTTGGAACATAGGCTTTTCTCCCGTCATGTGCCGTGAGCAACCACTGTCCAGGTACCATGACAGGTGTCTTTTTCTTGTTGCTAAGCACATCTGCAAGAGAAATTATCATATCCTTAGGTACCCATATCTTTTTGGGTCCTGTTTGGTTAGCTCTTGGAGATCCATAATATATTGACCTTTTATTGAAGAAATCTTTTGTGGTAGAGTGGTTTTTCCTTTTATAATCATTTCTAAAGGATTTATATTGAGTATGTGATTTTTGAAAGACTGTTTTCTCAGTATTTTGATATCCCAATCCAGATTTGTCACGAGGATCTCTGGAATATCTGAGTAATATGTTTAGATGATTGGTGCTTTTCACAAATTTGCTGAGATCCTCAGTTAACTCTTTTACCTCAGTGTGAAGTTTATCGACTTCATCTAAATTATTGGACTCAGTGGAAGTTTTCAAAAATGCATTTTCAATTTTTAATTTTTCATAACAACATTGAAGTTCTTGTATTTCTGAAAGCATTTTTCCATATTCTTTGGTTAATTTTGAAAAATTTCTCTTTAGGGATTTATATTCAACTGCTAAAATGGATGAATTATTTAACAGTTCATCAAAAGCTTTTTGAAGATTAAGGTCAGAGTTTGTTACCTCTTCTTCTTCTTCTTCAGAGGATGTGTCTGTTGTAACATCCCTAAATTTCACATGTTATGACTTAGTTAAATTCTTTGAATGAGTTGTATATTCTGTTACAGAAATGGTAATAGATTGAACTAGAATGATTAATTCAAGATTCTGGCTATACCGGTGAACTCGGTAGAACCTAAGGAAGGAATAAGTGAAATCTAAATTCTTATATTTACTCTGGCTAAGTTAGGACCTACTGGTAAATTTAATTTTCTTCAGGACCTATTGGGAATTCTTAGAAATCACAAGGGTATTTTAGTCTTTTCACACCCTTAGTGGCAAATTGGTATTTTTCCATTTATGTGAAGGGCAAAATGGACAATTCACACCCCCTCCCTCTTGCTTAAGTGAACCGGCCCTAGGGGGAAGAGACCATTTGGTCATCTTCTCCAAAATTTGCTAAGTTCCATAGCTAAGCTTGTTCAAGAGTTCAAGGGTCCAAAGTAAGTATTTTTATACACCTTTTGGCTTAGGTTATTTGATGGTTATTGATCACTATGATCTCTTCTTCAATCCTATGGTATTAGTTTCTTGAGAAACCCATTTTCATCTCCAAGAATCAAGAACACCCATATCTAAAAGTTGGTTGTTTTGATTGAGTGTTTTGAAGGAAGTTGAAGGGAAGGTTGCCTTGACTACCAATCCCATCTTGCAATCAAGTTAGGAGCACTTCAAGGTGAGTGTGGATTTACTTGTGCTATGGTATGATGTTCTTAGAGTGAAAGTGTATGAAGTAGGATTAAGCTTGAATCTAGGATTTTCATCTATGCTTAAGGTTGATGTGTTTTGTTACATGTTTTTGAGGATTTAGGTATATGAATGTGAATGATATGGTTACTGTAATTTGATGGATTTGAGGACATGATCCCATAGAGAAATTAGGGTTTTGATTTGAAGTTGGGTGTGGCACTATTCCTGCCCAGATTCCAAACCACGGGCGTGGTCTCCACCACGGCCTGGCCGTGGTTCTCTCTGGAAATGGAATTTTGGTGTCTCGTGGCCAACCACGGCCGTGGCCTCCACCACGGTCTGGCCGTGGTTGTCTCTGGAAGTTTGATTTCATGTTTAAATACCACATCACGGCCGTGGCCGTCACCACGGGCTGGCCGTGGCCGTCACCACTGGCTGGCCGTGGTTGGCTCTGGAATTACCACCACGGGCGTGGTCTATACCACACCTTGGCTGTGATTGTCTCTGTTTATAAATTGTTGAGTTTCTATTTTTCTGAACCGTGGCCGTGGTTACCACCACCCCCTGGCCGTGGTTGACTCTGTTTGTGTTATTGTGGTGCATATGCCTAGGGTCTTGATACCATATGCTATGTTTAGGATTAAGGATGACTTAGCATTATAATGAGATGTGTAGCTAAGTAAGAATGCTTGATAGAAGTGACTTAGCCCTATGATGAGAGGTGTAGCTAAGTAAGAACACTTGATAGAGTTGAGCATAATGGTTATGTGTTGTATATGCTTGAATTGGTTACATGTGATGTTATTATGATATATTGAATGAGCATGATATGAATATGAGAACATTGCATTGCATATCAAGATGGCCTGACCGGAAAGGGTTAGTGTTCAAGACAGAGGGGTGCCTAGCTGATGAGCTAGATGGAAATGAAATGGCATACTTATTTGCATTGCATTGCGAGGTGGCCTAACCGGAAAGGGTTAGTGTACAAGAATGAGGGGTGCCTAGCTTATTAGCTAGAAGGAAACTGAATTGGCATAACACATTACATATGCATATTGCGAGGGCCTAACCGAAAGGGGTTGGTGCACAACAAGAGGAGTGGAGAAAGAAAAAGTGTGAATAAAAGGTGTGAACATCATGTGCATTCATTCATTGCATTGGTTGGTTGGTGTTACTTGACATATTGTGAATTGTGTTATACTTGCTCTCTACTTACATATATACTTTATCTGCAAGTTTATTCATATTCACTGGGAAGTTGTTCTCACCACCTCTTTCTCAGATTCGCAGGAACGCCCCGGACCCTCTACGGGTTAAGTACGGAGGATTCTGTTGATTTATTTTTGGGATTTATATTTTGGTGGAGTTAAGCTCCGTGATGTAACTATAACAGGATGTGTATTATTCTGATGTAGCTATGACAGGGAACTGAATACTACTATTGATGTACTCAGTTCTGTATATGTTAGTGTGCTCAGTCAGGATAGTGTTTAGAATACACTTGTATAATATTGCGTACTCTGATAATATATTGGTTGGGATCTGAGATCTCTTGATGAGATATGTGTATGTGTATATGTATAATATATGTACTCTGGTTGGTTTGAAATGGTTGTTGGAAATCCACTGCTTATGCTATGCTTTGTGGTAATGTTCAAGAAACAAAGGAAACGCTGCCGAATTTTCTATATTTATATATTCCACGTAAGACTTATGGTTGGTAAATAACATAGTCTTACATCTGCCATGAGGCATAGATTGACTTCTTCTTTTGCTTCTTCTTCATCATCAGTAGTTGAGAGGTCAAGATCTTCCCAAGTAGCCATCAGTCATCTTTTCTTCTTTGGGAAGAATCTCCTTTTCTCTTTCTCCTTGTTTACTGAGGGACATTCAGCTTTAATGTGTCCAAGCTTCTTGCACTCATAGCATATGATTGGACTCTTGTCTTTTGTTTCAGTCCTGTCCTTTGGAAGTCTTCGTCCAAAGTGCTTTCTCCGCATACCTCCTTTCTTTTTCCACATTGCTTGTATCTTTCTGGAGATGAAAGATAACTCATCATTGTCTGAGATATCTTCTCCCGATGACTCGCTCTCATCTGAAGATTCTTCAGCTTTAAGTGCTTTGGACGCACTTCCTTTGTTAGCTTTAAGGGCAATTGATTTTCCTTTTCTTGAAATTTCCTCTTCTTGGAGTTCAAGCTCATGAACTTTAAGGGAACCTAGGAGTTCCTCCATAGTAAGAGAAGCTAAGTTATTTGCTTCTTGTATGGCAGTAACCTTGGGTCTCCACTGTCTGGAAAGACTTCTTAGAATTTTACTGATATGATCTTGATTATCATAGGTCTTTCCCAGAGATCTCAAGCCATTGATTATTGTTTGGAATCGCCCAAACATTTGATCAATGTTTTCATGCTCTCCCATTTTGAAAAGCTCATACTGATGAAGCAGCATGCTTATCTTTGATTCTTTGACTTGAGAGGAACCTTCATGTGCTAAGGCCAGAGTATCCCATATCTCTTTAGCTGTTTCACAACTATGAACTTTGTCGTGTTCTGATCTGGTGATGGTGCACATAAGATAATGTTTGGCTTTTGAATTGAGCTGATGCCTGGTTCGTTGTCCTTCCATCCATTGTGGTCGAGGAAGTTCCTGTCCTTCTGCGTTGGTGGGAACTTGATAGCCATTTTGGACTAGGTCCCAAATGTCCATATTTTGTGCATCAAAAAATGCGATCATCCTCTTCTTCCAGTAATCATAGTCGTTTCAATTGAATAGAGGTGGTCTGTTCACAGCTTGTCCTTCGTTCTCCATTTAACGGAGTACTGGATCTTTTCCTCTGCACTGTTAGATGCTCAACCCAAGAGGCTGACCTCTGCACTGTTAGAAACTATAAACGAGTTTTCTGACAGACTAATGGGAGTGGTGAATCAAATCAGACTGCTAGGTGAGGAGTTAACTGATAGAAGAGTGGTGGAGAAGGTATTAGTAAGTCTCCCTGAGAGGCTTGAACCAAAAATTTCTTCTCTTGAAGACTCTAAATTTTTTTCTGAGATATCACCCTCAGAACTCTTAAATGCTTTACAAGCAACTGAGCAAAGATGATCTATGTGGTTGGAAGAAAATACTAAAGGAGCTTTTATGGCAAAAAACAAGGCCAAGGCTCAAATGAGTTTTGGAGGTAACAGGCCAGTTCGTGAAAAGAAGGGAAAATACAAGAAGGAATGTGAGAGCAGCAAAGATGGGGAGAAGAAAGGAGGAAAATTTCCACCTTGTCCAAACTGTAAAAAGACAAATCACTTAGAGAAGTATTGCTAGTTCAGGCTAGGCATACAATGCAGACATTGCAAAATGTTTGGACATGTGGAAAAAGTCTGTAAAAGCAAAAGAGAGCAGTAAATTCAGGAAGCAAAAGTTGATGAAAACCATCAACATGAAGAGATACTCTTTACTGCCACCTGCTATGCAACGAAAAACAACTCAGAAGCTTGGCTAGTTGACAATGGCTGAACTCATCATATGACCTCAGATTTTAGCATGTTCACAGATCTTGATGAGTCCTACACATCAAAAGTTAAAGTTGGCAATGGAGAATTTGTTGAAGTTAAAGGGAAAGGAATCATTGCTGTAAATTCCTCAACAGGTACAAAATTTATCTCAAATGTTCTCTTTATGCCAAAAATAGATCAAAACCTTTTGAGTGTAGGACAAATGCTTGAAAAAAATTATACTTTGCTATTCAAAAATATGACATATATCATTAAAGATCCTGCTGGCCATGAATTGATGACTGCTAAAATGAGAGATAGAAGTTTTGCTTTGGATTGGGAGTCTGCAAGCATTCAGGCTTTTTCAAGTTCAGTTGATGAATCATTTCTTTGGCATAAAAGATTTGGGCATTTTAATTTTCCATCATTGAAATACATGCACAACAAGAGTTTAGCTCATAACATGCCTACTATTCTTAATCATGATGGGGTGTGTGAAATTTGCCAATTTGGGAAGTTAAGTAAAATGCCTTTTCCAAAAAGCAAAGTGTTTAGAGCTACTGAAAAATTGCAACTCATTCATATTGATTTATGTGGTCCTATGAGAACTCCTTCATTGGGTGGCTGTAAATACTTCATTCTCTTTATTGATGATCTAACAAGGATGTGTTGAGTCTACTTCCAAAAGCAAAAGTCAGAGGCTTCAAGGGTATTTCAGAGTTTTAAAGCCATGGTGGAGAACTATAGTGGTTGTAAAATGAAAGCAATTAGAACTGATAATGGAACTGAGTATACTTGTGAAAGATTTGAAGAAATATACAGAGAAGCTGGGATTCATCATCAACTTACTGTTAGTGACACCCCGCAACAAAATGGAGATGGCCAGATGTCTACTATTTGAGAAGAAGTTTCCAAAAGATTTTTGGGCAGAAGCAGTAAATACTTCAGTCTACTTGCTGAATAGACTTCCCACAAAGGCCTTGGAAGTGAAGACTCCATTTGAAGCTTGGAATGGTGTCAAGCCCTCTGTTGAACATCTTAGAGTATTTGGTAGCATATGTTATGCTCCTGTTCCACAAATCAAAAGAGACAAGGTAGGCTAGAAGGCAGAAGATGGGATTTTAGTTGGATATAACAGTAATGCAAAAGGTTATAGAATCTTCAACTTGAAATATGAAAAAATTAGTGTTTGCAGAAATCTGAAACTTGATGAAGGAGCATATTGGAATTGGGATAAGGCAAAAGCTGATCCTATGAATAACAATCAAATTACCACCAACATGATGCTGAAACAGAAGGAGAAATCGAATATGATTTAGATGAAGAGAGTGCTATCAGGGGCATGAAATCATTAGATGAGATCTATAGCAGATGCAATGTTGCATTAATGAAACGTATGAGCTATAAAGAAGCAGCAAAGTCATCAAATTGGAGAGCTGCAATGGAGGAGGAGCTGAAAATGATTGAAAAACATGAGACTTGGCAGCTGGTTGACAAGCCCATTAACAAGAAGGTAATTGGTGTAAAATGGGTGTACAAAACCAAATTGAACCCAAATGGTTCTATTAACAAATACAAAGCAATGCTAGTTGTTAAAGGCTACTCGCAGCAATATGGAGAAGATTTTTTAGATACCTTTGCTCCAGTAGCAAGGTATGACACAATAAGGTTGTTGATAGCCTTAGCAGCCTAGAAAAATTGGAAAATCTTTGAGCTTGATGTCAAGTCAGCCTTTCTTAATGGCTACTTGCAAGAGGAAATATTTGTAGAGCAGCCTCCAGGTTTTGCTAGAAAAGGAGGAGAAGATAAAGTTTATTTACTAAAAAGGGCTTTGTATGGCCTAAAGCAGGCTCCTAGAGCCTAGTATAGCAGAATAAATGAGCATTTGTTGCAATTTGGGTTAAAAAAAAGTCTTAGTGAAGCTACTTTATAGGTGCAAAAATCTTGTGATGATTTATTAATTGTCTCCTTGTATGTTGATGACCTTCTCATCACAAGTAGCGATGTTGACTTGATGAAAAGATTCAAAATGCAAATGCAAACTGTGTTTGAGATTACTGATTTAGGTGAGATGTCCTATTTTCTTGGCAAGGAGATTCATCAAAACAAGCAAGGAATCTTATTAAGCCAAGAAAATTATGCAAAAGAAATATTGAAAAAATTTACAATGGAGAACTGCAAAGATGTTAACACTCCTTTGGTTCTGAATGAGAAACTTAAAAAAGAAAATGGAGCTGAAAAAGTTGATGCTGGAATTTATAGAAGTTTAATTGGTTGTTTGCTCTACTTAACTGCTATAAGACCTAACATCATGTTTGCTGCAAGTTTGTTGTCCAAGTTCATGCAAGCTCCAAGTGAGTTACACTTCAAAGCTGCTAAAAGGGTGCTGAGGTATGTGAAGGGAACTTTAGATTTTGGAGTTTGGTTCAGGAAAACAAATGATTGGCTATGCAGATAGTGACTGGGGTGGATCTCTTGATGACATGAAGTGTACTTCAAGATATGTTTTTGCTATGGGTTCAAATTTTATCAGTTGGAGTTCTAAAAAGTAGGATGTTGTTGCTCAATCAACAGCTGAAGCAGAGTATATAGTTGCTGCAGCTGCTGTTAATCAAGCAATTTGGCTTAGAAAGATACTTAATGATTTGCATCAAGTGCAGGAAAATGCAACTACAATCTTATGTGACAACCAATCTGCTGTAGCTATGGTAAAAAATAATGTGTTTCATGGGAAAACAAAGCACATAAAAATTAAATATCACTTCATTAGAGATGCAGAAAATGAGGAAGAGATGCAACTACTTCACTGCAATTCAGAAGATCAAGTTGCTGGTATACTGACTAAAGCCTTGCCTAAAACCAAAATTGAGTTACTAAGGAAGAAAATGGGTATCTGCAGCAAGTTTGTCAAGGAGAAGTGTTAAAGTCAGTGACATCATTACCTTCTTATGTGTTATTTTGGTTTTTCTAATATTTAAATGATATTTTGTAAATTCTAACTACTCTAGAAAAATGTATGGTTATGCTTATTTCTAGGTCTGATGTACACAGTAGTTAGGATAGTTGTTAGCCTCTAAAAACGAGGTTGACTTTTGTGTAAAATATAAGTCTAATGAAGTGGGCTTCGTCTTTCTTCCCATTTTCGTTGTTCCTTCAAAGCTAACAGTTTCCATGGAAAAACCACACATAGCAGTAGTTCCCAGTGGTGGGTTCACCCATCTGGTCCCAATTCTTGAGTTCTCTAAGCGCCTTGTTCATGATCTGCACCCAGACTTTCATGTCACATGCATCATTCCCACGCTTGGGTCACCCCCCACTTCCTCCAAAGCTTACCTTCAAACCCTTCCATCAACCATAGATGCCATTTTTCTTCCCCCCATCAGCAAAGAACAAGTGCCAGAAGATGATCCCATTGGAGTCCAAATTGAACTCACAGTGACTCACTCTCTGCCTTACATACGAGAAGAATTGAAGTCCTTATGTTCAAGAACTCGGGTTGTAGCTTTGGTTGTGGACTTCTTCGCACTGGAAGCACTAGATTTTGCTATAGAACTCAACCTCTTGTCATACATATACCTCCCACTATCTGCTGTGATTCTTTCACTGTACTTCTATTCATCAAAGCTAGACGAGATACTTTCTTCTGAGTGTAGAGACCCAGAAGAACCTATACAGATTCCTGGTTGTGTAGCTGTTCATGGCAGAGATCTCCCACAACACTTTCATGATCGATCCGGCATAGCTTACAAGCGATTTCTTGAACGGGCCAAACGATTTCATATTCCAGATGGTTTCTTTGTTAATAGCTTCCTTGAATTGGAAGAAGGGGCTATAAGAGCTTCTCAAGAACAGATCAGAGGGAAGCCTCAGATTTATCCAGTTGGGCCCATTATACAGAGTGGGTCAGTTGGTCAGGAAAACGGGCTGGAGTGTTTAAGATGGTTGGATAACCAAGAACCCAACTCTGTTCTGTATGTATCCTTTGGAAGTGGTGGGACACTTTCTCAAGACCAACTCAATGAATTAGCCTTTGGGTTGGAAATAAGTGGTCATAAATTCCTATGGGTTGTGAGAGCCCCAAGTGATATAGCTAGTGCTGCTTACCTTGGTGCTGCATCTGCAATGGAGGACCCTTTACAATTCTTACCAAATGGGTTCTTGGAGAGAACAAAGAAGCAAGGCTTGGTTGTTCCTTCTTGGGCGCCTCAGATTCAAGTACTTGCTCACAATTCAACTGGTGGGTTCCTATGTCACTGTGGTTGGAATTCAGTCCTTGAAAGTGTTGTGCAGGGTGTGCCAGTAATCGCATGGCCACTCTTTGCTGAGCAAAGCATGAATGCAGCGATGCTAACTGATGGTCTAAAAGTGGCTGTGAGACCAAAAGCGAACGTAGGTGGATTAGTGGAAAGAGAAGAAATTGCTAAGGTCGTCAGAGGCTTGATGGAAGGTGAAGAAGGCATAGAAATTCGCAAAAGAATGGTACACTTGAAGAATGCTGCTGCTAATGCAATAAAAGAAGATGGGTCATCTACAAAGACTATGTCAGAGGTGGCTTGCAATTTGAGAGGCATTTAGCTTAACATAAATCTTCAATTTCTGATGTTCTGTTTCTGTTTCCGCCTATGCCTTTCCTTATTTACTTTTTTCCTTTTACTCCCTTTTATATATTATCATTGTTACTTTGCGTGAGTAACCGTCCAGCAACCTTGAAGAAGTTCCGCTTTCTCCTTTTACACTTTTATCTTAATTGAAAATATTATTTTACACTTCTATTTTTTTTTATCACCAAAAAAAAATTCTTTTTTTAATTGATAACATTTTATTACATGACCAGATTACAAGATTAAAGACAGTGAGAAGGATGAGTCCTATATTGGTTTGCATCTTGGACTTGCACTGCTCGACTGTAGCTGCTTCATAAGATAGTTTCTAAATGAGATTTATATAACTAGGTATAATTTTGGAATCACGTACTCCAAGTGTTCAAACTTTCTAAGATACATGGTTGAATTTTGACTCTTTACTGTATATAACTTGTATTTTGTTTGAGAAATCTATGCCTATATGTAAAGGCCGATTGTACAATATCACAAGTAAGTCCAGTAGTGTTGATGACACTACTCAACAACTCACTTAATTTTATCTCTTTGTACACAAATCATTTAATTGAATGTCTTTCATTTATGAAGTAATGCCAACACACTTGGTTAGCTTTTTTCTGTTTACTTTTTCTATTTCTTATCCACTTACTTTTACATGTTTATACAATTACCAGCAGTCATATGAATATTTGTTTCTGATTCTTATATTTAATCTTATTTTCTGTTATACACATGATATACTAAAACAAAAAATGCAAGTAGTGACAGAAAATTCGTCACAACTGTGTTAAAAATTTGTAATTATTATTATTATTATTATTATAAGACAACCAAAACATTATCTTCCAGTTATAGCACCTTAAACTCTGCACCACAAGGTCCACAATGCATAGTTATTTTTTCTCAAATAACCTGAAAACATAAATCAAGATTAAATTATACTAAATTTAGCAATAATTCAGTAATCACGGGCTTTAACATACACCATTTAATCTCTAAATTGTACTCAACACACATACTACCATGTGATCAATTATAATAAATCACATTTCTTAAATAAAACCACATAACTACATTAAAAATAAATAGATAATTTAGTTTAGCAAAAAATTATCAATAACAATGGAATATAATCATATAACACTGTGTAATCATATAAACAGGAATCAGATTATCATGTATTATAATATTTGATATGTCTCTCTTCCAATCATCTACATCATCACCAACCTCTCCATATTAATTCCCCAATAATCTGGAAGTAATTGACAGGTCATGCCTTTAGAATATTTGTAATTTATAACTGAATCCGGGGTCATGCAATCTCTTGGTGCACATACTATACTGTATTTTAAATATTAAACCAAGATTTAATCAATTTCATTTCGTGATTTTGATAAATATGAGTTTTGGATACATTTCTTAAAATATGACTTTGTATCCATGTATTATTTTGAAAATGCTTCTAAAACTCATTCTTTGCAAGCATTAAATTTCTAAATCTTGCAAAAATGATAGGCATATTCGTCCCTTAACTTTACTCTAGATTTTATTTTCATCATATAGTTATATTTTGTTTCATTTTCATCTCAAATATTTACAAAACCCACCAAATTCTCATAATTGTTGTTCAAAAAAAAATATACTTGAATTTGTTGGTGATGTTGTGGGAGATGTTGCAGCACTTGAAAGAAGAATAAGATGATAATTGTTGCACAAATAATCTAAAGCGTGTGGATACACTAAGCTTTAGGTTTGATTCGCCACCACCAATCTTGATATATTAGATGCAATAGAGTTCTTGACGAATCCCTTTCATGATACTTTGGATTCCTTAAAGTGGTTTGCACACACACTCCAAGCCTATCAATCAATGGTATTTTATAAAATAAAGTTCCCTCACTCACTCTTGTGCACTAGAGAAAAGAGGAAATGACTTAGATAAATTAAGGAGAGATTTAGTAATGCATAGGCACTTTAATTTTTCGATTCTCTTCTGCATGCAAAGTGCCTCTATTTATAGAGCAACTCACACCACTTGGTGATGGAAAACAACTTTTCAAAATTTTAACAATGACCAAACTGAAGCCTTTAAGTAATAGTCGCGTTCATATTATGATAGATGTGATGGTTCAACCTGATGGTAAGGAGGCACATCTTATCACAAGGTACCAGATTCGAATCCCACCAGGTGCCTTCTTGTCATTTATTTCCATTTTTATTAAAAACAGTCACACAATATCTGAAAATTACAACTTCTGAGATTCAAACCGTGTCCCTCCACCAAACCCAATGTCCAACCACTGAACCAAGGCAACGTTTGATGAGAATTATTAACTGTTTAAATATATATCATACAACGTATCAATTTTCAACTTGTATTTTGAAAATCTCTCACAATCCCCCACCATTTTCAAAATATATCTAAATCCATTATTTTGGAAATCTCATGTTTTCAGATAAAGGTATCTTGCGATTTGAACCCTCACTTAGTAAGCTATGGTTTCACTCATCCCTGAATAGATTGGTAGACAAGCTTTGAACCAATTATTCATTACAACAAGTGTGCATAACTCACACATGAAATCTTGATACCATTGATTGAATTATCAATATGACACATTTTGATAAGGCCTTGTGTCATGTATCCTTTTCATGAGAACTTCTAGAGTCAAGCCCTTTAACTCTATGAAGCGGCCACACTTCATTCTCATATAGGTAGACTATATCAGAAATGCACCCATAATATGCATCTCAGCAAATATATGCTATATGTCTATTAAGAGTAAAAGCACAACCTTCTACAACCATATAGTTATGGTCCAAGTACTCTGTAACCTTGGGATGTATCTATTAACAAGTACTTGCAATCATTCTTGATAGTATACTTTTACCATTGAACTCAAGACTTGATTTTACTCAAGTGTGAGTTGGGTTTTTACTACTGATGATCAATTAGTTATGGGCTTGAGTCCTATCTTGAACACCATATCCCTTGTCAATCCTTTCGTCAAAGGATATGCAAGATTTCTTTCAGTTCTTACAAACACTGTGGAATTACTCCATTTGCAATTAAATCTTTTACATAGCTATGTCTTAGTCCAATGTGTCTAGACTTTCCATTATACATTTGGCTATATGCTTTTGATAGTGTAGATTGACTATCACAATGTATGGATACTGGTGCCATTGGCTTTGGCCAAATTGGCATCTCATACAACAAATTTCTTAACTATTCAGCCTCTTTACTACTTGCAGCTAGTGCTATAAATTCTGCAGCCATGGTGGAGTTAGCAATGCAAGTTTGTTTCTTGGAACCCCAAGAAACAGCTCCTCCATCAAGGACGAAGATCCAACCACTTCTGGAAGCATGATCCTCTGCATAAGTTACCCGATTGGCATCTGTGTATCCTTCTAAAATAGAAGGATCACCACTATAGTTCAAACTATAGTTAAGTGTTCCTTTCAAGTATTTTAATACTCTGTGGACAGCATGCCAATGTTCTTTGCTTGGATTACTGGTATACCTACTTAACCTACCAACAGCATATGCTATGTCTGGTCTAGTCTGGTCTAGTACAAGTCATGGCATACATCAAGCAATCAATTACTTTTGAATATTCATGTTGTGCTACAGGACAACCTTTATTTGGTATTAAACTAACATTTTGATCAAAGGGAGTAGAAACAATCTTACAATCAAAGTAATTAAATTTCTTTAAAACTTTTTCTATGTAATAAGTTTGTGATAAATCTATGGTTTCACCATTTCTAATGATTTTAATTCCTAAAATCACATCAGCTACCCCTAAGTCTTTCATATCAAAGTTTTTAGACAAGAAGGCTTTAGTCTTTTCTACCTCATTCAAATCAGTACCAAATATCAACATGTCATCCACATATAAACAAATCATGACACCTTTTCCATTATGAATTTTACTATAAACACACTTGTCAGATTTATTTATTTTATAGCCATTAGCTAGCACAACTTGATCAAACTTTTGATGCCATTGTTTAGGAGCTTGTTTTAATCCATACAATGACTTTGTTAATTTACACACTTTATTTTCTTGACCTTTAACCACGAACCCTTCAGGTTGTTTCATATACACCTCTTCATCTAGTTCTCCATTTAAGAATGTTGTTTTAACATCCATTTGGTGGACAACAAACTTATAGATGGAGGCTAGTGGCAAAAGCACTCTTATTGAAGCAATTCTTGCTACAGGTGCATAAGTATCAAAATAATCAATACCCTCCTTTTGTGTAAATCCTTTAGCGACAAGTCTAGCCTTAAATTTGTCTATAGTACCATCCACTTTCATTTTCTTTTTGAAAATCCACTTACAACCTATTGGTTTGGAACCGGGTGGGAGGTCTACTAATTTCCAGGTTTTATTACCCATTATTGAGTCCATTTCCTCTTGTATAGCTTCTTTCCAAAAGGCAGCATCTTGAGACTTTATTGCCTCTTCATAAGTTTCTGGGTCATTTTCCATATTGTAACAAATTGGTCCATAACTGTTAATGGACTCATTGTTTCCTTCAACAAGGAACATAAAGAAGTCTGGTCCATAAGATTTTTCTTTTTTGACCCTTTTACTTCTTCTTGGTTCTGAACTTGTCAAAGTATCATTTTTAGATACATTGTTTTCTGGATTATGTGCATTAGAATGAACATTATCCTTGGCACTTGAAATTGAGTTAAATCTATTTTCTTGAAAAATTGCATCTCTTGACTCAATAACTGTATTTACAGGATATGAGTCATTAGATTCAATAACCATGAATCTATATGTTTTGCTATTTTTAGCGTAGTCCAGAAATACACATTCAATTTCGCTTTCTTCCAATTTCTTTCTTTTTGATTATGGAACTTTTACTATTGATCTACAACCCCAAACTTTCAAATAGTTGAGATTAGGCTTTCTTTGTTTCCAAAGTTCATATGGAGTAATTTTGTTCCTCTTATTAGGAACTCTATTTAATATATAGCATGTTGTTAGCATGGCTTCTCCCCAATAGCCTTTTGATAAACCAGAATAGGATAACATGGCATTTACCATTTCTACAAGTACTCTATTTTTTCTTTCCGCTATACCATTTTGTTGTGGGGAATATGGTGCAGTTGTCTGATGAACTATACCAGTAGACTCAAAATAACTTGGACTATAGAATTCTCCTCCTCTATCACTTCTAAAGCATTTAATGAAAGATTCATGTTAAAGTTCAACTTGTGCTTTAAATATTTTAAATTTATCAAAGCCTTCATCCTTTGAATGCATTAAATAAACATAACAAAAATCTAGTGCAATCATCTATGAAAGTTACAAAGTACTTTTTGCCACCAATGGTGGGCCAACCATGCAAATCACATACACTAGAATGGATTAAGTCTAACACTTTAGAACTTCTTTCAACCCTTTTAAATGGTAGTCTTGCTATTTTAGTCAGCATGCAAGTAGTACATGAATTAGAATCTTTACTTAATTTTGGAATTAAATTAGATTTCATCATGTCTTCCAATTTTCTAAAATTGATATGTCCTAGTCGCATATGCCATAAATCACAAGACTCAACCATATAAGCAGAATTAATAGTATTATTAACAACATTCAATTTGAACATATTCTCACAAAAGTAACCATTTCCTACAAACATAGCCTCCTTTGAGAGGATAAACTTATCTCCCTCAAATATAGATTTGAACCCAAACTTATTAAGTAAAGGAACAGAAACCAAATTCTTCCTAACATTAGGAACATAAAATACATCATTAAGAGTGAGTGTCTTTCCATAAGTGGACTCAATTTCCACTGTGCCTTTTCCCTTGACTTGGACAGTTGAAGCATTTCCCATATACAAAACACTTCCATCTTCTTCATCAATGGTCTTGAAAAGATCTTTATTTTTGCACACATGGAGGGTAGCACCAGAGTCTATCCACCAAGAATCAATATCTTCAATCATATTGATTTCAGAAATAACAGCAACGAGGTTGTCTTTTGTTGCACTTGAATTCTTCTCTTTGTTCTTCTTTTTCAAGAACCTGCACTCCTTCTTGTAGTGTCCTGGTTTGCCACAATGGAAACAACTACCTTTCTTTTTCATTTCCTTATGATCATTTCCATTGTTGTTTTCATGAAACTTACCAAAATCTCAGTTTCTTTTCTTAGAAGATTTGCTTGGATTTCCTTCCTCCATGACATGAACTTTCTCATGAATAGATTGGTCCTTAGTATCATCTTGTTTTCGATACTCTTCTTCCAATCGAATATGGTTCCCCAATTGCTCAAGAGAAATGTCATATTTTCTATGTTTCATGCTTCTTTTGAAGTCTTTCCATGAAGGAGGAAGTTTGTCTATAATTGAGGATACAATAATAGTTTCATCCATATGCATGTTATGTTGTTTGTAGTTATTAAGAATACGTTCTATCTCATGCATTTGTTCCATTACAAGCCTACTATCAATCATTTTAAAATTATTAAAGCGACTAACAATAAATTTCTTACTTGTAGCATCCTCTTGCATGTACCTTGCTTCAAGTTTCTCCCATAATTCCTTTGCAAAAGTGCTACTTTGATACACATCAAACAAGGAGTTAGACATTCCATTGAGAATGTGTCCCATGCATATGTAGTCATTATTGTCCCATTTTTGCTTCTCTCTAACTTTAGCAACAGTCTGCTTCCCTATCTATTGGCCTTAGAGTGTTTAGAACATACACAACTTTCAAAGTGGTGAGTAGGAATCGCATCTTCTTTTGCCAACGGATGAAGTTGCCACCATCAAATTTCTCCAACTTCACAAAGTCAGAAGACATCTTTTTCAATGATGTAGCCATTGTTTCAAAAAAAAAAAAAGATCGAACTGAAAGATTGTTGAAAAAAAAAAGATCCTTGAATTTGTTGGTGATGTTGTGAGAGATGTTGCAGCACTTGAAAGAAGAATAAGATGATGATTGTTGCACAAATAATCCAAAGCGTGTAGATACACTAAGCTTTTAGTTTGATTCACCCCCACCAATCTTGATATATTGGATGCAATAGGGTTCTTGACGAATCCCCGTCAGGATACTTTGGATTCCTTAAAGTGGTTTGTACATACACTCCAAGCATATCAATCAATGGTATTTTACAAAATAAAGTTCCCTCACTCACTCTTGTGCACTAGAGAAGAGAGAAAATGACTTAGATAAATTAAGGAGAGATTTAGTAATGCATAGGCACTTCAATTTTTCGGTTCTCTTCTGTGTGCAGAGTATCTCTATTTATAGAGCAACTCACACCACTTGGTGAAGGGAAACAACTTTTCAAAATTTTAACAATGACTAAACTGAAGCCTTTAAATAATAGTCGTGTTCATATTATGACAGATGTGATGGTTCGGCCTGATGCTAAGGAGGCACACCTTATCATCACAAGGTACCAAGTGAGTTAGACATTCCATTGAGAATGTGTCCCATGCATATGTAGTCATCATTGTCCCATTTTTGTTTCTCTCTAACTTCAGCCACAGTCTCTTCTTCCCTATCTATTGGCCTTAGAGTGTTTAGAACATACACAACTTTCAAAGTGGTGAGTAGGAATCGCATCTTCTTTTGCCAACGGATGAAGTTGCCACCATCAAATTTCTCCAACTTCGCAAAGTCAGAAGACATCTTTTTCAATGATGCAGCCATTGTTTCAAAAAAAAAAGATCGAACTGAAAGATTGTTGAAAAAAAAAAGATCCTTGAATTTGTTGGTGATGTTGTGAGAGATGTTGCAGCACTTGAAAGAAGAATAAGATGATGATTGTTGCACAAATAATCCAAAGCGTGTGGATACACTAAGCTTTTAGTTTGATTCACCTCCACCAATCTTGATATATTGGATGCAATAGGGTTCTTGACGAATCCCCGTCAGGATACTTTAGATTCCTTAAAGTGGTTTGTACATACACTCCAAGCATATCAATCAATGGTATTTTACAAAATAAAGTTCCCTCACTCACTCTTGTGCACTAGAGAAGAGAGAAAATGACTTAGATAAATTAAGGAGAGAGTTAGTAATGCATAGGCACTTCAATTTTTCGGTTCTCTTCTGTGTGCAGAGTATCTCTATTTATAGAGCAACTCACACCACTTGGTGAAGGGAAACAACTTTTCAAAATTTTAACAATGACTAAACTGAAGCCTTTAAGTAATAGTCGTGTTCATATTATGACAGATGTGATGGTTCGGCCTGATGCTAAGGAGGCACACCTTATCATCACAAGGTACCAAGTGAGTTAGACATTCCATTGAGAATGTGTCCCATGCATATGTAGTCATCATTGTCCCATTTTTGTTTCTCTCTAACTTCAGCCACAGTCTCTTCTTCCCTATCTATTGGCCTTAGAGTGTTTAGAACATACACAACTTTCAAAGTGGTGAGTAGGAATCGCATCTTCTTTTGCCAACGGATGAAGTTGCCACCATCAAATTTCTCACACTTCGCAAAGTCAGAAGACATCTTTTTCAATGATGCAGCCATTGTTTCAAAAAAAAAAAGATCGAACTGAAATATTGTTGAAAAAAAAAAGATCCTTGAATTTGTTGGTGATGTTGTGAGAGATGTTGCAGCACTTGAAAGAAGAATAAGATGATGATTGTTGCACAAATAATCCAAAGCGTGTGGATACACTAAGCTTTTAGTTTGATTCACCTCCACCAATCTTGATATATTGGATGCAATAGGGTTCTTGACAAATCCCCTTCAGGATACTTTAGATTCCTTAAAGTGGTTTGTACATACACTCCAAGCATATCAATCAATGGTATTTTACAAAATAAAGTTCCCTCACTCACTCTTGTGCACTAGAGAAGAGAGAAAATGACTTAGATAAATTAAGGAGAGATTTAGTAATGCATAGGCACTTCAATTTTTCGGTTCTCTTCTGTGTGCAGAGTATCTCTATTTATAGAGCAACTCACACCACTTGGTGAAGGGAAACAACTTTTCAAAATTTTAACAATGACTAAACTGAAGCCTTTAAGTAATAGTCGTGTTCATATTATGACAGATGTGATGGTTCGACCTGATGCTGAGGAGGCACACCTTATCATCACAAGGTACCAAGTGAGTTAGACATTCCATTGAGAATGTGTCCCATGCATATGTAGTCATCATTGTCCCATTTTTGTTTCTCTCTAACTTCAGCCACAGTCTCTTCTTCCCTATCTATTGGCCTTAGAGTGTTTAGAACATACACAACTTTCAAAGTGGTGAGTAGGAATCGCATCTTCTTTTGCCAACGGATGAAGTTGCCACCATCAAATTTCTCCAACTTCACAAAGTCAGAAGACATCTTTTTCAATGATGCAGCCATTGTTTCAAAAAAAAATGATCGAACTGAAAGATTGTTGAAAAAAAAAAAGATCCTTGAATTTGTTGGTGATGTTGTGAGAGATGTTGCAGCACTTGAAAGAAGAATTAGATGATGATTGTTGCACAAATAATCCAAAGCGTGTGGATACACTAAGCTTTTAGTTTGATTCACCTCCACCAATCTTGATATATTGGATGCAATAGGGTTCTTGACAAATCCCCTTCAGGATACTTTAGATTCCTTAAAGTGGTTTGTACATACACTCCAAGCATATCAATCAATGGTATTTTACAAAATAAAGTTCCCTCACTCACTCTTGTGCACTAGAGAAGAAAGAAAATGACTTAGATAAATTAAGGAGAGATTTAGTAATGCATAGGCACTTCAATTTTTCGGTTCTCTTCTGTGTGCAGAGTATCTCTATTTATAGAGCAACTCACACCACTTGGTGAAGGGAAACAACTTTTCAAAATTTTAACAATGACTAAACTGAAGCCTTTAAGTAATAGTCGTGTTCATATTATGACAGATGTGATGGTTCGACCTGATGCTAAGGTACCAAGTTCAAATCCTTCTTGTCATTTATTTCTGTTTTTATTAAAACGGTCACACAATATCCGAAAATTGCAACTTCTGAGATTCAAACCGTGTCCCTCCACCAAACCCAATGTCCAACCACTGAGCCAAGGCAACGTTTGATGAGGATTATTAACTGTTTAAATATATATCATACAACGTATCAATTTTCAACTTGTATTTTGAAAATCTCTCACAATTGTTAGCATCGTTAAAAATGTTTTCAGTATTTGCTATCTTAACATCCTATTTAGATACAAGTGCATAGTTGACATTGCTCATCTAATTATTTTTTTTGAATTAGTGGTTGAGTGTGAATTTGATTAGTTTGGAAAAGATTTAAGATGAAAATGAAGTAATATAATTGTGGGACGAAAATAAAACTTACAGTAATGTTAAGGGACAAAAAGAGAAATTTTTCCTATAATGAATTTTACGCATCATTTTCTTTTAGCACTTCTATATTTGTGCATTAAAAGAATTATGCATTTCATATATAGATTGATTACTAAAAATCACATTAATTTAAAAAAAGTATATCTAGAAAATCAACTTGAATAAAACTTAATCAAATATCTTCATATTAACATAATAGAAGTATTAGTATCAAATCCTATCTTGCTCTACCATTGCACAATTCATGTTGAATCTTTGACAGTTTAAGAATAAGAATGTGATTAACCTAGGCTAGTAGATCTGCATAACCTAATCTCTTCAATTCAAGTGGAAAAAATAAGATCAATCAATCAAAATCTCATCACAAATCTCAATTCAAACCACACTAACAGAAATCTACATCATGGAGTTCAATATCAAAATCAAGAGAAACATCAATTGAATTCAAATTTAAACTTCACTACAAGGTCTTAAGATCAAACCAGAACTTCATCAAGATCCTTGGATTGATCCAGAAGATTAGTCATCCATGGTTGCAGTCTACAGAAGCTTGGGGAAGAATAGAGAAAAACTAGAGAGAGACAGAGAGTGAATATAAGTAGAATCAATGTCGCGTGCCTTTGTTTTCCTCCCAAATCAGTACCTCTAAAACTCAAAATACAAGCTTTCCCCTAGAATAATGTTAATCCTCTTCCTCTTAGCTTTAATTGAACACCAAATTTACCTAAATTGGGCTTAGGATGAGGAAGTTGTGTCCAAAATACTCTTAGGACGTCACTGGACCCTTCAACTAACTTTAAAGGCCAAAAACATCATCAAAACATTGTTCCTTCTATAAGTTTTCTCATAAGAGTTGAAGCATAACGTTTAAGCTTTCCAATAGTACCAGTTGATTGAGCACTCGAGCCCGATTAAATAACCAAAATCGGTTCACAGGTTAAATTTGCAATATAATGGATGAACCAAGTCGTTTCTCTTAAGGATCAACTCAGTGACACAACTAATTAGGCAAGCAATTAAAACTGTAAAAAGGGGAGGGTTTGTTGAAACAATTAAAACTGAAAACGATATTATGAAAGCAACAAATCCTAGGGAATTGACTAATCCTTATTTTAATCCATCATTGATTTCCAAATATTCAATCAATTGTTAATCAAATCCTTGATCTTAGGTCGTATTAAGACGCCTCAACACGATCCCTAAATTCCCTACTGTATAAGCATCCAGAATTTGGTTAATCTATGTGAGACAAATTTAACACCCTTCTAGCCGAGATTAACCTAAAACTGGAATTCAATCAAGTCAAACAATACATCAAAAAGCTCTGGTGCATTGTTTAGTCTCTGTGATCTCTTCCAAATATGTGATAATTAAGCAATCAACACACAAACTCCCAAATTAAATTACGCAATTCAATTCAGGATTAAAGAAAGAGAGGAAGGGAAATTTGATGAACAATTGAATGCGAAATAACTAAAGCATAATTTCAAGATTAAGGTATCAGGACTGACAATCCCTAGGATTGATTATACGATTCTAGCCTTCCATGGATGGAAGAGCAGCCATACAGAAAAATAAAGAAAACCCTAAGAAGAGAAGAAGGAAAACTCAAAGTGCAAAATGTAATTTGTCTGTTGCGTTTTTGCTGTTGCCTAACTATATAACTAACCCTAATTTTGGTTGTACATGATTAGAAACTCATTAGACACAAAGCTAGGACAATTAGGAATCCCCGAGACCAAGTTTTATGCTAATTGGAGGCCTAGAGCCCAAGTTATGCCTAGTTAAGTAGCTCAATCTCGTCAGCAACTCTTATCCGACTTACAGCTTAATTTTCATGCCTAAAACGACGGAGTTTGGCTTGGAGGTCTTTGTAAGAATTGTAACTTTATGTCTCACACCTTTCATTTGGCCCTGGTTTGGCATCTATTGAACTCTTACAACTCGAGATATAGATTGTCGACTGCACAGAGGTCAAACTGCCAGGATCAACTCTCTAGCTCTATCTTCGACTTCAATTTAAATTATCTTAACGTAAGATTCAACTCTCGGAGTCTTCATGAAACTTTTAGCCCATTGTCTTAGATTTCCACAGACACAAAGATCACCTCAAATGGATCATTGAAGCCCAAGTTATGGGTTGATCAAGGAGGAAAAGTCAAAATGCATTAAAATTTGAGAATTAATCACAATTTGCATTAAAGCCCAATGAGGTCCAACAACATAAAACTCAGCTAACATACTAATATTGGACATAATAAACATCCAATAAAGCCAAGTACCAAGCTATAATAAGTGTCTCAACTTGATTGATAACTGGTCTTAGCTCCAAATGACTCCTACAACCCAAGTTATGGTCGAATCTTTGCACATTGTTCAGGTTATAGTGATAGCATCTCTGTTCTGACTTCCAGGCCCAATCTGTCTCACTAGATATATGATTCAGCTCTTGAGCTCCTCTTGAAAGTTGTAGAACTTCCTCTCAAATTTCCTACAAGGTTATATGCATTATTTTTAGATGTCTAAAACTCAAGTTATGCCAAAAATACAGAAACAGTATGAAATCTCAATAATGCTGAAAAATGCAATTAAACCCAATTTGAACCCAAACTTATAAAATGTAGCCAAGTCCACAGGAGGAACTTCTATGGGGCATAAGGGGCAGTCGGCCCCCCTCTTTCCCCTTTGATTTTTTTTTTCAAAACATCTATTTGGAGGGTGTGTGCTTACTTATATTACTAGTAGTCTAAATTTACGATGCTCTCTAATTTTGATGTTAACATATTAGGCATTGACTCCCATGAGATAGCTGTTGTTGTAACAAAAAAGTTTTTATCTAATCTTATGCTTCTTTCATAGGCTTGAACCCAAGATGGCATGTAGACAATGCCAAAGCTAGAACCTTAGGAAATGACCCCATACTTTCATACTAGTAGTTTCATTTATAGTGGTTAAAGGTAGGTAACACTGAATTAACAACTTCTTGATCCAGACACCTTGTTTATTATTGTCAAAAGATGAAAAAAGTTTTTTTTTTCAATTTTGGAATCTCTGCCCCTTTGTTACATTACAAACTTTGAAGGCTTATCAAAATCAGAAGGAAAAATATATCTCATTGTTAAATGTCTTAAATCCACCTTATTTTTATTTTATTTATTTATCCATCCATATTTATCGTTCCCCCCTCTCAAAATTTTGAGGTAAGTTCCGCCATTGGCCAAGTCCAATCAATTAAATACATAAGAGGAATAAGTGGCTAAATATAAGGGTTTATGAATGTATAAAAATACTATATATCAATAGGCCTTATGAATTGTTGTTTCAAAGCTTCCAGGGTGCTTTGGATTAATTTTAGAGTTGGATTATATGTCAGTTGACAGTAACTAATGAGGGCGATTTAACAATTTAAGAACAGAATGATGCCAGTTTCAAAGTCGACAAAATTTAATCTTTTTGTGTCTTTGTTCTGTAACACTTTTTTTGTTCTTTCTTAAGTTTAGTCATGTGCTAAACTTTGATCTCACGAAATATTCCACTTCGTTAGATTTTTTATTCTACAATTGATTTTTCAATTTGACCTGAAAGTTCTTGTCTCATAAAAATATTAATTTTTGGGTAATATAATACATGATGAAAGTATTTTAAAGCCTACGAGAAAATGATATGTTATGCATGCATTGTTCTAGAATTCTCAATGGGTACATAGTCAGCCACTTGGATATAATGAAAAAAAGGAAAAATGACATTTTAGTTCAGCTTGACAAAGATAATGCCAATTTGGTTCGTTTTAAAAATTAATTAAGTATTTAACTACATTAACTAATAATTTACATATGATTAACCACGTATCAAGTATCAAAATGAAGATAAATTATTAGTTAACCGTATATAAATTATTAATTAATATAATTAAATACTTAATTAATTTTTAAAATAAACTAAATTAACATTATTTTTAACAAGCTGAAGTAAAACGTCATTTTCCCATGAAAGAACGATTTTGAAGTCTTATCCTTGATTGTGCATATTGTATGGCTAATGGTTGTAATACCCTGCTCTTATTACCAAATTTTCAGTTTTCGACAAAATTAGTAATTGACAAATTGTGAGACTTTGCAATGTTGAATCTGGAAATGTGTTATTCGACAATTCATACTTAGTTGAAATCATGAAATAGTGTTAAAGGTTGAGTCGACAAAATTTGAGATTGAACCGACATTTGATGTGTTACAACCGACAAATGTTCAAAATTGACAAGTGTAATATCCGACAAATCAAGAAAGGGTATTTCGACAAATAAGTTTCGTTTGACAAATGTGTGAAGCCGACAATAATGCTATGCTCGACAAGTCAAGTTGTGAAGAAGTACTTGACAAAATATATACTCAACCGACAAAGGGACTAGCAAATTACTGACGAAGTTGGTGTACCGACAAAATCGTTATCCAGGAGCTGACGGTTATCAATTTGAATTTCAAAGTAGCAGTTACATCCAAGAATCAAGGAACTGCTAATGCTGACTCAATGACAGTTGCTGGTAGTTTTAGGCTATTACTAAAGAATAAACGTGTATTAGTTGCATGTAAGCCACCTGTCCAACAAATGGCAGGTTCTTAGGGATTTAGACGTAGGATTTTCTCTATAAATAGGACTTAGAGCAATGTATTAGGGGCTGCAACTTGAAACATCCTACACTCCTAAGGTCCCAGCGACGCTCAAAGGAAAACGGATCAATCAAGTTTATATGCCACTTTCATTTTATGCAATTTAAATTTAGGTTTTTTACTATATTTTCATTTACTTTTGATTTGCTTTACTTGCTTTCTTTAATTGCTTTCACTTTATATTTCTGTTCATCGTCATCTTCATCTTCTTCTTCTTCTTCTTCTTTTTGATACTTTTTAATCCAATTGACACTTTGATCACTTGAAAGTGAGAACCCAGTGGAGGAGGTTCCCTTCCAAGATTAATAACTGGAACTGCAATATTGTCGACTTAGGCACCGACAAATCTGATAATCGACAAATTTGGCACTTTGGAGCCAAGTTTTTGTCGGCACATTGCCTGACAATTTTTCACCTTCAACAAAATGGCACGCCCAGTGGGACACTTGGTGATTTAAATAGTGTCCTATATTTTCATGCAATTAAGAAGTGGAACAAGAGTTCACGAATGTCTGGAAATAATTCTTCTTCAAGTGAACAGCCTCATCATAATGAGGCTAATGATAATAGCAATGGTAGTAATGCCAATGCAATTAATACTAGTGTTGAGGCTGTTAGAATTAACGGCCAAGAGGTTGTAATGACAAATCCTCAAATTACAGTGCCAAATAATAATTTGAGGAATGTGAATTGTGGAAATTCAAGATTTGTGCCAATGTATGGCTTGCCACCAGGATTTACTCCACAAACAATGACGCAACCTATTATGGGAACAACGTCAATGAGTTATATGAATACAACTCCTATTGTCTCCACTTTATTACATCAACCTGTTACACAAACGGCTACTCCTACTATGGACCAATATTTGGCAGCCATGAATGTAATAAACCAATATCATGGGCAATTTGCTCCAGGAATAAGTAGTCAAACACCTAGACCAGAAAGGTTGAATTTGGGGACTTCAGTGGGTCCAACATTTCCTGTAATGTCTAGGGAAATGCCGGATACGAGTTTAAGGCCAACTTTAAATAATTTGGCCGTGGTTCGTCAACAAATGGATGAAAGTAATCATGATATGGCACATATGATAACACAACAGATGAATACTGTCATATCGCCATTGATGAAGCTACAAATCATACTTGTAATTTATTGGCTCGACAAGTTGGTAGATTAGCCAGTGCTTTAGGAAGTGAAAAGCCTGTTGACAATCCAATTGTACACCACATTGGGGGAACTGAACCTCCTCATAATCAAAATCGTCAACCTGAGTTACAGTATGGGAATGTTAGAATCTTAGAAAGAAACCAAGATGAGAATCAACAAAGGGCTGACAATGGTGCCCAAAGAATTTTCTAACAAAATAATGTTGGAGGGCAACAATTTGTGAATCCAAATTTGAATAATGCTGTTGACAATGATGCCCACAGATTCTACGACAAAATAATGTTGGGGGGCAACAATTTATCAATCCAAATTTGAATAACATTGCTGACAATGATGCCCATAGGATATTCCGACAAAATAATGTTGGAGGGCAACAGTTTGTCAATCTAAATTTGAATAATGCTGTTGACAATGATGCCCACAGATTCTACCGACAAAATAATGTTGGGGGGCAACAATTTGTCAACCCAAATTTGAATAACATTGCTGACAATGATGCCCATAGGATATTCCGACAAAATAATGTTGGGGGACATCAAGTTGTGAATCCAAATTTGAACAATGCTATTGAACAAATCCTTAATAGGTTTGGTTTTAATGTTGGCTATGCAAATCAGCCACATTTTGTGTCAACTTTTCCTGAATGGATTCAGCAAATTGAATTACCTAGAGGTGTGAAAATACCAAAATTGACAAAATTCTCTGGTGAAGATGGTGAATCAACTGTTGAACACATTGCAAGATACACAATTGAATTGGGAGAAATAGCAACAAATGAGTATCTTAGGATGAGATATTTTCCCAGTTCCTTAACCAAGAATGTTTTTTCTTGGTATTCTACTATCCCTCCAAATTCAGTTCATTCATGGATTCAATTAGAAAGATTGTTTCATGAACAATTTTTTAGAGGAGAGATGAAAGTAAGTATTACCGACTTATTTAATATCAAGAGAATGGTTAATGAGTCGGTGGATGACTATTTGAATAGATTTCGACAAATGAAAAGTAGGTGTTTTACACCTATTCCTGAACATGAAATTGTCAAGATTACTGCGAGTGGACTTGACTATTCTATAAGGAAAAAGTTTATTAATAAAAAATTCCTTGATATGGCCCAACTGGTTGATAGAGTTCGACAAATTGAGCAACTCAAAGCTGAGAAAGAAAAATTTAGGAAATTTGTCAGAAAGGATAAAATTGCATATGTTGAAATTGATGAAGTCGAAGATATCGACGAAAATGAGATAAATGTCGCAGAATTACAATCTGGACAACCATATGTTTGTCAAGCTTTGAAACCTGTCAGGGCTAAGGAAAAAATGAATTATGTCAACAAAAAGAATTATGCCTTTGACATAACAAAAGCAGATCAAATTTTTGATTTGTTATTGAAAGACAAACAGATAAAATTGCCGGATGGACATAAAATTCCTACTCTGGATGAAGTTAAGGATAAAAAAGATCTTAGTCAAAAGGGCATTAAAGACGCACGTCTGAAGTACGCTGATAAAGCCCAAGCTGACATGAAAATGGATACAGATCCATTTGAAGTTAATTCAAATTTTGTCGAACCTTTATGTATGCATGTGAATATGCTGAATATTTCTGAGGAAGACAAAAAAGTTAGGAATTGACACAACTGATGCTGATGATGTTTATCCTCGAGAAGGGGAAACTTTGGCTCAATTTGTCAAGCGTAAGAAGGACAATGGAAAAGTGAAACTTTGTCCCAGGTGCAATGCTGTTTATGACGAAGTAGCTGCTGATCGTGCTGAAGAAGCCAAAGCTGACAAACAGAGAACCGACAAAATGCTAAAACAGGAAATGTCAGCTCCTAAGCAACGCTCTGTTGTGGTTGTCGATGCTCCTAAAAATATGAGGAATTATGGACGTACAAGAACTCCACCAGCAAATGTTCCTCATAATCAATGGGTGCAAAACTTTCAACCATTTCATCGACCATATATTCCTAGATTCTTCCCTGGGCAGAATCAATGGTATAGAAATCCTGCTGACAGATTTCCAGCTTATCATAAAACAAACATCTGGGTTCGACAGAATCAAGCTGGAGCTTCTTACCCTCAGTATACCATGACAAAAACTCAAAAGAGAAGAATGCAAAGAATTAGAACTGAGCAAAGGAGAGCTACTGAAGGTTCCCAACAAATTGTCAAGGATGACAAGGGTAAAACTAAGGTGACTGAACACCCAAAGAGAATGGCTTCATTGATTATTGATGATACTATTCAAGAAACTAAGAAGCATGTTACTGAAACAAGTGGAAAAGGCAAACAAGTCATTTCGTCGACAGATGAAAGTACTGACATTGATGATCTCGACAATTTTGATGGCTTAGATGATGAAATCGACAATATTCTGACCAATATGGATGTTAATCTAGTGTCGGTTTTACTAGTTGAATTTGAGGTCGATTTAATTCTGGGAAATTTCTGAAGAAGATTTTGTCGATGACAACCTTGAATGGACAGTACCGACATTTGAAACCGACATGTTGACTGTTTATGATGTCATGGCTCAATTCGATAGACCAACTGAAGCAATGAAAGAACATTTGAGACCACTGCATATTTGAGCAATTGTTACTTGTCGATGGTGGTGCTGCTGTCAACTTAGTGCCCAGAAATGTCTTCAAAAAGTTAGGTAAATCTGAATCTGATTTAATCCTACTAATATGGTTGTTACTGATTTTAATGGCAAGACTTCTCCATCTGATGGAGTTACCATGCTAACCATTCAAGTGGGAACTATTAAAAGACCAACTTTATTTGTTGTTGTTCCCTCAAGAGCAAGTTACAATTTATTGTTGGGAAGGGACTGGATTCATGCTGTTGGAGCAATTCCGTCAACACTTCACCAGAAAATGATATTATGGAATGATGATGGTTTTGTCAAAAGTATTGAAGCTGATGATAGTCCATGTTATATGCAACAATGCCATGCTGATTACAAGATTTATAACCCTCAACTTAAACCAATGAAGATTGATGAATCTTTTGACAAGGAATATTTGGAGGTATGTGTTATGGATTGCAATGGCATTCACTTGGTTCCAAAGGCCGCTTTCTGTCGGCCATCAGATGAGTTAGAATGAGTTTGTCGAGCCAACTGGCTCGATTGTCGGCTTACTTAGTCGACAATTTGGTCTGTGCAGCATCAAGCACAGTACCATACTGTATTTATGATGATGAACCTTTAGGATTTGAAGATTCACCGATAAAAGATAATACTAAGAAGATCGAAGTCCAAGATCCTTTGGAAGAGATCAATTTGGGTGATGATAATGATAAAAGACCGACATTTATCAGTAAATTATTGTCGGACAATTTCAGAAGTGCTCTTGTAGCATTGCTTAAAGAGTACAAGGACTGTTTTGCATGGGATTACCATGAAATGCCAGGTTTAAGTAGAAATTTGGTGGAGCACAGGTTGCCAATGAAGCAAGGTTGTCGACCTGTAAAGCAAAGTCCAAGGAGATTTGTACCAGAGGTGGTGTTGAAGATTAAAGAAGAAGTTGAGAAACTTTTAAAAGCAAAATTTATCAGGACCACCAGGTATGTCGATTGGTTATCTAATGTTGTTCCTGTTGTCAAGAAAAATGGGAAACTTAGAGTTTGCATTGATTTTAGAAATTTAAATACTGCAACACCTAAAGATGAATATCCTATGCCTATTGCTGACATGTTAGTAGATTCAGCATCATGTCATGAAATTTTAAGCTTTATGGATGGACATTCTGGATATAATCAAATTTTTATAGCAGAGGATGATGTGCCTAAAACTGCATTTAGATGTCCAGGTGCTATAGGTACGTATTAATGGGTTGTAATGCCTTTTGGTTTAAAGAATGCAGGTGCTACATATCAAAGAGCTATGAATACTATTTTTCACGACATGATAGGCAAATTTTTAGAAGTTTATATTGATGATGTTGTAGTTAAATCTGAATCCCATAATTCTCATTTAGTTAATTTAAGACAATCTTTTGATAGGATGAGAAAACATGGTTTAAAAATGAATCCATTAAAATGTGCTTTTGGAGTTGCAGCAGGAAATTTCCTTGGATTCCTTGTGCATAAAAAAGGAATTGAGGTTGACAGAAACAAGACAAAGGCAATTTTGGAAGCCTCACCGCCGACAAATAAAAAGGAGTTACAATCATTCCTTGGCAAGATCAATTTCTTGCGACGTTTTATTTCAAATTTGTCAGGCAAGGTCAGAGTGTTTGCTCCTTTGTTGAAATTGAAAGAAAAAGAGGAGTTTATATGGGAAGCTGAACACCAAGAGGCATTCGACAAAATTAAGGGGTATTTGACAAATCCTCCAGTGATGACTCCACCGGTCTCTGGACGTCCTTTGAAGCTGTATATTTCGGCTTCTAATGAGACAATAGGAAGTATGCTGGCTCAAGAAGATGAGAACAAAGTTGAAAGAGCCGTTTACTACCTTAGTCGAGTTTTAAATGAAGCTGAACGTAGATATAGTGCTATTGAAAAGCTTTGTTTGGCTTTATATTATTCATGTACCAAATTGAAGTATTATATTATGCCGACAGAAGTATATGTACTGTCGAAGACTGATGTAGTTAAGTACATGTTATCTAAGCCAATAATACATGGAAGAATTGGACGTTGGACTCTTGGTTTGACAGAATTTTTTTTACATTATGTGCCTTTGAAAGCTATGAAAGGCCAAGTTATAGCTGACTTTTTAGCAGAACATCCTTGTGTTGAAATTGATGAAGTTGATTTTGTTGGAATCAAACCTTGGCGATTATATTTTGATGGTTCTTGCCATCACAATGGTGTAGGTCTTGGAATATTAATTTTGTCGCCTAAAGATGAACCGACAAAATTTATGTTTAACCTTGAATATAAATGTTCAAATAACGAGGCAGAATATGAAGCCTTAATTGCTAGTTTGGAGATTTTAATTGAGTTGAATGTGAAAAATGTCGAAATTATTGGAGATTCTCAATTGGTTATAAAACAATTGTCGAGGGAATATAGATGTGTCAGTAAACATTTAATGAAATATTTGTCAAAAGCTGCAAGGCTCTTGTATGAATTTGATGAAGTAATTGTTAGACATGTACCTCGACAAGATAATGAAGAAGCCAATGAATTGGCTCAAATAGCTTCTGGATATAAATTGTCATCTTCGACATTAATGAAATTAATAAAGGTTGAAAAGAAATTATTTCCCTTTGAAGAAAGAGAAGTTAATGTTACAGGAGTTGTTGATCCGACAGATTGTCGAAAGCCGATCATTGATTATTTGTCAAATCCAAATCAATATGTCGACAGAAAATTGAAATATAAAGCTATGAAATATGTTTTATTAGGAGGAACTTTATACAAGAGGTCTGTCGACAATAATTTGTTAACCTGTTTAGGTGAACAAGAAGCATATTTGGCCCTGGCTGAAGTTTATGAAGGGATTTGTGGTGCTCACCAAGCAGGTGAGAAAATGAAATGGATTTTGAACCGACAAAGAGTTTATTGGCCAACAATGATTAAAGATTGTATTCAATTTGCTAAATCATGTGAAGAATGTCAAAAGCATGGTGTTGTGCAACATTTGCCAGCAAGTGAATTACATGCTGTAATAAAACCATGGCCATTTAGAGGTTGGGCTTTGGATTTAATTGGACAAATTCATCCTTTTTGGTCGAAAGGACATAAATATATTCTTGTGGCTATTGATTATTTCACCAAATGGGTGGAAGCAGTGGCTTTAAAAGAAGTAACACAACAAGAGATTATTGATTTTGTCGAAAACAAGATTATTTGTCGGTATGGAATACCACAATCTTTGACAACTGATCAAGGAACAGTTTTTACTGGTAGGAAAGTTGTCGAATATGCTGATTCAAGAAAAATAAAATTATTGACTTCGACACCTTATTATGCCCAGGCCAATGGACAAGTTGAAGCTGTCAATAAAATTATTATTGGTTTAATTAAGAAACATATTGGCCGACAGCCAAAGAATTGGCATAATACTCTTGAACAAATTTTATGGGCATATAGGAATTCACCAAGGGAGTTAACAGGAACAACTCCTTATAAATTGGTTTATGGTCATGATGCTATGTTGCCAATTGAAATTAATATCCAAACGATTAGATTACAACGACAAAATGATTTGTCAGTTGATGATTATTGGAACTTGATGTATGATGAGTTAAATCAATTAGATGATGAGCGTATAACAGCACTTGAAAATCTCATTCGACAAAAAGAAAAAGTTGCTCGGTTTTATGATCGTCGAATTAAATTTAAGACATTTTCAGTTGGTGATTTAGTTTGGAAAGTGATTTTGCCAATTGGTCAAAAATGTCGGACATATGGAAAATGGACCCCAAATTGGGAGGGACCTTTTGAAGTGACAAAAGTGTTTTCAAGAAATGCTTATGAAGTAGTTGATGTTGGTTCCAAACAGAAAATAAAAGCAATAAATGGGAAGTATTTGAAAGCTTATAAACCGACAATGCATGAATTACGAATACGGTAATTGTCATTAAATTATCGGCCTAAAATGGCCGACATTGTCAAAATATTACATTAGAAATTGACAAAGTTTACATTTAAATAAAAAAAATGTCGGTAAAAGAAACCGACAAAATTCAAAATAACAAAAGAGACCGACATTTTCAATGATTACATGAGTTTCTGAATATTGTCGACCAAATGATTTCTGAACTCTTCCCAATTCTCATTCATTTTAGCCTGCTTAGTTAAAGCGGCTTTGTAATCTGGTGTAGAGTTCTCAATGGCCGACACAATTTCTTTGCTCTTTCAAATCAATTGTCGGCCTTCTTCTCTTAATTTCTTTTTCTCTTCCTCATGACTCTGTAAAGTTGAGGACAACTCTTCCTGCTTCTTGACAAGGCCTTCTAACTTTTGTTTGACCTCGACAATTTCTGCATTGATTTTGTCGACCTCGGCCTTGTCTTCGACAATCTCATTAGTCAGAAGGATATGTCGTTGCTTGGCATTACTTGTAGTCTTGGAAATAGTATCTTTTTCATCCAGATGCCAAAGATGCTTGTTGACAATTTGTTGGGCTGAAGGATAATGTTCAAGAAGATTTGGAATTGTGGTCTTCATTTTGTCGACCAGTTGAACCATTTCCCCAGGCAAATCATCACACTCATCTAGGCAAGCAAGTGCAAGTTGGAGCTGTCGACATAATTCAGGATCAGCAGTGAGAGAGTCAAGAGGATTCTTCAATAAACACTCCAAGTTATAGAGTGCTTCCTTGATAGAGGTATTGCCGAGTGAGACTGATTTGATGGATTTTGGAGAAGAGCGATGACTTTCCGACAAAATGCTCTCCACCTCAGCAAAAGGATCTTCATCATCTGAAAAGCCGAATTCAGGTATGTCGATTTCCATTGGTGCCTTTCCTTTGTCGGGAATAGGAGTGGACTCTTCAATTGTCAGGTCCAAGATATCTGGGCTTTGAAAAGGCTCGATAGGAAGACCGACATTTTCAGATTCGGCTTCTTGTTCTTTATTTTGTTGACCGCTCAATGATTTGTCGGTCTGAGAAGTTGGAGGAGAAGGAGTTTTGGTTGGAGTCTCCTCAGTCTTTTTGTTTTTCTGATAAAAGAACAGAAAGATATTTAGAATATAATATGAAGAGTTAATCGACAAAATAAAACATAAAAGTCAGTTGACAAAATAAAATGTTAAAACAAACTTTTTGGCTTTCAGTAGCCTTTGCAGATTGTTGGCCAAGAGTCCTGATCCTTTTCCGGCTTTTTGGAGCTTCGGAACTCTGGCCTCGACTTTTTGTAGGTTTGGCAGTGGACCTGCCTCTTTTCTTTTGAGGAGTTACAATTTCCTCCTCTTCTTTTTCTTCTTCTTCTTCATTCCTAACAGAAGTAGGAATTGTCGGCTCAGGAGCCGACATTACAGGAGTTGATTCAGAAACTGAAATACAAAAGAAAAAATGTCAGAATATGATGATTGATAAAAATAATATTGTCAAAAAATATTTTTTACCATGTGGTGGATAACGAACTATTCGAGGATAGTATTCGACAAAATGAAGTTCATACGGGTATAAGTATCTGACAAATTCTATTCTTTCTTTTTTGTCGATAAAAACATCCAAGGCACCTCTTGGTGGGTCTGGATAAATGTCAGCCAATCCGAATGGAGCATTTGGAAGTGGGATTGGTTTTGGACGAAAAGGTTTGAGGTAGTGTTTGGGGTCGACATTTTTGTTGACAAGCCAAGCTTTATGGTATGCTAATAAGCACCTACTGTCGTGTGCTTCTCGTTTTTTCTTAAGTACAAGTTCGGCTTCTCGAACAACTGATTTGGGATATTTGGGATTCCATTTAACCTTGAAATATTTTTCAAATGCTTGAATTTCTCGTAAATGCATACCTTTGGATTTCTTTGCTGGATTCCTAGTCTGCACGTATGAGTAAATTGACCAAGAATTTGTCAAAACAATCCTTGAGTGGGTGGTGAAGTGGTTTGTAGTAATTATCCCACCATTCGACAAAAGATTGAGTTACATAATAACTTAGTCGAAATTCTCGAGGGATAAACTGCTGACGAAATTTGGTGTTTCTCTTGACAAGTTTTGGAATGACATCCAAATTGTCGAGAACAGTATCACATAGCCTATATGTCGAATTTAAAGAAATGGGAGCTGGTAAAGCTTGAGAAAAACCCATTTGTCGGGCAATGGTGTTTGGAAGATGGAGAGTAATGCTTAAGTCACCACTACCTGGTAAACCGCAAGTGAAAATTTGCTGACAAAGCATGTTCGACCATATATCATTGTTTTCAGCTTGTGTTTCAGGATTGTCGGATAATAAATTTCTGGTAAACCATTTAGGCCCGACAGATCTCTGGGCAAAGGGAGAAAAGATGATTTTCTTGGAAGAAGCAGATAAAGAATGAAAAATTTCAAAGTAATGTTTGAAATTGTCGATGAAAGATGTCGACTTTTCTTTTACAAAAAGAAATGATAATTTAATACCATGAATATTGGAGGGGAGATTGTCAGGAGATTTTGTCGAAAGTTGTGGAAGAAGAATGGCATTAAGCCAGAGTTGAAGAACCCACAATAGGCCTCCAAGATTTGTTTTC
Organism: Styphnolobium japonicum; assembly: GCA_023212625.1. Lineage (NCBI taxonomy): Eukaryota > Viridiplantae > Streptophyta > Magnoliopsida > Fabales > Fabaceae > Styphnolobium > Styphnolobium japonicum. The sequence goes on from JALBWW010000014.1 coordinate 7,994,234, forward strand.
TTTGTCAAATCTTTCATTGATTCGACAATTTCACTGATTGACTCGTATAAACGAGCAATAACAAGTTGGCCTAAGGCCAAATGCTGACCTTCATGAAGTAGAATTGCCAGAGGTAAGTAAGCTCTCGACAATTGAATTGATTTTGTACAAAATACATGTGCAGAGAGCCAAAAAGTGAGAAATGCAACATGCTCAGAATCTGTCACCTTCCCAGAAGTTTGAGAATGAAATTTTATAAAAGGGCCGTAGGACATGGAGTCGGCCTCAATATCAAAAGTTTTGTCGGTAGACAAATTTGGTGTAATGGGGATGCCATTAGGCTTAAATCCAGCAATGGCAGCAAGGTCAAAAAGAGAAGGACCCATCATCCTATAAGGAAAATGAAAATTATTGGTGGTTTTGTTCCAAAAGCAAAAAGCAGCTCCAAGCATTGGGGAGTTAAATTTGATTTTAAACCGACTCAGTTGAATGGCATAAAAAATGCCGATATCTTTCTAGAAGGAGGATTTGACATATTGAATTCTGTCGAGCCATTTTATGTACTGGTTTGTCGGTTTTGGTGGAAAACATCGAAACAAATGATTACTTGGGTCAAAATGAAAAATAGGAATAATATTTTTAGAGGCAATGATCTCTGGTCCTCTTGACAAGGAAAATGACTCGAGATGGAAATTTCAGAAATTTCAGAAGGAGGGAGAAGAGGACCTAAGAAAGCACTTATTCTATGAGTGAGCTCATAAGGTATAAGTACCTGGGTTTTCCAGAGCTCTGAGTTTTCCACTAAAAGGTCAGGAACAGTGAGGATATCATCATGGCGAATGGGTTCCACGGAAGAAGAAGCCAGTGGAATGGAAGTTGAGAAAGACCCAGTTTTTTGGGTAGCAGAAGAGCTGGACTGAGCTGATGAAGACGCCATTGATGAAGGTTCGAAGAAGATTTTTAGAAAGGGTAAATCTTGGAGAAGAATGGAAGCACTCGGAGAAGGTTTCTGAAAAGGTAAAGGATAAAGAAACCCTTTTTTGAATTTATAAAGGGGATGATGGTGAGTTACCGTCTTTATTGTATTTAATTTTTTTTAGATGTTGGCAAACCAAAAATTGTCACCTGACCATGATAGCAGAAAACATGCATAGTTGGCGGTTACATCATGAGATGATCCTTTTCAAGAAAGATTGGGATCAGATAAAGTTATTATAATTTGAATTTCAAAATATATTTTAAAATCCCATAAAAAACGAAAAGGCATTTCCTGTTTCCTAGGAACGGATTGATCTGGCCAATAGTTTGTCGGTTTAAAATTATCGACATTTATAAAGATTAACCCAGAATTCAAAGTAAAATGTGTCGGTTTATGTAGCTGACATTTAAATGAAGTTTGTTGATTTGTTTTGTTAAAGTAAATCCTGGGGATTGTTTTCAAAACATTTATATTGGCCAATATTAAATTTGATTTTAAAATTTGTTGGTTTGGAAAAGCCCAAACTTAAACGTAACACATGCCTTGGCAGTGTAATTATTTTGCCAAGTGTTAATTGTCGAAGCGGATGACTAATATTTTGTCGAAAAGATTTGTTGATTAAAATATTTATCTCTTTCCTCCAATTTTGTCAAGAGAAAAATATTGGGGGGCATCTGTTATTACCAAATTTTCAGTTTTCGACAAAATTAGTAATTGACAAATTGTGAGACTTTGCAAGGTTGAATCTGGAAATGTGTTATTCGACAATTCATACTTAGTTGAAATCATGAAATAGTGTTAAAGGTTGAGTCGACAAAATTTGAGATTGAACCGACATTTGATGTGTTACAACCGACAAATGTTCAAAATCGACAAGTGTAATATCCGACAAATCAAGAAAGGGTATTTCGACAAATAAGTTTCGTTTGACAAATGTGTGAAGCCGACAGTAATGCTATGCTTGACAAGTCAAGTTGTGATGAAGTACTTGACAAAATATATACTCAACCGACAAAGGGACCAGCAAATTACTGACGAAGTTGGCGTACCGACAAAATCGTTATCCAGGAGCTGACGGTTATCAATTTGAATTTCAAAGTAGCAGTTACATCCAAGAATCAAGGAACTGCTAATGTTGACTCAATGGCAGTTGCTGGTAGTTTTAGGCTATTACTAAAGAATAAACGTGTATTAGTTGCATGTAAGCCACCTGTCCAACAAATGGCAGGTTCTTAGGGATTTAGACGTAGGATTTTCTCTATAAATAGGACTTAGAACAATGTATTAGGGGCTGCAACTTGAAACATCCTACACTCCTAAAGTCCCAGCGACGCTCAAAGGAAAACGAATCAATCAAGTTTATACGCCACTTTCATTTTATGCAATTTAAATTCAGGTTCTTTACTGCATTTTCATTTACTTTTGATTTGCTTTACTTGCTTCTTTAATTGCTTTCACTTTATATTTCTGTTCATCGTCATCTTCATCTTCTTCTTCTTCTTTTTGATACTTTTTAATCCAATTGACACTTTGATCACTTGAAAGTGAGAACCCAGTGGAGGAGGTTCCCTTCCAAGATTAATAACTGGAACTGCAATATTGTCGACTTAGGCACCGACAAATCTGATAATCGACAAATTTGGCACTTTGGAGCCAAGTTTTTACCGGCACATTGCCTGACAATTTTTAACCTTTAACACCTGCATAAAAATAAGTTGATTTGATGGTTGATGCTTGGTTCAAGTGGGCTGCTGAACTTGTCGTGTTGTGAGCTCGGTAAGCCTCCTTAACCTACTCTGCTTTGCGTTTTGGAATTCCTTAAATCCTTACCAAAAGTTTGTATGCTCCTTTTTAAAACAGATATTTGTATATTTTTTAAGTAACATATTTTATTATTTAAAATTTATTTTACATACACATTGATAAATAATATTTAATAACTATTAAGTTAAGATTTTATAATATTCAATTTTTACCTTCGACAACGTTCAAGATTCTATACTAATTTAACTTACGTTAAAGCAATTTAATAATAATTGTGTCGAGCTCAGTCAAATACCAATAATCAGTTCATAGGCAAAATTATAGCATAAGCAATTAAATTAAATTGTTTCTCAAAGATTCAGATACAATTCAATCAATATGAGTTGGGGGTTTGAGGATCAAAAAATATCAGTGCAAGAATTAAATGTAGAAAAATTAATTATGAAAACAATCAATCTAAGAAATCCATCCAAAATTTCAATTGACCTTTTATCGACTAAATATGCATTTGAATTTAATTGATGGGTTAACTTAGATTTAATCGAAATCTATGCATTTAATCCAGCATTCACTACTAGGTGATCACCTAGAATTTAACTAACAAAAGATACACAAATTTGCAATGGCACAATTAATATTAATCAATACTAGTTTAAAATCAGGAATTCAATTAATCTAAGAAGCAAATTTGAAAATATGTTCTCTTCTATTCAGATGATAAAACTATGATTGATCAATCAAAATCTCATCAGAATTCTCAAACACACAAACATTGATCTTTATTCATGGAGTTCAAGATCAGAATTAAGAGAAGGAAAAAAAAATCTATTAAACTCAAATTTAAAATTCACTACAAGGTCTCAAGATCAAACCTGAATTCCTTCAAGAATCTTGGATTGATCTCAGAGTTTAGCCTTCCATAGTTGCAGTGCAAAGAAGCTTGAGAAAGTAGAGAGAAAAACTATTTGCGAAAAAGTGTAGAATGTGGGAATGAAGAATGAGAGAACGAATGTCATGTCTCTGTTTTCTTCCAAAATAACTAGCTCTAAAATTGAAAACATAAGTCTACCTCTGGACAAATGGACGCTTAGTTTGCCTAATTTAGACTTAGAATGAGGAAGTTATGCCCAAATTACTCTTACGAAGTATCTAGACCCTTTAATTGATTTCAAATGCTGAAAAGACCATCAAAACGTTATAGTTTCAATAAGTAGTCTTTAGAAGAATTGAAGCACTATGTTTTAGTTTTCCACTGGAACTAATCCAAGCTCCATGTGACTCTTACATCCCAAATTATGACCTAATCATTGCACACTGATCAAGTTCCAGCGATAGCAACCTATTCTGACTTCTAGGCCCAATATGGCCAATTATACATTTGATTCAACTATGGGGCTCTCAATCGAAGTTGTAGAACTCCCTCTCATATTTCATACAAGGTAAGATGCATAATTATTCCTCAGACTAGGCTTCTTGTCACAACACATGCAAGTCTATCAGTGGATTTTGTGTGTTTATTGGAGATTAACTTATTTCTTGGAAATCCAAGGAGAAACAAACAGTTTCATGTTCTTTAGTGAAGGCAGAATATTGATCAATGGCCAATGCCACCTACGAGATCATGTGGCTGCTCTCTGTCCAGAAGGACTTCAATGTTCCTCATCCAAGCCCAGCTATTTTGTTTTGTGACAATCAAACTGCATTGCGCACAACAGCTAATCTTATTTTTCATGAGCGCACTAAGCACATCGAGATAGATTGTCACCTTGTACGGGAGAAAATTCAAAAGGGTTGTTTGAAAACACTACACGTCTCAAGCCATCACCAAGTTGTAGACCTTGTAACCAAAGCTCTTTTCCCTACATAGCTCAAAACTTTGCTTGGCAAGATGGGAGTTCATAACATTCACAGTTAAGCTAGAATACGTTAGTTATAACAGAATGAATTTACTATTTTTCTTTTCTATTTATTTTTCTGGACTATGCTGAACTGGAAGTTGGTCAAGCAACCAAGTTTGTTCCATGCCGCATATATGTAACCCCCTGAACTTTTTTTTTTCCAGTCAATCAATGAGGGAATATCCTCTTTTCTTGTAATAACTTCCGTTTTTAAAGTATTTCACCTCATGGCCTATATGCCCACACCGAAAACAAAAACATGGTAGACTTTGGTATTTGAGTGAAATCTAAAAATTTTCCCCACTTGGCCCAGCAGCGTAAATCCCCTCACAAAGTTTCTTTTTTAAATCAATATTCACTTTCACCTTAATCATTCGTTTTGCTGTTGGTCTCAACTCCAAATTCCCCACAACCTCAAGCACGCCAAGTTTTCCCCCAATTCTCTTGCCCATGGCAACTGTGGTATAATGCGTAGGAAGACCCCTTGTTGAACCCAAAAAGCTGCAGAGTCAAAATATTCTTCTACAAATTGTGCTCCCCTTTCCCACCTCTTCAGAAACAGTAGATTGTTCTTTAAAAAAGCAAGGGAGCCCCTTTTAACACAATGGAGCAGAAATTCATAAACAAGCATGTAGTTTTATCTCTCTCTCATTAACGAAACAAAACTAGTAATAATAATAATTAAAAAAAAAAAAGATCGTCTAGTCCATCCATGTAGCTTCTCTTTGTCCATCATCTTTCTCTCAATACAGAGTTTGATTTCAATGATGATTGAATACGATGCTTCGATTGGAGGGAGCATTTCCTAAAAGCTACGAACCTATAAAAGCGAGATTCTATTTCAATGAATAACTTCTTAAGTGAGCTGCTGAATACAAATAAAAATAACAAAAAATTACCGTAGTTTTTTTTTTTCTTTTCTTTTTTTTTTCTTTTTTGACTTTATAGAAAGAAACACTCTACAAGCAACAGAAAAATATTTATATTCAATTTCTTCATCACTTTACGGAGACACCCAAGATTGTTATAGCGTTTTCTGAGCCTTAAAATTTATCTTTCAGCATATCGGGATCTTCTGTAAAATTTTAAAAAAAAAAAAAAAAAAAAAAACCCCTATAAAAGTCAATAGTCAAGAAAGGCAAGAGACTATGCAAAATAAAATGTGATCATTTTTTTTTTCAATTTTATAAAAAAAATTACTGCTAATGATGAGAAAAATTATGTCACTTTTAATTTAAAAATTCATCATTCAATAATTAATTGTTCTAAGTTGTTATTTGAACGATGTATGTTCTGCCAACTGTTGCATACATGTATGCAACTTATAACATTATAGAATAATATATATAACTATGTGTGTTTATCAAGAACAATTAATGGACCTTTGAGTACTCACCGAAAAGAGTAAATCCTGATATTATCAAGTTACTATTTTTATAAAAAAAATAGTTACATACAATTAAGTATATTTCTAATATAAATAATTATTAATTATTTCTTCCGTCTATTAACAGTATAAGAATAGGTATAATAATTATTAATTATTACTTAATTTAAAATGTATAACTAATTTTAAATGCAAATCACAAATTTTAATTTATAATAAATAATTATAATATTCACATCACTTATGTAACATCCCAAATAATCATATTCTATAATAAGATGGTACAAGCAAACTAGGGTCTTTAATATTATAAATTCACTTGATCTGATCCCTTTAATCTTAACATGATTAAAGAAGGACTAAATAATTAAATTAGGAATTTTACTGTTAATGAAAATCCTAGGAAGGAATATTATAAATATAGAAGCAAGTGTCATAATTTATATTATCTTCCTTTAGGATGAGCATAAGATTTAAATAATAGTATTATGGATAGTAAAAATCCACTAAAAGGGAAATTAAGAATAAAAAGTAGTTTACATGAAATTTACTTAGTCAAGGGATTTAATGAGACACATGGTTAATGTAACATCCTCCCTTAAGTTTTAATTTTTAAATATTAATTAATATTTAATTATGTGTTATTTATTTCTTATGATTTTATTTCTATACTGTTATGTCCTAGAATTCTGATTTTTATTAACTAGAAAATAGAGGGCAGTGAAATTTATTGAGGACATATTTTATTTATTTAATTATAGTATTTAATATTTTTAGTATATTAGTAAATATAATTGGTCAAAATATGTTAATGTTAGTATTATTTTTTATTTCTCTTTGATTATAGGTTAATAATATTTTAGAAACTATTTTTGAGCAAAGAGTATCTGGTAAAATAGTCAGTGTAGCTTATATAATTAAACAGAGACATTTTTGTACAGTAGGGTTTTTAACCAGGATATAAGTGTCATTTATAATTTATTATATATTAAAATAAGGGCAAAATTTTCATTTAGAAATATTCGTAGGAAGAAGACAAAATAAGTGTAACTAGATAGAATCTAGTTGACATCTAGTTAGAATAAAATTAGAATCTAGTTAGAAATTAACTAAGTTATTAAAATCTAAATAGATTATAAATAAAATAATAATTTATCATAAGGCTTCTTCAAGAGCCATCTAAAATTATAAAACAAAAAGAGAAAATGATGGATAATTATGGAGTAGGACGGTCAAGGAGGAGATAAGGAGGGGAAGGAGTGCACGGCCAAGGAGGAGAAGAAAGAAGAGAGAAAAAGAAAGAGAGAAGAGAGAAAGGAAAAAGAGAAAAAAATAGAAAAAATATTTAGAAAATTTGGAAAAGTGTAGGAAGACTCATCTACACTCCAAGATCTATCATAAACCAAGAAGAAGCTAGAAGTTTCACATTGTCTTCAAACCAAAAGTTTCATTGGAAGAAGAGGAAGAGGTAGAGTTCAATTTCTTTAAACTTCGGGTTTTCAAATTCATCTTCATATTTATGTTTAGAAGTTCTTTAAGTTTTTAGCTAAGATTACCATGAGATCTTAAATGATTAATAGAGAAACCTTGATGAAGATTGAAGTTATGATTTACGAGGATTATGATAAAAAATTTGTTATTAGCTTAGGTTAGATGCAAAACTCAAAGTATCTTACCATAGTCATGCCCGAGTACTAGCAGGACAAAGGTATTTTATGCCATATTTGACCCTTTAAATGTTCTAATTGGTATTAGATGTCTTCAGTAAAATTATAAAAAATTGTCTTAGCTTTCCAACTCATCAAGAATTATCCCAAACTGAGATCTGTAAAAAGAGTTATAATCAAAATACTACAACAAGGTTAGTATATCTTCCAGCTAGCGTCCTAGAAATAATTGGATCTTCTTAGGATTACAGACTTATAACGCTAGAATTTGAAGTTAAACTCAACATCAAAGTTGTATCTCTATGTCTTATATTTCCATAGGCTTTGGAATCACCACATTTAAGTCTCTATATATCAAATTATGGTCATTTTACCGCATGAAGGTTTAATAGGATTGTTGTATGGTTGATTTGGAATGATGGTTTGATAATATACCATGTAATCTATTGACAAGAGGTTGTCGAGACCTCGTCAAATAATAAAAATTACCGGTTCGCAAACTAATTTGTAGTATAGAGCATGAACCGAATCGTCTCTCAAGGATCCAAAAAGAACAAAGATTTAATCATATCAAGATAATTAGCAAGGGGGTTTTATTGTTGAGTAATAAGATTGAAAAGAAGTACAAGACTTAATGTTGTAAACAAATATAAAGAAACAACCAATCCAAGGAAATTTACCGATCTTGAGTTTAACTCATCATTGATCACAAGTAATTCACTTAATCGCTAACCATGTTCTTGACCTTAGATCACATCAAGACGCCTCAACATAATCCAAGAATCCTCTACTAGATAAGCATCTAGGATTTAATTAACCAAGGTTAGATAAAGTAAGCACCATCCAAACATAGATTAACTTAAGATCCAGAATTTAACCAAGCTAAACAATTCATCAAAAAGCTTTAATAAATTGTTTATTCTTTGTGATCCACTTTGAATACATGACAATAAAGCTATTATCACATTAACATCTAAATCAAATTAAGCAATTCAATCTAGATAGAAATCAAAAGAGGAAGAAGAGAAACTTGAATAACAATTAAGCAATATAAACAAGCAAAACAAGATCTCCAAATTAAACATCAAGACGGTTAATCCCTTGGATTGATTATAAGAGCCTAGCCTTCCATGGATGGGAAGGAAGAACTCAGAAAATAAATAACAAAAATGAAATTCTAAAGAGAAGGGAGAAGAAGAGAAAGAAAACTAACAAATACTCAAACTTACTACAAAATTGAATTCTAACTTCCTTCAAAATTGAATGCTTCTAATACAAAGAGGTTGGCTCTATTTATACTAATCCTAGAAGCCAATTTATACATGTACATAATCTGAATACAACCTATAAAAATATGGAAATTGTCAAATGTGGAAGCTTGATGCATGGTTGGTGGGTTGGTGCATGGTAGGTGGGTTGGTGTATGGTTGGTGGCTTTTAGTCAACAACTCTTATCCGACTTCTGGCTTCAAATTCATCACCTAGACGGTGCATTTTGGCTTGGATGTCTTCATGAAAGTTGTAGCCAGTTGTCTCCTTGAAAATCTCCAATTTGAATCATGTCATTTGGACTTTTAGAACTCCAGCAATGCCAAAAACACTGCACCTACCTCAAGTTAGGTTGGAAGAACGTGTTTCCAAATTCAGACCAACTTGTAGCTTGAGAAGTATGCCTAAAACGACATCTATTGACAAAATAGTCTTCAGTGAAGTTGGAGATATGGGTCTTATCTTTCAAATGACCAAGTTTCAGCCCAAGAGGAGGTCTATAACCCACTATATAGTCCAATATGTGCATACTGCCCAGATGGTTCCGTGACAGCAAACTCACTCTGTATTGCAAGGCTAATTTGGGCCCTTAGAAGTCCGATCCAGCTCTTGAGTTCTTCATGAAACTTGTAGATCCTTGTCTTAGCTTTCCAAAGACACCAAGATCACCTCAATTGGATCAATGAGTCCCAAGTTATGGCCTAACCAATGAAGAAAGGTCAAAATGCATCAAAATCCGAAAATTAAACAATATTTATATTAAAACCCAATGAAGCCCAACAACATTAAACTCATCTAAAGTACTAATATTGGGCACAATAAACATCTAATAATGCATAATACAAAGCTAAAATAAGTGTCTCAAATTGATTCATCATCTATATTGTGTTTTGATGTTAGTTGATTGTTTGGATTGAAAAACCATAGGAACCATGACCTTGTGTGTTTTGGCCAAGCTCTAAGGTTAGGATTTCAATTTATTAAATTGTGGAATTAAGAGTCATTGAAGTGGATTAATGGTTAGTTAGAATATTTGGAGATAATTAATCAAGATTTGATGAATTTTGATGGATTTAGATGAAAATATTAAAAACCTTACCTTGGAGTATGTTTTGGCCAAGACTAGGGATATAGGTCTTGGATATGTTAATTGTTAAATTATTAAATGATGGAATGGATTAGAGATTAATTAAGTTATATGTTAAAATCCAAGTATAGTTAGGTATGAAAAGTTTGGAAAAATCACTTGGAAACTAATCTTGATGATTTTGGCCAAGAGGCCTAGATATCTAGGTTTGAAATACTTTATGATATAAATATATTATGATGATTAGAAGGTAATCCTAGTGGTGAATTAAAGGAAAGATGAGAGAAATCTACAAGTCCAAGTGATAAAATCACTTGTGGAAACCTAGATTAGGTTTCAACCAAATTAGGGTTTAATAACCCTAGATTAGGTTTCAACCAAATTAGGGTTTAATAACCCAAGATTAGGTTTAGATCCAATAAAATAAGTTTTAGAATGAATAAGCATGGTTAAGTGTTAAGGAATAATGAAAAGTCAAGTAATTGGAAGAATGACCAAATGAATAGTGATTTGACTAAATTGTGAAGTGTGTTTGGATTTCTAGATGGCTAATTTAGATTGTCAAAATGAGATGTTTATAATGACTAGAAAAAACCTAGACCATAGGGTTAGGGTTTCGACCAAAACCTAGTTTCTAAGGCTAGGTATTAGTTAAGTAGATTTCTAAGAGTAATTAGGTGATAAAAAAAAGTCAAGAAAGTTAACTTTATGCTATAAGTGTCCAATTACTCTAGAAACTTAGAAAATGGCATTATATGCTCATTTAATGATATGAAAGAGATATTAAAAGACATGGAGATGATCCTTGACAAATAAGGTGATCCCCAAATAACCAGAAGAAAATGATTATCGTAAAGAAGGTGATTCTCAAATAATCAGAAGAAAATTATCCTCGTAAGGGAGGTGATTCCCAGATAATCAATGGATATAATCCTCGGTAAGGGATATGATCCATGAAAGTCTTATATGTGTCTAGAGGTAGATAATCCACAACAAAGAGTGGAATTATCTGAGGACCATATGGAATCCACCCAGACACGTGGTAAGTCCATTTGGTTTAGGGGATGCTCTATGCCAAGGAAGAGCTCTTATTACTATTTTATAGTAATCTTTATTGACCATGTAAGCACAAGGCTATGCCCACAGATAAAGAAAAAGAAGCTTTAAAATGTAATGAGCATGTAATTGTCTAGATGAGAAACGTTATATTATTAATAGTTTACTCTGCTACTAAATATGCTAAGTTGTATACTATTAGTGCTACTAAATATGCTAAGTTGTATACTATTAGTATTATTTGATTGTACTATGCTTGATTTATATACAAATATCAATGTAAATGTTTTCTGCAGTTTGATGCAACTGGAAGTACCATAGTTTTATTTACTATTTCTAGATATTGCTTGAATTCCTATTGAGAATGTTATTCTCACTCCTAAATTTGTTATTCCCAGAGAATCAAGATATTCTACATTAAGTTGCTCCTCAATTTTGATGTTGCTCTATCCTATGATCGAGTGGAAGGAATTATTGTTATGTCATATATTGGTCTTAAAGCCATATACTATTTTTATGCAATGCAATATTTATAACAGTTGATGTAGTACAATATAATGCCAAAGAATACTGTAGTATTTTTATCTTAGTTTTAAATTTTAAGGTTTAGAATACCTTAATTATTTTAGTGTAGTTACGTGAATAGTGAATGAAGTCTTGTATGAAACTATTAACATAATGAAGTATTATTAACTTTTGACATTATAAATCAAATTCTTTTATCATACAGGTTCAATTTAGGCATTATATTAAAGAAATAAAAATAATCAGACAAAGATTTAAAATGGTGAAAAAATCAACTTACATAATTATTTAGTAATTAAATTTCAAATTTTATACAAAATCCCAAGATATTACTAAGATCTCATAACTAAAATTAATTAGAAAAGATAAGTGACACTTTACTAATAAGAGAGTAATTAGTAGGGTGTTGCACTTAAACCATGGGTTTAGTTAGTAAGTAATATTGGAAATTAACTTAGTGCAATCTATTAAGGTAAAATAGGATTTTAATTCCCTTAAGTGTTAAGAATTAACTTGGACCTTATACCACCTTAAGTAATTAAATTAGAACAAATAATACCTGAAAAAGTTAATTAAATTAATTAGTAAGGTCAAGTTTATTACGAGTGGGATTGAAAAAATCAATAATTAAGTTAAGCTAGAGATAGTAAGATTAAGTAGAAGTGGAAAGAGAGAGAACCTCCCACATACTTCCACTATAATCACCTCACTTTCGCTCTCCCACTAACCAATACTTATTCACGAAACATTAACTTAAACCCGTTAGCAACACATTTCATTTCACCCATCTGCATCCAAAGAGAGAGAGAGAGTCCATTCAGCCGAGAGTGAGAGAGAGGAAGAGTTAGAGTGAGAAAGGCTTTGCATGTCCAAGCTAGAGGCCGAGTTTGGGTTTCAATGTGAAGGGAAATTTGTTCTAGAGGGAGTAAGCTACACTTTGAGCTGAGTTGAGGCTGGCTCTGTGGGTAGGACAGCAGAGATTTCAGAGCATTTTTGCTTGATTTCTTGAGGTAGGTAACCCTGTGATTGGAGGCTCTTTATCTCTAACAAATTACCATGAATACTAAGTGGTATAATCAAGTTTTTACTCTGGACAAGTGTTATATTTTCTGCTATGAGTCTTTGAGGAAATTGCATTCATTTTCAATAAATATTATTTGTTCCTTGTTATGAAGTCAGCATACATTATATAGTTTAAGAGGGAATTTGGCAGCTCCATGAGGACCAATCCCAAGTCACTGGCCAGTAGGTGTATTAGCGGAATGCTAGGACTGAATTTCATGCATGGAGAGTTCATGCATCTAAAGTTATACTTGTTTATATCTTGATAGGTTACTAGCTTGTACAGGAAATAAATTGGAAGAATAAAGGGCTTATATTTTCATGAGTTTGCTCAAATGGGGTTACCTATTGAGATTTAGTAAATCTCATGCTTTAAATTGTATTTGTCCAATCACATATGAGACTTGTGATGTAGCAGAAAATGCAGATTAAGAAGAGTTGTCCATGTTACCTTGCATGCTTATCACTCAAGCGTATCATTTATCCCTTTTGATAGAAGCATTTTGCACATAATGTATATACTAGTCTTAATAGTTGGATGACTATAAACCAGTTAATTCTTAGTATGTACAATTAGATATGAAGTAGTGTTTTGATGTAAAATCATTGTATTGTAGTTATGTCTCGTGTTTAAATTCTGTTTTGAATTCTGTCCTAATAGAATAATAAACAGTTGAGTGACACTGCTATACTATGATTTTTGGTGATCATACTAGATGAATATTTATGCTATACATTTTAAGCAAAACTCTTAAGATCTATAAGGGATAATGAGTAAAATTTTGTACCGAAGTAATAAGTACAAATTGATTAATAAATTCACAGGAGTTGTTGCATAATATAGAGATTCTGCATAACTTTAGAAGACTTTCATAATGCTGATATCTTGTAAACCAAATTGTATAACTTGGTTTATAGAATCTCAAATTTTATGAGACTTGTTGAATTTTAAAGCTAAGAGGCAGGACTTATGCCAGTAAAAATTTCAGAATTTTTACACTTGTTATGTGTTTCCTAGTAGAGGCACGAATTCAGTGCATTTTCTACATAAAGTAATTCATTTTTGACAAAAAAATTAATCTACTTTGTAGGCATGGTTGAGGGACCAAATGACATTATTAACCCTGAAATTTTGATGATAAGTTTTCTAATACCTTAGGATTAAATCTATAAAATTTCATGAATTTTGAAAATCTATGACTATATTAACTTTTCTAGAAGATTCAAGCACATAAACCTGGGCATATACTAGACAACACCTAGTTATGAGTTAGGCAAAGGTTATAGAATGAAATATTTTGTCACATAAAGCTAAGCATTATATAACACATAAAGGGAAAGGTTGAAAGATTTTTTTAGCACAAAATGGTTGTTTGACTATATTTTTAAAACCTATCTTAAAATATGAAACTATTTGATTATGTTAAGAGTGTATAAAATCTCTCCCCAATAGGACAGTGATATGATCTTAGTAATTTTCTCAAGTTCTTCTTGAGTGAGAATGGAATTATTTTATTATAATGAATTGCAAAGGTTCAACATTAAATTCTAAAAAGAAGAATTTAGATTAAAATGAGAAATTTTAATGTCCATTCCCTAATATAGTTATATCTACTAATTTTATTTTTAATTTAAATAGGGAGAGAAAATTTTCCTAATACTTTGAGCAATGTTTTAGAATAAAGGAGCTTTATACTTACCAAGGTGAATGAATATAAGGGTTTAAGGTGTTACAACTTACATATTTATTTTAAGCAAAAAAATATTTTTGGTCTCTTCTTAACTTTCTTCTAGGTTTCACTTTCGTCCGACAACTATATTTTATTTCATTTTTGTATTAATTCTTTCCAAAACCCACCAAATTCGTCTCAATCACTAACACTATTAAACATTTAACAAAAGTTGTTGACATGACATCCTATGTGGACATAAGATTATAATTAGTACTTTCCAACTAGGATTTTTTTTTGAAAAGATTTGGAACAAAAATAAAACAATATAATTGTGTGACGAAACCAAAAGTAAAGTTAAAGGACTAAAACTGATTTTTTTCCTGTAATGAACTTTGTGCATCATTTTTGTCGCGATCGGAAAAATTACGACGGGGAGCGGCGAGAGAAAAGTATAGTTTAAAATAAGAATAATGAATGGATAATTGAGTCGCCACCAATCGTTTATTGGGTAGAGAAAATGACTGGCAAAACTTTTTAAAAATGGATTTAAAATAAAAATAAAATAAAAGGTCTATGAAAACCAAGTAGAGTTCAGGAGTCGATTATGCACAGGGAAAGGTGGAAACTTAATCCCACAGTACCACTGATACATCCGCTATAAAACGGTTAACTTAAATTAGTTTTGCGAATTGTAATAACCTTAACAATATTTGATTTACCTCCTAAATAAAATCAGTCAAATAATTGAAATAAAAATTAAATTACACAAATGGCAAATTTGAAGAAAAAAATATTACAAGTTTGGTAGAAAATAATATAATAAATAAATAAATTAGAATATTTACAGATTTGGCTTGACTTGCGGGCCTATGTATGACCTGGTGCAATGAAAAATTTAAAGCCACATAGTTCTTTAAAAAATAATTGTGCATTGGTTAATTTTAGTTTGTGAGAAATAATTTTGAATTAGCCGATTGAAAGAAAAAGGAATTAATTCGATTTAAAACAAAAGGATTTGATTAGAAAAATGAAATTTTATTAACGCTTCCTAAATGGGATAAAAAACGGTATTAAACCCACTGATCTACCCTAAGCAAACGTCTAGTAGGTACATGACCCCTGAAGACGACTAACGTAATTTGTGGCGTTGGACCATTTTATTAAAAAAGGAAAGGCTTTGTTAACGTATCCTAAAGGGGAAGAAAGGCGGTACTAGACCTACTGATCCCTCCCAAGAAAACTGCCTAGTGGGTACTTGACCCCTAAAGGCAGTTAAACGCACGTATTTGAAAATAATTAGCTAAAAATGAGTTATTGAATTCGTCTAAAATTTGTTTGCGGGAATTGGGGAAATAAAATATCACAGTTTCTACGGCTCATTAGTAAATGGAAATAAGAATGCAAACGCTACAGACAAGCATGTAATAAGTAAAAAGTAAAAATAAAATAAAATAAAATGAAAATAAAATAAAGAAAGGTAAGTAAAATAGAATAATCACAAATACAATTAAAGCATACATAGGTTAAGGTGAACGAATCCAGAATAACTAACCAAGAACAGCTAAATGCCCAAGTTAAAGAAATAAGCCCAAAACATCAAATATGTCCCCAATCTTGATAAGCACCAGGTGCCGTAATATATTAAGCTCTAATCATATTTTGCATACATGTGTCTTCATGGAATATTAGACACTCCCTAATATTGTATCCAGTAACCCGTCAAATCATTTACAAACTCAAAAACTAAACCTTATGCTTATTTACCAATATCAAACCACACAAACATTAGCAGGGATAGGGACCAGAGTTCTCTTTGATCACGATGACACAAAAATTCAAAGAAACCATGTTAAATATTTTGTTGCAACAATAATAAACACAAAATGTGATGGTAGGCAGCATTCGTAGGCAACAATAGGGACCAAAAAAAAAAAACCTTGGTGCTCATGCAAATGTTTCAATTGCAGTAATGCAATCATGAATCTGCCGCTTCCTTAGGCAGTACATTACCGTCATCACTAAACAAAAGTCAATCAATCAATCTAAAATAGAAATGCTGGACAAATTGAACTAGAAGCACTAAACGGTCCAACCAGAATTGCTAAAGCAAACCAAAATCACCACCAATTAGCCCAAAGTGAAACTTTTAAACTATCATCATTAGACTAGAATCAAGAAACTATATAAACAGTGATATTGAACGAATCAAAACCAAGTTTCAAATAAACACTCTTTTAAGTACTGAAGCTTTACATGTATCAATGAATATCCTTAAGGAAAGAAGAATGACCACTGTACTCACAACCAAACAGTGATTGAACCAAAGGTTTCCAGTTCGTTTTAATTACCCAATTATTTATTTATACAAAAAGGTTTAGCACTATTATTATTATACATCAGCCTCCCCTCATACTTGATGATATGCACAGAAGAAGAAGAAACAAACAAAGGACAACACCCCCCTAAATGCTTGCTCACACATTCAGAATAAAACCCTTAAATTTCCCAAGCCTGTATAAGTACTTTAGACTCTTATTAAGCAACTAAATAATGATTTACCCTATCCCAAAAGAAAACAACAGTAGGGTATCAGTTGTACACAACATCAAGAACATAGAATTCACTCATCAGTATTCAAAGAACCAAATCCCTAGTAACTTTTCTTATTTCCCATTAAATTATTTACTCAACACCCAAAATTCTCCCTGTTAGTTCAGAATTCGGATGCAATAAAAAAGGGAGAGGAAACTAGCATAGGTCCCTATATAACAGAAAGCTAAACTATCTAGTACATGCTCAAAATTGAATAAACACAATAAAATAGAAGGCCTGACCCAAAACAAGATAGTCCTCTAAAAAAAACCAGTTTACTCACTCATAGAGAAATCACAGCAGCTCAAACATGGACTCATCCATTCAAAGAACAACAGACTCTTCATCAAGCAAATTCCAAAATAATAAAATTACAAAACCAAACATCAGTTGCATATCTCAGTTATTCTCTTTCAAAATTCATGGAATTCAAGTGAATATCTATGTTGAGAATTATCAGAATGAACAGAACCAACAACCCAACAAAGCACAACAGTAGCCTACCATTAAACGAAACCAAAAACCATGGAGAACCAACAAAAACACGACATTAGGCTGCCCTAAACACCAAGCAAACAAAAATGACGATTTCTTATTCAAACCAAACAGAAATCACATGCAACTTGGCTAGCCAATCACATTAACCAAGAACACTGTATTTTTAAATTGAAATGCAATCAATTTTGGACAAACCCCTAAACTGACCCAGCAATTCGAATACCTTAACACACACACTACCTCCTGATATTCCAATGTATACTAATAGTCATAACAGTATGGAACCAGGAACCAATCATACAAATAACACGCAAGACCCAGAACTCAAATACACAATTTCACCAGGCAGGATGTTTCAAGTCATCATACACATATTCAAAAGCCCATGGCTGAATATATGAATGACACGTACAAACAGATACCAGGCTAAAACACAACTCAATGGGACATGTCGACAAGAGGTTGTCGAGACCTGTCAAATAATAAAAATTACCAGTTCACAAACTAATTTGTAGTATAGAGAATGAACCGAATCGTCTCTCAAGGATCCAAAAAGAACAAAGATTTAATCATATCAAAATAATTAAAAGGGGTTTGAAAAGAAAATATACCGGTTGAATTAAAGAAATGCAATTAACAAATTAACCAATCCAAGGAAATTATATCGATCTTGAGTTTAATCCATCATTGATCACAAGGAATTCACTTAATTGCTAAACATGTTCTTGGTCTTAGATTATATCAAGACGCCTCAACATGATCCAAGAATCTTCTACTACATAAGCATCTAGGTTTAATTAACCAAGGTTAGATAAAGTATGCACCATCCAAACATAGATTAACTTAAGATCCAGAATTTAACCAAGCTAAACAATCCATTAAAAAGCTTTAATAAATTGTTTATTCTATGTGAACCTCTTTGAATACATGATAATAAAGTTATTACCACATCAACATCTAAATCAAATTAAGCAATTCAATCTAGATAAAAATCAAAAGAGGAAGAAGAGAAACTTGAATAACAATTAAGCAATATGAACAAGCGAAACAAGATCTCCAAATTAAACATCAAGATGGCTAATCCTTTGGATTGATTATAAGAGCCTAGCCTTCCATGGATGGGAAGGAAGAACTCAGAAATAAAAGAACAAAAACAAAATTCTAAAGAGAATGAAGAAGAAGAGAAAGAAAACTCTCACAAATACTCAAACTTTCTTCAAACTTACTTCAAATTGAATGATGTATAATACAAAGAGATTGACTCTATTTATACTAATCCTAGAAGCCAATTTGTAATTGAAAATAATCTGAATGCAAGTTGTAAAAACATGGAAATTGTCAAATATGGAAGCTTGATGCATGGTTGGTGGGTTGGTGCATGGTAGGTGGGTTGGTGTATGGTTGGTGGCTTTTAGTCAGCAACTCTTATCCGACTTCTAGCTTGATTTTCATGACCTAGACGGTGCATTTTGGCTAGGAGGTCTTCATGAAAGTTGTAGCCAATTGTCTCCTTGAAATTTTGGAGTTAGAATAATGCCATTTGGACTTTTAGACTCCAGATATGCCAAAAACATTGTACCTACCTCAAGTTAGGTTGGCAGAACGTGTTTCCAAATTCATACCAACTTGTAGGTTCATAATCATGCCAAAATGACATCGATTGACTAAATGGTCTTCAGTGAAGTGGAGATAATAGTCTTATCTTTCCAATGGCCAAGTTTCAGCCTAAGAGGAGGCTTATATCCCACTATATAGTCCAATATGTGCACACTGCCCAGATTCTTGTGACAGCAAACCCACTCTGCATTGTAAGGCTATTTTGGACCCTTAGAAGTCCGATCCAGCTCTTGAGTTCTATGAAACTTGTAGAGAATTGTCTTATCTTTCCAAAGACACCAAGATCACCTCAAACGGATCATCGAGTCCCAAGTTATGGCCTAACCAAGGAGGAAATGTCAAAATGCATCGAAATCTAAGAATTATTCACAATTTGCATTAATGCCCAATGAGGCCCAACAACATTAAACTCATCTAAAATACTAATATTGGGCACAATAAACATCTAATAAAGCCTAAGACAAAGCTATCATAAGTGTCTCAAATTGATTGATCAAATTCCCCCATACTTAAGCTTTTGCACTCCTGGGCAAAACACATAAGAACAAAACTAAACAAAAACAAGAAACATCATATTATTAAACTAAAAGCATAAAAACTTATTATACCTAATATAATCCACTTTCGTAGAAAAACACGATGGCACTTAGCATGTGCCACAAGCCTTTTAACCCTTAGGTGTCCCTAATGGTTGAGTTATAGTCTCGTGAGGGTTTACCAGGATGATACCCACAAACATGTAATACTTTATTTAATCAATTCAACTAATTTTTAAATACAAGCATTGTATCAAATTTAAGCCATAATTAATAAGTCAAGTATGCTTAATAAAGAATAGTTGAATCAAACCAATTGAGAATAAAGTATAGTATAATCATGCTCTAATTAGAAATAGGCATGTTTAAATTGAGTAGAATTCCCCACAAGTGACACTCAAATCACACAAGGTGTTTAGGTTAACTATTTGCGCTCAACTCAGTCAAATTATGAAAGTATTTTACCATAGGCTTGCATATACATTAATTCTCCACTACTTAGATCAAATAAATTGCAAAAATCAAGAGGTCTTTCAAAAAGGTTGTAATGAGACTATAAGGTGAAGGAAGAAAACAATATGGATAATAGCAGGTTAAAACCAAAGTGAATAAAAGAGCATTGGGGAGTAACTCAAGTAGAAAGCATAAAATTTTACCCAAAACCATAAAATGCTCATTCTTTTCACACATTCCTTCCTTTTTCTATTCTTTTCTTTTACAACCTTTTGGCTTTATTTTATTTTTCTTTCCTCTTTTTTTTTTTTTTGGTCCCAAGTATTTCGCATCAGCACACCAATTCCCTCACACTTAAATCATTGTAAGCAAAATAGCTCCTCCAATAGGAAAATTAATGCTCTCATATTCCCTTAGGTGAGGTAAAACATGGTTTTTCACTCAAGGCTTATAATGAGCTAAGAACAAAGAATAGGCAAGTAGGCTCAGAGGGGGTTAACAATGGGATAAATGCAAGGTAGATTTATTTGGTCAAAGCAGCTAAGTCAAGAAAAATGCCTCTGTCATTTTCATGCAACATATAGACCAATGTAATCTCAAATCGATTCAATGCAAGTTCTAGAAAATAAATTCATAATTGACATCTCTCATGAAAGAAAATAAACCAATTGTAAGTATCAGACTTGGAAAAGCCCAAAACTCAAAGGTATGGAACATTCACTCAATTCAACCATGCCTTCTTCCTAATATCCACAGTCATATACACATGTATATCAGGAAAATGATTCAACTATAAACTGTTTTGCATACATTTATTATCAATTAAGCTCAGATTCAGCATATGCTTGCATCAAAATTAATTGAAAAGATCAAAATGAATTTTTTTTAATATGCAAGAACAAAATAATTTAAGTCATACTATGAAATGCAAGTTAAGATGCGTCTCAAGAGCAAAACTACTCCTTACTCTGCCACCATACATCTAATAAGCTAGTAACAATAAAGATTAGCTGGTTAGTTATTTTTTTTTTTAACTAAACTATGTACATGGTATTGTCAACTATCCCTCCCCCCAACTAATTTAAGACATTGTCCCCAATGTCAAAATAAAGATAGGTAGAGTGTAGAAGGTCTTACCAGAAAACTGCAAATCGAGATTGAAATAAGAAAAATTACAAAAAACTAAAACCATAAGAGAAAACAAAAATTCACAAGGACAAAGTCAAATCAAGTTTTTGCTTTTTGCTGCTGCTACCTTGTTCTCAATTCAGTGGACTCATTGCTGGATAACGTTGCGGTACAAATTCGTGTAGTTGATCGAGCAATTGTTCGGGGTTGCAGCAGTTACAAGAATTTGATGTGTCGCTTGTGAGATGAACCTTTGTTCCACAGCATGATCAAGAAAACAAAATAAACTGTCATAAAAACTATTAATATTTAATATACCTATGGGTTTTTGGTGAAAGTTCAGTTGTGACCAGGATGTAATTTGGAAGAGCTCTTCCAAAGTTCCAAAACCACCAGGTAGGGCAATAAAGGCATCAGCATTTGCTATCATAATGTTCATGCGTTGGTGCATGCAAGATACCATTACTTCATGCCCTACTGTTTTTCAGTGGGATTGCCAATAACTAAAGGACTAGGAATGACACTAAGGACTTTGCCACCTCCTAAATGTGCAGCAGTGGCTACACAACCCATTAACCCAAGACTACCTCCTCCGTAAACTAAATAGATTTCTCTCTCAGCTAGCACTCAACCAAGATGGTTTGCAATATTTACAAACTCTTTATCCTTCCCAGGATTAGATTCACAAAAGACACAAACACTCTTGATCTAACGAACTGAAGTTACTTCCATTTTCTTTTTTTTTGTACTCTTACCTTATCAATGAGCTGAAAAGAGTAAAGTGCATTATTTAAAGGAATCAAAACTCAAATGTAATAATTACACCTATAAAGGAGGGGTAGATCTGTGTGTCAGGAAAGTTTGAAAATAAGCATATCAATGATAATAGCTATATGACAAGGATAAAAGACTAATCTTTGTGTCAGAAGAAGTTTGAAAATACACAACACATATTTCAAAAAAATACGGCTAATTTTCTTTTTCTAATTTTTTTCTAATTTTTTTTATGAACGTGAAGAAAAAGAAAAAGAAAAAGAAAAATAATACTTACAGGAGGTGTGATTGTGGCTCATATTTTCCTCTGGTTTTACGTCCAGTAACGGCTTGAATGCTCTCTATGGGCCAATGGTCGGTTTCCCATCCAATTTTCTTAAAAAGTGGTAAACAGGGTCTTTTTGAGTCAGATTCCCTAGACTATAACGCTTATGTTCATCTTGGAATATTGGCCATAAATTGAGAAATACTCTCTGCACATCTCCACTAAGATGCATCTCAAGAGTCAACAGAATGTTATCTAAAGACTCCTTACTCATGTCATCCTTAATGAAGTGAATTTTATCAAGTCAATTTATAGACGTCATTCCAATTGATCTGTATTTTGTGTTACAGGTCCATCTTGCACATTTATAGCAGACTCGTAACCTTTTTGCTCTTCTCTTCTTTGCATATGAACTTTTGCCTAGCCCTGGCATATATGAAACAAGAGCGTCAGAAAATTCCCCTGTGATTCGGACCTTTGTTTCAATCAACTAGCTTATATCCGCAGGGATGCCTTTGTGTATAAGCATCCTTAATCTCTCAAACCTTGCACAATAAATGTTAATTAAAGCATTTTGAGGGAGAGAAGGGAATCGCTTGCGGAGGTTAACAAGCTGATTATCCATTTTGAAAGAAAGAAAGAAGAAAGAAAAAAAATTGAGTCAAATTATATACAGATTTCAGTGTTTGTGGGTAACTAAAGGGAACGAAAAAGATTTTCACGGAGTACCGTTATTCGCCATTTAACCAGTGAAAAATCATCTGTCAAAGAAAAACAAACAAAATTAAGACAGAAAAATCAAACTCTGATAGATTTTCTCGCTTGGTACCGATTTTCTGTCTCGATTCCTGTGATAGCAAATAAGTCAAAGTTTGAAAGATGAAAGAGTTAGAAAACGTGAGTTACCTCCCAAGAAGCACTACTTTCAATGTCATCAACAGCGTGATTGAAGATTTTGTACGATCAATGGGTCCTCCCTAATAATGATTTAATCTCTGGCCATTGTGCTTAAACGTAGCTTTATTTTCTTTATTTTTTTTATTTGTTCAACAAAGTAGTGATCAATCATGGTAGAGGGCCTCCTGCAGTTGAACTTCCTCCACGAGGCTTTCTTGAGCTCCTTCATAAAAATTCTTGAGGCGATGACCATTTACTTTGAACACTTTGTTGGTAGCTTCACTTTTAATTTCTACTGCACCATGAGCAAAAACATTAATAACAATGAAAGGTCCAAGCCACCTAGGCGAGAGTTATAGAGAAGGACTTTTTGACCAATGGTGAACTCCTTTCGTACCAACATCTTATCATGAAGGAGTTTGGTCTTCTCCTTGTAGATCCGGGAGTTCTCATATGCCTCTAATCAAAGCACCTCAAGTTCCTGAAGTTAGAGCTTCCTTTGAGATCCGGATTGACTCAAGTCAAGGTTACACTGCTTTACCACCCAATAGGATTTATGCTCAATTTCCACCGGAAGGTGGCACGCCTTCCCAAAGACAATCCGGAACGGGGACATCTCTATCGGTGTCTTGTAGGCAGTTCGGTAATCCCACAGAGCATCCTCAAGTCTCAGGCTCCAGTCCTTCCTATTAGGTTGGACTGTCTTCTTAAGTATGTGCTTGATCTCTCGATTTGAGACCTCGGCTTGCCCGTTTGTCTGGGGATGATAAGGTGTAGAAACCTTGTGTAACACGCTGTACTTTCTCATCAAAGCCTCTATTCTCTGGTTACAAAAGTGTGAACCCTGATCACTGATAATGGCCCTCAGGATTCCAAACCTGCAGAAAATCCATGTTCTAACAAAGTCCACAATAACTTTGAAATCATCAGTCCGAGTGGCTTTTGCCTCCACCCATGTGGATACATAATCAACAGCCAGCAAAATATAAATAAAACCAAAGGAAACAGGGAAAGGGCCCATGAAATCAATACCCCAAACATCAAAGATCTCATAAGACAGCATAGGCTGCTGAGACATCTCATTCCTGTGTGAAATTGTCCCTGTTTTCTAGCACTGTTCACAAGACTTACCAAACAAATATGCATCATGAAATAGGGTAGGCCAATACAACCCAGAGTCCAAAACCTTCCTAGCTATACATTGGGAGCCAAAGTGCCCACCACATGCAAATGTATGACAAAAGCTAAGAATGGAATGAAACTCATGATCAGAGACACACCTTCTAATAATCTGGTCACTACAACGCTTCCACAGATAAGGATCATCCCATACATAGTACTTAGACTCACTTTTCAATTTATCAGATTGAGCTCTAGTAAAACATGCGGGAAGAACACCAGCAACTAGGAAATTAACCATATCTGCAAACCAAAGGGAGGTGTTCTTACCTTGCAACTGCAGAAGCTGCTCAGCTGGGAAGGAGTCCTGTACAGGGAAAGGATTTGAAGCCCTCTGAATGCAGCTCAAGTCATCTGCCACTAGATTCTCTGCTCCATGATCAATCAATTTGAGACACTTATGTTAGCTTTGTATTAGGCTTTATTATATGTTTATTGTGCCCAATATTAGTATTTTAGATGAGTTTAAAGTTATTGGACTCCATTGGGCTTTAATGCAAATTGTGAATAATTTTTGGATTTTGATGCATTTTGACATTTCCTCCTTGGTTTGGCCATAACTTGGGACTCGGTAATCCATTTGAGGTGATCTTGGTGTCTTTAGAAAGCTAAGACAAGGCTCTACAAGTTTCATGAAGAACTCAAGAGCTGGATCAGACTTCTAAGGGTCCAAAATAGCCTTGCAATGCAGAGTGGGTTTGCTGTTACGGAAATCTGGGTAATGTGAACATATTGGACTATATAGTGGGCTATAGGCCTCCTCTTGGGCTAAAACTTGGCCATTAGAAAGATAAGACCCATATCTCTAACTTCACAGAAGACCATTTAGTCAATAAATGTCGTTTTAGGCATGATTATGAAGCTACAAGTTGGTTTGAATTTGGAAACACGTTCTTCCAACCTAACTTGAGGTAGGTGCAGTGTTTTTGGCATTTCTGGAGTTCTAAAAGTCCAAATGGCATGATTCCAATTGCACCAACCATGCACCAACCCACCAAATTGTAGCTTCATAATCATGCCTAAAACGACTTCTATTAACCAAATGGTCATCAGTGAAGTTGGAGATATGAGTCTTATCTTGCCAGTGGCCAAGTTTCAGCCCAAGAGGAGGCCTATAGCCCACTTTATAGTCCAATATGTGCACACTGCCCAGATTCTCATGACAGCAAACCCACTTTGCATTGTAAGGTTGTTTTGGACCTTTAGAAGTCAGATCCAACTCTTGAGTTCTTCATGAAACTTGTAGAGCCTTGTATTAACTTTCTAAAGACACCAAGATCACCTCAAACAGATCACCGAGTCCCAAGTTATGGCCTAACCAAGGAGGAAATGTCAAAATACATCAAAATCTAAGAATTATTCACAATTTGCATTAAAGCCCAATGAGGCTCAACAACATTAAACTCATCTAAAATACTAATATTGGGCACAATAAATATCTAATAAAGCCTAATACAAAGCTAACATAAGTGTCTCAAATTGATTGATCAACATGCTTAAATCATCATCGAATATCCTCATTCATAACCACCAAATTTAATGTTTCGTCTAGTCCAAAAGAGGTATAGATCACGGTATGACATCACAAACTCAGAAAAGCATTAATCAAATCATGAATCTTAAAATATACAACTCAGATACATATCCAAATCTAATGAACTACACGTCTTAAAACAGATAAAGAGAAATAAATAAATAAATGAAAAAAATACCAAGGAGGCAGTCCTCGACTATAGCAGGGGTATGCTGTGTGATTTTCCCCTCCAACAATGCAATGCTCTGTTTCCTTCTCCCTCTCAGAACCTCTCTATCAGTCTTTAGAGGCAAATAAAAATTTGAAATCGCCCCTAAAACAATAGTCTCAAAATCCTATTTATACAAGCATCTAAAAAGAAACCCTAAAATAAAATAAATAAATCAACAAAAATAAAAATAGAAATAAAAAAATAAAAAAATAAAAGATCATACTCCTAGTCGCCTGTAGAAGCTCGGGGCATGGGCGCCTTGTACAAAAACAACAGCACAAAAGAGGGGATGAGCAGGGGCTGCTGCTGGAGCTTGGTCTGGGGCAATGGCGCGGCTGAGATGCAAGTGGTGGGTACGACGCAGTTGGATCGAGGTAGCTAGGGCAGTGAGTTTGGCAGAGGAAGGGAAGGGAAGAGCAAGTTGGTACGGTGAGGTTGGGTTCAATGCAAGTGAGCGTGGGGCTGGTGCTGCGCTGCCATGGGGAAGAGGAAAGGGGACGGCGCAGCAGAGGGGATTTTGGGTTGGAGGAAGGAAAAGAAAGAGGAGGAAAAAATTTGGGAAGAGGGGTGGCTAGGGTTTGGGTGGAAAGAAAATAAGAGTGGGTCAGGTCAAGTTGGTGCTGGGCCGGGTAGGGGGAATTGGGCCGGGTCTGCTGGGTTGAAAGAATGAGGGATTTGGGCTGGTTTGGTTTGGGTTTAGGTTTGTGTAAATGGGTTTTGTTTCTCTTTTCTTTTTTTTTTCTTTTTAATTTTCATTCTTTGATTTTTTTTTGTAATTAAATATTAAAAGGAAATTTGGATTGGCTAAAAAATTTTGTTAATTAAAAAAATCCCTTTTTATTTTATTTTCTTTCAAATTTTCTTTTTCATTTTTTCATTTTTTTTTGTAATTAACTAAAAAAATTTTCTATTTTTTCTAAAAAAAAAAGGGGGTTTGAACAAATTTGAGTGTTCACAATTTTCTTTTTGAACTTCTATATATGTGCATTAATAGGAATTATGCTTTTCATGTAGGTTGATTATTAAAAATGACATTAAATATAATAGCACTCGATAGTATTGAATTAACATATCCTTAATATAATTTTTGTTATAAAAATTTGCATTAAATTACTCAATTTTTTCATAAAATTGGATTAACTAAGACTTCATTAGATCTCTTAATTAAAATTAATTAGAGGTATCAATGTTAGATATAATCTTGCTCAAACATTTGATTATAGAGAGGAAAATATTGTTCTATTTCCAAGTCAACTCAAATATCAATATCAAATCATAATTTCTTGATTAGGATTAATTTAACACAATTTTCAATAACCAATATATATGAGAAACATAATTTTTTGATGCACAAATGTAGAAGTTAAAAAATTTATTTATAAAATTCATTATAGGAAAATTTTCACCTTTTGTCATTTTACTTTAAGTTTTATTTTCGTCACACAACTATATTGTTTCAAATCTTTTCAAATCTCATTAAATTTGTCCTAACTACTAATTCAAAAAAATTCCTAACCGAACCATGTCATTTGTGCACTTGTGTTCCACATAAGATGTCATGTATGGTGTTTGTGGTTGGGACGAATTTAGTAAGATTTACGACCAAAATATTAAAAACAAACAAAATATAGTTGTGGGAT
Source organism: Styphnolobium japonicum (assembly GCA_023212625.1). Classification (NCBI taxonomy): domain Eukaryota; kingdom Viridiplantae; phylum Streptophyta; class Magnoliopsida; order Fabales; family Fabaceae; genus Styphnolobium; species Styphnolobium japonicum. The sequence continues at coordinate 8,021,904 of JALBWW010000014.1, forward strand.
AAAAATAAAATTTAGAGTTAAATTAAGGGACGAAAGTATATTTTGGCCATTATTTTAATTTCTAACTCAATATAATTTTTTTTAGAGTAGTGCTATTTCACACGAAAATTGTTTTTACGAAAGACTACGAATGATGTGACATTGTTTTTTTAGCCTAAACCTCGTCTATGGGATTGACAACAATCTACCTCAACCTCTCATGAGACCCACAACAATTAACTTCTCTCTCATCTACAAAATAATAAAGTTGCTCCATCACTACAACAGAAATTACTTTTAAATTCGATTGAAAACCCACTTTAAATTCGATTTCGAAAACGGATTATATCCGGGGGTTGTCTTTTGGACTGACTTTTAAATACGGGTAAGTAAACCAAATTGAATAAATATTTTTCAATTAGGGGTATTCTTAACCGGATTGAAGAGTTTACATTCAATCTAGTTGAATTCATCCGAATTTGAAAGTATATAAATCAAGTTTAATGTCAAATTTAAAACTTCATATTCAATCCGGTTGGACTCAACCGAATTGGAAATTTTATGAATCCAGTTCAACACCGGATTGAAAACTTCATATTCAATTCGGTTGTTAATAACCGAATTGGAAAGTCTATAAATCCAATTCAACACCGGATTGAAAACTTCATATTCAATTCGGTTGTTAGTAACCGAATTGGAAAGTCTATAAACCCTGTTTAATACCGGATTGAAAACGTCATATTCAATTCGATTGTTCACAACTGAATTGTAAAGTTTAAGACACAACCTTTAATGGGGTTGGTCTGGAAACCAATACCTGAATTTAAAACATGCAATTTCCACAGTTAAAGTTTGTACAACATTAAATTCAAAGATAATTATAATATTGACATTTACAAAATTACTTGATACATCTTTTATAGAATTTCAAACATGCAATTTACACATTACCAAAGTTTGTACAAGACTGAATTCAATGAAAAATTACAGTAGTTTATGTACATAATACTGGCATTTACAAAGTTACTTGACACTTCTTACGTAAATAACTTCAACATAAATTACCATTTCTTTAATAATATGATTCTGCAGAATGCATTTCAGTAATTTGAATAATTACATTATGTTCATAAAAAACTAAAATCATCCCATCTTGTTCGATGATGCTGTCATTCAAGTTGTATATCCTTTATCTCTTCTTCTGTAAAGGAAGGTGCTTCTGAAAACTGAGCCAAGTAAAATAAACAAGATGAAGTTTAGAATTTTGTACAAGTAAAAAGCATAACCACATCCATGTATAAAGTCTTAAAACTTACTTTCTGTGGCATTGTTTTCATCTTATTCGTTATGTTGTCTCTCATATATTTCAAGACATAGAAACCACAAGATTTACTATCCATTTGCCTTGGTGCCTATACATAATACAAAAACTAATTAAGTGTAAAAAAAGTAGTACAAAGATTTCACTCTGTCAATAACACATTATACACAATACCTTAATAATGGTGATGTTGATGGTTGATCAATCAATTTGAGACACTTATGTTAGCTTTGTATTAGGCTTCATTAGATGTTTATTGTGCCCAATATTAGTATTTTAGATGAGTTTAATGTTGTTGGGCTTCATTGGGTTTTAATGTAAATGTTGGATAATTTTCGGATTTTGATGCATTTTGACCTTTCTTCCTTGGTTAGGCCATAACTTGGGACTCGGTGATCCAATTGAGGTGATCTTGGTGTCTTTGGAAAGCTAAGACAAGGATCTACAAGTTTCATGAAGAACTAAAGAGCTGGATCGGACTTCTAAGGGTCCAAAATAGCCTTGCAATACAGAATGAGTTTGCTGTCACGGAACCATCTGGGCAGTATGCACATATTGGACTATATAGTGGGTTATAGACCTCCTCTTGGGCTGAAACTTGATCATTTGAAAGATAAGACCCATATCTCCAACTTCACTGAAGACCATTTTGTCAATAGATATCGTTTTAGGCATGATAATGAAGCTACAAGTTGGTCTGAATTTGGAAACACGTTCTTCCAACCTAACTTGAGGTAGGTGCAGTGTTTTTGGCATTTCTGGAGTTCTAAAAGTCCAAATGACATGATTCAAATTGGAGATTTTCAAGGAGACAACTGGCTACAACTTTGATGAAGACATCCAAGCCAAAATACATCTTCTAGGTGATGAATTTGAAGCCAGAAGTCGGATAAGAGTTGTTGACTAAAAGCCACCAACCATACACCAACCCACCTACCATGCACCAACCCACCAACCATGCATCAAGCTTCCATTTTTGACAATTTTCATATTCTTATAACTTGTATTCAGATTATGTACATGTACAAATTGGCTTCTAGGATTAGTATAAATAGACCCAACCTCTTTGTATTAGAAGCATTCAATTTGAAGTAAGTTAGAATTCAATTTTGTAGTAAGTTTGAGTATTTGTTAGTTTTCTTTCTCTTCTTCTCCCTTCTCTTTTGAATTTCATTTTTGTTCTTTATTTTCTGAGTTCTTCCTTCCCATCCATGGAAGGCTAGGCTCTCATAATCAATCCAAGGGATTAGCCATCTTGATGTTTAATTTGGAGGTCTTGTTTTACTTGTTCATATTGCTTAATTGTTATTCAAGTTTCTCTTCTTCCTCTTTTGATTTTTATCTAGATTAAATTGCTTAATTTGATTTAGATGTTGATGTGGTAATAGCTTTATTATCATGTATTCTAAGAGGATCATATAGAATAAACAATTTATTAAAGCTTTTTGATGGATTGTTTAGCTTGGTTAAATTCTTGATCTTAAGTTAATCTATGTTTGGATGGTGCTTACTTTATCTAACCTTGGTTAATTAAATCCTAGATGCTTGTCTAGTAGAGGATTCTTGGATCATGTTGAGGCGTCTTGATATGATCTAAGGCCAAGAACATGATTAGTAATTAAGTGAATTCCTTGTGATCAATGATGGATTAAACTCAAGATCGATAAAATTTCCTTGGATTGGTTAATTTGTTAATTGCATTTCTTTAATTCAACCGGTATATTTTCTTTTCAAATCATCTAAACCCCCTTTTAATTATCTTGATCTGATTAAATCTTTGTTCTTTTTGGATCCTTGAGAGACGATTTGGTTCATGCTCTATACTAGAAATTAGTTTGCGAACCGGTAATTTTTATTATTTGACAGGGTCTCGACAACCTCTTGTCAATGGTGTCCTTTTTGCCTTGTCATATTCCTTTTTCCTTTTTGTATATCTCCTCAAAGCTCTTTTAAAATATCAAATGAAACATCAAAGTTTTGTTTAACTTTAAAAAATAACTTACACATAATGGAGGTTAGACTAACTTACATTGCAAGCACCTTCCTTATGTCATCTCGAATGGGTTTTCCTAAAGGGTCCATCCAAAACACAGTGGTCTTGGATATCTTAATCACAACCAACATCCAATGAGACCTATAAAATACAAATAATAATAGCTTGAGTACATATATGCTATATTGGAATGAGAGTTGTAAATTTTCTGAATCTTACCCTCCATTATATGGTACAAAGACCATGGACTAAGTTGGAACCACCAATAAAACTTTGGACAGGTATTAAGCCCTTAATTTGGGGTCCTCTTGGCCACCAAGAAGTGACACCCTCATTGGATCAACAAACCCATAAGGTGGACATTCAGGTATGTTGTGGATCAAATCAACCAAGTTACTAGAAATTAAATGAAAAAAAATTAGCATCAAATTAATTATGATTAAGATATATTTAGAACAAATACAATCGGATGATTAAGTTATTGTCCTACTCGAAATACCATGATATCAAACCAGTTGATATGCATTCCAATTTACAAATTCCTGCATATCTTCTAGTAAGATATATGTTATAAAGTCTGCGTCCAACCCATGAGCCTGAACTTGACGTGAGAGTATGTCATCGCTGGCCATTTCATTCGACAATTGCTATAGCCGGTCCAAGTTAGTTATGACTGGTATATCTGGTCGTTAAGTTGCTTATAGTCAAAATAATAGGCAAGTTATGAGATTCAAAAACACTAAATCTCCATGGAAAGGTTGTTTAAATTACTTACATCCACATCGTGATTGATTAAATTTTGAGGCCAAGCTAAAAAATTCCCAATGCATCTTTAACAAGTTCAATATCGTCGCATGGGCATGGAACTTGTTCATCGGGTTTATGTACCCTGTCCACAGTGACCTTTACAAACTCCAAAGGAAGGTCCTTGTTGTGGAGGGTCATCCTTTTGCCTCCAACGGCATGTACTGTACCTTCGATTACATAATTGTCCGGTTGGCCAGCAGCCAATAGACAATGTAAGTTTGGCTACATCAAACAAAAATGGAATGAGGCACAAAATAAGGAAGTTTACATTAGTAATGTAAACCACTAAAACTCTACTTACCACAGAAAATCTAGGACACCATCCTAAAGACAAGGTTGTATCGTCCACTGGAGCACAAGGTGGACTTGTTTGTTTTTCAAACAACCTCTAACAGCATTAGGGTCTTCTGCAGGATGTGTTTCATGTAAGGCAAAGCTTGTTGGAGATGGTGTTGTTTTATTTGTTTCTGTTGTCCCTCCAATAATGCCTAGGTCCTCTGCAACATTCTTTTTCGATGCACAAGGTGTAGCATTTAAATTGATTGAGTTGGATGAAGAGAGGTTTACACCTTTGTCTCCCATGAAAGCTTTGATATCAAACTTTGGGATGTTGGGGTTTGATTGGGCCAGCACTTCTTGCCACTACAGAATGCCATATAAAATGCTCTCCATTTGGGAAACCTTGCTGCACAGGGCCCTGTGTTCATCCATGCTGACCGTGTTCCTTCTTCCCCAGTACATTGTTGGGTTGGACATTGAGCTAGCTGCATGTAATCGTCCACCATGCTTTGGCGTGCCCAATGCCTCTGTAAGTATATCGTTCTTTCCAGATGGCTGGAAAGAACCTAAGGTTTGCTTTGTTGCGAGGTCATCCTGAAACCATATATTTAACAGTTAGTTTAATCCATATAATATTCATTAACTTTTAATAGTTACTTTAAGACATAAGTTGGAAACTTACTATTTTTTTGGCAATCTCAGCATCTTCGGGTTTCTTAAATTCCCCTTTCTTGTCAACCTGTCCTTGTTTCCACAGCTTATATCGTTCAATTTTTTTCTGTGGTTTGTAACTTCTTTTGCTATAAGACAGTAAATAGTTACACTTATTTCGTTTTATAAATGAATTTAAGTATAAAATTTTGCATATAGCCTTACCAACTCTCTTTCTAATTGAGCGTATCCCTTCCTTGAGGTGCGATGCCGGAATTTGGTTTTCCTGGCTTGTGCTAAGCTCTTCTCCCTAATTTCCTGTTACATTAATTATATGTCAATAAGTGACAGAACCTCTTGTAGCCACTAGTTAAAAACAAATTATAATGTACATACTTTGAATTAATCAGACAAACGCAATTTAACAAACTCATTCCATATGTCTTGGGTGATAAATTTGTAACTTGTTGGGGGTTTTAACATCTGCTCCTTATCCTCCTCATGGAAAGGCTATATGTAATCCCTCCCTAATCTGGTCTTGAATTGTTTTAGTTTGTCCGCTGCACTCTTCACCATCATATGTCTAAATTTCTCAGTCTTGGGAATTATGAATGAGTTCTGCTGCATGTAAACAACAAACCATAAGTAGTTAATTTAATATACTAGTAACATATATTTTGGGAATTCAAAGTATAAGATAAACTTACCGTTAAAGTATCCCAAATTCTATCCTTCAATGATTTAGGGACGTTAGCCCATGAATTATACGTGATAGGAACAGTGTCTCTTGTCACTATGCCTAGATAAGTCATCAAGTCCTTCCCACTATCTTCTATAGGAACACAATCATAATTAGTTTTAACCGGTATTTTTTGCCTGGTTGCGCGCACCTTATAGATGCAGTCCAACACAGTTGGACCCCTAGTTCTCTTCTTTAATGACGTATGTTTACTTGATGAATGACTTTTGTCGGAGCTAGGTTCGTATTCAGTATTGGACGACATCTGTAATATTAGAGTCAGTAAAACAATAATGAAAATATCCAACACATTTAACAGCATTCTAAACCCAAAATCTTGATAAATTTTGGACAACTATAAAGCCATGCAAAAGCAATATCTTTGCTTATATTGTAAAACCTATTATTTACTACTGATAAGTCTTACGTGGACCTTTTTTTTTTTTTTAATACATATAAAATTCGGCAGCATTTCCTTTGTTTCTTGTATGTTCCCAAGCATCATAATTAAACAGCGGATTCCAAACAATCATCTCAAACCAACCAGAGTACATATATATATATATATATATATCAACAAGAGATCTCCGATCTCATTCAAAACATTATCTCATTCAAAACATTATCTCATTCAAAATATTATCAGAGTACGTACTTTATACAAGTGTATACTAGACACTATCCTGACTGAGCACACTAAAATATTAACATATTATAATTACATAATGGAGCTCACTCCACCAAAATACAAGTATCATAGAATCCTCCATACTTAACCTGTAGAGGGTCCGGGGTGATCCTGCAAATCTGAGAAAGAGGGGGTGAGAAATAACTTCCCAGTGAATGTGAATAAAACTTGTATATAAAGTATGCATGTAATTAGAATGCAAGCATACACACACAATTCAATATATCAAGTAATATCAAACCAACATATGCAATGAGTTTATGAATGCACATGATGTTCACACCTTTTCTTCACACTTTTTCTTTCTCCACTCCTCTTGTTGTGCACTAACCCCTTCCGGTTAGGCCCTCGCAATATGCAATATGCAATGTTTTATGTCATTCCGTTTCCATCTAACCCCGTAGGTTAGGCACCCCTCAAGTATTGTGCACTAACCCCTTCCGGTTAGGCCATCTCACTATGCAATGCAAGTAATTATGCACCGCTTATTCTTTCATCTAACCCCTTCCGGTTAGGCAATCTCTCACATATTGTACACTAACCCCTTCCGGTTAGGCCATCTCACCATGCAATGCAATGCTTTCATATTCATATCATGCTCAATCATAATATCATAATAACATCACATTTAATCAATACAAGATTTAAACTACACAAACATTGTACTCAATCCTCTCAATTTATGATTGAACCACACAAGTATTATGCTCAATCCTCTCAACCACTTCCACTTAGTTACACATCCCTTCATTGTACTAAGTTATCATTTCAAGCCTATGTGAATCTATTCAATGAATCTCTTAATGAATCTATTCATACACTATTGTGAATCTATTCACACATTATTGTGAATCTATTCACAATGCTATTCATGGGTCTTGTGAATCTATTCACACACTATTGTGAATCTATTCACAATGCTATTCTTGGATCTGTGAATCTATTCACAAAATGTTGTGAATCGATTCACAGTACTATTCACGAGTTCACAATGCTATTCACAGGTCTGTGAATCTATTCACAAAATGTTGTGAATCGATTCACAGTGCTATTCACGCATTCAAAATGCTATTCACAGGTCTTGTGAATCTATTCACACACTATTGTGAATCTATTCACAGACATAAAAAAATCAACATTTGATCATGTACCTCTTATCTTAAACTCTATTCATTCATCCATTCATTCATCCATTCATCCATCCATCCATTCATTCATTCATTTCATTGAATAACAAGTAGCAAATCCAATCATTCTCATACATCCATACCATTGAATACAAGTAACAATCCAAACATTCAAAAACAACCTTAACACATAGAAGTTCTTATCTTCAAGACTTAAACTTACACCCTAAATAACACCATACCATAACACAAATCAACCCACACTCACCTAGCAATGATTTGGGACAAGAACTAGGTTTGAGGTGATATCAAACCAACCAAAATCCTTATAAAGACTTCCTCTTCAACTTCCTTCAAAACAACCAAATCATACAAGAACTTTAGAATTTGTGTTCTTGATTCTCAAAGATGAACATGAGTTCTCCATTAAACTAAAACCATAGGATTGAAGAAGAGATGAAGGTGATCAATAACCATCAAATAACCTAAGCCAAAAGATGAGTAAAAACACTTACTTTGGACCTTGAAAGCTTGGAAAACCTTGGCTATGGAGACTTTGATATTTTTAAGAAGATGACCATATGCTCATCTAACATGCACGGCTCCAACATGAAGAAAGGGGGGTGAAATTGAATTGTCAACTTTGCCCTCCACTTGAATGAGAATTCACAAAATTGCCACTGAGGGTGTAAAATGACCAAAATACCCTTGGTGATTTCTAAAAATTCCCAATTTATCCAATTCTAGAAAATTACACTAGGACTTCTATATGATTTTGTTAAGCTAGAAATAAGATTGGAATCAAAATTTAGGGATGTTACATATATACAAGATATGGTATACAATAATCTAAACTAGTTACACAAGACAATATATAGCATCAACATAGGAATATCAAACATGAGACAAAAATGACCCATATATTATTCAGCATATAAAATGAATTTAAATTTTTTTAAATATAACATTAAACGTAAAAATAATGGATTTTGAAGAAACCAAACTCACAGTTGTAGAAACGAAGGGAGGACTCTGCTTCTGTATAACCGTATAACTTATTAGAAGACACAAGTTAGTAAACTGCAGATTCTGTGGATGTTAAGGCAAAAGTTTTATTAGAAATATAAAATAGAGAAAAAATGGTTACCAATGTTTAGTGTTCAACGAATATGAAAATGGAGCAACTTCTTGCTTCAAGAAACGCTAATGGTTGCAATTTTGGTGTAGGATGAGCAAGTTTTGTTTAATACGCAAGGACCAGAGAGAAAGAGAGGGAAAGAAGTGTAAAGGTTTTCTATGTTTGTTTTTTCTTAAATATTCCAGTACCCCTTTCAATCCGGTCCCTATTAACCTGTTTAGAAAGACCCCACTGGAATGACTTTGTAATCAGGTTACCCAGAGACCAGTTTAGAAAGACCCCAATGGAACGAATTTCTAATCCGGTTACTCAGACACCGGTTTAGAAAGTCCCTAATGGAATGACTTTCTAATCCGGTAAAATACTAATCGGTTTAGAAAGTCCCCAATGAAAGGACTTTTTAATCCGGTTATTAGTAATCGGTTTTGATAATTAGAACTAATTAATCTTGTCCCCCAATAACCAGTTTAGAAAGTCCACACTGGAACGACTTTCGAATCCAGTTATTAGGAACCGGTTTTAATAATTATAACTTTAATCTGGTTCCTCAATAACCGGATTAGAAAGTCCACACTTGAACGACATTTAAATCCGGTGATATGGAACTGGATTGGATAATAAGAAATTATTAATCCGATGCCTCGCTAACTTGTTTACAAATTAGATACAAAATATCATATACATTTAATTTTGTGTATGTAACATATTCCTAAACATATAAATCAATATGGTCCCCCACAACCCACAAAAAATCATAAAAGTTCCTATATATGGAAATATATATTACCATATATAGGAACTTTTTGTTTTTTTGTTAGGAGTGGATAGTGGGGCACCTTGTTCCTTTTTGTTCATTACTTTGTCGGAGACAAATAATTATGGCTTTCCACACATTTTGCATAATAAAAAATTGAACGATTAAACCTCTATACAGTACCTCACTAACAGGTTTAGAAAGTGTATTTAAAAATAAAGTAAATTTAAATTTACCATATATAAAAAATTGACAGATTTAAAAATAAAGTAAATTTAAATTTGATATAATGGAATATATGCACTTCTTAATCCGGCAACTCATCCACCGGTTTTGAAAGTCCACATTGGTACGACATTCTACTCTGGTTATTTTTAACCAGATTTAATAATAAGCAGTTATTAATCCGGCACCTCATCCACCGGTTTAGAAAGTGTACACTGTAACAACTTTCTAATATGGTGATTACTTACCAGATTGGATTATATGAACTTTTTAAAGACTTCAAAATTCAAGTTTTCAATACCTGAATTAAAAAGTCTATTCATATTTATAATTCTTTCAACTAACTAGTTTTGACAGCTGGTACATATGCTATCTAATCAATTATGGTGTGTCATGTCATATTTCTCATTCTCTTAGTAATTTCATCATTGCAACAGAAGTCAAAGTTCATTCCATAGGTTTTGTACAACTAACACCATAGACAATAATTCAGTTGGAGAATACCAGAACAAAGCAACCCACTTAGCGTACATAAAGGCTAGTGGTAACAGAATACCAAAACAAGTCAAATACAAATAAATAGCCCTAAAGACTAGTTTATTACAATGATAAACATTAACTCATTAAAATACAGTTAATCAAAATTAAGGTTTCCTTGATTCTTCTATGAGATGCATCTCCCCATTGCCCAACCAGTTTAGTTCATCATCTCCATCAGTCAATTAACATCGGATTAGTAATTTGGAGAATGTTCCCAATTCCATTTCATCTTCCTTGATGGAGTATCCATCTGTCATGAATCTTGAATTCCTTGAAAGGATTATTTTTTGAGCTGGGTTGCTACCATTGTTGACATAGAAAATTTGTCTAGCTTGTATAGCCTATATAAAAGGATCATTCTTGAACCCAATCTTGTTACAATCGATAACTGTTAACCCCAAATCATCAACTTTCAATCCTGTTGGATCAAACCATCTACACTTGAAAATAGGAATTCTGAATTTTATGTAATCAAATTCCCAAATCTCCTGAATCACCCCAAAGTATAAGGTACTAGATAGTATTGGGTTTGCATCCTTCACTGATGACACATGGTATGATTCTGCAACTAATATGACTCCAGAGTTCTGATTAATATGCATGTTGTCTCTCTGTATAGTATGAAACCTACAACCGTTAATTAGGTACCCTTCATAGCTAAGTACTCGTGCTTGTGGCATATGACTAAACCATCTCAACGTATCATCAATATTTGTACCACTTTGAATCTCTTTATCTATATGTTTCTGCAACCATGCTGCGAATGATTTAGTATGACAGTTTTGTAAACTTACCTCATTCCTACACTTAGAAGGGAATGATTCTTTAATAAAAGTAACATGTTCTTCCATATATGGCTGGATAACAGCCATGTTCCTCAAAACATATAGGTGAGCACTATTAAGCTCGTCAATTGGAACACGCAACACCTTAGGACCAAATAATCCTCTTCCAGTTTCATCATATATATCTTTTGGAGTAAAAAGTCCAATGACATTTGCCTTTGCAACGTACTCTGAACAAAACTCAACTGCTTCGTCTGCAACGTAGCACTCTACAATACAAGCTTCTGGCATACTTTTGCTCCTAACCGTGCTCTTCAATGTTCTCATGAACCGTTCCAATTGGTACATCCACCGTCGGAATACTGGACCACAAATCTTTACTTCACGTACTAAGTGGACTATCAAGTGCACCATGATATCAAAAAAAGATTGAGGAAAATAAATTTCAAAAGTGTAAAGTATTTCAACGATATGCATTTGCAAGTCATCAAGAATGGAAGGATCCACAACTTTAGAACATAACTTATTCAAGAAGTAACAAAGTTTGGTTATGGCAATCCCAACTTCTTTTTGCAAATTTCCTCTCAAAGCCATAGGAAGAATCTGTTGCATTAGCACATGACAATCATGAGACTTCATGTTTTGCAGCTTCAACTCTTGCATATTAACCCTGGACCTCAAATTAGACGAGTATCCTTCAGGAACCTTTAAATCCTTTATGAATTGACAGAAACTTTGTTTTTCTTTCCTTAACATGTATAACATGCTAGAGGAAGGTACATTCGGCTATTCTTTTCAATTGGAGCAAGTTTTGTCCTAATGCCTAACTCCATCATGTCGAGCCTAGCTGAGAGAGAATCTTTAGACTTGCCTTTCACATTTAGCAAGGTGCTAATCAAAGATTCACATACATTCTTCTCTATGTGCATGACATCCAAATTATGTCAGACCATGAGGGAACCCCAATAAGGAAGATCGTAAAAGATACACTTTCTCTTCCAAGACTTTTTCATTGGCTTATAAGAATTCAATGAATCAAGTAGCTGTAGGATTTGAAAGAAACTTTGAGGCTTTGGTGCAGAATCAAAGTCCTGTTGGCTATTAAATGCCTTTCTTCACTTTCTATATGGATGATTGGATGAAAGCCACATTCGATGTCCCATGTATGACATTTTCTTCCCATGTTTAAGTATATAAGCTTTAGTATTATCTCCACAAATTCCACATCCATAGTACCCTTTTGTCACGGCACCAAAAATATTACCATATGCGGGGTAATCTAACACCATCCACATCATAGCTGCTCTCAGTGTAAAGGACTCCTTTCGATACGCATCATAAGCTTCAACACCATCACTTCATAAAGTCTTAAGATCATTAATCAAAGGACGTAAGTAAATATCTATCTAGTTTCCCGGCTGTTTTGGACCAGATATCATCATACAAAGATGCATGAATTTTTGTTTCATCGTTAGTCATGGAGAAAGGTTATAAATAATAATTATAACAGGCCAAGAACTATGTTGTGTACTCTGATTACTGAAATGGTTAATTCCATCGGTGCACAATCCCAATCTGAGATTTCTAGTATCTGCCAAGAAATCTGGGTATATAACATCGAAACTCCTCCAGTGAGGTACATCAACCGAATGCCGCAACATGAAATCACACTTCCTTTCATCTCCATCCTTATGCCATGTTAACATTTTTGCATGCTCCTTGTTCAGAAAAAGTCTCTTCAACCTTAGAACGATTGGCAAGTACCAAAATACCTTCGCAGGAATTTTTTTCTTCCTAGACTATCCAATACATTACGCTTTCCCTCTTGAATTGTTACATTTCAAACAGTGGTTAGCTTCACTGTACCCATCGTAGTAGATGATGCAATCATTTGGACAAGCATGAATCTTTTCATATTTCAAACCAAGTGATGTCATTGTCTTCTTTGCATTGTTCATTGTTGTCGAAAGGAGGTTACCTTTAGGGAGCATATCATGAATTAATTTAATAAGGTCATTGAAACTTTTGTTAGACCATCTATTCGAAGCCTTCAAATTGAATAATCTAATAAGTGCTGTAAGTTTTGAGAATTGTTTACAACCTTCATATAACGATAATTCTGCCTCATCCATTGTGTCTTCAAATTTTTTAGGATTGTCAACAGAATTAATTTCAACATCTGTCCTTAATTTGTCAATCATGTCAAAATCTTCATGTACTCCAAATCCGGTTGAATTTGGTTCAACACTGGATGTCCCTAATGAAGTTGCTTCACCATGCCAAAACCACCTGGTAGAAGTCAAGTCAAACCCATTGAAGTATAAGTTATCCCTGACCTGTTGGATGCTTAACTGAGTTAGGTTCCCACAACATTGACATGGACATCTAATCAATCCATTGAACTCGGGATTCTTTTGTGTGAAATCAAGAAAACACTTGACACCCATTTCATATACACCAAATAAATTATCCATGTGTATCCATGAACAATCCATTACGTAAGATGTTTAACCTAAAAAACCAAAATAATATCACACCGTCTAAATTAACAAAACAGAGTAACCACATTTAAAAATGGAAATAGTTGAATGCAAACCTTACCTAACAAAAAGAAATGATGAAATGGAAGCCCTGGATGCACATAACATGGAAGCCTAGATGGGAATACAACTCAAACGGGAGATAACACTCAACGTAACAATTTCATATTTTGCATTAGGCATAGTAGTTGCAATTGCCATTCTAATCCAGTTATTCAACCAACTGAATTCATAACTACACACAACAAAATCAATGTTCAATAAGCAAATGTGTGTATTGTAAAAAAGAACGTGAGGACTTATTTGTTTTTAAATTAATTGATTCTTATGTTAAGCATCAGGGCTTTCTAATCTGGTTATTTAAATAATCGGATTCCAATGATATTTACAATTCGGCAAAAGAAAATCGAATTTAAATGTCTTATATATGAATCCGGTTAGTTGACATCCTGGATTCGATAACATCTTTTGAATCTGGTAATAATAAAACGATGCTAAGCAATATATTATTGCCAATTAAGAGAGATGTGAATTTTTGTGATTAGTTGTCAATATTGTATTGAAGAGTGATAAAAAATAAAGAAATGAAACAGGAGATTTAATTTCTCTTTTATAAGTGAAAGTGGTAATGGTGGCAGTTCTCTATAGACAAAAAGAAACATACCAGGCACAGCTTGATGTGATTTCATGTAGTTCTCGATAGATTGAGTTACACAAGCACGTGTTAACTGCTCACTTCTCCGATACCCCCTACAATCATTTTCAAACACTATTCGCATGCAGTTTGACAAGGTGTATGCCAATACGTTATGGTTAATGGGTATGGCTTTGCGTTTCAACATGTGCTCGTACACATATTGATATAGACAAGCAGGTACCATGGCTAATTCTCTATATTTGTGCCAGCAATTTAAATGCCCCCTCATAATGAATTTTTCCATTAGCCTTTCAAATTTTCGATACTCAGCAAAGGAAGGTTGGCCAATCATCAAGAGGAATATTGCAAGTAAGATCACCCTCTTGTCCATTGGATTTTTCTTATCTTTTGTGCATGAACTTATGGCAATACCCTTTGCTCTTAAAGACTAATAGAGATGAATTCAACAACTACATATATAATATAAGAATTAATGATCTTGGTGCTCAATATGATTGTAAATAGGTATTTTAGGGAAATATAATGACCTTTAATTTAATGTAATAATTATGTGCCATTAATTACTTTGTGAAATTTGCCATGCATTTTAATCTACCTAATAAAAAAAATTATTGAGATATATTGAAGGAAAAAGCCCTTTTATGCATGAAAATTAATTTCATGTGGGAAGAGTGGCTAGTTATATACATGGTTAAATGGGCAATCAACTTGTAACACGAGTTTTGGAATATCAAGTGGTCACATGGGATAATTTATTTTATCGAAATGTTAATTAATTGGGTTCCTTTCTTCCACTGTGTAAGAAACATTTTTATAATTATGATTAATGTTCTAAAAGGCCAAAATATTTTAAAAGTTGTACCTTTTTTTTTGGCTTCCCAAGGTATCTTCGCGTGCAACTGCCAAGACTAATCATTCGAGATACTAAGATCTATTTAAGAGGCTGACATCTCGCAACAAATGTTTTTCCATACAAGAGTCAAAAATCAAACCCCTGACCACATGCTTAAGGGGCTCAAGTATCTACCACTTGTGCCACACCATATTGATTTTAAATGTTGTACCTAATATACTGGTTTTCCTACAATAGAAAGTATGCATAATTTTGCTTTTCTAAAATGTTCTTATGAATTTTATTTTTACTATAAGTTGATAGAGAGAATGAAATATATATTTGAAGTTCATTAGATAGGCTGACCTCTTATACTCATTTTCTAATTTTAAAAATTTATATTTAACAAAATTTTCGGTCTTTGGGCGGATTATGTCAAATAACTCTCTCATTTAGGTCAAGTTTGGTGCAGTTGACCTACCACAAAACAACATTCCCATTTAGAACCTTACCCAGCCCATATAGTGCGTTTTGTTTCCTTTTGCAATTTAATTTTTCTCACTACAATAATAATAAAAAGTTAATTTCTCATGGATGCGTCTTTCAGAAATAATAAAAAGTTAATTTTGGAAAATATGATTTAGCCGAACAGAAATAACTAGTAAAAAGGAAGCCATTTAATTTGGCTAGTTTGTTTTTTGATTTTTTTTACAGATGATCCGTAAAAAAATGTAACATTCTTCCCTAAAATAAACAGAAAAATATTTACAGAATATTTATTAATTTTCTTATTATTTAATGTTTATTTTTATCTTGTTTGTACTTGAGAATTTATGATTTCTATTCGCTGTTATGAAGAGAATGCATAAAACTATCTAAGATAAATTTCTAGTAATTTATGCAAGTGAAAATTTTATTATTCTTGATTAGTGAAATTTATTATTTAATTATATGCTTATTAAAAATTCTTATTCTATTTCTTAGATATTCTAGGAAAACAGAGTCCTAAAATTTACCTAGATGAGAAGAGAAAATGTTAAAATACGTAGTGTAAGTTAGTAGAATTTATAGTGACACTTGTTCGTAAATATAAGGTTATGATAGTAAGGACCCATTGGTTATTATGGATTTTTTCCTCACCTGTAAGTCCATGAAACTTAGGTAACAAATAGATTAAACCAGATTTAAGCACAAAATCAGCATCAAGATCAAGATTGTTAGAATATCTCGGAATATCTTCAGGGTAATTTAGCATGTCTTTTGAATATCTTAGCATATCTTTAGAATATCTTTATAATATATTGTGAAATCAATTAGTCATCTAATTGAGGGAGCAATCTTAGGAGTTATTTCCTAATTTCATTATGTTTCCTGATTTGTTTCCTTTTTTAATTAGGGTTAGGAGTCTTATTGTCTTAGTGGGCTTGGGCTTGTACTAATAGTACTATATTAGTATTTGACCTAATTATTAGTATAAATAGGAGTTAGTGCTTTGTATTTTACAACAGATCAAATCAATCCAATATCATATTATTCATTAGTATTCCTTCTCTCGTTTACTCCTTCCCTACCTAAAACCTATAATTTTAACATGGTATCAAAGCCATGGAATTCTCCCTGAGGAGATTATCTCTTTCTGCTGTGCTGGGTTCATAGAACTCATTTGTAAAATCCTTTCCTCTAATTTCTTCATATTATTTCTAAGTCAGACTCAGTTCTATTTGTTTTGTGGTGTTTTCTTTGATGCAATGACAGTAGGGTGGTTTCTGGGTTGCAGTTGTTGCAACGTGTAGTGGCAGGTTATGAAGAATTCCTCATTTTTTAATGACATTGTGCAGAACTTGCCTCCCTTCTTTGAGGTGATAGATGGTAATTTCAGAAATCTTTGTAATGGTCTACTGGTGGTGATTCCGGCCTGTTAGTGCAGGTGGCAAGTTTTTGGTCAACTGGTATTGGGTCTTGCATTTGTCGCAAGTTTTGCTATTGACGTGATTCACTTTCTAGTTTTGGGCAGCATATATGGGTTGCCATTCTGACTGTATTTTTGGTGACCCAGAGGCGGTCACCGGGGGATTTTAGCCAGTCGGAGCTATCTGGCGTGATGACCGGTGCTTCGGCAATCCTTATTTCTGTTTAATCTCTATTTTCTGAAGTCGTCTCTGTTTTGGAGTTGAACGGTAAAGTGATCGATAGCTTTTCTGTGTTAGCTAGTGGGAGGACCAGCAGCCTCTGTGAATATGAGTGCAGATTCCAGCAAAGTCCATCTGATTATGTGTCTGCCTCATATCTCTCTTACTTCTCATTTATTGTGCATCAATTTCGGTTATCAAAAACTTGTTTTTCATTACGGTGGTGACATCTCTTCTTGCCAACGAATCATATCCGCTTTTCTTTCCGTCAAGGAATCATACGGACATTGACTTTTCTTCCCAGTAACGAATCATACTTGGAGAGGTGAAATCAAGGCACAATGGGTGAATTAGACAGGAGAAAGGCCACGACCGTCTCTATTAAAGTCTCTGCCATAAAAGGTGGCACAAGGAATGAGAACACCACTGGAATGTGAGCAGTGGGCAGCAAGTGTTGAAAAAGTGCACCCACATAAGATGTTGGATCTGGATAAACAGGGGGTGGATGGCCGGAGAGAGATCACCAATGCATGAAACATATCTGAAGACTGGAAGAAGCGCCGCCGCAAGAAGATTGTTGGATGCAGCGCGCTAAAAGAAACTAAGAGTCATACCGGTGATGAATTCTCTATTGGTTCTGATTCACACCAGCCTTAGTTTCAATTTTTAGATTTTTGGATATCTTGAATTTTCCTATTGTTTGGAGCTTCTAAATATTTCTCTTGATGAACTTTGAGAAGTTTGGACTTTGTTGTACTTCATGATTGCTTGCCAGGAAATTTCCGCTGTGTATCTTTCTAGCGATGTCTCTTCCTCCTTGGCCATGGAACTTTCCAACCAACTCTTTTGGCTGTGCGTCACTCTAATCGTCTTGTTGAGCTATCTTTCTAGCAGCGCTCATATCATATATTGTCTCTCCAGCGTCTTCAGCATCCTTGTGTTGTCTTTTGAGCTATCATTTATGGAACTCACATTATTTTTTGGATTAGTTTCTTTTAGTGTGTTTATTTGTAACAAGCTTAAAGCTTAGTAAGCTTTAGCTTGAGGGGGAGTGTTAGAATATCTCAGAATATCTTCAGGGTATTTTAGCATATCTTTAGAATATCTTAGCATATCTTTAGAAGATCTTTATAATATATTGTGAAATCAATTAGTCATCTAATTGAGGGAGCAATCTTAGGAGTTATTTCCTAATTTCATTATGTTTCCTGATTTGTTTCCTTTTTTAATTAGGGTTAGGAGTCTTATTGTCTTAGTGGGCTTGGGTTTGTACTAGTAGTACTACACTAGTACTTGACCTAATTATTAGTATAAATAGGGATTAGTGCTTTGTATTTTACAACAGATAAAATCAATCCAATATCATATTATTCATTAGTATTCCTTCTCTCTTTTGCTCCTTCCATACCTGAGCCCTATAATTTCAACAAGGATATTGGACACAAGATGGTTGATAAATTACATCAAGTGCAACCAATTCCTTAAGAGTCCTATAATGCATATTATTATCAATAGTAACACAACGAGAACAATTATCAATAGATGCATAATAGTTAGAAACAAACTCAAAATTTTGATCAACAAAATCAGATGCACTAGAAGTGCCAATATCAAGTAAAGATGCAATTCTTTCACTAAGCCTATGAGCCATATTTACTGTATGTAAAGTCCTCTCAATCTCAAGATCAATGTCAACTAGGTTATGGGGATTTGAAGACCTAGTCATACACCAATAAGCACTAGTATAACTCAACTTAGCTCAAAATACAAAAACACAAAAACAAGTGTAAAAACCACACAAAACAACTACAAAAAAAACCTATCTAGAGATTTTAAAAAATTACGAGACCACCACAAGGTGAAAACTACTCAAAAATTATAGTCAATAGTGCAATAAAAAAGCTTAAACAATGAAAAGGAGGACCAAACAGTGGAATTAGGGGCTGAGAGGGTGTTGCTCAGGGAAAAGCATTAAGTTCTGTAGTTTAGGTCATTTCCTTCCTTCTGACCAAGTTTCAACTCATTTTGAGCATGTTTGTCCGTACATTTTCACCAAAAATTTCCTAATTCCACCTGAAAACTACCAAAACAAAGCACACAAATGGGTTGGGGGTTAGGTAAGGTCTTGATATGACCAAATAGCATCCAAGAATCCCCAGCAAAGACGCTAAATTTGACAAGATTGTCGAGCTTAGTCAAATAATTGAAAATCAGTTCATAGTGTAATTTGTAACATAAGTGGATGAACCAAGTCGTTTCCCAAGGATCAATGATGTATATTCAATCAAATCAAAACGACAACAAAGGGGGGGCGATTGTAGGATCGATCAACAAAATTTCAATTAAGACTTATAACAGAATTAGGTAAACAATCAATCAAAGAAAATTAAATAATCTTGAATTTAATCCATCCTTGATCACTAAGAATCCATTCAATTGCTAATTAGATGTGTAGCCTTAGATCACCTTAAGAAGCCTTACGGTTATACGTGAATCCTCTATTGGATAAGCATCCAATATTTAATTGATCGAGCGTAGATGGATTAATCATCCATTCAAACTCAAACCAATCAAAACCCAAAATCCAACCAAGCTAAACAATCAATCAAATACCTTTGATGAATTGTTTAGTCCCTTTGTCCAAATTCAAATTCACATTTGACTAAGCAATCAAATCACCAACCAAATCAAATTAAGCAACTCAATCCAGATTCGAATTCAAAAAGAGGGAAGAAGAGATAATGATTAACAATTAAATGTAGAACAATCAAAGCAAGATCTCAGAATTAAACTTCAAGATTATCAATACTTAAGATTGATTACATTGTCCTAGCCCTCCATGGATGGAATGGATGAAACTTTGAAATATGAATAAACCTAGAAAGAAGGGAGAGCAAGAGAGATGAAGAGAGGGAATTCAAATTTTGAAAATCTCCAAATGAAACTATACAATCAAGTTTTGCTATTGTTTTCCCGTATAACCAACCCCTATTTTGGATTTACATGAGTAGAAACCCATTAGGTACAAATCTAGGATAATTAGGAATCATTGGGCCCAAGTCTCATGTCATTTGGAGGTCTAACAACCAAGTTATGCCCAATTAAGTGGCCTAATCTCGTTTGCAGCTTGCCTCTGACTTCCAGCAACAGTTGCATGCCCAAAACAACGTATTTTGACTTAGTAGTATTCATAGTAGTTGTGTATTTATGTATTAGATTTCATTTGGACCTGGTTTTACAGCTACTATACTCCTACAACTCAAGATATGGGCTGATGAATGCACAAAGGTGAAGCTGTCAGGATCAGCATTCTGGTTCTTGCTTGAACTCCATTTTAAATTATCCAAACGTGTGATTTATGTCTTGAGATCTTCATGAAACTTGTAGGTATTTGTCTTAGATTTCCTACAATACCAAAATAACATCAATATGACATTAACAACTCAAATTAAAGCTAAATTAATGAACACTGCCAAATAAACAAAATAAGGCCAAATCATATAATAATTCCTTCAATGACCCAAGTTGGTCGAATATCATAAAATTTGACAAAACCAATTCAATTGAATCAAATTGGACCTTAAGAAGCCTAGTGAGAGAGCAATTAAATGAATAAAATATTTTACTATCACCATCCATCTTACATAATCCATCATAACCAGGCATAATTTGATTGTAATCTTTATTGAAAATCCATAAAAAGCATTAAAACCATGGAAATCTCTTTAAAACTCCAAACTTGAAAAATTAAGTTGGAGATACTTGAACTCCTACCTCTTTGGCTTCTTTTTCCTTCAAGTTTGAAGGCTAAAGGATGGATTTCTTCCTTGTTTCTAGCTTGTAGTTGGATTCTTGATCAAAAACTAAGCTTTTGGGAATTTTTTCTAATTTTTCTCTATTTTTCTTTGATTTCTCTCTTTTTTGTCTCTTCTTCCTCTCTTCTTTCTCACCTTACTGACCTATTCTCCTCCCTTTCTCTTTAGGTTTAGGGACTTTTAGTGTTTAGAAGAAGAAGGTGTAGTTTCTTATTTAATATTAATTTAATTAGTGTTAACCAATCATATGTTAACACTTATCAATAATTTAATGATTGCATCTTAACATTAACCAATCAAATTGCAACAACATCTCTCCAAATGTCTTCTTCCTATTGGTTAGTTTCCTTAGCCAATGAAATCATTCCATTTAGCTTGCATAATGATTAGTTTAGTTAGATTCTAACTAGACTAGTTGGATCAGGACTAATTTGGTTGAAGTCTAACTAAATTGGTTAGATTCTAACTAGATTAATTGAATCTTAAGTTAATTGATTGGATTTTAAATGAATTGGTTGATTTCTAACTAGAGGCTAACTAGATTCTATTTGTTTACTATAGTTTTGTCTTATTCTACTACCAAAATTTTAAAATGACCATTGGGTCTCTAGTGTCATAATCCTATAATTACATAAATGCCACTATATATTCTACTAATTAACTTATACTGTGTATTTTAGTCCATTCTCTTCTCATCTACATAATTTTCAGGCTCTATTTTCCTATAATCACTTGGTAAAGGGAATAATACTTCTACTAAGAATATAATTAGACAAAACATATTCACTAATCAAGAACACTTGTCAATAATCAGGTATAAATAGATAAAAATATAATACGAGTAATCTTTTGTGTTTTCTTTATAATAGATAACATAAATCACAAACTTCAAGCATAAACAGTGTAAAAATAATTAATAAATAAATAAGCAAAAAAATTGTTTGTTTTAGGGTATGATGTTACAAAAGTGAACATATCCAAATGCTCCTGGGGGTCGGTAGAACCATCATAGCACTCTAAGGTGTAAGGAAGGAAAAATGTGGAGGGTAAAGGAACCGTCATGATGAAATCTGAGAACGAGTGGTTATGTATATACAAGTTGGGAGTTGGATGTTGGCCTAGCTAGTTTTGATGGTTTGAGAGGGCAGTAATGGTGGGTTATTTTTCTTGTCTGTGATCATCTTGGGAGATTTGAGCCTCTCTTTGGTATATGTGCTCATTGTGCGCTACTCCCCCTCCATTGTTGGGGATGGACTTATTTAGGTCATTTAGTTGCTTTGGTTTGGTGGGATTTCAACAAGATTCAGGGTGATGGACGCCTTTTGGCTATCAAGGGTTGGGTTCTGATGACTCTTGCCTAGGTAGCTTTTTACCTAGACAACTAGTGGTAAGATAGGCAAGAATGATATAAGATGAGGATGGTGGAGCCATAAAGTTTTACCAATTCCCCACAAACGGTGCCACTGTTCACGTTAACTATCTTAGGGGTGGCTTGAGTAAATGGAACTCGTGCTTCAGAATGGCTTTACTAGTCCAGCAATGATAGGTGTACCTACAAAGGCACTATGACACTCAAGTCAAAAAAAGAATAAATAATATGAAGTGTATTAGCTTGAATGAAAATCCTACCTCTTGAATGAATCCTCCCCCTCCTATGTACCTTAACTGTTATCGTGAAAGGGGAACCAAGGCTGGTTGGTTACATGAGGTGGTCCCCAATACCTTACGTCTTGAGATGCTTCAAGTTGGTTGTATTGTTATTGCCACAGTCATGATTAGCTATTTCTATATGATATATTAAAAGTATTGTGTAATTGTTAATAAGCATAAATTGGCTCGTACACTACAATCATCAACTTATCCATTTGTTTAATTTATTTACCCTCACACTCGCTTTAAGATTTTAGCCACAAAATAATTAGCACAAGACCCAAAATTTTAAACTGCGGTTATACTGTGATTGCAGAAATATATGGACAGATTCAATCATTGTAGACCGTTACTGTAAAAAACATTAGGAAAAAGAGAGCTGTCCCATTTCAAATAATATATAATAATTTAGGAACCAATGTTAACTTCTGGACGAATATGATTGAATTTTATATAATGATATTTCCATTTAAACGAATAATTTATGCCTTTAAAGACTTTATGAAATTTAGTAAGGATGACTCTACGTGGTTATAATATTAATTAAGGATTTCCACTTAGGAGTCATTTATGGCCAAAAAATAGTTAAAGAGTGGTTATGATTTTTATTTTATTTATTTTTTTGGGTACAATGAGTGATTATGATTGATATAACTTATACATATTTCTTGGTATGCATTTTAATACACGTATAAATTGCTTAGATATAGGTTAATCCATTCAACGAAGAGGCCCTTCCTTGATATATAATGTAAGAAGAGGCGTTAATTATTCATTAATTATATAGGGTACATGCCAAAGTTTAAATTCAGTTTATTATTTTATTTTAATTTAGATAAGATAACAATTGAAAAGGTACTAAAATTTTTCAACAGCTATTTTTGTCTTGCCTATGAGTAGGCAGCTCTAGACTATACTTGTTCATGGTTTTCATACCATCGTATAAAGAAGTGCATCTAGTGCATGATCCTATAGACTTTAAATCATACATGTTATGTGGACATGTTCCTATAGACTTTAAATCATACATGTTATGTGGATTTTAGACAATAAAAAGCTTGTTTGGCGTTTCAAAAAAAAAAGCCTTCTTTGGGTAAGCTTTAAAAAAAAGGCTTTTTTATAAACATATTTTTTTTGTGAGCTTTCTTTTAAAGAAAAAATTATTTTGCATTTGAATGTAATATTTGTGAAGTACTTTTAAGTAATAGAAGGACTTGCAAGTCTATTTACATAAAAAAGAACAAAATAACTTTTTTATAAAAAAATTACTAAGAATATAGGATATCCAAAATAAATGAGGCAAGGTTTACAAGGGGAATAAAAAGGAAGACATGAAATGTAATTTTTAATAAAGACAAAGAGTATTTTTATCAATAAATTATATTTAAAATCACTTCTCCTTCTTCTTCTTTTTTTAGAAGGTAAGGATCACTAACTTCCAAAAAAATGATAATTGAGCCTTCTTTTTAACTTTTATCATTTTAAAAGTTTCATTCAAACATATTTAAAAATTTATAGAAGTGTTTTTTTTAAAAAAATATTTATTTATAAAAAAAATCTAAATGCACTCAAAATGGCACCACTTGATATGTTTTGATTTTGAAGTTGACAAAAAATATACTTAAATATATTTAAAGTAATTATAATTTTACAAACTTACACTCACACACTCCTCACATACTCACGTGGAAGTTATTGGATATAACACTCTAATTTTATTTTATTTATTTTTTTGAATGATTTAGATTGTGAAAATATTTCACGTATATTATGTAAGTTTATTTTTCCTATATTTAATTATATTAGTATACAAAAATTTTATTTGTAATTGAATTTTATATTTATATTTATTCATAATTAGGTTTATTATTTTTCTATTAAGTTCATAAACAAGTCACATGAATGGTTTTGTCGATGCTTAAGAAACTTGTAATATTGTGGCAGTAGTTCTGGCTCAACATTGATGCTTGTGCAGAAGGTGGCTTTAATGGAGGCAAGACTTCCTCTGTGTTGTGAACCTTAAATCTGTCAGGCTATTCAATATGGACACCGTGGGTGATGCACTACGCAAGGTTTGGCATCCGATTAAAGGCATGTCGACAGGGATTCAGTGGTAGGCCTTTGACCCTTGTAAAAAATTCTTCATAATGTTATAACAGAGAAATAAAATTCGATTACTACGAAATGATTATAAAATTTCGAAACTAACAAAAAAATTAGAGAATGAAAAATAAATCGAATAAATAAAAAAAAGCACTTTGCACGAAGTTAGGCACAATTTTTAATTTTGAATATTGATGGGGCAGATGTTTAATGTAATACAAACTACCGAAACCGCTCATCACCAATAACTTATTTGTAACAGCTAAAAAGTTTTGCAAAATTTATTTTTCTATTGGTTGCTTTCGAAAGTTCTTCATTTCAGCGGTAACTTGGGAAAGTGCCCTTGTGGAAGACCCATCTTCTTTTAGCACATGAGCAGAAGCATTTTTTAGATGTTCAATTCTTTGGCGAATCCCGGTACTTTCTTCTCCCAACATTAGACCTTTTATCACCTTAGCAATTTCCTGCCTTTCCACTATGCCATTCTCGTTAAACTTTGGCCTTATTGCCACCTTTAGGCCCTCGGTTAGCAAAACAGCATTCATATTCTGCTCAGCAAACAATGGCCAAGTTATCATTGGCACTCCATGCACAATGCTTTCAAGTGTTGAATTCCAACCACAATGGGTTAGAAATCCACCAGTTGAAGTGTGACTAAGGATTTGAGTCTGGGGTGCCCAGGAAAGGACAACCAATCCGTTCCCTTTAGTTCTCTCTAAGAACCCATGCGGTAAGAACTGCAATTTGTCATCATTTGTAGCAGGTGCTGTCAAAACCCATAAAAATTTCTGACCACTCATCTCCAATCCCAAGGCCAGCTCATTGAGCTGTTCTTGACACAGAGTGCCTCTACTTCCAAAGGACACATACAAAACCGAATTGGGTGTCTGGTTCTCCAGCCACCTTACACACTCTGACCCATTAGGTTCACTACTTGAACCGATTTGTATAATGGGTCCCACCATATAAACAGGAGGGTTGCCTCTGCTCTGTTCTAGCAAGGCACTCACTGTCCCTGCCTCCATTTCAGAGAAGCTATTAACCAAGAAACCATCAGCAAGAGAGAACCATTTGGATTGTTGAAGAATTAGCTGGTAAGAGAGACTGGATCGATCTTGAAAATGCTCAGGGAGATCACAACCGTAAATGGGTATACAACCTGGAATCTGTATAGGTCCTGCATGATCTTTGTATTCACATGAAATTTCCTCATGCAATGTGGACAAATGCAAGAACAGTGACAGTGCCATCGCTGAGAGAGGGACATATATGTACGATAAGACGTTGAATTCCTTTGCAATTTCTAGTGCTTCATTAGCAAAAGGATCAGCAACCAAAGCAACTAGGGGCGTGCTGGAACACAATGACCCCAATGCGTGGCGGAAAGATGGCATAGATAGGGACACTGCGAGTTTAGTTTGAACTGCATGGGGAAGCTGTTGTGGTAGGTCATCTTTGTTCACTGGAGGGAGAAAAATGTAGTCTATGTTGGAAGGAAGAGATTCGAGGATGGCAAGAGTGGCGCGGGGAGGTGAACTAATTGTGGGAAAGATGCACGTGACATGGAAGTGATGATCAAGGCGAACGAGTCTGTTGCAGAACTCAATAATGGAGGCTTGATGGCTAAATTCAGGGATTGAAACTACAGCTATATGAGTTGTTTTGTCCATGATTCTCTATGCGATGATCGATAGGCTTATGGTTTACGGTGGACTTGGTACTACAAAATTTGGGAATTGATGTTATTTATAAATGATTTTTTTTGTTTGAAAATTTATAAAATAGGAATTTACTTTTTTTATTTTTAGTTATATATGTTGTACATGTTAAAATCAGCTCAAATTTACTCAAATTTGGCTGGACTTGAGAAGATTTGATTTGATTTTAGTTTTAATTATTTTAATTGATGATTTTTTTCCTTATTACTCTAATCTTCTTTTTCCTATTTTAGGAATGTGTAATTAAGTTAAACTATTAAGATTAAATGACATCAAGTCATCTTTAATGTGTTTCAAATATAGAAATTGATTTGCTAGTCAATTCAATTAATATTTTTCATACTGAGATTCAAATTTGGGAATTGATTTTTAAACTAAATTAATTCAATTCCATTTGTTAATGATTCCAAACATAGAGTTAGGGAAAGATACATGGAATTATATAGGATACTCAACATGTCATGTCAATTGTGGTCACGTAAGTAAGCCAACCTTGACTTGAAATTTTCAATTCTCTCCGAAATTGATTACTGGTAAGGATCAATTGACATAGTAAAACTCTTATATTAATTTTTTACCTTTAATTTTAATTTAATTTAATGGTTCAAAATTATTAAATTTAATGAACAAAGAAAATAGTGGAAACTGACTTAAATGAAGAGAATATGGAAATTTGTATTCAATGAAAAAGGAAATTTTGACTATACTCATTAAATTAGAAAACAAAAATGAAAAAGGATAAAATAGATAATACTCATACATAAAAATTTTACTATTGATTTAATTTTAATCTATTGGTTCAAGATCACCCAATTTAATAGCAAAAAGAGAATAGTGAAATTTGACTTAAATGAAGAGAGAATACTAAATCTGAATTCAGTGTAAAAAAGTGAATTTGATTTTACTGATTAAATTTAAAAAAGTGATAAAAAGGTAAAAGGAAAAGGCAAAACTCATACATCAAATATAGCATACTAAAATGCATGAGTTGGTTTAGTTAAACGGATGTGAATGCCAAACACTTCTTTAACAAAACCCTTATAAAAATCTGATAGATAGGGAATTGAATTCCATTTCAACATAAGGTTTTGGTTTTGGTTCTCCAATATAGGAGGCATGCAACACCTCAGCTTGTTGAATCACTCAAAATATTATTTGATATTTAAAAGTCACTTACATCATCATCATCAAACTCCTCCAGTTGTAAATCCATGAGAGAAGTGTTAGGATAATCTAATATTTCATGTGAGTTACAATCAATTATTATTGTCTTTTTGTCAAAAGCGGGCTAAGATTATGATCCAATTGAAGATGCATATGAGTCCATCAATTAACCTATGTGATCCCTATGTGGTGCACAGGCATCTAGTTAATATGGATAACAGTATGAGCTTTAATCCATAAGCACATAATGGGAGGGCCTTAGGGTTAAACTGGTTCGTTAGGTCCCCTCTGCACTCACACAATAAACATCTTACCCCATTGAGAGTTGTGTCAATAGAGAAGTGAGTTGTTGATAAAGGCCTAACCTCTTGTCAATTTGCAGGTCATTAGGTCTATTCTCTTGTTAATTTGCAAGTCGTTGGATTAGCACAACAGTTCAGGAACTACAGTCATAATATCTTCAACAAATAAGATCTAAACTGATGTTTTATTTTTATATAATTGGTTTAGGATTTTATGCTAACATTTGGTATCATAGCCAAATTATGTGATTTTAGGATCCAAATGATTTTGATTGCATATGATTATGCGGTTTGCTCTCAAAATTATCCTCTTTTCATGTGTAATTTTATGAGCTTTCAATTTGGTAATTTTTATTGGAACCAAATATCTTAGGGTTTTTGTAAATTGTGTTGAGAAAAATCTGTAAACACCAAAATTGTGATTGATTCATGGTTTCTGGAAACGAATTACTTCTTGAAATTTTCGGACCAAAAACTTAGGTTTCCATTTTGTTTCTTGATGATTCTACCTATTGTAAATGTGATGATGCATGATTCTGGGGTATGTGATGTTCAAGGGCACATCAAATGCTTTAATCAAATTAAATATTCACTTTTATATGTTAAATTTCCAAGGATACATCTCGCGGCTTACTTGACTTTTTTTCAGAATCATTATACCCGAAAGAGGATGTCTTTCCTTGCTAATAATTTGGGGTTTAGCACCAATGCAATGGATAATTGTTTTTTGTTCAAAAGGGCATGGAAAATCGAACATGGTATAAATCAGACTTTTCTCAACAATGGCAGAACCCGTATATTTTTTCCAGATTTAAAATATTTATTCAAGAAAATATTCAATTAATGACATTAATTTTTTTGTAATTAATTTATCAATAAATTCATTAAAAATAATATGTGGTGATCTTAAGATTTTGATGATATATACTGTAGTATCTTTATTATTAACCTATGCTTTGTAAAATAACTTATGCATTATATATATATATATAGTAAAGCATGAAATCTTAATGTAACTTAAGAGGTCCAAGAGTTTACTCAAATAAGTTTAAATAAGATAAAGAAGGAATAAAAATTTATTTAAATGTCAACTGTCTCATACTACATGTATTCACCTAGATAGGAAAATTCAAAGTAAAAGGTAACTACATTTAGTCAATAAAAACACATGCATAATTGGGAATCATTAGGCATTTCACATAACTCCAAGATGATAGGGGGGAAAATGCTAAAGTGGGAAATGACATAGGCAATCGGTTAGAAGCAAGATTAAGAAGTAAAAATTTAACACTAAGAAATAGATAACTAGATGGTTAAGTAACAAATAACTAAATTAAGGATAACTAATATCATTAAAGTAACCTAGGTTAATTAAAACTAACGCTACTGCATGCAAGTAACCTAGTTTAGCTACTCACCATCACTCTTTGAACTCAACACGCACACACCCTCACTCCTCACTTCATCACTCACTCTGCACATAAGAAACCGAGAGGGAGAGGAAGGTAGGACGCTGGAAAATAGAGAGGAGAGAAGAGGAAGCTAAGCTTTAGAAGGAAGAAGGTTCGTTCACTCTCACCACACGTCCACACTCCAAGAAAACAAGGTAGATAGATTCAAACCTTGCAAACCAAATGCTTATGTTCAGTTTTGTTTTTCAGATTTTCCTACACCTTTCTCAAAGATATTTCCATTGCATGTTGCATTGATGAGTCTTTGAGCTAATTCATAGTTTTTCTTCTTGAATAAAAATCTGTCAAGTATGAGAATATGACCAGAATTTCTGTTCTGTTTTGGTGAAGCATTCTGTCACAATTCTTCCTTGAATTTTGATGTTTGTGATGAAAGAAAAACCATGTTTGGAATCGGTGAATGATGCATGTTTATTGATGTTCATATTTCTTAAGAATTAAAGTATGATGCACTAAATACAATGCTAGAAAAACTACCCTGGAACAAGAACAGAAAAAAGAAAAAACGAATTCCCTGTAAAACTTTGATGGACAATTCGGACAGTACACATGGACTGGAAATTTTATGACCCATGAGCTAAAGAAGGAAGAAAGCTCAAGTTCACTCTCCCAAGAACCTTGCTATGGGTTGGAGGGCCTTGAGTCAAAATTGCAAGAAGAAGAGCATGAGACTTTCTACGTTCAAGTTTCTCATATGGCCAATAGACTTATGGACTTACAAGAAAATTGGACATGAAAGATACCTAAGAACACCTAATTAATAAGTACCAACACGAAGACATTGGAATGGAGTAAAACATGTTGTTCGTTATCTCTGTGTCACATCTTATATGAGTTTGTTTTACCCAAAGGGTGTAAAGTCTAAATTGATAGGATATGCTGGTGCTGGATATCTTTCTGATGCTCACAAAGCTCGGTTACAAACAGACTGTGTCTTTACACATAGAGACACTGCTATCTCATTACGTTCTGTAAAAGAAACAATCACCGCTACCTCATCAAACCATTCAAAAATATTGACTATTCATGTAGCAAGTTGTAAGTGCGTGTGGTTGAGAACTATGATTCAACACATTAGTGAAGCATGTGGATTGTTCATGGAAAATGACAAGCCGACAATATTACATGAGGATAATGCGACATGCATTTCACAAATCAAAGGTGACTACATAAAAGGTGATAGAACTAAACATATTTCACCAAAGTTCTTTTACACTGATGAACTCTTGAAGAAAGGTGATGTTGATATTTGCAAGTTTCACTCAAGTGACAACTCAGTAGATCTATTCACAAAGCATTGTCAACTTCAATTTTCAAGAAGCACGTGCATAACATTGGAATGTGTCAACTTAAAGACTTACATAATTGATTTTTTTTTAGGGCAAGTAAGTTATCTATGAATATTGTACTATTTTTCCTTTGCTAAGTTTTTATCCCACTGAGTTTTTCTTAGCAAGGTTTTAACGAAACATATTCATAGTGAATAGTCATTCAAGGGGAAGTGTTGTAAAACATGCAGGTGATGAATGACTATATTTATTAGAAATTATGAGTGCCATTAGTAAAAGTTTATTGATATAACATTCGGTCTCCCAAATGAATATGTAACCCCTACACATTATGGTGTACTTTATTGAGAGGTGTAACCCCTTCTCCTTACTTATGTTTGAGGTCCTATATAAGGACATGTTTTGTTCAAGAAGAAAGATAAGAAAGGTTTATGGTATAACTAGTTCATGAATAACTAGACTTTTAGAGTTCATATTTGCTTTTGTCTTTATTTTTCTTTCTCTCTTTATTTTATTGACAACAATTACCTATTTATTTGTCTATTTATTTATTTATTATTTTTACACTCTTTATGCTTAAAATTTTTGATTTCTGTTATCTATTATAAAGAGAATGGATAAAATAACACAAGTTAAATTTCTATACATTCATACATTCTCACGACCTTGAAAAAGCACAACAAGAAGGGTGAGAGAAAAATTATTAAAACAAGAAGTTGTTACCAATATTTTATTTGGATAGAGAGAATGGTTGGGAAAAACCATTTTAAAATAGATTTAAAATAAAAAGCAAACAATTTCATCCCTAAAAAATAATTATGCGTTGGTTAATTTTAATTTGAAAATATTTATTTGAATTTATTCCTAAAAAAGAGATTAATTTGGTTAAAAAGAAAGGGATTGATTTTGATTGAAAGAAAAATAATTTGTAAAATAAACAGATAAGCGTATCTTAAACAAGATGGAACATGGTAGTAAGCCCACAGAACCATCTCAAGAAGATTGGCTAGAGGGTACTTGACTCCTCAACGTCACTAAGGAACTAAATTATTATTTTTATTTTCAAAGAGTCCTTAAATAAAATAGAACATGGTACAAAGCTTACAAAATTATCTCTCAAGAAAAATGACCGGAAGATACTTGACACCTCAATACCAATTAATATATATATATATATATATAAGGTCTCACTACTAAGAAAGGAATTGTTCTTGTATAAGATCTGTAACCTACTCATAGTCGTACCAAGCATTTCAGGGCTCCCCATACCCAACAGTTATTTAGAAATCACAAGCTAAACTTTAATTTACTGCTAAAATATATCAATGCTCAATTTTTTAAGATATAAATTAACTATATATTTTATTGAATCGGGAGGTGATGATTTATTTAAGCCCAAGTAGCCTGATAAAGACAGCATGCTCAAGTTCATTATAGCTTCCATTTCACACAGAATACTTGTCTAAAAGTAATGCATAACTCTATTACCAGTTGATGATTCATCATAACATCTCCAATAATATATCTATCGAGGAATAATTGACATACACATACAGAATAATTTGGAGAATCAAACCAGTGACCCATTGTGTCTTTTAGGTACTCATAGCTGATTGAGAGCTATGTGGAATCTTACCAAAAGAGGAAAACAAAATAGAAAGGAAGAAAGAGGCTCTTCAAGTCCTAAAAAAAAAAAAAAACAAGATCCCTTAGAACTAAAATATACAAAGAAAGAGAAAAAGAAAAGGGAGAAACAGGTATGAATTGAAAAGACACGTCAATGCGCAAGTATTAGTTGTCAGAAGTCGGCAGATTGTGGTGAAGATGACATTAATGGATTGTCCGTGAGATTCTTCCAAAGAAGATCAATTTTCAATTAACAGATTAACTTACTCAAACTAATTGAAAACACTACTCCCTCCATTCCTAAGTGAAGTTTAAGTAACGAAATAAGTATTAAGAAAATTATTAAATAATCTGAATTTTTTAAAAAATAATTATATTTGACTACACTATTCTTTTGATTTTTAATAAATTAAATGATAAATCAACAAAAAAATTATAAAAGAAAAAAATTACATAAGTAAATTTAATATTGAAAGATTTTAAAAATTAAGCAGTTAATTGCGAAATTAGGAGACAAGGATATAATTGATAAAAATAAAAATCAATTCTTCATTATACTTCTATATTGATATATAATATGAAATAAATTTTTTAAAAAAACAACATTACTTATTATTGAATAGTGGGAGTAATTCAAATACTTTTCAACAGAGATATAGACCAAAAAAAAAAACATTGTTTCAAGTATGAACAATGTAAGGAGTAAACACTACAAGTACTGTACCCAAAAAGAAAGTAAACACTAGAAGTAAAAATATCACACTTGGTTCATTATTTGTTTCATTAATTCATCCAAGAAAGTTTATTGTAGAGGTTGCCTCAAAGTTTTCCATTCGAGTGCTAAATTGGGAAAGCGCCCTTGTGGAGGACCCATCTTCTTTTAGCGCACCAGCAGCAGCATCTTTCAGCTCTTCGATTCCTTGGCGAATCTCATTTCCTTCTTTACCCAGCATTAGACCTTTTATAACCTTAGCAATTTCTTCCCTTTCCACTATGCCATTCTCGTTAAACTTTGGCCTTAGTGCTACTTTGAGACCCTCGGTTAGCAAAACAGCATTCATTCTCTGCTCAGCAAACAATGGCCAAGTTATCATTGGCACTCCCAGCACGATGCTCTCAAGGGTTGAATTCCAACCACAATGGGTTAGGAATCCCCCAGTTGAAGTGTGACTTAGAATATGGGTTTGGGGTGCCCAAGAAGTTACTAGTAACCCTTGCCCTTTGGTTCTCTCTAAGAACCCATGTGGTAAGAATAGTAAAGGGTCATTATTTGCAGCACCAAGGTAAGCTGCACTTGGTGAATCACTTGGTGGTCCTCTCAAAACCCACAAGAATTTCTGACCACTCAACTCCAACCCCAAGGCTAGCTCATTGAGCTGTTCTTGAGAGAGGGTACCTCCACTTCCAAAGGACACATACAAAACTGTGTTGGGTCTCTGGATCTCCAACCACCTCACACAGTCTGACCCATTTGATTCACTACTTGACCCAGTTTGTATAATGGGTCCAACCAGATAAACAGGGATGTTGCCTCTGCTCTGTTCCTGTAAAGCACTCACTGTCCCTGCCTCCATTTCTGAGAAGCTGTTAACCAAGAAACCATCAGCAAGAGAGAACCGTTTGCAACGTTGAAGAATCAGCTCGTAAGCACGACTGGATCGATCTTGAAGATGCTCAGGGAGATCATGGCCATGAACAGGTATACAACCTGGAATATGTATAGCCTCTCTGTGATCTTTATATTCACATGAAATTTCCTCATGTAATGTTGGCAAGTGCAAAAACAGTGAAAGTGTCATGGCAGAAGGAGGGAAGTATATGTATGATAACAGGTTGAATTCCTTTGCGATTTCTAGTGTTTCGTTTGCAAAAGGATCAGCAACCAAAGCAACCAGTGGCGCGGGAGAACACAGTGACCCCAAGGCATGGCGGAAAGATGGCAGAGAGAGAGACACTGCGTGTTGGATTTGCACTGCAAGGGGAACCCCTTGTGGTAGGTCATCTTTGTTCACTGCAGGGAGAAAAATGTAGTCAATGGTGGAAGGAAGAGATTCAAGGATGGTGATGGTGGCTTGGGGAGGTGAACCAATGGTGGGAAAGATGCAGGTGACATGGAAGTGATGATGGAGGTGAACGAGCCTCTTGCAGAACTCAGCAATGGAAGCTTGGTGGCTAAACGCGGGGATTGAAACTACTGCTATATGAGTTGTTTTGCCCATGGATTCTTTATTTGCCTTGATCAATGGGCTTATGGTTTAGGGAAGAGACATGGGATTATGTAGGGAACTCTAGAAAATGTTATGTCACTTGTCCTCGTGTAAGCACGCCAACGGTGACTTCAGCTTTTTAATACTAGCCCATGGGATTATGTTGGGAAGTCTAGAAGATGTTATGTCACTTGTACTCATGTAAGCACGCCAACGGTGACTTCAGCTTTTTAATACTAGCCTAAGTTGGCTACTATATAATTATAGTTAGCTGCAGGCTTCAAATATATATATATATAGGTTAAAAAGGCACATACCCATAAAAAATTTCATGTTGTAAACCTGTATGATTCAGAGTTTTGACTAGTCAAAAGAATAAAATTGGAGCCCACGGCAAAAGCAAAGAATAATTGAAGCAATAGATATTACAAACTTGTTTACTAAAGTAAAATAAAATTAAAAAAACTTTTCCTGCTTAACGACTCGAGATAGCTATATGCTCGTTTTGACGTTGTCTATTTCAAGAAGAGTATTAATTTGAGCCTTTTAGGAAGTTGATTCTACCATAACAAAGAGATCGACCAAGTTATATTCATAGCAGATCTTCAAGTTTTCTTTTCAATAGACTCTTGTCACCGTTGCAATTTCTTCCCTTTCCACTACGCCATTGTTATTCATTCTCACTTCTCAGCTCTGAACATAGAGGCCATGCTATTATTGGCACGCCCTGCAGGACACTCTCGGGTCGAATTCCAACCGAAGTAACTTAGGAACACACCAATTGAATTGTGAATAGGACAAGGAAAATCGAGCCTG
This sequence comes from Styphnolobium japonicum, assembly GCA_023212625.1. NCBI lineage: Eukaryota > Viridiplantae > Streptophyta > Magnoliopsida > Fabales > Fabaceae > Styphnolobium > Styphnolobium japonicum. The sequence continues at coordinate 8,057,251 of JALBWW010000014.1, forward strand.
TTTGGTTTAAGGAAATGTTTTTTATTTTCATTTTCTATTTTCATTTTCAGATTTTCAAAATTTCAGAAAACATGTTTGGTTTGTATAGTAAAATCTTGTTTTCAAAAAATGAAAACAATAAAAAAATGTTTAGTTCACCCATTTTCAATGAACTAAAAAAATTAAAAATAAATTTTAAGTAATAGAAACATATTTATTTTATTTGTTACTGAAAAAATTATGAATGATAAACTCTTACAAATGAGTGACATTACATGAATACATTCATTGATAAGAAGAAAACTTGAATGAAAAGAAGAAAAAAGTAAATATAATCAGATTAGGGATGGCAGGATAAAGAAACTCAAAGAACTAATTATAAGATTTGATAGTAATGTCAAATGCTGTATGCTAGAACACTAGTTACCTCTATCAAAAATACCCATAACCCTCACTAATTCACATACCCCAAAACAGAAAAATAAATTTAGCTCATTCACCAATTTGAAAAAAAACTACTATCAACAAGACCAAAAGAAAAGAATAGATTTGAGTAAGAAAAGAATATATTTGAGCAATTAGACATACCTGCCTGTTGGCCTCGCCCTTTGTGACGTTCCAGCGACTATCAATTTGGAGGAAAAGTGCACGGGAGATAGGGGAAGATCTGATATAAGCTTTGATTTAATTACAATTATGCCACCGCGTTTTCGAAATCCCATTTCTTGTTTTCAAACTTTTTAAAAGGAAACACCGAAAACATGAAATTATGGTTTTTAGTTTTAGGCCCAATTTAAGAAATGTTTTTAAAGAAACATTTTTTGAAAAACTTAACCAAACATATTTTCAGTCATTTTTTCATTTTTATTGGAAATGAAAATAGAAAATGAGAAAAGCAAACATGCTCTAAACCTTTTTTATTCTCTCCAAGAACTCATGGTAGGAATTGCAAAGACTCCTTGTTTTGAGCACTAAGATAAGCAGCACTGGCTGAATTACTTGGTGCTCGTAAAATCCGTAAGAGTTTCTCATTAATCAATTCCAATCTCAAAGCCAGCTCAATTATCTGGTCTCAAGAGAGTATTCCACTTCCACCACTTCCGAAAGAATCATACAAATCAAAGCTAGGTAGCTAATTGTCAAACCATCTTCAATACTCCAACCTATTTACCTCATTAGTCATTACTTGACCATGTCTCTCATATTGGCTTTGTTTGGTGAGCATCTCCTTTAAAACATTTAAGCTTAACATCTCGGCTCATCACCATTATAATGGATACAACCCGTTAATCTTGATGTTGATATGAAACCTTACCATTAGTTATAACTTTCATTCCATCATGCTCTGTTCGCTAACCCCACCACAATTCTCAAATTGTTTCTCGGATCAAAAAAGACAACGACAAGAGGAGCCTTCCATGGAGTCAACGACCCACACCTCCCTCACCCTCAAGACCCTTTTCTTCCTCTGGTTCTGCTTCTTGCAATCCTCTTTCTCAGCAATGGTCCCCGTCTACTTCAAAATTAGCCCCTCTATTCACCAGTTGCTCCTCCATGATTGGCAACTGTTATAGGAATTAATACAGCCTTGGATCTTTTATTATTTTTATTTCAGCACGTTTACAGCACTGATGTCAGCATAGCTGAGTTGGCTAACAACTTGTTGGGATTTGAGATTTCGGTTATGAGATATTTTTGCTGTATTTTCTATTTTAGAATATTTTTGTTATTCTGTTTTGTACTGGGACCTTATGAAAAGGGGAGTGGGAACAGAACAGATGATATACATGAAAGTTGTTCAATTTCTTCTTCTCTGATTCTCTATATCAAGCCTTTTTTAATATGCCTTTGATCACCAGATTGAGCTTCACTAACTGCTCTTGGTTAATTGCACTTGAGCTTCTCGAAATCATAGTATTTCCTGATTCTCATACTCGGTTAATTTTCCTTCTGTACCAATTGGTATCAAAGCTCCGATCACTGTGTTTTCACGCGATGGCCAACGCTACCAGAACTCAAATCTCCATCCAAGAGGTGGAGAGGTCCCTCACTCACAAGTTCAATGAGTCCAATGCGACCATGCAGACTAAGATTGACCAGGTTGCTAAGTGTCTCAATAAACTTAAACAGATGTTTGTTACGCAAACATGGAATCATGGTGAGCCTTCTAACAATGCCTCTCAAGGCAACCAACAAGGTTTTCAAGGGGTGGATCAGGAGCAACCCAATCTAGAAAGGACTCAAACACACCATTAGAATCATAATTCGTATGCCACCAGGATCTCAAAGATGGAATTCCCAAGGTTCAGTGGTGTCAAAATCAAAGAATGGCTGTATAAGTGTGAACAGTTTTTCGCATTGGATAACACAGCTCCCGAAGCTAAGGTCGGACTTGCTTCCATGCATTTGGATGGTCCAGCTTTACAATGGCATTTGAATTTGTTAGTTTTAGAAAGGATGATTAATTATATGAGTTTAGTTTGTAAGGAACAATAGTTGTAGAAAAGGAAATTTTATTGATGGAATAAGATACAAAGCTATTAGTATGTATAGTCTTGATGGCTTTGGCTTTGGTTTTTGGCTTTCGCTTGCACCAAATGTGCAAGTGCCTTGCCTATTTATAGTAATTCTACCTCCTTAATGGACGGTAGAGATTAAGCCAAGTGTACGGTGGTGATGAGGTTCTAGAACCTTCCCACCTCCTTACTCTAAGATATTATACAACCTTCTAGAGGTTTATAGAGAATCTTGGAGTCTTCTCCAAGAGTCTAGAGACTTCTTAGTGCCTACAGTTTTCTAGAACCTTTCATAAGATTCTAGATTATTCCAAAGTATTCTAGAATATTCTATAAGGTTCTAAAATGTTCTAGAGTGCTCTAGAATGTTCTTCAAGGTTCTAGAATATTCTAGAGACTTCTAGATTCTTCTAGCTTTTTCTCCAAGTACCAACCATTGTGACTTGACTTTAGCTTGCTGCTACTCTTGAAGATTCTAGAATGTGCATCATTTTCTAACACTCCTCCTTGATGCGCATTTGTGTAACTCCAAGGATTTCTCGTAGTAGTTCAAACCTTTGTCTTGGTAATGCTTTAGTGAAGATGTCTGTAGCTTGCTCCTTTGTATTGCAGTATTTGAGTTCAATCTCTCCTTTTCCTGTTGCTTCTCTGACAAAGTGGTACTTAATTTCAATATGTTTTGTTCTGCTATGGTGTACTGGGTTCTTAGTCATTGCAATTGTAGACTTTTTGTCGCAGAAGATCTCAGTTGGATCATTTTGTCGTTCTCCCATATCTTCAAGTATTCTTCTTAGCCATATCGTTTGATTTGTTGTCATTGTTGCTGCTATATACTCTGCTTCTGCTGATGATTGTGCAACAGTGTCTTGTTTCTTGGATGCCCATGAGAAATATCCTGAACCTAGTGTAAACCTGTAGCCAGAAGTGCTCTTCATGTTATCCACAGATCCAGCCCAGTCACTGTCCATGAACCCGATTAACCTCGAATATGGAGTAGGTTTATACCATATTCCATAGTCGACTGTGCCTTGCAAGTATCGTAGTATTCTCTTTGCAGTTCCATAGTGTACTTGAGTTGGGCTTTGCATATATCTTGATAGTAGGCTTGTCGCATACATTATGTCTAGTCTATTAGCTGTGAGGTAGAGTAAGCTACCAATGAGACTTCTGTACTTGGAGGCATCTGCTTGTCCTGAACCGTCTTTTCTCCTTAGTTTTTCATTTGTTACTAGTGGAGTTGCCACAGTTTTGCAGTCGTACATCTTGAACTTCTTCAAGAGGTTTTGTGTATATTTCTTTTGGAAAATGAATATTCTATCTTTCTCTTGCTTTATCTCTATGTCGAGGAAATAGTGCATCAATCCCATGTCACTCATCTCGAACGTCTTCATCATATCTTTCTTGAACTCTTGAATCATCTTCTCATTATTTCCTGTACAGATGAGATCATCCACATACAGAGAAACAATGATCCTGTCTTCATGTCCTTGGGTCTTGATGTATAATGTTGGCTCACTTAGACTCCTCCTGAATCCTTGATTTGTGAAGTACCCATCAATGCGACTATACCATGCTCTAGGGGCTTGCTTGAGTCCATATAATGCTTTCTTTAATCGTAGTACCTTGCTTTCTTTTCCTTCAATCACAAACCCTTGTGGTTGCTCAACATAGATTTCTTCTTGTAGATCTCTATTGAGGAATGCAGATTTTACATCTAGTTGATAGATCTTCCATTGCTTTTGTGCTGCTAGCGCAACTAGTGCTCTTATTGTATCTAAGCGAGCAACAGGGGCAAATGTCTCTGTATAGTCTATACCTGGTATTTGCGAGTACCCCTTTGCCACAAGCCTTGCCTTATGCTTCTGAATTGAGCCATCTGGATTGAGTTTCGTCTTGTATACCCATTTTACTCCGATGACTTCTTTATTTTCTGGTTTCTCCACTAGTTTCCATGTGTTGTTCTTCTTAATCATTCTGATTTCTTCTTCCATTGCATGCCTCCACTCTTCTTGCTTTGTTGCTGCTTCAAAACTTTCTGGTTTGATTATTGCAAAGTTGTACGTTTCATAGATCTCTTGTAGTGGTCTCGTTTTCCTTGGAGGAGAATTAGTGCTTGTTGAAGTTGATTGTGAAGATGTTGTAGTTGTGGAGTCTAGAGCTTCTCTTTCTTGTTGTTCTAGCCCTTCGTACTGTAATTGGGGAACTATAATGTTTCCTCTTTCTTCCTTTTCTTCTTCCCAGTTCCATGCAGCGTTTTCATCGAACTCCACATCTCGACTGATTATCAACTTCTTGGTTTGTAGATTATATATTCGATAGCCTTTTGATTGCGAGCTGTATCCGAGGAAAATTCCTTTTTCTGATTTTTCGTCGAGTTTACTTCTCTTTGCTGCTGGAATATGAACATAGCACATGCAGCCAAAGACTCTCAAGTGCTTTGCTGAAGGCTTTTGTCCACTCCAGGCCTCGATAGGAGTCTTGTTTTCTACTGCCTTAGTAGGACAGTGATTTAGTAGATATACTACTGTGTATACTGCTTCTGCCCAGAAGATATTTGGCAGGTTTTTATCTTTTAAGATTGAACGTGCTATCTCCATCACTGTTCTATTTTTTCTTTCTGATACTCCATTTTGTTCAGGAGCATATTCTTGATCAATTGATGGTCCACTCCTTCATCTTCACAGAATTTGTCGAACTCTTTGGAGGTGTATTCTTTTCCTCGATCGCTTCTTAGCACCTTGATACTTCTCCCACTTTGTTTCTCCACATAGTTCTTATACTTCTTAAAAACTTCAAAGACTTCTGATTTTTCACGAAGAAAGTATACCCACGTCATTCTAGTGTAATCATCGATGAAGAGGATGAAGTACCTGTTGTTGCTAAGAGATGAAGTCCTCATAGGGCCACAAATGTCAGTGTGTACTAATTCCAACAACTCCTTGGCTCGCCATGCTTTCCCAGAGGGAAATGATTGACGATGTTGTTTGCCAAGTAGACAACCTTCACAGGCTTGGTTGATCTCTTTTATGTTTGGCAAATCTCTCATTAGTTGTTTTTGGTGTAGTATCTTTAACCCATGATAGTGGAAGTGACCAAACCTTCGATGCTAGAGCCATGATTCGTCTTCTTGTACTTTTAAGGCAATTTCCGTAGCATAGCTCCATTTGATTGGAAAATTTCTATTTCTCATTCTCACTTTTGCTATTTGAAGATTTTTAATTTTGTTGTCATATATTGTGCAAGAATCTCCTTCAAAGTGTAGGGCATAACCTTTCTCCATCATCTAGCCAATACTTAATAGATTCTGGGCAAGTTTAGGAACTAGTAGAACATCATGGATGAGCCTCGTACCTTTCTTGGTGTTGATGGCAATTGTGCCTTTGCCACTTGCCTCCACCAACGTACCATCTCCAAGTTGAATTTCAGATCTTATAGATCTATCTATATTGCGGAATATGCTTTTGTCGCCAGTCATGTGATTGCTACAGCCACTATCGAGATACCATGTTTCATCTTTTATCTCTCTGTCAGCTTGGGATGCATAGAAGAGATTATCTTCCTTTTCTTTTTCTTCAGAGAAATTGGCACGGTGGTTGATCTTTAATCTGCAGTCTTTCTCTATGTGACCAAATCTTTTACAGTTGCGGCACTGTGTCTTTCCTCGATTCCAACAATCATTTTCCAAGTGGTTATTTCTTTTGCATATACCACATGGAGGATATTGTTTGATTTTCCCCTTTTTATTTTCCAAGCTTCTAGAATTTTCTACCCTTCTTGAATTTTCTTGTTCTTTTCCTCCTCCTCTATTTAGACTCTGAGACCTTATATTGAGCTTAGATTGAAAATCATTTTCCATAGAATCTTCATCACGACTAGCCAGTCTTTGCTCAAAAGCATGTAGTGAGCTGATTAATTCTGTTATTGTTAATGTTGACAGATCTTTTGTATCTTCAATTGTAGACACTTTGGGATCAAATTTAGCAGGCAAGCTAATTAATATTTTTTCTACAACTTTTTGATCTGACAGATCTTCCCCATAAGCTTTCATCTCACTTACTAAGCTCATAATTCTTGTATAGTAATTTTTTATTGTCTCAGAATATTTCATTTTCATATTTGCATATTGTTTCCTTAAATATTGGAGGAGCACAGTGCGTACCTTTTTATCGCCACGAAACTCTTGCTCCAATTTCTGCCATACTTCTTGTGATGAAGACACGTCTCTAATTCTTGAAAAAATTGACTTGGTCACCGCTTGTTGTAGGAAGCAAAGGGCTATAGAATTTTTTTGTTGATCTTCCTTTATTTTTTTTCACTCCGCAGCGGAAAGAGTAGATTGATTTCCAGGACTGACAAAACCATATTGAACAATTTCCCACAAGTCTTGAGCTTGGAGAAATGTCTTCATTTGACTATACCAATCCGCATAATTGTCCTCAGACAAAATGGGGACTGGAATATTGATGGTTGAGATAGTCATGGTTATGGGTAGAACAATTGTTAGATGAGGTTTAGTTGAAGGCTAGGAATGCCACGCCCAGTATATGACCGAACATAGCTCTGATACCACTGCTAGTTTTAGAAAGGATGATTAATTATGAGTTTAGTTTGTAAGGAACAATAGTTGTAGAAAAGGAAATTTTATTGATGGAATGAGATACAAGGCTATTAGTATGTATAGTCTTGATGGCTTTGGCTTTGGTTTTTGGCTTTGGCTTGCACCAAATGTGCAAGTGCCTTGCCTATTTATAGTAATTCTACCTCCTTAATGGACGGTAGAGATTAAGCCAAGTGTACGGTGGTGATGAGGTTCTAGAACCTTCCCTCCTCCTTACTCTAAGATATTTACATACAACCTTCTAGAGGTTTATAGAGAATCTTAGAGTCTTCTCCAAGAGTCTAGAGACTTCTTAGTGCCTAGTGTTTTCTAGAACCTTCCATAAGATTCTAGATTATTCCAAAGTGTTCTAGAATATTCTAGAATGTTCTAGAGTGCTCTAGAATGTTCTTCAAGGTTCTAGAATATTCTGGAGACTTCTAGATTCTTCTAGCTTTTTCTCCAAGCACCAACCATTGTGACTTGACTTTAACTTGCTGCTACTCTTGAAGATTCTAGAATGTGCATCATTTTCTAACAGAATTACATGAGATCTAAATTCCATATGTACCCTGATTGGCCACAATATATCACAGATATCTCTCTTAAGTTTTGGGGAAGTCTATGAGGATCCTCTATCAGAATTAATCCAAATCAAGCAAAATGGAAAGGTGCAAGACTACATAGATGCTTTTTAATTGGCTCTCACCCAGGTGACATTACCCCCTGAGCACACACTTAGCATATTTTTAGCTGGATTGGAGCACCAAACTCAGATGCACGAGAGAATGTTCCATCCTACCTCAGTAATTCAGGTTGCCAATTTGGCAAGATTACAAGCAGCTTCCAGATCACCCTCTCAAACACTGAAACCTACTACTAAATATTTTAACCCACCAAATTACAATGCTCAGAATAAGCCCATTACCTACCCAAACAACTCACAGAATTGGCAAAAAAATAACACCAACTCCTTTAGTAAGCCTCTTATTGATAAACCTCCTAAAACTTATACTGCTGCAGAGATGGCTGATAGAAGGGCTAAGGGGTTATGTATGTTTTGTGAAGAGCCGTTCACGCCTGGCCATCAGCAGAAACACAAACGGGCTCAGCTGTATATGCTTGATTTGGAGGAGGATGAAGATCCAGAAGAAGAAATAGAGAATGCTAGCAATCCAGAACTCATTGTGGTTAATACCAACTAGCTACCATCCCCGCAACTGTCTATGAATGCACTTTCGGGTGCCTCCACTTATCACACTATGAGAGTTACTGGAATGCACAACAAGAAGCCTTTGCATATATATACTCATTGATAGTGGTAATACGCACGCTTTTCTAGATTTGGGTTTTGCCAAAATGTTGGGATGTAAATTGGAGAGTATTACTCCTCTATTAGTGGCAGTAGCAGATGGTACACATATGAAGGCACAATATGTTTGCAAAGGATTCCAATGGAAGCTACAACAAACCATATTCACATCTGATGTGATGGTCTTGCCTCTTGGATGCTGTGATTTAGTACTTGGAGTTCAATGGCTTTCTACCTTAGGGCCAATCATTTGGGACTTTAAAAAGCTACACATGGAGTTCACATATGCCGGGAAAGGATTTGTACTTAGGAGTACTCCCCCTCCTAGTGTGTTAAGCTTATCAGTGACAACTTTCAGTCACGCAGTTCAACAAGGGGCTCAGTTGTGTTTTATACAACCTTTTCTAGATGAGACTCCCATTCAGCTCCCTTCTTGTTGTTTAGGAATTTCTGCCACCCAAGAACATCTCGTACCAGTTAAAATTGCTGCCTTAATGCTAGAATTCAATGATTTATTTATGGAACCGAAGACTTTAACGCCCCACCCCCCAACAGTCCTGGATTTGACCATAAAATATCTCTAAAAGAGGGAGCACACCCTATGAATCAAAGGCCTTATCGATACTCGATGGTTCTGAAAACTGGATGAGATGCTGGCCAAGGGTATGATACATCACAGTAACAGCCCCTACACATCACCTGTAGTCCTTGTGGGAAAAAAGGATGGCTCTTGGAGGCTTTGTGTGGACTATAAGTGTTTGAACAATCAAACCATCAAGGATAGATTCCCTATTCCTTTGTTTGAGGATTTGATGGATGAACTAGGGGGTTCTGCAATATATTCTAAGCTGGATCTCAGGTCCGGCTATCACCAACTCAGGCTACACCCAAGGGAGGAACATTAAGACAGCATTTAGAACCCATTCAGGTCACTGAGTACTTAGTGATGCCTTTTGGGCTCACAAACACACCTGCATCTTTTTTCTTAGAATTTGGGTTTGGGCCTAACTCAACCCTAAAAGCTAGCTTTGTGTGGATAGATTCTACACATCACCTGTAGTCCTTGTGGGAAAAAAGGATGGCTCTTGGAGGCTTTGTATGGACTATAAGTGTTTGAACAATCAAACCATCAAGGATAGGTTCCCTATTCCTTTGTTTGAGGATTTGATGGATGAACTAGGGGGTTTTGCAATATATTCTAAGCTGGATCTCAGGTCTGGCTATCACCAACTCAGGCTACACCCAGGGGAGGAACATTAAGACAGCATTTAGAATCCATTCAGATCACTGAGTACTTAGTGATGCCTTTTGGGCTCACAAACACACCTGCATCTTTTTTCTTAGAATTTGGGTTTGGGCCTAACTCAACCCTAAAAGCTAGCTCATGGAGTGAGGGTTGCCTCTCACTTATAACCACTATTCAGGTCATATCACTATCCAATGTGGGACTCTCAGCACTTTTCAAGCCTTAATGAATGTTGTTTTTCATGCCTACTTAAAAAAATTTGTTATTATTTTCTTTGATGATATCCTTATCTATTGTCCTTCTGTGGATATACATGTCCAGCACCTTAGATTAGTGTTTCAAGTTCTCAAAGAGAATTCCTTGCTACTCAAGAAGAGCAAATGCTATTTTGCTGCTAATAAAGTTGAGTATCTTGGCCATTTTATTTCCAAGGAAGGCTTTGCAACTGATCCTACGAAGCTAAAGGCTGTGTCTGAGTGGCCCCAACCCATGAATCTTAAGCAACTTCGAGGGTTCTTGGGTTTATTAAGTTACTAGAGGAGATTTGCACGAAATTATGGCCAGATATCCAGACCTTTAACTGATATGCTGAAGAAAGATCACTTCCAATGGACGGCTGAATCGCTATTAGCATTTAACTTCCTCAAACAAGCTTTGATTTCTGCTCCAGTGTTGGCATTACTTGACTTTACCACTCCCTTTGTCGTTGAGACAGATGCTTCAGGCACTGGGATAGGTGTTGTACTTATCCAGAATCAACACCACATTGCTTACATCATTAAGTCTTTGGGTCCCAGACATCAAGCCTTACCAGTTTATGAACGAGAACTCCTTGCTGTAATTTATGCCATTAAAAAATGGGGTACTTATTTGTCTCACAGACACTTCACCATCAAAATTCATAAAAAAAAAGCCTTGAATTCCTCTTGGAACAGAGACTAAATACTCCATTCCAACAAGTTTGGATGGCAAAACTCATGGGATTTGATTTTGACATCCAATATAAGTAGGGAAAATTGAATATGGCTGCTGATGCCTTATCCAGAAAACCCCAAGTTGAGCTCCTGAACCTCATGTTCACCAATGTTGCTAATTGGTTTTATGACTATATTAAATCCTCCTGATAGCATGATCCTCTCCTTCAGCAGTTAATTGATCACATTAATCTCAGCCAGAGAAGCATCCAAAGTTTACTTGGTTTAGGGGAGAACTTAGGCAGAGAGGTAAACTTGTGGTGGGTTCTAACCCTGAACTCAAACAGCAAATCCTGCATTGGCTACACAACTCTTCCTTGGGAGGACATTCTGGCAAAGATGCTACTGTAGCTAGAGTGAAGTCTCTATTCTTCTAGAAGGGAATGTCTAAAGACATCCAGCATTATGTTAGGGCCTGCACCACCTGCCAAAGATTCGAACCAGATCTAGTTGCATCCCCTGGACTGTTACAACCTTTGCCCATTCCTTCCCGAGTTTGGGAGGACATTAGCATGGACTTACTTTATCGAGGGGCTCCCTACTTCTTTGGCAAACAAGTCATTTTTGTGGTGGTTGACCGCTTAAGGAAAGCAGCTCACTTTGTGGCACTAGCACACCCCTATATTGCTATGGACGTAGCCCAGGTATATCTGGATCACATTTTTAAATTCCATGGTTTCCCTAACACCATCACCAGTGACAGAGATGTTATATTTATGAGTCAAGTTTGGTCTGAGCTATTCCAACTTCAAGAGGTCTCATTGAATAGATCTACTGCCTATCATCCTCAAACAGATAGGCAGACAGAAGTGGTGAGTTGGTGCCTAGAGACATACCTTTGTTGCATGTGCTTTGACAAACCTAATTCTTGGTCTAAGTGGTTGCCACTCGCAGAATGGTGGTAGAACACCACCTTCAACACAGCTGCACAGACTACTCCCCATGAGATTTTATATGGTCAGCCTCTTCCATTGTATTTGCCTTACTTTCCTGTGGAATCCAACATCAAAACAGTGGGCAGAAGCTTACAAAAAAGAAAGGCACTGATCCAGTTATTGAAATTTCATCTTGCCCGAGCTTAAAATCGAATAACTCAGTTAGCTGATAAGAAAAGAAGTGATAGAGTGTTTCAGATTGGTGATTATATGTTTTTGAAGCTTCAACCTTATAAATAGCAATCCTTGGTCCAGAGGGTTGTTCACAAACTTTCCCCTAAATTTTATGGTCCTTACAAAGTGTTGGATAAGATTGGTGTTGTAGCCTATTAGAGCTCCCTCGGGATCTACTACTCATGATGTGTTTAACGTGTCTCAATTAAAGAAATGCTTCACTTCCCCAACTGAGTCTGCTGCCTAACAGCCTCTACTATCACCTATCCCGTCTAGTTCCCTTGTTCCTAGAGCAATTTGGGCCGCAAAATGGTTAAGCATGGCGACAAGCAGCCACTAAAGGTCTGGTCAAGTGGAAAGACTTACCTCCTCAAGCTGCTACATGGGAGTTCTACTATGATCTGCTGCATAAGTTCCCTGACTTACACCCTTGAGGACAAGGGTCTCCTGAAGCAGGGGGATTTGTTATAGGTATTAATACAGCCTTGGGTCTTTTATTATTTTTATTTCAGCATGTTTACAGCACTGATGTCAGCATAGCTGAGTTGGCTAACAACTTGTTGGGATTTGAGAATTCGGTTGTGAGATATTTTTGTTGTATTTTCTATTTTAGAATATTTTTGTTATTCAGTTTTGTATTGGGTGTAAGAGTTGGCGTTGTGTTAGTTTTAGTTTCTGTTTTTAGAAGGCAATAACTGTTTCTGTTATGATTAGTTATGGCCTAAGTCTTTAAGATTACTTGTTCTGTATCTTTGCCTATATAAGAGGCTTACTTGTTTCTAATGAAATTAGAGAGAAATTATCCAGCAATTTCCTTTCTTGATACCTAACAATTGGTATCAGAGCTCCGAAAGGGGCCTGATACAAAAACTGCAGTTTCGTGAGTAAGAGTGAAAAAGAAAATCGAGTTGAGGGAGACATGGCTGAAGGCAATTTTGTTCAACCCGCGATTCCTAAGTTTGATGGTCACTATGATCATTGGGCAATGTTGATGGAAAACCTCCTTCGATCAAAGGAGTATTGGAGTCATGTGGAGACTGGCATCACTGTAGCACCAGCAGGTGCAACCCAGGATCAATTAAAAAGTGCAGAAGAAAGCAAGCTGAAAGATCTCAAGACAAAGAACTATCCATTCCAAGCAATAGATAGAAGTATAATGGAAACGATCTCAAACAAGAACACCTCAAAGGAGATTTGGGACTCCATGAGACAGAAGTATCAAGGTTCCACCAAGGTGAAAAGAGCACAGCTGCAAGCTCTTAGGCGAGAATTTGAGATTCTTGGAATAAAAGAAGGTGAATCAGTGGATGGGTATTTTGCAAGAACCTTGGCTATTGTGAACAAGATGAGATCCCATGGTGAGAAGGTGGAGCAGCTTACAATTGTTGAAAAGATCTTGAGATCTATGACAGCCAAATTTGACTATCTAGTATGTTCAATTGAGGAGTCAAATAATGTGACTACAATGACTGTTGATGAATTGCAAAGTAGTCTCATGGTGCATGAACAAAGGATGAAGGGACACAAAGAAGAACTAAAAGTCACAAATACTGGCAGAACTGGAGGAAGAGGAAGGGGTCGTGGCAGAGGTGGCAGAGGTAGAGGGAGGCAGGTCTTTGACAAAGAACTTGTAGAATGCTACAAATGCCATAAATTGGGGCATTTCCAATATGAATGCCCTAATTGGGAAGAAAATGCTAACTATGCTGAATTTGATGAGGAAGAGGAGATGTTGCTCATGGGTTTTGCTGATACAGAATCCAAATCCGATAAAGAAGAAAAGGTGTTGTTCCTTGACTCTGGTTACAGTAACCACATGTGTGGTTTTAAAGATTGGTTATTTGACTTTGATGATCAATTCAAAGAATCAGTCAAATTGGGTGATAACTCAAGGATGGCAGTCAAAGGGAAGGAAAGTTTTAAGTTGAGAATTGAAGCAATAACTTAGATCATCACTGATGTGTTCTATATTCATGAACTGAAGAACAATTTGTTGAGCATAGGCCAACTCCAGTAGAAGAATCTTATTGTTGTGTTCAAGCAAGACATGTGTAAGGTCTTTCATGATGAAAGAGGCCTTATAATGTCTAGCAAAATGTCTGCAAACAGAATGTTTGCCATCGTTGCTCATGTGATCATCCCTTCTTGTTTACAAATGGAGAGTGAAAACAACACATATCTATGGCATTTTAGATATGCCCATCTTAGCATCAAGGGCTTGAGAATTCTTGCACAAAAGGAGATGGTTAAAGGCCTACCAGAGATCAAGGAGTCTCCTCAAATCTGTACAAATTGCATGATTGGAAAACAACACAGAGAGGTTTTTCCAAAGGAAGGCTCTTGGAGAGCATCACAAAGGCTAGAGCTGATTCATTCTGATATTTGTGGTCCTATCAAGCCAGAATCCAATAGCAAAAAGAGGTATTTCATTACCTTTATTGATGATCTTTAGTAGAAAAGCTTGGGTTTACTTTATATGAGAAAAATCAGCAACACTTGATACCTTAAAAAGATTTAAAGTCTTGGTAGAAAAGGAATCTGGAAATTCAATTTGTTGTTTGAGAACAGATAAAGGTGGAGAGTTTAATTCCACTGAATTTGATAGTTTTTGTAGTAGTAATGGAATTAAAAGACAACTCACTGCAGCATACACTCCACAACAGAATGGAGTGGCAGAGAGAAAAAACAGGACAATAATGAATATGATGAGAAGTATGTTGTCAGAGAAGGAAGTTCCTAAAGAATTCTGGCCAGAGGCAGTGAATTGGTCAGTATATGTGCTCAATAGAAGTCCAACATTGGCTGTAAAGAATGTTACACCTGAGGAAGCATGGAGTGGAATTAAGCCATCGGTAAAACATTTCAAAGTGTTTGGTTGTGTTGCTCATGCACATGTTCCTGATGCTCAAAGGAAGAAGTTGGATGACAAAAGCATCAAGTGTGTGAATCTGGGCGTGAGTGAAGAATCTAAGGCTTAAGACTCTATGATCTTGTCATAAAGAAAGTGATTGTGAGCAGGGATGTTGTCTTTGCTGAAACTAAAAAGTGGAGGTGGAAAAAGGCAAAAATTGAAGGAAAAATAAGGGTTGTAGATTGTGAAAATCACAGTAACAGTTCAGATGAGAAGACAGAGGTTGTACTTGAACAGAATATAAATGATGCTAATGAGACTATAGCTATAGAAACAGAAGAGCAGAATGATTCTCAGACTGGAGTTGTCTCAAGTCCAGCTCAAGGGAGGATCAGAAGACGACCTACTTGGCTGGAAGATTATGTGACAAATGAGGAGCTGCATAACTTGGCTATTTTCAGTTCAGGTGAAGATCCTAGCACCTATGCTGAAGTAGCTCAACATGATGTATGGAGAAGAGCTATGGATGCTGAAATTGAGGCTATTGAGAAGAAGAATAATACATGGGAATTGACAACCCTTCCTCCAGGTGCTAAGACAATAGGGGTGAAGTGGATTTATAAGACCAAATGTAATGAGGATGGTAAGGTGGAGAAACACAAGGCCATGCTTGTAGCAAAGGGGTACTCTCAGAAGCATGGAATTGACTTTAATGAAGTTTTTGCTCCAGTTGCTAGATGGGATACAATCAGAACCATCTTAGCTCTTGTTGCACTCAAGTAATGGAATATCTATCAACTTGATGTGAAAAGTGCTTTCTTACATGGTGTGCTAAATGAAGTTGTCTCTGTTGATCAACCCCTAGGATATCAGAAACAATGTGAGCAGAACAAGGTCTATAAGCTGAAAAAGGCCTTGTATGGTCTTAGACAAGCCCCTCAGGCGTGGTACAGCAGGATTGATACCTATTTTAACAAACAAGGATTTGAAAAGTGTTCATATGAACACACTTTGTTTGTTAAAACAGGAAATGGTGGCAAGTTACTGATTGTGAGTTTGTATGTGGATGACCTCATATTTACTGGAAATGATATTCAAATGTTTGCTGACTTTAAAAACTCTATGGAAAAGGAGTTTGGTATGACTGACTTGGGGAAGATGAAGTATTTTTTAGGCATTGAAGTAACTCAATGCGCTGAGGGAATATTCATATGTCAGAAGAAGTATGCTAAAGAAGTCCTAGAGAGATTTGGCATGGAAAAGAGCAATGACAAGAGGTTGTCGAGACCTATCAAATAATAAAAATAACCGGTTCACAAACTAATTTGTAGTATAGAGAATGAACCGAATCATCTCTCAAGGATCCAAAAACAAAGATTTAATTAGATCAAGATAATTAGAAAAGGGGGGTTTTGTTGTTGATTAACAAGATTAATAAAAGTATGAGACTTAAAGTTGTAAACAAATCTAAAGAAACAACCAATCCAAGGAAATTTACTGATCTTGAGTTTAACTCATCATTGATCACAAGGAATTCACTTAATTGCTAACCATGTTCTTCGCCTTAGATCACATCAAGAAGCCTTAACATGATCCAAGAATTCTCTACTAGATAAGCATCTAGGATTTGATTAACCAAGGTTAGATAAAGTAAGCACCATCCAACATAGATTAACTTAAGATCTAGAATTTAACCAAGCTAAACAATCTATCAAAAAGCTTTAATATATTGTTTAATCTTTGTGATCCTCTTTGAATACATGATAATAAAGCTATTATCACATCAACATCTAAATCAAATTAAGCAATTTAATCTAGATAAAAATCAAAAGAGGAAGAAGAGAAACTTGAATAACAATTAAGTAATATGAACAAGCGAAACAAGATCTCCAAATTAAACATCAAGATGGCTAATTCCTTGGATTGATTATGAGAGCCTAGCCTTCCATGGATGGGAAGGAAGAACTCAAAAATAAAAGAACAAAAACGAAATTGTAAAGAGAATGGAGAAGAAGAGAAAGAAAACTCTCACAAATACTCAAACTTTCTTCAAACTTACTTAAAATTGAATGATTCTAATACAAAGAGGTTGGCTCTATTTATACTAATCCTAGAAGCCAATTTGTACATGTACATAATCTGAATACAAGCTATAAAAATATGAAAATTGTCAAATATGGAAGCTTGATGCATGGTTGGTGGGTTGGTGCATGGTAGGTGGGTTGGTGTATGATTGGTGGCTTTTAGTCAGCAACTCTTATCTGACTTCTGGCTTCATTTTCATCACTTAGACGGTGCATTTTGGCTTGGAGGTCTTCATGAAAGTTGTAGCCAGTTGTCTCCTTGAAAGTTTGCAATTGAATCATGCCATTTGGACATTTAGAGCTCCAGATATGCTAAAAACACTAAACCTACCTCATGTTAGGTTGGCAGAACGTGTTTCCAAATTCAAACCAACTTGTAGCTTCATTATCATGCCTAAAACGACATCTATTGACTAAATGGTCTTCACTGAAGTTGGAGATATGGGTCTTATCTTTCCAATGACCAAGTTTCAGCCCAAAAGGAGGCCTATAACTCACTATGTAGTCCAATATGTGCACACTGCCCAGATTTTCCTGACAGCAAACCCACTCTACATTGCAGGGATGTTTTGGACCCTTAGAAGTCCGATCTAGCTCTTGAGTTCTCATGAAACTTGTAGAGCATTGTCTTAGCTTTCCAAAGACACCAAGATCACCTCAATTGGATCACCGATTCCCAAGTTATGGCCTAACCAAGGAAGAAATGTCAAAATGCATCAAAATCCGAAAATTATCCAATATTTACATTAAAACCCAATGAAGCCCAACAACATTAAACTCATCTAAAATACTAATATTGGGCGCAATAAACATCAAATAAAGCCTAATACAAAAGCTAACATAAGTGTCTCAAATTGATTGATCAAGCAACTCTGTGACAAGTCCAATTGTACGAGGATGCAAACTCACAAAGGATGAAGAAGGGAATGCCACTGATGCAACACTCTATAAACAAATGGTGGGAAGCCTCATGTATCTCACTGCAACTAGACTCGATTTCATGTTTGCTGTGTGTCTAGTCAGTAGATACATGGAGAGACCTACAGAGACGCATCTTGTTGCTATCAAAAGGATCTTGAGATATTTGAAAGGCACAATGGATCTTGGCATCATGTACAGAAAAGGAGAAGAAGGCAGCCTTGTGGCTTATTTAGATAGTGACTATGCTGGGGACGATAGGAAGAGCACATCAGGATATGTGTTCATGTGTGGCTCAGGTGCAGTGTCTTGGTCCTCAAAGAAACAACCTGTGGTGACATTGTCAACCACAGAGGCTGAGTTCATAGCAGCAGCCTCTTGTGCTTGTCAAAGTGTGTGGCTTAGAAGGATTTTGGAGAAGCTTGGTCAAGAACAGCTTAAGCCTACGATCATGTACTGTGACAGTAGTTCTACAATTAAATTGTCTAAAAATCCAGTGTTGCATGGAAGAAGCAAACATATAGATGTAAGGTTTCACTTTCTTAGAGATCTCTGCAGAGATGAAGTAATAGAGCTGGTTCACTGCAATTCCCAAGAGCAATTATCTGACATAATGACAAAGCCCCTGAAGCTAGATTCTTTCTCCAATCTTAGAAGCAGATTAGGAATGAGGGAAATGTGTAATTAAACTGATTTGTTAGTCACAAACTCAGTTTAAGGGAGGATTTGTAAGAGTTGGCGTTGTGTTAGTTTTAGTTTCTGTTTTTAGAAGGCAATAATTGTTTCTGTTATGATTAGTTATGGCCTAAGTCTTGAAGATTACTTGTTCTGTATCTTTGCCTATATAAGAGGCTTACTTGTTTCTAATGAAATTAGAGAGAAATTATCCAGCAATTTCCTTTCTTGATACCTAACATTGGGACCTTACGAAAAGGGGAGTGGGAACAGAACAGACAATATACATGAAAGTTATTCAATTTCTTCTTCTCTGATTCTCTTTGTCAAGCCTTCTTTAATATGCCTTTGATCACCGAATTGAGCTTCACTAACTGCTCTTCCCTGGTTAATCGCACTTGAGCTTCTCGAAATCATAGTATTTCCTGATTCTCATACTCGGTTAATTTTCCTTCTGTACCAACAACTTCCATTTGTTGTCGAGTCTTTTTCTGTTTCTTCAAAGTTAGTCCTAAATACTTAGGTAAGGGGAGCTAAAAGGAGGCAGCAATAAGACAAACAAGAAAGGAGACTAGGACAAACACAAAGCAATGAGAGAGACAAAAAAAAAAACAAGAGAGAAGGCAGAGTGCAAAGAAGAGAAGAAGAAAGGGATTCATAGAGCATTGAGCGACTAGTAGAAAAGGCAAAATTTAGAAATTTTCTATTTTGACGTAATCACAGCTAGGTATATACTCTTTCCCTCAAGATGTTTGCTTCTTTTCTGTTAAAATTTATATGAGCATTAGTTTTAATATTGAATAACTGAGGACTTTCATTGGAGGAGTCCATGAGTCACCGACTCTTTTCGTATCAGCCTTCGGCCATGGTTACTAGTATCAGTTTTGTTTTACTGTCTTGTTAGATCCTATGGTGTCTGGGTCAATATTTGGTGCAATAAATAGAATGAATAGTCAAAGAAAAATGAATGGAAAGGTTCTGAATTATTTCAACAATTTATGTTACTTGTAGCCGAATGAAAGGATGTAATTATTTTCCTTATTTTATTTTTGTCAGTAACGATGCTTGTGTTCAGAATTTGAATTTTAGTTGGAAATATTTGTGCTGCATTGACATTTAATAGAATAAAAAAAAAGAAGAAATTGGAGTGAAAGAGATAGACCAGAGGAGAGAGAGTATTCACGTTGCAAAAGGAAGAGAATTGCAAAATGAAGAGAAAAAAGAGTATTATCTTAAAGTAGATGAAAGAGAAAGGATAAGGTAAAAAAATAAAATAAAAAAATAAGGTGAAGAGATGGCTGCCGTGGACTTGTGGATGCAGGAGGTGAAAGAAAGAGAAAGTTAGAAGAGAGAGAAATAACAAATTTAAAAGAAGAAAAAAGATGTGCCGTGGGAATTGCAGAGAAAGGAAGAGAGAGAAAGAAATTGAAATGAAGATATATAAATGATAAAATAATAAACAATGGTAGGTTTTTGGTTTATGCATTGCGTCAGGAGTTTGTGGATTCTTTAATATAGGATTTTGATTACATTTTAATCTTAATTATGAGATTTATGATTCTAACGTTATTATACCGTTTTATAAAAATATAATATACTTTTAACAATTAATGATTATTTATTTAATGATCTTGATGGGTCAAGTAGTCACTGACAGTTGATTTATGAATTAATGTCACGTTCAATTTCACTTAAGACTCGCATTTTATTAAAATAAAGTAAAGTAAACATTGTTTAGTGGTCTTGAGGGGTCAAGTATCTATTGATCAAGTTTTGAAGTTGCTCTGTGGATCAATGACATGTTCAATCTCACATAGAATTGACATTTATTTAAAATAAATATCGCTGAGTGGTTTCAAGAAGTCAAGTACCTACTGGCTAATTTTTATTAGGATAACTTTGCAAGCATAGTGTCATGTTCCACTTGAATTAAGACTCGTTAATAAATTAACTTACCTTATTCAAATCATTTTTTTATAAATCAAATTAACCTTTTCTTTTTAATAAAATTAAGTAAATCATTTTTTAATCAACCATGACACATTATTTTTTAAAGAACTACATGGTTTTAAATTTCTTATTGCACTTGGGGATACGTAGGCACTCATGGCAAATCAAACCTGTAAATATTCTAATTTAATTTTATCCTTTTTTTTCCAAACCTGTAAATATTCTAATTTAATTTTTATCTTTATTTTCTACCAAACCTGTAAATATTTTATTTATTTATTTTATTTTCCTTCAAATTTATAAATTATGTAATTTAATTTTTATTTGAATTTGTGAATATTTGTAATTTAATTATTTTGCTTGGTTTTATCTTTTTTAGGAGGTAAATCAAATATTATTTAGGTTATTAAATTTGCACAACTAGCTTATTGTTTTAGGCGGATGCATCATGGGTGCTGTGGGGTTTAGTCTCCATCCTTTCCTATGCATAATCAACTCCCGTACCTTATTTGATTTGTAGACCATTTTTTTATTTTAAATCTTTTTAAATAGTTTTGTCAATTATTTTCCCTACCCAATAAAAGATTGGTGGCGACTCTATTTTTAATGAATTTTCCCCCATCCGTTGCAATCCCGATCGTGACAACCATAAAACATATCATCCATGTAAATAGAACAACAGTTGTTCTTTATTATAAATGAAAAACCTTTCTTGTCCAAACAAGAAATAGAAATAATGTTTCTACTAATAGCAGACACAAAATAACAATTGTCTAATTCAATAACAAGCCCTGAGGGAAAAGATAAATAATAAGTCCCTATAGTTAAGGTAGCAACTCTTGCTCCATTTCCAACTCGTAGGTCCATTTCGCCCTTAGCCAACAGTCTACTTCTCCTTAGTCCCTTTATATTTACACAAATGTGAGAACCAGATGCAATATCTAATACCTAAGAAGAACTAGATAAATTGACTTCTATAAAAAAATACCTGAAGCAGAAGTCTCACTTCCCTTCTTCTTCTTTAGCTCTTCCATGTATATGTTGCAGTTCCTCTTCCAAAGTACGGTCTAACCGCAATGGAAGCATGTTCCCCCCTTAGCCACTTCACCCTTGGGTTTCAAGGCAGCAGTTTTGGGCTTGTTAATGCCCTTGCTTTTGCCCTTTCCCTTAGGTTTTGTGGTTTGTTTCTTGCCCTTGCCTTTACCTTTGGCGGGTTGGACCATCAGAATGGCCTTTCCCTTGTTGATGTTCTGCAAGCAGTTCTCAACATGCTAAGTAGCTTTGTGATGTGTGAGTAAAATGCACACATCTAGTGCTTGTTTTCATATGGATTTGGACCAATTTTGATTGAATCCTTCCCCTCTTTGCTACATTTTTACATACTTTTATACTTTGACTCCTTTTATCTCATTCTAGGTGTTTTTAGGTACTTAATGGACATTTTGGACCTATTCCTTGGAGGATCCACAAGTTTGAACAAAGAATGTTGCTGAATCCCGTAGCTATCTGACCCCCTAGCAGTAAAATGGCCATATCTCGAGCTTGAAAAATGATATTGAGGTGGTCTTTGTCGCGTTAGAAAGCTAAGAGACAAGGCTACAACTTTGTTGTTGGACACTTTTCCTAATTCAGACTCCAGAGCATCACACGGCCACCATCTTTCAGGCAGTGTGAAATCACACGGCCTAGCCCGTGTTGTTGTGCGAATGGTGCAGAAACTGAACTTCTTGGGTTTGGGCTGCACAAAATAGAAAGAAAGAGACTCCTACGCACACGAGGAAACCCTAAGGGGGGAAAGACCTATAAATACTTAGAGAAGAAACCCAAAAGGAGGAGGCAAAGAGAGTCGGAAACGGCCGGGAAGAGGGCCAAGGATTGGAGGTTGAAGATCTAACTGGAAGATTGAAGAGAAGAACACTCTTGGGGAAATTGGGGAACCTTCTCATCTCTACCTCTCTTTCTCTATGATGTTCTTAGTTTCTTTAATCGTTACGAGCTTTATTGCAAATATGATAGGCTAGATCTCTTATCTAGGATTAGGGATGTAACTCTTCTATGATTATATGACAAAGTGTTGAACCTCTTTTCAGTTATTGAGTAATTATTACTTTAGATTCAATTCTAGCGTTCTTAATGCTTGCGGTATGTTGTGCACCATATTTGCATGATCTAAGATAATTAAATAAAGAATTGAGAGATGAAGTTTGTTATCTAAAAATCTAGAATTTGAACTTAGGTTTTATGACCACGAAAGTAGGTTGTGAACACCTAAAATTGTCCGGGCCATTTTAGAAAATTCATAAAAAATTTCTTTTTAGCCAATCTAAAAATAAAAAATCTAAATCTAAATAAAAATGAAATAAAATAAGAAAATTTGAAAAAAAGAAAGAGGTAAAAAAATATAATAAATAATAATAATAAGAAATTTGATCAGCTCAACCCCCACTCGGTCCTTAGCCTATTTCCTATTTGCCTAGAATCCAAGCCTACTCCCATTTAGCCTGGTTCATGACCCATGCACCTTACCCCATAATCCTTGATCCAATTCACTTACCTAAAACTCATTTTCCCCAACATATACATTGCAAGCACAGACCTTACACTGACTCACGCCGCGCCAACTTCACACATATATGCACTGCACGCACACACCTTACACTGACAACCACACACTATCACAGGTCTCACGGGTAGCACACTTCACCCATATATGCACTGCGCATACACTCACTCAGGGGTTTTTTTTTTGGGCACCACAATCAAGAGAGAAGGAGGAATAGAGAAGAACAGTGGCAAGAGATTAGGAATTGGGTCTTGGTTTTCACCAAGGGGAGAAAAAGATTTTCGTTTAAAGTTTGCTGGAGTAGAGGTAACCTCACTCCAACTATCTCTGTAATGTGTAGCAAGTCGCATATGAATTAATATGAAATCGTTCTCTTTGAATGAAGATCAGTGTGAATGTTTTGATGGTGTTGATGGGGAGTATATTTGGCTTCGTCATTTGCATGCTCTGTTTTTCTTTTTCTTCTGTGTCATGCTGTATAGCAGGCTAGCATTCTTTATTGCATCCAAGTGATTTTGCTTGTTAAATCCCTCGAGTTTGAATGAAAATTCCCTAACTCGACCAAGTTTTGTGTGCACGTTTGATCACAACCTCTTATACTCTGCTCCTCAAACCAGTAAACAACCAAGCCCTGCATCCTTGCACCAAGGTCCTCAAACCTCCATCATATAGCCACCATACGCACCAAGTAGAACCCATACCCACTCACCCAAACACATACCCAAACAGAACCCATAACCATCCAAACAAAACCCAAACCACAATCAACCATCCAAATCCAAAGACTAGCGAACAAACCAAAAACAACCAAGCACATCCATCAGCAAGCCTCTGGCACTACCCAATAACCCCAAGCCATCATCTCGCACCCCCACCAGCAAAAGCTCCATTTCCTTCACCATTTGCCCTCTCGCTCCCCGCATACTCCACTGCCAAGCTCATCCTCTCCAAAATACAATCAAACAATAGCTTGGTCCTTTACCCATCCAAAATAGAGCTCACACCCAGTCACCCAAACACATACCCAAACAGAACCTATACCAGCAGCAACAACTAAGCTTCACCGCCACCGCCAAACTTCCTCAAGCCCCCATCAACGGTAAACCATTCCAGCACCCATACCTAGAGCAATCCAAGCTCTACCGCCACCACCAAACTTCCCCATCAACAGCAAACCATTCCGGCGCCACCCATGACCACCACCAGCGGCACCAAGCCACCACCCAAGCCGTAACTCCACCAGCAATAGCTCCTCTTCACCACGCGACCCCATTGCCCCTGTAGTAGCCCCCCGTTGTCTCCGCCCCTCCTTAGTTCTTCTTTTGTTTTGTTTTGTCATTTTCGTTTAATTCAAGGTAAAGGGTGAGGTGGGGTTCTTTGGGTTATTGGGTTGGGTTTGTTTTTATTTCCTAGTTGGGCTTTATTTTCGTTTAGTTTGGTGGGGGGTTCTTGTTTTTATCAAATTTAGTAATGGGCCAAGAGGATTAATGATTCAAGTGGTTAGTGGGTTAGGTTTCTTTTTTCTTTATCTGTTTTCGTTTTTGTGCCTTTTCTTTTATTTATTTATTTTTGGTAAAATCTTAGTTTTTTTTTTATTGGGATCAGATTTGATTTGATTCTTGGGTTTAAGTTTTTTTTATTTTGCTAGGACTTTTTCCTTCTAGGTAAATAGGGATTAAAAATAAGAAAGGAAGAAAGATATAAATAAAATGAATGGAACTAATTGAATAGGCCAAATGGGAATAATGAGACTAATGGAATAGGCCAAATAAAAAAAATTATTAATTCCTGGTTCTCCTTAGCTTTGGTTGGTACAAGTTTTATTATTATTATTTTGTTTTACCACATTTTTATTTTATTTTGTTTGCTCTTGTTTATTTCATTTATCCTATTTTTTACTTTACTTGTTTGTTTAATTATTTAATGTTATTGCATTTACGCATCTTTATTTTGATTTAGATATTTGGTATTAATTATTGGTACTTGTATTATGTAAGAAGAAAAATGGATAGAATAATAATCAAATAAATGGTCCAATGCCATAATAGTCACGTTAGTTGTCTTCAGGGGTCAAGTACCCACAATGCAATTTCTTTCGGGGTGAATCAGCAAGCTTAGTGTCGCCTTTCACCCTACGTAAGACAAACTAATCTAAGTTATTTTTCTCTAGGTGGTCCAACGCCATAAGTCACGTTAATCGTCTTCAGGGGTCAAGTACCCACTAGGTGTTTTCTTAGGGTGGATAAGTGGATTCAATACCGTCTTTCATCCTATTTAGGACGTGTCCATAAAATTTCTTTTTAATCAAATCCTTTTATTTTAAAACGAACTAATTTCTTTATGGTTTAATCAATTAATTCAAGATTACTTCTCACAACAAAAATTAACCAACATACAATCATTTAAGAGAACTACGTGGTTTTGAATTCCCCATTGCACCAGGGGATACGTAGGCTCGTCAGTCAAGCCAAATATGTAAATATTCTATTTTATTTATTTATTACCGTCCACAAAACTTGTAAAACGTTTTTTAAATTTTTGCAAGGTGTAAAATTTAATGTTTATTTCAATTATTTGACTTGTTTCATTTAGGGGGTAAAATCAAACATTGTTAGGGTTATTAAATTTGCACAACTAACTTCAGGTAATTGTTCTATAACGGATGTATCAGGAGTGCTGTGGGATTAAGTTTCCACCATTCCCTGTACATAATCGACTGCCGAACCCTACCTGGTTTTCATAGACCTTTTTCTTTTTTTCTTTTATTTTAAATTCAATTTTAAAGGGTTTTGCCAGTTATTTTCCTTACCCAATAAAAGACTGGTGGCGACTTCATTGTTATTTTATTTTTTTTAAACAATTAACTATTTTTGCTCTCGTCGCTTCCCATCGCAATTTTTACGGTCGTGACATAGGCCTAATCCTTCGAGGATCAATTGAACTTCATAGAACTTAATGGGTTTCAATTAACTTAGTACCATGAAAATATGTATTACTTTAATTTTAACACTTTTCTTGTAACTCGAGAGAGAGCATCAAACAAAATAGGAAGATTCACCTTCAAAGCATGATTATCCCTTTAACTCGAATGTTCTAATCTTTGTCATAAAAAATAGTTGTAGTGAATCCCGAGTCCTAGAGCCTCAATCTTTTGGCATTCGTTACTTTTAGTTTGCTTTCTTTTATTAGTCTTTTGCAATTTAGTTTTAGTTTTATTACTTTAATTAATTATCTTGATAATTATAATCGTTACAGTGCGGTATTCACACGATCCTCGTGGGAACAATACTTTCTTTACTACTTGTACGACCCGTGCACTTGCGGTGAGCAACACTCTGGTAGAGGTTTGTCAATTTCATTCATGTTATAGTTCATGATGAATTGACTATAACTTTCCGGCAATGATCGCAGGACTAAGTCAATGGCCAACTCTTGACCCAAAGGAAAATCAATCCTTTCGAGGTTCTCAATGTACCCAATCATCTTGAGCACATGAGCTCCAACTGGGTTTCCTTCTACCTGTTTGCTTTGGAACGGAGCCTTAGAGACTTCAAATCTCTCATGCCTAGCTTGCTTTTGGTAGAGCCATTTCAAATGTACGATCATATTGTATGCCTCTGTGTTCTCATGTTGCTTTTGAAGCTCAGTGTTCATGGTGGCCAGCATGAGACATCCAATGTCCAAGGCATCATCGTGATGCTTCATATGAGCATCTTTATCAGCACGTGGAGCATTAGCAATAGGTGGCGCAGGAACGGGTTGCTCTAGTATGTACAACTTTTTCTCTTTCCTAAGGACTATCCTCAGATTTCCGTACCGGTCTAGGAAATTTGTCCCAGACAACTTGTCCTTCTCAAGGACTGATCGCAATGATAGGTTAGTTGATGTGTTTGATGCCATTATGATTTATCAACAAAAATATGCAGTGTAAGTATCATGCTATTAAAATATTTAATAAGGTCTTTTATTAAATATACCTCCCACTAATTTTAATCAAATCAATGACCCTCAGCATTGACTCAGAAAATCCCATCGCAAGATTTTCTAGTGGGCCAAGATCCATATTTCACCTAGTTTTGAGTCAGCTTTGGCTAATTGCCTAAAATTTGTTTTATTTAGGTAGGGAACACCTTCCCAATTACATCACATGTAACTCTTGGATGGTTGGGTGAATAACACTTATTCTAATCTATTTCATAGATTAAAGCCCAACCCTATGCCTCTAAGCCTTCAATCCTATTGAAATAGCCCAGTTAAGTCAGACCCAATGGTTGGCAATTGGATACTACATTTATCCTATCGCATCTCACCAGGATAGATAAAGGTACCTTGCTTTGGTAGGCCTACACTTAATCAATCCCAGCCTTGACGAGTGCCACACATTGGAAGGCATCTAAACGTGACTTAATATTTGCTTTGAGGGATTTTGTTACTTTATTAATTGATCTCACCATTTATTACCTATTAGCATACAACTAATAACCATGCACCTTATCCATATTTAATTCATTAGCATACATTAGCATACTACTAATCATGCATCTCATACATATCAACATAGAAGGAAAAGTGACATGGATGTGGTCCCTAAGGCATTGATTCTCTCAAGCCAATGAGAGTCTCAATAACTAAACCCTAGAATAAGGTCGTCTTCTCCAAGCAGCTTCCCTAAAACCTTGCCTCCACCAAGTGAATACATTACAACATCTAAAGAAACCTCATTTTCCATACGAGGGGAGTTAGATGAGAAGAGAATGTACATAACAGAATGTGGAGAGAAAGGCACGACACGCAAGCCGTATTTATAAAACCAAAAGAAAGTAAGTAAAAGGGGACTAAGGCCACAACCATGCACCATGCGCCAAGAGGCATATAAATCATTCATACAATATTACAATGATTTATCTAACCAATTTTAATAAAAGGATTAAATGAGGGGAATACAAAATAACCCTACACAGAGGTAGCATTGTGGTCCTGCTGCCCGGTCAACGGACAAGGTTCAAGGGGAGGCCTCCTTGCACTTCATCCCTTACCACCGCCTTGCTCAAAACCTAGCCCTACCATTAACCCTTGATGTCATGGGTAAAACCTTAGTACCGTCACATACACTAAGGGAAACCTTAACGCTGTCATGCACCAAGGAAACAAGCGTTGTCACACATCAACCCTTGATGTTCATGGTTTAGCATGAGGTCATCATGCAGCAAGGATCCCTGTGAGCAACATTTGTCATATTGAATTTTGATGATAACCAAACAAAGGATTCCGCACCAAGAAGACAAGAACAAGTTCACAAGGAGTACTCAAGATTTATAGGCTTTTACTTATCATTGTAAGAGTAATAAATTGCTTAACTCACCTAGCAAGCATTTTGTTTCAATCTTTCAAAACTATTCCTAAAATAAGGTTTGATAAAAAGATAGTTATCTTTAAAAATGCTTTGGAAAGAAAGATTTTTTAACTTATCAAAAATGAGTTTTTAAGTCACTTGTAGTCGACTACAAGATTGATGTTGTCGACTACACAGCTGGAAAATGTTAAATTTACAACGTTTTCCAAAAGTCAGAACAAACTTGTAGTCGACTACACAAGTATTGTAGTCGACTACCAATAGGCAAAACCTTGAAAATGCCTCGTCCTTTTGAAATGTCCCAAGGATGCTTGTAGCTCATTACAATGCCGAGGTAGTCGACTACAATGCCGATAAAAATACTTTTGCTAAATACATGTTAACTCCGAGGACATTTGTAGTCGACTACCAAAGCTATTGTAGCTCGACTACATCGTTTTTAAAAATTGTTCCTTTTAAAAAAAAAATGCATAAACTGTAGGAGACATGTAATCGACTACATAAGCTCGTAGTCGACTACATATTATTTTTGATAATATATCTCAATTGCCTTGCTTTTAAAAGAGAACTGAGAGTTATTGTAGTCGACTACCTTGTAAGTGTAGTCGACTACATGCATTCTGTTAATAATAAACTCTCATGTTTTTAAAAGTCGAAGGCTTGGTAGTCGACTTACAACAGCCGTGGTAGTCGACTACACACGCTCCAGTAAACTTTTCCAACGGCTAGTTTGAATATTGTTTTGATACCTACCTACTACCCAACGGATCAAAAACTTGTAAGAGCTATTTATAGCTCATCTAAATTCAGTTACAAAAAAAAAAGATCAGAAATTCATTTTGAAAGAGCTTTTTCTAATCTTCATTTCATCATACTCTGTTTTCTATTTGAAAAAGCTTGCTTAGTGATTTGATCATATACTCATCTGCTCTTCAAGTTGTATATCTCATTCTCGTGAGAGTTACAATCTACCAAAAACCATTAGATTATCTTGTGTAAGTTGAAGGAGAGAAAATCCTTGTTGTATTGAGGGAGGCTCTTGCACATAGAGGGTGGAGGATCCCATACTAAGTGAAGAGTGCCTTTTATTGTAAGGGTTTTTATCAAGCACCCAAGTTAGAAGCTTGAAGTATAGTTGAAATCTCGGTGGACGATCTCGAGGATCGGACGTAGATCACAAGAAGTGATTGAACCAGTATAAATCTTGTTTGCATTCTCTCAACCCTTATCTTTTACTTATAAGTTATATTCTATCAACTTATCTAACTTGATGTTTTTTTAATGTTGTGAATTCTTGTCTTATACTTTCTGTATTAAAAAGCTCATTAATTTTAGTCATTATCCTTTGCAAGTCCATTGATTTTAAATAATTAGCATCATTAAAATAAACCTTGCGAAAGTTTTTGAAAACTCAATTCACCCCCCCTCTTGAGTTATTGAAGCCACTTGGTAACAAGTGGTATCAGAGCTTGACTCTTGTGTAAAGAGCTTAACAGCTTCAAGAGATGGCTTCTTTTCAATTTGCTTTACCCAAAGGAGCTTCTATTAATAAACCTCCAAATTTTCAATGGTATGGTTATACTTATTGGAAAGAAAGAATGAGAATTTTCATGGAATCTATTGATATTGATATTTGGGATGCCGTTGAAAATGGTGCTTTTGTTCCAAAGAAGGTGGTTGATAACCATGAGGTTCTTAAACCAAGAGCTGAATGGACTGATGATGATAAAAAGAAAGTTCAACATAATGCTAAGGCCAAAAACATCATTACTAGTGCCTTAGGTTATGATGAATATTTTCGCATCTCCAACTCCGCAAAACCGCAAAAGAAATGTGGGATGCACTTCAAGTAACCCATGAAGGAACCAAGGAGGTAAAGAGGTCTAGAATTAACACTCTCATACATGAGTATGAACTCTTTAGAATGAATCAAGGTGAAAGCATACAAGATATGCAAAAGAGATTCACTCATATAGTTAATCATCTATCTTCATTGGGAAAACATTTCCGTATGAAGATTTAATTAACAAAGTTTTGAGATGTTTAAAACAGTGAATGGCAACTCAAAGTGACAGAATTTTAATCAAGAAACTTAGCAACAATGACTCTTCCAACACTTTTTGGAAAACTCCAAGAACATGAAATGGAGTTAATAAGACTGAGTGAACATGAAGGAGTTGACAAGAGAAGAAGAAAGGAATAGCTCTAAAGGCAACCTCATCTCACTATGATAATGAAGATGATGATGAAGGCTCTATAGAGGATCTTGAAATGAATGAAGAAAACCTTAGTCTTCTTGTGAGAAAATTTGGAAAATTTCTCAAAAAGAAAAACAATGGAAGAAGGCCACCCCTTTCCTCCAAAGAAAACTTCAAAGGAGAAGGTTCAACACCTACTCCACCTACTTGCTTTGAATGTGGCAAACCAGTGTCACATGAAGATGGATCGTCCGCTATACCAAAAGAAGATGGAAAGATTTGATAGAAAACCAAAGCAAGAAAAGAAAGGAAGAAGAGCATACATTGCATGGGAGGACAATGACTTGAGCTTATCGGATGACTCCGACAATGAGGAAGCCAATCTTTGTCTCATGGCAAATGATGATTTAGAGGTAACATCTCAATCCCTTGATATACAACCTTCTTATGATGAATTACAAGAAGCATTTGAAGAATTGCATGAAGAATCTATGAGATTAGCAAAGTTAGTCTCAACCTCAAAAAAATCTATCATGTCTTTAGAAAATCAAATTGCTTGTTTAAATAAGGAGATTGAGGAACTAAAATTAGAAAATGAAACCCTTGGATTGATTGATGCTAATTCTTCCTGCTCTACTTGTATATCTCATAAAAATGTTCCCTCATCATCCTCTTCATGTTACTCCCGCTAAATTCTGAAAAAGAAATTGAGGACTTGAAAAACACTCTTGCAAAGTTTACTTTTGGAAGAGACAATCTCAACACATTGCTTGGAAAACAAAGATGTGTATTTGATAAAGCAGGTTTAGGATACAAACCCAAGACTCAACAAAAATCCTATAAAAGTTTCTTTGTTTCCACAACAATGTCAAGTAGACCATTTATAACTTGTTTTTATTGTGGCAAGAAAGGACATAGTGCATCTACATGTAGAGTCAGAAAGAATTTACATGTTGGACAAAAGAAGATATGGGTTCCTAAGGGCACCTTGCCCAAAACTGACATCAAAGGACCCAAGAAAGTTTGGGTACCTAAAACCAAAACTTAAATTTGCTTGTAGGTGTGCTTGAAGGCCAAGAGTTCAAAATGGTATCTTCGATAGTGGTTGCTCCAAGCACATGACAGAGAGATGAGTCAAAGTTTTCCTTCTTTATACCCAAAGAGCATGGACATGTCACCTTTGGAGATAACAATAAAGGAAAAATTCTTGGCAATCGGAAAAGTTGGTAAAACTCCTCAACATCTATTGAAAATGTGTTGTTAGTTGATGGACTTAAACATAACTTACTTAGCATTAGTCAATTGTGTGACAAGAATAATAGAGTTATTTTTGATTCAAATTGTTGCATAGTTGAGGATAAAAATGATAAACAAGTCAAGTTTGTTGGTCATAGAGTGGATAACATTTATATGATTAGTCTAGATGAAATATCCTCAAATGATGCAAACTGCCTAGTGAGTAAGGAAAATGATTCATGGTTATGGCATAGAAGAGTTGCACACATTCACATGGATCATTTAAATAAACTAATTTCCAAAGACTTAGTAATTGGACTCCCAAAGCTTCATTTTACAAAAGACAAACTTTGTGATGCTTGTCAAAAAGGAAAACAAGTAAAGATCTCTTTCAAAAGCAAAAATATTGTTTCAACCTCTAGACCTTTACAACTTTTACACATGGACCTTTTTGGACCATCAAGAACAATGAGCTTTGGTGGGAATTACTATGCACTTGTGATTGTGGATGATTATTCTAGATTTACGTGGACATTATTTCTTGCCCATAAGAATGAAGCTTTTAAAGCTTTTAGAAGACTTGCAAAGTTAATCCAAAATGAGAAAAACTCTAGTATTGTATCCATAAGAAGTGATCATGGTGAGGAATTTGAAAATCAAGATTTTGAAAACTTTTGTAATGAAAGTGGCATTGAACACAATTTTTCAACCCCTAGAACTCCACAACAAAATGGAGTTGTAGAAAGAAAAAATCGAAGCTTAGAAGAAATGGCTAGAACCATGCTCAATGAGACTAATCTTCCTAAATATTTTTGGACCGATGCGGTAAGCACCGCTTGTTATGTAATGAATAGGGCACTAATAAGGCCCATTTTGAAGAAAACTCCTTATGAACTTTACAAAGGAAGAAAACCAAATATTTCCCACCTTCATGTCTTTGGATGCAAATGCTTTGTTTTAAATAATGGAAAGGATAACTTAGGCAAGTTTGATGCAAAATCTGATGAAGGAATATTTCTTGGCTATTCATTAACTAGCAAAGCATTTAGAGTCTATAATAAAAGAACAATGACACCGAGGAATCAATACATATTGCTTTTGATGAAACAAACTCCCCTAGAGCCAAAAGAAGATGTTGTTGATGATATTGTGGAAAATTTGACTCGATATTCACTTAAATGACAAAGTGGAGAACCTTAAGAAAGAAGAACAAGGAGAGATTGCTTCCCCACAACAAGGTCAATCTCAAATCAATGACTTACCAAGAGAATGGAGAACGCATAGGAACCATCCACTTGACTTGGTAATTGGAGATGTCTCTCAAAAGGTAATTACTCAAACTCCATTAAAAATGTATGCAATCATTTAGCTTTTGTTTCTCAAATTGAACCAAAAACATAGATGAGGCCATAAATGATGAAAATTGGATCTTGGCAATGCAAGAAGAATTAAATCAATTTGAGAGGAACCAAGTTTGGGAACTTGTTCCAAGACCCAATGATCATCCCATTATTGGCACCAAATGGGTTTTTAGGAACAAACTTGATGAAACCGAATAATTACAAGAAATAAAGCTAGGCTAGTAGCTAAAGGTTATAATCAAGAAGAAGGAATAGATTATGAAGAAACCTATGCTCCGGTTGCTAGATTAGAAGCTATTCGAATGTTACTTGCATATGCCTGCATCATGAACTTTAAACTTTATCAAATGGACGTAAAAAGTGCCTTCCTAAATGGTTTTATTCAAGAAGAAGTGTATGTTGACCAACCTCCTGGTTTTGAAAATTATAAACTGCCCAATCATGTTTTTAAACTTAAAAAGGCATTGTATGGCTTAAAACAAGCTCCTAGAGCTTGGTATGAAAGACTGAGCAAGTTTCTTTTACAAAAAGGTTTTACTAGAGGAAAAGTTGACACAACACTTTTCATTAAAAATAGAAATCATGACATTCTCCTTGTACAAATCTATGTAGATGATATCATTTTTGGTGCTACTAATGAATCTCTATGTAAGGAATTTGCCAACATCATGCAAAGTGAATTTGAAATGTCTATGATGGGAGAGCTCACCTTCTTTCTTGGATTGCAAATCAAGCAAACAAGTGAAGGAATCTTCATTAACGAATCAAAATACTGCAAGGAATTGCTCAAAAGATTTGAAATGGAAAATTCAAAGATTTTTGACACTCCCATGAGCACCTCTTGCCGGTTGGACAAAGATGAAGGTGGTAAGCCCATAGAAATTACAAAATATAGAGGTATGATTGGCTCACTACTATATCTTACTGCTAGTAGACCAGATATCATGTTAGTGTGTGCATGTGTGCTAGATTTCAACCAAATCCTAAGGAATCACACTTAAGTACTGTTAAAAGAATTATGAGGTATCTAGTTGGCACTCAACAAATGGGTTTGTGGTACCCCAAGGGTGCCTCAAGTAGTCTAGTTGGTTATTCCGATTCTCGATTTTGGTCGGATGCAAAATGGATAGGAAAAGTACTAGTGGAACTTGTCACTTTCTAGGATGCTCTCTTGTCTCTGGGCATAGCAAGAAGCAAAATAGTGTGGCATTGTTCATCAGCCGGTTTTAATATGGTGCGGTTGGAAGTTGTTGTGCTCAAATCCTTTGGATGAAGCAACAACTTCTAGACTATGGACTTAAGCTTGATCACATCCCTATAAGATGTGATAACACTAGTGCAATTAACTTGACTAAAAATCCCATAATGCACTCTAGAACCAAGCACATTGAAATTAGGCACCATTTTATAAGAGATCATGTACAAAATGGAGATTGTGTAGTTGAATTTGTAGAAACAACAAAACAACTTGGTCGATATCTTTACCAAAACCACTTGCAAAAGAAAATTTCTTTTTTATAAGAAGAGAACTTGGAATGATTGATCACACTTGCATTTAAAGACCTTGTTTCTATTTTATTGTTATACAATTTTTTTTATTTCAATTTGACTTAGTGCACTGAGGTTGCCCTAAATTTGTTTTATGTAATCCTAATATAGCCTAAGTCCCCTAATTTAGATTGATGAAGTTTTGGACAAATTGATTAAGCTAAAAAGTGTTTTCAGAAGCAAGCGTAGTCGATCTACACAGATCTTGTAGTCGATTACACACAGTAATGAAGCTTCTGCAATTTTATTTTTCCGTAGCATTGGTAGTCGACTACACGTATTGTAGTCGACTACAATTACGCTTTTCTTTAAAAACTGAAAAATAAAAATCTCGTAGAGTTCATTGTAGTCGATCACCCTATACTTGTAGTCGACACACAAAGGCAACAAGTTGCAACAGCAAGAATTGGCACTACAAGTTGGGCGTAGTCGACTACAATCGCGGGTTTTAAATACCCCACTACAGCCCATTCATCTCATTTCTCCTTCTTCTCTCCTCGCGACCCACTCCTCTCTCTCTCTCTCAAATCTCTTCCCAAACCCTAGCCGTCCAATCCCTTCACCAAAACCTTCCTCTCACTTCATCATTTCATCATCATAATGGCAAGCTCCTCCTGCCCCAAACGAAAGAAAACCACCCATAGCCATGTCTCAATTCCTCCAACCTCAACTGCCGACGATTTCACCAAGGAAGAGCAGATGATCAAGTTCACCAATGACTTTCAATCTCGCCCTATAGTGGCACCCGCTATCTAGATGAGATCTTTCTACGGATCGAAGGTTTCGCTTCTTCCGCATTTGCTCGGGAGATTTGCAACTCGATGCCTTCACTAGGATTCTCTCGTCCGATTTACCCACAATTGGTGAAGGTATTCTTTGCAACTTCAAGTATCATAATAAACGATTTCCTCCAAGTCAAGAAAATTAAGATAGATCTAGGCTTTTCTCGAACTCTAACTCACCAAAGATTCCCCTTATCCCCTCGGGCGAAGTGAAGAAAGTTTAGAAGATTTTGAGAAAACAAAGCAAGAATTTGGAGTGTGCTTAGAGAAGGTGGACCATTTCCAACCTCTAGGTTTAAAGTAGGATATTTATCTCGTTGAGAATAGGTCGCTTCATTATATTTTGTGCCGAATTTTGCTTCCGAGAAATGGAAACTATGCCAATCGCTTCTCAAGAAGATTTGCTATACATGTGGGCACTAAACAAAAGAGTGAAACTCAATCGGGCTTATCGCATCATGAAGCATATGGAACGTGTCTCCGAGAAACCTGGACTCGCACTTCCATACGCCATGTCGATAACCAAAATTCTAGAAAAGTTTAATGTGCCCTTGGAAGGTGAAAACTCAATTACGATATCACCGATGCTAAATCGGATCCGTGAACAAAACCTTAGGAAAATGGGCTTGAAGAAGGTTGACATGCATTGGGTACGAGACGTTGAAGATGAGGAGTTTGATGATCAGTCCACTCACCACCACATGGAGGAAGATCACCACCATCTAACGCTTATCCTTTCGTGACCAATGCCGACTTACTCTCACGGTGATAGTCGAGATTATGACTGGCTCCACATCCGACCTCCTTTGTGAAAGAAGACTTATTTGGGAGGGTAGTTGCTATGGAGACTCATCTTCACTCCATGGATGCGCGGCTTGAACGTCTTGAAACCTCAGTTGGAGACTTGACTTCCCAAATGACCGATGTCACTTTCCAGCTAAACCAACTGACCATTCCAGCAGATGATCCTACTCAACATGAATTGGCTGGCTCAGATGACGAGGATGAGGATGAAGACGAGGACGATGATGGGGCTTAGACTTTTCTTAGGATTTCTCTTTATTTTCTCTCATTATGTTTTGAACAAATCCAAAGTTTATGACATTTAGTTATTTGATGTTGAACAAGTTAAATGTTTGATCTTTGATTGACTTAATGCTTTGATTACTATTTAATTTCTCTCAAAGTTTATCGTGGCTATTTCGTTATCTTTTTTTTTATAATGCCAAAAGGGGGAGAAATATGTTAAATGAAATGGAATGAATATGAATATATGACTAAATAACATTGCTAATATATATTTCATAATGAAGGTACATTGTTATAAATAAAAAAATTGAAATGCTCCTATTGTAAAACTAAGGGGGAGTCAATACAATATGAAATCGCTCCTGCTGCGACTTTTCCTAAACTCTGATTATCAAAGGGGGAGATTTTGTTTATTTATTCTATTACTGACATTTCTCACTCCACAGTTATATTGTTTGTCATCATCAAAAAGGGGGAGAATGTGAGCAACATTTGTCATATTGAATTTTGATGATAACCAAACAAAGGATTCCGCACCAAGAAGACAAGAACAAGTTCACAAGGAGTACTCAAGATTTATAGGCTTTTACTTATCATTGTAAGAGTAATAAATTGCTTAACTCACCTAGCAAGCATTTTGTTTCAATCTTTCAAAACTATTCCTAAAATAAGGTTTGATAAAAAGATAGTTATCTTTAAAAATGCTTTGGAAAGAAAGATTTTTTAACTTATCAAAAATGAGTTTTTAAGTCACTTGTAGTCGACTACAAGATTGATGTTGTCGACTACACAGCTGGAAAATGTTAAATTTACAACGTTTTCCAAAAGTCAGAACAAACTTGTAGTCGACTACACAAGTATTGTAGTCGACTACCAATAAGCAAAACCTTGAAATGCCTGTCTTTTGAAATGTCTCGAGGATGCTTGTAGTCGACTACAATGCCGAGGTAGTCGACTACAATGCCGATAAAAATACTTTTGCTAAATACATGTTAACCTCGAGGACATTTGTAGTCGACTACCAAAGCTATTGTAGTCGACTACATCGTTTAAAAATTGTTCCTTTTAAAAAAATGCATAAAACTGTAGGAGACATGTAATCGACTACATAAGCTCGTAGTCGACTACATATTATTTTTTGATAATATATCTCACTTGCCTTGCTTTTAAAAGAGAACTGAGAGTATTGTAGCCCATCACCTTGTAAGTGTAGTCGACTACATGCATTCTGTTAATAATAAACTCTCATGTTTTTAAAAGTCGAGGAAGGCTTGGTAGTCGACCACAAAATGTGGTAGTCGACTACACACGCTCCATAAACTTTTCCAACGGCTAGTTTGAATATTGTTTTGATACCTACCTACTACCCAACAGATCAAAAACTTGTAAGAGCTATTTATAGCTCATCTAAATTCAGTTACAAAAAAAAAAAAAAAGATCAGAAATTCATTTTGAAAGAGCTTTTTCTAATCTTCAGTTCATCATACTCTGTTTTCTATTTGAAAAAGCTTGCTTAGTGATTTGATCATATACTCATCTGTTCTTCAAGTTGTATATCTGCTCTTGTGAGAGTTACAATCTACCAAAAACCATTAGATTATCTTGTGTAAGTTGAAGGAGAGAAAATCCTTGTTGTATTGAGGGAGGCTCTTGCACATAGAGGGTGGAGGATCCCATACTAAGTGAAGAGTGCTCTTTATTGTAAGGGTTTTTATCAAGCACCCAAGTTAAAAGCTTGAAGTATAGTTGAAATCTCGGGTGGATGATCTCGAGGACTGGACGTAGATCACAAGAAGTGATTGAACCAGTATAAATCTTGTTTGCATTCTCTCAACCCTTATCTTTTACTTATAAGTTATATTCTATCAACTTATCTAACTTGATGTTTTTTTAATGTTGTGAATTCTTGTCTTATACTTTATGTATTAAAAAGCTCATTAATTTTAGTCATTATCCTTTGCAAGTCCATTGATTTTAAATAATTAGCATCATTAAAATAAACCTTGCGAAAGTTTTTGAAAAGTCAATTCACCCCCCCTCTTGAGTTATTGAAGCCACTTGGTAACAATCCCTAATGCCGCCGCACATCAACCATTGATCTTCCTAGGTTGTCAACGGTTCCAAATTGAGGACTTCCATGGTACGACATCTCTGCCCATATAACAAATGAAAACATGTATCCACATACCATCGTTCAAGATCATACAAATGCATATGAAAAGGCATGCTAAAATCGTGATCATACAATCGCCCAAGCATCAGTATATCAAAACCATAAATATACAAGAGTAAATCATCATGTATACTGAACATATATCACATATACAAATAATTCATACAAAAAACCGATTTATGATTTCTCAAGCGGCTCTAATACCACTGTTGGGTTTCGGGATCGGGAAACGTAGCGAAAAACAAAACCAAATCCCAAACCCAGTCGAGGATCCATGCAAAAATCATAAAACGTGTTAAGGGATTTACCTTTAGGAAGAAACAATTGTTAAACACGAGCACAACAATCGAGCGGTGTGTAAGACCTATTAGTTACTATGTTATTTACCAACCATAAGTCTTACATGGAATATATAAATATAGAAAATTCTGCAGCGTTTCCTTTGTTTCTTGAACATTACCACAAAATATTAACATAAGCAGCGGATTTCCAACAACCATTTCAAACCAACCAGAGTACATATATTATATATATACACATACACATATATCATCAAGAGATCTCAGATCTCAACCAAAATATTAACAGAGTACGCAATATAATACAAGTGTATTCTAAACACTATCCTGACTGAGCACACTAAACATATGCGGAACCGAGTACATCAATAGTAGTATTCAGTCCCCTGTCATATTTACATCAAGAGAATATAATACACTTCCTATTATAGTTACATCACGGAGCTTAACTCCACCAAAATATGAATCTCAAAACGAATCAACAGAATCCTCCGTACTTAACCCGTAGAGGGTCCGGGGTGTTCCTGCGAATCTGAGAAAGAGGTGGTGAGAACAACTTCCCAGTGAATATGAATAACTTGTAGATAAAGTATAAATGTAAGTAGAGAGCAAGTATAACACAATTCACAATATGTCAAGTAACACCAACCAACCAATGCAATGAATGAATGCACATGATGTTCACACCTTTTATTCACACTTTTTCTTTCTCCACTCCTCTTGTTGTGCACTAACCCCTTTCGGATAGGCCCTCGCAATATGTATATGAATGTGTTATGCCAATTCCGTTTCCTTCTAGCTAATAAGCTAGGCACCCCTCATTCTTGTACACTAACCCTTTCCGGTTAGGCCACCTCGCAATGCAATGCAATTAGGTATGCTATTTCATTTCCTTCTAGCTCATCAGGTAGGCACCCCTCTGTTTTGTATACTAACCCTTTCCGGTTAGGCCATCTTGCCATGTAATGCAATGTTCTCATACTCATATCATGCTCATTCATAATATCATCATAATAGCATTACATGTAATCAATTCAAGCATATACAACACATAACCATCATGCTCAACTCTATCAAGCATCCTTACTTAGCTACACATCTCATTATAGTGCTAAGCCACTTTTATCAAGCATTCTTGCTTAGCTACACATCACTTTATAATGCTAAGTCATCCTTAATCCTAACCCTAGCATATGGTATCAAAACCCTAGGCATATGCACCACAATAACACAAACAGAGTCAACCACGGCCAGCCCGTGGTGGTAACCATGGCCACGGTTCAGAAAACAAAACTCAACAAATTGGAACAGAGACAACCACGGCTTGCCCCTCGGCTGGCACCACGCCCGTGGGTCCGACCACGGCCACCGGTGGCCACCACACCCGTGGTCGATTTCAAAGACACAACATTTTTCTTTCCGATAGCCAACCACGGCCCGTGGTTGGGACTACGGCCGTGGTTGGGCACGAGATGCCAATATATTTCCTTTCCAGAGAGGACCACGACCAGGCCGTGGTGGGGACCACGCCCGTGGTTGGCCTTCTGGGCAGGAATAGTGCCACGCCCAACACATACCTAAAACCCAAGTTTTCCCTTGGAAATCATGTCCTCAAATCCATCAAGTATATCAACCATACCACTCATTTTTCCTAAACCCTAATCCTTGAAAACATGTAACAAAAACACATCCAACCTCAAGCATAGGTGAAAACCCTAGATTCAAGCTTAATCCTACATCATACACTTTCACTAAATCCACACTCACCTTCAAATGTTCTAAACTTGATTCCAAGATGGGATTGGTAGTCAAGGCAACCTTCCCTTCAACTTCCTTCTAAACACTCAAGCAAAACAACCAACTTTTTGACATGGGTGTTCTTGATTCTTAGGGATGAAAATGAGTTTCTCAAGAAACTAATACCATAGGATTGAAGAAGAGATCATAGTGATCAATAACCATCAAATAACCTAAGCCAAAAGGTGTATAAAAATACTTACTTTGGGCCCTTGAACCTTGGAGCAAGCTTAGCTATGGAGAACTTAGCAAATTTGGAGAATATGAGCCCTTTGGCTCTCCTTATAGAACCGGTTCACTTAAGCAAGAGGGAGGGGGTGTGAAATGTCCATTTTGCCCCCCACTCAAATGAGGAATCACTAATTTGCCACTGAGGTGTAAAAAGACTAAAATATCCTTGTGATTTCTAAGAATTCCCAATAGGTCCTGAAGAAAATTAAATTTACCAGTAGGTCCTAACTTAGCCAGAGTAAATCTAAGAGTTTAACTTTCACCTATTTCTTCCTTAGGTTCTACCGAGTTCACCGGTCTAGCCAGAATCTCGAATTATCATTCTAACTCAATCTATCACCATTTCTGTAACAGAACATACAACTCATTCAAAGAATTTAGCTAAGTCATAACATATGAAATTTAGGGATGTTACACGGTGCCTCTACGGTATCCACATGAATGGATGTAATGGTCTCCCTCTTCGGCACGGTGCTAGCCACAAAGGGGGGCAACTCTCTCTACGAGTGCTCTCTCTCTGACTCTCTCTCTACTCAGAAACAATTCCGAATCTGAGTTGTGTGTGGTGTAGTGTGGCACAAAGAGTCTAAGAGATGTTTATATAGGCCCCTACACATATCTGACCTAGGTCAGACTCATGTGTGGACCTATTTAATTGGGTTGGCCCATTTAGTCTTACTAAAGGTCCAACTGGCCCCTTTTAACTCCATTTCAATCCATTCTATGTGTGTGACCTTGTAGGATCCTATTATGTTGACAGTAACATTAAATCCTATTTAATATTACAAACAGTGAGCGATATCTAGCAATACATCACTACTACTCAAGTAATAGGAATGTCAGTGATTCGACATAACCTAACCGTGACTAATGTTACCATGTAGTCTAGTCCATTTGTTCTGATATCTTGATTAAACACAAGGCATGGAACGTGTCACCCTTGTATAGTTCAATCATTGGTTTCTTGATTGCCAAGTAGACTTATAAAGGCAAATGAGATCAATATCTCATATCGACTCATTTGAGCACGACCATGCATTTTCAAGTCTCACTCATCAAAGGGGCCCCAAGATATCACTCCCCGTTATGTGGGAGGGACAAATCCTATCTACGTCACTCACATCGTTCCGCATGACTTGTAACATGTCCAATAAATGACTTTATGATCACCTTGTTACAGGTGACGTTTGACAATATTAAAACATATAACACCTCATGTAGGGAACTGTAGTGACTTTAAGTCATAGGACCATGTACATCATTGTCACTATGAGAACTGCTTATGACATTCACGTAACGATCCATGTAGTGTTCTCATGGTGGGTAGTCCAGTACATTATTACTCTAATATATACCCATGTTTAGACTTGATATCTCATATCCATGACTTGTGAGACATGATCATCAATCTACGTGCATACTAGTCTCAACACATCACTATCGTCCTAATTGACAATAATACTTAACTAGGGACATTTAAGAATAGCATTCGAATTTATCCAATAGTATCTCACTATCAAGTCACGTACTTGGTATTCTATGGCATTGAACTTTCCATTCTAAGGACTCTATTATGTTCATTTGATATAAAGAAATAACACAATAAATCAAATGTCTCATATATTAAATAAATATCATGATACAATGTAAACCATAAATTCAATATATAACTGGCCTCTAGAGCATACACCAACAGACTATTACAAGTTCACAAGCCTATAAATACCAAAGTCTTTGGAGGATCAATAGAGAACAAGCGAAGTACATATCAAGAAAACATACGAAGCAAAAGGATTTACTATGCTTTACAAATTCTTTGTATACTTTTGTATAGAGTTTTTTTTTCTTGAGCTTATTGTTTATCCTCACACATCGTGAGTATACCTCAAGTGTTGTAAACACTCTCTTTATTACTTTGGTTGTAAGCCTGAAGAGGCTTGTCTGTAAAATAATACTTGTTGTTAGAACCTAAAGATGTTTAGAATACTTAGTTGTAAGCCTGAAGAGGTGGAGTGAAGAATACTTGTAATCTTTGTGAAAGATTAGTGAAAGTCCTTCAAGTAGAAGGGACTGGACATAGCTCTCAAGTTGTGAGAGTGAACCAGTATAAATTCTTGGTGTAAGCCTTTCTTTCCTCTCCTTGTGTTACTTTACTTTCACTAACATTCAGGGATTTTCATTGTTGTTCTTAACAACTCGTTTTATCTGAAAGTATACGTCTTTAACTTGCATACAAAGACTTTTAGAAAAACTCTCTTTGCGTCTAACGGACTATAAAGAATTTCTACTTCGCCCATTTTCTCTTACATTCTTGTAAAACTTTTATTCTAATAACTGTTTTACATAAGGTTTTCCAAAAAGGTTAAGAAACACAATT
Source organism: Styphnolobium japonicum (assembly GCA_023212625.1). Lineage (NCBI taxonomy): Eukaryota > Viridiplantae > Streptophyta > Magnoliopsida > Fabales > Fabaceae > Styphnolobium > Styphnolobium japonicum. Next base: position 8,100,409 of record JALBWW010000014.1, read on the forward strand.
TAACCCCCTTCTTATGTTTCATTTGTTTATTTCTGTTGGTATCAGAGGTCAGCTTCTTGGGTTGAGCATTCAACAGTCCAGAGGGAAAATGATCCATCAGAACCTCAAGGAAAATGAAGAAGAAGTCGTGAATAAACCTCATCTATTTAATGGAAATGAATATGATTATTGGAAGAAAAGAATGATAGCTTTGTTCGATGCACAAAACATGCACATTTGGGACTTAGTCCAAAATGGCTATCATGTGCCTACAAATGACGAAGGACAAGAACTCCCTCGATCACAATGGACAAAAGGACAACATTCAATGTACCTGCTAAATTCCAAAGCTAAACATTTTCTGATGTGTGCCATTACACGATCAGAACATGATAAAGTCCATAGTTGTAATAAAGCTAAGGAAATTTAGAACACTCTAGCCCTGGCCCACGAAGGTTCCACCCAAGTAAAGGATTCAAAGATAAGCATGATGGTTCACCAGTATGAATTGTTCAAGATGGGAGAACAGGAGACAATAGACCAAATGTTTGGACACTTCCAAACTATTATCAACAATCTTCGATCTCTTGTGAGAACATACAACAACCAAGATCACATCAAAAAGATTTTGAGTAGTCTTTCAAGGAAATGGAGGCCTAAAGTCACTACTATTCAAGAAGCAAAGAATCTTGCTTCTCTTACAATTGAGGAACTTCTTGGATCCCTTAAAGTTCATGAGCTTGAACTCTAAGAAGAGGACAACTCAAGAAAAGGCAAATCTATTTCCTTAAAAGCTTTTAAAGGAAGTGCGTCCAAGACACTTAAAGTTAAAGAATCTTCGGATGAAGCTGACTCATCTGGAGAAGATGCCTCGAATGATGAAGAGTTATCTTTCAACTCTAGAAAGATACAATCAATGTGGAGGAAGAATGAAGGAATGAGATGAAAACACTTTGGACGAAGAGCTCCAAAGGAAAGAAATGAAGTAAAGGACAAGAGTCCTACCTCATGCTACGAATGCAAGAAATCAGGACACATCAAAGATAAATGTCCTTCTCTAAACAAGGACAAGGAGAAAAAGATGTGTTTCACGAAGAAGAAAAGATGAATGATGGCAACTTGGGAAGATTTGGACCTTTCATCAACTGAAGATGAAGAGGAAGCATAAGAAGAAGCAAACATATGCTTCATGGTGAATACCTTTTCAGACGAAGATAAAGATTAGGTAAATGACTCTAACTTTAATCTTCAAGAAGCTTTTGATGAATTGTTAAATAACTCCTTTATTCTCTCTGTTGAATATGAAGCACTAAAAAGAAAATTTTCAAAACTAACCAAGGATTTTGAAAAGGTATTTTTAGAAAAACAAGAACTTCAAACAGTTTGTGAGAAACCAAAAACTGAAAACATTTTTTTGAAAATCAAAACCTCTTTTGAGTCCAACAGAAAAGCTAATCACATTGTTAAAATACTCCAGAGACCCCCAAGATAAATATGGTCTAGGGTATGAATCTTCTGAGAAGAGTAGTTTTCATAAATCTTCCACTCTTTCTAAACCTAAACCTTTTTGGAACAATTGTAAAAGGAAAGGACATACTACATCGAAATGCTTTTACAGAATGATATTGAGGAATAATGAGTCCTCAATAGCTAACAAGAAAGGACTCAAGAGAATTTTGGTACCTAAAAATATGATTATTCCTCTGGCAAATGTGCTTAGCAGTAAGAAAAAGTCCCCAATCATGGTACCAGGTCAGTGGCTGCTCGCATCATATGACAGGAGAAAAGTCTATGATCCAAGAACTCAGACCCAGATCAAGTGGTTGTGTCACCTTCGGAAGAAACCAGAAGGGTAAAATAGTAGGAATTGGTAAGTATCATTTTCCTTCTATTGATAATGTGCTTCTTGTTGAAGGTTTAAAACACAATCTACAAAGCATAAGTCAATTATGTGATAGTGGATCTGACGTTTCCTTCAACAAAGGAGAATGTATAGTCAAAAACCCCGATAGGTCCATACTCTTTTCGGCTAAGAGGCAAAACAATTTTTATAAGATTGATTTGGGAGACCTCTCAAACTAGAATGTATCATGCCTAGTGTCCATAAAAGGAGAACAATAGATATGGCACAAGAAACTTGGTCATGCAAGATTGAGATTAATCTCAAAGCTAAATAGGCATAACTTCGGCTCCCTTATGAATTCACACGGCCATGTGAAAAGACACGGCCTAGGCCGTGCTGTGTGCTAATTATGCAGAAATTGGACTTCTTAGGCTTGGGCTGCACGAAATAGAAGGAAAGAAAGTCCTTCACACATGAGGAGACCAAAAAGGGAGGCAATACATATAAAAGCAAAAGCGAGAAACCCTAAAAGATGAGGAAGATTAAGGGTTGAAGATCGAAAAGTGAAAGATTTGAAGAAATTGGGGAACCCTCTCATCCTTACCTTTATCTCTTTGTGATGTCTTCTATTTCTTCAATTGTCATGAGCTTTCTTGTAAACATGAGAGCCTAGGCCTCTTATCTAGGATATGGATGTAACTCTTATGATTATATGACAAAGTTTTGAACATCTTTTAATTAATGGAAGATTATTGTTTTGATTCAATTCTAGTGTTCTTAATGTTTGCCTTATGTTGGTAACCATAAATGCATGATCTTAAGTAATTAAATGAAGAATTGAGGGATGAAATTTGTTATATGAAAATCTAGAATTTGAACTTAGGTTTTATGACCACGAAAGTAGGCGTAATCCTTCGAGGATAACTAAACTTCATAGAACTTAATGAGTTTCAATTAACTTAGTACCATGAGTATATGTATTATTTTAATTCTAACATGTTTCTTGTAACTTGAGAAAGAGCATCAAATAAAATAGGAAGATTCACCTTCAAAGCATGATCGAACCATTAACTAGAATGTTCTACGTCTTTGTCATCGAAAGTAGTTGTAATGAATCTCGAATCCTAGAGTTTCAATCAATTGGTATTTCATTATAGTTATTCGTTTAGTTTGATTTGTCTGCAATTTAGATTTAGTTTCATCATTCTAATTAATTGTCTAGATAATTATAATCATTATACTGCGGTATTCACACAATTCTCGTGGGAACAATATCTTTTACTTTACTACTTGTATGATCCATGCACTTGCGGTGAGCAAAAGGTTTTTGGCGTCGTTGCCAGAGATCGATGCTGATATCGCTACCATTAGCGATTTGATTAATCTAGACTTTTTTTTTATTATTGTGTTTATATTTGAGTTTTACTTTGTTTTGCTTTTTGTTTTCCAGGTACTTTCACATGTTCATGAGACTAGCTGGATTGTTTTGAGGTGGCTTGCAATATGTATGGAGGAGGACACTTTAGTTCGGATTGCTATATGGGAAATTCTTGTTACCAAGTGGCTTCAATAACTCAAGAGGGGGGTGAATTGAGTTTTCACAAACTATTGCAAAGTTGTTTCAATGTCACTAATTATATTGAATCAATGGACTTAGAAAGGATGATGACTAAGAATAATAAACTCTTTAATACATAAATTATAAGACAAGAATTCACAATATTAAAAACACCAAGCTAGTTAAATCAAAGGAATAAAGCTTATAAGTAAAAGATAAGGGTTGAGAGAATGCAAACAAGATTTATAATAGTTCAATCACTTCTTGTGATCTACGTCCAGTCCTCGAGATCATCCACCCGAGATTTCAACTATTCTTCAAGCTTCTAACTTGCGTGCTTAATAAAAACCCTTACAATATAGAGCACTCTTCACTTAGTTTGGGATCCTCTGCCCTCTATGTACAAGAGCCTCACTCAATACAACAAGGAACTTCTCTCCTTGAACTTATACAAGATAATCAAATGATTTTTGGTTAATTGTAACTCTCACAAAAGTAGATATACAACTTGAGGAACTAATGAGCATTTGATCAAAGCACTAAGCAAGCTTTTTCAAATAAAAACAGAATATGATCAACTGGAGATTAGTAAAAGCTCTTAGAAAATGAATTTATGATCTTGGGTCTTATTTAAAATTCATTTAGATGAGCTATAAATAGCTCTCACGAATTTTGATCCGTTGGGTAGTGGTTAAATATCAAATGAGTGCTTAAACTAGTCGTTGGAAAAGTTTTTGAAGCGTGTGTAGTCGACTACACAATTGTTGTAGTCGACTACAATGCCTTTCTGACTTTTAAAAACATAAGAGTTTGAATTATAAAACTACAAGTAATCGACTACACATCTGTTGTAGTCGACTACATGTCTCCTCGGGTTTATGATGCTTTTGAAAAGAAACAATTTTTAAACTTTGTAGTTGACTACACTAAGCTTGTAGTCGACTACAAGTATCCTCAAGTTAACTTGTCTTAAAAAATGAGTAATTTTTATCATCATTGTAGTCGACTACCTCAGCATTGTAGTCGACTACAAGTCTCCTTAGGTCATTTTAAGAACATAAGGCTTTTGAAAGTTTTGCCTATTGTAGTCGACTACAGACCTTGTGTAATCGACTACAAGTCTATTTTGACTTGTAGAAAACGTTGTAAACTTGAAATTATATAGCTATGTAGTCGACTACAAGGTTACACAAACCTTGTAGTCGACTACAAGTGACTTAAAAACTCATTTTTAACCAAGAATAAAATCTTTCTTTCCAAAGGAGTTAAAGATATTTTTCCTTTTCCTAAACCTTATTTTTGAAATGATTTTGTAAGGTTAAAACAAATTGCTTGCTAAGTGATTCATGTAATCAAATACTCTTATTAAGATAAGTTTAAAACTTATTAGACTTGAGTACTCCTTGTGATCTTGTTCTTGTTCACTTGGTGTGGAAACCTTTGTTTGGTTATCATCAAAATCCTATATGTCAAATGTTGTTCACATTCTCCCCTTTTTTGATGATGACAAACAATGTAACAATGGAGTGAGAAGTGTTAGAAATAAAAGACAGAATAAATAAATAAAAAAATATCCCCTTTGATAATCAGAGTTTAGGCAAAGGCATAGCAGGAATGGTTCCACATTATGCATAACTTCCCCTTAGTTTTGCAAAAGGAGCATTTCATTTCTTTATTCTTTCACACGGTTTGAACATGCTAATTTCATTTCATCATTGTATAATCATTATGAACATATATGAGCATAGTCATTCCATTTAATATTTCTCCCCCTTTTGGCATTATTAAACAAGGGCAATGATATAGCCATGATAAAATTTAGAAATACCAATAACCAAGGATCAATAGTCAAAACATTAAAACATTAAAGATCAAGAAACTTTGTTCAACATCAAATAAGTCTTAGCGTTAAACAACAAATAACTTGATAACATATTCTTTGGGTTAGATCAAAACACAGTAAAATAAGATAAAATCCTAATGATAGTCTAAGCCCCATCATTATCCTCGTGCTCATCCTCATCATCTGAGCTAGCCAATTCATGTTGAGTAGGATCATCCGCTTGAATGGTTAGTTGATTTAGCTGAAAGGTGACATTGGTCATTTGAGAAGTCAAATCTCCAACTGAGACTTCAAGACGGTCAAGCCTCGCATCCATGGAATGGAGATGAGTCTCCATAGCAACTACTCTCCCAAATAAATCTTCTTTCATAAATGAGGTCAGACTATGGAGCCCAGTTATAATGTCAGCTATGCCGTGAGAGTAATCCGGCATTGGTCCTGAAGGATGATCTTGAGAGGGTGGCTGATCTTCTTCCATCTGATGGTGAGTGGAGTGATCATCAAAGTCATCATCCTTAGCGTCACGTACCCAATGCATGTCAACCTTCTTCAATCCAATTTTCTGAAGGCTTTGTTATCGGATCCGGTTGGCATCATTGACTGTAATGGAATTTTCACCTTCCAAAGGCACATTAAACTTCTCCAGAATCTTGGTAATCATTATGGCGTATGGAAGTGCAGGTCCAGGCTTCTCAGAGACACGTTCCATATGCTTCATAATATGGTAAACCCAATTGAGCTTCACCCTTTTGTTCAGTGCCCACATGTATAACAAATTTTCTTCAGAAACAGTTGCATAGTTCCCATTTCTAGGTAGCAAAATTCGGTACAAAATGTAATGGAGTAGCCTATTCTCAACAAACAAATAACCTACTCTAAACCTAGAAGTTGGAAAGGGTCCACCTTCCCTAAGCACACTTCAAGTTGCTGCAGTTTTCTCAAAATCTTCTAGACTCTCTTCATTTCGGCCAGGGATAAGGGGAATGCTAGTAAGTTCAGCAAGTTTAGCAAAATCTAGTTCAATCTTAACTTTCTTTACCTCAAAAGAATATGTTTATTATGGTATTTGAAGTTGTAAAAGAAGACCTTCACCAATTGAGGGTAAATTGGACAAAAGATCCTTGTAAAGGCATTGAGTTGGAGCTCTCTGAGCAAGTGCGGAAGAACAAAACCTTCGATCTGTAGGAAAATCTCATCAAGGTAGCGGGGTGCCACTATGGGACGAGATTGAAAGTCATTTGTAAACTTGATCATATGCTCTTCCTTGGTGAAGTACCTTCGAGAATTGAGGGTTGGAGGAATAGAGACATGGTCATGGGTTTTCTTTCGTTTGGGAGCAGAGGAGGAGCTTGCCATGTTGGTTGTAGGGTGAGAAGGTGAGTTGGATGAGTGTGTGATGGAGGGATTTGGACGGTTAGGGTTTGGGAGAGAGGTTGAGGGAGAGAGGAGGTTGTGGGTAGCAGAGGTGAGAGACAGAGATGTGTGAAATGAGGCATCGTTGCTGTCGTGGGGTATTTAAAACCCGCGTTTGTAGTTGACTATGCCCATAGTGTAGTCGACTACAAGTTGCTTCTGTTGCAACTTGTGACTTTGAGAAAAATAATAATTTCATAGTGTAGTCGACTACATTGCCTTAGTAGTTGACTACCAGTGTTCTCTGTTGAAAGAATTAAGCACGAGAAAAGTTTCATAACCAGCATGTAGTCGACTACAAAACCCATGTAGTCGACTACCTTGTTTCTGAAAACACTTTTTAACTTACACCAATTTGGCCAAAACTTCATCAAGCTAATTTGGGGGACTTAGGCTATATTAGGATTACCTGCAAAACAAATTTAGGGAAACCTCCGATGCCTCAGTCAGTAATTGAAATTAAGAAATCATTGAACCAAAAAAAAAATTTATGCATTATATATCAATGAATTAGAAACGCGGTTTTAAATGCAACTGTGATCAATCATTCGAAGTTCTCTTCTTATAAAAAAGAAATTTTCTTTTGCACGTGGTTTGGTAAAGATATCAGCAAGTTGTTTTGTTGTTTCCACAAATTCAAGCACACAATCTCCATTTTTTACATGATCTCTTATAAAGTGGTGCCTAATTTCAATATGCTTGGTTCTAGGGTGCACTATAGGATTTTTAGTCAAGTTAATTGCACTAGTATTATCGCACCTTATAGGGATGTGATTAAGCTTAAGTCCATAGTCTAAAAGTTGTTGCTTCATCCAAAGGATTTGAGCACAACAACTTCCAGCTGCAACATATTCAGCTTCAGCAGTAGACAATGTCACACTATTTTGCTTCTTGCTATGCCAAGAGACAAGAGAGCAACCAAGAAAGTGACAAGTCCCACTAGTACTTTTCCTATCCATTTTGCGTCCTGCAAAAATCAAAATCGGAATAACCAACTAGACTACTTGAGGCACCCTTGGGGTACCACAAACCCATTTATTGAGTGCATACTAGATACCTCATAATTCTTTTAACATCACTTAAGTATGATTCCTTAGGATTTGCTTGAAATCTAGCACACATGCACACACTAAACATCATATCTGGTCTACTAGCAGTAAGATATAGTAGTGAGCCAATCATACCTCTATATTTTGAAATTTCTATGGGCTTACCACATTCATCTTTGTCCAACTGGCAAAGGTGCTCATGGGAGTGTCAAAAATCTTTGAATTTTCCATTTCGAATCTTTTGAGCAATTCCTTGCAGTATTTGGATTAGTTAATGAAGATTCCTTCATTTGTTTGCTTGATTTGCAATCCAAGAAAGAAGGTGAGCTGTCCCATCATAGACATTTCAAATTCACTTTGCATTATGTTGGCAAACTCTTTACATAGAGATTCATTAGTAGCACAAAAAATGATATCATCTACATAGATTTGCACAAGGAGAATGTCATGCTTTCTATTTTTAATGAAAAGTGTTGTATCGACCTTTCCTCTAGTAAATTTCTTTTCTAAAAGAAACTTGCTCAATCTTTCATACCAAGCTCTAGGAGCTTGTTTTAAACCATACAATGCCTTTTTAAGTTTCAAAACATGATTGGGCAGTTTATGATTTTCAAAGCCGGGAGGTTGGTCAACATACACTTCTTCTTAAATAAAACCATTCAAAAAAGCACTTTTCTCGTCCATTTGATAAAGTTTAAATTCATGATGCAAGCATAAGCAAGTAACATGTGAATAGCTTCTAATCTAGCAACAAGGGCATATGTTTCTTCATAATCTATTCCTTCTTCTTAATTATAACCTTTAGCAACTAATCTAGCTTTATTTCTAGTAATGATTCCAGTTTCATCAAGTTTGTTCCTAAAAACCCATTTTGTGCCAATTATAGGATTTTCATTGGGTCTTGGTACAAGTTCCCAAACTTGATTTCTTTCAAATTGATTTAATTCCTCTTGCATTGCCAAGATCCAATGTTCATCACTTATGGCCTCATCCATGTTTTTAGGTTCAACTTGGGAAACAAAGGCTAAGTGATTGCATACATTTCTAATGGAGTTTCGAGTAGTTACCCTTTGAGAAACATCTCCAATTACCAATTCAAGTGGATGGTTTCTATTTGTTTTCCATTCTCTTGGTAAGTTGCTGGTTTGTTGTTGATCTTGTTATGAGGAAACAATCTCTCCTTGCTCTTCATTTTTTAGGTTCTCCACTTTGTCATTTAAGTGAGTATTTGTCAAATTTTCTACAACATCACCAACAACATCTTCTCTTGGCCCTAGGGAGTTAGTTTCATCAAATGCAATATGTATTGATTCCTCAATTGTCATTGTTCTTTTATTATAGACTCTAAATGCTTTGCTAGTTAATGAATAGCCAAGAAATATGCCCTCATCAGATTTTACATCAAATTTGCCCAAGTTATCCTTTCCATTGTTTAAAACAAAGCATTTGCATCCAAAGACTTGAAAGTGAGAAATATTTGATTTTCTTCCTTTGTAAATTTCATAAGGAGTTTTCTTCAAAATGGGCCTTATCAGTGCCCTATTCATTACATGACAAGCGGTGCTAACCGCATCGGCCCCAAAATATTTAGGAAAATTAGTTTCATTAAGCAAAGTTCTAGCCATTTCTTCTAAACTTCGATTTTTCCTTTCTACAACTCCATTTTGTTGTGGAATTCAGGGGGTTGAAAAATTATGCTCAATGCCACTTTCATTACAAAAGTTATCAAAATCTTGATTTTCAAATTCCTCACCATTATCACTTTTTATGGATACAATGCTAGAGTTTTTCTCATTTTGGATTAACTTAGAAAGTTTTCTAAAAGCTTTAAAAGCTTCATTCTTATGAGCAAGAAATAATGTCCAAGTAAATCTAGAATAATCATCCACAATCACAAGTGCATAGTAGTTCCCACCAAAGCTCATTGTTCTTGATGGTCCAAAAAGGTCCATGTGTAAAAGTTGTAAAGCTCTTGTGGCTGAAACAATTTTTTTGCTTTTGAAAGAGACCTTTACTTGTTTTCCTTTTTGGCAAGTATCACAAAGTTTGTCTTTTTCAAAATGAAGCTTAGGGAGTCCAATTACTAAGTCCTTAGAAATTAGTTTATTCAAATGGTCCATGTGAATGTGAGCAACTCTTCTATGCCATAACAAAGAATCATTTTCCTTACTCACAAGGCATTTAGCATCATTTAAGGATATTTCATCTAGGCTAATCATATAGATGTTATTCGCCCTATGACCAATAAACTTGACTTGCTTATCATTTTTATCCTCAACTATACAACAATTTGAATAAAAAATAACTCTATTATTCTTGTCACACAATTAACTAATGCTAAGTAAGTTATGTTTGAGTCCATCAACTAACAACACATTTTCAATAGAAGTTGAAGGAGTTTTACCAACTTTTCCAATGCAAAGAATTTTTCCTCTACTGTTGTCTCCAAAGGTGACATGTCCATGCTCCTTTGGTGTGAAAAAGGAAAACTTTGACTCATCTCCTGTCATGTGCTTGGAGCAACCACTATCAAGATACCATTTTGAGCTCTTGGCCTTCAAGCACACCTACAAACAAATTTAACTTTTGGTTTTAGGTACCCAAACTTTCCTGGATCCTTTGATGTTAGTTTTAGGCAAGGTGCCTTTGGGAACCCATATATTCTTTTGTCCAACATGCAAATTCTTTCTAACCCTACATGTAGATGCACTATGTCCTTTCTTGCCACAATGAAAACAAGTTATAAATGGACCACTTGACATTGTTGTGGAAGAAAAGTTTTTGTTGAGTCTTGGGTTTATATCCCAAACCTGCTTTGTCAAAGACACATCTTTGTTTTCCAAGCAATGTGTTGAGGTTATCTCTTCCAAAAGTAAATTTTGCAAGAGTGTTTTTCAAGTTCTCAATTTCTTTTTCTGAATTCAAGCAGGAGGAACATGAAGAGGATGATGAGGGAGCATTTTTATGTGATATGAAAGTAGAATAAGAAGAATTAACATCAATCAATACAAGAGTTTCATTTTCTAATTTTAATTCCTCAACCTCCTTCTTTAAACAAGCAATTTGTTTTTCTAAAGACATGATAGATTTTTTTGGGGTTGAGACTAATTTTGCTAATCTCATAGATTCCTTATGCAATTCCTCAAATGCATCTTGTAATTCATCACAAGAGGGTTGTATAGTAAGGGATTAAGACAATACCTCTAAATCATCATTTGCCATGAGACAAAGGTTGGCTTCCTCATTGTCGTAGTCATCCGATGAACTCAAGTCATTGTCTTCCCATGCAATGTATGCTCTTCTCCCTTTCTTTTCTTGCTTTGGTTTTCTATCAAATCTTTCCATCTTTTGATATAGAGGGCAGTCCATCTTCATGTGACCCGATTTGCCACATTCAAAGCAAGTAGGTGGAGTAGGTGTTGAACCATCTCCTTTATTAGAAGTTCTTCTTTGGAGGAAAAGGTGGCCTTCTTCTATTGTTCTTCTTTTTGAGAAATTTTCCAAATTTTCTCACAAGAAGACTAAAGTTCTCCTCATTCATTTCAAGATCTTCTATAGAGCCTTCATCATCATCATCTTCATTATCATAGTGAGATGAGGTTGCTTTTAGAGCTAATTGTCAACTCCTTCATGTTCGTTGAGTCTTATTAACTCCATTTCATGTTCTTGGAGCTTGCCAAAAAGTGTTGGAAGGGTCATTGTTGCTAAGTTTCTTGAATCGGAGATTGCCATTACTTTGGGTTGTCATTCCCTGTTTAAACATCTCAACACTTTGTTAATTAAATCTTCATCTGGAAATATTTTTCCCAATGAGGATTAACTATATGAGTAAATCTCTTTTGCATATCTTGTATACTTTCTCCTTGATTCATTCTAAAGAGTTCATACTCATGTATGAGAGTGTTAATTGTAGACTTCTTTACCTCACTAGTTCCTTTATGGGATCCTTGAAATGCATCCCACATTTCTTTTGCAATTTTGCAATTGGAGATGCGAAAGTATTCATCATAACCTAAGGTACTAGTAATGATGTTTTTGGCCTTAGCATTATGTTGAACTTTCTTTTTATCATCATCAGTCCATTCAACTCTTGGTTTAATGACCTCATGGTCATCAACCACCTTTTTTGGAACAAAAGCACTATTTTTAATGGCATCCCAAATATGAATATCAATAGATTCCATGAAAATTCTCATTCTTTCTTTCCAATAAGTATAATCAGTACCATTGAAAGTTGGGGGTCTATTAATGGAAACCCCTTCGGGTAAAACAAATTGAAAAGAAGCCAACTCTTGAAGCGGTTAAGCTCTTTACACAAGAGCCGAGCTCTGATACCACTTGTTACCAAGTGGCTTCAATAACTCAAGAGGAGGGGTGAATTGAGTTTTCAAAAACTTTTGCAAAGTTGTTTCCATGGCACTAATTATATTGAATCAATGGACTTAGAAAGGATGATGACTAATAATAAACTCTGTAATACAGAAATTATAAGATAAGAATTCACAATATTAAAAACACCAAGCTAGTTAAATCGATGGACTAAAGCTTATAAGTAAAAATAATGGTTGAGAGAATGCAAACAAGGTTTATACTGGTTCAATCACTTCTTATAATTTACGTCCAGCCCTCGAGATCATCCACTCGAGATTTCAACTATTCTTCAAGCGTCTAACTTGGGTGCTTGATAAAAACCCTTACAATATAGAGCAATCTTCACTTAGTTTGGGATCCTCCACCCTCTATGTGCAAGAGCCTCACTCAATACAACAAGGAATTTCTCTCCTTGAACTTATACAAGATAATCAAATGGTTTTTGGTTTTTTGTAACTCTCACAAGAGCAGATATACAACTTAAGGAACTAATGAGTATTTGATCAAAACACTAAGCAAGCTTTTTCAAATAAAAAACAGAGTATGATCGACTAGAGATTAGTAAAAGCTCTTAAAAAATGAATTTATGATCTTGGGTCTTATTCAAAATTCATTTAGATGAGCTATAAATAGCTCTCACGAATTTTGATCCATTGGGTAGTGGTTAGATATCAAATTAATGTTTAAACTAGCCGTTGGAAAAGTTCCTGAAGCGTGTGAAGTTGACTACACAATTGTTGTAGTCGACTACAATGCCTTTCTGACTTTTTAAAACATGAGAGTTTGAATTATAAAACTACAAGTAGTCGACTACACATCTTTTGTAGTCGACTACAATAGCTCTCGGACAATTGAAGTCAAAAGACATATAAGAGATATAATTTCAATATAAGATGTAGTAGATTACAATTCTTATGTAGTCGACTACATGTCTCCTCGGGTTTATGATGCTTTTGGAAAGAAATAATTTTTAAACTTTGTAGTCAACTACCCCAAGCTTGTAGTCGACTACAAGTATCCTCGGATTAACTTGTATTAAAAAATGAGTAATTTTTATCATCATTGTAGTCGACTACCTCAGCATTGTAGTCGACTACAAGTCTCCTCGAGTCATTTTAAAAACAAGAGGCTTTTCAAAGTTTTGCCTATTATAGTTGACTACAGACCTTGTGTAATCGACTACAATTCTATTCTGTCTTGTAGAAAACATTGTAAACTTGAAATTTCATAGCTATGTAGTCGAATACACCAACCTTGTAGTCGACTACAAGTGACTTAAAAACTCATTCTTAACCAAGAATAAAATCTTTCTTTCCAAAGGATTTAAAGATATTTTCCCTTTTCTTAAACCTTATTTTCGAAATGATTTTGTAAGGTTAAAACAAATTGCTTGCTAAGTAATTCATGTAATCAAATACTCTTATAAAGATAAGTTTAAAACCTATTAGACTTGACTCCTTGTGATCTTGTCCTTGTTCTCTTGGTGCGGAAACCTTTGTTTGGTTATTATCAAAATCCTATATGTCAAATGTTGTTCACAATTCTTACCCTCAATACCCCTCCATGGAACAAATGAACTACGGTAACAACTACTCCAATCCTCAAGGGAATCTATATTCTAGCACATATGACCAAGGTTGCAGGAATCACCCTAATTTTTCTTGTGGAAATTAGTATAACCACGACAACCAACTAGGAAATAGACCACCATCAGATTTCCTACAAAGAAGTTTCTATACTCCAATGCCATATCTACCTCAATCTCATAAGTCAGAGTCAATATTAAAAGTCGTAGTGGTGAGTTTGCTAGTTGCTTAACAACAGCAAAATGGTTACCTTAAGCAGCAAAATGATTACCTTAAGCAACTCTCCAATGAGATAGATCAACTTGCTACACACAACATGATGCTAGAGACTCAGATTGCTCAACAAGCAAGTTTGTCTAGCATATCTCTGGGAAGACTTCTGAGCCAAGTTCAAAAGATCAAGTGAGCATGATCATCTTGCAAAGTGGTGGACAACTAGAAGACCTTTCCCAACAAGAGTTTGGCACTAAAGGTGAGATTGATGAGCAACCACTAGATGTTGACGAGAAGATGGATATTGGAGTACTTCAATCGACCACCATATCATTAAAGATGGTGGATAGATCGTTGAAGAACCCCATTGGGGTGATGGGCAACTTTTTGGCCAAGGTTGGACAGTCTTATGTTCCAATCGATTTTGAGATAATCGAGATACAGGTTGATACACCACTCCAAGATGTATTAGGGAGGCCATTTTCGGCTACAACTAGAGCCATTATCGATGTGAAGAGAGGGAAGTTGACAATGGAGGTTAAGGAAGATAAAATTGAGTTTCAACTAGATGCTTCCGATCCACCGCCTCTAGCGGTAGTATTCAACCCCCTTTCTCCCAAGTGTGACAAGTGCAAGCCTAAAAGGAAGTTTGACCATGGTCCCATAGCCTTTCCCTCTATTCAAAGACTGAGAACTTTTTAGAAGGGTGCTACTTATCACTTCCTCGATCCACCATGAACTATAAGGGTCAAGCTAATGACCTCAAATTAGCGCTTCTTGGGAGGCAACCCAAGCTTTCGTTTCTTTTTATTTAGATAAGCTTAGTTTCATTTAGTTTTGATTAGTTTTTTCTTCTTTTTAGTGTCTCTTATTTCCTCGCCACCAAGCTTAATTTTGACATTTAGGTATTCTTGCAAATAAAGAAGGATGGCAACACATGCAAACATGTGTTCAAAGGAAACATACTTCAAAGGGGAGTACACTTTGTTTTTACTCTTGACATCTTAAACCTCTTATGTTTGCTCCTATTTGATTTGATGTTTTGAGTTTAATCATTGTTCATTGTTTGTACGTGTGCCAATTTCTATGTTTTTGAGTGATTATTACTTAGCTTGATGATATTGGGTGGTTTGAAAGTGTTTGAATCCTTGATCCCTATGACTTGGTTGAGTTTGGATATTCTAGGCCATTAGTATAGCAAAACAGAGGAAAATCCAGGCATGGCCATGTGTTCAAAACAGAGGACAACACGGGCTAGGTCGTGTGGTAGTGCACAACCCCAAATCCCTTTTAAAACCCCCAATATCCTAACTCTTATCCTCTTATGCTTTGATGTGATGCTTATTGACATTGAGGACAATGTCCATTTTAAGTTTGGGTGTGCGATTCAAGATTTGATAAGATTAGTTTAGATTTGATTAGATTTGCTTATTCTTGCTATTTGGGTTTTTTTTATAGGTAAGATTAGTTTAGATAAGATTAGCTTAGCTTAGATTAGATAAGATAAGATTAGTTTAGATTTGATTATATTTGCTTAGTCTTGCTATTTGAGTTTTTGTTAGATAAGATTAGATTAGGTTAAGATTAGTTTAGATAAGATTAGATTTGCTTATTCTTACTATTTGAGGTTATTTTATTTTTCTCTTTGCTTTTATTTATTTTGCATTATTTTTGTTTTTGTTTTTTGCTTTTTGCTTTATTTTTGTTGTGTTTGTTGTGATGGCTTAGGTGCCTCCTCGAGTTCGGAGCCTTTATAGGGGGATGTTTATAATGTCGGCTGCCAAAAATATTTTGTTTTTCTTTATTTACTAGATTTTATTTTATTTTATTCTATTTTATTTTCTAAGCTACATTCTATCCTTTTGATTTGAATAATTTGAATTTTGCCAATCCTTTTGGAATCTAAGCACTAAGCTTTCTTTTTAACAAGAATGAGAATTGCTTTATAAGGTAATTGAGGATGCCAAAAGAGTTCAATGCATGTTTAGCTTAAGAAAGTGTTGAGTGAAAAATTGTTCATAATTGTTATGCATGTCTAGTTTAGAACATTTTGCTTTCTTTTGTTTGTTTTTTTATATTTGTGCTAAATAACTTGTTTTCTTGATTAATTTCCTAAAAGAAAACTTCCCCTTTCTCAACCTTAGATGATTTTTTTTCCACATTTTAATTATTTTCCATCATGCTTTCTTAGCACCTAGGTTTATCTTATTACTGATGATTTTAGTTTATCTTTTTATTGTTTTAAACCTAGGTTAAGTTCAAGAACTTTGGAGGGACAAATGCCACTGTAGTGTTGGTGTATGCCCTAGAGGCCAGTCATATCTTGATTTTATGGTTTACATTGTATCATGATGTTTATTTAATATATGAAGCATTTCATTTATTGTGTTATTTATCTATTTTAAATGAACATAATAAAGTCCTTAGAATGAAAGTTCTATGCTATGGAACATCAAGTACATGACTCGATAGTGAGACATTGTTGGCACTTATTAGAACACTATTCTTAAATATCCCTATTCAAGTATTATTGTCATTTAGGACAACAGTAATACATTGAGACTAGTATGTGCGGAGACTGATGACCATATCTCACGGGTCATAGATAGGAGATATCAAGTCTTCACATGGGTACACATTAGAGTAATGTTGTATTGGATTGACCCACCATGAGAACACTGCATTGATCGTTACGTGAATGTCATAAGCGATTTTCATAGCGACAATGGTGTATGTAGTCCTTTGACTTGATGGCACTACAGTTCCCTACATGAGTTGTATGATTTCATACCGTCAAATGTCCCCTGTAACAAGGAGATCATTAAGACGACTATTGGACATAATGCGAATCATGCAGAGGGATGTGAGTGGCCTAGATAGGATTTGTCCCTCCTACTTAACGGGAGCGATATCTGTGGGCCCCTTGATAAGAGTGAGACTGAAAATGCATGGCCATGCTAGAATGAATCAATATGAGATATTGATTTCATTTGTCTTAGTATGTCTACTTGGAGATCAAGAAACCAAAGATTAAACAATACAAGGATGACACGTTCCACGCCTTGTGTTTAATCAAGATATCAGGACAAAGGGTGAGACTACATGGTAACATTGGTCACAGAAATGTTATGTCAAACCATTGACTTTCTCATGACTTGGGTAGCAATGATGTGTTGCTAGACACCACTCATTGTTTATAATATTTAAATATGATTTAATATTATTGCCAACGTAATGAGAACCTATAGGGTCACACACTTAAAGTAGATTATTTGGAGCACGAGGAATTAGAGTTGGACTCAATCCCTCGCGGGCCAAGCTCATGTCAGATGAGCCCATAAGACCAAGGCTAGGCCTTTTCACCTTACCATTGTGTGTTGCTTATAAATAGCAACACTAATAGTGTTGTGCCATCTAATCCTAACCCTAGCCGCATACTGCACTCTGTTTGTGTAACACCCCAAAATTTCTGTTTTTAATTAAAATAATGATTTTCCCAAATTTTGTGATTTATGATGATTTTTGGAAATTTTTCTGAGCGTCATTTAAAGTAGGATATTTTTCATGAACACTATGAGCCGACTCGGGGCAGTTCCGGAAAATAAAAATAAATAACTTATATTTTCAGCCCGTAAATACCCTTACTATTTATTAGGACCGGGGAAAGTCACGGAACTCGAATCTAATACCAGATTCTTAAGTTTTTCATTTTTGGAAAATTTTAAGTTTTGTTGACTTTATGTGTTAAACCGGGGTTATTTCGGATAATAAAATAATAAATTTAAAATTTTGACCAAAAGATACTCTGACTATTTATTAGGAACAGGGAAGTTTACGAAACTCAATTCCGGGAACAAATTTGATCATTTTCCATTTTTAGGGATTTAATGATCAAATAAAATCTTCGGGTGATTTTGGATACATCCTATTGTTCATTGGACAATAGATACTGATCTTTGTCCATTGGATAATAGCTACTGAAAAATATCTCAAGGAAAATATCTATCGCATTTATGTGGATGGGTGAGTCATTTTGGTGAGTCATGAATGCATTAAATGCCATGGTGAATCATCTAGGTGAATCACCTAGATGAATCACCTATGTATTAATGGCAAGGTTTCTTTTAATTACTTCTTGGTCCTTACTTTTCTTCTATAAATAGCCAACTTCACCATTCACTTGAACTCACACCAACACCTTCACTTCTTCTCTCTAAAGCTCACGGCCAAGAGCTCTTCTACATCATCCCAAACTCTTGCCAAAATTCTAAGTTAGTTTCTAGCATCCTAGTAGTGTTTTGAGAAACTTTGATGTTGTAGGTTTCTTGAAATACAAACTCTTTTCATGACTTTCAAGCTTGCCTAAATTTGAAGGAGCCTAAGGTGAAAATTCTTTCTCTTCACTTTTAAATTTCTATTTCAAAGTTTTAGATCATTGGATTGATCCATGATCATCTTATTCCATGTTTTAGAGTTTAAAAGTTATGAACTTGGTTCTATAAGGGATTTCGTTGGTGGAAGAAGGATTTGATTGGTGGAAAGCCAAGGAACTTTCACTAAAGAGGATTTTGAACCAAGGTAAGGGGGAGATTTCTCTCATCAACCAATATGGTGGTGAAGAACTAATTCATGGTTTATATTTTATGCTTTCATGTTTTATGGTTGATATGTTGTGCTTTGTGCTTTATGATTAATGCTTTGGTTATCCTATGTGTTTTTATGTTGTGAGATATATGGCATGAACTTGTTATAATTCAATTATGATTTAGCTTATGTGTGAGTAAAATGATGTATGTGTGGATAAAATCATGGTTATGAGCATGCATATGTTTGGTTGGAAACCGATGAATCATGATGGAAATGGAAAAGTTTTGAAAAGAAACTATGTAGGAATGATATTCACTTTATTAAAGATTTTGTTCTTATTTTCGAAAATAAGTATATGGTTTAAAGGATTTTTCGAAAATATGAGAGAAAATATTTAATTATGATTTAAAGATGAAAATAAATATTTTTCAAGTAGAAACACTTTTGAAAATATGTTTGATCTTGAAAGATTTTCTAAAGGTTAGATCTTGAAGTATTTACTAGTATCAAACTATCTTGAATTAATGCTTACTTTTATTAAAGACTTTTATTTTTCAGAAAGTTGGAGAAAATCATTTTAGTGATGATTTGATGTAGAAATAAATGTCTTTTTCAATAGAAATGATTTTCGAAAGTTTTGTTGAAAAATCTCTATTTATATTTGAAACTTATTTTTAGCTCACATAGTAAGAATAAACTTGAAAATATTTTATTTAGTTCAAAATAGCTCAGTATTTGTGAAAAATGCTTTACGCGATTTAAATTTTACAGAAAATGCTTTACGCGATTAAAGAGTGATTTTAAACTGTTACGCGATTCAAAAATATTAATTTTTGAGTTACACGATTTCAAAAGCAGAAAAATGGTTTTACGCGATTGAAAAATGTAATAGAAATGTTATGCGATTTGAAAACCGTAACCGTAGTGTTACGTGATTTGGAAAAATGTTTTAGAAGCACCATAGGTTAAGAAACAGCGGTACTACTATCGGGCCGACGTAGACTGGACCCTGGATAGGACAGTTGACGCTATTCTTAAAATGGTGGCTTGAATCCCGAGGGGATTGTGTTTTGATAAACCAATAATTATGGGTTCATTGACCATGAATTATTGGGTTGATCATGATTAATTTGATAATTATGGGTTAGTTGACCATGAATTATTATATTAATTATGAGTGATTGCACTTTGCATGGGTTAGTTGACCATGGCATTGTGATAGTCTGTATGAGACTTGTTGTTAAGGCTTTGAGCCTAGGAGTTGAGCTTACACCTTAGTGCGGGTGCGAATTGTGTAGTGAAGATCTTCAATGATCTTGGGGACGTCGGGGTGCGGAAACTCCACAGGAGGCCAGTTGAACTATGCCGTGGTGATATGATTGCAACACACCGAACGATCCCGACCAGACACTATCCTATTCCCGATTGGTGGAGAGTGTTCTCGTGAGCCGTATTGCCAAAAGAAATGATTCTATAGCACTTTTGAGCAAATTGGAGGCTAATGAGATACGGAACATGTACTCCCAATCACTCTCTCCGACTTGTTGTGTTTTAGCTCCATGGAGTAGGGGTCAATCATTGGATGATTGCATAGTCAGTTGTCATACTGTTACATTATCATGATGCATATTGATATGAATTCACCCATTGTTTGATGATATGATTATATTTGTTGATTCAATATGAAACTGTATTATTTGCTATGTTAACTGTACTATTTATTATTGATTTACCTATTGCTTGATAACATGATTATATCTATTGAACTATATAAAGTGTTATATTTTCTACACTGCTTTATTGGTATTGATAGGTGACGAGGATCTCACCTCTTTGTTGTATTGTTTTTGTATGTTTTGTATTTTTTTTGTCTTATGAAGACGACAAGGTAGCTGGTTTTCTTTCTGTATTATGAAGACTACGAAGGCATCAAGGAAGGATATGTTGTTTAATTAAATTCTGTGGTGATTTCTTACGTATGGAGCGTCCACTCGGATACGGAATAATTAAATATTTATGACTTTGGTCAATAGGATGTTATACCAAGTTTGTAGACATTCTACTACGTATCTTTTATGTATTTTGTTAAACAGTAGAATTAAAATCAGACATAAATACTTATGATGTATGTTCTTGAAATCTTTTGATATTGAGTTGTTTCTTTTCTGGTTATCTTATGTTATATCCACAAAAAGAAATTTTAGAACTCATATTTTCATAAAGAAATTACAAAAGGTTTTTAAAATTAACTTGAGGTTCCGCAAAATGTGACATCCAAATGAGGGTGTTACAGTTTGTGTGAAAAGAAACAGCCATCATGCCTCATTTGGCATGTAGCAGTGCATAGAGACGCGCTCCAAGAATTTGCCCATGTGGACTTCGTAGAGCCACTGTTGCGGTGCCGTGGTGTTGACAACCATCTTATACACGCTACAAGAGGTAAACTTTTGAACATGAACCATGACCATTTGCTTGGATTCCTGGTGGGAAATTTTCGCTACATTTTATGCTTTTTGTTTCCGCTTTTCCCAACATGTAGAACAAAAGAAGATTGACTCAATTCTGGAGTTCTAGCGCCTAGGCGCCCATATTTATTGAAATTAGTAATCCTGTCTGGCATGCTAGTGCTTAGGTGCCTAGTGTTAGGTTTCACAACAAGAAAAGGAAGCAAAAAAAACAAAATACGAAACCCTCCAAGGATCCATGCGATGGTCATAAACCGTGTTAAGATGATTACCTTATGGACGAAACTGATTTCGTGATGGACAGCAAATCTTGAATGCTGCAACGAACACTATTGTAGCGTCTCTACTGTATTCACACAAACAGATGAGAAGGTCTCTCATTCTCTCTGTTACTCGGAAATGGTTTCCGACTCTCAGTTGTGCATAGGCCCCGACACATATCTGACCTAGGTCCGGCTCATGTGGGCCTATTCGATTGGGTTGGCCCATCTAGTCTTACTAATTGTCCAACTAGCCCCATTTAACTCCATTCCAATCCATTATATCTGTGTGACCCTGTTGGATCCTATTACGTTGACAGTAACATTAAATCCTATTTAATATTACAAACAATGTGCGGTATCTAGCAATACATCACTGCTACTCAAGTAATAGGGATGTCAGTGATTCAACATAACTTAACCATGACTAATGTTACCATGTTGTCTAGTCCCTTTGTCCTGATATCTTTGATTGAACACAAGGCATGGAACGTGTCACCCTTGTATAGTTCAATCATTGGTTTCTTGATTGCCGAGTAGACTTATAAATACAAATGAGATCAATATCTCATATCGACTCATTTGAGCACGGTCATGCATTTTCAAGTCTCACTCATCAAGGGGCCCGAAGATATCGCTCCCGTTAGTGGAAGGGACAAATCCTATCTACGTCACTCACATCCCTATGCATGACTTGTGACATATCCAATAATCGACTTTCTGATCACCTTGTTACAAGTGACGTTTAACGATATTAAAACATATAACTCCTCATATGGGGAACCGTAGTGACCTTAAGTCAAAGGACCGCATACACCATTGTCACTATGAGAACCGCTTATGACACTCACGTAACGATCCATGTAGTATTCTCATGGTGGGTCAGTCCAATACATAATTACTCTAATATGTACCCATGTGTAGACTTGATATCTCATATCCATGACCTATGAGACATGGTCATCAGCTTACGCACATACTAGTCTCAACGCATCACTGTCATCCTAATTGATAGTAATACTTAACTAGGGACATTTTAGAATAACGTTCCAATTTATCCAATGGTATCTCACTATCAAGTTATGTACTTGATATTCTATGGCATAGAACTTTTCATTCTAAGGACTCTATTATGTTCATTTATTATAAATAAATGGCTAAAATGCAAAGAACCCCCTTAAACTATAGGTCAAGTTTAGAAAACCCCCTGTGCTTTCAAACTCTCTAACTCGACTCCTTAAACTAATAAAACATTATATAATAACCCTTTTGTTAACCTACCATTTAAATAATTGATGGAAAAATAATCATGTGTTGACTTTTTCACTAATCTCGTATTAAATCATTAATATTTATCCCTCAAATCATATTTAGGCCTCTTTTTTGGGTACACATTATCCTCACACGACCATTTGAGCGGCTCATGAAAATTTCAAACGGTGGTGTGAGGTTAATGAATGTTCAGAAAAAGAGACCTAGAGATGATTTCAACGATAAATATTAATGATTTAAGGCGAGATTAGTGAAAAAGTCAACACATGACTACTTTTCCATCAATTCTTTAAATGGTAGGTTAATAGAATGGTTATTATACACTGTTTTATTAGTTTAAGGAGTCGAGTTGGTGAGTTTGAAAGCACAAGGAGGTTTTCTAAACTTGGCCTATAGTTGGAGGGGGTTCCTTGCATTTATAGTTAGGGTGAAGATGTAGCTTCAATTGAAAACTAGTTTGGATTCTTTTATGCTTAATCTAAGTTTCTTTTCATGGAATTGAAGTGTTTATCATATTGCTTAATGCTTCTATGAATTGGCCATTCATAAATTGAATTGATGTTCATGCATATGATTGGAAAATTCATGTATGATTATGCTTCTTGTGATAAACTCCATAATTGGCAAAGTCTAGGAATGGAGAATATTTGTTATGTGGATTTATTTGGGAATCACTATTCTTTCATGCCTTCTTCAATTTATAGTCAAATTAAGGAATTAATTGATTTTAAATAGTTGAAAAGAATCAGAAAACCAAGGAATTGGGTATTGTTTTATAATAGGATTTCCACCATCAATCCAAGAATTGAACTTATTTAAGTTAGAATTCAAACACTAGTTGGAAAGTTCAAGTGAAATTGAAACCCTAACATTTCAATCATTGATCTTACATCCCTATTTCTCTTGCTCACTATTTCTTTTTCTTTCACTCTTGAATTTATTAGTTGTTAATTGCAAAGTGTTAGTTCTTTAGGGTTTCATTCTAAAGAACTCCCTTCAATCCAAATTGACCGTTCTAATAGTATTTACATTTGTGAATTGGTGTTTGGTAACACAATCTCTGAGGGAACGATACTCACTCATCACTTTATTACTTCTTACGATTTGGTACACTTGCCAATAGAGCAACATTTTTAATGAATCAGTTAATTGAATTTATGTGTTCTTAGAGAAGGTTTATGTGCATGATTGTAGTTTCCAAAGTACCCCACCAATTCCTAGAACAAGTCTTCTGAACCTATTGAGGCGAAATCCTAGTGTGCACTTGCAAAAAGGAGATGATTAGGCATTCTTTCTTTTAACTCATTTAGACCTTAGACCACCCTTGATACACATATTTTCCCCTAGCACCCACTTTGAAGCCTTCATACACTTGGCCTTTTTCTTTCATTTAACCCACATTCACCTTACCCCATTAGCCTATACACTTATACCTACCCTATATGAGATGGATTTTTGTGAGGAAGTGAGAGATTTACTAAGGAATGAAATCAAAGGAAAAATAGAAGAAAAAGAAAAGTGAAAGCACTAAAGAATTGAAAAAGTAAGTCCACCCTGATTTGCAAAGAAATAAGTTTGGGGGTGGAGGTAGGGAAGAAAAGAAAATTTTCAAAGTGATAGATATTTTACCAAAAAAAATTGATAAGAAAAGAGAAAAGAGTGCTAGTTAAAGAAAGTGAAAATTTCCCTTCGTATCAAACATGGTTCCTTAGTTAGTATTTATCTTTTTTATTTTATATCCTCTCATCTTTGATTATCCTTTCATCCATTTCTTTGTGCTTAACCACAACCCATAGCCTCGTTACACGCCTATAAAGACCTTTGATCCTTTGCAAGTGTGTGCTACATTAGTGGAGATAGGAATAGTTGTCTTGCCTATGGGATTTGGGAATTTTAAGTCATGGTGGTATTAGGAACTACTTTGTGTGCATAAACTCATCCGGGAGCTATTAATTCATGAGATTGGTTTGTGAATGCATGCTTGAGGTAAGTGACTTTTTCTTTGCTTGGACATGGTTGCATGAATGAACTTTTAACTTCTTTAGCACTTTAATGAGTTGTTCATGGATTGATTCTCATGAGGTTTTTCCTTCAATAGTCTTGGATTGCAACTCTTATTATTTTCATAATGCAATATCTCTCATCTATGTTTGATTTGTTTATTGTTTGGGGACAAGCAATGGTTTAAGTTTGGGGGTATTTGATGTGTGAACAAAATACACACATCTAATGCATGATTTGACATGGATTTGGATTGCTTTTGATTGAATCGTTTCCCTCTTTGCAATATTTTACATACTTTTATACTTTGACTTCTTTTCTCATTCTTGATGTTTATAGGTACTTAATAGAAATTTTAGACCCATGCCTTGGAGGATCTACAAGCTTGATCAAAGATTGTTGCTGAATCCTGTAGTTCTCCAACCTCGTAGCAGTAAAAAGGCCATATCTTGAGCTAGAGAAGTGATATTGAGATTATCTTTATTGCTTTGGAAATCTAAGAGACAAAGCTACAATTTTACTGTTGGACACATTTTCAAATTCGCACTCCAGATCATCACATGGCCATCACTGTGTGAATTCACATGGCTATGCGAAAAGACACGGCCATGGTCGTGCTGTGTGCAAATTATGCAGAAATTGGACCTCTTGGGCTTAGGCTGCACAAAATAGAAAGAGAGAAAGTCCTCCATACATAAGGAAACAAAAAAAGGGAGGCACGAGATATAAAAGAAAAAATGAAAAACCCTAAAAGAGGAGGAAGATCAAGGATTAAAGATCGAAAAGTGAAATATTGAAGAGAAGAAGATCGTTCTTGAAGAAATTGGGGAACAATGAGAATGAAACGAATCGTCTCTCGAGGATCCAAAAACAAAGATTCAATTAGATCAAGATAATTAAAAAGGAGGGTTTTGATGATTTGTAAAGAAAATACACCGATTGAATTTAAAGAAAATCAATTAACAAATTAACCAATCCAATGAAATTTACCGATACTGAGTTTAATCCATCATTGATCACAAGGAATCCACTTAATTGCAAACCATGTTCTTGGCCTTAAATCACATCAAGAAATCTTAACATGATCTAAGAATCCTCTACTAGATAAGCATCTAGGATTTAATTAATCAAGGTTAGATAGATTAAGTACCATCCAAACATAAATTAACTTAAGATCAGAGATTTAACCAAGCTAAACAATCCATAAAAAAGCTTTGATATATTGTTTAGTTTTTGTGATCCTCTTTGAATACATGATAATAAAGCTATTATCACATCAACATCTAAATCAAATTAAGCAATTCAATCTATATTAAAATCAAAAGAGGAAGAAGAGAAACTTAAATAACAATTAAGTAATATGAACAATCAAAACAAGATCTCCAAATTAAACATCAAGATGGTTAATCCCTTAGATTGATTATAGGTTTAAATAAACTTTTAGGCCTTAAAATTTACACTCATTTTGATTTTAGTCCCTATACTTTTTTTCTTTGTAAATCAGTCCTTATACTTACAATCCTTTGCAAAATGGTCCCTATTGTTAAACTCGTTATGACGCCGTCAGCTTATAGGGATCAAATTAAAAATATGAAAAAACTATAGGGACTAACTTAAAAACTTATAGGGACCAAATTAAAAAAATATATAAAACTATAGGGACCATAAACTGATGGTGTCATAACTAGAACTAACGGTAAGGACCATTTTGCAAACGATTATAAGTTTAAGGACTGATTTACAAAGAAAAAAATTATAGGGACTAAAATCAAAATGAGTGTAAACTATAGGGACCAAAAGTTTATTTAAACCTTGATTATAATAGCCTAGCATTCCCTGGATGGGAAGGAAGAACTCAGAAAATAAAGGACAAAAATGAAATTCTAAAGAAAAGGGAAAAGAATAGAAAGAAAACGTATGTTTGTCAATAATGGTGGCCCTATTTATACTAATCCTAGAGGCCAATTTACAGTTCATAAAAACTGTAAACAACTGGAAATTCAAGATAAAAACGTATGCTTGTCAATAATGGTGGCTTGATGCATGGTTGGTGGGTTGGTGGCTTCTCCTCACCTACTCTTCTTTGGCTTCCATCTTAACTTTCATGACCGAAACAATGTATTTTGGCTTGGAAGTCTTCATGAAACTTGTTGATATTTGTCTTAGCTTTCCACTGATACTAAGAACACCTCAAACGGATCTCCAAAGCCCAAGTTATGGCCTAATCAATGAGGAAAGGTCAAAATGCATCAAAATCCGAGAGTTAATCAAAATTTGCATTAAAGCCCAATGATGCCCAACAACACAAAACTTAACTAATATACTAATATTAGACACAATAAACATCCAACAATGCTAAGTACAAAGTTAACATAAGTGTCTCTAGAATGATTTATCACCCTCTTATCCTTACCTCTATTTCTTTGTGATGTCTTCTATTTCTTCAATTGTCATGAGCCTTCTTGTAAACATAAGAGGCTAGGTCTCTTATCTAGGATAGGGATGTAACTCTTTTATGATTATATGACAAAGTTTTGAACCTCTTTTAATTAATGGAAGATTATTGTTTCAATTCAATTCTAGTGTTCTTAATGCTTGCCTTATGTTGGTACCCATAATTGCATGATCTTAGTTAACTAAATGAAGAATCCAGAGATGAAGTTTGTTATCTGAAAATCTAGAATTTGAACTTAGGTTTTATGACCACGAAAGTAGGCGTAATCATACGAAGATCAACTGAACTTCATAGAACTTAATGGGTTTCAATTAACATAGTACCATGAGAATATGTATGATTTTAATTCTGACACGTTTCTTGTAACTCGAGAGAGAGCATCAAATAAAATAAGAAGATTCACCTTCAAAGCATGATCAGACCATTAACTAGAATGTTCTTAGTCTTTGTCATCGAAAGTAGTTGTAGTGAATCCTGAATCCTAGAGTTTCAATCCATTGGTATTTCATTATAGGTATTCACACGATCCTTGTGGGAATGATATCTTTTACTTTACTACTTGTACGATCCGTGCACTTGCGTTGAGCAACAAGGACTACCAAATCTTGTGTACAAATCATATGTTTTATGTGATGCCTGTCAAAAGGGGAAACAAATTAAAAACTCTTTTGAGTCCAAAATTTTTGTTTCCACCTCTAGACCACTAGAGCTGTTGCATATGGATTTGTTTGGTCCAACAAGAACAACCTCATTAAATGGAAAGAAATATGGATTAGTCATAGTTGATGATTATACTAGATGGACATGGGTTATGTTCCTAGCTCACAAGGATGAGTCTTTTGAGGTCTTTTCTATATTTTATAAAAGAGTTTCAACGGTTCTGGGAAGAAAGTGGTATAGTTCACAACTTCTCTGCCCCGAGAATACCATAACAAAATGGTGTAGTAGAGAGGAAAAGTTGTCTCTCCAAGAAATGGCAAGAACAATGCTCAATGACAACTCAATCTCTAGACACTTTTGGGTTGAAGTTGTTAACATTGCCTGCTTCATTGAAAATAGAATATACACTAGACCTATTTTGAAAAAGACCCCTCATGAATTGTGGAAGGGACGAAAACCCAACATTTCTTACTTTCATTCCTTTGGTTGTCAATGTTTTATTTTTAATACTAATGATTCTTTAGGTAAATTTGATGTTAAAGTTGATTGTGGTACCTTCTTAGGATACTCTGAAACTTCAAAGGCATATAGAGTTTATAACTTTAGTACTTCCATCGTGGAAGAGTTCATCCATGATAAAAAGCCTGATAAAGATTTCTTAAAGCTAGATGAGTCTTTTACAGATTTAAATTTAAACGACAAAGACAAAGGTCAATCAACAGCTAGCGAAGAAGCATTAGACGATGAAGAGAAAGAAGAAAATGCAACAAGAGGTAATGTTCAATGAAGTTGGCACTTCAAAACTTATCATCCAAAAGATCAAATTATTGATAATCTAAATGATAAAGTGCGAACAAGGTCAACCTTCAGAGAATACTCAAATGTTACATTCATCTCGGAGCTGGAACCAAAGACGGTTGAAGAAGTTCTTATGGACGAAGGCTGGATATTGGCCATACAAGAAGAGCTTAACTAGTTCACAAGAAACGATGTTTGGATGCTGGTCCAACAACCTAAAGATTAGTCCATCATCGGCACAAAGTGGGTGTTCATAAATAAATTGGACGAAGATGGTAAGGTTGTGAGAAACAAGGCAAGGTTTGTTGCCCAAGGTTATTCACAAAAAGAAAGTATAGACTTCACTAAAACTTTTGCTCCTGTAACTAGATTAGAAGCCATACGCATTTTACTTTCATTTGCTGGTCATCATAGTTTGAGACTCTATCAAATGGATGTAAAAAGTGATTTTCTTAATGGCATAATCAATTAAGAAGTTTATGTTATGTAACCACCTAGTTTCGAGGATTAAAATCATCCAGAGTATATTTTTAAGCTGAAAAAAGATCTGTATGGATTAAAACAGGCTCCTCGAGGTTGGTATGAAAGATTAAGTACTTTTCTAATGGAAAATATATTTTCTAGAGGAAAAGTTAGTACTACTCTCTTTCACAGAAACAGAAACTCACATTTCATCTTAGTTCAAATTTATGTTAAGGATATTATTTTTGGAGCTACTGATGAATCTTTTTGTGAAGATTTTTCCAGGTTGATGCAAAAGGAGTTGGAAATGAGCTTAATGGGAGAATTGAAATTCTTTCTGGGTTTGCAAGTGAAGCAAACATTGGACGGAATCAACATTCGCCAAACCAAATACACAAAGGAACTCTTGAAGAAGTTCAAATTAGACGACTGCAAAACAATGAGCACATCTATGCATCCTTCGTCCACACTGAAATTGGACGATAATGATAAAAAGATGGATCAAAAGGTATACAGAGGTATGATTGGATCTCTCCAATATCTTACTGCGTCCAGACCTGATATTATGTTTAGTGTGTGTCGATGCACATGTTTTCAATCTGATCCTAAAGAGTCACATTTAATTGCTGCTAAAATGATATTCAAATTGAAAGGTACTATTAATCTGGTTTGTTATTTAAGAAATCTCATGAGTACAAATTAGTTGGCTTTTGTGATGCGGACTATGCTGGAAACAGAATTGAAAGCAAAAGCACCAGTGGAGGATGCCACTTCATTGAAGGCAATTTAGTCTCATGGTCCAGCAAAAGACAGTACAATTACGCTTTCAATTGTTGAAGCTGAATATATATCGGCATCTAGTTGCTGCTAGCAACTTCTTTGGATCAAGCACCAATTGGAGGATTACAATATCTTCGAAAGTAAGATTCCCTTACTCTGTGATAATACTACAGCAATAAACTTGTCTAAAAATCCCATTCTTCATTCAAGGGCAAAGCATATTGAAATCAAACATCACTTTGTAAGATATTATATTAACAAAGGTGTGTTTTATATTCAATTTGTGGATACAGATCATCAATAAGCTGATATTTTCACAAAACCCCTCACTGAGGATAGATTCACTTTCATTAGAAAGCATTTAAGTATGCACTTTGTGAAAAACAAATGATTGTGCGTCCATTGATAATTTGCATCCAATATGACTTGTACTTGATATGTATCATGTGTATACGTCCAATAATTGATAAGTTCTTAGACAGTTATACTTTGCATTTATTGTAAAATATCTTTGTCTTGTTTGAATTTATTTGAAATTCCCACACTGAGTTTGTACTAGAATCGTCACAACAGTTACTTTTTACTGCAGCGTGTGACACTTACATAAATAAGCCTATTATCAAATGACTTTTCAAATTTTCATTTACTTTTTAAATAAAAAACGTTTGAGATACCCTCCCCTTCTACAGCTCGTTAAAAAACCATCCTTTTCATTAGATTAAGTTTTTACTCTTACAATCTCATCTCTAAAAATCCATTTACGAAAAATTTCATCTTTAAAAAACCCTACCTTTTCATCTCTTTCATTGTAGTGAGAAATGGCCGGAGGAAAGAAGATAATTATGGATAAAGTCGAAGTGGTCGTAGAATACTTGTTCTTAACTTCAACTTTGGCTGAGTGCAGGATTGATATTGATGACAACTTGAAAGGAGTAGGCTGGGAAAACCACTTCAAAGAGGTTGTGGATGTTCATCCAGAACTGGTCAGTCAGTTCTGAAAAAATTCCTTTATCTCTGAAGATGAGGTTTGAGGAATGGTTCTGAACAAGGAAGTGATAGTATCTGAAGTCACTATATCATATGCTACCCAATGTTGGCTGGAAGGGGCCAAGTACACCAAAAACTGGACTGTTGATTTTGGTTGCAAAGAAGGAGTGTTGGATGTCTTTGTCAAGGATCCAACCAGTGAGAAGAAGGTATCCGCTTCTCAAATGCACAACAAGGCGCAAGTTCTCCACCAACTGCTCAACAAGGTGGTGCTCCATAAAGTTGGGTAAAAAGACTCGGTCTCAAACATTCACACCTTCTGTCTCTGCCATTTGATGTTGTGTCAACAACTCAATCTTCCCAACCTACTATTCAGACAATTCAAATTAAGTGTTCAATGGAAGAAGAAGAAGACCACAATCTCATATGGTGTGTTGCTGACAAAGCTCTTCAAGGAGCAAGGTGTCTACACCGTCTTTGATGCACATGACGAAGGCAAGAAGTAGGTGTATGGAAGGACACAAATTCAACAGATTTTTGGACTGAGCAATTTGACGAAAACGAGTCTTCAAACCGTCGAAGAATTTGTCGAACGAAGTGAAGCTGGAGAAGAAAACAAACCTTCTCCCTCAATTGGTAAGCGTCCACAAGAACCTATGCCCAAAGCAGCAGAGTCTAAGCGTCCAAGAAAGTTGGTTATAGACAATGACCAACCTATAGCCAAGAAGCTAAAGATCAAGGTTGCATCCACCTACAAAGTGCCAAGGGGAACTAGGACAAAGATAACTGCCAAGCAAAGACCCTTCAAGAAACTCACAGTCACTCAAGCAGCTGCTTCTATCCTAACTTCATCTTCTTCACCTATACAAACTTAACCTCAAACAATATCCCCACCTCAAACAGTTAACCCTTTATCACAACCACCTACTCAAACACAACCCTCACCTTCTCTCTCAACTCATACACAAACTTCACCTCCAACACTTGCCTCACCACACTTTACACCTTCCCTTCCCTCTTCACATGAACAAACACTTATTCTCATTTCTCATAAACCCTATGTAATCCGAGACTGGAAATTCTCTACCTTTACCTTGGGAGTGATGCCCCACCACATCAAGCATTGGGAGTTAAAGGACCCTAATCTTCCCATGGTTCAGATATACATTGCATTTTTTGGAACATATCTTTGTTTTGTGTGAACTTAATTGAAATTCCCATGCTGAGTCTATTTGTTATCATTTAAAATGTCGTAACAGTTACTTTTTATTGTTGCGCATCTCAGTTACTTAATGTGCATTTATTTCAAATGTATTTTCATATTTTCTTTTATTTTTAATTCAAAAATGTTTGAAATTCTTTTCAACTTGCACTTCTGAATAAAACCTTCTATTTCTCAAAGATTAAATTTTCATGCTTACAAACTCTCATTTCTAAAAACCAATTGCGAAAAATTCTCTCTCTCAAAACTTATTCTTTCATCTTCTTCAACCAACTGAGAAAATGGCCAGAGGAAAGAGGTTCAACATTGACGAAGTTGAGGTTTCCATGGAGTATTTGTTCTCAGCAGCCATACAAGCTGAGTTTGGTGTTGATATTGATGAAAAACTCAAGGGTGCTAGTTGAGAGAATTACTTCAGAGAACTCATAGTTGTTCATCCAGAACTGGTATGAGAATTCTGGAGAAATGCTGAAGTTTCTGGGCTTGAGATTAGAGGAACAATGTTGGGAAAATAAGTGATTGTGTCCGAAGTGTCCATCTCATACGCTACCTAGTATTGCCTCGAAGGGGCCATGACCACAAAAGATTGGGCAAATGACTTTGGTGGAAAAGATGGAGTCTTGGAAGTCCTTCTAAAGGATCCCACCTTTGGAAAAATGACTGCATCAAAGATGTATGATAAGGTGCGAGTCCTCCACTAACTCTTGAACAAGGCGGTTCTCCAAAAGGATGGGTCTAAGGACTCCGTCTTGAACGAACATGCATTATGTCTGTGCCACCTAATGTTTGGACAACAAATAAATCTTCCACACTTAATATTTAGAAATTTCAAGATTAGTGTTCAAGGAAAAGGAAAGAAGATGACCATATCCTATGGTGTTCTGTTGACCAAGCTCTTCATGGTGCATAATGTATACACCATCTTTAATGCCCTTAATGACGAAGAAAAAAGGGTGTATGGCACAAGGCTCGTACAATAGGTCTTTGGACAGAGCAATTTGATGAAAATGGGGCTCCAATTTGTCCAAAATTTTGTTGGATGAAGTGACGTTAGGGAAGAAGACAAAAAAACCCCCACAAAAGCTAAACGTCCACAAGCCTTAGCATCCATAGTTGTTGAGCCCAACCGTCCAAGAAGATTGATAATGGACGATGACTCCGATGATGACCAACCCTTGGCAAAGAAGTTAATTTAAGGGTTGCATCCAAGTTGACAGTGCCAAGAGGCATACAGACGAAGATGACTGCAAGGCAAAGTTCAGGAAGCATGAATCCATTCCTGAAGCTGCGTCCTTTCCCACTCCACTTACTTCACCCTCTTAAACAGAAACCCAGACATTTCCCCATCCACATACACTTATCTATCCTAAAAGAATATTCAGATACTTGAAAAGGGACTACTAATCTGGGTTTGTTATTTAAGAAATCTCATGAGTACAGATTAGTTGGTTTTTGTGATGCTGACTATGCTGGAGATAGAATTGAAAGAAAAAGTACCAGTGGAGGATGTCACTTCATTGGAGGAAACCTAGTATCATGGTCCAGCAAAAGACAAAGCACAATTGCTCTTTCAACAGTTGAAGCTGAATATATTTCTGCGTCCAGGTGCTGCTCTCAACTCCTTTGGATCAAACATCAATTGGAAGATTACAACATCTTTGAAAGTAAGATTCCTTTGCTTTGTGATAATACTGCTGCAATTAATTTTCAAAAAATCCCATTTTACATTCAAGAGGAAAACACATTGAAATTAAACATCACTTTAGAAGAGATTATATCCAAAAAGGTGTGTTTGATATTCAATCTGTGGATACAGATCATCAATGAGCTGATATTTTTACAAAACCCCTCTTTGAGGAAAGATTCAATTTTATTAGAAAGCATCGAAGTATGCATTTTGTAAAGAATTAATATCTATGCGTCCATTGATAATCTGCGTCCAATGTGGTTTGTACTTGTTAAAGTATGTGGTGAATTTTCTAATAAGTAAATAAATATATATCATTTGCATTTAATTTGCATTCTTTTTGTCTCATTTGAATCTTTTCAAATTTCCCACGCTGAGTCAGTTTACGAAAAGTCACAGAAGTTACTTTTTACTGCGGACGTGATAGTTACATTTAATACACATTTAGTGTGTTATTTGAAAAACGATTCACTTTCTCTTTCCAGAAACCTTTCAGTATAAGCTTTGCTCTCTTATAAATATCTCATTTCTTTTCAAGATCAAATTTTTACGCTTTCAAGTGTTTAAGAAACCCTTTGCTGAAAAACCTTCAACAAATTTCCTTTCTTCTCAAAAATTCAAAATCCCTTTACAAAAATTCTAAGAGATGGCCGGAGGAAAGAAAACCTTGTTGAACGAAGCTAAGGTAGCTGTGGAATACCAGTTCCAGTCATCAATTCTAGCTGAGTGTGGAATAGATATTGTTGAAAATCTACAAGGAGCAGGGTGGGAAAGCTACTTCATGGAAGCAGTAGAAGTTCATCCCAAGCTTATCTGTGAGTTTTGGCAAAGTGCAGTAGTTTCTAAAACAACTATTATAGGAAAGGTATTGGGGAAGGAAGTGACTGTGTCAGAGGTCAAAATGTCAAATGCAACCCAGTGCTAGCTAGAATGAGCCAAGCACACTAAAGATTGGACAAAGGACATTGGGGGAGTCGATAGTGTTTTTGAAATTCTTCTAAAGGACCTAAACCAAGGCACCAAGAATATTGTTGCCTCACAAATGCATGATAAGATTAGAGTTCTTCACCAGCTGCCGAACAAAGTGATACTTCACAAGGCTGGATCCAAGGACTCAGTCTCAAGCATACATACATTCTACCTGTGTCATCTAATGCTGTGCCAGCAAATCAACCTCCCTCATATTTTGTTTAAACACTTCAAGAAGAGTGTTCAAGGGAAAGGAAAGAAAACCACCATTTCTTATGGTGTGCTCTTGACAAAAATCTTCAGAGAACAAGGGGTTTTCAGTCAGTTTGGAGCCTTTGGAAATGAAGAAAATTTGAAGACTTTTGGACGAACTAAAATGCAATAGATTTTTGAACAGAGTAATCTGATGAAGATGAAACTCCAATTTGTGTTGAGCTCCATTGGACCGAAAGAAAGCCCAAAGCCTTTGGTCACTGTCGCTGAGCCTTCCAAGAAGGAAAAGACCCCATCCACTCAAGCTCCACCAAAAAGAAGGTTGATAATGGACGATGACTCTGACGATGACCAACCCATCGCAAAAAGGACAAGGATTGCGTCCAAGGTGACTATTCCAAAGGGGACTCGAACAAAGTTACCCATCAAGAGAAAACCAGCTACCAATCTTGCGTTCATCCCTACCACTATTTCTTCTCCACCCCTGACCTCTTCTCATTTAGAACCTCAAATTCCTTCACCAACCTCACCAACACATTCCTCTCCATTAGACATTGAACCCTCCTCACAAATACAAATCATACCATACAAACCTCATTCACCTTCACCTTCAAAACACTTCACCTCAACCTCCCCTATCCCAAACTTTTTCTCTGTGGGAGTCACCCCGCATATAATTCCCCGCTGGGAATCTAAGGACTCTTCTCTCTCTTTCTCACTGCAAGAAGGTCCAGATGCTATGATGGGATAAGTACAAGGGTCCATATCTTCCCTAGCCAACTCTCCTTTAAACCAGTGACCTTGGAAGAAGTGGATCACTTTGCAAGTCTTTATGACACAATCTTTGTTAGTGTCATAAAAGGGAGTCTTCTTTTGAAGAATCTGCAATACGTACCCCCATCCATACGTATCACTCCTACCATTGCCATCATGATCCAATCTGATCAAGTTTGTTTAAGACTGCCAATGATGGATTTGAACAAGAACAAGGATTTGAAGAAGTACAGAAGCTAAACTACTCTGCCAAAACCGTTTTACTTCAAACCTATCTTTGGGATTCAAAAATCACCTGGGGTAGACTTGGAATTCTTATGGCAAGTTTCAAAGAAAGGCGAAGCAGAGGAGAATGAGGCCAAGACATTCTGGGAGAAGCACATCTGGGACTGTGAACAACAAGCTTCTTCTTCGGGTCTAAGCGAGGAAGAGAAGGAAGAGATAGTTACTGTGCCAGGTCAGAGTTTCAAGTGTTTTCGTCCAATCTACATGGTGAACGATATTCTCATATTACTGTTAAGGACTTCTATGCCCACAATCTTTTCTTCTCAGAGCTATGTCTCCGGATCCCTTTCTGACAATCTAAAGAGACCATATCCTTGGGAACAAATGTTTGGATTTCACAGAGATCCTATCCCTTGGAAATCTGAATTCCCTAGATCTGACAACAAAGATGACACAATTGAAATGGGTATGGAAGCAGAAGAACCAGAACAAACTGTATCTAATGTTACTCCAATTTCAGTTGCTCCTCCTGCAACCTCCACTGAATTAACAATCGCTGTTGTGGACACTAAATTGGAAACTTCTGCTGAGAGCCTTCCTCCTGCTGATCCCTAACTCACTGTGCCTTCAGAATTTCAAGCCTATGTCAACTCCTAGATGGACAATTTGTATAAGAGAGTCGACCTCATAAAATCCCTCTTTCAATAAGGTCCTCCTCCTCCTCCTTCATCCTCTTAGCAAAAAAAATTTTCTTCTTTAAAATTTTCTTTGACAATGATATTTTTCGTCACTTTTTGTCTGATGACAAAGGGAGAGAAAATGGGAAATCTTGATTGATTCAATTAATTCAAATTGTTTATATCTCTGTTTATGTCTCTGATTCAATAATATGAGCAAATCTGAGCACCTCTGGTGTTGATCTAAACTTTGTTTATTATATTATTACTTCAGCAACTCTATTGCTTTGATACAACTTTTTTCGCTCTGACATTCTTTGCTGATATAAACTTTGCTTATATTCTTGCTCTAATACTTGTTTTGCTCTGATACGTATTGCTTCAACACTTTCCTTACTATGTTAGTTGAATTTGCGTTTTGTTAAGGTTGTGCACACTCTGTTCTAAAATCAGCATTTTCCCATCCTTTTAAAGGTATTATATTTGTTTAAATTACGTTTTCAAGACCTAAATCCATTTACAGTAATATAGACTTTGCGTCTAATTCTTTTCTATGCATGTTCTTAGGGGGAGTTTATATTTTTGCGAAAAAAGGATCTGTGTTCAATCAAATTTAAATAGTTTTGTCATCGTAAAAAAATGGGAGATTGCTGGAACCAAAGAACTTTTTGAAAAATTAGTTTCGGAACCAAAAGTTGTTTAAAGAATTAAACCCCTTAAAGTTTTGAAGATAACAAAAGGTTTAAATTAGTATGAACCAGTAAAAGACTCATGTAATTCGTGTATAACTTGTTTTGTTAATGTTTTCAGCTTAAAGATATGTTGGTAATTCTATAACATACAACACGGAGTAAACAAATTGTTATTTGTGCGTGCGTCCATTTTTTTGTCTGTAACTAAAAAGGAAATTTAGTTTTCATCCAATAATCTCTAAGTTGTTCTTTGAATATATTATATTGGATCGTCCAAATGTTTCCTTACTTAAAGCATTCGCCCAGAGCTCAAATTCAAATATGAAGAACTGTTCGTCATTAAATGCTGAGAAGAACTCTGACAAAGTACACGACAAAAGAAGTCAACTAAGCCACTTAGCTGACACTGCTAACAACTACAAAGACTAGCAAATAAGGAACTTTCTGCGCAGTCAAATAAGTCAGGACTCAGCTATCATATTCTTGGATATTCCTGATAATCAAAGTAACTTTTCAGAAGAAGTTCAACACGATATCAGCTTATGCATTTAATGCTGCTTAGAACGGTAATAAATGTTTTCATTGGACAAAGAAGCTTATGAAGACTACTACAAGTGCTCTCACCTATAAATACAAATTTCTTTGAAGAAGAAAGAAGCATGTAGCAATTGAGTGATCAAAAGTGAAAAAGAATCAAAGCTCTCATTCTTCTAAATATTCATACTCTTGTATAGAGTTCTAGCCTTAAGATTTATTTTTTATCCTCACCTATAGTGAATTAAAAACTCAAGCACCATTTACATCTTCTTATTCAACCTAGTTGTTTGAGCCTAAAGAGGCTGGGTATAAAAGAATACTTAAATGTAAGAACTTGAAGAGGTTGAGAATACTTGTGTATTTGAAGAGGTAGATAATACTTGTAATCTTTATAAAAGATTAGTAAAAAATCCTTCTGGTTGAAGGGACTGGACGTAGCTCTTGGTTTGTGAGAGTGAACTAGGATAAACCTCTGGTGTAAACTTCTCTTCCCTCCTCTTGTGTTTTATTTATTCACTAACTTCTGAGGATTGCCATTGTTTTCTTAACAAAGGTTTTTTAAGTTAGAACTTTGAACTTTTTAACTGTGTTCAAAGAGAAATTTTACAAAACTTTTTTGTGTCCAATTGGACTGAGAAGTCTTTTATTCGTCAATTACGTGTTATTGTTTCAACCATTGTCTTGATTAATTTCTTAATTAACGAAAAGATTTTCAAAAAGGTTAAGAAACACAATTCAACCTCCTTCTTATGTTTCACTTGTTTACTTCAATACCAACTACTACCAGTCACAACTTTGCCATTGACTGGAAGACCGATAATGAGTGCTACATCTTCCAAGGTGACAGTGCATTCACCACCTGGTAGATGAAAGCTATGTGTCTCTAGCCTCTACCGCTCATTCAAAACAGTTATCAATGCTGGGTCTAGCACATGATGTCCCAATTGGGTGGCATGATAAAAACGAGAAACTTGAAAGAGATCTACAATTAATGGGTGTGACTCCTTCACTGTATGTACTTTTGTACGAAATTGATCTTCTTCTGAGTTTTGTTCAAATTTTATTTATTATTTAGTAAATGAAGCTATACAAGATTTAACATAACTAAATAAAATATTATACAAATATACTTACATCATGGTTTATATATACAAACTTATGTGATTCTTACAATCTTAACAATGTCATGTGAGAGGTAGGGAAGGTGTATGGTGAGTAAAATATAAAACATAGTGAGTGCAAGAGAGAAACGAACACAAATTGAAAAAGGGTGAGAATAAGTTGAGAGATAAATGAATTGTGGAGAGGGAATGAACTAGTGAGAGAGAGGGAATGAAGTGGGGAGATAGAGAGACTGAAGTGGGGAGAGATTTGAGAAGTGTAAGCCGTGAGATGTGTGAGAATTGTGAGGAGTAAAGTGTTTTATAGCAAGTAGGATTTTTAATATAAAAAAATCAAGAGAAAAGTCGGTTATATTAAAACTGACTTCTCTTCCCCATTAGAAAAAAAAGTTTCATCGACTTCCCATTGTAAAAAAAAAAAAATGTTCATTCCAGTACTTAATTTCAAAACAGCATGAATGTGATAAAAAAAATTTTGGGTATATTAATATTAAAAAGCCTATTTTATATTGTCATTTTCAGTAAACTTATCTGAATATTTCGTCAAAAGGTCTGTTTGTTTTAATTGTTTTGCAATACAAATATGATGTGACATGGCATTGGAGGCTGCTTTTATACAAAATATTTTTTTTAATAATGATATTTGTATATTATATTTGTATATTTAATTAATAATAAATAAATTTTTAATTAATATAATATATTATTTAGTTAATAAATTTTAATAATAAATTATTTATAAATTTGATTAACGATAAATAAATTATTAATTAATAAAATATATCATTTAATTAATAAATTATCAACTTATAAATAATTAATTATCAAAATTTATTAACCAAACAATATATTATATTAACAAAAAAAATATTCATAATTAATTAAATATAAAAATAATTAAAAAAATAATCTACATTTATTTTTTCCTTTCTTTCCTCCCCACAAACGCCGGTTGGCATTAACAGCTGAAACAAAACGGCACTTTCTCTTTCGGTCAAAAGCAAGTTCGATTCTTTAAATTTAGTCACATCCCAGTAACGACAAACGCCAAGACACGGGTCCACATTTAAGATTCACACAGAAGAAAGAAAAGCAGTCATAAAAACTGACATCATTGCTTACGACAAATAATTCGACCACCAGTTAAACAATAAATATTTATACCTTGAATGGGTACTTACTTACATCACCACACATGTTTTCAAGTTTATTTCATCATTGAACATGTTTACAAGAAAGAACAAAGAGAAAACACCTATTGGTATGTTTCCACTATTTAAAGTCATCCCAACTGGATAAGAAATTGGATAACAATATTGTAACGGTTCTCTATATAAACCCTTACATCTTAGCCAGCATACCATAGCCTTTTCACTTAATTGAGAATTGACAAACATCTATATTCTATAGGCAGATTTTTCATGGCGAAAACAACTAACATAGTTGTTGTTTCAAGTCCTGGTTTCAGTCACCTAGTCCCTTTAGTTGAGTTCTCCAAGCGTCTTGTTCAGCTGCACCCACACTTTCATGTCACGTGCATCATTCCCTCCCTTGGGTCACCCCCCAATTCTTCCAAAGCCTACCTTGAAACTCTTCCCTCAAACATAGACTCTATTTTTCTTCCTCCAATTAACAAAGACGACTTACCCCATGGAGCATACATAGGAGTCCTAGTTCAACGCACTGTTACTCTCTCTCTGCCATCTCTACATGAGGTCCTGAAATCCTTGAGCTCAAAAGCGCCATTTGCTGCTTTGGTTGCAGAGGCTTTCGCATTTGAAGCACTGAATTTTGCAAAGGAGTTCAACACCTTGTCGTACATTTACTTCCCTTGTGCGGCCATGACACTGTCACTCTTCTTTAATATGACAAAACTGGATGAGGAAATTTCAGGTGAGTACAGAGACCTAGAAGAACCTATACAGATACCAGGTTGTGTACCACTTATGGGGCGAGATCTCCCAACCCCAACTCAAAATCGATCAAGTGAAGCTTACAAATTGTTGCTTGAACGTGCCAAAGGAATGTTTATCGCC
This sequence comes from Styphnolobium japonicum, assembly GCA_023212625.1. NCBI lineage: Eukaryota > Viridiplantae > Streptophyta > Magnoliopsida > Fabales > Fabaceae > Styphnolobium > Styphnolobium japonicum. The sequence continues at coordinate 8,141,144 of JALBWW010000014.1, forward strand.
GATGGAATCTTGTTCAACAGCTTCTTAGAAATGGAAGCAGGTGCTATAAGAGCCTTGGCAGAAGAAGGAAGTGGTAGGCCCACTTTTCATGCAGTTGGACCCATTACACAAAATGGATCAAGCAATGAGTCTGATGGGTCGGAGTGTTTAAGATGGTTGGACAACCAGCCACCTAGCTCTGTGTTGTATGTATCTTTTGGAAGTGGTGGAACACTCTCTCAAGACCAGATCAATGAGCTAGCTTTGGGTTTGGAATCCAGTGGTAAGAAATTCTTGTGGGTTTTGAGAGCACCAAGTAATTCACAAAGTGCTGATTACCTCAGTGTTTCTAATGAAGACCCTTTGCAATTCTTACCAAGTGGGTTTTTGGAAAGAACCAAAGAGCAAGGTTTTGTTGTGCCTTCATGGGCACCCCAGGTTGAAGTCCTTAGTCACAATTCAGTTGGTGGATTCTTAAGTCATTGTGGTTGGAATTCGATCTTGGAGAGTGTGAAAGAGGGTATGCCACTAATAACATGGCCACTTTATGCAGAGCAGAGGATGAATGCAGTGATGTTAACTAACGGCCTTAAAGTGGCATTGAGGCCAAAATTTAACAAAGATGACATAGTAGAAAGGGTTGAAATTGCAAAGGTGATACAGTGTCTTATGGAAGGGGAAGAAGGTAAAGGAATGTGCCAAAGAATGAAGGATTTAAAAGATGCTGCTGCTAATGCACTTAAAGAAGATGGTTCTTCAACACAAACCCTGTCTCAGTTAGCCAGAAAATGGGAAAATTTGGGTGGGATTTAGAAAAGTAAATTTTCTGAAATTCTTTTGATCTGGATCTTTCTCGTGTTTAGTTTTTGGTTCACACCTTAAAGTGGTTTTCTTCTTAAATAGTTCCTCTGTTTTCACATTTTTTTCCTTTATTATTATTATTATTATTATTACATCCTGCCTTTTCCTTTTCACATTTGACAAATTCATTAAAATAATTCCTATGTGCAAATTTGGTTCGTAATTTTCAACATTGCAATCCCAGAGAGCCTAATTCGATGGTCACTGTCACAACCGAGAACAATCATGATGAGGAGTGGCAAGAGAAATATGGTTAAAAGCAAATAGAGTCGCCACCAATCTAAGGAAAATGACTGGTAAAACCCTTTAAAAATATATTTGCAATTGAAATACAAAAAGAAAGGTCTACCAAACCAAGTAAGGGTGGAAAGTGAATCGTATTGCACTCCTGATTCATCGGTCCTAAGATGGTTACCTTAAGCTAAATGTGCAAACTTTATAACCTAAGTGATATCTATTTTACCCCTTTTAGCAAGTACGAAAATTAAATAAGTGCAAACAGTTATTCATAGATAAAAAGGAAACTAAATTGCAAAAATTAAAAGTTTAGCTTGATTTGCGTGCCTACATATCCCCTACTGTAATGGGGAACTCAAAGGTACGTAGTTCTTTTTAGAAAATGATTGTGGTTTTACTTGATTCTAAAGCGAACTTTGTTAACGTATTCTAAATGGAATGGAAGGTGGTACTAAACTCATTGATCCACCCTAGAAGGATTGTCTAGTAGGTACTTGACCCCTGTAGACATCTAACGCAATTTGTGGCATTAGACCACTTATTTAGAAGAAGCTTCTATTAACGTAACCTAAATGGAATGGAAGGTGATACTAATCCCACTAATCCACCCTAAGGAGACTGTCTAGTGGGTACTTGACTCCTGAAGACAAATAAACGCAAATGTTATGGCATTGGACCATTTAACCCTTATAAATCATTATTTAGAACATAAAGTGAAGCAATTGTTTCATGGATATTCATTAAAACTAAAATAAAATAGTTTGGATACAAAAATAAAACAAAACAGCACAAAAGGGAAAAGGACCGATTGGTCGGTCAGAAATCCGAACACTTCAGAGAGGGTCCGACCGGACCACTAAAATTACAATCAAGAAAACACGACCAGGCCGGTCAGACATCCGAGCAGGCCCGGGAGGAGGTACCCAATTGAAGACCAAAACACATGGAACAACAAAAATGATCAATCTGTAGGTCGGCAATCCAAGCACACAAGGACATCCGGCTGTATCAATAATTACTCACTTGAAATCCTGACCAGGTTGGTCGGACATCCGATCTGAACCGGGGGAAGGGATACCCAATTGTAGACCCAAAACACATGGGAAAGCAAAGGCTCGGTCGAACACTAGAGATCATGGAAAAGGTTATCCCCTCTCAGTTGGTTACCGACCAGTCAACAGTGGACATCCAGAGGCAAATGAATCTGATCGGTCAAGATCGATCGGGAGGTTTAGGTGACTCAAAGGAAGGATCAGCTCAGTTTGGTGGATTAATAACAAAGGTGGTCAAATGGCAAAGGTTTGAGGTGTGTCCGATCGGGGGCAGAGGTGACCAAAGGGAAGGGAAGGATCAGGAGTATGATCGGTGTGTCCGATCGGTCTAGTTGATGGATTTTAAGGAAGGGGTCTGATTAGTGAAGTGTATCTCGGCTAGGTCCTGTGGTGGGGGAAGTGTTTGGGGAAGGTCGAATCGGCCAGGGAGTGAGTCTACTCGATCAGATAGCTGATATGAGGGGTTTGGGTACGGGGTAAGATCGGATTAATCGGCTTGGTGATTTATGGAGTTAAGGGTAATCTCAGATTGGTATGCCTGATGTGGAAATTGAGAACGCAAGTATACATTATCGCAAATCAAGTAATATAATAGTAAGAAAGTGTCGAACCCACAGAAATTAATTCTAAATTTAACTATCTACTAAAGTTTGCAAAACTCAATCTTATTTAAACAACTTAATAAGAGAAAATTTATGAAAATCTAAAAATTAAAGCAAACAAGAAGAAAAAATTAATGATAAAATTAACCAAGCCTAGGATTGCAATTATCCCTCACACCTTACTTGATTCTCTCACTTATATCTAAGATCAATTAATTATCTGAATTGTTAACTAGAAATCATAACTTATCTATAAGCCTCTCTCAATGGTGAAATAGAAATATCCTTAATTAATGATAAACTATATGTCTATGTCTATCAATTAATCAAGAATTTATTAAGTTCCGATTTTATGAATGATTACATATGTCATATAGGTATATGTCAATCCTATATAAACTCAAAGCTTTCGCACAAAAATCATATGTTAGCTTACCAAGATCTAAAACCAAAATCCCTTTGTCAATTTGCTTAAGGCTTATCAATTCAATTTAATTAATAGCCAATTAATTAGAAGCATTAGGAACAAGTAAGATAAACAATTCAGGATAATCAACATACTCTTAGATATAATAAACAAATCAAATTACATGTAAGTTCAAATTGCAATTCAAGTATAGAAGTTTTTAGCTACTCATTATATTAAAGAAAATAAAAGAACAAGTGAAAAGCATGATGAAAATGAAGGTGGTTGTTGGTATAATACAACGGGCTAGAGTTTCGGGATTTACTTTAGACAAATTGGAAAATTTAACCTTAAAATTAAAGTATAAATCTCACAATTTATGAAAGCTTCACCCCTACCTTTAGGTAGAAACTTAACTGGACATGAAGATGAAGAATAAATTATACAAATACTATAGCTTTGGGATTTACTTGTGACAAATTGGAAGATTTAACCTTGAAATCAAAGTATAAATCTCACAATTTATGAAAGCTTCACTCCTAACTCTAACTAAAAGCTTAGCTAAACCTAACTTTATAACAAAGAAAGAAAGGATGGAGAATCAAAATGAGAGAGAACTCAGAAAATGGAATGCCCTTAAGTGTGGCAAATGCCTTCCTTTTATATGCAAAGGCTAGAACTATTCAAATACAACTTTGTCAAATTTTGCTGCACATGAGCTGAAATTTCTCTTTCGAAAATCACCAAATTTGTCATTGATTGCGTCAGAATTTGGAAATCTTCATTTCTATGAAAGTTGTAGCACATGTAGTCGTGAAGAACATATAAAAAAATTCAGCTAGATCTAACGGTTGGATCTTGTAAGACCTATTATTTACTACTCATAAGTCTTACGTGGAATATATATTTTTTTCTTTATTACATATAAAATTCGGCAGCGTTTCCTTTGTTTCTCGTATGTTCCCAAACGTCATAAATAAACAGCGGATTCCAAACAATCATTCAAACCAACCAGAGTACATATATATATATATATATATATATATATATCAACAAGAGATCTCCGATCTCATTCAAAATATTATCAGAGTACGTACATTATACAAGTGTATACTAGACACTATCCTAACTGAGCACACTAAAATATTAACAGAACTAATAACTTCAACAGTAGTTGATCAGTTTCATTTTCACATCTACATCAGAGTAATATATAATACACATCATATTATAATTACATAATGGAGCTCACTCCACCAAAATACAAGTATCATAGAATCCTCCATACTTAACCCGTAGAGGGTCCAGGGTGTTCCTGCGAATCTGAGAAAAATGGGGTGAGAACAACTTCCCAGTGAATGTGAATAAAACTTGTATATAAAGTATGCATGTAATTAGAATACAAGCCTACACACAATTCAATATATCAAGTAATATTAAACCAACATATGCAATGAGTTTATGAATGCACATGATGTTCACACCTTTTCTTCACACTTTTTCTTTCTCCACTCCTCATGTTGTGCACTAACCCCTTCCGGTTAGACCCTCGCAATATGCAATATGCAATGTTTTATGTCATTCCGTTTCCATCTAACCCCGTAGGTTAGGCACCCCTCAAGTATTGTACACTAACCCCTTCTGGTTAGTCCATCTCACTATGCAATGCAAGTAATTATACACCGCTTATTCTTTCATCTAACCCCTTCCGGTTAGGTAATCTCTCACATATTGTACACTAACCCCTTCCGGTTAGGCCATCTCACCATGCAATGCAATGCTTTCATATTCATATCATGCTCAATCATAATATCATAATAACATCACATTTAATCAATACAAGGTTTAAACTACCCAAGCATTGTGCTCAATCCTCTCAATTTATGATTGAACCACACAAGTATTATGCTCAATCCTCTCAACTACTTCCACTTAGTTACACATCCCCTCATTGTACTAAGTTATCATTTCAAGCTTATGTGAATCTATTCAATGAATCTATTCATACACTATTGTGAATCTATTCATACACTATTGTGAATCTATTCACACATTATTGTGAATCTATTCACACATTATTGTGAATCTATTCACCATGCTATTCATGGGTTTTGTGAATCTATTCACACACTATTATGAATCTATTCACAATGCTATTCTTGGGTCTGTGAATCTATTCACAAAATGTTGTGAATCGATTCACAGTGCTATTCACGAGTTCACATTGCTATTCTCAAGTCTGTGAATCCATTCACAAAATGTTGTGAATCGATTCACAGTGCTATTCACGCGTTCACAATGCTATTCACAGGTCTGTGAATCCATTCACAAAATGTTGTGAATCCATTCACAGTGTTATTCACGTGTTCACAATGCTATTCACAGGTCTGTGAATCCATTCACACATCTTGTGAATCGATTCACAGATATAAAAAATCAACATTTGATCATGCACCTCTTATCTTAAACTCCATTCATTCATTCATTCATCCATTCATTCATTCATTCATCCATTCATTCATTCATTCATTTCATTGAATAACAAGTAGCAAATGCAATCATTCTCATGCATCCATACCATTGAATACAAGTAACAATCCAAACATTCAAAAACAACCTTAACACATAGAAGTTCTTATCCTCAAGACTTAAACTTACACCCTAAATAACACCATACCATATCACAAATCAACCCACACTCACCTAGCAATGATTTAGGACAAGAACTAGGTTTGAGGTGATATCAAACCAACCAAAATCCTTATGAAAACTTCTTATTCAACTTCCTTCAAAACAACCAAATCATACAAGAACTTTAGAATTTGTGTTCTTGATTCTTAAAGATGAACATGAGTTCTCCATTAAACTAAAACCATAGGATTGAAGAAGAGATGATGAAGGTGATCAATAACCATCAAATAACCTAAGTCAAAAGATGAGTAAAAACACTTACTTTGGACCTTAAAAGCTTGGAAAACCTTGGCTATGGAGTCCTTGATATTTTTAAGAAGATGACTATATGATCATCTAACATGCACGGCTCCAACATGAAGAAAGGGGGGTGAAGTTGAATTGTCAACTTTGCCCTCCACTTGAATGAGAATTCACAAAATTGCCACTGAGGGTGTAAAATGACCAAAATACCCTTGGTAGTTTCTAAAAATTTTCAATTTATCTCAATTCCAGAAAATTACACTAGGACTTCCATATGATTTAGTTAAGCTAGAATTAAGATTAGAATCAAAATTTAGGGTTGTTACATTCTCCCCCACTTAAAAGAATTTTGCCCACAAAATTTAGTTAGTGATATACCTGATAAAAATAGATCAGGATGTTGCTTGCGCAAATCTTCCTCCATCTCCCACGTAGCCTCTTCAAGTGACAGTCCATCCCAGAACACCTTTACCAGGGGAATAGTCTTGTTCCTCAGGGTCTTCACACTGCGGTCAATGATCTTAGCTGGCTTAGCCTGAAATGTAAGGTCAGCTCTCAATTGTACCGACTCAACCTCTATGATGTGTGAAGGATCCGGAACATACTTTCATAACTGGGATACATGAAACACAGGATGGAGATTTGACAGATATGGAGGAAGGGCTATGTGGTAAGCTACATGTCCAACACGTTTCAGAATTTGAAATGGACCAATGAAACGAGGATTTAACTTCTTAGCCCGAATGGCCCTACCAATACCTGTCATAGGAGAGACTCAAGAAATACATGATCACCCTCTTCAAACTCTAGAGGACGCCTTCTTTTGTCAGCATAGCTCTTTTGCCGACTTTGAGCAACTCTTATTTTCTCCTGTATAACCCTAATCTTCTCATGGTCTCTTGCACTAAATCTGGGCCTAATAGATTCCGCTCACCTACCTCATACCAACATAGAGGCGACCTACACTTCCTACCATAGAGGGCCTCATACGGTGCCATCCTAATGCTGGAATGGTAACTGTTGTTGTATGCAAACTCTACCAATGGCAAATACCTATCCCAGCTACCCTTATCTTCGAGGACACAAGCTCTCAGCATATCTTCTAACATTTGGATAGTCCTCTCGGATTGACCATCTGTCTGTGGGTGATAAGCAGTACTAAAACTGAGCTTAGTCCCAAAAGACTGATGTAATGCATTCCAAAATCTAGAGGTAAATATGAGATCTCTATCTGACACTATGTTCAATGGCACTCCGTGTAGTCGGACAATCTCTCTAACAAATAACTCAGCAAGCTTATCTAGGGAATAGGAAATCCTAATGGGAAGAAAATGAGCAGACTTAGTTAGTCTGTCCATAATGACCCATATAGCATCATAACCCTTTTGTACCCTAGGCAAACAGGTCATAAAATCCATGGTAATTTTGTCCCACTTCCACTCGGGTATCTCTAAAGGTTGGAGCATTCCAGCTGGTTTCTGGTGTTCGATCTTGACCTTCTGACAAGTCAAACACTTGGCCACATACTCGGCCACTTCCCTTTTCATACCTGGCCACCAAAACCTCTCTTTCAAATCTTGATACATCTTAGTCGCACCAAGATATATTGAGAACTTACTCTTGTGAGACTCCTCAAGAATCCGTTCTTTAAGGTTTCCCCCTTTAGGAATACAAATCCTCTGCCTAAACTTGATTAATCCATCATCCTCTAAAGAAAAAGCTATCGGGACCCTGCGATCCTGTAGTTCCTTATCTAAACTTTGTTCATGTCTAATCTGATCCTTAAGGTCACATGAGATTTCCAACAAAGCCAATCTCAGTGTCACACTACTCATATCCACTTGTATACTAAGGTCTCGAAATTGCTCTACCAAGTCCAGCTCATGCACCATCATCTGAGATACATGCAGAGATTTCCTACTAAGGGCATCAGCCACAATGTTGGCCTTGCCTGGATGATACTTAAGCTCAAAGTCATAATCCTTTAAGTATTCCATCCATCTCCTTTGTCTCATGTTCAGCTCCTTCTGATCAAACAGATATTTCAGACTCTTATGATCATGGGTTGGATAATTCTCCTCATGAGGTCTAAGCTGTCTAGAGGCGTAAGCCACTACCTTCTTATCCTGCATTAATACACATCCCAAGGCCATCTTAGAGGCATCACAGTACACCTCTAAATCTCTGGATAGGTCAGCAATAACCAATATTGGGGCTGTGGTCAATCTATGCTTGAGTTCCTAAAAACTCTTCTCACACTTTTCACTCCACACCATAGCTTGTCCTTTCCGGGTCAGTTCAGTTAAAGGACAAGCCAACTGAGAAAAACCCCGAATGAATTTCCGGTAATATCCTGCTAATCCTAGAAAACTCCTAATCTCAGTAACTGACTTTGGTCGCTTCCACTGTACTACCGCCTCAACCTTACTAGAGTCCACTACTACCCCTTCCTGGGATATAGTGTGCCCTAGAAATTTCACCTCATTCAACCAGAACTCACACTTCTCAGGTTTAGCATACAGTTTCCTCTCTCTGAGTATCTGCAGTACTATCCTAAGATGTTCCTTATGTTCTTCCACAGTCTGGGAATAAATGAGAATATCATCTATGAACACTACTACAAACTTATCTAGGAATGGTATGAAAATTCTATTCATATAATCCATAAAACATCGCTGGAGCATTGGTTAGACCAAACGGCATCACCAAATACTCATAATGTCCATACCTTGTTCTAAAAGCAGACTTTGGTACATCCTCCGATTTTATCTTAATCTGATGGTAACCAGAACGAAGATCAATCTTAGAGAACACCGTGGCATCTCTAAGTTGGTCAAGCAAATCATCTATCCTAGGTAATGGGTACCTATTCTTTATGGTAATCTTATTCAGCTGCCTGTAATCCACACACAATCTCATACTACCATCCTTCTTTTTCACCAACAACACCGGTGCTCCCCACGGAGACACACTGGGTCTGATGAATCCTCTTTCAAGTAATTCCTCTACTTGTTTCTTAAGTTCTCCTAGTTCCAAGGGTGACATTCTATAAGGTGCTATAGAAACGGGTCTGGCTCCGGGTACTAAGTCTATAACAAACTCTACTTCTCTATCAGGTGGCAAACTAGGAATCTCCTTAGGAAATACATCCATAAACTCACTCACTATTAGCATTCCGAACAATTCTGACTGAACCTCTTAAGTCTAAAGAAAATAGTACCATGTATACTTGACTCCCATCCACCAGGCAATGGTTCAATTCTGACACTTTGGGTAACATGGAAATTTCAGGAATCAGTGTATGATTTATAACAGGAGGAATAATGATAGTCTTATTACAACAATCTAACAACTCTTGGTTGGTTGCAAGCCAATCCATACCCAAGATAACATCTAACCCTCTCAAAGGTAAAGAAATCAAAATCAACAACAAAGGTTCGGTCCTAGAATACAAATGTGCAGTTTAAGCAAATACGGGTTGTAAGAATGTTATCCTTAGCAGGAGTAGTCACTGACAACGTATAAGGTAAGGAAGTAGTGGTCAGACTCAAGGACTTCACACATGCATCAGAAATGAATGAATGGGTTGCCCCAAAGTCAAACAGTACAAATAAGTTCTGACCATTCAGTAAGCACATACCTTGGATCAAATCATCCGCATGTGCCTCTACCCCACTGAGGGTATACACTTGCCCCTGGGTTGGTGGTCTAGGGGTAGGAACTGGTGCCTTAGAAGTCCGTGGGCAATCTCGGGAAGTGTGCCCCTTCTGTTGGCACTTGAAGCAAATCACTATTCATTGTGGGCTGTATTTTGCAATGTGTCCCTTCTGGCCACAAACAAAACACACTCTAGTAATCGTTCGACAAGTACCCTGATGCAGTTTCCCACATGTCTTGCATGGTTCCACTTTAGCCTTCTTAGTACTTCGTGCAGGCTGGAAAACTTCTGCCTTTCTCTTCCCAATTCCCTGACTGCTTTCTGCAATAGAGGTCATGCACTCCTCCATAGTCAAACACTTCTCAACCAGGGAAGCAAAATCCCTAATCTCGAAGCCAGCAACAGCCTTTCTCAACTCAAACTCAAGTCCCCTCTCGAACTGAATGGACTTCCAAATCTCATTTGGTCCATTCTGCAGGTAACTAGAGTATTTAGACAATTCATCAAATTTAGCTGCATACTGACCAGCTGTGAGATTTCCCTGTCTCAAATGCATAAACTCTTATTCCTTTTGAATTATGACATTGGCAGGTAAGTACTTACGCAGAAATGCCATCTTAAATGTCTCCCAAGTGATGGGATCCTCCCTAACAAGTAGTCCAGGATGAGTAGCCTCCCACCAATGTTCGGCCTCATCCTCCAATTTGTAAGCAGCAAAGTTAACTTTCTGCTCCTCAGTACACTGCATGGCCTTAAAAATCATCTCAAGGTGTTTCACCCACCTTTCAGCAGTCATTGGGTCATAGTTCCCATGAAAAGATGAGGGATCCCTCTTGCAGAACTCCGTCAGTCCCAACTGTTGAGGAACGACAAGTCCCGCATTAGGATTGCCATCATGCTGGGGTCCAGGCATACGGTTTATGGCTTGGGCCAGATGTGCAAGCACAGCCACCAGACCCTCACCCTCACCAGCAGTAGCAGTAGGTTAACCTCGGCCTCAGCCTCAGCCTCCACTACGGGTTCGTCCTAGTCCGCTCATAACTCTGTATACAACACATAAAACATCGGGTTGATCAATCTCAATTCCCCACATGCAATATATCATAAGTATATGAAAAGCTATAGGCATACATCCTAAGTGCTCAATATGACTCTAGACCCATATTTCGCAGTCCTATAGAAAGAACTGCTCTGATACCAAAAATGTAAGACCTATTATTTACTACTCATAAGTCTTACGTGGAATTTTTTTTTCTTTATTACATATAAAATTCGGCAACGTTTCCTTTGTTTCTCGTATGTTCCCAAACGTCATAAATAAACAGCGGATTCCAAACAATCATTCAAACCAACCAGAGTACATATATATATATATATATATATATCAACAAGAGATCTTCGATCTCATTCAAAACATTATCTCATTCAAAATATTATCAGAGTACGTACATTATACAAGTGTATACTAAACACTATCCTAACTGAGCACACTAAAATATTAACAGAACTAATAACTTCAACAGTAGTTGATCAGTTTCATTTTCACATCTACATCAGAGTAATATATAATACACATCATATTATAATTACATAATGGAGCTCACTCCACCAAAATACAAGTATCATAGAATCCTCCATACTTAACCCGTAGAGGGTCCAGGGTGTTCCTGCAAATATGAGAAAGAGGGGGTGAGAACAACTTCCCAGTGAATGTGAATAAAACTTGTATATAAAGTATGCATGTAATTAGAATGCAAGCCTACACACAATTCAATATATCAAGTAATATTAAACCAACATATGCAATGAGTTTATGAATGCACATGATGTTCACACCTTTTCTTCACACTTTTTCTTTCTCCACTCCTCATGTTGTGCTCTAACCCCTTCTGGTAGGCCCTTGCAATATGCAATATGCAATGTTTTAAGTCATTTTGTTTCCATCTAACCCCGTAGGTTAGGCACCCCTCAAGTATTGTACACTAACCCCTTCCGGTTAGGCCATCTCACTATGCAATGCAAGTAATTATGCACCGCTTATTCTTTCATCTTACCCCTTCCGGTTAGGTAATCTCTCACATATTGTACACTAACCCCTTCCGGTTAGGCCATCTCACCATGCAATGCAATGCTTTCATATTCATATCATGCTCAATCATAATATCATAATAACATCACATTTAATCAATACAAGGTTTAAACTACCCAAGCATTGTGCTCAATCCTCTCAATTTATGATTGAACAACACAAGTATTATGCTCAATCCTCTCTACTACTTCCACTTAGTGACACATCCCTTCATTGTACTAAGTTATCATTTCAAGCCTATGTAAATCTATTCAATGAATCTCTTACTGAATCTATTCATACACTATTGTGAATCTATTCATACATTATTGTGAATCTATTCACACATTATTGTGAATCTATTCACCATGCTATTCATGGGTCTTCTGAATCTATTCACACACTATTGTAAATCTATTCACAATGCTATTCTTGGGTCTGTGAATCTATTCACAAAATGTTGTGAATCGATTCACAGTGCTATTCACGAGTTCACATTGCTATTCTCAAGTCTGTGAATCCATTCACAAAATGTTGTGAATCGATTCACAGTGCTATGCACGCGTTCACAATGCTATTCACAGGACTGTGAATCCATTCATAAAATGTTGTGAATCGATTCACAGTGCTATTCACGCGTTCACAATGCTATTCACAGGTCTGTGAATCCATTCACACATCTTGTGAATCGATTCACAGACATAAAAAATCAACATTTGATCATGCACCTCTTATCTTAAACTCCATTCATTCATCCATTCATTCATTCATTCATTCATTTCATTGACTAACAAGTAGCAAATCCAATCATTCTCATGCATCCATACCATTGAATACAAGTAACAATCCAAACATTCAAAAACAACCTTAACACATAGAAGTTCTTATCCTCAAGACTTAAACTTACACCCTAAATAACACCATACCATATCACAAATCAACCCACACTCACCTAGCAATGATTTAGGACAAGAACTAGGTTTGAGGTGATATTAAACCAACCAAAATCCTTATGAAAACTTCCTCTTCAACTTCTTTCAAAACAACCAAATCATACAAGAACTTTAGAATTTGTGTTCTTAATTCTTAAAGATGAACATGAGTTCTCCATTAAACTAAAACCATAGGATTGAAGAAGAGATGAAGGTGATCAATAACCATCAAATAACCTAAGCCAAAAGATGAGTAAAAACACTTACTTTGGACCTTGAAAGCTTGGAAAACCTTGGCTATGGAGACCTTGATATTTTTAAGAAGATGACTATATGATCATCTAGCATGCACGGCTCCAACATGAAGAAAGGGAGTGAAGTTGAATTGTCAACTTTGCCCTCCACTTGAATGAGAATTCACAAAATTGCCACTGAGGGTGTAAAATGACCAAAATACCCTTGGTGGTTTTTAAAAATTGCCAATTTATCCCAATTCCAGAAAATTACACTAGGACTTCCATATAATTTAGTTTAGATAGAATTAAGATTAGAATCAAAATTTAGGGTTGTTACAGATCTTGAGATATGATTGTTTTTCTAAAACTGCTCCATTTACATCACTAATGATGACCATCCACTTGTTGCCTATTTTTGACCAACTTTCGGTACTAATCTGGAAATCTTCATTTGTATGAAAGTCATAGAGGATGATGTCATGAATGACATATCAAAATTTCAGCTGTATCTAACAGTTAGATCTTGAGAAATGACTAAATCACCGAGTATAGTTTTGAGAAGGAATTTTTCGATTTGTCTTGAATTTGATGTAGCCCAAAATTCATTTAGTTTAGGTCTTCATTTCTCTTCTATTTGAACTATACTGATATAAACATTTAAGTTCATGATATTTTGGTTCAACAACTACTTTAAATAGTCCTTCAAGTGTTCTGCTTAATTTGTAACAACATAACCAATATATGAGGAATTATGCAATGTTCACTTCATATATGCAATAATTTCATAAGAATAGACCAATGAGAGGTATTAAATTATGTATATAAAATGTTTTTATCAATGCCAAGTGATCCCGAGGTTGATGGGCCAAGGCTTAAGCCTACTCAGTCAGTTTGGGGTTATGATCAGTTAGGGGGTAAGGAGGTTAAAGGTGAGCTCGGCTCGGCTTGGCTCGGCCAGTGGATTTGATGGTAACTTATAAGCTGGGATCATTCTAGTGATGGGGCAAGTTTTTAAAGGGTCGGTTTGGTTAAGGTTAGGTCAGCTCAGTATAGTGATGGGGGAAATTGTTTAAAGGGTCAGTTCGGTTAATGTTAGGTCAACTTGGTATAGTGATGGGGGGAAGTGTTTAAAGGGTCAAATTGGTTTAGTGTACTGAAAGGGTTATGGCTACGGAATAAGATCAAATCAGTTTAAGGTAGTGATCGATTAAGGTGAGGTTGATTGGGTTAAAGGTGAGCTCAGCTCGGTCTGTGGATTTGAGGGTAAGCTATGCTCGGCTTAGTCGATTATTTTATTTGAGGGTTTAAGGAATATGGGTAAACTTGGTCAGATTGGTGAGCTTAGGGCTTAAGGGGTAAGTCTAACACCCTGAAATTTCAACTTATATTATATATGTTGTTTTCTTAGATTTTCGTGATAAATAATTTTTAGGAATTTTGTGTGTTCAATTGAATCAAAGTTTGATTGAACTTAACCTTATATGTTAATTTTGGACCATTCTGGAAAATAAAAAATAAAAAATTTAATTTTTGGTCCAGAATTTCCTTTGGGAAATTTTTAAAAATAAATGAAAACTCATATTTCAAATCCGCCAACAGATTTGATCATTTTTCATTTTTAGGGTTTTAAAGAGCAAATAAAATCTTTGGGTGATTCTAGGTACATCCTATTGTCCATTGGACAATAGATACTGATCTTTGTCTATTGGATAATAGTTATTGGTAAAAATCTTGAGAAAAATATCCTATGTAATAAATGGTAACATTTATGGCTATGGTGACTCAAAGGGGTGAGTCATGGTGAAAATTTATGAAGATGGTGAATCACATAAGTGACTCACCATGGCATTAATGAAAATCAAGAAGCAAAAATGATAACCATCACCTTGCTTAAAGCTTGGAGAGGCTAGCCACACTACAAGGTAATTTCTTTAATTTTTACTTAATTTAATTACCACTACATCCTATTTTATCATCTATAAATAGCCCCTTACATCCTTCACTTGAACTCACCAAAATCTTTCGTTGTTCTCTCCCAAAGTTCACACCCAAGCCATCTAAGAGCCACAACCAAGCCCTTTTATTTTCTTTCCCAAGTTCTAAGTTAAGATCCAAGCTTAGTTCTAATACCTTGGTAAGATTGTGGAGAGTTGCTATGGTACCCTGATGGGTTTAGTACCCAGAGTGAATTGTCAATCATTTATTGACTGTTGGTTTCACAATAAATGTTAGAAAGTCTATTATATATAAATAACAACTAATGAATGCTAGACAACTCACCCTGGGTATCAGTACCTTGAAAAAAAAGATGGGTACCAGAGTAATCCCCAAGATTGTGAGTAACTTTCTAGTTAAGAGTTTCTTGAGAAAAAGCCTAACTATCTTGCTTCTACCTTGTTGAAGTTGAAGAAACCTTAAGGTGAAAATTCTTTCCTTTCACTTTTAAATTTCTATTTCAAAGTTTTAGATCATTTGATTCATCCATGATCATCTTAACTTATGTTTATAGCTTGAATAATATGTGTTTGTTTTCTTTGTGAATTTGTGTTGGTAGAATACCAAGAAGAGTGCTTGTTAAAAGCTCTAAGAAACCTAAGGTAAGAGAGAGTTTTCTCTATCAACCAATATTATGGTATAAAATAGAATTGTGATATGTTAATTTTCGTGAAGATAACCCATGATTAAATTTGTGGTCTATGTTGTTTGATTTGATATTTTATGATTGAGATTTATGTTCATATTTGTTATTTGATTTCCATACACTGTTTAAATCATCAGTTTTATAATTTCCTTGAATATGGTATGAATTTATGATCAAAGAAGTATGGTAAAATTTTGATATAAATGAATTGATTCATATTTAAATGAATAGACATGTCTAGGACATGCATATATTTAGTTTGATATATGGAAAAATATGAGAAATTTCTTTTATTTGAATTTAAATTATTTAAGAAGTATTATTATTATTTTTGAAATTTAAGAGAAATTATTTTAGAGATATTTAGAACTTTAATTAAATATTTTGATTAAAGAAAAGAATTATTTTTTTATGGAATTTATTTTATCTACAAGAATTTTTGAATTTTTGAAAATATAAGGATAAATAGTTTTATTAATATTTATCATTTTGATTAATATTTTAGATATGTGTTATGAAACATGGCATCCATGGAAGGAGAGGAGAGAAAACTCTAGAAGTGTATTGATCAAAGAAGGTAAAATGATACAAATGGTAAAAGTGATTTCAAAGTGATTACACTAAGCATTTATATAGGCTAACAAACTATAGTAACTAACACCTGATAAACTCTATCTCTAATAATATGGAAAGAAATTTGGAGAATTTATTTGAAGTTTAAATATTTATTTTTACTTAGTTTTATTATAGAAAGTGAAAATAAACTTGAAAATATTTTATTTTGCATAAAATAAATTAGTTTTTGTGAAAAATACTTTAAGCGCTTGGAAATTTACAAAAAAATGAAAAAATGGTTTACGCGACTGAAAATTTACAGAAAACACTTTACACGACTGAAAAATAATTTTTCTACCTTACTAGATTAAAATTTTGCAGAAAAAGCTTTACGCGATTTGAAAACCATAACAGATGTGTTACGTGATTTGGAAATTATTTTATAGCACCATATAATTGAGAAATAGCGGTACTACTAGCTGTTGACACCCAAATTTATCCTGAAATTCTAATTTTCACCAATGGGCATTGTTCCAATAAATTTGGATCTGATCCATTCACTAAGCCCAAACTCATTTGCTTTAAAATGATTGATAAATAAAAAAGGAAAAATAATTTTTGGTCTGGCATGCAGAAGTGGAAAAAATCTCCACTGATCCAGTAAATTTTTAAAATAAGGAAAAATCTGATCAGTCATAAAATTAAATAGAAAACAAAAATAAAAAATGATTTCAGGAAATAAATTTGAATTCATAAATACATTTAATCCCTTATTAATGGTAATTTGGGATTTAAATAATTAATTGATTTTGATTGATTCTGATTACACAAATTGATCTTGATTGATAGGAGAAATTTATTCTAATTTACCATAATTAATTGAGCTAATTGAGGTGATGAGAATAATTATTTGGGCTATAAATAACGAATGGTAAAAAAACCCTAGAGGGAGCTCGAGAAGGGAGAGAGGAGCCGTAACACAGAAAAGAAAGAAAAAAAAAGTACAGAGAGAAGGAGAGCTACAACACTCAAAGTGAGATAATACACACAAAAAAGAGAGAAAGAATGAGAAGATAGAAGAAACCTCTCCCCATTGCCCTTCCATCTGGGAATTCAACTCAAGGTATGGCCTTAATCTTTTTCTATTCTTTGCTTCTTGCATAAAATAGTGGAGATCTTTTGTATCCATGGCTGAAATTCCAATACAGCTACCATGAGCCCTCCTCCTCTACTAACAGAAACAAGTCATCATAAACCCTTGCTTTCACTAGCATATTGATATTTGTTCACGCTTTTTTTTAAAAAAAAATTAATAATAATGAATTAAGATTTCCGACGATGGAATAATCAAAATTAGCCGAAGTGACGGCGACATTTTGACTTTCCTGAGGTGAGGAGTTTCTCTTTAGTTTTGCCAGAAGTGCTGGCGGGGCTTTAGGCAATCTCCAATATAAATATCTCTCTTTACACATTAATCTCTTGTTATGATTGCATGTTTGTCACTTCAGTCAAATATCAAATTAACCATTAAACTTTGCCGATGATGGAAAATTTGGGAGACGATCGAAGAGACGATCAACTAAACTCTTCCCAATATTCTTGAGGCTATTAATATTAGGTTTTGCTAGGAGCGCTGGTGGGGTCTAATTTTCACAATTAATTAAATAAAATAAAAAACAAATGTGAACAAATTAATATAGCCTTAACTTTGTGGTGGTGGTAAATTAAAATTTCATTTAATCACACATTCCAAAAATTTTATTTTTTGAAAGTCATTTCACAAATCACTTTTTCTAAAAATTCCCTTTTATAAAAAATCATTTAAAAATCTCATATTTTATTTAGAAATATTTTCTTAAAAATATGATTTTTTAATTTACCACCTTCACGTAATGTGTTGTGGGCTTACATTTGTTTCATACAATAATGGCTATTTAGCCACCCATTCCCTGTCTTATTCATTTATCATTTTTGATAATATGCCGACAAAATGGGACATGTCAAAATAAAATAAAAAACATTTTTTTATAATAAAGGACCAATTTAATTAACTTGACAAGATAACAATAGATTAAATAGGTAACCATTCTTAGAATGGACGGTGTAGGGTGCTAACACCTTCCCTACCCGTAATCAACCCCCGAACCTAAACTCTTAAACGCAGACCATTTTTTTTGGTGTCCAATCGCACCATTCCATTTTTAATGGAAGAACCGGTTGGTGGCGACTCCCAAACATTAATTCTTAGTTGCCTTCTCCCATCGCGGCGCCCTTCGGGACGGTTGCGACAGCTGGCGACTCCACTGGGGATCTGTAGAGGGTTAAGCCATGTTTTAATCTTTTGTTATCTACCTTTTTAATTGTTTTGGTCCTTATTATTCCTTCCTTTTTTTTAATCTCTTATGTGCTTCATATCATGTTGCATTTGTCTGCTTCATATGCCTTTTGGGATTGTGAATAATATTATTTTCATGTTCCCTCCCACACACTATGCACTACACTTACACACACAAGCCCTATACCCGGGCTCGTTACCTTGTAGGCTTAGATAGAGGGCAAAGTAATGTTGCTTTGAGAGACCTACGGTCTCCGCATAAGCACATGAAACCCCCTCACTCAAATTGAACCATTTCCATTTGTAGCCTGTCATGGGTGAGGATTCGGGACCCTACTAGCCAAAGTGTTGGCGACAGTATGGGCAATTTGGGAACCACTGTCCAATAAGGGTCTAGAACTCAAACCATCAATAATTAGAATGACCCTAAAGCCATCATGGTTTATAGAACTTATCCTTTATGATAGGACATCAAGCTTAAAGAACTCCTTTTATAGGACACATGAGGGAACCTTTTCACTCTTCATTGTTTTTTTTTAAAAAAATTCTTTTGAATAAATTTGGCTATATGTTTGTTTCCTAGAATGACTACTGGCCATTTTTCTCTAATAAATTTGAAAGACTGTGCAAATCCAATTGGCCTAATGGCATTTTTGTAAACAAACCTAGATGACAATCATGTTCTTGTTTGTTGCATTTCATTAATTTTGTTAACTTGTGAAAATAAAAAAGGTATCACATAAAGAGCAACCCTGCTTCCACGGCACCCTTATAGGACTCGATCCCAAGTCAGGATCATGGATGAATTAGAGCAAGAAAGGACTCAAGAAGACCTTAGAAGTGATGTCAACCAACTTAAAGATCAAATGACTAAGGTTTTAGAGATTCTGCAAAGGAGGATTGACATGGATGGAATCCCTACAAGAAATAATGAAGAACCTCCAATAACACATCTGCCACATGTAACCAATCCTCAAGACGGCGGTGTGTTATTGGCTACATCAAACTGTAACTCGCAGAATATCTTGACCCAACAGGTTCCCCTTAGCTCCCCTGAGGTGGCGTATTTACAACAGCGCAACAATCTTACCCTTGTTTCATGCCGCAAGTTGAAAGTTTGAAATCCAATGAAAAGCTAGAGGTACTTGAAGAAAGATTACGAGCTATAGAAGGAGTGAACGAACGCTTCAGAGCTTTGTCTTGTTCCTAATGTGGTGATTCCTCCAAAGTTTAAAGTAACAGATTTTGATAAATACAAGGGAACCACATGTCCAAAGAATCATTTGACTACGTATTGTCGAAAGATGGCTTCTTGTGCCCATGATGACAAGCTACTTATCCATTTCTTTCAAGACAGTTTAACTAGGGCAGCCTTGAATTGGTATACCCACCTTGATCGAGCTCGTATTCGATACTGGAAAGCTTGTATTTGATACTGGAAAGACCTTGCCGATGCCTTCCTAAGGCAATACAAGTACAACATTGACATGGCTCCAGATAGGCTCCAGTTGCAAAATATGGAGAAGGAAGCTTTAGAAACTTTCAAAGAATACGCACAACGATGGAGAGAAATAGCTGCTGAAGTGGAGCCGCCATTATCTAATAAGGAGATGACTGCTATGTTCATCGATACTCTTCAGTCACCCTTCTATGATCGGATGATTGAGAGTGTCTCCTCAAATTTCTCTGACATCGTCATCATAGGGGAAAGGGTAGAAAATGGAATAAGAAGTGGAAAGATTGCCGACAACTCAAGTAGGACAGCTAGTGCAAGAAAACCCTGGGTAGGAAAGAAGGAAGGTGAGGTACAGGCTATGATAAATGATAAGAGTCATGGAGAAAGCCCAACTCAAGGAGAACCTATCCATTCACCCGCAATACCTCAACAATCATTCCAAACACCTTACACACCTTACCCATACATCGCTGCTAATTCACTTGCTTCATACCCTCAACCTTACCAAGCACCCCCTTCTTTTCAGCACCAAACACCTATAGTGCCTCCCCAAACTACTCAATCTTGGACTCAAAATTTGAATGCTAATCAAAGAAAGACCCAAAATAACCAGGACAAGAAACCCATTCAACATGACCCTATTCCCATGTCCTATACTGAGTTGCTACCTCATCTATTGCATAATGGCTTGGTAGCTCTATGCCTTGTGAAGCCAATAGAACCCTCATACCCAAAGTGGTATGATCCTAATGCACAATGTGATTATCATGCAGGAGCTATAGGCCATTATACTAAAAAATGCACCACTTTGAAGAATAAGGTGCAAGGTCTTATAAAAGCCAAATGGTTGACCTTCGAGCAAGGAACTCCAAGCATAAGTCATAATTCTTTGCCTAATCATGGAAATCTTGGGGTTAATGCAGTTGAGTGAGTATTCACATGTGACTCATGTTAAGACTTTTGAAGCTCTATGATGGCATTTCTAGTTCAAGTATCTGCAGTTGAAGATTACCCTTCACTAATCATAAGGCAAATTTGTCATCAAGCTCAGTAATTGAGAACTTATCAGGCTTCTTCCAACTCTAGAGTTTCATTATTAGTAATTCTTGATACTAATCCTATGGCTCTGCCAAGGCTGTAGGGTGACATTTGTAGAATGGGCTCACATGTTTCCATTTCAGTATTGTTATCAATAAATGCATTTTCCATTCCAAAGATAAATGTTCATAACATCCTTTCTTTTATGAAATTATCCTTCATCCATATTCATTCCTTT
Organism: Styphnolobium japonicum; assembly: GCA_023212625.1. Classification (NCBI taxonomy): domain Eukaryota; kingdom Viridiplantae; phylum Streptophyta; class Magnoliopsida; order Fabales; family Fabaceae; genus Styphnolobium; species Styphnolobium japonicum. The sequence continues at coordinate 8,162,372 of JALBWW010000014.1, forward strand.
GCCTTCATTATTCATTACATGTGCCAATATAAACCAGTGCTTGTCTGAAAGTGGTATTCTTGTAAATGACAATGGTATGAACCCAAGTTGGGATTTTGATTACCCCATTAATGGTGCTAACAAAGACAATGATGCGGATTGGGGGTCCTCTATTGAACTACTAAGGAGTTTGCGATATTTAGTCCTATAAAATGTCCATTGAAACAATTAATTCGAGGATTGAAAATTGGAAGGAAAGAGAAATCAAGATCAATACCTTAATGAAGGAAGACAAGTGTGAAAAGGTAATCATATGGTACTATCCTTGTTGCTATAAAGAGGTGCCATGCTTCGAGTCTCACAAAGAAGAATGGTCAAGCGTTACTACTTATGTGTAGTGGTGTTATACATAAGCATCTTTCTAAGAAAAAAAAAAAGCAAAAGCAAAAAAAGTAAGAAAAATGAAAAAAAAGGAAAATGACTCGCTAGGTCGAAAATCTAGAAAAATGGCGGCCTAGGCAAAAATCAGAGTGCAAAAAAGAAATATATCAAAAAAATGAGAAAAGAGAAATAACTCGCTAGGTCGAAAACCTAAAAAGGCGACCTAGACAAAAATTAGAGTGCAAAGAAAAAATTAAATGGCCTGGTAGGTTGAAAACTCGAAAAGAGCAACCTAGGCAAAAGTTAGGGTCAAACAAAAATAAGATAACAGCACCTGCTGCATCAAAGGAAGTGATGGCACCTACTCCATCAATGAAAGTGACATTTTTTCGAATAATTTGAAGACAAGGAGCCTAGCTAAACTTCAAAGTTGGGGCAATTAAATTCTTGGACGCCAATAAAGTTCACAAATTGGGGCAGATCAACTCTTGGAGGACAATGATGCTCATAGACATTAAAACTATGGCAATTAAGATCCTTAAAAGCAAATGATGCCCACAAAGTTGAAAGTTGTGCAATCCAAATGTACTGAAGGTCAATCATAAAAAGTACAAGAACTTCAAAGTTATGGTAAATCATATCCTTGGAAGAAAATAGTGCTCCTAGACATCAAAATTGGGGCAAATCAAAATCAAGGAATTCAGCTATGAGGAGTGAACTGCTCACTGATCTTAAAACTTGGGCAAATCAAATTCCAAGAAATCAATTATGAGAAGTGATATGCTCACAGACCTTAAAGTTGGGGCAAGTCGAATTCATGGAAGCCAATAATGCTCACATACCAAAAATGGGGCAATTCAGATTCATGGAAGCCAATTATGCGGTGTTCAAGATGATACACAATGGTGACTAACATTGATCATTCTAGAGAATACCACTGGAAGAAAAAACTCTCGTTTTATCATTTTCTCCTCTAACCCATTCTCCTTCAAATGACAAATTCCTGTCATGATTCCCTTCTTGTATCCTTTTCATTCATTGTTTCTAATAATCTCACTTCTATTTTCAACATATTGTCATGCATTTTTCATGGTAACATATACTGAAATGTGAAACTTGTATTAACACTATGAAGTGTATCAAGAATTACTTTGATGACCTCAAAAGGCCAAGAAGAGCACTGAGAGTTCTCGACGAGTTGCTACTCAACAAGAAAGGGTAACCGGGTCACTATACTTGAGATGTGATCATCACAAGAACAACGTGCTTATGAAACCATTTCAAGCAAGGCACATAAATGCAGAGGTTGAATACACAAATCATGAAGTTAATCAGCAAGTCTCGCTTTTATTCATCCTTGAATCCATTTCAAGCAAGGCACATAAATGCAGAGGTTGAATACACAAATCATGAAGCTAATCAGCAAGTCTTGCTCTTGTTCATCCTTGAATCCATTTCAAGCAAGGCACATAAATGCAGGGTTGAATACACAAATCGTGAAGCTAATCAGCAAGTCTCACTTTTATTAATCCTTGAATCCATTTCAAGCAAGGCACATAAATGCAGAAGTTGAATACACAAATCATGAAGCTAATCAGCAAGTCTTGCTCTTGTTCATCCTTGAATCCATTTCAAGCAAGGCACATAAATGCAGAGGTTGAATACATAAATCGTGAAGCTAATCAGCAAGTCTTGCTCTTGTTCATCCTTGAATCCATTTGGAAGAAAGTCCTTAAGGGTTGTGGAATTAAGGGTAACTCATTCTAATGTTTTAAAAGAGTTTCTACTCAACTTGATCATACAGATCCCTGTGTTGGGGGCATGCATTGCATTGTGCATCATTTCATCAATTAATCAAGAAAAAATTGTTTTCAAACTTGACCTTATGAGGTTCACTAATACTTTCAAATCTTAACATACTGAGGTCACATTTACATTTCTTGTCATAACCAACTGAGGTTTAATCTTACATGTTGTTTTGACTTATTTCATTTCCGGGCCCTGCGCCCACTGCTTATAATTTTTGGGTCCTGCACCCACTGCCTTTTCATTTTTCGGGTCCCGCACCCACTTCCATTTAATTTTTGGGCCCCGCGCCCATTGCCTTTAAATTTTTGGGTCCCGCACCCACTGCCTTTTGATTTTTGGGTCCCGCACCCACTACCTTTTAGTTTTTGGGTCCTGCACCCATTGCTTTAAATTTTTGGGCCCCGCGCCCACTGCCTTTTAATTTTTGGGTCCCGCACCCACTACCTTTTAATTTTCGGGCCTTGCCTGCCTTTTAATTTTCAGGTCCCGCACCCACTGTCATTTAATTTTCGGGCCCCGCGCCCACTGCCTTGTAGTTTTTGGGTCCTGCACCCATTGCTTTAAATTTTCAGGCCCCGCGCCTACTGCCTTTTAATTTTTGGGTCCCGCACCCACTGCCTTTTAATTTTCGGGCCCCGCGCCCACTGCCTTTTAATTTTTGGGTCCCGCACCCACTGCCTTTTAATTTTTGGGTCCCGCACCCACTATCATTTAATTTTCGGGCCCCGCGCCCACTGCCTTGTAGTTTTTGGGTCCTGCACCCATTGCTTTAAGTTTTCAGGCCCCGCGCCCCACTGCCTTTTAATTTTTTGGTCCAGCACCCACTGCCTTTTAATTTTCGGGCCCCGCGCCCACTGCCTTTTAATATTTGGGGCCCCGCATCCACTGCTTTAATTTTTGGGTCCCGCACCCACTGTCATTTAATTTTCGGGCCCCGTGCCTATTGCCTTTTAGTTTTTGGGTCCTGCACCTATTGCTTTAAATTTTCGGGCCCCGCGCCCACTGCCTTTTAATTTTCGGGTCCCGCACCCACTGCCTTTTAATTTTAGGGTCCTGCACCCACTGCCTTTTAATTTTTTAGGTCCAGCACCCACTGACTTTTAATTTTCGGGCACTTCACCCACAATCTTCTTTTCTGGGTCCTGATACCCATTGCATTCATATTCCTAGTCCTAATACCCATTGCATTTTTGTTTGGGTCCTGATACCAATTTCATTTATTTTTAGAGTCCTGAAACCCATCGTATTTACTTTTCGGGCCCTTGTACCCACGTCATTTGTATTTTTGGTCACGTACCCATGATCATTTATCTTTTGGGTCTCATACCCCTGGTTATTTATTTTTAGGGTCCCTATACCCATTGCCACTTACTCTCTCGAGTCTCTGTACTCATTGCAATTTACTTGTCACAAATTTTATGGACAAATTTGAGTCAACACATTTGCTTTTCATTTATTTTATAAATGGAGAAGCAAATGAGGGCAGCTGTTGACACCCAAATTTGTCCTGAAATTCTAATTTTCACCAATGGGCATTGTTCCAATAAATTTGGATCTGATCCATTCACTAAGCCCAAACTCATTTGCTTTAAAATGATTGATAAATAAAAAAGGAAAAATAATTTTTGGTCTGGCATGCAGAAGTGGAAAAAATCTCCACTGATCCAGTAAATTTTTAAAATAAGGAAAAATCTGATCAGTCATAAAATTAAATAGAAAACAAAAATAAAAAATGATTTCAGGAAATAAATTTGAATTCATAAATACATTTAATCCCTTATTAATGGTAATTTGGGATTTAAATAATTAATTGATTTTGATTGATTCTGATTACACAAATTGATCTTGATTGATAGGAGAAATTTATTCTAATTTACCATAATTAATTGAGCTAATTGAGGTGATGAGAATAATTATTTGGGCTATAAATAACGAATGGTAAAAAAACCCTAGAGGGAGCCCGAGAAGGGAGAGAGGAGCCGTAACACAGAAAAGAAAGAAAGAAAAAGTACAGAGAGAAGGAGAGCTACAACACTCAAAGTGAGATAATACACACAAAAAATAGAGAAAGAATGAGAAGATAGAAGAAACCTCTCCCCATTGCCCTTCCATCTGGGAATTCAACTCAAGGTATGGCCTTAATCTTTTTCTATTCTTTGCTTCTTGCATAAAATAGTGGAGATCTTTTGTATCCATGGCTGAAATTCCAATACAGCTACCATGAGCCCTCCTCCTCTACTAACAGAAACAAGTCATCATAAACCCTTGCTTTCACTAGCATATTGATATTTGTTCACGCTTTTTTTTAAAAAAAAATTAATAATAATGAATTAAGATTTCCGACGATGGAATAATCAAAATTAGCCGAAGTGACGGCGACATTTTGACTTTCCTGAGGTGAGGAGTTTCTCTTTAGTTTTGCCAGAAGTGCTGGCGGGGCTTTAGGCGATCTCCAATATAAATATCTCTCTTTACACATTAATCTCTTGTTATGATTGCATGTTTGTCACTTCAGTCAAATATCAAATTAACCATTAAACTTTGCCGACGATGGAAAATTTGGGAGACGATCGAAGAGACGATCAACTAAACTCTTCCCAATATTCTTGAGGCTATTAATATTAGGTTTTGCCAGGAGCGCTGGTGGGGTCTAATTTTCACAATTAATTAAATAAAATAAAAAACAAATGTGAACAAATTAATATAGCCTTAACTTTGTGGTGGTGGTAAATTAAAATTTCATTTAATCACACATTCCAAAAAATTTATTTTTTGAAAGTCATTTCACAAATCACTTTTTCTAAAAATTCCCTTTTATAAAAAATCTTTTAAAAAACTCATATTTTATTTAGAAATATTTTCTTAAAAATATGATTTTTTAATTTACCACCTTCACGTAATGTGTTGTGGGCTTACATTTGTTTCATACAATAATGGCTATTTAGCCACTCATTCCCTGTCTTATTCATTTATCTTTTTTGATAATATGCTGACAAAATGGGACATGTCAAAATAAAATAAAAAACATTTTTTTATAATAAAGGACCAATTTAATTAACTTGACAAGATAACAATAGATTAAATAGGTAACCATTCTTAGAATGGACGGTGTAGGGTGCTAACACCTTCCCTACCCGTAATCAACCCTCGAACCTAAACTCTTAAACGCAGACCATTTTTTTTGGTGTCCAATCGCACCATTCCATTTTTAATGGAAGAACCGGTTGGTGGCGACTCCCAAACATTAATTCTTAGTTGCCTTCTCCCATCGCGGCGCCCTTCGAGACGGTTGCGACACTATCAGACCGACGTAGACTGGACTCTGGATAGCACAGTTGACGCTATTCTTGAAAAAATGGTAGCTTGAATCCCGAGGGAATTGTATATATATTTTGAGAATATTTATAATGTATATATATATATATATATATATAGTCTATATGAGACTTGATGGTGTAAGGCTTGGAGTCTAGGAGATTGAGCTTACACCTCAGTGCTGGTGCGAATGGCCGAGTGAAGATCTTCAATGATCTTGGAGTCGTCGGGGGTCCAGAAACTCCACAAGTGGCCGGCAGGGATTGTGTCGTGGTATTATGACTGCAAAACATCAACGATCTCGACTATACATTGGTCTATTCACGACTGGTGGAGAGTGTTCGCATGAGCCGTGTTGCGCAAATGAATTGTTAGCACTTGTTGGCTAAATGATATGGAACATGTACTCCCAATTACTCTCTCCGACTTGTTGTACTTAGCTCCATGGAGTAGAGGTCATTTATGTGTATTTGCATGGTCAGTTGTTATACTTGCATTATCATTTTGTGCACTAAGGTTAGTTTGTCATTTTATTGATTTAAATTTGACTTTATATGTGGTTTAAATTGCCTATTGATGAGCTTTAGCTTGTGTAACTGTTGTATGCTATTTTTTATACTTTCTTATTGGTATTTATGATGATGTGAGAATCTCATCTCCTTTTTGTGTAATTTGTGATTTGGTTAAATTCAAAGATGGCCGAACGTGAGTTCCTAAGATTCATCACTGTTCAATTCTATGAAGGACCTGAGCTATGGCATGTTCGTTTGGAAGCAGAAAGTGCTACTTATGTAGGGGACATAACCATCATTCTCCGTAGGACCTATAACGGAGATCCTGTCACCGTTTTTACCATTTTTGCTTTAGTTGAGTTATACATGCCTATCGGAAATATTTGGGGTGCCAGTGCCTCCTACACGTCACAAGAGAGATCCATAGTCTCTTCGACACGAACCCTTAGATGGTATAGTTGTAAAATATGTAACATATCTAGATATCTATGTATAATAAAGTGGTATGTGTAAAATAGAGACTTAAGAAAGAATAAAATCTATGTGAATATTAGTTGTTAAATTTATGTGTATTCTTAGTTTGTTTATATTACATCACTAGAAACACAGAAGATTTTATGACTTATGATCAAGAAAAATTGTTAGGGAACTAGTTATTTTAAAAATGTGACACCCAACCGAGGGTGTTATAGTAAGACTAGGTCGGATTGGCAGGTTGACGATCGGAACTAGTATGAGAAATGGGTGATCGGTTGGACATGGACTTGTGAATTGGGTGGTCGTACAAGGGTGCAGACTCTGATTTTTGGTTTTTCATTGATTTAGGAAGTTCTTTGATGGATATTGGGATGAGTATTGGTGTTGTGTTTCGAGGCAAAGTATGAGATTTTTGTGGGGGCTTTGGTTGTTAGTGGGTATCCTTGGGTGAAATTTTAGGAGGAGGGTGATGTGCTCTGTTCTTGAACGTGAAGTGTGTGGGAAATGTAGTTTTCAAGGTTGGAAAGGTTATGAAGATGCTTTTTTGGGGTTATGGACGTTGGGTGTATGTGTGGGGGGATGAATATGGCTATTTTGGGTGCATGGGAGATATGGTGGTGTTGGGAATGGTCAGACATAGTGGGAATGAAAGTGATTTCAAAGGGGAAGAGGTGGATGAGGTGTTGTTCCTATAAATTCATAAAATGGCTACATGATGATAAAGTGAGAAAAAGAAAGGAAATCAAGTTAAATCAACCAAAAAACACAATTGACCATATTCTCAACATATTACATATACGTGACCAAAGTTTTTGAGAAATGAACAAAAGATATCAAGATTCAAAGATTTGAATGGTTAGGGACTTACCTCTTGAAGCTTAATTTAGAAAAAGGAGTGGTTGGTTGGGTCAGACAAACCCATTCCCTGCTTCCTTTTCCTCTATTGCATCCCCCCACTCTCACCTACTCCTCTGTGTTTTCCTCACCTCGGGAATCACATGCTGATGGGGGAAATTGTGGATTTGGGCCGTGGGTTGAGGTGTGTGTGTGGATGGATTTGGGCCGAGCCCAACAAGTCATGGAATAGGTTGAAATGGGTTAAGTGGGCTTAAACCTTCCTTTTTTTGATTTTTTTTATTTTTTTCAATTTTGTTGAGGTTTTCTAAAAAGACTCGATCAAAATAGGGTGTTTACATTTGCTCCTCTTTACTTGTTTCTTATTAGTGAATATGAATAACCATTGTTTTTGTATTATTGTTATAAGGAACGAGTAAAGATATGAACCCTTATTTTGTCCGAAAAATGTAAGAGAAAAGTAAATAACAGTGGGCCCTTGCACCCGAAAAGTAAATGGCAGTAGGCCTTTGCACCCGAAAAGTAGATAGCAGTGGGCCCTTGCATCTGAAAAGTAAATGATAGTGGGCCCTTGCACCTGAAAAGTAAACGGTAGTGAGGCCTTGCACCCAAAAGTAAATGACGGTGGGTAATCAATCAATTTGAGACACTCATGTTAGCTTTGTATTAGGCTTTATTAGATGTTTATTGTGCCCAATATTAGTATTTTAGATGATTTTAATGTTGTTGGGCTTCATTAGACTTTAATGTAAATTGTGAATAATTTTCGGATTTTGATGCATTTTGACCTTTCTTTCTTGGTTAGGCCATAACTTGGGACTCGGTGATCCATTTGAGGTGATCTTGGTGTCTTTGGAAAGCTAAGACAATGCTCTACAAGTTTCATGAAGAACTCAAGAGCTGGATCTGTAACATCTAATTTTGCACCCTCAATGGTGAAAGAACAAAACACAGAAAAATAAACCTTAGGATGACTTGGGGAGGATAACTAGGCTTTCTGTAAGCTAATTTATAGTGAGACTTTCAATCAAAATAACATAGCTAAAACTTAGTAAAGCAATGTTATCTCTAAACTTTTAATTCTACAAGTCACATGAACCAATTAAAATCAAATTAGTGACTAAGGCCTAGATTATCTAAGACACATTAAACTTAGTAAAGAAGATGACTTACACAAGTTCACACAATGACACTTCACTAAGCATAAAAATCATACACTTAGCACATAGACACATATACACATTAGAAGCAAGACACATGAACTAATTCATGCAAAAATCTGCACTTTGACACATACACACACCAAAACCGTGACACACACACCTTGACACATACACACCCTAACACTTTGCCACACACCCTAACACCTTGCCACACACACTAACACCTTGATACACTTGATAACACGTTGACACACACACATGCTGCATCATGGTAGCCAAACACACACACAAATGACACAACACACACTAGGAAATTAATAAATAAACATCACACAAATTCTGCACTTTGAAGTAAATAAAAAAAAAAAAAACACAGCACCACACATGCACACTCACACGTTGAAGACAAGGGAGGAATCTGTTCTTGGAAGAGCACATGCACTCCCACACGTCCATATGCATGAGATAAAGAGAGGAATCTGCACTTTGAAGACACAAACCATGATGCACTTGATTTAAACAAAGGAGCACTTTTGGAATGCAATTTTCATGCATTAGGACACGTTAACCTTGGAGAGCAAATGTGGCTGCTGGCCACGCCATTTAGAGGGAGTTAAGCATGCAGAGAATATTCTGCATTTGAGACAAAATCATGGCTATGACAAAGCCAAGTAATTATGCCATATTCCCATCATTATGTTGGGAGAATTTTCATCATTGTGTCTTAGCACCTAGCTATCTTCTACTTAGTTTACTTATACACTAACACACACACACTTCACATACACACACACACAGCATCTGCACACACAAAACAGAGGGAGAGGGACGTGAGAAGAAGAGAAGAAGTAAAGGAAAAGAAAGGGTAGGAAGCAAGCTCAAATCACTCACCATTTCCTTCAATCAAGCAAGGACATTCTGTTTTATTTTCTTTTCTTTCTTGGCTTGATCTTCTCATATTTCTAACATTTATTTCATTGATTTTAAGCTTGGAAAGTTTCTGTTACAATCCCACAGAAATTAGATCTCATACACTAATTTTAAACAAGACTAGTCTAGCATGTATTCCTAGTATGATCCTAACCAAATCTGTTTTGTTTTGTTTTCTTTCTTGGCTTGTTTTTCTCATATTTCTAACCTTTCTCTCATTGATTTTAATCTAGAAAAATTCCTGTTATAGTCTCACAGATTTAGATTTCCAACAATTAATCTTAAACAAGACTAGACTAGCATGAAATTCTAGTATGATTCTAGCCATTCTGTTTTTGCTTAAACCATTTGCTTACTTGATTTTCTATGCTTCTAAATGGTCACGGTTTGGTAAGGTATTGAGGAGTAGGAATAGCTTCATAACCTATTTTATTACTAGCATTAGAAATTATCAAAGATACTTGACTTACCTTACTTAACTACCATGAAATTTCTATGCTTAACTAGGTACTTATGACATTTAAATTAGCTTAAGCATTCTGTTTTAATTGATTATGTTTGTATACATATTCTATGGTTATGCATGGCCACGGTTTTGAGAAGGAAGAATCATTCCAAGAAGGTTTATGGTTTGTAACCTTGAGATGGTTTCAAATGAACTAAGACTCACCACTAAAAACTATGTTAGATGACATGTTGGTGGAGTGGCCTTTGGCCTATGTATCATCTTAAGAGATGATGGGAATTCCCTATGTTTATAAGGCAGCCCTCATGGAGGGAAGAATGGAAAGAATTGGTTTGAAAGACCTATGGTTGAAAGACCTATGTTTGAAAGTGGTTGAGTATGAATGATTCTTGAAAACCTTCTCTAAGTTATGATTAATATTTTGTGTTTATAAATTGAAGTTCATATCATTCTCTATTTTTATTATAGTATGCTTTGAAAGAAAAAGTTTGTGAAATTTCCCACTTGATTTATGAAGTATGAGTTTTATTTTGATGCTCGTTTCCTACTAAGATTGTATAATCTTACCCTAATTTTACTGTTTTTCAGAATCAAAGAGAAATGGGGATCACTACCATAATAATAGAAATTGAGTGGGAATGGTTATATTCTGTGAAGGACGGTGGTCATGTAAAAGTGATCAAGGATGTATGGTTCCATGTAGTTGACACTTGATCAACAGAATGTAAATAGTAGTAATTAGGGCTTATGTCAAGAAGTCTTGGAAATTTTGTTTAGGCAATTTACTGTAGGTAATTTGCTTAATGTTGTAAATATAACAAGACATGTTTCTCTATGCCCATGAACGAAATCAAGGCTTTTAAGCCATGTAAAATGATGATGGAACTACCTTTGTCTTGTGTTAACTTATGCTTGTTATTGCTAATTTACATTACTAATTAGATAATTTAATATATGTTATATGAATTGAACGTACAAGTGAACTTGGCACGAAATCTATTAATAAACCTCACTTGGATTCTTAACTTGCCTTAACACTTTGACAAGGATCTTAACTAGGATAAATCATTCAAATTCAAGAAAACCGGTAAGATAGGAAATTGGATCTAGAAGAGTGTAAATAAAAGAATAAATTGGTGACAGATTTCAGGATGGCAGAAATCTAGCCGAGTCTCCGAGATAAGTAATCACTGATTCTTTTAGCCGGTTCTAAGGTAAGGTCTCTTAGACTATGTAGATTCTCAAGAATGGAATTGCCTAAATCAAGGATTTATTAAAATAAATTGATAACTCCTTTCTTAGAGTTTAGTAATGCTTAATGAAGGCTTAGTGATTTTTTTAGACTACATAAGGCAATATAATTATACTGGTTGGAATTAACTATACAGAAAAGTGGTTACTTGTAAGCTTCCCCTTGCCGATATAATTAATTGTATAGCTAGTATTTCCTATTTACTACGAGGGTGGTTACAGGATCGGACTTTTAAGGGTCCAAAATATCCCTGCAATGCAGAGTGGGTTTGCTGTCACGAGAATCTGGGCAGTGTGCACATATTGGACTACATAGTGAGCTATAGGCCTCCTCTTGGGTTGAAACTTGGCCATTGGAAAGATAAGACCCATATATCCAACTTCACTGAAGACCATTTAGCCAATAGATGTCGTTTTAGGCATGATTATGAAGCTACAAGTTGGTTTGAATTTGGAAACATGTTCTGTCAACCTAACTTGAGGTAGGTTCAGTGTTTTTGGTATATCTGGAGTTCTAAATGTCCAAATGGCATGATTCCAATTGTAAAATTTCAAGGATACAACTGGCTACAACTTTCATGAAGACTCCAAGCCAAAATGCACCATATAGGTCATGAAAATCAAGCCAGAAGTCGGATAAGAGTTGTTGACTAAAAGCCACCAACCATACACCAACCCACCTACTATGCACCAACCCACCAACCATGCATCAAGCTTCCATATTTGACAATTTTCATATTTTTAAAGCTTGTATTCAGATTATGTACATGTACAAATTGGCTTCTAGGATTAGTATAAATAGAGTCAATCTCTTTGTATTAGGATGATTCAATTTTAAGTAAGTTTGAAGAAAGTTTAAGTATTTGTGAGAGTTTTCTTTCTCTTCTTCTTCATTCTCTTTACAATTTTGTTTTTGTTCTTTTATTTCTGAGTTCTTCCTTCCCATCCATGGAAGGCTAGGCTCTTATAATCAATCCAAGGGATTAGCCATCTTGATGTTTAATTTGGAGATCTTGTTTCGCTTGTTCATATTGCTTAATTGTTATTCAAGTTTCTCTTCTTCCTCTTTTGATTTTGATCTAGATTGAATTGCTTAATTTGATTTAGATGTTGATGTGATAATAGTTTTATTATCATGCATTCAAAGAGGATCACAAAGACTAAACAATTTATTAAAGCTTTTTGATGGATTGTTTAGCTTGGTTAAATTCTGGATCTTAAGTTAATCTATGTTTGGATGGTGCTTACTTTATCTAACCTTGGTTAATTAAATCCTAGATGCTTATCTAGTAGAGGATTCTTGGATCATGTTGAGGCGTCTTGATATGATCTAAGGCCAAGAACATGGTTAGCAATTAAGTGAATTCCTTGTGATCAATGATGGATTGAACTCAAGATCGGTAAATTTCCTTGGATTAGTTGTTTCTTTAAATTTGTTAATTACTTTCCTTTAATTCAACTAGTGTATTATCTTTATAAATCATCAAAACCCCCCCTTTTATTTATCTTGATCTGATTAAATCTTTGTTTTATTGGATCCTTGAGAGACGATTCGGTTCATGCTCTATACTACAAATTATTTTGTGAACTGGTAATTTTTATTATTTGACGGGTCTCGACAACCTCTTGTCAAATTTGGCGTCGTTGCCGGGGATCCAAGGCAACTATTTGATCATTTCAAGACCCCATCTAACTCTAACAATTGTGTTTGTTTTGTTTTTGAAGTTTTTTTTTCAAGTGGAATTCGGCTGAAATTGGGTAAAGGGCATCCTGTCAAGATTTTGGTTTGGTAACATATCTCTGATTGATCTGAATTTTGGTAGGCTAATGAAAATCGTTATTTTGAGAAAGGCTCACTATATATAGTGAGGTCATCCTTATTTTTGCCAAATTCCATCGTTTAGACCACTTTTTCAATTTTTTAAGATTTTTTATTATTCTCTTAGATTGTGTTTTTGTGTAGATTTCACGCTGTGGTAGTCTTATAATTTTTAAAAATCTCTGAATATGTTTTCTGTAATTGTTTTGTGTATATTTTTAGACTTGTTTTTGAGAATTTATGTTTTTGTGTTTGATCACTAATCTGATGGAGCATAAACTTGATGAGCTGGCTTATCTGGTGGAGCAATTGGCAGTGGAACAACATCAGTTACATGTGCAAGAACCTGTAGGATTTTGTAGTATATGTTGTAGTTCTGATCATCCCACATATGCTTGCACCACATTACAAGATGATGGTTTTGTATTTCATGACCATTCTGTTGATGCAACAGGTGTATTTCTTGGTGAACCACAATACCAACAGCTTGGATATGATCCTTATTTTACCACATATAACCATGACTGGGGAGAACATCCCTGGTTTGAACCTTATGTTGAACCAATCAATCTATACCAGCAGCCTATGCAGCAACATCAGCTTATGCAGCAAGCCCCAATAGGCATGGAATCGGAGCCAACATTAGAGGATTTGGTGAAACAATTGGCTCAAAACAACATCCAATTCCAGCAGGGAACAGAAGCTATAGTACAAAACTTGGAGACCCAAGTTGGTCAACTTACATCTTCATTGAGTCAATTGAGCATGCAACAAATGCAGAAATTTGATTCTACAAAAATGAGACCATTCATGTGCAAAAACCAATTGATGATTTGTGTGCTGAATTTGCTAGTTTTACTGATTTTGATGATTTTGTTTGTTGTACTAGTTGTGATGGTGATATGTTGTGTAATGCATGTGCTGAGATTGCTGCCTTTTTGAGTCATGATGAATCTTTTTCAGCAGATTATGCAGCAATTCAATCTATAGAAGTAGTGAAGCCAACAAAATTGGAGTCCATTGTGGCTAAAAACCTCCTTACTGATGAGGAGGGGAGGTTGCTGCAGATTTTAAAGGAGAATCAAAGAGCCATCATACTTGCAGACATTCCTAGCGTTAGCCCTTCCATATGCATGCGTAGGATTTTACTTGAAGATGGAGTTAAGCCAATAAAGCAGCCCCCAAGGAGACTAAACTCTCTGATTTTGGATGTGGTGATCCATTACACTGGCTATGGTGTGGCTGCTGGAACGTTAATTCTTCTGCTATCCATATGGAGTTTTCTTTCCACACTTTTATTTCATTTTTCTAGTTGTTGTTTTCTTTTTGTTTTTACTGTTTTGCTATTGTTTTTAATATTGTTTCTGTTTTTATTTGACTGTTACAATTTACTCTTTTCTGTTGTTGTTGTTTCTGCTGTTTGTGTTGCCTGTTTCTATTTCTGCTTCTGTTTTGCTGTACTGCTGATGTTTGTCTTTTATTACTTTTTCTTTTCTTTTCTCTGTTTCTGTTTTTATTTTTTGTTTTGTCTACTGTTTTTATTTTCTGTTTTCTATATAAATCTTTGTTTGAAAAAAAAAAAGCCACGTTTATGGTCAATGGCCAGAAATTGAACCATTACTAGGGATGACCCATCAATCGTGCAAAATCTTCAATCACGCTGGCTAATGACATTAAAAGTAGCGCTTCTTGGGAGGCAACCCAAAGTTTTTAACTCTTTCTTTTTTTCAAACTTTGACTTATTTGCTATCACAAGAATCGAGATAGAAAAAAACGGTGCTAAGTGAGAAAATCTATCAAAGTTTGATTTTTCTGTCTTTATTTTGTTTATTTTTCTTTGATAGATGATTTTTCACCGGTTAAATGGCGGATAACGGTACTCCGTGAAAATCTTTTTCGGTCCCTTCAGTTACCCACAAACACTGAAATCTGTATATAATTTTACTCAATTTTTTTCTCTCTTTCTTCTTTCTTTCGAAATGGATAATCAGCTTTTTAACCTCCTCAAGCAATTCCCTTCTCTCCCTCAAAATGCTTTAACTATCATTTATTGTGCAAGGTTTGAGAGATTAAGGATGCTTATGCACAAAGGCATCCCTGCGGATATACGCTGGTTGATCGAAGCAAAGGTCCGACTCAGAGGTGAATTTTCTAACGCTCTTGTTTCATATATGCCAGGTCTAGGTAAAAGTTTATATGCCAAGAAAAGAAGAGCAAAAAGGTTACGGGTCTGCTATAAATGTGCAAGATGGACCTGTAACACAAAATGCAAATCAATTGGAATGACGTCTATAAACCGAGATAATAAAATTAACTTCATTAAAGATGGCATGAGTAAGGAGTCTTTAGATAACATTTTATTGACTCTTGAGACGCATCCTAGTGGAGATGTGCAGAGAGTACTTCTCGATTTATGGCCAATATTCCAAGATGAACATGAGCGATATAGTCTCGGGAATCTGACTCAAAAAGACCCTGTTTGCCAATTTTTAAGAAAATTGGATGAGAAACCGACCATCGGACCCTAAAGAGCATTCAAGCCGTTACTGGACGTAAAACCAGAGGAAAATGTGAGCCATAATCACACTTCCTGTAAGTATTATTTTTTATTTTTTATTTTTTATTTTTTCTTTTTCTTTTTTCTTCTTGTTTACTAAAAAATTCAAAAAAAAAAAATTTAGCCGTATTTTTTTGAAATATGCGTTACGTATTTTCAAAGTTCTTCTGACACATATAGATTAGTCTTTTATCATTGTCATATAGCTATTATCATTGTTGTGCTTATTTTCAAACTTACCTGACACACGGATCTACCCCTCCTTTATAGGTGTCATTATTACCTTTGAGTTTTGATGCCTTTAAATAATGCACTTTGCTCTCTTCAGATCATTGATAAGGTGAGAGTACAAAAAAAACAAAGAGAAAAAAAAATGGAAGTCACTTCAGTTCGTCGGATCAAAAGTATTTGTGTCTTTTGTGGATCTAATCCTGGGAAAGATAAAGAGTTTGTAAATATTGCAAACCATCTTGGTCGAGTGCTAGCTGAGAGAGAAATCCATTTAGTTTACGGAGGAGGTAGTCTTGGGTTAATGGGTTGTGTAGCAACTGCTGCACATTTAGGAGGTGGCAAAGTCCTTGGTGTCATTCCCAGTCTTTTATTTATCAGCAAGCCCATTGGAAAAACATTAGGGGATGAAGTAATGGTATTTTGCATGCCCCAACGCATGAACATTATGATAGCAAATGCTGATGCCTTTATTGCCCTACCTGGTGGTTTTGGAACTTTGGAAGAGCTCTTCCAAATTACATCTTGGTCACAGCAGAACTTTCACCAAAAACCCATAGGTATATTAAATGTTAATGGTTTTTATGATAGTTTGTTTTGTTTTCTTGATCATGCTGTAGAAAAAAGGTTCATCTCACAAGCGACACGTCAAAGTCTTGTAACTGCTGCAACTCCTGAACAATTGCTCGATCAACTAAACGAATTTGTACCACAACGTGATCAAGCAATGGCTCCACTGAATTGGGAACAAGGCAGCAACAGCAAAAAGCAAAAACTTGATTTGACTTTGTCCTTGTGAATTTTTGTTTTCTTTTATGATTTTAGTTTTTTGTAATTTTTTATTTCAGGCCCGATTTGCAGTTTTCTGGTAAGACTTTCTACACTTTACCTATCTTTATTTTGACATTTGGGACAATGTCTTAAATTAGTTTGGGGGAGGTACAATTGACAATACCATGTACATAGTTTAGTTTAAAAAAAAAACTAACCAGCTAATCTTTATTGTTACTAGCTTATTAGATGTATGATGGCAGAGTAAAGAGCAGTTTTGCTCTTGAAGACGCATCTTAACTTGCATTTTATAGTATGTCTTAAATTGTTTTGATCTTGCATATATAAAAAAAAAATTCATTTTGATTTTTTCAATTAATTTTGATGCAAGCATGTGTTAAATTTGAGCTTAATTGATAATAAAAGTATGCAAAACAGTTTATAGTTGAATCATTTCCATGATATACATGTGTATATGACTGTGGATATTAGGAAGAAAGCATGGTTGAATTGAGTTAATGTTCCATACCTTTGTGAGTTTTGGGCTTTTCCAAGTTTGATACTTACACTTGGTTTATTTTCTTTCATGAGTGATGTCAATTATGAATTTATTTTCTAGAACTTGCATTGAATCGATTTGAGATTACATTGGTCTGTATGTTGCATGAAAATGACAGAGGCATTTTTTTTTTGACTTCGCTGCTTTGGCCAAATAAACCTACCTTGCATTTATCCCATTGTTAACCCCCTCTGAGCTTACTTACCCATTCTTTGTTCTTAGCTCATTACAAGCCTTGAGTGAAAAACCATGTTTTACCTTACCTTAGGGAATAGGAGCGCATTGATTTTCTTATTGGAGGAGTTCTTTTGCTTGCAATGATTTAAGTGTGGGGGAATTGGTGTGCTGATACGAAATGTTTGGTACAAAAAAAAAACAAAAAAAAAACAAAAGAAAAAAAAAGAGAAAAAGAAAGAAAAAGAAAAGAATAGAAAAGGAATGAATGTGTGAAGAGAATGAGCATTTTATGGTTTTGGGTAAAAAATTTATGCTTTCTACTTGAGTTACTCCTCAATGCTCTTTTATTCTCTTTGGTTTTAACCTGCTATTATCCATATTGTTTCTTTCCTTCACCTTATAAGTTCCATTACAACCTTTTTGAAAGACCTCTTGATTTTTGCAATTTATTTGATCTAAGTAGTGGAGAATTGATGTATATGCAAGCCTATGGTAAAATACTTTTATAATTTGACTGAGTTGAGCATAAACAGTTAACCTAAACACCTTGTGTGATTTGAGTGTCACTTGTGAAGAATTTTACTCAATCTGAACATGCCTATTTCTGATTAAAGCATGATTATGCTATATTTTATTCTCAATTGGTTTGATTCAACTATTCTTTGTTAAGCATACTTGACTTATTAATTATGGTTTATATTTGATACAATGCTTGTATTTAAAAATTAGTTGAATTGATTAAATAAAGTATTACATGTTTGTGGGTATCATCCTAGTAAACCCTCACGAGACTATAACTCGTCCACTAGGGACACCTAGGGGTTTAAATGCTTGTGGCACATGCTAAGTGCCATCGTGTTTTCCTACAAAAGTGGATTAGATTAGATATAATCAGTTTTTATGCTTTTAGTTTAATAATATGATGTTTCTTGTTTTTCTTTAATTTTGTTCTTATGTGTTTTGCTCAGGAGTGCAAAAGTTTAAGTGTGGGGAAATTTGATCAATCAATTTGAGACACTCATGTTAGCTTTGTATTAGGCTTTATTAGATGTTTATTGTGCCCAATATTAGTATTTTAGATGATTTTAATGTTGTTGGGCTTCATTGGACTTTAATGCAAATTGTGAATAATTTTCGGATTTTGATGCATTTTGACCTTTCTTTCTTGATTAGGCCATAACTTGGGACTTGGTGATCCATTTGAGGTGATCTTGGTGTCTTTGGAAAGCTAAGACAATTCTCTACAAGTTTCATGAAGAACTCAAGAGCTGGATCGGACTTCTAAGGGTCCAAAATATCCCTGTAATGCAGAGTGGGTTTGCTGTCACGAAAATCTGGGCAGTGTGCACATATTGGACTACATAGTGAGCTATAGGCCTCCTCTTGGGCTGAAACTTGGCCATTGGAAAGCTAAGACCCATATCTCCAACTTCACTGAAGACCATTTAGTCAATAGATGTCGTTTTATGCATTATTATGAAGCTACAAGTTGGTTTGAATTTGGAAACATGTTCTGTCAACCTAACTTGAGGTAGGTTCAGTGTTTTTGGCATATCTGGAGTTCTAAATGTCCAAATGGCATGATTCCAATTGTAAAATTTCAAGGAGACAACTGGCTACAACTTTTATGAAGACCTCTAAGCCAAAATGCACCATATAGGTCATGAAAATCAAGCCAGAAGTCGGATAAGAGTTGTTGACTAAAAGCCACCAACCATACATCAACCCACCTACCATGCACCAACCCACCAACCATGCATCAAGCTTCCATATTTGACAATTTTCATATTTTTATAGCTTGTATTCAGATTATGTACATGTACAAATTGGCTTCTAGGATTAGTATAAATAGAGCCAATCTCTTTGTATTAGGATGATTCAATTTTAAGTAAGTTTGAAGAAAGTTTAAGTATTTGTGAGAGTTTTCTTTCTCTTCTTCTCCATTCTCTTTACAATTTTGTTTTTGTTCTTTTATTTCTGAGTTCTTCCTTCCCATCCATAGAAGGCTAGGCTCTTATAATCAATCCAAGGGATTAGCCATCTTGATGTTTAATTTGGAGATCTTGTTTCGCTTGTTCATATTGCTTAATTGTTATTCAAGTTTCTCTTCTTCCTCTTTTGATTTTGATCTAGATTGAATTGCTTAATTTGATTTAGGTGTTGATGTGATAATAGTTTTATTATCATGCATTCAAAGAGGATCACAAAGACTAAACAATTTATTAAAGCTTTTTGATGGATTGTTTAGCTTGGTTAAATCCCCGATCTTAAGTTAATCTATGTTTGGATGGTGCTTACTTTATCTAACCTTGGTTAATTAAATCCTAGATGCTTATCTAGTAGAGGATTCTTGGATTATGTTGAGTCGTCTTGATGTGATCTAAGGCCAAGAACACGGTTAGCAATTAAGTGAATTTCTTGTGATCAATGATGAGTTAAACTCAAGATCGGTAAATTTCCTTGGATTGGTTGTTTCTTTAAATTTGTTAATTACTTTCCTTTAATTCAACTAGTGTATTATCTTTATAAATCATCAAAACCCCCCTTTTTATTTATCTTGATCTGATTAAATCTTTGTTTTATTGGATCCTTGAGAGACGATTCGGTTCATGCTCTATACTACAAATTATTTTGTGAACCGGTAATTTTTATTATTTGACGGGTCTCGACAACCTCTTGTCAGTGGGCCCTTGCAAATGACAGTGGGGCATTCCACCTGAAAAGTAAATGACAGTGGGCCCTTGCACCCAAAAAGTGAATGACAATGGGCCCTTGCACCACAATTGAAATAACCAAGTGAAACACAAGAATGGGGGTTGAATTGTGTTTCTTAACCTTTTTGGAAAACTTTTTCTTTAACTAACAGTTTAAACAAGAAACCTGTTGAAACTTAATAAGCAATGGACAAAAGAAAAGGTTCTTAGTCCTGTTGGACGCAGAGAAGGTTTTTGTGAGACTTCTTTTTGGACGCAGTTGAAAAGTTTTAATTTTTAACTTGAAAGCTTTGTTAAGAAAACAATGGCAATCCTCAGATGTTAGTAAATAAATAAAACACAAGTAGAGAGAAGAGAAGCTCACACCAGATGTTTATCCTGGTTCACTCTCACAATTCGAGAGCTACATCCAGTCCTTTCAACGAGAAGGATTTTTCACTAATCTTTACAAATATTACAAGTATTCTCCACCTCTTCAGGTACACAAATATTCTCAAACCTCTTTAGGTTAGACAAGTATTCTCAAACCTCTTCAGGTTATACAAGTATTCTCAAACCTCTTTAGGTAATATAAGTAAATTGAGTAAAAGATGTTATAAATAACACTTGAGATTAACTCACAACAGGTGAGGGTAAAGAATAATTCTCAAGAAAGAAAACTCTATTCAAGAGTGTAAAGAATATAAAGAAAGTGAGTTATTAATCTTTTTCTAGTTTGATCACTTCTAACTTTCTTTTATCTTTTTTTCGTTGACATTTGTATTTATAGACAACAAGTACTTGGAGTAGTCTTCATAAACTTCTTCGTCCAACAGAAACATTTATTACCGTTTTGAGCAGCATTAAATGCATAAGTTGATATCGTGTTGAGCTTCTTCTGAAAAGTGACTTTGATTATCAGAGACTACCAAGAATATGATATCTTAGTTCTGATTTATCTTAGCCCGCAAAAAGTTCCTTATTAACTAGTCTTTGAAGTTGTTAGTAGTGTCAGCTAAATATCTCAGTTGTCTTCTTTTTGCCGCATGCTTTGTCAGAGGTCTCTTCAGCATTTAATGATGAACAATTCTAGTTATTTGAATTCGAGCTTTAGACGAAAGTTTGAACATGAGCTTTATTCAAGGAAACTTTGGACGATCCAATATAATAAAATAAATGAGAGTATATTGGATGCATACCACTTTTATTCAAAACATGAGTCAAATTGGACGCTCGTTAAAAGACATTAGTTACAACTATGTTTCCTTGTCAAAGTATTATCAACATATTCTTTAGGCCAGATATACATTATTGGATCATCATTCCATGTTAAACACAGATTGAGTAAAACTTTACTTGTTCATTCTCATTTAATTACTTTGTTATCTTCAAAACTTTGAGGGGTTTAATTCTTTAAAGTACTTTGGTTCCAAAATCAATTTCTCAATTTATCTTTGGTTCCAACAATCTCCCCCTTTTTGATGATGACAAAACTATTAAATTTGATTGAATACAGATCCTTTTTAGAGAAAAATATAAACTCCCCCTAAGAACATGCATAGTAAAAGAATGGACGCAGAGTCTATTGGACGCAAAGGAAAAAAAACAGAGTTAAGAGAAAAGCATGTGCGAGTACCAATATTATTGTAAACAAATCTAAGTTTGAAAACGTAATTAAAACTGATATATTACTTTTAAAGGAAGGGAAAATGCTAACTATTAGAACAGAGCATGCACATTCCTAACTGTCATATCCCAACATAGGGAAGAAGGCAATATAGCAGAAAAGAATGACCAGGTATGTTTTATTACAAACAGTTAGTCGATAAAATCCTTAAGGATAGGATTAAGCATTTTGGATTATATAAGGATCTCAAGGAAAATCATAGAGAAGTGTTAGGCTTTAATTTAATGGTACAAGTTTGATTAAGGAATAGTTAGTCATAGGTTAAAGCTTGAAGAAGGAATTTAGTACTAATGAGTTTGGACATCTAAACTTTAACTCTTCTAGGTCCAATGGAGGAAACAAGAGGTTAAGTTAGAAGTTAAGTTGAATATTCCCTAGCCTTAATGAATGTAGCTTAAGTGATACAAAATTAGTTAGTTAGGTTAGTATTACATGATTAGATTTAATAAGATGGCAAAAGGAAAAGTTACGAAGGCCTTGAAAACCATGGGACAAATAAAAGTTAAGGAAAGGAATAACTAACCAAAACAAGTCTACATACACGAAAGTAAAATACTATTGTTAGTCTAAAGTAAGCTTGACATACTATTGTTAGTCTAAAGTAAGCTTGACATACTATTGTTAGTCTAAAGTAAGCTTGACATACTATTGCTAGTCTAAAAGTAAACTTGACTAATGGTTTGCTTAGAAGGATAAGGAGAATCTTCACTTAACAATGCTAGGAAGTCACGGACTTGGAAAGAAAAGAAGGCCAAAATAGAAAAAGTAAGGTAAGTTAGTCAAGTCTTCTACACCTAAGACCCAAAATACATCATAACTAAAGACTTATCATACAAAGGTGATGCATAGGACAAGATGTTAGAGCCTAGAAGCACCGAGTTATGAGAGATGGCATTAAATAAGGCATCTTGACTTAAAGAAAAGCATGATGAGATGACTAGAAACTTGGCTCTTTCTCACGCAAATTCCACAAAGAAGATGAGTCATGAAGAATGAAATGAATGTGGAGCTTGACTAAGGAAAAGCAAGCTGGAAAAACTAGGCATAAGCTCACGGTTTTGTAAGCCAAGGATTCCAACCAAGAGAAAGTAAGTTAACGAAGAGTTAAGAACCAACCAAAGGTCCTTAATGCTAGTTAGAAAGCAACTAGAAATTTTGGTATAAATAGCAAGACACACTCACCTAAACACTAAGCACTAAAACACTTTCCACACCTAAACAAGAAGAAGTTGTGCTACACGTGAAAAGGGGTAGGGATCAAGCCTCTGAAACTAAAACCATGGCTGTGTTTTTATCTAGCTTTGTCATCTTTCTTTCTATGAAAGTCACGTATGGTTTGGAAGAAAAGAAAGCATATTTTCTCATGATTTTATGACTAAAAGTATTGTTACTTTCCATTAGTATTATTTTGCTGTTTTGTCTTATTCTTTCTTATGTTTAATTCTGGTACATATTTGGAAGGAAAAGGACTTTGTTTTCTCAAGATCTTATGGCCAAAAGTGTTGTTATTTTCCATTTGAAAAATAAGATGCTGAAACGTTATTTTCTTACATGTTTTAATCATTCTTTTCATATCTTGATGATGACCAAGGACGTGAAGGTCCATGTGAATTGCAACTTGAGATTTTATGATGGAGACATCCTTGAATATTGTGAATTGTTTTGGAGCAAGTCGAACCGTGGATGATGGTACTTGCTTGTGTTGTTTGACTTAAGACTTGAAATGAACTTATTTTCATGCATTGTTTTAGACTCAAGTATAAGGATGCTCTGGAATGTGAAACTCATGTTGGGAACCGAGGCAAGGCTCCAAAGATGAGACGTTTGGGGACTGAGGCAAGGCTCCAAAGATGAGAGGTTTGGAGACCGAGGCAAGGCTCCAAAGCCTAGATGTATAGCCTGAAACCATGAGGAATTCTGGGAATTCACCTAGCTAGTGTATGGTTTGGCGACTATGAGATAAAAGGTCTTGGAGACCTAGAGTACTACCCTTGGGGTCCTTGAAGATACTTGAGCATAAATTGTTGATGTATAAATGGTTTGATACATAGATGGTTTTGATGCATAAATCATGATTTATTTTAAATGATTAACGGTCATGAATTTTCTGTGTACAGCAGCTGGAACCATGAGAGGAAGATTATGTTTCTTGATTTCCTACTATGATTATTATCTTATGTATTTTTTATGGTTTCAGATTTCTTGTCATAAGTACAACCGTCATTTGGATAGAAATCAAATGGGCATGGGTTTATTCCGTAGACGACGGAGGACATATTAAAGTCTTACGTAGAATTCTATTTCATATGTCAGAAATGTAAATTAGGAATTTGTAGAGCTTGATTTTGAGAAAGACAAAATATAGGGTCAAAAGCCAGGAACCTCTGGATTGTAGTAGAAAATATACCCTATTATATGTCTGTATCTAAAATAACTTGTTTCACTGTATTTTTCACGGATAGCTAATGAAGGAAGTATGACTTTTATAGCTTAGTCCATTATCTCTTTCTATTCCAAAAGCTGCAAATGTTATAGGGAAGAAATTCAAATGCATTGGCTTCTTAAACTAAAAAAAGGCAAAGAATGAACTTTTGGAGTTCTTGGACTTGCAAGTCACGAAGGAACAAATTCACCTATGTAATCATATGATGGAATAAAAGAGTTGGTGTACTTCCACATAAAGGTTGAATTGAAATAAAATAAGGAATAAATGATGATTACTTAGGAATATGACTTGATAACTTGACCATTCTTTAAGCTTTGGACGAATTATGACTACAATTCTTGAGAAGGTGTACTTTAAACATAACTTGACTTGTCTTGGTTATCTTGATTCGGGAGGAATTTACAACTATACTCTGTGGGATAATAAGAAAGCCTATTGTAGGCTAATGGGGTCACTACACTAACAATATAGAATAAGTTAACAAAGTAATTGCAATTTCAAATATCTCAGTAAAGTAAAATTATTAGAGCCATAAGTATCAGAGCAACAATATAAGAAAAGTTTAGAGCAACATATATTAGAGCAATAAAATTATTGAAATAATAAAGTAGCACATAGATTTCCTTATTTTATTGAATCATAGCTATAGAGCAAATAAGATAAACAATTTAATCAATCAAATTCCCATTTCTTCCCCTTTGTCATCAGACAAAAAGTGAAGAACACCATCATTGTTAGAAAAGAGAAAAAAATTGAAAAGTGAAAACTGAAAGACCAAAAAAAAATTGAAAAGAAATTTTTGGCTAAGAAGATGGAGGAGGAGGAAGAGCCCTTGTTGAAAGAAAGATCTGATGAGATCTTCAACGCGCTTATACATAAACTCCATCTGTGAGTTAACATAGGCCTAAAATTCTGGGGGCACTTGAGGTTGTGGATCAACAGGAGGAAGGCTCTCACCATAAGTCTCCAAATCAATTCCCACAACTGTAATTGACAAATCATTTTAGGTTGTAGGAGGAGCAACAAAAATTAGGGCAATATCAGGTACAACTTGTGCTGGTTCTTCTGCTTCCATAGCCATTTCAACTGTTTCTTCTTCTTCCTCAAACCTTTGTAAGTAAAATTTCCAAGGGATAGGATCTCTTCGATATCCGAACATTTGATTCCAAGTATATTGTCTACCTAAATTGTCAGAAGGAGACCCCGAGACATAACTTTGAGAGGAGAAGATTGAAGACACATGCTTCTTTAAAGGAAGTCCAAGGATGTCATCCACCATATAGAATGGATGAAAGCATATGATGCTTTGGCTTGACACAATAACTGTTTCTTCCTTCTCCTCATCACTAAGTCCAGAGGACGAGGCTTGTTGTTCACAATCCCAGATGTGTTTTTCCCAGAAGGTCTTGGCATCATTTTCCTTGACCTCTCCATTGTTTGAAACCTACCATAAGAATTCCAAGTATACCTTAGGTGATTGTAGAATCCCAAAGAGAGGTTTAAAGTGATAAAGTAGTTTGGCATTTGTACTTCTTTAGATCGTTATTTTTATTTAGATCCACCATTGGCAACCTCAGACAGATTCTATTAAGCTGAATCTTGATGGTGGTGGCAGGAGTGATACATTGAGATGGAGGAACAAACACAGATTCTTGAGCAGTAAACTCCCTTTGATGACACTAACAAAGATTATGTCATGTGGGTTTGCAAAGAGATCCATTTCTTCCAAAGTCACTAGTCAGAACGTGAGTTGGCCTGGGAAGATATGAACCTTTGAAGTAATGCCATCACAGCATCTAGATCTTCTTGCAGTGAGAGAGAGTGATGAGTCTTTTGATTCCCAGCAGGGAATGATATGGGGGGACATCCCTAAATTTAGATTCCAATCTTATTTCTAGCTTAATTAAATCATATGGAAGTCCTAGTGCAATTTTTTTGAATTAGGATAAATTGAAAATTTTTAGAAACCACCAAGGGTATTTTGGTCTTTTTACACCCTCATTGGCAATTTTGTGATTTCTCATTCAAGTGGAGGGCAAAGTTGACAATTCAACTTCACCCCTTTTTTAATGTTGGAGCCATGCATATTGGATGACCAAGTGGTCATCTTCTCCAAAAACCCAAGCTTTCTCCATGGCCAAGGTTTTTCCAAGCGTTCAAGGTCCAAAGTAAGTATTTTTACTCATTTTTGGCTTAGCTTATTTAATGGCTATTGATCACATTAATCTCTTCTTCAATCTTATGGTTTTAGTTTCTTGAAAAACTCATGTTCATTTTTAGAATCAAGAACAACCATTTTCTAAAGTTATTGTTTGATTTGGGTGTTTTGAAGGAAGTTGAAGAGGAGGTTTTCATAAGGATTCTGGTTGGTTTGATCTCTTCTCAAGCCTAGTTTCTTGTCCTAAATCATTGCTAGGTGAGTGTTGTTGGAACCAAAGGAACTTATGAAATTAAGTTCAGAACCAATCTTTTAAAGGGAACTATTACCCCATAAAGTTTTGAAGATAACGAAAGTTTTAATTTAGATTGAATAATAGACTCACGTAACTTGTTTTTGTACTGTTTCAAAAAGAAAACAAAGTGTTAACAAACAGTTACTTATGTGCGTCCATTCTTGTTTGAGCTAAAGAAAACTAAGTATGCGTCCAATACCATTTAAACTGTTTTACAAGTTTTATTATATTGGATCGTCCAATGTTTTCCTTACCAAGCTCAGGTTCAAGCTTTCGTCCAAAGTTAAAATTCAAATGTGAAGAAATTGTTCTTCATTAAATGCTAGAAAAAGAACTCTGACAGATTACGACATCAGAAGAAGTCAACTAAGCGGCTTTTATTGACACTTCTAACAACTACAATGACCAGCAAATAAGGAACTTTCTGCGGTCTCAGACAAATCAGGACTCAGTTATCACTTGATTGGAAATCCCTGATAATCAAAGTCACATTTCAGAAGAAGCTCAACACGATATCAGTCTATGCATTTAATATTACTCAGAACGGTAATAAATGTTTCCGTTGGACGACGAAGCATATGAAGACTGCTCAATTTGTTCTCTCTTATATAAAGGAGAAGCAGTGCTTGTAGAAGATGATGATCGAGAAGTGTAAAAAGATTAAAAAGCTTTATCTCTTCTAAGAATTCATATACTTGTAAAAAGTTCAAGTCTTGAGATTCATTGTCTATCCTCATTTCTAGTGAGTTTCAAACTCAAGCATCTTCGACTTCCTCTTTTATTCAATTCAGTTGTGTAAGCCTGAAGAGGCTGAGTATAAAAGAATACTGGTGTGTTTGAACCTGAAGAGGTTGAGAATACTTGTGTACCTGAAGAGGTGAATATTACTTGTAATCTTGTGAAAGGTTAGTGGAAAATCCTTCTGGTTGAAGGGACTGGAAGTAGCTTTCGGTTGTGAGAGTGAACCAGGATAATAATCTGGTGTAAGCTACTCTTCCTAACTTGTGTATTTATTTATTCACTAATCTCTGGGGATTGCCATTGTGTTTTTAACAAAGGTATTTAAGTTAAATCTTAGAACTTCTTAACTGCGTCCAAAAGAAAAATTTTACAAACCTTGTTGAGTCCAACAGGACTGAGAAGTTTTTTTTTATTCGTTCATTACTTGTTATCTTGTAACCTTCTTCTTGTTCGAACTGTCATTTGGAGAAAAAATTTCAAAATCTTTCAAAAGGGTTAGAAAACACAATTCAACCCCCTTCTTGTGTTTCACTTGGTTATCTCAAGTGTGGGTTATTTGTGATATTGTATGGTGTTGTTAGGTTGTAAGTTTAAGTTTTAGAAAATAAGGATTTTTCATGTGTTTAGAGATGGTGTTGGATTTGCTACTTGTTAGTCAATGATTTGAATGAATGAATGTTCTTGAACAAGATAAGAGGTATATGGTCAAAAAAACTGTTTTTTAGTGAATGATTAGATTCACACTAATGCTTGAATCAATTCATGTCATTGAAAAAAAAATCATGTTGTGAACTCTGTGAATAGATTCATTGAGAGATTCACTGAATAGATTTACAATA
This sequence comes from Styphnolobium japonicum, assembly GCA_023212625.1. NCBI lineage: Eukaryota > Viridiplantae > Streptophyta > Magnoliopsida > Fabales > Fabaceae > Styphnolobium > Styphnolobium japonicum. The sequence goes on from JALBWW010000014.1 coordinate 8,190,480, forward strand.
TTGTGTGAATAGATTCACAGACTTGTGAATAGCACTGTGAATCGATTCATAATATTGTGTAAATAGATTCACTGAGAGATTCGCTGAATAGATTCACAGACTCGTGAATAGCATCATCTCACTGTGAATTGATTCACGATTTGTTGAGAATAGATTCACTAAGAGATTCACTGAATAGATTCACAGACTCGTGAATAACATCATTTCATTGTGAATCGATTCACAATTTGTTGTGAATAGATTCATTGAGAGATTCATTGAATAGATTCACAGAAGCTTAGAACGATGACTTAATATAATGTTGAGATGTATAACTAAGTATATGTGATCGAAAAGATTTAAGATTAATGCTAGTGTAAATCTTGAATTGGTGTAAATGTCATGTTGTTGTGATATTGTTATTTGAGCATGATATAAATATATTGCATATGCATAGTGAGACGACCTAACCAAAATGGGTTAGTATACAAATGTTGAGCGGTTAACTAGTTTCATTGCTTGGGAACACTATATTGCTATTTGGTATAATTGATGAGGATAACTCTTATGCAATGCAGGAAGAACACTCTGTCACAATTACTTTCTACCACACATATACACGTGCCTGAAAGGGATCTTGCCTAGCTTGATTTTGGACATCCACATTTCTATGGATCAAGTCGAGTCAATGTTTTGGACTAAAGGGAACAAGTTGGGTCCCAAAAAGGTTTTCCAAACTAAATGAACTCGACCTGTCTCGATTTAGGCCAATCATCTAATTAGGGCCTGATAAATTTTTTTGGCCAAAGAAAACATAATCTGACCAAAATACAAATTTCCAGCTACATATGCCCGATCAAACCAAGTCGATAACTATTGTTTTACCAAGTCGATTTTTTCGGCCTTATAAAAGACAACCTAGCCTAAAAAAGAATTTTCAGCTTAAATGGGATCAACTTGTCCAATTTGAGCTAACCACTTTTTTCGTGTTCAGCTAATCTTTTTGGGTTTAACAAAACATGACTCCACTTGAAAAGAAAAGGCTTTTCAGGCCGAACGAGTTCACCTCAACCTAATTTGCTAAACATGCCTCATTTATCTTCATTCTAGCCAGCCACCTCTTTCGAGTTGGGATAAGCTGGCCCAAAAGAGAAATTTGGGCTTAAACAAGGCTGGCCTGAGATGACAGTTTTGGTAAAATTTATTTATTTATTTAAACATGCTCAATATATGACATATTTTGGGCTAACAATCTTTTTTTGAGTTAGGTTGAAGTTTTTGGGGCTTTAAAGCAGGACATGGCCTAGAACAAATAATTAGATACTTATTAAAACAAATAAAAGAAATATTCACTATTTAAAAAAAATATTGTATGATTAGAAATTGCGATGTAATTTTAAATAATTACGTCATGACTTTTAGATCCATCGAAAATTCGGTGCATGGAAGAATGTCTTCATCAAGACCAAAGTCACCTTTTGGTTGAGTGGGCTTTGGCCCCACATTTGTTTTAAAAATGTTGATTACTCATGTTATTATATATATATATATATATAATTTCGCCCTCAAATTTAGTTTTACTTCTTTGGCTCCTATTTTGTTCTAGGTTTCTAGCTCTGCCCCTGACCTTCTATGCTCTCGGGGGATATCCAAGTCACACAATCAATGGATCACAGATGCTGGCTATGTTACTAAATTTGGTCATAGGAATCATAGAATTAGACAACTGTGGAAAGGAGAAAGACAAGCAATGATTAACCCAAAAAGAAGAAATCAAATGAAAACTGAGGAACTATTTAACGAGAAAACCAATTTAACATGTCTGTGTCAAGTGTCAACCATACATTTCATCTCAGAAACCACACAATAACTATAAAAAAAAAACCTTTCATCTCTGAAAATTTATTTTCCTATATCCCACCCAAATTTTCCCAATTCCGAGCCAACTGAGATAGGGTCTGTGTTGAAGAACCATCATTTTTAAGTGCTTTAGCGGCAGCATCTTTCAAATCCTTCATTCTTTTGCGCATTCCTTTGCCTTCTTCTCCTTCCATTAGATACTTCATCACCTTTGCAATTTCCTCCCTTTCTAATATGTCATCTTTGTTAACTTTTGGCCTCAATGCCACTTTAAGGCCATCAGTTAACATGACTGCATTCATCCTCTGCTCTGCAAAGAGTGGCCATGTTATCAGTGGCACTCCTTCTTGCACACTCTCCAAGATCGAATTCCAGCCACAATGACTTAGGAATCCACCAACTGAATTGTGACTTACGACTTCAACCTGAGGTGCCCATGAAGGCACAACCAAACCTTGCTCTTTGGTTCTTTCCAAAAACCCACTTGGTAAGAATTGCAAAGGGTCCTCATTTACAGCACCCAGATATGCTTCACTAGTTGAATTACTTGGAGCTCTCAAAACCCACAAGAATCTTTGACCACTGGATTCCAAACCCAAAGCTAGCTCATTGATTTGGTCTTGAGAGAGTGTTCCACCACTTCCAAAAGAAACATACAACACAGAGCTAGGTGGCTGGTTGTCCAACCATCTCAAACACTCTGACCCATCAGCCCCATTGCTTGACCCTTTTTGTGTAACGGGTCCAACCGGATAAATAGTAGGCTTACCAGTTCTTTCCTCTGCCAAGGCTCGTATGGCACCTGATTCCATTTCTTTGAAACTGTTGACCAAGATTCCATCTGCTAAATACACTCCTTCGGCAAGATCACGAATCTGTTTGTAATCATCACTTGTTGGAAGATCTTCCACCATAAGTGGTACACAACCCGGTATCTGTATAGGTTCTGCTAGGTCTTCGAACTCACCTGAAATTTCCTCATCCAGTTTTGGAAAATAAAAGAACAGTGACAGTGTCATAGCCGCACAAGGGAAGTAAATGTAGGACAAGGTGTTGAACTCCTTTGCAAAATCCAGTGCTTCAAATGCAAAAACGTCTGCAACCAAAGCAGCCAATGGCGCTTTTGAGCTCAAGGATTTCAGGACCTCATGTAGAGATGGCAGAGAGAGAGTAATAGTGCGTCGAATTAGGATTCCAGGGTGTGCTCCTTGGGGTAAGTCTTCTTTGTTAATTGGAGGAAGCAAAATGGAGTCTATGTTTAAAGGAAGAGTTTCAAGGTAGGCTTTGGAAGAATTGGAGGGTGACCCAAGTGTGGGAATGAGGCAGGTGACATGAAAGTTTGGGTGCAGCTGAACAAGTCGCTTGGAGAACTCAACTATTGGGACTAAATGGCTAAAACCTGGACTTGAAACAACAGCTATATGAGTTGTTTTCGCCATGGAAACTCAGCCTATAGATTATAGAATATAGATGTTTGGCCTGCTCACAACTTAAGTGCGGATTGAAGCTATTGCAGGTTAAGATTTAAGGGTTTATATAGAGAACCATTTGCTTCTAGTTTTTCGGAGAGTTAAAAGATACTTCATACTATACGCCACCTGGCCCACCTATGAAACTTCGTGACTGATGGATGCAATGGGTTTTTTCTCTTTGACCTTTATTGTAAAGATACTTCGAAAGGTTGATGCGTGGTGATGTATGCACGCACGTAAACCATATATATATATAAAAATATATATATATATATATATATATATAGTTTAATTGTGGTAGAATTCTTTGTGATAAGTCCGTGCATTACCCAGTATACTTCGTGAGTGCTGGATGCAAAAGGTATTTTCTCTTTGACCTTTATTGTAAAGATACTTAGAAGGGTTGATGCGTGGTGATGTATGCACGCACGTAAACCATATATATGGTTTAATTGTGGTAGAATTCTTTGTGATGAGTCCGTGCATTACCCAGTATACTTCGTGAGTGCTGGATGCAAAAGGTATTTTCTCTTTGACCTTTATTGTAAAGATACTTAGAAGGGTTGGTGCGTGGGGATGTATGCACGCACGTAAACCATATATATATATATATAAATTTAATTTCAATTAAAGTTTTTTTTATTGTCATCTAATCATATGCTGACACATTATTAAAAGAGTTAAATTTTTTAAGTAGTTATTATAATACTCAAACTCTTTTAATGATTTAGCAACACATGATTTTTTACTGAATCAAAATTAAACTATATATATATATATATAAAGTTTAATTTCTATCCACTTTTAGTGTAAAGTTTCTTTACATTGTCATCCAATCATGTGTTATCAAATCATTAAAAGAGTTTGACTATCACAACCACGGCTTAAAAAGTCTAACTATTTTAATAATGTGTCAATACATAATTGAATAACAGTGTAAAAAAATTTTATAGTGACAATTGATATAAATTACATATATATATATATATATATATATATATATAATATAGTTTAATTGTGGTACAATTCTTTGTGGTAAGTTCGTGCATTACCCTATACTGGTACTTGACTACGTAGGAGGAATCAAACTTGCTTTTGATCATAGGAGAAAAATAATGATAAAATCTTTCAACAAGTTTATTAAAGATGACAATTTTTTTTTACAAATCATATTCGCACACTAAATTTTTATAGTTTATATGATGAATAAATTTTTAATAAATATATTTCATAATTGATTATTTATAAGCTAATAATTTAAGATATTTTTTAAATATTATTAGAAAATTTTATAAAATTGCTAATATATAATTAAAAAAATCACTTGTGCAAAAAATTATTTTTTAAATGGATTTTGAAATAAAATATTTTAAAATTCACGTAAAATTTAAGTAATTTTAACATTTGTAACTACTTTATTATTACAAAAAAAAAGGTTGTAAGAGATTTAAACGTGATTAAATAGTAATGAACTTTGGGAGTTAAACTTATCCATAATTCTACTCCCATTTTCAATGTGTTGCGTCTTTTATATATATATATATATATATATATATAATAGTGTTAGAACCATCAACTATTCATGGTTCTTGCATGTGCGGCACAGAACTTTTAGTAGAAAATAATAAAATTAATTAAAATATAATTTTTTTTAAATAATGTAAAATAAGTAATTCAAAATTCAAAAAATTAAGAAAAAAAATAAAATTTTCACATTGAGACATTTGACGACACAGTAATTAAATTAAAAAGATTAAAATTAGTGAGTCGTTTGTAGTATGGATGACTTGTCAATAAAAAATGACACATCGTGTGAAATAAGATTGAACATGGCTTAAAATGAAAAATTGTTTTCAGAACTGGTACATCATACTCAAAATGTCCAAAACTAAGAACAGGAATATAAAATGATAAGAAATCAATAATTATTAAATTCCATAGCTATAAGTATCTTATATACTAGTTTTATTCATTTCAATTATGGAGGAATTTTTGAAGTAAATATATTAGATTTAGATCCTCTAATGTGAGGGGTATATTTTAGACAATAAAATATAGAATTGTAATTGCAATGAGAAAATCAAAGGAGTAAATTATCACATATTTATGATTTATTGTATATGTGCTTATATTTTATAAAATCTTAAATACTTAATTTTTTCATCAACATTTATAATTATGCACTTTACTTTCTAAAGTGCACTCCTAACTTTTCATTCAAAGATATTTCCATTCAAATTAATGTGAATTTTAATTTTCCAAATCATTCAAAAATTAAACATTGTGAGGTCTTTGTATTTGTCCGAAGCATTGGCACCTTTCCAATTTTCACACTTTAGTCCACTAATGATTCCAATTATAGAGGAACTTTCGATGTAAAAATCTTTCATTCGACCTTTGCCTATCAAGTAATTTACTTTTATAAATCATTCAAAAATTAAACACTGTGAGCTCTTTGTAATTGTCCGGATATTGACATCTCTCCATGTTTGCGACTTTATTAGTCCACGAATGAACTATGAAGACAATAGTAGATCATTCTCCTTAAGCATTAAAGGAGAGAACTAAACCGTAAACAGGTTATAGCTGAATGTGACTTCAAACTCAGAGCCGTCTTTATATGGGAGGGGAAGCTCAATTAGGTCACTCCATACAGAGGCTGCTGTTGAATTCTATCAGATATGAAAAGCAAAACTGCTTCTGACTAGTTAATCAATTTTTCTTCTAGCAATCATTTATAAATCAAATCTAATTCATTCAATTATTAAAATAATTTTAACGAAATAAATTGATTGCGTTAGTGTCACTGTTAGATACGGCCCACAGGAAATAGTCAAGATGAAACCATTTTTTGGCGGTCATATTTGACACTCACCAAAAAATTTTTGGCACTAGACTGCCCAAGCTGTAGGCAAAAAACACATACACAGTATGTCTATACTACAATTGTAACATCATAGGATTTGAGTGATTTGGAGTTATATACCTTTAGTAGACATTTTAATAATTGACTATCTTCACAAAGCTCTGACTAATGAACCAAGAAGCCATGAAAATAAAACACACATAAATTTGTGTACTCCAAGTACAAGACCTTCCCCTCCTTGCTTCTTTTCTGTCACTGTGTGACTTGATGGAAAGCACGCATAGAAAAGATAAAATGGGCTAGGAGAGGGAATCTTGCCCTCACATAAGAAGGCATTAGTCTTTAGTCCTATCTATCATGGATCTATGCTACCAAGCCGTATACATAATCCAGCACACTAAATATTAGGCCCAACCCAACATACAAGTGATTCTTAATCCATTGGATCATATTCAAAATATGGGTTCCAGGAAATATCAGGCTATCCATTCAACCAATTTTGACAAATAAATCAATCAGTGGAAGCCCAATAATAGAAAAAATCTAACGTTCTTCCACTTGGACAACATTGATTGATTTTTATTTCACTTTCAAAACATTTTTTTTTTTAAAAAAAAGGCTCTTTGGTTGAACAACTGTGGCAACTAAATATAACATGATTATAATCACCTTAAAACATGATCAAAATCCAATAAGACTATCAACTAAGAGCAATGAGCAACAAAAAAAAAAACTACTGAGTCTAATTCATCAGTGACCACATAACTAACAATCGTATTGGCATGAGCACAACACAACTGTGTAAATGTAGATACACATTATAACATCGGTTGTGATCCTTTTTTGCTACTGTGTATATTTCCTACATTGTGCTTTCCCAAGAAAATACAACCAATCTCCAAAAGGAGATCATAAAACATGTTTCTCATGAAACATCGTTTCCATAATGGAAACTAAAACATCTTGAGATAAACACAACAAAATTGCTAAATAATCATTATATCAATAATGATATAAAAGGTCAAACATGTGCACACAAGTTCATCAAATAACCATTACATTAGTCCAATGTAATAAAATAAACCAAAAAAAAAAAAAAGAAACCCCCACTAACAAATTGCATCAAAGGATCTCACAGTACCCACGTTCCTATCCGTAACATGTAACAAACTCAGCCTACATAATAGAATAGGCAATTAGAGTTTGTTTCACACTTTTTCCTGGATACAACACCTCCAATTAGCATGAAAATATGCACAGAAGTTGATTTTTCATCATCTGGACATCCATCAAAATTTGAATCAGAATAACCAACAACATCCAAACTGTTAACTTCTCTATAAACAAGCATGCATCCTTTTGTCTTCTACAGGTACCTTATTACCATTTTAGCAGCAACCCAATGAGCATGTCCAAGGTTAGATAGTACACTAACAATAGAAGAGAGATTAGGTCTGGTGCACACTTAAGCATACATCATGCTACCCATTGCACTGACATAAGGGGATTTTTCATTGACTCCCTCTCAGGATCATTATTGGGATCTTGATCCTTACACAACTTGTCCCCTTTGACAATGGGAACATCATTAGGTTTACAGTTCTCCATATTGAATCCTTTCAAGACAAGATCAATATAGGATTTTTGTATAAACCCAAAAGTCTACGTACCCTGTCTCTATGGATATCAATGCCCAGAACAAAAGAAGTTTCCCCAGTTTCCTTCATGTCAAATGAATCTAACAACATACTCTTTGTCTCAACAAACAAATCATAGCTACTACTAGCAAGAAAGATATAATCTACATAGAGGAAAAGAACAATATGTTTGCTCCTATTAACATTGAGGTATATGCATTGTTCTACCTTACTCTCCACAGAACCCATTGAAAAGATTATCTCATCAAATTTAAGATACCATTGCCATGAAGCTTGCTTGAGGTTTCTTCAATTTACACATTAAGTGCTCCTTTCCACATTCTACAAAACCCTTTGGCTGCTGCATATTGACAAGAGGTTGTCGAGACTCGTCACATAAATTGTAATTACCAGTTCACAAACTAATTTGTAGTATAGAGCATGAACCAAATCGTCTCTTAAGGATCCAATAAAAACAAAGATTTAATCAGATCAAGATAATTAAAATGGGGGGTTTTGTTGTTGATTAACAAGATCGACAAAAGTACGGGACTTAAAGTTATAAACAAAGATAAAGAAGCAACAATCCAAGGAAATTTACCGATCTTGAGTTTAATACATCATTGATCACAAGGAATTCACTTAATTGCTAATCATGTTCTTGGCCTTAGATCACATCAATACGCCTAAACATGATCCAAGAATCCTCTATAGATAAGCATCTAGGATTTAATTAACAAAGGTTAGATAAAGTAAGCACCATTCAAACATAGATTAACTTAAGATCGGGGATTTAACTAAGCTAAACAATCCATCAAAAAGCTTTGATATATTGTTTATTCTATGTGATCCTCTTTGAATACATGATAATAAAGCTATTACCACATCATCATCTAAATCAAATTAAGTAATTCAATCTAGATAAAAATCAAAAGAGGAATGAGAGAAACTTGAATAACAATTAAGCAATATGAACAATCGAAACAAGATCTCCAAATTAAACATCAAGATGGCTAATCCCTTGGATTAATTATAAGAGCCTAGCCTTCTATGAATAGGAAGGAAGAACTTAGAAATAAAAGAACAAAGACGAAATTCTAAAGAGAATGGAGAAGAAGAGAAAGAAAACTCCCACAAATACTCAAACTTTCTTCAAACTTACTTAAAATTGAATGTTGTATAATACAAAGAGATTGGATCTATTTATACTAATCCTAGAAGCCAATTTGTAATTGAAAATAATCTGAATGCAAGTTGTAAAAACATGGAAATTGTCAAATATGGAAGCTTGATGCATGGTTGGTGGGTTGGTGCATGGTAGGTGGGTTGGTGTATGGTTGGTGGCTTTTAGTCAGCAACTCTTATCCGACTTCCAACTTGATTTTCATGACCTAGGCGGTGCATTTTGGCTTAGAGGTCTCATGAAAATTGTAGCTAGTTGTCTCTTTGAAATTATGGAGTTGGAATCATGTCATTTGGACTTTTAGAACTCCAGATATTCCAAAAACACTGTACATACCTCAAGTTAGGTTGGCAAAACGTGTTTCCAAATTCAAACCAACTTATAGCTTCATAATCATGCCTAAAACGACATCTATTGACTACATGGCCTTCAGTAAAGTTGGAGATATGGGTCTTATCTTTCCAATGACCAAGTTTCAGCCCAAGAGGAGGCCTATAGCCCACTATATAGTCCAATATGTGTACACTGCCTAGATACCCGTGACAGCAAACCCACTCTATATTACAAGGCTATTTTTTACCCTTAGAAGCCGAATCCAGCTTTTAAGTTCTTCATGAAACTTGTAGAACCTTGTATTAGCTTTCCAAAGACACCAAGATCACCTCAAATTGATCTCCGAGTCACAAGTTATGGCCTAACCAAGGAGAAAAGGTCAAAATGCATCAAAATCCAAGAATTATTCATAATTTGCATTAAAGCCAAATGAGGCCCAACAACATTAAACTCATCTAAAATACTAATATTGAGCACAATAAACATCTAATAAAGCCTAGTACAAAGCTAACATAAGTGTCTCAAATTGATTGATCACATATAAACCTCCTCATAAAATCCCTATTAAAAATGTTGGGTTTCGCAACCAGAAAAGGCAATGGAAAAACATACCAAAAATACGAAACCCTCCAAGGATCCATGTGATGGTCATAACTCGTGTTAAGATGATTACGTTATGGACGAAACTGATTTCGTGATGGACATCAAATCACCAACGCTGCAACAAATGTTGTTGTAGCGTCTCTACGGTATCCACACAACCGGATGAGAAGGTTTCCCACTTCAGCATGGTGTTAACCACGAAAGGGGGCAAGTTTCTCTCAATCTCTCTCTTACTCGGAAATGGTTTCCGACTCTCAGTTGTGCTTGTGTAGTAGTACGGCTCAAGAGACTAAAAGATATATATATAGGCCCCTACACATATCTGATCTAGGTGAGACTCATGTGTGGGCCGATTCGATTGGGTTGGCCCATCTAGTCTTACTAATAGTCCAACTAGACTCATTTAACTCAATTCCAATCCATTTATGCGTGTGACTCTATAGGATCTGATGGAGGCCATGGAAGCTCAAGTGAAAGCCCAACAGGCCCAAGGCCCAAAGATGCACTACGATGACTTAGAGACCCGATGACAAGGTCAAGAGCTAAGAAGGCTAAGAAAGATTTGGATAAAAAAGTCAATCACTTTTTCTCACTCAAGCCCATTCCAAAAGAAGAAACACTCAAGATGATCCAAATGAGCCAAGTTGATGAAGGGCCCAATGTGGGGGCATGATTTCTTCTTAGTAATTTTATTTAATTATGTATTTGAACCTTTTAATCTTTTCAGTTTTGTTTCTTATTTTTCTTTTTGGGATATTTTGTAATAAGGGTCTATTGTTTGGGCTTAACTAAGTGCATAGCATAGCTAGGGATAGAAGTTGCCTTCTAATTGGGCTTGGGCCACTTTTGTGCTAGGATTAGGGTTAAAAATGTGCTAGCTTGCTACCTCCTTTAAGCTAGACCTAGCCGCCAACTCAATCCCTATAAATAGGCTTGTATTTGTAGTATTTGTCACTTTGAATTTCGGAATACAATTACACTCCTTTGTGAGTTTTTGAGAGCTTAGTTCTCTTGGGTTCTTGAGTGAATCATTTTGGATCTTATCAAAGGTTTCCTTACCTTTGTGGCGAATCTTCGCTTGACTTATCACTTCCCAAGAGTGTGGTGTCTTCTTCCTTCCACCCCTCTTCTTCTTTCCATCTTTTCCATTCTTTTACTATTTTGCACTGTTCACTGTACTGTTCTTACACTATTCACGATACTGTTTCAGATGCTGTTCACGTTACTGTTCATCTCTCCTTTAAATTCATTTTAACAAGAAATCAACTCAAGGACGATCTGTAAAAACAATATGCATCCAACTTGGATCATATCATGATCTATTATGCTGACAATAACATTAAATACTATTTAATATTACAAACAATGAGCGATATCTAGCAATACATCACTGTTACTCAAGTAATAGGAACGTCAATGATTTGACATAACCTAACCGTGACTAATGTTACCATGTAGTCTAGTCCCTTTGTCCTGATATCTTGATTGAACACAAGACATGGAATGTGTCACCCACGTACAGTTCAATCATTGGTTTCTTGATTACCGAGTAGACTTATAAAGACAAATGAGATCAAAATCTCATATTGATTCATTTGAACACGGCCATGCATTTTCAAGTCTCACTCATCAAGGGCTCGAAGATATCACTCCCGTTAGTGGGAGGGACAAAATCCTATCTACGTCGCTCACATCCCTCTGCATGACATATGACGTGTTCAATAATTGACTTTATAATCACCTTATTACAGGCGACATTTGACGATATTAAAACATGTAACTTCTCATATAGGGAACCGTAGTGACCTCAAGTCAAAGGACCACATACACCATTATCACTATAAGAACTGCTTATGACACTCATGTAACGATCCATGTAGTGTTCTCATGGTGGGTCAGTCCAGTACATAATTACTCTGATATGTATCTATGTGTAGACTTGATATTTCATATCCATGACCAGTGAGACACGGTCATCAGCCTACACACATATTAATCTCAACGCATCACTGTCATCCTAATTGATAGTAATACTTAACTAGGGACATTTAAGAATAGCGTTCCAATTCATCTAATGGTATCTCACTATCAAGTCATGTACTTAATATTCCATGGCATAGAACTTTCCATTCTAAAGACTCTATTATGTTCATTTAATATAAATAAATAACACAATAAATGAAATGCCTCATATATTAAATAAATGTCATGATACAATGTAAACCATAAAGTCAATATATAATTGGCCTCTAGGGCATATACCAACAAAAAAAAAGTTGTCTTCACATCCATCTAATGCAATTCATGATCATAATATGCCACTAGGGCAATAATGATTCGGTAGGAATCTTTTGAGGAAACAGGAGAGAGAGTTTCCTTGTAGTCAATGCCCTCCTTTTGAGTGTACCCTTTAGCTACTAGTCTAGCTTTAAAGTACTCCATATTACTTTTGGAGTCTTTCTTGGTCTTGTACACCCATTTACACCTAATAGGCTTGAAACCATTAGGAGCTTTCACAAGCTCCCACACATTGTTATGATTCATAGAGAGAATCTCATCATTCATGGCTTCAACACATTTATCTGACAGAGGACTAGATATTGCCTCACTGTAATTTTCTAGATCTAACATACATCCAATATCAAAGTCTGACTCTCATAAAAAAGTATAGTACCCATTAGGGTTGACTAGTCTTCTCTCCCTCTGTGACCACCTAAGTGAAGAAATCTCAACAAGTTGTACAGCAACTAATAGATCTCCTATAACTTCGTGTTGTATTCCCTCATGTACTCTCTCTTCCAGTTGTTGCACAACCTTTTCTTGTATTATAAGAACTGGCACAATAATCTCCTTTATACTAAAACTCGTTCCCTCATCAATAGAAAAGTCATAACTACCCACATCATTCTAAAGGAACTTTCCATTTATTGCCTTAGAATTTGTAGCCTTAGAATTGATGGGATAACCAATGATTTAACACCTGGTAGTTTCTGGACTTAATTTAGATGGTGGGGTCATAAATTTTCACCATAGCAGCACAATCCCACAGACGAAGATGGTTAAGGCTAGGCTTGCACCCTTTAAACAGTTCAAAAGGTGTCCTGAGGATAACTTTTGACGGTACTCTATTTAGGATATACATAATTGATTTAAGAGCATTTCCCCAAAGTGATTTAGGTAATTTGGCTTGATTCAGGTAATTCTTTCTTTAGAAATGTGACCTAGATGCCTATATGATCAATCAATGTTGAGACACTTATTATAGCTTTGTACTTGAATTTATTGGATGTTTATTCTGTCTAATAGTAGTTTGTTAAATGAGTTTTAAGTTGTTGGACCTCATTGGGCCTTTATGCAAATCTTGATCAATTCTTGGATTTTAATGCATGCTATCCTTTCCTCCTTGATTAGGCTATAACTTAGGCTTCAGTAATCCAATTGAGGTGATCTTGGCGTCCTTAGAAAGCTTAGACAGTGACCTATAACTTTTATTAAGAGTTACTGGGCCAATTCAATGTCGATCATGAACTAAAGTAGGATTGAAGTTGACAAAGGCATCCAGGCAGCCTGACATAGGTGCAATAATTATATACAACATTTATGAAAGATCGTAAAGTCAATTCGGTCTCTTGGAGGGTCAGATAAATCAGAAACAGAATCACACAGAATCTGCCCTATATCTCAGCTAATCTTTGTGTAATTAAATTGTAATCTGGCTAATTAACATCTAATGGGCTTGTGATTTGGGCAAAGCCTTTAGTTAACCTAGAAGGCACCATATTTAGGTGTTTGAGGAGTCAAATTAAGGGGGCAGTAGCAAAACGTGAGAAAAAAGATTCTGCACTTTGAATTCTAAGTTTTTCGACTAGGTTTACTTTCTGTTTTCTTCTCTTTCTTTGATTTTCGTTTGAAGCCTTCATGGAGGGCTAAACCCTTTTGATCAATTCACAGGTGTAAGGATCTCTTTTATGGATCTTGAGGCTTGGTTTTAATTTTGAATTTCGATTCTTGTTTTCGTTCTTTTCCTGTTAATCTTTCTTCTTGGATCTTGATTGTGGATTCTTCTTGGGTTGATGCTTAATCATTTAATTGAATTTGCATTCTGTTTCCATTGCAAATATAAACTGGGGATGAATGAATATGTTAGATGCTTAATTTGGCTTGTTTAATTTCAAAATTAATAGGATCTGTGATGCTTAATCATAGGCTTGATTGAATTTCGGCTTTTGAATTGGTTTGGTGACTTAGATAATTGCTTAATTGTTTAATCCAATTCAAATATATTCTAAATGCTTAATTCAGTAGGAATTCACTAAAATTAATTGATGCTTAATTAGTTAATTAGGGATCAAGTAAGAATTAAATTAAGAATCATAATCAAATCTTTAGAAATCAATTATAGATCCTGTTAGAAAACTTACCCACTTTGTGGTCTACCAGCCTTATTTTTGCCAAAAAAATTTCTAGTGGGTTTTTGAGGCTTCTTTGGAATAATGTGGGACGTAGAGGTACTTAAATATTTGTTTTCCTAACTCTGATTGACCTGAAACTTGGTGTACCCATAGAGAAAAATCAAGAGACCAAAACCCAGCGCTATGCCTTGGTCTAGGCATGATTTAGGCCAAATTCCATCGTTTAGGCCACTTTTTCATTTTTTGAAATATTTTCTCTTCACCATAAATCACAACTTGGTCCAACTTGATCTTGTGTGGTGGTCCCAAATTTTTTAAAATTCATTTGATATTGTTTTTATTTTTTATTTTTTATTTTTGAAGATTTTTCTGGATTTTTTGTTGTTTCTGCTTTGCTATGAGTTGTATGTTACATGACTAGGTTTGATCCTGCTACTTTACATTAATTTGATCCTGAAATTAATAGAACCTTTCATACACTTCTTAAACTTCATAGGACTGGTAGTAGCATTCAAAAGGCTGATAATTGGAATTGAAATAGGCATTGCACCTGATCTTGCTGTTGATTCTTTTAATTCTATTGATTTTGGTAGTGATTATGTGACTGATATTGAGGGCATAATGACTTATAATAATAATAATAATAATAGAACCTTGAAAGAACTTGATGATGTTGCATATCAACCTTTGTGCATCCAATGTCCTGACCTTGATGCTGATTTTGAACTTAAATCTGGATTGTACACTTGTTACCCAAGTTCCATGGTCTTGCAGGTGAAGATCCATACAAGCACTTGAAAGAATTTCATGTGGTTTGCTCAACCATGAAACTGCAAGGAATGGCTAAGGATCGCATCAAGTTGCGGGCATTCCCTTTTTCATTGGATGGTATAGCCAAGGACTAGTTAATCTATCTTCAACCGGCCTCCACAGCAAGCTGCAATGACATGAAGAGGCTATTTTTGGATAAATTTTTCCTTGCCTCAAGAGCTGCTGTGATTAGAAAAGACACATGTGGCATAAGGCAAATGTCAAGGGAGACCTTGCATGAATACAGGGAGAGGTTCAAGAAGCTGTATGCGAGTTGCCCTCATCACCAAATCAATGATTAATTGCTGATTCAATATTTCTATAAAGGCTTATTACCTATGGATGGAATAGTAGATGTTGCTAGTCGAGGTGCTCTAGTGGACAAAATCCCAGTCGCTGCTAGGGATTTAATTGCTAATATGGCTACCAACACCTAACAGTTTGGTACCAGAGTCATTACCTCCACCAGAGGAGTTAATGAAGTTCATGCATAGTGGATGTTGCTAGTGGAGGTGCTCTAGTGGACAAAATCCCAGCCGTTGCAAGGGATTTAATTACTAATATGGCTACCAACGCTTAATAGTTTGGTACTAGAGTCATTACCTCCACCAGAGGAGTTAATGAAGTTCATGCTTCTCATGCTGACCAACAGAGAATGGGGCACAAGATTGATGAGTTAACCTCCTTGGTGAAGCAATTGGCTATGGGGCAGTGACAAATACCTATGCAGGGCCCTGCCAGAGTTTGCAACATATGCTCTAACTCTTCTCATCCTACATATTCGTGCCCGACCTTGCAAGATGACAGTTCTAGATTTCAGGGACTAATCTGTGGCTGCAACATGAGTATTTCTTGGAAAACCCCAGTTTCAGTAGCAAAAATATGATCCATTCTCCAACACTTATAACCCTAGCTAGAGGGACCATCTTAATCTGAGATATAGGAATGTAGCTGATTAGCAGCCACCAAACCAATATAGGAAGCCATTCCAGCATCAAGCAAGGCCAAATCAGTTTCATCCACATGTTGGACCAAGTAGACTACCATTCTGGCAGCAAAGTCCAGTAGGCACGAAATCTGAGCCCTCATTGGAGGATTTGATGAAACAGTTGGCCACCAATAACATCCAGTTTCAACAGAGAACTGAAACCACCATTCAGAACTTGGAGACTCAAATTGGTCAACTTGCAACATTTATTAATGAATTGAAGTCATAAGGTTCTAGCCAATTATCCTCTCGAACCATTCTGAATCCTAGAGGAAATGTCAGTGCTATAGCTTTGCGCAATGACAAGCAAGTCAATGGACCAGTGCAACAGATGATTCCAGGAATTCCAGATTCTGCCATTGGTTTAGAAAAACATGAGAATGAATTGCAACATGTTTATGCAGCAGCCAAATATAATTCTGCAGCAAAAAAACCTGATTCTACAGCAGACCAGTACATAACAACAGGAAACCAGGAATTGACTGAAACCTAGAATTTAGAAGCAAATTTAGTGCGACAGAAGTGAGTTTCCAACATCCCTCTTCCCTTCCCCAACTGAAAAATACAGTCAAGGCATATGGTTGAAACTAAATTGAATAAGGAAATCATGGAGACTTTTTAGAAGGTTGAAGTGAATATACCTCTCTTGGAGGCAATCAAGCAAATTCCCAAGCATGCCAAGTGTTTGAAGGAGTTATGCACCCACAAAAGGAAGTTTAAAGGGAACTAAAAAAGTGAGTATGGCAAGAAATGTCTCTGCTTTGATTCAGCCAAACTTGCCCAACAGTTCACTCATGCCATGCTAGACTTGGGAGCCTCCATCAATGTCATGCCAAAGTTAGTATACACTTCTTTGCGTATTGGAGAGCTGAAGCCCACTAGAATTGTCATTCAGTTAGCAAATCGGATCACAGCTCAACCTGCTGGAGTGTTCGAAGATGTATTGGTTAGGGTAAATTAATTTATTTTTCCAGCTAATTTTTATGTGCTAAATATGGAAGATGAATCTACTTTTTCCCTACCCTCATTGATCTTAGGTTGGCCATTTTTGAAAACTGCTAAAACCAAGATTGATGTGTATGCTAGTACCCTCTCCATGGAATTTGGTGATGATGTCATACGGTTTAACATCTTTGATGCCATAAAATACCTCTTAGAGGATCATTCTGTGTTTCATTTGGATGTTATTGATTTTCTAGTTGATGATATACATGCTGATATATTAGCAGAATTTCTTGATATTGTAGGATATACTGATAACATTGCTTGTGATAATTGTTCTGTATGCCTTGGATTTCTGGTGGTGAACAGAATGCCATGTGTGCTGCTTGTGCTGTCTGTGTTAATCCTGTTGTTGATTTTGATAATGCTTCTACTGTTCACATTGATGCTACTAATATTGCTGTTGGTGTAAATCATATAGTTGATATTGATTCTATTGTTGCTAAATGTCTTATTTTTTTGATCCCATGGGTGCAAGATTGTGCACATATTTCAGGTGCAGCTGTCGAAAATTTAAGGGACTTAGTTTCGATCCCAAAACTGGTATCATCGGTACAACAGCCACCTTGCATTGAACTCAAGCCTTTGCCTGAGCATCTGAAATATGCATTGTTGGAAGAGGAGGAGAAGTTGTTGGTCATAATTGCCAAACACCTCCGACCTAAACAAAAAGCCAGATTATTAGAGGTCTTGAAGTAACATAAAATGACAATTGGTTGGACACTTACAGACATCCCTGGCATTAGCCCTTCTACATGCATGCACATGATACTACTTGAGGATGAAGCCAAACCAGTGAGGCAGCCCCAAAGTTGACTGAATCCTCTTATTTTAGATGTGTTGAAGAAAGAGGTGACCAAGCTACTGTAAGCTGGAATCATCTATTCTATTTCTGACAGCAAGTGGGTAACCCTGGTGCAAGTAAAATCTGGTGTGAAAATTGTAGCCAACCAGAAGAATGAGCTTATCCTAACCCAGGTGCAGAATAGCTAGAGAGTCTGCATTGACTATAGACGTCTCAACCAATCTACTCGGAAGGACCATTACCTTCTACCCTTCATTGATTAGATGCTAGAGCGATTGGCAAGCAAATCCCATTACTGCTTTCTAGATGGTTACACTAGCTATTTTCAAATCCACATTGCACCAGAGGATCAGGAGAAGACCACATTCACTTCGGCCTCTGCAATGCCCCTAATACTTTCCAATAGTGCATGGTGAGTATATTTTCAAATTTCTTAGAGGAGTGCATAGAGATGTTTGTGGACAACTTTACTGTTTATGGTTCCTCTTTTGATTCTGTTTGGATAGCTTATCTAGGGTGCTACATAGATGCATTGAGACTAACCTTGTGCTAAATTTTGAAAAATGACATTTCATGGTAGAACAAGGTATAGTTTTAGGCCATGTAGTATTTAGTAAGGGCATTGATGTAGATCCTGCAAAGATATATGTGATTACTTGTTTATCTTACCCCACATGCGTGCGAGAGGTGCGTTCCTTTCATGGTCATGCAGGTTTCTATAGGTGCTTCATTGCATACTCTAGCAAGATAACCCTTCCACTGTCCAACTTACTGTAGAAAGATGCGAAGTTCAATTTTGATGATAAGTGTAAGATAACTTTCAACCGCTTGAAGTAGGCCTTGACCAGTACCCCCATCTTTTAGTCACTTGACTGGACATTGCCATTTGAGTTGATGTGTGATGCTTCTAACTATGCAGTGGTAGCAGTCTTGGCACAGAGTGTAGGGAGAGTTTCTCTTGTGGTATACTATGCTTCCAGAATTTTGGATGCTGCTCAGGCCAACTATACGACCATTGAAAAAGAGTTTATAGCAATTGTTTTGCTTTGGATAAGTTTAGATCATATTTACTTGGTTCTAAAGTTGTTGAGTTTTCTAATCATGCAACACTGAAGTTCCTTTTGAAGAAGCCGGACGCAAATCCACGACTGATCAGGTGGATGCTACTGCTCCAGGAATTTGACATAGAGATCTGTGATAAGAGTGGAGCAGAGAACCTGGTGGCAGATCACTTAAGCTGGATTAAGAGGGCCTCAGATCCCTTCCCAATATGAGACTTTTTCCCATATGAGCAACTTTTTTAGCTGCAAGGTAAGGATCCTTGGTATGCTGATTAGGTGAACTATTTACTTGCATATGAACTACTTGCTTACTTTAAGAAGCATCGAATTGATAAACTTAAGAGTGAGGCTAAATACTATATCTAGGATGATCCTCATTTGTGGAGATTGTGTGCTGATCAAGTTATTTGGCATTCTATTCCTGATCATGAGTTTCAGCCCATGTTGTATTTTTGTCATACACTTGCATGTGGTGGTCACTTTGGTACACAACGCACTGCTAGGAAAGTCTTAGTTTTGTATTAACCTATTCTATTTCATGATGAACATGAGTATTGTAAGAATTGTGAACAATGCCAACAGACTGGTACTATTTCACATAGAAATTACATCCCCCAACAACCCTTATTGTTTTGTGAGATATTTGATGTTTGGGGTATTGATTTCATGAGTCTTTTTCCCAATTCCTTTGGTTTTGTTTACATGCTGTTGGCTGTTGATTATGTATCTAAATAGGTGGAGGCCATTCCCACCGGGACTGATGACTCTCAAGTTGTTGTAGATTTTGTTAGATCACATATCTTTTGCAGGTTTAGTACTCCAAAGGCCATAATCAGTGACCATGGTTCTCATTTTTGCAATAAAACCATGATTGCCTTATTAAGAAAATATGGTGTGGTGCATAAGGTTTTGACCCCCTATCATCCACAAACAAATGGACAAGATGAAGTGTCCAATAGGGAGTTGAAACAGATTTTGGAAAAGACAGTCCAACCAATCAGAAAAGATTGGAGCAAGCAGCTTGAAGATGCTTTGTGGGGTTATAGGAATGCCTTCAAGACTCCTTTGGGAATGTCTCCCTATCGGATTGTCTTTGGTAAAGCGTGTCACCTATAGGTGGAAATTGAGCACAAATCCTACTGGGCAGTCAGGCAATGCAACCTTGATTTGAATCAAGCCGGATCCCAAAGGAAGCTCCAACTTCAAGAACTTGAGGAGCTTCAGTTGAAGGCATATGTGAGCTCCTAGATCTATAAGGAGAAAACCAAACTCTTTCATGACAAGATTTTAATGCGCAAGGAGTTCACCATTGGTCAAAAAGTCCTTCTCAATAACTCTCGGCTCAAACTTATGCCCGATAAGCTTCGTTATAGGTGGCTTGGTCCTTTTACTGTTATTAATATTTTTCCTCATGGTGCAGTGGGAATTAAGAGCGAGCCCACAAACAATTTGTTCAAAGTCAATGGTCATTGCCTCAAGCATTTTTATGAGGGAGCTCAAGTGAACCTCATGGAAGAGGTTCAATTGCAAGAAGCCATCTACCATGATTGATAAGGATGTTCCTCCCCTTCTTCCTTTGTTCTTAGTTCATTACAAGCCTTGAGTGAAAAACCATGGTTTACCTCACCTTAGGGAATAAGAGAGCATTTTGTTTTCTTATTAGAGGAGCTCTTTTGCTAGAGGAAAAGCCACGGTCTAAGTGTGATGGGGTGTGCTTATGTAAAATGTTTGGAGCAAAGAGAAAGAAAAAGTGGCTAATTTTGAAAAGCAAAAAGAAAACAATACAAAATAGAGAAAAAGAAAATAAAATAAAAAAAGAATAAAGCCAAAAGGTTGTAAAAGAAGAGAGTAGAAGAATGTAGGAATGTGTGAAGAAAATATGCATTTTATAGTTTGGGGTAAACTTTTATGCTTATTACTTGAGTTACTCCTCAATGCTCTTTTATTCTCTTTGGTTCTTAACTTGTTATTATCCATATTTGTCCCCTCCCTTACCTTGGCCTCATTACAATCTTGAATAAAGTCCTATTGATTCATGCATGCATGTGTTTTGAGTATTGGAGAAGTAGAAGATAAGCAAGCTTATGGTAGTGCAAATTTTTCATGAGTTGAATTGAGTGAAACACATACCATCTAAACACTTGAGAGATTGAGAGTGTATCTTGTGAAATTCTATCTTGCTTGATCCATGATTCTACTTGAATTCACCTTGCTTGTTAATTTAGGATGTAAAGGCATATCACTTCATGAATGTTTTGATTCCTTGAACCTATGGTTACTCTTAATTCTCATGAATGATAACATTCTTGAATATCAATTAGAAGGTTAGCCTTTTTGAGTCTTCAGCTTTTAAGTTTGTGTTTGGTTTTGTTATATTCTTTCGTGTTCCCTAGTTTTGGTTTTGTGTTTTGTTATATTCTTTTCTTGTTAATCTCTCTTCTTGGATCTTGATTGTGAATTCTTCTTGGGTTGATGATTAATCATTCAATTGAATTTTCATTTTGTTTACATCGCAAATATAATTTGGGGATGAATGAACATGTTAGATGCTTAATTTGGCATATTTAATTTCGAGATTAATAGGATCTGTGATGCTTAATCATAGGCTTGATTGAATTTCGACTTTTAGATTGGTTTGGTGACTTAGATGATTGCTTAATCGTTTATGTTAGCCAAGGGCAACCATCACACAAGAGGGGGGGTGAATTGAGTGATGACAAATTTTAATTCAAACTTAAGCAATTGTGCATTTTGATGCACTCAATTAATATATGCAGCGGAATAAATACATTAAACACATATCATGCTTGGAGACAATCAAGAACATTAACTTCACATTCAAAACATTATGCTAATCACATTAAAGTTATATAATAATATTAATCATAATGTGATTAGTCAAGAACAATCAATATCATTGATACAAATATTCTAAATTGCTCAAATGCAACTTTAATGAGTGTAAAAACAAGCAAACAAGCTAAACATTAAGTTCTAATGATCAAGACAACAAGCTCACTAGATTATGCAGTAAATTTATAATTATAGCTGCAGAACATGTATAGATAGCAAGAATATCAAGTGAAAGTGTTGTAATGTCAAGAGAGTAAGGGATAAGAGAGAGTGCAAACAATATTTTACTGGTTCAATCACTTCTTGTGATCTACATCCAGCCCCAAGATCATCCACTTGAGGTTTCCACTATTCTTCAAGCTTGTAACGTAGGTGCTTGAGAAACCTTTACAAAAAACATAGCACTCTTCACACTTTGGGATCCTCCACCCTTATGCTTGAGCCTCTTTCTTTTCTCTTCAAGGGAAGTCTACCCTTGAACTCACTTGAGGGATTATCCACCCTCTTACAAGTATATATGATTGATAGAAAATGATAAACTCTCTCAAAGAGTAGATAATACAACTTGAGGAACTAATGGATAGAGGGATTATGAAAATGAAGAGCTCAAATATTGATTTTGATAGAAAATGATCAAATCCTCATAATGATTTGCAAATGGGTGTTCATCAACATGTTAATACTTCAATCTTAGCATATATTAATAGCCCAAGTGATAAAATAGTCGTTGGTGGTGTTTAGGAATGATTAATTTCGAAATCTAGCCATTTATAGCCGTTACAGGCATTTCTGGCACGTTGTAGTCGACTACAGATAACTTGTAGTCGACTACGATTCCTCTCTAGAATGTAGGTTTTGAATTTTAACACTATGTAGTCGACTACACAACCTTGTAGTCGACTACAATCCATTCCTGGAATGTAGTTTTCGAGTTTTAACACTTTGTAGTTGACTGCAGATACCTTGTAGTCGACTACCATTCATCTCTGGAAAATATATTTGATTTCTGACACTTTGTAGTCGACTACACAACCTTGTAGTCGACTAAATCCATTTCTGGTGGCCTTGTAGTCGACTACAATTCCACTCGGGAAAGTAGTCGTTTTGAAATGATCATAACTTCTTCGTTTCTTAACCAATTTAAGCAAATGACCATGCGTTGGAAAGCTCTTTGAGTGTACTTTCATATGAAACAAGTTTCAGATCAAAACTCAAAGTATTTTAAAAGTTATGATAAAAATAGTGACCATATGTCAGTTTTTCAAGGTCTTGTAGTCGACTACAAGTCTTGTGTAGTCGACTACAATTCCTATCCGGAAAGTAGTCTTCTTAAAAATGTCATAACTTCTTCGTTTCTTATCCAAATTAAGCAAATGACCATGCGTTGGAAAGCTATTTGAGTCTACTTTCATATGAGATAAGTTTCAGATCAAAACTCAAAGTATTTTAAAAGTTATGATAAAAATAGTGACCATAGGTCAGCTTTCAAAATTCAGATTTGGCTATTTTTCATAGTTTTGAAATACCACCATGACTAACTTATCAAAACTTGTTTGTTGGGCATTTTACCATGTTAAAAACATTTGTCAAGATTGAATAAAGATATTTGAGCTCTCTTCATGTAAAACCTCTATCCTTACAAAGAAGAATAGCCTATAAGATAATATATACCGAAATGAGTCCTTTGGCTTCTTGATGCAATCCAAGCTTCCAAGAATTCTTCTCTTCAAATATTCTAAATGCTTGGTTCATCTATTCATTCTCCATCTTCTTGAGTTGAGCATAAATAGGATCTTTCACTTTCTTATTCCAATGCTCACTCTTGATACTTGGACTATCCTACAAAGCATAACTCACTTGAAAACCAAGGTTAGTCCAAATCCATAACTCAATAACTAAATATGCATGATTCACATGTATATATCTTTATAAAGTTCTTCATGCATATATGATTCACATATAGACACATATCCAATAATTAATTATATCACTTATCAAGTACATTGGATATATCCTATCAATGATGCTACACAAAACTTAATGCATGATTCTTATAATAGGAACAACAAGATAATATATAACCATGCATTATCCAATATAGCTCATCACGCACATATGTAGCATGTTTGTAATCCTTTTTGTAATGTATTTGTCATCATCAAAACATAATACAATAAACCATTGGGGCAAACATATTTTCACAGTTTAACCCAATTCAATTATATTCTAAATGCTTAATTCAGTAGGAAATCATCAAATTTAATTGATGCTTACTTAGTTAATTAGGGATCAAGTAAGAATTAAATCAAGAATCACAATCAAATCTTTAGAAATCAATGATATATCCTGTTAGAAAACTTGCCCAGTGGATTGGTCTTTTAAATTAATTGATTTCCCTTTTTACTGCGATTTGTTTCCTTTTTATTTTGCCTTGCAATTCAAACCCCTCCTTTTTCTAACAATCCTAATTGGTTAATACAATTGAAGATCCTTGTGAGACAACAAGTTTATTTTTCCTTGTACAACAAGTTTTTCTTGTTTTTGAGCCGCATACGGCCTTGGTTCACTTTACCATAGAGAAAAAGAATTTTCTTTCATCAAAACCCTTTTATTTCCAACAGTTTGAACATGTACAAATTAAAATATTGAAATCAAATTCAAACAGTATAAACCATCACATTTGATAGCTTTGCCAACAACCTATGAATCGTAAGATAAATGACAAAATTCATTACTAAAATTAATAGAAAAATTGCAATCTTCAGGATTTCACAAAGACATCAAAATTTGCCTCATTGATGTTGCATAAAAGTTTCTTTTAAAAGTAAAACAAATCCAAATTCCAATTTCAACTTAACTAATCCTCAGAGTCCTCCCTAGGAGTATAGTGTGCAAAACCCCATAACTCCATAATAGGCATCTAGAACACAACATAAATAGTAACATCAAAAGAAAATGTATCTATCTCACGTCATGTCCTACTCATAGATAGGGTAATGTCGCCTACATACTCGATATGCGCGGTATTGAGGTGGACGCACGATGTCTGTAGCCCCACAGAATTGCACTCTAACATAGCCCAGCAGATCCTACGTTGACATCATCGTAGTCTTCTCAAAATAGAACTATAGCACTTAACAGACAGAACAATACAATAAAGAGGAGAGATCCCCGTCATCACATACCAATATGGCAATAAAGAAACAATATAAACAATCATATAGTTCAACATTTAATCAACAATTATAGTCATGCTATTAAGCAACAGGTAAATCAATCAATGTGCAACATAATAATACCACAATATGTCAAATGATTATGCAAATTGACAAATAATCGACCCCTTCTCCATGGAGATTAAACAAACGTCAAAGATCGCATATGATTGCTAATATGTACATTCTGCACCAAATTGGGAATTGGAATAGTGTCTCGAGATTGTCGGTGCGTTTGCATTTATCTTACCACGGCAAAGTGGAGCTACCAACTGGCCACTTGTGGAATTTCCATGCCCTGATGCCTCCAAGATCATAATTGATCTTCACTATGTAAATATATAAATAGGATCACCATTATCAATCCTACAAACTATAAAAGTTACGTTTTCAACATACTCAATACATTATGTTTCTAAGCAAACGCACTAGGCCTCCGTGAAATTAGACTTTAATGAATCCCAAAAACTCACGTCTGTCGGCCATCACAGTCTTCATAATCAAATAACAAATGCAACAATACAACAGAAGGGGGTGAGATTCTAATATCATTAAAGACTAATAAAACAGCACAAGCAATCTACACAGCTCAACGATTAATCAATAGATATAACATGTCATCATACAAATGGGTAAACCAACCTTGACATACACCATGATAATGTGACAGTATGACAATTGACTATGCAAATGCACAATGGTTGACCCCTACTCCATGGAGCTAAACACAACAGTTGGATAGAGTGATTTGGGAGTACATGTTGTAACACCTAATTCTTTAACCACATAATTTACCAATTTACTCACACTTATGAGAATATGAATATACTCGTAATTAAAGTATGCATGAGAGTCAAGACATGAGAGCATAAAGTCACCAGCAAATCTACCTCAACTATGAATTTTTAGAATAACTTGAGAAATTACATGGTAAACTAGTGAAATT
This sequence comes from Styphnolobium japonicum, assembly GCA_023212625.1. Taxonomy (NCBI): domain Eukaryota; kingdom Viridiplantae; phylum Streptophyta; class Magnoliopsida; order Fabales; family Fabaceae; genus Styphnolobium; species Styphnolobium japonicum. Next base: position 8,216,505 of record JALBWW010000014.1, read on the forward strand.
TGTTAGGTGTGGAAATATATTAGCATTAACATAGTGTGTGGATGGTTGTTTGACAAGAAGTTGTCGAGACCCCGTCAAATAATAAAATTTACCGGTTCGCAAACTAATTTGTAGTATAGGGCATGAACCGAATCGTCTCTCAAGGATCCAAAAAGAACAAATATTTAATCAAATCAAGATAATTAAAATGGGGGGTTTTGTTGTTGATTAACAATATTGATAAATATACAAGACTCAAAGTTGAAAACAAATCTAAAGAAACAACCAATCCAAGGAAATTTACCGATCTTGAGTTTAACTCATCATTGATCACAAGGAATTCACTTAATTGCTAACTGTGTTCTTGGCCTTAGATCACATCAAGACGCCTCAACATGATCCAAGAATCCTCTACTAGATAAGCATCTATGATTTAATTAACCAAGGTTAGATAAAGTAAGCACCATCCAACATAGATTAACTTAAGATCTAGAATTTAACCAAGCTAAACAATCTATCAAAAAGCTTTAATAAATTGTTTATTCTATGTGATCCTCTTGAATACATGACAATAAAGCTATTATCACATAAACATCCAAATCAAATTAAGCAATTCAATCTAGATCAAAATTAAAGGAGGAAGAAGAGAAACTTGAATAACAATTAAGCAATATGAACAAGTAAAACAAGATCTCCAAATTAAACATCAAGATGGCTAATCCTTTGGATTGATTATGAGAGCCTAGCCTTCCATGGATGGGAAGGAAGAACTCAGAAATAAAATAACAAAAACGAAATTCTAAAGAAAATAAAGAAGAAGAGAAAGAAAACTCTCACAAATACTTAAACTTTCTTCAAACTTACTTCAAAATTCAATTCTTCTAATACAAAGAGGTTGGGTCTATTTATACTAATCCTAGAAGCCAATTTGTACATGTACATAATCTGAATACAAGCTATAAGAATATGAAAATGGTCAAAAATGGAAGCTTGATGCATGGTTGGTGGGTTGGTGCATGGTAGGTGGGTTGGTGTATGGTTGGTGGCTTTTAGTCAACAACTCTTATCCGACTTCTGGCTTCAAATTCATCACCTAGACGGTACATTTTGGCTTGGATGTCTTCATCAAAGCTGTAGCCAGTTGTCTCCTTGAAAATCTCCAATTTGAATCATGTCATTTGGACTTTTAGAACTCCAGAAATGCCAAAAACACTGCACCTACCTCAAGTTAGGTTGGAAGAACGTGTTTCCAAATTCAAACCAACTTGTAGCTTCATTATCATGCCTAAAACGACATCTATTGACAAAATGGTCTTCAGTGAAGTTGGAGATATGGGTCTTATCTTTCAAATGACCAAGTTTCAGCCCAAGAGGATGCCTATAACCCACTATATAGTCCAATATGTACATACTGCCTAGATGGTTCCGTGACAGCAAACTCACTCTGTATTGCAAGGCTATTTTGGGCCCTTAGAAGTCCGATCCAGCTCTTGAGTTCTCATGAAACTTGTAGATCCTTGTCTTAGCTTTCCAAAGACACCAAGATCACCTCAATTGGATCACCGAGTCCCAAGTTATGGCCTAACCAAGGAAGAAAGGTCAAAATGCATCAAAATCCGAAAATTATCCAATATTTACATTAAAACCCAATGAAGCCCAACAACATTAAACACATCTAAAACACTAATATTGGGCACAATAAACATCTAATAAAGCCTAATACAAAGCTAACATAAGTGTCTCAAATTGATTGATCATTGTTATAGTATAAAATTAGTCTTGATAGATTTTATCTAATTGTATGAACTTTTACAAGCTAAAGAAGCATGGAATAAGGGCAATTCAACCATCGCTCAATGATATGAGGCATTCGCTCAGCGAATTTAAACCAATTTGCTACTGACTTCCATCACTCCGCAAGGATTATCATCGCTCAGCGACATCCCAATTCTGGATACCCTTGCTCAACGATGGCATATGGTCGCTCAATGATGACAGTTCTCATACATCACATGAATTACTAATCAACATAACTAAGTTTCACCCTCCATCATCATGCACACCACAATGCAACAATATAATTGAGTTTCACCTTCCATCAATATACACATCACAATGCAATAACATCACTAAGTGTCACCCCCCATCAACATACATCACAATGCCCAATGACTCTCAAGGTCCGGCTTTTCCTCATGTGTGTCAAGGACTACATCATCGTACAACTTTTCCTCATTTTTTGCCAGGACTACCTCATGGTCTGACTCTCTTTCATTCTTGCCAAGGACTAACTCAAGGTTCGACTTTTCCTCAATTTGCCAAGGACTAACTCAAGGTCCAACTTTTCCTCAATTTGCTAAGGGCTACATCATGGTTCGACTTTTCCTCATTTGTGCATCCAACATTCATACATGTCAAAATCACAATCAAGACAATAATGCACAATTCACCATTTCCTCAACATCATCACTACATTCATCAATCATGCAATATCATCATTCATCTTAAATTCACAATCAATACCATAATAGACAATTCACCATTTTAGATAAGGCATGCCTTAACTTCCTATAAACTAGGTCATGCACTAATTCTCAAGATTAAGCAATTACCCTCATTTTGATACATGCTCTCAACACATCCAATCTAACAATTCTAACCACATTCTTGCATCATTAATAAGACTAAACAAGCATCAAACACATACTAAAATCATAATTTTCGGATTCCCCCAATAACCCTCAAAATCCTAACTTTCACCATACCAAAGTTACAAGTAAACTCACACTCTCCTAAGGTGATTTGGAGCACCAAACCACCACCTTTGAGCCTTCCAAGAACACACAACAGCCCCCCCCCAAGTTGCAGCTTTTGCTCTCAGCATTTCGTGCTCCAAATGCTTCCAAAATTTGGTGGTAGACTCAAGAGCATTCCCTAACACTTCTTCCCAAAGGACCCAAGCCATCCAAGCAACTTTAGGCAATGGGTATTTTCGAGTTTGGGGATGGAAGTGAAGGTTTCAACATTTTCAAACCATAGGAGTGTAGAGGAAGGTGAAGGGAGTAATTTTTGTGAAGGATGCTAGGTGAATGGAGGTGGCGAAGAGGGTGTTTGGGAGCTTGAGAGGGAGAGCATCAATGGAGGGAAAAAATGGAGGAAGAAGATGGAGTTGGGGTATTTTTCCCCCTCCATCAGCCAGCCCCCCACCTAGAGGAGAGGGGAGGAATCTTTTCTTCCAATTTCCCCCCTAACCATTCTCAACTAGGACCAACTTGCCCCCCAACTAAGTGGTATTCTAAAAAATGCCATTAATGAGTGAAAAGGCAAGAATGTCCTTACTAATTCCACAATGATTTCTAAAAATGTCCTCCTTCACTAATATTTTTACTAGTTTGCCATCGGTGTGGCCTTCTACTGAAATACCCCCGGGCCTGTTTGGAACCGCAGAAGTTTAAAATTTTGCATTCTCTTCCTTTTTCTGTCCAGATTCTGCTAGGCCGACCGAAGTTATTAAAATATTATTATAATTTCTTAAATCTCGACTCTCACCCCAATTTCCCATAGTCATGCACTTAGTCAACCACAGTTCAATTAAAATCTCATAATTGAAAATCAGGGATGTTACACATGTTTTGTTTCTCATTAGCCCTAAGTGCTAGCAATCTTAAATGTGCTATATGGCTCCACGCGAACATTCTCCACCAAATCAAGAATAGGAATAATATTCTAGTCGAAAAAGTCGGTGAGTTGCATTTATATTACCACAGCACAGCGGTACTACCAACTGGCCTCCTGTAGTGTTTTCGAAGCCTGACGCCTCCTAGATCAACTCCATGATCTTCACTATGCAAATCATACCTGCACTAAGGTATAACTCAATCTCCTCGGCTTAAAGCCCTGACCACAAGTCTCATCAGACTTCACAATGCAATGTAGAATGTAATCTATTCACAAATAGAATAAAACAACCCCCTATGGATTCAAGCTACCACTAACCTGTCCAAGGTCTAGTACGTCGGCCCGACAATAGTCCCGTTGTTTCTTAATCGTGCACTTTAAAACAGTTTTCCAAAATCGCGTAATACTACGATTACGATTTTTAAATGTGTAACCCTGCGATTACAATTTTCACTCGTGTAACACCTCTGTTGCGTTTCTATAAATTGCGTAACATTTCTGTTACGTTTTTCAATCGTGTAAAACCATTTTTCTGCTTTTCAAGTCGCCTAACTTAAAAATTGATATTTATCAATCATGAAAGGCTTAAAAATTATTGTTCAATCTTGTAAAGCGTTTTCTGTAAATTTTCAATCGCATAAAGTGTTTTCACAAAAACAAGCTATTTTGAGCTAATTTAAATATTTCAAAGTCTATTTTCACTATTTTTCTAAAAACTAAGTTAAATATATTAAAATAGAGTAAGTATAAATTTAAAACATTATCTTTTGCTTTGTTTAAAAATTCTATTATTTTCCTATTTATTCATAAAAATCCTTAATTAAATATCACCAAATTAATTAAGTTAAACAATTAATAAAATAAATCCTTTTTTAACTACATAGTGGTCGAACCACTCATAGGTCTTTGGACCAAAATCCATCATTTTCCCATCATGTTTCCATAGAACAAACCAAACATATGCATGTCCTAACAATGTTTATTCATTCACACATAAATTATTGCATCCATATCAAAAAATATCATGCTTCTAATATCACAACTTTATGCAATATTCTAAAGTCATAAAAACACAGGAAAAATAAAGCATAAAATCATGAAACATATAAACCATTAGAATATCAATCGTAAAATAATCGCATGACAATTTAAAGAATAAACCATAAATCCTATTTTTCCTACCACCAAATTGGTTGATAAAGAAACTTCCCCTTACCTTGGTTTTTTGAAAATCCCCTCAAGTGAACTTTGTGAAAGTTCGTTGTTCTACCATCAATAAAGATCCTTAAGAAAACTAAGATCATAATATTTAAGCTCTAAAACATGAAATAAGATGATCATGGATCAATCAAATGATCTAAAACTTTGAAATAGAAATTAAAAAGTGAAGATAAAGAAATTTCACCTTTTGTTCTTCAACTTTGGATTCTGAAGAAAGTGGTTGAAGATAATTTCTTTTCAAGAAACTTTCAACACAAAAGCTTCCAAAAATAGTGTTTAGATGCTAAAACTATGGATGGATCTTTGATTTCAGATTTGGAAGACAAATCTTGGTGCTTTGGCCGTGGGGTTTTGAGTGAGAGAGTGAGAAATTGGTGAGTTTTAAGTGATGGCAAGATGCCTATTTATAGAGGTAGAAGTGAATAGTAATTTAGCAACTTGTAAAAAGATCAAACATAGATATTTTCACCCTCCCCCACTAGCCTTGGCCGTCCTACCCATGAAGCTTGGAGAAGCTCTCCAAAATTGACTATTCTTGCCATAAGTAAGCAATGATGTCACTTATGCCCTAGATATTTAATTCTAGATATTTTCAAGAAATTTGCTCCTGGATCTGCATTTTTGTAAATTCCCCCAGTCCCGATGAATAGTCAAAGTTTGCCCAAAACTAAATTTTTTTGATCTGACAATCTAATCCATAAAAATGGAAAACTTCAAAATCTATTCCCAGATTCAAGTTTCATAAACTTCCCTAGTCCTAATAAATAGTCAAAGCATTTCCAGGTCAAAATTAAAATGACTATTCTGATTATTCGAAATAGTCCCGATTTAACACATAAAGTCAACGAAAAAAATAAAATCCCTAAATTGAAAAACTTAAGCATCTGGTCTTGGATTCGGGTTTCGTAAACTTCTCCAGCCCTAATAAATAGTCAAGGTATTTTCGGGCCAAAAAATAAAAGTTATTTATTTTTATTTTCTAAAAACAATGCCAAATCAACACATAAAGTCAATGGAAAATAAACATTAATTAAATAAAGCTCACAAAAATTCCCAAAAATCACAAAAATTGGGAAAATCAATATTTAAATTAAAAAACAGAAATTTTGGGGTGTCACAACTAGGCTAAATCATACACTGACTTGTCCAGGTCTAGTACGTTGGCCTGATAGCAATTCCGCTGTTTTTCTCAATCGTGTAACACTACTGTTACATTTTTCAATCGTGTAACACTTCGGTTACTTTTTTCAAAAGCGTAAAAACATTTTCACATATTTTAAATCGTGTAACTCAAAAATCAACATTTTTGAATCATATAAGGTTTTAAAAACACTTTTCAATCACATAAAGCATTTTTCACGAATTTTCAAATGCATTAAGCAATTTTCACAAATTTTCAAACGCATTAAGCATTTTTCACAAAATCTAAGTTATTTTGATTTAAATCAAATGTTTTAAAATATGTTTTCGTTGCATTCACTAAAAAAACCTAACCCTTAGTAAAATATTTCAATTTCCAAACTGATTTTCAAAATTTATTTCTACTTTAAACCATTTATTTTCAACTGTAATCCATCAGTAAAACATTTCTTATATTTTCAAAATAATAATCTTTAAGAAAACAAATGTTACATTCAAATAATTTCTTTCTCTCACTTTAAAACTTTGTTCATCTCCTTTTTAACCATATAAATCTTTAACTCAACTACATATCACCTAATTACTTGAGCTTATCAATTAATAAAATATTTTTCCTTTTATGCTAACTTTTTGGGCTAAATGGCTGAGAGCCATACTTGGTCTTTGGATCAATAATTTTCCATTTTCACATTGATTCATTGATTCTAATCATTCATATGCATGTCCATAATCATGCTTTTCATTCACATATGAATTATCTCATCCATATATAAGTCATACCATAACTTCAACCATAGAAATTTCATGCAATATCTCAAAGACATATAAACACATAGAATAAATAAAGCATAAACCATTAACCCACACAACCAAGTGAATAAATCCTTAAATGAATTTTTTATCAACAAATCACAAATCCTATTTCTCACCACCAAGTTGGTTAATGAGGGTAATCTCCCTCATACCTTGGGATGAAGCTCGAAAGCTCCCTATAGGTCCTCTTGGAGTGGATTTCTTTCACCACCAACAAATCCTTAAATAAGATCAAGCATTGAAATTTAAAATCTAATACTTGAAATAATGTGACCATGGATCAAAATTATGGTCCAGAACTTGAAAATAGAATTTAAAAAGTGAAGACGAAGAACTTCACCTCTAAGTCTTCAAACTTGGTCTCAAAGAAAGTAGTTGACGATGAACTCTTTTGTAGAAACTTACAACATCAAAGTATCTTGGAATGATGTTTGGATTCAAGAAACAAGGTTGGTTTGAATTGATTAAGCTAGGGATGTGGTGAAGTGGTCTTGGCTGAAACTACAAGGTTGAGAAATGAGAGAATTTTGCTTCTTGGACAAAGATGAAAAGGTAACAAGTGAAAATTGAAATGTTTACAAGGTAATAAGTGAAAGTAGGATATTTTCATGGTCCTCCAAAAGCTCTTGGCTGAAAATTACAAGAAGCTTGGAGAAGAAAATGTGTTGGCAATGTTTTTCCAAGTGTATGCTTCCTATTGGTCCAAAAATTATGAATCATCCAACTTTACTCTTGGCATTTTCTAACTAGTCCACCACTAAAGTAAACAATGACTAGGCATGTGACTCACCATGATAACTAAGTGGATGATTAAGCAATGATGTCATGATTTGGTGACTAGGTTAGTGACACACCATGTGACTAGGTGAGTAACATCATCATGTGGTGACAAGACTTTTAACTAGATATTTACCACTAGATATTTTCTAGTAATTATTATCCAATCGATAAAGGCTATTGATAACAAAACCAATATATATTGTCCAATGGATAATAGAGTGCACTTAGATTTCATCGGACATATAAAATCTAAGAAAAAGAAAATTTTCAACATCTGTTTTCGATTTCGGGTTTAGTAACCTCCCCCGGCACCAGTCAACAGTCAACAGTCAACATTTTTTCTGGCCTCAAAAATAATTTTTTTTCATTTTCAGTACTTCCTTAAAACAACACACAGAGTCAAAAAAATCAAAAATAAATTAAATAATTCACAAAAATACCAAAAATCATCATTAATTAAAAAAAAGAAATTTCGGGGTGTTACATTGAAGATAACAAAGATATTAAATTAGAATAAACAAATAGATTTTAATCAAACGTATAATATCTCATTGAAAAGAAAGAGAAAGTCCAGTATTAAATCTCAAGTGTAAATCTTTTACGAATGTTTTGGACTCAAACAAGTTCTAATAAAGATAAACTCAATGTGTTATTACTTACGTCCAATATGTAATTGAATTGTTTTGCTATATTTTATTATTGGACTGTCCAAATGTTATCTCTATGTTTTATTACAAATGCATTCGTCCAAAGCTTAAATTCAAATACAAGAACTGTACATTGTATTAAATGTTAAAGAGACCTCTGACAAAGTATGCAACAAACAAAGTCAACTTTGTAGGCTGGTGCTGACAAGAGGTTGTCGAGACTAATCAAATAAATAAAATTTACCAGTTTACAAACTAATTTATAGTATAGAGAATGAACCGAATAGTCTCTCAAGGATTAAAAAAACAAAGATTCAATTAGATCAAGATGATTAGAAAATGAGGGTTTTGTTGTTGATTAACAAGATTGACAAAAGTACAATACTTAAAGTTGTAAACAAATCTAAAGAAGCAACCAATCTAAGGAAATTTACCAATCTTGAGTTTAATTCATCATTGATCACAAGGAATTCACTTAATTACTAATCATGTTCTTGGCTTTAGATCACATCAAGACGCCTCAACATTGTAACACCCCAAAATTTCAAACTTATGTTATATATGTTATCTTCTGTGATTTCTATGATAAATGATTTTTAGGAATTTTTGTGAGTTCAATTAAATCAAAACTTAACTGGACTTAACTTTATAAGTTAATTTCAGACCATTCTGAAAAATAAACTAAAATAAATTTATTTTTAATCCCGAATAGCTTTGAGAAATTTTTGTAAATAAATGGAAGTTCAGTTTTCAAATCCGTCAACAGATTTGATCATTTTCCATTTTTAGGAATTTTATGAGCTAATAAAATTTCTGAGTGATTTTGGGTACATCCTATTATCCATTGGACAATAGATACTGATCTTTGTCCATTAGGTAAAACTTACAGATAAAAATATTGAGAAAATATCCCTAAGTAATTAATATTACTTGATGACTCAAGGGGTGAGTCGTGGTGGACATTAATTACCATGGTGAATCACCATGGCATTAATGGTGGCAAGAAGCCAAATTGAATACCACCACTTTGTCAAGTGAAGGCCGGCCACCCTAGGGAGGAATTCTCCAAGATTTAATTCCTTATGTGTCCTAGACTTTCCCTATAAATAGCAAGTGATCCATGCCTTAATCTTCACACCAAATTCTCTCTTTTTCCTCTCCATAAGCCCATGGCTTCCTCCCCTAACAGCCACGGCCTTGCCCTCCAAAAATCCTTCCCAAACCTTTGCTAAAGTTCCAAACCTTGTTCTAGCATCTTAGTGTTATTTTGAGAATATCTCTAGTTGGTACTTTCTTAAGAAGATGCCTAGAAGTTAGAGAAATCTTAAGGTGAAATCCTTTTTCTTTCACTTTTTAAATTGCTATTTCAAAATTATAGATCATTGGGTTAGTCCATGATCAATCTTAGATTGTGTTATGATGCTTGAAATAATATGTGGTTATGTTTCTTTGTGATATTGTATTGGTAGAAGTCAAGAAGCTTGGTTGTTGGAAGAGCTAGATTAAGAACCAAGGTAAGGGGGAGTTTTCTTTATCAACCAATATTATGGCATAAAATGACTTGTTGTATGTAATGACTTGTTTTTATGTGCTAAAAACCGTGACTAGTGTCAAGTGTCATCTTGCTTGATTTGATTAAAGATTCATGTTCATGTTATGTTTAATGTTTATCTTTATACCTTGTTTAAGTTATGTGTTTTATAAATAATTTAGAAATAGGTAGGATCTTGTGATAAATAAACTATATCTAGGACATACATATATTTAGTTTGATACATAGATTTATTTAAAGTTATATTCTTTAAAATATTATGGTTAGTATTCTTGAAAACTTAGAGCAATTGTTTGAGAAAGATTTATAACTTTAAACTAAATATTGTGATCATGGAAAAGAATTATTTTAATAAGTTTTGTATAATTATTTAGAATAAATCTTGAATTTTCAAAAATATGAGAATATGGGATTTTATCAAAATTATAGTTTTAAAGGATATTCTTGCTTATGGAAAGAGTTTTTGAGAATTTATTTTAAAGGTTTAGATATTTATTTTTATTTATTTTGTGATAAGAAAGTGAAAATAAACTTGAAAATAATTTATTTATTATGAAATAAATTAGATTTTGTGAAAAAATACCCTACGCGATTGAAAACTTACAGAAAATGGGTTACGCAATTGAAAATTTACAGAAAACACTTTACGTGATGGAAAAACGGTTTTTGTGGCTTACCCGATTGAATTTTTATGGAAAAAGATTTACGCGCCTGGAAAACCGTAGCAGATGTGTTACGCGATTTTACACATTATTTTGTGCACCATATAATTGAGAAACAACGGTACTACTATCGGGCCGACATAAACTGGACCTTAAATAGGATAGTTGACGCTATTCTTAAAAGAAATGGTAGCTTGAATCCCGAAAGGATTGTGTATATATATATTCTGGGAATATCTATACTGTATATATTAGTCTGCATGAGACATTATTGTTGTAAGGCTTGGAGCCTAAGAGATTGAGCTTACACCTTAGTGCGGGTGCGAATGACCGAGTGAAGATCTTCAATGATCTTGGAGTGATTGGGGGTCCGGAAACTCCACAAGTGGCCGGCTGAGACTGTGTCGTGGTATTATGATTGCAAAACAACGACGATCTCGACTATACACTGGTCCATTCACGATTGGTGGAGAGTGTTCACGTGAGCCGTATGCACAAATGATTTGTTAGCACTTGTTGACTAGCTGATACGGAACATGTACTCCCAATCACTCTCTCTAACTTGTTGTGTTTTATCTCCATGGAGTAGGAATCATTTGTATGCATCAGCATGGTCAGTTGTCATACTTCCATTATCCATTTGGACACTGAGGTTGGTATATTTGATTAAATATGATTTTATATGTGGATATTAACTTTAATTGATATATGTTGTGTGAGCAACATTTGTCATATTGAATTTTGATGATAACCAAACAAAGGATTCCGCACCAAGAAGACAAGAACAAGCTCACAAGAAGTACTCAAGACTTATAGGCTTTTACTTATCATTGTAAGAGTTATAAATTGTTTAAATCACCTAGCAAGCATTTTGTTTCATTCTTTCAAAACTATTCCTAAAATAAGGTTTGATAAAAAGATAGTTATCTTTAAAAATGCTTTGGAAAGAAAGATTTTTTAACATTCAAAAATGAGTTTTTAAGTCACTTGTAGTCGACTACAAGATTGATGTAGTCGACTACACAGCTGGAAAATGTTAAATTTACAACGTTTTCCAAAAGTCAGAACAAACGTGTAGTCGACTACACAAGTATTGTAGTCGACTACCAATAGGCAAAATCTTGAATTGCCGGTCTTTTTGAAATGTCCCGAGGATGCTTGTAGTCGACTACAATTATGAGGTAGTCGACTACAATGCTGATAAAAATACTTTTGCTAAATACATGTTAACCCGAGGACATTTGTAGTCGACTACCAAAGCTATTGTAGTCGACTACATCGTTTTAAAATTGTTCTTTTTTTAAAATGCATAAACCAGAGGAGACATGTAATCGACTACATAAGTTCTGTAGTCGACTACATATTATTTTTGATAATATATCTCAATTGCCTTGCTTTTAAAAGAAAATCCGAGAGCTATTGTAGTCGACTACCTTGTAAGTGTAGTCGACTACATGCATTCTGTTAATAATAAACTCTCATGTTTTTAAAAGTAAGTAAGGCTTGGTAGTCGAGAACAACAGTCGTGTAGTCGACTACACACGCTCCAGAAACTTTTCCAACGGCTAGTTTGAATATTGTTTTGATACCTACCTACTACCCAACGGATCAAAAACTTGTAAGAGCTATTTATAGCTCATCTAAATTAAGTTTCATATATAAAAAAGATCAGAAATTCATTTTGAAAGAGCTTTTTCTAATCTTCAGTTCATCATACTCTGTTTTCTATTTGAAAAAGCTTGCTTAGTGATTTGATCATATACTCATCTGTTCTTCAAGTTGTATATCTGCTCTTGTGAGAGTTACAATCTACCAAAAACCATTAGATTATCTTGTGTAAGTTGAAGGAGAGAAAATCCTTGTTGTATTGAGGGAGGCTCTTGCACATAGAGGGTGGAGGATCCCATACTAAGTGAAGAGTGCTCTTTATTGTAAGGGTTTTTATCAAGCACCCAAGTTAGAAGCTTGAAGTATAGTTGAAATCTCGGGTGGACGATCTCGAGGACTGGACGTAGATCACAAGAAGTGATTGAACCAGTATAAATCTTGTTTGCATTCTCTCAACCCTTATCTTTTACTTATAAGTTATATTCTACCAACTTATCTAACTTGATGTTTTTTTAATGTTGTGAATTCTTGTCTTATACTTTCTGTATTAAAAAGCTCATTAATTTTAGTCATTATCCTTTGCAAGTCCATTGATTTTAAATAATTAGCATCATTAAAATAAACCTTGCGAAAGTTTTTGAAAACTCAATTCACCCCCCCTCTTGAGTTATTGAAGCCACTTGGTAACAAGTGGTATCAGAGCTTGACTCTTGTGTAAAGAGCTTACTTGACTTCAAGAGATGGCTTCTTTTCAATTTGCTTTACCCGAAGGAGCTTCTATAAATAGACCTCCGACTTTCAATGGTATTGGTTATACTTATTGGAAAGAAAGAATGAGAATTTTCATGGAATCTATTGATATTGATATTTGGGATGCCGTTGAAAATGGTGCTTTTGTTCCAAAGAAGGTGGTTGATAACCATGAGGTTCTTAAACCAAGAGCTGAATGGACTGATGATGATAAAAAGAAAGTTCAACATAATGCTAAGGCCAAAAACATCATTACTAGTGCCTTAGGTTATGATGAATATTTTCGCATCTCCAACTGCAAAACTGCAAAAGAAATGTGGGATGCACTTCAAGTAACCCATGAAGGAACCAGTGAGGTAAAGAGGTCTAGAATTAACACTCTCATACATGAGTATGAACTCTTTAGAATGAATCAAGGTGAAAGCATACAAGATATGCAAAAGAGATTCACTCATATAGTTAATCATCTATCTTCATTGGGAAAAACATTTCCAGATGAAGATTTAATTAACAAAGTTTTGAGATGTTTAAACAGGGAATGGCAACCCAAAGTGACAGCAATTTCAGAATCAAGAAACTTAGCAACAATGACTCTTCCAACACTTTTTGGAAAACTCCAAGAACATGAAATGGAGTTAATAAGACTGAGTGAACATGAAGGAGTTGACAAGAAGAAGAAAGGAATAGCTCTAAAGGCAACCTCATCTCACTATGATAATGAAGATGATGATGAAGGCTCTATAGAGGATCTTGAAATAAATGAAGAAAACCTTAGTCTTCTTGTGAGAAAATTTGGAAAATTTCTCAAAAAGAAAAACAATGGAAGAAGGCCACCCTTTCCTCCAAAGAAAAACTTCAAAGGAGAAGGTTCAACACCTACTCCACCTACTTGCTTTGAATGTGGCAAACCAGGTCACATGAAGATGGACTGTCCGCTATACCAAAAGAAGATGGAAAGATTTGATAGAAAACCAAAGCAAGAAAAGAAAGGAAGAAGAGCATACATTGCATGGGAGGACAATGACTTGAGCTTATCGGATGATTCCGACAATGAGGAAGCCAATCTTTGTCTCATGGCAAATGATGATTTAGAGGTAACATCTCAATCCCTTGATATACAACCTTCTTATGATGAATTACAAGAAGCATTTGAAGAATTGCATGAAGAATCTATGAGATTAGCAAAGTTAGTCTCAACCTCAAAAAATCTATCATGTCTTTAGAAAATCAAATTTCTTGTTTAAATAAGGAGAATGAGGAACTAATATTAGAAAAGGAAACCCTTGGATTGATTGATGCTAATTCTTCCTGCTCTACTTGTATATCTCATAAAAATGTTCCCTCATCATCCTCTTCATGTTACTCCTGCTTAAATTCTGAAAAAGAAATTGAGGACTTGAAAAACACTCTTGCAAAATTTACTTTTGGAAGAGACAATCTCAACACATTGCTTGGAAAACAAAGATGTGTTTTTGATAAAGCAGGTTTGGGATACAAACCCAAGACTCAACAAAAATCCTATAAAAGTTTCTTTGTTTCCACAACAATGTCAAGTAGCCCATTTATAACTTGTTTTTATTGTGGCAAGAAAGGACATAGTGCATCTACATGTAGAGTTAGAAAGAATTTACATGTTGGACAAAAGAAGATATGGGTTCCTAAGGGCACCTTGCCCAAAACTGACATCAAAGGACCCAAGAAAGTTTGGGTACCTAAAACCAAAACTTAAATTTGCTTGTAGGTGTGCTTGAAGGCCAAGAGTTCAAAATGGTATCTTGATAGTGGTTGCTCCAAGCACATGACAGGAGATGAGTCAAAGTTTTCCTTCTTTATACCCAAAGAGCATGGACATGTCACCTTTGGAGATAACAATAAAGGAAAAATTCTTGGCACTGGAAAAGTTGGTAAAACTCCCTCAACATCTATTGAAAATGTGTTGTTAGTTGATGGACTTAAACATAACTTACTTAGCATTAGTCAATTGTGTGACAAGAATAATAGAGTTATTTTTGATTCAAATTGTTGCATAGTTGAGGATAAAAATGATAAACAAGTCAAGTTTGTTGGTCATAGAGTGGATAACATTTATATGATTAGTCTAGATGAAATATCCTCAAATGATGCAAAATGCCTAGTGAGTAAGGAAAATGATTCATGGTTATGGCATAGAAGAGTTGCACACATTCACATGGATCATTTAAATAAACTAATTTCCAAAGACTTAGTAATTGGACTCCCAAAGCTTCATTTTACAAAAGACAAACTTTGTGATGCTTGTCAAAAAGGAAAACAAGTAAAGGTCTCTTTCAAAAGCAAAAATATTGTTTCAACCTCTAGACCTTTACAACTTTTACACATGGACCTTTTGGACCATCAAGAACAATGAGCTTTGGTGGGAATTACTATGCACTTGTGATTGTGGATGATTATTCTAGATTTACGTGGACATTATTTCTTGCCCATAAGAATGAAGCTTTTAAAGCTTTTAGAAGACTTGCAAAGTTAATCCAAAATGAGAAAAACTCTAGTATTGTATCCATAAGAAGTGATCATGGTGGGGAATTTGAAAATCAAGATTTTGAAAACTTTTGTAATGAAAGTGGCATTGAACACAATTTTTCAGCCCCTAGAACTCCACAACAAAATGGAGTTGTAGAAAGAAAAATCGAAGCTTAGAAGAAATGGCTAGAACCATGCTCAATGAGACTAATCTTCCTAAATATTTTTGGGCCGATGCGGTAAGCACCGCTTGTTATGTAATGAATAGGGCACTAATAAGGCCCATTTTGAAGAAAACTCCTTATGAACTTTACAAAGGAAGAAAACCAAATATTTCCCACCTTCATGTCTTTGGATGCAAATGCTTTGTTTTAAATAATGGAAAAGATAACTTAGGCAAGTTTGATGCAAAATCGATGAAGGAATATTTCTTGGCTATTCATTAACTAGCAAAGCATTTAGAGTCTATAATAAAAGAACAATGACAATTGAGGAATCAATACATATTGCTTTTGATGAAACAAACTCTCTAGAGCCAAAAGAAGATGTTGTTGATGATATTGTGGAAAATTTGACTGATATTCACTTAAATGACAAAGTGGAGAACCTTAAGAAAGAAGAACAAGGAGAGATTGCTTCCCCACAACAAAGTCAATCTCAAATCAATGACTTACCAAGAGAATGGAGAACGCATAGGAACCATCCACTTGACTTGGTAATTGGTGATGTCTCTCAAAAGGTAATTACTCGAAACTCCATTAAAAATGTATGCAATCATTTAGCTTTTGTTTCTCAAGTTGAACCAAAAAACATAGATGAGGCCATAAATGATGAAAATTGGATCTTGGCAATGCAAGAAGAATTAAATCAATTTGAGAGGAACCAAGTTTGGGAACTTGTTCCAAGACCCAATGATCATCCCATTATTGGCACCAAATGGGTTTTTAGGAACAAACTTGATGAAACCGGAATAATTACAAGAAATAAAGCTAGGCTAGTAGCTAAAGGTTATAATCAAGAAGAAGGAATAGATTATGAAGAAACCTATGCTCCTGTTGCTAGATTAGAAGCTATTCGAATGTTACTTGCATATGCCTGCATCATGAACTTTAAACTTTATCAAATGGACGTAAAAAGTGCCTTCCTAAATGGTTTTATTCAAGAAGAAGTATATGTTGACCAACCTCCTGGTTTTGAAAATTATAAACTGCCCAATCATGTTTTTAAACATAAAAAGGCATTGTATGGCTTAAAACAAGCTCCTAGAGCTTGGTATGAAAGACTGACCAAGTTTCTTTTAGAAAAAGGTTTTACTAGAGGAAAAGTTGACACAACACTTTTCATTAAAAATAGAAATCATGACATTCTCCTTGTACAAATCTATGTAGATGATATCATTTTTGGTGCTACTAATGAATCTCTATGTAAGGAATTTGCCAACATCATGCAAAGTGAATTTGAAATGTCTATGATGGGAGAGCTCACCTTCTTTCTTGGATTGCAAATCAAGCAAACAAGTGAAGGAATCTTCATTAACCAATCCAAATACTGCAAGGAATTGCTCAAAAGATTTGAAATGGAAAATTCAAAGGTTTTTGACACTCCCATGAGCACCTCTTGCCGGTTGGACAAAGATGAAGGTGGTAAGCCCATAGAAATTACAAAATATAGAGGTATGATTGGCTCACTACTTGCTAGTAGACCAGATATCATGTTTAGTGTGTGCATGTGTGCTAGATTTCAAGCAAATCCTAAGGAATCACACTTAAGTGCTGTTAAAAGAATTATGAGGTATCTAGTTGGCACTCAACAAATGGGTTTGTGGTACCCCAAGGGTGCCTCAAGTAGTCTAGTTGGTTATTCCGATTCTGATTTTGCTGGATGCAAAATGGATAGGAAAAGTACTAGTGGAACTTGTCACTTTCTAGGATGCTCTCTTGTCTCTTGGCATAGCAAGAAGCAAAATAGTGTGGCATTGTCTCTCTTGAAGTTTGAATATGTTGCGGCTGGAAGTTGTTGTGCTCAAATCCTTTGGATGAAGCAACAACTTCTAGACTATGGACTTAAGCTTGATCACATCCCTATAAGATGTGATAACACTAGTGCAATTAGCTTGACTAAAAATCCCATAATGCACTCTAGAACCAAGCACATTGAAATTAGGCACCATTTTATAAGAGATCATGTACAAAATGGAGATTGTGTAGTTGAATTTGTAGAAACAACAAAACAACTTGCTGATATCTTTACCAAACCACTTGCAAAAGAAAATTTCTTTTTTATAAGAAGAGAACTTGGAATGATTGATCACAGTTGCATTTAAAGACCTTGTTTCTATTTCATTGTTATAAAAATTTTTTATTTCAATTACTGACTTAGGCATCGGAGGTTTCCCTAAATTTGTTTTGCAGGTAATCCTAATATAGCCTAAGTCCCCCAATTTAGATTGATGAAGTTTTGGACAAATTGATTAAGCTAAAAAGTGTTTTCAGAAGCAAGGTAGTCGACTACACAGATCTTGTAGTCGACTACACACAGGTAATGCAGCTTCTCTCGTGCAATTTTATTTTTCCAGAAAGCATTGGTAGTCGACTACACAGATATTGTAATCGACTACAATTACAGTTTTTTTTAAAAACTGAAAATCAAAATCTCAGAAGCTCATTGTAGTCGACTACCATATACTTGTAGTCGACTACACAGTGCAACAAGTTGCAACAGAAGCAACTTGTAGTCGACTACAAGTTGTGCGTAGTCGACTACAATCGCGGGTTTTAAATACCCCACGGCAGTCATTCATCTCATTTCTCCTTCTTCTCTCCTGCGACCCACTCCTCTCTCTCTCTCTCAAATCTCTTCCCAAACCCTAGCCGCCCAATCCCTTCACCAAACCCTCCTCTCACTTCATCGTTTCATCATCATCATGGCAAGCTCCTCCTCTGCTCCCAAACGAAAGAAAACCACCCATAGCCATGTCTCAATTCCTCCAACCCTCAACCTGCGACGGTATTTCACCAAGGAAGAAGCAGATGATCAAGTTCACCAATGACTTTCAATCTCGTCCTATAGTGGCACCCCGCTATCTAGATGAGATCTTTCTACGGATCGAAGGTTTCGCTCTTCCGCATTTGCTCAAAGATTTGCAACTCGATGCCTTCACTAGGATTCTCTGTCCGATTTACCCACAATTGGTGAAGGTATTCTTTTGCAACTTCAAGTATCATAATAAACGCATTTCCTCTGAAGTCAAGAAAATTAAGATAGATCTAGGCTTTTCTGAACTCGCTGAACTCACCAGCATTCCCCTTATCCCTGGGCGAAGTGAAGAAAGCTTAGAAGATTTTGAGAAAACTGCAGCAACATGGAGTGTGCTTAGAGAAGGTGGACCATTTCCAACCTCTAGGTTTAAAGTAGGATATTTATCTGTTGAGAATCGGCTACTTCATTATATTCTGTGCCGAGTTTTGCTTTCGAGAAATGGGAACTATGCCACCGTTTCTGAAGAAGATTTGCTATACATGTGGGCACTAAACAAAAGAGTGAAACTCAACTGGGCTTATCGCATCATGAAGCATATGGAACGTGTCTCTGAGAAACCTGGACCTGCACTTCCATACGCCATGCTGATAACCAAAATTCTAGAAAAGTTTAATGTGCCCTTGGAAGGTGAAAACTCAATTACGGTCACCGATGCTAACCGGATCCGTGAACAAAACCTTAGGAAAATGGGCTTGAAGAAGGTTGACATGCATTGGGTACGAGACGCTGAGGATGAGGAGTTTGATGATCAGTCCACTCACCACCACATGGAGGAAGATCAGCCACCATCTAACGCTTATCCTTCAGGACCAATGCCGGACTACTCTCACGGCATAGCTGAGATTATGACTGGGCTCCACAGTCTACCTCCTTTGTGAAAGAAGACTTATTTGGGAGGGTAGTTGCTATGGAGACTCATCTTCACTCCATGGATGCGCGGCTTGAACGTCTTGAAACCTCAGTTGGAGACTTGACTTCCCAAATGACCGATGTCACTTTCCAGCTAAACCAACTGACCATTCCAGCAGATGATCCTACTCAACATGAATTGGCTGGCTCAGATGACGAGGATGAGGATGAAGACGAGGACGATGATGGGGCTTAGACTTTTCTTAGGATTTCTCTTTATTTTATCTTATTATGTTTTGAACAAATCCAAAATTTATGCAATTTAGTTATTTGATGTTGAACAAGTTAAATGTTTGATCTTTACTTGACTTAATGCTGGATTGTTATTTATCTTCTCTCAAAGTTTATCATGACTATTTTTGTTACCCTTATTTGATAATGCCAAAAGGGGGAGAAATATGTTAAATGAAATGGAATGAAAAATGGAATGAATATGCTTATATGACTAAATAACATTGCTAATATATATTTCATAATGAAGGTACAATGTTATAAATAAAAAATTGAAATGCTCCTATTGTAAAACTAAGGGGGAGTCAATACAAGATGAAATCGCTCCTGCTGCGACATTTCCTAAAACTCTGATTATCAAAGGGGGAGATTTTGTCTATCTATTTCTTTTGTTTACTGACATTTCTCACTCCACAGTTATATTGTTTGTCATCATCAAAAAGGGGGAGAATGTGAGCAACATTTGTCATATTGAATTTTGATGATAACCAAACAAAGGATTCCGCACCAAGAAGACAAGAACAAGCTCACAAGAAGTACTCAAGACTTATAGGCTTTTACTTATCATTGTAAGAGTTATAAATTGTTTAAATCACCTAGCAAGCATTTTGTTTCATTCTTTCAAAACTATTCCTAAAATAAGGTTTGATAAAAAGATAGTTATCTTTAAAAATGCTTTGGAAAGAAAGATTTTTTAACATTCAAAAATGAGTTTTTAAGTCACTTGTAGTCGACTACAAGATTGATGTAGTCGACTACACAGCTGGAAAATGTTAAATTTACAACGTTTTCCAAAAGTCAGAACAAACGTGTAGTCGACTACACAAGTATTGTAGTCGACTACCAATAGGCAAAATCTTGAATTGCCGGTCTTTTTGAAATGTCCCGAGGATGCTTGTAGTCGACTACAATTATGAGGTAGTCGACTACAATGCTGATAAAAATACTTTTGCTAAATACATGTTAACCCGAGGACATTTGTAGTCGACTACCAAAGCTATTGTAGTCGACTACATCGTTTTAAAATTGTTCTTTTTTTAAAAATGCATAAACCAGAGGAGACATGTAATCGACTACATAAGTTCTGTAGTCGACTACATATTATTTTTGATAATATATCTCAATTGCCTTGCTTTTAAAAGAAAATCCGAGAGCTATTGTAGTCGACTACCTTGTAAGTGTAGTCGACTACATGCATTCTGTTAATAATAAACTCTCATGTTTTTAAAAGTCAGAAAGGCTTGGTAGTCGACTACAACAGTCGTGTAGTCGACTACACACGCTCCAGAAACTTTTCCAACGGCTAGTTTGAATATTGTTTTGATACCTACCTACTACCCAACGGATCAAAAACTTGTAAGAGCTATTTATAGCTCATCTAAATTAAGTTTCATATATAAAAAAGATCAGAAATTCATTTTGAAAGAGCTTTTTCTAATCTTCAGTTCATCATACTGCTTTTCTATTTGAAAAAGCTTGCTTAGTGATTTGATCATATACTCATCTGTTCTTCAAGTTGTATATCTGCTCTTGTGAGAGTTACAATCTACCAAAACCATTAGATTATCTTGTGTAAGTTGAAGGAGAGAAAATCCTTGTTGTATTGAGGGAGGCTCTTGCACATAGAGGGTGGAGGATCCCATACTAAGTGAAGAGTGCTCTTTATTGTAAGGGTTTTTATCAAGCACCCAAGTTAGAAGCTTGAAGTATAGTTGAAATCTCGGGTGGACGATCTCGAGGACTGGACGTAGATCACAAGAAGTGATTGAACCAAGATAAATCTTGTTTGCATTCTCTCAACCCTTATCTTTTACTTATAAGTTATATTCTATCAACTTATCTAACTTGATGTTTTTAATGTTGTGAATTCTTGTCTTATACTTTCTGTATTAAAAAGCTCATTAATTTTAGTCATTATCCTTTGCAAGTCCATTGATTTTAAATAATTAGCATCATTAAAATAAACCTTGCGAAAGTTTTTGAAAACTCAATTCACCCCCCCTCTTGAGTTATTGAAGCCACTTGGTAACAAGTGGTATCAGAGCTTGACTCTTGTGTAAAGAGCTTAACAGCTTCAAGAGATGGCTTCTTTTCAATTTGCTTTACCCGAAGGAGCTTCTATAAATAGACCTCCAGCTTTCAATGGTACTGGTTATACTTATTGGAAAGAAAGAATGAGAATTTTCATGGAATCTATTGATATTGATATTTGGGATGCCGTTGAAAATGGTGCTTTTGTTCCAAAGAAGGTGGTTGATAACCATGAGGTTCTTAAACCAAGAGCTGAATGGACTGATGATGATAAAAAGAAAGTTCAACATAATGCTAAGGCCAAAAACATCATTACTAGTGCCTTAGGTTATGA
Organism: Styphnolobium japonicum; assembly: GCA_023212625.1. Classification (NCBI taxonomy): domain Eukaryota; kingdom Viridiplantae; phylum Streptophyta; class Magnoliopsida; order Fabales; family Fabaceae; genus Styphnolobium; species Styphnolobium japonicum. The sequence goes on from JALBWW010000014.1 coordinate 8,238,378, forward strand.
TGAATATTTTCGCATCTCCAACTGCAAAACTGCAAAAGAAATGTGGGATGCACTTCAAGTAACCCATGAAGGAACCAGTGAGGTAAAGAGGTCTAGAATTAACACTCTCATACATGAGTATGAACTCTTTAGAATGAATCAAGGTGAAAGCATACAAGATATGCAAAAGAGATTCATTCATATAGTTAATCATCTATCTTCATTGGGAAAAACATTTCCAGATGAAGATTTAATTAACAAAGTTTTGAGATGTTTAAACAGGGAATGGCAACCCAAAGTGACAGCAATTTCAGAATCAAGAAACTTAGCAACAATGACTCTTCCAACACTTTTTGGAAAACTCCAAGAACATGAAATGGAGTTAATAAGACTGAGTGAACATGAAGGAGTTGACAAGAAGAAGAAAGGAATAGCTCTAAAGGCAACCTCATCTCACTATGATAATGAAGATGATGATGAAGGCTCTATAGAGGATCTTGAAATAAATGAAGAAAACCTTAGTCTTCTTGTGAGAAAATTTGGAAAATTTCTCAAAAAGAAAAACAATGGAAGAAGGCCACCCTTTCCTCCAAAGAAAAACTTCAAAGGAGAAGGTTCAACACCTACTCCACCTACTTGCTTTGAATGTGGCAAACCAGGTCACATGAAGATGGACTGTCCGCTATACCAAAAGAAGATGGAAAGATTTGATAGAAAACCAAAGCAAGAAAAGAAAGGAAGAAGAGCATACATTGCATGGGAGGACAATGACTTGAGCTTATCGGATGATTCCGACAATGAGGAAGCCAATCTTTGTCTCATGGCAAATGATGATTTAGAGGTAACATCTCAATCCCTTGATATACAACCTTCTTATGATGAATTACAAGAAGCATTTGAAGAATTGCATGAAGAATCTATGAGATTAGCAAAGTTAGTCTCAACCTCAAAAAATCTATCATGTCTTTAGAAAATCAAATTGCTTGTTTAAACAAGGAGATTGAGGAACTAAAATTAGACAATGAAACCCTTGGATTGATTGATGCTAATTCTTCATGCTCTACTTGTATATCTCATAAAAATGTTCCCTCATCATCCTCTTCATGTTACTCCCGCTTAAATTCTGAAAAAGAAATTGAGGACTTGAAAAACACTCTTGCAAAATTTACTTTTGGAAGAGACAATCTCAACACATTGCTTGGAAAACAAAGATGTGTTTTTGATAAAGCAGGTTTGGGATACAAACCCAAGACTCAACAAAAATCCTATAAAAGTTTCTTTGTTTCCACAACAATGTCAAGTAGCCCATTTATAACTTGTTTTTATTGTGGCAAGAAAGGACATAGTGCATCTACATGTAGAGTTAGGAAAGAATTTACATGTTGGACAAAAAGAAGATATGGGTTCCTAAGGGCACCTTGCCCAAAACTGACATCAAAGGACCCAAGAAAGTTTGGGTACCTAAAACCAAAACTTAAATTTGCTTGTAGGTGTGCTTGAAGGCCAAGAGTTCAAAATGGTATCTTGATAGTGGTTGCTCCAAGCACATGACAGGAGATGAGTCAAAGTTTTCCTTCTTTATACCCAAAGAGCATGGACATGTCACCTTTGGAGATAACAATAAAGGAAAAATTCTTGGCACTTTGGAAAAGTTGGTAAAACTCCCTCAACATCTATTGAAAATGTGTTGTTAGTTGATGGACTTAAACATAACTTACTTAGCATTAGTCAATTGTGTGACAAGAATAATAGAGTTATTTTTGATTCAAATTGTTGCATAGTTGAGGATAAAAATGATAAACAAGTCAAGTTTGTTGGTCATAGAGTGGATAACATTTATATGATTAGTCTAGATGAAATATCCTCAAATGATGCAAAATGCCTAGTGAGTAAGGAAAATGATTCATGGTTATGGCATAGAAGAGTTGCACACATTCACATGGATCATTTAAATAAACTAATTTCCAAAGACTTAGTAATTGGACTCCCAAAGCTTCATTTTACAAAAGACAAACTTTGTGATGCTTGTCAAAAGGAAAACAAGTAAAGGTCTCTTTCAAAAGCAAAAATATTGTTTCAACCTCTAGACCTTTACAACTTTTACACATGGACCTTTTTGGACCATCAAGAACAATGAGCTTTGGTGGGAATTACTATGCACTTGTGATTGTGGATGATTATTCTAGATTTACGTGGACATTATTTCTTGCCCATAAGAATGAAGCTTTTAAAGCTTTTAGAAGACTTGCAAAGTTAATCCAAAATGAGAAAAACTCTAGTATTGTATCCATAAGAAGTGATCATGGTGGGGAATTTGAAAATCAAGATTTTGAAAACTTTTGTAATGAAAGTGGCATTGAACACAATTTTTCAGCCCCTAGAACTCCACAACAAAATGGAGTTGTAGAAAGAAAAAATCGAAGCTTAGAAGAAATGGCTAGAACCATGCTCAATGAGACTAATCTTCCTAAATATTTTTGGGCCGATGCGGTAAGCACCGCTTGTTATGTAATGAATAGGGCACTAATAAGGCCCATTTTGAAGAAAACTCCTTATGAACTTTACAAAGGAAGAAAACCAAATATTTCCCACCTTCATGTCTTTGGATGCAAATGCTTTGTTTTAAATAATGGAAAAGATAACTTAGGCAAGTTTGATGCAAAATCTGATGAAGGAATATTTCTTGGCTATTCATTAACTAGCAAAGCATTTAGAGTCTATAATAAAAGAACAATGACAATTGAGGAATCAATACATATTGCTTTTGATGAAACAAACTCTCTAGAGCCAAAAGAAGATGTTGTTGATGATATTGTGGAAAATTTGACTGATATTCACTTAAATGACAAAGTGGAGAACCTTAAGAAAGAAGAACAAGGAGAGATTGCTTCCCCACAACAAAGTCAATCTCAAATCAATGACTTACCAAGAGAATGGAGAACGCATAGGAACCATCCACTTGACTTGGTAATTGGTGATGTCTCTCAAAAGGTAATTACTCGAAACTCCATTAAAAATGTATGCAATCATTTAGCTTTTGTTTCTCAAGTTGAACCAAAAAACATAGATGAGGCCATAAATGATGAAAATTGGATCTTGGCAATGCAAGAAGAATTAAATCAATTTGAGAGGAACCAAGTTTGGGAACTTGTTCCAAGACCCAATGATCATCCCATTATTGGCACCAAATGGGTTTTTAGGAACAAACTTGATGAAACCGAATAATTACAAGAAATAAAGCTAGGCTAGTAGCTAAAGGTTATAATCAAGAAGAAGGAATAGATTATGAAGAAACCTATGCTCCTGTTGCTAGATTAGAAGCTATTCGAATGTTACTTGCATATGCCTGCATCATGAACTTTAAACTTTATCAAATGGACGTAAAAAGTGCCTTCCTAAATGGTTTTATTCAAGAAGAAGTATATGTTGACCAACCTCCTGGTTTTGAAAATTATAAACTGCCCAATCATGTTTTTAAACTTAAAAAGGCATTGTATGGCTTAAAACAAGCTCCTAGAGCTTGGTATGAAAGACTGACCAAGTTTCTTTTAGAAAAAGGTTTTACTAGAGGAAAAGTTGACACAACACTTTTCATTAAAAATAGAAATCATGACATTCTCCTTGTACAAATCTATGTAGATGATATCATTTTTGGTGCTACTAATGAATCTCTATGTAAGGAATTTGCCAACATCATGCAAAGTGAATTTGAAATGTCTATGATGGGAGAGCTCACCTTCTTTCTTGGATTGCAAATCAAGCAAACAAGTGAAGGAATCTTCATTAACCAATCCAAATACTGCAAGGAATTGCTCAAAAGATTTGAAATGGAAAATTCAAAGGTTTTTGACACTCCCATGAGCACCTCTTGCCGGTTGGACAAAGATGAAGGTGGTAAGCCCATAGAAATTACAAAATATAGAGGTATGATTGGCTCACTACTTGCTAGTAGACCAGATATCATGTTTAGTGTGTGCATGTGTGCTAGATTTCAAGCAAATCCTAAGGAATCACACTTAAGTGCTGTTAAAAGAATTATGAGGTATCTAGTTGGCACTCAACAAATGGGTTTGTGGTACCCCAAGGGTGCCTCAAGTAGTCTAGTTGGTTATTCCGATTCTGATTTTGCTGGATGCAAAATGGATAGGAAAAGTACTAGTGGAACTTGTCACTTTCTAGGATGCTCTCTTGTCTCTTGGCATAGCAAGAAGCAAAATAGTGTGGCATTGTCTACTGCTGAAGCTGAATATGTTGCGGCTGGAAGTTGTTGTGCTCAAATCCTTTGGATGAAGCAACAACTTCTAGACTATGGACTTAAGCTTGATCACATCCCTATAAGATGTGATAACACTAGTGCAATTAGCTTGACTAAAAATCCCATAATGCACTCTAGAACCAAGCACATTGAAATTAGGCACCATTTTATAAGAGATCATGTACAAAATGGAGATTGTGTAGTTGAATTTGTAGAAACAACAAAACAACTTGCTGATATCTTTACCAAACCACTTGCAAAAGAAAATTTCTTTTTTATAAGAAGAGAACTTGGAATGATTGATCACAGTTGCATTTAAAGACCTTGTTTCTATTTCATTGTTATAAAAAATTTTTTATTTCAATTACTGACTTAGGCATCGGAGGTTTCCCTAAATTTGTTTTGCAGGTAATCCTAATATAGCCTAAGTCCCCCAATTTAGATTGATGAAGTTTTGGACAAATTGATTAAGCTAAAAAGTGTTTTCAGAAGCAAGGTAGTCGACTACACAGATCTTGTAGTCGACTACACACAGGTAATGCAGCTTCTCTCGTGCAATTTTTTTTTTTCAAGAAAGCTTTGGTTGTCGACTACACATATTTTGTAATCGACTACAATTACAGTTTTTTTTAAAAACTGAAAATAAAATCTCAGAAGCTCATTGTAGTCGACTACCATATACTTGTAGTCGACTACACAGTGCAACAAGTTGCAACAGAAGCAACTTGTAGTCGACTACAAGTTGTGCGTAGTCGACTACAATCGCGGGTTTTAAATACCCCACGGCAGCCATTCATCTCATTTCTCCTTCTTCTCTCCTGCGACCCACTCCTCTCTCTCTCTCTCAAATCTCTTCCCAAACCCTAGCCGCCCAATCCCTTCACCAAACCCTCCTCTCACTTCATCGTTTCATCATCATCATGGCAAGCTCCTCCTCTGCTCCCAAACGAAAGAAAACCACCCATAGCCATGTCTCAATTCCTCCAACCCTCAACCTGCGACGGTATTTCACCAAGGAAGAGCAGATGATCAAGTTCACCAATGACTTTCAATCTCGTCCTATAGTGGCACCCCGCTATCTAGATGAGATCTTTCTACGGATCGAAGGTTTCGCTCTTCCGCATTTGCTCAAAGATTTGCAACTCGATGCCTTCACTAGGATTCTCTGTCCGATTTACCCACAATTGGTGAAGGTATTCTTTTGCAACTTCAAGTATCATAATAAACGCATTTCCTCTGAAGTCAAGAAAATTAAGATAGATCTAGGCTTTTCTGAACTCACAGAACTCACCAAAGATTCCCCTTATCCCTGGGCGAAGTGAAGAAAGCTTAGAAGATTTTGAGAAAACTGCAGCAACATGGAGTGTGCTTAGAGAAGGTGGACCATTTCCAACCTCTAGGTTTAAAGTAGGATATTTATCTGTTGAGAATCGGCTACTTCATTATATTCTGTGCCGAGTTTTGCTTCCGAGAAATGGGAACTATGCCACCGTTTCTGAAGAAGATTTGCTATACATGTGGGCACTAAACAAAAGAGTGAAACTCAACTGGGCTTATCGCATCATGAAGCATATGGAACGTGTCTCTGAGAAACCTCGACCTGCACTTCCATACGCCTATGCCGATAACCAAAATTCTAGAAAAGTTTAATGTGCCCTTGGAAGGTGAAAACTCAATTACGGTCACCGATGCTAACCGGATCCGTGAACAAAACCTTAGGAAAATGGGCTTGAAGAAGGTTGACATGCATTGGGTACGAGACGCTGAGGATGAGGAGTTTGATGATCAGTCCACTCACCACCACATGGAGGAAGATCAGCCACCATCTAACGCTTATCCTTCAGGACCAATGCCGGACTACTCTCACGGCATAGCTGAGATTATGACTGGGCTCCACAGTCTGACCTCCTTTGTGAAAGAAGACTTATTTGGGAGGGTAGTTGCTATGGAGACTCATCTTCACTCCATGGATGCGCGGCTTGAACGTCTTGAAACCTCAGTTGGAGACTTGACTTCCCAAATGACCGATGTCACTTTCCAGCTAAACCAACTGACCATTCCAGCAGATGATCCTACTCAACATGAATTGGCTGGCTCAGATGACGAGGATGAGGATGAAGACGAGGACGATGATGGGGCTTAGACTTTTCTTAGGATTTCTCTTTATTTTATCTTATTATGTTTTGAACAAATCCAAAATTTATGCAATTTAGTTATTTGATGTTGAACAAGTTAAATGTTTGATCTTTACTTGACTTAATGCTGGATTGTTATTTATCTTCTCTCAAAGTTTATCATGACTATTTTTGTTACCCTTATTTGATAATGCCAAAAGGGGGAGAAATATGTTAAATGAAATGGAATGAAAAATGGAATGAATATGCTTATATGACTAAATAACATTGCTAATATATATTTCATAATGAAGGTACAATGTTATAAATAAAAAATTGAAATGCTCCTATTGTAAAACTAAGGGGGAGTCAATACAAGATGAAATCGCTCCTGCTGCGACATTTCCTAAAACTCTGATTATCAAAGGGGGAGATTTTGTCTATCTATTTCTTTTGTTTACTGACATTTCTCACTCCACAGTTATATTGTTTGTCATCATCAAAAAGGGGGAGAATGTGAGCAACATTTGTCATATTGAATTTTGATGATAACCAAACAAAGGATTCCGCACCAAGAAGACAAGAACAAGCTCACAAGAAGTACTCAAGACTTATAGGCTTTTACTTATCATTGTAAGAGTTATAAATTGTTTAAATCACCTAGCAAGCATTTTGTTTCATTCTTTCAAAACTATTCCTAAAATAAGGTTTGATAAAAAGATAGTTATCTTTAAAAATGCTTTGGAAAGAAAGATTTTTTAACATTCAAAAATGAGTTTTTAAGTCACTTGTAGTCGACTACAAGATTGATGTAGTCGACTACACAGCTGGAAAATGTTAAATTTACAACGTTTTCCAAAAGTCAGAACAAACGTGTAGTCGACTACACAAGTATTGTAGTCGACTACCAATAGGCAAAATCTTGAATTGCCGGTCTTTTTGAAATGTCCCGAGGATGCTTGTAGTCGACTACAATTATGAGGTAGTCGACTACAATGCTGATAAAAATACTTTTGCTAAATACATGTTAACCCGAGGACATTTGTAGTCGACTACCAAAGCTATTGTAGTCGACTACATCGTTTTAAAATTGTTCCTTTTTTAAAATGCATAAACCAGAGGAGACATGTAATCGACTACATAAGTTCTGTAGTCGACTACATATTATTTTTGATAATATATCTCAATTGCCTTGCTTTTAAAAGAAAATCCGAGAGCTATTGTAGTCGACTACCTTGTAAGTGTAGTCGACTACATGCATTCTGTTAATAATAAACTCTCATGTTTTTAAAAGTCAGAAAGGCTTGGTAGTCGACTACAACAGTCGTGTAGTCGACTACACACGCTCCAGAAACTTTTCCAACGGCTAGTTTGAATATTGTTTTGATACCTACCTACTACCCAACGGATCAAAAACTTGTAAGAGCTATTTATAGCTCATCTAAATTCAGTTACAAAAAAAAAAGATCAGAAATTCATTTTGAAAGAGCTTTTTCTAATCTTCATTTCATCATACTCTGTTTTCTATTTGAAAAAGCTTGCTTAGTGATTTGATCATATACTCATCTGTTCTTCAAGTTGTATATCTGCTCTTGTGAGAGTTACAATCTACCAAAAACCATTAGATTATCTTGTGTAAGTTGAAGGAGAGAAAATCCTTGTTGTATTGAGGGAGGCTCTTGCACATAGAGGGTGGAGGATCCCATACTAAGTGAAGAGTGCTCTTTATTGTAAGGGTTTTTATCAAGCACCCAAGTTAGAAGCTTGAAGTATAGTTGAAATCTCGGGTGGACGATCTCGAGGACTGGACGTAGATCACAAGAAGTGATTGAACCAGTATAAATCTTGTTTGCATTCTCTCAACCCTTATCTTTTACTTATAAGTTATATTCTATCAACTTATCTAACTTGATGTTTTTAATGTTGTGAATTCTTGTCTTATACTTTCTGTATTAAAAAGCTCATTAATTTTAGTCATTATCCTTTGCAAGTCCATTGATTTTAAATAATTAGCATCATTAAAATAAACCTTGCGAAAGTTTTTGAAAACTCAATTCACCCCCCCTCTTGAGTTATTGAAGCCACTTGGTAACATGTTGTTTTTATACAATTTTATTGGTATTTATGATGATATTAAGAATCTCACCCCTTTTTGTGTGAAACTTGTATTTTTCTGTATGTTTTAAAGATGTCGATAAATGATTTCTTCGGGTTCATTATCGTCGATTTCCACGAAGGGCCAGATGCATGGCATGTCGAGTTGCTAGAAGAACGAGTCACCTATGTAGGTGGACTTACTATTTCCTTGCGAAGAACTTACAATGGGAACCCAGTAACCATGTTTTCCCTTTCCATATATGTTGAGCTGCATATGTCATTCAGTGATATCTGGAATGCCATGACCCGCCAAATACCTCGCGAGAGATCCATCGTCTCTTCTGCACGAACCCCGAGGTGGCGCCGTGCCCATAGGACCTCAACTCCAGGACCCTCACATCGTAATGGGTTCATTTATGATGATCCACTGATGTAGATGACGGAAGATGTCTGTATTGTATATATGTTTATAAAGTAGTGTGAAAAAAAAAATATATATATATATGTATAATTGTAGAATATAGTATGTGAAAATTATATGTATACAAAGGACCTGTGTAGAAAGTAAACTTAAATAAATAAAACCTATGTTATGTTCCTTATTTGTTTATGTTACCTCACTAGATATAAGAAGAATATAATGAAAGATCAGGAGAATCTGTTGTGGAACTGTTTAGAACTCTAAAATGTGGCACTCAATTGAGAGTGTTACATTACTAATAATATAACACACCAAAATATTGTTCGTGTTTGTTACTAGAACTTATTTATATACATAGGCTTTATCTTACAAACTCTTTACATAAATAACACACTACATAATTATACAACTACAAGAAAGTAGCAAGCACGGAAACTCCTAATATCTAATATGTAGGAATCATCCTCTGGGTCATGAAGTAGAGCTACATCAAAATCTATCATAATGGTGATATGATACATCTTCTCAAGTCTCCAAGTCCTTTAGAAATATCATACTTAGGAGTGAGAATTAAATTCTCAATAGGAATTCAAGCAGATAAAATAAGTAAAACAATAACTATAATATTTCCAGTTGCATTAAACTGTAGAAACATTTTCATGAATAATATAATGTACAGAATACAATCAAAGAAACTAGCAAGATGTAATATAAGCTTTAAGCTTTATGTCTTAATTTCTCAGAACATTTAGCAGCAAAATAGCTATTCTGACTTTGATTTCTTATTTTTTGTTGGGACAATTACATGCTCATACTTATCTTTCATCTGTGGGCATAGCCCTATAATCTTCGCTTACATGGTCAACATAATAAGAATTACTATGAAAATAGTAATAAGAGCTATTCTTTAGCATAGGGCATCCCCTAAACCAAATGGCCATACCACACGTCTTGAGTGGATTCCATCTGGTCCTTTGATAATTCCACTCTTCTGTTGTGGATTATGCATCTCTAGACACATGTAAGACCTTCATGGATCACCTCCCTTACCGAGGATCACATCAAACATTTATCTAGGAATCACCTTCCCTGCAAGGATCATTTTCATCTGATTATCTAGGAATCACCTCCCTTACCGAGGATCATTTTCCAGGATCACCTCCCTTATCGAGGATCACATCCTTGTCTTTTATATCATATTACATATCATTAAATGAGCATGTAATGTCATTTTCTAAGTTTCTAGAGTAATTGAACATTTTTCTCATAAAGTCAACTTTCTTGACCTTTTTCATACATCATTACTCTTAGAAACATACTTGACTAACACTTAACCTTAGGAGCTAGGTGTTGGCCGAAACCTCAACCTTATGATCTAGGTTTCTCTTAGTCATCATAGACATGTCAATTTGCTAATCTAAATTAGCCATTAAGAAGCTTAAAAATGCTCCACAACTTAACCAAATTACTATTCATTTGGTCATTTTCACTATTCATTTAGTCAAGTTTTCCAATTGCTTGAACATTCATTATTTCTTAACACTTAATCATTCTAATACTCATTTCTTTGAATCCAACTCAAATCTTATGTTGAAAACCCTAATTTAGTTGAAATATAATTTAAGGTTTCTTAATCTAGTTTAACACTAAACTTTGTTAATTTCTCTCATTTTCTTTCAAATTTCCACCAAGGTCATCTTCTAATCACCATAATGGAATGATTACATGTAAATTTTCCAACATAGGCTAGTTAAATCACTAGGCTGAAACCTTCCACTTGGTTTCCAAGTGATTTTTCTCAACTTCTATCACCGAACTAAGCTTGGATTTTGTTACACACTTTAATGAACCTCTAATCCATTCTCTTAACTATCAATATGTCAATTTACACACTTAAATCTTAAGGGACTAGTCTTGGCCGCAACTTACATAGTCAAGGTTCCTAGAGATTTTCAATCCAAACAACCATATTTCATCAAAACATAGCATAAATCACTTAATATATCAACAAATCTGTCATTCAATCACTACAAACCCATAGATTTTGAAATTCTCATGAAGCTAAAGTCTCCAACTATCATCCATATTCAAGCATATCTAAGTGTATTCTTTGATGAATATTCATGAAAACTCAAAATCTATGAAAATTTAGCTAAAACACCAAGTTTAGAATCAAAAGGATGATGGGTACTTGAACTCCTACCTCTTCCTCCTCTTTGAGTACAACTTTGAGCTTGAAAACCAATGGAGGATTAATTCTTGATGGATTCTTGGATGGAGATTCACTTTGTGGCAATTTTCTAATTTTTTTGGAAATTTTTCCTTATTTTTCTCTATTTTTCTTTCTCTCATTCTCTTTTTCCCTTCTTTTTCTCTTCTTTCTCTCTTATTTCTTTCTTTCCTTTCTTTCTCTTCCTCCTCCCTTGGTCGTCCACTTCTTCTTCTATTTCTCCCCTCACTTAATCGACCTAAGCTTCTAATTATCCTATCATTTTCTTTATTTTTTATTTCATTGATATTAATATTTTATTAGGAGATATTTGTAAAGAAATGTTATTTTATTTTGGCTTCTTGAAGAACCCATAGAAATATTAATTTTTTTCATTCCTTATTTAGTTAGATTCTAACTATCTAGTTAGTTTCTAACTAATTTAGTTAGTTTAGAACCAACTTAGTTAAATTATAACCAATTTAGTTAATAATTAACTACATTAGTTAGATTTTAATGAATTTAGATAGTTTCTAACTAGATTTCAATTTTATTCCAACTATGTGCCAACTAGATTCCATCTAGTTACACCTATTTTGTCTTTTTCCTACTAAATTTTTTAAATGACAATTTTACCCTTATGTTAACATATGATAAAATAAAAATGACATTCATGTCCTATTAAAAACGCTACTGTAAAGAATGTCTCTGTTTAATTATATAAGCTATACTGATTATTTTAATGGATACTCTTTGTACAAAAATAGTCTCTAAAATATTCTTAACCTACAATCAGAGAAAATAGAAAATATACTAATAATAATCTGTTCCGACCAATTATTTTTACTGATATACTAAAAATAGTAAACGACTGTAATTAAATAAATAAAAATATGTCCTATGTAAATTTTTCTGTCCTCTAATTTCTGGATAAGAAAAACCATTGTTCTAAGACATAACAATGGAGAAATAAAATTATCAAGAATAAATAGCACATAATTAATTATTAATTAAATAATTAGTATTTAATATTTAACTATTGAAATCTAAGGGTGGATGTTACAATTGTCTCCATTTCAAATGGTCTATGGCAAAGCTTGCCACTTACAAATGGAGTTGGAGCATTGATCCTTTTAGGCGTTGAAGTTCTTAAACTTTGATGCCTCTTTGGCGTGTGAAAAACGAGTCTAACAACTGCATGAATTGGAGATGTGCCTTAATGCATATGAAAATGCAGTCATCTACAAGTAGCGAGTGAAGGCATTCCATGGTAAACACATTATTCGGAAAACATTCTAGCCGAGACAAAAAGTTCTTTTATTCAATTCACAACTGTGATTGTTTCTGGGTAAATTGAAGTCTAAGTGGTTCGAACCATTCATTGTCACAAAGGTTTTCTCACATGGAGCTGTGGAAGTAGAGGATCCTTCCTCCCAAAGGTGTTTCAAAGTTAATGGCCAAAGGCTCAAAGTCTATTTGGGTGGTGATTTGGAATGATCAACATCGGTTGTGTGTCTTCGTGACCCTTGAAATCTATTCGTCAGGCTAGTGATGTTAAAGAAGCGCTTACTGGTAGGCAACCCAGGATTTCCATTCCTTTTCGTTTTATTTTTGTTGATTAGAAATATTGTTTAATTGCATGCTCTCTCTAGTTGCATTTCATGTTGAATTACCACATTAGAAGTCAGCAAGCACCTCCTTGATTGTTCTTTTGGATTTTGGGTTGAGTTTTTGTGGAAATTTGAATGAGTTGTGGGGTGTTGTCCTATTTTTGGAATGCTACAGTTATGCCCTGATGCTTAGCACTCCCTAAGAGCTGAACTTAGAAAGCTTTTTCCTATCAATACGCTAAGCCTAGGTTAATTGCGCTTAGCGTGACATACTTCTATAAAAAAGAGAGAGAGAAATGGACGATCAACTCTCTCTTGGATGAAGTTGCATTCATTGGATGGACCAATGTCCATTGGACGAAACAATTGTCTATTGGACGATACTTCACCCATTGGACATAGTACTGCTAAGCGCTATTGCAGTCGTGCTTAGCGCGTTCCTTTCGTCTTGTGAAGCATTAACTCCCTCTTTCTCTCACTTTATCTTCCCAACTGTCTGCTTATTTTTTTTCCCCTTTCACACTCTTGCACTTCATCTCACCATCCACACACACCCATTTCTTTTTCTCTACTTTCACCGCTCCAAGAAACCTCTCAACCTTATTTTGCCTTCACCCTTTTCCTTCTCCTCCCACCAACAGGTACTTTCACTTCACCTCTTCTCCTCTACTTATTTTTCGAGTACCATGCATGTCAAAAGTTTGGGGGTTTAGAGTTTTCTTCAATTGTAGTGGGATTTGTCTATTGCTTTGGGGGTTTGCGTGTTGATTTTTCTTACTTCTCATGTATCCCATGCTTATTCTTCCACTGCTTCTATGACATGTGATATCACCTATTTTGGACATTTGCTTGTGGTGCACAAATGGGTGTTGCTGTTTCCTAGATGGTGCTTAGCGCCAGTTTACTTGCGCTTAGCCCCAACGTTATTGAAACTTCTGGTGCCTCAACATTGAGCACCTTGCCCTCCATGTTGCTTGCTGATTTATGTTGCCTATTTTCATATACGTGCCTTTCATCACCCAGTTGTTGCTTCTATTGGGCCTGGTTTCTCTTGTGGTCACTTTACTTTTTTTTCTCCTTTGTTTTGTTTTCCTATTAACTTTGTATGTCATTTTGTTTTTCTTTCTATTGTTGATTTATCTTGCAGACAAGGCTCCTCCCTCGAAGCTCACTGCCAAGAAGCAAAAATGTGCCTCCTCCTCCTCATTTGATGCTGACAGATTCCTCTCTCTAGCATACCAACAATGGCATCAAGTGATTAAGAATAATAACATTTTTCCTGAGCGAAAAGTTATGCTTGAACCTGGTGAGTTTGATGCGTTCCAGCATGAGATAAGGCTGCGTGGTTGGGTCAAGCCGTCCACATACCCCCAGCCTACGAATGTTGCTATTGTACAGGAGTTATATGCAAATGCTATTATAGCGGAGGAGGGTATCCCATAACACAAAAGCTATGTACGGGGCAAGGAGATTGCCTTTGATACATGAGCCATAAATAAATTCTTAGGCACCCTTACCCTTTGGGCTCAACTGGAATGTGAGTATGTTGATTAAAAGAATAGGAACAAAGATTACTAGCAAGTTCTGGATGTTGTTTGCAAGCCAGGGGCTGATTACGTGACTAGTAGGTTGAGGCAAAATCAGAAACTCCTTCGAACTGATTTAACTCTATTGGCACAAATCTGGATGACCTTCTTGCACTCCAATATCTACCTGTGCTCCCACACCTCTGATGTCTCTGAATGGAGGTCCCTCATGCTTTATGCCATCATGGATGGATTGATTATGGATTTGGGTGAGATCATCCCTTTTGAGATTTAGAAAGCTGCTGACACTGTGGGGGCTGGCCAGCTTGGTCATCCATCCCTGATCACTGCACTTTGCAAGGCAGCTGGTGTTGATGTCTCTCTGGGAGAAAAGATTAAGCCAAGGCTCCCTATCACTGCTAAGTAAATTCAGAAAAATTGTCTGGACAGCGATGTACCTACTTCCTTTAGAGTGACTCCCTTTGCACCTCGATCTATAAATCAGTGTGTGGCGGTCTTAGAATCCTCCCATAGCTTAATCCACAACAAGTTAGATACTGTTGGAACCAAAGATGTTTTCAAGAAACTAAATTTGGAACCAATTCTGATTCAACGTAATTATTCCCTAAAATATTTTGAAGATAACAAATAATATTAAACTAAAAAGGTTATATAACTTATGACTTTACTTTTATTCGGAAAAGACTTGTTCTTTAGAATACTTTTTAAGTTCCTAAAAATTCGTTTAAATACAAAGACAAGGTTTTAGTACAACATCTCTAAAACACTGTGCGTCCAATAACATATTTATTTACTATTATACTGGATCGGCCATTGTGTTGTCTTTGTGTTACTTCTCCTAAGCAGCTTCGTCCAAGGCATTTCAGAGACAAGCAAAATAAAGTGCAATAAATGCTGATGAGTTATTTGACACAAAAGTAGATTTCAAAATCAATTGTGTTGTTAAGCTGACACTCCTAACAACTACAAGGACTAGCAAATAAGGAATTTTCTGCGCGCTCAGAAAAGTCAAAACTAAGATATTATATTCTTAGTATTCACTGATAGCCAAAGTCACTTTTCGGATGAAGCCCAACACGTTATCAACTTATGTATTTAATGTTGCTCAGAACGGTGACAAATATTTCCATTGGACGAAGAAGCTCATGAAGACTACTTCAAGTGCTCGTTGCCTATAAATACATGTGTCTTCGAAGAGAGAAAGAGAAGTTTTATAAGAATAAAAAAGAAAAAGATTCAAAGCTCCTATTCTTTCTATTCTTTATACTCTTGTATAGAGTTTTCTACTTGAGAATTATTTTAATATCCTCACTTGTCGTAAGTTAAACTCAAGTGTTGTTTTAACACCTTTTATCAATCTTGTTTGTTAAGCCTGAAGAGGCTGTGTATAAGAATACTTGTTAGAACCTGAAGAGGTTAGAGAATACTTGTATACCTATAAAGGTTAGAGAATACTTGTATACCTAATGAGGTGGAGAATACTTGTATACCTAATGAGGTGGAGAATACTTGTAATCTTGTGAAGATTAGTGGAAAATCCTTCTCGTCGAAGGGACTAGACATAGTGTAACACCCCGAAATTTCTGTTTTTAACTAAAATAATGATTTTCCCAATTTTTGTGACTTATGATGATTTTTGGGAATTTTTCTGAGCTTCATTTAAAATAGGTTATTTTTCATAAACATTATGAGCTAATACGGGGCAGTTTCGGAAAATAAAAATAAATAACTTATATTTTCGGCCCGTAAATACCCTTACTATTTATTAAGACCGGGGAAAGTCACAGAACTCGAATCTAATACCAGATTCTTAAGTTTTTCATTTTTGGAAATTTTTAAGTTTTGTTGATTTTATGTGTTAAACCGGGGTTATTTCGGATAATAAAATAATAATTTTTAAGTTTTGACCAAAAAATACTCTTACTATTTATTAGGAACAGGGAAGTTTACGAAACTCAATTCCAGGAACAGATTTGATCATTTTCCATTTTTAGGGATTTAATGATCAAATAAAATCTTCGGGTGATTTTGGATACATCCTATTGTTCATTGGACAATAGATACTGATCTTTGTCTATTGGATAATAGCTACTAAAAAATATCTCAAAGAAAATATCAATGGCATTTATGTGGATGGGTGAGTCATTTTGGTGAGTCATGAATGCATTAAATGACATGGTGAATCATCTAGGTGAATCACCTATGCATTAATGGCAAGGTTTCTTTTAATTACTTCTTGGTCTTTACTTTTCTTCTATAAATAGCCAACTTCACCATTCACTTGAACTCACACCAAAACCTTCACTTCTTCTCTCTAAAGCTCACGGCCAAGAGCTCTTCTTCATCTTCCCAAACTCTTGCCAAAATTCTAAGTTAGTTTCTAGCATCCTAGTAGTGTTTTGAGAAACTTTGATGTTGTAAGTTTCTTGAAATACCAACTCTTTTCATGACTTTCAAGCTTGCCTAAATTTGAAGGAGCCTAAGGTGAAAATTCTTTCTCTTCACTTTTAAATTTCTATTTCAAAGTTTTAGATCATTGGATTGATCCATGATCATCTTATTCCATGTTTTAGAGTTTAAAATTTATGAACTTGGTTCTATAAGGGATTTCGTTGGTGGAAAGCCAAGGAACTTTCACTAGAGAGGATTTTGAACCAAGGTAAGGGGGAGATTTCTCTCATCAACCAATATGGTGGTGAGGAACTAATTTATGATTTATATTTTATGCTTTCATGTTTTATGGTTGATATGTTGTGCTTTGTGCGTTATGATTTATGTTTTGATTATCCTATGTGTTTTTATGTTTTGAGATATATGGCATGAACTTGTTATAATTCAATTATGATTTAGCTTATGTGTGAGTAAAATGATGTATGTGTGGATAAAAACATGGTTATGAGCATGCATATGTTTTGGTTGGAAACCAATGAATCATGATGGAAATGGAAAAGTTTTGAAAAGAAACTATGTAGGAATTATATTCACTTTATTAAAGATTTTGTTCTTATTTTCGAAAATAAGTATATGGTTTAAAGGATTTTTCGAAAATATGAGAGAAAATATTTAGTGATGATTTAAAGATATTTTTCAAGTAGAAACACTTTTGAAAATTTGTTTGGATCTTGAAAAGGTTTTCTAAAGGTTAGTTTAGATCTTGAAGTATTTACTAGTATCAAACTATCTTGAATTAATGCTTACTTTTATTAAAGACTTTTATTTTTCAGAAAGTTGGAGAAAAACATTTTAGTGATGATTTGATGTAGAAATAAATGTGTTTTTTTCAATAGAAATGATTTTCGAAAGATTTGTTGAAAAATCTCTATTTATATTTGAAACTTATTTTTAGCTCACATAGTGAGAACAAACTTGGAAATATTTTATTTAGTTCAAAATAGCTTAGGATTTGTGAAAAATGCTTTACGCGATTGAAAAGTGATTTTAAACTGTTACGATTCAAAAATATTAATTTTTGAGTTACACGATTTGAAAAGTAGAAAAATGGTGTTACGCGATTTATAAAACGTAACAGAGATGTTATGCGATTTGAAAACTGTAACCGTAGTGTTATGTGATTTGGAAAAAATGTTTTAGAAGCACCATAGGTTAAGAAACAACGATACTACTATCGGGCCGACGTAGACTGGACCCTGGATAGGACAGTTGATGCTATTCTTAAAATGGTGGCTTGAATCCCGAGGGGATTGTGTTTTGATAAATCAATAATTATGGGTTCATTGACCATGAATTATTGGGTTGATTATGATTAATTTGATAATTATGGGTTAGTTGACCATGAATTATTATATTAATTATGAGTGATTGCACTTTGCATGGGTTAGTTGACCATGGCACTGTGATAGTCTGTATGAGACTTGTTGTTAATGTAACATCCCTAAATTTTGATTCCAATCTTATTTCTAGCTTAACAAAATCATATAGAAGTCCTAGTGTAATTTTCTAGAATTGGGATAAATTGGGAATTTTTAGAAATCACCAAGGGTATTTTGGTCATTTTACACCCTCAGTGGCAATTTTGTGAATTCTCATTCAAGTGGAGGGCAAAGTTGACAATTCAACTTCACCCCCTTTCTTCATGTTGGAGCCGTGCATGTTAGATGAGCATATGGTCATCTTCTTCAAAATATCCAAGTCTCCATAGCCAAGGTTTTCCAAGCTTTCAAGGTCCAAAGTAAGTGTTTTTACTCATCTTTTGGCTTAGGTTATTTGATGGTTATTGATCACCTTCATCTCTTCTTCAATCCTATGGTTTTAGTTTAATGGAGAACTCATGTTCATCTTTGATAATCAAGAACACAAATTCTAAAGTTCTTGTATGATTTGGTTGTTTTGAAGGAAGTTGAAGAGGAAGTCTTTATAAGGATTTTGGTTGGTTTGATATCACCTCAAACCTAGTTCTTGTCCCAAATCATTGCTAGGTGAGTGTGGGTTGATTTGTGATATGGTATGGTGTTATTTAGGGTGTAAGTTTAAGTCTTGAAGATAAGAACTTCTATGTGTTAAGGTTGTTTTTGAATGTTTGGATTGTTACTTGTATTCAATGGTATGGATGCATGAGAATGATTGGATTTGCTACTTGTTATTCAATGAAATGAATGAATGAATGAATGGATGAATGGATGAATGAATGAATGGATGAATGAGTGAAGTTTAAGATAAGAGGTGCATGATCAAATGTTGATTTTTTATGTCTGTGAATCGACTCACAAGATGTGTGAATGGATTCACAGACCTGTGAATAGCATTTTGAACGCGTGAATAGCACTGTGAATCGATTCACAACATTTGTGAATAGATTCACAGACCTGTGAATAGCATTTTGAACGCGTGAATAGCACTGTGAATCGATTCACAACATTTTGTGAATGGATTCACAGACTTGTGAATAGCATTGTGAACTCGTGAATAGTACTGTGAATCGATTCACAACATTTTGTGAATAGATTCACAGATCCAAGAATAGCATTGTGAATAGATTCACAAGACTCATGAATAGCATTGTGAATAGATTCACAATAGTGTGTGAATAGATTCACAAGACCCATGAATAGCATTGTGAATAGATTCACAATAATATGTGAATAGATTCACAATAGTGTATGAATAGATTCATTAAGAGATTCATTGAATAGATTCACATAAGCTTGAAATGATAACTTAGTACAATGAAGGGATGTGTAACTAAGTAGAAGTGGTTGAGAGGATTGAGCATAATACTTGTGTGGTTCAATCATAAATTGAGAGGATTGAGTACAATGTTTGTGTAGTTTAAATCTTGTATTGATTAAATGTGATGTTATTATGATATTATGATTGAGCATGATATGAATATGAAAGCATTGCATTGCATGGTGAGATGGCCTAACCGGAAGGGGTTAGTGTACAATATGTGAGAGATTACCTAACCGGAAGGGGTTAGATGAAAGAATAAGCGGTGCATAATTACTTGCATTGCATAGTGAGATGGCCTAACCGGAAGGGGTTAGTGCACAATACTTGAGGGGTGCCTAACCTACGGGGTTAGATGGAAACGGAATGACATAAAACATTGCATATTGCGAGGGCCTAACCGGAAGGGGTTAGTGCACAACAAGAGGAGTGGAGAAAGAAAAAGTGTGAAGAAAAGGTGTGAACATCATGTGCATTCATAAACTCATTGCATATGTTGGTTTGATATTACTTGATATATTGAATTGTGTGTGTATGCTTGCATTCTAATTACATGCATACTTTATATACAAGTTTTATTTACATTCACTGGGAAGTTATTTCTCACCCCCTCTTTCTCAGATTCGCAGGATCACCCCGGACCCTCTATGGGTTAAGTACGGAGGATTCTGTGGTGTATTGCTGACAGCAATAGGATATATTATGATACTTGTATTTTGGTGGAGTTGAGCTCCATTATGTAATTATAATATGATGTGTATTATATAGACATGACAGGGAAACTGATGACCTAGTATTGTTGTTCTCAGTTCTGATAATATTTTAGTGTGCTCAGTCAGGATAGTGTCTAGTATACACTTGTATAATGAACGTACTCTGATAATATTTTGAATGAGATAATGTTTTGAATGAGATCGGAGATCTCTTGTTGATATATATATATATATATATGTACTCTGGTTGGTTTGAGATGATTGATTTGAATCCGCTGTTTATTTATGACGTTTGGGAACGTACGAGAAACAAAGGAAATGCTGCCGAATTTCATATGTAATAAAAGGAAAAAAAAATATTCCACGTAAGACTTATGGTTGGTAAATGATGTAGCAAATAATAGGTCTTACAGTTAAGGCTTTGAGCCTAGGAGTTGATCTTACACCTTAGTGCAGGTGCGAATTGTGTAGTGAAGATCTTCAATGATCTTGGGGACGTCGGGGTGCGGAAACTCCACAGGAGGCCAGTTGAACTATGCCGTGGTGATATGATTGCAACACACCGAACGATCCTGACCAGACACTATCCTATTCCCGATTGGTGGAGAGTGTTCTCGTGAGCCGTATTGCCAAAAGAAATGATTCTGTAGCACTTTTGAGCAAATTGGAGGCTAATGAGATACGAAACATGTGCTCCCAATTACTCTCTCCGACTTGTTGTGTTTTAGCTCCATGGAGTAGGGGTCAATCATTGGATGATTACATAGTCAGTTGTCATATTGTCACATTATCATGATGCATATTGATATGAATGCACCCATTGTTTGATAGTATGATTATATCTGTTGATTCAGTATGAAACTATATTATTTGCTATGTTAACTGTATTATTTATTATTAATTTACCCATTGCTTGATAACATAATTGTATCTATTGAACTATATAAAGTATTATATTTTCTACACTGCTTTATTGGTATTGATAGGTGACGAGGATCTCACCTCTTTGTTGTATTGTTCTTGTATGTTTTGTATTGTTTTCTTTGGTCTTATGAAGATGACAAGGTAGCTGGTTATCTTTCTGTATTATGAAGACGACGAAGGCATCAAGAAAGGATCTGTTTAGTTTAATTAAATAACATGGTGATTCTGACATATGGGGCGTCCACTCGATCACGGAATAATTAAGTATTTAGAACTTTGGTCAATAAAATGATATACAGAGTTTGTAGACATTCTGCTGAATATCTTTTATGTATTTTGTGAAACAGTAGAATCAGATATAAATACTTATGATGTGTATTCTTGAAATCTTTTTGAGTTATTTCTTTTCTGGTTATTTTATGTTATATCTGCAGAAAGAAATTTTAGAACTCATATTTTCATAAAGAAATTGCAAAAGGTTTTTGAAATTAACTTGAGGTTCCGTTAAATGTGACATCCAAAGGAGGGTGTTACACATAGCTCTCAGGTTGTGAGAGTGAACCAGTATAAACATATAGTGTAACACTCCAAAATTTCAACTTATGTTATATCTGTTATCTTCTATGATTTCTATGATAAATAATTTTAGGAATTTCTATGAGTTCAATTAAATTAAAATTTAATTGGACTTAACCTTATAAGTTAATTTTAGACCATTTTGGAAAATAAAATAAAATAAATTTATTTTTGATTTAGAATACCTTTGGGGAATTTTTGTGAATAAATGGAAGTTCAGTTCTCAAATCCATTAAAAGACTTGATCATTTTCCATTTTTAGGGATTTTATGAACTAATAAAATCTATGGGTGATTTTGGGTACATCCTATTGTCCATTGGACAATAGATACTGATCTTTGCCCATTGCGTAAAACATACTAATAAAAATCTTGAGAAAATATCTCTAGACAATTAATGACTTGTAATGACTCAATTGGTGAGTCATGAAAAAGCATTTATGAAGATGGTTAATCACCTAAGGTGATTCACCATGCAATTAAATGCATTAAGGTGGCCAAATTGACAACAACCTCTTCATGCAAGCCCTTGGAGAGGCCGGCCACCCTAGGGAGAAAAACTCCAAGTTTTAATTCCCTTTGTGTCCTAAATTTCTTCTATAAATAGCAAGCCACCCATCCATTCATTCCTACACCAAAATCTCTCTTCTTTCTCTCCATAAACCCCACGGCCAACACTCCATAGGCGCGGCCTTGCTCCCTTAAAATTCCCTTCCTATGCCTTTGTTAGCATTTCAAGCATTGTTCTAGTATCTTGGTAGTATTTGCAGAACTTCTCTAGTTAGGAACTTCTCATGAAGAAGCTTAGAGGTTGGAGAAATCCTAAGGTGAAAGTTCTTCCCTTTCACTTTTTAAATTTCCATTTCAAGGTTATAGATCATTGGGTTAGTCCATGATCATTCTTAATGAGTGTTATGATGCTTGAAATAATGTGTGGTTATGTTTCTTTGTGATATTGTTTTGGTAGAAGTCAAGAAGCTAGTGTTGTTGAAGAAGCTAGACTAAGAACCAAGGTAAGGGGGAGTTTTCTCTAGCAACCAATATTATGGTATAAAATAGCTTGTTGTATGTGATGTTATATGTGATGAAAATCGTGACTAGTATTAAGAGTCATATTGCTTGATTAAAATCTTTTATGATTAAAGATTCATGTTTATGTTATGTACTTGTCTCTATACCTTATTTAAATTATGTGTCTTATAATTTATTTAGGAATAGGTATGACTTTGCAATAAATAAATATGTCTAGGGCATACAGACATTTAGTTTGATACATAGATTTATTTAAAGTTATAGTATTTAAAGTATTATTTTTAGTATTTTCGAAAACTTAGAAAAGTTATTTTAGAAAGATTTATAACTTTAAAATTAAATATTTTGATTATGGAAATAAATTATTTCCATATTTATTTAGAAGGAATCTTGAATTTTGGAAAATGTGAGGATAAATAGTTTTATTAATATTTGTCATTTTAAAGAATATTTTTGCATATAGAAAGAATTTTTAAGAATTTATTCTAAGGTTTAAATATTTATTTTTACTTATTTTATAGTGAGAAAATGAAAATAAACTTGAAAATAATTTATTTAGTATGAAATAAATTAGTTTTTGTGAAAAATACTCTACGCAATTGAAAACTTACAGAAAATGGGTTACGCGACTGAAAATTTACGAAAAAAGCTTTACGCGACTTGAAAATTGTAATAGATGTATTACGTGATTTTATAAATTATTTTGTAGCACCATATAATTGTGAAACAATGGTACTACTATCGGGCCGACGTAGATTGGACCCTAGATAGGATAGTTGACGCTATTCCTAAAGAAATGGTAGCTTGGATCCCAAAGGGATTGTGTATATATAGTCTGGGAATATTTATACTATATATATATATATATATATTAGTCTGTATGAGACATTATTGTTGTAAGGCTTGGAGCCTAGGAGATTGAGTTTACACCTTAGTGCGGGTGCAAATGGTCTAGTGAAGATCTTCAATGATCTTGGAGTCGTTGGGGGTCTGGAAACTCCACAAGTGGCCGACTGGGACTGTGCCATGGTATTATGATTGTAAAACACCGGCGATCTTGACTATACACTGGTCTATTCACGATTGGTAGAGAGTGTTCGCGTGAGCCGTATGCACAAATGATTTGTCAGCACTTGTTGGCTAACTGATACGAAACATGTACTCCCAATCACTCTCTTCGACTTGTTGTGTTTAGCTCCGTGGAGTAGGAGTCATTTGTGTGCATTTGCATGGTCAGCTGTCATACTTGCATTATCTATTTGGACACTGAGGTTGGTATGTCATTTTATTTGATTAAATATGACTTTATATGTGGGTTAGGTGTTTATTAATTTGAATTGATACATGCTATTTTATACAGTTTTATTGGTATTTACGATGATATGAGAATCTCACCCCTTTTTGTGAAAATTGTATTTTTGCCTATATATTTCAAAGATGTCAATAAATGATTTCTTCAGATTCATTATCGTCGATTTCCATGAAGGGCCAGACGCTTGGCATGTTGAGTTGGTGGAAGAACGAGTTACCTATGCTGGTGGACATACTATTTCTTTATGAAGGACCTATGATGGAAACCCAGTAACAATGTTTTCTCTTTCCATTTATGTTGAGCTGCATATGTTGTTTAGTGACATCTGGAATGCCACAACCTGCCATACGCCTCGCGAGAGATCAATCGTCTCTTCTGCGCGAACCTCGAGGTGGCGCCGTGCTTATCAGACCTCAGCTCCAGGACCCTCACATCATAACGGGTTCATTGATGATGACACACCGATGTAGACGAGGGAAGATGTCTGTATTGTGTATATGTTTAAAACTAGTGTGAAAAAGATTATATAGTTGTAGAATATAGTATGTGAAAATATGTGTATATAGATAGCCTGTGTAAAAATAAACTTAAGTAAATAAAATCTATTTGATAGTAGTTGTATATTCCTTATCTGTTCATATTACATCATTAGATATACAAAGAACTTTATAATGAAAGATTAAGAGAATTTATTAGGAAACTGTTTAAAATTTAAAATGTGGCACCTAATTGATGGTGTTACATTTGACGTGAGCTTTTCTTTTCTCTACTTGTGTTATATCTTATTTGCTAACATCTGGGGATTGTCATTGTTTTCTTAACAAAGTGTTTAAGTTGAATTTAAAGCATTTCAATTGCATCCAAAAGGACTTTCATAAAAACCTTCTCTGCGTCTAATGGATTGAGAAGCTCTTCGTTTCGTCCATTTCTTACTAAATTTTAACAGTCTTTTTTTGAATATTTAGTTTTATAAAAGTTTTTCAAGAAGGTTAAGAAACACAATTCAATCCCCTTCTTGTGTTTTGCTTGGTTATTTCAATTGGTATCAGAGCTTAGCCTCTTGGGTTGAACATTTAACAGTGCAGAGGAAAAAGATCCAGCACAGCCACAAAATGGAAAACGAATGACAAGCAGTGAATAGACCACCACTATTTAATGGAAAGAACTATAACTACTGGAAGAAAATAATGATTGCATTCTTAGACACTCGAAACATAGACATTTGGGACTCAGTCCAAAATGACTATCAAATACCCACTAACGCAAAAGGACAAGAACTCCATCGAGCACAATGGACGGAGGAATAGCGAACCAGACACCGGCTAAACTCAAAAGTAAAACACTATCTTATGTGTGCTATCACCAAATCTGAATATGACAAGGTTTATAGCTGTGAAATAGCTAAGGAAATATGAGACACTCTTGTTTTGGCCCATGAAGGTTCCTCTCAAGTCAAGGAATCAAAGATAAGTATGCTAGTTCATTAGTATGAGCTCTTCAAAATGGGAGAGCATGAGAACATTGATCAAATGTTTAGACGATTCCAAACAATCATCAATAGTTTGAGATCTCTGGGAAAGACATATGATAATCAAGACCATATCAGAAAAATTATGAAAAGTCTTTCAAGGCAATGGAGGCCTAAGGTTACTGCCATTTAAGAAGCAAAAAATATGACTTCTCTTACCATGCAGGAACTCCTAGGTTCTCTCAAAGTTCATGAGCTTGAACTTTAAGAAGAAGAAAACTCAAGAAAAGGAAAATCTATTGCCTTAAAAGCCCACAAAGGAAGTGCGTCCAAAGCATTTCAAGTTGAAGAATCTTCAAATGAGACTGAATCTTCTAGAGAAAAGGTCTCAGAAAACAATGAGTTATCTTTCATCTCTAGAAACATACAAGCAATATGGAAAAAGAAAGGTGGCATGAAAAGAAAACACTTTGGACGAAGAACTCCAAAGGATAGAGTAGAGACAAAAGACAAAAATCACATCAATGCTACGAATGAAATAAGCCTGGACATGTCAAAGCTGAATGCCCCTCTTTAAACAAAGATAAGGAGAAGAAAATATTCTTCACCAAGAAGAAAAGAGGACTAATGGAAACCTAGGAAGATCTTGACCTCTCATCAACTAAAGATCAAAAGGAAGTTATTGCTCACAACAAGTGCACGGATCGTACAAGTAGTAAAGAAAGATATCGTTCCCACGAGGATTGTGTGAATACCGCACTTTAACTATTACGATTATCTACACAATTAATTAAAGCATTACAATGGAAACTAAATCACAAGCAAATCAAACTAAATAAATAACAATAATGGAATATCTAGGATTTAAACTCCAGGATTCAGGATTCACTACAACTACTTTCCATGACAAAAAGCTTAGAACATTCTAGTTAATGGTTCGCTTGTGTTTTGAAGGTGAATCTTCCTATTTTGTTTGATGCTCTCTCTTGTGTTACAAGAAAATGTGTTAAAATTAAAGTAATACCTATTTTCATGGTACTAAGTTAATTGAAACCCATTAAGTTTTATGAAGTTTAGTTGATCCTTGAAGGATTATGCCTACTTTTGTGGTCATAAAACCAAAGTTCAAATTCTAGATTTTCAGATAACAAACTTCATCTCTCGATTCTTCATTTAATTATCTTAGATCATGCGTTTATGGGTACCATCATAAGGCAAGCATTAAGAACACTAGAATTGAATCAAAACAACAATCTTTCATTAACTAAAAGAGGTTCACAACCATGTCATAGAATCATAGAAGAGTTACATCCCTATCCTAGATTAAAGACCTAGCCTCTCATGTTGACAAGAAAGCACATGTTAATTGAAGAAATTGAAGACATCACAAAGAAATAGAGGTAAGACGAGAAGGTTCCCCAATCTCTTTAAGAACAATCATCTTCTCTTCAATCTTCACTTTTCGATCCTCAATCCTTGATCTTTCTCCCTTTTTAGGGTTTCTCATCTTTGCTTTTATATGCCTTCACTCCTCTTTCTGGTTTACTAATGGGTGGATGACACTTTCTCATTCTATTTCATGCAGCCCAAGCCCAAGAGGGTCCAGTTGTTGCATGGTTCGCACCACAACCCGGGCTAGGCCATGTGATTTCACATGGCCTGAAAGAGGGTGGCCATGTGATGCTATGGATTCCGAATTAGGAGATGTGTCCAACAGTAAAGTTGTAGTTTTGTCTCTTAGCTTTCCAACGTAACAAAGATCACCTTAATATCACCTTTCTAGCTCAAGATATGGCCATTTTATTGCCAGGGGGTCAGATAGCTATGGGATTCAACAACATTCTTTGTTCAAGCTTGTGGATCCTCCATGGAATGAGTCCAAAATGACCATTAAGTACCTAAAAACACCAAGAATGAGAGAAAAAGAGTCAAAGTATAAAAGTATATAAAAATATAACAAAGAGGGGCGAGATTCAATCAAAATTGGTACAAATCCATATCAAATCAAGCACTGGATGTGTGTATTTTGGTCACACATTGAATTACCCCCAAACTTAAACCATTGCTTATCCTCAAGCAATATTCAAATTGAACATAGATGGGAGATATTGTATTGTGAAAATAACGAGAATTTCAATTCAAAACTTTTGAAGAAAAATCTCAAGAGAGTCAATCCATGAAGAACTTATTAAAGTGCTATAGAAGTTAAAAGTTCACTCATGCACCTATGTCCAAGCAAAGAAAGAGTCACTTATCTCAAGCATGCATTCACAAATCAATCTCATGAATTGATAGCTCCGGGATGAGTTTATGCACACAAAGTAGTTACTAATACCACCATGAATGTGAATTCCCAAGTTCTAAAGGCAAGACAGCTATTCCTATCTCCGCTAATATAACACCCACCTACAAAGGATCAAAGGTCTTTATAGGCTTGTAATGGGCTAAGGGGTCTTGGTTAAGCACAAAGAAAGGAATGGAAAGATGAACAAAGATGAGAGAATATAGAGTGAGAAAGATCAAAACCTACCAAGGAATCATGTTTGAAACATAGGGACACTTTCATTTTTTTTTCCTCATCAAACTAGAGCTTTTCTTCTTTTTTTATTTTCTTTTCTCTTTCGCAAGAGAATCATTACTTTGAGATTTTTGTTTTCTTTCTTGCCTCCACCCCCAAACTTATTTCTTTGCAAATCGGGGTGGACTTACTTTTTTCAAATCTTAGTGCTTTCACTTTTCTCTTCTTCCCTTTTTACTTTGATTTCATTCATTAGCAAATCTCTCACTTCCTCACAAAAATCCATCTTATATAGGGTAGGTGTAAGTGTGGGGTACGGTGATTGTGGGTCACATGAAAGAAAAGGCCAAGTGTATGAAGGCTTCAAAGTGGGTAATAGGGGAAAATATGTGTATCAAGGGTGGTCTAAGGTCTAAATCGGTTAAAAGAAAGAATGCCTAATCATCTCCTTTTTGCAAGTGCACACTAGGATTTCGCCTCAATAGGTTTAGAAGACTTGTTCTAGGAATTGGCGGGGTACTTTGGAAACTACAATCATGCACATAAACCTTCTCTAAGAGCACAAAAATTCAATTGACTAATTCGTGAAAACAAACTAAAAAAAGCAAAATGTTCTAAGCTAGGCATACATAGCAATCATGAACAAATATCCACTCAACACTTTCTTAAGTTAAACACGCATTGAACTCTTTTGGCATACTCAATTGTCTAGAAAAGCAATTCTCATTCTCGTTTGAAAAACATAGCTTAGTGCTTAGATTCCAAATGGATTGGCAAAGTTTAGTTTATTCAAATCAAAATGATAGGTAGTTGCTCAAAAATAAAGCAAAACAAATTAAAACAAGACAAAATCTACTAAATAAAGAAAAACAAAATATTTTTGGCAGCCGACCCTATATACATCCGCCTACAAAGGCTTCAAACTCAGGGAGGCACCTAAGCCGACACAACAATTCAAAATGACATAAAGCAAAATAAACAAAGAGAGCAAATTAAATAAACAAAAAGAAAGGAATAAAACTAACTCAAAAGGCAAGATTTGCACCCCCAAACTTAAACTCGACATTGTCCTCAATGTCAGTAAACATAGCATCAAAGTACAAGAGGATAAAAGTCATGAAAAAGAACAACAGAGCACGAAGAGATAGTAGGTCCATAAACGGATCACAAAGTACTCAATATCCAACCATGAAGCATAATAGTGCAAAATAGAAGATACAAAGTACTAAATAACGAGCCAAGCTGGGAACACTAAGACAGATGCATCAAAGTATGGAGAGGGTACATCCCAAGATCAAACATAGCAATAAATAAAAGATACAGCGAAATAGCTAAAACTGATCTAGGGGAGGGGAAAGCGATCATAGACAACATCAAGCCGAGCATGCAAGTCCTGAAAACCCTGATGCTGCAGGTCCTCAATGCCCTGGAGACGGGTGGTGAAACTGGTCTCCATGCGCTCAAGTCGAAGCATAATGTCATCCATGGTAGGGCCCTCAAGTGGGGAAGCATCAAAGTGGGAAGGAGCATCATCCCAGTGCTCAATAGGTGGAGAGGAGTCAAGAGCAGAAGCACCAACAGCGGGTATAGAAGTAAGGTCCGCCGGTTCACCAGGTTTGGGGAGAACATTCCTTGAGGGATCTGTCAGGTAGTAACCTTGACGCCGCTTAACACACTTGCTCATGGCAACTAGGGTCTCACCATCAATCCACTCCTTGCCCTCAACAGGCTAGAGGTTAGTGGTATCACAATCAAAGCCAAAGTATTCCGCAATGCGGTAATCAAGCCACCAACCATAATCCTACGACCCACATGTGCAAAGTGAATAGATAACCAATAACCAATGTTAACCTTATTCTTATGAACCACGCGCACCAAAGGAAAAACAGCTCATGCTTGGTGACAACACCAGTACTCTCAAAGCGGCCAAAAACAGTATGGGCCATGAGGTGGTGCAAGTAGTGGAGGGTAGGGTTGCGGAGGCGGGAGGATTTATAGGAACTAGGGTTATAGTTCCCCACCCCGGACAACTCATCCTGAGCCCAGGTGGCGAAATAGTTATCAAGGGGTTGGCGCAAACCATCATTAGGAAACCCAAAAATGGAGTTAAACATTCGTATATCAATAGAATGGGAATCCCCCATCAAATCAAACTCAATTAGGCCCTCATCTTCAGGTAAATAAGGAAACAATTTGCATTTAAAGTGGTCAAGAAATTCCCAAGTGAGGTCACAATAGGTGGGCTTCCTAATTCTTGCAAAGTGTGACCAACCAACATTATCCAAGAAGCTATTAACCTCATCAAGCAACCC
Source organism: Styphnolobium japonicum (assembly GCA_023212625.1). Taxonomy (NCBI): domain Eukaryota; kingdom Viridiplantae; phylum Streptophyta; class Magnoliopsida; order Fabales; family Fabaceae; genus Styphnolobium; species Styphnolobium japonicum. The sequence goes on from JALBWW010000014.1 coordinate 8,268,651, forward strand.
TAGGTGCTCAAGGGTAGGGTCATCTAAGTACCTAGTGGCTACCACAGGCCTAGAGATAATGAAATAAGGTGGGGTTACCTCAATGGTGCCTCATAATCAATCATTTTGAGACACTTATGTTAGCTTTGTACTTGGCTTTATTAGATGTTTATTATGCCCAATATTAGTATATTAGTTGAGATATATGTTGTTGGGTCTCATTGGATTTTAATGCAATTTGTGAATAATTATCAAATTTTGATGCATATTTTACCTTTTCTCCTTGGTTAGGCCATAACTTGAGACTCGGTGATCCATTTGAGGTGATCTTAGTGTATGTGTAAATCTTAGACAAGGCTCTATAAGTTTCATGAAGAACTCGAGTTGGATCGGATTTCTAAGGATCCAAAATAGCCCTGCAAGTCAGATTGGATTTGTTGTCGCTGGAATCTGAGCAGTGTGCACATATTGGACCATATCGTGGGTTATAGGCCTCCTTTTGAGCTGAAACTGGTGCTATTGGAAAGATAAAATATATATCTCCAACTTCACTGAAGACTATTTAGTCAATAGATGTCGTTTTAGGTATGATTATGAAGTTACAAGTTGGTTTAAATTTAGAAACATGTTCTGCCAACGTGATTTGAGGTAGGTGTAGTGTTTTTGGAATATCTGAAGATGTTAAAAACCAATTGGCCTAAAACCAGCGCCAAAAGATCAAGGAGACAATTTTCTACAACTGTCATGAAGACCTCCAAGCCAAAATACATCGTTTAGGGCTTGTAAGTCAAGCTGGAAGTCAAAGAAGAGTTGCTGACTAGAACCCACTAACCATGCACCAACCCACCAACCATGCATCAAGCTACAATATTTGACAATTTCTATCTTTTTACAGCTTGCATTCATATTATTTTCAATTACAAATTGGCTTCTATGATTAGTATAAATAGAGCCAATCTCTTTCTATTATAGACAAATAAAATTTGAAGTTTGAGTATGTGTGAGAGTTTTCTTTCTCTTCTTCTCCATTCTCTCTAGAATTTCATTTTTGTTCTTTATTTTATGAGTTCTTCCTTCCCATCCATGGAAGGCTAGGCTCTTATAATCAATACAAGGGATTAACCATCTTGATATTTAATTTGGAGATCTTGTTTTGCTTGTTCATATTACTTAATTGTTATTCAAGTTTCTGTTCTTTCTCTTTTTGATTTTGATCTAGATTGAATTGCTTAATTTGATTTAGATGTTTATGTGATAATAGCTTTGTTATCATGTATTTAAAGAGGATCACAAAGACTAAACAATATATCAAAGCTTTTTTATAGATTGTTTAGCTTGGTTAAATTCCGGATCTGAAGTTAATTTATGTTTAGATAGTGCTTACTTTATCTAACCTTGATTAATTAAATCCTAGATGCTTATCTAGTAGAGAATTCTTGGATCATGTTAAGGCTTCTTGATGTGATCTAAGGCCAAGAACATGGTTAGCAATTAAGTGGATTCCTTGTGATCAATAATGGATTAAACTCAAGATCGGTAAATTTCCTTAGATTGTTTAATTTGTTAATTGATTTTCTTTAATTCAACCGGTGTATTTTCTTTAAAAATCAACAAAACCCCCCTTTTTAATTATCTTGATCTAATTGAATCTTTATTTTTGGATTATTGAGAGACGATTCGATTCATTCTCTATACTACAAATCAGGTTATGAACCGGTAAATTTTCTTATTTTGACGAGGTCTTGACAACGTCTACTCACCTCCTCGCAGAGGCGGTGGCGGAGTGGAGGTAGTAGGCAACCTAGCACGAGATGGTGGTGCAGTGTCACCACTAGGAGCGCGAGAAGAGGAAGCTCTAGCCTTCTTCTTCAACTTGGGGGCCATGGGAGAGTGGAGTGGAGGGATGAGGAAGGGGATGAGAGGAATATATGAGAACAAGGGAAGAATGGGAATGAAGGGGAGAGTATGGTGGTGGTGGTGGTAGTGGGTGGTTGGGTTTTTTGTGGGGAAGGGCCGTGTGATTTGAGGGAAGATGAGTGGAGGGGAAAGTGGGGGCTTAGGGTTAGGGATTTAGGGTCTTAAAAGGTGAAGGTGTTTCGTGCACGACCACACGACCGTGTGATTTTACACGGCCATGTGTTTTCACATGGCTTTGCTTGGGTTTAATGTTGGGGAAGCTATGGCAATGTTCCTAGGCATTCAAATTCAATCAAGCCAAGAGAGGATAATCCAAAAACAATCCAATCAAAATAACAAAAGATCCTCTAGCCAACAAAAACCAAGGAAATACACACACAACTTCACAATTCACCAAGAATCAAAGTGCATAATATGCAAGGAATCATGACCAAGTGTGGATTATAGTCCCCCTTAAAGAATTCCAGTTTAAAGCATCAATTGGCACGTGTGTAGACCAGGTTGAGCATACCAACACCTAAATTGTAAAAACAAAAACGTGAACTGAGAAAGAAAGGAAACAAACTATGAAGAAAAACAAAGTAAAACTAAATGATACTTAAGCATAGAAGAAAAAGAAGAAGAATGAAAAGAAAGCTTGGGTTGCCTCCCAAGAAACGCTAATTTAAGGTCCTTAGCTTGACCCAAGGGACTTAAGTGGGAGGGGATGGCTCCATGAGGGAAGAAGAGTCTCCCCTTTCAATTGGTTCCCCAACAAGGTAGGGCTTGAGCCTTTGCCCATTGACTTTGAAAGCTCCAGAGGTATCACTCCAAATCTCAACCGCTCCATGAGGAAAAACCTTCAGGACTCAGAAAGGTCCCGACCATCTGGATTTCAGCTTTCCTGGAAAGAGTCTCAATTGGGAGTTGAATAGAAGCACCAACTCGCCTTCTTGGAATGCTCTTTTCACTATATGCTTGTCATGCCACTTCTTGGTTCTTTCCTTATAAATACGGGCATTCTCATAGGCATCCAACCTCAGTTCTTCCAGTTCATCAAATTGCAGAAGTCTCTTTTCACCTGCAGCTTTAAGGTCAAAGTTCAGGGCCTTAATCGCTCAATAGGCTTTGTGCTCCAACTCAACTGGCAAATGAAAGGATTTCCCATACACCAAATGGAATGGAGTAGTGCCTATGGGTGTCCTGAAGGCAGTTTGATAGGCCCAAAGTGCATCATCCATTTTTAAGGACCAATCCTTTTGAGAGTTGGCAATAGTTTTCTCCATGATTTACTTGATCTCTTGATTAGAAATTTCCACTTGGCCACTAGTTTGGGGATGGTAAGGTGTTGCTACCTTGTGTGTGACCCTATACTTCTTCAATAGGGTTTCAAACTAGCTATTACAAAAGTGAGAGCTCCCATCACTTATGATAGTTCTTGGTATGCCAAACCTGGAGAAGATATGCTTCTTAACCATCCCATTTAGAGACATAATCTACAGCCACTCGGATGAAGAGTTGAACATAGGAATCTGGAAAAGGGCCCATAAAATCGATCCCCCAAACATCAAAAAGCTCAACCTCCAGAATATTATTTAGGGGTATCTCGTTCTTCCTTGAAATATTACCAATCCTCTAGCATCTATAACATGAGAGCATGAATCTCCTAGTGTCTTGGAGTAGATTAGGCCAATAGAATCCGAAGTTGAGAATCTTAGATGCAATCTTTGAAGTGCTGAAATGCCCACTATAGGGTGAGGAGTGGCAATGGCTGAGAATGCTATGAACTTCGTCTTCAAGGACACATCGTCGCACAAGGCCATCCCCACACCGCTTATAGAGCAAGGGTTCTTCCCAAAAGTAGTGTTTCACATCGACATAAAATTTCTTCCTTCTAGAATGGCTCAAATCAGGAGGTAAGATGCCACACAAAAGGAAGTTCACCAAGTCAGAATACCAAGGAGGCTCGGTGGACGAGATGCCAAAGAGATGTTTATCCGGGAAGGAGTCATCAATGGGGAGCTCTCTATGGCCAAGAACAGCCTGGTTTTGCTCTAGTCTTGAAAGGTGATCTGCAACAACATTCTCAGTCCCCTTCTTATCTCGGATTTCCAAGTCAAACTCTACTGAGCCGTGGCTTGGCATCTTTCTTGTTTAAGAGGTACCAAATAACGGTATGGTCAGTGCACACAATAACTTTGGATCCCACTAGGTACGACCTGAACTTTTCAAAGGTGAAGACAATTGCCAAGAGCTCTTTCTCGGTGGTGGCATAGTTCACTTGTGCATCATCCAAGGTGTGACTGGCATAATAGATAGCATGCATCTTTTTGTCCCTCTTTTGCCCCAAAACGGCTCCAGCGGCATAGTCACTAGCATCACACATCACCTCAAAAGGAAGGTTCCAATCCGGTGGTTGCATGATTGGAGTCGAAGTTAAGGCTGCCTTCAACCTACAAAAAGAGTCAAGACAAGATTTATCAAACTCAAATGGGGAATCTTTATTGCGAAAATTAGTCAAAGGTTTAGCAAGTTGAGAAAAATCTTTAATAAATCGCCGGTAGAACCTAGCATGCCCCATGAAACTACGAACTGTTTTCACCAAAGTTGGAGGTGGTAGTTTCTCAATCACTTCAATTTTTGCTTTGTCAACCTCTATACCTCTTTTGGACAACAAGTTCCAAGCACTATACCTTCCCTTACCATGAAGTGACATTTTTCCCAATTGAGGACAAGATTAGCTTCTTCACATCTTTGCAAAACTTTAGAAAGGTTAGACAAACAGTTATCAAAAGTAGTGCCATAAACGGAGAAGTCATCCATAAAAACTTCCATGATATCTTCAATAAAATCAGAAAAAAAAATTGCCATCATACATCTTTCGAAAGTGGTCAGGGCATTGCATAGCCCAAAAGGCATACGCCTATAGGCAAAAGTACCATATGGGCAAGTGAAAGTGGTCTTTTCTTGATCATTAGGGTGAAAGGGGATTTGGAAAATTCCCGAGTACCCATCTAAATAGCAAAAGAAAGAATGATGAGCTAATCTTTCTAGCATTTGATCAATGAATGGGAGGGGGAAGTGATCCTTCCGGGTGGCACTATTCAATTTTCTATAATCAATGCACATTTTTGCCACCTAGTGACAGTTCTTGTAACACCCTGAAATTTTTGTTTTTAATTTCAATATTGATTTTCCCAATTTTTGTGATTTATGATGATTTTTGGGAATTTTTAATGAGCTTCAATTACATTAGCTATTTTTCATAAATGCTAGGTGCCGATTCGGGGCAGTTTCAGAAAATAAAAATAAATAACTTATATTTTTGGCCATTAAATACATTTACTATTTATTAGGACCAAGGAAAGTCACAAAACTCGAATCTAAGACCAGATTCTTAAGTTTTTCATTTTTGGGAATTTTTAGTTTTTGTTGACTTTATGTGTTAAACCGGGGTTACTTTGGATAATAAAATAATAATGTTAAAATTTTGACCCAAAAGTACTTTGACTATTTATTAAGAACAAGGAAGTTTACGAAACTCAATTCCGGGAACAGATTTGATCATTTTCCATTTTTAGGGATTTTATGAGTAAATAAAATTTTTGGGTGATTTTGGGTACATCCTATTGTCCATTGGAATGGACAATAGGTACTGATCTTTACCAATTGGATAATAGTTACTGAAAAGTATCTAGAGGAAAAATATCTAGAGGAAAATATTTCAAGCATTTATGTGCATAGGTGAGTCACATAGATGAATCATCTATGTATTTAATTGTGTGGTGAATCACTTAAGGTGAGTCACCTAGTCTTAATGGCATGGTAATAGTCTTCAAATTGAAAGCCATTAGCTTCCAACATTTCCAAGGGTGGCCAGCCAACACAAGGTAAAATATCTTGTTTTTCTTTTTATTTAATTACATTTTAATCCTTGTTTTTCTTCTATAAATAGTCAACTTCACCATTCACTTGAACACACCAAAAATCTTCACTTTCTCTCTCTAAAGCTCACAGCCAAGATCTCTTCTTCACCTTCCCAAACTCTTGCCGAAATTCTAAGTTAGTTTCTAGTATCCTAGTAGTGTTTTGAGTAACTTTGATGTTGTGAGTTTCTTGAAATACAAACTCTTTTTACTACTTTCAAGCTTGCCAGAATTTGAAGAAACAAAAGGTGAAAATTCTTTCTCTTTATTTTTAAATTTCTATTTCAAAGTTTTAGATCATTGGATTAGTCTATGATCATGTTGTTTTATGTTTAAGAGGTTAAAAGTTATGAACTAGGTTCTTTAAGGGATTTTGATGGTGGGAAGATAAGGAACTTGTATTAGAGAGGATTTTGAACAAGGTAAGGGGGAGATTACTCTCATCAACGAATATGGTGGTGAGGAACTGATTTATGATTTATATTTTATGCTTTCATGTTTTATGGTTGATGTTTTGTGGTTTGTGTTTTATGATTTCTGATTTGATTATCCTATGTGTTTTTATATCTTTGAGATATGGCATGAACTTGTTACAATTAAAGTGTGATATAGTTTATGTGTAAATAAGATAATGTATGTGTGGATGAAAAATATGGTTATGAACATGCATATGTTTGGTTGGAAACCAATTAATCATGATGGATGTGGAAAAAGGTTTTGAAAGGAAACTATTGTAGAAGTGATATTTATTTTATCAAAGATTTTTGTTCTTATTTTTGAAAATTAGTATATGGTTTAAAGGATTTTTGAAAATATGAGAGAAAATATTTAGTTATGATTTAAAGATGAAAACCAATATTTTTCAAGTAGAAACACTTTCGAAAATTTGTTTGGATCTTGAAATGTTTTCTAAAGATTAGTTTGGACCTTGAAAGTATTTACTAGTATCAAACTATTTTGAATTAATGCTTATTTTATTACAGAAATTTATTTTTAGAAAATTTGAGGAAAACATTTTGATGATGATTTAATAACTGTTTTTAATAGAAATGATTTTTGAAAGATTTGTTGAAAAGTCACTATTCATATTTGAAACTCATTTTTAGCTCACATAGTGATAATAGACTTGGAAATATTTTATTTAATTCAAAATAGCTTAGTATTTATGAAAAATGCTTTACGCGATTTAAATTTTACAGAAAATGCTTTATGCGATTGAAAAGTGATTTTAAATTGCTATGCGATTCAAAAGTATTAATTTTTGAGTTATGCAATTTGAAAAATAGAAAAATAGTTTTACGCGATTGAAAAACGTAACAAAAATGTTACGCGATTTGAAAACTGTAACCGTAGTGTTACGTGATTTGGAAAATGTTTTCGAAGCACCATAGGTTAAGAAACATCAGTACTACTATTGGGCCGACGTAGACTGGACCTTGGATAGGACATTTGACACTATTCTTAAAATGGTGACTTGAATCCTGAGGGGATTGTGTTTTGATAAACCAATAATTATGGGTTCGTTGACCATGAATTATTGGGTTGATCATGATTAATTTAATAATTATGGGTTAGTTGACCATGAATTATTATATTAATTATGAGTGATTGCACTTTGCATGAGTTAGTTGACCATGACATTGTGACAGTCTGTATGAGACTTGTTGTTAAGGCTTTGAGCCTAGGAATTGAGCTTACACCTTAGTGCTGGTGTGAATTGGGTAGTGAAGATCTTCAATGATCTTGGGGATGTCGGGTGCGGAAACACCACAGGAGGCCAGTTGGACTGTACCGTGGTGCTATGATTGCAACACACTGAACGATTTTAACCTGACACTATACTATTCACGATTGGTGGAGAGTGTTCTTGTGAGCCGTATTGCCAAATGAGATTCTATAGCACTTTTGAGCATATTTGAGGCTAATGAGATACGGAACATGTACTCCCAATCACTCTCTCCGACTTGATGTGTTTTAGCTCCATGGAGTAGGGGTTAATCATTGGATGATTGCATAGTCAGTTGTCATACTATCACATTATCATGATACATATTAATATGGATTTACCTATTGTTTGATAATATGATTATATCTGTTGATCCATTATAAAACTATATTATTTGCTATGTTAACTGTACTATTTGATTTTGATTTATCAATTGTTTGATAACATGATTGTCTCTATGGAACTATATAAATTATTATGTTTTCTACACTGCTTTATTGGTATTGATAGGTGACGAGGATCTCACCTCTTTGTTTGTATTGTTTTGTATGTTTTGTGTTTTTTTCTCTCGTCTTATGAAGACGACGTGGTAGCTGGTTTTCTTTCTGTATTATGAAGACGGAGAAGGCATCAAGGAAGGATCAATTTAGTTTGATTAAATTCTATAGTGGTTTTGACGTATGGAGCGTCCACTCGGTCATGGAATAATTAAGTATTTAGAACTTTGGTTAATAAGATGTTATACCAAGTTTGTTGACATTTTACTGCGTATCTTTTATGTATTTTGTTAAAGAGTAGAATTAAAATTGGATATAAATATTATGATGTATATTCTTGAAATCTTATAATATTGAGTTATTTCTTTTCTGGTTATCTTATGTTAGATCCACAAAAAGAAATTTTAGAACTTATATTTTCATCAAGAAAATACAAAAGGTTTTTGAAATTAACTTGAGGTTTTGTAAAATGTGACACCCAATGGTGGGTGTTACAGTTCTAGTTAGAATCAACTCATTATTATCATTCTTAACTACCGTTATACCCCCTTTCTTTGGCATCACATGGACTAGACTTACCCAACTACTATCCGAAATAGGATAAATAATTCCAGCATCAAGTAGTTTCAAAATTTCTTTTTTAACTACCTCTTTCATGTTTGGATTAAGTCTCCTTTGGTGTTTAATGTATGGTTTAAAGTTATCTTCCATGAGAATGCAATGCATGCAGAAAGAGGGGGAGATACCTTTAAGATCATCAATGCTATACCTAATGATTTTTCTATGCAACTTAAGCTCCCTAAGCATTTTATCAACCTCCTCATTACTAAGGCTAGCATCTATAATGACAGGATATGTAGAATTAGGACCAAGAAATGCGTACCTTAATTTGGGAGGAAAGGGTTTAAGTTCTACATTTGGGGCCTCTTCTTCTTTTAACAATATAACACCTTGAAATTTCTGTTTTTAATTGACATAATGATTTTCTCAATTTTTGTGATTTATGATATTTTTGGGAATTTTTATGAGCTTCATTTAAATTAGGTTATTTTTTATAAATGTTATATGTTAGTTTGGGGCAGTTTCAGAAAATAAAAATAAATAACTTATATTATCGGTCTGTAAATACCTTGACTATTTATTAGGGTCGGGGAAAGTTACAAAACTCGATTCTAAGACCAGATTTTTAAGTTTTCCATTTTTAGGAATTTCTAGTTTCTGTTGACTTTATGTGTTAAACCGGAGTTATTTCAAATAATAAAATAATAATTTTAAAATTTTGACCCGTAAATGCTTTGACTATTTATTAGGAATAGGAGAGTTTACGAAACTTAAATCCGGGAACAAATTTAGAAGTTTTCCATTTTAAGGAATTTTATTATAAAACAAAATTTAGACATATTTTATTTTCCATTTGACGATACATACTAATATTTATACGTAGAATACACATTCTTCTCCAAGCTTCTCCAAACTTCTACAAGCTTCAAGGTGGGTGGCCAAACAAGTGGGGAGGGATAAAAATGTCTTTTCCTATAAACTTTTTAATTACCAAATTATCATACACTTTGCCTATAAATAGACATTCAAGCATCACTTGAAAAACTCACCAATCCTCTCCATTCTCTCCCAAATCCCACGGCCAAACCCTTGAGCTTTTCTTTTCAAAGTTTGTGATCCAAGTTCCATCCATAGTTTTAGAACCCAAATATCATTTTAGGAGGATCTTGTGTAGAAAGTTTCTAAAGAAGAAATCATTCTCAAAACGTTTTCTTGAGAAAATCCCAAAGTTGAAGAATCAAAAGGATATTTGATGGTCGATGACAAGAGGTTGTCGAGACCTATCAAATAATAAAAATAACCGGTTCACAAACTAATTTGTAGTATAGAGAATGAACTGAATCGTCTTTCAAGGATCCAAAAATAAAGATTTAATTAGATCAAGATAATTATAAAATGGGGGTTTTGTTGTTGATTAACAAGATTAATGAAAGTACAAGACTTAAAGTTGTAAACAAATCTAAAAAAACAACTAATCCAAGGAAATTTACCAATCTTGAGTTTAACTCATCATTGATCACAAGAAATTCACTTAATTGCTAACCATGTTCTTGGCCTTATATCACATTAAGAAGCCTTAACATAATCCAAGAATCCTCTACTAGATAAGCATCTAGGATTTGATTAACCAAGGTTAGATAAAGTAAGCACCATCCAACATAGATTAACTTAAGATCCAGAATTTAACCAAGCTAAACAATCCATCAAAAAGCTTTAATATATTGTTTAGCTTTGTGATCCTCTTTGAATACATGATAATAAAACTATTATCACATCATCATCTAAATCAAATTAAGCAATTCAATCTAGATAAAAATCAAAAGAGGAAGAAGAGAAACTTGAATAACAAATAAACAATATGAACAAGCGAAACAATATCTCCAAATTAAACATCAAGATGGCTAATCCCTTGCATTGATTATAAAAGCCTAGCCTTCCATGGATGAGAAGGAAGAATTCAGAAATAAAAGAACAAAAACGAAATTGTAAAGAGAATGGAGAAGAAGAGAAAGAAAACTCTCACAAATACTCAAACTTTCTTCAAGCTTACTTAAAATTGAATGATCTATAATACACAGAGATTGACTCTATTTATACTAATCCTAGAAGCCAATTTGTAATTGAAAATAATCTGAATACAAGTTTTAAAAACATGGAAGCTTGATGCATGGTTGGTGGGTTGGTGCATGGTGGGTGGGTTGGTGTATGGTTGTTGGCTTTTAGTCAGCAACTCTTATCCGACTTCGAGCTTGATTTTCATGACCAACACAGTGTATTTTGGCTTGGAGGTCCCATGAAAGTTGTAGCTAGTTGTCTCCTTGAAATTTTGGCATTCAAATCATGTCATTTGGACTTTTAGAACTCCAGATATGCTAAAAACACTGTACCTACCTCAAGTTAGGTTGGCAGAACGTGATTCCAAATTTAAACCAACTTACAGCATCATAATCATGCCTAAAACGACATCTATTGACTAAATGATCTCCAGTGAAGTTAGAGATATGGGTCTTATCTTTCCTATGGCCAAGTTTCAGCCCACGAGGAGGCCTATAGCCCACTATATAGTCTAATATGTACACACTGCCCAGATTTCCATGACAGCAAACCCACTCTTCATTGCAGGGATATTTTGGACCCTTAGAAGTTCGATCCAGCTCTTGAGTTCTTCATGAAACTTGTAGAGCCTTGTCTTAGCTTTCCAAAGACACCAAGATCTCCTCAAATGGATCATCGAGTCCTAAGTTATGGCCTAACCAAGGAGGAAAGGTCAAAATGAATCAAAATCCAAGAATTATTCATAATTTGCATTAAAGCCCAATGAGGCCCAACAACTTTAAACTCATCTAAAATACTAATATTAAGCACAATAAACATCTAATAAAGCCTAGTACAAAGCTAACATAAGTGTCTCAAATTGATTGATCAAATTCCCCCACACTTAAGCTTTTGCACACCTAGGCAAAACACATAAGAACAAAACTAAAGAAAAACAAGAAACATCATATTATTAAACTAAAAGTATAAAAATTGATGATACATCATCTAATCCACTTTAGTAGGAAAACACGATGGCACTTAGCATGTGCCACAAGCTTTTAAACCCCTAGGTGTCCCCAATAGACGAGTTATAGTCTCATGAGGGTTTATCAGGATGATACCCACAAACATGTAATACTTTATTTAATCAATTCAACTAATTTTTAAATACAAGCATTGTATCAAATTTAATCCATAATTAATAAGTCAAGTATGCTTAACAAAGAATAGTTGAATCAAACCAATTGAGAATAAAGTACAGCATAATCATGCTTTAATTAGAAATAGGCATGTTCAAATTGAGTAGAATTCCTCACAAGTGACACTCAAATCACACAAGGTGTTTAGGTTAACTGTTTGCACTCAACTCAGTCAAATTCTGAAAGTATTTTACCATAGGCTTGCATATACATCAATTATCCACTACTTAGACCAAATAAATTGCAAAAATCTAAAGGTCTTTCAAAAAGGTTGTAATGGGACTATAAGGTGAAGGAAGAGAACAATATGGATAATAGCAGGTTAAAACCAAAGAGAATAAAAGAACATTGAGGAGTAACTCAAGTAGAAAGCATAAAATTTTACCCAAAACCATAAAATGCTCATTCTTTTCACATATTTCTTCCTTTTTCTATTCTTTTCTTTTTCAGTCTTTTGACTTTATTTTCTTTTGTTTTTGTTTTTGTTTTTTTTTTCCAAGCATTTCACATTAGCACACCAATTCCCCCAAACTTAAATCATTGTAAGCAAAATAGCTCCTCCAATAGGAAAATCAATGCTCTCATATACCCTAAGGTGAGGTAAAACATGGTTTTTCACTCAAGGCTTGTAATGAGCTAAGAACAAAGAATGAGCAAGTAGGCTCAGAGGGGATTAATAATGAGATAAATGCAAGGTAGGTTTATTTGGCCAAAGCAGCTAAGTCAAGAAAAATGCCTCTGTCATTTTCATGCAACATACAGACTAACGTAATCTCAAATCGATTCAATGCAAGTTCTAGAAAATAAATTCATAATTGACATCACTCATGAAAGAAAATAAACCAAGTGTAAGTATCAAACTTGGAAAGCCCAAAACTCACAAAGGTATGGAACATTCACTCAATTCAACTATGCTTTCTTCCTAATATCCACAGTCATATACACATGTATATCATGAAAATGATTCAACTATAAACTATTTTGCATACTTTTATTATCAATTAAGCTCAGATTCAGCACATGCTTGCATCAAAATTAATTGAAAAGATCAAAATGAATTTTTTTTATATGCAAGAACAAAATAATTTAAGACATACTATGAAATGCAAGTTAAGATGCGTTTCAAGAGCAAAACTACTCCTTACTTTGCCATCATACATCTAATAAGCCAGTAACAATAAAGATTAGTTGGTTAGTTTTTTTTTAACTAAATTATGTACATGGTATTGTCAACTATCCCTTCCCCCAACATATCTCCAACTTCACTGAAGACCATTTAGTCAATAGATGTCGTTTTAGGCATGATTATGAAGCTACAAGTTAGTTTGAATTCGGAAAAACGTTCTGCCAACCTAACTTGAGGTAGGTGCAGTGTTTTTGGAATATTTGGAGTTGTAAAAGTCCAAATGGCATGAAACCAACTCCAAAAGTTCAAGAAGATAATTGTCTACAACTGTCATGAAGACCTCCAAGCCAAAATACATCGTTTAGGGAATAAAAATCAGGCTGGAAATTGGAGTATAGTTGTTGACTAGAAGCCACCAACCATACACCAACCCACCAACCATGCATCAAACTACCATATTTGACAATTTTCATGCTTTTACAACTTGCATTCATATTATTTTCAATTACAAATTGGCTTCTAGGATTAGTATAAATAGAGTCAATCTCTTTGTATTATAGATCATTCAATTTGAAATGAGTTTGAGTATTTGTTTGAAGAAAATTTGAGTATTTGCGAGAGATTTCTTTCTCTTTTTCTCCATTCTCTTTAGAATTTCGTTTTTGTTCTTTATTTTCTGAGTTCTTCCTTCCCATCTATGGAAGGCTAGGCTCTTATAATCAATCCAAGGGATTAACCATCTTGATGTTTAATTTGGAGATCTTGTTTCGATTGTTCATATTGCTTAATTGTTATTCAAGTTTCTCTTCTTCCTCTTTTGGTTTTCATCTAGATTGAATTGCTTAATTTGATTTAGATGTTGATGTGATAATAGCTTTATTATCATGTATTCAAAGAGGATTATAAAGACTAAACAATATATCAAAGCTTTTTGATGGATTGCTTAGCTTTGTTAAATTCTGGATCTTAAGTTAATTTATGTTTGGATGGTGCTTACTTTACCTAACCTTGGTTAACTCAATCCTAGATGCTTATCTAGTAGAGAATTCTTGGATCATGTTAAGGCTTCTTGATGTGATCTAAGGCCAAGAACATGGTTAGCAATTAAGTGAATTCCTTGTGATCAATGATGGATTGAACTCAAGCTCAGTAAATTTCCTTGGATTGGTTAATTTATTAATTGTGTTTCTTTAATTCAACTAGTGTATTTACTTTACAAATCATCGAAACCCCCCTTTTTATTTATCTTGATATGATTAAATCTTTATTTTTTTGGATCATTAAGAGACGATTCGGTTCATGCTCTATACTACAAATTAGTTTGTGAACCAGTAGTTTTTATTATTTTGACAGGTCTCGACAACCTCTTGTCACCCACCATGAGAACTGTCATACCCGATCTTAGGCCATGACCGGCTCACAGGCTATATCAACTCAACATTTACCTAGCCTGGCAAGCCTAATAAAGAATGCTGAAAAATAATTTTTTTTATTAAAAAAAAAAACTTAGAAAGGTGCTACCAAAAATTTGGCACAATCTCCCATAAAAATTGAATAAGCCAAAATTTGAATTCAACTTGAAAAATAGTTTAAATCTCATAAATTTCAACAAAGATGAGTCTCTCTCATGCATCAGCTATACATATATGTATATACAATCAAAATCAACTTTAAAGAATGTTACACAACTAGAATAACCATACTATATACAATTCAGTAGAATTTATAACATTATCCCCTATAGCTGCAAAAGCCTGGATTCAAAATACAACACTAGCTAGCAACAATGATATAGATATACCAAAAGACTATAAGCCTGGGGAGAACAACAAATTCCCAGGAACCAGCTACTTAGTTGTCTGCAAATTTGGATTAGAAATGAATTGAATAGAGTGAGTCACATAGACTCAATGAGGGAATAATAAACTAAGTGAACTAGAACGGAAACAAATAGTCGCACGAATATTTAAGCTTTCCAATAATTTCTGAATATATTGACAGATGGAAATAAAATTTATAAATGAAACTGTTATATCAAACACTCTCTTTTCTCCAAACTATACATAAACATAAAGTTCTTTAAAATTATAATCACCAATAGTGTAATCCATATGGGTAATACTAAAAGAACTATAATATAAGTTGGGGAGTTAACTCTACCTAACATGTAAATTCTTATGCTCATCTTAAGCGAAGGGCCTCACCTGGCACAAAATCTCGTGGCTAAGATTCGCTCACCCTACATCTACATAAAGGGCTAAGGGCCAAGCAGAATCAATTGGCCTCGCTAGGTCTATTTATATCTATGTATCTACTATGTGCACAAAGGTTGTTATATCTCTTTGCTAACAACAAAAGATGTTCTAACATGTATCTCATAATGGATATTGGAAATATACTATACCAATATTATCCAACAAAACTAATAATTCTCGATAATAAAACTATAGCTAAAAATATAACATTCATAACATTTAATATTTTAAAACATAAAGTGAAAATAAATATAATTTAATCATCCTTTTATAATTAAAAAATCATTTGAATAAAACTCAAATATTTTTGGAAGGTTTGTCTCCCCAAATAAAATAGTAAAGATGACACTAAGTAACTTATTCACTCACAGAAATGAAGAACTAAGTCAATTGTCTCCAACAGCTCTTGTGGAGGTAAGTGGGGTAGTATCATGTGAATATGCTCACAAATAAAAATACTTTAATAAATCTAGATAGGCCATCAAGGACCTACACCAAATCAAAATCATAAAAGATAACCTTTTTCCTAATATAACTTAAGCAAGAGCTCTAAGGTTTCTAAGTTCTTTCAAGAAACATAGAATTTCTACTCCGATATAACTCTAAAGTCTCTAGCCACCCCTTAGAAATTATCCTCAACCTTTATTTTGTTATCATTTCCCCAAAATAGAGCTACCCACTATATTTTAGAGTTCTCATGGATAAAAGATATAAAAAGAGCAAAAACCCAAAGATTAAGAACTCACCTTAAGCTCTAGAATCAAGTAGGGTGCAAGTGGGTTTGATGGTTTATTGGAGGAAAGTAAGAAATTTGCTGGTTGACCAAAGGATCTCTCTCTCTCACTACTTCACTACTACATGACGCCCTAGGAGAAATGAATTTTCTCCTCTATTCATTGCCGTTCCGTTAATGTCATGCAATCCTTTTTTCTTTTTTAACTTAATGATAAAATGTCCAAAATGCCCTTAAAAACAATTTTCATCCCCTTTATATTCATTCCCCTGTTTTCTACCTTACAAGAAAGCTAGATAAATCATTGCGTGAGTGTCATGAGCGGTTCTTATAGTGACAATGATGTACGTGCCCTTTTGACTTGAAAGCACTACAATTCCTTACATGAGGAACTGTATGACTTAATACCATCAAACTTCCCCTGTAATAAGGTGATTATAAAGACGACTATTTGATATATCGCAAATCATGTAGAGGGATGTGAGTGACCTAGATAGGATTTGTCCCTTCTACATAATAAGAGTGATATTCTTGGGCCCATTGATTGAGTGAGACTGCAAAATGCATAACCATACTCAAATGAGTCAATATGAGATATTGATCTCATTTGTCTTTGTAAGTCTATTCGGAGATCAAGAAACTAAAGATTGAACTGTACAAGGGTGACAGTTCCATACTTTGTGTTCAATTGAGATATCTAGACAAACAGACTAGACTACATGGTAGCATTGTTTACGAAGAAGTTATGTCAAATCATTGGCATTCCTGTTATTTGAGTAGCAGTGATGTATTGCTAGTTACCTCTCATTGTTTGTATTGCTAAAATAGGATTTTAGTATTACTGTCAACGTACTGGGAACCTACAAGGTCACATCGTTGGAACCAAAGATGAATTAAGAAATTAAAGTTGGAACCAAAATAGTTCAAAGAATTGAACCCCTTAAAGTTTTGAAGATAACAAAAATTAAATTGGAATGAATAAGTAATGTTTCAACATAACCAGTTTGTATCATGAAAAATGTTAATCTAATAATGTTTATCTTGCATATTTTATGACGATTATACTCTGATTAGGAAGCACGGTTTTAACTAAATGATATTTTTAGCGTGCTTCTAATATGGCTTTATTTACAATTGAAAAGAAATTATTGTGTGCATCCAATATACTTTGAATCATTTTACTATATTATATTGGATAGTTGACAAGAGGTTGTCGAGACCTCGTCAAATAATAAAAATTACCGGTTCGCAAACTAATTTGTAGTATAGAGAATGAACCGGATCGTCTCTCAAGGATCCAAAAACAAAGATTTAATTAGATCAAGATAATTAGAAAAGGGGGGGTTTTGTTGTTGATTAACAAGATTAATAAAAGTAGGAGATTCAAAGTTGTAAACAAATCTAAAGAAACAACCAATCCAAGGGAATTTACCGATCTTAAGTTTAACTCATCATTGATCACAAGGAATTTACTTAATTGCTAACCATGTTCTTGGCCTTAGATCACATCAAGAAGCCTTAACATGATCCAAGAATTCTTTACTAGATAAGCACCTAGGATTTGATTAACCAAGGTTAGATAAAGTAAGCACCATCCAACATAGATTAACTTAAGATCTAGAATTTAACCAAGCTAAACAATCTATCAAAAAGCTTTAATATATTGTTTAATCTTTATGATCCTCTTTGAATACATGATAATAAAGCTATTACCACATCAAAATCTAAATCAAATTAAGCAATTTAATCTAGATAAAAATCAAAAGAGGAAGAAGAGAAACTTGAATAACAATTAAGCAATATGAACAAGCAAAACAAGATCTCCAAATTAAACAACAAGATGGCTAATCCCTTGGATTGATTATGAGAGCCTAGCCTTCCATAGATGGGAAGGAAGAACTTAGAATTTAAAGAACAAAAACGAAATTGCAAAGAGAATGGAGAAGAAGAGAAAGAAAACTCTCACAAATACTTAAACTTTCTTGAAACCTACTTCCAAATTGAATGCCTCTAATACAAAGAGGTTGGGTCTATTTATACTAATCCTAGAAGCCAATTTGTACATGTAGATAATCTGAATACAAGCTATAAGAATCTGAAATTTGTCAAAAATGGAAGCTTGATGCATGGTTGGTGGGTTGGTGCATGGTAGGTGGGTTGGTGTATGGTTGGTGGCTTTTAGTCAACAACTCTTATCCGACTTCTGGCTTCAAATTCATCATCTAGACGGTGCATTTTGGCTTGGATGTCTCATCAAAGTTGTAGCCAGTTGTCTCCTTGAAAATCTCCAATTTGAATCATGTCATTTGGACTTTTAGAACTCCAGAAATGCCAAAAACACTTCACCTACCTCAAGTTAGGTTGGAAGAACGTGTTTCCAAATTCAGACCAACTTGTAGCTTCTGAAGCATGCCTAAAACGACATCTATTGACAAAATGGTCTTCATTGAAGTTGGAGATATGGGTCTTATCTTTCAAGTGACCAAGTTTCAGCCCAAGTGGAGGCCTATAACCCACTATATAGTCCAATATGTGCATACTGCCCAGATGGTTCCGTGACAGCAAACCCACTCTGCATTGCAGGGATATTTTGGACCCTTAGCATTCCGATCCAGCTCTTGAGTTCTTCATGAAACTTGTAGAGCATTGTCTTAGCTTTCCAAAGACACAAGATCACCTCAATTGGATCACCGAGTCCCAAGTTATGACCTAACCAAGGAAGAAAGGTCAAAATGCATCAAAATCCGAAAATTATTCAATATTTGCATTAAAGCCCAATGAAGCCCAACAACATTAAACTCATCTAAAGTACTAATATTGGGCACAATAAACATCTAATAATGCCTAATACAAAGCTAACATAAGTGTCTCAAATTGATTGATCAAATTCCCCCACACTTAAGCTTTTGTACTCCTGGGCAAAACACATAACAACGAAACTAAAGAAAAACAAGAAACATCATATTATTAAACTAAAAACATAAAAAAACTGATTATACCTAATCTAATCCATTTTCGTAGGAAAACACGATGGCACTTAGCATGTGCCACAAGCCTTTAAACCCTTAGGTGTCCCTAGTGGACGAGTTGTAGTCTCGTGGGGGTTTACCAGGATGATACCCACAAACATGTAATATTTTATTTAATCAATTCAACTAATTTTTTAAATACAAACATTGTATCAAATATAAACCATAATTAATAAGTCAAGTATGCTTAACAAAGAATAGTTGAATCAAATCAATTGAGAATAAAGTATAGCATAATCATGCTTTAATCAGAAATAGGCATGTTCAGATTGAGTAAAATTCTTCACAAGTGACACTCAAATCACACAAGGTGTTTAGGTTAACTGTTTACGCTCAACTCAGTCAAATTATGAAAGTATTTTACCATAGGCTTGCATATACATCAATTCTCCACTACTTAGATCAAATAAATTGCAAAAATCAAGAGGTCTTTCAAAAAGGTTGTAATGGAACTTATAAGGTGAAGGAAGGGAACAATATGGATAATAGCAGGTTAAAACCAAAGAGCATTGAGGAGTAACTCAAGTAGAAAGAATAAAAATTTTTACCCAAAACCATAAAATTTTTTTTTGTACCAAGCATTTCGTATCAGCACACCAATTCCCCCACACTTAAATCATTGCAAGCAAAAGAACTTCTCCAATAAGAAAATCAATGCTCTCCCATTCCCTAAGGTAAGGTAAAACATGGTTTTTCACTCAAAGCTTGTAATGAGCTAAGAACAAAGAATAGGAAAATAGGCTCAGAGGGAGTTAATATTGGATAAATGCAAGGTAGGTTTATTTGGCCTAAGCAGCTAAGTCAAGAAAAAAATGCCTCTGTCATTTTCATGCAATATACAGACCAATGTAATCTCAAATCGATTCAATGCAAGTTCTAGAAAATAAATTCATAATTAACATCACTCATGAAAGAAAATAACCAAGTGTAAGTATCAAACTTGGAAAAGCCCAAAACTCACATAGGTATGGAACATTCACTCAATTCAACCATGCCTTCTTCCTAATATCCACAATCATATACACATGTATATCATGAAAATGATTCAACTATAAACTGTTTTGCATACTTTTATCATCAATTAAGCTCATATTAAGCACATGATTGTATCAAAATCAATTGAAAAGATCAAAATTGTGTGTGTGTGTGTTTTTATTTTTTATTTTTTTTTATTTTTTTAATATATATACAAGAACAAAGATGATTTAAGACCTATTATGAAATGCAAGTTAAGATGCGTCTCAAGAGCAAAACTACTCCTTACTCTGCCATCATACATCTAAAAAGTTAGTAACAATAAAGATTAGCTTTTTTTTTTAACTAAACTATGTACATGGTAATGTCAACTATCCCTCCCCCCAACTAATCAAAGACATTGTCCCCAATGTCAAAATAAAGATAGGTAGAGTGTAGAAGGTCTTACCAGAAAACTGCAAATCGGGCCTGAAATAAGAAAAATTACAAAAAACTAAAACCATAAGAGAAAACAAAAATTCACAAAGACAAAGTCAAATCAAGTTTTTGCTTTTTGCTGCTGCTGCCTTGTTCCCAATTCCGTGGAGCCATTACTGGATCACGTTGTGGTACAAATGCATTGAGTTGATCGAGCAATTGTTCAGGAGTTGCAGCAGTTACAAGACTTTGACGTGTCGCTTGTGAGATGAACTTTTTTCTAGAGCGTGATCAAGAAAACAAAACAAACTGTCATAAAAACCATTAACATTTAATATACCTATGGGTTTTTGGTGAAAGTTCTGCTGTGACCAGGATGTAATTTGAAAGAGTTCTTCCAAAGTTTCAAAACCACCAGGTAGGGCAATAAAGGCATCAGCATTTGCTATCATAATGTTCATGCGTTGGTGCATGCAAAATACCATTACTTCATCCCCTAATGTTTTTCCAATGGGCTTGCTGGTAGATAAAGGACTGGGAATGACACCAAGGACTTTGCCACCTCCTAAATGTGCAGCAATCGCTACACAACCTATTAACCCAAGACTACCTCCTCCATAAACTAAATGGATTTCTCTCTCAGCTAGCACTCGACCAAGATGGTGTGCAACATTTACAAACTCTTTATCTTTCCCAGGATTAGATCCACAAAAGACACAAACACTCTTGATCCGACGAACTGAAGTGACTTCCATTTTCTCTTTTTTTTCTCTTTGTTTTTTTTTTTTGTACTCTCACCTTATCAATGATCTGAAGAGAGCAAAGTGCATTATTTAAAGGCATCAAAACTCAAAGGTAATACATACACCTATAAAGGAGGGGTAGATCTGCGTGTCAGATAAGTTTGAAAAATAAACACAGAAATGATAATAGCTATATGACAAAGATAAAAGGCTAATCTATATGTGTCAGAAGAAGTTTGAAAATATGCAACACATATTTCAAAAAATACGGCTAATTTTTTTTTTTGATTTTTTTTTAATAAACAAGAAGAAAAAAATAAAAATAAAAAATAAAAAAAAATACTTACAGGAGGTGTGATTGTGGCTCACATTTTCTTCTGGTTTTACGTCTAGTAACGTCTTGAAGCTCTCTATGGGCCGATGGTCGGCTTCCCATCCAATTTTCTTAAAAATTGGCAAACAGGGTCTTTTTGAGTCAGATTCCCGAGACTATAACGCTTATGTTCATCTTGGAATATTGGCCATAAATCGAGAAGTACTCTCTGCACATCTCCACTAGGATGCGTCTCAAGAGTCAATAGAATGTTATCTAAAGACTCCTTACTCATGCCATCCTTTATGAAGTTAATTTTATCATCTCGGCTTATAGACGTCATTCCAATTGATTTGCATTTCGTGTTATAGGTCCATCTTGCACATTTATAGCAGACCCGTAACCTTTTTGCTCTTCTCTTCTTTGCATATGAACTTTTGCCTAGCCCTGGCATATATGAAACAAGAGCGTCAGAAAATTCACCTCTGAGTCGGACCTTTGCTTCGATCAACCAGCGTATATCCGCAAGAATGCCTTTGTGCATAAGCATCCTTAATCTCTCAAACCTTGCACAATAAATGTTAGTTAAAGCATTTTGAGGGAGAGAAGGGAATTGCTTGCGGAGATTAAAAAGCTGATTATCCATTTCGAAAGAAAAAAGAAACAGAGAGAAAAAAAAATTGAGTAAAATTATGTACAGATTTCAGTGTTTGTGGGTAACTGAAGGGACCGAAAAAGATTTTCACGGAGTACCATTATCCGCCATTTAACCGGTGAAAAATCATCTGTCAACGAAAAATAAACAAAATTAAGACAGAAAAATCAAACTCTGATAGATTTTCTCGCTTGGCACCAAGTTTCTGTCTCGATTCCTGTGATTGCAAATAAGTCAAAGATGAAAGATGAAAGAGTTAGAAAGCTTGGGTTGCCTCCCAAGAAGCGCTACTTTTAATGTCCTTAGCCAGCGTGATTGAAGATTTTGCACGAGCGATGGGTCCTCCCCAATAATGATTCAATCTCTGGCAATTGACATTAATCGTGGCTTTTTTTTTCTCTTTTTTTTTTTTCAACACAGTAGTGATCAATCATGGTAGAGGGCATCCTGCAGTTGAACTTCCTCCACGAGGTTCTCTTGAGCTCCTTCATAAAAAATTTTGGGGCGATGACCATTAACTTTGAACACTTTGTTGGTGGCTTCACTCTTAATTTCTACTGCACCATGAGGAAAGACATTAATAACAATGAAGGGACCAAGCCACCTAGAACGAAGCTTACCGGGCATAAGTTTGAGGCGAGAGTTGTAGAGAAGAACTTTTTGACCAATGGTGAACTCCTTTCGTACCAACATCTTATCATGAAGGAGTTTGGTCTTCTCTTTGTAGATCCGGGAGTTCTCATATGCCTCTAATCGAAGCTCCTCAAGTTCCTGAAGTTGGAGCTTTCTTTGAGATCCGCTTGACTCAAGTCAAGGTTACACTGCTTCACCGCCCAATAGGATTTATGCTCAATTTCCACCGTAAGGTGGCACGCTTTCCCAAAGATAACTGCACGGGGACATCCCTATCGGTGTCTTGTAAGCAGTTCGGTAAGCTCACAGAGCATCCTCAAGTCTCGAGCTCCTTCCTTCCTATTAGGTTGGACTGCCTTCTCAAGTATGTGCTTGATCTCTCGATTTGAGACTTGGCCCGCCCGCTTGTCCTGGGGTGATAAGGTGTAGAAACCTTGTGCAAGACACTGTACTTTCTCATCAAAGCCTCTATTCTCCAGTTACAAAAGTGTGAACCCCGATCACCGATAATGGCCCCTGGGATTCCAAACTCCGCAGAAAACTGCGTGGATCTAACAAAGTCCACAACAACTTTGGAATCATCAGTCCGAGTGGCTTTTGCCTCCACCCATTTAGATACATAATCAACAGCCAACAAAATATAAATAAAACCAAAGGAAACAGGGAAATGGCCCATGAAATCAATACCCCAAACATCAAAGATCTCACAAGACAAAGATAGGTCGCCGAGGCATCTCATTCTGTGTGAAATTGTCCCTGTTCTTTGGCACTGTTTCACAAGACTTACAAAACAGATATGCATCATGAAATAGGGTAGGCCAATACAATCCAGAGTCCAAAACCTTCCTAGCTGTACATTGGGAGCCAAAGTGCCCACCACATGCAAATGTATGACAAAAGCTAAGAATAGAATGAAACTCATGATCAGAGACACATCTTCTAATAATCTGGTCACTACAAAGCTTCCACAGATAAGGATCATCCCATACATAGTACTTGGACTCACTTTTCAATTTATCAGATTGAGCTCTAGTAAAATATGCAGGAAAAACACCAGCAACCAAAAAATTAACCATATCTGCAAACCAAGGGGAGGTGTTCTTACCTTGCAGCTGCAGAAGCTGCTCATCTGGGAAGGAGTCCTGTACAGGGAAGGGATCTGAAGCCCTTTCAATGCGGCTCAAGTGATCTGCCACTAGATTTTCTGCTCCACTCTTGTCACGGATCTCTATATGAAACTCTTGGAGCAGTAGCATCCACCTTATTAGTCGAGGCTTTGCATCTGGCTTCTTCAAAAGGAACTTCAGAGCTGCATGATCAGTAAACACAACAACCTTAGAACCAAGCAAATATGATCTAAACTTATCCAAAGCAAAAACAATGGCTAAAAGTTCTTTTTCAGTTGTGGTATAGTTGGCCTGAGCAGCATCCAGAGTTCTGGAAGCATAGTATATCACATGAGAAGCTTTCCCCACTCTGTGCCAAGATCGCTTCCTACTGCATAGTTAGAAGCATCACACATTAACTCAAATGGCAATGTCCAGTCAGGTGGCTGGATGATAGGGGTACTAGTCAAGGCATGCTTCAAGTGGTTGAAAGCTGCCTTGCACTTGTCATCAAAATTGAACTCCACATCTTTCTGCAGTAACTGGGAAAGTGGAAGAGCAATCTTGCTGAAGTCGGCAATGAAGCGCCTGTAGAAACCTGCATGACCAAGAAAAGAACGCACTTCCCGCACGCATGTGGGGTAAGATAGACAAGTAATTACATCAATCTTGGCAGGATCTACCTCAATGCCCTTACTGGATACTACATGGCCTAAAACTATACCCTGTTCTACCATAAAATGGCATTTCTCAAAATTTAGCACAAGGTTAGTCTCAATGCATCTATGGCAGCACCCTAGATAAGCTAGCTAAACATGAATCAAAAGATGAACCATAGACAGTGAAGTCATCCATAAACACCTCCATGCATTCCTCTAAGAAATCGAAAATATGCTCACCATGCACCGTTGGAAGGTACTGTGGGCATTGCAGAGGCCGAAGGGCATCCGTCTCACGCAAAGGTGCCGAAGGGACAAGTAAATGTGGTCTTCTCCCGATCCTCCGGTGCAATGTGGATTTGGAAGTATCCAAAGTGTAGCCATCTAAAAGCAGAATGGGACTTACCACCAACCGCTCCAAAGATTCGATCAATGAACGGAAAGGGGTAATGATCTTTCCGAGTGGCTTGGTTGAGACGTCTCGTAGTCAATGCACTCTCCGGCTATTCTCGCACTCGGGTTGGAATGAGCTCATTCTTCCGGTTGGCCACGATACCACTCCGGATTTCTTTGGAACTACTTGCACCGGGCTTACCCACTTGCTGTCAGAGATGGGATAGATAATGCCAGCCTGCAGTAGCTTGGTCACCTCTTTTTTCACCACATCTAGAATGAGAGGATTCAGTCTCCTCTAGGGTTGTCTCATGATGGAGACCAAGGAAGCTCAAGTGGAAGCCCAATGGGCCCAAGGCCCAAAGATGCACTGCAAGGACTTGGAGGCCCAATGACAAGGACAATAGCTAATAAGGCTAAGGAGAATTTGGATAAAGAAGTCAACCATTTTCTCTCACTCAAGCCCATTCCAGAAGAAGAAGCACTCAAGATGGTCCAAATGGACCAAGTTGATGAAGGGCCCAATGTCGGGGCAGGATTTCTTCTTAGAAATTTTATTTAATTATGTATTTGAACCTTTTAATCTTTTCAGTTTTGATTCTTATTTTCTTTTTGGGATATTTTGTAATAAGGGCCTATTGTTTGGGCTTAACTAAGTGCATAGCATAGTTAGGAATAGATGTTGCCTTCTAATTGGGCTTGGGCCACTTTTGTGTTAGGTTTAGGGTTAAAAAGGTGTTAGCTTGCTGCCTCCTTTTAATTAGACCTAGCCACCAACTCAATCCCTATAACTAGGTTTGTATTTGCTGCATTTGTCAACTTTGAATTTGAGAATACAATTACACTCCTTTGTGAGTTATTGAGAGCTTTGTTCTCTTGGGGTTCTTGGGTGAACCATCTTGGTTCTTATCAAAGGTTTCCTTACCTTTGTGGCGAATCTTCGCTTGACTTATCACTCCCCAAGAGTGTGGCGTCTTCTTCCTACCATCCCTTATCTTTTTCCATCTTTTTCCTATTTTTAATTGTTCACGGTACTGTACGGAGTCACTGTTCACGCTACTGTACCGTGGCACTGTTCACGCTACATTCGTGACACTGTTCACGTTACTATTCATATCACCTTTAATTCTTTTTAACAAGAAATCAACTCAAGGACGATCCGTAAAAACAATATGCATCCGACTTGGATCATATCATGTGGTATCTAGAGCCCGGATCCTAGAGTTGATAAAGTTCTTGTATTTTTGTGTGCTTGTTCTTATTGCTTTCCAAACATCAAGCACCATTGCTTGAATGTCATAATTGTACACAACCTTGATCATCATTGATCTCTGCCATTTCTATGACTTGGCTACATTCTTTACTTTCTGTTCTTTACCTTCTGCCACTTATCTTCTGTTCTTTACTTTCTGTCATTTAATTCTTGTCATTTATTTTCTGTCATTTAAATTCCATTCCTTTTATTTCCTGCTTTTAGTTTCTGTTCTTAAATTTCTGCGCAATATTTACAGCTTTGATCTTATCAAATTCTATATCCATTATTGTTATATGTTTTATAGCACCTTAATTTGAAAGGAAGCTCCTAAATACACAATTGGGCATAACAATTGGAACAAAAACAAAATTCAAGGACCAATTTTTTTTAAGTGCAAAAAGAGAACAAGGGCGTGAAAAATAGCAAAAAAAAAAAGAAAAAAAAGGTCTATTCCAAAAAAAAAAAGAAAAAAAAAGGTTTATAAAAAAAAAGAGATCTATTCCCAAAAAAAAAAAAAAAAGAGACTGCCCATGCACTTAAGCAAGATTAAGTTTGATTGCCTTGTGGACTTCATTAAGCGGTGCTATTCTACATACCTTGCGCATTTCTTTTCGTCTTATTCCTTTTGAGTTCTACCTTTCTTTTAATTAGCTTTTCTTGCTTGTCTTTTAAATTCCTTTGAGTTTTGTCTAGAGTTTCATTCTTTCTTCAACTTCTGAGTGCTTACTCTTGAGAAGACCGCTACTTTTGTAAGATCTTTTGATAATTGAAACGCGAGAGGGTTTATTTAAGAACTTGCAAAGAGAACTTGAGTGGTAAAAGGCAAGAGCGTTTTCATTAAACAAAAGCCTAATTGTGTGAAACACGAGTGGAATCAATCTAAGAGTGTATACACGTAAGAAGAGTGGTAAGGGCCTTTCAATCTTGAATTATTCTTATTACTTGTGCAAAGATGAGTGAAGGAAGTACACCCCCATCCCCTAGAACCGCAAACCTTATGCAAGCCTTAGCTAAAGAACTTGAGAAGTTTAGGGTGGAGATTAATACAAGGCTCGATAATGAAAGGCGGAGAGACTCTCAACATGAAGTCTCATATAAGGATGAAGATACCTATGATTCGGGTAGGGAAAGGAGGACTAGGAGGAACCATGATAGGAGAAGGAGGCATGAGAGGAGTGAAAGGAGTTATGAAAGGAGGAATAGGAGACATCGGAGTGATGAAAGGGGAGGAGAGCTAGGAGGAGTAAAGATCCAAATACCTTCTTTCCAAGGGAAAAATGACCCCGATGCCTACTTAGAATGGGAAACCAAGGTAGAACAAATCTTTTCCTATCACCATTACAATGAAGAAAGGAAGGTGAAGGTGGCTGCTCTAGAATTTTCCGACTATGCCCTAATTTGGTGGAACCAAGTACAAAAAGAGAGGGAAAGGAATAGGGAGTACCCCGTAGATACTTGGGAGGAGATGAAAAGTTTGATGAGGAGGAGGTTTGTCCCTTCATGGTACCATAGGGAATTACACAATAAACTCCAAAGACTTACCCAAGGAAGTAGAAGTGTGGATGAGTACTACAAAGAGATGGAGGTGGCTATGATAAGGGCCAATGTTATTGAAGACAGGGAGGCTACTATGTCACGTTTCCTTCATGGTTTAAACCGTGAGATAGGAGACATTGTGGAGTTGCACGACTATGAAGAGCTTGATGAGTTAGTCCACCAAGCCATAAAGGTGGAACAACAACTCAAAAGAAAGGGTGCATGGAAGAAGTCTTCTTCTGACCTCAAACCTTCCACCTGGAAGGACAAACAACCAAAGGAAGACTCCTCTACACAACCTAAGGGAGGTATGATTTCTAAAAACTCTAGTGTTTTTCCTTCTACTAATACTTCTTCTTCTTCTTCTTCTTCTTCTAAAAGTAGGAACATCAAGTGCTTCAAATGCTTGGGGAATGGACACATAGCCTCTCAATGCCCAAACAAAAGGGCAATGGTGATAAAAGAAGGACACCTCTCTAGTGATTTA
The DNA here is from genome assembly GCA_023212625.1 of Styphnolobium japonicum. Lineage (NCBI taxonomy): Eukaryota > Viridiplantae > Streptophyta > Magnoliopsida > Fabales > Fabaceae > Styphnolobium > Styphnolobium japonicum. The sequence goes on from JALBWW010000014.1 coordinate 8,296,787, forward strand.
TGTCCAAATTCCCCTCCCTCAAGTGAAGGAGAAGAAAAATGTGAGACCTATGCTCATGATGGCGATTTGCTAATGATAAGGAGACTCTTGGGTAACCAAGTTGTGGCAAGGGACCAAGACCAAAGGGAAAACATCTTCCATACAAGATGTACCATCCAAGGCAAAGTGTGCTCATTAATCATTGATGGGGGAAGTTGCACTAATGTGGCAAGCACTCGCTTGGTAAGAAAACTTGACCTTAAAACTATTCCTCACCCCCGACCATACAAGCTTCAATGGCTAAGTGAGAACGGTGAGTTGATAGTAAATCAACAAGTGTTGGTAAGTTTGTCAATTGGTAAGTATAATGATGATGTTTTGTGTGATGTTGTTCCTATGGAGGCTGGCCATATTTTGCTTGGAAGGCCTTGGCAATTTGATAAGCATGCTATTCATGATGGTTTCACTAACAAGTACTCCTTTGTTCATAATTCTTTGAAGGTAACCCTTGTACCCCTTACTCCCAAACAGGTTTGTGAAGACCAAGTGGCCTTGAAGCTAAGAAGGGAGCAAGAGAAGAAGGACTTAAAAGTACAATCAAAGGGGGAAGCAAAGAATAAGGACCAAGAACTTGTAAATGAGAAAAAAATTGAATATTTAATAACTAGGGAAAGTGAGATTAAGAGGGCTTGCTTTGCAAAGAAAGAGATGTACATTAGTATACAAAAGGACTTGTGCTTAAATTATAACTCTAACCCTCTATCTTGTGAAGTTGATTCTCTTTTGCAGGACTTTGAAGATATCTTTCCAAAGAGTGTCCCTCCCAAACTACTACCCTTAAGAGGGATTGAACGTCAAATGGACTTTATCCCAAGAGCCTCTTTCAACTCAAAATGCTTACCACTTGTTGAATTTGCTTATAATAGGGCTATGCATGCTATTACTAGCATTTCTCCTATTGAGATTGTATATGATTTTAATCCCCTCAGCCCCCTTGATTTACTGCCTCTACCTAATGTCTTTTCTTTAATTCATAGGGATGGACATGCAAAAAGTGAATATGTAAGGACGCTCCATGAACAAGTCAAGGCTCAAATTGAAAGGAAGATAGAGCAATATGCCAGGAAAGCAAACAAGGGAAGGAGACAAGTTGTTTTTGATCCAGGAGATTGGTGTGGGTGCACATGCGAAAAGAAAGGTGATGAAAGATCAAATTCGAGGACGAATTCTTTTGAAGGGGGAGGGCATGATGGAGACCAAGGAAGCTCAAGTGGAAGCCCAATGGGCCCAAGGCCCAAAGATGCACTGCAAGGACTTGGAGGCCCAATGACAAGGACAATAGCTAATAAGGCTAAGGAGAATTTGGATAAAGAAGTCAACCATTTTCTCTCACTCAAGCCCATTCCAGAAGAAGAAGCACTCAAGATGGTCCAAATGGACCAAGTTGATGAAGGGCCCAATGTCGGGGCAGGATTTCTTCTTAGAAATTTTATTTAATTATGTATTTGAACCTTTTAATCTTTTCAGTTTTGATTCTTATTTTCTTTTTGGGATATTTTGTAATAAGGGCCTATTGTTTGGGCTTAACTAAGTGCATAGCATAGTTAGGAATAGATGTTGCCTTCTAATTGGGCTTGGGCCACTTTTGTGTTAGGTTTAGGGTTAAAAAGGTGTTAGCTTGCTGCCTCCTTTTAATTAGACCTAGCCACCAACTCAATCCCTATAAATAGGTTTGTATTTGCTGCATTTGTCAACTTTGAATTTGAGAATACAATTACACTCCTTTGTGAGTTATTGAGAGCTTTGTTCTCTTGGGGTTCTTGGGTGAACCATCTTGGTTCTTATCAAAGGTTTCCTTACCTTTGTGGCGAATCTTCGCTTGACTTATCACTCCCCAAGAGTGTGGCGTCTTCTTCCTACCATCCCTTATCTTTTTCCATCTTTTTCCTATTTTTAATTGTTCACGGTACTGTACGAGTCACTGTTCACGCTACTGTACCGTGGCACTGTTCACGCTACATTCGTGACACTGTTCACGTTACTATTCATATCACCTTTAATTCTTTTTAACAAGAAATCAACTCAAGGACGATCCGTAAAAACAATATGCATCCGACTTGGATCATATCATCTCATTGGTTTAGTTTCCTCCTCAAGTAATATCCTGTGCATGCATGTGGAGGGGTTAATACCAGGAATATCTGCAAGTGTCCAACCAATTGCCCTTTTATGTTGCTTCAAAACTTCCAATAATCTGGTTTCTTGCTCAGGTTGGAGATGTTTGGCTACTATCACCGGGAGCTTCTCATCCTCCTCCAAGAATGCATACTTCAAATGCTTGGGCAGGGGCTTAAGTTCAATGGAGGGTGGTTGCTGGACTGATGGTACTGGTTTTGGAACCGAAACTAAATCTGCTAAATTCTCAGTAGTTGCACTTGCTGTACTTGTACCTGCAAGCTGTGCACAATCTTGCAAAACAACATCATCATATCTTATGGAATCAAAAGAATCACACTTAGCAGCAGGATGAATGACAACATCATTAATAACAAAGATCATTGCCATTAATATGTAATCATCAATGTCGGCAGAATTAACAACAAAGACATGACAAGTATGTAGAAATCTCAAAGACAGTCGCACACATTGCATTGGGTTTACAACCGAGAAAGTCGAAGCAAGCGTAACAAGTATCACAAGCTATGCTATCGAGTGTATCCTACAATTTCGTGAAACTCGCCAACATATCAACATGCATATCATCAACTAGTAAATCAATGACATCAAAATGAAAAGAATGATCCTCTACAGGTATTTCATGGCATCAAAAATGTTAAACTGAATGATATCATCACCAAATTCCATGGAAAGGGTACCAGCATGCACATCAATCTTAGTTTTAGCAGTTTTCAAAAATGGCCTACCTAAGATCAATGAGGATGGGGAAGAGGCAGATTCATCTTCCATATTCAACACATAAAAATCAGCTGGGAATATTAAATTATGTACCCGAACCAGAACGTCCTCCAACACTCCTGCAGGTTGTGCAGTGCTCCGGTTTGCTAACTGAATGACAATGCCGGTGGGCTTTAGCTCTCCCATATGCAAGGAAGTGTAAACTGACTTTGGCATTACTTTGATGGAGGCTCCCAAGTCTAGCAAGGCATGAGTGAACTGTTGGCGCCCTATGGTGCAAGGGATGGTAAAAGTTCCTGGGTGTTTGCATTTGGGAGGTAGGTTGGGCTGAATCAAAGCAGAGACATTCCTCCCCATACTCACTTTTTCAGTCCCCTTTAGCTTCCTCTTATGGGTGCATATCTCTTTCAAAAACTTGGCATACTTGGGGATTTGTTTAATTGCCTCCAAGAGAGGTATATTCACCTCAACCTTCTGAAAAGTCTCCATAATTTCCTTATCCAAGTCAGTCTCAACCGTATGCCTCGGCTGTATCATTCGGTTGGGAAAAGGAAGAGGAATGTTGGAAGCTGACTTGTTTGGATGTTCACTTTTCTGCTGTACTAAATTTTCTGTCAACTGCTGATTTGATCCGATTTTCTGCTTGGCTGTTGTAGGATCATTTGCTGCTGAATCTGCTACAGCATCTGAATTAGCTGCAGAACTTGAAGTTGCTGTAGAATCTTGTTTCTCTGGGCCAAGGGTAGAATCTGGAAGTATCTGCTGCCTTTGGTCCATTGATTTGCTTACCACTGCGTAAAGCTATAGCACTAACATTGCCTCTAGGGTTTGGAGTGGTTTGAGAGGGTAATTGGCCAGAACCCTGTGACTTCAATTCATGAATTGATGTGGCAAGTTGACCAATTTGAGTCTCCAAGTTCTGAATGGTGGTTTCAATTCTCTGTTGAAACTGGATGTTATTGGTGGCCAACTGTTTCACCAAATCCTCCAATGAGGGCTCAGATTTTGTGGCTACAGGACCTTGCTGCTGGAATGGTGGTCTACTTGGTCCAGCATGTGGCTGAAACTGATTTGTCCTTGCTTGCTGCTGGAATGGTGGTCTATACTGGTTTGGTGGCTGCTGATTTGATGCATTCCCATATCTCAGATTGGGATGGTCCCTCCAGCCAGGGTTGTAAGTGTTGGAGAATGGATCATATTTCTGTTGTTGCTGCTGATGGAATTGTGGCTTCCCAGGAAATATACCAGCTGCAGCCACAGATTGGTCTTGAAACTCAGAATCATCTTGCAATGTGGGGCACGCATCTGTGGGATGAGAGGAACTAGAACATATGCTACAAACTCTTGCAGGGGTTTGCACACGTGGTTCGTGTTGTCCTATTGCCATTTGTCTAACCAAAGAAGTGAGCTCATCCAATCTATGTTCCACCCTTTGTTGATCAGCATGTGAAGAGGTATTAACTTCATTGACTACTCTGGTTGCAGCACCCATTCGAGTACCAAATTGCTGAGAATTTGCTGCCATGTTTGCAATTAAGTTTCTGGCAGCAGCTGGAGTTTTATCTACCAATGCTCCACCACTTGCAGCATCAATCATACTCCTTTCCATTGGCATCAATCCTTCATAGAAGTATTGGATCAGCAGTTGATCACTAATTTGATGGTGTGGGCAGCTTGAGCACAATTTCTTGAATCTCACCCAATACTCATGGAGAGTTTCACCACCGATTTGCCTTATGCCACAAATATCTTTCCTTATTGCAGCAGTTCTTGATGCAGAAAGAACTTCTCCGAAATAATCTTTTCATGTCATTCCAAGAAGTGATGGCAAAGAGGTTGTAAGTAATACAACCAATCCTTAGCAACACCATCCAAAGAGAAAGGAAAGGCCCTTAGCTTGATGTGATCTTCACTATTCCATGAGGTTTCATGGTGGAGCAGACAACATGGAACTCCTTCAAATGCTTATGTGGATCTTCACCGCAAGACCATGAAACTTGGGCGACAAGTGTATCAATCCGATTTCAACTCAAAATCAACATTAAGTTCAGGATATTGAATGCACAAAGGTTGATAATTCACATCAGTACCAATTCCTTAAGGGTCCTATTGTTATAGTCACCATAGTAAAATCAACAGACTCAAGATCGCACAATCGAAGTACTAATGTAGCAGACTCAACAGGATTAAAAGAGTCAACAAGATTAGGTGCAATGTCAAGTTCAAGTCCAATTCCAGAAGTAATTCTATTAGCTCTATGAATGCTACTACCAGTCCTATGAATTCTATGAAGTGTATGAAATGTTCTATCAATTTCAGGATCAAATGAATGCAAGGTACCAGGATCAGATCTAGTCATACAGCATGCAGTTCATAAGAAGGTATTAGAAAAGCAATAACAACTAAAACACTAAAAATTCCTAAAACAAACTCCAAAAAAATTAAACAAAAATAAAAACAGTATCAAATGAATTTTAAAAATTATGGAACCACCACAGGATAAAATCTACACAAAAATTCTATCCAAAAAAATAATAAAAAATCTTAAAAAATTGAAAAAGTGGTCTAAACGATGGAATTTGGCAAAACTAAGGGTGACCTCACTGTAAACAGTGAGCCTTTCTCAGAATAATATTTTCCATTTGTGTACCAAAATTCAGATCAATCTGAGATTCCCGAACCAAAATTCTTGACACAACGCCCTTTATCCAATTTCAGCCGAATTCCACTTGAAAAAGCTTCAAAAACAAAACAAACACATTTGTTAGAGTTAGATGGGATCTTGAAATGATCAAATAGTTGCCTTGGATCCCCGGCAACGGCGCCAAATTTGACAAGAGGTTGTCGAGACCTCGTCAAATAATAAAAATTACCGATTCGCAAACTAATTTGTAGTATAGAGAATGAACCGGATCGTCTCTCAAGGATCCAAAAACAAAGATTTAATTAGATCAAGATAATTAGAAAAGGGGGATTTTGTTGTTGATTAACAAGATTAATAAAAGTAGGAGATTCAAAGTTGTAAACAAATCTAAAGAAACAACCAATCCAAGGGAATTTACCGATCTTGAGTTTAACTCATCATTGATCACAAGGAATTCACTTAATTGCTAACCATGTTCTTGGCCTTAGATCACATCAAGAAGCCTTAACATGATCCAAGAATTCTTTACTAGATAAACACCTAGGATTTGATTAACCAAGGTTAGATAAAGTAAGCACCATCCAACATAGATTAACTTAAGATCTAGAATTTAACCAAGCTAAACAATCTATCAAAAAGCTTTAATATATTGTTTAATCTTTATGATCCTCTTTGAATACATGATAATAAAGCTATTACCACATCAAAATCTAAATCAAATTAAGCAATTTAATCTAGATAAAAATCAAAAGAGGAAGAAGAGAAACTTGAATAACAATTAAGCAATATGAACAAGCAAAACAAGATCTCCAAATTAAACAACAAGATGGCTAATCCCTTGGATTGATTATGAGAGCCTAGCCTTCCATAGATGGGAAGGAAGAACTTAGAATTTAAAGAACAAAAACGAAATTGCAAAGAGAATGGAGAAGAAGAGAAAGAAAACTCTCACAAATACTTAAACTTTCTTGAAACCTACTTCCAAATTGAATGCCTCTAATACAAAGAGGTTGGGTCTATTTATACTAATCCTAGAAGCCAATTTGTACATGTAGATAATCTGAATACAAGCTATAAGAATCTGAAATTTGTCAAAAATGGAAGCTTGATGCATGGTTGGTGGGTTGGTGCATGGTAGGTGGGTTGGTGTATGGTTGGTGGCTTTTAGTCAACAACTCTTATCCGACTTCTGGCTTCAAATTCATCATCTAGACAGTGCATTTTGGCTTGGATGTCTCATCAAAGTTGTAGCCAGTTGTCTCCTTGAAAATCTCCAATTTGAATCATGTCATTTGGACTTTTAGAACTCCAGAAATGCCAAAAACACTTCACCTACCTCAAGTTAGGTTGGAAGAACGTGTTTCCAAATTCAGACCAACTTGTAGCTTCTGAAGCATGCCTAAAACGACATCTATTGACAAAATGGTCTTCATTGAAGTTGGAGATATGGGTCTTATCTTTCAAGTGACCAAGTTTCAGCCCAAGAGAAGGCCTGTAACCCACTATATAGTCCAATATGTGCATACTGCCCAGATGGTTCCGTGACAGCAAACCCACTCTGCATTGCAGGGATATTTTGGACCCTTAGCATTCCGATCCAGCTCTTGAGTTCTTCATGAAACTTGTAGAGCATTATCTTAGCTTTCCAAAGACACCAAGATCACCTCAATTGGATCACCGAGTCCCAAGTTATGACCTAACCAAGGAAGAAAGGTCAAAATGCATCAAAATCCAAAAATTATTCAATATTTGCATTAAAGCCCAATGAAGCCCAACAACATTAAACTCATCTAAAGTACTAATATTGGGCACAATAAACATCTAATAATGCCTAATACAAAGCTAACATAAATGTCTCAAATTGATTGATCAATAGTCCAAAGTTTTCTTTAAAGCTCAGATTCAACATTTGTTCAAAGCCTCGAATTCAAATACAAGGACTGTTTATCATTAAATACTGAAAAGACCTATAATAAAGTGCGCGGCAAAAAGAAGTCAAAATATGCTGATGCTGACACACCTAACATCTGTACAAGTTCAAAAATTGAGATATCTCTATTCACTCAGAAGATTTAGTACAAGACTTTGATGTTTTTAGCAACAATGATAACTGAGCTTACTTCTCAGGAGAAGGCAAACATGTTATCAGTGGTACGCATTTAATGCAGCTCAAAACAGAAATATTTATTACCATTGGATGAATAGCTCGTGAAGACAAGTTCAAAGCTCTAAAGCATATCAATACAAGGTGTCTTCAAAGATGAAAGAAAAAGACACAAGAAATACAATCATACTCAAGCTTCTAAGAATTCATTCTTGCACTTTCATTTTATTTGTATAAAGTTATTCTAGATACACTGAGCGTTATTGTTATTATTCTCATACATTGTGAGTTATTTGTTAAGTGTTTTTCAAACACTACTTTTTACTCTGTGTATACTTGAAGAGGTGGAAGAATACTTGTTTACCTGAAGAGATGTAACATACTTGTTACCTGAAGAGGTAGAGAATACTTGTAATCTTGAAAAGATTAGTGGAAAATCCTTCTCGTCAAAGGGACTGGAAGTAGCTCTTGGGTTATAAAAGTAAACCAGTAAAAATTGGTTGTGTGATTCTCTTTTTCCTTTCATCTTGCTTTAATCTTTTATGTGCTAACATTTAGGGATTGCTATTGTTGTTTCTAATACTTTATTACTTTGGTGTTAAGGAACTTTCCTTGCGTCCAAGGATTTTACTTAAAAATGATTTTTGTGTCCAAAACTCTTTTCAAACGGATTTGCGTCCAACGTTTATTTACGAAGCTATTTTCACGAAAAAGTATTCCAAGCATTAAAAACACTATTCAACCCCCTTTCTTGTGTTATATTTTTTCATTTCACACACACTTTGAATTGATCGAAATTGAGATTTAAAATTCCTAAGATCAATTTAGTTGGGAATCCAATTATGAATTGGGCTCAAAAATAATTGGTTGGACATATAGTTAAACTAGATGGGCCTAGACATAATTATGACCTAGGTCAAATTATAAGCAAGGCCATTAATGCTCCTTATACTCACTGATAACACATGTACTAGCAAAAAACAACAATAGACATTAGGGATCTGAAACAGTTTTAGAAACGCTAGTCGTCAGTCATTAAGAGTGAGAGTGAGAAGAGCCCTGCCCCTGAAGCTAGCATCACATCACGGAGGAGGACTTGATTACGCTACATGTGTGTAGATACCTTAGACGCACTGCAACCTTGTTATGCTCGTGATTGACAGACTATGGAGACAGTCGTTCCTTCATAGAGGTCACTCCCTAACACAGTTTATGAATTTTACATGGAGCCTCGGCTAAGTTTTGGGAATTTAAAGGAAAAGGTAGGCTGATAAGGGATGATAGGAAAAATCCTTTTCAATTAGAGATTAGGTTTGGGTGAGATCTCAACCCTATGAACAACTGACTCTAGGCAACGAAAATATTGGAAGTTGACTACTCGTGTTGGTTCCTATAAGATCCTACCTACAATAGGACTAGTTATTTCTTCCCCCCACTTCCAAATTTCACCCAGTATTCCATGTCATCTTGCTTAAGCCATACTCTAAACCACCACTTGCTGATCCTGATTGGGTCTCTCCAATTCAGCTGGCTTCCAAACCCAAGGCCATTATGGAAAAAAGGACCATCTAGTTGAATGACACTCCAATAGTACAAGTTTGATTAGGAATGTTCACATCCAGAAGAGGCCTCCTAGATTAAATGACACGACCTGCTGCAATTATATTCTAACCTTAAGGACAAGGTCCCTCTTGATGGGGAGGATGATGATACAATACATCCCAATGGTGGTATTGCTAAAGCAACAAATGTGGGCCTACCCAAATAAATTAGGACACGGGATCTGCCCAAGTATCTACATGATTATGTAATTAACTACCCATGATGATGTGTCATAGGGCTTATCGGCACGACCTGCTACAAATATATCCTGACCTTGAGGACAAGGTCATTCTTAGTGGGGAGGGTGATGATACAATACAGGCTAATAGTGGTATTGCTGAAGCAACAAATGTGGGCCAACCCAAAGAAATTAGGACATGGGCTTTGCCCAAGTATCTACATGATTATGAAATTGAAAATGCTAAATGTTACAAATTGTTTTTGCACGAAATAACATACGAATTAACGTGGCTTTATGTTCGTGTGTTTTGGCCTTTAATTTTTTTTCCTCATTTATCATTCTTATTTTTTCAATTAACATGATTGATCAATTTGTTTCGTATTGCTTTTCATAAAAATCTAGTCGTACCAAATAGCATCACTTTTATGAAATTAACTACTCGATAATGTGTCATGGGGGTTATCTTATTTGGCCAGCTAAGATAGTGGTTAGGCAAAGGAAGGAGGAAGAAAGGTCAATGTGGTTGTAACCGTCTACTAGTAGGGAAAGGTAGAGGCAGAACATCACCTATATGTGAAAGTGAAAGTGACAATAAAATGAATAAAATGACAATAAAATACCCATCACAATTATGTTTTCCAATGCCAAATCAATAAGTGAAAGTGAAATTTAGATGGATTCATAAAAAGAAAAGAAAGCAATGATAAGAAAAGAGGGGAAGTTAACAGAATGGGAAAGTGAGGGTGAACTTCTAGAATTGATCATCTAGAGCTTTGAAATGGAGCACCAAAAATTTTCCCTACTAAGTTGAGCCTCTAGGGGGAGAGTCTGTTAAATCAAGCATTCCACATGTGAAATCTCTAAAGGTTGAAGATTTTTTAATAAATTAATTAAAAGCTTTAGAAGTTATTTACTCAAGTACAATTGATGTATTCAATTATGGGAATGATAATATCATTTGGAATAAATTAGTAATGAAAGTTAGAAAAAACAAAAATTCCTTGTTGAAGTTCAAGAGTCAAGACAATATTCTTATAAATTTAATTTTGACCAATTATTATATAATGTAAATGAATGGATATTGTAAAAGATAAAAATGGAGATTTCTTTCATAGATGATTAGCTAATTTTGCGGTGGGTCCACTTTGGGACAAAGTAGCTGAAAAATAAGTGAGCCACCTAATCTCTCGGTGAAAGGATGAAAATTAAGGGGGGAAAATTCTATGCTTTCCTCAAATCATTCTGTGGTTACATTTGAGGTAGGAAAGAAAATTTACTCTTGCTCATTTTTCTTCCCTACAACATGAAAATGCCCTTTCATTTTTTTCCCTCCTGTTTTCTCTCCATGAAATACTCCATTACAGAACCTTGCATTCAAGCATAGATAATGGGAGATTGAGGTTTTTTTTTTTTCTCTTTGTTACCTCCTTGTGACAATTCCTTCAATTTGTAAGAATTCAGCGTAAAAAAAATTGGTTCAAGGAGGCGGCTCACAGAAAACCTTTTTGGAAGCATTTTGAAGAACAATTAATTTCCCATAATTTATAATGCCTTAGAACCTAGGTTGTTTAGATTGGCCGGATGGACTGGTCCAACCGTGAACCACTCCCTCATAAGGTTATGATTCAATGACGTAACCAAATTCATAATTAGATCAGATTAAGTCGATCCAGAGCTTGAAATTGCAAACCGTATCACTTGATGCGATTGCGGTTGCGGTAGTGTCTGCAATCGCATCACACCCGCAATTACAGTAGGATTTTCATTTGCCTAAAATATCCGTAATGCAGTGGTGTTGCACCCACAAGACAGCAGTGTTGTGCTGATAGAGCTTCCGTAGTTGGCCGATGGAGTTTTCGCTACACTATTCATCATTCACTACCATTGTTGCCACTTACTCACAATTTATTCATGTTCGTACGAGTCATCGCACGTTTCCTAGGAGCCTTCCCACCAGTGGACTTGCATGCATGAGCCATCACTTGAGATTAAGAACACCGCACTGGAGAACAATGGAGTTTAAGAACACCACACCAGAAAACAATTTGAGTTTTGAAAGTGGAAGACAAACAACTTTTTTTTTGCCATGGACTTGAAGACTTCAACGGTGGATTTGAAATTTTATTTTAATATTTGTGCATGTTTGTAATTGGTTAGCTTCTACAGTCAAGGATTGCCAACGCAAGCAAGTTGTGTTTCTTTCCATCTCTATCAAACACTACCAAATTTACTTTTAATTCCTTTTCACATGCTACATTAAAAGATATTAAAATATTATTTGGGATTGGGGAAATATGTGTGGGTCGGACCATGGGAAGATTTTCACCATTTAAAGTGGGGAGGGAAATTTTTTTTTGGGTTTAGAAGATAAAATTTTAGATAAATTTTGAAATGTGATATGAGTTTTTAAAGGGAAAAAAACGTGAAAAGTTTTAAAATTTAAATTAAAGTTATTTGTTAATTGATTTCTTAATTTAGTTGATAATCTTTGAAATTACAGAGAGTGGAATTAAAAAATTCAATAGCAATTAATCATTTATTGACTTCTTAATTTGAAGTTAAAGTTTAATATTAGGCAATTAGTCATCAAGAAAAGAATCAAAGAAAGATTTTGATTCCAATTTTTTATGCTTTATATTAATATGCTTGACATTGTGAAAATATAATAGATTATAGTCATTAGTTGTGGTTATGTAATATGTCTTTATTGAATTAATAAATAATTAATAAAGCACTAAAATAGTTTGTCATAAAATTTCATGTCATATATCATATTATCATTATTGATTTAGTTTTTTTTAGTCATGTTAATGCTATATATGCCTAAGGAATGGAGTTCAAATGGCCTATCTAGAACTATTATGACAATAATCATGTTATTTTTATTATAGATCAAATATAAATTAGTCATTAAAATTGTACAAAGTCTTATTAAATAAGTAAAAAGATATAAAAGATTATAAATATATGACTTTTTTTACATTTTGTACTAACTTTTAAAAATTTCATAGTCATAATAACTACAACCCACTTTGTAATAACTGCAATTCTCGTAATTTTTGTAACCATAATTACAGTTGTAACTACAATTTAAAACTATAAGCCGATCAAAACTAATTATAACTGGGAAAAACCATAAGGAAAAAGGACATTTTAGGTCAGTTTGGTAAAGATAATGTCAATTTAGTTCGTTTTAAAAATTAATCAAGTATTCAACTACATTAACCAATAATTTACATATAATTAACTACTTATCAGGTATCAAAATAAAAATAAATTATTGGTTAACCATATGTAAATTATTAATTAATATAGTTAAATACTTGATTAATTTTTAAAATGAACCAAATTCGCATTACTTTTACCAAAATACACTAAAAGGTCATTTTCCCAAACGATAAACCATTTGGTTTATATGAACCGGTCATTTATTTATTGAAATATATATATTTATTTTTCTCAAGCTGTCACTTGACTCACTCTACTGAGATGAGAACTCAGAAATTTCACAAAAACCGAAGTTCGTTGTTCTGAATATTCTTAGAACTCATCACCGCCACCGCAGGTCAAGACCCACCGTCGTAGGAGACCTGCCACGCCACCGCTCGGAGTCGCAGGAAACTGGAAGCCGCTGTTAGCATCAGTTCAGTGAACCCCACGCAGTCGCACGCCGCCGGTCACAGCTGCCCCACGCCGCTGCCGATTGCAGCTCCCCCACACGGTCATCTCCAGCACAGTTCGTAAGTCCTTTGTTCCCTGTGATAAGGCCTGATGGATTAGAATATTAGGATATCCTCTCTTACAAAACCCCATTGCCTATCTAAAAAGTTAGTCATATGCTTATTAGAATATTAGGATATCATACAGATATAAGCATTTTCTGTTACTAAACAGTGTTTAGAACGCAGTGATTGAAGAAAAGTTTAAGACCACGTCAGAAATTGGTCTTCTTTCTAGTAATGTATGTTATGAGTTATGAATTATGAGAAGTGAATTTGTTTTTGATTCTTAATAGTTGGTACTTTGATTTGATTGTTAATATATATATATATATATATATATATATATATATATATATATATATGACCTCATCTGATTAGACGGTGAAATTGGTTGAACTTGAACCGGAAGATTTTCTTGTCTGGTGTTAACAACATTGCTAATAACTAGGCATGAGGTGATAACTCGCATCGATAGAAACTGTGTCGGTTTTTATTTAACTTTATATTAAATTTGTTATTTCTCATCTAGAGGAATATATTCTTAAAGTTGTGTTTTATATTCTCTTCAATACATGAGTAAATTCTGTTTTGAACAAGTGGCGAATATATTATGCTTTGGCTTTGAGAGAATCTGACAGAATTCAGATATCATGGTATGATCACTCGGGTACTATTATATGAAACTGTATAGCAAAAAAGAAATTTACCCTGACAAAGAAGAAATTTAGCAAAAGACATACTCTCACAAAAGTAAAATAAGCAGAAAGATCCAGAACAAAAGAATTTCGGAAAATTGATTTTCCTAAATCTCACCCCATCTCCGAGCCAACTGAGACAGGGCCTGTGTTGAAGAACCATCTTCTTTAAGTGCAATAGCTGTAGCATCTTTTAAATCCTTCATTCTTTTGCGCATTCCTTTACCTTCTTCCCCTTCCATAAGACACTTTATCACCTTTACAATTTCTTCACTTTCTACTATGCCATCTTCGTTAACTTTTGGCCTCAATGCCACTTTAAGGCCATCAGTTAACATCACTGCATTCATCCTCTGCTCTGCAAAGAGTGGCCATGTTATTAGTGGCACACCCTCTTGCACACTCTCCAAGATCGAATTCCAACCACAGTGACTTAAGAATCCACCAACTGAATTGTGAGTAAGGACTTCAACCTGAGGTGCCCATGAAGGCACAACAAAACCTTGCTCTTTGGTTCTTTCCAAAAACCCACTTGGTAAAAATTTCAAAGGGTCTTCATTAGCAGCACCGAGGTAAGCAGCGCTAGTTGAATTACTTGGTGCTCTCAAAACCCACAAGAATTTCTTACCACTGGATTCCAAACCCAAAGCTAGCTCATTGATTTGGTCTTGAGAGAGTGTTCCACCACTTCCAAAAGATACATACAACACAGAGCTAGGTGGCTGGTTGTCCAACCATCTTAAACACTCCGACCTATCAGCCTCATCGCTTGATCCTTTTTGTGTAATGGGTCCAACTGCATGAAAAGTGGGCTTACCACTTCGTTCTTCTGCCAAGGCTCCTATAGCACCTGCTTCCATTTCTAAGAAGCTGTTGAACAAGATTCCATCGGCGATAGACATTCCTTTGGCACGTTCAAGAAACAATTTGTAAGCTTCACTTGATCGATTTTGAGTTGGGGTTGGGAGATCTCGCCCCATAAGTGGTACACAACCTGGTATCTGTATAGGTTCTTCTAGGTCTCTGTACTCACCTGAAATTTCCTCATCCAGTTTTGGCATATTAAAGCTGAGTGACACTGTCATGGCCGCACAAGGGAAGTAAATGTAGGACAAGGTGTTGAACTCCTTTGCAAAATTCAGTGCTTCAAATGCAAAAGCCCCTGCAACCAAAGCAGCCAATGGCGCTTTTGAGCTCAAGGATTTCAGGACCTCATGTAGAGATGGCAGAGAGAGAGTAACAGTGCGTTGAACTAGGACTCCTATGTATGCTCCATGGGGTAAGTCTTCTTTGTTAATTGGAGGAAGAAAAATAGAGTCTATATTTGAAGGAAGAGTTTCAAGGTAGGCTTTGGAAGAATTGGGGAGTGACCCAAGTGAGGAAATGATGCAGGTGACGTGAAAGTGTGGGTGCAGCTGAACAAGACGCTTGGAGAACTCAACCAAAGGGACTAGGTGACTGAAACCAGGACTTGAAACAACAGCTATGTGAGTTGTTTTTGCCATGGAAACGTAGCCTGTAGAATATAGATGTTTAACTGCTCACGGTTAAGTGCAAAGCTATTGTTTGCTGGTTAAGGCATAAAGTTTATATAGAGAACCGTTTGCTAGTTGTTTTCCAATTTCATATGCAATAGGAATACTTCAGTGGCAAAATTTGTTTTCTCTTTGTTAAAAGGTCAAGAAAGTTAGAAGGGCAGATAGGTGGTGATGTAAGTACACACGTAAACCATCTACATTTGTTGTTTAGTTGGTGGTAGAATTCTTTGTCATAAGCCATGATGTGATTTCATATGTATGTCAGCATTTCCTTCTTCATGTAAGAAGGACCCGTTCCGTGCGTTACTTACTTTATATTGGGATTTAAATAAATAGGAGGAATGAAAATTAAACTTGCTTTGGACCATAAGAGAAAAGTAATTAATGATAAAATGTTCCAATAGGTATATTAAAAATGATAACTTAAATAATGTGACTACCAAAAATTAGATTTTTCAATTCAATAATGTCACTTCCTTCCAAAAATTACATTTTATCTTCCTATATACATCACAAAATAAATAGCTTTATTGTTGTTGCAAAAAAGGCAATATAGTTTTAATATAGTTTTTCCATAAAGATAAAAATACAACAGAACTACGAACAAGAATATTAAGAGTGGGATATGTCCAATTACACATTGAATGAACATACATGAAGGGAAAATGATAAGTAATCAAGAGTTATGAAATTCCATAGCCTTATTATATTGATTCCAATTATAAAGGAGCTTTTGAAGTAAAAATTTTCATAAATGATCTTTGCCCTTAAAAAAATAAACACTCAGAGCTCTTTGTAATTGTCTGGAGTATTGACATCTCTCCATCTTTGGCACTTCTTTTTGTTTTGTTTTTATTGAAGAATCAAGCATCTTAATTAGACACTTTACAGTCCACGAATGAACGGAGACAATAGTAGGTCATTTTCCCTATTGTGTTTGGATGAAGAATTTTAAAGTTTCAAGAAATTTGAAATGCAATGAGATTCAATTGCTTTAATTAAATTCCCTTCATTTATCAAATTTTTTGTTTGGATAATCGCAAGTGAATTCCATTCATTTGCAATACCAGTGTTCTTCCCTTCCCATGATTCACCATTTCTCCTAATACAGTCTCAGATGAATCCCACCAAATGAATGAAGAAACTCATCCATACAAATATACAGAAATCAAACGTGAAAAATACAATTTTGAAAGGGTACGCATTGAGTAGTAACAAATTCAAGAACCCGTAACCAATATTTTGTGAAATTACATTATAAAACCCAAGAATCTAAGACAAAGAAACACTTGCAGGTCAACACCAAAGTGAAATAATAATTCTCAAAAGAACCCTGATTTAAGAGAACCCTGATTTCTTCGTAGGCATTAACAGGAGTGAGAAGAAGCCAAAGGTGTGAGAGTGAGAAGAGAAACCTGGAATAATGAAAAAGGTGTGAGAGTGAGAAGAGAGAACGTGCAAGAGAGAGGAAAGAAAGATGGTGGATTTTAGAAATTCCACCCATGAAGCAGTAATTTCAAATTCCTTGATTTTGGATTAAAAAAATACTCTATCAAAATATTGAAATTTTTTTAAATTCTTTTATAAAGTATCCAAACTATATCCAAACTAAGCATTTTAATGAAGAGCATTTTAAATTCTCTTAAAAAATACATTACCTCCTCAAAATCTCTTATCCAAACACACTCCAGCCCTATGGTTGGTGAGACAAGTTTGGACCAATTGAATGCTCCCTTATCCGTAAGACCAGCTGCCACAGATCATGTCATTGTAAGGATCATCCTAAAGAAGCTATTCAAAACTGAGAAGATCAAATAGGTATTACGTTCAATTAAAAAAATTATATACATATAGATAAAATTAAGTAACTTGCTGTGTCATCAATACTGGTCTTACTAGTGGTATTGTACGATCGGCCTTTACATATAGGTATAGATTATTCAAACAATATGCAAGTTGTATACGCGTCAAAAGTCAAAATTCAACCAAGCATGTCTTGACGGAAGGTTTGGAGACTACGAGTAGGTGATTATAAAATTAGACTAAAGTTATATAAATCTCATTTAGAATCTCATTTAGAAACTTTGTAGCTACAATTAATATACCAGGAAGTCCAAGATGCAGAGGAAAAAACCTCATGAGAGAGGAAGGGGAAACAAATAGAACAAAACCAGAAACCCTTCAAGGTTGCTGGACATTTTTCCTCGCAACATAAAAATAAATGATAAAATAAAAGGAAGTGAAAGTAGAAAGAGAACAAGGGAAGGCAATGGAGGGGACGAAAACAGAAGGTCAGAAATTGAAGATTTGTTGATCTAATGCTAAAGGCCTCTCAAATTGACAGCCATCTCTGACAGAGTCTTCGTAGATGACCCATCTTCTTTTAGCGCATTAGCAGCAGCATTCTTCAAGTGTTCCATTCTGCTGCGAATCTCAATGCCTTCTTCACTTACCATCAAGCCTCTTACCACCTTAGCAATCTCTTCTCTTTCCACTAATCCACCCTCGTTAACTTTTGGTCTGATAGCCACTTTTAGACCATCAGTTAGCATCACTGCATTCAGGCTCTGCTCAGCAAAGAGTGGCCATGCGATTACTGGTATACCCTGCACGACACTTTCAAGGACTGAATTCCAACCGCAGTGACATAAGAACCCACCAGTTGAACTGTGACCAAGTACTTGAATCTGAGGCGCCCAAGAAGCAACAACGAAGCCTTGCTTCTTGGTTCTCTCCAAGAACCCATGTGGTAAGAATTGTAAAGGGTCCTCAATTGCAGCACCAAGGTAAGCAGCACTAGCTATATCACTTGGGGCTCTCACAACCCAAAGGAATTTTTGACCACTTAGTTCCAATCCGAAGGCTAATTCATTGAGTTGATCTTGAGAAAGTGTCCCACCACTTCCAAAGGACACATACAGAATAGAGTTGGGTTCTTGGTTATCCAACCATCTTAAACACTCCAACCCATTTTCCTGATTAATCGACCCACTCTGTGTAAGGGGTCCAACTGGATAAATCATGGGCTTCCCACTGATCTGTTCCTGCATAGCTCTTACAGCCCCTGCTTCCAACTCAAGGAAGCTATTAACAAAGATACCATCCGGAAGATGAAATCGTTTTGCACGTTCAAGAAATCGCTTGTAAGCTATGCTGGATCGAGCATGAAGTGGTTGTGGGAGATCTCTGCCATGAACAGCCACACAACCAGGAATCTCTATAGGTTCTTCTGGGTCTCTATACTCCGATGAAAGTATCTCATCTAGCTTAGATGAATAGAAGTACATTGAAAGACTCATAGCGGATAGTGGGACGTATATGTAAGACAAGAGGTTGAATTCTCTAGCAAAATCTAGCACTTCCTGTGCAAAAGGGTCCAAAACCACAGCTACCACCCGAGTTCTCGAACACAAAGACTTCAATTCTTCTCGTATGTAAGGCAAAGAGTGAGTCACTGTGAGACCAAGTTGAATTGATAGGGGAGCATCTTCTGGCACTTGTTCTTTGCTGATGGGTGGAAGAAAAATGGAATCTATGGCTGATGGAAGGGTTTGAAGGTAAGCTTTGGAGGCAGTGGGGGGTAACCCAATTGTGGGAATGATGCATGTGACATGAAATTCTGGGTGGAGATGAACAAGGCGCTTGGAGAACTCAAGAATTGGGACCAGATGGGTGAACCCAGCACTGGTAACCACTGCTATGTGAGGTTTTTCCATGGAAACCAAGCTGCAATAACTTGTTTATTATTTTCTGCTGAAAGATGTATGCAGCGGGACTTCAATTTATCTTAAGATTTTCTCTCTCAGGTCTAAAAATTTATATATATTATTAACTGGTTCTCTCACCACCTTAACTTATACAACAATTACTTTTTAATCTTAATAAAATTCTTATTGAATTCTGTGAAATCTTTTTTATGCTGTAGCATTACTCTTAATAAAAAAACAAAACAAAACATTTGTTATTTTCTTTTTTCTCATAATTAACGTTGTTCAATGCGAGAATCTAGGGCACATAGTCAAACGATGTTAGCTTATTAATATACTAATTATTAGTGTGACGAACGTGCAGAAGATTTTTCAACCAAGATATTATGTTGGGAGTTAGAGTTATTAAATATTTATTAAATTGTATTAAGTATTAAAGGAAAATTTGATAAAATAATTAATAATTCAAGTTGAATATTATATTTATTAAGATGCCATCACAAACTCCGATGCTTTATGTTATTTAGGGATTCAAATATTGTATCTCTATATTATTTCAGAAGAGAAAGTATAATTTTTTATTTGGTTAATATTATTTTATTGGGAGACAGATTTAGAAAAAAAGAGAGAAGTCAAACAATTTGAATCCATAATGTTGAGAGAAAAGAACGAGACGTAAGATCAAACGTAAACTTTTTTGTTGTTTTCCCTAAAAATGAAGTTAATTCACATGTCCTTTTAATGGTTATTTGATAATTGAAAAAATCGCTACGTCTTCATTTTAATGTAGATAGATAAAGAATATTTAATATTTTAGTAACAAAATTATCAATTCAGTTAATTCTAGTGAATGTATTTTAAATTATTATTTAATTAACAAGCTTTATTACCTGCAAGATGTACGAGTTTGTTATATTAAATGTATATAATTTTTTTCAATTATAATCTATTGTTCATTTTAATATTTTTATAAGAATTTTTTAATCAAGTTTATGCCAAAAATTGCTTAATTGATTTTTAAATTAATTATCTTAGAAGAAAAATATAAAATTTTTATAAAAATTAACTTTATTATAAAAACATTTAATATATCTATGTCTAGCAAGATATAAAAAATAATAATAACTATAAAAATATAAAACTTGAAGTATTTGACTAAGGTTAAAAATATATCAAATTAAACATTTATTAGAGTATTTGTTCATTGTAATAGGTAAATAATTATAATTGATATTTAATTAATTTTAAAAATATTAACAATTTGAATATATTATGATATACGATCTTTATTAATCATACTTATTAATATGTAAATAAATAATTGGTATTGAAATTAATATAAAATTTGAAAAGTTAAAGTAATTAAATTTATTACTTAAATAAAATAAATTCAAATATAATTGAAATTTGAATTAGACTTGAACTTTTTAAAATAAATTTTGGATACATGAAAAATAAGATTATATCAAATGAGTAAAATTTTGGAGGGAAAAAACTTATGTATGAGTGACATATGACATTGATCATTCTTGCATAAACTATATTTTATATAATAGTATATAGATTGCGTAATATATTTGTTTAGATAGGATCTTTTGAGCTCGGCCCAAGCCGAGTCACACCTTGTCCCATTGACTTTATCTCCACCGGACAATTGTTGTTGACTCTATCTCCCAAAGACTAGCCTGAAGACTAAGAGTATGTTTGAAAGTTTTAAAGACAATAGAAATGGGTGACTCATAATGGAATGAAATAGAAAGATAGATGTCACTCTATTATTTGGTAGTTTAATAAAAGAATGGAAGGGGCTCCCTACACTCTTGTTTGAAAGTTATAATTTAAGTGAGTAGAATGGAAAGACTTATACATTTTACTTTCTAATTTTCTCACTAAATCGTGTCACTCCCTCCTAAACACCTCAATTTGGAATGACAATAAAATTGAGGCTTTTAATGGCAATGAGGGGTCTTAGGGTCCAATTACTCCCAAACACCTATTTTGTAAAATTTACTATATCATTCTATTCCATTCCCTTACATGTCATCCTCCCAAACATAGGCTAGGAGAAGATCACTATTCCAACGACTTCGGGATATCTCATTGATAAGAGGTTGTCGAGACCTATCAAATAATAAAAATAACCGGTTCACAAACTAATTTGTAGTATAGAAAATGAACCGAATCGTCTCTCAAGGATCCAAAAACAGAAATTTAATTAGATCAAGATAATTAGAAAATGGGGGTTTTGTTGTTGATTAACAAGATTGACAAAAGTACGAGATTTAAAGTTGTAAACAAATCTAAAGAAGCAACCAATCCAAGGAAATTTACCGATCTTGAGTTTAATCCATCATTGATCACAAGGAATCCACTTAATTGCTAATCATGTTTTTGGCCTTAGATCACATCAAGAAACCTTAACATGATCTAAGAATCCTCAACTAGATAAGCATCTAGGATTTTATTAACCAGGGTTAGATAAAGTAAGCACCATCCAAAATAGATTAACTTAAGATCTAGAATTTAACCAAGCTAAACAATCCATCAAAAAGCTTTAATATATTGTTTAGTCTTTGTGATCTTCTTTGAATACATGATAATAAAGCAATTATCACATTAACATCTAAATTAAATTAAGCAATTTAATCTAGATAAAAATCAAAAGAGGAAGAAGAAAAACTTGAATAACAATTAAGCAATATGAACAAGCGAAACAAAATCTCCAAATTAAACATTAAGATGGCTAATCCCTTGGATTGATTATAAGAGCCTAGCCTTCCATGGATGGGAAGGAAGAACTCAGAAATAAAAGAACAAAAACGAAATTGTAAAGAGAATGGAGAAGAAGAGAAAGAAAACTCTCACAAATACTCAAACTTTCTTCAAACTTATTTAAAATTGAATCATGTATAATACAAAAAGATTGACTCTATTTATACTAATCCTAGAAGCCAAATTGTAATTGAAAATAATCTGAATACAAGTTGTAAAAACATGGAAATTGTCAAATATGGAAGCTTGATGCATGGTTGGTGGGTTGGTGCATGGTAGGTGGGTTGGTGTATGGTTGGTGGCTTCAAGTCAACAACTTTTATCCGACTTCCAGCTTGATTTTCATGACCTAGACGGTGCATTTTGGCTTGGAAGTCTCATAAAAGTTGTAGCCAGTTGTCTCCTTGAAATTTAGGCGTTGAAATCATGCCATTTGGACTTTTAGAACTCCAGATATGCCAAAAACACTGCACCTACCTCAAGTTAGGTTGGCATAACGTGTTTTCAAATTCAAACCAACTTGTAGCTTCATAATCATGCCTAAAACGACATCTATTGACTAAATGGTCTTCAGTGAAGTTGGAGATATGGGTCTTATCTTTCCAATGGCCAAGTTTCAGCCCAAGAGGAGGCCTATAACCCACTATATAGTCCAATATGTGCACACTGCCCAGATTTTCGTGACAGCAAACCCACTCTGCATTGCAGGGATATTTTGGACCCTTAGAAGTCCGATCCAACTCTTGAGTTCTCATGAAACTTGTAGAGCCTTGTCTTAGCTTTCCAAAGACACCAAGATCACCTCAAATGGATCACCGAGTCCCAAGTTATGGCCTAACCAAGGAGGAAAGGTCAAAATGCATCAAAATCCAAGAATTATTCATAATTTGCATTAACGCCCAATGAGGCCCAACAACATTAAAATCATCTAAAATACTAATATTGGGCACAATAAACATCTAATAAAGCCTAGTACAAAGCTAACATAAGTGTCTCAAATTGATTGATCACTCATCCCCAAAACGATCAAATCAGTTGGAACCTTATCACTCTACTACTATATAAGGGGGCATTCGCCATAGGTATAAACACATAACCTAAATACTTTAACATACTTACTTCATACACTGACTTGAGAATTAGAGTCTCTTTTGCTGGTATCCCGCCATTACTCTAGCAGATCAACCATCTAATCCGAATTTGGACCGAAACATCGGCACCATCTGTGGGGAGAGAAAACTTTTCCCATTCTCTTAAGCTGTCTACTCTGGCACCACATACCAAAAGCCAGACTATCAGAAATCCTGTAATGGAGGATGGGACAAGAATGTCGTGCACCTCTATGCAAGAACAACCATTGGCCCCAGCCATCGCAAGAAGAATTGATCAACCAAATCAAGAAACTGAACCAATAACTAGCTGAACTCCAACAGAACAATCCCATCCTAGAAGGAACCACAAAATATAATTACCTTCAACCCCCTCAGCAACATTCAACTAACCCTGAACCACAACCACCTCGGCTACAACCAATCGACCCCGAGCCACGACCTATGTTATAGTCCAAAACACAACCCCCGACCTAAACGGCAATCCTACCTCCAATGGACGATCAACAGTAGCTCCCACAAAGATGTCTACCACCACTCCACCCACCCTATCGGTTTGGCACAATAGCCCCAACCCCACATGGAAGAAGCCTGGAACACCTCAGGCGGAGTATTTGGGATCCATGGGCAAAATCCACCCTACTTCAGAGCGCCACCTTACTCGGAGGTATACCTTCGCCAACCCTAAATCAGGCCCAACACAGGCACACCACAACGGGCATTTTTTGCTATCGTCACCATATTACGACGTGCCCCACTGACATAGAAATCACCAACACTATGCCCAAAACCCTCACTAAAAGGAGAAAAGGAAACTTTATCAGAAAAATAGCAAAAGATTAGTTACAGATTAGCTACATAATTTGTTGGAACCAAAGAACCTTTGTGAAATTAAGTTTGGAACCAATCTGTTTAAAGAATTATTACCCCATAAAGTTTTGAAGATAACAA
Organism: Styphnolobium japonicum; assembly: GCA_023212625.1. NCBI lineage: Eukaryota > Viridiplantae > Streptophyta > Magnoliopsida > Fabales > Fabaceae > Styphnolobium > Styphnolobium japonicum. The sequence continues at coordinate 8,320,707 of JALBWW010000014.1, forward strand.
AAGTTTTAATTTAGAATGAATAAGTAAAAGACTCACGTGACTTGTTTTTAAATTGTTTCAACAAGAAAACAAAGTGTTAACAAATAGTTACTTGTACGTGCGTCCATTCATTCTTGAGCTAAAGAAAACGAAGTATTCGTCCAATATCTTCTGAACTGTTTGACAAGAGGTTGTCGAGACCCCGTCAAATAATAATAATTACCAGTTCGCAAACTAATTTGTAGTATAGAGCATGAACCGAATCGTCTCTTAAGGATCCAAAAAGAACAAAGATTTAATCATATCAAGATAAGTAAAAGGGGGGTTTTGATGATTTGAAAAGATAATACACTAATTGAATTAAAGAAATGCAATGAACAAATTAACCAATCCAAGGAAATTTACCGATCTTGAGTTTAACTCATCATTGATCACAAAGAATTCACTTAATTGCTAACCATGTTCTTGGCCTTAGATCACATCAAGACGCCTCAACATGATCCAAGAATCCTCTACTAGATAAGCATCTAGGATTTAATTAACCAAGGTTAGATAAAGTAAGCACCATCCAAACATAGATTAACTTAAGATCCAGAATTTAACCAAGCTAAACAATCTATCAAAAAGCTTTAATAAATTGATTATTCTTTGTGATCCTCTTTGAACACATGATAATAAAGCTATTATCACATCAACATCTAAATCAAATTAAGCAATTTAATCTAGATAAAAATCAAAAGAGGAAGAAGAGAAACTTGAATAACAATTAAGCAATATGAACAAGCAAAACAAGATCTCCAAATTAAACATCAAGATGGCTAATCCCTTGGATTGATTATGAGAGCCTATCCTTCCATGAATGGGAAGGAAGAACTCAAAAATAAAAGAACAAAAACGAAATTCTAAAGAAAATGAAGAAGAAGAGAAAGAAAACTCTCACAAATACTCAAACTTTCTTCAAACTTACTTAAAATTGAATCCTCTAATACAAAGAGGTTGGGTCTATTTATACTAATCCTAGAAGCCAATTTGTACATGTACATAATCTGAATACAAGCTATAAAAATATGAAAATTGTCAAAAATGGAAGCTTGATGCATGGTTGGTGGGTTGGTGCATGGTTGGTGGGTTGGTGTATGGTTGGTGGCTTTTAGTCAACAACTCTTATCCGAATTCTGGCTTCATTTTCATCACCTAGACGGTGCATTTTGGCTTTGAGGTCTCATGAAAGTTGTAGCCAGTTGTCTCCTTGAAATTTTGCAATTTGAATCATGCCATTTGGACGTTTAGAACTCCAGATATGCCAAAAACACTGAACCTACCTCATGTTACGTTGGCAGAACGTGTTTCCAAATTCAAACCAACTTGTAGCTTCATTATCATGCCTAAAACGACATTTATTGACTAAATGGTCTTCAGTGAAGTTAGAGATATGGGTCTTATCTTTCTAATGGCCAAGTTTCAGCCTAAGCAGAGGCCTATAACTCACTATGTAGTCCAATATGTGCATACTGCCCAGATTTTCCTGACAGCAAACCCACTCTGCATTGCAGGGATGTTTTGGACCCTTAGAAGTCCGATCCAGCTCTTGAGTTCTTCATGAAACTTGTAGAGTATTGTCTTAGCTTTCCAAAGACACTAAGATCACCTCAATTGAATCTCCGAGTCCCAAGTTATGGCCTAACCAAGGAAGAAAGGTCAAAATGCATCAAAATCCGAAAATTATCCAATATTTACATTAAAACCCAGTGAAGCCCAACAACATTAAACTCATCTAAAATACTAATATTGGGCACAATAAACATCTAATAAAGCCTAATACAAAGCTAACATAAGTGTCTCAAATTGATTGATCACTGTTTCACAAAATCTATTATATTGGATCGTCCAATGTTTTCCTTACTAAGCTCAGGTTCAAAGTGTTCGTTCAAAAGCCAAAATTCAAATGTGAAGAAACTGTTCATCGTTAAATGCTGAGAAGGACTCTGACAACGTACACTACAAAAGAAGTCAACTGAGCCGCTTAGCAGACATCGCTAACAACTACAAAGACCTGCGAATAAGGAACTTTCTGCACGCTCAGATAAGTCAGGACTAAGCTATCATATTCTTGGACATTCCTGATAATCAAAGTGTCTTTTCAGAAGAAGATCCACACGTTATCACCTTATGCATTTAATACTGCTCAGAACGGTAATAAATGTTTCCGTTGGACGAAGAAGCTTATGAAGACTGCTCCAAATGCTCTCACCTATAAATACAAATGTCTTCGAAGAAGAAGTAGGAGAATAACAATCTGTGTGATCAAAAGTGTAAAAGGATCAAAGCTTTCGTTCTTCTTAGTATTCTCACTCTTGTAAAGAGTTTAAGTCTTGAGATTTATTTTCTATCCTCACCAGTAGTGAGTTAAAAACTCAAGCACTTCTATACTTTTTCTTTTTTCAAACTTGGTGTTTAAGCCTGAAAAGGCTGAGTATAAAGAATACTTGATTTGTAGAACCTGAAGAGGTTGAGAATACTTGTATACCTAAAGAGGTAGGCAATACTTGTAATCTTGCAAAAGATTAGTAGAAAATCCTTCTGGTTGAAGGGATGGTGTAAGCTTTTCTTCCCTCCTCTTGTGTTTTATTTATTCACTAACATCTGGGGATTGCCATTGTTTTCTTAACTAAGGTTTTAAGATAAAACTTAGAACTCTTTTATTGCGTTTAAGGTTATTAATTACAAAATCGTTTTAGCGTCTAATTGGACTAAAAAGTTTTCTTCGTCTATTACATTTTTGCTTCTTAATGAAAAGTTTTCCGAAAAGATTAAGAAACACAATTCAACCCCCGTTCTTTTGTTTAACTTGTTTACTTCAATTGGTATCCGAGCTCAGCCTCTTGGGTTGAGCATGTAACAGTGTAGAGGAAAAGATCCAGTACTACCTCAAATGGAGAACAAAGGACAAGCTGTGAACAGACCTCCTCTATTCAATGGAAACGACTATGATTACTGGAAGAAGATGATGATTGCATTTTTTTATGCACAAAATATGGACATTTGGGACCTAGTCCAAAATGGCTATCAAATACCCACCAACGCAGAAGGACTAGATCTTCCTCAACCACAATGGACGGAAGGACAACGAACTAGACACCAGTTAAACACAAAGGCCAAACACTACTTTATGTGCACCATTACCAAATCAGAACATGATAAAGTTCATAGCTGTGAAACAGCTAAAAAGATATAGGATACTCTGGCTTTAGCACATGAAGGTTCCTTTCAGGTCAAAGAATCAAAGATAAGCATGTTAGTTCACCAGTATGAACTCTTCAAAATGGGGGAACATGAAAATATTGATCAAATGTTTGGATGATTCCAAACAATAATCAATAGCTTGAGTTCCTTGGGAAAGACATATGATAATCAAGATCATATTAGAAAAATTATTAGAAGTCTCTCCAGACATTGGAGACCCAAGGTTACTGCCATACAAGAAGCAAAGAACTTAGCTTCTCCTACCATGGAGGAACTCCTAAGTTCTCTCAAAGTTCATGAACTTGAGCTCCAAGAAGAGGAAAGCTCAAGAAAAGGGAAATCAATTGCCCTTAAAGCTCACAAAGGAAGTGCGTCCAAAGCACTAAAAGCTGGAGAATCTTCAAATGAAATTGAATCATCTGGAGAAGATGCCTCAGACAACGATGAATTATCATTTATCTCCAGAAAAATACAAGCAATGTGGAAAAAGAAAGGAGGCATGCGGAGAAAACACTTCGAACGTAGACTTCAAAAGGACAGGACTGAGACAAAAGATAAGAGTCCAATCATATGTTATGAGTGCAAGAAGCTTGGACACATCAAAGCTGAATGCCCTTCTCTAAACAAGGAGAAGGAGAAAAAGAGATTCTTCTCAAAGAAGAAAAAATGATTAATGGCCACTTGGGAAGACCTTGACCTCTTGTCTACTGATTATGAAGAAGAAGCAGAAGAAGAAGCCAACCTATGCCTCATGGCAAGCACATTCTCTGAAGAAGAAGAAGAAGATGAGGTAACAAACTCTGAACTTAATCTTCAAGAAGCTTTTGATGAATTGTTAAACAACTCATCTATCTTAGCCGTTGAATACAAATCACTCAAAAGAAAATTTTCAAAGTTATTCAAGGATTATAAAAAAACATTTTCAGAAAAACAAGAGCTTGAAATCATTTGTGAAAAACTAAAAATTGAAAACACTCTTTTAAAAACATCCTCTGAGTCCAATATAACTGATGAAGTTAATAAACTTCAATCAGAGATAAAAGAACTAATTGAGGATCTCAGTAAAATTTATGGGCAGCTCCAAAAAGCTAAACACTCTATTAAAATACTCCAGAAACCCTCGTGATAAATCTGGATTGGGGTATCAAAACACAGATTAAAATACTCCAGAAACCCTCGTGATAAATCTGGATTGGGGTATCAAAACACAGAAAATATTTTTCAAGAAAGTACCCATTCCTGCTAAATCAGTTGGAAATTTTCATAAAAAGGATAATCACTTTACTTCAAAGTATTTATACAATAAAAGATCAAGACATTATGGATCTCCAAAAACTAACCTGAAAGGACCCAAAAAGATATGGGTACCTAAGGATATGATAATTCCTCTTGTAGATGTGCTTAGCAACAAGAAAAAGACACCTGTCATGGTACCTAGACAGTGGTTGCTCACGGCACATGACGGGAGAAAAGTCTATGTTCCAAGACCTCAAACTTAAAGCTGGTGGCTCTGTCACCTTTGGTGGAAACCAGAAGGGTAAAATAGTTGGAATAGGTAAGATTGGTAAGCATCATTTTCCCTCTATTGATAATGTACTTCTGGTTGAAGGGTTGAAACATAATTTGCTTAGTATAAGTCAATTATGTGATAGTGGATCAAATGTTTCATTCAGCCATGGAGAATGTATAGTTAAAAACTCTGACGGATCCATACTCTTCACTGCCAAAAGGCAAAACAATCTTTACAAAATTGATTTAGAAGATCTCTCAGATCAGAATATATCATGTCTAGTATCCATAAAAGGAGAACAATGGATATGACACAAGAAACTTGGTCATACAAGCTTGAGGTTAATCTCAAAGCTAAATAAGCATAACCTCGTAAGAGGACTACCAAAACTTGTGTACAAATCGGATGTTCTATGTAAAGCATGTCAAAAGAGGAAGCAAATCAAAAATTCTTTTGAGTCCAAAAATGTTGTTTCCACCTCTAGACCACTAGAACTGCTACATCTTGATCTATTTGGTCCAATAAGAACTGCCTCATTGAATGGAAAGAAATATGGACTTGTCATAGTAGATGACTATACTAGATGGACATGGGTTATGTTCCTAGCTCACAAGGATGAGTCCTTTAGAGTATTTTCTATATTCTGTAAAAGAATTCAAAATGAAAAAGGCATGTGTATCAACTCAATCCGAAGCGATCATGGAGGAGAATTTGATAATGAGAGCTTTCAATTGTTTTGTGAAGAAAGTGGTATCTTTCACAACTTCTCTGCCCCAAGAACACCACAGGAAAATGGTGTGGTAGAAAGAAAAAATAGATCTCTTCAAGAGATGGCTAGAACAATGCTCAATGACAACTCAACCTCCAAACATACAAAATTTGAAAATTTGTTAACCTTTGCATGTTATATTCAAAACAGAATATATATTAGACCCTTATTAAATAAGACTCCTTATGAATTGTGGAAAGGACGAAAACCCAATATTTCTTATTTTCACTCTTTTAGATGTCAGTGCTTTATTTTAAATACGAAAGATTCTTTAGGAAAGTTTGATGCTAAAGTTGACTGTGGTATTTTCTTAGGATACTCTGAAACTTCAAAAGCATATAGAGTGTACAACTCTCGTTCTTTGACTGTTGAAGAATCTATCCATGTTAAATTTAATGACAAACAGCCTGATAAAAATTTATCAGAGCTAGATGAGTCTTTTGCAGAATTAAACCTCAATGATAAAGGAGAAGGAACATCATCAACAAACAAAGAAGCTCTGGACGATGACAGAAGAGAAGAAAACATAACAAGAAATGAAGTTCAAAGAAATTGGCACTTCAAAACATATCATCCGGAAGACCAAATCATTGGAAATCCAGAAGATAAAGTGCGTACAAGATCTACTTTTAAAGAATACTTTGATATAGCCTTCATCTCAGAAATGGAACCAAAGAAAATTGAAGAAGCTCTTTTGGACGAAGGATGGATATTAGCTATGCAAGAAGAGTTAAATCAATTTACAAGAAACGACGTTTGGACGCTGGTTCAAAAGCCTAAAGACAAGACCATCATCGGCACAAAATGGGTATTCAGAAATAAATTGGACGAAGATGACAAAGTTATGAGAAATAAAGCAAGGTTAGTTGCTCAAGGGTACTCGCAACAAGAAGGTATTGATTTTACTGAAACTTTTCCTCCTGTAGCTAGACTAGAAGCCATACGCATCTTACTTTCATTTGCAGCTCATCACAGAATGAGACTTTATCAAATGGATGTAAAGAGTGCTTTTCTAAATGGCATAATCAATTAAGAAGTTTATGTCAAACAACCACCTAGTTTCGAGGATCTAAACCAAATAGAGTATGTTTACAAATTAAAAAAGGCTTTGTATGGACTAAAACAAGCTCCTCGAGCATGGTATGAAAGATTAAGCACTTTTCTAATGGAAAATGAATTTTCTAGAGGAAAAGTTGATAATACTCTCTTTCATAAAGACAAAAACTCACGTTTTATCATAGTCAAAATCTATGTAGATTATATTATCTTTGGAGCTACTGATGAATCTATTTGCAAGGAGTTTTCCAAATTGATGCAGAAGGAGTTCGAAATGAGTTTCATGGGAGAATTAAAATTCTTCCTAAGTGTACAAGTAAAGCAAACATTGGACGGAATCTACATTCATCAGAAAAAATACGCAAATGAACTCTTGAAAAAGTTCAAATTGGACGATTGCAAAACTATGAGCACACCCATGCATCCATCGTCCACACTAAGATTGGACAATAAAAATCAAAAGGTGGACAAAAAGGTATATATAGGTATGATTGGATCACTCTTATATCTCACTGCGTCCAGACCAGATATAATGTTTAGTGTGTGTCTCTGTGAACGTTTTCAATCTGATCCTAGAGAGTCACATCTAATTGTGGTTAAAAGAATATTCAAATACTTGAAAGGGACTACTAATCTGGGTTTGTTATTTAAGAAATCTCATGAGTACAGATTAGTTGGTTTTTGTGATGCTGACTATGCTGGAGATAGAATCGAAAGAAAAAGTACCAGTGGAGGATGTCACTTCACTGGAGGAAACCTAGTATCATGGTCCAGCAAAAGACAAAGCACGATTGCTCTTTCAACAGCCGAAGCTGAATATATTTCTGCGTCTAGTTGTTGTTCTCAATTACTTTGGATCAAACATCAATTAAAAGATTACAACATCTTTGAAAGTAAGATTCCTTTATTGTGTGATAATACTGCTGCAATTAACTTATCAAAGAATCTCATCTTACATTCAAGAGCAAAACACATTAAAATTAAACATCACTTTATAAGAGATTATATCTAAAAAGGTGTGTTTGATATTCAATTTGTGGACACAAATCATCAATGGGCTGATATCTTTACAAAACCCCTCTCTGAGGAAAGATTTAATTTTATTAGAAAGCATTTAAGTATGCATTTTGTAAAGAATTGACATCTATGCGTCCATTGATACTCTGCGTCCAATATGGTTTGTACTTGTTAATATATGTGGTGACTTTTCTGATAAGTTAATATTTCTGTTGCATTTAATTTAACATTCTTTCTGTCTCATTTGAATCTTTTCAAATTTCCCATGTTGAGTCAGTTTACGAAAGGTCACAGAAGTTACTTTTTACTGCGGACGTGACAGTTACTTTTAATACACATTTATTGTGATATTTGAAAAGCGATTCACTTTCTCTTTCCAAAAACCTTTCAGTATAAGCTTTGCTCTCTTATAAATATCTCATCTCTTTTCAAGATCAAGTTTTTACGCTTTCAAGTGTTTGAGAAACCCTTTGCCAAAAAACCTTCAACAATTTTCCTTTCTTCTCAAAATTTCAAAATCCTTTCACAAATATTCTAAGAGATGACCGGAGGAAAGAAAACCCTGTTGAACGAAGCTGAGGTAGCTGTGGAATACCTGTTCCAGTCATCCATTCTAGCTGAGTATGGAATAGATATTGCTGAACATCTACAAGGAGTAGGGTGGGAAAACTACTTCAAAGAAGCAGTTGAAGTTTATCCCAAGCTTATCTGTGAGTTCTGGCAAAGCGCTGTAGTTTATGAAACAACTGTTGCTGGAAAGGTACTGGGGAAGGAAGTAACGGTGTCAGAAGTCGATATTTCAGACGCGACTTAGTGCTGGCTAGAAGGAGCCAAGCACACTAAAGATTGGACAAGGGACATTGGGGGAGTCGATAGCGTGTTTGAAATCCTCTTAAAAGACCCAAACCAAGGAAGCAAGAAGAAAATTATCGCCTCGCAAATGCATGATAAGACCAGAGTTCTTCACCAACTGCTGAATAAGGTGATACTCCACAAAGCTGGGTCCAAGGATTCAGTCTCTAGCATACATGCATTCGACTTGTGTCACTTGATGCTGTGCCAGCAGATCAACCTCCCTCACATTCTTTTTAAACACTTCAAGAAGAGTGTTCAAGGGAAGGGAAATAAAACCACCATTTGTTATGGTGTGCTTCTAACAAAGATCTTCAGAGATCAAGGGATTTTCAGTGAGTTTGGAACTCTTAACAGTGAAGAGAAGTCAAAGACGTTTGGATGAACCCAACTGCAACAGGTTTTTGGACGGAGTAATCTGATGAAGATGAAACTTCAATCTGTGCTGAGTTGTGGATGGAAAGAAAGTCCAAAGCCCTTGGTCACTGTCGTTGAGCCCTCACAGAAAGAAAAGGCCTCGTCCACTCAAGCTCCACCTAAAAGAAGGCTGGTAATGGACGATGACTCTGAAGATGACAAACCCATCACTAAACGGATGAAGGTTGCGTCCAAGGTGACTATTTCAAAGGGAACTCAGACGAAGCTACCCATCAAAAGAAAACCAACTACCAAAGTTGCGTCCACTCTTGAGGAACCTCTTCCTGCTCCCCTCCCCTCACCACCTTTACCCTCATCTCAACCTGAACCTCAAATCCCTTCATCTTACTCTCAATTACCTTCATCTCCATCAAAAACTGAACCCTCATCACAAACACAAACCATACCATATAAACCTTCTTCACCTTCACCTTCAAAACACTTCACCTCAACCATCCCTATCCCAAATTTCTTCTCTGTGGGAGTCACCCCCCATATAATTCCCCCTGGGAATCAAAGGACTCTTCTCTCTCGTTAACAGCAAGAAGAAGGTCAGGATCTTTGTGATGGGATCAGCACAAGGGTCCATATCTTCCCAAGCCAACTTACCTTCAGACCTGTAATCTTGGAAGAAATGGATCAGTTTGCAAGTCCTTATGACACAATTATTGTGAGTGTCATCAAAGGGAGTCTTCTGTTGAAGAATTTACGATACGTGCCCCCATCCATACGTATCACTCCTACAACTGCCATCAAGATTATGCCTGATAGAATTTGTCCAAGACTGCCAATGGTTGATTTGAACAAGAACAAGGATTTGAAGAAGTACAGAAGCCAAGTCACGTTGCCAACATCGTTCTACTTCAAACCTACCTTTGGACTTCAAAAATCACCTGAGGTAGACTTGGGATTCTTATCTCAAATCTCGGAGAAAGGAGATGCAGAGGAGAAGGATGCAAAGACCTTCTAGGAAAAGCACAGTTGGGATTATGAACAACAAGCTTCCACTTCAGGGCTAAGTGATGAAGAGAAGGAAGAGATAGTTACTGTGCCAGGACAAAGTTTCAAGTGCTTTTGTCTAATCTACATGGTGGACAATATCCTTGGATTACTGCTAAGAACGCCTGCGTCCATAATCTTTTCTTCTCAAAGCTACGTCTCAGGATCTCCTCCTGATAAGTTAGGAAAACCATATCCCTGGGATACAATTTTCGGATATCAAAGAGATCCAATCCCTTGAAATTTGGACTTAATGTTGTCTGAAGACGAAGTAGACTCAGTTGAAGTGCTTACGGCAGCAGAAGACCCAGCATTCACAGTCTCTAATGTTGCTCCTATTTCGGTTGCTCCTCCTACATCCTCAACTGAGTTAATGATTATGGAGACCTCTGCTGAACGCCCCCCATTGTTGATACACAATCTCAAGTGCCTCCTGAAGTTCAAACGTACGTGACCACTCAAATGGATCATCTGTTCAAGAGAGTTGAAGACCTTCTTAAGTCTCTCTTCCAACAAGGGTCTCCTCCTCCTCCTTCCTCCTCTTAAAATTTTTTTTTGACAATGATGTTTTTTTTCTCACTTTTTGTCTGATGACAAAGGGGGAGAAAATTGGGAAATTCTTGATTGATTCAATTGTTCATATATTTGTTAATACCCTTGATTAAATAATATGAGCATATCTGAGAATCTATTTGTATGTTGTTCTAAATTTTGTTTACTATGAATTGTTTCAATTGTTCATATTTATTCTGATACATTCTCTGCTAATCTAAACTCAATTATATTCTTGCTCTAATGCTTGTTTTGTTTTGGTAAAGGATGTGCTTACTCTGCTTTAACAATAGCATTTTCCCATCCTTTAAGTATTAATTCTAAATAAAATTTTTCAAAACTAAGCTTTGTGGTAACACATTTACTCACTCTTAGTTAAACCCTGTTGTATCATTTTTTGCGTCCATTCTATTTTTATGCACGATCTTAGGGGGAGTGTTCTTTCGAGTAAAAAGATCTGTATTCAATCAAAATTTAAACAGTTTTGTCATCATCAAAAAGGGGGAGATTGTTGGAACCAAAGAACCTTTGTGAAATTAAGTTTGGAACCAATCTGTTTAAAGAATTATTACCCCATAAAGTTTTGAAGATAACAAAAGTTTTAATTTAGAATGAATAAGTAAAAGACTCACGTAACTTGTTTTTAAACTGTTTCAACAAGAAAACAAAGTGTTAACAAACAGTTACTTGTACGTGCGTCCATTCTTTCTTGAGCTAAAGGAAACTAAGTATTCGTCCAATACCTTCTGAACTGTTTCACAAAATCTATTATATTGGATCGTCCAATGTTTTCCTTACTAAGCTCAGGTTCAAAGTGTTCGTCCAAAAGCCAAAATTCAAATGTGAAGAAACTGTTCATCATTAAATGCTGAGAAGGACTCTGACAACGTACACTACAAAAGAAGTCAACTGAGCCGCTTAACAGACATCGCTAACAACTACAAAGACCTACGAATTAGGAACTTTCTCACGCTCAGATAAGTCAGGACTAAGCTATCATATTCTTGGACATTCCTAATAATCAAAGTGTCTTTTCAGAAGAAGATCCACACGTTATCACCTTATGTATTTAATACTGCTTAGAACGGTAATAAATGTTCTCGTTAGACGAATAAGCTTATGAAGATTGCTCCAAATGCTCTCACCTATAAATACAAATGTCTTCGAAGAATAAGAATTAGAATAACAATCTGTGTGATCAAAAGTGTAAAAGGATCAAAGCTTTCATTCTTCTTAGTATTCTCACTCTTGTAAAGAGTTTAAGTCTTGAGATTTATTTTCTATCCTCACTAGTAGTGAGTTAAAAACTCAAGCACTTCTATTTTTTTTCAACTTGGTGTTTATGCCTGAAGGGGCTGAGTATAAAAGAATACTTGGTTTATAGAACCTGAAGAGGTTGAGAATACTTGTATACCTGAAGAGGTGGACAATACTTGTAATCTTGTAAAAGATTAGTAGAAAATCCTTCTGGTTGAAGGGACTGGACGTAGCTCTCGGTTTGTGAGAGTAAACCAGGATAAACATCTGGTGTAAGCTTTTCTTCCCTCCTCTTGTGTTTTATTTATTCACTAACATCTGGGGATTGCCATTGTTTTCTTAACTAAGGTTTTGAGATAAAACTTAGAATTCTTTCACTGCGTTTAAGGTTATTAATTACAAAATCTTTTTAGTGTCCAATTGGACTAAAAAGTTTTCTTCGTCCATTACATTTTTGCTTCTTAACGAAAAGTTTTCCAAAAAGATTAAGAAACACAATTCAACCCCCCTTCTTGTATTTCACTTGTCTACTTTAACTTGCGTTAAATCGATTTGAGATTAGGATTAACCATGAGCTTAAAAAGCCAACCTTGTTTGTTTTTATCACATAGTGAACCCTTTGAGCCATACTTGATTTTGATATCTTGAAAAAGATGTTGAGATATTGATAAGCTTATTCTTTTGAGTAACCAAACCAAAGAACCTTATGACCTTCTAAAGTAAAACAAGTTTCTCTAAACCTATCTTAGGATTCGTAGAGCTTAAACTGAAATTAGTTTGAAAAGAATAAGTGTGGGGGAATCTTAAAGAAAGAAGAAAAAGATGGTAGTTAAGTGTGAAAAGATTCGAGGAGTTGTAAGAACTAAAAGAGATTCAAAGAATCATCTTAAAAAAAAAGGAGAGAAAATGAGAAAGGAAAGAACAAGTATGTTATTTTGTGGTAGAGTATGAATAGAATGAAGAAAAGAGGGCCAACATGTTTATTAACCTTATAAAAAGAAATTAATGCTCTATTAGACTAAGAATTTTTTTTTATCTTGATCCTTTCCTTGTTGAACTCTCTCACCTTATAACCCCATTACAACCTTTTTGAAAGACCTTTTGATTTGTGCAATTTATTTGATCTAAGTAGTGGTGAATTGATGTATGTGCAAGCATATGGTAAAATACTTTCATAATTTGACTGAGTTGAGTGCAAACAATTAACCTAAACACTTTGTGTGATTTGAGTGTCACTTGTGAGGAATTTTACTCAATTTGAACATGCCTATTTCTGATTAAAGCATGATTATGCTATGTATACTTTATTCTCAATTGTTTTGATTCAACTATACGTTGTTAAGCATATTTGAATTTTTTATTCTGATTTATATTTGATACAATGCTTGTATTTAAAAATTAGTTGAATTGATTAAATGAAGGATTACATGTTTGTGGGTATCGTCCTGATAAACCCTCACGAGACTATAACTCGTCCACTAGGAACACCTAGGGGTTTAAAGGCTTGTGGCTCATGCTAAGTGCCATTGTGATTTCCTACGAAAATGGATTAGATTAGGTATAATTAGTTTTTATTCTTTTAGTTTAATATTAGGTTGTTTCTTGTTTGGGGACAAACAAGTCAAGTATGGGGAAATTTGATAAACACATTTCATATGCATAATTTAGTACCTCACATTGATCTATCTTATGAAATTATTACATATACGAAGTGAAAATTGTATAATTACTTATATATTGGTTATGTTGTTACTAATTGAGCAGAATATTCGAACGACTATTCAAAGCAGTTGTTGAATCAAAATATCATGAACTTAAATGTTTATATCAGTATAGTTCAAATGGAAGAGAAATGAAGACCTAAACTTAGTGAGTTTTGGGCTACATCAAATTCAGGACAAACCGAAAAATTCATGCTCAAACCTATACTCGATTTTTTGGTCATTTCTCAAGATCTAATCATTAGATGCAGCTGAAATTTTGATAAGTCATTCATGACATCATTTTCTACAACTTTCATATAATGAAGATTTCCATATTAGTACCAGAAATTGGTCAAAAATAGGCAACAAGTAGATGGTCGTCATTAGAAATGTAATTTGAGCAGTTTCAACAAAACGGTCAAATTTCAAGATCCAACCGTTCAATCTGGTTGAAGTTTTGATATGCTCTTCACGACTGCATGTGTTACAACTTTCATAGAAATGAAGATTTTCTAAATTATGACGCGATCAATGACGAATTTGGTGATCTTCGGAGGTGAAATTTCAGCTCATGTGCAGCAAAATCTGACAAAGTTGTATTTGAATAGTTCTAGCATTTGCCTATAAAAGGAAGGCATTTGCCACACTTAAGGGCATTCCATATTCTGAGTTCTCTCTCATTTTGATTCTCCATCCTTTCTTTCTTTATAATAAAACTAGGTTTAGCTAAGCTTTTAGTTAGAGTTAGGGGTGAAGCTTTCATAAATTGTGAGATTTATACTTCGATTTCAAGGTTAAATCTTACAATTTGTCTAAAGTAAATCCTAAAACTCTAGTCCTTTGTATTATTGTGAGTTAATACCAACAACCACCTTCATTTTCATCTTGCTTTTCACTTGTTCTTTTGCTTTCTTTAATATAATGAGTAGCTAAACTTCTATACTAGGATTGCAATTTGAACTCACATATAATTTGATTCGTTTATCATATCTAAGAGTAGATTGATTATTTTGAATTGTTTCTAATTAATTGGCCATTAATTAAATTGAATTGATAAACCTTAAGCAACTTGACAAAGGGATTTGGGTTTTAGATCTAGGTAAGACAACATATGATCTTTGTGCGAAAGCTTTGAGTTTGTATAGGATAGACATATACCTATATGACATATGTAACCATTAATAAAATTGGAACTTAATGAATTCTTGCTTACTTGATAGACATAGACATGTAATTTATCATTAATTAAGGATATTTCTATTTGACCATCGAAAGAGGCTTATAAATAAGTTAGGATCTCTAGTTAACAATTTAGATAATTAATTGATCTTAGATAGAAGTGAGAGAATCAAGTAAAGTGTGAGGGATAATTACAATCCTAGACTTAGTTAATTTGATTAATCTAAATCATTAAATTTTGATTCTTATTTACTTTAATTTTTAGTCTTTCATAAATCTTTTATTAAGTTGTTTAAATAAGATTGAGTTTTGCAAACTTTTAGTAGATAGTTAAATTTAGAATTAATCTCTGTGGGTTCGACATTTTCTTACTATTATATTACTTAATTTGCAATAACGTGTACTTGCGTTTTGAATTTTCACATCAGGGTAGCAAGTGATGTGTGAGTAAAATGCACATATCTAGTGCTTTATTTGATATGGATTTCAACCGATTTTGATTGAATCCTTTCCCTCTTTGCTATATTTTTACATACTTTTACACTTTGACTCATTTCCTCTCATTCTTGATGTTTTCAGGTACTTAATGGACATTTTGGACCAATTCCTTAGAGGATCCACAAGCTTGAACAAAGAATGTTGTTGAATCCTGTAGCTATCTGACCCCCTGGCAGTAAAATGGCTATATCTCGAGCTAGAAAAATGATATTGAGGTTATCTTTGTTGCATTGGAAATCTAAGAGACAAAGCTACAACTTTGATGTTGGGCACTTCCCTTAATTTGGAGTCCAGAAAATGACACAGTTGTGTGAAATAATACGACCATGTCTTTCCTTCTTGAGAACCACACGGCCTAGACCATGCTGTGGTGCGAATTGTGCAGAAATTGGACCTATTGGACTTGGGTTGCACAAAATAGAAAGAGAAAGAGTCCTCTACGCATGAGGAAACAAAGGGGGAAGCAAGACATATAAAACGGAAGCAAAGAAACCCTAAAAGAGAGAGGAAGATCAAGGATTGAAGATCGAAAAGTGAAGATTGAAGAGAAGAAGATTGTTCTTGAAGAGATTGGGGAACCGTCTTATCCTTACCTCTATTTCTTTGTTATGTCTTCTATTTCTTCAATTATCATGTGCTTTCTTGTAATCATGAGAGGCTAGATCTCTTATCTAGGAAATGGATGTAACTCTTCTATGATAATATGACATGGTTTTGAACCTCTTTTAGTTAATGGAAGATTGTTGTTTTGATTCAATTCTAGTGTTCTTAATGCTTGCCTTTTGTTGATATCCATAAACACATGATCTAAGATAATTAAATGAATAATCGAGAGATGAAGTTTGTTATATGAAAATCTAGAATTTGAACTTAGGTTTTATGACCACGAAAGTAAGCATAATCCTTCGAGGATCAACTGAACTTCATAGATTTTAATGGGTTTCAATTAACTTAGTACCATGAAAATAAGTATTACTTTAATTCTAACATGTTTCTTGTAACTCGAGAGAGAGCATCAAACAAAATAGGAAGATTTACCTTCAAAACACAATCACCATTAACTAGAATGTTCTAAGCCTTTGTCATATTAAGTAGTTATAGTGAACCCCGAATCTTAGAGTTTCAATCCATTAGCATTCCATTATTATTATTTACTTAGTTTGATTTGCTTGTGATTTAGTTTATGTTTTATTGCTTTAATTAATTGTCTAGATAATCGTAATCGTTAAAGTGCAATATTCACATGGTCCTCGTGGGAATGATATCTTTCTTTACTACTTGTACGATATGTGCACTTGCGGTGAACAACAGCAAGGGTGGTAATGTGTTTGTGGTTTGAGTATGAGGGTTAGTGTTTGAGTTGGGGGTAGTTGGCTTTGGAGTTTGTGTGATGGACGGGATATAGGAAGGTCTGGTTTTGTATGAGGTTGGGGAGTGCAAGTATTTTTCTTTATATAATTTGGCCAATGCTACAACCTTAGTTATGGTCTGAGGTGATTGGACTGTTACCTCTCGACGAAGGTCAGGTTTCAGACCACTTAAAAAACAATCCAACAGAGCTTCATTACTGATAGCCACTACACGGTTTGCAATAGTGAATTCAATGTAGTAAGCAAACACAGTGTATTTGAGTCAATTTGAACAAAGTGGATCGTGGGCAATCAAACTGGGATGGTCCAAATTCAGTTGCAATTGCGGTAGCTACGGCAGACCAAGTAGGAAATTGGTTATTCTTGTTCAGTAATTGGAACCATGGAATTACATCACCTTCTAGGTGCACAGATGCAATGGTAATCCGATAACTATTAGGTATGGCATAGTAATCGAAAAACTGATCTGCTTTAAACGACCAACTCTTGGGATCAAAACCATCAAATTTCAAAAAATCCAGTTTCACGTTCCTCACTTGAATTGGAAATGGTTTTGCAGGAGTGGATGAAGCTGCTTCCAAGCCTGAGTTCTTCTGGTAAGCTGATGTACTTTGATAAACCAAATCAACCTTGTCGGTTAATTTTGCTATGGAAGCATGGATTTCGATTATCGCATCCTCCAGCTGGGTGAATCGAGAGGTGTATTGATTATCCTTCTGTTCCGTCATCTCGGAATTACGCTTAACCACAGCTGCGAGATCTTTCATGCGTGTATTATCAGCCATTACGAAAGTAATGAAAGCCCCAATGTAACAAGCAGCTTGCAACAGTAAAAATGAAATTAACAAGATGTGATGAAATGAAGATTATGAAGGAAGTATTATTGAATGTATTCACAAGTAACTGGATTAAAGTTGTGAATCAATCACTCAGCTACATAAGGGTACTGTGGTTCAGAGAGAAAGAAGAGAAAAATAGAGAGAAGAGAGACAATTCAGAGAGGAGAAACAAATTACATCCAAGTCTACCCTCTACAATCTCTCCAGTTCCCTTAAATCCTACTCTCACTTTCATGTCACCACTGATCATAACACATATAGAACAAAAATTAAACTAAATAAATAAAGGAAAGAGCAGACTAAAAGAAAATATGAGCTCCCAATATCGAAACATATAAAATCGAAGATGAAAATAAATGCAATGGACATGCAAAAATTAAAGGATAAAAAGAAAAGAAACAGAGCAAAGGAAAAGAACAGGAATAAAAAAAAAGAGAACAAATAGAGCATGAATAAGAAGTGAGATAGAAATCAATGATGTGCTTTTTCAATAAACAAATGATAATGAAGAACAATTACCCAAGAGATAAAAGACAATACCATTGCAGCTTTTTGTGACCGCTTAGTTGGATATGTATTTTCGAACTCTGGGGGATGAAGAGGTCTGATGATATACTAAGCAAATGGAGCCTCCAATCTGACATTAAAAAGCACAAATATGTAAGATGACTAATATAGCCTCAGTTAGGTCAGAAAAAATTACACTTAAAATTACACCAGGTACTCTTCTTTAATATATAAAAGATTTACCTATAGTTTACCATTAATCTATCTACATTCTAATATATATATTATTTTTGTAAATAAATTATTAATTAAATTAGTTTGATATTTAATTAATCAATATATAAACTAAAATAGAAAAAATATTCACAGGCAGTAAGGGTCATTTTTGGTATTGGAAAAATTACCCTTTAAGTTGACTTCGTAGAAAAGTATCCTCATTTAGTTCTTAGATAAAATTAATCAAGTATTCAACTAATTTAACTTATAATTTACATATAGTTAATAAATAATTTATCTTCATTTTGATATTTGATGTGTGATTAACGATATGTAAATTATTAGTTACATCAATTAAATATTTAATTAATTTTATCCAAAAATTAAATAAAAATACTTTTTCCCAAACCAAGTCATTCTCCCTTTTGTATTTCCCATGCATAATGGGCCAAGCCACCATGTTTAGAGCGCAACACAACAAAATTAATATTATTTTTGTTTCATTCAGATTCAAATTCTAAATCAGAAGTCAATGTTTTACCCAAAAAATAAAATAAAATCAAAGGTCAATAAAACCACCAAGTAAACACACCAATAGTAATACAACAAAACTCATTTGTTGTTGCATACATACTTGGCGTATATAGGTGTAATTTTAAATCCATCATTAAATTATATTTCAATATGTATAAGTATCTCATGCATCAATTTAAGGTTATATATACAAATATAATTCAATAATTTTCTACATTGATTGTGCATACACTCCATAGGTGAGTCGTACAGGTGTGTTGATAGCCTTCTAACTTCATTGCTCACTTGTCACCATATTCGATGAACATTACTCAAGGGCAAATTTCAATTGGTCAAACAATTGCGAAAGCTGGGGAAACTTTATTAGGAAGAATTTATTGTCCAAACAGCTACCTTCCTAAGTCTGCACAAACCCACGCTCTGATGAGTCATTAGGCAATAGGTAGTTCCAATCCACATATGCTGAAAGAAGAAAAACAAAGGAGAAAGAAAAACATGAGGTGGATAAAAGGGACGAAAATTTTGTTCATTCTAATAACTCCTAATTGCCTATCAGATGGATTGCTAATTGAATTAGAGTCCTTGTAGATGACCCATCTTCTCGCAGCGTATCAGCAGCAGCATTCTTCAATTTTTGCATTCTTCTACCAATTTCTCTGCCTTCTTCACCCTCCATTAGGCTTCTTATGACCTTAGCAACTTCCTCTCTTTCCAGTAAACCATTTTCATTAGCTTTTGGCCTCAGTGCCACTTTTAGGCCATCAGTTAGCATCACTGCATTCATTCTCTGCTCTGCAAACAGTGGCCAAGCAATAAGTGGTATGCCATTCATGACACTCTCAAGAGTGGAGTTCCATCCACAGTGAGTTAGGAACCCATCAGTCGCATTGTGACTAAGAACTTGAACTTGAGGTACCCAAGAAGGAACAACCAAACCTTGTTCTTTGGTTCTCTCTAAGAACCCAGATGGTAAGAACTGCAAAGGGTCATCATTTTCAGCATTAAGGTAAGCAGCATTGGCTGATTCACTTGGTGCTCTCACAACCCACAAAAATTTCTGACCACTTAGTTCCAATCCCAAGGCCAGCTCATTGAGCTGTTCTTGAGAGAGTGTTCCTCCACTTCCAAAGCAAACATACAGAACAGAGTTGGGTGCCTGATTGTCCAACCATGTTAAACATTCAGAACCATTTGTCAGATTACCTGATCCAGTTTGGATTATGGGTCCAACCGAATAAACACAGGGGTAGCCACTTCCTTCCTCTGTCAATGCTCTTATAGGCCCTGCTTCAATGTCTCTGAAGCTATTAACCAAGACCCCATCAGCAAGATGGATTTGGTTGCAGAGTTGAAGAAAAAATTTATATACTTCGCTGCTTCGATCCTGAACCGGGCTGGGCAGATCTCGACCATGGATAGGCACACAACCAGGAATTTGAATGGGTTCTGGTAGGTCCCTGAACTGAGCAGAAACTTTCTCATCCAGCTTTGGCAGATACAAGCAGAAAGACAGTGCCATAGCCGTTGATGGGAAGTAAATGAACGACAACAAGTTCAACTCCTTCGCACAAACAAGCGCATCACTCGCAAAAAGATCAGCAACCATGGCGACCAGCCTCGAGGTTGACCTCAATGACTTCAAAGTGTCACGTATAAATGGCAGAGAGCGAGTCACTGTGAGTTGAACGTGAACTATTGGAGTCCCTTGTGGTAGATCTTCCTTGTGGACTGGGGGAAGAAAAATGGAGTGTATGCTTGAAGGGAGAGTTTGGAGGATGGCCTTAGAGGCATCCGAAGGAGACCCAAGTGTGGGGATGAGACATGTGAGGTGGAAGCCATTGGGGAGCTGAATAAGTCGTTTGGCAAACTCAAGAACTGAAACTAGATGGCTGAACCCAGGACTGGGAACAATGACTATGTGAGTTGGCTTCTCCATGAGGGTAGATCAGTACTACTTGTGAGATGATCACAGATGAAAAGGTTGATGATTTTGGGAAGCTTGATGGGGGCTATTGTATATTTATATAAGGTTAGTGTGTTTTTAAGATGTGCTTGGGTTTGGGAAAGAGATATGTGAACCTTCGTGGTGATTTCATGATTAATAAATTAGAATAATCTGTAGAAGAACAAGTAGCAATTAATTGTATTGCCGTGACTGGGAACAATGACTATGTGAGTTGGCTTCTCCGTGGGGGTAGATCAGTACTACTTGTGAGATGATCACAGATGAAAAGGTTGATGATTTTGGGAAGCTTGATGGGGGCTATTGTATATTTATATAAGGTTAGTGTGTTTTTAAGACGTGCTTGGGTTTGGGAAAGAGATATGTGAACCTTCGTGGTGATTTCATGATTAATAAATTAGAATAATCTGTAGAAGAACAAGTAGCAATTAATTGTATTGCCGTGACTGGGAACATTGACTATGTGAGTTGGCTTCTCCGTGGGGGTAGATCAGTACTACTTGTGAGATGATCACAGATGAAAAGGTTGATGATTTTGGGAAGCTTGATGGGGGCTATTGTATATTTATATAAGGTTAGTGTGTTTTTAAGATGTGCTTGGGTTTGGGAAAGAGATATGTGAACCTTCGTGGTGATTTCATGATAAATAAATTAGAATAATCTGTAGAAGAACAAGGTAGTAATTAATTGTATTGCCGTTGAAGAAAGATAATGTGATGTAAGTTCAAACGTAAGCTTTCTAATATTAATTTTCATGTGTCGTTGTTATAACATCGAGGGTGAGCATGTTTCCAGGTGTTTCTTCTCGTTGTTTGTAGCAGCAGCTTGATGATGTTATCAAGTAGTTGTATAGGATAATTTTAGATAGAGCTAATTTGTCTAGAGATATTTATGTATAAATACCAAATAACTAATTGAAATAATTATTCAATTTAATCTTGATACGAAATAGTCACATTATTTAATCTTTATAAGTAACTAATCACTCATGGGTAAATTCAATTTAATCTTGATACGAAATAGTCACATTATTTAATCTTTATAAGTAACTAATCACTCATGGGTAAATGAGCAGCCAGACACCCCAGATCTTAATTATCCAAAATTGTTTCTCCATATCTTACGCTGGAGTATATTGAGAATGGTTATTTTGAATGAAGGCACATGTCGACATCATTTTTGGATTTGGACATTTGTTTGAAAAGAGATGCAGATTGCCTGGTGGGCTTTTGACATTTGTTTTCGGATTGTAACATTCTTTTTATGAGTGTTGCAGACCATTAAGAAACATGGATGCTATGACTATGCTATATCTGAGACTTGGATTTGCAGGGTGCATATGTAAGATTAAATTAAAAATTATATATGAATTTATAACACCTTAATTATGTAAGGTAGAAAGCATACCTTTATTAGTCATTAGGCTTACCGATAAATCTGTATATTGAATAAGAATTCATATTTCCAAGATAAGCATCATGAGAAGATTATTAAGAATTTTGGTGCATAGGAGAGAAACTACCCTATTTCCCTATATGCATTGAAGCTTATAATCTCAATGGGGTAACCATAATACATATAGGATGAGAGTAGGGGCCTCTCCTTGTGTTTACAATATGGGTTAACCTACCCATTATGGAAAACTCATACACAAGGCCCACATATCACCACAATCCACAATAAGTTTAAGTGCTTATAAAAGCCCAATAACAAAAGTGATCACAAATGGGCTTAACTAATATATGCTCCACAAATATGATATTTAATTAATCCAAGTCTTTTAGTATGTGACTATGCTAGTCCACATAGGATTAAATAATCCAACAATCTCCCACTTAGACAGCATAGACAAACATTTTAAAATGAACAATATCTCGGATTAATGTGGCCACAAAGAATGTCGATTATGAGCAAGCGCTCTCAACTATTGGTCCAAAAGAGATTACAAGTACCTTAAAATGCAGAAAAACATATTCGATAAGAATACTGATATCATACATGTAAGATACTCAAATCCTTGTGACCTAACATAAAGTGGAATGTGGGCCAAAGGGAAAACACATCAAAATGCATACCAAAAGTATGTTCACATGTAATTCCCAACAAAATGACCTTAGCATCCGCCCAAGATGCCTTATGAGATTCGACAAAATTATCTCAGCACAATCAAATGAGATTAGGCCCAAAATGTCTCCAACAATAAGTCATAGGGAAAACACATCAAAATGCATGCCAAAATCGTGATAATGTGCAATTCCCAACAAAATAGCCTAGCATCCGCCCAAGATGCCTTCTGAGATTCAACAAAATTATCTTAGTACAACAAAATGAGACTAGGTCCAAAATGTCTCTAATAATATGTCATATTATCACAAAAGTGTGCACATAATAACAACATATGGCAACAAAAGTTTTAATAAGTCTCGAGACAACATAATAACAATTGTGCACACTCCCACTAATCCAACATATCAAAACATGGTCAACTTCATTAGAGTCACATAAGTTTAAAAAATACTCTAATGATAAGATATTTATTAATGGGATAAAACTTAACTCTGTGATAAAATTATTCAAATTGAGTCTGAGACTCACAATATTTATTTCCAATAACACAAGTACAAAACAGAGAGAAATACATTATTGCAGAGTCATCAAAATGTGGTCACAAATCATAACTAATATGAAGCCTAACCAAAAAACAATTTGATAACAACGTAGTCTCACAAAATTGACTTTATTACCAACCACATACTCTGCCTCCACAATTGAGGAGATTACAAGTGTCTACTCGACACTTTACAATAGATCAATTCCTCTTCGTCATCGTAAATATAAATCCTTGAAAGGATTTTCTTAAATAGGTAACCTATACCAAAATTCACTTAAAGTGATTTGATCACTTGTGAGTGAGATCAAAATCCATAATACCATACACGTATTATTGAATTACTTATAAGTTTACAACAGCTCACTTAGGATCACTCAAGTGTTATAACATAGGCAATAACTAAATAATACACACTTGAGCATATAACTAAGTAACCAACAACAAAAGCATATACGGGGCGTTTGGTACAAGAGTTATTTTTATATTCCTAGGAATGTTACCGTGGGAATGAAATATTCCCATGTTTGGTATGAGATTTAAAAAAATATTCCCATCTAAAATATATTCCCAGGCATGATTTTAATTGATGATTCCCACGAAATCCTTCCCACAAGAGGGGGTGGGTTAAGAGGATTCCCAAGACATGAGAATAGTTTTAAGATCCTAAAAAGACATTTTTACCCATCCTTACTCTTAGCAACCCTATTGCCTCACATATGTCTTTCGACATTCTTCTCATTTCTTCGTTTTCTCCATAAGCTGCCTCCCTTGAAGCTCAGTGGCCTTCTGCAACATCTTGCTCTCGTCGTCTCATCTGCAACTAAGGTTTTTTTCTTCTTCCTTTCATGCAAAATCTTATCTTGTATTTTATTTCTCTATTTTTTCTCTTGTTCTTTATCCTAAATTTTGCTTGTTAAGTTGTTCTTCCTCTACTGCAATCCCTAACCCAGCCCCACCGACAATCTATCCCTTCCTAGCCCCACCGATAACCCATCCAATGCTGTGGCAATCCAATGTTTACAAAAGGCATGAAAAACCACCTATTCCAAACAAATTCTTTGTCGGGCTTGTCAATAGGCATGCGACTTGGAAAAGGCTGGGTTATGTCTCTGGTCTCACAAAAGTAATGCTTTCCATCAATATCAAGCTCGGTCAAATCCTGAATATTGTTGCTATCCTTCTTTAGTTTTCTATTATTGCCTTAATGCCCGTACATGAATTTTCTGTGTATATTATCCGAAATAAAATGATTATTATGAAGGCACACTAATTACTTTATTTTGCTTTGCATATTGCAGCCTATCGCATATTTGCAATTTTTCATATTGGAATTCTATTATCTTTTGTTTTACTAGCATCCAGAGCTTCCATTATCCTTTTCCCTTTCACTCTCTGTTTTGGTCTCCTTCTCGCTTGTTTGAGCTTTTGTGTACAATAACTAAAACTATTACGTTATCTTTTTAGACCATAAGGGAGAATCCAAAGACTAGTTACCTCCCCCTCCCTCCAAACTTAAGATTATTAACAGTTTTTAAAAAGAAAATTAAGAAAGAAGAGAAGGTTTCCCATATAATCTATTTTGGTATGTTTGGGTTCTGTATTTGCATTTCTTTGAAACTAAATCAGAATTATTTCATATGTGCATAAGTATGGCAGATTTCTTATTTTTTTTCCAGCGGAAGACTTTCTCTTATGTTAATTGAGTTTCATTACTCATAAATTCAGTTGTCATTAATTCCTTTATAAGTTCTTGAAGTCCTTTTGCCCTGCATAACAAAGAAAATAAAGATAAGAATTGATAGCACAATAAACAACATATATATATTTAGTATATAGGTTTCAGCACTTGTTAGATCCATGATTCGTAAGTCATGGAATTAGAATATATATATATATATATATATATATATATATATAATTGATAGCACAATAAACAGCATATATATACTTAATATATACGTTTCGGCACTTGGTAGATCCATGATTTGTAAGTCATGGAAATCCATGATTCGTAAGTCATGGAATTAGAATATATATATATATTAGAAATGACAAGAGAGGAAGTACAGAGTTCTACCAATTAACATAAGATGCAATTATATATCTGCATTGACATATTCATACTGATGGATCTGATTATTAATTTTGAGGTCCATCCATTCCACATTTTCCATTGGAGATTTGCTCTCTATATCTGCCATTATTCCATCTTCAATTTCAATTTGATCATATCCTTTCTTTTCTGTGGAACTTTTGAGATTATTTTCCTGTATTACTTCAGCCCCTACTGCAGCAAACTATGTATTATTATCCTTTCCAAAGCCTCATAAATGGAACAAATAAATTGCTGTGTTGTCTCACATGCTGTTTCAACCTCTAATAATTTCTATGGTGTCTCACACTACTTGTTCAATTTGGATAGGTGGGATATGACTAATAAATTTTGCTTAAAGGATATAACTCATTAATATGTCTTTTATTTATTTACATATGTAGATGATGGCACGGTTACACCATTCAAGGAAGCAAAGAGTGTTTATAATATTGATTATGTATTTGGAGATGTTGAATCAATTTACATTGTTAGTGATGAACGTTTGTGCTTTATTATTAGCTGACCATTTAGGAAGGAGGGTGAGAAGGAGAATAAGTTATGAACATCATAGTAGGGCTATGATAAGGGAGGTCAATTTCCATAGGATTGTTTTTATTAGTGACCTTGCATGCATAGAGAATACTAGGATAGATAGGAGGTGTTTTACTACGTTATGTGACTTGGTGAGAACTGTTGGGATGTTAGAACCAACAAGGCACATGGGTATAGAAGAGCAAGTTACAATGTTCCTACACATTTTAGCTCATGATGTAAAAAATAGAGTAATAAAGAGGCAATTCATGAGGTCTGGTGAAACAATTAGTAGGCAGTTCACCAAGGTACTGCATGCAGTGTTAAGATGTCATGGTATTTTATTCAAACGTCCTGAACCTGTTCTTGAAGGTTCTACAGATGAGCGATGGAAATGGTTCAAGGTAATGATAAAAAAAAATTATATAGGTTGCTTATAAATTTAACTTGTAAATATATATTAATGCTGAACATTTATGTTATGCATTCAATAGAATTGCTTAGGAGCTCTAGACGGGACATATATCAAGGTAAATGTCCCACAAGCTGATAAGCCTAGATATCAGACCAGGAAAGGTGAGGTAGCAACAAATGTATTAGGAGTTTGTTCACAAGACATGCAATTTATATATGTCCTACCTGGATGGGAAGGATCAGCTGCAGATTCTAGAGTCCTTAGAGATGCTATATATCGTAGGAATGGATTGAGGGTGTGACAAGAGGTTGTCGAGACCTCGTCAAATAATAAAAATTACCGGTTCGCAAACTAATTTGTAGTATAGAGCATGAACCGAATCGTCTCTCAAGGATCCAAAAAGAACAAAGATTTAATCAAATCAAGATAATTAAAAGGGGGTTTTGATGATTTATAAAGATAATACACTAGTTGAATTAAAGGAAAGTAATTAACAAATTTAAAGAAACAACCAATCCAAGGAAATTTACCGATCTTGAGTGTAACTCATCATTGATCACAAGAAATTCACTTAATTGCTAACCATGTTCTTGGCCTTAGATCACATCAAGAAGCCTCAACATAATCCAAGAATCCTCTACTAGATAAGCATCTAGGATTTAATTAACCAAGGTTAGATAAAGTAAGCACCATCCATACATAGATTAATTTAAGATCCAGAATTTAACCAAGCTAAACAATCCATCAAAAAGCTTTAATAAATTGTTTATTCTATGTGATCCTCTTGAATACATGATAATAAAGCTATTATCACATAAACATCCAAATCAAATTAAGCAATTCAATCTAGATCAAAATTAAAAGAGGAAGAAGAGAAACTTGAATAACAATTAAGCAATATGAACAAGTAAAACAAGATCTCCAAATTAAACATCAAGATGGCTAATCCCTTGGATTGATTATGAGAGCCTAGCCTTCCATGGATGGGAAGGAAGAACTCAGAAAATAAAGAACAAAAATGAAATTCTAAAGAGAAGGGAGAAGAAGAGAAAGAAAACTAACAAATACTCAAACTTACTACAAAATTGAATTCTAACTTACTTCAAAATTGAATGCTTCTAATACAAAGAGGTTGGGTCTATTTATACTAATCCTAGAAGCCAATTTGTACATGTACATAATCTGAATACAAGCTATAAGAATCTGAAATTTGTCAAAAATGGAAGCTTGATGCATGGTTGGTGGGTTGGTGCATGGTAGGTGGGTTGGTGTATGGTTGGTGGCTTTTGGTCAACAACTCTTATCCGACTTCTGGCTTCAAATTCATCACCTAGACGGTGCATTTTGGCTTGGATGTCTTCATCAAAGTTGTAGCCAGTTGTCTCCTTGAAAATCTCCAATTTGAATCATGTCATTTGGACTTTTAGAACTCCAGAAATGCCAAAAACACTTCACCTACCTCAAGTTAGGTTGGAAGAACGTGTTTCCAAATTCAGACCAACTTGTAGCTTCTGAAGCATGCCTAAAACGACATCTATTGACAAAATGGTCTTCATTGAAGTTGGAGATATGGGTCTTATCTTTCAAGTGACCAAGTTTCAGCCCAAGAGGAGGCCTGTAACCCACTATATAGTCCAATATGTACATACTGCCCAGATGGTTTCGTGACAGCAAACCCACTCTGCATTGCAGGGATATTTTGGACCCTTAGCATTCCGATCCAGCTCTTGAGCTCTTCATGAAACTTGTAGAGCATTGTCTTAGCTTTCCAAAGACACCAAGATCACCTCAATTGGATCACCGAGTCCCAAGTTATGACCTAACCAAGGAAGAAAGGTCAAAATGCATCAAAATCCGAAAATTATTCAATATTTGCATTAAAGCCCAATGAAGCCCAACAACATTAAACTCATCTAAAGTACTAATATTGGGCATAATAAACATCTAATAATGCCTAATACAAAGCTAACATAAGTGTCTCAAATTGATTGATCAAATTCCCCCACACTTAAGCTTTTGTACTCCTGGGCAAAACACATAACAACGAAACTAAAGAAAAACAAGAAACATCATATTATTAAACTAAAAACATAAAAACTGATTGTACCTAATTTAATCCACTTCCGTAGGAAAACACGATGGCACTTAGCATGTGCCACAAGCCTTTAAACCCCTAGGTGTCCCTAGTGGAAGAGTTATAGTCTCGTGAGGGTTTACCAGGATGATACCCACAAACATGTAATATTTTATTTAATCAATTCAACTAATTTTTAAATACAAGCATTGTATCAAATATAAACCATAATTAATAAGTCAAGTATGCTTAACATAGAATAGTTGAATCAAATCAATTGAGAATAAAGTATAGCATAATCATGCTTTAATCAGAAATAGGCATGTTCAGATTGAGTAAAATTCTTCACAAGTGTCACTCAAATCACACAAGGTGTTTAGGTTAACTGTTTACGCTCAACTCAGTCAAATTATGAAAGTATTTTACCATAGGCTTGCATATACATCAATTCTCCACTACTTAGATCAAATAAATTGCAAAAATCAAGAGGTCTTTCAAAAAGGTTGTAATGGAACTTATAAGGTGAAGGAAGGGGAACATATAGATAATAGCAGGTTAAAACCAAAGAGAATAAAAGAGCATTGAGGAGTAATTCAAGTAGAAAGAATAAATTTTTTTACCCAAAACCATAAAATGCTCATTCTCTTCACACATTCCTTCCTCTTTCTATTCTTTTTTTTTTCTCTTTTTTTTGTTTTTTTTTTGTTTTTGTTTTTTGTTTTTTGTTTTTATTTTTTTTTTTTGTGTACCAAGCATTTCGTATCAGCACACCAATTCCCCCACACTTAAATCATTGCAAGCAAAAGAACTCCTCCAATAAGAAAATCAATGCTCTCCCATTCCCTAAGGTAAGGTAAAACATGGTTTTTCACTCAAAGCTTGTAATGAGTTAAGAACAAAGAATAGGCAAATAGGTTTAGAGGGAGTTAATAATTGGATAAATGCAAGGTAGGTTTATTTGGCCAAAGCAGCTAAGTCAAGAAAAAATGCCTCTGTCATTTTCATGCAACATACAGACCAATGTAATCTCAAATCGATTCAATGCAAGTTCTAGAAAATAAATTCATAATTGACATCACTCATGAAAGAAAATAACCAAGTATAAGTATCAAACTTGGAAAAGCCCAAAACTCACAAAGGTATGAAACATTCACTCAATTCAACCATGCCTTCTTCATAATATTCACAATCATATACACATGTATATCATGAAAATGATTCAACTGTAAACTGTTTTGCATACTTTTATCATCAATTAAGCTCAGATTCAGCACATGCTTGTATCAAAATCAATTGAAAAGATCAAAATTGTGTGTGTGTGAGTGTTTTTTTTTTTAATATATATACAAGAACAAAGATGATTTAAGACCTATTATGAAATGCAAGTTAAGATGCGTCTCAAGAGCAAAACTACTCCTTACTCTGCCATCATACATCTAAAAAGTTAGTAACAATAAAGATTAGCTTCTTTTTTTTTTTTAACTAAACTATGTACATGGTAATGTCAACTATCCCTCCCCCCAACTAATTAAAGACATTGTCCCCAATGTCAAAATAAAGATAGGTAGAGTGTAGAAGGTCTTACCGAGGAAAACCGCAAATCGGGCTGAAATAAGAAAAATTACAAAAACTAAAACCATAAGAGAAAACAAAAATTCACAAAGACAAAGTCAAATCAAGTTTTTGCTTTTTCTGCTTTCTTTGCCTTGTTCCCAATTCGGTGGAGCCATTCTTTGGATCACGTTGTGGTACAAATGCATTGAGTTGATCGAGCAATTGTTCAGGAGTTGCGGCGATTACAAGACTTTGACGTGTCGCTTGTGAGATGAACCTTTTTCTACAAAGATGATCAAGAAAACAAAACAAACTGTCATAAAAACCATTAACATTTAATATACCTATGGGTTTTTGGTGAAAGTTCCATTGTGACTGTGACCAGGATGTAATTTGAAAGAGTTCTTCCAAAGTTTCAAAACCACCAGGTAGGGCAATAAAGGCATCAACATTTGCTATCATAATGTTCTTGCGTTGGTGCATGCAAAATACCATTACTTCATCCCCTAATGTTTTTCCAATGGGCTTGCTGGTAGATAAAGGACTGGGAATGACACCAAGGACTTTGTCACCTCCTAAATGTGCAGTAGTCGCTACACAACCCATTAACCCAAGACTACCTCCTCCATAAACTAAATGGATTTCTCTCTCAGCTAGCACTCGACCAAGATGATGTGCAATATTTACAAACTCTTTATCTTTCCCAGGATTAGATCCACAAAAGACACAAACACTCTTGATCCGACGAACTGAAGTGGCTTCCATTTTTTTTTCTTTGCTTTTTTTTTGTACTCTCACCTTATCAATGATCTGAAGAGAGCAAAGTGCATTATTTAAAGGCATCAAAACTCAAAGGTAATAATTACACCTATAAAGGAGGGGTAGATCTGTGTGTCAGATAAGTTTGAAAAATAAACACAGAAATGATAATAGCTATATGACAAAGATAAAAGGCTAATCTATATGTGTCAGAAGAAGTTTGAAAATATGCAACACATATTTCAAAAAATACGGCTAATTTTTTTTTTTGAATTTTTTTTTTGAATTTTTTTTAATAAACAAGAAAAAAATAAAAAAAATACTTACAGGAGGTGTGATTGTGGCTCACATTTTCCTCTGGTTTTACGTCCAGTAACGTCTTGAAGCTCTCTATGGACCGATGGTCGGCTTCCCATCCAATTTTCTTAAAAATTGGCAAACAGGGTCTTTTTGAGTCAGATTCCCGAGACTATAACGCTCATGTTCATCTTGGAATATTGGCCATAAATCGAGAAGTACTCTCTGCACATCTCCACTAGGATGCGTCTCAAGAGTCAATAGAATGTTATCTAAAGACTCCTTACTCATGCCATCCTTTATGAAGTTAATTTTATCATCTCGGTTTATAGACGTCATTCCAATTGATTTGCATTTTGTGTTACAGGTCCATCTTGCACATTTATAGCAGACCCGTAAACCTTTTTGCTCTTCTCTTCTTTGCATATGAACTTTTGCCTAGCCCTAGCATATATGAAACAAGAGCGTCGAGAAAAATTCACCTACGAGTCGGACCTTTGCTTCGATCAACAGCGTATATCCGCAGGAATGCCTTTGTGCATAAGCATCCTTAATCTCTCAAACCTTGCACAATAAATGTTAGTTAAAGCATTTTGAGGGAGAGAAGGGAATTGCTTGCGGAGA
This sequence comes from Styphnolobium japonicum, assembly GCA_023212625.1. Classification (NCBI taxonomy): domain Eukaryota; kingdom Viridiplantae; phylum Streptophyta; class Magnoliopsida; order Fabales; family Fabaceae; genus Styphnolobium; species Styphnolobium japonicum. The sequence continues at coordinate 8,352,127 of JALBWW010000014.1, forward strand.
TTAAAAAGCTGATTATCCATTTCGAAAGGAAGAAGAAAGAGAGAGAAAAAAAATTGAGTAAAATTATGTCTGATTTCAGTGTTTGTGGGTAACTGAAGGGACCGAAAAAGATTTTCACGGAGTACCGTTATCCGCCATTTAACCGGTGAAAAATCATCTGTCAACGAAAAATAAACAAAATTAAGACAGAAAAATCAAACTCTGATAGATTTTCTCGCTTGGCACCAAGTTTTTGCCTCGATTCCTGTGTTTGCAAATAAGTCAAAGTTGAAAGATGAAAGAGTTAGAAAGCTTGGGTTGCCTCCCAAGAAGCGCTACTTTTAATGTCCTTAGCCAGCGTGATTGAAGATTTTGCACGAGCGATGGGTCCTCCCCAATAATGATTCAATCTCTGGCAATTGACATTAATCGTGGCTTTTTTTTTTCTCTTTTTTTTTGTTTTTTTTTGTTTTTTTTTTTGTTTTCAACATAGTAGTGATCAATCATGGTAGAGGGCATCCTGCAGTTGAACTTCCTCCACGAGGTTCTCTTGAGCTCCTTCATAAAAATTTTTGAGGCGATGACCATTAACTTTGAACACTTTGTTGGTGGCTTCACTCTTAATTTCTACTGCACCATGAGGAAAGACATTAATAACAATGAAGGGACCAAGCCACCTAGAACGAAGCTTACCGGGCATAAGTTTGAGGCGATAGTTGTAGAGAAGAACTTTTTGACCAATGGTGAACTCCTTTCGTACCAACATCTTATCATGAAGGAGTTTGGTCTTCTCTTTGTAGATCCGGGAGTTCTCATATGCCTCTAATCGAAGCTCCTCAAGTTCCTGAAGTTGGAGCTTTCTTTGAGATCCGGCTTGACTCAAGTCAAGGTTACACTGTTTCACCGCCCAATAGGATTTATGCTCAATTTCCACCGGAAGGTGGCACGCTTTCCCAAAGATAATCCGATGCAGGGGACATCCCTATCGGTGTCTTGTAAGCGATTCGGTAAGCCCACGAGCATCCTCAAGTCTCGGGCTCCATCCTTCCTATTAGGTTGGACTTGTCTTCTCAAGTATGTGCTTGATCTCTCGATTTGAGACTTCGGCTGCCGTTTATGCAGGGGTGATAAGGTGTAGAAACCTTGTGCAAGACACTGTACTTTCTCATCAAAGCCTCTATTCTCCGGTTACAAAAGTGTGAACCCTGATCACTGATAATGGCCCTCGGGATTCCAAACCGACAGAAAATCTGTGATCTAACAAAGTCCACAACAACTTTGGAATCATCAGTCCGAGTAGCTTTTGCCTCCACCCATTTAGATACATAATCAACAGCCAACAAAATATAAATAAAACCAAAGGAAACAGGGAAAGGGCCCATGAAATCAATACCCCAAACATCAAAGATCTCACAAGACAAAGATAGGTCACGAGGCATCTCATTCTGTGTGAAATTGTCCTGTTCTCTCGGCTTTGTTCACAAGACTTACAAAAGCAGATATGCATCATGAAATAGGGTTGGCCAATACAATCCAGTCCAAAACCTTCCTAGTCGTATGCGTTGGGAGCCAAAGTGCCCACCACATGCAAATGTATGACAAAAGCTAAGAATAGAATGAAACTCATGATCAGAGACACATCTTCTAATAATCTGGTCACTACAAAGCTTCCACAGATAAGGATCATCCTATACATAGTACTTGGACTCACTTTTCAATTTATCAGATTGAGCTATAGTAAAATATGCAGGAAAAACACCAGCAACCAAAAAATTAACCATATCTGCAAACCAAGGGGAGGTGTTCTTACCTTGCAGTGCAGAAAAAGTTGCTCATCACGGGAAGGAGTCCTGTACAGGGGAAGGGATCCGAAGCCCTTTCAATGCGGCTCAAGTGATTCTGCCACTAGATTTTCTGCTCCACTCTTGTCACGGATCTCTATATGAAACTCTTGGAGCAAGAGCATCCACCTTATTAGTCGAGGCTTTGCCTGCGGCTTCTTCAAAAGAAACTTAAGTCTTTGCATGATCAGTAAACACAACAACCTTAGAGCCAAGCAAATATGATCTAAACTTATCCAAAGCAAAAACAATGGCTAAAAGCTCTTTTTCATTGTGGTATAGTTGGCACGAGCAAAGATCGAGTTACGGAAGCATAGTATATCACATGAGAAGCTTTCCCCACTCTGTGCCAAGACTGCTCCTACTTTGCATAGTTAGAAGCATCACACATTAACTCAAATGGCAATGTCGATCGGTGGGTGGATGATAGGGGTACTAGTCAAGGCATGCTTCAAGTGGTTGAAAGTCGCCTTGCACTTGTCATCAAAATTGAACTCCACATCTTTCTGCGATGGCGGGAAAGTGGAAGAGCAATCTTCTTTGAAGTCGGCAATGAAGCGCTGTAGAAACTGCATGACCAAGAAAAGAACGCACTTCTCGCACGCATGTGGGGTAAGATAGACAAGTAATTACATCAATCTTGGCGGGATCTACCTCAATGCCCTTCTCGGATACTACATGGCCTAAAACTATACCCTGTTCTACCATAAAATGGCATTTCTCAAAATTTAGCACAAGGTTAGTCACAATGCATCTATGCAAAGACACCCTAGATAAGCTAGCTAAACATGAATCAAAAAGATGAACCATAGGCAGTGAAGTCATCCATAAACACCTCCATGCATTCCTCTAAGAAATCAAAAAATATGCTCACCATGCACCGCTGGAAGGTACCAGGGGCATTGCAGAGGCCGAAGGGCATCCGTCTGTAAGCAAAGGTGCCGAAGGGACAAGTAAATGTGGTCTTCTCCTGATCCTCCGGTGCAATGTGGATTTGGAAGTATCCAGTGTAGCCATCTAAAAAGCAATAATGGGACTTACCAGCCAACCGTTCCAGCATCTGATCAATGAACGGAAGGGGGTAATGATCTTTCCGAGTGGCTTGGTTGAGACGTCTGTAGTCAATGCGGACTCTCCCGGCTAATGCACTCGGGTTGGAATGAGCTCATTCTTACGGTTGGCCACGACAGTCACTCGGATTTCTTTGGAACTACTTGCACCGGGCTTACCCACTTGTCATCGAGAGATGGGATAGATAATGCCACTGCAGTAGCTTGGTCACCTCTTTTTCACCACATCTAGAATGAGAGGATTCGGTCTCCTCCGGGGTTGTCTCACTGGTTTAGTTTCCTCCTCAAGTAATATCCTATGCATGCATGTGGAGGGGTTAATACCAGGAATATCTGCAAGTGTCCAACCAATTGCCCTTTTATGTTGCTTCAAAACTTCCAATAATCTGGTTTCTTGCTCAGGTTGGAGGTGTTTGGCTACTATCACCGGGAGCTTCTCATCCTCCTCGAAGAATGCATACTTCAAATGCTCGGGCAGGGGCTTAAGTTCAATGGAGGGTGGTTGCTGGACTGATGGTACTAGTTTTGGAACCGAAACTAAATCTGCTAAATTCTCAGTAGTTGCACTTGCTGTACTTGTACCTGCAAGCTGTGCACAATCTTGCAAAACAACATCATCATATCTTATGGAATCAAAAGAATCATACTTAGCAGCAGGATGAATGACAACATCATTAATAACAGCATCATTGCCATTAATAACAGAATCATCAATGTCAGCAAAATTAACAACAGCACATGACAAGTATGTAGAAATCTCAAAGACAGTCGCACACATTGCATTGGGTTTACAACCAGAAAGTCCGAAGCAAGCAGAACAAGTATCACAAGCTATGCTATCAGTGTATCCTACAATTTCAGGAAACTCTACTAACATATCAGCATGCATATCATCAACTAGTAAATCAATGACATCAAAATGAAAAAGCGAGAATGATCCTCTACAGGGGTATTTCATGGCATCAAAAATGTTAAACTGAATGATATCATCACCAAATTCCATGGAAAGGGTACTAAAGATGCACATCAATCTTAGTTTTAGCGGTTTTCAAAAATGGCCTACCTAAGATCAATGGGGGTGGGGAAGAGGCGATTCATCTTCCATATTCAACACATAAAAATCATTGGAAATATTAAATTATGTACACGAACTTAACGTCCTCCAACACTCCTGCAGGTTGTGCGGTGCTCGGTTGCTAATCGAATGACAATGCCGGTGGGCTTTAGCTCTCCCAAATGCAAGGAAGTGTAAAGCGACTTTGGCATTACATTGATGGAGGCTCCCAAGTCTAGCAAGGCATGAGTGAACTGTTGGCGCCCTATGGTGCAAGGGATGGTAAAAGTTCACAGGTCTTTGCATTTGGGAGGTAGGTTGGAATTTGAATCAAAGTAGAGACATTCCTCCCCATACTCACTTTTTCGGTCCCCTTTAGCTTCCTCTTATGGGTGCACATCTCTTTCAAAAACTTGGCATACTTGGGGATTTGTTTAATTGCCTCCAAGAGAGGTATATTCACCTCAACCTTACGAAAAGTCTCCATAATTTCCTTATCCAAGTCGAGTCTCAACCATATGCCTCAATTTGTATCATTCGGTTGGGAAAAGGAAGAGGAATGTTGGAAGTGACTTTTTGGATGTTCACTTTTCTCATTGTACTAAATTTTCGTCACAATCGCTGATTTGATCCGATTTTACGCTTGACATTGTAGGATCATTTGTTCTTGAATCTGCTGACAAAGATTCTGAATTAGGCTGAGAACTTGAAGTTCTTTGTAGAATCTTGTTTCTCTCGGGCCAATGGTAGAATACGGAAGTATCTGCTTTGCCTTTGGTCCATTGATTTGCTTACCAGCTGCGTAAAGCTATAGCACTAACATTGCCTCTAGGGTTTGGAGTGGTTTGAGAGGGTAATTGGCCGTAACCCCGTGACTTTAATTCATGAATTGATGTGGCAAGTTGACCAATTTGAGTCTCCAAGTTACGAATGGTGGTTTCGAGTTCTCTGTTGAAACCGGATGTTATTGGTGGCCATTGTTTCACCAAATCCTCCAATGAGGGCTCGATTTTGTGGCTACGAGGACCTTCTTCTTGGAATGGTGGTCTACTTAGTCCAAAGATGTGGTCGAAATCGATTTGTCCTTGCTTGCTTTGGAATGGTGGTCTATCTTGGTTTGGTGGTCGCGATTTGATGCATTCCCATATCTCGTAGTTGGGATGGTCCCTCCGGCCCAGGGTTGTAAGTGTTGGAGAATGGATCATATTTCTATTGTTCTGCCGATGGAATTGTGGCTTCCCAGGAAATATACAGTGCGACCCGATTGGTCTTGAAACTCAGAATCATCTTGCAATGTGGGGCACGAATCTGTAGGATGAGAGGAACTAGAACATATGCTACAAACTCTTGCAGGGGTTTGCACACGTGGTTCGTGTTGTCCTATTGCCATCTGTCTAACCAAAGAAGTGAGCTCATCCAATCTATGTTCCACCCTTTGTTGATCAGCATGTGAAGAGGTATTAACTTCATTGACTACTCACGGTTTGCGCACCCATTCGAGTACCAAATTCTTGAGAGAATTTGCCGCCATGTTTGCAATTAAGTTTAAAGCGTGGAGTTTTATCTACCAATGCTCCACCACTTGGCAAGCATCAATCATACTCCTTTCCATTGGCATCAATCCTTCATAGAAGTATTGGATCAGCAGTTGATCACTAATTTGATGGTGTGGGCAGCTTGAGCACAATTTCTTGAATCTCTCCCAATACTCATGGAGAGTTTCACCACTGATTTGCCTTATGCCACAAATATCTTTTCTTATTGCAGCAGTTCTTGATGCAGGAAAGAACTTCTCCAGAAATAATCTTTTCATGTCATTCCAAGAAGTGATGGCAGCAGGTTGTAAGTAATACAACCAATCCTTAGCAGCACCATCCAAAGAGAAAGGAAAGGCCCTTAGCTTGATGTGATCTTCAGCTATTCCATGAGGTTTCATGGTGGAGCAGACAACATGGAACTCCTTCAAATGCTTATGTGGATCTTCACCTGCAAGACCATGAAACTTGGGCAGCAAGTGTATCAATCCAGATTTCAACTTAAAATCAACATTAAGTTCAGGATATTGAATGCACAAAGGTTGATAATTCACATCAGGTGCAGCCAATTCCTTAAGGGTCCTATTGTTATAGTCAGCCATAGTAAAATCAACAGACTCGATATAGACCGAAGTACTAATGTAAGACTCAACAGGATTAAAAGAGTCAACAAGATTAGGTGCAATGTCAAGTTCAAGTCCAATTCCAGAAGTAATTCTATTAGCTCTATGAATGCTACTACCAGTCCTATGAATTCTATGAAGTGTATGGAATGTTCTATCAATTTCAGGATCAAATGAATGCAAGGTACCAGGATCAGATCTAGTCATACAGCATGCAGTTCATAAGAAGGTATTAGAAAAGTAATAACAACTAAAACACTAAAAATTCCTAAAACAAATACTCCAAAAAAAATTAAACAAAAATAAAAACAGTATCAAATGAATTTTAAAAATTATGGAACCACCACAGAATAAAATCTACACAAAAATGCTATCCAAAACAATAATAAAAAATCTTAAACAATTGAAAAAGTGGTCTAAACGACGGAATTTGGCAAAACTAAGGGTGACCTCACTAAAAATAGTGAGCCTTTCTCAGAATAATATTTTCCATTTGTGTACCAAAATTCAGATCAATCTGAGATTCTCGAACCAAAATTCTTGACACAACGCCCTTTATCCAATTTCAGCCGAATCCCACTTGAAAAAGCTTCAAAAACAAAACAAACACATTTGTTAGAGTTAGATGGGATCTTGAAATGATCAAATAGTTGCCTTGGATCCCCGGCAACGGCGCCAAATTTGACAAGAGGTTGTCGAGACCTCGTCAAATAATAAAAATTACCAGTTCGCAAACTAATTTGTAGTATAGAGCATGAACCGAATCGTCTCTCAAGGATCCAAAAAGAACAAAGATTTAATCAAATCAAGATAATTAAAAGGGGGTTTTGATGATTTATAAAGATAATACACTAGTTGAATTAAAGGAAAGTAATTAACAAATTTAAAGAAACAACCAATCCAAGGAAATTTACCGATCTTGAGTGTAACTCATCATTGATCACAAGAAATTCACTTAATTGCTAACCATGTTCTTGGCCTTAGATCACATCAAGAAGCCTCAACATAATCCAAGAATCCTCTACTAGATAAGCATCTAGGATTTAATTAACCAAGGTTAGATAAAGTAAGCACCATCCATACATAGATTAATTTAAGATCCAGAATTTAACCAAGCTAAACAATCCATCAAAAAGCTTTAATAAATTGTTTATTCTATGTGATCCTCTTGAATACATGATAATAAAGCTATTATCACATAAACACCCAAATCAAATTAAGCAATTCAATCTAGATCAAAATTAAAAGAGGAAGAAGAGAAACTTGAATAACAATTAAGCAATATGAACAAGTAAAACAAGATCTCCAAATTAAACATCAAGATGGCTAATCCCTTGGATTGATTATGAGAGCCTAGCCTTCCATGGATGGGAAGGAAGAACTCAGAAAATAAAGAACAAAAATGAAATTCTAAAGAGAAGGGAGAAGAAGAGAAAGAAAACTAACAAATACTCAAACTTACTACAAAATTGAATTCTAACTTACTTCAAAATTGAATGCTTCTAATACAAAGAGGTTGGGTCTATTTATACTAATCCTAGAAGCCAATTTGTACATGTACATAATCTGAATACAAGCTATAAGAATCTGAAATTTGTCAAAAATGGAAGCTTGATGCATGGTTGGTGGGTTGGTGCATGGTAGGTGGGTTGGTGTATGGTTGGTGGCTTTTGGTCAACAACTCTTATCCGACTTCTGGCTTCAAATTCATCACCTAGACGGTGCATTTTGGCTTGGATGTCTTCATCAAAGTTGTAGCCAGTTGTAGGAAGAACGTGTTTCCAAATTCAGACCAACTTGTAGCTTCTGAAGCATGCCTAAAACGACATCTATTGACAAAATGGTCTTCATTGAAGTTGGAGATATGGGTCTTATCTTTCAAGTGACCAAGTTTCAGCCCAAGAGGAGGCCTATAACCCACTATATAGTCCAATATGTGCATACTGCGCAGATGGTTCCGTGACAGCAAACCCACTCTGCATTGCAGGGATATTTTGGACCCTTAGCATTCCGATCCAGCTCTTGAGTTCTTCATGAAACTTGTAGAGCATTGTCTTAGCTTTCCAAAGACACCAAGATCACCTCAATTGGATCACCGAGTCCCAAGTTATGACCTAACCAAGGAAGAAAGGTCAAAATGCATCAAAATCCGAAAATTATTCAATATTTGCATTAAAGCCCAATGAAGCCCAACAACATTAAACTCATCTAAAGTACTAATATTGGGCATAATAAACATCTAATAATGCCTAATACAAAGCTAACATAAGTGTCTCAAATTGATTGATCAGGGTGCCGCAAGGTATTTTTATTTTTATTTTTATTTTTTGGTTGTTGTTTTTACGTGTTTTTAACTTCTAAAGTACTAGTATTTATTTGCTTAGGTTACTATTACTTGTGTGATGCTGGTTACATGAATGGGGAAGGGTTCCTTACACCATATAGAGGACAAAGGTATCATCTTAGTGAGTGGAGGCAAGGGGCACAACCTGCAACACCACAAGAATTTTTTAACATGAAACATTCTTCTGCTAGGAATGTCATAGAAAGATGCTTTGGATTGTTGAAGGGAAGATGGGGTATTATAAGAGGCAAATCTTTTTATCCCGTGAAGACAAAATGCAGAATAATCACATTAGAAGGGAAATGTCATGTGACCCATTAGAAGAGCAAGTAGGCAACACTGAAGAGAATTTGGATGGTGATAGGATAACTCATGTGGAAACAACAGATGCTTGGACAAATTGGAGGGATAATCTTGCTCAAGAGATTTTCAACATATGGAGAGGACAACATTAATTATTTATGCTTCCTTGTCATATTTTTATTGGTTTTAGTTATCGTGGTTTGTAATAAATTTTATTATCATTGTAATTACATTCGTTGTTTTTCTTGTAAGAAGATTGTTAGTTAGTTAGCTTGGATATTTTTCTATTTCTTCTTTAATATAATTTGCTACTTATATTTCCTTGTAATAAATTTTTATTATTTAGCTTGGAAATTTTTTCCTTTCATTTGTGTAAAGATGGAAGCAAATAGCCATCCTAAAACAACACAACCAAAGCATCAATGGTCAGCATTTGAAGACACAAAATTGGTTAAGTGTTTATGTGATCTGCCAACCAGTTGGAGAGGTGATAATGGCACTTTCAAGCCTGGTTATAGTAAGCAGTTGCAAAAGATGCTTGAAGAAAAGATCCCTGGTTGTACTTTGAGGGCAAGTCCTCATATTGAATCAAGGGTGAAAGGATTGAAGAAGCATTACAATGCAAATTGTGAAATTATGGGCCCTAGAGGACTTAGCGGCTTTGGCTGGAATGACAAGGACAAGATGCTGATATGTGACAAGGACCAATTCAAAGATTGGGTTAAGGTAATAATAATTGTTCATGTTTCTATAAGCTGATATATAATCTATTGTTATATTTTAATACTTTTGTTATATTTATTCTATTTTTGCAGTCCCATCCACAAGTTGCAGGACTTTACAACAAGCCGTTCCCTCATTTTGATGCATTAGCTGTAGTTTTTGGCAAGGATAGAGCAACTGGAGATGAGGCAGAACATGCAATTGATGCTGTAGAAGCGATGGACAAGGAAAACGAGCAGCAACTTCCAGAATTAAATAATCTAAATATAGATGATGAACATGTAGAAGAATTTGAGTCAGTTGAAACCCAACCAGTTACCAATGGTGTAGGAGAAGCTGGCCAAGCAAGTGGGTCATCGTCCACTAAGAAAGGAAAAAAAAGAGCAAGAACTGAATATGGCCAATCTGAAATGCTCTATGAAATGGTGGAAAAACTTGGAAGCTTCTATGAGGGCGCAAAAGACAATATAGCTGAATTGGCATCTTGTTTCAAGCATGAAGGGGAGCATGCCAAAAGGAAAATGTCTATTCATGAAGAGATAAAAAATGTGCCAGGCTTGACACAACAACAGATGATTAAAGTAGGGATTGCCATTGTGAAGGATCCCAATCTCACTGATTATTTCATGCAACTTGAATCTAATTTGAAGAAGCAATTGATTGATGAAGTCTTAGCTTATGATACTGCTACTGGGAATTGATTAGAATTCTGACTTTTTGTTTAGGTAGGATAGTTATTGTTTTGGAGGCTGCAACAAATACAGAGGTTTTTGCTTTAGTGGATTGTTTACCTTAAACTAGAACTTATTTAGTAATAGATTCATACTACTTTTTTTAAGCATATTATAATTTTGATTCATACCACTATACTTATGCAGTTGTATGCTTTTGCTTAAATATTCCAAATGTCTTTATATATATTTTGTGGAGGGTTGAATGCTTATGCAGCTGTAAGCTTATATATTTGTTGCTTAAACATCTCCGTTGGTCCTCCATAGTTGAATGTTTATATATTTATTACTTACTATAAATCTGAATGTATACATTGTCATGTAACAGTGGGGATTTGTCTTCATTTGTAGCAGGTAGCTCCCACTATTGGGAAAGACTTTCCTTACCCGTGAAAGAAAGAAAAAATAATATTTTAGATAAGAGCAAGAAAAAAAAAACTTATCTTGCCCACAACGTCATGCCTTCCATTGATTCCATCAACAAATTTAATGTTACGTTTCATCTTATTAATGTTACGTTCCATTAGAGTATTTTTTTTATTAGGGGTATTTATGGAAAATTACTACTCATTCCTGAGAATATTGTCTTTAAACCAAACATGAGAATACAACATTCTTGGGAATATTATCAAACATTCCTAGGAATGTTCAAGGCCAACCAAACATGGATTTGATAGATTCCCAGGAATATCATTCCCAGACATCCTATTCCCAGGAATGAAAAATCAACTCCTGAACCAAACGCCCTGATAGGACCTATTTTTAACCACTATTAAGAATATATCAATCACAAAGTCTCTAACTCCCATAATAACAAATGGATTACACATTAATGGGCAACAAGATCACAAATTTAACATATTTCAAATTTTTTGAATATGTGTGCTTTATAAGACAATTGACAAGAGGTTGTCGAGACCTATCAAATAAAATAACCAGTTCACAAACTAATTTGTAGTATAGAGAATGAACCGAATCGTCTCTCAAGGATCCAAAAACAAAGATTTAATTAGATCAAGATAATTAGAAAAGGGGGGGTTTGTTGTTGATTAACAAGATTAATAAAAGTAGGAGATTCAAAGTTGTAAACAAATCTAAAGAAACAACCAATCCAAGGAAATTTACCGATCTTGAGTTTAACTCATCATTGATCACAAGGAATTCACTTAATTGCTAACCATGTTCTTGGCCTTAGATCTCATCAAGAAGCCTTAACATGATCCAAGAATTCTTTACTAGATAAGCATCTAGGATTTGATTAACCAAGGTTAGATAAAGTAAGCACCATCCAACATAGATTAACTTAAGATCTAGAATTTAACCAAGCTAAACAATCTATCAAAAAGCTTTAATATATTGTTTAATCTTTATGATCCTCTTTGAATACATGATAATAAAGCTATTACCACATCAATATCTAAATCAAATTAAGCAATTTAATCTAGATAAAAATCAAAAGAGGAAGAAAAGAAACTTGAATAACAATTAAGCAATATGAACAAGCAAAACAAGATCTCCAAATTAAACAACAAGATGGCTAATCCCTTGGATTGATTATGAGAGGCTAGCCTTCCATGGATGGGAAGGAAGAACTCAGAATTTAAAGAACAAAAACGAAATTGCAAAGAGAATGGAGAAGAAGAGAAAGAAAACTCTCACAAATACTTAAACTTTCTTGAAACTTACTTCCAAATTGAATGCTTCTAATACAAAGAGGTTGGGTCTATTTATACTAATCCTAGAAGCCAATTTGTACATGTACATAATCTGAATACAAGCTATAAGAATATGAAAATTGTCAAAAATGGAAGCTTGATGCATGGTTGGTGGGTTGGTGCATGGTAGGTGGGTTGGTGTATGGTTGGTGGCTTTTAGTCAACAACTCTTATCCGACTTCTGGCTTTAAATTCATTACCTAGACGGTGCATTTTGGCTTGGATGTCTTCATCAAAGTTGTAACCAGTTGTCTCCTTGAAAATCTCCAATTTGAATCATGTCATTTGGACTTTTAGAACTCCAGAAATGCCAAAAACACGTCACCTACCTCAAGTTAGGTTGGAAGAACGTGTTTCCAAATTCAGACCAACTTGTAGCTTCAGAAGCATGCCTAAAACCACATCTATTGACAAAATGATCTTCATTGAAGTTGGAGATATGGGTCTTATCTTTCAAGTGACCAAGTTTCAGCCCAAGATGAGGCCTATAACCCATTATATAGTCTAATATGTGCATACTGCCCAGATGGTTCCGTGACAGCAAACCCACTCTGCATTGCAGGGATATTTTGGACCCTTAGCATTCCGATCCAGCTCTTGAGTTCTTCATGAAACTTGTAGAGAATTGTCTTAGCTTTCCAAAGACACCAAGATCACCTCAATTGGATCACCGAGTCCCAAGTTATGACCTAACCAAGGAAGAAAGGTCAAAATGCATCAAAATCCGAAAATTATCCAACATTTACATTAAAACCCAATGAAGCCCAACAACATTAAACTTATCTAAAATACTAATATTGGGCACAATAAACATCTAATGAAGCCTAATACAAAGCTAATATAAGTGTCTCAAATTGATTGATCAACAATCCATTAATAATAATAAAAAATTCAAATATTTGTATGCCTTCAAACACAAAATAGGCATTACCAAGATCTTTCACGAAATAGTATAAGATCTTATCTCACATAGAATGAAAATAGCAACACTAGCCATTAGTAAACAACTAGCATAAAACACATTAACAACAAGGCTTGCTCCCACTTACCTATGGCAACATACATTTATAACCAATACAAAGAAACTAATACATTAATCAATATCAAACTACAATGCCTAAGTGCCTGAATCATGCCATATACAAACTTTTAGCATGCACTTAAATATTTATTTACCTTTAATAGACATTTCAGCAAAATTCACATATTTATACTAATTACTCCAAAAGGAGTAGCAATTAAAAAATCATCTTCTCCTTATCAACAGCAAAGAATATTCAACTCAATCAACCATAGGCAATTTCATATATTGAACCTAAACAGTATATAAGCATATAAACTTTTACCTTATTCTCAAATAAAGAAATTGTTGAATAATAATACTATAGGTACAATATGTTTAATTCAAATATTATTGATATCAAATTGTGCACTATTAACAAAAGGAATCTTTATTAATTAAAGGGATAAATACATATAAAAGATATCAACCAAATCATTTATATAACAAACCACATCCATCTTAACATTTAAGAAACCTTAGAAAAGCAACTTTGATCCAAGGATTTTACCATATGATATTTCCAAACCAAATTTGATTATTTGTTTTAAGGATCATGTCATTAGAATAATACAAAAGCATAATTACTTCTAATTATTCCTTTCAAATAGAAAGCCAATGAGAAGTAACATTAAGTTAAATTTACTACCACAAAGTAGTAACTATTATAATGCTTGAGCATTAACAAAATAATAGTAATGCCAAGTATATACAGATAACATACAAAATATATCTGTATATCCCAAAATAGTTACAAAATACTCATTACAAAATAAGTTCAAGAGGTGATTTTACACATCAATAACACCACAATTTAAGACATTAGAAAGTCAAAAAAATTATTCTTTTCAAAACCTTATTAGGCTAACAAGTCTTCAACATGTTGCCTTATAAAAAATTAAGGTTTATCATTAACAATATATGACAACCATAGGTATAGGGAGTCCATTATATTACAATATACTTTAAGAGACTTAACTATATCCTCACTATAGGTCCCAACAATAAAGTAATGACAAACATAAAAGGAAAAGAAAAAATCATATCCAAAATTGTAGCATGCTTATACAAGCACTGATTTTCTCATGCTCAATTAACTAGGCAATTAATTGAACTAGAATAATTGTATCTTGCAATCCTGCCTAAGGGTCCCGAATTACAATATACAATTCTCTCCCACTTGATAGAGAAAAATAGTTGAATTAATAAATACCAAAAATAAATAGACACAAATAGTGTGTCCGAAATTTCTAAAGTATTCAAAATATTTTCTCTATCACACAATTATTATGTCAAGTAATGTCATATTGATAGGGTATGTCCATTACTTACATAATCTAAAAATATTTCAAACTACAGATTATAATAAATAATATCACACCAATAGGGTGTGTCAACTAATTAAATAACCCAAATAATATTTGCAAATTCATTCCAATGAAATTGAGAAAATAAATTTCATTTGACATGACAACTTATCTTGATTAGCTTTACGATAGGCGAAAGCAAAATATTCAAAATCACATGTCCACAAAATAACTTTGGATTGTTACAAAATGCTCAATTATCTTATTTGTCAAAATTCACAAGATGATGCACACATTCAATTACACAATATTGTCACTTATAAATGTACACAAATGAGTTGATCAATTCAACCAAAATACTTGACAATGAGTAATATTTCATATATATTATAACAGGATTGAGCATACAATTATAATTGAGATCTTATGTCATTGTAATCTCGCCTAAGGGTTCCGAATTACAATGCATAAGCAAATGTAATCATGTCAATGCAAGAATAACACATTTAATGCATTTAACAAATCATTAGAAATCACATTAATAAAGACAAACCGATACGGTAAGTACATTATTAACATAATCTCCAATGCAAATGTAATCATGTCATTACAAGAATAACACATTGTCATAATTAGTCTTGCAATAGGCGAGAACATAACTCTACAAAATGTGCACAACGGTCTTAAATATCACAAAATAGTGACTTTCAAAATCCAGTTTATACAAAAATTGCAAAATATCATATATTTGTTTAAATACATTATGCAATATTATATGCATATAACAACACAAAAAAAAATATTTCTGTGTCAAAATTGAGTCATATCTGATATTAACATAAAATATAATAAGCGCACTCAACTCATTATAATGGACTCCCACGATAGGTGAGATCACAATTACAGAAAATTACTATAATAATAATAAAATTGCTTATGGAGTTAACAAATTTACATGCTATATCATTTTAGATAATTGTCACACTCTTATATATAATTGCATATTTCAAAATTAGGCATGATATGGTGAATAACACCTTAAGAATGAATTTATTCGCTTATGCAATTAAATAATAGACCATCAATCATAAACAAAAATTCACAACTAACATCAAGCAGTGTGTTCTCCATCGTTGTATGTTGAGCTAACGTAAGCGAATAGCTCAATGGTATGTAACAAAATTAGCTCTTTTATATGTCTACCAACAGAAGGCTCATAAAAAATGTTATAGCACAATTTGTAACAAAATTTACACAAAGTGAGTTCTAATTCACATTTATACAGTGTATGAGAAAATACACACAAGTATACCTTAATTACATTTGCTATTACCTTAAAATTTGTCCATTATAAAAAATATTTTAGCAATATTCTCACAATATAATTATGCAACAAATAATGGGTATATATAATTTATTCAATTTGTAATAGCATAATATAAAATAATGTGCCCATGACCTCCTAATCAATCATGACAGAATATAACCACAATGCTTTAAGATTGTCAATACTAAAAAATTATCTATATTTAAATATAGTATAACTTTATAAAAAAAAATTCTACAAAATTCAATGGACTCAACTAATGAAAAATTAATATGACAATCAACTAACAATGAAGTTAGAACTTTACAATATAAAATAAATAGTCTTATTGTGCCCAAGTTTATTTTAAATAAAATTTTACAAAAGTTATACAAAATAACAATAATGACATAATTTACAAATTTTTCATTGGCATCTAAATAATATGTCATAAATGTATGATACAATACCTTTTATCATACAATAAAATTATTCAAAACACTAAAACATTCTTAAAACAACATATAATTAAAATTCTCACATTTTTTTTGCTTAATTAGTATATATAATGCACCTAAACAAAATCAATCAATAGCGATGGTGTTTCACGAGGAAAAACACACCATACGAAACAATTGTAAATTATGTGAGAATTACACATAAAAAAAATTCATATCAAAAGTTTTAGAGTACAATATTTATTTAAGGAAACAACAAAATAGTATCCTACATAATCAAGAAAAAATAAAGCATTATCCCGCAAAATCAGAAAATAATAAAACAATATCCCACAAAATCAGAAAATAATATAACAATATCTCACATAATTAGGGAAATAACAAAACAATATTCCACGCAATCAGGAAACTTTTGTTTTAAAAAAAAATCAAAATCTCGTGAGGTTTTGAATTCCAAAATCAAGATTAAACATTATCACGCGATCCAATCTAATCGAATTAAAAAATTCGCATATAAACCCAAATTTGAATTTTGTTCAATTCAACTCCAAAACTCGATTTATTATCCAATTAAATATTTTCAAACATAAATTTTAGGTCCCAGAAATAACATATCAAGAAATCATGCATCATCACATGTTTAAAAAAAGCCCAATTTGAAATTTTGAATTCAAATCCGAAATTTTGAACCTAAAACTTCAAAAGTCAAATTCTCCGTTTACAAATCTCTGATTCATACATACTTTATATCGAAAGATTCATATCGATGAGTACTACAAAAGCCCTAAGGTCCCAAACTGAATTGGAAACATTATCTACATGAAATCATTAAAGGGAAATTTGGGTTCCATGAATAAAATTAAGTTTAAATATTATTATCATGCAAGTGGGTCCTAAATTCATATAGGATGACTCTGATACCACATGTAAGATTAAATTAAAAATCATATACGAATTTAGAACACCTTAATTATGTAAGGTAGAAAACATACCTTTATTAGTTATTAGGCTTACCGATGAATCTATATATTAAATAAGAATTCATATCTCCAAGAGA
This sequence comes from Styphnolobium japonicum, assembly GCA_023212625.1. NCBI lineage: Eukaryota > Viridiplantae > Streptophyta > Magnoliopsida > Fabales > Fabaceae > Styphnolobium > Styphnolobium japonicum. Next base: position 8,369,233 of record JALBWW010000014.1, read on the forward strand.
AGCATCATGAGAAGATTATCAAGAATCCTGGTGCATAGGAGAAAAACTACCCTCTTTCCCTATATGGATTGAAGCTTATAATCTCAATGGGGCAACCATAATACATATAGAATGAGAGTAGGGGTCTCTCCTTGTGTTTACAATATGGGTTAACCTACCCATTATGGAATATCCATACATAAGGCCCACATATCACCACAGTCCATAATAGGTTTAAGTGGTTATAAAGGCCCAATAACAAAAGTGATCACAAATAGGCTTAACCAATATATACTCCACAAATATGACAATCAATTAATCCAAGTCTTTTAACAAATGTGACTATGTTAGTCCACATAAAATTAAATAATCCAACAGCATATGGTTATTATGAAATTGTGACAGAATTGGAATCACATTTGTACAATGACATGATCAATTTCTTCATGTGAGGTTTCAGCTGCACAACAGCAAAAGTGGCTTCTCACTTTAGTTTATCCAAATCCTGGACATCGCTCATGATATAAATACTGCTTGGCTAGTAGTGTGGGATTTTAATGAAATTGAGTAGAAGAACAAAAGGGTGGTGCAGTGGTGGTGCTGGACTGGCCATGGCTCGATGTCACGATTTCTTATGCTGGATTAATCAATGCAACCTTATTGATATAGGGGTGAAGTCCCAAGGTTCACTTGGAAAGCGCCAAATGGCCTGGATAGAACCATGTTTTCTAAAGACTTCATTGGGCCGTACGTAATGCTACTGAAGTAACACGTTCATGAGGCTATAGTGAATCCTTGGTGGGAGACCAATGTGAAGTTTGGGTCTGGGCTTATTAGGTAGAATCAGTGGGGCACTAAATTTGTTTGTCTGGTTCTTGATCTCGGGATCTAATCTCCTTTAGCTGTTTTGTCTCCATTTTAATCTACTCTACTCCTTTTCACACACAAGTCCCACACTTCTTTTATAACAAAAAGAAAGAAAAAATCCCAAAGCAGTACTTATAGTTATATATAGCTTATAACTAAAGCCAACTGAGACACAAGCAATATAAGACTTCACAAAATAAAATAAAATTAAAGCATTGGACATATAGCCCTTAACTATATGTAATTGGTTTTCTTATATATATATATATATATATATATATATATAAGGTAAATGACAAGGATATGAATGAACTTTCGCCACCTTTGAATCAAAGATATGTAAACAATAAATTATAGCTAGACTAGTCTGAAAAAGAAATTGAGTATTTGTTAATCTGACTTCTAAGTTCTCTCATCCTAATGAATGATGTAGCCACTCTCGTAGTAGATAGAAAGACTCTACAATTAATTATAGAGGTAAGGAGAAACTAGATATGACTTGTAAGTAACCACTAACTATGATATCTAGTCCCAACAAACATAAGTATATTGCCTTCTGTAGTCTAATTAAAAATCACTAAATCTTCACTAAGAATTACTAGATTCTAATAGAGGAGTTATCAATTATGGAAATAAACCCTTAACCTAGTCAATTCTATTCTAAGAGTTTACATAGTCTAACAGACCTTACCTTAGAACTAGCTAAAAGAAACAGTGGGGCTAGATTTCTGCCATCCTGAAATCTGTCACTAATTTATTCTTTTATTTAAACTCTTCTAGGTCCAATGTCCTGTTTTATCATGTTTTCTTGAATTTACTTAAACGATTTATCCTACTTAAGATCTTTGTCCAAATGTTAAGGCAAGTTTAAGAATCCCAATGAGGTTCATTAATAGATTTAATGCCAAGTTCACTTGAATGTTCAATTCTTACAACATATACTAAATTATCCAATTAGTAATATAAGTTAGTAATAACAAGCATAAGTTAACACATGACAAAGGTAGTTCCATCTTCATTTTACATGGCTTAAAAGCCTTGATTTTGTTCATGGGCATAGAGAAACATGTCTTGATATATTTACAACATTAAGCAAATTACCTAAAGTAAATTGCATAAACAAAACTTCCAAGACTTCTGGACATAAGCCCTAATTACTACTATTTACATTATGATGATCAAGTATCAACTAAATGGAATTGGATATCCTTGATCACTTTTACATGACTACCATCCTCCACATAATATAACCATTCCCGCTTAATTTCAATTAGTATGATGGTAATCCCAATTTCTCTTTGATTCTAAAAAACAGTAAAATTAGGGTAAGATTATGCAATCTTAGTAGGAAACGGGCATTAAAATAAAACTTATACTTCGTAAATCAAGTAATAAATTTCACAAACTTTTTCTTTCAGAACATACTATAACAAAAATTAGATAGAGTAATATGATCTTCAATTTATAAAACACAAGGTATTAATCATAACTTAGAGAAGGCTTCAAGAATCATTCATACTCAATCACTTTCAAACATAGGTCTTTCAAACCAATTCTTTCCATTCTTCCCTCCATTAGGGCTGCCTTATAAACATAGGGAATTTCCATCATCTTTCAAGATGATACATAAGCCAAAGGCCACTCCTCCAACATGTCATTTAACATAGTCTTTAGCGGTGAGTCTTAGTTTAATTGAAAAATCAACTCAAAGTTACAAAACATAAACTTCTTGAAATGATTTTTCCTTCTCAAAAACCGTGGCCATACATAACCATAAAATAGATATACAAGCATGATCATTTAAAACAGAATGCTTAAGCTAATTTAAATGTCATACAGCACCTAGTTAAGCATAGGAATTTCATGAAAGTTAAGCAAAGTAAGTCAAGTATCATTGATAAATTCTAATACTAGTAATAAAATAGGTTATGAAAGCTATTCTTACTCCTTAATACCTTACCAAACCGTGACCATTTAGGACTATAGAAGATCAAGTAAGCAAATGGTTATACAAAAACAGATTGGCTAGAATCATACTAGGAATTCTTACTAGACTAGTCTTGTTTTAAAATTGGTGTTTGAAATCAAAATTTAGTGAAACTATAACTGTAAAACCTATTATTTACTACTGATAAGTCTTACGTGGAATATTTTTTTTTGTTCTTTATTACATATAAAATTCGGCAGCGTTTCCTTTGTTTCTCGTATGTTCCCAAACGTCATAGATAAATAGCGGATTCCAAACAATCATTCAAACCAACCAGAGTACATATATATATATATATATACATCAACAAGAGATCTCCGATCTCATTCAAAACATTATCTCATTCAAAATATTATCAGAGTACGTACATTATACAAGTGTATACTAGACACTATCCTGACTGAGCACACTAAAATATTAACATATTATAAATACATAATGGAGCTCACTCCACCAAAATACAAGTATCATAGAATCCTCCATACTTAACCCGTAGAGGGTCCGGGGTGATCCTGCGAATCTGAGAAAGAGGGGGTGAGAAATAACTTCCCAGTGAATGTGAATAAAACTTGTATATAAAGTATGCATGTAATTAGAATGCAAGCATACACACACAATTCAATATATCAAGTAATATCAAACCAACATATGCAATGAGTTTATGAATGCACATGATGTTCACACCTTTTCTTCACACTTTTTCTTTCTCCACTCCTCTTGTTGTGCACTAACCCCTTTCGGTTAGGCCCTCGCAATATGCAATATGCAATGTTTTATGTCATTCCGTTTCCATCTAACCCCGTAGGTTAGGCACCCCTCAAGTATTGTGCACTAACCCCTTCCGGTTAGGCCATCTCACTATGCAATGCAAGTAATTATGCACCGCTTATTCTTTCATCTAACCCCTTCCGGTTAGGTAATCTCTCACATATTGTACACTAACCCCTTAGGTTAGGCCATCTCACCATGCAATGCAATGCTTTCATATTCATATCATGCTCAATTATAATATCATAATAACATCACATTTAATCAATACAAGATTTAAACTACACAAACATTGTACTCAATCCTCTCAATTTATGATTGAACCACACAAGTATTATGTTCAATCCTCTCAACCACTTCCACTTAGTTACACATCCCTTCATTGTACTAAGTTATCATTTCAAGCCTATGTGAATCTATTCAATGAATCTCTTAATGAATCTATTCATACACTATTGTGAATCTATTCACACATTATTGTGAATCTATTCACAATGCTATTCATGGGTCTTGTGAATCTATTCACACACTATTGTGAATCTATTCACAATGCTATTCTTGGATCTGTGAATCTATTCACAAAATGTTGTGAATCGATTCACAGTACTATTCACGAGTTCACAATGCTATTCACAGGTCTGTGAATCTATTCACAAAATGTTGTGAATCGATTCACAGTGCTATTCACGCGTTCAAAATGCTATTCACAGGTCTTGTGAATCTATTCACACACTATTGTGAATCTATTCACAGACATAAAAAAATCAGCATTTGATCATGCACCTCTTATCTTAAACTCTATTCATTCATCCATTCATTCATCCATTCATCCATCCATCCATTCATTCATTCATTTCATTGAATAACAAGTAGCAAATCTAATCATTCTCATACATCCATACCATTGAATACAAGTAACAATCCAAACATTCAAAAACAACCTTAACACATAGAAGTTCTTATCTTCAAGACTTAAACTTACACCCTAAATAACACCATACCATAACACAAATCAACCCACACTCACCTAGCAATGATTTGGGACAAGAACTAGGTTTGAGGTGATATCAAACCAACCAAAATCCTTATAAAGACTTCCTCTTCAACTTCCTTCAAAACAACCAAATCATACAAGAACTTTAGAATTTGTGTTCTTGATTCTCAAAGATGAACATGAGTTCTCCATTAAACTAAAACCATAGGATTAAAGAAGAGATGAAGGTGATCAATAACCATCAAATAACCTAAGCCAAAAGATGAGTAAAAACACTTACTTTGGACCTTGAAAGCTTGGAAAACCTTGGCTATGGAGACTTGGATATTTTGAAGAAAATGACCATATGCTCATCTAACATGCACGGCTCCAACATGAAGAAAGGGGGGTGAAGTTGAATTGTCAACTTTGCCCTCCACTTAAATGAGAATTCACAAAATTGCCACTGAGGGTGTAAAATGACCAAAATACCCTTGGTGATTTCTAAAAATTCCCAATTTATCCCAATTCTAGAAAATTACACTAGGACTTCTATATGATTTTGTTAAGCTAGAAATAAGATTGGAATCAAAATTTAGGGATGTTACAATAACAACAACCTTTCAAGCTTGAAATCAATAAAAGAAAGGTTAGAAATATAAGAAGAACAAGCCAAGAAAGAAAAGAAAATAAAACAGATTAGTTCTTGCTTGATTGAAGGAAATGGTGAGTGAGATCATGGCTTGCTTCCTACCCTCTCCTTCTCACGTCCCCTCTCCTTCTCACGTCCCTTCCTTTCTATTTTAGGTGCAGGAGTTTTGTGTGTATGTGTGTGAGGTGTGTGTGTATCCAAGTATATAAATAAGCCTAGGTTAGTTAAGTGGAATTAGGCAAGGAGTTGTGTCCTAATGATGGAATATTCTCCAACAAAATTATGGGAATATGGCAGGATTCCCTTAGCTTGTCATGGCCATGATTATGTCTTACATGCAAAATATTCTCTGCATGGTTGCCTCTTGGTAACGTGGCCAGCAGCCTCATGGTCTTCCAAGTGCAGAATTCTTCCTTACTTCTAAGCATATTGACATGTTGGTGTGCACGTGAGTGTGTTTCATTTGTTTATTCTAAAGTGCAGAATTTTGTGTGATGTTTCTTTATTAATTCCAAGTGTGTTGTGTCATTTCTGTGTGCATTTGGCTGCCATGGTGCAACAAGTGTTCATGTGTAAGTGTGCGTGTGTCAACATGTTAGAGTGTGTTGATGTGTCATGGTTTACATGTGCAGATTTTTGCATAGAATTTTTCATTCCTAAGTCCACGTGTCTTGCTTCTAATGTGTCTATGTGTCTATGTGTTAGGTGTATGATTCTTATGCTTAGTGAAGTGTCACTGTGTGAACTTGTGTGAATCATTTTCTTTCTTAAGTTTAATGTGTCTTAGAAGTCTTAATTTGATAATCTAAGCCTTAATTATTAAGTTGATTTTAATTGTTTCATGTTACTTGTTAGAATTAAAAGTTTAGAGATAGCCTTGCCTTATTAAGTTTTAGCTATGTTATTTTGATTGAAAGCCTAACGATAAATTAGCTTACGGAAAGTTTCTTTTTATTCTCTATGTATTGTCATGGCTTCTAAGGTTATCATAGGCTGAGCTTTTTAAGTACCTAGTTATCCTCCTCAAGTCATCCTAAGGTTTATTTTGCTGTATTTTGTTCTTTCACCCTTGGAGTGAAATTAAAATTCAGGATGTTACAAATGAGAGATGTGCAAACGAATGTTTTAAATTGCGGTTGCGATTGCGATCGCTGTTGCAGTTATGTTAAGACTGTATAAATTGCGGACAATTGCGGCTGCGTTGTGATTGCTGAAAACTCCAAAAATGCAATATTACAGCTGCAATTGTGGTTGCGGACTGCAATTTAAAACCTTGGTGCAACCATTACGTACTTTGGTGAGTTGTCCTTAGCCTGTGGATGAGAGGAATCACGAATTGAACAAATGGCATAAGAGAAACTCTAGCTTTAAGCAATATTTGGATGAGATAACAGAAGCCCTAAGAGAAACTCTAGCTTTAAGCAATATTTGGATGAGATAACATAAGCCATAAGAGAAACTCTGGCTTTAAACAATATTTTGAGAGGAATCATGTCCATGGTGTTGGTGTGGCAGTTGTTCTGCCACCAAGATGTAGAACTATCCCACAACTCCAGTGCGACTGATGCTACTGTTGTAGTCAAATTGTAGAGTCAAAGTTTCACCATTATTTATCTTGACAAAAACTGGTTACGAATAAGAAGTGGACATTCCTACATTGTACCCTTCCTTATTTCTTGCCTCCTTTCCCGTTCCATATTTTGGTGTTGACATACTGTTATCACCAAAAAATAGATTAATTGATTCAGCTAGTTGCGTGGTGTCAGTTGATAAGGATAGTTAGCTGATTTCTATTTGTAGCTGATTGAGTCAAAAAATGGGTACAAAGATTTGTTAGCTAATAGCCGAATTTGAAGGGTTCTCTTTAGAATATTATAAGAAAGAAGGTTTAAGTTAGCCAAAAGTATATCAAATAATTCGTGCCAGCTGAGCCATCAAGCCCTAAAAAATAGAGATAAGGATAAAATCAATTATTTAAGATGTAGTGAAATAGAGAACGTGCACAAGTGGTTGAAAATGGGGCTAAGTTTCGGAGATAGTAGATGGTCTGATAGCTGTTGGTCTGGACATTTAGTCAGCCACAACGTTTAATTAGTTGCTGATATGTAGGAGAACGTGGCTGATAGAATGAAAACAGAGTAGTTATTTTACGGGTCTATAAATATGTTATGTGTATGTTGTTATGGGGATCATTCAATCAATAAAAAAACCACTTATCTTTCATGCAATTTATTTTTCCAGTTTACTTATCTTTATCAGCTTATGTTATTTTCATGAAAATTTAGCTTTTAGTTCATTGTCCTACTTTAGATACTCTTCGGAGGAGTCTAAGAACTCATAGCTGAGAAAAAGAGTCCCTTTCTCAGCATTATTGATAAGAGGTTGTCGAGACCCGTCAAATAAATAAAAATAACCAATTCACAAACTAATTTGTAGTATAGAGCATGAACCGAATCATCACTCAAAGATCCAAAAACAAAGATTCAATTAGATCAAGATAATTAAAAAGGGGGTTTTGGTGATTTGTAAGAAAATACAGTGGTTGAATTTAAAGAAAAGTAATTAATAAATTAACCAATCCAAGGAAATTTACTGATCTTGAGTTTAATCCATCATTGATCACAAGGAATCCACTTAATTACTAACCATGTTCTTGGCCTTAGATCACATCAAGAAGTCTCAACATGATCCAAAAATCCTCTACTAGATAAGCATCTAGGATTTGATTAACCAAGGTTAGATAAAGTAAGCACCATCCAACATAAATTAATTTAACATCTAGAATTTAATTAAGCTAAACAATCTATCAAAAAGCTTTGATATATTGTTTAGTCTTTGTGATCATCTTGAATACATGTTAAAAAAGCTATTATCACATAAACATCTAAATCAAATTAAGCAATTCAATCTAGATCAAAATCAAAAGCGGAAGAAGAGAAACTTGAACAACAATTAAGTAATTTGAACAAGTAAAACAAGATTTCCAAATTAAACATCAAGACAGTTAATCCTTTGGATTGATTATAAGATCCTAGCCTTCCATGGATGGGAAGGAAGAACTCAAAAAATAAAAAATAAAAACGAAATTCTAAAGAGAAGGGAGAAGAAGAGAAAGAAAACTATCACAAATACTCAAACTTACTTCTCATAAATACTCAAACTTACTTTAAATTGAATTATGTATAATACAAAGAGATTGGTTCTATTTACACTAATCCTAGAAGCCAATTTGTAATTGAAAATAATATGAATGCAAGCTGTAAAAAAAATGGAAATTGTCAAATATGGTAGCTTGATGCATGGTTGGTGGGTTAGTGCATGGTTGGTGAGTTGGTTCATGGTTAGTGGATTCTAGTCAACAACTCTTATCCGACTTTCAGCTTGACTTTCGTGCCCTTAACGATGTATTTTGGCTTGGAGGTCTTCATGATAGTTGTAGATAATTGTCTCCTTGAACTTTTGGCATTAGTTTCATGCCATTTGGACTTTACAACTTCAGATATTCTAAAAAAAACTGCACCTAACTCATTTCAGGTTGGCAGAACGTGTTTCCAAATTCAAACCAACTTGCAGCTTCATAATCACGCCTAAAACGACATCTATTGACTAAATGGTCTTTCGTGAAGTTGGAGATATGAGTCTTATCTTTCCAATGGACCAGTTTCAGCTCAAAATGTGGCCTATAGCCCACGACATGGTCCAATATGTGCACACTACTCAGATTCCAGTGACAGCATACCCACTCTGAATTGCAGGGCTATTTTGGACCCTTAGAAGTCCGATCCAACTCTTGAGTTCTTCATAAAACTTGTATAGCCTTGTCTTAACTTTCCAAAAAAACCAAGATCACCTCAAATGGATTACCGAGTCCCAAGTTATGGCCTAACTAAGGAGGAAAAGTCAAAATACATCAAAATCCAAAAATTATTCACAAATTGCATTAAAGCCCAATGAGGCCCATCAACATTAAACTCAGCTAAAATACTAATATTGGACACAATAAATATCTAATAAAGTCTACTATAAAGTTAACATAAGTGTCTCAAATTGATTGATTAGTTATCAACTAATTTGAGAGAATCATTGTTGTGTATGTTAGTCGACTGATCGACTAATCATTTTCACACCATAACAAATTTGGCACGCCCGGTGGGACCATGGGGGTGAACAAATTGGGTAGTTTGCTTCTCCTGGTCACAATCATAATTGGCGCATGCTGACAAGAGGTTGTCGAGACCCGTCAAATAATAAAAATTATCGGTTCACAAACTAATTTGTAGTATAGAGAATGAACCAAATCACCTCTCAAGGATCCAAAAAGAACAAAGATTTAATCAGATCAAGATAATTAAAAGGGGGGTTTTGATGATTTGAAAAGGAAATATACTGGTTGAATTAATGAAATCCAATTAACAAATTAACCAATCCAAGGAAACTTACCGATCTTGAGTTTAATCCATCATTGATCATAAGGAATTCACTTAATTGCTAACCATGTTCTTCCCCTTAGATCATATCAAGGCGCCTCAACATAATCCAAGAATCCTCTACTAGATAAGCATTTAGGATTTAATTAACCAAGGTTAGATAAAGTAAGCACCATCCAAACATAGATTAACTTAAGATCCAGAATTTAACCAAGTTAAATAATCCATCAAAAAGCTTTAATAAATTGTATATTCTATGTGATCCTCTTTGAATACATGATAATAAAGCTATTACTACATCAACATCTAAATCAAATTAAGCAATTCAATCTAGATAAAAATCAAAAGAGGAAGAAGAGAAACTTGAATAACAATTAAGCAATATGAGCAAGCGAAACAAGATCTCTAAATTAAACATCAAGATTGCTAATCCCTTGAATTGATTATAAGAGCCTAGCCTTCCATGGATGGGAAGGAAGAACTCAGAAGTAAAAGAACAAAAACGAAATTGTAAAGATAATAGAGAAGAAGAGAAAGAAAACTCTCACAAATACTCAAACTTTCTTCAAACTTACTTCAAATTAAATGATGTCGAATACAAAGAGATTGGCTCTATTTATACTAATCCTAGAAGTCAATTTGTAATTGAAAATAATCCGAATACTAGTTGTAAAAATATGGAAATTGTCAAATATGGAAGCTTGATGTATGGTTGGTGGGTTGGTGCATGGTAGGTGGGTTAGTGTATGGTTGGTGGCTTCAAGTCAGCAACTCTTATCCGACTTCCAGCTTAATTTTCATGACCTAGATGGTGCATTTTGGCTTAGAGGTCTTTATGAAAGTTGTAGCCAGTTGTCTCCTTGAAATTTTTCATTTGGAATCATGCCAATTGGAATTTTAGAACTCCAGAAATGCCAAAAACACTATACCTACCTCAAGTTAGGTTGGCAGAACATGTTTCCAAATTCAAACCAACTTGTAGCTTCAAAATCATGCCTAAAACGACATCTATTGACAAAATGGTCTTCAGTGAAGTTGGAGATATGGGTCTTATCTTGCTAATGGCCAAGTTTCAGCTCAAGAGGAGGCCTAGAAGCCACTATATAGTCCAATATGTGCACACTGCCCAGATTTTCGTGACAGCATACCCACTCTGCATTGCAGTGATATTTTGGACCCTTAAAAGTCTGATCCAGCTCTTGAGTTCTTCATGAAACTTGTAGAGCCTTGACTTAGCTTTCCAAATACACCAAGATCACCTCAAATGGATCACCGAGTCCCAAGTTATGGCCTAACTAATGAGGAAACGTCAAAATGCATCAAAATCCAAGAATTATTCATAATTTGCATTAAAGTCCAATGAGGCCCAGCAACATTAAACTCATCTAAAATACTAATATTGGGCACAATAAACATCTAATAAAGCCTAGTACAAAGGTAACATAAGTGTCTCAAATTGATTGATCAAATTCCCCCACACTTAAGCTTTTGCACTCCTGGGCAAAACACATAAGTACAAAACTAAAGAAAAACAAGAAACATCATATTATTAAACTAAAAGCATAAAAACTAATTATACATAATCTAATCCACTTTCGTAGGAAAACACGATGGCACTTAGCATGTGCCACAAGCCTTTAAACCCCTAGGTGTCCCTAGTGGACGAGTTATAATCTCGTGAGGGTTTACCAAGATGATACCCACAAACATGTAATACTTTATTTAATCAATTCAACTAATTTTTAAATACAAGCATTGTATCAAATTTAATCCATAATTAATAAGTCAAGTATGCTTAACAAAGAATAGTTGAATCAAACCAATTGAGAATAAGGTATAGCATAATCATGCTTTAATTAGAAATAGGCATGTTCAAATTGAGTAGAATTCCTCACATGTGACACTCAAATCATACAAGGTGTTTAGGTTAACTGTTTGCACTCAACTAGTCAAATTATGAAAGTATTTTACCATAGGCTTGCATATACATCAATTCTCCACTACTTAGATCAAATAAATTGCAAAAATGTAGAGGTCTTTCAAAAAGGTTGTAATAGGACTATAAGGTGAAGGAAGAAAACAATATGGATAATAGCAGGTTAAAACCAAATAGAATAAAAAAGCATTGGGGAGTAACTCAAGTAAAAAGCATAAAATTTTACTCAAAACCATAAAATGCTCATTCTCTTCACATATTCCTTCTTTTTTCTATTCTTTTCTTTTTCAAACTTTTGGCTTTATTGTCTTTTTCTCTTTTTTGTTTTTTTTCAAGTATTTCACATCAGCACACCAATTTCCCCACACTTAAATCATTGTAACCATAATAGCTCCTCCAATAGGAAAATCAATGCTCTCATATTCCCTAAGGTGAGGTAAAACATAGTTTTTCACTCAAGGCTTGTAATGAGCTAAGAACAAAGAATGGGCAAGTAAGCTCAGAGGGGGTTAACAATGGGATAAATGCAAGGTAGGTTTATTTGGCCAAAACAGCTAAGTCAAGAAAAATGCCTCTGTCATTTTCATGCAACATACACTCAAAACCAAGTGTAAGTATCAAACTTGGAAAAGCCCAAAACTCACAAAGGTATGGAACATTCACTCAATTCAACCATGCTTTCTTCCTAATATCCACAGTCATATACATGTATATCATGAAAATGATTCAACTATAACCTGTTTTGCATACTTTTATTATCAATTAAGCTCAGATTCAGCACATGTTTGTATCAAAATTAATTGAAAATATAAAAATGAAATTTTTTTTAATATGCAAGAACAAAATAATTTAAGACATACGATGAAATTCAAGTTAAGATGCATCTCAAGAGCAAAACTACTCCTTACTCTGCCATCATTCATCTAATAAGCTAGTAACAATAAAGATTAGCTGGTTAGTTTTTTTTTTAAAACTAAACTATGTACATGGTATTGTCAACTATACCTCCCCCCAACTAATTTAAGACATTGTCACAATGTCAAAATAAAGATAGGTAGAGTGTAGAAGGTCTTACCAGAAAACTGCAAATTGGGCCTGAAATAAGAAAAATTACAAAAAACTAAAACCATAAGAGAAAATAAAAATTCACAAGGACAAAGTCAAATCAAGTTTTTGCTTTTTGCTACTACTACCTTGTTCCCAATTCAGTGGAGTCATTGCTGGATGATGTTGTGGGACAAATTTGTGTAGTTGATCGAGCAATTGTCCAGGGGTTGTAGCTGTTACAAGAATTTGACGTGTCGCTTGTAAGATGAATATTTGTTCCACAGCATGATCAAGAAAACAAAACAAAACAGTCAAAAAAACCATTAACATTTAATATACCTATAGGTTTTTTGTGAAAGTTCAGCTGTGACCAAGATGTAATTTGGAAGAGCTCTTCCAAAGATCCAAAACCACCAAGTAGGGCAATAAAGGCATCAGCATTTGCTATCATAATGTTCATGCGTTGATGCATGCATGATACCATTACTTCATCCCCTACTGTTTTTCCAGTGGGATTGCCAATAGTTAAAGGACTATGAATGACACCAAGGACTTTGCCACCTCCTAAATGTGCAGCAGTTGCTACACAACCCATTAACCCAAGACTACCTCCTCCGTAAACTAAATGGATTTCTCTCTCAGCTAACACTCGACCAAGATAATTTGCAATATTTACAAACTCTTTATCTTTCCCAGGATTAGATCCACAAAAGACACAAACACTCTTGATCCGACGAACTGAAGTGACTTCTATTTTCTTTTATTTTTCTCTTCTTTTTTTTTGTACTCTCACCTTATCAATGATCTGAAGAGAGTAAAGTGCATTATTTAAAGGAATCAAAACTCAAATGTAATAATTACACCTATAAATGAGGGGTAGATCCGTGTGTCAGGCAAGTTTGAAAAGAAGCACATCAATGATAATAGCTATATGACAAGGATAAAAGACTAATCTGTATGTGTCAGAAGAAGTTTGAAAATACGCAACGCATATTTAAAAAAAATACAGCTAAATTTTTTTTTTGAAATTTTTTTTAATAAACAAGAAGAAAAAGGAAAAAATATTAAAAAATATAAAAAATAAAAAATAAAAAATAATACTTATAGGAGATGTGATTGTGGCTTACATGTTCCTCTGGTTTTTTGTCCAGTAACGGCTTGAATGCTCTCTATGGGCCGATGATCGGTTTTCCATCCAATTTTCTTAAAAATTGGAAAATAGGGTCTTTTTTAGTCAGATTACCGAGACTATAACGCTCATGTTTATCTTAGAATATTGGTCATAAATCGAGAAGTACTCTCTGCACATCTCCACTAGGATGCGTCTCAAGAGTCAATAGAATGTTATCTAAAGACTCCTTACTCATGCCATCCTTAATGAAGTGAATTTTATCAAGTCGATTTATGGACGTCATTCAAATTGATCTGCATTGTGTTACAGGTCCATCTTGCACATTTAAAGCAGACTCGTAACCTTTTTGCTCTTCTTTTCTTTGCATATGAACTTTTGCCTAACCCTAGCATATATGAAACAAGAGCGTCAGAAAATTCCCTTGTGATTCGGACCTTTGCTTCGATCAACCAGTGTATATCCGCAGGGATGCCTTTGTGCATAAGCATCCTTAATCTCTCAAACCTTGCACAATAAATGTTAGTTAAAGCATTTTGAGGGAGAGAAGGGAATCGCTTGCGGAGGTTAACAAGTTGATTATTCATTTCGAAAGAAAAAAGAAAGAGAAAAAAATTGAGTAAAATTATATACAGATTTTAGTGTTTATGGGTAACTGAAGGGACCAAAAAAGATTTTCATGGAGTACCGTTATCCGCCATTTAACCGGTGAAAAATCATCTGTTAATGAAAAACAAGCAAAATGAAGACAGAAAAATCAAACTCTAGTAGATTTTGCTGTTTGGCACCGATTTTCTATCTCGATTCCTATGAATTCAAATAAGTCAAAGTTGGAAAGATGATAGAGATAGAAAACTTGGGTGGTCTTTCAAGAAGCGCTACTTTTAACCTCGATTTGAAAAGTAAGACTTTTTGCCCTACGGATAGCAGAAGGAACAAAATCTCGTCGACCACACCATAGCCAGTGTAATGGATCACCACATCCAGAATCAGAGGTTTCAGTCTCCTCTGGGGCTGCTTTATTGACTTAACTCCATCTTCAAGTTAAATCCTATGCATGCATATGGAAGGGCTAATGCTAGGAATGTCTGCAAATATGATGGCTCTTTGATTCTCCTTAAAAATCTGTAGCAACCTCTCCTCCTCATCAGTAAGGAAGTTCTTAGCCACAATGAACTCCAATTTTGGTGGCTTAACTACTTCTGTAGATTGAATTGCTGCATAATCTGCTGAAAAAGATTCATCATGTCTCAAAAAGGTAGCAATCTCAGCACATGCATTACACAATATATCACCATTACAACAAACAGAATCATCAAAATCAGTAAAACTATCAAATTCAGCACACAAATCATCAATTGGTTTTTTCACATTGATCTCATGTTCTACAGAATCAGATATATGCATATATTGCTTGCTCAACTGACTTAATAAAGATGTTAGCTGACCAATTTGGATATTCAAATTATGAATGGTGATCTCAGTTCTCTGTTGAAACTGCAGATTATTAGTTTCCAATTGCTTTACTAAATCCTCCAATGTAGGCTCAGATTCTGTGCCTTGCTGGGGCATAGGCTGTTGGTATAGATTACTTAGTCCAACATAAGATTGGAACTGTTGTGAACTCATTGGTTGCTGGAATGTCTGTATATAATGGTTTGGCTGCTGTTGTGCTGCATTTTCATATCTCAAGTCGGGATAATCTCCCCAGCCAAGGTTATAGGTAGCAAAATAAGGATTATATCCAGGCTGTTGGTGTTGTAGTTCACCAAGAAATACACCTGTTGCATCAACAGAATGGTCATGAAATGCAGAACCATCATCTTGTAATGTGGTGCATGCATATGAGGGATGAAAAGAACTACAACATATACTACAAAATCCTGCAGGTTCTTGTACATGTAACTGATGTTGTTCCACTACTAACTGCCTCACCAAATAAGTCAGCTCATCAAGTTTGTGCCTCATCAGATTAGTGATCAAAAACAAAAACACAAAATCACAAAAAGAAGTTTAAAAATATATACAAAACAATTACAAAAAACATATCTAGAGATTTTTAAAAGTTATAGGATCACCACATGGTGAAATCTATACAAAAACACTATCTAAGAGAATAATAAAAAATCTTAAACAATTGAAAAAGTGGTCTAAACGATTGAATTTTGAAAAAAATAAAGGTAACCTCACTATATATAGTAACCCTTTCTAAAAATAACATTTTCCATTAGTGTACAAAAATTCAGGTCAATCAGAGATAATTTACCAAACCAAAATTCTTGACACGATATCCTTTACCTAATTTCAGCCGAATTTCACTTGAAAAATCTTCAAAAACAAAACAAACACAATTGTTAGAGTTAGATGATATGATCAAATAGTTGCCTTTGGATCCCCGGCAATGGTGCCAAATTTGACAAGAGGTTGTCGAGACCCGTCAAATAATAAAAATTACCAGTTCACAAACTAATTTGTAGTATAGAGAATGAACCGAATCGTCTGTCAAGGATCCAAAAAGAACAAAGATTTAATTAGATCAAAATAATTAAAAGGGGGGTTTTGATGATTTGAAAAGGAAATATACTGGTTGAATTAAAGAAATGCAATTAACAAATTAACCAATCCAAGGAAATTTACCGATCTTGAGTTTAATCCATCATTGATCACAAGGAATTCACTTAATTGCTAACCATGTTCTTGGCATTAGATCATATCAAGATGCTTCAACATGATCCAAGAATCCTCTCTAGATAAGCGTCTAGGATTTAATTAACTAAGGTTAGATAAAGTAAGCACCATCCAAACATAGATTAACTTAAGATCCAGAATTTAACCAA
This sequence comes from Styphnolobium japonicum, assembly GCA_023212625.1. Lineage (NCBI taxonomy): Eukaryota > Viridiplantae > Streptophyta > Magnoliopsida > Fabales > Fabaceae > Styphnolobium > Styphnolobium japonicum. The sequence goes on from JALBWW010000014.1 coordinate 8,385,835, forward strand.
GTTAAACAATCCAACAAAAAGCTTTAATAAATTGTTTATTCTATGTGATCCTCTTTGAATACATGATAATAAAGCTATTACCACATCAACATCTAAATCAAATTAAGCAATTCAATCTAGATAAAAAACAAAAGAGGAAGAAGAGAAACTCGAATAACAATTAAGCAATATGAACAAGCGAAACAAGATCTCCAAATTAAACATCAAGATGGCTAATCCCTTGGATTGATTATAAGAGCCTAGCCTTCCATGGATGGGAAGGAGGAACTCAGAAATAAAAGAACAAAAACAAAATTGTAAAGAGAATGGAGAAGAAGAGAAAGAAAACTCTCACAAATATTCAAATTTTCTTCAAACTTACTTCAAATTAAATGATGTCTAATACAAAGAGATTGACTCTATTTATACTAATCCTAGAAGCCAATTTGTAATTGAAAATAATCTAAATACAAGTTGTAAAAACATGGAAATTGTCAAATATGGAAGGTTGATGCATGGTTGGTGGGTTGGTGCATGGTAGGTGGGTTGGTGTATGGTTGGTGGTTTCAAGTCCGCAACTCTTATCCGACTTCCAGCTTGATTTTCATGGCCTAGACGGTGTATTTTGGCTTAGAGGTCTTTATGAAAGTTGTAGCCAGTTGTCTCCTTGAAATTTTTCATTTGAAATCATGCCACTTGGACTTTTAGAACTCCAGATATGCCAAAAACGCTACACCTACCTCAAGTTAGGTTGGCAGAACGTGTTTAAGCCGAATTCCACTTGAAAAAGCTTCAAAAACAAAAATAAGCACATTTGTTAGAGTTAGATGGATTCTTGAAATGATTAAATAGTTGCCTTGGATCCCCATCAATGGCGCCAAATTTGACATTAGGTTGTCGAGACCCATCAAATAAAAAAAATTACTTGTTCACAAACTAATTTGTAGTATATAGAATGAACTGAATCGTCTCTCAAAGATCCAAAAAGAACAAAGATTTAATCAGATCAAGATAATTAAAAGGGGGGTTTTGATGATTTGAAAAGATAATACACTAGTTGAATTAAAGGAAAGTAATTAACAAATTAACCAATCCAAGGAAATTTACCGATCTTGAGTTTAATCCATCTTTGATCACAAGGAATTCACTTAATTGCTAATCATGTTCTTGGCCTTAGATCATATCAAGACGTCTCAACATGATCCAAGAATCCTCTATACTAGATAAGCATCTAGGATTTAATTAACCAAGGTTAGATAAAGTAAACACCATCCAAACATAGATTAACTTAAGATCCAGAATTTAACCAAGCTAAACAATCCATCAAAAAGCTTTAATAAATTGTTTATTCTATGTGATCCACTTTGAATACATGATAATAAAGCTATTAACACATCAACATCTAAATCAAATTAAGCAATTCAATCTAGATAAAAATCAAAAGAGAAAGAAGAGAAACTTGAATAACAAGTAAGCAATATGAACAAGCGAAACAAGATCTCCAAATTAAACAGCAAGATGGCTAATCCCTTGGATTGATTATAAGAGCCTAGCCTTCCGTGGATAGGAAGGAAGAACTCATATAATAAGGAGCAAAATCAAAATTGTAAAGAGAATGGAGAAGAAGATAAAGAAAACTCTCACAAATACTCAAACTTTCTTCAAACTTACTTAAAATTGAATCATGTATAATACAAAGAGATTGGCTCTATTTATACTAATCTTAGAAGCCAATTAGTAATTGAAAATAATTTGAATACAAGCTGTAAAAACATGGAAATTGTCAAATATGGAAGCTTGATGCATGGTTGGTGGGTTGATGCATGGTAGGTGGGTTGGTGTATGGTTGGTGGCTTTTAGTCAGCAACTGTTATCCGACTTCCAGCTTGATTTTAATGACCTAGACGGTGCATTTTGGCTTGGTGGTTTATGAAACTTGTAGCCAGTTGTCTCCTTGAAATTTTGGCGTTGGAATCATGCCATTTGGATTTTTAAAACTCCAGATATGCTAAAAACACTGCACCTACCTCAAGTTAGGTTGGCAGAACATGTTTCCAAATTCAAACCAAATTATAACTTCATAATCATGCCTAAAACGACATCTATTGACTAAATGATCTTCAGTGAAGTTGAAGATATGAGTCTTATCTTTCCAATGACCAAGTTTCAGCCCAAAAGGAGGCCTATAACCCACTATATCGTCCAATATGTGCACACTGCCCAAATTTTCGTGACAGCAAATCCACTCTGTATTGTAGGGATATTTTGAACCCTTAGAAGTCCGATCCAGCTCTTGAGTTCTTCTTGAAACTTGTAGAACCTTGACTTAGCTTTCCAAAGACACAAAGATCACCTCAAATGGATCACCGAGTCCCATGTTATGGCCTAATTAAGGAGGAAATGTCAAAATGTATCAAAATCCAAAAAATTATTTATAATTTGCATTTAAGCCTAATGAGGCCCAACAACATTAAACTCATCTAAAATACTAATATTGGGCACAATAAACATCTCATAAAGCCTAGTACAAAGGTAACATAAGTGTCTCAAATTGATTGATCAAACAAATTTGACAAGAGGTTGTCGAGACCCATCAAATAAAAAAAAATTACCTGTTCACAAACTAATTTGTAGTATATAGAATGAACTGAATCGTCTCTCAAAGATCCAAAAAGAACAAAGATTTAATCAGATCAAGATAATTAAAAGGGGGGTTTTGATGATTTGAAAAGGAAATATACTTGTTGAATTAAAGAAATGCAATTAACAAATTAACCAATCCAAGGAAATTTACCGATCTTGAATTTAATCCATCATTGATCACAAGGAATTCACTTAATTGCTAACCATGTTCTTGGCTTTAGATCATATCAAGATGCTTCAACATGATCCAAGAATCCTCTACTAGATAAGCATCTAGGATTTAATTAACCAAGGTTAGATAAAGTAAGCACCATCCAAACATAGATTAACTTAAGATCCAGAATTTAACCAAGCTAAACAATCCATCAAAAAGCTTTAATAAATTGTATATTCTATGTGATCCTCTTTGAATACATAATAATAAAGCTATTACCACATCAATATCTAAATCAAATTAAGCAATTCATTCTTGATAAAAATCAAAAGAAGAAGAAGAGAAACTTGTATAACAATTAAGCAATATGAACAAGCGAAACAAGATCTCCAAATTAAACATCATGATGGCTAATCCCTTAGATTAATTATAAGAGCCTAGCCTTCCATGGATGGGAAGGAAGAACTCAGAAATAAAAGAGCAAAAACAAAATTGTAATGAGAATGGAGAAGAAGAGAAAGAAAACTCTCACAAATACTCAAACTTTCTTCAAACTTACTTAAAATTGAATCATGTATAATACAAAGAGATTGGCTCTATTTATACTAATCCTAGAAGCCAATTTGTAATCGAAAATAATCTGAATACAAGTTGTAAAACCATGAAAATTGTCAAATATGGAAGCTTGATGTATGGTTGGTGGGTTGGTGCATGGTAGGTGGGTTAGTGTATGGTTGGTGGCTTCAAGTCAGCAACTCTTATCCGACTTCCAGCTTAATTTTCATGACCTAGATGGTGCATTTTGGCTTAGAGGTCTTTATGAAAGTTGTAGCCAGTTGTCTCCTTGAAATTTTTCATTTGGAATCATGCCAATTGGAATTTTAGAACTCCAGAAATGCCAAAAACACTATACCTACCTCAAGTTAGGTTGGCAGAACCTGTTTCCAAATTCAAACCAACTTGTAGCTTCAAAATCATGCCTAAAACGACATCTATTGACAAAATGGTCTTCAGTGAAATTGGAGATATGGGTCTTATCTTTCTAATGGCCAAGTTTCAGCTCAAGAGGAGGCCTAGAAGCCACTATATAGTCCAATATGTGCACACTGCCTAGATTTGTGTGACAATAAACCCACTCTGTATTGTAGGGATATTTTGGACCCTTAAAAGTCTGATCCAGCTCTTAAGTTCTTCATGAAACTTGTAGAGCCTTAACTTAGCTTTCTAAAGACACCAAGATCACCTCAAATGGATCACCGAGTCCCAAGTTATGGCCTAACCAAGGAGGAAACATCAAAATGTATCAAAATCCAAGAATTATTCATAATTTGCTTTAAAGCCCAATGAGGCCCAAAAAAATTAAACTCATCTAAAATACTAATATTGGGCACAATAAACATATAATAAAGCCTAGTACAAAGCTAACATAAGTGTCTCAAATTGATTGATCACATGCACTTACGATTTGAAAAGAGTCTTGAGAATATGGATTCTCGTCAGAAGAAAAATGGTGCGCGAAAGGCTACTGATGTTGTGGCAACTTCAGGGGTGCCACAAGCAGTAAATATGCCTATTGCACAGCCAGTGCAAGCTACAGTTGCACTAGCTATTGTGGCAAACGTAGTTGCTTTAGAACAGTCGATCGTTATGTCAACGTTGTTCATTCGTCAACAAATTGACTTGGGGATACACGACATTATGTACCAGGTATCTAGACAGTTAGCTGATATTGTTAAACCAATGGTGCATAATGAGGTATAACAAGCAAATGAACAAGAAAATAGACAACTGAACGTCGAAGAAAATTTGGCAACCTCAGTTGTAGCTAGACAGCTAGGACAGCTGAATCAAGGTCAAATTGTTACTATAGGCGTACCACAACAGGTAGAGCCCCGAGGGGTACAACGTGTACAGGCAGGACCTTTGCCACAAGTTCAGTCGAATATAGTTCAACAAGTTCATATGGCTAGAAGGCCATCAAATGCACAGGGACAAATTGGAATGTCGTGCGTGATGCCAAATGATACGACTTATGGTACTACCATACAGGAAACTAATCAAGGACTAGCTACATGTCAGACCCTAGTTTCTAGAATACTGCAGACAAAGCCACCTGGTGATTTTGTGGGGGAGCAGCCATGGAATAGTATTCCACCTACCTCGACTGGTCAACCAATCAGTCAGTCTGCACCAAAACAGCCTCCCTACGGTCAAATGAGTTCAAATCCCCTTAGGGGGATGATTTACAGGACTGATGGTAATAATGCTGGGGAGTAGACATGGAATGCTATTCCACCTTTTCCAGTTAATCAATCAGCTGTCCGTAGGGCTCAATACAAGACGCCTAGAGAGATAGCTATGGAACAGCCATGGGTTACGAACCCACCTCATATGGCAAATCAAGCAGGAGTCTTAAATACGCTTGAACAAATGTACCATGTGCCACAACATAGAGTAGCAGCGCCTGTTAGACAACCAGGGCCTCTTCCTGTATCGAATTATGTTCAATCGATGGCAATGGAGAATAGGCCTATTGCGCCTCAGCTAATTGATCCTAATATGATAGCTAAGACTATAAAGAGATATTTTGGCTTACAGTTGACCAGTAGCATCAACTAATATGGTTTCTGTATCTGGCTCACCACTGAAATCTAAACTCAATCAAAAGGATTTCAAGTGGAAACAGTCGATTCAGAAGCAATGGAGAAGAAAATGAGAAAGTTCAATTGTAGATTCCACCAAAATTGGGGGGCAACTAGCTGCGCAACCCAAAAAGTTGAAATTAGTCATTAAGAGGCCCAGCATCTTCAACATGCTTCTTTTCCAAACATGATGAAGTGATCCTAAAAAGGAAGAACAATGTGTTTGAAAGGGTGCAGTTGCCGATGACAGACGAAGAGTCAATTAGAAGTGCAAGGAGAAAAATGGTTGAGTTTAATACTTTGAGGATAATTGTCTGTAATGACAATCAGCTGAAACCTCAGAAGATGATCAAGCCAAAAGTAGATATCAAGAAAAGGGAATGGTTCCTCAACAAATATGTAAAGGAAAAGCCTCATCAGCTAGAAACACCAGCTGTGTTAACTCGTTCTCAGAAAAGGAGGAGACAGAGGCAGAGGTTTGGTCAGAAGCTGAAACAAATGGTCAAAATGAAAGGAAAGGCAAAGACAATTGAAAGAGATTAAATGCAATCACCCAAAGCAACTAATAAGGGTGAAATGATGGATGTTGAGGCAGAAAAAGAGGAGGAGGATGCAAAGAAGCTCTCTGCAGAAGTTGACATCGTTAGTCATTTTCCAAGTGAGTTCTCAACTGAGACATATGAGGTGAAAGAGCTTGAAGGAGATGTATTTGCAGCTAAAGAAGAGTGGGCATCGTTTTTGGATGAGAAAGAAGAAGTTGGCTAGCTATGATGCAATTTGAAAATCCTATAGAGGTTATGAGAAAACATTTAAAGCCTTTGTACATTAAGGCTAGTATCAATGGCAGGCCAATAAGCCGAGTTTTTGTAGATGGAAGAGTTATGCTAAATATTATGCCCATTAGTACATTGAAGAAGCTTAGAAAGACAAAGGCAAATTTGATCACCACTAATATGAGAACGAGCAATTTCACAGGTGCTGCAACAGTTGCTGTTGGAGTGCTTGCAGCTAATGTTACTGTGGGAGCTAAGATAACAAGCTGATCAATCAATTTGAGACACTTATGTTAGCTTTGTACTAAGCTTTACAAGATGTTTATTGTGCCCAATATTAGTATTTTAGATGAGTTTAATGTTGTTGGGCCTCATTGGGCTTTAATGCAAATTGTGAATAATTCTTGGATTTTGATGCATTTTGACCTTTTCTCCTTGGTTAGGCCATAACTTGGGACTCGGTGATCCATTTGATGTGATCTTGGTGTCTTTGGAAAGCTAAGGCAAGGCTCTATAAGTTTCATGAGAACTCAAGAGCTGGATCGGAGTCCTAAGGGTCCAAAATAGCCCTACAATGCAGAGTGGGTTTGTTATCACTGAAATCTGGGTAGTGTGCATATATTGGATTATATCGTGGGCTATAGGCCTCTTTTAGAACTGAAACTCGGCCATTGGAAAGATAAGACATATATCTCCAACTTCATTGAGACCATTTAGTTAATAGATGTCGTTTTAGGCATGATTATGAAGCTACAAGTTGGTTTGAATTTGGAAACACGTTCTGCCAACCTAACTTGAGGTAGGTGCAGTGTTTTTGACATATCTGAAGTTCTAAAAGTCCAAATGGTATGAAACCAACGCCAAAATTTCAAGGAGACAATGATCTACAACTTTCATGAAGACCTCCAAGCCAAAATATACCGAAAATCAAGCAGGAAGTCGGATAAGAGTTGCTGACTAGAAGCCACCAACCCACCTACCATGCACCAACCCACCAACCCACCTACCATGCATCAAGTTTCATATTTGACAATTTCCATGTTTTTACAACTTGCATTCAGATTATTTTCAATTACAAATTGGCTTCTGGGATTAGTATAAATAGAGCCAATCTCTTTGTATTATACATCATTCAATCTAAAGTAAATTTGAAGAAAGTTTGAGAATTTGTGAGAGTTTTCTTTCTCTTCTTCTCCATTCTCTTTAGAATTTCGTTTTTGTTCTTTTATTTCTGAGTTCTTGCTTCCCATCCATGGAAGGCTAGGCTCTTATAATCAATCCAAGGGATTAGCCATCTTGATGTTTAATTTGAAGATCTTGTTTCACTTGTTCATATTGCTTAATTGTTATTCAAGTTTCTCTTCTTCCTCTTTTGATTTTTATCTAGATTGAATTGCTTAATTTGATTTAGATGTTGATGTGATAATAGCTTTATTATCTTGTATTCAAAGAAGATCACAAAGACTAAACAATATATCAAAGCTTTTTGATTGATTGTTTAGCTTCGTAAAATCCCCAATCTTAAGTTAATCTATGTTTGGATGGTGCTTACTTTATCTAACCTTGGTTAATTAAATCCTAAATGCTTATCTAGTAGAGGATTCTTGGATCATGTTGAGGTGTCTTGATGTGATCTTAGGCCAAGAACATGGTTAGCAATTAAGTGAATTCCTAGTGATCAATGATGAGTTAAACTCAAGATCGATAAATTTCTTTGGATTGGTTGCTTCTTTAGATTTGTTTACAACTTTAAATTTCATGCTTTTGTCAATCTTGTTAATCAACAACAAAACCCCCCTTTCTAATTATTTGATCTAATTAAATCTTTGTTTTTGGATCCTTGAGAGACGTTTCGGTTCATTCTCTATACTACAAATTAGTTTGTGAACCGGTAATTTTTATTATTTGAGAGGTCTCGACAACCTCTTGTCACAAGCGTAGCATTTTTTGTGGTTGATGCTAAACCTACGTATTTTGTGTTGTTGGAAAGAGACTAGATTCATTCCAATCAATGTGTTCCTTCCACCTTTCATCAATTTCTTATGTTCTAGGATGGAGACAAGATTAATAGAAGGGTTGGAATCACCAATTAGAAAAGAAACGCCTAGTTTTGAAACTCAGGATTCTCTTATTGATATCAACATAGGGATTGAAGATGAGCCAAGACCAACCAGAATCAGTGGCTTATTAGCAAAAGAAGACAGAAATTGGGTAATCGATCTCATAAAATAGTATAAGGACTGTTTTGCTTGAGATTACCATGAAATGCCAAGATTATCGAGCATCGGTTGCCGATTAAGGAAGAATTTAGACCATACAAACAACTAGCTAGAAGGTTCAACCCTGAATTAATGCTTAAGATTAAATGCATCACTCCAGTTGTTTCATGTACTCAACGACTAAGTGATGCAGGGGGCAAAATGTTATCACCAAAAAATAGACTAATTGATTCAGCTAGTTGCGTGGTGTCAGTTGACAAGGATAGTCAGCCGATTTTTGTTTGCAGCCGATTGAGGCAAAAAAATGGGTACAAAGATTTGTTAGCTGATAACTAAAGTGGTTAGATGATAGCCAAATTTGAAGGGTTCTATTCAGAAATATTATAAGAAAGAAGGTTTAAGTTAGCTGAAAGTATATCAAATATTTCGCGCCAGCTGAGCCATCAAGCCTTGAAAAATAGGGATAAGGATAAAATCAGTTATTTAAGATGCAGTGAAACAGAGAACGTGCACAGGTTGTTGAAAATGGGGCTGAAGTTTCGGAGATAGTAGATGGTCTAATAGCTGTTGGTATGGACATTTAGTCAGCCACAATGTTTAATTAGTTACTGATATGTAGGAGAACGTGGCTGATAGAATGAAAATAGAGTAATTATTTTACGGGTCTATAAATATGTTATGTGTATGTTGTTATGGGGATCATTCAATCAATAAAAAGCCCACTTATCTTTAATGCAATTTATTTTTCCAGTTTACTTATCTTTATCAACTTATGATATTTCATGCAAATTTAGCTTTTAGTTCATTGTCCTACTTTAGATACACTTCGGAGGAGTCTAAGAACCCATAGTTGAGAAACAGAGTCCATTTCTCAGTGTTATCGACTGATTTGAAGGAATCATTGTTGTATATGTTTGTCGACTGATTGACTTATCATTTTCACACCACAACAAATACATAAAATCCTTCCATCCTAAAACCACCAGACACATAAATTTTACTAAGTGAAGCTGCATTGCAACGTTTGACTTCTTACAATGATATAGACATGGATTCAGAGAAGAGATTAAAAGAAAATAAAAAAGTCACACATAGTCTAATAAAAGATAAGCTTAAGGAATAACGAAGACTAACCTGGCCCATCATCTCTACCTAATTAGCCTCCAAATTAAGGTAAAGGGCTTTTCTTTTAATTTCATTTTAGGAGAGGCATGCAAGATGAAACTTCAGAAGTACACCGATGAAAGAAAAAATGCCATTACTTGATTGAACACTATCACATTGGGAAACAGAAGACATGACCTTAACATTTACAATCTGCTTTAATTCACCGGGACACAGTCATCAGGGTTTTAAATTCCGGTTGCGGTTACGTTGCGGTTACTGCGATGCCGGTTGCAGCCGATGCGGCCGTGAATCTTTTTCAAGTTTACAACTATGAAATTTTTTTTCTTTTGAACAAAAGCTGCAACACTACTGTTGATGCGGTTGTGATGCGGTTCCGTTGCGGATTTGTTGCGGTTTTTTGTGTGAATAGAAATCACCCCGCAATTGTGGGGTGATGCGGTTGCAAACACTACCGTAACCGCAATATTGCGGCTGCATCACGTGATGCTGTCCGCATTTTGAAACACTGACAGTCATTATTACCATATTCCATGCTTGATTCTTGTAATCAGTCACCCTACAAGAAACTAATGTCCAAAAATACTCAAGAATGATGGTAAATATTGAACATCACCTGTCCATATAGAGTTGTGCCAGCTCCACCTGAATGCTGATGAGCAACAACATAAACAACATAATCACATGTTTCCATTAGGATGAATCCCTTCTTGACATCAGGGCAGTCACTACCACCTTTTACATGAATATCATACTCGACCTGTGACAAAGAAATCTCTATTGTTCACTTGCTCCCGGCAAAGTAACGGACTAGTATTATGTTTTGGAATCGAATTGAGATTGAAACTAGTCTACTAGTTTTGAGATATTCATTTGCCAGGAAATTATGGGTTGGACTTGTTACTTTTGAATATTTTGATAAATCTACAGTATCAGTCACATCAAGTATATAAACCTTAAAAGGCTGGTCCAATCAACCCAACTCACTGTGTATCTTAGGTAGAGGCCTCTCCTTGGCCCTTGAAAGCTATTTCTCACTTTGCACTGGGTGTTGTGAAAGCAACATAAAAGCCCTCCTTTATAATCTGGCTTCAAAGGTTAACTATACAAATCGATTGTGACATTATAAAGTCACACCTGCACTCTATGGACCCCACCCTATCTTCTACACTGCGTGTGTCAATGGCCATAACATTAAGCAACCATTTCTCCTTATAAGGATACAGAATTTCTACAGGGTTAACTCCTTCTATCCCAAAAGGATTTGGAGCCTTTGTGGATGTTCCTCTAGTTTAATAACCAAGGCCCAAATGCTCTAGAAGAACTTCTGCATTGCATGTAATTCTTTCCAGCAAGCCAATAACTTGATAGACACACGAAATTCTACTTCCTTTATATTTTTCTTATAGGTAACATGGAGATATATGCATATCACATTAAGTTTAGGTAATAATGATGCTGATAGTAATCCCAACGCATTTGACTAAACAGATATGTGCTCAGGCTTCGAATAGAAGTAATTTAGGGCTGCAAGTTCTGAATTTAGTAATTTCTCATCTTTGAATTTATTTCATTTAGTAGTTATAATAATATGTGTAAAGCTAGCTTATCATATAAGCTTTAAAATAATGTGAACAAATTCTTACAAAGTATTAAAATACGTTTGAACAAAAAATTGATATCTACTAAATATATATATATATATATATATATCAGAGCATGATGGGGAAGTAGGGAAGTAGGAATGTGTGGCTGGGTCTAAGTTAATATTATTATTTTCTTTGAACTTTATGTTACAATTTTCCTAAAAATATGCTTGATCTGATAGTATGTATAAAATTGTCTATTCCTCTTACACTGGAAACACAAAAAGCTAATGTTGAACTGGTATATGGGGTTGCAGCAATAAGTCCTGGGGAGGCAATAAGTTTAATTCGTCGATGCTTCCATAAATCAGGAAAACAAGAAGCAGATCGGGGTTATAGTTAAAAAAAATAGATTTAAAAGCATTGGCTAAGATTAAAGCATAATAAAAGAGAAAATCCTAAGATTTAGTCCAAATTGATAGTAGTTAACTTACTCCATCCGATACAATTTTATAGAACCAGATGAAGGTTTTGATATTAGTGGGATAAGGAAAATTATTTTTATGTTAAGATCTCTTTATTCTCGTCTTTCCTTTAAATCCTCTCAACCTTCTTCATCATCGCTCATGGAGCATCAAACAACCAAAAACGCTACAAACATTTTTAAAGAAGAAATTCATTTTGAAAACATCAATCAAGATATTGATAATTGGGAAATTCCAAGAATTCCAAGAATTCCAAGCAAGGAATTATATAAACCTGATGGAAAATTCTTTTCGAGTTCTAATTATGTTATTAGAACAGTAGAAAAGAATATCCCAATAAGTCTAGAGGAGAGTGAAGAATTCCACCTTCTCTCTCAAGAAGCTTTAAAAATCATCAACAAAGATAAAAAATTTTTGCATATAGGATGTGTGCAAGTGGCAGTCAAACATAACAAGTTTTCAGATTCCCTTTTAGGAACTATAGAAACTAGTTTAAGTCATGGTCCAATCTACTTCAAATCCAAATAGGACAGTTAGTCTATTGGACAAAAACATTAGGGATGTTCTATTCCTCAATTTAAAAATTCTTTGGTTTAGATATGAAAACAGGATCAATCCTAACATCCGTAATGTATAGAGTTCAATACAAGGTTATGAACTCTTGCAACTTTAAGCTATTAAAAGCAAGAATGAATGGAGAAACAACTTTGTTTCTTACAGATATAACTAAGGCCAATGTTTCTATGCCTAAAACAATTCTTTGGAGTGATATAGTTATACCAGAAACTTGGACTTTGGATAAGGCAACGCCAGCCTTACCTAGAATAACCCCAGAATTCCAAGAAATTAAACAATTCTCAACTAGTAAAGTCGAATTAGTCTTTGATAGAAGAAACTCATTCAGCACTTCTAGTTCAGTAAAAACAGAAGACTTTAAATCTGAAGATTTTAGGTCTGCAATCTCTAGGAGATCTTTATTCCCAAAACAACCCAATCTAATATCCACCTTCAAGGGTTGGATACATCATCAACTCTTCCTAGACCAATATATCATAGGGAAGATGATGAACAACAAACTATTAATTCTCCAAATTATTCCTCTCTTAATGAACCTTATGATGTTATTTGAGTTCATTATAGATAAGGAATCCCTTAGAAAAGAATTTTATTCTAAGGAATGGACTGCTCATAGAGAATGGTTCTTTCATAATTACCAGGGAGGAAACAAAAAATTAATCCAAGAAAAATTCTATGAAATTTTCAACAAAATTAAAATGAATATTCCATTTTTTGACTGGTTTCATGCTTATACAATCAAAAACAATATCGATTACCCTTTTCAAACAAAACTTATAGGAAAAAGATCAATAAACGTAATTACCATTTGGCATCTTAAAGATGGTGAGTTAATTCAAACTGAATAACCTCCTACCACTCAGTACCAACTAACAAATATAAAAGATAAGGAGCATAATCCGGTTATGGCTTCTCCCTTTCAAACAAAAAATATAGACGAACCAATTAATTCCAAAGATATTAAAAGTCTTATGGAACAATCAAATTATAAAAAAACAAATACCTTCAAATTTTGGGTGAAGAAATGGTAAAAGACAAACCATCAAAGTCAATCAAAGATGAAGCATCTTCATCAAATAAAAAATCTGAAAACCAAATTGGAAGACCATTATTTAAACCTTTCAAAATGACTAAACAATTAAAAAAGGATTTAAAAGCTCTTAGTCCTAAAAAAAATTAAAGAAGAAATTAATTCTTAGTAAAATGAATTTCTTAACAAGATAAATGAGCAAATTAAGTTGTTATCGACAACTATTCTAGAGACACCTCAAAGTTCTCAAGAAAAATCTAAACCAACTAAAGGATTAACAATTAATACTATTGGAAAATCAAAATCTCCGACCACATTTGACACAGATTCACAAACTAGTTACTAATCAAAGTTAATCAAGTTATTAGTCAAATACTTAATTGGAAAAACTCATCTAAGGTTTATTATTAGAAAGCGAAAGCACCATATCTCTTACTTAAGGAAAGAGATCCAAAATTTAAAAGCTTTAGTGCAAACAACATCTATGAATGGAACATAGATGGTCAAACAGAGTATAACATACTCAATACTCTTCAGCACATGACAATGGTATTAACAGCATACCAGACAACTCATGATTGTTCTGAAGAGACCATAGTCAATATTTTAGTTTCTAGTTTTTTTGGTCAACTGAAAGGTTGGCGGGATAATTATCTTACCAATGACCAGAAAATTAGCATTTTAATTGCAATTAAAACTAAACTAGATGAAACTCCCATTACCAGTAACAGAAAACCAATCTCTGATGTTGTTAGTACATTAATCTTCACCATAGCCGAACATTTTATAGGGGATCCTTCTTTATGGAAGCACAGATCTGCTATGCTCCTTTCAAACTTAAAATGTCGAACCTTAGCCGATTTTAGGTGGTATAGAGATACGTTCCAAACTAGGGTTTACACTAGAGAGGAAAGTCAACAACCTTTTTGGAAAGAAAAATTCTTAGCCGGTCTTCCTTATGAGAAACTAAGTCCTTATGAGAAACTAAGTTATGGACAACTGATTGCTTATATTCAAAAGGAAACCTTAAAAATTAGTCAAGATGATAAAATACAACATCATCTTGCCAAAGAAAATGCCCAAACCAAAAATGATTTAGGATCTTTCTGTGAACAATTTGGCCTACCTTGTGTAAAGAAGAAACCAAAGCCCAGGCCCAATCATGACAAAAATCTAAATTATATAAACATAGGAATAACGCTCCTCCTAAAAGACTCAAACAAGAATTTAAATCCAAACCCCCAATAAATATGAAAATTACAAAAAAAAAAAAACCCCATAATATGTTACAACTGTGGTAAACCAAGCCACATTAGTAAATGTTGTAGGTTACAAAGAAAAATTAAAAACGTAAATCTTGAACAATTATAGAAGATCGAATTAATAATATTCTAATTTAAACTTCTAACAAAGAACCAGGTAAAGAATCTTCTAAAGATTTAAATAAAATCTAGCAGGATGATTTATCCTCAGATGGAGAATCAAACTCTCCAAATGAAATTAATGTCTTAACCAAAAATCAAGATTTTTATTTGAACTAATCAATTGTATTCTTGATCCTCAGGAAAGAAAAATTTAATTAGATAAATTACGATCAACCATTGAAGCAAGTTCTTCAATGAAAAAAGAATTCCTTATTACACAAAAAATTAATCTAAAAGACACTCTTAAAAAATTAGAAAAAACATCATTTAAACCAGTAACAATCCAAGATCTCCAACAAGAAATTCACAATCTTAAAATAGAAGTTAAATATCTGAGACAACAACAAGATATTCATCAGGTTGTTTTAGCTCAACTTCAAGAAAACTTAAACTCAGATTCAAAATATGATAAAATGGAACCATCTCCACGCGATGAAAAACTTGACCCTTAAGCCGATGATGAATTTTTAGGATTACTTAACCAATTAAAAATCCAAAAATTCAATATAAACATTAAAATTATTGTTCATGAGTTTGTCCTTGAAACTATCACCTTATTCAACACAGGTGCAGATTCTAACTGTAGCTTAGAAGGACTTATTCCAACCAAATATTTTGAGAAAACTTCATAACGACTCCAGGTATTGTAGTTTGGTCCTATGAGATTGTGAGAAACCAAAATCAGAATTGGATGGTCGGCACTATGAAGGACATAAGGACTGCTAGAATCTTCCATGGGTGACAAATTGGAAGTTCCAACAATGACCGTATTATTCTGACCACCGCAGGTCATGGAGCAGATGTAATACCTAGGGCTAAAGAGGGAGGGGAGTGATCGCCAGTGCAAGAGGCACAGGCATTGAGCGACTCTTGGCAGGCTTGTAGGCGGATGGATGACATGAATGAACCAAGCACACACTAGAAACATAGGGAAATTTCGAGATTGTGCAGGTTTGAGACAACTGTACAATTAAGAAAAACCCATATAAGATTTAATAAGTACTACACATATTAACATTGTGCATCTCTTTTTCGGGAGCCCATAACTTAGAAACTCTAAGGTTAAATGTGCTTGGCCTAGAGAAATTTTGGAATGGATAACCTCTTGGGAAGTTCTCAGGGTGCGTGTGACTGAAAACATAAGAACGCTGAAAAAACTTATGTTTGTGTGTATGGACAATTGTTAAATCTGGAACATGAGCTATTATAACAGAACAGGTACAAAATTTACAAAGGAAGAAAAGAAGGTGAAAAAGACACAGAGAAAGTTAGCTATGATACCATATTACAGGGAAAGAGGAAATTCTCTCATTGATTGATTGAGAAAATGAGCTCATGGATTAAACTTGTTTGCTTAACCAACATCCAGCTGCCATAGTCGTTAGAACACTAATGGAAGAAGGAAATCAGAGAAATGGAAGTTCATGAGTCGAATTATTGAATCTATAACAATAGATGAGAAAGAACAGAAGTACATAAGGGAGAGATGTAAATAGTAGCGAGACAACTATATACAATAAATTCAAATTTTTGAAATCCAACTGGTCGGTTAGGTTTTGACTAATAAATTATGGCTTTGAAAATTTCAGACTTTGGGCGCGGTGGGTTGGTTTTTAGAGGGAAGAGAACACATTTCCCATAAACAGGTTTCGAAGAGGAGAGAAGCATTATTTCTTTAGTGGTGTAATGGGTAAAAGGTGAGAGGTCATTTGAATGAGTAAAATGCGTTGGAAGTAGAAGTATAATATTGCTATTAGTGGAAGATGAAACATCTAATTTTTTTTTGTAGAAGTGCATCAGAAACATCAAAAGATAATTAACTTTGAGGAGGAAATTGTTTGAAGCAATAAACTTTACTAATTTGAACACATTAAGCGTGTGTTTGGTACGAGAGAAAAAGGAAGGAAAGAATATGGGTGGAGAGAAAATGGAATGATTTTGTCATTTTCTCTCGTTTGGACAAGAGAAGAAAACATAGAAGATGGAAAAAATACCTGTGGGACCCACACAAAAAGTTTTCTTCGCACTGATGAGAAGAAAACAGGAGAGAAAGTGGAAGTTTCCAACTCTGCCATTACTATATTTGTTTGACTATATTCCACTCTCTCTCCCAATTATTTGATATGCTCTTTGATGAGTGAAGACAACACAGCAAACCCAAGGCCAAGGGAGGGGGAAGGGATGAGGTGCGATGGGGAGGGGTGGTGGTTCAATGGGTAAGGGGGATGGCAAGCAGATTATGAGACGGAGGAGGAGGGGCAAGGATTAAGGAAAAAAGGAAGGAAGAAAGCTGATAAGAGAAGTTGAGGGGAGAGATGGGTGATGGGTACGGGGCGGGTGAAGGAGTGATGAGGAGGTGATTGGAAGTTTTTTTTTATATAGTGTTAATACAGTTAATTATGTTAATATAAAATAGATAATTTAGAATATAAGTTCAGTTATTTATTTTTATTTTTTATTTTAAAGTATAAGAATTTTGTTTTATAATTTGGGTACCAATAACACTTTCTAAATTATTTTTTTGTTGTAGATTTTATTTGTTTATATGATTTATGACAAGTGTGATTTTATAAAATTATAATTAAAAATAATGTATGATTTCATTTAATTAAATATATAATAAGAGTATATATATCATTTTAAAAAGTAACATTTTTTTCCTTTTCACTTTTTTATACAACCAAATAAAATAAAAAAACAATAACAATGCTTTGATTTTTTTAATAAGACTTACGTGTGTGAAAGCTTTTTCAGTTTATAGTCATATGTTAGCATTGACCAATATTTAGAGTTAGTTTTTGAAATTTTATTTTTAGCTCTTAATTTTTTAACACAAAAAAAATGAAGAAGTTATCTAAAATTAAATTTTATAATTTGTGTATCAATATCTTCCTTTTTTAAAAAAATTTATTTATATAATTTATAAGAGGTGTTTTTATAAATGTAAAATGAAAAATAAGATATACTAATAATTAATTAAATATATAATAAGGATATAAATGTCATTTTATAAAATTGGATATATAAATTTTATACAACTAAATATAAAAAATGATTACTTTTTGTTTTCTTTCTTTCATTTTTCTCTTCATCCAAACATACGAAGAAAAAACTCACTTTTCTCTTCATTTTTTCTTTTCTCTATTTTCTTTCTTTTTATTTTCTCTCATTTTATTTCCTCTCCTCATCCAAACAAAGTATAAAAGAGAATGACATATGACATACTTTTTAATTCCAGATATCAAAATGTGAAATACAAATGTAAAAATTGAAATCTAAATGGTAGAATTTTTTTGGTCAATTGCTAATTCTTTTTATATATAGGATTAGATGACTCACCTTTAACAAATATATATATATAGGAGAGAATTAACTTATATCAATGTAAGACTTGATCATTCTTATATTACTTAATAACTTTTTATTGGATAATTTTCTTACAAAATTTATCGTTAGATTGAAAGTTTCTATTATGTAAATCATACTTATAAAATTTTACATTAATTCGAAATTATTTTATGACTCATTGATATACATTAAAATTAACATAATATAAATTATTAAAATATATGAAAATATAAATTATTTGATTATATTCTTATTGATATTTAATTTTTTTAAAATTTAACACAAATGATCTACATGATAGAAACTTTCAATCTAACGGTAGATTTTATAAAAAAATTATTTAATAAAAATTATTAAATAGTGTAAAAATGATCAAATCTTATATCAGTATAAATTAATATATATATATATATATATATATATAGGGGACATATCTAGTGAGAGGAGTGGTTTATTGTGAGAGTGAGAGGAGAAAATCTTGACCATTAGATCATCCATGTATGGTCAAGATTAAAACATAAAGTCATGTGACTTTTTTAAGTGGTCATGTGACATTTAAGTAACATCTAATCTTGACCATACATGGATGATCCAATGGTCAAGATTTACTCCTCTCACTCTCACAATAAACCACTCCTCTCACTTGATATGCTCCCTATATATATATATATATATATATATGACTCACCGTGCATCATCCAAATATGACGCACGTTAGTCATCCCCAAGAACAATCTATTGTGAAGATGATAGTGTTTCTTACGCGGAGGTACGGCTCAGTCAAAGTCAATGAAGTGATTGATGGGATTAACTTCGCCGTCTACTTTTAGAAAAAGGAAGGGATGACGAAGATGATTGGTGCACTCTTTTCTTGGCAATTTGAAATCATAGCTCTTTAGGAAGTTTCCTGGCACTCTTTCTTGGACCATTTTCAGCTTAAATTCGCATGGTTTGAATTTGATCGATATTTAATAACTCTTCTTCTTTTTAGCTGTTGAACTCAAAGGGTCTCTGCATTCCCATCTTTGCAGCCTCTCCGACTCTGATTCGAATTCTTTCTGTATTCCCTTCTTTGTTCATCATGCTTCGGTTCTTTCGCTTTTGCTCTGTTCATGCAAGGTGTAACCATGCTCCCATTCTGCAAGAAAGCTACAAGGTACTTTGGAAATCCAGAATCTCACATTTTTCTTTTTGCTTAATTTTCTCACATTTTCGTTCTGCTTAATTTTCTTCCTTTTTATGTATGTGTTTCACTCTGTAATATTTTATTTTGTCTTTCTGTTTACAACAGCATTCAAAGATTTTGTTTCAGCAAGGGTATATAATGACTAGCTTTCGCTCATTGTCCACAGGTGCGTTGAATTTTATTTTATTTTTCTTTTTTCTGTTGTAAGTTATAAATTCTACGTCTGAATCACTAGATCAGAATGACTAGACTAGATCATGACTCATGATCAGAGGATGGCGTTTGATTTTATATTATTACAAAGGAGCCTAATGAGTTACTCATATTTTCTTATGAGCATTTTCATATCTTTTATAATTAATAATTAATATTTAATTATATATTTCACTTAAATGTAAAATTAAGTAATTGTACCGTATGTAGCACTGTATATATAGCTTTTTCTTTTCTATTTCTGAATCAGTCTAAAGGGGTGCCAGACAAATTATTGTTGTATTTCGGGAAATTATGTGTGCAACTTCTACAAAATACCTTAGTAATATTTGAGTCAAACAATTCATATTACATATATAGTCTATTTTTATGATATTCTGTAGTTTATTCACGTGCATAGGTTGTAGATAAATCAAAAACTATCATAACTTATTATATATAGTGTTTAATTTTGATCCATCGTCAGTATAAATTTTTTTACACTGTCATTCAAGCATGTGTTGCCAAATCATTAAAAGAGTTTGATTATCACAACAACTACTTAAAAAACCTAATTCTTTTAATGATGTGTCAGTATATGATTGAATAACAGTATAAAAATTTTTTACATTGACAGTAGATTGAAATTAAATTCTTATATATATATATATATTAATGTTAATAATTCATTTATTCAACCTTAAAGAATGCCTCATGATTACGTATATAAATTTTTTTTAAGTAATTCATGTTCGCTACTACCATTGCATTTCAAATTTTCAAATTACTTCGTCGGTTCTGTTTTATTTATCTTTTTAAAATACTTTTTATTTTATTTTATCTGTTATTTTATAAAATAAATAAGGCATTAATTATTTTTTCTAATATTATTTTTGAATATTTTAATAAAGTGAAAAAGAATTAGTACAGTACTATTATTTTAATTATTTTAATTTTTTAATAAGAATAATTTAATTAAATGAAATTATTCTTTCTAACATTGAAACTATTTAATAACTTTTTAATTCTTGTGTAATTACTTTAAACCATAAATCAAAAGGAATCCATGAGTACTAATTTTCAATTTTATTATGAGAAGAATTTTTCAAGCATTCTACAGACATGTTCTGTTCCATTTTTGTTTTATTTCTCTAATTATTTTTATCTTAAAAGTCCCAAAATCCCTAATTGTCATTGTTTTACGTTTATTTACCACTTAAATTATTTTATTACTTGTAATGCACATGTTTGTTATATTAGATATGTATAGAGTTTTTGAGTTATAATGTATTTTTCATTTTGATTATTTAATAAGAATTTTTCATGCTTAAAAAAATTAATTTAATTATCTCAAAAGAAATAAAAAAACTCATAAAAATTAACTTTATGAAGCATTTAATATATTTAGAGTTTAATAAGATGTAAGAATAAAACTAATAACTATAAAAATATAAAACTAGAAGTATTTCATTGAGGTTAAGATATTTTAAACTAAATGTTTATTAGAATATTTGTTCATTATAATATGTAAGTAAGTATAATTAATATTTAATTAATTTAAAAAATATTAAAAATTTTAAAATATTATGATATATAATCTTTATTAATTATATTTCTTAACAAATAAATAAGTAATTAATATTTAAATTAATATAAAATTTAAAAAGTTGAAGTAATTATATTTATCACTTAACTCAAATAAAATAAAATATAATTTAAATTTAAATTATATTTAAATTTTTTAAAATAAATTTTAAATACATAAAAAATAAAGTTACACAGAAAATTTAGAAAAAAAAAATCTCATATATAAGAGACATAAGAGTTGCATGTACTATACTTTATATAATAATATATAGATAAATTACCAAAAAAAAAGAATTTACATTATTTAAATGAAGCACTTTATAATTTTTTGAGTTTAATTTTGATTCACTGTTAGTATAAATTTTTATATTGTCATTCAATCATATATTGTCAACTCATTAAAAGAGTTTGACTATTATAATAATTATTTTAAAAGTCTAATTCTTTTAATAATATGTCAATATATAATTAAATAATAGTATAAATTTTTTTATATTAAAAATAAATTAAAATTAAATCCTAATTTTTTTTATTATATTTATAAAAATAAAATAGTGTCAACATTGAAAAAGTTTGAAAATCCAATAAAATTTTGGCACTTGTTTTGAGGAATCTGAGAAACAAACTCCCCAAAATTAGTACACACTTTCTTGCAACGAGGACAATTTTACTTCAAACCCATTTTCCATTTTGTTTTTCTGAGAAACCCAATTACTCTCTCTCTCTTTCTGTAGGTTCCGTGAAAATGGATCCAAGAGGAACCAACCCAAGTCCCGATTCGTACCAAAACGTCGTCGTAATGAGGCACGGCGACCGCATCGATAACTTCGAGCCCTTGTGGGCATCCACGGCGGCGCGGCCGTGGGATCCGCCGCTGGTCCAAGAGGGTCGGGTTCGGGCCTTCCGCACGGGTCGGAGGCTCCGACACGCACTGGGGTTCCCCATCCACCGTGTCTTCGCGTCCCCCTTCCTCCGCTGCGTTCAGACCGCCTCTGAAGTCGTCGCCGCCCTCTCCGCCGTCGTCGACGACTCCGACGCCGTCACTGGCGACGGCGTTCCCATTGACCCTTCAAAAGTCAAGGTCAGAAATTGTTTGATTATTAGCTCTTTTTTTATTAATTTAATCGAAATATGATGTTTTTGTTGAAAAAGGTAATTGTTAGTAAAAAAATATCATTAACTAAAGTTACTGTTTTTTTTTTGGTTGAAATTATAGTTACTTTGATATTCTTGTCATCCATTTTCTCAAGAACAGTTGCAATCTTGTTTACAGGGAAATTAAATCACCAATGGGTTTTATAAGATAAATAGATGATGAAACTCCATATTTTGATAAGAATTTTAGTATTAATCAATTTACTTTTGATAAATAGATGATGGAACTCCAGATTTTGATAATAATTTTACTGTAAATAGATTTACCTGTGATTTGTTGCTACACGTTCAATGATAATGTTTGATTTGTCTATATGAAGTTCACTAACTTAAGTTACTGTTTTTTTTTTGGTTGAAATTCTTGTTAATTTGATATTGTAGTCATCCATTGTGTCAAGAACAGTTAAAATTTTGTTCCCGGAGCAGTAACCAATGGATTATTAGGAAAATAGATGAAGAAACCCCAGATTTTGTTTAGAAATTTACTATAAATAGATTTACCAGTTATTTGTTGCTGCATTCATTGATAATGTTTAATTGTTTTATTTGTCTATTTGTGATGTTTGAAAAATACAAGGTTAATATTTCAATCTTGGCTTTGTGTCGGAAACTGCATGTTTGCACACAGTGAAAAGAAAATGGTTCGGTTTCCCCCCCCCCCTTCATTACAGAGGTCTCAATTGAAGCAGTTCCAACGAGACTTGGTGTCAATTGAGTTACGGTTCTTGTGTGAAAATGGTTCGGTTTTATTTGTCGAATTTGAGACTTTTCGGATCAGATAGTTGTCCCTTAAAAAATAGGAGGGAAAAATTAATTGATGAATTTTTTAATGAAAAATTGTATGAAAAACTAATAGCATTGACTCTTAGGTGTGAAACTCTAATGTGGTATGTGTATTTCATGACTTACAAATACTGTTCACTTGTCATGTAGATAAATCAGCCATTAAGTTGCTAAAATACTCTCGCTCACTTCCCCAACTGCAGGTCTCTGTTGAGTATGGATTATGTGAAATGATGAACAGGGGGGCGATCCGTCTCGAGGTTGCTCCTAAAGATGGAAATTGGGGTTTCGATATTTCAGAGCTTGAAGCCGTGCTCCCAGCTGGGACTGTGGATAATCATGTAGAAAGGGTGTATGAAGAGGTGTAGATGACTTCTTCATCTTCATTTTCAATTGTGAATTTTCTGGCAGTTACATATGCATGCAAACATTATTGGGACTGATGAAAACCTTTTTGCCTGATAAACTTCAGTTGCCCCAGTGGGAAGAGCCAGTTTTGCAAACAAGGGCTAGATATCAGCAAATACTTAAGGACCTTGCTGATAAATATCCTACTGAGAATTTGCTGCTTGTCACACATGGTAAAGAATTCAATTCCTTGTCCATATTACTGTAGAGTGATCTGTTTTATAATGCTGGATTCCTAGGTGTAGAATGATATCTTTCCATCTGGAAAGGAACCTTTTAATTCTGAAATCTAATCTTTTCTACCTTTTCCCCTTGGTTACACGAATAATCAGCAAAAACAAATTTTAAAATATAGGAAGAAAAGAAAGAGCATGAACCTGTTTGTCAGATGTATGGAGAAGCTGCCTTGTATTTGAAGTGTTCAAGAGATTTTTCCCAAGTTGAATTGTAATTGAATTGAACTTTTGCAGGGGAAGGAGTTGGGGTAGCACTTTCTTCATTCATAAAGAATGCTACAGTGTATGAAGTGCAGTACTGTGCATATGTAGAACTTAGACGCCCAATTTTTAAGAAAGATCAGTCAATTACCACTGGAGAGTTCGATGTGCTTACTCATACTGGTCAAACTGGCGTAAGCTATTTCCTCTCAAGTCCTTTGAGCAGTGATATCAACCAAACTTCACAATGATCAAGCAATATACACTGGATTCTCCCTTCAAGTTTGTGACCTTTTTACATTGGAGTCCTCAGAAATGACTTCTTTATTGTGGATACTGATTGCAATAGAGTAGGATAATTAAAACAACATTCGTCTTCAATGAGAGGAAAAGAAATAGAAATAAGTTTAGTGATGTGTGCTAAATGTATCCAAGCTACTAAGTCAAGATTTGATCTATTTTGAAGGAATTACCAAATAAACCTTGTAGATAAAGCAATGCAGTGTAGTGAAAACAAAGGTCAGCTGTAAAGGATTGTATTAATTGAGATGTAAAAGTGTCACTAACTAAAACTAAAAGAACAATAACTAAATTGAGGGGGTTGTGAATGATGAAATAGAATAAAATAAACTAGATTAAGCTACGAATATGCAAATAAAAGGATGAAACTAGCAACACAATAATTAAGAGATTCAAATATGGATAAAACACATTTAATGGATTTTTTTCACTATCAAATACAAAACAATTGTAATTAGATTTCTACTATTGTTTCCCATTCTTAATAAAACTATCAATTGTTGATAACAAGTCTTCTCTGTTATCTCATTATTTTCATAATTTGTCAGTAATTAGAAATTTCCTTTCTAATTAATCCCTAATCATTAAGTAACATAAAAGTTTGCCATCTAAATTTAACTTAATGACAGTCTTATGTTGAGAAAGATATGTTGATTTAGGCAATAACCTCAGTCTTTTTGGGTCATTTAACGTAGATTATGTTTTTCTCACAATTAACAAAAGATTTGATTACAATGATTAATTGTGAAGTGCTACTTGGTATTAGGAAATCATGATAATTACTGATCAAGTTCCTTAAGCTAGCATTAGATTATTATCAAATTTTATTTAGTTGATCACCTAAATGGATCAAGATAACAACCATACTCAGTTCAAGTAGAAGAATTATAAGCAATTTCAATTAAAATTAAGTAAATAATATTTTAGATCCAATTATAACATTATGTCTAGGGCTTTGAATTCACCCTTAGCCAAACAAAAAATCTGACCTAACATATCCTTGAACAACATCAAAAGATAATAATAAAAACTTATGAGTTCAAGACAAAAGATTAAAGGGAAAAAGAAACAAAATAGTTGATCTTAGTCTTCTTCTTTCCAAGTTGCTCGCAAAGAAAAACTCTCCTCTTGCTTCTTAACAGTTGCTTGATTTCGTCCTAGTCAATGTTAAGATTCAAGTTTGACCCCTAACTCTTATTATTTAAGCTCAATACTTTAAATGGGCTTTTCTTTTGCTCGAGTTTCTTCATTAAGGCCTCGACATGGTTGTGTTATACAATATGGTCATGTTTCACTTTGTCTTGGCCACGATTAGATACATAGTCCAGCCATGTAATTTGCCTCCAAAACACGGCTATGCCATTTTTTCCTCTATGTGTGCGCAGCTTGCTGAATTGGTCAAAGCAACATGAAAATTGTAACCCTATGTCTTAGCTTTCCACAGCTATCAGTATCACTCAAACTAATTTCTGTAGTTTAAGTTATGTCCATTTTATTGCTCCAAGGTCCGGATAACGTTAAGATTCCTTCCCGAAATAGATAGGATCTAATTTCCTGAATTTTCTCTTGACTTCCTTGTCTGATTTCAAATTCAAATAAACATTAAATCCAATTAGGCCGCATAAATATTTCAATTAAGGAAATCATATCATAAAAATTCAAAACTAAAATATGCAATAGATGTACATAATCAAATCAAATCAGGCTTATGTGGAAACTATTCAAAATATTAATTTTCACATCTAGCACATTAAAATGAAGCAAAAAGAGTAATAAAAAGAACTTATTATGAAAATACTTAAAAACACTAAAAACTACTATAACTTGACTTTAACTCAAGACAAAACAAGAGCAAAATAGATGTATAAATGAAACATATCAATGACTTATTTTTCTTCCATTATATGAAGGATAAGTTAAACATAAACTTTGTTTATTGTTGTGTTGTGAGTAATGTTTTAAAAACTGAATCGGAAATCGAACCAGCGACGTTTTCGGTCATGGTTTGATTGATTTATTCGGTCAAATTGGTGATTAAACTGGATAATAATAATAATGATAATAATAATAATAATAATAATAATAATAATAATAATAATGATAGTTGTTAATCAACAAGTAACAGGTTCAAAACTTCAAAGAAGCAAGAACAAATTTCAACAAGTTTCAAAATGGAATGTTTTGTTTTGATGTCAACACTTTTCCCTAAAAGGTTACCATATTGTTGATTATAAGCAGGAAATTAAGATCGAGTGGACGGCAAGAGCAAGACGAAAGCACGTTGGCGGCGGCGACAACTTTGCATGGTGGCGCTCCCTGGTGGCTGGACGCAAGTAACGCTCCCTAGAGTCATGGATAACGAAAGCTCCTTGCCTCCCTAGACAAGATGCTCTTTGGACAACAACAACAATTGCTTGGTGGTAGTGTGGCAACAGTAGCAGCTCTTGGGAGAAAGGGATGAAGACTGAAATGAATTTGAGAAAGTCCCAAAATGGCTAAACCAAAGGCAAACCATTGACTTGGACGATTATTGAAACTCGGGTCCAAGTCATTTGGTTCACCGGTTCAATCCAATTCTTTTTGGTTTGAGTGATTTTTAAACAATTCAACAACTCTTTCGATTTCCTGAGGTTGACCAAACGATAGACATGATTGGTTTACAGTCCAACCGGTTGAACTGGCCGGTCCGATTTGATTTTTATAACATTGGTTAAGTATAAAACTTGTCTGTTCAATGCCACTCGAAGCAAAGAAAGGCTTTAGAAATTCAAACTCCTTAAAATTGTTATTTTTGTACCATGTATCTAGTAGCTAAGGTATTGTTTGGACGAAATTGTTTAGAAAGGAGGGGTAATTTTTCATTTTATATTTACATTTTCCTTATTTGATAATTTTTTTAAAATGAGAGATTATCATGTAACTTTCTAATAATACTTTTTTTATATAAGTATTTTATAATTATCTCAATTTAAAAAATAATAGATTATCTATTTTCTCCCTTCTTCTTCAAACTTCTTTAATTCAAACATATCCTAAGTTTGGAAGAGTTTGGAGGGAAGGGAGAGAAAGAATAATTTTTCATTTCTAAGTTAAGAAAATTATAAAAATTTTATAAAAATGATTAAGAGGTGATTAGAAGAATACATGATAATCTCTTATTTAATTCCTCTTGTTTTAAAAAATTCTTAAATAAGGAGAATGTTAACCTAAAAAAATTACTTCATCCTTCCAAATTCTTTCATCCATACACACCCTAAAAGGATCATGGTAAGAAAAAGTAAAGAGTTGCTCCTAGAGCTGTTAAAATCAGTTTTTGTCTTAAGATTCAGTTTGTTATCTTCTTAACATGGGGTGAAAATTTTAGGATGAATTCTTTTATATGTTTTCATGAAAAAGATTATATCTGTGGCATCTTAAACTTGCTAATATGTTCATTTATGTACTGTTGAATGCGAGAATTGGTTTTCTAAAAGAATAGTATTCGGCTCCTACCAAAGTCAACGATCCCCTTGCAACCCAACCCAGTGACTTGTTACTATCGCAACCCAACCCAGTGAATCGTCACTTTCTTTGTGCTGAAGGTTGCAATTGCAGAAGTTCACAATATGAGAGCCAAATCCCGTTTGTATAAGCTTTTTAAAAAATAAATTTTTTATATCTTTTTTTTTATTCAAGTGTTTTTTTTAAAGAAATTACTTTGCATTTAGATATAATATTTAATAAGTACTTTTAAATAATATAATGACTTTTAAGTTTGTTTAGATAAAAAATAATAAAAAGACTATTTTATAGTAAAATAACTGAAATATAGGATATTTAGAATGAGAGAGGCATGGTTTGCAAGAGGGAAAAAGAGAGAAAACATGAGATGTAATTTTTTTTGTGTAAACCAAAGTATCCCGTCGCTCAGAAGGTAAGAGACTAATCATACATGGTATAGTCAGGTGCGTGAAGTGGGAACTCTTCCCAACTGCGTTTTATCCATTCACACAGTTTCAATGATCGAACTCGAAACAAAATGCTTAAGTTTGTCAAAAATCATTTCTATTTTTCTATTTTTTAGAAGCTAAAGATCATTAACTTCAAAATAAAAGTATTTTTTTTGTTAAAATAAAGAAGCCTATCCAAACTCATTCCCAACAAAAAAAAATATATGGTTTCAAATCATAAAGTCATTTATCTATCTTACTATGTTTTCTTTGCATTCAAATGAAGTTGTAATTATAAATAAAATTCAATTCAAACCCAAATTCTAGAAACTTTGTCTAGAAATATATTAATTCTGTAGTCAAAGCAGAAAGGGAGAATTAAAATGAAGTAAACAAGTGAAACACAAGAAGAGGGGTTGAATTGTGTTTCTTAACATTTTTTAAAAACTTTTACACAGAAAGCAAAAAGTAATGGACGCAGAAAGCTTCTGAGTCCAATTGGACGCTAAAGCAAATTTGAGATAAACAACTTTAAACGAAGTAAAAAAGTTCTAAGGTTTAACTCAACTCTTTAGTTAGGAAAACAATTGAAATAACCAAGTGAAACACAAGAATGGGGGTTGAATTGTGTTTCTTAACCTTTTTGTTGTTTAATAAAAGATTTTCCTTTTTAATAGAAAATAGAACACAGCGAAGGATAAAGTTTAACAAGCAAAGAGCTTAGGACCAACACAACTTAGTCCTATTGGACTCTAAGGATTTCGAAAAGACTTTTAATCAAATGGTTAACACGTTCTAAAACCAAATAAAAAGATTTTTGTTAATAAACACAATGGTAAACCCCAGAGGTTAGTGAATATAATAAAGCACACTAGAAGAGAGGAGAAGCTTACACACGAGATTTATCCTGGTTCACTCTTATCAACCAAGAGCTACGTCCAAATTCCTTCAACCGTAAGGATTTTCCAACTAATCTTTTCACGATTACAAGTATTATGCACCTCTTCAGTAACAAGTATTTTCAACCTCTTCAGTTCTATCTCACAAGTATTCTTTTACACACAAATTTCTTCGAAAGGCTTACAAGGCTTAATATGAATAAGTGAAAGTAGATGAAAGCTTGAGTTTGAAACTCACTGACAAATGAGAATAGACAATAGAAATCTCAAGGCTTTTTCTTTTTACACGAATATGGAAATCCAAAAGGAAATAAAGCTTTTTAGACTATGTAGGATGCTTCGGCAAAGATCTCTTCTTTTCTTCAAGTGCTGCTTCTTCTCTTTATAAGTAAGAACAAACTGAGCAGACTTTATGGGCAAGATCGTCCAACGGAAATATTTATTACCGTTCTGAGTAGCATTAAATGCATCTACTGGAAAAGTCTTGAACTTCTTCTCGACGGTGACTTTTATTCTCTCGAGATTTCCAATCAATGAAAACAAAAGTCCCGATTTGTCTAAGATTGCAGACGGTTTTTTATTTGCAGATCTTTGTAGTTGTTAGACAATGTCAAAAAAGTGGCTTAGTTGACTTCTTCTGTCGCCGTGAGCTGTCAGAGTTCTTTTCTAGCATTTAATGAGGAACAGTTCTTCATTTTTGAAATTTTCACTTGGACGAGAGCTTGAGCTTGAACTTTGAAAGAGTGAGTTGAGTCCGAGCTTTGGCAGACAGATCGTATTGGACGAACTAATAGAAAGTAACAGTATATGCATACAAGTATTGGACGCACCAATAGTAAAAGTATATAATACATTTAATGGACCCACGAAGAGTTATAGCATATTGGACGCACGAAGAGTTATCTTTAAGCATCAAGCAGAATGGACGCACAACAAGTAGCGATTTGTTAAAACTATTGTCGAAACACTTACTTGTTCAAACTAAATAAATATTTTTGTTATCCTCAAAACTTAACAGGGAAAGCTTATAGCTTTTAAGAATTTAGTACTTAAACCTTTTTATAAGAATTTGGTTTCAACAATCTCCCCCTTTTTGATGATGACAAAAACTATTAATTTGGTTGAACACAGATTCTTTTTAAAACAAAATTGCTCCCCCTAAGAAAAACATTTCTAAGGGATGGACTCCAAGTCTGTTGGACGCAGAGTCGATTTGACGTAGTACATGAAATTTATTTTTACGAGACAAGTTTCAAGAGCAAGTAATAATATCTTTGTATCGAAGTTTAGTTCTTGAGAAAAGAGTTTAACAGAGACAATACTTTTGAAAAGAAATAAACCATGCCACAATTTAGATCAGATCCTACACAGCAACACAGTGCATTTGCAGAGTATTCACAATTTCAATTAAAGCATTTATATAAAGGCAACAGAATAACCGAGACAATGATAATGAAACAACCAGATGAGAGACAAACATAGTTTCATTGAATCAGTATAAATTATAAAATAAATTTGTATGTAACAAATCAAAAATAAATTTGTATGTAACAAATCAAATTCCCATTATTTTCCCCCTTTGTCATCAGACAAAAAGAAAGAAAAACATCACTGTCAAAAAAAAATTTGGCTAAAATAAAATCAAGAGGAAGAAGGTGGAGGAGGAGGAGGTGGCCCTTGTTGAAAAAGAGATTTGAGGAGGTCTTCAACTCTCTTGTACATTAAGTCCATTTGATTATTCACGTAGGCCTGAAAAGCTGGGGGCACTTGGGTGAGAATGTCACCAGAAGGTTGTGGTTCCACAATAGCTAGCTCAGTGGTGGAAGCAGGAGGGGTCACATCCACTTGCTGCACAACAGACTCAACTTCGTCTTCAGACAGAGGAAGGTCAACATCCCAAGGATGAGAGGTTCTCCGGTATCCAAACATTTGATCCCAGGGATAAGGCCTGCCTATGTTGTCAGACGGAGGTCCAGAGACATAGCTTGGACAAGAGAAGATTGTTGGTATTGACGAGTTCAGAGGCAGTCCAAGAAGATCATCTACCATATAGATAGAACGAAAACACTGGAAGCTACGACTGTGCACAGTTATGATATCTTCCTTATCTTCATCACTTAGTCCTGAAGAAGATACTTGTTGCTCACACTCCCAAATGTGCTTTTCCCAGAAAGTCTTAGCCTCGTTCTCCTCAGCTTCTCCTTTATTCGAAACTTGCCACAAGAATTCAACATCAACATCAGGGGAACGTAAGCTCCCAAAATTTGGCTTAAAGATGATGGGCTTGGGAAATGTGGCTTGGCTTCTGTACTTTTTCAAGTCTTTGTTTTTATTTAAATCCACCATTGGCAACCTTGGACAAACCCGATCCGGCTGAATCTTGATGGCAGTTGTAGAGGAGATGATCAGTGAAGGGGGTACAAATCTCAAATTCTTTAACAGAAGACTCCCCTTAATGACACTGACAAGGATGGTGTCATAAGGACTCGCAAACTGTCCCATTTCTTCCAAGGTGACAGGTTTGAAGGATAGGTCACAAGGGAAGATGTGAACTTTTGTTGAGTAACCATCACAGCACCGGGAGCGTCTTGCTGTGAGTGAGAGAGAAGAGTCATTGGATTCCCAAAGAGGGATAATGTGAGGGGAAACCCCCACAGAGAAAAGGTTAAGATAGGAGGAGTTGTAGAAGGTCTTTTGAGAGGGGGAAGGTGAAGGAGATTGGGAAGGTAAGATGTGAGTTTGAGAAGAAAAAGGTTCAGTGTTTAAGGGAGAGGAAGTTATTTGAGAGGTTGGGAAGGAAGTTTGTGGTTCTGTTTGAGAAGAGGGTAAAATGGAGGAAGAGGGAATGGTAGGAAGAGGTTCCTTAGGAATGGACGCAAGCTTGGAAGAGGGTTTCCTTGTGATGGGTAGCTTCGTCCGGGTTCCTTTTGGGATGCTCGCAATGGACGCAACCTTCATCCTTTTAGCGATGGGTTGGTCATCTTCAGAGTCATCGTCCATTATGAGTCTCCGCTTGGGAATGGCTTGGACGGATGGTGATTTCTTCTTTGGACTCTCAGCCTTTGAAGGAATAAGAGGCTCTTTCTGGTCCGTAAAATCTTGGACGCTTTGAAGTTTCATCCTTAGAAGATTGCTTCGTCCAAAGATTTGTTGCTCTTGGATCCGTCCAAAAATCCTCTTCTTCTCTTCAACATCTTTAGTTTTATGGGGACTAAAGATACCTTGATCTCTGAAGATCTTGGTTAAGAGAACACCATAGGAGATGGTGGTCTTCTTCCCTTTTCCTTGTACACTTCTCTTGAAGTTCTTAAAAAGCAGAGAAGGGAGATTGACCTGTTGACACAAAGATCGATGACACAGCAAGAAGGCATGTCTTGTAGAGACCGAGTCTTTGGACCTGCCTTGTGGAGTATTGCCTTGTTCGTAAGTTGATGCAAAACTCTTGCCTTGTCATTCATCTTGGAAGCGATTATCTTCCCCGTGGATGACTCCTTTAGTAAGGTGTCAAGAACAAAGATCGCTTCCCAAACGCTTTTTCCCAATCAGAAGTGATGGTGGCTCCTTCCAACCAACATTGGGTGGCGTTGGAGATGGTTACCTCTGAAACCACAACGGGTTTTCCCAAAACACATCCCCTGACCTCTGTCGCAGACACGGATGCGTCTTTCCAGAACATTTTCACCAATTCCGGATAAACCTCCACCGGTTCTCTGAAGTAACTATCCCAACCAGCACCGACGAGACATTCTTTGATATCTATTCCACATTCTGCTAAAATTGAAGTTTGGAACGAGTATTCAACTGATACCTCGGCTCTTTCAACATCAAGGGTCTTTCCTCCAGCCATTTCTTAGGGTTAAGGAAATTTGAAAGAGAGAGAGAAATTTGCTAAGGTTCTTTTCGCAACTGTTTTCTTTCAAGGTTTGAAGGCGTAAAAATTTGATCTTGTAAAGAAGGAAAATATTTATAGAAGAAGGTAGGTTTCTACACTGAAAGGTTTCTTGAGAGAAAACGAATCGTTTTTTTTTTTTTTAAATAAAACAAACACAATAAATGTGTATTAAAAGCAACTGTCACGTCCGCAGTAAAAAGTTACTTTCGTGACCTTTCAAAACTCGACTCAAATGTGGGAAATTTGAAAAGTTTCAAACAAGATAAATGCAAATGATTTATGTCTTATCAAGAAATTTACCACACCATTTATCAAGTACAAAGCATTTTGGACGCAGATCTTCAATGGACGCAAGAGATATTAATTCTTTACAAAATGCATACTTAGATGTTTTCGAATAAGAGTGAATCTATCCTCTGAGAGGGGTTTTGTGAAAATATCTGCCCATTGATGATCTGTATCCACATATTGAATATCAAACACACCTTTTTGAATATAGTCTCTTATAAAGTGATGTTTGATTTCAATGTGTTTTGCCCTTGAGTGTAGTATGAGATTTTTGATAAGTTAATTGCGCGAGATTATCACATAGTAAAGGAATCTTACTTTCAAAGATGTTGTAGTCTTCTAATTGATGTTTGATCCAGAGTAG
The DNA here is from genome assembly GCA_023212625.1 of Styphnolobium japonicum. NCBI lineage: Eukaryota > Viridiplantae > Streptophyta > Magnoliopsida > Fabales > Fabaceae > Styphnolobium > Styphnolobium japonicum. Next base: position 8,419,239 of record JALBWW010000014.1, read on the forward strand.
TTGAGAGCAACAATTGGACGCGAGAGATATATTCAGCCAATTTGTTGATAGAGCAATTGTGCTTTGTCTCTTGCTGGACCATGATACTAGATTTCCTCCAATGAAGTGACATCCTCCACTTGTACTTTTCCTTTCGATTCTATCTTCAGCATAGTCAGCATCACAAAAACTAACTAATTTGTACTCATGAGATTTCTTAAATACCAAACCCAGATTAGTAGTTCCTTTCAAGTATCTGAATATTCTTTTTACAGCAATTAAGTGTGACTCTCTAGGATCAGATTGAAAACGTGCACAAAGACACACACTAAACATTATATCAGGTTTGGACGCAGTGAGATATAAGAGTGATCCGATCATACCTCTGTATACCTTTTCGTCCACCTTTTTATCCTTATCGTCCAATCTTAGTGTGGATGATGGATGCATTGGTGTGCTCATTGTTTTGCAATCGTCCAATTTGAATTTCTTCAGAAGTTCATTTGTATATTTGGTCTCGATGAATGTAGATTTCGGCCCAATGTTTGCTTCACTTGCAAACCCAGAAAGAATTTTAATTCTCCCATTAAGCTCATTTCGAATTCCTTCTGCATCAGATTTGAAAAATCCTTGCAAAGAGATTCATCAGTAGCTCCAAAGATAATATCATCAACATAAATTTGAACTAAAATGAATTTCGAGTTTTTGTCTTTTCGAAAAAGAGTAGTGTCAACTTTTCCTCTAGAAAAACCGTTTTCTATTAAAAGGTGCTTAACCTTTCATACTGTGCTCGAGGAGCTTGTTTTAAACCGTACAAGGCCCTTTTTAATTTGAAAACATGCTCAGGGAAATTTTCATCCTCGAAACCAGGTGGTTGTTTAACGAAAACTTCTTCATTGATTATACCATTTAGAAATGCACTTTTTACGTCCATTTGATATAGTCTCATGCTATGATGAGCAGCAAATGAAAGTAAAATGCGTATGGCTTCTAGTCTAGCTACAGGAGCAAAAGTTTCAGTGAAATCAATACCTTCTTGTTGTGAGTAACCTTGGGCTACCAACCTTGCTTTGTTTCTCACAACCTTACCATCTTCGTCCAGTTTGTTTTTGAATATCCATTTTGTGCCGATGATGGACTTGTCTTTAGGCTTTTGAACCAGCGTCCAAACATCATTTCTTTTAAATTGATTTAGCTCTTCTTGCATGGCTAAGATCCATCCTTCGTCCTTCAGTGCTTCTTCTATTTTTCTTGGTTCCATTTCAGAGATGAAGGCTACATTTGAGTATTCTCTGAAGGTAGATCTTGTACGTACTTTATCATCTGGATTACCAATGATTTGGTGTTCTGGATGATAAGTTTTGAAATGCCAGCTTCTTTGACCATCAGTTGTTTCTTCTTTTCTTTCATCGTCCAATACTTCTTTGTTTTGGGTTGCTGATCCTTCTCCTTTGTCTTTAAAGTTTAACTCTGCAAAGGACTCATCTAGCTCTGACAAGTCATTGTCAGGCTTTTTGTCATTGAATTTAACATGAACAGATTCTTCAACAGTTAGAGAGCGAGAGTTATATACTCTATATGCTTTAGATGTTTCGAGTATCCTAAGAAAATACGAGTCAACTTTAGCATCAAACTTTCCTAAAGAATCCTTAGTATTCAAAATAAAACATTGTGACCAAAAGAATGAAAGTAAGAGATGTTGGGTTTTCGTCCTTTCCACAATTCATACTGAGTCTTGTTTAAAATAGGTCTAATATATATTCTGCTTTTGAATATAACACGCAGTGTTAACAAATTGACCTGTATGTTTGGAGATTGAGTTGTCATTGAGCATTGTTCTAGCCATCTCTTGAAGAGATCTATTTTTTCTTTCTACCACACCATTTTGTTGTGGTGTTCTTGGGGCGTAGAAGTTGTGATGAATACCGCTTTTCTTCACGTAACAATTGGAAGCTCTCATTCTCAAATTCTCCTCCATGATCACTTCGGATTGAGTTGATACACATCCCTTTTTCATTTTGAATTCTTTTCCGTAAAATAGAAAAGACTTTGAAAGACTCATCCTTGTGAGCTAGAAACATAACCCATGTCCATCTAGTATAGTCATCTACTATGACCAATCCATATTTCTTTCCATTTAGTGAAGAAGTTCTTGTAGGACCAAATAAATCAAGATGTAACAATTCTAGTGGTCTAGAGGTGGAAACGATGTTTTTGGACTCAAAAGAATTTTTGATTTGTTTCCTTTTGACAAGCTTCACAAAGAACATCCGATTTGTACACAAGCTTTGGTAGTCCTCTTACGAGGTTATGCTTATTTAGTTTAGAGATTAATCTCAAACTTGCATGACCAAGCTTCTTGTGCCATATCCACTGTTCTCCTTTTATGGAAACTAGACATGATACATTTTGATCTCGAAAGATCTTCCAAGTCAATTTTATAAAGATTGTTTTGCCTTTTAGCAATGAAGAGTATGGATCCGTCGTAGTTTTTAACTATACATTCTCCTTGATTGAATGAAACATTAGATCCACTATCACATAATTGACTAATGCTAAGTAGATTATGTTTCAATCCTTCAACTAGAAGAACATTATCGATAGAGGGAAAAGGATGCTTACCAATCTTACCTATTCCAACTATTTTACCTTTCTGGTTTCCTCCAAACGTGACGGAGCCTCCTTTATTAGTTTTGATGTCTTGGAACATAGACCTTTCTCCCGTCATGTGCCGTGGAGCAACCACCGTCCCAGGTACCATGACAGTGTCTTTTTCTTGTTGCTAAGCACATCTCAAGAGGAATTATCATATCCTTAGGTACCCATATCTTTTTGGGTCCTTTTTGGTTAGCTCTTGGAGATCCATAATATTTTGACCTTTTATTAAAAAGATCTATTGAGGAAGGGTAAACGTTCTTTTTACAAACATTCTTAATGAATTTAGGTTGAGTAGTAGTTTTTTGAAAAAACTGTTTATCAGTATCTTGATATCCCAATCCAGATTTGTCACGAGGGTCTCTGGAATATTTGAGTAAAATGTTTAGGTTGTTGGTGCCTTTTACAAATTTACTGAGGTCCTCCGTTAACTCTTTTACCTCATTATGAAGTTTATCAACTTCATCTGAAGTGTTGGACTCAGAAGATGTTTTTAAAAGAGCATTTTCAGTTTTTAATTTTTCACAATAAATTTCAAGTTCTTGTTTTTCTAAAAACATTTTTCCATATTCTCTAGTTAATTTTGAAAACTTTCTTTTCAAGGATTTATATTCAACCGCTAAAATAGATGAATTATTTAACAACTCATCAAATGCATTTTGAAGATCAAGATCACAGTTTGTTACCTCATCTTCTTCTTCTTCTGACACGGTGTTAGTCATGAGACATAGATTTGCTTCTTCTGCTTCTTCTTCATCATCAGTAGTTGAAAGATCAAGATCTTCCCAGGTGGCCATTAATCCTCTTTTCTTCTTTGGAAAGAATCTCTTTTTCTCTTTCTCCTTGTTTAGTGAAGGGCATTCCGCTTTGATGTGTCCGGGCTTCTTGCATTCATAGCATATGATTGGACTCTTGTCTTTTGTTTCTGTTCTGTCCTTTGGTGACCTTCGTCCAAAGTGCTTTCTCCGCATACCTCCTTTCTTTTTCCACATTGCTTGTATCTTTCTAGAAATGAAAGATAACTCGTCATTATCAGATATATCATCTTCAGATGACTCGGCCTCGTCTGATGATTTTTCAGCTTTAAGTGCTTTGGACGCACTGCCTTTATGAGCTTTAAGGGCAATTGATTTCCCTTTTCTTGCACTTTCCTCTTCTTGAAGTTCCAGCTCATGAACTTTAAGAGAACCCAAGAGTTCCTCCATTGTAAGAGAAGCTAGATTCTTTGCTTCCTGTATGGCAGTAACCTTAGGTCTCCACTGTCTGGAAAGACTTCTTAGGATTTTTCTGATATGATCTTGATTATCATAGTTCTTTCCCAGAGATCTCAAGCCATTGATTATTGTTTGGAATCGTCCAAACATTTGATCAATGTTTTCATGCTCTCCCATTTTGAAGAGCTCATACTGGTGAACCAGCATGCTTATCTTTGATTCTTTGACTTGAGATGAGCCTTCATGTGCTAAGGCCAGAGTATCCCATATCTCTTTAGCTGTTTCACAGCTATGGACTTTATCGTGCTCTGAACTGGTGATGGCACACATAAGATAATGTTTGGCTTTTGAGTTAAGCTGATGTCTGGTTCGTTGTCCTTCCGTCCATTGTGGTCGAGGGAGATCCTGTCCTTCTGCGTTGGTGGGTGTTTGATATCCATTTTGAACTAGGTCCCAAATGTCCATATTTTGGGCATCAAAAAGGCAATCATTCTCTTCTTCCAGTAATCATAGTCGTTTCCATTGAATAGAGGTGGTCTGTTCACCGCTTGTCCTTCGTTCTCCATTAAAGGGTGTACTGGATCTTTTTCCTCTGCACTGTTAGATGCTCAACCCAAGAGGCTGAGCTCTGAAAACAATTGAAATAACCAAGTGAAACACAAGAAGGGGGGTTGAATTGTGTTTCTTAACCTTTTTGTTGTTTAATAAAAGATTTTCCTTTTTAATAGAAAATAGAACACAGCGAAGGATAAAGTTTAACAAGCAAAGAGCTTAGGACCAACACAACTTAGTCCTATTGGACTCTAAGGATTTCGAAAAAACTTTTAATCAAATGGTTAACACGTTCTAAAACCAAATAAAAAGATCTTTGTTAATAAACACAATGGTAAAACCAGAGGTTAGTGAATATAATAAAGCACACTAGAAGAGAGGAGAAGCTTACACACGAGATTTATCCTGGTTCACTCTTATCAACCAAGAGCTACGTCCAGTCCCTTCAACCAGAAGGATTTTCCAACTAATCTTTTTCACGATTACAAGTATTATGCACCTCTTCAGGTAACAAGTATTTTCAACCTCTTCAGGTTCTATCTCACAAGTATTCTTTTACACACAGCCTCTTCAGGCTTACAAGGCTTAATATGAATAAGTGAAAGTAGATGAAAGCTTGAGTTTGAAACTCACTGACAAATGAGAATAGACAATAGAAATCTCAAGGCTTTTTCTTTTTACACGAATATGGAAATCCAAAAGGAAATAAAGCTTTTTAGACTATGTAGGATGCTTCGGCAAAGATCTCTTCTTTTCTTCAAGTGCTGCTTCTTCTCTTTATAAGTAAGAACAAACTGAGCAGACTTTATGGGCAAGATCGTCCAACGGAAATATTTATTACCGTTCTGAGTAGCATTAAATGCATCTACTGGAAAAGTGCTGAACTTCTTCTGACGGTGACTTTTATTCTCTGAGATTTCCAATCAATGAAAACAAAAGTCCTGATTTGTCTAAGATTGCAGACGGTTTTTTATTTGCAGATCTTTGTAGTTGTTAGACAATGTCAGCAAAAGTGGCTTAGTTGACTTCTTCTGTCGCCGTGAGCTGTTAGAGTTCTTTTCTAGCATTTAATGAGGAACAGTTCTTCATTTTTGAAATTTTCACTTGGACGAGAGCTTGAGCTTGAACTTTGAAAGAGTGAGTTGAGTCCGAGCTTTGGCAGACAGATCGTATTGGACGAACTAATAGAAAGTAACAGTATATGCATACAAGTATTGGACGCACCAATAGTAAAAGTATATAATACATTTAATGGACCCACGAAGAGTTAGCATATTGGACGCACGAAGAGTTATCTTTAAGCATCGAGCAGAATGGACGCACAACAAGTAGCGATTTGTTAAAACTATTGTCGAAACACTTACTTGTTCAAACTAAATAAATATTTTTGTTATCCTCAAAACTTAACAGGGAAAGCTTATAGCTTTTAAGAATTTAGTACTTAAACCTTTTTATAAGAATTTGGTTTCAACAACAATGGCAATCCCCAGAAGTTAGTGAATAAGTAAAACACAAGAGGAGGAAAGAAAAGCTTACACTAGATGTTTATCCTGGTTCACTCCCACAAATCGAGAGCTACGTCCAATCCCTTCAACCAGAAAGATTTTCTACTAATCTTGTACAAAGATTACAAGTATTTTCCATCTCTTCAGGTATACAAATATTCTCAACCTCTTCAGATTCTACTATTCAAGTATTCTTTTATACACAGCCTCTTCAGGCTTAAACACCAATGTGAATTAGAAAAAGGTATAGAAGTGCTTGAGTTTTTAACTCACTACAGGTGAGGATTGAAAATAAATCTCAAGACTTAATCTCTTTACAAGAGTTTGAATACAAAGAAGAACGAAAGCTTTAATCCTTTTTACTTTTGGTTTTCTCATAAAGTTGTCACTACTTCTCTTCTTCGAAGACAATTGTATTTATAGGTGAGAGCAGTTTGAGCAGTCTTCATAAGCTTCTTCGTCCAACGGAAACATTTATTACCGTTCTGAGTGGTATTAAATGCCTAAGATGAAAACGTGTAGAGCTTCTTCTGAAAAGACACTTTGATTATCAGGAATGTCCAAGAATATGATAGCTAACACCTGACTTGTTTGAGCGCGCAAAAAGTTCCTTATTCGCAGGTCTTTGTAGTTGTTAGCAATGTCAGCTAAGCGGCTCAGTTGACTTCTTTTTGAAGTGTGCGCTGTCAGAGTTCTTATCAGCATTTAATGAAGAACAGTTTCTTCATATTTGAATTTTGGCATTGGACGAATACTTTGAAACCTGAGCTTAGTAAGAAAAACATTGGACGATCCAAATATAATGAAACTTTGTGAAACAGTTTAAAAGGTATTGGACGCATACTTAGTTTCCTTTAGCTCTGAAGAGAATGGACGTACAAATAAGTAACTGTTTGTTAACACTTTTCTTCTTGAAATAGTTACGAAACAAGTTACATGAGTCTTTTACTTATTCAATCTAAATTGAAATTTTTGTTATCTTCAAAACTTTATGGGGTAATGATGATTTAATCAATATAGTTCCAAACTTAATTTCATAAGGTTCTTTGGTTCCAACATAAAATGCTCAGAATTCACAGTTGATGCATGATCAATCAATTTGAGACACTTATGCTAGCTTTGTATTAGGCATTATTAGATGTTTATTGTACCCAATATTAGTACTTTAGATGAGTTTAATGTTGTTGGGCTTCATTGGGCTTTAATGCAAATATTGAATAATTTTCGGATTTTGATGCATTTTGACCTTTCTTCCTTGGTTAGGTCATAACTCGGGACTCGGTGATCCAATTGAGGTGATCTTGGTGTCTTTGGAAAGCTAAGACAATGTTCTACAAGTTTCATGAAGAACTAAAGAGCTGGATCGGAATGCTAAGGGTCCAAAATATCCCTGCAATGCAGAGTGGGTTTGCTGTCACGGAACCATCTGGGCAGTATGCACATATTGGACTATATAGTGGGTTATAAGCCTCCTCTTGGGCTAAAACTTGGTCACTTGAAAGATAAGACCCATATCTCCAACTTCAATGAAGACCATTTTGTCAATAGATGTCGTTTTAGGCATGCTTCTGAAGCTACAAGTTGGTCTGAATTTGGAAACACGTTCTTCCAACCTAACTTGAGGTAGGTGAAGTGTTTTTGGCATTTCTGGAGTTCTAAAAGTCCAAATGACATGATTCAAATTGGAGATTTTCAAGGAGACAACTGACTACAACTTTGATGAAGACATCCAAGCCAAAATGCACCGTCTAGGTGATGAATTTGAAGCCAGAAGTCGGATAAGAGTTGTTGACTAAAAGCCACCAACCATACACCAACCCACCTACCATGCACCAACCCACCTACCATGCATCAAGCTTCCATTTTTGACAGTTTTCATATTCTTATAGCTTGTATTCAGATTATGTACATGTACAAATTGGCTTCTAGGATTAGTATAAATAGAGCCAATCTCTTTGTATTATCATTCATTCAATTTGGAAGTAAGTTTCAAGAAAGTTTAAGTATTTGTGAGAGTTTTCTTTCTCTTCTTCTTCATTCTCTTTGCAATTTCGTTTTTGTTCTTAAAATTCTGAGTTCTTCCTTCCCATCCATGGAAGGCTAGGCTCTCATAATCAATCCAAGGGATTAGCCATCTTGTTGTTTAATTTGGAGATCTTGTTTTGCTTGTTCATATTGCTTAATTGTTATTCAAGTTTCTCTTCTTCCTCTTTTGATTTTTATCTAGATTAAATTGCTTAATTTGATTTAGATGTTGATGTGGTAATAGCTTTATTATCATGTATTCAAAGAGGATCACAAAGATTGAACAATATATTAAAGCTTTTTGATAGATTCTTTAGCTTGGTTAAATTCTAGATCTTAAGTTAATCTATGTTGGATGGTGCTTACTTTATCTAACCTTGGTTAATCAAATCCTAGATGCTTATCTAGTAGAGAATTCTTGGATCATGTTAAGGCTTCTTGATGTGATCTAAGGCCAAGAACATGGTTAGCAATTAAGTGAATTCCTTGTGATCAATGATGAGTTAAACTCAAGATCGGTAAATTTCCTTGGATTGGTTGTTTCTTTAGATTTGTTTACAACTTTGAATCTCCTACTTTTATTAATCTTGTTAATCAACAACAAAACCCCCCCTTTTCTAATTATCTTGATCTAATTAAATCTTTGTTTTTGGATCCTTGAGAGACGATTCGGTTCATTCTCTATACTACAAATTAGTTTATGAACCGGTTATTTTATTTGATAGGTCTCGACAACCTCTTGTCAAATTTGGCGCCGTTGCCGGGGATCCAAGGCAACTATTTGATCATTTCAAGATCCCATATAACTCTAACAAATGTGTGTTGTTTTGTTTTTGAAGCTTTTTCAAGTGGGATCTTGAAATGATCAAATAGTTGCCTTGGATCCCCGGCAACGGCGCCAAATTTGACAAGAGGTTGTCGAGACCTATCAAATAAAATAACCGGTTCATAAACTAATTTGTAGTATAGAGAATGAACCGAATCGTCTCTCAAGGATCCAAAAACAAAGATTTAATTAGATCAAGATAATTAGAAAAGGGGGGGTTTTGTTGTTGATTAACAAGATTAATAAAAGTAGGAGATTCAAAGTTGTAAACAAATCTAAAGAAACAACCAATCCAAGGAAATTTACCGATCTTGAGTTTAACTCATCATTGATCACAAGGAATTCACTTAATTGCTAACCATGTTCTTGGCCTTAGATCACATCAAGAAGCCTTAACATGATCCAAGAATTCTCTACTAGATAAGCATCTAGGATTTGATTAACCAAGGTTAGATAAAGTAAGCACCATCCAACATAGATTAACTTAAGATCTAGAATTTAACCAAGCTAAAGAATCTATCAAAAAGCTTTAATATATTGTTCAATCTTTGTGATCCTCTTTGAATACATGATAATAAAGCTATTACCACATCAACATCTAAATCAAATTAAGCAATTTAATCTAGATAAAAATCAAAAGAGGAAGAAGAGAAACTTGAATAACAATTAAGCAATATGAACAAGCAAAACAAGATCTCCAAATTAAACAACAAGATGGCTAATCCCTTGGATTGATTATGAGAGCCTAGCCTTCCATGGATGGGAAGGAAGAACTCAGAATTTTAAGAACAAAAACGAAATTGCAAAGAGAATGAAGAAGAAGAGAAAGAAAACTCTCACAAATACTTAAACTTTCTTGAAACTTACTTCCAAATTGAATGAATGATAATACAAAGAGATTGGCTCTATTTATACTAATCCTAGAAGCCAATTTGTACATGTACATAATCTGAATACAAGCTATAAGAATATGAAAATTGTCAAAAATGGAAGCTTGATGCATGGTAGGTGGGTTGGTGCATGGTAGATGGGTTGGTGTATGGTTGGTGGCTTTTAGTCAACAACTCTTATCCGACTTCTGGCTTCAAATTCATCACCTAGACGGTGCATTTTGGCTTGGATGTCTCATCAAAGTTGTAGCCAGTTGTCTCCTTGAAAATCTCCAATTTGAATCATGTCATTTGGACTTTTAGAACTCCAGAAATGCCAAAAACACTTCACCTACCTCAAGTTAGGTTGGAAGAACGTGTTTCCAAATTCAGACCAACTTGTAGCTTCAGAAGCATGCCTAAAACGACATCTATTGACAAAATGGTCTTCATTGAAGTTGGAGATATGGGTCTTATCTTTCAAGTGACCAAGTTTCAGCCCAAAAGGAGGCTTATAACCCACTATATAGTCCAATATGTGCATACTGCCCAGATGGTTCCGTGACAGCAAACCCACTCTGCATTGCAGGGATATTTTGGACCCTTAGCATTCCGATCCAGCTCTTTAGTTCTTCATGAAACTTGTAGAGCATTGTCTTAGCTTTCCAAAGACACCAAGATCACCTCAATTGGATCACCGAGTCCCGAGTTATGACCTAACCAAGGAAGAAAGGTCAAAATGCATCAAAATCCGAAAATTATTCAATATTTGCATTAAAGCCCAATGAAGCCCAACAACATTAAACTCATCTAAAGTACTAATATTGGGTACAATAAACATCTAATAATGCCTAATACAAAGCTAACATAAGTGTCTCAAATTGATTGATCAATGATCCGAAAATATATTGACAGAAGTTTGTTCGAGCACATATCAACTTATACCAATGCGTATGAGTTGTGGGCGAAACTTGAATCCTTGATTCAAAAGAAGACGCCTAGGAATAAAGCCCACCTTATTAGACGACTGGTGAAGTTGGAGTACTCAGAAGGTCATAACATGATCGAACATTTGAATTCCTTTAAAGGTATTGTGAATCAACTGACAAAGACAGAAATGAAGAAAGGCGATAAGTTGCAAACTTTTCCACTCCTTAGTTCTCTGCCTGAGAGTTGGGACACTCTAGTTGTCACTCTCAACAATTTTGCTCCAGAAGGAAAGCTTAGCATGGATTCTGTTACAAATAGTTTGCTGAATGAAGAGTCAAGACGGAGAGAAAGGGGATTGAACAACCAGTTTAAAGCCAACATTGTTGACAACAGGGGAAGGAATAAGAATCGTGAAAAAGGAGATCGTGGAAAATCACAAGGCAGATCCAAATCTCATACTAGACTAAGTTGTTATTACTATAGTAAACTAGGCCACATAAAGTCTAAGTGTAGATTCTTGAAGAGAGACCAACAGGCTAGAACAGTCCATTCTGACCAGATTAACCCAAAGAAGAAGGAAGATGGAACAACCACTGCAGTGGCCTCGAATGATGAGAATATATTTCTTGTCGGAGAGAAAAATTATCTAAATGTTGCATCTAATGACTGCACTTGGATAATTGACTCAGAAGCATCCTTCCACGTTACACTTCATGAAGAATTTTTCTCATCATACAAAAAAGGAGACTTTGGTATGGTGAAGATGGGTAACCATGTCACGAGTAAAATCGTTGACATTGGTGAAGTGACTTTGATGACTGAGAATGGAAATAAGCTTGTGCTGAAGGAGGTGAGACATATTCCAGAAATGCGCCTAGATCTTATCTCAGCAGGAAAGTTAAATAAAGCCGAAATGATAAACCAGTTAGGTGCTGGCAGATGGAAACTCAGCTGAGGAAACATGATTATTGCTCGTGGCAGAAATGAAGGCTCTTTGTACATTATGCAAGGAAAGATATGCAAGGGGGAGATGAATGTTGCTCAAGACGCAAGCAAGGAATTGTGGCACAAACAATTGAGCCACATGAGCGAGAAGGGTTTGGAAATCTTAGCAAAATACTATCTTCCAAACATAAAAGGGCAGCCACTTGAATCTTGTGAAGACTGCCTAGCAAGAAAACAACACAGAATATCTTTCAAAATATCAGATGATGCAAGAAGAAGAAAGCAAATTCTGGATCTTGTTCACTCAGATGTTTGCTTAACATATGAAAGGTCCCTTGGCAGTGCCTAATACTTTGTTATCTTCATTGATGATCACTCCAGGAAAGTATGGGTGTATCTATTAAAGACGAAAGATCAAGTTCTTCAAGCTTTCAAGAAGTTTCATGCTTCTGTAGAACGAGCATCTAGAAGAAAGCTGAAATGCTTGAGAACTAACAATGACAGAGAGTATAGGGGTCCATTTGAGGATTATTGCAAGACTCATGATAAAAGAAATGAGAAAGTACCCCCCCCAAGACACCTCAGATGAATGGACTAACTGAAAGAATGAACAGAACGATTGCAGAGAAAGTGAGAAGCATGTTTTCTCATGCAAAACTTCCCAAGTCATTCTGGGGTGAAGCAGTAAAAATTGCAGTTGATTTGATTAATTTGTCTCCTTCAAGACCTTTAAATGGAGAGATTCCAGAAGAAGTATGGTCTGGAAAGAAAGCCATTTATGGTCATTTGAGAGTCCTTGGGTGTAGGGCATTTGTCCATATTCCTAAACATGAAAGAGCAAAGCTTGATGCAAAGATGTAGGAATGCATATACCTTGGTTCCCCAAGAGATGAACTTGGCTTCAGATTATGGGATCCTATAAACAAGAGGATTGTTAGAAGTAGAGACATGGTATTATATAAAGATCAGACAATCCAAGATATTCAGCAATCTAAGAAGACAAAGACCATTGTGGTACACAATTCACGGGAGAGATTCCTCAAAGGAATGAGCAACCTGGCTGGACAATACAACCCTATCAGATGGAGCAACCTGATCAGACGGAACAACCTGACCAGACAGAACAAAGTCAAGCAAGGCAGGGAGAACAAATGGAGACTGATCAGTTAGAACAAAAACCTCAAGTGAGAAGATCAATGAGAGTCAGACAACCATTAAGAAGGTATTTCTCATATGATTATGTCACTCTCACTGATGAAGAGGAACCTCAAAGCTTCATGGAAGCCATTGAGACAAATGATAAGGAGAAATGGGTGCAAGCCATGGAAGAAGAAATATGTCCCTAAAAGAAAATTAGACATATGACTTGGTGAGATTATCAGATGGACGAAAGTAATTGAAAAATAAGTGGGTGTTCAAGCTCAAGACTGAAGAAAACAACCAAACCCCAGGTACAAAGTAAGGATTGTTGTGAAGGGGTGCAACCAGAAGAAAGGCATAGATTTTGAAGAAATCTTCTCACTAGTGGTGAAGATGACATCTATTAGAGCAATTCTTGGTCTAGTTGTAAAACTAGACTTGGAGATAGAACAGCTTGATGTTAAAACAACATTCTTACATGGAGACTTAGCAACCAGAAGGTTTCGAAGAACGTGGCAAAGAACACCTAGTGTATCGTCTAAAGAAAAGCATCTATGGTCTGAAGCAAGCTCCAAGGCAATGGTACAAGAAGTTTGATTTCTTCATGACCCAACATAATTTCAAGAAGACCTCCGCGGACCATTATGTGTTTGTGAAGAACTATGAGAATGGTAAATCCATCATACTTTTGTTGTATGTTGATGATATGCTAATTGTTGGGAAAGATAAGACAAAAATAGATGCTCTCAAGAAGGCATTGAGCAAATCATTTGCCATGAAAGATCTGGGTGCAATAAAGAAGATTCTTGGAATGAAGATCACTAGAGATCGTTCTAGAAGAATGTTATGGATGTCATAAAAAGACTATATCAAGAAAGTTCTTGAATGATTCAGCATGCATAATGCCAAAACTATGCATGTTCCATTACTTGGTCATCTCAAATTAAGTATGACGCAATGTCCAGAAAATGAAGAAGAAAAAGAAAAAATGAGTAAGGTGCCATATTCTTCTGTTGTTGGTAGTTTTATATATGCAATAGTCTGTACAAGACCAAACATTGCTTATGCTGTAGGATTTGTGAGTAGATTCCTATCGAATCCAGGAAAGGAGCATTGCAATGCTGTGAAATGGATATTAAGGTATCTGAGAGGGACAGCCAAAAGTGCTTATGCTTTGGCAATGGATATATAATGTTCACTAGGTATTCAGATGCAGATATGGAAGGAGATGTGCACTCAAGAAAGTCTACATCGGGATATCTAATTACTTTTATAGGGGGAGCTATCTCATGGTAATCACGACTACAAAAGTGCATTGTTTTAAGCACCATAGAAGCAGAATTCATAGCAATCACTGAAGGTTGTAAGGAAATCCTGTCGATGAAGAAGTTCCTACAAGAGTTAGGCCAGAATCAAGACAGCTATGTTCTCTATTGTGACAGTCAAAGCACAATACATCTCAGTAAGAACTCGACATTTCATTCAAGGTCGAAACACATCGACGTAAGGTATCATTGGATCCGTGATGTGTTGGAAAGTAAATTGCTACAAATTGAGAAAATACACACGAAAGACAATGGTGCAGATATGATGACAAAAGCTCTACCAAGAGAGAAGTTAGAAGTCTATAAAGAAGTTGCAGGCTTAGCATCAACCACAAACTGATCCAAGGATATTTTCCCTTTGGTTGGACGGGGAGAATTGTGGGGCTAGCCTGTATCCAACCAAAGAAAATATGCATTATAGGCGGAAAATTTTTCAAAGCTTGAGATTGGTTTTTCAAATCATTTTTTGGTGCATTGAATTTGAAGAGCAAATTGTCAAGTTTATAGTTGGATGGTGAAGGAGCTTGGCTTTATAAATAGAGCTCCTTTTCATGCATTTAAAAACATTAGATCCTCACACTCAATAGGAAGAGAGTGAGAGAAAAAAATAGAGAGTTCCTCACAATCAAATAGGAAGAGAGTGAGAGAGAAATGGAGAGAACCTTAGAGAATGTTTTCTAAGAGAAAGAAAATAGTGAGTCAATTTATGAGTGTTATCCACAAGTTGAAAGATACATCATTATTGTATTTTTGTATACCCATTATTTTATAGTGGAGGTTGAAGTGGCCTACGGGTACCGTGGTTTTTCCTTGCTCACATTGAGAAGGTTTTCCACGCTAAAATATATAGTGTTGTTATTACACTAATTTTACGCTTCCGCATAGTGCCTATTTTTGAGTTCACAGATGAGAGAAATTATTATGGTATTTCTCAACAATAAACTACAAAAATAACTGATTCCTAAAAATTAGACACGTGTGTAGCAGTTATGCCACGCATTCGACACGTGTTCATCCGACAATGTCGCCGCCGACATGCTTCAACAACGTTGTCGATCGTGCCTTCGACATGCTAGTCATTGATGGCCTCCGATCATTGTCGTTGTCGCACGTGCAATAGTCAAATCACCGCACTTCCTCTAATTACTGGTGTTGGCATCCTACAATCACAATTGTCATCGCCAATAACGTTCGTTAGTTTGACATCCATTACGACTGCTATAATCCAGCAATGCAAGCTCTATTGAATTTTTTTATAATTTAAATTATTATTTATTAATTTAAAATTCTTTATTATATCTTTATAAATTCTTGATAAATTATTCAAATAATAAAATTTCAGTTCAATTCAGTTCAGAATTACAATTCTAAAGTCTCAATTCTTTAATTGTTCCAAATATAAAAATTAAGATTCTTGTCAATTTCAATTCTAATAGAAATGGAATTGAAATTAAAATTCTAAACTATAATTCCAATTCTGTGATCCAAATGGACCCTTATTGGTTTTAGTACACAAGTTTAATCCAAAGTTTATGACTATTATGTGATCGTGTTTATTTTTCACTAGATATGGTTGACAATTGTATAATTTTAATTTTAGGCAAAATTATTTAAATTTTATGAAGTTGCATAATCTAGTAACGTGCCTATTGTTGGATTGGCTTGTTTAACATTCTTTTAGGTTAGGTAAAATTTTTAGTGCATGTTTAATTTAGATTAAATTTTACAAAAAATATTTTTATCTATTTTTTTAACATTTTGATTATAAAATTTTCTAAACATAAAATAAGTTAATCCAAACATGTATGTATATACCAACAACGTATGTAGATACTATCTGTTAGAATATCTTAGAATATCTTCAGGGTATTTTAATATATCTTTAGAATATTTTAGCATATCTTTAGAATATCTTTATAATATATTGTGAAATCAATTAGTCATCTAATTGAGGGAGCAATCTTAGGAGTTATTTCCTAATTTCATTATGTTTCCTTATTTGTTTCCTTTTTTAATTAGGGCTAGGAGTCTTATTGTATTAATGAGCTTGGGCTTGTACTAGTAGTATTACACTAGTACTTGACCTAATTATTAGTATAAATAGGGATTAATACTTTGTATTTTCAACACATCAAATCAATCTAAGTTGGTATCAGAACCTATCGAGATTCGTTGGGCCACTCGCAGATGTCCAGTCCTGCAAACTTCACGCTCCAGATATCCAGTCCTTGGCGTGAGGGGGGTGTGTTGAAAGTCCCACATTGGATAGTGATATGACTTGAACAATGTTTATAAGTGGGGGGCAACCCTCACTTCATGAGTTAGCTTTTGGGGTTGAGTTAGGCCCAAACTCAAATTCTAAGACTATCTAAACCTAAATATTGAGAGACAATAACCCATATTGTAAATAGTCATGATAGAGTCTTCAAACAATGGCTTTAAACATTAGAAGCATCGTGTCCCTCAAAACAGTCTTTAAGGGTTTGTTTGGTTCAATTAAAGGAGGGGAGGGGAGGGATTTTAATGGAAGGGAGAGGGAGGGGAGAGATTTTAATTTTGTGTGTTTGATTAGAGGAGGGAAGGGGAGAGATTTTAATGGAAGGAAAATATAAATTTATTTTTTTACACAATTATAACATTTAATGTAGAATTTAATTTAGGGATATTTTAGTCCATTTTTAAACATATATTCTCTCCCCTCCAAATCCTCCCACTTTTGGAGGGGAGCTAAAATTGTCTAGGAGTATTTTGCTCCCCTCCCCTCCCCCCTCTCTCCTCCAAAAAATTGAATCAAACACATAAAATTTAAAATAACCCCTCCCCTCCAACCAAATACTACGTAAGGCTATGTTTGAAACTTTTATGATGAATGGAATGCAATGGAATAGAATGGAATAGAATGTGATGGAATGAAATAAAGTTTCCATACTGTTATTTGGATGCTTAGTGATGGAATGGAAGAAATCTTCCATTTCTTTGTTTAAAAGTTCTAATGGAATATGTTGAAATGATAAGAATTATAAATTTGTAGTTACCATCTTACCCTTACTTCATATATATTAATCTTAATTATTTATTTTATAAAACTTAATTTTCTAAGTAACATTCAATTTCTATATACCTTTCCATAAGCTTTTTTCAACCTTGCTTTTGCATTTTTATGACATGGAATGATGCCATGTAAGTAGCAGGAGTTGCAGTGGAGTTGCAAGGGAGGTGCAATAGTTAGGACAACTTTGTAATTTTAAAATTATATTTTATAAATATTAGTTGATTCCATCTCATTCCTCACAATTTGGGGAGAAAGAAAAATAAGGGGATATGGTGGTATGGAGTGGGATGGAAACCCCCTCATGTCATTCCTTTCCATCCTTTTTTAAAGCATCCAAATAATGGTATCTCTTACCACTCCATTCCATTCCATCATTTACCACCAATCCAAACATAACTTAATGTTTTAGTTGAATACCCAATGTTCCCTTTGTTTATGTTTAAGAACACATTTTTCCCCCTTTACAAACCAAGAAGTTCGAAGTCAAAATGAGCACCGCACCCCTAGTGGCCGAGTAGTTGGGATAGGAGAGATTCTTAAATACTTTGAAAGTAATACATCAATTAAACTAACATATAACACATGATACAACATAATAATATATGTTATTGGATTAAAATTTATATTTGATTTCAACTATTGTGAGTACTACTCAAAGAATATGTAAAATTTTCCTTTGAATAAGGCGAGCCATTAAGTTGAGCTTTTCAATAAATTTAGTACACATAATTTGTGTATATTAAACTAATAAAGTATTGATAATTAATATTTAAGGTTTTGCTATAACAATCGAATGTTGAAACGCTAGAAACTTTTAATGTAACACCTCGAAATTTCTCTTTCTACTATATATGTTACTTTTCCCCAAGTTTCAGTGGTTTATGAATTTTGAGAATTTTTGTGAGTTCAATTAAATTAAAGTTTAATTGAACTTAACCTTATATGTTGATTTTGGATCATTCCGAAAAATAAAAATAAAAAATTTTATTTTTGATCATGAATACCTTTGAATATTTATTAAACACACGAGTTTCAAAATCCAAATTTGTGAACAGATTTAGACATTTTCCATTTTTAGGGATTTTAGGATCAAATAAAAAATTTGGGCATATCCTATTATCCATTGGACAATAGATACTGATATTTGTTCATTGGATAATAGCTACTGAAAAATATCTCAAGGAAAATATCTAAAGCATTTGTGTGAATAGGTGAGTCACATAGATGAATCATCTATGTATTTAATAAAAATGGTGAATCACCAAGGGTGAGTCACCTAGTATTTATGGTAACCAAGTGTTCAAGATGAACTCTATTACCTCCCAACAAAGCCTAGGGTGGCCGGCCAAGCAAGGTAAATTATCTTTGAATTTTTACTTTAATTTAATTTCTTTTAATCCTTTTTTCACCTATAAATAGCCAAGTTACCCATTCGTTTTTCATTCACCTAAAACCTCACTTTCTTTCTCTTCTAAAGCTCACGGCCAAGAGCACTTCTTTGCTTTCCAAAACCCTAGCCAAAGTTCTCACAAAGTTTCTAGCATACTAGTATCATTTTGAGAAACTTTGATGTTGTCAATTTCTTGAAAAACAATCTCATTTCACTACTTTTGAGCTTGCCAAACTTTGAAGGACCTAAGATGAAAATTCTTTCTCTTCACTTTTGAATTTCTATTTTAAAGTTTTAGATCATTGGATTGATCCATAATCATCTTATTTCATGTTTTAGAGCTTGAATGGTGTGTATGTTTTTCTTTGTGCATTTGTGTTGGTAGAAGGACAAGAGTTCACACAAGTTCTTGAGAAGGATTTGTGAAAACAAGGTAAGGGAGAGTTTTTTCTATCAACCAATATTATGGTATAGAATAGGATTTTATTATCTTAAATTTTGTGAAAATGAGTTATGGTTAAAGTTTTGTGGTTTATGTTTTATGTGTATAATGGTTGAGCTATGTGATTTCATACTTCGTTTAAATTATGAGTTTTATGATTTCTTTAAATATGATATGAATATATGATTTTGAAAACATGATAAAATGTTGGTATATTGATTCATATGTATATGAATAGACATATTTAGGACATGCATATACTTGGTTTGATTTATGGCATGATGTGGGAAAACTATTTTAGGAGGTTTGGCCACCAAGTACTAGAAAAAGAATTACTTTTAATAGAAATTATTTTATTTGGAAGAGCTTTAAATTTTTTAAAATATGAGGATAAATTATTTTGTTAATATTTAGACTGTTAATCAATATTTTTGGATGTAAAAAGAATTCTGGAAAAATTAGTTTTAAGGTTAATATTTATTTTTAAACTTAGTTTTATCATAGAAGGTGAAAATAAACTTGAAAATATTTTATTTAGCTTAAAATAAATTGGTTTTTGTGAAAAATGCTTTACGCGATTAAAAGTTTACAGAAAACGGTTTATGCGATTGAAAATTTATAGAAAACACTTTACACGACTGAAAACGATTTTTATACCTTACCCGATTAAATTTTTACAGGAAAAACTTTACGCGATTGAAAAACAGTTTTGCCTGATTAAAAAACGTAACATATGTGTTATGTGATTTGGAAAATATTTTATAGCACTATATAATTAAGAAACAACGATACTATTATCGAGTCGACGTAGACTGGACCCTGGATAGGACAGTTAACTATTTTCTTAAAGACATGGTGGCTTGAATCCCGAGCGGATTATGTGTATATTTTGGGAATATTTACACTTTGCATACATTTTAGTCTGATGAGACTTGTTGTTAAGGCTTTGAGCCTAGGAGATTAAGCTTACATCATAGTGCTGATGTGAATTGCCTAGTGAAGATCTATAACTGATCTTGGGGACATCGGGGTGCATCACTCCACAAGAGACTAGTAGGTAGCACCACTATGCCATGATAATATTATTGCAATACACTGAATGATCCCGACCAAACACTTACCTATTCCCGATTGGTGGAGAGTGTTCTCGTGAGCCGGATTGTACAAATGAGATTTATAGCACTTTTTTAGGCTAATGAGATACGAAACATATACTCCTAATTACTCTGTCTGACTTGTTGTATTTAGATCCATGGAGTAGGAGTCGACCATGTGCATCTGCATAGTCTATTGTCATACTTGCATCATCATTATGTGCGTGAAGGTTGGTTTGTCATTTTGGTTAATATGATTCTATTGATTGATAAAATACCATTCAGTAGTATTGGATTATATAACTTGTGTGTACTATTTTTATACTGTTATATTGATATTTATGATGATGTGAGAATCTCACAATTTTGTGTAATTTGTGATTTGATTTGATTTACATTCGAAGATGGCTGAGCGTGAATTTCTTGGGTATGTTACGGCTTAGTTCCTTGAAGGCCACGAGGCCTGGAACATATAGTTAGACGTAGAATGCGTAACCTATGTAGGGGATATTACATTAACCCTTCGCAGAATCCATGACGGAAACCCCCTAACTGTATTTTCCATCACTGCATTTGTTCGCTTGTATATGCCCATAAGGGATATATGGGGTGCCAATGCTTACTACACACCACAGGAGAGATCCATAGTCTCTTCAGCCTGCACTCTGAGGTGGTGCAGGGCCTATACACTACAACATTTTGGAGTTCTGGCAACGCTATTTTAGACAAGGTTTGAAAAGCGTTGCCTAAAGCCCAATAAGCAACGCTTTTGAGTTTAGGCAACGCTTTTTAGGCAACGATTATAAAACATTGCCATAGGAAGATATGGCAATCAAGATTTTAAAAACTGGACCGAACCGGCTGGTCAGACTGGTCCGACTATGACCCGGGTGCCTGGCCGGTCTAGTTGGTTCTAAAACCGGTTTTGACCATTGAACCGGGAAGAACCGGGATGAACCAGGAAAAACCGGGAAGAACCGTTGACCCGGATGAACCGGATCCGGTTCTTGAAAACCGGTAGGTTCTCAAAATAATTTTTTTTTGAATTTTTTATTACTTTTTCAGTTTTTGAAATTATATTTTAAGATTTTAAATTTATTTTTTAGTGTTTTTTTTCACATCTATCTCCCAAAAGTTATAACTTTTTACTCATTTATCTGATTTGAATGCATTTTTATATTGATTTCACGTAACTTTTTAAGATTTATGTGATAGAAAATGAACGAATGAAGTTGGACCAACTGATTTAAAAAAAAATATAATAATTATTTTTATAGTGACAAGAGGTTGTCGAGACCCCGTCAAATAATTAAAATTACCGGTTCACAAAATAATTTGTAGTATAGAGCATGAACCGAATCGTCTCTCAAGGATCTAAAAAGAACAAAGATTTAATCAGATCAAGATAATTAAAAGGGGGGTTTTGATGATTGGAAAAGATAATACACTAATTGAATTAAAGGAAATTAATTAACAAATTTAAAGAAACAACCAATCCAAGGAAATTTACCGATCTTGAGTTTAACTCATCATTGATCACAAGGAATTCACTTAATTGCTAACTGTGTTCTTGGCCTTAGATCACATCAAGACGCCTCAACATGATCCAAGAATCCTCTACTAGATAAGCATCTAGGATTTAATTAACCAAGGTTAGATAAAGTAAGCACCATCCAAACATAGATTAACTTAAGATCCAGAATTTAACCAAGCTAAACAATCCATCAAAAAGCTTTAATAAATTGTTTATTCTATGTGATCCTCTTTGAATACATGATAATAAAGCTATTACCACATCAACATCTAAATCAAATTAAGCAATTCAATCTAGATAAAAATCAAAGAGGAAGAAGAGAAACTTGAATAACAATTAAGCAATATGAACAAGCGAAACAAGATCTCCAAATTAAACATCAAGATGGCTAATCCCTTGGATTGATTATGAGAGCCTAGCCTTCCATGGATGGGAAGGAAGAACTCATAAATAAAAGAACAAAAACGAAATTCTAAAAATAATGGAGAAGAAGAGAAAGAAAACTCTCACAAATACTTAAACTTTCTTGAAACTTACTTCAAAATTGAATTCTCATAATACAAAGAGATTGGCTCTATTTATACTAATCCTAGAAGCCAATTTGTACATGTACATAATCTGAATACAAGCTATAAAAACAAGGAAATTGTCAAATATGGAAGCTTGATGCATGGTAGGTGGGTTGGTGCATGGTAGGTGGGTTGGTGTATGGTTGGTGGCTTTTAGTCAGCAACTCTTATCCAACTTCTGGCTTCAAATTCATTACCTAGACGGTGCATTTTGGCTTGGATGTCTTCATGAAAGTTGTATCCAGTTGTCTCCTTGAAAATCTCCAATTTGAATCATGTCATTTGGACTTTTAGAACTCCAGAAATGCCAAAAACACTGCACCTACCTCAAGTTAGGTTGGAAGAATGTGTTTCCAAATTCAGACCAACTTGTAGCTTCAGAAGCATGCCTAAAACGACATCTATTGACAAAATGGTCTTCAGTGAAGTTGGAGATATGGGTCTTATCTTTCAAATGACCAAGTTTCAGCTCAAGAGGAGGCCTATAACCCACTATATAGTCCAATATGTGCATACTGCCCAGATGGTTCCGTGACAGCAAACTCACTCTGTATTGCAAGGCTATTTTGGGCCCTTATAAGTCCGATCCAGCTCTTGATTCTTCATGAAACTTGTAGATCCTTGTCTTAGCTTTCCAAAGACACCAAGATCACCTCAATTGGATCACCGAGTCCCAAGTTATGACTTAACCAAGGAAGAACGGTCAAAATGCATCAAAATCCGATAATTATCCAATATTTACATTAAAACCCAATGAAGCCCAACAACATTAAACTCATTTAAAATACTAATATTGGGCACAATAAACATCTAATGAAGCCTAATACAAAGCTAACATAAGTGTCTCAAATTGATTGATCATATTGTAATGAGTATTTTTGAAAGAAATAATAATAGTTATTTTTTAAATAAGGATTAAACTCTAAATTTTTTTCTTAAATTTCTTTTACTCTCAAAATATGGCTATTTTAATTGAATATGTATATAAATAATTATATATATAATTATAATTATTACGTCATCCGGTTTGACTATCGGTTCGACAAATCGAACCATGACTCGGAGGTCTCGACGGTTCGATCTCCGGTCCGATTTTTAAAACATTGATGGCAACGATTTTCACATGTGGTCTAAGTTTTCATGTGTTTTGCCAATGTTTCTAAGACATTGCGTAATAAGCGTTGCCATAGATAGAAAAGGCAACGTTTTAGAAGTGGTACCAGTTGTATAACTTCGTGCAACACTTTCAAACCGTTGCCTAAAGGTTATTTTGTAAAATTCTATTTCCTCAAATATTTTCACTTACCGCTATGTGAATACTTTTCCAATATTTCCTAAATTTTCAAATGCCTAAATTTCCTATGACTCCCATGCCTTGTGAAACGAAAATGCACGCACATGCCATTCATGGCTCCCTGAAGAATGTCGTCGTTGGTGGTTGATCAAGTCTGAGAGTGCTGAGCTTTTCTCTCGTGTTAGAGTTGTGCTTCTTGATTGAGCAAGTCGTCAAAGCTGTCATCGAAGCAAGTTTGAGAGTGTTGAGCTTCTTTCTTGGGCCAAAGTTAAGCATCTCCATTGAACAAATCATCGAAACTGTCATCGAAACAAGTCTAAGGTAAATCTATGGTTTATTGTTATCGTCGAACCTTCAATTTCTTGCTATTTTTTGAAAACCTTAGTGTTTGTTTGAAATTTTCTGGTTTTCTTGGGTTTTGATGCTTTTAGGGTTCGTTTGGGAACAAATTGAAGGGGGAAAGAAAATGGGAGCAATGAAAGTGATCAATATGATTTGGTATAATCGTTTGAAAACCTTGTGGTTCGTTTCTAAGCTTTTTGCTTTATACCATTCTCGACATTTTTTCTAATGTCAAGATGTTTCCATGTATTTCACACTTTAGTGGAAGACGTGGTATATTACTCAGAGAAAATAATTAGGCATCCTAACACAAACACAACAACTCCTCTCATACCTTTCTAGTTTCTTCATCACACCTTGCTTTTGCAGCTTCTGTCCATGGCCTCTGCCTTTGTCTATCTCTTCTCTTGAGTTCATGTGATGTGCAACTGTGATCCATTCTAGTGTATCATACAATTCACAGTCCATTGATTATAGTTTAAGAACTTGAAATATGTTTGGAGAGTTCATTGCAGTATTTTCTTTTTTTAGTTCTGTTCATTTTCTTGTCTAAATATATTAGAAAATATATCATGATATCTTATGGATTTATGTTCTTTTTTATTATGATATATTAGATCAATAAGAAAATATCATTATCCGAGATGTCATAGTTAATCGGATAAGAAATTCATACCAAACACTTTCTAGATTTTGTTTTCTTTTTGTTTATGTTTTATTGTAGCTCACAGACTAGAAAACAAAGTGTATATAAAGTATTGTAGTTTAATGGCCTTTCCAAAACATGTATGTGTGAAGGGATTTTTTTGATATACTAGCACATGTCACTATTGGAGGTCACGTCACATATCTTTGCAGTGTTTTTCTTGTGTTCTTGCCTTAAATTGCAGAGGAATTAAATTGCAGCTTTGAAAGAAAAGGAAAGGAATGCTATACAAGCAACAAATAACAGGCCAAGGGTGACCAAGTGTTCGAAGTTTTCAGGTTAGTTTTGGAAATCATGTTTGGTTGTATATTTGTATGTTTTATGGGTGAAACAATATCTTATTCAACCTAGGTAAGGGAAAGTAAAAAGCTGCATCCAATGACACATCATTTTCTAACTTAACTTCTGGGTTTATGAGCATGAGCACGTACATTAGACTACTGCAGAAGTTAGGGGAGTATAAATCTTCTTTACACAATCAAATCAGTAGTTAAGTAAGTATTTGGCAAGTGTAGGATCTAGCTGACTTTTAAATAATTTGGATTAATAAAATTGTGCAATAATATTAGCTAAGTGCTGCTAACGGTATTTGAAAATGGATTTGAAATGTCCTTAATTAACATCTCTTCTATAATTTCAACGTGGTATATTACTCAGAGAAAATAATAAAGATGATGCGTTGTGTTTTTCTTACTTTTTCTTCACACATTTGGTCTTTTATTATGCAAAACAGCAAGTAATTCTTTGCATCATCAAAGATGGAATTGTGTAGGATACATGAATTCAACTACTATGGCAATATGGCTTCAGGTGTTGCCACGTGGTACGTTTTCCCGACTGCTATTGGGTTTAATATGGTCCTAATAATTTTGGCAATTGGATTGCGGGTGCTAATGCTACTGATCTTTCGAGATCTGGCTATGCCATCAATTTGGGCAACTTGGTAAGGGAAAATGGCTTTGATAAGGCCTGCAATTGCAATGATGCAGCAAATGGGTTTGCTTATAGTGCTTTTTAGGAAACAGAGTCATTGGCAATGCTAGTGATCAATTAGGCGGTATTACGCAAATTGGGATTGGTTACAGTCCCACTGCTAGCCAGCATTTGCCCTTTTTGGCCATAATATTCAATTAAATGATGAATCTTAAGCCTTTCATGTTTATTAAATAATTCATTTGCAATAATTAGAGCATGAGAATTAGAATTGTTGTGATACATGTTGTTCTGTGATATTCAATGTTTCTGTGTGTTTGTCTGGCTCTAATGTTTCTTAGGTAGAAAAACTCCTAACCCCCCAATCTAATGAGCTTTTGATCTTAACGGAGTACTCTAGTTATGTATGCTTGTGGGATTTTGTTTCTGTTTGATAAAAGTTCAGAACCACAGAAGCTTTGTAATGTGCTTAATGAGTGAGAAATTGTTAAGATTATCTTTGAAGGCTAAGATTACCTTTGGTTCTCTACATTCATGGCTCTCATTTGTATTTTTTTTTATCACAATCTATTTTCTCTATAGGAGTTTCAAGTTTAGACCCATTTTGTTGATAATGGATGGATATGTTAGTTTAATGCAGTGGTGTTTTATTTGTTTAGGGATGGTTTATGAATTGAGCTTGTTGTGAGTGCGGATTTCGGTTTCTTCTAAAGAAACTAATAATAAATCCCATGATAACATGTTGAGTTGGAACCATTTTCTTTTGTCACTAGATCTTTTGTTTCCTAGTCAAACCTACAGCCACTTAGTAAGCCCTATGTCCTTTAATCATAAGGAAAGACTTGGCTTCCACTTATGGTTTATGTATGGAAGACTTGCAATGAAGGTCAACCCCCTAACAAGAAGAAGGTTTCAATCAAAACTGTAACACCCTTATTTTCTTACAAATAGTTAATAAATTCATTCAGTGAATTGTGTGGTGATTAAAAAATAAAATAAATATGGGAAAAGTATCCTATCATTGACATGATGCTATGGTTTCAATTTGAACTGAAAATTTAAACAGCACCAGACTACGTTTTGAACTTGTTGGTATAGGACTATACTGCTTAAAATAGGATTCTAAGAGAGAAAAACATAAATAAATATATTTTTATTTATGAAAATATATTTTGGACTTTTGAAAATATTTTTTTAATTTTATGTGAAAAATAATATTTTTCAGATTAAAAATGGTAAAATCAGTACCCGAAATTAAAATCAGTGTAAAGAATTGGTTGCTTGTGTTGGAACCAAAGAACCTTTGTGAAATTAGGTTTGGAACCAAAATGTTTAAAGAATTAATACCCCGTAAAGTTTTGAAGATAACAAAAGTTTTAAATTAGAATGAATAAGTAAAAGACTCACGTAACTTGTTTATAAACTGTTTTGATAAATCTTATAACAAGGAAACAAGGTATTAACAATCTGTTACTTGTACGTGCGTCCATTCTTTATTGAGCTAAAGGAAACTAAGTATTCTTCCAATATCTTTTAAATTGTTTTTCAAAGAATATTATATTGGATCATCCAAACATTTCCTTACTAAGCTCAGGTCACAGCATTTGTCCAAAAACTCAAATTCAAATATGAGGAAATTGTTCATCATTAAATGCTGAGAAGAACTCTGACAAAGTACACTACAAAAGAAGTCAACTGAGCCGCTTAGCTGACACCGCTAACAACTACAAAGACCAGCAAATAAGGAACTTTCTGCGCACTCAGATAAGTCAAGACTTAGCTATCATATTCTTGGATATTCCTGATAACCAAAGTCTCTTTTTAGAAGAAGTTCCACACGATATCAGCTTAGAACGGTAATAAATGTTTCCGTTGGACGAAGAAGCTTATGAAGACTGCCCCAAGTTCTCTCAAATTTAAATACAAATGTCTTTGAAGAAGAAATAGAGATATATTGTAGGAATCTGTGTGATCAAAAGTGTAAAAGAATCAAAACTTTCATTCTTCCTTGTAATCATACTCTTGTATAGAGTTCAAGTCTTGAGATTTATTTTTTATCCTCACCCGTAGTGAGTTAAAAACTCAAGCACCTTCTACATCTTCCTATATTCAACTTGGCTGTTTAAGCCTGAAGAGGTGGACAATACTTGTAATCTTTGTAAAAGATTAGTGGAAAATCCTTATGGTTGAGGGGACTGGACGTAGCTCTCGGTTTGTGAGAGTGAACCAAGATAAACATATTGTGTAAGCTTCTCTTCCCTCATCTTGTGTTTTATTTATTCACTAACATCTGAGGATTGCCATTGTTTTCTTAACAAAGGTTATAAGATAAAACTTAGAACTTTTTAATTGTGTTCAAAGTGAAATATTGCAAAACCTTTTTAGCGTCCAATTGGACTGAGAAGTTTTTATTCGTCCATTGTGTTTTATTGTTTCAACCATTGTCTTAATTAATTTGCTAATTAACGAAAAGTTTTCCAAAAAGGTTAAGAAACACAATTCAACCCCTCTTCTTGTGTTTCACTTGTTTACTTCAGCTTGATGGTAGTTGTCAAGTGGAAAAACTCAAGCTTAGGGTTTTGTTCAAATTTAAATTGTTGAAATGGCATTATGTTTCTACATATATGTTGATTTTGTAATATATTTGGAATTGATTCTATGATAACTTGGAATGGTTGAATTTACAAGTTTGTTCATGAATATAACGTAGAGAGCTTATTGGAAATGTATATGGAATGGTTGATTTTTAATTTAATTACTAATATTTAAATTGATTTATGTTGGAATTGGATGATGAAATAAAACTTTTAAAATTTTGGGACGAACCAAAATTGGCTAGGAAGGTTTTGGCTATCTTAGATTAAATTAGGAATCAAGTTGATAAAATTTTAGAATTTATGGAATGTTGTTAGAATTTTATCTGAGGTTTAATCTTAGAATTTGATAGGAAATTAGTGTAAATTAAGGAAAATTATATGAAATAGAAGTATGAGTATTTGGATTTTAACTTAAACATTTATATAAATAGATTGATAATGGAGTGGGAGCATAATTAGAATTAATTTCAAATTGTATAATAATGGTAATTTAAGGTTCAAAGTATAAGAAAATATGAATTTAATGAATTAGGGGTATTTTAGCAAATTTGAAAAATAGGGTTAATTAGGATAATATGAACTTTAATGCAAATACTAGATCATAACAACAAATTAGAGAGGAAAATATATTTTTGGATAAATTTGGGTTAATTTATAATTATCAAATTCTTTAGGGACTATGCTGTAATTAATGAATAAATTGGGGTTAATTTATAATTATTGAATTCTTTAGGGACTATGTTGCAATTATTAAATAAATTAGGTTAATTTATAAATATTGAATTCTTTAGGGACTATGTTGCATATATTGAAAGTTGTGATGAATTGAGAATTTGAATTGTGTTGTTTTACATTATATTCATGATCATAATCATGTGAAAAGAGTATGAGTTATTATGGAATCCATGCGGAGATAGAGGTGTGGATTCTTATTGTGTAAAAAGCTACCACGTGAAGATAGAGGTGTGGGTTAGCTTAAGTGATGAGTAGAACTTGTATGGTAGAGATTGGTATAATCTTGAGGTTATTCAGGTGTCGATAAATCCAAATGTGGCCAGGGAAGATTGGAGCCCGTGTCGTGGTAGTCTACGTGGCACACAAATGACTTGACTTACTACCTGCTCGTTCGCGATCAGTACGTGTCTTACCCTTTTTACTTATGTCTGTGATTTTCTTGTTATGTTTTGTTCTCGATACGTTTACGAAGATGGCGAGAGCAAACCAGCATATGGGGACTGTACATCTCCGTTTCCATTGTATGTGGACTACCTTGCCACTTGACCTTTCTGAAGATTCGATTGTCCCTTCCATTTCCAGAGGACTTAGAGTTCGAAGGAGACTTGCTTTGACTTCTCCTAGACATGGACCGAGATTTATCTACACTCATACCGTCCGCTGTGGAAGATTGCATCGTCTTCTTCTAAGAGGATCATCTGCTACCAACGTTCCTGGACCGTCAGCAAGGTCTTCTACAGAGTCTGATCCTTTTAAGGGATCAGATGACCAATCTCGAGTTTAGATTTTTTTGATAAGATGCCTAGTAGGAGGGGATGTTTTGGGGATGACATTATTTTTGGTTGAGCTCTAAGTGAGAGTCATCTTTTTTTTTTTTTATCTA
This sequence comes from Styphnolobium japonicum, assembly GCA_023212625.1. Taxonomy (NCBI): domain Eukaryota; kingdom Viridiplantae; phylum Streptophyta; class Magnoliopsida; order Fabales; family Fabaceae; genus Styphnolobium; species Styphnolobium japonicum. The sequence continues at coordinate 8,448,775 of JALBWW010000014.1, forward strand.
TATGTTGGGTTGGGGTAGACTCACACATATGGTGATGTATATATTCCTTGTCTTGCGTTGTTACGCCGTGATGACCACTGAGACTTACCTGGGATGTATAATTTGACTTATATGTATATATAGATGTACATTATGTTGCCGAAAATGTTTTCCATTTTTATTATGAGTATTATTGTTTTCGTATGGTACATAACGATTTCTAAGTAAAGACAAATAATAATACAACTCATATTTTCACACAAGTTAAATAACTTAATATATTTTTCTAATATCAATTTAATTAAAAAGGTGTTTAAAATAAAAGTCATTGAGTTTAATTAGTGTAATACCGATGGGTGTTGCATTTGGTGGTATTAGAGCTCAGTTTGAGTCTTTCGGGTTTCCTTGGGTATAGGTCTGCTAAGTTGTTTGTGGTGTGCTCTGTGTATTTCTTTTTCGCAAAAGCAATTGATTTGTTAGTATGTTGCTAGGAAATTTCTTGTGAAAATGGGTTCTAATGGACAAAGCTGTAGGAACCCATGGCACGTAGGAATGCCAGAAATGGAGGTATGGCCGGAAATGGAGATATGGCTGATGTTGCTCGTGTTATGCAAGAGATGGCCGCATCCATTGCTCAACAACAGTGAGCCCCTGCACCGGTTCTAGCTCCAGTTGTAGATGTGAATACTTTGGCAGATTTTAAGAAGAATGATCTGCCATAGTTTAAAGGACAACACAATCAGGATAAGGCTGAACTTTGGATACAAGAACTAAAAAATATTTTCACAGCCATGGGGTGCCCAAATGATAGAAGAGTTATTCATTCTACTTTTATGTTAGTGGGTGATGCTGAGTTTTGGTGGAGAGCAACTCAACAGATGTTGGAATCTGGAGGCCAAGTGATTACTTGGCAAGTTTTCAAGACCCACTTCCTGGAAAAGTATTTCCCTGCTAGTGCCAGACAGGCCAAGGAGACTGAATTCTATAGATTGCAACAAGGAAGCATGACTGTGGCGGAGTATGCAGCAAAATTTGAGTCACTTGCAAAGTTTTGTCAATATCTTTAGTTGAACCCTGATGAAGAATGGAAATGTAGAATGTTTGAAGAAGGACTTTGATACGAGATTAAAGAGTTAGTGCTGTCTTTAGGAATTGAAGTGTGGTGCTATAGAAGAAATGAAGAAGACTCAGAAATTGAAGACTAGTGGAGGAAACATTAATAGTGGTGGCAGAGATGGACCATTTCAGCATCAGAGGAATGGATATCAGCAACAGAAACCATATTCCCAACCACTGGTGTAACAACAACAACAGAATTTTCTTGGGGGTAACGAACCAAAACCAACACAAGGATTTCAGCTTAAGTGTTGGAAATGTGGAAAAGCTCACCACACCAATGATTGTCCTTTGAAGGGCATACTTTGTTTTAATTGTGGTAAGCAAGGTCATATGGCTCGAGATTGTAAATCTCCTCCCAAGGCTACTGCAATCATGAACAATAAGGTGCGCCCCAAAGACTTGTGGCCTATGGAAGAGTTTTTACTATAAGTGGAGCTCAAGCTTCTCAATTTGGTGATCTTATTCAGGATGACAAAATCATGGCTGGTAAGCTTTTAATTGTACTATTTGATTCAGGCGCTACCCATTCCTTAGTATCTGATGATTGTGTGAAGAGCTTAAGGTTACTTGTGTCTTCTTTATGTTTGATCTGATTGTTTCTACACCTACTGCAAAACCTGTTTCTACTGTTTCAATTTCTTTGAATTGTCCAATTTCTATTAGAGGTCAAAATTTCTTAGTTAATCTCATATGTTTGCCTCTATCTGACATAGATGTAATTTTAGGTATAGATTGGTTATCTTCTAACCAAATCCTATTAGACTGTTCTCACAAAACTTTGATTTTTCCTAATTTTGAGATTTCTGGATTTATGTCTGCTAACCAAGTACAAGCTTCTTTGAAAGAAGGAGTGCAATGTTACATGTTGATACCTTCGTTGGAGGTTAAGAGGGCTTTGAATGAAGACTCTTTGTTAGTTGTAAGAGATTTTCCAGAAGTGTTTCCAGAGGATATTCCTGGATTACCACCTGAGAGAGAGATTGAATTTGCAATAGATTTGATTCCGGGAATAGGTTTGATATCGATTGCACCATATCAGATGTCACCAATAGAATTAACTAAGTTGAAGAAACAGCTTGAAAACTTGCTTTCTAAGCAATTTATAAGACCAAATGTGTCACGTTGGGGTGCTCCTATATTGTTGGTGAAGAAGAAGGATGGAAGTTCTAGGTTATATGTGGATTATCGGCAATTGAATAAGGTTACGATTAAGAACCGATATCCATTACCTAGAATAAATGATCTTATGGATCAACTTAGGGGAGCTACAATGTTTTCTAAGATAGACTTGCGATTTGGTTATCATCAAATTCGAGTAAAGGCTGAGGATGTGCCAAAGACAGCTTTTCGTACCCATTACAGTCATTATCAATATTTAGTGATGTCATTCAATGTAACAAATGCACCTGCAGTGTTCATAGATTATATGAATATAATTTTTCGACCCTACTTGGATAAGTTTGTCGTAGTGTTTATTGATGATATTCATGTCTATTCAAGGAGTCAAGAAGAGCATGAGGAACATCTCTGAATTACTCTACAAGTCTTAATGGAAAAACAGTTGTATGCAAAATTGTCCAAATGTGAGTTTTGGTTAGAAGAAGTGACATTTCTTGGACATATGATAGTGCTGTCGAGACCTGTCAAATAATAAAAATAACCGGTTCGCAAACTAATTTGTAGTATAGAGAATGAACCGAATCGTCTCTCAAGGATCCAAAAACAAAGATTTAATTAGATCAAGATAATTAGAAAAGGGGGGTTTTGTTATTGATTAACAAGATTGACAAAAGTACAAGATTTAAAGTTGTAAACAAATCTAAAGAAGCAACCAATCCAAGGAAATTTACCGATCTTGAGTTTAATCCATCATTGATCACAAGGAATCCACTTAATTGCTAACCATGGTCTTGGCCTTAGATCACATCAAGAAGCCTTAACATGATCCAAGAATCCTCTACTAGATAAGCATCTAGGATTTGATTAACCAAGGTTAGATAAAGTAAGCACCATCCAACATAGATTAACTTAAGATCCAGAATTTAACCAAGCTAAACAATCCATCAAAAAGCTTTAATATATTGTTTAGTCTTTGTGATCCTCTTTGAATACATGATAATAAAGCTATTATCACATCATCATCTAAATCAAATTAAGCAATTTAATCTAGATAAAAATCGAAAGAGGAAGAATAGAAACTTGAATAACAATTAAGTAATATGAACAAGCGAAACAAGATCTCCAAATTAAACATCAAGATGGCTCATCCCTTGGGTTGATTATAAGAGCCTAGCCTTCCATGGATGGGAAGGAAGAACTCAAAAATAAAAGAACAAAAACGAAATTGTAAAGAGAATGGAGAAGAAGAGAAAGAAAACTCTCACAAATAATCAAACTTACTTAAAATTGAATGATCTATAATACAAAGAGATTGACTCTATTTATACTAATCTTAGAAGCCAATTTGTAATTGAAAATAATCTGAATACAAGTTGTAAAAACATGGAAATTGTCAAATATGGAAGCTTGATGCATGGTTGGTGGGTTGATGCATGGTAAGTGGGTTGGTGTATGGTTGGTGGCTTTTAGTTAGCAACTCTTATATGACTTCTAGCTTGATTTTCATAACCTAGACGATGCATTTTGGCTTGGAGGTCTCATGAAAGTTGTAGTCAGTTGTTTCCTTGAAATTTTGGCATTAGAATCATGCCATTTGGACTTTTAGAACTCCAGATATGCTAAAAACACTGCACCTACCTCAAGTTAGGTTGGCAGAACGTGTTTCCAAATTCAAACCAACTTGTAGCTTCATAATCATGCCTAATACAACATCTATTGACTAAATGGTCTTCAGTGAAGTTGGAGATATGGGTCTTAGCTTTCCAATGGCCAAGTTTCAGCCCAAGAAGAGGCATATAGCCCACTATATAGTCCAATATGTGCACACTGCCCTGATTTCTATGACAGCAAACCCACTCTGCATTGCAGGGATATTTTAGACCCTTAGAAGTCTGATCCAGCTCTTGTGTTCTCATGAAACTTGTAGAGCCTTGTCTTAGCTTTCCAAAGACACCAAGATCACCTCAAATGGATCACCGAGTCCCAAGTTATGGCCTAGCCAAGGAGGAAATGTCAAAATGCATCAAAATCTAAGAATTATTCATAATTTGCATTAAAGCCCAATGAGGCCCAACAACATTAAACTCATCTAAAATACTAATATTGGGCACAATAAACATCTAATAAAGCCTAGTACAAAGCTATCATAAGTGTCTCAAATTGATTTATCAACATGTGATTTCTAAAGGAGGAATAGGAGTAGATTCGGCTAAAGTTGAAGCTGTAATTCAATGGGAATGACCTAAGACAGTGACCGAGATGAGAAGTTTTGTAGGTATGGCTGGTTATTGTTGATGGTTTATTGAAGGGTTCTAAAAAATAGTTGCTCCTTTGACACAACTTACTCGAAAGAATCAACCTTGTGTTTGGAATGAGGATTGTGAGAAGAGTTTCCAAGAGTTAATGAATAGGTTAACTTCCTCACCAGTTTTAATTCTACCCGATCCTAATGAACCTTATGAGGTGTATTGTGATGCTTCGCATCAAGGACTAGGATGTGTGCTTATGCAACATCGTAGGTTAGTAGCTTATGCTTCAAGACAATTGAGGGCCCATGAGAGGAATTATCCTACTCATAATTTAGAGTTAGCTGCAATAGTGTTTGCATTGAAGATATGGAGACACTATTTGTATGGTTCCAGATTTAATGTGTTCAGTGATCACAAGAGTTTAAAGTATTTGTCTGATTAGAAGGAGCTGAACATGAGACAAAGGAGATGGATGGAATTCATAAATGATTATGATTTCCAATTGATGTACCATCCGGGAAAGGCGAATGTGGTAGCCGATGCTTTAAGTAGAAAGGCGATTCATAGTTCTACAATGATGATAAAATAATTGGAATTGATAGAACAATTTAGAGATTTGAATCTCTATGTTGAGAAGGTTTCAGATCAGATTCGTTTAGGGAAAATTACAGTTACAAGTGATTTCCTGGAGGCGATTCGAGAAAAACAAGCGGAGGATCAATTTCTTCATGAGAGAAAAGAATTGTTGGGGACTGAGAAAGCTGTGGATTTTAGAATGGGTGTAGATGGAATTTTGAGATTTAAGGATAGATTGTGCATTCCCGATGATCAAGAGATCAGAAAGATGATTTGGAAGAAGCACACAAGGGCAAGTTGAGTATACATCCTGGGGCGACTAAGATATAGCAGGACTTGAAAAAGATGTTTTGGTGGTCAGGTTGAAGAAAGACATAGCCAAGTTTGTGGAAGCTTGTTTGGTGTGTCAAAAAGTTAAGATAGAACATAAAAAACCAGCAAGAATGCTACAACAATTAGAAATCCCTGTATGGAAATAGGAAAATACTTCTATGGATTTTGTTGTAGGATTGCCACAAACGCCATGAATATACGATTCAATTTGGGTAATTGTTGATAGGTTGACGAAGTCTACTCACTTCGTCCCTATTAACATCAAGTATTCTTTGGAGAAGTTAACCCAGTTGTATATCAAGGAGATTGTCAGACTTCATGAGATACCTTTGAGTATCATATCTGACTGAGATCCGAGATTTACATCCAGATTTTGGCAAAGTCTGCGTCAAGCTTTGGGAACACAACTTAGATTTAGTTCAACTTACAATCCCTAAACTGATGGTCAGACAGAGAGAACAATACATGTTGAAACCAATTTCTTATAAAAAGGTTTAAGTTCTAATTTCTTAAAAGCTATAAGCTTTCCCTGTTAAGTTTTGAGGATAACAAAAATATTTATTTAGTTTGAACAAGTAAGTGTTTCGACAATAGTTTTAACAAATCGCTACTTGTTGTGCGTCCATTCTACTCTATGCTTAAAGTTAACTCTTCGTGCGTCCAATAAGCTATAATTCTTTATGGGTCCAATAAATGTATTATATACTTTTACTATTGGTGCGTCCAATACTCATGCATATCTGTTACTTCTTATTAGTTCGTCCAATTTGATCTATACGCCAAAGCTCGGACTCAACTCACTCTTTCAAAGTTCAAGCTCAAGTTCGCGTCCAAGTGAAATTTCAAAATGAAGAAGCTTGTTCCTCATTAAATGCTAGAAAAGAACTCGCGGCTCTCGGCGACGAAGAAGTCAACTAAGCCACTTTTCTTTGACATTGTCTAACAACTACAAAGATCGCAAATAAGAAACCGTCAACGCAATCTTAGACAAATCAGGACTTTTGTTTTCATTGATTGGAAATCTCGAGAGAATAAAAGTCACCGTCGAAGAAGTTCAGCACTTTTCCGGTAGATGCATTTAATGCTACTCAGGCAGTAATAAATATTTCCGTTGGGACGATCTAGCCCATGAAGTCTGCTCAAATTTGTTCTTACTTATAAAGAGAAAGCGACACTTGAAGAACTAGAGATCTTTTGCGAAGCATCCTTCAATAGTCTAAAAGCTTTATTTCCATATTCGTGTAAAAAGAAAAAGCCTTGAGATTTCTATTGTCTATTCTCATTTGTTAGTGAGTTTCAAACTCAAGCTTTCATCTACTTTCAATTATTCATCTTAAGCCTTGTAAGCTTCAGAAGAGGTGTGTAAAAGAATACTTGTGAGATAGAACTGAAGAGGTTGAAAATACTTGTTACACGAAGAGGTGCATAATACTTGTAATGTCGTGAAAAAGATTAGTTGGAAAATCATACCGTTGAAGGGAGTGGACGTAGCTCTTGGTTGATAAGAGTGAACCAGGATAAATCTCGTGTGTAAGCTTCTCCTCTCTTCTAGTGTGCTTTATTATATTCACTAACCTCTGGGGTTTTCCATTGTGTTTATTAACAAAAGATCTTTTTATTTGGTTTTAGAGCGTGTTAACCATTTTATTAAAAGTCTTTTGAAAACCCTTAGAGTCCAATAGGACTAAGTGGTGTTGGTCCTAAGCTCTTTGCTTGTTAAAGCTGTCTCCTTATTTGTGTTCTATTTTCTTTTTAAAAGGAAAATCTTTTATTAATCAAAAAGGGTTAAGAAACACAATTCAACCCCCCTTCTTGTGTTTCACTTGGTTATTTCAATTGGTATCAGAGCTCAGCCTCTTGGGTTGAGCATCTAGCGATGCGAGAGGAAAAAGATCCAGTACACCCCTTAATGGAGAACGAAGGACAAGCGGTGAACAGACCACCTCTATTCAATGGAAACGACTATGATTACTGGAAGAAGAGAATGATTGCCTTTTTTGATGCCCAAAATATGGACATTTGAGACCTAGTTCAAAATGGATATCAAACACCCACCAACGTAAGGACGGGATCTCCTCGACCACAATGGACGGAAGGACAACGAACCAGACATCAGCTTAACTCAAAAGCCAAACATTATCTTATGTGTGCCATCACCAGATCAGAGCATGACAAAGTCCATAGCTGTGAAACAGCTAAAGAGATATGGGATACTCTGGCATTAGCACATGAAGGCTCATCTCAAGTCAAAGAATCAAAGATAAGCATCTTTGTTCACCGATATGAGGCTCTTCAAAATGGGAGAGCATGAAAACATTGATCAAATGTTTGGACGATTCCAAACAATAATCAATAGCTTGAGATCTCTAGGAAAGAACTATGATAATCAAGATCATATCAGAAAAATCCTAAGAAGTCTTTCCAGACAGTGGAGACCTAAGGTTACTGTCATACAGGAAGCAAAGAATCTAGCTTCTCTTACCATGGAGGAACTATTGGGTTCTCTTAAAGTTCATGAGCTGGAACTTCAAGAAGAGGAAAGCTCAAGAAAAGGGAAATCAATTGCCCTTAAAGCTCACAAAAATGATCGTCCAAAGCACTTAAAATGAAAAATCTTGACAGTAGAGTCATACGAAGATAATATATCCGATAATGAGTTATCTTTCATCTCTAGAAAGATACAAGCAATGTGGAAAAAGAAAGTGAGGTATGCGGAGGAAAGCACTTTGGACGAAGGTCACCAAAGGACAAAACGAAAAACAAAAGACAAGAGTCCAATCATATGCTACGAATGCAAGAAGCTTAGGACACATTAAAGCGGAATGTCCTTCACTAAACAAGGAGAAAGAGAAAAGGAGATTCTTTCCAAAGAAGAAAAGAGGATTAATGGCCACCTGGGAAGATCTTGATCTTTCAACTACTGATGATGAAGAAGAAGCAGAAGAAGAAGCAAATCTATGTCTCATGGCTAACACCGTGTCAGAAGAAGAAGAAGATGAGGTAACTAACTGTGATCTTGATCTTCAGAATGCATTTGATGAGTTGTTAAATAATTCATCTATTTTAGCGGTTGAATATAAATCCTTGAAAAGAAAGTTTTCAAAATTAACTAGAGAATATGGAAAAATGTTTTCAGAAAAACAAGAACTTGAAAATTATTGTGAAAAATTAAAGCGAAAATGCTCTTTTAAAAACATCTTCTGAGTCCAACACTTCAGATGAAGTTGATAAACTTCATAATGAGGTAAAAGAGTTAACGGAGGACCTCAGTAAATTTGTAAAAAGCACCAACAACCTAAACATTTTACTCAAATATTCCAGAGATCCTCGTGACAAATCGGGATTGGGATATCAAGATACGATAAAGCAGTTTTTTCAAAAAACTACTACTCAACCTAAATTCATTAAGAATGTTTGTAAAAAGAACGTTTACTCTTCCTCAATAGATTTTGTTAATAAAGGTCAAAATATTATGGATCTCCAAGAGCTAACCAAAAGGACCCAAAAGATATGGGTACCTAAGGATATGATAATTCTCTTGCGGATGTGCTTAGCAACAAGAAAAAGACACTGTCATGGTACCGGGCCGAGTGGTTGCTCACGCACACATGTGGCGGGAGAAAGGTCTATGTTCCAAGACATCAAAACTAATAAAGGAGGCTCCGTCACGTTTGGAGGAAACGAGAAAGGTAAAATAGTTGGAATAGGTAAGATTGGTAAGCATCCTTTTCCCTCTATCGATAATGTTCTTCTAGTTGAAGGATTGAAACATAATGCGCTTAGCATTAGTCAATTATGTGATAGTGGATCTAATGTTTCATTCAATCAAGGAGAATGTATAGTTAAAAACTTCGACGGATCCATACTCTTCATTGCTAAAAGGCAAAACAATCTTTATAAAATTGACTTGGAAGATCTTTGAGATCAAAATGTATCTTGTCTAGTTTCCATAAAAGGAGAACAGTGGATATGGCACAAGAAGCTTGGTCATGCAAGTTTGAGATTAATCTCTAAACTAAATAAGCATAACCTCGTAAGAGGACTACCAAAGCTTGTGTACAAATCGGATGTTCTTTGTGAAGCTTGTCAAAGGGAAACAAATCAAAATTCTTTTGAGTCCAAAAACATCGTTTCCACCTCTAGACCACTAGAAGCTCAAGTACATCTTGATTTATTTGGTCCTACAAGAACTTCTTCACTAAATGGAAAGAAATATGGATTGGTCATAGTAGATGACTATACTAGATGGACATGGGTTATGTTTCTAACTCACAAGGATGAGTCTTTCAAAGTCTTTTCTATTTTCTCGTAAAAGAATTCAAAATGAAAAAGGAATGTGTATCAACTCAATCCAAGTGATCATGCGAGGAGAATTTGAGAATGAGAGTTTCCAATTGTTACCGTGAAGAAAACGGTATTCGTCACAACTTCTCTGCCCCAAAGAACACCACAACAAAATGGTGTGGTAGAAAGAAAAAATAGATCTCTTCAAGAGATGGCTAGAACAATGCTCAATGACAACTCAATCTCCAAACACTTAAATTTGAAGCTGTTAACCTTTGCGTGTTATATTCAAAACAGAATATATATTAGACCTATTTTAAACAAGACTTCGTATGAATTGTGGAAAGGGCCTAAAACCCAACATCTCTTACTTTCATTCTTTTGGCTGTCAATGCTTTATTTTGAATACTAAGGATTCTTTAGGAAAGTTTGATGCTAAAGTTGACTCACGGTATCTTCTTAGGATACTGAGAAACATCTAAAGCATATAGAGTATATAACTCTCGCTCTCTAGCTGTTGAAGAATCTGTTTCATGTTAAATTCAATGACAAAAAAGCGACAATGACTTGTCGAGCTAGATGAGTCCTTTGCGAGTTAAACTTAAAAAGACAAAGGAGAAGAATCAGCAAACCAAAACAAAGAAGCATTGGACGATGAAAGAAAAGAAGAAACAAGCGATGGTCAAAGATGTTTGGCATTTCAAAACTTATCATCGAACACCAAATCATTGGTAATCCAGATGATAAAATGCACGTACAAGATCTACCTTGAGAGAATACTCAAATGTAGCCTTCATCTACGAAATGGAACCAAGAAAAATAGAAGAAGCAAAGAAGGACGAAGGATGGATCTTAGCCATGCAAGAAGAGCTAAATCAATTTAAAAGAAATGATGTTTGACGCTGGTTCAAAAGCCTAAAGACAAGTCCATCATCGGCACAAATGGATATTCAAAAACAAACTGGGCGAAGATGGTAAGGTTGTGAGAAACAAAGCAAGGTTGGTAGCCCAAGGTTACTCACAACAAGAAGGTATTGATTTCCATGAAACTTTTGCTCCTGTAGCTAGACTAGAAGCCATACGCATTTTACTTTCATTTGCTTTGCTCATCATAGCATGAGACTATATCAAATGGACGTAAAAAGTGCATTTCTAAATGGTATAATCAATGAAGAAGTTTTTGTTAAACAACCACCTGGTTTCGAGGATGAAAATTTCCCGAGCATGTTTTCAAATTAAAAAAGGCCTTGTACGGTTTAAAACAAGCTCCTCGAGCCTGGTATGAAAGGTTAAGCACCTTTTTATTAGAAAACGTTTTTCTAGAGGAAAAGTTGACACTACTCTTTTTCGAAAAGACAAAAACTCGAAATTCATTTTAGTTCAAATTTATGTTGATGATATTATCTTTGGAGACTCTTGATGAATCTCTTTGCAAGGATTTTTCCAATCGATGCACGAAGAATTCGAAATGAGCTTAATGGGAGAATTAAAATTCTTTACGGGTTTGCAAGTGAAGCAAACATTGGGCCGAAATCTACATTCATCGGACCAAATATACAAATGAACTTACGAAGAAATTCAAATTGGACGATTGCAAAACAATGAGCACACCAATGCATCCATCATCCACACTAAGATTGGGCGATAAGGATAAAAGGTGGACGAAAAGGTATACGAGGTATGATCGGATCACTCTTATATCTCACCGCGTCCAGGACCTGATATAATGTTTAGTGTGTGTCTTTGTGCACGTTTTCAATACGATCCTAGAGAGTCACACTTAATTCTTTGTAAAAGAATATTGAGATACTTGAAAGGAACTACTAACTGGGCTTGGTATTTAAGAAATCTCATGAGTACAGATTAGTTGGTTTTTTAATGATCTTGACTATCTTTGGAGATAGAATCGAAAGGAAAAGTACAAGTGGAGGATGTCACTTCATTGGAGGAAATCTAGTATCATGGTCTAGCAAGAGACAAAGCACAATTGCTCTATCAACAGCTGAAGCTGAATATATCTCTGCGTCCAATTGTTGCTCTCAACTACTCGGATCAAACATCAATTAGAAGACTACAACATCTTTGAAAGTAAGATTCCTTTACTATGTGATATCTGCTGCAATTAACTTATCAAAAAATCCCATACTACACTCAAGGGCAAAACACATTGAAATCAAACATCACTTTATAAGAGACTATATTCAAAAAGGTGTGTTTGATATTCAATATGTGGATACAGATCATCAATGGGCAGATATTTTCACAAAACCCCTCTCTGAGGATAGATTCACTCTTATTCGAAAACATTTAAGTATGCATTTTGTAAAGAATTAATATTTCTTGCGTCCATTGAAGATCTGCGTCCAAAATGCTTTGTACTTGATAAATGGTGTGGCAAATTTCTTGATAAGACATAAATCATTTGCATTTATCTTGTTTGAAACTTTTCAAATTTCCCATTGTGAGTCGATTTTGAACGGTCACAAAAGTAACTTTTTACTGCGGACGTGACAGTTGCTTTTAATACACATTTATTGTGTTTGTTTTTTTTAAAAAAAAAACGATTCGTTTTCTCTCAAGAAACCTTCGGTGTAGAAACCTACCTTCCTCTATAAATATTTTCCTTCTTTACAAGATCAAATTTTACGCCTTCAAACATTGAAAGAAAACGATTGCAAAAAGAACCTTAGCAAATTTCTCTCTCTCTTTCAAATTTCTTTAACCCTAAGAAATGGTAGGAGGAAAGACCCTTGATGTTGAAAGAGCCGAGGTATCGAGTTGAATACTCGTTTTCCAAACTTCCATTTTAGCGAGAATGTGGAATAGATATCAAAGAATGTCTCGTCGGTGCTGGATGGGATAGTTACTTGGAGAACCGATGGAGGTTTATCCTAATTGGTGAAAATGTTCTCGGAAAAACGCATCCGTGTAATGTGCGGCAGAGTCGAGGATGTGTTTTGGGAAAACCCGTTTGTGGTTTCAGAGGTAACCATCTCAACGCCACCCAATGTTGGTTGGAAGGAGCCACCATCACTTCGATTGGGAAAAGCATTTGGGGGAAATGATCTTGTTCTTGACACCTTACTAAAGGAGTCATCCGCACGGGAAGATAAGCGCTTTCCAAGATGAATGACAAGGCAAGAGTTTTGCATCAACTTCTAAACAGGCAATACTCCACAAAGCGGGGTCCAAAGACTCGGTCTCTACGATTCATGCCTTACACTGTGTCATCGTCTTTGTGTCAGCGAGTCAATCTCCTTCTCTCCTTTTTAAGAACTTCAAGAGAAAGTGTACAAGGAAAAGGGAAGAAGACCACCATCTCCTATGGTGTTCTCTTAACCAAGATCTTCAGAGATCAAGGTATCTTTAGTCCCCATGAGACTAAAGATGTTGAAAGAAGAAGAAGAAGATATTTGGGCGGATCCAAAACAGCAAATCTTTGGACGAAGCAATCTTCTAAGGATGAAACTTCAAAGCGTCCCAAGATTTTCCTCGGACCAGAAAGAGCCTCTTATTCTTTCAAAGGCTGAGAGTCCAAAGAAGAAATCACCGTCCGTCCAAGCCCTTCCCAAGCGGAGACTCATAATGGACGATGACTCTGAAGATGACCAACCCATCGCTAAAAGGATGAAGGTTGCGTCCATTGCGAGCATCCCAAAAGGAACAGGACGAAGCTACCCATCACAAGGAAACCCTCTTCCAAGCTTCGTCCATTCCTAAGGAACCTCTTCCTACCATTCCCTCTTCCTCCATTTTACCCTCTTCTCAAACAGAACCACAAACTTCCTTCCCAACCTCTCAAATAACTTCCTCTCCCTTAAACACTGAACCTTTTTCTTCTCAAACTCACATATTACCTTCCCAATCTCCTTCACCTTCCCCCTCTCAAAAGACCTTCTACAACTCCTCCTATCTTAACCTTTTCTCTGTGGGGGTTTCCCCTCACATTATCCCTCTTTGGGAATCCAAGGACTCTTCTCTCTCACTCACAGCAAGACGCTCCCGGTGCTGTGATGGTTACTCAACAAAAGTTCACATCTTCCCTAGTGACCTATCCTTCAAACCTGTCACCTTGGAAGAAATGGGACAGTTTGCGAGTCCTTATGACACCATCCTTGTCAGTGTCATTAAGGGGAGTCTTCTGTTGAAGAATTTGAGATTTGTACCCCCTTCACTGATCATCTCCTCTACAACTGCCATCAAGATTCAGTCGGATCGGGTTTGTCCAAGGTTGCCAATGGTGGATTTAAATAAAAACAAAGACTTGAAAAAGAAATCGGAAGCCAAGCCACCTTTCCCAAGCCTATCATCTTTAAGCCAAATTTTGGGAGCTTACGTTCCCCTGATGTTGATGTTGAATTCTTGTGGCATGTTTCGAATAAAGGAGAAGCTGTGGAGAACGAGGCTAAGACCTTCTGGGAAAAGCACATTTGGGAGTGTGAGCAACAAGCGTCTTCTTCAGGACTAAGTGATGAAGACAAGGAAGATATCATAAGCTGCAGTCGAGCTTCGATGTTTTCGTTCTATCTATATGGTAGATGATCTTTTGGACCGCCTCGAACTCGCCATTGCCAACAATCTTCTCTTGTCCAAGCTATGTCTGGACCTCCGTCGACAACATAGGCAGGCCTTATCCTGAGGATCAAATGTTTGGCTACGGAGAACCTCTCTTCCTTGGGATGTTGACCTTCCTCTGTCGAAGGCAGTTGAGTGCATTGTGCAAGCAAATGGATGTGACCCCTCTGCTTCCACCAGAGTTAGCTATTATGGAACCACAACCTTCTCAGCGACATTCTCACCCAAGTGCCCTGGCTTTTCAGGCCTACGTGAATAATCAAATGGACTTAATGTACAAGAGAGTTGAAGACCTCCTCAAGTCTCTTTTTTCAACAAGGAGCCACCTCCTCCTCCTCCACCTTCTTCCTCTTGATTTTATTTTATTTTATTTTTCGTTTAGCCAAATTTTTTTTGACAGTGATGTTTTTACTTATTTTTTTATTATGACAAAGGGGGAGAATAATTGGAATTTTATTTGTTACAAACAAATTTATTTTATAATTTATCTTGATTCAATGAAACTATGTTTTTCTCTCATCTGGTTGTTTCATTATCCTTGTCTCGGTTGATACATTTGCCTCAAGGTAATGTGTTCTTTGTGTAGGATACGATCTAATTTTTAGCATGGTTTATTTCTTTTCAAAAGTATTGTCTCTGTTAAACTCTTTTCTCAAGAACTAAACTTCGATACAAAGATAATATTACTTGCTCTTGAAACTTGTTTCGTAAAAATAAATTTCATGTACCACATCCAATCGACTTCGTCCAACGAGACTTGGAGTCCGTCCCTTAGAAATGCTTTTCTTAGGGGAGCAATTTTGTTTTATAAAAAAAAAAAGAATCTGTGTTCAACCAAATTAATAGTTTTTGTCATCATCAAAAGGGGGAGATTGTTGAAACCAATTTCTTATAAAAAGGTTTAAGTTCTAATTTCTTAAAAGCTATAAGCTTTCCCACTGTTAAGTTTTGAGGATAACAAAAATATTTATTTAGTTTGAACAAGTAAGTGTTTCGAGCAATAGTTTTAACAAATCGCTACTTGTTGTGCGTCCATTCTACTCTATGCTTAAAGTTAACTCTTCGTCGTCCAATAAGCTATAATTCTTTATGGGTCCAATAAATGTATTATATACTTTTACTATTGGTGTCCAATATAATATGCATATATCTTTACTTCTTATTAGTTCGTCCAATTTGATCTATACGCCAAAGCTCGGACTGACTCAACTCACTCTTTCAAAGTTCAAGCTCAAGTTCGCGTCCAAGTGAAATTTCAAAAATGAAGAACTCGTTCCTCATTAAATGCTAGAAAAGAACTCGCGGCTCTGGCGACGTGAAGAAGTCAACTAAGCCACTTTTGCTGACATTGTCTAACAACTACAAAGATCACTTAGAAATAAGAAACCGTCTGCAATCTTAGACAAATCGGGACTTTTGTTTTCATTGATTGGAAATCTCGAGAGAATAAAAGTCACCGTCGAAGAAGTTGACACTTTTCCAGTAGATGCATTTAATGCTACTTTCAGAAACGGTAATAAATATTTCCGTTGGACGATCTAGCCCATGAAGTCTGCTCAAATTTGTTCTTACTTATAAAGAGAAGAAGCGACACTTGAAGAACTAGAGATCTTTTGCGAGAAGCATCCTTCAATAGTCTAAAAGCTTTATTTCCATATTCGTGTAAAAAGAAAAAGCCTTGAGATTTCTATTGTCTATTCTCATTTGTTAGTGAGTTTCAAACTCAAGCTTTCATCTACTTTCAATTATTCATCTTAAGCCTTATGGCTGAAGAGGTGTGTGTAAAAAAAGAATACTTGTGAGATAGAACTGAAGAGGTTGAAAATACTTGTTACTTCGAAGAGGTGCATAATACTTATGTAATCGTGAAAAAGATTAGTTGGAAAATCCTTCTGGTTGAAGGTGGACGTAGCTCTTGGTTGATAAGAGTGAACCAGGGGATAAATCTCGTGTAAGCTTCTCCTCTCTTCTAGTGTGCTTTATTATATTCACTAACCTCTGGGGTTTTCCATTGTGTTTATTAACAAAGATCTTTTTATTTGGTTTTAGAACGTGTTAACCATTTTATTAAAAGTCTTTTCGAAACCCTTAGAGTCCAATAGGACTAAGTGGTGTTGGTCCTAAGCTCTTTGCTTGTTAAACTGTCTCCTTCGCTGTGTTCTATTTTCTTTTTAAAAGGAAAATCTTTTATTAATCAAAAAGGGTTAAGAAACACAATTCAACCCCCCTTCTTGTGTTTCACTTGGTTATTTCAATACAATCATGGGAGGATTTGTTAAGAGCATGTATACTTGAGAAAACTAGTAGCTGGGATGAATTTCTATCGTTAATAGAATTCACCTACAATAACAATTTTCATTCAAGTATTGGGATGGCACCATATGAAGCACTCTATGGAAGAAGGTGTAGGACACCACTTTGTTGGTATCAAGATGGTTGATGAGTCTTATTCAGTACTTATATTTCATATCTTTATCATATGATTTTGTGGGATTTTATCTCCTAATTGATGTTTATTTGCTATTTATTTTAGGAAAGTTGATCTTTGAACAAATCTACTGTAATTATGGTAATTTGTGCAAAGAATCTTCAAGGGATGAAAATAGGAGATTTAGTCAAAGGCTAATCAAGGAGACTCAATCAAAGACTATTCAAGGAAATAAGGAAACTTAATTAAAGACAAATCAGGGAAACTTTTGCTGTCAAATCTTTTGTAATAATTTGGGCATAACTTTCACTCCAGAAGTTCAAATGACATGATCTCGGTGGATATGGAGAGTTAAGAAAAAGATCTACGAATATTATGTTGACCACTATCACTGATTCGATCAGATTTGATGAGATATGTCCAGCCCAAGTTAATGCCTTTTATGAAGAAAAGTGGCAGCAACATTCAATTGCTTTAGGATTTCCTAAATCTTATAAAAGGACTTATTTTGCCCTAGAAGAGAGGAGGAAGCTTTAGGGGAGAGGGCTTCCAGCCCTAGGAGAGCCAAGGAGATCATCAAGGAGCAAGGATTCAAGATCTTCATATTCTTGTTGTCTTGGATTCAATGAAGTTTACAATTTTCTATCTTTTGTTTTCCTATTTCTTGATGTTTTTCTAAACTCTTCCTAGCTAGAGTGATGATGTAACTTGAATGGATGATTTATTTGGTTTGATTATTCTTAATTTAAGTTTTCTTTCATGATTGAGTGTTCATTTCTATTCTTAATGCTTTTATGACTTGATCAACCATAAATTGAACTGATGGTCGTGCATAGAATTAGGAAATTCATGTGTGATGTTGCTTCTTGTGATAAACACCATGATTAAGCAATAATCTAGGAATAGATATTGTTGATTGTGTGGTATTACTTGAGATTTTGTTCATTTATGCCTTGTTCTATTTGGAATTAGACTAAGAAATTAGTTAATTCTAGATAGTTGAAGAGAATTAATCTACCAAGGAATTGGGTTTTAATTAAATTAGATATCCCACCATCAATTCTTGAATTTGAATTTAAATTAAGAAAGAATCCAAATAATCGGAAAATCAAGTGAAATCGGATCCCTAGCATCTCACTCTTTGTTTGCTCAACCTCATTTAACATAGTTAAAATTTTAGTTTTTTTTTTATTTTCTTCATTAATTTGCATCATTTAAATAGTATCTAAATTAGTAATTTGGTACTTGACAACACAATTTCCTGTGGAGACGATAATTTACTCATCACTTTATTACTTGTGCGATTTGGTAGACTTGCCAGATAGCTATTAATGGTGAGAGTGCACTTTTAGGACCAAAAATTGTGCAACAGACAACTGAAAAGGTATACATGATCCCAGAAAAGATGAAAACTGCATAGAGCCGACAAAAGAGTTATGCTGATAAAAGAAGAAGACCTCTTGAATTTGAAGAAGGTGATCATGTATTTTTGAGAGTCACTCCAATGACTGGGGTCTGCAGAGTGATAAAATCTAGAAAACTCACTCCCAAGTTCATTTGACCATATCAAATTATTCGTCAGATTGGGCCAGTAGCTTATCAGATTGCTTTACCACCTTTCCTTTCAAATCTTTATGATTTCTTTCATGTCTCTCAATTGAGAAAAGACATTCCCGATCCTTCACACATAATTGAGCTTGATGTAGTACAATTAAAAGAGAACTTGACTTATGAAAATCCACCTGTTAAGATAAAAGATAAGAGAGTAAAACAACTTAAAGGTAAACAAATTCTATTGGTTAAGGTTATTTGGAATGAAACGACAAAAGATGCTACTTGGGAACTTGAAGATAAAATGATGGAAACATATCCCCACTTGCTTTGAGGTACGCCAAATTTCGAGGACGAAATTTATTAAGTGGGAGAGAGTTATAACACCCTCATTTTCTTATACGTAGTTAATAAATTTATTCTGTGAATTGTGTGGTGATTAAAAAATAAAATAAATATGTGAAAAGTATCCTATCATTGACGTGATGTTAGGGTTTCATATTATTTATGAAAATATATTTTGGACTTTTGAAAATATTTTTTTGATTTTATGTCAAAAACAAAATTTTATGGGTTAAAAATGGTAAAATCGGTACCCATAATTAAAATCGGTGTAAAGAAAAATCTCTATTTTTATATTTTAATGTTTAAATTTTTTTGAAATTTATATAAAATAGGTAAGAAAAGTCAGGTGGTCATTTGTTTTGAATTTATTTTATTTTTATATGTTACACTTAATTTTGTCCACACATTAAAAGTAAAAACCAAATTTTTACACATCTCTTAAATTTTTAACTCTCAATTCTACCTAACCACTTTTACTACAACTTTTATCACATATTTCCCCTACATGTTCGGTCAAGTGCAGACCAAGAGGGAATTCATTTTACAGTTAGCCAAAAACAAAAGAAAGACTAGGAGAAGGAAAGTTCAAGAGAAAGGTTTCCTAAAACCCATCTTCTTCCTTTTTCTCCCTAGGTATTTCACCACTTCCTTCTTGCTTTCCACTCTTCCATTGCATTTGTCTTCTTCCATTTGATTCATGGTTTCATTCTCTTGAAATTGAATTTTTGTAGTTTTGTTTCTAAACAAGCATTTTCAAGAAAACAATATTTCTTTCAAGGTTAGGAGCTCCAAGAGGTAAGGGAAGATACCCTTAAACGTTAGATAGCTTAGGCAGAATTAGTTGCTTGACGGTTGATGATGAGTGGAAAAACTCTAGTTTAGAGTTTTGTTCAAATTTAAATTGTTGAAATGGCTTTATGTTTCTATATATATGTTGATTTTGTAATATGTTTGGAATTGATTCTATGATAACTTGGAATGGTTGAATTTACAAGTTTGTTCATGAATATAACATAGAGAGCTTATTGGAAATGTATATGGAATGGTTGAGTTTTAATTGAATTAATGAGATTTAAATTGATTTATGTTGGAATTGGTTGATGAAATAGAACTTTTAGAATTTTTGGATAAACCTAAATTGGCTAGGAAGGCCTTGGCTACTTAGATTAAATTAGGGATCAAGTTGATAAAATTTTAGAATTTATGTAATGTGGTTAGAATTTTGTCTAAGGTTTAATCTTAGGTTTTGATAGGAAATTAAGGAAAATTATATGAAATAGAAGTATGAGTATTTGGATTTTAACTTCAACATTTATATAAATAGATTGATAATGGAGTGGGAGGCATAATTAGAATTAATTTAAAATTGTATAATAATGGTAATTTAAGGTTCAAAGTATAAGAAAATATGAATTTAATGAATTAGAGGTATTTTAGCAAATTTGAAAAAAATAGGGTTAATTAGGATAATATGAACTTTAATATGAATACTAGGTCATAACAAGAAATTAGAGAGGAAAATATATTTTTGGATAAATTGGGATAAATTTATAATTATTGAATTCTTTAGGGACTATGTTGTAATTAATGAATAAATTGGGGTTAATTTATAATTATTGAATTCTTTAGGGACTATGTTGCAATTATTGAATAAATTAGGTTAATTTATAAATATTGAATTCTTTAGGAACTATGTTGCACATATTGAAAGTTGTGATGAATTGAGAATTTGAATTGTGTTGTTTTACATTACATTCATGATCATAATCATGTGAAAAAATATAAGTTATTGTGGAATCCATGCAGAGATAGAGGTGTGGATTCATATTGTGTAAAAAGCTACCACGCGGTGATAGAGGTGTGGGTTAGCTTAAGTGATGAGTAGAACTTGTATGTTAGAGATTGGTACAATCTTGAGGTTATTCGGGTGTTGATAAATCCACATGTGGCCGGGGAAGATTGGAACCCGTGTCGTGGTAGTCTACACAGTGCACGAATGACTTGACTTAAGTACGTGTCTTACTCTTTTTACTTTTGTCTGTGATTTTCTTATTATATTTTGTTCTCGATACGATTACGAAAATGGTGAGACAAAACCGGCACATGGGGACTGAACGTCATTGTTTCCATGAGGATGATGATACTGCTTGGTAAGTCAACTATGCTCATCAACAGGTCACCTATACTGGTGACTTTACTAGATGTCATTATGATAGAAAGAGAGTACCCGAGTACATAGTTACTGTAGATTTGATGTTAAAGTTTAGTTTACTGTTCCATTGTATGTGGACTACCCTGCTACCTGACCCTCCTGTGGATCAAATTATTCTGCCACCTAACTCTTCTGTAGATCAGATTGTCCTTTCCATTTCCAGAGGACTTGGAGTTCGGAGGAGACTTGCTTTGACTTCTCCTAGTCATGGACCGAGATTTATCTACACTCCTACTGTCCGCTGCGGAGGACTGCGTCGTCGTCTTCTAAGAGGATCATCTGCTACCGACGTTCTTGGATCGTCAGAAAGGTCTTCTACAGAGTCTGATCCTTCTAAGGGATCGGATGACCAATCTCGAGTTTAGATTTTTTTGATAAGATGCCTAGTAGGAGGAGATCTTTTGGGGATGACATTATTTTTGGTTGAGCTCTAAGTGAGAGTCATCTTTATTTTATTTTATTTTGATCTATATGTTGGGTTGGGATAGACTCACACATATGGTGATGTATATATTCCCTTTCTTACGCTGTTACGCAGTGATGACCACTATGACTTACCTGGGATGTATAATTTGACTTATAAGTATATATACGTGTACATTATGTTGCCGAAAAATGTTTTCCGTTTTAATTATGAGTATTATTGTTTTCGAACGATACATAACGATTTCTGAGTAAAGAAAAATAATAATACAACTCATATTTTCACACAAGTTAAATAACTGAATATATCTTTCTAACATCAATTTAATTAAAAAGGTGTTTAAAATAAAAGTCATAGGGTTTAATTAGTGTAATACCGAGGAGTGTTGCAAAAACCCCATCAACGAGGAGGCAATCTTCTGGCAAATACAGAGAGAGGTGTTCGATAGAGAAAGTGTGGCAAATGGGCTGCTGGGATTCGTGACTCGTTCAAGTGCTCGTATCTGGTTGGGCACTTACAATACTACAGAAGAGGCTTCCCAAGCCTACGAGGCAAAAAGGCTTGAATTTGAAGCTATGGCAAAGGCTCAATCTAAAAAGAGCAACAATGGTTCTTTTGTTGTGCCTATGGCTGAAACCTCTGAGAGGAGTAACAACTGTATCTCTTCTTCCAATGCAGCGTCTATGTTTGATAAGTCTTCTACTTCAGAGGACTATTGAGAGTGTTTTCTCACACACGTCACCAAATTCTGTGCTGGAATTGGATACCTCGGCTTCTAGTTCGATTGAGAAGGTTAAGATTTCAAGCAATGAAGATGTTTCTCCCAAGCTGCTTTATCTTTTCTTTTTTCCATTTTGTATTTTCATGACAATGATGGCACCATTTTAATTGTTTTGAGTATTATTTATTAAAGTGATCACAATCATAGAAAAAGAGCTTCTTAAATATTATATATATATATATATATATATATCTTGATAGAGCTTTATTGTCTAATTCTAGTTTCATTCAATTTTAATTAGTAAGTATCCATACCATTAGGAAAGCACAATGATGCACATCTTCTACACCATGCTTTTATTAAGTAGTATGAGGTAACCACTCCACATTAGTAATCATGCACTGCATTCTTTATACTTTTTTAATTACTTTGATATTCAAACAATTCCAATTATATTTTTATTTATCATTTCTCAAGTTGCTAATGCAAATGATGGAGGTACTTGGACAAGCAATGCAAGCTCTTGTGCAAATCATGAAGATAAATATTCACTTTTGAGTATACTTTTTATTTTGTAGTTTTTTCCACTAGGATGTACGTTGGTGATATTTACTTTGAACTTAAATATGTATATCTTCATAACAGTTGTATTACTCAACAATTGTACTATTTTTTTAATCTATTGATATATATATATATATATATACATATTCTTCCTTTTGTATGTTAGTTTTGGAGTGATGTAGATTGATGAGAGAGACCATATGTAAGAGAATTGATTTTAAAATAAATAAATTGTGGTGAATAATTAGGCTATTACTTAATGTAAAAGCCTTGCCTATTTCTATCTTTTGGAAACACTTTTTAAATGTTGCCAATATATATAGTGTTAGGCAATGTTTAAAAAGCATTGCCTTAAGTTGTACATATAGGCAACGTTTTTTAAATGTTTCCTAAAGCCCACCAATAGGCAACACTAAAAAAACGTTGCCTAAAGTTGAGGAATACACAATGTTCAAAAAGCATTGCCAAAAAGTAAGAATAGCCAACGCTTTTATGTTGTTGCCAAAAGGTTAAAAAAGTGTTGCCTTAGACTTTAGGCGACGGTTGAAAAGCGTTGTCATAGACTTTAGGCAACGGTTTCAATCTTAAGCCATAGGACTAAGATGTTGTAGTGATAGAACCTCGGCCCAGAGGTTGACCTACTATGGTGGATACATTTCCGGAGGACCCCGAGGAGGACCCTGTTCTTTAGTTATATAGTAAAGGGTTTTTGTTTTGTGTAAATGTATCGGTTATTATAAGATATGTATATGGTAATCATGTAAAATTAATCATGTATAATTAGTAAATACTTAGTAAGAAATAAGAACGATGTGAATATTTGTTTTCAAACATATATGTGTATATAGTTTAAATTATTATTCTGTTTACATTACATTACTATGAACAAAGAAATTTTATGACTTGTAATCTAAATAAACAAGAAGTAACAATTAAAGAAGAGTTAATTAAGAAATTATTTAGTCTTAAAATGTGATACCCAACCGAAGATGTTACATTTAACCATTAGATTTATTATTATTTTTTTGAGATCAACAAAACTTTTTACTATTGAAATTTTGGTCTCAAGAAACACTCGAACGTTTTTATGTTTGAGCCTTTAATAGTAATACTCTAGTATTTATTATTTTACCATGATTAATTATAAGTTAATTAATTATGGTTTATTAATAACGTGTCAGTGAATTAATTTGTGTGGAGTATCAGTACACGAGATTTTCTATACCCGAAGTGATAGGACACTTACATGACTTCCTTCATTCCCTTGGATGGTATTTCTACATCCAACGTTTAGCCCATTAACAAGTACAAAGTTAATGGTCTGTCACCTAAGAACTTTGTTGGAAATGTGGTATAGGCTTTGTTTAGATATACTTATATGTAATTTATTTAGACTTATTTATTACAATAAGTGTTTATAAAGTATTTTTATCATATTTTGATGAACTTATTAAAATAACTTATGAAACCCCTATAAGTTGTTTTGGACTTATTTTCATAAGTTAAAAATTTAAACTTATGAAAATAAATTTTTCTGAAAGTTAAAAATACCTTAGGTACTAATTATTTTTATAATAAATTTTTACAAAATTAACCTTAAGAGATTGACACAATTCATATCATATTCCTCAAATGCTCGATATTTATTATAAAGGATTTATGAAAATCGCTTTTCAAATTATTTATCAAAACGTTATTTAGCTTATTTTAGACAGCTCTTATAATTGTAGAGCTTATTTAATAAGCAAGACTATAATAAATACTTATATAAGCTATTTATTTAAACATGACCTTATTAGAATTAGGTAAAGGAAACACCTGACATGGGGACTACCAGGACCTAATCCAACAAGTAGGTAGTGATAGCATGTAAAGTGTAAGTAACACTACAACAAAAAATGTCATATGCCGAGAACAATTTTAGTTACAATGATAAAAACCGTATATAACCTATCATTAATATACATATGACATTTAGCAACACTTAAATAATAATATCTGGTAAAATATTATAAATACTAATATTTAATTATAGGATAATATTTTAATATAGATTAAATATACAACTTAATCTATAGAAATATCTCTCACTTGTAATTTAGTTTCTGAATTTATTTTTACGTATGAGTTAGTCATTATGTTTATAAAATTTATATCAATTTAGTCCTTTTATTTTTCTTTGGTCGACAAAGTTAAACGATAACCCTTGACGTGACATGTTAAATATTTTTATTTAATGTTTAGTGTCATATGGCATGTTGTTTAGCACTTTATCTTGAAATAAGACATCATTTTAGCTTAATAAGTTAGTGACTAAGTGTTATGTGTATGATGAAGTTGTGGTTTACTAAGCTAAAAAGACATTATATCTCACAAGAGAGGGTTAAGTAACGTGTCGTGTGACACTTAATGTTACACATATGTACATAATGTGTCACGTAAGAAATTATTGTTTAACTTGATCAACTAAGGATAATAAAATGATTAAATTGATATGTATTTTATAAATTTAAGAACTAACTTGTACAAAAAAAATAAATTCAAAGGCTAAATTATAATTAAGAGATTGTTTTGACAGAAAATTACAATTAAGAGATATTTTTAAGGAATAAGTTACCTATTTATTTATTTAATAAAATTAATTTGCAACATTTATCATGCCGAACGTTGCTATTTCCTGTTGCCTATTGCCTATTTCCTCTTATTTTTTCTTCGTTGAAATAAGAAACACCTTTGCCATCTTCTTCTCTCTCCTCTCTCTTGAAGCTAGGTTTCATCCATCTTCGTTCTCTCTTCAATTGTGGTTCTAATCTACTGATCAATTCCTTCACGCAATTGAGATCGTCCAACGATTTCTGTATTCCAATTCAAATCACAAAGCAATGCAAAATTCAGTTCTTTGTTTACATTTTCTTTCACCAAAGGCCCTTTGTTTGTTGTGAATCTTGTGAATAAATCGTGCAACGCAAGCCTTCGACCTGTGAATTAATTAGTGTTTGAATTTAAATGTCTGGGAAGTGATATTAACGAATTAATTAGTGGGTGTGGGTATTGAATTGCAACGTTTTATCCATGGAATTAGTGTTCGTTGGGTGAATTATGATGCCATGACATTAAAGTTGTGTTTGAAATCAATTAAAAATGGATTTGATTTTTATCAAAAAAGAAATATTTGATTTGATTTGAATTAAATTAAATTAATTTAAAAATTTATATTTATATTTAGAACTCATTATAAAAAATTAGATTTTAATTGATTTAAAATCAATTTTATGTTTGGAATTCAATTAAAAAAATAATTGATTTTATTTTATTTTATTTTTTTAACCTTATATCATTGTGAATGATATTATTAGATTAGTGAGGTATTTAAAATCAAAAAGTTAGTAAAGATAAAATAGTCAATTTAAATAATTAAATTTAAAATCAAATTAAATCAAATTTGAATCAATTTCTAAATATGAACAACTTAAATAAAAATAAATTCAAAATCATATCAATTTCTATTTTTTAATATTCTAAACATAAGATTTGATTTGAAAATTAAATCAAAGCCAATTTTTTAACATTTCAAACACACTCTAGCTATAAATTTTCTTTTGTCAATGAAACATATCGTTCTCCAAAATGAAAAGCTGGTCTAGAAATAAAATGAATTTCCATTATCCGTTTCCCCCCTCTTTATTCCTTAGCGGGGAGTGAGTTTGACACAAAAAGTGAATGCTTTATAGTAGGCACCTTCACTTGAACTTCATAGGATTATCAAAACATTGCTTCTGCTTTTGTCTTGTAATTACTGAGATTTGGAGGCAATTGAGGTGTCATTGTTTGGCAGTTTCATTGCTAGTTTCTGACTGAAGAATATATTGGATTTTGAATTTGTAGTATCAAAGGTAATAAAATTGGTTGGTGGAATGCTTATTTATATTAATTTAGGTTTGGTTGCTAGGTCTTTGAAATTGAAAAAACAAGAGATGGAAATAGGAAACAACAATGGGAGCTGCATGTGATGGATGGGGATCTCCTTTTGGTTTTCATGATAAAGAACTTGCTTCCACCACCGTAGAGCTGTTCTCTTCCTTAGACTTATACGTAAAGCAGCAGAATATGGCTGAGAGGAGGGTTGCCATGTGAGGAATTGAACTTATTGTTATGGACTTTTGATATTTCAAACCAAAAAAAGAGTGAGTTATGTGAAAATGATGTATTGGGTAATTTATATATTTGCCAATAGCTTGCTCAAGACGCATTTGAGTTGTTTAATTTCAAGATACTCTAAAAATTGATATTCACGAAAATAATGAGTCTTTGTTCTCTTGAATTTTGGTGTTTAGATATCCTAGATTCAAATAAATTAATTGTAGTTCTAGTTCTTTAAAGTTGGTGTGGGTTCTTGGTGTGACAAACTTGTAATTTAGTAAGATTTGATTTATAAAACACCATCTTTTGAGCAAGTAATCATTAAAGAAAAGATCAATGAGATTTATCCTTTAGCAAAGATTTAATGATTAATAAGGTGCTTGCTTAGCTTTACCTCTATCTTTATACAGTTCTTGTCTGACAAAGATCATGGAGAAAACATTATCCGCCCTAGTTCATGTGGACCTTCATATCTTACTTTAACTTAAAAAATTTATGATGGAGTATATTGCGCTACTTCGTAGCCCATTTTTCTTTTCTATGATGTAAAGTACAGGCTATATTGATGATATCAGTTGACTAAACTAATTAGGGTAATGATGTGAGCGCTCGAGCGCTACACTCGATCACCTCACTTGTTGGATGCAGTGCATCGTTGTATTGGCTGGAACCCATTGTAAGGATGCACTACATCTTTACCTTACCCACAAATAGTAATGCATTGTGAGGTGCTCGAGAGTTTTCACACTCGAGCATTTCACAACATGACCTAACTAGTAATCCACAAAAGAAGTATTGCCTCCTATTATGTAACCTACGTAGATGGACCCACAAACAAAAGTAATGTGTAGATATATAATGTTCGTTAAGGCCTTTCTTTTGACACAACTTAAAACCATTCATATTTCCTTTATTTCTATTCTTTTACTTTGTAACAAGTTCTCTCCCAAAGATCAAGGATGCATACTCAGAGAAATCAAGAGGTTACTATAGGGGGGAAGGATTGTATAATCAAATACATAATTCAATTTGAACGTGAGACAAAATTAAGTAAACAATCAATCAAAAGAAATTAACTAATCTTGAGTTTAATTCATCATTGACTACTAAGAATATATTCAAATGCTAATATGTTTCTTGGTTTTAGATCACTTCAAGAAGTCTCAAAATGAACTATGGATCCTCAATTAGATAAGCATCAAATATTTAGTTGATGAAGCTTAAATGAATTAAGCATCCATTCAAACTTGAACTAACTAAAATTCAAGATTCAACCAAGCTAAACAACCTATCAAGAAGCTTTGATGCATGATTTAATCTCTTCGTCCAGATTCAAATTAAGCAATTGATTAAGCAATCAACTCTACATCTAAATCAAATTAAGCAATTCAATTCAGATTCAAAACTCAAAAGAAGAAGAAGAGATAATGATTAACATATAAATGTAGAACAATTAAAACAAGGTCACAGAATTAAATCTCAAGATTATCAATCCCTAAGATTGATTACAATGTTCTATTCTTACATGGATGGGAGGGAAGAAACTCAAAAATGAAATAAAACGTAGAGAGAAGGGAGAGAAAATTCAAAAGTCTAGAGAGAACGAGGGAAATTGAGAAGTGTCTTTTCGTGCTGTCTTTCCCTCCAAATAACTGATTATAAAACTCAATTTACAAGTTTTCCACTAGATCAGGACTAATATCCTCCGTCTTAGCTTTAATGGCCATCTCATTTTCCTAATTTGCGCTTAAAATGAGAAAGTTATGCCCAAATTAATTTGAATAGGTATCTGAAAAGTCTATTAACTTCAGGTGGGACAAACACTATTAAAATGATATAGTTTCAAAAAGTAGTCTTCATGAAAGTTGAATCTATGTGTTTTAGATCTTCATTGGAACCAGTTTCAGATCCAATTGGCATCTACAACCCAAGTTATAGCCAAATTACTGCATGCAGGTCATGATCTAGTGACAACACTCATGTTCTAACTTCCAGGCCCAATGCGGCCCACTAGACATCTGATTCAGCTCTTGATCTCTTCATCAAATTTGTAGAACTCCCTCTTATATTTCCTACAAGGTAAGATTCATAATTATTAGATATCTAAAACTCAAGATATTCTTGAAATATAGAAACAATATAAAATTCAAATAATGCTAGAAAATGCAATTAAGCCCAAATGGAACCCAAACTTGAAAATGTGGCTAAGTCCAATCAATTAAGTACAAAAATAGGATAAGATAATTAATATGATGGATTAATAATGTATGTAAATAGTGTTTATCATTCTTCCATTAAAATCGTGTAAGATTCTTATCTTGATTTATTTAGGGAGATCAACTAAGTAGAACTTAGTAACTATCTAAATCTAGATTAGGGAACTTGATCCATAATTGTTTTGTTTTCCTAATCAAAAGTAGTATGTTGCAATTAATCATTGTACCTAAAACTTTTGTTAATTGTGATGAAGAGCACACAACATAGGTTAAACAATTTGAGCTTGTGTGATTGTTTCTTTGATGCAATCTATCTTTCTCAACTTATGGCTACTAGTAGGTTATATCTAGAGAGTTTGTTTTAGGATATTTAATGGTTAGAGATTAATTAATGAGCCTATTCTAATTAACGATAAATGATAGATCTTATTTTGTATCAATGTTTCATATAGTTTAATTGAGATTTATATAATATTTCCTCCCTAACTTTGGTTTTGGTGTTTATTCCGAGTAAGTCGATTTGGAATCAATTATGCATACAAAGTACGAAAATTAATCAAGGTGTTAGCCAAAAGCAACCATCACACAAGAGGGGGGTGAATTGGGTGATCACAAATTTGAAGACTACCTTGAGATTTTGTGCATTTTGATGCACCCAATCAATACATGCAGCGGATTAAATATATTTCACAACAATTCATGATTTTATATTACTAACAATTCATATAATGCATAATATCAATCACATATAAGTATATAGAACAATGTAAATTATAGTGTGATTAATTGGAGACTAGTGAGAAATAAACCAAGATAGAAAATCACTTAGTTGAAACCTTGTAGTAGACTGCAAGTAGTGTGTAGTCAACTACAATGAGCCCCTAAAACTGGTTTTGCAAGATTAACAAATAAAACACAACCTGAGTTTCTAGTAGTCTTGTAGTAGACTACACTTTTCTTGTAGTAGACTACAATTTGCTTCTGTGAGCAAATGAGTTTTGAATGAATACCTTGTGAAGATTTGTCAATCAATGTAGATAGCTTGAGTATAGCTTAAATGTATAAATCAAGCAAACAAGATATATATCAAGTTCTAATGATCTAAGTAGAAATATCACAAGATATGCAGTAGATCAACAATTATAGTAATCATGAGAATTCAACAAATAAGTAATTAAATGTAAATTGCTAGAATGTAAAGAGAGTAAGGGATAAGAGAGTGCAAACAATATTTTACTTGTTCAATCACTTCTTGTGATCTACATCCAGCCACAAGATCATCCACTTGAGGTTTCTACTATTCATCAAGCTTGTAACTTAGGTGCTTGAGAAACCTTTACAAAAACATAGCACTCCTCACACTTTGGGATCCTCCACCCTTATGCTTGAGCCTCTTTCTTTTCTCTTCAAGGGAAATCTACCCTTGAACTCTCTTGAGGGATTATCCACCCTCTTACACGTATATATGATTGATAGAAAATGATAAACTCTCTCAAAGAGTAGATAATACAACTTGAAGAACTAATGCATAGAAAGATTATAACAATGAGAGCTCAAATCTTGATTTTGATAAGAGAAAGATTGATCAAGTGTAACGATATAAAAAAATATAAGTTTCTCACTTGTAAATGCATCAATCTTGGTATGTATTAATAGCCCAAGTGATAAAATAGCCTTTAGTGGTGTTTTAAAATCATTACTTTCAAAATCTAGTCATTTATAGCCGTTACAGACATTTCTGGCACTCTGTAGTTGACTACAGATAACTTGTAGTCGACTACGATTCCTCTCTTGAATGTAATTTTTGAATTTTAACACTTTGTAGTCGACTACACAACCTTGTAGTCGACTACTGTAGTCGACTACAATCCATTCCTGGAATGTAGTTTTCAAGTTTTGACCCATTGTAGTCGACCACATATAACTTGTAGTCGACTACCAGTCATCTCTGAAAAATAGATTTGATTTTTGACACTTTGTAGTTGACTACAAGACCTTGTAGTCGACTACAATTCCTCTTCTGGTAGTCTTTTAGTCAACTACAAGTCTTGTGTAGTCGATTACAATTTTCTCCTGGAAAAAGTAGTCTTTTGAAAATGTCATAACTTCTTTGTTTCTTATCGAAATTAAGCAAATGACCATGCGTTGGAAAGCTCTTTGAGTCTACTTTCATATGAAATAAGTTTCAGATCAAAACTCAAAGTATTTTGAGAGTTATGATAAAAATGGTGACCATAGGTCAGCTTTCAAAACTCAGATTTGACTATTTTTCATAGTTTTGAAATACTACCAAGACTAACTTCTCAAAACTTGTTCGTTGGGCATTTTACCATGTTAAAAACATTTGTCAAGATTGAATAAAGATATTTGAGCTCTCTTCATAAAAAACCTCTATCCTTATAAAGGAGAATTGCCTATAAGATAATATATATCCAAATGAGTCCTTAGGCTTCTTGATGCAATCCAAGCTTCCAAGAATTCTTTTCTTCAAATCTTCTAAATGCTTGATTCATCTCTTCATTCTCCTTCTTGTTGAGTTGAGCATAAATAGGATCTTTCACTTTCTTATTCCAATGTTCACTCTTAATACTTGGACTGTCCTACAAAGCATAACTCACTTGAAAACCATGGTTAGTCCAAATCCATAACTCAATAACTAAATATGCATGATTCACATGTATATAACTTTATAAAGTTCTTCATGCATATATGATTCACATATATACTCATATCCAATAATTAATTATATCACTTATCAAGTACATTGGATATATCCTTTTTGTAATGTATTTGTCATCACCAAAACATAACATAATAAACCATTGGGGCAAACATATTTCCACATTCTCCCCCTTTTTGATGATGACAAATCACCCAAGAAAAATATGTTTAATAAGATATCTAAATGAATGTGCAAGAGTATCAAACATTAAGCACGATAACATATTTTTCTTTCATCTTTTCTCTCCCCCTATTTGACATCAACAAAAAGGTTTAGAAATGAATGATAAAGTGACTTTCCTTTTTCTCCTAGATGAAACACATGATGCCAAAGATTAGGATCATCAAAACTCAATTTCAAAAAATCAAAATATCTCTCCTTATTTGACTTTGCATAGAACTCAAGTATAGACATTGAAACAAGCATTATTATCAAGATATAAAATAAGATGCATGTTATGATTATTATCTTATGGTAAACCTAAATCTAGCATGTGATAGCTTAAAGCTGTAAGAGATCACAAAAAGTAAGAAATATTGCTTATCACATATTAAATAGGTACCACTTGATGGATGTTACAAGTAAGTCATATACGAGCATGGTGTTAAAGTTTTTCAAAGTAAAAGATCATATACCTTGCCATATATCAAACATTCCTCAATGAAAGAGACAAATGATAAAGAAGTGATGGATATTTACCTTCTTTCATTGATAGAGTAAAAGAAAATAAGAGAGGATCTTCATTGACATGTTGAGAGTATTAGCATTGAATCACTTTATGTCAAGCAAAGATGTAAGCTAAGAGATATAATGACAAATTAAGAGCTAGGCTCCCCCTCAAAATATGCATATCATCAAGATATCAATAATATATTATTTTAGCATAGTCATGCATATATTCAAAGTTAACAAGAATAAACAAGCATGATGTTGAGATACAATAAAATAAAGAACTATTATAAATCAAAAGTTTAAGTAAGGAAGGTTATAAGGAATTTAAAAAAAAAAGTTAACCTCTCCCATATTGAAACACAAGATAGATAAAGAGAAATGTTTGCCAAGACCATATGAAGCATATTGAAGGTAAAGTAGAGCAAGGCAAAACATATTCTTTCTTAATCTATCAAGACAAAAGATTTTGAATTTTCTCTTTTTCGAAAAAAAAGTTTGAGCCACAAAGATAAAAAACAAGAATAAGTTTGGTTTTCAAATAGATGATGCACAAGTTATAAAGAATAATATATATGTTTATCAAAGCAAAACTCAAGTTAAAGCATGGTGTAAACATATAGTTAAGCAAATTATCAAGTAACATTGATTTTCACAAAGAATATAGAATTTTCTCCCCCTTTCAAAAATAATATTGCAAATATACATTTTATTTTAAAAAAAATATTTAAGAAGAGTATGAGGTTTTCTTTGAAAACACATTCCTCATTTGAAAGTATATCTCCACCTTTTTCTCTTATAACAAAAGCCTTAGGAAAATAAAA
Source organism: Styphnolobium japonicum (assembly GCA_023212625.1). Lineage (NCBI taxonomy): Eukaryota > Viridiplantae > Streptophyta > Magnoliopsida > Fabales > Fabaceae > Styphnolobium > Styphnolobium japonicum. Next base: position 8,481,825 of record JALBWW010000014.1, read on the forward strand.
TCACTTTGAAGAGTAAGGATTTTTCTTTTGAAGTTTCAAAATAAGTAAGCATTATAGAGCATTTCAAAAGATTAAAGTTTGGAAATTTTCTTAAGCATTCTCTCAAGATTTGATAATCCTTTCCAAACATGTTGAGAGTTTTTCATTCATATCCAAACCATTTTCCAATTTTTGAAAAGTAGTAAGAGGTGAAAAGCACTTTCAAAGTCTTGAAATAAATTCAAATAATTCTCAAGGATATGAAATTTGAAAAACTCATTTCAAACAAAATAAGGGAGTTTTCTTATGAAAAATATTTTCAATTAAACCAAAATCTATTTTCAAGAAAGAGCATGATTCTCACAAGAATTATAGCACTAAGAATCAAGAGAATCATATCAAACAATCATCATGATGAAATATGTCATAGGGATCAAGGTATATTTAAATTAACAACATTTACCCTATATGCAATGACAATATTAAGAATATTATAGCTACTTAGCCACAAAGTCGTTGCTGAAACATACTTATCAAATAAGGATAGCATCTAATTATTTTAAAAGCATTTAATGAGTATCACTCAATATAATACCATAAAAGTTTAGGGATAGAGATACTTATTGATTTCGAGAAAGTGTGATGCTCCTTTAGATTGTTCTTTAATTTTTAGACCTTTGAGTTCGAACTTTCTTCCTTTGATCTTGTCATTCCATTGCACTTGAAGAAAATTTTCTCATATTCTTCTTCATTCAACCCTTCTCCTTGTCCACTTACGCTTTTCATTTGAATATTTGATGGCTACATTTGGATACATATGGAGATACTTGCAAAGCCAATTCTAAAAGCTCTCCAAATCATTAGTTAGCATCAAATATCATTTAAGCACATCTAAAAGCATAATTTAGGTTGATATATAATATATAGAATGTATTACATTATCAACCATGCAATTTTAGCTCTTGATGTGAACAAAAGAAGTATATAAGCACTTGAATCCAAAGCAATAGTTTGAACAATTTCAAAGCAATATTCAAGCTTATCAAGAAACACATAACCATAATCAAAACTTGTATAAGAATTTTGGGGCAAACAATGATCATGTAATGTATGTTATGTGATGTAAGAATTTCAAGTATGCACACATGCCGATGAAGAGTAAAAGTTCCCTTTTGCGATGCTAGAGTTGAAAAACCATGGAACTTATAGCTTTGAAAACTATTTATGATTCATTTCAAGAGATAGATTCAATGAACAAGTCATTGAAGATCAAAGGTACATTTAAAGCACAAATGAATCATTTTCTTCTTGTTTATAGGAAATTCATATATCAAGCAATTTCAACGAAGAAGATATCTAATTCTTAACCATCCAATCTCTAAGTAAGCATTTGAATCATTCCAGCAATTAAGAGAAAGGATTATAACACTTTTAAACATGTGAAATTTCATATAAGTACAACAATATATAGTCACAAGCTTAAGAACAATGAAATTACCATAAAACATGACATTTCAATCAATGTGTATACTTTATCTAGCATACTAGTATATGGAAAGACATTTGCTAAGCACATTGCTAGAGAAGCACAACTTAAGACATATAGAGGCATTAATCAAGACACTAATTCCCAAATATCATGTATATCACATTCAAAGCAAAATTTAGGACAAGAGATATTGGTATCACCAAAGAGATATTTCATGAATTTGTGTAGGTGACTCCAACTTCTATGCTTCAAGTCTCCTTGAGGGTGTAGAGATTCTTCATGAAGTTTTCATCCCTCTTGAGAAGTAGAATCCAATCAAGTTGTGCTAGCCTCAAGTAGAGTAGTTGTATTCTATTTCAATGAATACTTGAGGTAATTGTCACCCTACAACAAATTGAAGCATATTTCTTTGGTATCCAACAAATTTTGGATCCACAAGGATTAGTCATTGATCATTAATCAATCATGCTCTCACAAAGATTAATTTAGCCATAAATGCTAGTTGAGCACAATAATTCAATAATCAATTTAGCATTAAGCACAATGCCAATAACATGTTTCTTTCCATGATATATAAACAATATAAAACATAGTAAGGCATAGAATAGAACTTTATGTACCAAGATATATTCAACTTATAAGCAAATGGTACAATAAGAATGAACATAATCATGTGCTAAACACAATATTCAAAATTTATCAAGCACACATGATTTTATCCATTATTTATGGCCTACGAAGAATGTACCTCAAATTCATAGATTTTGCAATTGAATTTGAATAAGAGGTAAGATCATTTGATACCTTGGCCTTATCATTCAATGGCAGACTTTTCCTTACCCCTTGCTTCTCATTTGGATATTTGAACTTTGTAAATTCCTCATTATGCATGTGAGAAGCTTTGGTTGAAGGCTTCTTGCCTCTTTGACCAAAATATCTACCATTGGGCGTTGGGAATGTTTTCCTTGATGTTTTCATTTTGGCTTGATCAAATTGTCCATCCTTTTGAAGAGTTTTCTGCATAATAGAAGCACTAGGTGGACTCTTTGCTACCCATTTCAACTTGGGTCCTTTAATGTTAGCGTTTAAGCCTTTAAGACCTTTAGGAACCCATGCCATGTTATTTCTCATATAAGAATTTCTTCTAAATTTACACAAATGAGAAATATGACCTAGAAGACCACAATAATTGCAAATAATTGAATTTGATGATGGTTATTGTAACATCCCTAAATTTCATATGTTATGATTTAGCTAAATTCTTTGAATGAGTTGTATGTTCTGTTACAGAAAAGGTAATAGATTGAGTTAGAATGATTGATTTGAGATTCTGGCTATACCGATGAACTCGGTAGAACCTAAGGAAGAAATAGGTGAAATCTAAACTCTTAGATTTACTCTGGATAAGTTAGGACCTACTGGTAAATTTAATTTTCTTCAGGACCTATTGGGAATTCTTAGAGATCACAAGGGTATTTTAGTCTTTTAACACCTCAGTGGCAAATTAGTGATTCTTCCTTTAAGTGAGGGGCAAAATGGACATTTCACATCCCCTCCCTCTTGCTTAAGTGAACCGGTCCTATAGGGAGAGCCAAAGGGCTCATCTTCTCCAAATTTGCTAAGTTTCCATAGCCAAAGCTTGCTCCAAGTTCAAGGGTCCAAAATAAGTGTTTTTATGCACCTTTTGGCTTAAGTCCTTTGATGGTTATTGATCACTATGATCTCTTCTTCAATCCTATGATATTAGTTTCTTGAGAAACTCATTTTCATCCCTAAGAATCAAGAACACCCATGTCTAAAAGTTGGTTGTTTTGCTTGAGTGTTTTGAAGGAAGTTGAAGGGAAGGTTGTCTTGACTACCAATCCCATCTTGGAATCAAGTTAGGAGCACTTCAAGGTGAGTGTGGATTTACTTGTGCTATTGTATGATGTTTTTAGAGTGAAAGTGTATGATAAAGGATTAAGCTTGAATCTAGGGTTGCTTGAGGTTGGATGTGTTTTTATTACTTCAAGGATTAGGGTTTAGGAAAAATGAGTGGAATGATTGGTATACTTGATGGATTTGAGGACATGATCCCATAGAGAAATTAGGGTTTTGATTTGAAGTTGGGCATGGCACTATTCCTGCCCAGAAGACCAACCACGGGCGTGGTCCCCACCACGGCCCTACTGGTCCTCTGCGGATTGGAAATGTTGGTGTCTCGTGCCCAACCACGGCCGTGGTCCCCACCACGCGGTGGCCGTGGTTGGCTCGAAAGAAAATGTTGTGTGCGAAATCGACCACGGGTGTGGTGGCCACCAGGGGGCCGTGGTCCGTACTCACAGCGTGGTGCCAACCAAAATGGGCCGTGGTTGTCTCTGTTTTCAATTTGTTGAGTTTTGTTTTATGAACCGTGGCCGTGGTTACCACCACGGGCTGGCCGTGGTTGTCTCTGTTTGTGATATTGTGATGTTTATGCCTAGGGTCTTGATACCATATGCTAGGTTTAGGATGAAGAATGACTTAGCATTAGAATGAGATGTGTAACTAAGTAAGAATGCTTGCTAGAGTTGAGCATGATGATTATGTGTTGTATATGCTTGAATTATTTACATGTAATGTGATTATGATGATATTATGAATGAGCATGATATGAGTATGAGAACATTGCATTGCATAGCGAGATGGCCTAACCGGAAGGGGTTAGTGTACAAAACAGAGGGGTGCCTAGCTGATGAGCTAGATGGAAATGAAATAGCATACTTAATTGCATTGCATTGCGAGGTGACCTAACCGGAAAGGGTTAGTGTACAAAACAGAGGGGAACCTAGCTTATTAGCTAGAAGGAAACGGAATTGGCATAATACATTCATATGCATATTGCGAGGGCCTAACCGAAAGGGGTTAGTGCACAACAAGAGGAGTGGAGAAAGAAAAAGTGTGAATAAAATGTGCGAACATCATGTGCATTCATCCATTGCATTGGTTGGTAGGTGTTACTTGACATATTGTGGATTGTGTTATACTTGCTCTTTACTTACATTTATACTTTATCTGCAAGTTATTCATATTCACTGGGAAGTTGTTCTCACCACCTCTTTCTCAGATTCGCAAGAACACCCCGGACCCTCTACGGGTTAAGTACGGAGAATTCTGTAGATTTATTTTGAGATTCATATTTTGGTGGAGTTAAGCTCCGTGATGTAACTGTAACAGGATGTGTATTATTCTGATGTAGATGTTACTTGGAACTGAATTCTACTTTTGATGTACTCGGTTCTGTATATATGTTTAGTGTGCTCAGTCAGGATAGTGTTTAGAATACACTTGTATAACGTTGCATACTCTGATAATGTATTGGTTGAGATCTGAGATCTCTTTTTGATATATGTGTATGTGTATGTGTATATATATAATATATGTACTCTGGTTGGGTTGAAGTGATTGTTGGAAATCCGCTGCTTATGTTATAGTTTGAGGTAATGTTTAAGAAACAAAGGAAACACTGCCGAATTTTCTATATTTATGTATTCCACGTAAGGCTTATGGTTGGTAAATAACATAGTAACTAATAGGTCTTACAGTTATGTCTTTTGAAGATCATTTTCGAAAAACTTATGCCTTTTAGTATGATCATCTTCCAAAATATTATTGCCAAAAACACTTCTTGGTTTTCCATGTAAAACATCATTGTTTTTCCTTTCATTATCAAACATGGAATGAAAACCAGTGAAACTCTCAATTTGGGCAACTTTGGAAGACAAGTCCTCAACTTGATTTTCTAAATCAATGTTATTTTCACAATTAGTTGAGGTTTCACAATTCAACAATATTTCCTCATTAAGAAAAACATATTTATTTTTCAAAGACTCAATTTGAATTTCAATAGAGGAAATATTTTGCAAGCATGCTAAGTTTTTCATTTCTAAATTCATCAATCCATCATTCAATTCATTATATGCACATTGTAGTAAATCATAGGAAATACTGTTATTAATATTATCATGATTTACCTCAAAGTCCTTTTGAGATATGTGGGAGGTAATCTCAATATCTAGCATGATTGGCTCTCCATGGGAATCATCATCTTGCTTATGATTGTCCATCAAGGCTTCAAGAGTATGTCCCTTTTCAATTTGGTTTGGGTGTGCTTCTTCTACTAATTGAACTTCATCACCACCAATTTGCATTAAGCTCATTTTATAACTTTGGACATCTTCTTGAGGACATTTTTCAAGATTGGCTTCCTTCAATTGCTTTTGCTCTTCTTGCTTCCTATACAAACCTTTATCCATAAAATCATTGGTAGCAAGATAAATAGCATCAAGGGTATCCCAAATATCTTTAGCACTAGAGCAATTTTTAATTCTAGCATAAACATCATCATTGAAAACATATCTCAATATTTGCATTGCTCTGATGTTTAAGGTAAAACAATTCTTGTCATAGGAATTCCAATTCAGTTTTGGTTTAGAGGAAAAACCATCAAGCACAATATTCCACAAATCCAAGTCAATAGATTGCAAATAACATTCCATCCTAGTTTTCCAAAAATCAAAATGCACACCATCAAAGAATGGTGGTGTATCAATTTCAAAACCCTCCATATTTGAAAAACTTTCTATGGTTGCCATTATATGAGGATCTTTAACTCTAAGCGGTTAAGCTTTAAAACAGAGCACAAAGCTCTGATACCACTTGTTAGCCAAAAGCAACCATCACACAAGAGGGGGGTGAATTGGGTGATCACAAATTTGAAGACTACCTTGAGATTTTGTGCATTTTGATGCACCTAATCAATACATGCAGCGGAATAAATATATTTCACAACAATTCATGATTTTATATTACTAACAATTCATATAATGCATAATATCAATCACATATAAGTATATAGAACAATGTAAATTATAGTGTGATTAATTGGAGACTAGTGGGAAATAAACCAAGATAGAAAATCACTTAGTTAAAACCTTGTAGTAGACTGCAAGTATGTGTAGTCAACTACAATGAGCCCCTAAAATTGGTTTTGCAAGATTAACAAATAAAACACAACTTTTGAGTTTCTAGTAGTCTTGTAGTAGACTACACTTTTCTTGTAGTAGACTACAATTTGCTTCTGTGAGCAAATTGAGTTTTGAATGAATACCTTGTGAAGATTTGTCAATCAATGTAGATAGCTTGAGTATAACTTAAATGTATAAATCAAGCAAACAAGATATATATCAAGTTCCAATGATCTAAGTAGAAATATCACAAGATATGCAGTAGATCAACAATTATAGTAATCATGAGAATTCAACAAATAAGTAATTAAATGTAAATTGCTTGAATGTAAAGAGAGTAAGGGATAACAGAGTGCAAACAATATTTTACTGGTTCAATCACTTCTTGTGATCTACATCCAGCCACAAGATCATCCACTTGAGGTTTCTACTATTCATCAAGCTTGTAACTTAAGTGCTTGAGAAACCTTTACAAAAACAGAGCACTCCTCACACTTTGGGATCCTCCACCCTTATGCTTGAGCCTTTTTCTTTTCTCTTCAAGGGAAATCTACCCTTGAACTCTCTTGAGGGATTATCCACCCTCTTACACGTATATATGATTGATAGAAAATGATAAACTCTCACAAAGTGTAGATAATACAACTTGAAGAACTAATAGATAGAAAGATTATAACAATGAGAGCTCAAATCTTGATTTTGATAAGAGAAAGATTGATCAAGTGTAATGATATGAAAATATGAGTTTCTCTCTTGTAAATGCTTCAATCTAGGTATGTATTAATAGCCCAAGTGATAAAATAGCCTTTGGTGGTGTTTTAAAATCATTACTTTCAAAATCTAGCCGTTTATAGTCGTTATAGGCATTTCTGGCACGTTGTAGTCGACTATAGATAACTTATAGTCGACTACGATTCCTCTCTTGAATGTAATTTTTGAATTTTAACACTTTGTAGTTGACTACACAACCTTGTAGTTGACTACTGTAGTCGACTACAATCCATTCCTGGAATGTAGTTTTCAAGTTTTGACCATTTGTAGTCGACCACAGATAACTTGTAGTCGACTACCAGTCATCTCTGAAAAATAGATTTGATTTTTGACACTTTGTAGTTGACTACAAGACCTTGTAGTCGACTACAATTCCTCTTCTGGTAGTCTTGTAGTCAACTACAAGTCTTGTGTAGTCGACTATAATTTTCTCCCGGAAAAAGTTGTCTTTTGAAAATGTCATAACTTCTTCATTTCTTATCGAAATTAAGCAAATGACCATGCGTTGGAAAGCTCTTTGAGTCTACTTTCATATGAAATAAGTTTCAGATCAAAACAAAAAGTATTTTGAGAGTTATGATAAAAATGGTGACCATATGTCAGCTTTCAAAACTCAGATTTGACTATTTTTCATAGTTTTGAAATATCACAATGACTAATTCCTCAAAACTTGTTCGTTGGATATTTTACCATGTTAAAAACATTTGTCAAGATTGAATAAAGATATCTGAGCTCTCTTCATAAAAAACCTCTATCCTTACAAAGGAGAATTGCTTATAAGATAATATATATCCAAATAAGTCCTTAGGCTTCTTGATGCAATCCAAGCTTCCAAGAATTCTTTTCTTCAAATCTTCTAAATGCTTGATTCATCTCTTCATTCTCCTTCTTGTTGAGTTGAGCATAAATAGTATCTTTCACTTTCTTATTCCAATGTTCACTCTTAATACTTGGACTATCCTACAAAGCATAACTCACTTGAAAACCATGGTTAGTCCAAATCCATAACTCAATAACTAAATATGCATGATTCACATGTATATAACTTTATAAAGTTCTTCATGCATATATGATTCACATATATACTCATATCCAATAATTAATTATATCACTTATCAAGTACATTGGATATATCCTATTAATGATGCTACACAAAACTTAATGCATGATTCTTATAATAAGAACAACAAGATAATATATAATCATGCATTATCCAATATAGTTCATCAAGCACATATGTAGCATATTTGTAATCCTTTTTGTAATGTATTTGTCATCATCAAAACATAACATAATAAACCATTAGGGCAAACATATTTCCACATAAGGGAAGTCAATAAAGATGGAAACTAGAAGGCTAAGTCAAAGGTTATTTTGGGTAACTTTTCTTGTCAAGCCAGACTTGGTAAATTGAGAATATCTTTTGCTACAGTGATGAGATTGACCCGGTTTCAAATGCTTTGGAAAGATATGAGATAGATCTACAAATCTTTTGTTGATATCTTTCCCTAGTTTAGCTGTCTTTGATAACAAAAATCCATCATAAGAAAGAGGAAAATCAGGAAGGTATTGATACGTACGAACTAAATCCTAATTGCATTAGGATTCCCAAAAGGCCTATAACAGAGCAAGGGAAGAGAAACCAAAGACACACAAGATACAATAGAGGGAAGACATCATTGAAAAGGAGAAAGGAAGCTGATGTAGTTCAGGTTGTTTATTTTTGTTTCTATGTTTTCTACTTTCATTCTTGTTGCTATGCTTTCAATAATGTTCTAAGTTCTTTGTTCTAAGGCTTAGATGGAACCAAGTTAAGAACTTTGTTTATCTTAGTTAATTCAATAACATGTTTTTTCTCTTTTAAATTTGAATTTAATTATGTTCTTAATGCTTCTAGTTGATTGATCACCAATTTAGATGAATAGATGACATAGATGAGATAGAAAGGTGATTGTATGTAAAGTATTTTGAATTGAGTTCCATGAACTATGTGCATTGTTTGTTGTGCATGATTTATGTAGATCATTCAACAATCTCTCTTGAACATTAATGTATTCTTAATATTAATTTAATATATGCTTGATGAATATAGGTTAAGTTAGTTTAAGAGTAAATTTAATATCTACCCGAGAGGGAGTGTTATTTAACTTAGGAGATTGGATCTAGAAATTGAGAATTGAAGAACATGTATACAAATTGGCTAAGGTCGCAAATGATCTCTTTAATTGGTGAAACCTTTCTTTATTTAGTGTTATTTACTTGTTACTTCTCTTATTCATGTGTTTTCTTTCAATTAAGGTTTAGTAAAATCAACTTTTGGTAATCAAACTCAATCCCCGTGGAATGATACTGGATTCCTTTATTATTGGAGCAATTTGTGCACTTGCAGATTTTACACAACAATGAAATAAGGAAAGATTGAGATAGCAGATCTTGTTATATATGATTGGTAATTTTAGTAGGAATTATGAGTAACATTGAACTTAATTGTTATTGTCTAAGTCTAGTAGTGGAGAATAACCTCTTAACCACGTCATAACTACTGTTGATTTTCATCTGCATCTTGCTTTTGCCCTTTGCTATCTCATATTTCAATTCCTTACTTTTCAATTAGTTTAATTTAGTTAAATTCAAACCCCACCTTTTACTTACTGTTTTTTCAGTTTTATATTTTAGTATTGTTAACATATTAATTAGATTCAATCTTTTGCAGGAATGACCCTTCTTCCCACTTTACTACACTTAATCTGCAAGGTTTAATTTAGTAGTTCCTTACAAAATTTGTCAAGTCTTAGCTTAGTTGTACCAATCTCAATTGATTAGTGTCCAATTACATAAAATACAATATCATCTATAACAGAGCCATACAAACAATCACGCCTTGTTTAAGCACCATCAAAGAAACTTATACTGAAAATAACAATAAATCATTAATCACAGTTCCAACATTCTCGACCCTCTCGTACGCAACGTGAATAACAGATACCATACCAAACCGTATATGAAGTGAATCTTCGATGCTTGTGTCGGTTGTAGCACATAGCATGACATCCCTTGGGTAAGAGTTCGAATGTTACTTGATGGGGAGGCAGGTAGAGGGGGGACAGAGGAATGGAACTTAGAGAAGGCAGTGACTGATGAAGAGGCTGGTTGTTGGTGACCTCTGCTATGGCTAGCTTTAGAAAAAGCATGAAGTAAAGCATCTTGTTATAGCTAGTTTTTTTAGTCCCTCTTATATTGCCCATTTTACTTAAAGCGTACTTCTCTGCACATGATATATTCAGTTCTCTGTGTACTATGTCTCAGCAACTCTTCCTATGTGATGAATTTTAAGTACAATCAACACAAAGTCTTGGCTATATATAGAATAGTGCAATAGCCTTGTGGCCTCTCAAAAGTGTGGAAACCTTTTAGCAACACAAGGAGCCTCTTTGGGCCACCGTATTTCGAAAAGTTTGGATCCCTTTGCTTTAGCAAAGAGCTACATCTAATTCATGTTTTGCTATTTTAAGTACAAAATATAATATAATCCAAGTTAAATCAAATTAAAGTTAAGGTTTTAAATTTCGAATGCAATTAATCAAGTAATAATTGCATTAGCCTTTTTGCAATTGCAAAGAGAAATGACAATCTTGAATCACAATTAAAGAAGAAAAATGCAACCGTTGTGACTCTCAAAAGTACAATATTATGACTCTAATTATAATTGCACACCATAATTTAGAATCTTCGTCACAGAAAAATTCACTTTAGAAATTAATTCTCTCAAGCATATAAAGATTAAATAAAATTTTAAGTCAATTTTATTCTACAAATTTAATTTTTGAGAACAATTGCAATGTTTCCTATTATCTATAAAATTGAGCATTTACTATTTTTTTGCCATTGATGTACTTATATAGCCAGCATGTGATATGTTCTTATGCGAGAGGTCATAGGCTTCTAATATAATATTATCTCACCCATCAGTCATGAGGCTGAGAGTGTTTTGGCAAAGTGATCACTTGTATTGTTGTTGCTATGATTCACAACCTCTCCAAGTGGACCACTCATAGCCCATTGCCTCCGCACTGTTTAATTCGTTAGATCGTTTCCCACACCCAAACCCATTCAGATTTGATCTAACTCCCTTGATAGCAGCAGAGGTGACAAGGTGACTTTTCATGGTGGGAGAGGAAGTGGATGACATGAAGTCTCATTGGGATGGAAATGAGAATTGTTATGGTATCCTAATTAGTATGGTATCTAAGGTGAGTTGTCAATCATTTATTGATAGTTGATTTCACAATAAATGTTTAAAAGTTTATTAAATATAAATGACAACTAATGAATGTTTGACAACTCACCTTGGATATCGGTACCTAAGAAAAAAAAAGAGATGGATACTGGAATAATCCCCGATAGAAATTGATAGCTCAGTCCTCTCTGATAGAGTTTTGGGCCAATCACCAAGGAAACTTAGAGGGGAATGTTGCAAGCTACGTTGTAATAATACGAGTACGAGTATTAGATACAATATCGATATGCTGAATACGAAAATTCTGGAAAAAAATAGAATACTAGTGCGGCAGAACACAACACAACATATATATAATAAATTATATATGTCATCTCATAAATCACCAAAAAGTAGAGAAAAAGCTTTTATTTTTTTAGGTATTAGTCATTGCAAACATAGTAGAAGACTAATATTTATCAAATTCTTATGATATTTGTCTTGAATCGACACAAAATATAAAAAATAGATATAAAAATTATAGAATGAAGTCTAATAGTATCCAATGGTGTCTAAGGAATAACTAATACGGTATTCGACGGTAGGGGTATTTATAATCGAACTAAACCGATCAAAATTGAACCAAAAAATTGAAAATCGAACAAAACCGATTAATTTTAATTTTGTTTGATTTTTTTTTTTTTACGAAAACCAATTGGTTTGGTCCGGTTTTTGGTTTCCATTTATGAAACCAAACTAAACCAAACCAAACCAAACTCATATAATTATTTATATATATATATATATATATTATAATTTACATACTTATAAATGATTATATTTAAATTTCTTGTTGTTTCTATCAATATTTTTAAGCCAATTTATTGTTTATAACTATGTAATGATGTTTTTATTAGGATTTTATACAAACTTTTTTAATTGGTCCATAAAAAAAACAAAGTGAAGTTGTGTATGAATTCTTTTAAAAAAAAATATTTAATCAAAAACTAATCAGACTGAACCAAACCAGACAGATTGCAAATCGATTGGTTCTCGAGGGGTTCGTATCCAACAACCGATACGAAAGATATTTTGAAGTATCAATGCTTCCTAAGTTGTAAGTCTCGGTTAGTTGAACCGAAACTTTTGGTACTCAACAACGTGGTGCCTTTATGCTAATGGGTGAAACTAGTTTAGTTTTAGCTATGGGTACAGGGGCTGTGTTGGGTTAGGATGAGTGGTGTGCATGGAGGTGGAGGAGACTATCACAAAGCTTGTGAAACCCTGTTATTGCTTTTGAAGAATCCTCATCACTGTTCCATTTCTTCATGAAGTGCAAGTTTCATAATATGTCTTAAATTATTTTGCTCTTGCATAAAAAAAAATTCATTTTGATCTTTTCAATTAATTTTGATGTAAGCATGTGCTGAATCTGAGCTTAATTGATAATAAAAGTATGCAAAACAGTTTATAGTTGAATCATTTTCATGATATACATGTGTATATGATTGTGGATATTAGGAAGAAAGCATGGTTGAATTGAGTGAATGTTCCATACCTTTGTGAGTTTTGGGCTTTTCCAAGTTTGATACTTATACTTGGTTTATTTTCTTTCATGAGTGATTTCAATTATGAATTTATTTTCTAGAACTTGCATTGAATCGATTTGAGATTACATTGGTCTATATGTTGCATGAAAATGACAGAGGCATTTTTCTTGACTTAGCTGCTATGGCCAAATAAACCTACCTTGCATTTATCCCATTGTTAACCCCCTCTGAACCTACTTACCCATTATTTGTTCTTAGCTCATTACAAGCCTTAAGTGAAAAATCATGTTTTGCCTCACCTTAGGGAATATGAGAGCATTGATTTTCTTATTGGAGGAGCTATTTTGCTTACAATGATTTAAGTGTGGGGGAATTGGTGTGCTGATGATGCGAAATGCTTGGTACAAAAAATAAAAACAAAAAAAAGAAAAGAAAATAATGCCAAAAAGTTGAAAAAGAAAAGAATAGAAAAAGGAAGGAATATGTGAAGAGAATAAGCATTTTATGGTTTTGGGTAAAATTTTATGCTTTCTACTTGAGTTACTTCCCAATGCTCTTTTATTCTCTTTGGTTTTAAACTGCTATTATCCATATTGTTCCTTTCCTTCACCTTATAAGTCCCATTACAACCTTTTTGAAAGACCTATTGATTTTTGCAATTTATTTGATCTAAGTAGTGGAGAATTGATGTATATGCAAGCCTATGGTAAAATACTTTCATAATTTGACTGAGTTGAGCGTAAATAGTTAACCCAAACATCTTGTGTGATTTGAGTGTTACTTGTGAGGAATTTTACTCAATTTGAACATGTCTATTTCTGATCAAAGCATGATTATGCTATACTTTATTCTCAATTGGTTTGATTCAACTATTCTTTTTTAAGCATACTTGACTTATTAATTATAGTTTATATTTGATACAATACTTGTATTTAAAAATTAGTTGAATTGATTAAATAAAGTATTACATGTTTGTGGGTATCATCCTGGTAAACCCTCACGAGATTATAACTCGTCCACTAGGGACACCTAGGGGTTTAAAGGCTTGTGTCACATGCTAAGTGCCATCGTGTTTTCCTACGAAAGTGGATTAGATAATGTATAATCAGTTTTTATGCTTTTAGTTTAATAATATGATGTTTCTTGTTTTTCTTTAGTTTTGTTCTTATGTGTTTTGCCCAAGAGTGCAAAAGCTTAAGTGTGGGGGAATTTGATCAATCAATTTGAGACACTTATGTTAGCTTTGTACTAGGCTTTATTAGATGTTTATTTTGCCCAATATTAGTATTTTAGATGAGTTTAATGTTGTTGGATCTCATTGGGCTTTAATGCAAATTATGAATAATTCTTGGATTTTGATGCATTTTGACCCTTCCTCCTTGGTTAGGGCATAACTTGGGACTCGGTAATCCATTTGAGGTGATCTTGGTGTCTTTGGAAAGCTAAGACAAGGCTCTACAAGTTTCATAAAGAACTCAAGAGCTGGATCAGACTTCTAAGGGTATAAAATATCCCTGCAATACAGAGTGGGTTTGCTGTCACCGAAATCAGGGCAGTGTGCACATATTGGACTATATAGTAGGCTATAGGCCTCCTCTTGGGCTTAAACTTGGCCATTAGGAAGATAAGACCCATATCTCCAACTTCACTATAGACTAGTTAGTCAATAGATGTCGTTTTAGGCATGATTATGAAGTTACAAGTTGGTTTGAATTTGGAAACACGTTTTGCCAACCTAACTTGAGGTAGATGCAGTGTTTTTGGCATATCTGGAGTTCTAAAAGTCCAAATGGCATGATTCCAACGCCAAAATTTCAAGGAGACAATTGGCTACAACTTTTATTGAGACCTCCTAGCCAAAATGTACCGTGAGGTCATGAAAATCAAGCTGGAAGTCGGATAAGAGTTGTTGACTTGAAGCCACCAACCATACACCAACCCACCTATCATGCACTAACCCACCAACCATGCATCAAGCTTCCATATTTGACAATTTCCATGTTTTTACAACTTGTATTTTGATTATTTTCAATTACAAATTGGCTTCTAGGATTATACATCATTCAATTTTAAGTAAGTTTGAAGAAAGTTTGAGTATTTGTGAGAGTTTTCTTTCTCTTCTCCATTCTCTTTAGAATTTCATTTTTATTCTTTTATTTCTGAGTTCTTCCTTCCCATCCATGGAAGGCTAGACTTTTATAATCAATCCAAGGAATTGGCCATCTTGATGTTTAATTTGGAGATCTTGTTTTACTTGTTCATATTGCTTAATTGTTATTCAAGTTTCTATTCTTCCTCTTTTATTTTTGATCTAGATTGAATTGCTTAATTTGATTTAGATGTTTATGTGATAATAGCTTTATTATCATGTATTCAAGAGGATTACAAAGACTAAACAATATATCAAAGCTTTTTGATGAATTGTTTAGCTTGGTTAAATTCCCGATCTTAAGTTAATCTATGTTTGGATGGTGCTTACTTTATCTAACCTTGGTTAATTAAATCCTAGATGCTTATCTAGTAGAGGCTTCTTGATGTGATTTAAGGCTAAGAACATGATTAACAATTAATTGAATTTCTTGTGATCAATGATAAATTAAACTCAAGATCGGTAAATTTCCTTGGATTGGTTGCTTCTTTAGATTTGTTTTATAACATTAAGTCTCGTACTTTTGTTAATCTTGTTAGTCAACAACAAAACCCTCCAAGGTTGTCGAGACCCGTCAAATAATAAAAATTACTAGTTCACAAACTAATTTGTAGTATAAAGAATGAACCGAATCGTCTCTCAAGGATCAAATAAAAACAAAGATTCAATCAGACCAAGATAATTAAAATGAGGGGTTTTTTTGTTGATTAATAAGATTGAAAAAAAGTACAAGACTTAACGTTGTAAACAAATATAAAGAAGCAACCAATCCAAGAAAATTTACCGATCTTAAGTTAATCTATGTTTGGATGGTGCTTACTTTATTTAACCTTGGTTAATTAAATCCTAGATGCTTATCTAGTAGAGGATTCTTGGATCATGTTGAGGCGTCTTGATGTGATCTAAGGCCAAGAACATGATTAACAATTAAGTGAATTTCTTGTTATCAATGCTTCACTTTTATGCTTCATCAAATACACAAAGATAAATTTAGAGCAATCATCAATAAACGTTATAAAATACTTATTACCACCTCATGTTAAAACACCATCAAATTCACATATATCAGTATGTATTAAATCTAGAAATTCATAATTTCTAGTAATTTTCAAATGTGGTCCTTTAGTAATTTTTGAGATACTAAAAAAATCACATTTTTCAAAATCTTTACTCAAGTTAGGAATGAATCCTATATTACTCATTCTTTGTACATAACTATTTAGGTGTCATAAATGCTCACGTCAAAAATTAATAGAAGAAAGCAAATAAACACAAGTATAAGGCATTTTATTCATGTCAACATTCAATTTGAACATACCATCACAAGCATACCCTTTGCCCTCAAAATTTCTCCCTTAGTGATAACATATTGGTCAGATTCAATAGTTTGTTTGAAGCCTACTTTGTTAAGAAGAAAAGCAGACATGAGATTCTTTCTCATATGAGGCGTAAAAAGGACATTCTTGAGAGTTAAAACTTTCTCAAATGTAAAGCTTTGTTCAACTTCACCTTCACCCAAAATCTTGAATGTGTGAGCATCACCAAGCGTAATTTCTTTAGAATTCTCATGAGGTACAAGTACCTTGAATCAATCTTTATCAAAACACACGTGCTTAGGGCACCAAAATCACCCCACCAGCCCTTAGATCCATCTACCATATTGACTTCAATTATCATAGCCACAAGTGGTTCTTCAATAACATTTGCTTGAGGATTAGGACCACTTTTTCAGAATCTACACATTTTTGCAATATGTCCAATTTTTTCACATACAAAAATTGGATTTTAGATTTTTGGGTGGGAGTATAATGGTTCTTTTGAGAGAAACTTCCCTTATTTTGATATCATCCTTTAGAGTGGCTATTTTTCATGAATTTCTTCTTTGGCTTAAGAAGAGCATTTTGTTTCAAATTTGGACCTTTGGGCAAAGAGTCACCAGTACCAAGAGCATGTACCCTTATAGTGGAACCTCCATTTCAATTTCCATTTTGAGCCATGAGCATGTCTTGACTTCTAGCCTCCTTTTCTACACGAATTCGGGTCACAAGGTTGTGAAGGCTTGTCTCCTTTTGTTTGTGACGTAGAGACTTTTGAAACTCCTTCTACATTAGGGGTAGTTTGTCAACTATGGCATGTACAAAGAGGTGTCTTCAATTGTCATGAGATAAACACAATTTACATACCTTATTAATCCCTTATATTTAGCACTTTATAGCTCTTTTGAGCTTAATTGATTGGACTTGGCCTTGTTTTGTATTTTTGGATTTTTAATGGGCTTAATTGCAAATTGTCAGCATTTTGTGATTTTTGACACTGCCTTTATATTTTTGCCATATCTTAAGTTATAGGCATCTAAAAATTGTGAACTCTACATTGGAGGAAAGCTAAGAGGATGAACTACAACTTTCATGAAGAGCTCAGAACCTGATTTGGATGTCTAATGGGCCAAATTGGGTTTAGAATTCAGAGAAAGGATGTTGTCGCTGGAACCTAACCCGCATGCATTAAATGGGCATTAATTGGGATTGGGATATCCAATGGAGTTGAAACTGGTGCCAAATGAAAGTTAACACTCAGGGATTCAACTCTCATGAAGAAAATTTTGCCAAACTACGGCGTTTTAAGGGTGTTATTCCCACATGAATGAGTAGTCGTTTCAGCTACCCTATGAGACTAATTTGGGCATAACTTTCTTATCTTAAGCCCAAATTAAACAAATTAGGTGGCCTTGGAAAGCTAAAAGGTTGAGGTACAGCTAATCAAAGGGAAAACTTGTATTTTCATTTTGGAAGGCAGTTATTTGGGGGGAAATAGAAGCATACGAAAAACATTTATCATTCATCAGATTTTGAAATTGAGTTTTCTCTTCCTTCTCTCTAGTTCTTTCTCTCTTTTCTCTCAAGCTTCCTTAGACTGCAGCCATAGAAGGCTAAATCTAATATCAATCCAAGGTGCTTGAGAAAATTCGGTTTGGCTTGAGACCTTGTTCTTTAAATTCTAAAATTGAATGCAATTGAACTTTCTCTTCTCTTCTCTTTTCCTGATTCGAAATTCTGAATTGCATGGATAGTAATATCTGTTTATGTGTTTAGAATTATGAATTAGGATGTAATTTTGGTTGATTGATCATTGTTATATCCTCTGAATTGAATTGAAGACATTAGCTTAACAGATTTGTTAGCTAGGTTAATTGAATTCTTGTTTCTAAACTAACATTGATAATATAGACATGTGTTTCATTTGTTAGTTGCATTCTAGATGGCCATCTAGTAGTGAATCTCAAATCTAATGCGGAGATCTCAGTTAGGTTTGAATTAACCAGTTCAATTTGATTCAAGTTCATGATTAGTGGTCAATGATAGCTTAAATTGAATTTCTGATAGATCTTAGGTTGATTGTTTTGTTAATTGCTTCTTTTAATTCGTCATTTTATAATATGAAACATACAAATCCCCACTATTTTGAGTCTTGAATTGATTGAACTTCATCAATGGTCTTTGGGAGACGACTTGGTTTATTGTCTTATACTACAAATCTTTTGTGAACCAAATCTAACTATTTGATTGAGCTCGGCAACTCATATCATCATGCCTTGTGACCTCACCTCATGTGCAAGCATTTGGAACTCTTGCGTATGCTCCACCACAGAACGTTCACCAACCACTTGATATTGAAAGAATCTACTTGCAACATACTTCTTTGCACTAGCCTCCTCTGTGTCATATTTTTTCTACAGTGCCTTCCAAATCTTTTTTGCAGTGGAGTAAGTTTTTTCATAATAATCATAAAACTCATCAGCTAAACAATTGAGCAAACAATAACGAAGGGTAAATTCATATTCTTCCCATTTTTTAACTTTTTTGTCATGTTCTTTTTTCTGTTCCTCACTCATATTTTCAATAGATGTCTTTACCAAATCAGAACCCGTAAGCACAAAAGCAACCTTGAGCAAGTTGAGATAGAACAACACTTTTCCTTTTCACCGGTTGAAGTGAACACCCTTGTAGCGAAAAGGTTTGTTGCGGTCTCCAACTCCAACATCGTGTTTCACTTCAGCAACAGGTTCCATTTTCAGAGTATAGGTCGAATTGTCCTAAAATTGTTGTTTAAGAACCAACAAAACAACAAAAAAGAAACAAAGAACCAATGATGTTGGATTAAATCACACATGGAACTTAGTTGAGGCACGAGAATATCGCTCTCTTTAGGATAATTTGCACCACCCATAGGAACTCCAAAGGCTTCTTGGCACAGTGGGCTCTCGACACGGTGCCCCTAGGATACAACAGCCCAGCCAACCACATTGTTCGCCTCCTCACTTTTGTACAAAGGAGAAGCCAGGACTCTACCAACTTCCCACGCACGTCCGCGTACTATATCACTTGCTCAAGCAATTTAAACATAATAAATAGTGCATTATATACTCTTAAAAGATAATTAATCTATTCAATGTGAGTCTTTGTTACTTCCACTCAAATTCATAACTTTTTTTAAAAAATTTGATATATTTTAATGTATTTAAATGAGTTTTTTTTTTTAAATAAAAGCTTCAGTACTTAGAAAAACACATTTTATGTTTTTTTTAATTAGATTTTAATGCTTTCAAAATAAGACATTTTTTATAACATTAAAAAAATGCTCATACATAAAAAAATATTTTTAAATATTATATCCAAACATAAAATAGGTATTACTTTTTATAAAAGATCTTATAAAAAATTGATAATAAAATTATTTTAGAAGCTCGTACAAACCCGTACCTAAGTTCATATATATGTAAATTGATGTTTCTCGTGTTTTTCTAGTTGAAAACAAGAGGAAGCTTTGGACCCCTCGGGTAAAGGAAGTTATCACACATAAAAAGAAATCCTAATATCATCCACCAAAGTTTAGATACTCCATGGTGTTGTTATTTTGAACAGTACTGCATCTCCCAATTCTTTGCAATAACCTTTGATATGGGATGAAACTATTATCACTCTTAATTGCCTATTGATACTTTTTATTAACTATATTTAATTATAATTTTCAAAATTATTCTCAATTAAATATAAAAAATAAATAAGAATATATTAATTAAAAATTGATTTGAATAAACACTATTTAATTGATAATTAAAAACTACTATTAAAAGTAATTAATAAAATATATAAGTGAAAAGTTAAAAAGTATCAATAGCCCCATCTTGAAAAATGCAGTTTGAATCATCAATAAGAATCCAATAACAAGATTGAAAAGCGAGTCACTGCCTCTAAATTTAGCTGATCAAGATATTGCCCTATTCAATTTCTAAAAAATGGCTATGCTTTGTTATAATATAATATATGTTTTGATAATTCTAAATAGACATGTTTTAGATAGAAAAAAATATTAATATATATGGGATTTTTCGTATATTACATATGTAAATTTGCCCTATTACTCGCTTTGTTCTGTCACCGGGTTTCAGATTGTTGATTGTGAAAAGATCACCCAAACTAGAAAACGATTCTCTCCACATTAAAAAGTTTGTTTTGGTTTTAGTGACCACTTCCTTGCCCTTTTTTTTAAAAAAATAAAAAATTGATTTAATGCCAGTTTACATTTTTTAACACTATCGATAAATAATAAAAAATTATCACATCATTATTATAATAAAAAAAATGACTTCTAAAGGGGTTTAACAATTTTTTGAAATGATAGCACCATATAATTAACTAATGATGTAAAACTCTTTACACTGTCTCAACATATCAAAATTAAATCCTATTCATTTTAGGTTAAAGGGCTCTTCAGTCTTTCTCTCTTTTTTCTCATTCTGTTAAGGGGATGCATGTTCATGCTGCATGGTGGATTGTACATTCAGTTTTAGTCAGATTCAAAGACCATCTCATCTTGTTTTGAGACAGAAACATAGGCTTCTCCATGCAGAACTGGTAGAAGCTCACCAGAGTTCGCCTTCCAAAACAATGACTAATGAAACTAAAGCATATGTACCAAAAAAAAAAAAAAAACATTTAACCAAAGCATATACATCACAAAGCCAATTTATGCATTATCTACCTATATGAATTATAACTTCTGCTTTAACTTTTCATCTTGGAATCCATTATTTTATTGTCCAACGTCAGCGGGAGAAAAGGCTGCAGTTACCATCCAATTTGTGGTGGCCGGACAAAAAAGAATGCCACCTTATAGCTTTCTAAAAATTATGATCTAAATGAATTACATGTGGTTCTACTTTCCATTGTTATCCTTTGAAACTGCTTTAAGAGAAGAAGAATGCACACAGCAGCAAATCAATTGGATGAAATATTGGTACCACTATGAAAATAAGAGAAACAACATTCTCTCTTTTGTTGAGGGGGTGAGTTAGATTAACTTCATGAAATAATAATACCACTATGTGCGATTATAAAAAAATGTCTAATTGACTCGATTCAATGAAAAATCAAAGAAACAGGAGATGACATAATGCATTACAAGTTGCTTACACCAAACTGAAGGTAATTGTCCAACCCGAGGGCAGAAACTGAGAAAATCCATCAGTTGGATGTAGTGTAACAAGCATATGATTGTTGAGTATGGTGCATGAAACTTCAACCCTTCAAACTACCAACTCGGAATGTTTTAATAGTCGCCTCCACCAGGAAACCAAATACCAGCGCAAGTCATGAATCATCCATATTCCTACCCAAATAAATATGCTATTTTTATGTCATAGAAGACCTACAAGGAATTAAAAACCCATGAACAAACAAGACTAATGCTTCCATAAACTTATCACATAAAAAATGAGAATTAATCTCGGCTGGTTGAAGAAGGTCGAGTCGTCCTAATAAAATAATTTATGAAGCAATGTAGATTTTTCTAGAAGGGAATAAAAAGTATCACAGTCCTCTGTCTGTAACTCACTAATGACCATGTATGGATTATGATTGAGTTCTAGCCTTCTAGGCATGCTAAATTACTAATCTCCTTAATGATTGTTGCATTTGCACACCTAAAGGTGCCAAAATGCATTGACACACTAAGGCATATACAAATTTCCCGAGATTCACAAAGGAAGTACGAAAGATCCCTTCAAATTTTCAGATCTCTAAGCAATTCATCACCCCCGCCCCACCCCAAGAAAATTAAATAAGTGAAAGCTGTGTAAATTTGTCACCCTAGTCTCCATCCCAACCCTTCACTCTTTATTTGTGTTATCAAGCTGTGACAAGTTTTTCATGAGGAAAGAAAACTCAACAATATTGTGGGCATCAGCACCATCAGAACTTAAATTTTGAAACAGTAACAGCAACATCAACCTTTTTTTATATTTTGTTCCGCTTTGAAACCCTCATGGGTGGTAAACAATATTTTTAAAATTAAGCAGAGAAGGGTATTTTACACTATTCAGAGGCAGATTAATGTTAATATTTTTTCTCTTTCTTCTCCCAAATGGTTGTTGGATTGGCACGAAAATAAGAAAAAAACAGTTTGCAAATATATATTTTCTTTATATAAACTAAAAACATATGCTTACTTATTCTGTGTACGTGGAGGTAACCCAAGTTTTGCTCTTAAATTTGCACCTGCTTCCATGAGATCTTCCACCTATATGCAATAATATGAAGTACATGAGAATAGTCGTGTCTGCGTATAAAACATCTGAGAACGATCTAGAGCAGACATTTTATGTCATGAAAATTAACATGAAGAAAAGCGGATCCCACGGTCAAGTGTAGAAAAAATCAATAGCTCTCTTAAGTTCTATAATAACTAAGCATTCCACTTGTCATTTCCCTTCTTCTATTCCAACAACAACAAAACCATCTTCAAAATAACAAATGGTAAACAGTGAAGTATGAAATGCCTCATGATCTGATTTCCGATTTTACTTCTTTCACAACAATCATAACCATCTTTAGTATCATCCATTACAAACAGCCAAGTAAGAAGCAACCTCAGGGATTGGACACGGGATTGGACACTGTTCTTTAGTGGGAAAAGATCAATAACTTATGAGTTAAGACACCTTAGGTATCCAAAGAGGGCGAAGGTACGAATTACAAGTATACAGGTTTTTTAACTACATAGGAATTTCACCCAATGAGATGAAAATAGAAGCACTATATTGAAGCAAGAAAGTCAAAAACAGATAGCATCACATCTCCGTAATATCATGAAAGTTGCAAAAAAAATTAAATAAGAGGAAAGGTTGGATGAAGAATACCAACCAACTAAAATCTCAAATCTAGCTTATATTATAAGCAAGCAATTAATTGATACCTGTTAACATAATTGTACAAGAGAACTGTGAAATCAAACCTAAAAAACAATGAGCTAAATGTTATGGTCACTGATCTCCAACAAACAAGTGCACAACTTTTGTCTTGCACCATATGCTAACCAAGAGTTAATGAATTTGTCAGATTCAAGAGTTATTAACATTAAGCCAACCAAACAGATGCAGCAGGAAGTCTCTGAAGATTGGATTTGGCACCACTAAAGTGTAAGGTACACTTTAGAGAGCAAAGCACAAGCAAGTAGGGTCACCGATCCCACAAATGCATAGATTGTGACTCTACTTTATATAAATCTAAACAGTTGGTTTTTTTCTCTCAACAATATCCACTTTATACTTTACTCTCTAAAGTATGCCCTGAATTTTAAAGGACTTTTTGCGTGAAAAAAATAAGGATTTAAGAGCCATGATGATGCGAACATTAAGCCCAATGGACCTAAGGTATATGAAAGAGGCAAATGGAAGCCCATCACGTGGCTTCAGGGGCGCAATGTACCAGATCGTTCTTCATGAGAGAAAGTGTAACTAACTGCTGCCTTGCTGGCAACAGTAGCATGAGAATGAGAGGGAGCTAGGGGGATTCGATTCTTGAGGGGAATATAGGTGTGATGAGGTGGGGGAATAGTTTTTAGGCGGGAATTGGACTTCTGGGGACCCTTGGGAGAGAATAGGCCTCTCGAATTGCCTATACTATCTTGTATTTTCCATTTCCTTATTCCTCAAGCTTTGTACCACACTGATACAAGTTTGATTCAATAAACCATACTACATATTTTTCTCTGTTTAATCTACTGTGATTTTTGGGTTCGTAACATTTTGGTATCAAAGCTCTTTCCTGGAGCTTATGGTCCTAACGCGCATGGCTATGGACAATCGTGTGAATGTGTTGGAACGACGGATGGATGAGCTACGTCAGGGAATGGGGAATGTGACCCAGACTCTGGATCAGATGAGAGAGCTCCTTCAGAGGAGGGATCGTCGCCGGAGAGGAAGACCCAGGCGCCGGAGAACGTCGCCGGAGGATGACGACGGAGGAGGTAGCGGAGGAAGTGAGGCTAGTGAATCACGATCTCAATCCCACGCGGGATACGGAAGTCGACCACCTTACTACGACCTTGGAGGGCGTAAGCTGGAAATTCCGATGTTCAATGGGGATGATGCTCACGGGTGGATCGTGAAGGTGGAACGTTATTTTCGCCTGAATTCGGTTCACGAGGATGAGAAATTGGAGGCTGTAATAATCGCCTTAGAAGATCGGGCGCTGAACTGGTATCAATGGTGGGAACAGCAAGTCACTACGATGAACTGGGAAGAATTTAAGGGGGCAGTGTTGAGGCGATTCCAACCAGGAATGGTGCAAAACCCCTTTGGCCCCTTGCTCAGTATCAGGCAGACAGGGACGGTGATGGAGTATAGAGAGAAATTCGAAATGGTTTCGGCCCCGCTGAAGAAGGAGGAAAGGGTGATGTTGAAAGGGATTTTTCTGAATGGATTGAAGCAAGAAATCCAAGCAGAACTAAAATTGCACACCTCTAACTCACTATCAGAGTTAATGGATCGGGCACTATTGTTAGAGGAGAAAAACTCAGCCTTACGAAAGGAAGGGTTAACGTGGGAAGAAAAGAGAGGGTGGCGTGACCAAGAAGGGATGTCTAATAAGGGACAGAGGGAGTCTTTTAAGAATAGAAGTTACACTCCAAAAGAAGTGGTGACAATGAAAGGGGTCACAGAAATCAAACCCAGGGAAGCACTTATCAGTGAGAAAAGGAACTTTGAAGGGCCCAAGCTTTCACAGAATGAGTTGAGGGAGAGGAGTAGGAGGGGACTGTGTTTCAAATGTGGAGAGAAATGGGGACCGGAACACTTGTGCAAAATGAAACATTATAAGTTCATGTTGGTGGAGGACACTGAGGACGAAGAAGAGGATCCTGTTTGTGATGAAGAAGAGGAGGAACCAGTTGTCTTGAAGGCCAAGATGCTGCAACTATCCTTGAATAGCAAAGAAGGGCTAACTTCCAATAGATCCTTCAAAACATGGGGTCAAATTGGGAGCAGGGAGGTGTTGATATTGGTGGATTGTGGTGCCACCAGTAACTTCATTTCCAAGGAACTTGTAGCTGAATTGAGTTTGAATGTGAAGGATACGCCTGAATTTGTGGTAGAAATAGGAACCGGGGCCAAGGTGAGAAACAGAGGCATTTGTAAACACTTAGAGCTGCTGGTTCAAGGAATTAAAATTAATCAGACTTCTTTCCGATGGATTTAGGAGGGACGAGAGGTTGTTTTAGGAATGGATTGGTTGGCGGCTTGGGCAACATCGAAGCTAATTTGAAACCTCATTACGCAATGGAAAGAAAAGGGGAGAAGAAGATGATTCTTGGAGATCCTTCCCTCGTAAAGCCAAGGCATCTTGGAAGGCCATGTTTAAGGCCCTACAAGATGAAGGGGAGGGTTACTTGGTGTCATATAATCAAGGAACAGAGGAATTAACAAAGAAAACATCGAAGTTGTCCGATTGCATGGCAACTGCTTTTGGAGGAGTTTGAGGATGTGTTCCAAGTTCCTCAAGGTCCGCCACCCCACAGGGATAAAGACCATGCTATTGTCTTGAAGGAAGGTGCACCAATACCCAACATACGCCCATACAGGTATCCTTACTATCAAAAAAATGAAATCGAAAAGATAGTGAAAGAAATGCTGCATCTTTGGTATTATCGTGGCCTAGTATTAGTCCTTTTAGTAGTCCTGTGATCTTAGTGAAGAAGAAAGATGGAGGATGGAGATTCTCGTGTTGATTATCGGACTTTGAACAAAGTGACAAGGTTCGACAAGTTCCCAATTCTGTGATAGATGAATTGTTGGATGAACTAGGCGGTGCGAGAATTTTTTCCAAGTTAGATCTCGAAATCTGGTTATCACCAGATAAGAATGAATGAAGCGGATATTCCAAAAACTGCATTCAGGACTCATGAGGGGCATTATGAGTTCCTTGTTATGCCTTTTGGACTCACTAATGCTCCTTCCACCTTCCAAGCTTTAATGAATCAAGTCTTGAGACCTTATTTGAGAAAATTCACCCTAGTCTTCTTTGATGACATATTGGTGTATAGTAGAGATGAAGCAAGTCACCAAGAACACTTGAGAAAGGTGCTGCAACTCACGAGGAGAATGGCTTGGTGGTTAATAGAAAGAAGTGTGCTTTTGGCCAAGAACAACTCGAATATTTGGGACACATTGTCTCAGGGCAGGGTGTATCAGCAGATCCTAACAAAATTAGGGACATGTTGGATTGGCCAACTCCCAAGGATGTGAAAGGATTGAGAGGGTTCCTTGGGCTCACAGGTTACTATAGAAAGTTTGTGAAAGGGTATGCAAAAATTGCTTGGGCCCTCACCCAACAATTGAAGAAGGATCAGTTTCAATGGAATGAGGAGGCCCAACTTGCTTTTGAGCAACTAAAACTTGCGATGACTTCTATTCCTGTCTTAGCGGTCCCAAATTTTGAGAGAACTTTTGTAGTGGAAACGGATGCATCAGTAAGGTGGCATTGGAGCAGCTTTTAATGCAGAAGGCAGGCGGTGGCTTACATGAGTCAAACAATATCGGCGAGCTCGAACAAGTCGGTGTATGAGAGAGAATTGATGGCAGTGGTTATTGCAATTGAGAAATGGAGACATTACCTATTGGGAAGGCATTTTATAGTCCACACTCGACCGAGAAAAGCCTCAGCATTCTTGTCCGAACAGAGGTTAATGGGAGAGGAGCAACAAAGATGGGTTTCCAAGTTAATGGGATTCGACTTTGAAATCAAATATAAACCGGGCGTTGAGAACAAAGCTGCTGATGCACTCTCAAGGAAGGGACAATTTTCAGCCTTATCCACGGTGCAGATATGTGAATGGGAAGATTTGGAAGAGGAAGTGTTAAGGGATGAGAAATTGCAGAAAATTGTGCAGGATCTGTTGAGGGACAGTACCTCTCATGCTGGGTATAAATTGATTAGGAGCTGGCTCTATTACCGAGGCAGGCTGGTAATTCCAAGGGAATCTGCAAAAATTCCCTTAATATTGAAGGAATTCCATGATTTGGCTCAAGGAGGGCATTCAGGATACTTTCGAACCTATAAAAGGGTGGCTAGCCTATTTTTTTGGGAAGGCATGAGGAAGACAGTTCAGAAGTATGTGCTGGAGTGTGAAATTTGTCAAAGGTACAAGTATGAGGCATTGAAGCCGGCCGGACTGTTACAGCCATTGCCTATTCCAACACAACAATGGGCTGAAATCTCCATGGATTTCATTGGAGGATTACCAAAATCGGGAGGAATGGATACAATCTTGGTGGTAGTGGATAGACTTACCAAATATGCACATTTCATGGCATTGTCTCATCCTTACAGTGCCAAAGAGGTGGCAGAGATATTCTTGAAAGAAGTGGTAAGACTCCATGGTTTTCCAGCCTCCATAGTGTCTGACAGGGATAGAGTTTTTGTGAGCTCTTTTTGGACAGAGTTGTTCAAATTAGCTGGTACAAAATTGAAGTTTAGCTCAGCTTACCATCCTCAAACCGATGGTCAAATTGAGGTGGTCAATAGATGTTTGGAAACTTATCTCAGATGTGTAACTAGCAGCAAACCAAAACAGTGGCATAAGTGGCTTAGTTGGGCTGAATTTTGGTACAACACAAACTATCATTCAGCCACGAAGATGACCCCTTTCCAGGCATTGTATGGAAGGGACCCTCCCACTGTTTTTAGAGGAGATGTAGGCGTTACTGCTGTGGACGAGGTAGATAGAATGACAGCAGATAGAAATCACATGTTGGAAGAATTGAGGAAAGAATTGAGTCAAGCACAGAATCGCATGAGGCAGCAAGCCAATAAGCATAGGAGAGATATGACTTATGAAGTTGGGGACAAGGTGTATCTGAAAATTCAGCCATACAAGCTGAAAAATTTAGCCAAGAGGGTGAACCAGAAGCTAAGTCCTAGATTCTATGGGCCTTATGAGATCATTGAGAAGATTGGAGCAGCTGCGTACAAACTTCTTCTGCCTGAAAACAGTAGAGTGCATCCTGTTTTCCATGTGTCCTTGTTGAAGAAAACTGTTTCTGCTGACATTGTAGTACAGCCTCTTCCTCCATTTGTGTCTGAAAATTGGGAACTTCAAGCTCAACCTGAAGAGATCCTAGCTGTGAGGGGAGAAACTATGATTGACAAGGAAGTTCTAGTGAAGTGGAAGGACTTGCCGAGCTGTGAAAACTCATGGGAGAAAGTGTTGGACTTGCAGGAACTTTTTCCTGATCTTCACCTTGAGGACAAGGTGGATTTTGAAGGGGCCGGTATTGATGCGAACATTAAGCCCAATGGACCTAAGGTATATGAAAGAGGCAAATGGAAGCCCATCACGTGGCTTCAGGGGCGCAATGTACCAGATCGTTCTTCATGAGAGAAAGTGTAACTAACTGCTGCCTTGCTGGCAACAGTAGCATGAGAATGAGAGGGAGCTAGGGGGGATTCAGTTACTGAGGGGAATATAGGTGTGATGAGGTGGGAGAATAGTTTTTAGGCGGGAATTGGACTTCTGGGGACCCTTGGGAGAGAATAGGCCTCTCGAATTGCCTATACTATCTTGTATTTTCCATTTCCTTATTCCTCAAGCTTTGTACCACACTGATACAAGTTTGATTCAATAAACCATACTACATATTTTTCTCTGTTTAATCTACTGTGATTTTTGGGTTCGTAACACATGACATAGCAAGCTCACCTTAAATACCTTTGCCACCGTCCTTTCATCAACTGAACTCAACCCTCTCAGTCTAAATTCCAAACTGCTTCACATCATTTTTATACATTCCCAATAAAATACACCAATACCTTAACATAATCCTGGTTGACATACTTTCATCTTGACCTCAGTTGTAGCTTCTTTTTTCTTGTGAGTCTGGATATCCTTATTAATTACCTTACCTCTGACATTTTGCCACAACTCACCACACATTCCTAATATGCCTCAACACCCTCACAAAACATTCCTATTAAAAATAGAGCATGGAAAAACTTTTAGCATCTACTAGAACGTGGTTTGACTTCATGTATATTATGCCTACAAAGTATTTAAGTCGAGGATCACTTTGATTAATCCAAAATACCAGGGATAGCATCTTGAAGCTTCTTTCTCCTTTTCTTAATAACCCCAGGAATAAAAAGAACTGCAATGAATCCTAAACTATTTTTCTATATAAACATTCAATAAGAATTAACTAGTAATTTGATCTCACGTAAAATTACAGACATAGTATAGTAATGTTCACTTAATTAAATTAAAATAATCCCCACTCTCTGTTTTAACCACATGAACTCTGCACAAAAGGATTAAGAGCGGTTCAATTTGGCCTCAATTATTCAAGTTGACACTAGAATATTTTCAATTAAACCAACATTAACCACCTCAATTACAGTTTTTGTTGAAAATCATCTCATTTGCCTGTAATTTTGCAACTGATGTTGCTCAAGAATCAGACAATTGATCAAGAGGTGGCCAGAATGGAGATTATAGCTAAGACTGTCGTGAAACCATGCCAGAACAAAGCAATATCATGATGTATAGACTACTGCCAAAATAGAGTAAATGTCTAATTTGGTCCTCTAAAGATACACATGACATTGCATTGGTCTTCCGTTTATCAGCGACATCAAATTGGTCCTTCAATGATAATTAGTGAGATTAGTTTCATCATTTTGTCATATTTATGCCATCAAATTGGTCCTTAAAGTGACAAAATTGATGCCATCAAATTGTCATATTTATGCCATCAAACAAGGACGAAATTGACAGCATTAATTATCATTCGAGGACCAATTTGATGTCACTCGACGTTGATAAATGGAGAATGAATGTGATGTTGCCCGATGCTGATAAATGCAGGTCGAATGTGATATCGTGTATATTGTTGAAGGAACAAATTAGACATTTACACGTCAAAATATGACCAAACATTCATAATAGGTAAAATCACATCTTCCGGGCATCTTCAGAAGTTACAAAATATTTTTCTCTTCAGGGAATTTCTTCCAGATCAACCTCAAAAATACTAAAACACAATAGTTTCTTCCAACTCTATCAGTATATATGAATATCCTCTTTCTAGCTCAACCTTCCTTGCTAACTTCAATTGCTTAGTAGCGGAGCTTCTTCAATCACCAGAAACCAATAAGCCATAAACAAGCCAAAACACATTTCACAATTCACTCTCCAGAGTAACCTGGTCACATAAACCCATCCCTTTTTCTCCACTAAAAACACATTTCATCCATCCCCAACTTCAGTCTACAAGCAACAAACCCTTTTCAGACCTCTAACTCAGAACACGAATTCCATTGCCTAACACACCACTTTCATCCTCAATCAAAAAATCACCACCCCACAATCCATTTATTTGCAAATTCAGCTTACAAATATAACAAACCACCAATCACAAACAGAAAACGGAATCACGATAACTACAGAGATGATACCATGAGAGACACTGTGTACCTTGTGGATGCCATTAGCTTGAAGGACGACAATGGAGGCAGAAGCGGCGCTACCAACGATGAGGGAAGCGACAGCGAAGGCTTTGAGAGGCATGAAGCGTGAATCCCCAGCATACCCTTTTGAGTAGGAACGCATACCCCAACCCAGTTGAGCAGCACTGGCCAGAGCCCACCACCAGTGTGTCCCATCGCCACCGCCACCAACACCAATGGCTTCCTCCATCTCCTTCCTGTGAGTTTCAGTTTCGGACTCAATCACGAACATGGGCTTTGGAAATTTTTATTTCATAGCCGGACACCGTAGGCCGAGGATTTTGATTTTTTTAAGTGAAAAGTGTAAATTACAGAATTTTAATTGTGATGATCTGTTTTATAAAATTTTTAATTTTTAATTTTTTTATTAATAATTAAAATTATGTATTTTAATCTCTAAAATGGGAGGGATCAACTTACACCGGTGTAAGACTTGATCACTCTTACACTACTCAATAACTTTTATTGAATAAATTTTTTACAAAATCCACCGTTAGATTGAAAGTTTATATCATGTAAATCATTTGTGTCAAATTTTGAAAAAATTGAATATCAATAAGAATATAATCAAATAGTTCATATTTTCATATATTTCAATAGTTTATATTACGTTAATTTTA
Source organism: Styphnolobium japonicum (assembly GCA_023212625.1). Classification (NCBI taxonomy): domain Eukaryota; kingdom Viridiplantae; phylum Streptophyta; class Magnoliopsida; order Fabales; family Fabaceae; genus Styphnolobium; species Styphnolobium japonicum. The sequence goes on from JALBWW010000014.1 coordinate 8,513,420, forward strand.
ATGTATATCAATGAGTCACAAAACAATTTCGAATTAATGTAAAATTTTATAGGTATGATCTACATAATATAAACTTTCAATCTAACGGTAGATTTTGTAAAAAATTTATTCAATAAAAAGTTATTAAGTAGTGTAAGAGTGATCAAGTCTTACACCGGTGTAAGTTCATCCCTCTAAAATATACCTACTATTTTAAAGAATTTAAATTCGTGACCTGGATAGTGATCAAACCAGTTCATTCATCATTCAAGCTAAAGTATACGAGCATTTATGTTCTTACTCTTTTTTGTGCCTTTCGGTTTCTTATAGTTTGTTTTCTGATTTTATTTTTAATTAGATATATTTTTATTATAATTATAAGAATATCATCTTGTTTTTACTCAATTTTTTATTTTTAGAATTTTGTGAGGAAAATAGTAAAAACAATATTTTGTTTCAGTTTTTTGCATTTTTACGTTCAGTTTCCAATTGATTTTTAATAACAAAGAAGTCATAATTTGCATGAGATGCCATTAATTTGAAGGTGAAGATACTAATATTTCTATTTTGTCTATTTACACTTCTTTTTAATTATTTGTAACTTTAATTAGTTTAATTTTCCTTCTTAACTTATCTCTTTAATAAATCAAACTTTTTATTATTATATTTAACTATTTACACATTTAAAATTTTAAATATTTATTTATTATTTTAATAATTAATATTTTATCAATAATATATATATATATAAGACTAATCAAAAAATTATCACAAAACAAATCAAAGAGAAAAAATTAATTATTTTTCTCTTCTCCTTTACTTTTTTTTCTCATCTGTCATCTTTTATTTTTAGTTTATTTGAGAAAATACTATCTTATTGTTTTTCTTTTTTCACACACTAACATCTTCAATTCTACGTATTAGACTTACTAAAAGGGAAAGTCATTAATCTCAAGGGTGTAAACAAAAAACACCATCGAATATCAAACACACTTAGAAAATATGAGTTCGCAAGTTTAAATATATCAAATATTGTATGAAGAGTAAAAGTAAACAAGCACTAGAAGCTCACAACAAGAATTGAAGTTGGAAAAAAAGATAAGAAGTTTCGTGTGGAATTGTATCGAGTTAAGAAGGCACACCTTCAACCAACATTCTCACCAACATTCTCACCAACATTCTCGTGAGCATTAAAAGTCAAAGCCTAAAAGTACGCTAACACACCAAAAAAAAGTACACCACCAACTAATACTATGCTCATTGCGTGTCAAAATATTTTTCAGAGTGTCAACGACTATTTTTTAAGCTTACAAAAAGGAAATCAACTTCAAAAGATGAAGAAGTGATGCTACATTGATTATTATATCAATACAACAGTATTCTGAACCTTCTCACTTCTACTTTCTGTATATTCGTATATTCGCTAAGTTCAATCTTAGAATCTTTTTGTGAGAGTTGTTTCGCTTGTACTAAAGTTACATATTGACTCTTTGAGTGATTTTGAAAGCTACCCAAACACAAACCACTATTTTTTGAGTATTTGATCTTTGAGAACATCGTTCTTGTAACATGAGTTAGCTTGTAGGCTATTGTTACTGTGTTATTGATGTGAAGAGGCAACAGTTGATCAAAAAATACTTGTAAACTAGCTTGGAGAGGCTAGAGTGGATGAAGAACTTTCATTGTTGAAGAATCAATGCATGTAGCTTTCAATGAAATTAATGATCTTCATGAGAAAAGAAGTATTATAGATATAGAAGAAGAACTAGAACAACTGAATTTGTAAACACTCTTCTCGAGCATACTTATGATCCAAACTCTCACTTAAGAGGATGGAGACAAAAATCTTCTCATCCTAATAATCTTATCATCGGAGAACCTTCTCAAGGTGTAAGAACAACACTTGCATTCAGAAATCACTCAAATATGCCTCTACTATCAAAAGTGGAACCCAAAACTATTGAAGAACCTTTGAAAGAGGAAGCTTGGATTCTGACACTCTCTTAATAGAAATTTATGTAGATGATATTATATTTGGATCTACTAATGAACTGCTATGTCAAGAATTCTTTTTTTTTTTATGAAAAGTGAATTCAAAATGAGCATGATGGGAGAATTGAAATTCTTCTTAGGATTGCAAATCAGACAAGAAGAACTACGAATTTTCATTCGTACAAAAAAAATATCAAAGATCTTTCAAGAAGATTCAAGATGGATCAAGCAAAGTCTATGAGCACACCAATGCGTCCCTCAGTAACCATGGACAATGATGAGAAAGTTAAACCAGTAAGTGAGAAGCTATACAAAGGTATGATTGGATCTCTTATTTATCTCACTGCTAGTAGACCAGATATCGTGTTTAGTGTGTGTTTATGTGCTTGTTTTCAAGCAAATCCTAAAGAATCTCATTTCAAGGTTGCAAAAAGAATCTTTAGATATTTGCTTGGAACTACTAATCTTGGTTTATGATATCAGAAATGTTCTAGCTGTGATTTATCATGTTACTGTGATTCTAATTATGTTGGTGATAGAGTAGAAAGATAGAGTACAAGTGGTGGCTGCCAATTCATTGGTGGAGCCTTAGTCTCTTGGTCAAGCAAGAAACAAGTTCTATTGCTCTATCCACTATAGAAGCTGAGTAAATGTCAGCAACAAGCTACTGTTCACAGTTGTTATGGATAAAGCATCAACTTGAAGATTACTCTTTAAGGTTTGAAAGTATACCTATTTTTTGTGATAATACTAGTGCTATTAATCTGTTTTAAAATCCTATTCAACACTAACGTTCTAAACATATTGAAATTTGATATCATTTTATAAGGAATCACGTTTAGAAAAGGAATTTTTCACTTGAATACATCAACACTGAATATCAGTGGCCTGACATTTTTACTAAGCCTCTTAGTGAAGAACGTTTATGCATGATAAGAAAGAACCTAAATATATTTGTGATGAAATGATGTGTTTGTAGTAACAGTAACCATCTTGCTATGTGAATATATCTTTGAAATGTTAAGAAGATTGATTATATACATAAACTTTCACTTCTGAATATGTTCTATACTTGAGAAGTTTGAGAACCAACAAGATTAGAAGAATAACCCTTCTTTTCATTCTTCTTACTGAAGTTGACTCAGCATCAATAATTCTGAAATATTATCGTTTGAGAACACTGTCATTTTTATCAATCCTCCCTAAATGACTCAAATGGTAACTAACTCTCCTTATTCCTCTCAAACGGTAACTTCTTTGCCCCTATTTAAAGGTTTCTAACCCTTAAACAGCTACCTCACTATTCACTTTATGCAAATCTTCTTTGCTCCTGAGATTGTGACCTTACTCTTCTTTTGCACACTCAAACTCTCAAATTTACTCTTCTCACCCACTCTTCTCTTCCAACCCTCATCTTTTCTTACAAATCCACAAGAATGGGAAAGAAGCCTGTAGCTAAAAAGCTTCCCTTTGAGGTATTGAGGAAAACAAGAACTAGTTTCGAGCCTTAACCAGCAAAAAGTGTTGCTCCTATCGTGTCTCTGCACATTCTAAGGTACCTCAGAAGAAATCAATGCAAAATAAGCCTATTTCTGTAAGCTCAGAGGAAGGAGCTATGCCCTCATTGTTCGAAAACTAAGTAACCGAGAATAGATACTTGGAGAAGTATCAAACTAGAACTATTTTAGTTGGAAGAACAGTTTCTTTTATTGAAATTGGCTTGTTCAGGATGAACGTGAGCTCAGAGATCAGCAAACAACATTGGAGGAGATTCTTCCATATTGACGAGACAGTCTACCCCAAGATGGTGATATCCTTCTATGCTGCTATTGATGTCACCTATAACCTTCTCTCAGTTCGTTGCATACTGAAAGGGAAACCCATGGTGATCAACCTTAGTGTTCTTTCCACTATTATTGGAGTCCAAGACACTGGAAGAAGGATTTACAATGAAATGGAATGGTGGAGCAAGCACAATGAGGATGAGAAGAATATTCTCAAGCAGCTCTCTCTTCACCCGGAAGCAAAATCCATTTCACTGACCACTAATATGTTGTACTCAACAGCAAAATTTCTTCATCTTCTTCTCTATCATATTGTACTACCACGAGCTGGAAATTATCAAAAGGTCTCAGACCTAGATCAAATGGTGTTGTACCATCTTTTGGCTAAGAATAAGCTTAACATGCCTCATGTTATCCTGAATCATATGGCAGCTATTATGGTCAACACCAAGAAGAACGCAAGTTTGCCTTAAGCCATGTTGCTGATGAAAATTTTCAACCACTTTGAAGTGGATCTGAGAAAAGAAGCATCAGACAAACTAGGCCCAGCAATCAAAGGAAAAAGCCTTAAGCTAATGAAAATTGCCATTGTGCCACCAAAGAAGCAATCTGAAGTTGTTGAAGAAGAAGCATGAAACTCCAAAGGTTGCTAACAAAGTGTCGAGCTCAGTCAAATATAAAGAGATTAGCTCACAAACAAACTTGTAGTACAAAGGATTGAATCGAGTCGTCTCTCAAGGATCAAGATGCAAAATTGATTGATTCAAGATGAATAAAGGGGAATTGATGATTTAGAATGTAAATGCATGAATTGAATTGAGAGAAATCAATTAACAAAACAACCAATACAAGAAATCTATCCAAAATTACAATTGACCTTTCATTAACCACAAAACATGCATTCAAATTCAATTGATTGGTTAACCTAAATTTAACCAAAATCTCTGTCAAATCCAGAATTCATTAGTAGGAAATCACCTAAGATTCAACTAGCAAGTGATACACAAATCTACAATTGCACAATTCATTTTAAATCTATGCTAGTTTAAGATCAAGAATGCAATTAACCTAGGCTAGCAAATTTGCAAAATCTATTATCTTCAATTCATGTGATAAAAATATGATCAATCAATCAAAATCTCATCACAAATCTCAATCCAAAACACAGATCCAATCGGGTCTTAACATAAACAGAGATCTCCATTCATGCAATTCAAGATAAGATCAAGAGAATAAAAGAAGCATCAATTGAATTAAAATTCAAAATTAACTACAAGGTCTCAAGATCAAACCAAAAATTCTTCAAGATTCTTAGATTGATCTCAAAAACTCAGTCTTCCATGGCTGCAGTTCACAGAAGCATGGAGATGAAGAGAGAAAACTAACCCAAAAAATGGCTATGAGCAGAATCTGATTTCTCCATCTGTTTCTCACCCAAATAAATACCTCTAAAACTAAAAATACAAGTCTTCCCCTTGATTAGAATTAATCATCTTCCGCTTAGATTTAATTGGACACATAATTTGCCTAATTTGGCTTTAGAATGAAGAAGTTATGCCCAAAACACTCTTAGGAGGCCTTTGGAATTGTCAACCAACTTCATAGGGGCAAATCACCATCAAAACATTGTAGTTTTGATAAGTGGTCCTTATAAAAGTTGAAGCTCTACATTTAAACTTTCCAATGACAATGGTCCCAGCTCCAAATAACTCCTACAGCCCAAGTTATGACCTAATCTTTGCACCTTGTCTAGGTTTCAACGATAGCATTCCTGTTCTGACTTCCAGGCCCACGAGGCATCCAATTCATCTGAAGTAAACAAGTGAAACACAATAAGGGGGGTTGAATTGTGTTTCTTAACCTTTTTGGAAAATTTTCGTTAATTAGCAAATTAATTAAGACAATGGTTGAAACAATAAAATGCGATGGACGAATAAAAACTTCTCAGTCCAATAGGACGCTAAAAATGTTTGGTAATATTTCACTTTGAACGCGGTTAAAAAGTTCTAAGTTTTAACTTATAACCTTTGTTAAGAAAACAATGGCAATCCCCAGATGTTAGTGAATAAATAAAACACAAGAGGAGGGAAGAAAAGCTTACACAAGATGTCTAGTTCACTCTTACAAATCAAGAGCTACATCCAGTCCCTTCAACCAGAAGGATTTTCCACTAATCTTTTACAAAGATTACAAGTATTGTCCACCTCTTCAGGTACACAAGTATTCTCAACCTCTTTAGGTTCTAAGACCCAAGTATTCTTTTATACCCAGCCTCTTCAGGCTTAAACAACTAAGTTGAAAATAAGAAGAAGTAGAAGGTGCTTAAGTTTTTAACTCACTACAGGTGAGGATAGAAAATAAATCTCAAGACTTGAACTCTATACAAGAGTATGATTACTTAGAAGAATGAAAGCCTTGATTCTTTTACACTCTTGATCACACAGATTGCTATCCTTTTATATTCTTCTTCGAAGACATTTGTATTTCTAGGTGAGAGCATTTCGAGCAGTCTTCATAAGCTTCTTCGTCCAACGGAAAAATTTATTACCGTTATGAGCAGTATTAAATGCATAAGCTGATATCGTGTGGAACTTCTTCTGAAAAGACACTTTGATTATCAGGAATATCAAAGAATATTATAGCTAAGTCCTGACTTATTTAAGCGCGTAAAAAGTTCCTTATTTGCTGGTCTTTGTAGTTGTTAGCGGTGTCAGCTAAGCGGCTCAGTTGACTTCTTTTGTAGTGTACATTGTTAGAGTTCTTCTCAGCATTTAATGATGAACAATTTCTTCATATTTGAATTTGGGCTTTTGGACGAATGCTTTGAACCTAAGCTTAGTAAGGAAATGTTTAGACGATCCAATATAATATTCTTTGAAAAACAATTTGAAAGGTATTAGACGAACACTTAGTTTTCTCTAGCTCAAGAAAGAATGGACGCACGTACAAGTAACAGATCGTTAACACCTTGTTTCCTTGTTATAAGATTTATCAAAACAGTTTAGAAACAAGTTACGTGAGTCTTTTACTTATTCATTCTAATTTAAACCTTTTGTTATATTCAAAACTTTACGAGGTATTAATTCTTTAAACATTTTGGTTCCAAACCTGATTTCACAAAGGTTCTTTGGTTCCAACAATCTCCCCCTTTTTTATGATAACAAAACTATTTAAATTGAATTGAATACAGATCCTTTTTCACGAAAATTAAATACGCTCCCCCTAAGAGCATGCATAAAAGCAGAATGGACGCAAAAAGGATACAACAAAGTTTAGCTAAGAGCGAGTAACAAAGTTACCAAAAAAAACTTTGTTTTGAAAACATAGTTTAACAGATATATTACTTTTTAAAGGATGGGAAAATGCTATTTTTAGAGCTGAGTATGCGCATCCTTTATTAACACGCAAATTCAACTACACTGTAAGGAAAGTGTTGAAGCAATGCGTAACAAAGCAAAACAAGCATTAGAGCAAGAATATAAGCATAGTTTAGATCAATAGAGATTGTCAGAGCAAAAACAAATGTATGAGAGCAATAGAATTAATTGAAGTAATAACATAGTAAACAGAGTTTAGATCACCACAATAGATGCTCAGATATGCTCATATTATTTTATCAAAGACATAAATAGAGATATAAACAAATGAATTTATTTAATCAATCAATCAAGATTTCCCATTTTCTCCCCCTTTGTCATCAGACAAAAAGTGAAGAAAAAACATCATTGCCAAAAAAATTTATAAAAGGAATTTTTTAAAGAAAAAGAAATTTTAAGAGGAAGAAGGAGGAGGAGGAGGCCCTTGTTGAAAGAGAGACTTAAGGAGGTCTTTAACTCTCTTGAAAAGATGATCTATCTGAGTGGTCACATAAGCTTGAATTTCTAGGGGCACTTGAGGTTGTGTATTAACAGTGGGAGGGCTTTCAGCAGAGGTCTCCAGATCAGTTTCCATGAGCATCAACTCAGTTGAGGGTGCAGGAGGAGCAACTGAAATTGGAGCAATATTAGATATTGTTGATGTAGGGCCTTCTGCTGCTGTAAGCACTTCAACTGATTCTACTTCGTCTTCAGACAACGGTAGGTCCAAATTCCAAGGGATTGGATCTCCTTGATATCCGAAAATTTTATCCCAAGGATATGGTCTACCTAAGTTGTCAGGAGGAGACCCTGAGACGTAGCTTTGAGAAGAAAAGATTGTGGGCGCAGGCGTTCTCAGCGGTAATCCAAGAATATCGTCCACCATGTAGATTGGACAAAAACACTTGAAACTCTGTCCTAGAACAGTAACTATCTCTTCCTTCTCTTCATCGCTTAGCACTGAAGTAGAAGCTTGTTGTTCACAATCGCAAATGTGCTTCTCCCAGAATGTCTTTGCTTCATTCTCCTCTGCCTCTCCTTACTTCGAGACTTGCCATAAGAATTCCAAGTCTACCTCAGGTGATTTTTGAATCCCAAAGTAAGGTTTGAAGTAAAATGGTTTTGGCAAAGTAGTTTGATTTCTGTACTTCTTCAAATCCTTGTTTTTGTTCAAATCTACCATTGGCAGTCTTGGACAAATTCTATCAGGATGAATCTTGATAGCAGTGGCAGCAGAAATGATCAGAGATGAGGGTACAAATCTCATATTCTTCAGCAGAAGACTACCTTTGATGACACTGATAAAGATAGTGTCATATGGATTTGCGAACTGATCCATTTCTTCCAAGGATACGGGTCTAAAGTTGAGTTGGCTTGGGAAGATATGAACCCTTGTAGTGATGCCATCACAACATCTGGATCTTCTTGCAGTGAGTGAGAGAGAAGAGTCCTTTGATTCCCACGGGGGAATTATGTGGGGGTAACTCCCACAGAAAAGGGTTTAAGGCTTGGTAGGGATGAGGTGAATTGCTGTGAGGGTGAAGATGAAGATGGTATGTATGGTATGATTTGTGTTTGGAAAGAAGGTTGAGTGTTTAACGGAGAGGGAGCTATTTGAAAGTTTGGTGATGAAATTGAAGGTTCAGTGTGAGAAGAAGGTGATGGTGGTGAAGGAAAGGGGGTAGGAATAGGTTCTTCAGGGATGGACGCAGGTTTGGTAGTGAGTTTTCTCTTGATAGGTAACTTGGTCCTCATTCCCTTGGGAATAGTTACTTTGGACGCAACCTTCATCCTTTTAGCGATGTGTTGGTCATCGTCAGAGTCATTGTCCATTATTAGTCTTCTCTTGGGAGGTGTTTGAGTGGACGGTAACCTCTTCTTTGCACTCTCATCCTTTGTAGCCTCTATTGAGTCTTTTTGCTCAAGGAAGTCTTGGACGCTCTGGAGCTTCATCCTCATCAGATTACTTCGTCCAAAGATTTGCTGCACTTGGACCCGTCCAAAGATCCTCTTCCTCTCCTCAAAATCTTTAGTCTCATGGGGACTAAAGACACCTTGATCCTTGAAGATCTTGGTTAGGAGGACACCATAGGAGATGGTGGTCTTTTTCCTTTCTTGAACAGCAGGGATGGGAGGTTAATCTATTGACAGAGCATCAAATGACACAAGCAGAAGACATGAACAGTAGATACAGAGTCCTTGGACCCTGCCTTGTGGAGTATAGCCTTATTCAGCAGCTGATGCAGTACCCTTGCTTTGTCGTGCATCTTAGATGCAGCTTAAGATGCAGCTATTTTCCCAGTGGATGACTCCTTTAGCAAGGTGTCAAGAACAGCATCCATTCCCCCAAAAGCTTTATCCCAGTATAAGGTGTGGTGGCTCCTTCCAACCAACACTGTGTAGCATTGGAGATGGTTACTTTTGAGACTACCACTTGTTTTCCCAGAACTTCTCCTTTGACTTCATTTGCAGACACAGATGCATTTTTCCAGATTTTTTTCACCAATTCAGGATAAACTTCCACTGGTTCTCTAAAGTAGCTCTCTCAACCAGCACCTTGAAGATTATCCTTGATGTCGACCCCACACTCTGCTAGAACAGAGGCTTGAAACAAATATTCCACAGATACCTCAGCTTCTTCAACTTTAAGAGTCTTTCCTCCGATCATTTCTTAGAGTTTTGCAAAGGGATTTTGAATTTTTTGAAAAGAAAGGAAATTTGTTGAAGGTTTTCCAACAAAGGGTTTCTCAAACACTTGAAGGCGTAAAAATTTAATCTTGAAAAAAGATGAGATATTTATAAGAGAAAACAAGGCTTAAAAAAATGAATCGTTTTTCAAACGTCACAATAAATGTGTGTTAAAAGTAACTATCACGTCCGCAGTAAAAAGTAACTTCTGTGACCTTTCGTAAACTGACTCAGCGTGGGAAATTTGAAAAGATTCAAATGAGACAAAAAGAATTTTAAATCTAATGCAAATGATATATATATATATGTGTGTGTGTGTGTATATTTACTTATCAGAAAATTCACCACATACTTTAACAAGTATAAACCATATTGGACGCAGATTATCAATGGACGCATAGATATTAATTCTTTACAAAATGCATACTTAAATGCTTTGTAATAAAATTGAATCTTTCCTCAGAGAGGGGTTTTGTAAAAATATCAGTCCATTGATGATCTGTGTCCACAAATTGAATATCAAACACACCTTTTTGGATATAATCTCTTATAAAGTGATGTTTAATTTCAATGTGTTTTGCTCTTGAATGTAAAATGGGATTTTTTGATAAGTTAATTGCAGCACTATTATCATATAGTAAATGAATCTTACTTTCAAAGATGTTGTAATCTTCCAATTGATGTTTGATCCAAAGTAGTTAAGAGCAGCAACTGGACGCAGAAATATATTCAGCTTTGGCTGTTGAAAGAGCAATTGTGCTTTGTCTTTTGCTGGATCATGATACTAGATTTCCTCCAATGAAATGACATCCTCCACTGGTACTTTTTCTTTCAATTCTATCTCCAGCATAGTCAGCATCACAAAAGCCAACTAATCTGTACTCATGAGATTTCTTAAATAACAAACCCAGATTAGTAGTCCCTTTCAAGTATCTGAATATTCTTTTAACAGCAATAAGATGTGACTCTCTAGGATCAGATTGAAAACATGCACAGAGACACACACTAAACATTATATCTGGTCTGGACGCAATGAGATATAAGAGTGATCCAATCATACCTCTGTATACCTTTTCGTCCACCTTTTGATCTTTATCGTCCAATCTTAGTGTGGACAATGGATGCATTGGTGTGCTCATAGTTTTGCAATCGTCCAATTTGAACTTTTTCAAGAGTTCATTTGCATATTTTGTCTGTGAATGTAGATTCCGTCCAATGTTTGCTTTACTTGCAAGCCCAGGAAGAATTTTAATTCTCCCATTAAACTCATTTTGAACTCCTTCTGCATCAATTAGGAAAACTCCTTGCAAAAAGATTCATCAGTAGCTCCAAAAATGATATCATCTATATAAATTTGGACTATGATAAAATGTAACCAGAGTCTTATAGCATCATCAGAGACTCCATTAATTTTTAGGGTGTCGCAGATCTCTAGAAAACCAGAAAGATGAGCACTAGGATCTTCAGTAGCCATTCCCCCAAACTGAGATTGTTGTACCATGTGAATCAATGCAAGCTTCAACTCAAAGTTATTAGCTGCAATTGGTGGCCTCATAACACTAGGCTGAAATCCTTGTGCATTCAGAGTGGCAAAGTCCCTCAACCTCAAGTTGTTGTTTTCCAACCTATTTTGGTTCGCCATGGTGGCTTCTCTTCTAGTTCTTCTCAGAGTTCTAAGAGTTCTCTCAATTTCAGGATTAGCTTCAATAGGGTCTCCAACGCTTTTGGCTCTTCACATCAATTGTTAAGAGTACCTAAAAAAAAGAGACAAAAGAAACAAAATAAAGCTAAAAATAAAAGAAAAATCAAATAAATAAAGACAATGAAAAATAAAAAGGAAAAATCTAGATTAATCAAATCGCTAATGGTAGCGATATCAACACCGATCCTTTGCAACGACACCAAAAAACTTGTCACTCACTGCAAGTGCCTAGATCATACATGTAGTAAAGTAAATGATTGTTCCCACAAGGATCGTGTGAATACCGCACTATAACGATTTTAATTATCTAGACAATCAATTTAAGTAATGAGACTAAAACTAAATTGCAAGCAAATCAAACTTAAGAAAATAACGGTAATGAAATATCAATGGATTGAGACTCTAGGATTCGGGATTCACTACAACTACTTTTTATGACAAAGGCTTATAATATTCCAGTTAATGGTTCAATTATGTTTTGAAGGTGAATCTTCCTATTTTGTTTGATGCTCTCTCTCAAGTTACATGAAACGTGTTAGAATTAAAGTAATACATATTTTCATAGTACTAAGTTAATCGAAACCTATTAAGTTCTATGAAGTTCAGTTGGTCCTCAAAGGATTATGCCTACTTTCGTGGTCATAAAGCCTAAGTTCAAATTCTAGATTTTTAGATAATAAACTTCATCTCTCGATTCTTCATTCAATTATCTTAAATCATGTGTTTATGGGTACCAACATAAGGTAAGCATTAAGACCACTAGAATTGAATCAAAATAACAACCATCCATTAACTAAAAAAGGTTCAAAACCTTGTCATATAATCATAGAAGAGTTACATCCCTATCCTAGATAAAAGACCTAGCCTCTCATGTTTACAAGAAAGCACATGTTAATTGAAGAAATAGAAGACATCATAAAGAAATAGAGGAAAAGATGAGAAGGTTCCCCAATTTCTTCAAGAACAATCTTCTTCTATTCAATCTTCACTTTTTGATCTTCAATCCTTGATCTTCCTCCTCCCTTTAGGGTAACTCCTTTTGGGTTCCCTAATGGGTGGAGGACACTTTCTCATTCTATTTCGTGCAACCCAAGCCCAAGAGATCCAGTTTCTGTACAATTCGCACCACGGCACGGGCTAGGCCGTGTGATTTCACACAGCCAGAAAGAAGGTGGTCCTGTGATGCTCTGGAGTACGAGAATGAAAGGAAAGGAGTCAAAGTATAAAAGTATGTAAAATATAGCAAAGAACGGATGGATTCAATCAAAATAGGTCCAAATCCATATCAAATCATACACTAGATGTGTGCATTTTACTCACAGATCACCTGCACCAGAAGTTGACTTGGACTTTCTGAATCAATTGTCTCTTAATGGGGAGGCTTGAGATGGAGAAACCAAGACTTACTGGAGAGCTATGTGTGGGAGTGTGAACATTAAGCTTCCTCTTTTGGACTCAGTGATGAAGATAAAGGGAAAATCATCATTGTACATGGTCAAAGCTTTTAGCGGCATGCTCCCTATGCAATCCCTAATGATATCTGCAGGATACCACTAACGCCTTCTGGAGGTAATGTGTTGCTTTTTGATCTAGCAGAAGTTAAAGATTGGTTCCCATCATCCAACTTGACCAAACCATACCCTTGGAAACATCTCTTCGATCACTATCAAGACCCTCTTCCCTAGGATCCAAATATGTTTTCTGGGGATGAAGCTGACACTGACCAACCAGAAGCTGCTGCAACTGTCCAAGCAACAGAAGAAGTTCAAGAAGAGGAAAATCCTTTTCAACCCTCAAAACCTGCTCCTTTATATATAGTCCCCCACACTGAGCATTCAATAGCAGTTCACTCTACCACTGTGGAAGCCTCAGCTGAGAGCACCCCTCAACTTGCACCTGTTTATGATGTTTATCCTGATGTTCATAGACTTATCAGAGATGATATGCAAAATGTCTACAAGCAGTTTGAAGGCCTTCTCAAGCTTTACTTCCCCCATAGCCCTGCTCTTCCGCCTCCTTCTCAATAATCTTTTTCTCTTCCATAACATTCTTTTAAAGATTCTTTTTACAAAGATTCTTTTATTTATTTATTTCCTTCATCTTTTACTGACTATGATGTGTTACTTCACTTTTTGTCTAATGACTAAAGGGGGAGAATTGGGAAATAAAATTTGATTATGTACATATACACTTGTACAAGAAATGGGAATGAAATTGAATTTATTCTTATTCTTTACATATATATATATCTGTTCTTATTGCTTGTTATTAGTATTTCACTTAGATATAACTGGTTCTGTCTATGGTAATGATAAATCTGATGGTGTTCTAACAGCAAAATTACGTTCTTACTCTGTTTATCTAATCTAAATCCTTTTGCTCTAATTCGTATAAGCATGTTGCTCTGATACTGTTTATAAAATTTTACTCCGGTATCACTGATATAAATCATTACTTTATAACTGGTAAAAATCTTTGGACTAATAATCTTGTTTCCCCCTGTTTTGCCCTATTCAATTAGTTTTATTACTCTGATATGTTTTAAACTCAAACTTTTTATTAGTTAGTTCGTCTAAAAATAAATGAAAATCTCTCTTGAACAAAACTGATAAAAATTGTTCCTAAGTCACATGGTCCAATACATTTACGACCAACTTGTATACAACATGTTCTTCTTGTATACAACATGTTCTTAGGGGGAGTTTATACTTTTGAAACTAATAAATGTTTTTGTTCAATCAAATTAAATATTATTTGTCATCATCAAAAAGGGAGAGATTGTTGGAACCAAAGATAGATTTTACTTTTAGAACCAAAATTGTTCAATAAAATTGAACCCCTCAAAATTTTGAAGATAACAACAAATATTAAATTAAAGAGAATAAATAAGTTTTGAATTAACTTATACTTTTACGAAGTCGTATTCGTTTGGATGAAAGGATAAGCTTTGTTTTATTCTTTCTTTAAACAGTGCGTCAAATACTTTTTTGAATTATATTATTGGATCATCCATTGTTTGTCTCTATTGCTTATCTCTTATAAAGCATTCGTCCAAGGATATTCAAAAACAGGGAAAACAAAGTGCATTAACTGCTGATGGGATCTCTGGCAAATGTGACTTTTGAGAAATTAATGCTATTCAGAACGAAAATAAATATTTCCGTTAGACGCTGAGCTTATGAAGACTATAAATACAAAGGTCTTCGAAGAAGAAAACAAGAACGAAAAGAAACGATTCATCTCAAGAAAACAAGAGAAATTTCAAAAAGCTTTACTCTTTTCTTTTATAGAGTTCTTCTACTTGAGCTTATTTGTATTTATTCTCACTTGTTGTGAGTTAAACTCAAGTGTTATTCAAAACACCTTTATCATTCTATTGATAAGCCTGAAGAGGCTGGGTATAAAAGAATACCTGTTGTTTAGAACCTGAAGAGGTTTCAGAATACTTTGTTGTAGCCTAAAGAGGCGATGAGAAGAATACTTGTAAACTTTGAAACTTTAGTGGAAAATCCTTCAAGTAGAAGGGACTAGACGTAGCTTTTGGGTTGTGAGAGTGAACTAGAATAAATCTCTGGCGTAATCTTTTCTTCCCTCTTTGTGTTATAATTTTATCTACTAACATCTGGGAATAATATTGTTTTTCGTAACTAATCTTTTCTCAAAAGATGAAGTTTTCAATTTGCGTCCAATTGTTTTAGAAAAACTCTCCTTGCGTCCAACGGAATGTAAAGAGTTTTCGTTTCGTCCATTCTCATTTGCTTTTCAGCAAAGTTTTCTTTCCAAGAATTGATTTAAGAAAAGTTTTCCAAAATGGTTAAGAAACAAAATTCAACCCCCCTTCTTGTGTTTCACCGATCAATCAATTTGACACACTTATGTTAGCTTTGTATTAAGCTTTATTAGATGTTTATTGTGCCCAATATTAGTATTTTAGATGAGTTTAATGTTGTTGGACCTCAATGGGCTTTAATGCAAATTGTGAATAATTCTTGGATTTTGATGCATTTTGACCTTTCCTCCTTGGTTAGGCCATAACTTGGGCATCGGTGATCCATTTGAGGTGATCTTGGCGTCTTTGGAAAGCTAAGACAAGGCTCTACAAGTTTCATGAAGAACTCAAGAGCTGGATTGGACTTCTAAGGATCTAAAATAGCCTAGCAATGTAGAGTGGGTTTGCTGTCACGGGAATCTGGGCAGTGTGCACATATTGGACTATATAGTGGGCTATAAGCCTCTTCTTAGGCTGAAACTTGGCCATTGGAAAGATAAGATCCATATCGCCAACTTCGCTGAAGACCATTTAGTCAATAAATGACGTTTTAAGCATAATTATGAAGGTACAAGTTGGTTTGAATTTAGAAACATGTTCTGCCAACCTAACTTGAGGTAGGTGCAGTGTTTTTGGCATATCCGGAGCTCTAAAAGTCCAAATGGCAAGATTCTAACGCCAAACTTTCAAGGAGACAACTGGCTACAACTTTCATGAAGACCTCCAAGCCAAAATGCGCCGTCTAGGTCATGAAAATCAAGCTGGAAGTCGGATAAGAGTTGCTGACTAAAAGCCCCCAACCATACACCAACCCACCTACCATGCACCAACCCACTAACCATGCACCAACCCACTAACCATGCATCAAGCTTCCATATTTGACAATTTCCATGTTTTTATATCTTGTATTTAGATTATTTTCAATTACAAATTGGCTTCTAGGATTAGTATAAATAGAGCCAATCTCTTTGTATTATACATCATTCAATTTTAAGTAAGTTTGAAGAAAGTTTGAGTATTTGTGAGAGTTTTCTTTCTCTTCTTCTCCATTCTCTTTAGAATTTCGTTTTTGTTCTTTATTTTATGAGTCCTTCCTTCCCATCCATGGAAGGGTAGGCTCTTATAATCAATCTAAGGGATTAGCCATTTTGATGTTTAATTTGGAGATCTTGTTTCGCTTGTTCATATTGCTTAATTGTTATTCAAGTATCTCTTCTTCCTCTTTCGATTTTTATCTAGATTGAATTGCTTAATTTGATTTAGATATTGATGTGGTAATAACTTTATTATCATGTATTCAAAGAGGATCACATAGAATAAACAATTTCTTAAAGCTTTTTGATGGATTGTTTAGCTTGGTTAAATTCTGGATCTTAAGTTAATCTATGTTTGGATGGTGCTTACTTTATCTAACCTTGGTTAATTAAATCCTAGATGCTTATCTAGTAGAGGATTCTTGGATCATGTTGAGGCGTCTTGATATGATCTAAGGCCAAGAACATAGTTAGCGATTAAGTGAATTCCTTGTGATCAATGATGGATTAAACTCAAGATCGGTAAATTTCCTTGGATTGGTTAATTTGTTAATTACTTTCCTTTAATTCAACTAGTGTATTATCTTTTCAAATCATCAAAACCTCCCTTTTAATTATTTTGATCTGATTAAATCTTTGTTCTTTTTGGATCCTTAAGAGACGATTCAGTTCATTCTCTATACTACAAATTAGTTTGTGAACCGGTAAATTTTATTTATTTGATGGGTCTTGACAACCTCTTGTCAAATTTGGCACCATTGCTCGGGAACCAAGGCAACTATTTGATCATTTCAAGACCTCATCTAACTCTAACAATTTTGTTTGTTTTGTTTTTGAAGCTTTTTTAAGTGAAATTCGGCTGAAATTAGGTAAAGGGCATCGTGTCAAGATTCTGGTTCGGTAAAGTATCTTTGATCGAGCTAAATTTTGGTAAGATAATTGAAAACATTATTTTGAGAAAGGCTCACTATATATAGTGAGGTCACCCTTATTTTAGAAAATTTCATCGTTTAGACCACTTTTTTAATTTTTTAAGATTTTTTATTATTCTGTTGGATAGCATTTTTGTGTAGATTTCACACTGTGGCAGTCCTATAATTTTTAAAAATCTCTAGATATGTTTTTGGTAATTGTTTTTTGTATATTTTTACACTTGTCTTTGTGATTTTGTGTTTTTGTGTTTGATCACTAATCTGATGGAGCATAAACTTGATGAGCTAGCTTATCTGGTGAGGCAGTTAGCAGTGGGACAACATCACTTACATGTGCAAGAACCTGCAAGATTTTGCAGTATATGTTGTAGCTCTTTTCATCCCACATATACGTGCCCCACATTGCAAGATGATGGTTCTATATTTCATGACTATTCTGTTGATGCAACAAGTGTATTTCTCAATGAACCACAATATCAACAGCCTAGATATGATCCTTATTCTGCTACCTATAACCTTGGCTGGGGAGATTATCCTGACTTGAGATATGAAAATGCAACACAACAGCAGCCAAACCATTATATACAGCCATTCCAGCAACCAATGAGTTCACAACAGTTCCAACCTTATGTTGGACCAAGCAGTCTATACCAGGAGCCTATGCTCCAGCAAGGCACGAAATTTGAGCCTACATTGGAGGACTTAGTTAAGCAATTGGAAACTAATAATATGCAGTTTCAACTGAGAACTAAGACCACCATTCAGAATTTGAACACCCAAATTGGTCAGCTAACATCTTCATTAAGTCAGTTGAGCAAGCAACATATGCAGATATCTGATTCTATAGAACATGAGATCATTGATGTGAAAAAACCAATTGATGATTTGTGTACTAAGTTTGCTAGTTTTACTAATTTTGATGATTCTGTTTATCGTGTGACAAGAGGTTGTTGAGACCTATCAAATAATAAAATAACCGGTTCACAAACTAATTTGTAGTATAGAGAATGAACCGAATCGTCTTTCAAGGATCCAAAAACAAAGATTTAATTAGATCAAGATAATTAGAAAAAGGGGGTTTTGTTGTTGATTAACAAGATTAATAAAAGTATGAGACTTAAAGTTGTAAACAAATCTAAATAAACAACCAATCCAAGGAAATTTACCGATCTTGAGTTTAACTCATCATTGATCACAAGGAATTCACTTAATTGCTAACCATGTTCTTGGCCTTAGATCACATCAAGAAGCCTTAACATGATCCAAGAATTCTCTACTAGATAAGCATCTAGGATTTGATTAACCAAGGTTAGATAAAGTAAGCACCATCCAACATAGATTAACTTAAGATCTAGAATTTAACCAAGCTAAACAATCTATCAAAAAGCTTTAATATATTGTTTAATCTTTGTGATCCTCTTTAAATACATGATAATAAAGCTATTATCACATCAACATCTAAATCAAATTAAGCAATTTAATATAGATAAAAATCAAAAGAGGAAGAAGAGAAACTTGAATAACAATTAAGCAATATGAACAAGCGAAACAAGATCTCCAAATTAAACATCAAGATGGCTAATCCCTTGGATTGATTATGAGAGCCTAGCCTTCCATGGATGGGAAGGAAGAACTCAGAAATAAAAGAACAAAAACGAAATTGTAAAGAGAATGGAGAAGAAGAGAAAGAAAACTCTCACAAATACTCAAACTTTCTTCAAACTTACTTAAAATTGAATGAATCATAATACAAAGAGATTGGCTCTATTTATACTAATCCTAAAAGCCAATTTGTACATGTACATAATCTGAATACAACCTATAAAAATATGGAAATTGTTAAATATGGAAGCTTGATGCATGGTTGGTGGGTTGGTGCATGGTAGGTGGGTTGGTGTATGGTTGGTGGCTTTTAGTCAACAACTCTTATCCGACTTCTGGCTTGATTTTCATGATCTAGATGGTGCATTTTTGCTTGGAGGTCTCATGAAAGTTGTAGCCAGTTGTCTCCTTGAAATTTTGCAATTGGAATCATGCCATTTGGACGTTTAGAACTCCAGATATGCCAAAAACACTGAACCTACCTCAAGTTAGGTTGGCAGAACATGTTTCCAAATTCAAACCAACTTGTAGCTTCATTATCATGCCTAAAACGACATCTATTGACTAAATGGTCTTCAGTGAAGTTGGAGATATGGGTCTTATCTTTCTAATGGCCAAGTTTCAGCCCAAGAGGAGGCCTATAACTCACTATGTAGTCCAATATGTGCACACTGCCCAGATTTTCGTGACAGCAAACCCACTCTGTATTGCAGGGATATTTTGGACCCTTAGAAGTCTGATGCAGCTCTTGAGTTCTTCATGAAACTTGTAGACCATTGTCTTAGCTTTCCAAAGACACCAAGATCACCTCAAATGGATCACCGAGTCCCAAGTTATGGCCTAACCAAGGAAGAAAGATCAAAATGCATAAAAATCCGAAAATTATTCAATATTTGCATTAAAGCCCAATGAAGCCCAACAACATTAAACTCATCTAAAATACTAATATTGGGCACAATAAACATCTAATAAAGCCTAATACAAAGCTAACATAAGTGTCTCAAATTGATTGATCATTGTGATGGTGATATGTTGTGTAATGCATGTGCTGAGATTGCTGCCTTTTTGAGACATGATGAATCTTTTTTAGCAGATTATGCAGTAATTCAATCTACAGAAGTAGTGAAGCCACCAAAATTGGAGTTCATTGTGGCTAAAAACCTCCTTATTGATGAGAAGGAAAGGTCGCTGCAGATTTTAAAGGAGAATCAAAGAGCCATCATACTTGTAGACATTCCTACCATTAGCCCTTTCATATGCATGCATAAGATTTTACTTGAAGATGGAGTTAAGCCAATAAAGCAGCCCCAAAGGAGACTGAATCCTCTGATTCTGAATGTGATGATCATTACACTAGCTATGGTGTGGCCGACGGGATTTTGTTGCTTTTGCTATCCGTAGGGCAAAAAGTCTTACTTTTCAACTTGATGTTGAAACTATTTCCTAGGACAAATCTTCAATCACGCTGGTTGAAAACGTTAAAAGTAGCGCTTCTTGGGAGGCCACCCAAGTTTTCTACCTCTATCATCTTTCTAACTTTGACTTATTTGAATTCACAGGAATCGAGACAGAAAATCGGTGCTAAGCGATAAAATCTATCAGAGCTTGATTTTTTCTGTCTTAATTTTGTTTGTTTTTAATTGACAGGTGATTTTTCACCGGTTAAATGGCGGATAACGATACTCTGTGAAAATCTTTTTTAGTCCCTTCAGTTACCCGCAAACACTGAAATCTGTATATAATTTTACTCAATTTTTTTTGCTTTCTTCTTTCTTTCTTTCAAAATGGATAATCAGCTTGTCAACCTCCACAAGCGATTCCCTTCTCTCCCTCAAAATGCTTTAACTTACATTTATTGTGCAAAGTTTGAGAGATTAAGGATGCTTATGCACAAAGGCATTCGTGCGGATATACGCTGGTTGATTGAAGCAAAGGTCCGAATCACAGGGGAATTTTCTGATGCTCTTGTTTCATATATGCCAAGGCTAGGAAAAAGTTCATATACAAAGAAGAGAAGAGCAAAAATGTTACGAGTCTTCTATAAATGTGTAAGATGGACCTGTAACACAAAATGCAGATCAATTGGAATGACGTTTGTAAATCGACTTGATAAAATTTACTTCATTAAGGATGGCATGAGTAAGGAGTCTTTAGATAACATTTTATTGACTCTTGAGACGCATCCTAGTGGAGATGTGCAGAGAGTACTTCTCGATTTATGGCCAATATTCCAATATGAACATGAGCGTGATAGTCTCGGGAATCTGACTCAAAAAGACTCTATTTGCCAATTTTTAAGAAAATTGGATGGGAAACCGACCATCGGCCCATAGAGAGCATTCAAGCCGTTACTGGACGTAAAACCAGAGGAAAATGTGAGCCACAATCACACCTCCTGTAAGTATTATTTTTCTTTTTCTTTTTCTTTTTCTTCATGTTCATTAAAAAAAATTTTAAAAAAAAGCCATATTTTTTTGAAATATGCGTTGCGTATTTTCAAACTTCTTCTGACACATATAGATTAGTCTTTTATCCTTGTCATATAGCTATTATCATTGCTGTGCTTCTTTTCAAACTTGCCTGACACATGGATCTACCCCTCCTTTATAGGTGTAATTATTACATTTGAGTTTTGATTCGTTTAAATAATGCACTTTGCTCTCTTCAGATCATTGATAAGGTGAGAGTACAAAAGAAAAAAGAGAAAAAAAATGGAAGTCACTTCAGTTCATCGGATCAAGAGTGTTTGTTTCTTTTGTGGATCTAATCCTGGGAAAGATAAAGAGTTTGTAAATATTGCAAACCATCTTTGTCGAGTGCTAGCTGAGAGAGAAATTCATTTAGTTTACGGAGGAGGTAGTCCTGGGTTAATGGGTTGTGTAGCCACTGCTGCACATTTATGAGGTGGCAAAGTCTTTGGTATCATTCTTAGTCCTTTAGCTATTCGCAATCCCACTGGAAAAACAATTGGGCATGAAGTAATGGTATCTTGCATGCACCAATGTATGAACATTATGATAGCAAATGCTGATGCCTTTATTGCCCTACCTGGTGGTTTTGGAACTTTGGAAGAGCTCTTCCAAATTACATCCTGGTCACAACTGAACTTTCACCAAAAACCCATAAGTATATTAAATATTAATGGTTTTTATGACAATTTATTTTGTTGGGAAAATGACTTAATAGTGCAACTTGTAAGAAATATTTATTCTTTGGTTCGGCTTTGAAAATTAACCAAGTATTCAACTACATTAACCAATAATGTACATACTGTTAACCATGTATCAAGTATCAAAATGAAGATAAATTATTGGTTAACCGTATGTAAATTATTGGTTAATGTAGTTGAATGCTTGGTTAATTTTCAAAATGAACCAAATTGGTATTATCTTTCACATGAAGAACTAAAAAGTCATTCTCCCTATTTTGTTTTCTTGATCATGTTGTGGTACAAAGGTTCATCTCACTAGCGACACGTCAAATTCTTGTAACTGCTGTAACCCCTGAACAATTGCTTGATCAACTACACGAATTTGTACCATAACGTCATCCAGTAATGACTCCACTGAATTGGGAACAAGGCACTAGCAGCAAAAAGCACAAACTAGATTTGACTTTGTCCTTGTGAATTTTTGTTTTCTCTTATGATTTTAGTTTTTTGTAATTTTTCTTATTTCAGGCTTGATTTGCAGTTTTCTAGTAAGATCTTCTCCACTCTCTACCTATCTTTATTTTGACATCGGGGACAATGTCTTAAATTAGTTGGGGGGAGGGATAGATGACAATACCATGTACATAGTTTAGTTAAAAAAAAAAAACTAACCAGCTAATCTTTATTGTTACTAGCTTATTAGATGTATGATGGCAGAGTAAGGAGTAGTTTTGCTCTTGAGACGCATCTTAACTTGCATTTCATAGTATGTCTTAAATTATTTTGTTCTTGCATATTAAAAAAAAATTTCATTTTGATCTTTTCAATTAATTTTGATGCAAGCATGTGCTGAATCTGAGCTTAATTGATAATAAAAGTATGCAAAACAGTTTATAGTTGAATCATTTTCATAATATACATGTGTATATGACTGTGGATATTAGGAAGAAAGCATGGTTGAATTGAGTGAATGTTTCATACCTTTGTGAGTTTTTGGGCTTTTCCAAGTTTGATACTTACACTTGGTTTATTTTCTTTCATGAGTGATGTCAATTATGAATTTATTTTCTAAAACTTGCATTGAATCGATTTGAGATTACATTGGTTTGTATGTTGCATGAAAATGACAGAGGCATTTTTCTTGACTTAGCTGCTTTGGTTAAATAAACCTACCTTACATTTATCCCATTGTTAACCCCCTCTAAGCCTACTTACCCATTCTTTGTTCTTAGCTCATTACAAGCCTTGAGTAAAAAACCATGTTTTTACTTCACCTTAGGGAATAGGAGAGCATTGATTTTCCTATTGGAGGAGTCTTTTGCTTGCAATGACTTAAGTGTGGGGGAATTGGTGTGCTGATGCAAAATGTTTGGTACAAAAAAAAAACAGAAAAAAAGAAAAAAATAGAAAAAAAGGAATGAATGTGAGAAGAGAATGAGCATTTTATGGTTTTGGGTAAAAATTTATGCTTTCTACTTGAGTTACTCCCCAATGCTCTTTTATTCTCTTTGTTTTTAATCTGCTATTATCCATATTGTTCCCTTCCTTCACCTTATAGCCATTACAACCTTTTTGAAAGACCTCTTGATTTTTGCAATTTATTTTATCTAAGTAGTCCAGACTTGATGTATATGCAAGCCTATGGTAAAATACTTTCATAATTTGAATGAGTTGAGCGCAAACAGTTAACCTAAACACCTTGTGTGATTTGAGTGTCACTTGTGAGGAATTTTACTCAATTTGAACATGCATATTTCTGATTAAAGCATGATTATGCTATACTATATTCTCAATTGGTTTGATTCAACTATTTTTTGTTAAAGCATATTTGACTTATTAATTATGGTTTATATTTGATACAATGCTTGTATTTAAAAATTAGTTGAACTGATTAAATAAAGTATTACATGTTTGTGGGTATCATCCTGGTAAACCCCACAAGACTATAACTCGTCCACTAGGGACACCTAGGGGTTTAAAGGCTTGTGGCACATGCTAAGTGCCATTGAGTTTTCCTACGAAAGTGGATTAGATTAGGTATAATCAGTTTTTATACTTTAGTTTAATAATATGATGTTTCTTGTTTTTCTTTACTTTTCTTCTTATGTGTTTTGCCCAGGAGTGCAAAAGCTTAAGTGTGAGGGAATTTGATCAATCAATTTGAGACACTTATGTTAGCTTTGAATTTGGCTTTATTAAATGTTTATTGTGCCCAATATTAGTATTTTAGATGAGTTTAATGTTGTTGGACCTCAATGGGCTTTAATGCAAATTGTGAATAATTCTTGGATTTTGATGCATTTTGACCTTTCCTCCTTGGTTAGACCATAACTTGGGACTCGGTGATCCATTTGAGGTGATCTTGGTGTCTTTGGAAAGCTAAGACAAGGCTCTACAAGTTTCATGAAGAATTCAAGAGCTGGATCGGACTTCTAAAGGTCCAAAATAGCCTAGCAATGCACAATGGGTTTGCTGTCATGGGAATCTAGGCAGTGTACACATATTGGACTATATAGTGGGCTATAGGCCTCTACTTGGGCTAAAACTTGGTCATTCGAAAAATAAGACCCATATCTCCAACTTCACTGAAGACTATTTAGTCAATAGATGTCGTTTTAGGTATGATTATGAAGCTACAAGTTGGTTTGAATTTGGAAACATGTTCTGCCAACCTAACTTGAGGTAGGTGCAGTGTTTTTGGCATATCTGGAGTTCTAAAAGTCCAAATGGCATAATTCCAATGCAAAAATTTCAAGGAGACAACTGGCTACAACTTTCATGAAGACCTCCAAGCCAAAATGCACCGTCTAGGTCATGAAAATCAAGCTGGAAGTCAGATAAGAGTTACTGACTAAAAGCCACCAACCATACACCAACCCACCTACCATGCACCAACCCACCAACCATGCATTAAGCTTCCGTATTTGACAATTTTCATGTTTTTATAGCTTGCATTCATATTATTTCCAATTACAAATTGGCTTCTAGGATTAGTATAAATAGAGTCAATCTCTTTGTATTATACATCATTCAATTTTAAGTAAGTTTGAAGAAAGTTTGAGTATTTGTGAGAGTTTTCTTTCTCTTCTTCTCCATTCTCTTTGGAATTTCATTTTTGTTCTTTATTTTATGAGTTCTTCCTTCCCATCCATGGAAAGCTAGGCTCTTATAATCAATCCAAGGGATTAGCCATCTTGATGTTTAATTTGGAGATCTTGTTTCGCTTGTTCATATTGCTTAATTGTTATTCAAGTTTCTCTTCTTCCTCTTTTGATTTTTATCTAGATTGAATTGCTTAATTTGATTTAGATGTTAATGTGGTAATAACTTTATTATCATGTATTCAAAGAGGATCACATAGAATAAACAATTTATTAAAGCTTTTTGATAGATTGTTTAGCTTGGTTAAATTCTGGATCTTAAGTTAATCTATGTTTGGATGGTGCTTACTTTATCTAACCTTGGTTAATTAAATCCTAGATGCTTATCTAGTAGAGGATTCTTGGATCATGTTGAGGCGTCTTGATATGATCTAAGGCCAAGAACATGGTTAGCAATTAAGTGAATTCCTTGTGATCAATGATGGATTAAACTCAAGATCGGTAAATTTCCTTGGATTGGTTAATTTGTTAATTACTTTCCTTTAATTCAACTAGTGTATTATCTTTTCAAATCATCAAAAGCCCCTTTTAATTATCTTGATCTGTTTAAATCTTTGTTCTTTTTGGATCCTTAAGAGACGATTCGGTTCATTCTCTATACTACAAATTAGTTTGTGAACCGATAAATTTTATTTATTTGACGGGTCTCGACAACCTCTTGTCATTCACTTGATTATTTTAGTTGGTTCAAGGAAAGTGTGACCAATGCCGTTAAGAGATTCTCTAAGTCGATCTCTGTCGATAAGCAACTCAATGAGCATGATATTATGGGAAGTAAAGCTCATGCTTCAATGCTGGTGGAACATGTTATTTGCCATTTACTATAGCTTTTGATTTTCGGTTAAGGGTTATGCTTGTTCCTTTTTTTCTGATTTATTTTCTCTTCTATTTAACACCTAAATGTCGATGGAAAGTGAGGTGGGATCAGAAAACTAGATAGGCTTCTTGCGAAGGATAAGATCGGATAGGCTCCTTGCCCATGTTGCTGCTGTTAAGGTTTACATAGAGAAGTTCTAGGTAAAGCACAATGCTTTGCTTGTGTCATAGCTGAGTATCAAAATTAATATGACGTTAATGTTTTTGGCACATTAATTTACAGGAAATTCAAGAGGGAGAAATTGGAATGTGCCATGTTGAACAATATGTTGAGCCTTATTCAACATCATCAGATGATACAGCTGCAGCAGAAAGAGCCTTAGACTTGAACCTTGGATGGTCTGTTATCACTTAACACCCTAAATGCATTAACATTCACCACCTAGGATGGTTTGTTTTTGTTAGTGTTCTAAGTACATTCACAATCACTAGCATAATAGAATTTTATGGTTTTATGATGTTACTAATTGATTAGGTTTATAGAGCCACTAACGTATGGAGATTATCCACAGAGCATGAGAGATTTGGTCAAGGATAGGCTGACCTCTTTCACTGAAGAGGAGAAGAACATGGTTCAGGGGTCATTTGATTTCATTTGAATAAATTATTATACTTCAAGATACTATTAAAATGTCGAACCCATTCCAAATTCACTAGTTCACTACATGGGTGACAATTTAGCAAAAGAACTAAGTAAACTTTCGATCCCTTACACACACACACACACACACACACACATATATATATTCATTTTCATCAATTCTTATGCTCATGTCGTTCCTTTTTGCAGCGATAAGAGATGGGGTTCCTATTTGTCCTCAGGTACAAAACTGTGTTTGAAATAGTTATAATTTCTTCAAATTTCAAATGAAGAAAAAAATGTGAACTTTTCAAATATATTTAGAAGCATTTTGGTCAAGTTGATGCTATACTAGTTGGTATATAAATAGGGAACTGCAATATTGGATTGGATTATACTACTGCCTATACTGATACTGATTGTCTAAAGTGCTCATATCTATAAATGTTTCAATTTGATGATTTTGCAAGTGGGCAATCGATTATTTTTTCCAACTTTATCTCTCCAGTGGACTAAAGTTTCATTACCTAAGTTTTTAAAATGGTATGCAGTGATTCTATCCCTTTTTTTTATTATCGAATAAGGTCATAACTAGTTCTATATGGCCTGCTTGGTGCACTCTCATGGAATTTGATGACTACTTTTGTTGACAGCAAATATAGTGATGCTTTTTGCATACTTCTTGCTTGGATCTCTTTCTGTTACCTTCTCAGATTTTTTGAGTGTCTCCTACTTAGTAATTCTGATATACCTTTTTTGGAATCGTTTAATTATGTAGAAATGTTCTTCCTATTCTGTTGTCTCTTACAGCTATCACTTATTGCATACAATTTGATAACTTCCCGGTTGAAACTCATCATCTGAAAGTTGTTAATCACTATAGTTTTATTGAAATTGTACCATGTGTTGAGGTGGTAATGGATGCATTGAAATGAGGGGGAAATTTGTTTCTATCCCTTCCTCTCAAAAGAGGGAGAGCTAGAAAATTAATGGGCATGTTAAAAGATTGCCAATTTATAGTCATATTTCCATTGGCTTATTGCTAAAACTTCAGACTGGTGTGTGCAAAGTTTTACATTTAAGATTTTTCTTCATATTTGATTTCATTGTATTGGTTGCACTTTCTCACATTTAAGTTGAATGGATATCCATGATATCATTAATGATTTCAACTTTCAAGTATTCTTGTTTTGTTTAGTCCTCCAAGTCTAAACGTGTGTGTTCCCGTGTAGGCATATATATATACAAATTGGACAAGCTCTATCTTTTCTTTAATTATTTTAAATATCACAGCTTCTAAAGAGAATATTTCATATGATGGATAAAGTTAATGTTAATTTTATGTTGAATTAAACTGTAGATACTAACCATTAATCAATGTTGATACCCAAATTTACCCAGGAATTTTATTGGGCTCTATGACACAATTCGAGGTCCAGTACCAATAATTTTGGGAAATTATCCACTTTCAAGCCCCAAACCCATCTCACTTTGATGCTATTTATTCTCCATCATGACCATATCATAAAGAGATAAAATCTCTCCTTTTATAGCACCTAGTTACCCGTACCCTTTTTTTCTTTTTTCTTTTCTTTCTTTTTTAGCTCATGGTGCATCTTCTATTTTGCACAAAAATCAGTCAATATCATAAAGATATGGTCTCTTGATTTTAGTTCCAAATTACCTGCAATTCACTCCCTAATTCTAAGAGATTGATTGCCAATATTCAAATCAATGGATTGATAAATAAAGAGAAGAATCAATTTTAATTAATGCTAAAATGAAAGAAAAAATCCCACCTCTTTGGCTATAAAAAGCCTTGCAAGACAGAATACAAGGGAGACACAAAAAAAAGAGAGGAGAGTTAATAAAAAAGGGAGCGCTGGAGAATTTGTGTAACTATTGAGTGTTCCAAATCTAGCTAGCAGTTAAATTATCCGTCAAAAGGTCAGGATACTAGGTAAATCATACACTCTCTTGCTCAATTTTTGATTTGATTCTTCTTACCTTTCTTTATCTTATTATCTATCATGGTTGCCAACTTGTTGATATGTTGAAAAGAAAACAAACTAAAATAAAAAAGTGACCTTTGTCGCTTTGTGTGTCTCGACAGGAAAGAAGCGTAGAGGCTCTAAGTCTGGGAAGCTTTCCTTTTTTTTTTTGACTTTATCCTTTTTTTCTTTTAAGCTTTAAAACATGCTTTTTATATAAATGTTTGGCAAGTTGGTGCTTAGCACCATTTCGTACAGTCTAGGAAGTTTTCCTTTCTTTGACTTTATCCTTTTTTTTAAGCATTAAAATATGTTTTTATATAAAAGTATGGAAAGTTGGTGCTTAGCACCATTTCAACACTGCATATAAAAGTATGACAGGATTTTGACGCTGCCTATGCAGCATAGGTTCTGCATTGAGGTGGCATCACCAATGATACTATGCGCAACACCACTTACAACCCTGCCCTATTTTTTTTTTTGGTTAGTTCATTATTTTCTTTTATTTTCTACTTTTCATTTAAGCTTTTGTAAAGATCACATAATGGCAAGGGTGCATGTGGATAATGGTTCTTCTCTGAATGTAATGCCAAAATCAACACTTACCAAGCTGCCTTTTGACTGGTCCTACATGAAGCCAAGTACAATGGTAGTGAGGGCTTTTGATGGCACAAGAAGGGAGGTGATGGGGGAAATTGAGATCCGAGTCCAAATCAGCCCGAATATTTTCAATATACTTTTCCAAGTGATGGACATTATACCAGCATATAGTTTCCTGTTGGGACGACCATGGATTCATTCTTTTGGGGCAGTGCCTTCCACATTGCACCAGAAAATGAAGTTTATAATAGACAACAAATTAGTGATCATTTCAGGTGAAGAAGACCTACTGGTGAGCAAGCCATCATCAACTCCTTACATTGAAGTTGCAGAAGAAGCTCTTGAAACTGCGTTTCAAGCACTTGAGATTGCCAACACCACTTACATAAGAGAAGGGACACAAAGTCCAAAGCCATAGCCATCAAGTGCAGTTGTAATGATGGCTAAGGTTATGCTTGAAAGGGGATATCAACATGGACGAGGACTACGGAAGAACAAACAAGGTGTGGCAAAACTTCTATGTCTTTGCGAAAATAAGGATAGGTTTGGGCTGGGATATAAGCCCACCAAAGCTGATAAGAGGAGGGTCATTAATGAGAAAAGAGAAAGAAGGTTGGCTCGGTAGGAAAATAGAGAACCTAAGAACCTAAGTCTGAAGGGGTACCCATCTATGACATACGACAGAGCTTCCATAGACAGGAATGATGTTTCTGAATCAAGTCTCTGCAATTGAGGATAAACACCCCATGGATCATGTCGTCAACCTGGTGTATCCTTGTTCTCCAGTGGTGGAACTTAATAATTGGGAAATCATTGAGCTCCCTATTACCTTAGAGTCTCGTTCAAAGTAATTATGTAATACTAATCCTATCGCTTTGCCCAAGGTTTTAGGATGACATTTTTAGAGTGGGCTTACATGTTTCCTTTTCAATGTTTGTTATCAATAAAGTGCATTCTAAGTTCTTTTGAATTGCCCTCATTTGTTCTTGTTTACCTGAATTTAGCCTTTATTCATTTCCCCCCTTTTTCATGTTAATACAAATTATTGCAGATTTGAAAGTGATACTTTTGAAAATGTCAATGCTATGGTCCCACTATATGATTTTGATCACCCTGTTAATTCTGCTAATGAGGATAATGAAGATGGTTGGGAACTTTCCCCTGAACTTTTAAGGATGGTAGAGTAGGAAGCCAAAGAAATCAAACCCCACGAAGAATCAATCGAAGTAATTCATTTGGAGACTGAGGATGATAAAAAAGAAATCAAGATTGGTACTTCCTTGAAAGAATGTGAGCGTAAAGAACTAATTAAACTCTTATATGAATAAAGTGACGTATTCGCGTGGTCATATCAAGACATGCCTAGGTTGGACATTAACATAGTCATCCATAAATTGCCGCTAAAACCAGAATGTCCACCAGTTAACCAAAAGTTAAGGGGAATGAAGGCATAAATGTCATTAAAGATTAGGGAAGAGGTTAAAAAGCATTTTGATGCAGGCTTCCTTGCAGTTACAAAATACCCAGAATGGGTGGCCAACATCGTTCTTGTCCCAAAGAAAGATGGGAAGGTCCGAATGTGTGTCGATTATCGAGATTTAAATAAGGCTAGCCCTAAAGATAACTTCCTACTACCACATATTAATGTTTTGGTAGATAACACTGCTCAATATTCTTTCTTCTCTTTTATGGATGGTTTTCCAGGCTATAATCAAATAAAAATGGCTCCTGAAGATATGGAAAAGACCACTTTCATCACACAATGGGGAACCTTTTGCTATAAAGTCATGCCGTTTGGTTTAGAGAACGCCGGGGCAACATACCAAAGGGCAATGGTGACTCTATTCCATGACATGATGCACAAAGAAATAGAAGTTTATGTCGACGACATGATTGCAAAATCTAGGACAGAAAAAGACCATGTCGTTAATTTACAAAAGTTTTTTGAGCGGCTAAAGAAGTTTAGACTCAAGCTGAATCTAGCTAAATGCACATTTGGTGTAAGATCAAGAAAGCTCCTAGGATTCATGGAGAGCTAGAAGGGGATAGAAGTTGATCCTGATAATGTGTGAGCAATCTTAGAGATGCCGACTCCCTGCACAGAAAAAAAAGTTCAAGGATTTTTGGGGAGATTGAACTATATCGATAGATTCATATCTCAGCTAACCTCCACGTGCGAACTGCTCTTTAAGTTGTTACACAAGAATCAGGCAGTTGAATGGAATGAAGACTGACAAAAGGCCTTTGAAAAGATTAAGCAATATCTACAAGAGCCTCCAATTTTGGTGCCCTCGGTAATGGAAGGCCCCTCATTATGTATTTGACGACAGTGCTTGAGGAGTCTATGGGATGTGTATTGGGGCAACACAACGAATCTGGTAGAAAAGAACATGCAATCTATTACTTGAGTAAGAAGTTTACTCATTGTTGGAAAGCACCTGTTGTGCTTTGGCATGGACTGCTCATCGACTAAGGCATTATATGTTATGTTACATAACCTGGCTTGTATCTAAAATGGACCCAATCAAATATATATTTGAGAAACCAATGCTCACTGGTAGAATTGCCTGATGGCAAGTTCTTCTATCAGAATATGATATCGTCTATGTCACTAAGAAGGCAATAAAAGGTAGCGCTCTTGCAGAATATCTAGCTAACCAACCTGAAGAAGACTATAGGTCAATGTAGTGTGACTTCCCAGACGAAAACATAATGGCTTTATTCAAAGATGAAGAATCAACAAGGGGTGAAAAATGGACCTTGTTGTGCACAAACAACATAGCCAAGTATGAGGCATATGCCATGGGGGTCTAACGGCCATAGACTCAAGAGCAAAAATCTTAGAGGTGTACGGGGACTTTGCCTTGGTTATTCACCAGCTAAGAGGAGAATGGGAAACTCGGGATGCCAAGTTAATCCCTTACCACGTTTACATTAAAGAATTATCGGAGCAATTAATGAAATTACCTTCCATCATATTCCCCGTGATGATAATCAATTAGCTTATGCCTTGGCCACCTTATCGTCGTTATTCAAAGTCAATCATAATAGAGACATGCCACTGATAAAAATGGAAAGTTGTGACTCCCCTGCTTATTGTCTAACTGTTGAAGAAGAACCAGATCGGAAACTATGGTACCATGACATCAAATGCTATATTAAGAGTAGAGAATATCCCCCTGGAGTCTCAGAAAATGATAAAAGAACTTTACGAAGGCTGGCAATGGGCTTCTTTTTAAATGGGGAAATTTTATACAAAAGAAACCATGACATGGTACTTTTGAGATGCGTTGATGCATTAGAAGCAAAGAAGATCATTGAAGATGTACATGAAGGTACTTATGGAACCCATGCAAATGGCCATGTGATGGCTAGGAAAATCTTGCAAGCTAGGTACTACTAGTTGATAATGGAAACTGACTGCTTCAATCATGTGAGGAAATGTCACAAATGTCAAACATATGCTGATAATATTCATGTACCCCTAGCACCTGTAAATGTCTTAACAGCACCATGGCCATTTTCAATGTGGGGAATGGATGATATAGGCCCCATTGAACCAAAAGCCTGGAATGGGCACCGCTTTATGCTTGCTGCGATTGATTATTTCACAAAATGGTTGAAGTTGCTTCCTACGCCCATGTGACAAAGGGGGTAGAACTCAAGTTTATTAAGAGGGAGTTGATTTGTCTTTATGGTTTACCTAGTAGAATCATCACCAATAATGCAACTAATCTTAATAACAAAATGATGACAGAAATGTGTGAGAAGTTCAAGATAATGCGTCACAACTTCTCCCCATATCGCCCAAAGATGAATGGAGCAGTAGAGGCGGCCAACAAGAATATCAAAAAGATCATTCAAAACATGACAGTGACGTATAAGGATTGGCACGATATCCTTCCCTTTACCCTTCATGGCTATCGCACATTTGTTCACACTTCAACAAGAGCCACTCCTTTTTCCTTAGTTTATGGAATGGAAGTTGTGCTTCCCATTGAAGTAGAAATTCCCTCATTAAGAGTGTTGATGGAAGCAAAATTAGAAGAAGCGGAATGGGTCCAAGCACGATATGACCAATTGAATTTCATTGAAGGAAAAAGGTTGAATGCTTTATGCCATGGTCAGCTTTACTGGAAGAGATTAATGAGAGCTCATGTGAAGAAAGTGCGGCCTCGACAATTTGAGGTCCAGTACCAATAACTTTGGGAAATTATCCACTTTCAAGCCCCAAATGTAAGACCTATTATTTACTATGTCATTTACCAACTTTAAGTCTTACGTGGAATATTTTTTTCTTTTCATTATATAGAAAATTCGGCAGCGTTTCCTTTGTTTCTCGTACGTTACCAAACGTCATAAAATAAATAGCGGATTACAACCAATCATTTCGAACCAACCAGAGTACATATATATATATATATATATTAATAAGAGATCTCCAATCTCATTCAACATATTATCTCATTCAAAATATTATTAGAGTACGTACATTATACAAGGGTATACTAGACACTATCCTGACTGAGCACACTTAAACATAAACAGAACTGAGAACAACAATACTAGTTCACCAGTTTCCCTGTCATATCTACATCAGAGTAATATATAATACACATCATATTATAATTACATAATGGACCTTAACTCCGCCAAAATACAAGTCTCATCATACATTCTATTGCTATCAACAATACACAACAGAATCCTCCGTACTTAATGTAAGACCTATTAGTTACCATGTTATTTACCCACCATAAGCCTTACGTGGAATATATAAATATAGAAAATTCGGCAGCGTTTCCTTTGTTTCTTAAACATTACCACATTACCACAAACTATAACATAAGCAGCGGATTTCCAACAACCATTTCAAACCAACCAGAGTACATATGTCATATATATATATATACACATACACATATATCATCAAGAGATCTCAGATCTCAACCAAAATATTATCAGAGTACGCAATGTTATACAAGTGTAATCTAAACTCTATCCTAACTGAGCACACTAAACATATACGGAACCGAGTACATCAAAAGTAGTATTCAGTTTCCTGTCATATCTACATCAAAATAATACACATCCTGTTATAGTTACATCACGGAGCTTAACTCCACCAAAAATACAAATCCCAAAAAGTAAATCAACAGAATCCTCCGTACTTAACCCGTAGGGGGTCCGGGGTGTTCCTGCGAATCTGAGAAAGAGGTGGTGCGAACAACTTCCCAGTGAATATGAATAAACTTGCAATTAAAGTATAAATGTAAGTAGAGAGCAAGTATAACACAATTCACAATATGTCAAGTAACACCAACCAACCAATGCAATGAATGAATGCACATGATGTTCACACCTTTTATTCACACTTTTTCTTTCTCCCCTCCTCTTGTTGTGCACTAACCCCTTTCGGTTAGGCCCTCGTAATATGCATATGCAATGTGTATGCAAATTCCATTTCCTTCTAGCTAATAAGATAGGCACCCATCTGTTTTGTACACTAACCCTTTCCGGTTAGGTCACCTCGCAATGCAATGCAAATAAGTATGCTATTTCATTTCCATCTAGCTTATCAGCTAGGCACCCCTCTGTCTTGTACACTAACCCCTTCTGGTTAGGTCATCTCGCTATGCAATGCAATGTTCTCATACTCATATCATGCTCATTCATAATATCATCATAATAACATTACATGTAAGCAATTCAAGCATATACAACACATAACCATCATGCTCAACTCTATCAAACATTCTTACTTAGTTACAATAGTGCTAACTCACTTCTATCAAGCATTCTTACTTAGCTACACATCTCATTCTAATGCTAAGTCATTCTTCATCCTAAACCTAGCATATGGTATCAAGACCCTAGGCATAAGCACCACAATAACACAAACAGAGTCAACCACGGCCAGCCCGTGGTGGTAACCACGGCCACGGTTTAGAAAACAAAACTCAACAATTTGGAAACAGAGACAACCACGACCTGCCCCTGGTTGGCACCACGCCCGTGGTCTGGACCACGGCCAGCCCTTGGTGGCCACCACACCCGTGGTCAGATTTCAGCACACAACATTTTTCTTTCTAGAGCCAACCACGGCCAGCCCGTGGTGGGGACCACGGCCGTGGTTGGGCACGAGAGAGCAACATTTCCTTTCCAGAGAGGACCACGGCCAGGCCGTGGTGGGGACCACGCCCGTGGTTGGCCTTCTGGGCAGGAATAGTGCCACGCCCAACTTCAAATCAAAACCCTAGTTTTCCCCTTAGAAATCATGTCCTCAAATCCATCAAGTGTACCAACCATATCACTCATTTTTCCTAAACCCTAATCCTTGAAAACATGTAATAAAACACATCCAACCTCAAGCATAGGTGAAAACCCTAGATTCAAGCTTAATCATACATCATACACTTTCACCCTAAGAACATCATACAATAGCACAAGTAAATCCACACTCACCTTGAAGTGCTCCTATCTTGATTCCAAGATGGGATTGGTAGTCAAGGCAACCTTCCCTTCAACTTCCTTCAAAACATTCAACCAAAACAACCAACTTTTAGACATGGGTGTTCTTGATTCTTAGGGATGAAAATGAGTTTCTCAAGAAAATAATACCATAGGATTGAAGAAGAGATCATAGTGATCAATAACCATAAAATAACCTAAGCCAAAAGGTGTATAAAAATACTTACTTTGGACCCTTGAACCTTGGAGCAAGCTTAGCTATGGAGAACTTAGCAAATTTGGAGAAGATGAGCCCTTTGGCTCTCCCTATAGGATCGGTTCACTTAAGCAAGAGGGAGGGGATGTTGAAATGTCCATTTTGCCCCTCACTTAAAGGAAGAATCACTAATTTGCCACTGAGGTGTAAAAAGACTAAAATATCCTTGTGATTTCTAAGAATTCCCAATAGGTCCTGACGAAAATTAAATTTACCAGTAGGTCCTAACTTAGTCAGAATAAATATAAGAGTTTAAATTCCACCTATCTCTTCCTTAGGTTCTATCGAGTTCACCGGTATAGCCAGAATCTCAAATCAATCATTCTAACTCAATCTATTACCATTTCTGTATCAAAACATCTAACTCATCCAAAGAAGTTAACTAAGTCATAACATATGAAATTTAGGGATGTTACACTTAACCCGTAGAGGATCCGGGGTGTTCCTGCGAGTCTGAGAAAAAGGGGGTTAGAAACAACTTCCTAGTGAATGTGAATAAAACTTGTATATAAAATATGCATGTAATTAGAATGCAAGCACACACTCAGTTCAATATATCAAGTAATATCAAGCCAACATATGCATTGAGTTTATGAATACACATGATATTCACACCTTTTCTTCACACTTTTTCTTTCTCCACTCCTCTTGTTGTGCACTAACCCCCTTCTGGTTAGGCCTCACAATATGCATATGCAATGTTTTATGTCATTCCTTTTTCATCTAACCCCGTAGGCTAGGTAACCTCTCACATATTGTACACTAACCCCTTCTGGTTAGGCCATCTCGCTATGCAATGCAATTAATTATGCAAATGCTTATTCTTTCATCTAATCCCTTCCAGTTAGGTAATCTCTCACATATTGTACACTAACCCCTTCCGGTTAGGTCATCTCACTATGCAATGCAATGTTCTCATATTCATATCATGCTCAAATCATAATATCATAATAACATTACATGTAAATCAATTTAAGATTTATACCACACAAGCATTATGCTCAATCCTCTCAATTCAAGATTGAACCACACAAGTATTATGCTCAATCCTCTCAACCACTTTCACATAGTTACACATCCCATCATTGTACTAAGTCATCCTTATTCACAAACATCGCATATGGTATTAAAGCAATAAACATATGCATCACAAGGACACAAATAGGGTCAACCACGGCCTACCCGTGGTGGGAACCACGCCCATGGTTCGGGGAACCAGAAACTCAATGAGATGGAAACAGAAACAACCACGGCCGTGGTCTGGTGTCAGAGCATGAACCCTAATTCCAGAGGCAACCACGGCTAGACCATGGTGGAGGCCACGCCCGTGGTTTGGAATTCTATACACGAATCAACCTTTGAGAGACAACCACGACCAGACCGTGGTAGAGGCCACAACCGTGGTCTGGAATCTGGGCTACAATAGTGCCACGCCCAACCACAAACAAAACCTAATATTTTCCCTTTGGGATTCATGTCCCTCAATCTATCAAAATACACCAACCGTATCATTCACTTCCATATATCTAAATCCTTGAAAACATGTAACAAATACACATCCAACCTCAAATCACATGTGAATCTCTACTATCAAGTTTAATTTTACATATCAAACTCATACTCTAAGAACATCATACAATATTACAAATTAACCCACACTCACCTTGAAATGCTCCAAACTTGATTCCAAGATTGGATTTGTAATCAAGACAACCTTTCCTTCAACTTCCTTCAAAACACTCAATCAAAACAACCAACTTTAGAAATGGGTGTTCTTGATTCTTAGAGATGCAATTGAGCTTCTCAAGAAACTAAAACCATAGGATTGAAGAAAAGATCATAGTGATCAATAACTATCAATAACCTAAGCCAAAAGATGAATAAAAATACTTACTTTTGGACCTTGAACCCTTGAAGCAAGCTTTGGCTATGGAGACTTAGCAAATTTTGGAGAAGATGGACCTTATGGCCATCCAAGAGGGCCGGTCCTCCTATTTCAAGAGGGGGTGGAGTTGCATTGTCAACTTTGCCCCCTACTTAAGTGGAAAAATACCAAATTGCCATTGAGGGTGTAAAAAGACTAAAATACCCTTGTGATTTCTAAAAATTCCCAATAGGTCCTGAAAAAATTAATTTACTAGTAGGTCCTCTCTTAGCCAGAGAAAATATAAAAGTTTAGATTTGATCGATTTCTTCCTTAGGTTCTACCGAGTCTCCCGGTATCACCAGAATCTCAAAATAATTACCCTAATTCAATCTATCCCAATTTCTGTAACAAAATATACCAAGACGTTCAGAAAATTATCTAAGTCAACAATTCAAAATTTAGGGATGTTACACCAAACCCATCTCACTTTGATGCCATTTATTCTCCATCATGACCATATCATAAAGAGAGAAAATCTCTCCTTTTTTGACACCAAGTTACCCGTACCCTTTTTATCTTTTTTCTTTTCTTTCCTCTTTTTGCACCAAAATCAGTCAATATCATAAAGATATGGTCCTTTGATTTTAGTTCCAAATTCACTCCCTAATTCTAAGAGATTGATTGCCAATATTCAAATCAATGGATTGATAAATAAAGGGAAGAATCAATTTTAATTAATGCTAAAATGAAAGAAAAAATCCCACCTCTTTGGCTATAAAAATCCCTGCAAGACAAAATACAAGGGAGACACAAAAAAAAGGAGAGATGATAAAAAAGGGAGCGCTGGAGAACTTGTGTAACTATTGAGTGTTCCAAATCTGGCTAGCAGTTAAATTATCCGTCAAAAGGTCAGGATACTAGGTAAATCATACACTCTCTTGCTCAATTTTTGATTTGATTCTTCTTACCTTTCTTTGTCTTGATTATCAATCATGGTTGCTAACTTGTTGATATGTTGAAAAGAAAACGAACTAAAATAAAAAAGTGACCTTTGTCACTTTATGTGTCTCGATGGGAAAGAAGCGTAGAGGCTGAGAGTCTGGGAAGCTTCCCTTTCCTTTTTTTTGACTTTATCATTTTTACTTTTAAGCTTTAAAACATTTTTTTCATATAAATGTTTGGCAAGTTGGTGCTTAGCACCATTTCGTACAGTCTGGGAAGTTTTCCTTTCTTTGACATTATCCTCTTTTTTTAAGCATTAAAATATGTTTTTATATAACAGTATGGAAAGTTGGTGCTAAGCACCATTTCAACATTGCATATAAAAGTATGATAGGATTTCGACGCTGCTATGCAGCGTAGGTGCTACGCTGAGGTGGCATCACCAATGATACTATGCGTAGCACCACATACAACCCCGCCCAATTTGTTTTTTTGTTAGTTCTTTATTTTCTTTTATTTTCTACTTTTCATTTGAGCTTTTGTCAATAATTT
This sequence comes from Styphnolobium japonicum, assembly GCA_023212625.1. Taxonomy (NCBI): domain Eukaryota; kingdom Viridiplantae; phylum Streptophyta; class Magnoliopsida; order Fabales; family Fabaceae; genus Styphnolobium; species Styphnolobium japonicum. The sequence continues at coordinate 8,552,705 of JALBWW010000014.1, forward strand.
CATTTTTGCTCTCTTATTTTGCTTTCTGACTTTTGGTTAGATCTCTTTTAATGTTTATTTTATGCTTATGCTTAGAATTTAATCTTTAAACTATTATGTTTTTTTCTACCCCTTTCTCTTCATCATTTATTCATAGAAGTTCATATTATATGGTTCACGATCATAATTTGTTGTGTAGATTTATTTCTTTAATCATAATTTAAGACCCAAAGATGGAATAATTGAAATTGAGCCATGGTATCAGTAATATTTTGATTATTCTAGAGGTGAGGGTGCTCCTCTAGATTTTGCCATAGGTATTGGCGAAACTTTAGATGGCTCCCAATAAAAATCTTTTCCCGCATGTTAATGCCCTTTCCAAGTTAATTATGAGAATTTTGTATCAAATTTAAAAACATTTACATCCTGCCGACGATGGAAAAATTCAGAGAAGATCAAGGAAACGATAATCTAAACTCTTCCTAATTCTCTTGAGGCAATTGCAATTGGGTTTCGCCAAGGGTATTGGCTTGGTCTAATTCCATCAATAAATAAATAAATAAAAAACATTTTTATCCTTTGAAAATATAAATAAGTGTGAACAAATTCAAAAGGTCCTAATTTTGTGGTAGTGGTAAATTAAAATTTCATTTGACTACTGATCAATCAATTTGAGACACTTATGTTAGCTTTGTATTAGGCTTTATTAGATGTTTATTGTGCCCAATATTAGTATTTTAGATGAGTTTAATGTTGTTGGGTTTCATTGGGCTTTAATGCAAATATTGAATAATTTTCAAATTTTGATGCATTTTGACCTTTCTTCCTTGGTTAGGCCATAACTTGGGACTCGGTGATCCATTTGAGGTGATCTTGGTGTCTTTGGAAAGCTAAGACAATGCTCTACAAGTTTCATGAGAACTCAAGAGCTGGATCGGACTTCTAAGGGTCCAAAATATCCCTGAAATGTAGAGTTGGTTTGCTGTCACAAAAATCTGGGCAGTGTGCACATATTGGACTACATAGTAAGTTATAGGCTTCCTCTTAGTCAATAGATGTCGTTTTAGGCATGATAATGAAGCTACAAGTTGGTTTGAATTTGGAAACATGTTCTGCCAACCTAACATGAGGTAGGTTCAGTGTTTTTGGCATATCTAGAGTTCTAAATGTCCAAATGGCATGATTGAAATTGCAAAATTTCAAGGAGACAACTGGCTACAACTTTCATGAGACCTCAAAGCCAAAATGCACCGTCTAGGTGATGAAAATGAAGCCAGAAGTCGGATAAGAGTTGTTGACTAAAAGCCACCAACCATACACCAACCCACCTACCATGCACCAACCCACCAACCATGCATCAAGCTTCCATATTTGACAATTTTCATATTTTTATAGGTTGTGTTCAGATTATGTATATGTACAAATTGGCTTCTAGGATTAGTATAAATAGAGCTAATCTCTTTGTATTATCATGATTCAATTTTAAGTAAGTTTGAAGAAAATTTGAGTATTTGTGAGAGTTTTCTTTCTCTTCTTCTCCATTCTCTTTACAATTTCGTTTTTGTTCTTTTATTTCTGAGTTCTTCCTTCCCATCCATGGAAGGCTAGACTCTTATAATCAATCCAAGGGATTAGCCATCTTGATGTTTAATTTGGAGATCTTGTTTTACTTGTTCATATTGCTTAATTGTTATTCAAGTTTCTCTTCTTCCTCTTTGAATTTTTATCTAGATTGAATTGCTTAATTTGATTTAGATGTTGATGTGATAATAGCTTTATTATCATGTATTCAAAGAGGATCATATAGAATAAACAATTTATTAAAGCTTTTTGATGGATTGTTTAGCTTGGTTAAATTCTGGATCTAAAGTTAATCTATGTTTGGATGGTGCTTACTTTATCTAACCTTGGTTAATTAAATCCTAGATGCTTATCTAGTAGGGGATTCTTGGATCATGTTGAGGCATCTTGATATGATCTAAGGCCAAGAACATGGTTAGCAATTAAGTGAATTCCTTGTGATCAATGATGGATTAAACTCAAGATCGGTAAATTTCCTTGGATTGGTTGTTTCTTTAAATTTGTTAATTACTTTCCTTTAATTCAACTAGTGTATTATCTTTATAAATCATCAAAACCCCCCGTTTTTATTTATCTTGATTTGATTAAATCTTTGTTTTTGGATCCTTGAGAGACAATTCGGTTCATTCTCTATACTACAAATTAGTTTGTGAACCGGTTATTTTATTATTTGATAGGTCTCGACAACCTCTTGTCAACTACTTGTTTTGAAAACTGTCTTTTCTGAAAATCATTTAAAACAAACATGTTATGGGCCTTCTTCACATTTTTATATGGAGATGATAGCCTTCTGAAATTTAAAAATTTTAGTTACCACCTCCACCTAACATGTTATGGGCCTATATTTGTTTTATACAATAATGTCTATTTAGTCACCCATTCCCTATCTTAATCATTTATCATTTTTTATAATATACCGAAAAAATGGGACATGTCAAAATAAAATAAATAACAATTTTTTTTAGATAATAAAGGACCAATTTAATTAATTTAGCAAGATAACAATAAATTAAATAGGTAATCATTCTTAGAATGGACGGTGTAGAGTGCTAACATCTTCCCTACCTATAATCAACCCCCGAACCTAAACTCTTAAATGTAGACCATTCTCTTAGGTGTCCAATCGCACCATTCCATTTTTAATGGATGAATCGGTTGGTGGCGACTCCCAAACAATTAAATTTTAGTTGCCTTCTCCCATCGCGACGCCCTTCGGGACGGTTGCGACAATCAACATTGGAAAGCATAACACTATTTTTTGGTTCCTGTATATTTCAGCTGCTAGTATATTCCTGCATATTATGAAATTAACTTGTGTTGCTGTCCTTGCATTATGCTGTTGTCCTAATTTATGTCAATATAGTTTTAAGTGGTTATGTATCTGCTGTAGGAAAATTCTAGTGATGCATTTGGAGCTGAAGGCAATAGAGATATTTAATCTATTTTATGTATATGAAGAGAGAGCCAAATGATAATGATGGTGTTTCATACATTATGAACTATATACATGTGTTTTGTTTATGTACATTGCTAGATGTTGGAACAATTTGTAGTATTAGTTTACATAATACTTTGGATTTTATACTTAATTAATGAATGTCAACTTATTTTATAATATATTATTATTATGAATTTTAATTAAATATAAAATTAAATTTCATAATTGATGACAATAAAAAAATACGATCACGAATTTTAACCCAAAAAAACGTTCTATATTGTAATATGTAAATGGTGGTTATAAGAACAACAAACAATAACAGTTTCAAACATTTTAAAAAATGTTGTCTATAGTAAACAAGAACCACGCTTAATAAGCGTGGCCATAGGATAGAGACAATGTTGTATTTTCAGTAAAAAAATGTTGCCTAAAGTTCAAAATAGGCAATGCTTTTAAGGCGTAGCTATAGTAGCCACCCTTTGTAAGCATGGCCATAGGTAAAGGAAAAGCGTAACCTTTTTGTTCAAAAAGTGTTGCCTATAGTGCAACAAAAGGCCACACTATTGGGTTTCAATACCAGAAAAAGGCAGCGAAAAAACAAAACGAAATTGAAACCCTCTAAGGATCCAAACGATGGTCATAATCCATGTTAAGACGATTACCTTAATGACAAACCCGATGCCGTGATGGATAGTAAATCACGAATGCTCCGACCCATGAACGTGGTGGTGGCGTCTCTACAGTATCCACACGAACGGAAGTAATGGTCTCCCTCTTCGGCACGGTGCTAGCCACGAGGGGGCAGATTCTTTATGCAAGTCCTCTCTAACTCTCACTCTATTCGGGAACTATTTCTAAATTTGAGTTGCGTGTGATCTAAGTGTGGCACAAAGAGTCTAAGAGATGTTTAAATAGGCCCCTACACATATTTGACCTAGGTCAAACTCATGTGTGGGCCTATTCAATTGGGTTGGCCCATCTAGTCTTACTAAATGTCCAACTAGCCTCATTTAACTCCATTTCAATCCATTCTGTGTGTGTGACCCTGTAGGATCCTATTACGTTGACAATAACATTAAATCCTATTTAATATTACAAATAGTGAGCGGTATTTAGCAATACATCACTGCTACTCAAGTAATAGGAACATCAGTGATTTGACATAACCTAACTGTGACTAATGTTACTGTAATACCCGGGGCTGAAGAGGACGGGGAGTGATCGCCGATGCAAGAGGCACAGATAATGAGCAGCTCCTGGCAGGCTTTTCGGCAAAAGGGTGACATGAATGAACCGAGCCCACACCAGAAACAAAGGGGAATTACGAGATTATGCATGTATGAGACTGTACAATTAAGGAAAGCTCACATAAGATTTGATAGGTACTACCCATATCAAGAAGGTGCATCTTCTTTTCGGAAACCTATAACTTAGAAACTCCAAGGTTAAGCGTGCTTGGCCTAGAGAAATTCTGAGATGGGTGACCCCCTGGGAAGTTCTCAGGGTGCGTGTGAGTGACGACATAAGCACGCTGAAAAGACTTGTGTGTGGGGACAGTCGTCAAATCTGGAGCACAGGCTGTTACAGTTACCATGCAGTCTAGTCCCTTTGTCCTGATATCTTGATTGAACATAAGGCATGGAACGTGTCACCCTTGTAAAGTTCAATCATTGGTTTCTTGATTGCCGAGTAGACTTATAAAGACAAATGAGATCAATATCTCATATTGACTCATTTGAGCATGGCCATCCATTTTTAAGTCTCACTCATCAAGGGGCCCGAAGATATCACTCCCGTTAGTGGGAGGGAGAAATCCTATCTACGTCACTCACATCCTTCCGCATGGCTTGTAACATGTCCAACAATCGACTTGACGATCACCTTGGTACATGTGACATTTGACGATATTAAAACATGTAAGTCCTCGTGTAGGGAACTGTAGTGACCTCAAGTCAAAGGACCACGTATACCATTGTCACTATAAGAATCGCTTATGACACTCACGTAACGATCCATGTAGTGTTCTCATGGTAGATTAGTCTAGTACATCATTACTCTAATATGTACCCATGTGTAGACTTGGTATCTCATATCCATGACCTGTGAGACACGGTCATCAGCCTACCCACATACCAGTCTCAATGCATCACTGTCGTCCTACTTGACAGTAATACTTGACTAGGGAATTTAAGAATAGCATTCTAATTCAGCTAATAGCATCTCACTATCAAGTTACGTACTTGATATTTCATGGCATAGAACTTGCCATTCTAAGGACTCTATTATGTTCATTTAATATAAATAAATAACACAATATATGAAATGTCTCATATATTAAATAAATGTCATGATACAATGTAAACTATAAAGTCAATATATAACTGGCTTCTAGGGCATACACCAACACACGCTTCAAAGGTGTAGCCAAAATGAGCAACACTTGTAAAGCATGGCCATAGGTTCTGGATAAAAGTGTTCCCTTTGTGCAATGAAATGACAATGCTTTTTGGATACTGTAGCCTTTGTGTCATTAAAAGTGTTGCCTTAGGAAAAAGATACGCTTTATTTGGCCACTCCTCGATAAGCGTTTCCTTAAGTCCCAAAGTATGGACTTTGACCAAAGGCCACGCTTTTCAAGCGTTGTCAGAAAAGGTTGAATTATTTTTCTTAACCTTTTAGAAAACTTTTCGCAAATTAGTTCTCAAAACAAAACTTTGCTAGTTCGCAAAATAGAATGGATATTTAAAAACACTTTACGTAATCTGTTGGACACAGAAAATGTATTAAGAAAAACTTTGGACGCAAGCATAAGGCTTATATGTCCAAATTAAAAGAGTTGTTAAGAATAATAATGGCAATCCTTAAATGTTAGAAAAAACAAAGAAAAGAAAGATAAGGGAAGAGAGGATCACACCTGATGTTTATATTGGTTCGCTCTCACAAATTAAGAGCTACGTCCAGTCCCTTATACTTGAAAGATTTTCACTAATCTTCACAAAGATTATAAGTATTCTTCACACCACCTCTTCAGGATTACAACCAAGTATTCTTAACCTCTTCAAGTTCTAACAACAAGTATTCTTTACAAACAAGCCTCTTCAGGCTTAACTCAGAGTAAAAAGAAAAGTGTTTGAAAACACTTAAGATCAACTCACGATATGTGAGGATAATACAAATAAGCTCAGAGTGAACTAAAGAACTCTATACAATAGTATATGAAAGTGTAGGAAAAGTTTAGATTGTATATTGCTTTTTCTCTCGTTGTTATTCTCTTTTTGATCTCTCGAAGACTTCATCTATATATAGGCTTGTGAGCTTGAACTAGTCTTCATAAGCTTTTTCGTCAAATGACAATAAATGTTACCATTCTGGGTTGCATTAAATACTTAACAAGATAGTGTGTTGATCTTCTTTTGAAAAGTAGGCTTGATTATTAACGTTGCTTGAAAATGTTGATATCTTTGTACTGACTCTTTTGAGCGATCAAAGAGTTCCCACTTTCTAGTCCTTTATAGAGTTTAGGTATGTCAGCGCTAGCGTATAAAGTTGACTTCGAATGTTGCATACTTGTCAGAGATCTCATCAATAGTTAATGCATTTTTTCATTCTTGTATTTGAATTGTCTTTAGACGAATGTACTTGAGAGTAGGAACAACAAAGATAATACTTGGATGATCCAATAAAATGTAACAGTTCATATAATAGACGCAAGTAATAAAGCGTTAAGAAGTCTTGTAACAAAACTTTGTCTAAGTCCAATTTGTTTATAAAAACTTTACATGTGAGATAAATATTGGACTTTTACTATTGATATTTGTAATACATTTGATGTTTATCTGCTTAATCTCTCTCTATTAACTAGGACTCAACTAGCTTTAAGTGTTTTTGCTTAGGATTTTCATTTAATTCAATTGACTTGTTGGTTTAGTTAAGTTTATTAGTTATCTCACTTTTAAGTTCAGTTTTTCTCATTAAAAATGTTTTGGTTGGTTTTAGGTGAAGTTCAAGTTAGATTTAGCTGCAATTGGGAGAAGAAAGCAGAGGAGAAAAGCATCATATTCGCTTAAAGTTAGCATTGAAGGAATTTTCTTAGGTACCTGGGCGTTCAAGCGCACAATTCCCAGGGCTCAAGCGCAAAATTTCCAACGCTCAAGTGCGCACAAGTTAGCATCACTAGGGGTTTTCTTGAGCTCCTGGGCGCTTGAGCTGCCAACCCTCAGCGCTCGAGCGTGAGCTGCACTGAAGAAATTCTTTTCTGCCAATTGGGCACTTGAGCGCGTTAAATTTTGAATTCCGTCATGAGATTTAAATAGAAACGAACGAGAAAAAGAAAACAGGCAGATAACCTAGGAAAAAGAAAGATAACAAGGATTCAAGGACCTGAAGATTCTCATCCTACTCCAAGGCATGTCAATAGGGATTTCTTCTCTCTTTTCATCTTTGTTGTTCCTTTTCTCTATGAGTAGCTAAATTCTCTTTAGTTAGGGTGAAGATGTAGGTTGTTCTTGGACCATGTAATTGAATATCTTTGATTAATCTAAGTTTCTTTTCATTGAATTGAGTATTTATCATTGTTCCTAATGCTTTTGGGAATTGGCTACTCATGAATTGATTAAACATCCATGGATTAAGTTGGAAAACTAATGTATGGTTGAGCTATATGACAGATACCATGAATTGAATGAGTCTAGGAATAGAACTATTAATTTGTGTGGTGTTTGAGGGAACCCATGTTTTTTTTATGCCCTAAATGTTTAAGGATTGATTAAGGAATTAATTTTGTTTTGGGCATTTAAGATAATTGGTGTGCCAAGGGATTAGGCATTGATTAGTATAGTAGTTCTCGTCATCAATTCAAGAAAGGAAATTGGATTTATTTAAGGATTTTCAATTGCATGTGAAGAGATAACCGAAATCGGATCCCTAACTCATCTTATATTGATTCTCTTTCATCTTATTTTATTAGTGTTTGGTTTTGCTTATTACTTTATGTTGCTTAATTGTTAGTCTTTTGGTGGTTTCTTTGTGAACTCCCTTCAATCCAAAATATTCTATTAGCTTGGATAGTTTTGATTAAGTGAATAGGTAATTGACAAACATAATCTCTGTGGGACAATAACTCTCTTATCTTTTTATTACTTGCACGACTTGGTATACCTACCAATAGTCCAACAAGTTTTTGGTGCTGTTGCCGGGGATTGTGGATTTGTTAATATCTTTAGTAGCTTACGAGATACTAATTTAGGCACCATTTTTTATTTCCAATTTCTTAATTTTTGTTTTTCATTTATTTTACTTGTGAACTCACATTTGAGCTAGTTGTCCCTTGTATGCGGGTACTGTAAATCCGGACACAATGCTATTTGATCTGGGAATTGAAAGAATAGCAAGAGGACATAGAAGGACAACCAGGGAAAGAGGAAGAGTTGAAAGAGAAGTTATGGCAGAAGCAAACGAAGAAAGACGTTGCACTTTGGGAGATTATGCAACTCCCCCTGCTGAAAGGTGTGCAACTAGCAAAGTGCGACCTCCCATTCAAACGAATAACTTTGAAATCAAACTAGTTATTCTACAGTTGGTTCAGCAAGTTCAGTTTGGGGGAAATCAGTCAGAGGATCCGAATTTGCACATCAACAACTTCTTACAATTGTGTGATACCATCAAGTTCAATGGAGCAAGCGATGATGCTATAAGGTTAAGGCTGTTCCCATTTTCTCTACGAGATAAAGCTAAATGCAGGCTTCAAGAACAACCTCAGGGTAGCATTACCACGTGGCAAGATCTGGTTAGCAAGTTTCTCACAGAGTACTTCCCTCCATCAATGTTTGTGAAGATGAGAAGTGAAATCACATGCTTTACTCAAAAGGACGGAGAATCACTATATGAGGCTTAGGAAAGTAATAAGGAATTGTGATACGATCCGCCGATCTTGACCAAATAGTAAAAATCGGTTAACAAAAGATTTGTAGTATAATGTAATGAACCAAGTCATCTCTCAAAGGATCATGGATGCAATTCAATTATATCAAGACTCTAAACAGTGGGGATTTGTATGTTTCCAAATTGTAAAAGAGCAATTAAAACTAAGAAAGATCAAGTAAGCAAACAACCAATCCAAGATACTTTGTCAGAATTCCAATTTCGGCTATCACAGACCACTAAGCATGCATTTGAATCTAATTAAATGGTTAATTCAATTCCAACTGAGATCTCTGCATTGGAATTGAGATTCACTACTAGATGATCATCTAGGATTCAACTAACAAAAGATTCACAAATCTGTAAAATCAATGCTAGTTTAATTGAAAGAATTAATTAACCTAAACTACAAATCTGTAATTCAATTCTCTTCAATTCAAGGGATGAAACATTTATTAGTCAATCAAAATCACATTCCTAAACCATAATTCTAAGTACACAAACAAAGATCCCCATTTGTGCATTACAAATTCTGAATTAATGAAAGAAGAGAAGAGAAAATCTAATTGCATTCAAAACGAAAATTGAAGAACAAAGTCTAAAGCCAAACTGAAATTCCTTGAAGTATCTTGAATCGATCTCAGATTTCTAACCTTCCATGGCTGCAGTCCAAGGAGGCTTGTAGAGGAAGAAGAAGAGAAAGAACTAGAGAGAGAGAGAACCCTAGAGAGAAGGAGGAGAAAATAAAGGGAATTGAAAATATGATAAAACAGAAAGTGTATCTCGTATCTTTCTGTTTCCCTCCAAATAACAGACTCTAAAAACGAAAATACAAGACTGCCCCTAGGTTAATCTTAATCATCTGCCTCTTAGCTTTCCAAGGCCACCTAATTTGCTTAATTTGGGCTTAAGATGAGAAAGTTATTCCCAAATTAAGCTCATCGGGTAACTGAACCAACCTCTGATTTCACGTGATCATCACACCATCAAAACATCGTATTTTGGCAAAATGGTATCATGATAGTTGAATTCCTTGGTGTTATCTTTCATTTGGCACTGGTTTCAGCTCCATTAGACATCCCAATGTTAATTAATGTCCCAACCAATGCACGCGGGTCGGGTTCAAGCGACAGCTTCTTATCTCTAACTTACAGGCCCAATTAAGCCCACCATACATACAAATCAGCTTATGATCTCTTCATTAATGTTGTAAGGCTTCATCTTAGTTTTCCTACAATATAAAGTTCACAATTTTTAGATGCCTATAACTCAAGATATGACTAAAATACAGTGACAATGTCAAAGACCAAGAAATGCTGACAATTCGCACTTAAGCACATTAAAACCCAAACTTATAAAACATGACCGATTCCAATCAATTAAGCACAAAAGAGGATGTAAGATATTAAATATGAGGGATTATTAATGTGTGTGAATAGTGATTGTCAAATTCCCCCACACTTAACTTTTGCACGTCTCGAGCAAACTTAAAATTGAACTAGGAAAAACAAAGAAACCAACACATCAAAAACTTCAAAACTAAATACTCAAAGACAAAGACACACTTTCCAATGACATTCAAGAGTGTAAGAGTCCATGAGCAAGAAGATCAACCAAAGTGTCAAGAGATCACAACATGCAGGAGTCAACCTATCTTTACATCTCAAATCAACAAACAAGGTAGCTTTGATTGAAATGCATGGATTAAGAATGATAGATCCTCACAAGATGCACTCTCAAACTCTCTCAAGTGTTTAGAAGGTAAGTGTTTCACTCAATTCAACTCATGAAAATGTACACTACCATAAGCTTGCTTATTTTCTACTTCTCCACTACTCAATACACATGCACACACAAATCAAGAGGACTTTGTTCAAGGTTGTAATGGGGCCAAAGTAAGGGAAGGAATTAATATGGATATAGGAAGCTCAAAGCCGAAGAGAATAAAAGAGCATTGGGAAGGAACTCAAGTAAAGTAATCAAGCATAACAATTTCCCCAAAGTCACACAATGCACAGTCTCTTATTCCTTCCTTTTTCCTTTCTTTTCTTTTATTTTCTTTTACAACATTTTTGCTTTTATTTGCTTTCTTTTTCAACACTTTTCTTCTTTTTCTTTTTTTAAGGCTTTCCTTGGCACTTTCTTTTTCTTTTTCACCAAACACTTGCATAATACTTGCATATTCATATAGCACACCCCCCCCACACTTGAATCAATGCTTTTCCTCAAGCAAAAGAAGCTCCTCCATAGATGAGAAAGGTCAATGCTCTCCTAATCCCTAAGGTTAGGTAAACATCATGGTCTTACACATAAGGCATGTAATGAGCTAAAAACAACGAAAGGGGCATAGAGGCTCAAGGGGGCTAAACAAGGAAAAATGATGCAAGGTGGGCTATACAGCCAAAGTAGCTAAAAGAAGAAAATTGCCTCAATCATATTCATGTATGCATATGAAAATGTAGCCTAAAAAAGAATCAAAGCAAGTTCTAGAGTGACAAAGCTATGAGTGAAATCACACAAGAAAGGAAAAGAATGGCACAAATGCAATCCATTCATCAATAGGCTCAACATCTCACAAGTTATGTATTCACCAAACTCAATCCAACAATTCAATATTCAATACCAAGCAAGTTTAATTAAAGAGGCAAGACGATTTAATCAAGCATGGTATGACACTTGAAACTTCCAAGAGATCAAACTCACAATTCAAAACACTCTAAACATCATTGGAAAGAACCAAAAACACATACAAACTCCATTTTTTTTCATAAAAACAGAAAAACAGAACTTGAAAACACCAAAAACCAAATTTTAAAACAATAAAACAGAATTTTAAAACAGAAAACCAGAAAAAACAGAAACAGAAAAACAGAAACAGAAAACAGCAGAAAAACAAAAACAGAAAAACAAAACAGAAACAGAAAACACAGCACAAAACAGCTGCAGAACACAGTGTGCAAAAATAGAAAAACAGAAACAGCAGTGACAGAATTAAAAGCAGAAAAACAGAATTAAAAACAGAATGAAAAACAGCAAAGCAGAATTAAAAACAGAAACTCAGAAAAACAGCAGATTAATGCAGAAAACAGTAAAGACAGCAGCAAAACAGAAGTAAACCAGTAACAGAAAAGCAAAGCACAGCAAAAAGTAGAAGAAAACAAAATAGCAACGTAACATCAACAAAAAGCAGCAAAAGATAGCAAAAAACAACAGTGGAAACAGTAATGCAACAACAAAATAAAATCATAATAGTACAATATAAGCAGAAAGAGAACTAAAAACAATAACAAAACAGTAAAAGCAAAAACAAAACAACAACTAGAAAAGTGAAATAAACAAGTGGAAAGGAAATACCCTATGGATAGAAGAAGCAACAAAATCCTAGTAGCCATGTCATAGCCAGTATAATGTATCACCACATCCAGAATCAAGGGGTTCATTCTCCTCCGAGGCTGCTTTATTGGTTTAGCTCCATCCTCAAGTAAAATCCTATGGATGCATATGGAAGGGCTAATGCTAGGAATGTCTGCAAGTGTAAAGGCTCTTGGATTCTCCCTCAAAATGGGTAGCAACCTCTCCTCGTCATCAGTAAGGAGGTTCTTAGCCACGATCACTATGAGGTGCTCATCAGCTACCAAATGTGTACATCTCAAATGCTCAGGCCAAGGCAAAGGTTATAGCTTAAACTGTGGCGGCTGCACAATGGAGGGAAGTAAACTAGTGGGTTGCACCAGCTCTGCATATTGGATCTGCATAGAATCTGCTGCTACATCTGCATAATCTACACAATTAGTTGCAACAGAACTAGCATCAGACAAAGAGGTTGCAATCTCAGCACATGCATTACACAGCTCATCACCATCACAACTAGTACAACAAAAAGAATCATCAAAATTAGTAGAACCAACAAATTCAGCATGCACATATCAACTGGTGTTGGCACATCAATAGTCTTTTGCTCAACAGAATCAGATATCTGCATCTGTTGCTTGCTCAACTGACTCAATGAATATGCTAGTTGACCAATTTCAATCTCCAAATTCTATATTGTGGCTTCAATCCTTTGTTGGAATTGGAGATTATTGGCTACTAGTTGCTGATTAATGGCCACTAGTTGCTTCATCATGTCCTCTAATGAAGGCTCAGACTCCGTGCCTACTAGAGCTTGCTGGGACATAGGCTGCTGGTATAGACTGTTTGGTTCAACATAAGGTTGGAACTGTTGTGGCCTTAGTGGTTGCTGAATGGTTGTATATACTGGTTTGGCTAATAATGTTGGGTTGCTGCATTTTCAAATCTCAAGTCGGGATGATCACCCCAGCCAGGGTTATATGTAGTAGAATAAGAATCATATCCAGGTTGTTGGTACTGTGGTTCACCAAGAAATACAACTATTGCAGCAATAGAATGATCTTCAAATACATAACCATCATCTGGCAATGTGGGGCATGCATATGTGGGATGAAAAGAGCTACAACATATACTACAAAATCTTGTAGGTTCTTGGACATGTAATTGATGTTGCCCCATTGCCAGCTGCCTCACCAAATAAGCTAACTCATCAAGTTTATGCTCCATTAGATAAGTAATCAAACACAAACACAAAAACAAGAGTAAAAATGCACAAAATAACTACAGAAAACCTATCTAGAGATTTTTAAAAATCATAGGACCACCACAGGATGAAAAGTACACAAAAATGCTATCCAACAGAATAATAAAAAATCTTAAAAAAATGAAAAAGTGGTCTATACGATTTAGCATCCAAGGAGCCCCGGCAATGGCGCCAAATTTTGATACAAGTCGCCATGCACAACCAAATAGTAAAAAACAGTTCACACAAGATTTGTAGTATAATGCAATGAACCAAGTCCTCTCTCAAAGGATCATGGATGCAATTTAATTATATCAAGACTCAAAATAGTGGGGCTCAGAGTATACTATGAGTTTTGAAGATTAGGCCTTTTTCTATCAATTGACCAAGTTTCAGCTATTTCACACACTTTCTTGGAGTGTACCCTAATTCCACAAAAAAAAAAAACCAAAACAGAGCAAACAAAGGGGTTAGTAGTTAGGAAAGGTCTTGATATCACTCAATGGCATCCAACGATCCCCAGCAACGGTGCCAAATTTGATACGAGTCACCGAGCTCGACCAAATAGTAAAAATCCGTTCACAAAAGATTTGTAGTATAATGCAATGAACCAAGTCGTCTCTCAAAGGATCATGGATGCAATTCAATTATATCAAGACTCAAAATAGTGGGGATTTGTATGTTTCCAAATTGTAAAAGAGCAATTAAAACTAAGAAAGATCGAGTAAGCAAACAACCAATCCAAGATACTTTGTCAAAATTCAAATTTCGGCTATCACAAACCACTAAGCATGCATTTGAATCCAATTAAATAGTTAATTCAATTCCAATCGAGATCGTTGCATTAGAATTGAGATTCACTACTAGATGATCATCTAGGATTCAACTAACAAAAGATTCACAAATCTGTAAAGTCAATGCTTGTTTAATTGCAAGAATCAATTAACCTAAACTACAAATCTGTAATTCAATTCTCTTCAATTCAAGGGATGAAACATTGATTAATCAATCAAAATCACATTTCTAATCCATAATTCTAAATACACAAACAAAGATCCTCATTCATGCATTACAAATTCTGAATTAACAAGAGAGAAGAGAAGAGAAAATCTAATTGCATTCAAAACAAAAATTGAAGAACAAAGTCTAAAGCCAAACCAAAATTCCTTGAAGTATCTTGAATCGATCTCAGATTTCTAACCTTCCATGGCTGCAGTCCAAGGAGGCTTGTAGAGGAAGAAGAGAAAGAACTAGAGAGAAAGAACCCTAGAGAGAAGGAGGAGAAAATAAAGGGAATTGAAAATATGGTAAAACAGAAAGTGTATCTCGTATCTTTCTGTTTCCCTCCAAATAGCAGACTCTAAAAACGAAAATACAAGACTTCCCCTAGGTTAATCTTAATCCTCTGCCTCTTAGCTTTCTAAGGCCACCTAATTTGCTTAATTTGGGCTTAAGATGAGAAACTTATGCCCAAGTTAAGCCCACAGGGTAACTGAACCGACCTCTGACTTCAATTAATCAAAACACCATTAAAACACCGTAGTTTGGCAAAATGGTCTTCATAAGAGTTGAATCCCTTGGTGTTAGCTTTCATTTGGCACCGTTTTCAGCTCCAATGGACATCCCAATGTTAATTAATGGCCCAATCAATGCATGTCGATTGGGTTCTAGCGACAGCTTCCTATCTCTGATTTCCAGGCCCAATTCAGTCCACTAGACGTCTGAATCAGCTTATGAGCTCTTCATGAAAGTTATATAGCTTCATCTTAGCTTTCCTACAATATAAAGTGCACAATTTTTAGATGCTTCTTGTAAGACCTATTAGTTACTATGTTATTTACCAACCATAAGTCTTACGTGGAATATATAAATATAGAAAATTCGGCAGCGTTTCCTTTGTTTCTCTAACATTACCACACGTTATAAACATAAGCAGCGGATTTCCAACAGTCATTTCAAACCAACCAGAGTACATATATTATATATATACACATACACATATATCATCAAGAGTTCTCAAATCTCAACCAAAATATTATCAGAGTACACAATATTATACAATTGTATTCTAAACACTATCCTAACTGAGCACACTAAACATATACGGAACCAAGTACATCATTAGTAGTATTCAGTTCCCTGTCATATTTACATTAGAAGAATATAGTACACATCCTATTATAGTTACATCACGGAGCTTAACTCCACCAAAATATGAATCTCAAAATAAATCAACAGAATTCTCCGTACTTAACCCGTAGAGGGTCCGGGGTGTTCCTGCGAATCTGAGAAAGAGGTGGTGAGAACAACTTCCCAGTGAATATGAATAAACTTGCAGATAAAGTATATATGTAAGTAGAGAGCAAGAATAACACAATTCACAATATGTCAAGTAACACCAACCAACCAATGCAATGAATGAATGCACATGATGTTCACACCTTTTATTCACACTTTTTCTTTCTCCACTCCTCTTGTTGTGCACTAACCCCTTTCGGTTAGGCCCTCGCAATATGCATATGCAATGTGTATGCAAATTCCGTTTCCTTCTAGCTAATAAGCTAGGCACCCCTCATTCTTGTACACCCCTTTCGGTTAGGCCACCTCGCAATGCAATGCAAATAAGTATGCCATTTCATTTCCATCTAGCTCATCAGCTAGGCACCCCTCTATCTTGTACACTAACCCTTTCCGGTTAGGCCATCTCGCTATGCAATGCAATGCTCTCATATTCATATCATGCTCATTCATAATATCATAATAACATTACATGTAAACAATTCAAGCATATACAACACATAACCATCATGCTCACTTCTATCAAGCATTCCTACCAAGCTACATATTTCATTGTAATGCTAATTCACTTCTATTAAGCATTCTTACTTAGCTACATATCTCATTATAATGCTAAGTCATCCTTAATCCCTAAACCTAGCATATGGTATCAACACCCTAGACATATGCACCACAACAACACCAACAGAGTCAACCACGGCCAGGGTGTGGTAGTAACCACGGCATGGGTGTGGTGGTAACCACGGCCAGGGTGTGGTGGTAACCACGGCCACGGTTCAGAAAACAGAAACTCAACAATTTATAAACAGAGACAACCACGGCCAGGGTGTGGTGGTAACCACGCCCGTGGTGGGTATTTCCAGAGCCAACCACAACCAGCCCGTGGTGAAGGCCACGGCCGTGGTGTGATATTTAAACAAGAAATCAAACTTCCAGAGACAACCACGGCCAGACCGTGGTGGAGGCCACGCCCGTGGTTGGCCACGAGACACCAAAATTCCATTTCCAGAGACAACCACGGCTAGGCCGTGGTGGTGACCACGCCCGTGGTTTGGAATCTGGGCAGGAATAGTGACACGCCCAACTTCAAATCAAAACCCTAATTTCCCTATGGGATCATGTCCTCAAATCCATCAAAATACACTAACCATATCATTCACTTTCACATACCTAAATCCTTTAAAACATATAACAAAACACATCAACCTTAAGCATAAGTGAAAACCCTAGATTCAAGCTTAATCCTATATCATACACTTTCACTCTAAGAACATCATACAATAGCACAAGTAAATCCACACTCACCTTCAAATGCTCTAAACTTGATTCCAAGATGGGATTGGTAGTCAAGGCAACCTTCCCTTCAACTTCCTTTAAAACACTCAATCAAAACAACCAACTTTTAGACATGGGTGTTCTTGATTCTTGGAGATGAAAATGAGTTTCTTAAGAAACTAATACCATAGGATAAGAAGAGATCATAGTGATCAATAATCATCAAATAACCTAAGCCAAAAGGTGTATAAAAATACTTACTTTAGACCCTTGAACCTTGGAGCTAGCTTGGCTATGGAAAACTTAGCAATTTGGAGAAGATGAGCCTTTTGGCACTCCTATGCTGGCCGGCCCTCTTAAACACAAGGAAGGGGGTGTGAATTGTCCATTTTGCCCCTCACTCAAATGAAGAATCACAAATTTGCCACTGAGGATGTAAAAAGACTAAAATACCCTTGTGATTTCTAAGAATTCCCAATAGGTCCTGAAGAAAATTAAATTTACCAGTAGGTCCTAACTTAGCCAGAATAAATATAAGAGTTTAGATTTCACCTATCTCTTCCTTAGGTTCTACCGAGTTCACCAGTATAGCCAAAATCTCGAATTAATCATTCTAACTCAATCTATTACCATTTCTGTAACAGAACATACAACTCATCCAGAGAATTTAACTAAGTCATAATATATGAAATTTAGGGATGTTACATTCTCCCCCCCTTAAAAGAATTTTGCCCACAAAATTGAGTTAAAGATATACCTGATCAAAATAGGTCAGGATGCAGCTTGCGCAGATCTTCCTCTAATTCCCACGTAGCCTCCTCAGGTGACTGTCCATCCCAAAGTACCTTTACCAGGGAAATAGTCTTGTTCCTCAGGGACTTCACACTGCGGTCAATGATCTTAGCTGGCTTAGCCTGAAATGTAAGGTCAGCTCTCAATTGTACCGACTCAACCTCAATGATGTGTGAAAGATCCGGAACATACTTTCTCAACTGGGATACATGAAACACAGGATGGAGATTGAACAGATGTGGAGGAAGAGCTATATGGTAAGCTACAAGTCCAATACGTTTTAGAATTTGAAACGGACCAATGAAACGAGGATTTAACTTCTTAGCCCGAATGGCTCTACCAATTCCTGTCATGGGTGAGACTCTAAGAAACACATGATCACCCTCTTCAAACTCTAGAGGACGCCTTCTTTTGTCAACATAACTCTTTTGCCGACTCTGAGCAATTCTTATTTTTTCCTATATAACCCTAATCTTTTCGGTAGTTTCTTGAACTAACTCTGGTCCTAACAGGTTCCGCTCACCTACCTCATACCAACACAGAGGTGACCTACATTTTCTGCCATAGAGTGCCTCATATGGTGCCATCCCAATGCTGGAATGGAATCTGTTGTTGTAAGCAAACTCTATCAATGGTAAATACTATCCCAACTACCCTTATCTTCAAGAACACAAGCTCTCAACATATCTTCTAATATTTGGATAGTCCGCTCGGACTGACCATCAGACTGTGGGTGATAAGCAGTACTAAATCTGAGCTTAGTCCCAAAAGACTGATGTAAGGCATTCCAAAATCTAGAGGTAAATCTGGGATCTCTATCTAACACTATACTCAATGGTACCCCGTGTAATCGGACAATCTCCCCAACAAATAACTCAGCAAGTTTATCTAGGGAATAAGAAATCTTAATGGGAAGAAAATGGGCAGACTTAGTCAGTCTATCCACAATGACCCATATAGTATCATAACCCCTTTGTACACTAGGTAAACTGGTCAAAGTCCATGGTTATTTTGTTCCACTTCCGCTCTGGAATTTCTAAAGGTTGGAGCATTCCGGTTGGTTTCTGGTGTTCAATCTTGACTTTTTGACAAGTCAAACATTTGGCCACATACTCAGCCACATCTCTTTTCATTCCCGGCCACCAAAATCTTTCTTTCAAATCTTGATACATCTTAGTCCTATCAGAATGTATCGAGAACTTACTCTTATGAGCTTCCTCCAGAATTTGTTCCTTAAGGTTTCCCCCTTTAGGAACACAAATCCTTTGTCTAAACCTAATTAATCCATCATCCTCTAAAGAAAAAGCTATTGAGACCCTACGATCTTGTAGTTCCTTATCCAAACTTTGTTCATGTCTAATCTGATCCTTAAGGTCGCATGAGATTTCCAACAAGGCTAATCTCAGCGTCACACTACTCATATCCATTTATATACTAAGGTCTCAAAATTGCTCTACCAGGTCTAACTCATGCACCATCATCTGAGATACGTGCAGAGATTTCCTACTGTGGGCATTAGCCACAACATTGGCCTTGCCAGGATGATACTTCAGCTCAAAGTCATAATCCTTTAAGTATTCCATCCACCTTCTTTGTCTCATGTTCAGCTCCTTTTGATCAAACAGATACTTCAAACTCTTATAATCACTGAACACCTCAAACTTTACACCATACAAATAATGTCTCCAGATCTTAAGTGCAAAAACTATGGCTGCCAGTTCTAGATCATGGGTCGGATAATTCTTCTCATGAGTTCTAAGTTGTTTAGATGCGTAGGCCACTACCTTCTTATCCTGCATTAACACGCATCCTAAGCCCAATTTAGAGGCATCACAGTACACCTCCAAATCTCTGGATAGGTCAGCAATAACTAAAACTGGAGCTGTGGTCAATCTAAGTTTGAGTTCCTGAAAACTCTTCTCACACTTTTCACTCCATACCATGGCTTGTCCTTTCCGGGTCAGTTCAGTTAAGGGAAGTGCCAACT
Organism: Styphnolobium japonicum; assembly: GCA_023212625.1. Classification (NCBI taxonomy): domain Eukaryota; kingdom Viridiplantae; phylum Streptophyta; class Magnoliopsida; order Fabales; family Fabaceae; genus Styphnolobium; species Styphnolobium japonicum. The sequence goes on from JALBWW010000014.1 coordinate 8,572,571, forward strand.
AAGAAAAACCCCGAATGAACTTCCGGTAGTATCCGGCTAACCCTAGGAAACTTCTAATCTCAGTAACCGACTTTGGTCGCTCCCACTGTACTACTGCCTCAACCTTACTAGAGTCCACTGCTACCCCGTCCTGGGATATAGTGTGCCCTAGAAACTTCACTTCATTCAGCCAAAATTCACACTTCTCAGGTTTAGCATACAATTTCCTCTCTCTGAGTATTTGTAGTACTATTCTAAGATGTTCCTCATGTTCTTCCACTGTTTGCGAATATATGAGAATATCATCTATGAACACTACCACAAACTTGTCTAGATACGGTCTGAAAATTCTATTCATGTAATCCATAAACACCGCTGGAGCATTGGTTAAACCAAATGGCATCACCAAGTACTCATAGTGTCCATACCTAGTTCTAAAAGCAGACTTTGGTACATCATCTGGCTTTATCTTAATTTGATGGTAACCAGAACGAAGATCAATTTTAGAGAATACCGTGGCATCTCTAAGTTAGTCAAGCAAGTCATCTATCCTAGGTAACGGGTACCTATTCTTTATCGTAATCTTATTCAACTGCCGGTAGTCTACACACAACCTCATACTCCCATCCTTCTTCTTCACCAATAACACAGGTGCTCCCCATGGAGACACACTGGGTCTAATGAATCCCCTTTCCAATAGTTCCTCTACTTGTTTCTTAAGTTCTCCTAGTTCCAATGGTGACATTCTATAAGGTGCTACAGACATAGGCCCGGCTCCCGGTACTAAGTCTATAACAAACTCTACCTCTCTATCAGGTGGCAAACTAGGGATCTCCTTAGGAAAGACATCCATGAATTCACTCACTATTGGTACTCCGACCAATTCTGACTGGACCTCTAAGTCTAAAGAAAATAGTACCATGTATACTTGACTCCCATCCATCAGGCAATGGTTCAACTCTGACACTTTGGGTAACATGGAAATCTCAGGAATCAGTGTATGGTTTGTAACAGGAGGAATAATGACAATCTTATTACAACAATCTAACAACACTTGGTTGGTTGCAAGCCAATCCATACCCAAGATAATATCTAACCCTCTCAATGGTAAACAAATCAAGTCAACAACAAAGGTTTGCTTTTGGAACACAAACTTACAATTTAAACAGATATGGGTGGTAAGAATCTTATCCTTAGCAGGAGTGGTCACTGACAGTGTGTAAGGTAAGGAAGTAGTGGTTAGACTCAAGGACTTCACACATGCATTAGAAATGAATGAATGGGTTGCCCCAAAGTTAAACAGTACAACTAAGTTCTGACCATTCAGTAAGCACATACCTTGGATCAAATCATCCGCTTGTGCCTCTGCCCCACTGAGGGTATACACTCGCCCCTGGGTAAGTGGTCTAGGGGTAGAAACAGGTGCCTTAGAAATCTGTGGGCAATTTCGGGAAGTGTGCCCCTTCTGCTGGCACTTGAAGCAGATCACTACTCGCTGTGGGCAGTATTTTGCAATGTGTCCCTTCTGGCCACAAGCAAAACATACATTCGCCCGACAAGCACCTTGATGCGGTTTCCCACACGTCCTGCATAATTCCACCTTAGCCTTCTTAGTACCTCGTACGGGCTAAGTAACTTCCACCTTCCTCTTCCCAGTCCCCTGACTGCTTTCAGCAACAGGATTCATGCACTCTTCCATAATTAAACACTTCTCAACTAGAGAAGCAAACTCTCTAATCTCAAAACCAGCTACAGCCTTTCTTAACTCAAACTCAAGTCCCCTCTCAAACTGAATGGACTTCCAAATCTCATTCGGTCCACTTTGCAGGTAACTAGAGTATTTAGACAGTTCATCAAACTTAGCTGCATATTGCCCAGCTGTGAGATCTCCCTGTCTCAAGTGCCTAAATTCTTGTTCCTTCTGGATTCTAACATTAGCATGGAAGTACTTACGCAAAAATGCCATCTTAAATGTCTCCCAAGTGATGGGATCCTCCCGGAGGAGTAATCCAGGATGAGAAGCTTCCCACCAATGTTCAGCTTCATCTTCCAACTTATAAGCAGCAAAGATAACTTTCTGCTCTTCAGTACACTGCATGGCCTTGAAAATCTTCTCAAGGTGTTTCACCCACCTCTTAGCGGCCATTGGGTCATAGTTCCTATGAAAAGATGGGGGATCCCTCTTGCAGAACTCCGTCAGTCCCAACTGTTGAGGAACGACAAGTCCCGCATTAGGATTGCCATCATGCTGGGGTCCAGGCATACGGTCTAGGGCTTGAGCCAAATGTGCAAGCACACCCACCAGACCATCACCTTCATTAGTATTTGCAGTGGGTTGGCCTCGGCCTCTGCCTCGGCCTCCACTACGTGTTCGCCCTAGTCCACTCATAACTCTGTATATAGCACAGAAAATATCGGGTTGATCAGTCCCAACTCCCCACATGCAATATATCAGAAGTATATGAAAAGCTATAGGCATACATCCTAAGTGCTCAGTATAACTCTAGACCCATATGTTACGGTCCTCTAGGAAGAACTGCTCTGATACCAAAAATGTAAGACCTATTAGTTACTATGTTATTTACCAACCATAAGTCTTACGTGGAATATATAAATATAGAAAATTCGGCAGCGTTTCATTTGTTTCTCTAACATTACCACACGTTATAAACATAAGCAGCGGATTTCCAACAGCCATTTCAAACCAACCAGAGTACATATATTATATATATACACATACACATATATCATCAAGAGATCTCAGATCTCAACCAAAATATTATCAGAGTACGCAATATTATACAAGTGTATTCTAAACACTATCCTAACTGAGCACACTAAACATATACGGAACCGAGTACATCAGTAGTAGTATTCAGTTCCCTGTCATATTTACATTAGAAGAATATAGTACACATCCTATTATAGTTACATCACGGAGCTTAACTCCACCAAAATATGAATCTCAAAATAAATCAACAGAATTCTCCGTACTTAACTCGTAGAGGGTCCGGGGTGTTCCTGCGAATCTGAGAAACTTGGGGTGAGAACAACTTCCCAGTGAATATGAATAAACTTGCAGATAAAGTATATATGTAAGTAGAGAGCAAGAATAACACAATTCACAATATGTCAAGTAACACCAACCAACCAATGCAATGAATGAATGCACATGATGTTCACACCTTTTATTCACACTTTTTCTTTCTCCCCTCCTCTTGTTGTGCACTAACCCCTTTCGGTTAGGCCCTCGTAATATGCATATGCAATGTGTATGCAAATTCCATTTCCTTCTAGCTAATAAGCTAGGCACCCCTCATTCTTGTACACTAACCCCTTCCTGTTAGGCCACCTCGCAATGCAATGCAAATAAGTATGCCATTTCATTTCCATCTAGCTCATCAGCTAGGCACCCCTCTGTCTTGTACACTAACCCTTTCTGGTTAGGCCATCTCGCTATGCAATGCAATGCTCTCATATTCATATCATGCTCATTCATAATATCATAATAAGATTACAAGTAAACAATTCAAGCATATACAACACATAACCATCATGCTCACTTCTATCAAGCATTCCTACCAAGCTACATATCTCATTGTAATGCTAATTCACTTCTATTAAACATTCTTACTTAGCTACATATCTCATTATAATGCTAAGTCATCCTTAATCCCTAAACCTAGCATATGGTATCAACACCCTAGACATATGCACCACAACAACACCAACAGAGTCAACCACGGCCAGGGTGTGGTGGTAACCACGGCCAGGGTGTGGCGGTAACCACGACCACGGTTCAGAAAACAGAAACTCAACAATTTATAAACAGAGACAACCACGGCCAGGGTGTGGTGGTAACCACGCCCGTGGTAGGTATTTCCAGAGCCAACCACAGCCAGCCCGTGGTGAAGGCCACGGCCGTGGTGTGATATTTAAACAAGAAACCAAACTTCCAGAGACAACCACGGCCAAACCGTGGTGGAGGCCACGCCCGTGGTTGGCCACGAGACACCAAAATTCCATTTCCAGGGACAACCACGGCTAGGCCGTGGTGGTGACCACGCCTAGGCCGTGGTGGTGACCACGCCCGTGGTTTGGAATCTGGGCAGGAATAGTGCCACGCCCAACTTCAAATCAAAACCCTAATTTCCCAATGGGATCATGTCCTCAAATCCATCAAAATACACTAACCATATCATTCACTTTCACATACCTAAATCCTTTAAAACATATAACAAAACACATCAACCTTAAGCATAGGTGAAAACCCTAGATTCAAGCTTAATCCTATATCATACACTTTCACTCTAAGAACATCATACAATAGCACAAGTAAATCCACACTCACCTTCAAATGCTCTAAACTTGATTCCAAGATGGGATTGGTAGTCAAGGCAACCTTCCCTTCAACTTCCTTCAAAACACTCAATCAAAACAACCAACTTTTAGACATGGGTGTTCTTGATTCTTGGAGATGAAAATGAGTTTCTTAAGAAACTAATACCATAGGATAAGAAGAGATCATAGTGATCAATAATCATCAAATAACCTAAGCCAAAAGGTGTATAAAAATACTTACTTTGGACCCTTGAACCTTGGAGCTAGCTTGGCTATGGAAAACTTAGCAATTTGGAGAAGATGAGCATTTTGGCTCTCCTATGCTGGCCGACCCTCTTAAACACAAGGGAGGTGGTGTGAATTGTCCATTTTGCCCCTCACTCAAATGAAGAATCACAAATTTGCCATTGAGGATGTAAAAAGACTAAGATACCCTTGTGATTTCTAAGAATTCCCAATAGGTCCTGAAGAAAATTAAATTTACCAGTAGGTCCTAACTTAGCCAGAATAAATATAAGATTTTAGATTTCACCTATCTCTTCCTTAGGTTTTACCGAGTTCACCGGTATAGCCAGAATCTCGAATTAATCATTCTAACTCAATCTATTACCATTTCTGTAACAGAACATACAACTCATCCAGAGAATTTAACTAAGTCATAATATATGAAATTTAGGGATGTTACACTTATAGCTCAAGATATGACCAAAATACGAAGACAGTGTCAAAGATTAAGAAATGCTGACAATTTGCACTTAAGCCCATTGAAACCCAAACTTATAAAACATGGCCAATTCCAATAAATTAAGCACAAAAGAGGATGTAAGATACTAAATATGAGAGATTATTAATGTGTGTGAATAGTGATTATCAAATTGCTAAGAAGATGCCCCTATCATGCATTTGAGATTTGGCAGCAAGTGCTAATTTTCTATAATGGGTTGAATCATCCCACTAGAGTAATGGTTGATGCATCCGCAAGTGGGTCTCTTAACACTAAAACTCCAAAAGAAGCACAACAGTTGATTGAGACCATGGCTACCAATGAATATCATATGCCTAGCAAGAGATCCATGGTAAAGAGGGGAGTGATGGAGTTAGATACATTTGATGCCATCCTTGCTCAAAACAAGACTCTTTCTCAACAGATAGCAACCCTTACAAAGCAAATTAGTCACATGCAAGTCAACTCAGTCTCTCAACAAGCTTTGACTTGTGACTTTTGTGGAGGTAATCATGTTAATGGAGAGTATGAAGCAAATAGTTCTGGCTTTTCTGGTTTTTCATCCCAAGAGCAGGTTAATTACATAGGAAATCCTCAAAGACCCCAAAACAACCCATATTCAAACACTTACAATCCAAGATAGAGGAATCACCCAAATTTCTCATGGAATAATCAAGGAATGCAGCAGAATGTGCAGCAAGAAAAAAAGTCTTCATTAGAGATATCTCTTGGAAAACTCTCCCAATCCACAACTAGCTTTGTCCAGCAAACTTCCAACTTCATGCAAGAAACGAGAGTCAATTTCAAGAATCAAGAGGCATCCATTCGAAGTCTTGAAACCCAAATGGGACAGATATCAAAACAACTTGCAGAAAGACCTCCAGGTAGGTTTCCTAGTGACACAGTGGTTAATCCGAAGGAGTATTGCAAGGTAATAACCCTAAGGAGTGGAAAGACAGTAAGCTCTAGTGAAAGAAGTGCCAGACTCCCTAAATATAGAAAAAGAAAAACATAATGCCTTCAATGAAAACGTCTCAGTGCAAGACAGTAATAATGGTGAAGAGGCCAAGGAAGAACAACTGAAGTGGCAATGAAAGAAGAAGGATCATGAGCAAACCAAAGCATATGAGCCATCACCTTATGCTAAGATCTCGTACCCTCAAAGGTTGAAGAAAGAAAATTAAGAAAAGCAATTCTCTAAGTTTCTAGATGTCTTCAAAAAGCTGCAGATTAATATCCCCCTTGCTGAAGCACTTAAGCAAATGTTGTCTTATGCTAAATTCATGAAAGAGTTGTTGTCAAAGAAGATAAAGCTCAAGGAAGATGAGACAGTTATGTTGATGGAGGAGTACAGTGGTATAATCCAAAGGAAACTGCCACCTAAGCTAAAGGATCCAGGTAGTTTCACCATTCCTTGCACTATTGGGAGGGCCTTATGTGATCTTGGGGCGTGTATAAATCTTATGCCAATATCTATGATGCACAAGCTGGGTATTGAAAAGGTGAAGCCAACAATGATTTCCCTTCAACTAGTTGATCAATCTGTTAAACACCCATATGGCATTGTTGAAGATGTGTTAGTGAAGGTTGATAAGTTTAGCTTTCCGGCTGACTTCGTGGTGTTGGATATGGAAGATGCTGACATTCCTCTTATTCTTGGAAGGCCCTTCTTAGTAACTGGGACAGCATTAATTGATGCTCAATAAGGCGAGCTCATGTTGGGGGTGCAAGATGAAAAGATTACCTTCAATATCTTTGAGGCAATGAAGCACCCTATGGAGTAAGAACAATGCTTTAGGGTGGACATGATTGATTCAATTGTCAATAATGCATTCATACAAAGATCTCCTCAATGCCCACTTGAATCTATGCTAGTGAACTCCAACAATATGGTGGATGATTGTGAGGATGAAGATTTTGAAATACAAGAGTGCATAGCAAATCTGGAAGCTTCTCAAACTCTGTCCTCTTTAAATTTGCACAAGGAAGAATTAAAGCAAGAAGAAGAAGTTATTGAAGAGAAGCCACCGAAGCTTGAACTAAAGACTCTTCCTTCAAATATGAAGTATGCTTTTCTTAGTAAGAACAACACCTATCCGGTGATCTTTCATGTTGAACTCAGCAAGGTTGAAGAAGAGAAGCTCTTGAGAGTCTTGAGAGAACATAAATAAGCTATCAGATGGACTATTGGGGATCTTAAGGGCATAAGCTCCACAATTTGCATGCATAAGATTCTTATAGAGGATGACTTCAAGGCTGTAATTCAACCCTAAAGAAGACTTAATCCCACCATCAAAGAGGTGGTGAGAAAGGAAGTGATGAAGCTCTATGATGTAGGTATCATTTACCCTATCTCAGATAGCTCTTGGGTAAGCCTAGTGCAAGTTATGCCTAAGAAATGAGGAATGACGGTGATAGTTAATGACAAGAATGAACTCATTCCCGCAAGAACTGTTACTGGATGGAGGATGTGCATTGACTACTGTTGGCTTAATAGTGCAACACGGAAGGACCACTTTCCCCTTCCATTCATTGACCAAATGGTAGAAAGGTTGGCAGGTCACACATATTACTGCTTCCTAGATGGATACTCGGGCTATAATCAGATTTTGATAGCACTAAAGGATCAAGAGAAAACTGTTTTCACTTGCCCATATGGAGTCTTTACTTACCGGAGGATGCCCTTTCGATTGTGTAATGCTCCGACAACTTTTCAAAGGTGTATGCTGTAACACCTAAAAATCTCAAATTCTATTAAATATGTTATTTTCCTAGATTTTACTGATAAATGATTTTTAGGAATTTTTGTGAGTTCAATTAAATCAAAGTTTGATTGAACTTAACCTTATAAGTTGATTTTAGACCATTCCGGAAAATAAAAATAAATAATTTTATTTTTGGTCCGGAATACCTTTGGGAATTTTTTAAAATAAATGGCAGTTTTGATTTCAAATCCGTCAACAGATTTGATCATTTTCCATTTTTAGGGATTTTATGAGTAAATAAAATCTTGGGGTGATTTTAGGTACACCCTATTGTCCATTGAATAATAGCTATTGAAAAATATCTAGAGGAAAATATCTCAAGCATTTATGTGTATAGGTGAGTCACATAGATGAATCATCTATGTATTTAATGGTGTGGTGAATCATGTAAGATGAGTTACCTAGTCTTAATTGAAAGCCATTAGCTTCCAACAAAGCCAAGGGTGGCCGGCCAACACAAGGTAAAATATCTTGATTTTTCTTTTTATTTAATTACTTCTTGGTCCTTACCTTTCTTCTATAAATAGCCAAGACCACCATTCACTTAAACTCACACCAAAACATTCACTTCTTCTCTCTAAAGCTCACAGCCTAGGGCTCTTCTTCACCATCCCAAACTCTTGCCAAAATTCTAAGTTAGTTTCTAGCATCCTAGTAGTGTTTTGAGAAATTTTGATGTTGTAAGTTTCTTGAAATACAAATTCCTTTCTCTACTTTCAAGCTTGCCTAAATTTGAAGGAGTCTAAGGTGAAAATTCTTTCTCTTCACTTTTAAATTTCTATTTCAAAGTTTTGGGCATTACTCCGGTACCCATCTTTTTTTTCAGGGTACCGGTACCCAGGGTGAGTTGTCTAGCATTCATTAGTTGTTATTTATATTGAATAAACTCTTTAACATTTATTGTGAAACCAACAGTCAATAACTTATTGACAACTCACCCTGGGTACCAAACCCATCAGGGTACCATAACAACTCCCCAAAGTTTTAGATCATTGGATTGGTCCATGATCATCTTATTCCATGTTTTAAAGTTTTAAAGTTATGAACTTGGTTCTATAAGGGATTTCGTTGGTGGAAGAAGGATTTTATTGGTGGGAAGCCAAGGAACTTTCATTAGAGAGGATTTTGAACCAAGGTAGGGGGAGATTTCTCTCATCAACCAATATGGTGGTGAGGAACAAATTTATGATTTATATTTTATGCTTTCATGTTTTATGGTTGATATTTTGTGGTTTATGCTTTATGATTTATGTTTTGATTATCCTATGTGTTTTTATGTTTGAGATATGACATGAATTTGTTATGATTAAAGTATGATATAGCTTATAAGATGATGTATGTGTGGATGAAAAACATGGTTATGAACATGCATATGTTTGGTTGGAAACCAATGAATCATGATGAAAATGGAAAGGCTTTGAAAAGAAACTATTGTAGAAGTGATATTTACTTTATTAAAGATTTTTGTTCTTATTTTCGAAAATTAGTATATGGTTTAAAGGATTTTCGAAAATATGAGAGAAAATATTTATTTATGATTTAAAGATGAAAATAAATATTTTTCAAGTAGAAACACTTTTGAAAATTTGTTTGGATCTTGAAATATTTTCTAAAGATTAGTTTAGACCTTGAAGTATTTACTAGTATCAAACTATTTTGAATTAATGCTTATTTTTATTAAAGACTTTTATTTTTCAGAAAGTTTGAGAAAAACATTTTTAGTGATGATTTGAGGTAGAAATAAATGTTTTTAAATAGAAATGATTATTTAAAAGATTTGTTGGAAAATCCCTGTTTGTGTTTGAAACTTATTTTTAGCTCACATAGTGAGAATAAACTTGGAAATATTTTATTTAGTTCAAAATTGCTCAATATTTGTGAAAAATGTTTTACGCGATTCAAATTTTACAGAAAATGCTTTACGCGATTGAAAAGTGATTTTAAACTGTTATGCGATTTAGAAATATTAGTTTTTGAGTTACGCGATTTGAAAAATAGGAAAATAGTTTTACGCGATTGAAAAACGTAACAGAAGTGTTACGCGATTTGAAAACCGTAACCTTAGTGTTGCGTGATTTTGGAAAATGTTTTGGAAGCACCATAGGTTAAGAAACAGCGGTACTACTATCAGGCCAACATAGACTGGACCCTAGATAGATGACAAGAGGTTGTCGACACCCGTCAAAATAATATAAATTACCGGTTCACAAACTAATTTGTAGTATAGAGCATGAACCGAATCGTCTCTCAAGGATCCAGAAAAAACAAAGATTTAATCAGATCAAGATAATTAGAAAGGGGAGTTTTGTTGTTGATTAATAAGATTGAAAAGAAGTACAAGACTTAATGTTATAAACAAATATAAAGAAACAACCAATCCAAGGAAATTTACCGATCTTAAGTTTAATCCATCATTGATCATAAGAAATCCACTTAATTGCTAATTATGTTCTTGGCCTTAGATCACATCAAGAAGCCTCAACATGATCCAAGAATCCTTTACTAGATAAGCATCTAGGATTTGATTAACCAAGGTTAGATAAAGTAAGCACCATCCAACATAGATTAACTTAAGATCCAGAATTTAACCAAGCTAAACAATCCATCAAAAAGCTTTAATATATTGTTTAGTCTTTGTGATCCTCTTTGAATACAAGATAATAAAGCTATTATCACATCAACATCTAAATCAAATTAAGCAATTTAATCTAGATAAAAATCAAAAGAGGAAGAAGAGAAACTTGAATAACAATTAAGCAATATAAACAAGCGAAGCAAGATCTCCAAATTAAACATCAAGATGGCTAATCCCTTGGATTGATTATAAGAGCCTAGCCTTCCATGGATGGGAAGGAAGAACTCAGAAATAAAAGAACAAAAACAAAATTGTAAAGAGAATGGAGAAAAAGAGAAAGAAAACTCTCACAAATACTCAAACTTTCTTCAAACTTACTTAAAATTGAATCCTCATAATACAAAGAGATTGGCTCTATTTATACTAATCCTAGAAGCCAATTTGTACATGTACATAATCTGAATACAAGCTGTAAAAACATGGAAATTGTCAAATATGGAAGCTTGATGCATGGTTGGTGGGTTGGTGCATGGTAGGTGGGTTGGTGTATGGTTGGTGGCTTTTAGTCAGCAACTCTTATCCGACTTCTGGATCGATTTTCATGACCTAGACGATGTATTTTGGCTTGGAGGTCTTCATGAAAGTTGTAGCCAGTTGTCTCCTTAAAATTTTTCAATTGGAATAATGTCATTTGGACTTTTAGAACTCCAGATATACCAAAAACATTGCACCTACCTCAAGTTAGGTTGGCAGAACATGTTTCCAAATTCAAACCAACTTGTAGCTTCATAATCATGCCTAAAACGACCTCTATTGACTAAATGGTCTCTTTGAAGTTGGAGATATGGGTCTTATCTTTCCAATGGCCAAGTTTCAGCCCAAGAGGAGGCCTATAGCTCACTATGTAGTCCAATATGTGCACATTGCCCAGATTTCCGTGACAGTAAACCCACTCTGCATTGTAGGGATATTTTGGACCCTTAAAAGTCCGATCCAGCTCTTGAGTTCTCATAAAACTTGTAGATCCTTGTCTTAGCTTTTTAAAGACACCAAGATCACCTCAAATGGATCACCGAATCCCAAGTTATGGCCTAACCAAGGAAGAAAGGTCAAAATGCATCAAAATCCGAAAATTATTCACAATTTGCATTAAAGCCCAATGAAACCCAACAACATTAAACTTATCTAAAATACTAATATTGGGCACAATAAACATCTAATAAAGCCTAATACAAATCTAACATAAGTGTCTCAAATTGATTGATCAATAGGACAGTTGACGTTATTCTTAAAATGGTGGCTTGAATCAATTATGGGTTCGTTGACTATGAATTATTGGGTTGATCATGATTAATTTAATAATTATGGGTTAGTTGACCATGAATTATTATATTAATTATGAGTGATTGCACTTTGCATGGGTTAGTTGACCATGGCATTGTGATAGTCTATATGAGACTTGTTGTTAAGGCTTCGAGCCTAGGAGTTGAGCTTACACCTTTGTATGGGTGTGAATTGGGTAGTGAAGATCTTCAATGATCTTGGGGACGTTGGGGTGCGGAAACTCCATAGGAGGCCAGTTGGACTATGCTGTGGTGATATGACTACAACACACCGAACAATATTGACCTGACACTATACTATTCACGATTGGTGGAGAGTGTTCTCGTGAGCCGTATTGCCAAATGAGATGATTCTATAGCACTTTTGAGCAAATTGGTGGCTAATGAGATACGGAACATGTACTCCCAATCACTCTTTCCAACTTGTTGTGATTTAGCTCCATGGAGTAAGGGTCAATCATTGGATGATTGCATAGTCAGTTGTCATACTGTCACACGATCATGATGCATATTGATTTTAATTTACCCATTGTTTGATAAAATGATTATATCTGTTGATTCAGTATGAAACTGTATTATTTGCTGTGTTAACTGCACTATTTATTATTGATTTACCCATTGTTTGATAACATGATTGTATCTATTGAACTATATAAATTATTATATTTTCTACACTGCTTTATTGGTATTGATAGATGAAGAGGATCTCACCTCTTTGTTGTATTGTTTTGTATGTTTTGTGTTGTTTTTCTTTTGCCTTATGAAGACGATGAGATAGCTGGTTTCTTTTTGTATTATGAAGATGGCAAAGGCATCAAGGAAGGATCTATTTAGTTTGATTAAATTTCGTAGTGATTCTGATATATGGAAGCATCCACTCGGATACGAAATAATTCAGTATTTAGGACTTTGGTCAATAGGATGTTATATTGCATATCTTTTATGTATTTTGTTAAACAATAAAATTAAACAGTAAAATTGTATATAAATACTTATGATGTATATTATTGAAATCTTTTGATATAGAGTTATTTCTTTTATGGTTATCTTATGTTATATCCACAAAAAGAAATTTTAGAACTCATATTTTCATAAAGAAAATACAAAAGGTTTTTTTGAAATTAACTTGAGGTTCCGTTAAATGTGACATCCAAAGGAGGATGTTACATATGCTTTCTATCTTCTTTGATATGATTGAAAAGTTTGTTGAGATCTTTATGGATGATTTTTGTGTCTTTGGATCCTCTTTTGACTCCTATTTTACTAATGTTTCTTTGGTTTTGGAAAGATGTCAGGAAACTAACCTTGTCTTGAATTGGAAGAAATGTCACTTTATGGTACAAGAGGGAATTGTCTTAGGACATCGCATCTCTTCGAGAGGGATTGAGGTAGACCGTGCAAAAGTGGAGGATATTGAGAAGCTTCCTCCTCCCATCAATGTCAAATGAGTAAGGAGTTTCCTTGGGCACACAGGATTCTACAGGAGATTCATAAAGGACTTCTCCAAAATCACCAATCCCTTGTTGAAGCTTTTAGTTAAAGATGCACCATTTGATTTTGATGCTGATTGTTTGAATGCATTTAATGTTTTGAAAAATAAGCTTGTCTCGGCCCCCATAATTGCTGCCCCCGACTGGAACTTACCATTTGAATCGATGTGTAATGCTAGTGATATTGTTGTGGGTGTTGTTTTAGGACAGAGAAAGGATAGAGTTTTGCATGTCATTTATTATGCGAATATAGTATTAAATGATGCACAACTTAACTATGCAACCACAGAAAAAGAGTTACTGGCTGTAGTTTTTGCTTTTGATAAGTTCCGCTCTTATTTAGTTGGGTCAAGAGTCATAGTTTACACTGATCATTCAGCTTTGAAATATTTGTTGACTAAACAAGATGCTAAACCAAGACTAATTCGTTGGGTTTTATTGCTGTAGGAGTTTGATTTAGAGATTCGGGACAAGAAGGGAACTGAAAATTTGGTGGCTGGTCGCTTGTCAAGAGTCTCGCTTGATAGAGCCCCCAATGATGAGTTAGTGCCAATAAAAGAAGATTTCCCAGATGAACAACTCTTTGCTCTTCAGATTTCACCTTGGTTTGCAGACTTTGCCAACTACAAGGCCGCAAACATCATCCTTTCTTATCTTACATGGCAACAAAGAAAGAAATTCCTCCATGATGCTGTATCTTATGTATGGGATGAGCCATTTCTGTTTAGATTGTATGCTGATGGAGTATTGAGGAGATGTGTATTGGATGATGAAGTGCAGAACATCCTTTTGCATTGTCATATTTTAGAGTATGGAGGTCATTTTGGAGGAAACAAAATCGCAACCAAGGTACTGTAATCTGGTTTTTATTGGCCTTTTCTTTTTAAAGATGCCCACAATTTTGCTGCAAGCTATGATAGATGTCAAAGAGTTGGCAATATTTCAAGGAAACATGAGATGCCACTCAACAATATCTTGGAGGTGGAATTATTTGATGTTTGGGGGATTGACTTCATGGGCCCCGCCCCTTCCCATCTTCACTTTCCAATCAATTTATCATAGTGGCGGTACATTATGTTTCCAAGTGGGTTGAAGCCATAGCCACACCGACCAATGATGCTAAGGTAGTAGAAAAATTCATTAAGAAAAACATTTTCACAAGATTTGGCACTCCTAGTGCTATAATCAGTGATGGTGGTAAACATTTTTGTAACAAGCAATTTGAGTCCATCTTGAGTAAATTTGGTGTGAAACACAAGGTGGCTACTCCTTACCACCCTCAGTCGAGCTAATGACGCTAAACAAGCGCTTTTTGGGAGGCAACCCAAGTTTTTCCCCACTCTTTCCCTTTTTCATTTTGTTTTGTTCATTTATTTTACTGCATTTGTGTGTCTTCTTTGTTTTCATCTTGCTGGTTGTTGGTGGTGATTTGTTCTTTCAATCTTTGGTTAAGTTGATTTTTTTTAATGTTCTTTTGGTTTAGTTTAATGTTTTGTTTTTGAATTACATGCTAAGTTTAATTTGAGTGTTTACTTTCCTTTTTCATCATGAGAAGTACTTTAAGTAAGGTGTTCTTCTTTAGCTTTGTTTTTGTTTACCTTAGTTTTAGTTTGTTGTCTTTTGAACTATTTTAGTTTCATCTGTGTTGCTGCTAAGTGAATTATTGCCTCTGAAAATTGCTACATTTTCTCAGCCAGTTCACCACTCAAGCGGTGATTCCCCAGCGCTTGAGCGCAAATTGTCAGCATTGGCACCATTTTCTCAGACACCTAGGCGCTCAAGCGCAAACTTCCCAGCCCAAACTTCCCAGCGCTCGAGCACGCGCAAGTCAGCATCACTAGTGTTTTCCTTAGGCCACTGGGTGCTCAAGTGGCCATATCTCAGTGCCTGAGTGCTCAGCTTTGTTAAAAAAATAAAATAAAAAACCCAGCGCTAGAGCGCGTGGCATGCACATTACTGTGCCTTTCTCGGCACATCCACCACTTGAGTGGTTGAACATTAGTGCCTGAGCGCGCGGTGCTGCACACCATTTCTGTAACACCCCAAAATTTCAACTTATGTTATATATGTTGTTTTCTGTGATTTACGTGGTAAATTATTTTTAGGAATTTCTATGAGTTCAATTAAATTAAAATTTAACTGGACATAACCTTATAAGTTGATTTTAGACCATTCTGGAAAATAAAATAAAATAATTTTATTTTTTATCCAGAATATCTTTGGGGAATTTTTGTGAATAAATGGAAGTTCAGTTTTCAAATCCATCAACAAATTTGATCATTTTCCATTTTTAGGGATTTTATGACATAATAAAATTTCTGGGTGATTTTGGGTACATCCTATTATCCATTGGACAATAGATACTGATCTTTGTCCATTGGATAAAACTTACTAATAAAAATCTTGAGAAAATATCTCTAGGTAATTAATGGCATTGGTGACTCAAGGGGGTGAGTCATGGTGAATATTTATTACCATGGTGAATCACCTAGGTGAATCACCATGGCATTAAATAAAAGTAAGAAGCAAAATGGAAGACCATCACCTTGCATTGGTGAGGCCGGCCACCCTAGGAGAAAAATCTCCAAGTTTTAATTCCCATTTCATCCTAAAATTCTTCTATAAATAGCACTTGATTCATTCATAACCTTCACACCAAATATCCTTCCCTTTTTCTCTCCATAAACCCCACGGCCTTGCTCCTTTAAATTCCTTCGCAAAACTTTGTTAGATTTTCAAGCTTAGTCCTAGTATCTTGATAGTATTTTGAGAACTTTTCTAGTTAGAAATTGCTCAAGAAGAAGCTTTGAGATTGAAGAAATCCTAAGGTGCTTTCACTTTTTAATTTTCTATTTTAAGGTTTTAGATCATTGATTAATCCATAATCATTCTTAATATGTGTTATGTTGCTTGAAATGATATGTGTTTATGTTTCTTTGTGATGTTATATTGGTAGAAGTCAAGAAGTTAAGTGTTGATTCAAGGAGCTTGATTTAAGAACTAAGGTAAGGGGGAGTTTTCTCTATTAACCAATATTATGGTATAAAATAGCTTGTTGTATGTAGTGAAACTGTGACTAGAAATATGTTTCATATTGCTTGATTAAAATCTTTTATGGTTAGGATTCATGTTTATGTTATGTTTGACACTTGTTTCCATACTTTGTTTAAATTATGTGCCTTATAATTTTCTTAGAAATGGTATGAATTTGTGATAGATAGATATGTCTAGAGCCTACATATATTTAGTTTGATATATGGATTTATTTGAAGCTATACTATTTAATGTATTATTATTAGTATTTTCGGAAATATAGAGAAATTAATTTAGAGATATTTGAAACTTAAAAATTAAATGTTTTGGTTATGGAAGATAATTATTTTAAGAAGTTTCATATTTATTTAGAATGATTCTTGAAATTTCGAAAATATGAGGATATGGGGTTTTATCAATATTTATCATTTTAAATAATATTTTTACATATGGAAAGGGTTTTTGACAATTTATTTTAAAGTTTAAATATTTATTTTTACTTATTTTATAGTGAGAAAGTGAAAATAAACTTGAAAATAATTTAATTACTATGAAATAAATTATCTTTTGTGAAAAATACTTTACCCGATTGAAAATTTACAGAAAATGGGTTACGCAATTGAAAATTTACAGAAAACACTTTGCGCGACTGAAAAATGATTTTTATAGCTTACCCGATTGATTTTTTATGGAAAGAGCTTTACGAGACTTGAAAACCGTAACAGATGTGTTACGCAATTTTATAAATTATTTTGTAGCACCATATAATTGAGAAACAGCGGTACTACTATCGGGCTGACGTAGAGTGGACCCTAGATAGGATAGTTGACGCTATTTTTAAAGAAATTGTAGCTTGGATCTCGAATGGATTATGTATATATATTCTGAGAATATTTATACTGTATATATAAATACATATATATATATATATATATTAGTCTGTATGAGACATTATTATTGTAAGGCTTGGAGCCTAGGAGATTGAGCTTACACCTTAGTGCTAGTGCAAATGACCGAGTGAAGATCTTCAATGATCTTGGTGTCGTCGGGGGTCTGAAAACTCCACAAGTGGCCGACTGAGACTGTGCCGTGGTATTATGATTACAAACCACCGACGATCTCGACTATACACTGGTCCATTCACGATTGGTGGAGAATGTTCGCGTGAGCCGTATGTGCAAATGATTTGTTAGCACTTGTTGGCTAACTGATATGGAACATGTACTTCCAATCACTCTCTCTGACTTGTTGTGTTTAGCTCCATGGAGTAGGAGTCATTTGTGTGCATCTACATGGTCAGTTGTCATACTTGCATTATCAATATGGACACTAAAGTTGGTATGTCATTTTATTTGATTAAATATGACTTTATATGTGAATTAAGTGTCTATTAAATTGAATTAAAGTATGTAAATGATATATGCTATTCATATATTGTTTTATTAGTATTTATGATGATATGAGAATCTCACCCCTTTTTTGTGAAAATTGTGTTTTGACTGTATATTCAAAGATGGCTGTGAATGATTTCTTCGGGTTTATTATTGTCGATTTCCATGAGGGGCCAGATATTTGGCATGTTGAGTTGACTGAAGAAAGAGTTACCTACGTTGGTGAACTCATTATCACTCCAGCACCTAAGCGCGTGCTTCAAAAAAAAAAGTTCGGATACAATCTTTAGGCATTGTTCACCATACCCCATGAATTGTGTAAACTTGTTTAAAACTCTCAAACCATTTGCGTACAATCTTTGGGGGTTGGGGGTTTAGTGTCGAGAACAATTTTTGGGCAGTTTCCTATTCCATTGTTGGTTCTCATGTTGGAGTCTTGCTTGATTTTTCTGAGTTATGGTTGGTTTTGGGCTTTTTAAGCACTTGGCCTGCTAGTTTGAAATTTTTGAAACTTCTTTGGTTGTTAAAGTTTTATAGAGGTTCTCTACAGGCTTTTCTTTGAAAAAAAAAAAAGAAAGAAAGAAAAAAAGAAGAGAAAAAGAGAATAATGACATTCGTTTGATGAGGTTTAAGGTGTGGATGTGTGGAAGAGGTGCACGATCCTCACTTTCTATTTTCATCATATCTTTTGCTTTGTTTCAATCAGGTTTGCGGGTCGTCTCTTGGTTGTGATGTGTGGATGAGACGCACGGTCACCACCTTGATCATTCCTCATTCTTTGGTTTCTTCTTTTCATTTGTAATACATTTGATGTTTATCTGCTTAATCTCTCTCAATTAATTAGGACTCAACAAGCTTTTAGTGTTTTTGCTTAAGATTTTCATCTAATTCAGTTGACTTGTTGGTTTAGTTAAGTTTAGTAGTTATCGCACTTTTAAATTCAATTTTTCTCATTAAAATTGCTTTGGTTGGTTTTCGGTGAAGTTCAAGTTCGATTTAGCATTGCAGGAATTTCTCAGGCTCCTAGGCGCTTGAGTTGCCAACCTTCGGCGCTCGAGAACGCAGCACTGAAGAAATGAGCTTTAAATAGAAATGAAAGAGAAAAAGAAAACAGACAGTTGACCTAGGAAAAAGAAAGATAACAAGGATTCAAAGACCTTAAGATTCTCATCCTACTCCAAGGCTTGTCAATGGGGATTTCTTCTTTCTTTTCATCTTTGTTGTTCCTTTTCTCTATGAGTATCTAAATTCTCTTTAGTTAGGGTGAAGATGTAGGTTGTTCTTGGACGATGTAGTTGAATATCTTTGATTAATCTAAGTTTCTTTTCATTGAATTGAGTATTTATCATTGTTCCTAATGCTTTTGTGAATTGCCCACTCATGAATTGATTGAGCATCCATGGATTTAGTTGGGAAACAGACAGCTGACCTAGGAAAAAGAAAGATAACAAGGATTCAAGGACCCGAAGATTCTCATCCTACTCCAAGGCTTGTCAATGGGGATTTCTTCTTTCTTTTCATCTTTGTTGTTCCTTTTCTCTATGAGTAGCTAAATTCTCTTTAGTTAGGGTGAAGATGTAGGTTGTTCTTGGACGATGTAGTTGAATATCTTTGATTAATCTAAGTTTCTTTTCATTGAATTGAGTATTTATCATTGTTCCTAATGCTTTTGTGAATTGACCACTCATGAATTGATTGAGCATCCATGGATTAAGTTGGGAAACTAATGTATGGTTGAGCTATATGATAGATACCATGAATTGAATGAGTCTAGGAATAGAACTATCAATTTGTATGGTGTTTGAGGAAACCCATGTTTTTTTTATGCCTTGAATGTTTAAGGTTTGATTAAGGAATTAATTTTGTTTTGGGCATTTAAGAGAATTGGTGTGCCAAGGGATTGGACATCAATTAGTATAGTAGTTCTCATCATCAATTCAAGAAAGGAAATTGGATTAATTTAGGGATTTTCAATTGCATGTGAAGAGATAACCGAAATTGGATCCCTAACTCATCTCATATTGATTTTCTTTCATCTTATTTTATTAGTGTTCGGTTTTGCTTATTACTTTCTATTGCTTAATTGTTAGTCTTTTTGGTGGTTTCTTTGTGAACTCCTTTCGATCCAAAATATTCAATTAGCTTGGATGGTATTGATTAAGTGAATAGGTAATTGACAAACATAATCTCTGTGGGACGATAACTCTCTTATCTCTTTATTACTTGCATGACTTGGTACACTTGCCATAGTCCAACAACTACTTTAAACAAGATATTATAAGTTCAGTTAAAACTTATTTGTTCATTCTAATTTAATATCTTTGTTATCTTCAAAACTTTGAGGGGTTCAATTACTTGAACTATTATGGTTCCAACATCTATTTCTTGATTTCAACTTTGGTTCCAACAATCTCCCCCTTTTTTATGATGACAAACAATATTAAATTTGATTGAGCAAAGTCTTTTTCTGTTTCAAAAATATAAAGCCCCCCTAAGAACATGCTTCATACAAATTTGACGTATAGTAAATGGACACATGGTGAAAACTTAAGTAAGCCTAATAAAACTGAGTCCATTTTACTATCAGAACAATAAACGGGAACAATTTAACTAAGTATATCAGTGTAGTATTTTTGAGTTGAAAACCATAAACAGAGCAATAAAACACAAGTTATATTATTAGAATCAGAGCAGAAAAATTTATATCATCAACAAAGTATCAAAGCAAATGTAATATGAGAATTATGTGATCAGTTAAGTATCAGAGCAAATAAACATACATTATTAGGGCTATAATAAAATCAGAGCAACATTTAATCATAAGCAAAATACCAACAAGTTATAACAGAGTGATTTAATATCGAGTTAAGAGTTGATCAGAGCAACAACATATAGACAATAGATCAGATCTATGAGACATAGAAATTAAAAAAGTTCAATTTTCTTCCCAAAATTGTGTAACGTGTATGGAAATAATCAAATTTTCCCAATTCTCCCCATTTTGTCATCAGACAAAAAGGTCAAAGAAAATCAAATAAAAGAATTTTTCAAAGGATCAGAGTGGATTTAAAAAAAATGTATAAACAAAAGTAAAGAAAACTAAGAAGATGGAGGAGGAGGTGCTGGTGTATGCCTTAGAGGCCAGTAATATATTGACCTTATGGTTTACATTGTATCATAGCATTTATTATATATATGGGGCATTTCAGTTATTATGTTATTTATATTATTTAAATATGCATGATAAAGTCCTTAGAATAGTAAGTACTATCCCATAGGATATCAACTGCATGACTTGATTGTGAGATCCTATTGGTTACTTTCAAAACACTATTCTTAAATGTCCCTAGTCAAGTATTATTGTCAATTAGGACAACAATTATACATTGAGACTAGTATGTGCGTAGATTGATGACCATATCTCACGGGTCATAAATATGAGATATCAAGTCTTCACATGGGTACATATTAGAGTAATGTTTTACTGGATTGACCCACCATGAGAATGCTGCATGGATCGTTACATGAGTGTCATAAGTGATTCTCACAGTGACAATGGTGTATGTGGTCCTTTGACTTGATGGCACTACAGTTCCCTACATAAGGAGTTGTATGACTTGATACCGTCAAACGTCCCCTGTAATATGATCCTACAAGGTCACACACATAGAATGGATTGGAATGGAGTTGAATGGGGCTAGTTGGACCTTTAGCAAGACTAAATGGGCCAACCCAATTGCATAGGCCCACACATGAGTCTGACCTAGGTCAGATATGTGTAAGGACTTATATATACATCTCTTACTCTCTTGTGCCAACAGACTACACACGCACAATTGAGAGTCAGAAACAGTTTTCGAATAGAGAGTTAGAGAGAAAATCGCCCCCCCTTCGTGGCTAGCACCATGCCAAAGAGAGAGTTTATTGCATCCGTTCGTGTGGATACCGTAGAGGCATTGCTCTCATTTGTTGTGCTCGTGATTGTCAGTTGTTTCTTCCTAGAGGTAAACCCCTTAACACATTTTATGATCTTTTCGCATGGATCCTCAGCTGGGTTTGGGATTTGGGTTTTGTTTTCCGCTGCGTTTCCAGATCCCAAAACACAACAGTGGTATCAAAGCCGCTTGCAAAATCATAAATGGGTTTGTATGAACTGTTTGTATATGTGATATATGTTCGGTTTAAATGTATATGATACATGATGATTTACTCTTGTATATTTACGGTTTTGATATGATGATGCATGTGAAATTATATGATCTCGGTTTTGATATACTTTTTCATGTGCGATTGTATGTTTTCAAATGTTTGTATAGAGATGCATGTTTTCGTTTGATATTGATTAGGATTCGTTTGCCTTGATGGCAATGGGCAGAGAAGCTGCACCATGGAAGTCCTCGGTTTAGAACCGTCGACAACCTTGGGAGATCAATGGTTGATGTACGGTAGCATTGGGGATCCTTGCGGCATGATGATTTCGTGCTAAGCTGTGAACATCAAGGATTGATGTGTGACGGCACTAGGGTTCTATATGATCTTATCTGATCTAATCTTATCTGATCTTATCTGATCTGATCTAGTCTTATCTGATCTTATCATAATCTAATCTTATATTATCTTATCCTAATCTAATCTTATATGATCTTATCCTTTTATTAATGTTGATTAGATAAATCATGTAATATTGTATTCTTGATTTATATGCTTTTGATGCATGGTGCATGGTTGTGGCCTTAGTCCCTTTTACTTGCTTTCTTTTGGTTTTATAAATACGTCCTGCGTGTCCTGCCTTTCTCTATACAATCCAATTGTACATTCTCTTCTCACCTCACTCCCCTCGCATGTAGAACGAGGTTTCTCCTTATGATGTATTCTCTCTGGAGAAGAAGAGGCAAGGAGATGGCTACCATACAAGAAGCTTTAAAGGAAAGACTTTGAGAATAAGGCACTTGGAGAAGGCGCTTCGTTCTCTAGGTTTAGTTGTTGAGACTCCCATTGGCTTGGGAGGATCAATGTCTTAGGGACCATAACCATATAAAGCTTGCCTTTAGAGTACATAGGTCACGCTTTATAAGTATTGCTATATGATTTTTAATTGGATACATTTAAACACATAATAGGAAATGTTTAACGGGGTTGCGCTTGTAATTTTCATGAGCAACCCTTTCACAAGGCACTTTATACTTTTGGCATTCCCGCTAAAACTATTTTAGTTTTCCCACTCATTTTTACACTCATTAAAAAATAATTGAAAAACAAAAGCAAGAACAAAAAAAAATTGGTGTTGAAGAAAAAGAAAAGATCGAGACACAGACCTTTCGCCGCAAGGGTTTCCACCGTTCCTGAGCAAACTCGCTGCCATCGTCGAGCTTACCACCGCCGCCAGCAATCACCTTTTGCCGACGAGTCCCAGGTACGTGCATTATGCTTTCAGAATTAATAAACCTTCTCTGTTCTTTTTGTAATGATTTTTTTGGTTGAAATCTTGATTCTTATGTCAAGTCTGTGTTGGGTTAATATTATGGATTTTGTTATGATACCGTGATTTTACTGTCAATTTGCCTCGAGCAGAAATATTTTTACCTAATATTTGATATTTTCTGGCAGAAACTTGGAAAGCAAGACGTTGATGAGCAAGCTCCATGACTTTGATCTCATAGCCACCTTTTGCTATTTAAATTTCAAATCATGGTGTGTACAATTATAATGTGAACTTATTTCTTAAAATTTCTAACTTAACTGGCCAATAATTGAATGGCCCATCACGAGTCTCCATAACTTGATTAGCTATCAAAAGTAGATAGTGATCTTTTATAGATGATAGTAGGGAGATGTTATAGGATTTTGATATGTTTAGGTTGAATTGTCAATTATTTATTAACTATTAATTTTATAATAAATGTTATAAAGTATATTAAATATAAATAATAATTAATAAATATTATATAACTTATTCTAAATATTAATATTTTAAAAAAAGATAAATATTAAAATAATTCTCTTATTATATCTATAAATTATTATTTATTTATGATTTATGTCAGAAGACTTTTTGGAATCTACCTTTGGACATTATACGAGGATAGATAATAGAGTTGTATGGAGGTTGTTGGTCGGCCATTTTGTAATCTAGTTTATTTTAGACGATAAACCTTGTGTCCGTTTTTGTGGAGTTCTTTCATAGTCCTCCTTTGGTTATGAAACATCCATTCAAGAGCAGTAAAATCCTAAAAAGGTAAAGAGGAATGTGTCTAGATCAATTTCTAGATAAACAATGTTTTGGTTATGTTTATTGTTAGATGTTGGAACAATTTCTTATATTAGTTTATATAATACTTTAGATTTTACTTAATCAATGAATAGCGATTTATTTTATAATATATTATTATTATTATGAAATTTAATTAAATATAAAATTAAAATTCATAATTGATGGCAATAAAAAATTAAGAAAGATGCAATACTTGTAATGCGATCACAAATTTTAACCTAAAAAAGTAGAACAACAAACGACAACACTTTTAAAGTTATCTAAAAAATGTTGCTTATATTAAACAAGAAGAACCACAATAAGTGTGGCCAAGGTTGCCTAAGGTCATAATAGGCAACGCTTTTAAGGCGTAGCCATAGTAACCACATTTGGTAAGCGTGGCCATGGGTTAGGAAAAGCATAACTTTTTGGTTCAAAAAGTGTTGCCTAAAGTACACAATAGCCACACTTGGCAAGTGTGGCCATAAGTTAGAGGAAAATCGTAACCTTTTTGTGCCAACAGCATTGCCTATAGTGCAACAAAAAGCTACGCTTAAGAGGTGTAGCGAAAATGAGTAATACTTGAAAAATGTGGTCATAAGTTTTGGGAAAAAGTGTTATCTTTGTACAATGAAAAGACAATGCTTTTTAGATACTATAACTTTTGTGTCATTAAAAGCGTTGTCTTAGAAAAATGATACGCATTATTTGGCGGCCTATGACAAAATGTTACGCTTTTGTATAACTTAGGCCACACTTTTCAAGCAGAAGGCAAATTTGTTGTAGGGTTTACCTCTTCACTAATATTAGAAAAAAAAAATGAATACGAAGATATCCTTGCTATCATCTATAAAAGATGTTAAATGTAAGAGATAAATGCGACCTTCACGCAGTGCGTGGCATATGGATCGATATAAAATTGGATCTATAAAGCTATAGATAATGGATCTGGAGAACAACATCTAAGAAAGGAAGAAAAGTAAAACATTATTAGATATTGACATATTTTCTTGAAAAGTAACGAAACACAAAAAACACAATTCTCTTCCTAAAACTTAACTCAAGTTGCACAATTAAGTTCCTTTGAAAATTGTTTCATTTCGGGGATCGAATTTTAATGAATCCGCTTTACTTTCTTTTTAGCCTATCCTCCTCCTCTCTATACCAGGTCTTGACTTCCTTTATGACAATTTTTTTTCTATTTTTAATTTTTTTTCATTCTAAAACAACGTGTTTGTGTCAAAATAATATATTAAAACTCTATACTATTAACTGGAATAAAGTAGCTTGATCATCTTTATACATGTATAGATGATAACTCCAAAGGAACCTTCTCCTACTGGTTCCCTCTTCCTTATCCAAAAAACAAATGATAACTCCAAGACTGCTAATTTAAAACATCATACAATCTTTCATAAAATGCATTGTATTGAGATAATACATGAAGCATTCAAGTTAAGTCATTGACTTCAATCCCAATTCGTTGATTCCAAACTAGAAGAGCAAACGGACAACACGGCAGAAGCTGAAGATAGTGAATACCAGGACAGCAATCCCCACCACAGTGGAACTGGCTCTCCAAGGGTCTCGGAAGTACACCAACCTCAGAATAGCCATAGCACGATTCCAGAAGTTCTGGTAATGCTTATTGAGAACATCTATGACATTGAGGTAATAGGTGGTGTTGTTTGTCACAACGTGTTTGCAAAGACCATTAACCAGAGTTGCCACTTCCTTGTCACTACCCAGTTCATGCACAATAACTTCCTTCTCAACCAGCAATTCTACATCATCTTTGGTGTGAATGAGAGAGTCAATCAGAGAAACATAGTTGGAGATATAAGGTTCCTGTGGATAGTGACACTGCTCGAAGGCGATGAGGTTCCTG
Source organism: Styphnolobium japonicum (assembly GCA_023212625.1). Lineage (NCBI taxonomy): Eukaryota > Viridiplantae > Streptophyta > Magnoliopsida > Fabales > Fabaceae > Styphnolobium > Styphnolobium japonicum. Next base: position 8,598,350 of record JALBWW010000014.1, read on the forward strand.
AGAATACATTCTGTTGTGTGGTCTACCTTCAACTGGGGAATTTGTAAACGAGCTTCGAAATATTTGAAGCGTGGTATGCAGCCCAAGCAGAGGAACCAGCTGAGAATTGGCTTCTTGTCGAACTTTATCTCAAGTAAGCGTTTTTCCATATCTTTCTCAAAGCTCACCCCTGCCCCCTGCAACTTTGTTGCAGTCCTTAAGATACTACGAGAGGGTTTACCACAGCCAAAATACTTGCCACTACAAGTAAATGCCCCTTTTTTGCCGGAAGATTTCTCCGATGATTCCATATTTTCTTGTAGTGTGGGAACACTGGGAAGGTAAAAGTATCTGATCAAATCAGTGAAATGTATTGATTCCTTCGACTTCTGTTTTGATTCCTCCCACTTCTTCACCGGCTTGGTTTCATCCAAAGAAGACTTTTGGGTGTCATAAAATGCAAATGCAAAGTACTCGTGGGCAAGATGAAGAAAACAGTGATGCCCTGGCTTTTTATTATCATCAGGAACAATGTCATCATATAGTTTGTTCAGCACAAACACCGGAAGCTGATTCTCAAGCATTAACAAGTCCCTATGGATACTCTTGCTCAGCCATGCTTGAGTCAATATATAAACATCACTGTGCCTACGTCGAAATGATTCGGAATCCATGTAATTATCCTCTTCGCATCTTGATTTATCTGATTTGAACGAACTGGTCCTAAGAAAGTGCTCCATGATGAAGACAGCATCCAACAGCATCATGTCTACGAATTTATCTTTGCCGATGCAAGGGAACTCCACTGCATAGCAATGTCTTATCTTTTTTTCTTCTTCTTCAAGATAGGCTTTATAGCTCTTTAAGATCTGCTCGTTGGATACACGTTCCCAGAAAAAATGGAAATACTTTTTTTTCTGATTTTGCATTGGCTTCAGTTCTTTTCTGCCATAGTGAAGTGGACCTATTGAGATCAACTGAGGAGTATAGGCTTCCATGTTCACCTTCCGAAGATTGCGAGGAACCCTGTATATGCAGCACTTAGACCACTTCAAGTTTTCGAACTCTTTGTCTTTGATGTTGATTATGTGGCTCACCATCTCATACTCGGTGTCAGATAAAGCAGAAGAATTAGTAGCAGTTGCCATTGAAACCCAAATTGAACTTCTTTTCCCTAACAGTTGAGCAAACACATAAGAGTAAACTATAAGACCAAAATCATACCCAACAACTACATTCCAAGATGGCTTAGACTATGACTTGTTAATATAACAATCAAATGGGAGATTCAATTAAGAAACAGGTTATTGCAACACATGGCCCACAAGGCGCCAATTTGTTAAGCCAAACCATTCAACAAGAGTAACTAGCTAGGTTGCCTTTACAACGACTAAATAAAGAAAATAACAGTGTAGAAAACTTCAATAAAGAATCAAACCATTTTGTTAAGTAAACTTTTAAGGAAAATAATTTACCACAGTACTCTCTCCTCTGCAACTTTTCCACCTTCCCTCTATCTCTCTGTTTATCTCTTGCTTTTGGGTGTATCTCTTCACAGCTGAGCAGATCAGAAAGGAAATCACATGCTATGTTTTTTTGGCTGAAATCCGTGTCTGATGTCTCGTTTTATGTTCGCGCTAGGCGATGACCTACGAAGACTTCGCGTGAGCATGACTTGCAAATATGACGTTGCGATTACGAACGGTGGCGATAAATTTATGAATCAACCAAATATCTATTTGTTTTGGTAAGCAACCAACCAAATATTTATGATTAGTGACAGATGTTCATATATTCTTGGCGAAAACTAAATTGCACATGATGAAATTATTGATTTTTTTTTTATTTTATAAATTAAGGTATCGTTTCGAAAGAATAAAGACTAATTTTTAAAAGTACAGTGAAACATGTGAAATAAAAATTTCTCATAATTATAATTTTTTTTATATACACCATTCCAATAATTGAACCCACTTCCTTCCAATCAAACGAGAGTAAGTTTGCCATGAAATTGCCGATGTAGTGGTATTTGTAATATAGCCGGACAATGTTTACTTTTAGACTTTTCTTCAATCGATTTACTCGATCGGTGGAATTGCATATGCATCATCTTCATTTTTCAGGAAAAAAAATTCATAATATCAGCAATTAAACTATCTCATTTTACTTTTTCAAAAGCTTCTCAAGTAACGTACTATATAACTTGAGTAAAATGTCAACTTAAAAAATAAATTACTTTTAATAAAGTACAATAACATGGTTTAATTTATGTAGCTAACTTTATGTAATAAGATAAGACTTTATTATTATTGTTGTTTTATTGATTGATTTTTATAAAGATAATAATAAAAAATTTGTGTGTTTCTTACTCATAACATGACAATATCATTATTTTTTTTTGGTACATACAATATCATTATTTTAATAAAAACTATAATATCCAAATCTCATTCAATTCTTAATTTTTTAATTATATAATTTAGTTTGATTTAGCTTACAATTTTTTTGTACAGCTTATACAGTTCACAGTTTAGAGGCTTGGATAGAATTATCTGAATTGAATCGATTCAAATCATACAAATATATTATTATATTATATTATTTTATACATATCTTTGTTGAAGTCTTCAAGACTAGCAGCTGTAGACTGGTTTTTATGCCCGAAGCAAAGCAAGTGTTGGTTTTATATTCAGTGATTGCAGCTGTTATTGTTATTGACTTGCATCAGCACGTGTAAATACTAGTATCGAACCATTCGGTTTATAAAAAACAAACTTTATAAAATTCTAATTTAGTAATTATTAAATTTTGAGTAAACACTAATTTTTGTCCTCTAAAGATACAAGTATCATCATTTAAGTCCTTCAGTGATGAATATATCAAAATGATACTTCAGAGTCAATTTTTTACATTAAACTTGTCCTTCAATGTCATTTTTTGACATCAAATTGGCTATTCAATGTTATTTTTTACATCAAATTAATCTTACAAAAGAACTAATTTGATATCAAAAATTATTAGAGGACCAAACTGATATTACTTGTATCTTTGGAGAACTAAAATGAGTGTTCACTCTTAAATTTTAGTTTAAGAGTAAACATTCATTTTAGTCCTTTAAAGATATAGGTGATTTCACATTGATCTTCAATTTATAAATACATTAAATTGATTCTTCAAAGATATATGTGACATTAAATTGCTCCTTAAATGTTACATTTTTGTCATCAAATTAGTCTTTAAAATATCATCGAATTGGTCCTTGAAAAACAAAATTAATGATATTAATTATTATTGAAAGACTAATGTGATGCTACATATATCTTTGAAGGACCAAAATATATGTTTACTCTTAGTTTAATATATATATAAATATAATAATTATTCAATATTATTTGTGTGTATTTTTATTTTATTTTATATAGAATTTATTTTCTTCTCTAATAGTAAAAATTTAAATTAAAATGAAATTTTTTGATTTAGAAAGTATCAATCCTGACTATAACAAAAGAATTTAACATGAGTATGAAATAATAATTATAAATGATTTTATAAGTCATATTTTGAATAAGATGAGATACTCTTGTACTCTAACAATTTACTTAAGACAATTTATTATAATTATTAAATAATCAATTATTTGATATATGATAATGTCATTGGTACTCTCAATTGTCTTTTTGCACTTCTCACTAAATAATCAAATAAAAATATAATTAATTAAGACTTGATTTGAATAAAAAATTCTTTAATTAATGATAATTTAAGAAATTAAAATTAATAATAAATAGTCAGATTGTCAATATACAATTAAAAATACCACTATCACACGGGATGAAGCACCAATAATAACAAATGACAGTGCCTCTATATCTTTGCTACACGTGAATCATATTTACATCTTGTGGTGACATCATGTGAGCTGCATCAATCATTGGGTTAAGAAGGTGGAATTTGAGTATTCATTTGGGATTATTTAATTCTGCCTTGCTTCTTTGCATTCAGCTTTTGATGGCATTAAATTGATCGTTACTACTTGGCTTCGTGCGTTTCAATATTACCCATTATTCTTTTTGTTTATATCATTTAATCTAACTTGTTTCAATGGAAAGATGAAGATGGGAATTAGAGAGGCGAGTAAGAGTATTTTATTTCTTGTGTTATTTTATTACTTTTAAGTTCTTCTTTTTTTAGCTCATTTAATTGTAAATTAGGTTCAAGTTATTATTTGTGTAGCCTATACTTTGCTTTTCCTTCTTTAAATTTAAAACATCTCATTATTTCAACCTATAATCATTATGAAAATAAAAATCACCCTTAATTTTAAAAAATAAAAATAAAAAAATAAGTTAGTGAAGAGTCATGTACTTACTAGCTTATTGTGAAGTTGCTCTATGCCCTAGTGTCATAACCAATCTCATTTATGATTTAAATTAAAAAAATAAATTTATTAATATATGCTTAGTGGGCTTAAGGAGTCATGTACTCATTAACCTATTTTGGGGTTGCTTTAGGGCCTAGTGTCATGACCAATCCTATATAAAATTGAAATTAAAAATAAAATATATCATTATCGGTTTAGAGGGCTTGAGGATTCATGTATTTAATAGCTTATTTTGGAGTTGCTCTGTGGCCTAGTGTCATGACCAATTTCGTTTAAAATTTAAATTAAAAATAATTTTATTAATATCCTCTTCGAGGGTTCAAAGTCATGTACTCACTTGCTTATTTTTGGGTTACTATGTGACCCCATGTCATGACCAATTCTATTTAGGATGCATTAAACTCTCTATATATTTCATTCCTTTTAATTTAAATTAATTACTTTTAATCATATTTTTAATTTTAAATTGACTAACAAAATCATTTGTTTTAAAGAATTACGTGGCTTTGACTTCCTCATTGCACTTAAGAGATACGTAAGCACTCACGAGTCACGACAAGCAAAATTTGTAAATATTTTAATTAAAATTTTTATCTTTATTTTCCTCTAAACTTGTAAATGGTGATATTTAGTTTTTATTTGAATTTTTGTGAATATTTATAGTTTAATTATTTTTTTTGGTTTTATTTAGGAGGTAAATTGATAAACACATTTTATATGCATAATTTAGTACCTCTCATTGGTCTATCCTTATGAAATTATTGCATATATGAAAGGAAAATTGTATATTTCCTCACATGTTGGTTATGTTGTTACAAATTGAGCAGAACACCTCAAGGACTATTCAAAGCAGTTGTTGAATCAAAATATCATGAACTTAAATGTTTATATCAGTATAGCTCAAATAGAAGAGAAATAAAGAACTAAACTTAGTGAATTTTGGGCTACGGTAAATTTAGGATAAACCGAAAAATTCCTGCTTAAACCTATACTCGATTATTTGATGATTTCTCAATATCTAATCGTTGGATGCAGCTGAAATTTTGATATGTCATTTATGACATCATTCTCTACGACTATCATAGAAATGAAGATTTCCAGATTATGACTGGAAGTGGGTGACAAGAGGTTGTCGAGACCCCGTCAAATAATAATATTACCGATTCACAAAATAATTTGTAGTATAGAGCATGAACCGAATCGTCTCTCAAGGATCCAATAAAACAAAGATTTAATCAAATCAAAATAAATAAAAAGGGGGGTTTTGTTGTTGATTAACAAGATTAATAAAAGTAGGAGATTCAAAGTTGTAAACAAATCTAAAGAAACAACCAATCCAAGGAAATTTACCGATCTTGAGTTTAACTCATCATTGATCACAAGGAATTCACTTAATTGCTAACCATGTTCTTGGCCTTAGATCACATCAAGAAGCCTTAACATGATCCAAGAATTCTCTACTAGATAAGCATCTAGGATTTGATTAACCAAGGTTAGATAAAGTAAGCACCATCCAAACATAGATTAACTTAAGATCCAGAATTTAACCAAGCTAAACAATCCATCAAAAAGCTTTAATAAATTGTTTATTCTATGTGATCCTCTTGAATACATGATAATAAAGCTATTATCACATAAACATCCAAATCAAATTAAGCAATTCAATCTAGATCAAAATTAAAAGAGGAAGAAGAGAAACTTGAATAACAATTAAGCAATATGAACAAGCGAAACAAGATCTCCAAATTAAACATCAAGATGGCTAATCCCTTGGATTGATTATGAGAGCCTAGCCTTCCATGGATGGGAAGGAAGAACTCAGAAATAAAAGAACAAAAACGAAATTCTAAAGAGAAAGAAGAAGAAGAGAAAGAAGAAGAAGAGAAAGAAAACTCTCACAAATACTCAAACTTTCTTGAAACTTACTTCAAATTGAATGCTAATACAAAGAGGTTGGGTCTATTTATACTAATCCTAGAAGCCAATTTGTACATGTACATAATCTGAATACAAGCTATAAGAATATGAAAATTGTCAAAAATGGAAGCTTGATGCATGGTTGGTGGGTTGGTGCATGGTAGGTGGGTTGGTGTATGGTTGGTGGCTTTTAGTCAACAACCCTTATCCGACTTCTGGCTTCAAATTCATCACCTAGACGGTGTATTTTGGCTTGGATGTCTTCATCAAAGTTGTATCCAGTTGACTCCTTGAAAATCTCCAATTTGAATCATGTCATTTGGACTTTTAGAACTCCAGAAATGCCAAAAACACTGCACCTACCTCAAGTTAGGTTGGAAGAACGTGTTTCCAAATTCAAACCAACTTGTAGCTTCATTATCATGCCTAAAACGACATCTATTGACATAATGGTCTTCATTGAAGTTGGAGATATGGGTTTTATCTTTCAAACGACCAAGTTTCAGCCCAAGAGGATGCTTATAACCCACTATATAGTCCAATATGTACATACTGCCCAGATGGTTCCGTGACAGCAAACTCACTCTGTATTGCAAGGCTATTTTGGGCCCTTAGAAGTCCGAACCAGCTCTTGAGTTCTTCATGAAACTTGTAGATCCTTGTCTTATCTTTCCAAAGACACCAAGATCACCTTAATTGGATCACCGAGTCCCAAGTTATGGCCTAACCAAGGAATAAAGGTCAAAATGCATCAAAATCCGAAAATTATCCAATATTTACATTAAAACCCAATGAAGCCCAACAACATTAAACACATCTAAAACACTAATATTGGGCACAATAAACATCTAATAAAGCCTAATACAAAGCTAACATAAGTGTCTCAAATTGATTGATCAGTGGGTAAAAAATGGGAAACAACTGGATGATCGTCATTGGTGATGTAATTTGAGCAGTTTCAGCAAAATGGTCATATCTCAAGATCCAAACTTTAGATCTGGTTGAATTTTTGGTATGTTCTTCACGACTGCATATGCTACAACTTTTATGAGTGAAGATTTCCAAATTATGACGTGAGAAGTGACGAATTTGGTGATCTTTGGAGGTGAAATTTCAGCCCATGTGCAGCAAAAATTTGACAAAGTTGTAATTGAATAGTTCTATCATTTGCCTATACAAGGAAGATATTTGCCACACTTAAGGGCATTCCATATTCTGAGTTCTCTCATTTTAGTTAGAGTTAGGGGTGAAGCTTTCATAAATTGTGAGATTTATACTTTGATTTCAATGTTAGATCTTCCAATTTATCTAAAGTAAATCCCAAAACTCTTGTTCTTTGTATAATATATTCTTCATCTTATTGAAGTTTCTTTATCTTCATGTCCAGTTGAGTTTCTTCCTAGAGTTAGGGGTGAAACTTTCATAAATTGTGAGATTTATACTCTGATTTCAAGGTTAAATCTTATAATTTGTTTAAAGTAAATCTCGAAATTCTAGCCCATTGTATTCTTGTTAATACCAACAATCGCTTTCATTTTTATTATGTTTTTCACTTGTTCTTTTGTTTCCTTTAATATAATGAGTAGCTAAATTTCTATACTAGGATTGTAATTTGAACTCATGTAATTTGATTCGTTATCTAAGAGTAGGTTGATTATCTTGAAATTGTTTATCTTACTTGTTCCTAATGCTTTTAATTAATTGGCCATTAATTAAATTGAATTGATAAACCTTAAGTAACTTGACAAAGGGATTTTGGTTTTAGATCTAGGTAAGATAACATATGATCTTTGTGCGAAAGCCTTGAGTTTGTATAGGATAGACATATACATATATGACATATGTAACCATTAATGAAACCGGAACTTAATGAATTCTTGATTATTTGATAGACATAGACATATAGTTTATCATTAATTAATGATATTTCTATTTGACCATCGAAAGAGGCTTATAGATAAGTCAGGATTTCTAGTTAACAATTCAGATAATTAATTGATCTCAGATAGAAGTAAGAGAATCAAGTAAAGTGTGAGGGATAATTGCAATCCTAGGCTTGGTTAATTTGATCATTAAATTTGTCTTCTTGTTTACTTTAATTTTTAGTCTTTCATAAATCATCTCTTATTAAGTTGTTTAAATAAGATTGAGTTTTGCAAACTTTTAGTAGATAGTCAAATTTAGAATTAATCCATGTGGGTTCGACACTTTCTTACTATTATATTACTTGATTTGCGATAACGTATACTTGCGTTTTGAAATTTCACATCAAGTTTTTGGCGCCGTTGCCGGGGATTAATTCTTTTATTTTACTATTATTAATACTAGCATACTTAGTCTTAATTTAAACTTGTTCTTTTATTTTATTTTATTTGTAATTTTTTGAACTGTTTATGCATAGTGCTCAAGACAAGGAGTTGATTCCTCTTAATCTTGAGATTGAGCGAACTTGCCACAGAAACAGAAAAGAACGTCGTCAAGAGTTATTGCAGCAAAGAAGAATAGCTGACAATAACAGAAATCAAGAACTTAGACTAGCTAATCAACAACCCAGAACTCTTAGGGATTATATAATTCCTACTGCTGATGGAGTTCATTCAAGTATTGTCAGACCTCCAATACAAGCTAACAACTTTGAGATTAAGCCAGGAGTGATCCAGATACTGCAAAATAATCAATTTGGGGGTTTGCCTCATGAAGACCCTAATACGCATATAGCAAATTTCCAGGAGATTTGTGATACTTTTACGCAAAATGGATGTTCTGCAGATGCTATTTGGTTAAGAATTTTTCCCTTTTCATTAAGCGACAAGGTTAAAAGTTGGTTAAATTCTCTACCTGATAGCTCTATTACTGATCAATCAATTTGAGACACTTATATTAGCTTTATACTAGGCTTTATTAGATGTTTATTGTGCCCAATATTAGTATTTTAGATAAGTTTAATATTATTGGGCCTCGTTGGGATTTAATGCAAATTATGAATAATTCTTGGATTTTGATGCATTTTGACCTTTCCTCCTTGATTAAGCCATAACTTGGGACTCAGTGATCTATTTGAGGTGATCTTAGTGTCTTTGGAAAGCTAAGACAATGCTCTACAAGTTTCATGAAGAACTCAAGAGCTGGATCGGACTTCTAAGGGTCCAAAATATCCCTGCAATGCAGAGTGGGTTTGCTGTCATGGAAATCTGGGTAGTGTGCACATATTGGCCTATATAGTGGGTTATAGGCCTCCTCTTGGGCTGAAACTTGGTTATTGGAAAGATAAGACCCATATCTCCAACTTTACTGAAGACCATTTAGTCAATAGATGTCGTTTTTGACATAATTATGAAACTACAAGTTGGTTTGAATTTGGAAACACGTTCTGCCAACCTAACTTGAGGTAGGTGCAGTGTTTTTAGTATATTTGGAGTTCTAAAAGTCCAAATGGCATGATTCCAAAGCCCAAATTTCAAGGAGACAACTGGCTACAACTTTCATGAAGACCTCCAAGCTAAAATGCACCATCTAGGTCATGAAAATTAAGCTGGAAGTCGGATAAGAGATGCTGACTTGAAGCCACCAACCGTACACCAACCCACCTACCATGCACCAACCCACTAACCATGCATCAAGCTTCCATATTTGACAATTTTCATGTTTTTACAACTTGTATTCAGATTATTTTCAATTACAAATTGGCTTTTAAGATTAGTATAAATAGAACCAATTTCTTTGTATTAGATAATTCAATTTTTAAGTAAGTTTGAAGAAAGTTTGAGTATTTGTGAGAGTTTTCTTTCTCTTCTTCTCCATTCTCTTTACAATTTCGTTTTTGTTCTTTTATTTCTGTGTTCTTCCATCCCATCCATGGAAGGCTAGGCTCTTATAATCAATCCAAGGGATTAGCCATCTTGATGTTTAATTTGGAGATCTTGTTTCGCTTGTTCATATTGCTTAATTGTTACTCAAGTTTCTCTTCTTCCTCTTTTGATTTTTATCTAGATTAAATTGCTTAATTTGATTTAGATGTTGATGTGATAATAGCTTTATTATCATGTATTCAAAGAAGATCACAAAGACTAAACAATATATTAAAACTTTTTGACCAGACCTTGATGAAGAAACACTCACTGTAGAGTCCCCAACAGCTACTGATCTTGACTGTGGAACTCTTTGTTGAGTCTAAAATTTAGGCCCTCTACTAGAGCTAACACCTCCACTAAAAGAACCCACTGTTTTGGTCTTCTTACTTGACTCCCTAGATGCTCGTTTGTCCAACTCTCTCATTTCAATCCTTCGAGCTGCATCCACTGCTTCAACATATGTCAATTTCTCAATCTGAGGTGACAAGATCTTAAACAAAGGGTCAACCAACCCTTCAATGAACCTCTTGGTCCTTATTCCCTCATTGGGAACTAAGTACGGAGTGAGATAACCAAGTGAAACACAAGAAGGGGGGTTGAATTGTGTTTCATAACCTTTTTTGAAAAATAACAGATTTTCCTTTTAACAAACGAATGAACACAGCGAAGGATAAGGTTTAACAAGTAAAGAACTTAGAAACAACACGGCTCAGTCCTATTGGACTCTAAGGATTTTGAAAAGACTTTTAAGAAAACAGTTAACATGTTCAAATAACCAATTAAAAAGTCTTTGTTAATAAACACAATAGTAAACCCCAGAAGTTAGTGAATATAATAAAACACACTAGAAGAGAAGAGAAGCTTACATACGGTATTTATCCTGGTTCACTCTTACCAACCAAGAGCTATGTCCAGTCCCTTCAACCAGAAGGATTTTCAACTAATCATTTTCAGATTACAAGTATTATTCACCTCTTCAGGTTACAAGTATTTTCAACCTCTTCAGGTTCAACCACACTAGTATTCTTTTATACACAGCTTCTTCAGACTTACAATGCTAAGATGAATAAGTATAAGAAGATGAATGCTTGAGTTTGAAACTTACTAACAAATGAGAATAGATAATGAATCTCAAGACTTTTTCTTTTTACACGTATAAAGAATTCAAGAAGAGATAAAGCTTGTTAGACTTTGTAAGATGCTTCGTCAAAGATCGCTTCGCTTCTTTCTTCAAGAGCTGCTCCTTCTATTTATATGAAAGAACAAGTTGAGCAGGCTTCATGAGCTACATCGTCCAACAGAAACATTTATTACCGTTCTGAGTAGCATTAAATGTATCTACTGAAAATGTACTGAGCTTCTTCTTAAAAGTGACTTTGATTCTAAGAGATTTCCAATCATGTGATAACAAAGTCCTGATTTGTCTGAGATCGCAGAAAGTTCCTTATTTGCAGATCTTTGTAGTTGTTAGACAATGTCAGCAAAAGTGGCTCAGTTGACTTCTTCTAATGCCGTGAGCTGTCAGAGTTCTTTTCCAGCATTTAATGAGGAACAGTTCTTCATTTTTGAATTTTAGCTTGGACGAAAGCTTGAGCTTGAACTTTGTAGTAGAGATTAGTGTTGAAACCAAATTCTTATAAAAAGGTTTAAATACTAAATTCTTAAAAGCTGTAGCTTTCCCTGTTAAGTTTTGAGGATAACAAAAATATTTATTTAGTTTGAACAAGTAAGTGTTTTGACAATAGAATTAACAAATCGCTACTTGTATGTGCGTCCATTCTGCTCTATGCTTAAAGATAACTCTTCGTGCGTCCAATATGCTATAACTCTTTATAGGTCCAATAAATGTAATATATACTTTTACTATTGGTGCGTCCAATACTTGTATGCATATACTGTTACTTTTTATTAGTTCATCCAATATGATCTGTCTGCCAAAGCTCGAACTCAACTCACTCTTTCAAAGTTCAAGCTCAAGCTCTCGTCCAAGTGAAATTTCAAACATGAAGAACTGTTCCTCATTAAATGCTAGAAAAGAACTCTGACAGCTCACGGCGATAGAAGAAGTCAACTAAGCCACTTTTGCTGACATTGTCTAACAACTACAAAGATCTGCAAATAAGAAACCGTCTGCAATCTTAGACAAATCAGGACTTTGTTTTCATTGATTGGAAATCTCAGAGAATAAAAGTCACCGTCAGAAGAAGTTCAGCACTTTTCCAGTAGATGCATTTAATGCTACTCAGAACGGTAATAAATGTTTCCGTTGGACGATCTAGCCCATGAAGTCTGCTCAATTTGTTCTTACTTATAAAGAGAAGAAGCAGCACTTGAAGAAATAGAGAGATCTTTGCCGAAGCATCCTACAAAGTCTAAAAAGCTTTATTTCTTCTTGGATTTCCATATACGTGTAAAAAGAAAAAGCCTTGAGATTTCTATTGTCTATTCTCATTTGTCAGTGAGTTTCAAACTCAAGCTTTCATCTACTGTCACTTATTCATCTTAAGCATTGTAAGCCTGAAGAGGCTGTGTGTAAAAGAATACTTGTGAGATTGAACCTGAAGAGGTTGAAAATACTTGTTACCTGAAGAGGTGCATAATACTTGTAATCGTGAAAAAGATTAGTTGGAAAATCCTTCTGGTTGAAGGGACTGGACGTAGCTCTTGGTTGATAAGAGTGAACCAGGATAAATCTCGTGTGTAAGCTTCTCTTCTCTTCTAGTGTGTTTTATTATATTCACTAACCTCTAGGGTTTACCATTGTGTTTATTAACAAAGATCTTTTATTTGGTTTTAGAACGTGTTAACCATTTTATTAAAAGTCTTTTCAAAATCCTTAGAGTCCAATAGGACTAAGCGGTGTTGGTTCTAAGCTCTTTGCTTGTCAAACTTTATTCTTCGCTGTGTTCTATTTTCTATTGAAAAGGAAAATCTTTTATTAATTTTCAAAAAGGGTTAAGAAACACAATTCAACCCCCTTCTTGTGTTTCACTTAGTTATTTCAATTAGAGTTTGAGCTTTGGCAAAAGGATAGTATTGGACGAACCAATAAAATAGTAACAGTAAACGCATACAATCATTGGACGCACCAATAATAATAATATATTTAGACAGTCTTTGGACGCACCAATAGTAAATAAACGCATACAATGCAATGGACGCAAGAAAGGTTTCGTAGAAACCGTATTGGACGCAGACTATCAAACTATTTGTTTTATAAAAACTTCATTGAAGAATTCCTAAAATAATTGTAACAGAGTCAATATTTAAAGGAATTAAAAGTTTTATCAAAAACACTCTGTCGAAACACTTACTTGTTCAAGCTTAATAAATATTTTTGTTATCTTCAAAACTTAATAGGGAAAGCTTGAGCTTTTTGACATTAGTGCTAAACCTTTTAAATGAATTTGGTTTCAACACGGAGCATAACGAGAAAGTTGAGTGAAACGGACGTCATACTCTGATATGGTCATACTAGGCGTCTGAACTAACCTTTCAAACTCTCTTGCCATCCCATCCCTCACACTAGCTGGAAGGAATCGCCCTAAGAAAGCAGTCGTAAAATCATCCCAACTCAGTGGAGGAGAACCTATTGGTCTTCCCATAAGGAGGGACTCGTACCATGATTATGCAACATCTTCAAGCTTAAAAGCAACTAGTTCAACTGATCTTCTACTAGAACATCCCAAAGATCTGAGAACCTTGTTCATACTGTCTAAAAACCGTTGAGGATCCTCGGTTGCACCTACCCAAGAAAATGTTGGGGGTTTAAGATTAAGAAACTCCGGAAGTGAGACCTCAATACCAGTATCATGTTGAGGCTGCATCTGCCTATCTGCTCCTATCTCACCATGAGGTTCTACCTCAACATTAGGTTGTGCCCCTTGTTTACCTTGATTTGCCAATAATCTAGCTAGATTTTCTATAACATGGTGTAGTCCTGTAACTATCTCACCCAAATTATCACCATGAACATTGGGAGGTGGTGTCAAATCCTTCCCCTGAGCATGTTCTCTAGTTACTCTGGCAGTCCTACCTTGACCTCTACCTCTACCTCGCCCTCTACCTTAGCCTCTGCCTCTACCTTGGCCTCTGCCCTGGCCTCTTTCCCTTATAACTGGAGAAGGTGACCTATCAGATGCCGCGTCAGGAATCTCATGACCCTCGGCTCCTTGGGTTTGAGAACGAGTCCTAGGTGGTGCCTCAATCTAGAAAATCAACTAGATAGGATCAAAATACAAACAAGATTCATAATGATAAAGTAAACGAAATAGACTCACAAGAGATGAACAAGAATAACATCCTAACAGGCCTTTGGTAGTGCCTCAATTGTGATAATGAATCGTGAAAATGGCCGGCTTCATTATCACAATTGTGACTTTACTAAAGGACACTTGCTCCATTTATCACAGGGAAACCTAAAGCTCTGATACTACTTTTGTCACGACCCAAACTATAGGGCCCTGACCGGCTCATAGGAAAGACTAGCTAACCTAGCAAGCCTAATATACCAAAGACCATAATAAGATAACATGCTAGATCTTCCGAAATTTCAACAGAGTAACGTCTAAAAATTTGACATCCCAATTTAATAATTCACAACCTGTTCTATAACCAGCATAAATATACATAATTCCAACAACTATGTATCATAAGACCAGACAAAAATATAGTAGAAGCTAGATCCTGCCTATGGATAATGGAACATATCTAAGATAATTACATATCCAAAATGTACAAGAAAACCAAAGGACAAGAACAAAACAAACATGCCCACACGGACAAAGTGTTGGGCTCACTAAAATGACCAACTTCTAGCTATTGGAAGAACTCGGACCTGACTTAGTATTTGTATCAGAAAATCATAAGATAAAGGAGTGAGTCATAAGACCCAGTGAGAGATAACATAATCTATAATGAAACTTGGGACAAGTGTAAGCACAAGTTTTTTACTAAAACTACATCCACACATCGAAACATGTGTGTTAGTTCAAATAATTATAAACAAAAACTAATAAGTAAGTAAATCATAAAATACCACAATTTTGGTTATGTGCTAGAGATACCATACTTTTACCTTTGGTTATGAAACATTCATTCGAGAGCAGCAAAATCCTAAAAAAGTAAAGAGGAAGCCATTCTGCCAAACAATGTGTCTTGATCAATTTCTAGACAAACAAGGTTTTGGTTATGTTCATTGTTAGATGTTAGATCAATTTATTGTATTAATTTATATAATACTTTAGATTTTATACTTAATCAATGAATTTCAGTTTATTTTATAATATATTATTACTATTATGAAATTTAATTAAACATAAAATTAAAATTCATAATTGATGACAATAAAAAATTAAAAAAAAGCAATACTTTTAATGCAATCACAAATTTTAACTCAAAAAAGTGGAATAACAAACGACAACACTTTTAAAGTTATTTAAAAAATGTTGTCTATATTGAAGAAGAAGAACCACAATAAGGGTGGCCAAGGTTGCCTAAGGTCACGATAGGCAACGCTTTTAAGGCATAGCCATAGTAACCATATTTGGTAAGCGTGGCCATAGGTTAGGAAAAACATAACCTTTTGGTTCAAAAAGTATTGCCTAAAGTATGCAATAGATGATGCTTTTAATGCGTAGTCATAGTAACCACACTTGGCAAGTGTGGCCATAGGTTAGAGGAAAATCGTAACCTTTTTGTGCTAGAAGTGTTGCCTATAGTGCAACAAAAGGCTATGCTTAATAGGTGTAGCGAAAACGAGCAACATTTGAAAAACGAGGCCATAAGTTCTGGGAAAAAGTGTTGTCTTTGTGCAATGAAAAGACAACACTTTTTAGATATTGTAGCCTTTATGTTATTAAAAACGTTGCCTTAAGAAAATGATACACTTTATTTGGCCACTCCCTAATAAACAATGACTTAGGTCTCAAAGTGTGGCCTATAACTGATCAATCAATTTAAGACACTTATGTTAGCTTTGTATTAGGCTTTATTAGATGTTTATTATGCCCAATATTAGTATTTTAGATGAGTTTAATGTTGTTGGGCTTCATTGGGTTTTAATGTAAATATTGGATAATTTTCGGATTTTGATGCATTTTGACCTTTCTTCCTTGGTTAGGCCATAACTTGGGACTCGGTGATCCAATTGAGGTGATCTTGGTGTCTTTGGAAATCTAAGACAATTCTCTACAAGTTTCATGAAGAACTCAAGAGCTGGATCGGACTTCTAAGGGTCCAAAACATCCCTGCAATGCAGAGTGGGTTTGCTGTCAGGAAAATCTGGGCAGTGTGCACATATTGGACTACATAGTGAGTTATAGGCCTCCTCTTGGGCTGAAACTTAGCCATTGGAAAGATAAGACCCATATCTCCAACTTCACTGAAGACCATTTAGTCAATAGATGTCGTTTTAGGCATGATAATGAAGCTACAAGTTGGTTTGAATTTGGAAACATGTTCTGCCAACCTAACATGAGGTAGGTTCAGTGTTTTTGGCATATCTGGAGTTCTAAATGTCCAAATGGCATGATTGAAATTGCAAAATTTCAAAGAGACAACTGGCTACAACTTTCATGAAGACCTCAAAGCCAAAATACACCGCCTAGGTGATGAAAATGAAACCAGAAGTCGGATAAGAGTTGTTGACTAAAAGCCACCAACCATACACCAACCCACCTACCATGCACCAACCCACCAACCCACCAACCATGCATCAAGCTTCCATTTTTGACAATTTTCATATTTTTATAGCTTGTATTCAGATTATGTACATGTATAAATTGGCTTCTAGGATTAGTATAAATAGAACCAACCTCTTTGTATTAGGGAGATTCAATTTGGAAGTAAGTTTCAAGGAAGTTTAAGTATTTGTGAGAGTTTTCTTTCTCTTCTTCTCCATTGTCTTTACAATTTCGTTTTTGTTCTTTAATTTCTGAGTTCTTTCTTCCCATCCATGGAAGGCTAGGCTCTCATAATCAATCCAAGAGATTAGCCATCTTGATGTTTAATTTGGAGATCTTGTTTTGCTTGTTCATATTGCTTAATTGTTATTCAAGTTTCTCTTCTTCCTCTTTTAATTTTGATCTAGATTGAATTGCTTAATTTGATTTGGATGTTTATGTGATAATAGCTTTATTATCATGTATTCAAGAGGATCACATAGAATAAACAATTTATTAAAGCTTTTTGATGGATTGTTTAGCTTGGTTAAATTCTTGATCTTAAGTTAATCTATGTTTGGATGGTGCTTACTTTATCTAACCTTGGTTAATTAAATCCTAGATGCTTATCTAGTAGAGGATCCTTGGATTATGTTGAGGCGTCTTGATATGATCTAAGGCCAAGAACACGGTTAGCAATTAAGTGAATTCCTTGTGATCAATGATGAGTTAAACTCAAGATCGGTAAATTTCCTTGGATTGGTTGTTTCTTTATATTTGTTTACAACATTAAGTCTTATACTTCTTTTCAATCTTATTAATCAACAACAAAACCCCCTTTTCTAATTATCTTGATCTGATTAAATCTTTGTTTTTCTGGATCCTTGAGAGACGATTCAGTTCATGCTCTATGCTACAAATTAGTTTGCGAACCGGTAAGTTTTATTATTTGACGAGGTCTTGACAACCTCTTGTCAAATTTGGCGCCGTTGCCGGGGACCCAAGGCAACTATTTGATTATTTCAAGACCCCATCTAACTATAACAATTGTATTTGTTTTGTTTTTTGAAGTTTGTTTCAAGTGGAATTCGGCTGAAATTGGCTAAAGGGCATCCTGTTAAGATTTTGGTTCGGTAACATTTCTCTGATTGATTTGAATTTTGGTAGGCTAATGAAAATCGTTATTTTGAGAAAGGCTCACTATGTATAGTGAAGTCACCCCTACTTTAGCTAAATTCCGTCGTTTAGACAACTTTTTCAATTTTTTTAATCATTTTTATTATTCTGTTAGATATAATTTTTGTGATAGTCCCATAATTTTTAAAAATCTGTAGTTATGTTTTCTGTAATTATTTTGTGTGTATATTTAGACTTGTTTTTGTGATTTTGTGTTTGATCACTAATCTGATGGAGCATAAACTTGATAAGCTGGCTTATCTGGTAGGGCAGTTGACAGTGGAACAACATCAGTTACATGTGCAAGAACCTGCAAGATTTTGTAGTTTATGTTGTAGTTCTTATCATCCAACATATGCTTGCACCACATTACAAGATGATGGTTCTGTATTTCATGACCATTCTGTTGATGCAACAGGTGTATTTTTTGGTGAACTACAATACCAACAGCTTGGATATGATCCTTATTCTACCATATATAACCATGACTGGGGAGAACATCCCTGGTTCGAACCTTATGTTGAGCCAATCAGTCTATACCAGCAGCCTATGCAGCAGCAGCAAGCCCCAATAGGCATGGAATCTGAGCCTACATTAGAGGATTTGGTGAAACAATTGGCCCAGAACAACATCCAATTCCAGCAGCGAACAGAAGTTGTAGTACAGAACTTGGAGACCCAAGTTAGTCAACTAGCATCTTCATTGAGTCAGTTGAGCAAGCAACATATGCAGATATCTGATTCTACATAACATGAGACCATTGATGTGCATAAACCAGTTGATGATTTGCGTGCTGAATTTGTTGGTTTTACTGATTTTGATGATTCTGTTTGTTGTGATGGTGATATATTGTGTAATGCATGTGTTGAGATTGCTGCCTTTTTGAGACATGATGAATCTTTTTCAGTAGATTATGCAACAATTCAATCTACAGAAGTAGTGAAGCCAACAAAATTGGAGTCCATTGTAGCTAGAAACCTCCTTACTGATGAGGAGGAGAGGTTGCTACCCATTTTGAGGGAGAATCTGAGAGCATGCACACTTGCAGACATTCCAAGCATTAGCCCTTCCATTTGCATGCGTAGGATTTTACTTGAAGATGGAGCTCAACCAGTAAAGCAACCACGGAAGATACTGAACACTTTGATTTTGGATGCGGTGATCCATTACACTGGCTATGGTGTGGCTGCTGGAACTTTAATTCTTCTGCTATCCATAGGGAGTTTTCTTTCTACACTTTTATTTCATTTTTCTAGTTGTTGTTTTCTTTTTGTTTTTACTGTTTTGCTATTGTTTTTAATATTGTTTCTGTTTTTATTTGACTGTTACAATTTACTCTTTTCTCATTGTTGTTGTTTCATTGTTTGTGTTGTCTGTTTCTATTTATCGCTCGTTTTGCTATCTCGATGTTCGTCTTTTATTACTTTTTTTTTCTGTTTCTGTTTTTATTTTTTGTTTTGTCTGCTGTTTTTTATTTTCTGTTTTCTATATAAATCTTTGTTGAAAAAAAAAAACAAAACAAAAAAAAGCCACGTTTAAGGTCAATGGCCAGAAATTGAATCATTATTGGGGAGGACCCATGGATCGTGCAAAATCTTCAATCACGCTGGCTAAAGACATTAAAAGTAGCGCTTCTTAGGAGGCAACCCAACTTTTCTAACTTTTTCATTTTTTCAAACTTTGACTTATTTGCATTCACAGGAATCAAGACAGAAAATCGGTGCCGAGCAAGAAAATCTATTAGAGTTTGATTTTTCTGTCTTAATTTTGTTTGTTTTTCATTGACAGATGATTTTTCACCGGTTAAATGGAGGATAACGGTACTCCGTGAAAAAAAATTTTCGGTCCTTTCAGTTACCCACAAACACTGAAATCTGAATAAAATTTTACTAATTTTTTTCCCTTCTTCTTTCTTTATTTCGAAATGGATAATCAGCTTGTTAACCTCTGCAAGCAATTCCCCTCTCTCCCTCAAAATGCTTTAACTAACATTTATTGTGCAAGGTTTGAGAGATTAAGGATGCTTATGCACAAAGGCATCCCTGCGGATATACGCTGGTTAATCGAAGCAAAGGTCCGACTCAGAGGTGAATTTTCTGACGCTCTTGTTTCATATATGCCAGGGCTAGGCAAAAGTTCATATGCAAAGAAGAGAAGAGCAAAAGGTTACGGGTCTGCTATAAATGTGCAAGATGGACCTGTAACACAAAATGCAAATCATTTGGAATGACGTCTATAAACCGAGATGATAAAATTAACTTCATAAAGGATGACATGAGTAAGGAGTCCTTAGATAACATTCTATTGACTCTTGAGACGCATCCTAGTGGAGATGTGCAGAGAGTACTTATCGATTTATGGCCAATATTCCAAGATGAACATGAGCGATATAGTCTCGGGAATCTGACTCAAAAAGACCCTGTTTGCCAATTTTTAAGAAAATTGGATGGGAAGCCGACCATCGGCCCATAGAGAGTTTCAAGCCGTTACTGGACGTAAAACCAGAGGAAAATGTGAGCCACAATCACACCTCCTGTAAGTATTATTTTTTATTTTTTTTATTTTTCCTTTTTCTTCTTGTTTATAAAAAAATTCAAACAAATTCAAAAAAAAAAAATTAGCCGTATTTTTTTTGAAATATGCGTTGCGTATTTTCAAAGTTCTTCTGACACATATAGATCAGTCTTTTATCCTTGTCATATAGCTATTATCATTGCTGTGCTTATTTTTCAAACTTATCTGACACGCAGATTTACCCCTCCTTTATAGGTGTAATTATTACATTTGAGTTTTGATTCCTTTAAATAATGCACTTTGCTCTCTTCAGATCATTGATAAGGTGAGAGTACAAAAAAAAAACAAAGAGAAAAAAAAAATGGAAGTCACTTCAGTTCGTCGGATCAAGAGTGTTTGTGTCTTTTGTGGATCTAATCCTGGGAAAAATAAAGAGTTTGTAAATATTGCACACCATCTTGGTTGAGTGCTAGCTGAGAGAGAAATCCATTTAGTTTACGGAGGAGGTAGTCTTGGGTTAATGGGTTGTGTAGCAACTGCTGCACATTTAGGAGGTGGCAAAGTCCTTGGTGTTATTCCCAGTCCTTTATCTACCAGCAAGCCAATTGGAAAAACATTAGGGGATGAAGTAATGGTATTTTGCATGCACCAACGCATGAACATTATGATAGCAAATGCTGATGCCTTTATTGCCCTACCTGGTGGTTTTGGAACTTTGGAAGAGCTCTTCCAAATTACATCCTGGTCACAGCAGAACTTTCACCAAAAACCCATAGGTATATTAAATGTTAATGGTTTTTATGACAGTTTGTTTTGTTTTCTTGATCATGCTGTAGAAAAAAGGTTCATCTCACAAGCGACACGTCAAAGTCTTGCAACTGCTTCAACTCCTGAACAATTGCTCGATCAACTAAATGAATTTGTACCATAACGTGATTCAGCAATGGCTCCACTGAATTGGGAACAAGGCAGCAGCAGCAAAAAGCAAAAACTTGATTTGACTTTGTCTTTGTGAATTTTTGTTTTCTCTTATGGTTTTAGTTTTTTGTAATTTTTCTTATTTCAGGCTCGATTTGCAGTTTTCTGGTAAGACCTTCTACACTCTACCTATCTTTATTTTGACATTGGGGACAATGTCTTTAATTAGTTGGGGGGAGGGATAGTTGACATTACCATGTACATAGTTTAGTTTAAAAAAAAAAAAACTAACAAGCTAATCTTTATTGTTACTAACTTATTATATGTATGATGGCAGAGTAAGGAGTAGTTTTGCTCTTGAGACGCATCTTAACTTGCATTTCATAATAGGTCTTAAATCATCTTTGTTCTTGTATATATATTAAAAAAAACACACACACACACACACACACAAAATTTTGATCTTTTCAATTGATTTTGATACAAGCATGTGCTGAATCTGAGCTTAATTGATGATAAAAGTATGCAAACAGTTTATAGTTGAATCATTTTCATGATATACATGTGTATATGATTGTGGATATTAGGAATAAGGCATGGTTGAATTGAGTGAATGTTCCATACCTTTGTGAGTTTTGGGCTTTTCCAAGTTTGATACTTACACTTGGTTATTTTCTTTCATGAGTGATGTCAATTATGAATTTATTTTCTAGAACTTGCATTGAATCGATTTGAGATTACATTGGTCTGTATGTTGCATGAAAATGATAGAAGCATTTTTTCTTGACTTAGCTGCTTGGGCCAAATAAACCTACCTTGCATTTATCCAAATATTAACTCCCTCTAAGCCTATTTGCCTATTCTTTGTTCTTAGCTCATTATAAGCTTTGAGTGAAAAACCATGTTTTACCTTACCTTAGGGAATGGGAGAGCATTGAGTTTCTTATTGGAGGAGTTTTTTTGCTTGCAATGATTTAAGTGTGGGGGAATTGGTGTGCTGATACAAAATGCTTGGTACAAAAAAACAAAAACAAAAAACGAAAAACAAAAGAGAAAAAAAAGAAAAAAAATAAAAGAATAGAAAAAGGAAGGAATGTGTGAAGAGAATGAGCATTTTATGGTTTTGGGTAAAATTTTTATTCTTTCTACTTGAGTTACTCCTCAATGCTCTTTTATTCTCTTTGGTTTTAACCTGCTATTATCCATATTGTTCCCTTCCTTCACCTTATAAGTTCCATTACAACCTTTTTGAAAGACCTCTTGATTTTTGCAATTTATTTGATCTAAGTAGTAGAGAATTGATGTATATGCAAGCCTATGGTAAAATACTTTCATAATTTGACTGAGTTGAGCGTAAACAGTTAACCTAAACACCTTGTGTGATTTGAGTGTCACTTGTGAAGAATTTTACTCAATCTGAACATGCCTATTTCTGATTAAAGCATGATTATGCCATACTTTATTCTCAATTGATTTGATTCAACTATTCTTTGTTAAGCATACTTGACTTATTAATTATGGTTTATATTTGATACAATGCTTGTATTTAAAAATTAGTTGAATTGATTAAATAAAATATTACATGTTTGTGGGTATCATCCAGGTAAACCCTCACGAGACTATAACTCGTCCACTAGGGACACCTAGGGGTTTAAAGGCTTGTGGCACATGCTAAGTGCCATCGTGTTTTCCTACGAAAATGGATTAGATTAGGTATAATCAGTTTTTTATGTTTTTAGTTTAATAATAAGATGTTTCTTGTTTTTCTTTAGTTTTGTTCTTATGTGTTTTGCCCAGGAGTGCAAAAGCTTAAGTGTGGGGGAATTTGATCAATCAATTTGAGACACTTATGTTAGCTTTGTATTAGGCTTTATTAGATGTTTATTATGCCCAATATTAGTATTTTAGATGAGTTTAATGTTGTTGGGCTTCATTGGGTTTTAATGTAAATATTGGATAATTTTCGGATTTTGATGCATTTTGACCTTTCTTCCTTGGTTAGGCCATAACTTGGGACTCGGTGATCCAATTGAGGTGATCTTGGTGTCTTTGGAAAGCTCAGACAATTCGCTACAAGTTTCATGAAGAACTCAAGAGCTGGATCGGAATTCTAAGGGTCCAAGACATCCCTGCAATGCAGAGTGGGTTTGCTGTCAGGAAAATCTGGGCAGTGTGCACATATTGGACTACATAGTGAGTTATAGGCCTCCTCTTGGGCTGAAACTTGGCCATTGGAAAGATAAGACCCATATCTCCAACTTCACTGAAGACCATTTAGTCAATAGATGTCGTTTTATACATGATAATGAAGCTACAAGTTGGTTTGAATTTGGAAACATGTTCTGCCAACCTAACATGAGGTAGGTTCAGTGTTTTTGGCATATCTGGAGTTCTGAATGTCCAAATGGCATGATTGAAATTGCAAAATTTCAAGGAGACAACTGGCTACAACTTTCATGAAGACCTCAAAGCCAAAATGTACCGTCTAGGTGATGAAAATGAAGCCATAAGTCGGATAAGAGTTGTTGACTAAAAGCCACCAACCATACACCAACCCACCTACCATGCACCAACCCACCAACCCACCAACCATGCATCAAGCTTCCATTTTTGACAATTTTCATATTTTTATAGCTTGTATTCAGATTATGTACATGTACAAATTGGCTTCTAGGATTAGTATAAATAGAGCCAACCTCTTTGTATTAGGGAGATTCAATTTGGAAGTAAGTTTCAAGGAAGTTTAAGTATTTGTGAGAGTTTTCTTTCTCTTCTTCTCCATTCTCTTTACAATTTCGTTTTTGTTCTTTAATTTATGAGTTCTTTCTTCCCATCCATGGAAGGCTAGGCTCTCATAATCAATCCAAGGGATTAGCCATCTTGATGTTTAATTTGGAGATCTTGTTTTGCTTGTTCATATTGCTTAATTGTTATTCAAGTTTCTCTTCTTCCTCTTTTAATTTTGATCTAGATTGAATTGCTTAATTTGATTTGGATGTTTATGTGATAATAGCTTTATTATCATGTATTCAAGAGGATCACATAGAATAAACAATTTATTAAAGCTTTTTGATGGATTGTTTAGCTTGGTTAAATTCTTGATCTTAAGTTAATCTATGTTTGGATGGTGCTTACTTTATCTAACCTTGGTTAATTAAATCCTAGATGCTTATCTAGTAGAGGATTCTTAGATTATGTTGAGGCGTCTTGATATGATCTAAGGCCTGATAGTAAGAAATCACTTGAGAAGGGGGGTTGAATCAAGTGATACCAAAAATGAAATTTTCTGCAACACACAAAAAACTCAACACAGTAGAGATGAGCTGGCTTATCAGTAACAGTGAGCTAGCTCATCTAAGTCAGAATTTGAAACTGAAGCAAGCATGCGCATACAAATTTGAATATCAATAAATAAACATTCACACACACGAATGCAGTAAAAAGAAGGGTTAAGAAAGAGCTTGCACAGCGGAATTTATACTGGTTCGGCCCAATGTGGAACCTACATCCAAATTCTCAAAGAAACTGAGATTTTTCACTATCAACCAAGTGTTCTTTGATCCACCCTAGCCTCTTCAAGCTAGATACAAGTAGTTTTGATCCACCCTAGCCTCTCCAAGCTAGAAATGAGTAGTTTTGATCAACCCTAGCCTCTCCAAGCTATGAAACAACACACCCTCAATGGGCTTTACAAGAAATAGAGTAAAAACTCTCTCACAAAGAGTTGGATATACAATGATAAGCTCCACACAGATTTACAAATGATTCTCAGAGTAAAGCACAACTAATTCTGTTTTTCTTCTGTTTTTCCCTTCTCCTCTTCTTGTTGTCTTTGGAAAATTATGGATATTTGTAAGCAAGAGAATTTTAACGTTGCAGCACAAGAACGTTGCAGTTTTTGTACTATACCAGCTGTCCATAACCTCTTTTGGCAACTAGTGGGTGCATTGTGTCCTTTTTCTCTTTTGTGTCTGCCATTTCCTTTTGTTTGGTATCATTCCAGCCCTTCCAAAGAATATTCTAATGATTTGGCTGCTTGGGAAACCTTCTAGAATCATCTTGCAGCTAGAGAACAAAAACAGAGTTGAATAGAGTATTTCTGAGTTTCCAGTATGAGCCAGCTCATCTTGCATTCATGAGTCAGCTCATCCATGTTTTCCAGCTTTGTTCCTTGAGCAGACCAATCTTGATCATTAGCATGCTCTTCTCTGTCCATCCAGCAGTTAGTCCCAGACTTTGTCAGCTTGTTTATCTTGAGAATGTCAACATTAATGCTTTGATAAATCTGCACTAATCTTTTAACTAGGATCAAGTGTAAGCAATCTTTGTTAATAATAAAGTAATATTTGCAATCATCATAAAATAAGTGCTAACAAGAAACCTTGGGCTAACAAGGCCAAGAACACGGTTAGCAATTAAGTGAATTCCTTATGATCAATGATGAGTTAAACTCAAGATCGGTAAATTTCCTTGGATTGGTTGTTTCTTTATATTTGTTTACAACATTAAGTCTTATACTTCTTTTCAATCTTATTAATCAACAACAAAACCCCCCTTTCTAATTATCTTGATCTGATTAAATCTTTATTTTTCTGGATCCTTGAGAGACGATTCGGTTCATGCTCTATGCTACAAATTAGTTTGCAAACCGGTAATTTTTATTATTTGACGAGGTCTCAACAACCTCTTGTCAATAACCAAAGATTACGCTTTTGTATAAATTAGGTCATCCTTTTCAAGCGTTGCCAGAAGGCGAATTTGTTATAGGATTTACATCTTCACTAATATTAAAAAAAAATGAATACGAAGCTATCCCTTGCTATTATCTATAAAAAATTTTAAATGTAAGAGATAAATGCCACCTCCACGAATCGCTGCGTGGCATATGGGTGGATATAAAAATGGATCTATAAAGCTAAAGATAATGGATCTGGAGAACAACATCTAAGAAAGGATGAAAAGTAAAACATGGTTAGATATTGACATATTTTCTTGAAAAGTAACGAAACACAAAAAACAAAATTCTCTTCGTAAAACTTAACTGATGTTGCACAATTAAGTTCCTTTGAAAATTGTTTCCTTTCGGGGATCGAATTTTAATGAATCCGCTTTACTTTCTTTTTAGCCTATCCTCCTCCTCTCTATACCAGGTCTTGACTTCCTTTATGACAATTTTTTTTCTATTTTTTTATTTTTTTTTCATTCTAAAACAACGTGTTGTGTCAAACAATATATTAAAACTCTGTACTATTAACTGGAATAAAGTGGCTTGATCGTCTTTATACATATATAGATGATAACTCCTAAGAACCTTCTCCTACTGGTTCCCTCTTCCTTATCCAAAAAAAAAAATATGATAACTCCATGACTGCTAATTTAAAACATCATACAATCTATCATAAAATGCATTGTATTGAGATAATACATGAAGCATTCGAGTTAAGTCATTGACTTCAATCCAAATTCGTTGATTCCAAACTAGAAGAGCAAACGGACAACACGGCAGAAGCTGAAGATATTGCAAAAAAGGGCTACGCTTAAGAGGTGTAGCGAAAATGAGTAATACTTGAAAAATGTGGTCATAAGTTTTGGGAAAAAAGTGTTGTCTCTGTACAATGAAAAGACAATGCTTTTTAGATACTATAACCTTTGTGTCATTAAAATGTTGCCTTAGAAAAATAATACGCTTTATTTGGCGGCCTATGACAAAATGTTACGCTTTTGTATAACTTAGGCCACACTTTTCAAGCAGAAGGCGAATTTGTTGTAGGGTTTACCTCTTCACTAATATTAGAAAAAAAAATGAATACGAAGATATCCTTGCTATCATCTATAAAAGATTTTAAATGTAAGAGATAAATGCCACCTTCACGCAGTGCGTGGCATATGGATGGATATAAAATTGGATCTATAAGGCTGAAGATAATGGATCTGGAGAACAACATCTAAGAAAGGAAGAAAAGTAAAACATTATTAGATATTGACATATTTTCTTGAAAAGTAACGAAACACAAAAAACACAATTCTCTTCCTAAAACTTAACTCAAGTTGCACAATTAAGTTCCTTTGAAAATTGTTTCATTTCGGGGATCGAATTTTAATGAATCCGCTTTACTTTCTTTTTAGCCTATCCTCCTCCTCTCTATACCAGGTCTTGACTTCCTTTATGACAATTTTTTTTCTATTTTTAATTTTTTTTCATTCTAAAACAACGTGTTTGTGTCAAAATAATATATTAAAACTCTATACTATTAACTGGAATAAAGTAGCTTGATCATCTTTATACATGTATAGATGATAACTCCAAAGGAACCTTCTCCTACTGGTTCCCTCTTCCTTATCCAAAAAACAAATGATAACTCCAAGACTGCTAATTTAAAACATCATACAATCTTTCATAAAATGCATTGTATTGAGATAATACATGAAGCATTCAAGTTAAGTCATTGACTTCAATCCCAATTCGTTGATTCCAAACTAGAAGAGCAAACGGACAACACGGCAGAAGCTGAAGATAGTGAATACCAGGACAGCAATCCCCACCACAGTGGAACTGGCTCTCCAAGGGTCTCGGAAGTACACCAACCTCAGAATAGCCATAGCACGATTCCAGAAGTTCTGGTAATGCTTATTGAGAACATCTATGACATTGAGGTAATAGGTGGTGTTGTTTGTCACAACGTGTTTGCAAAGACCATTAACCAGAGTTGCCACTTCCTTGTCACTACCCAGTTCATGCACAATAACTTCCTTCTCAACCAGCAATTCTACATCATCTTTGGTGTGAATGAGAGAGTCAATCAGAGAAACATAGTTGGAGATATAAGGTTCCTGTGGATAGTGACACTGCTCGAAGGCGATGAGGTTCCTGAGAATACATTCTGTTGTGTGGTCTACCTTCAACTGGGGAATTTGTAAACGAGCTTCGAAATATTTGAAGCGTGGTATGCAGCCCAAGCAGAGGAACCAGCTGAGAATTGGCTTCTTGTCGAACTTTATCTCAAGTAAGCGTTTTTCCATATCTTTCTCAAAGCTCACCCCTGCCCCCTGCAACTTTGTTGCAGTCCTTAAGATACTACGAGAGGGTTTACCACAGCCAAAATTCTTACCACTACAAGTAAATGCCCCTTTTTTGCCGGAAGATTTCTCCGATGATTCCATATTTTCTTGTAGTGTGGGAGCACTGGGAAGGTAAAAGTATCTGAACAAATCAGTGAAATGTATTGATTCCTTCGACTTCTGTTTTGATTGCTCCCACTTCTTCACCAGCTTGGTTTCATCCAAAGAAGACTTTGGGGTGTCAGAAAATGCAAATGCAAAGTACTCGTGGGCAAGATGAAGAAAACAGTGATGCCCTGGCTTTTTATTATCATCAGGAACAATGTCATCATATAGTTTGTTCAGCACAAACACCGGAAGCTGATTCTCAAGCATTAACAAGTCCCTATGGATACTCTTGCTCAGCCATGCTTGAGTCAATATATAAACATCACTGTGCCTCCGTCGAAATGATTCGGAATCCATGTAATTACCCTCTTCGCATCTTGATTTATCTGATTTGAACGAACTGGTCGCCCTAAGAAAGTGCTCCATGATGAAGACAGCATCCAACAGCATCATGTCTACGAATTTATCTTTGCCGATGCGAGGGAACTCCTCTGCATAGCAATGTCTTATCTTCTTTTCTTCTTCTTCAAGATAGGCTTTATAGCTCTTTAAGACCTGCTCGTTGGATACACGTTCCCAGAAAAAATGGAAATACTTTTTTTTCTGATTTTCCATTGGCTTCAGTTCTTTTCTGCCATAGTGAAGTGGACCTATTGAGATCAACTGAGGAGTATAGGCTTCCTTGTTCACCTTCCGAAGATTGTGAGGAACCTTGTATATGCAGCACTTAGACCACTTCAAGTTTTCGAACTCTTTGTCTTTGATGTTGATTATGTGGCTCACCATCTCATACTCGGTGTCAGATAAAGCAGAAGAATTAGTAGCAGTTGCCATTGAAACCCAAATTCAACTTCTTTTCCCTAACAGTTGAGCAAACACATAAGAGTAAACTATAAGACCAAAATCATACCCAACAACTGCATTCCAAGATGGCTTAGACTATGACTTGTTAATATAACAATCAAATGGGAGATTCAATTAAGAAACAGGTTATTAGCTTATTGCAACACATGCCCCACAGGGCGCCAATTTGTTAAGCCAAGCCAAGCCATTCAACGAGAGTAACTAGCTAGGTTGCCTTTACAACAACTAAATAAAGAAAATAATAGTGTAGAAAACTTAAATAAAGAATCAAACTATTTTGTTAAGTAAACTTTTAAGGAAAATAATTTACCACAGTATTCTCTCCTCTACAACTTTTCCACCTTCCCTCTATCTCTCTGTTTATCTCTTGCTTTTGGGCGTATCTCTTAACAGCTGAGCAGATCAGAAAGGAAATCACATGCTATGTTTTTTTGGCTGAAATCCGTGTCTGATGTCTCGTTTTATGTTCGCACTTGGCGATGACCGACGAAGACTTCGCGTGAGCATGACTTGCAAATATGACGTTGCGATCACGTACAGTGGCGATAAATTTATGAATCAACCAAATATCTATTTGATTTGGTAGGCAACCAACCAAATATTTATGATTACTGACAGATGTTCATATATTCTTGGCGAAAACTAAATTGCACATGATGAAATTGTTGATTTTTTTTCAAATTAGGATATCTCCCTATCGAAAGAATAAAGACTAATTTTTTAAGATATAGTTAGACATGTGAAACAAAAACTCCTTATAACTATATTTTTTTTATACACACTATTTTAATAATCAAATCCAAGATAAAATATTTAACCTAATCGATTTCCTTCCTCTCAAACGAAAGTAAGTTTGCCATGAAATTGCTGATATAGGGATATTTGTACTATAGCCGGACAATGTTGTTTGCTTTTAGACTTTTCTTCAATCGATTTACTCGATCGGTGGAATTGCATATGCATTTGGATATGCATCATCTTTCATTTTCTAGAAAAAAAAATCATAATATCAGCAATTAAACTATCTCATTTTGCTTTTTCAAAAGTTTCTTAAGTAACGTACTATATAACTTGAGTAAAATGTCAACTTAAAAAATGAATTACTTTTAATAAAGTACAATAACATGGTTTAATTTATGTAGCTAACTTTATCTAATAAGATAAGATTTTATTATTATTGTTGTTATATTGGTTGATTTTTTATAAAGATAATAATAAAAAATTTATGTGTTTCTTACTCATAA
Organism: Styphnolobium japonicum; assembly: GCA_023212625.1. Lineage (NCBI taxonomy): Eukaryota > Viridiplantae > Streptophyta > Magnoliopsida > Fabales > Fabaceae > Styphnolobium > Styphnolobium japonicum. Next base: position 8,629,023 of record JALBWW010000014.1, read on the forward strand.
CATGACAATATCATTATTTTAATAAAAACTATAATATCCAAATCTCATTCAATTCTTAATTTTTTAATTATATAATTTAGTTTGATTTAGCTTACAATTTTTTTTTGTACAGCTTATATTGTTCACAGTTTAGAGGCTTGGATAGAATTATCTGAATTGAATCGATTCAAATCATACAAATATATTATTATATTATTTTATTTTATACATATCTTTGTTGAAGTCTTCAAGACTAGCAGCTGTAGACTGGTTTTTATGCCCGAAGCAAAGCAAGTGTTGGTTTTATATTCAGTGATTGCTGCTGTTATTGTTATTGACTTGCATCAGCACATGTAAATACTAGTATAGAACCTTTCGGTTTATGAAAAACAAACTTTATAAAATTCTAATTTAATAATTATTAAATTTTGAGTAAACATTAGTTTTTGTCCTCTAAAATTACAAGATCATTAGTTAAATCTTTTAGTGATGAATACATCAAAATGATACTTCAATGTTAATTTTTGACATTAAACTTGTCTTTCAATGTCATTTTTTGACATCAAACTGATCTTTTAATGTCATTTTTTACATTAAATTAATCTTCTAAAAGAACCAATTTAATATAAAAAATTATTATAGAACCAAACTGATGTTACTTATATCTTTTGAGGACTAAAATAAGTGTTTACTCTTAAATTTTAGTTTAAGAATAAACATTCATTTTGGTATTCTAAAGATATAGACGACTTCACATTGGTCTTTAATTTATAAATACATTAAATTGCCCCTTTAAAAATATACGTGACATTAAATTGCTCCTTAAATGTTACATTTTTGCTATCAAATTAGTCATTAAAGTATCATTAAAATTGGTCCTTGAAAGACAAAATTGATACTATTAATTATTATTGAAGGATCAATGTGATGTCACATATATCTTTGAAGAACCAAAATATGTGTTTACTCTTAGCTTAATGTATATATAAATATAATAATTATTCATTATTATTTGTGTGTATTTTTATTTTATTTTATATAGAATTTATTTTTTTCTCTTATAGAAAAAATTTAAATTAAAATGAAAAATTTTGATTTAGAAAGTATCAGTCCTGAATATAACAAAAAGAATTTCACATGAGTATGAAATAATAATAAATGATTTTATAAGTCATATTTTAAATAAGATGAGAGATTCTTGTACTTTAACAATTTACTTATGACAATTTATTATAATTATTAAATAATAAATTATTTGATATATGGTAATGCTATTGATACTCTCAATTATCTATTTGCACTTCTCACTAAATAATTAAATAAAAATATAATTAATTAAAACTTGACTTAAATAAAAAATTCTTTCATTAATAGTAATTTAAGAAATTAAAATTAATAAGAAATAGTCAGATTGTCAATATACAATTAAAAATACCACTATCACACGGGATGAAGCACCAATAATAACAAATGACAGTGCCTCTATATCTTTGCTACACGTGAATCATATTTCCATCTTGTGGTGACATCATGTGAGCTGCATCAATCATTGGGTTAAGAAGGTGGAATTTGAGTATTCATTTGGGATTATTTAATTCTGCCTTGCTTCTTTGCATTGAGCTTTTGATGGCGTTAAATTGATCGTTACTACTTTGTGCGTTTCAATATTACCCATTATTCTTTTTGTTTATACGATTTAATCTAACTTGTTTCAATGGAAAGATAAAGATGGGAATTAGAGAGGCGAGTAAGAGTATTTTATTTCTTGTGTTATTTTATTACTTTAAGTTCTTCGTTTTTTTAGCTCATTTAATTGTAAATTAGGTTCAAGTTATTATTTGTATAGCCTATACTTTTCTTTTCCTTTTTTAAATTTAAAACATCTCATTATTTCTTCCTATAACCATTATGAAAATAAAGATCACCCTTAATTTTAAAAAATAAAAATAGAAAAATAAGTTAGTGTACATTTAGAGAGTTTGAAGAGTCATGTACTCATTAGCTTATTGTGAAGTTACTCTATGTCCTAGTGTCATAACTAATCTCATTTAGGATTTAAATTAAAAAAATAAATTTATTAATATATGCTTAGTGGGCTTAAGGAGTCATGTACTTACTAACCTATTTTGGGGTTGCTTTATGGCCTAGTGTCATGACCAATCCTATATAGGATTGAAATTAAAAATAAAATATATCACTATCGGTTTAGAGGGCTTGAGGAGTCATGTATTCACTAGCTTATTTTGAAGTTGCTCTGTAACCTAGTGTCACAACCAATTTCGTTTAGGATTTAAATTAAAAATAATTTTATTAATATCCTTAGAGGGCTCAAAGTCATGTACTCATTAGCTTATTTTTTGGGTTAGTATGTGGCCACATGCCATAACCAATTCTATGTAGGATGTATTAAACTCTCTATTTATTTCATTCCTTTTAATTTAAATTAACCACTTTTAATCATGTTTTTAATTTAAAATTAACTAACACAATCATTTGTTTAAAAGAATTACGTTGCTTTGACTTTCTCATTGCACTTAAGGGATACATAAGCACTTACGACAAGCAAAATTTGTAAATATTTTAATTCAAATTTTTATCTTTATTTTCCTCTAAACTTGTAAATGGTGAAATTTAGTTTTTATTTGAATTTTTATAGTTTAATTATTTTGTTTGGTTTTATTTAGGGGGTAAATCAAATATTTAGGTTATTAAATTTGCACAACTAGCTTAAGGTAACCATCTTTTGATAGATGAATAAGGGGTGCCGTGGGATTCAGCTTTCACCCTTGTACATAATCAACTCCCGAACCTTACCTGATTTGTAGAATTTTTTTTATTTTAAATCTTTTAAAAAAGAAACTTCTTTTTCTCATATAAATTAAAGGAAACACATAGAAAATGCTAAATTTTTTATTAGAATACATTTAAGCATATTTTCGTATCATTATCAAATAAAAATACATAACACATAATTTAATTTGACTAAGAGTGAATGTTACAGTTGTTGTCCTGGTATTCACTGTCTTCAACTTCTTCCATGTTATCCATGTGGTCTTCTAGCTTTGAATCAACAGGGTTTAGGAATTTTGATTCTCAAACAAGAAATGAATGACTTAACTTGAGTGCTTCATGCTATTGTTGTTTCATGCCTGTAAATCTCAATACTCTGTATTGAATAATGGGTTGTGACGATGTTTTAATTAGTAGTCCTAAACTTGAAGTTATAATCTATATGTATAAAATTGATGAAGCCAATTCTAGTTAATAGTTGATAAACATATTTTATATGCATAATTTAGCACCTCTCATTGGTCTATTCTTATGAAATTATTGCATATATGAAGTGAAAATTGCATAATTCCTCATATATTGGTTATGTTGTTACAAATTGAGCAGAACACCCGAAGGACTATTCAAAGCAGTTGTTGAACCAAAATATCATGAACTTGGATGTTGATATCAGTATAGCTCAAACAGAAGAGAAATGAAGACCTAAACTCAGTGAATTTTGGGTTACATCAAATTCAGGACAAATCAGAAAATTTCTGCTCAAACCTATACTCGGTTATTTAGTGATTTCTCAAGATCTAACCGTTGGATGTAGCTGAAATTTTGATATGTCATGCATGACATAATTCTCTATGACTTTCCTAGAAATGAAGATTTCCAGATTAGCACCGGAAGTGGGTAAAAATTAGGCAACAAGTTGGTGGCTGTCATTTTTGATATAATCTGAGTAGTTTCGGCAAAATGGTCAGATCTCAAGATCCAACCGTTAGATCTGGCTGAATTTTTGACATGTTCTTCATGACTGCATGTGCTACAACTTTCATGAAGAGAAGATTTCCAAATTATGACGGGAGCAATGACGAATTTGATAATCTTCGGAGCTGAAATTTCAACCCATGTGCAAAGAGATTTGACAAAATTGTAATTGAATAGTTCTAGCCTTTGCCTATAAAAGGAATGCATTTGCCACACTTAAGGGTATCCCATTTCTGAATTCTCTCTTTGTAGTTTGAGTTAGGGGTGAAACTTTGATAAATTGTGAGATTTATACTTTGATTTCAAGGTTAGATCTTCCAATTTGTTTAAAGGAAATCCCAAAGCTCTTGTAGTTTGTATAATATAATCTTCATCTTATTCAAGTTTCTTCATCTTGATGTCTAGTTAAGGTTCTTCCTAGAGTTAGGGGTGAAGCTTTCATAAATTGTGAGATTTATACTTTGATTTCAAGGTTAGATCTTCCAATTTGTTTAAAGTAAATCCCGAAACTCTAGCCCGTTGTGTTCTTGTTAATACCAACAACCACTTTCATTTCTATCATGCTTTTCACTTATTCTTTTGTTTCCTTTAATATAATGAGTAGCTAAATTTCTATACTAGGATTGCAATTTGAACTCACACGTAATTTGATTCGTTTATCATATCCAAGAATAGGTTGATTATCTTGAATTGTTTATCTTACTTGTTCTTAATGCTTTTAATTAATTGGCCATTAATTAAATTGAATTGATAAACCTTAAGCAACTTGACAAAGGGATTTTGGTTTTAGATCTAGGTAAGATAACATATGATCTTTGTGCGAAAGCCTTGAGTTCATATAGGATAGACATATACCTATATGACATATGTAACCATTAATGAAATCGGAACTTAATGAATTCTTGATTATTTGATAGACATAGACATATAGTTTATCATTAATTAAGGATATTTCTATTTGACCATCGAAAGAGGCTTATAGATAAGTTAAGGATTTCTAGTTAATAATTCAGATAATTAATTGATCTTAGATAGAAGTAAAAGAATCAAGTAAAGTGTGAGGGATAATTGCAATCCTAGGCTTGGTTAAATTTGATCATTAAATTCTTCTTCTTGTTTACTTTAATTTTTAATCTTTCATAATACTTCCTCTTATTAAGTTGTTTAAATAAGATTGAGTTTTGTAAACTTTTAATAGATAGTTAAATTTAGAATTAATCCCTGTGGGTTCGACACTTTCTTACTATTATATTACTTGATTTGCGATAACGTATACTTGCGTTCTGATTTACCACATCAATAGTTAGCACTTAGCTTAGGAATTTCTCCTTCAGAAAGAGAGTAACTTCATTAAGGTGTGAGGCCCTAAATGGTCCTTCAATACCTTTTTTTCATGTTAAAAAATTATTAAAGAACCAAACTGATGACATGTCACACCCCAATTCCAGGGCATGTGACCGGCCAAGGATGACCAACCTTGTCAGCCTTATAAAAACATATTAAACATAATGTTTAAGTTTAATTACATTAAAGTAAACTGACTACATGAACATTTAGGAATAAGCCACCTCAAGAATGAAGGGCATTCCTTTATTTAACATAACTCAACAATAATAACACACATGTAGTTCATTATGCAAGATGGATGGACCCAACCTTATGATTGCAAACTCATATGCCCATGTTTTCAAGTCCTCTCTGTTTAGGCTCTGTAAAAAAGTATATAGAAAGGAGTAAGCTCTATAACTCAGTGAATAAAAGGGCACCTAAGTGCCACTAACCAAAATAATATAATCAAACCTTATACAAATAATAAGGATTAAATATCTTAAAATATAATCTAGAGCTTTTATTTGATATTCAAAATATCAATGAAATCAAACTTCCTTTTGTGAAAACTTTTCTTTTAGAAAGCTTTTCACCAAGGAATCTCATAATTGTTTTAAGAATTCATTTTTCTTCATAAAATTCTTTCTTGTCTTATATCATTTTCATGATAGGGATCATCTTAGGCACAACTAGGATAACAACTTTCCCATCTTTTTGATTTTGGGTATCAACCCTCATATACTATTCATACTCCATACGCAGGTAGTTGTAGCCCCAAATACTTCCCACCTGGGCATCAGGCCATGTTTTCATATTCTATTCATACCCCATGGCTAGTTGTAGCCCCAAATAGTTCTGCCCAGGCATCAAGCCATATTTCATATACTTTCATCCCCGTGTATGGGTCTCAATACCACATAGTGTTCACATACTCCATAAAGTGGGTCAACATGCCCCATAAAAAAAGGTTCATATCATACTATGGTATACTAATGGTTCAACCTAGTGCCTCTAATATTCAAAGCAACACATATTAACATTTTCCATCATTTCATAAAGTAATCTTTCTTTATTCAAAACATATACTTGATATTCATAAATCTCATCAGGAATACTTATAAATAAGTATTAACAGCTTAAAACATCAAGATCTTTATCCCATCAATTATAACAAATGTATGACAATAACATATATAGCAAATTAGATTCCAAATTCAAATAGATACTTAAAAGTCATAAATCTAGTCAGAAGTACATATAAATGTAGTAACAGGTGGATTCCACAAAGTCAATAATAACATGTGGGTCTTGCAGAGTAAATAGTAAAGTTGGGTCCCATAGAGCAAATAGTATTTGTGGGTCCATCATGTTGAATAGTGACATGTGGGTTCCATAGGGTAAATAGTTAAGTGTTGGTCCCACAGGGTAAATAATATCATGTTTATCTAATCAGAATCCAAATAAGAAGATTTTAATTCAAAATTCATAAATCAAAATGCGAATAGAAACTTCAAAATAAAAAATCATAACAAAACTATTATGGCAAGATTTCATTTTATCAATTCAAGATAATGATACTAGGGAAGCTACAAAAGAGTGTTCCAAGTACTCATAGTATAAGCTAATGTTCCTTTGGTTGAAAACTCGGCAAGAATTTCAAATATCTCCTTTAGAATCTAACGTCTATCAAGAATAATTCAAAATCAAGACAAAGGATAGATCTATTAATATCTCAATGGTTAGAGTTTCCTCTAACCCTAACTATGTAAAACATTATAATAAGAGGTAAGAGAATGAAAATAACAATTCTTACCTCGAAAAGATCCTAGGTTTAGAACCTCTTTCTAACACTGAATTGATATCTAGACAGCTTCTATAGCTAGATAGAAAGGAGATATAAGCAATATCTTAAGGAATCTAGAGAGAAAGTGTAACATCTTAATTTGCACCCCAAGGGTGAAAGAACAAAACACAGAAAAATAAACCTTAGGGTGACTTGAGGAGGATAATTAGGCACTTAAAAAGCTCAGTCTATGGTAACCCTAGAAACTGTGATAGTACATAGAGAATAAAAAGAAACTTTCTATAAGCTAATTTATCATTAGGCTTTCAATCAAAATACCATAGCTAAAACTTAGCAAAGCAAGGCTATCTCTAAACTTTTAATTCTACAAGTGACATGAACCAATTAAAATCAGATCAATAATGAAGGCTTAGATTATCAAATTAAGGTTTCTAAGACACAGTAAACTTAAGAAAGAAAATGATTTACACAAGTTCACACAAAGACACTTCACTAAGCATAAGAATCATACACCTAGCAGATAGACACATATACACATTAGAAGGAAGACACATGGACTTAGGGATGAAAATATTTCATGTAAAAATCTGCACATGAAACCGTGACACATCAACACACACACACCTTGACACATACACACTCTAACACCTTGACACACACACTAACACCTTGACACACACACACTTACACATGAACACTTGTTGCACCATGGCAGCCAAATACACACACAAATGACACAACACACACTAGGAATTTATAAAGAAACATCACACAAACTTCTGCACTTTAAAATAAATAAAACAACACCTACACATGCACACCAACACGTTTATATGTTGAAATTAAGAAAGAATTCTACTCTTGGAAGACACATGCACACCAACACGTCTATATGCTTAAGTTAAGAAAGCATTATGCACTTTGAAGACACATGCACCATTATGCACTTGAACTAAACAAAGATGCACTTTTAGAATGCAAAATGCATGCACTAAGACACATTACTATAGGAAGAAAAATGTGGCTGCTGGCCACGTTACCAAGGGGCAGCCAAACATGCAGAGAATATTCTGCATGTAAGACATAATCATGGCCATGGCAAGCCAAGGGAATCCTGCCATATTCCCATCATCTTGTTGGGAGAATCTTCCATCATTAGGTTCCAACACCTTGCCTCCTTCCACTTAACTAACCTAGGCTTATTTATACACTAGAATACACACACACCTCACGCGCACACACACACAACTCCTGCACCTAAAACAGAAAGAGAGGGACGTGAGAAGGAGAGGAGACTTGAGGAAGGAAAGGGTAGGAAGCAAGCATGATCTCACTCACCATTTCCTTCAATCAAGCAAGAACCATTATGCTTTATTTCCTTTTATTTCTTGGCTTGTTCTTCTCATATTTCTAACCTTTCTTTCATTGATTTTAAGCTTGAAAGGTTGCTGCTACAGTTTCACAAATTTTGATTTCAAACACTAATTTTAAACAAGACTAGTCTAGTAAGAATTTCTAGTATGATTCTAACCAATCTGTTTTTGCATAACTATTTGCTTACTTGATCTTCTATAATTCTAAATGGTCACAGCTTGGTAAGGCATTAAGGAGTAAGAATAGCTTCCGTAACCTATTTTATTACTAGTATTAAATTTATCAATGATACTTGACTTACTTTGCTTAATTACCATGAAGTTCCTATGTTTAACTAGGTGCTTATGACTTTTAAATTAGCTTAAGCATTCTGTTTTAAATGATCATGTTTGTATATCTATTTTATGGTTATGTATGGCCACGGTTTTGAGAAGGAAGAATCATTTCAAAAAGGTTTATGTTTTGTAACCTTGAGTTGATTACAAATGAACTACGACTCACCACTAAAGACTATGTTAGATGACATGTTAGTGGAGTGGCCTTTGGCCTGTATCATCTTGTGAGATGATGGGAATTCCCTATGTTTATAAGGCAGCCCTAATGGAGGGAAGAATGGAAAGAATTGGTTTGAAAGACCTATGTTTGAAAGTGGTTGAGTACGAGTGATTCTTGAAACCTTCTCTAAGTTATGATTAATACTTTGTGTTTTATAAATTGAAGTTCATATCACTCCCTATCTTTATTATGGTATGCTTTGAAAGAAAAGTTTGTGAAATTTATTACTTGATTTATGAAGTATAAGTTTTATTTTAACGCTCGTTTCCTACTAAGATTGCATAATCTTACCCTAATTTTACTGTTTTTCAGAATCAAAGAGAAATGGGGATTACCACCATACTAATTGAAATTGAGTGGGAATGGTTATATTTTGTGGAGGACGGTGGTCATGTAAAAGTGATCAAGGATATCCGATTCCATTTAGTTGACAATTGATCATCATAATGTAAATAGTAGTAATTAGGGCTTATGTCAAAAAGTCTTGGAAATTTTGTTTAGGCAATTTACTTTAGGTAATTAGCTTAATGTTGTAAATATATCAAGACATGTTTCTCTATGCACATGAACGAAATCAAGGCTATTAAGCCATGTAAAATGAAGATGGAACTACCTTTGTCATGTGTTAACTTATGCTTGTTATTGCTAACTTATATTACTAATTGGATAATTCAGTATATGTTGTATGAATTGAATGTTCAAGTGAACTTGGCATGAAATCTATTAATAAACCTCATTTGGATTCTTAACTTGCCTTGACATTTGGACAAAGATCTTAACTAGGATAAATTGTCCAATTAAATTCAAGAAACCCGATAAGATAGGACATTGGACCTAGAAGAGTATAAATAAAAGAATAAATTGGTGACAGATTTCAGGATGGCAGAAATCTAGCCGAGTCTTCGAGATAAGTAACCATTGTTTCTTTTAGCCAGTTCTAAGGTAAGGTCTCTTAGACTCTGTAAATTCTCATAATGGAATTGTTTAGGTCAAGGATTTATTTCCATAATTGATAACTCCTCTCTTAGAATCTAGTAATTCTTAGTGAAGGTTTAGTGATTTTTAATTAGACTACAGAAGGCAATATACTTATGCTGGTTGGGATTAGATATACAGTTAGTGGTTACTTGCAAGTCATATCTAGTTCCTCCTTGCCGATATAATTAATTGTATAGTTTTTTTTCTATTTACTATGAGGGTGGTTACAGAAAGAACAATATTTCGGAAAGGATTTATGGAAAGAAAATGTGAAAATGAGTCATTTCTATAGATTTTTCGAATGTTACTATGCGACACTATTCAACACTACTCATTATTGTGCAATTCGCGATTTCAATGTGTTTTATTGTGCATGACGTCAACATTGCATCATCTGATGATGTCGCATGATAATGTCAGCATTGTAGCTCCATACTGTTTCATTGTATCTTTATACAATTTCATATACATTGGTACTATTTCTTTATATGACTCTATTCGTTTATATGGTAGTATTGTAGATTTCACTATTCACAACAATTTTTAAATCCACTATGCTTTTACTCCTTTTACTGTAAAAAATTTAGGATATCACATGACACTTGTATAGAGGACCAAAATGGGTGTTTACTCTTTAAAAAACTATGTGGCTTTGACTTCCTTATTGCACGTCGGGGATATGTTGGCACTCATGGCAAGTCAAAGTTATAAATATTTTTAATTAGTTTATTTGTCTTTTTTGCCTTTACTTATTTGACTTAAACGGTAAAATAAATATTTATGAGGTTATTAATAATTTGCACAATTGACTTTTAGGTAGCCGTCTTATGACAGATATATCAGGGGTGCAATGGGGTTAAGTTTCCACATTTCCTTGTGCATAAATCAACTCCCGAACCTAATCTCATTTCAAAAGACCAGTTTTCCATAAAAAAGGGTTTTTCAATTATTGTCGTAAATAAAATAAAAATTGGTGGCGAATCCTTTTTTTTATTTTATAAATTAGATGCCTTTCGCGTCGCGATGTCCTTTGTGTAAGTTGTGACACTACGCAACCAAAAACAATTAAGAATCTTGGATAATTGACAGTGGCTACACTCATCATATGACCCCATATTTTAGCATTGTTAGATACATAAAGTCATTCATGAACTTTTACCTAACAACTTAAGCTATTAGGAGAGTTGGTCCTTGACATAGTGTCAAAGCAGTACCATCCTCTGTGACATAGTCCTGTAACTATTCCATTGCTGAGTTTCCTAAAATTTGGAACTCCTCTAACTATGTCTCTATTCCGCATCTCTCTCATTTCTCATTGGTCGTGCATCAATTTTGTCTGCTGAAATCCTTGTTTTTCCTTCTACCTCATGTTGTTACATTGTGTTTCTCATTCTGGTGGTGACATCTCTTCCCGCTGAGGAATCATACCAATGATGACTTTTCTACCCATTACCGATCATACCAGTGGTAACTTTTCTTCCCACGGACGAATTATATCGATGGTAATTTCTCACGTTACTTTTTACTCCCCTCCTAATTTTCCATCTTGCCATTTTTTATTTATTATATTCTTAAAACAGCTCACCTACATTCTTTTTATTCATTGGTATTTAGGTTGACCAAGGGTAGTGGATCCCTTCCTTAAAACTCTCTCCCATTCTTAAATAAAATTTTATTCTAAGACCTACCATTAAAGTGTCTTCTCGAAACTCATATATCTATGTAAGTTACTCGTTGGCCTTCATATCATTTCAAACATGGAGACCAGATTGAAGAAAGGTCACTAAAGCTAATGGATGAGTTATTAGATGATTCAGCCATTGCCACTTGATCAATCAATTTGAGACATTTATGTTAAGCTTTGTATTAGGCTTCATTAGATATTTATTGTGCCCAATATTAGTATTTTAGATGAGTTTAATGTTGTTGGGCTTCATTGGATTTTAATGTAAATATTGGATAATTTTTGGATTTTGATGCATTTTGACCTTTCTTCCTTGGTCAGACCATAACTTGGGACTCGGTGATCCAATTGAGGTGATCTTGGTGTTTTTGGAAAGCTAAGACAAGGATCTACAAGTTTCATGAAGAACTCAAGAGCTGGATCGGACTTCTAAGGGCCCAAAATTGCCTTGCAATACAGAGTGAGTTTGCTGTCACGGAACCATCTAGGCAGTATGCACATATTGGACTATATAGTGGGTTATAGGCCTCCTCATGGGCTGAAACTTGGTCATTTGAAAGATAAGACCCATATCTCCAACTTCACTGAAGACCATTTTGTCAATAGATGTCGTTTTAGGCATGATAATGAAGCTACAAGTTGGTCTGAATTTGGAAACACGTTCTTCCAACCTAACTTGAGGTAGGTGCAGTGTTTTTGGCATTTCTGGAGTTCTAAAAGTCCAAATGACATGATTCAAATTGGAGATTTTCAAGGAGACAACTGGCTACAACTTTGATGAGACATCCAAGCCAAAATACACCGTCAAGGTGATGAATTTGAAGCCAGAAGTCGGATAAGAGTTGTTGACTAAAAGCCACTAACCATACACCAACCCACCTACCATGCACCAACCCACCAACCATGCATCAAGCTTCCATTTTTGACAATTTTCATATTCTTATAGCTTGTATTCAGATTATGTACATGTACAAATTGGCTTCTAGGATTAGTATAAATAGACCCAACCTCTTTGTATTAGAGGCATTCAATTTGGAAGTAAGTTTCAAGAAAGTTTAAGTATTTGTGAGAGTTTTCTTTCTCTTCTTCTCCATTCTCTTTGCAATTTCATTTTTGTTCTTTAAATTCTGAGTTCTTCCTTCCCATCCATGGAAGGCTAGGCTCTCATAATCAATCCAAGGGATTAGCCATCTTGTTGTTTAATTTGGAGATCTTGTTTTGCTTGTTCATATTGCTTAATTGTTATTCAAGTTTCTCTTCTTCCTCTTTTGATTTTTATCTAGATTAAATTCCTTAATTTGATTTAGATGTTGATGTGGTAATAGCTTTATTATCATGTATTCAAAGAGGATCATAAAGATTAAACAATATATTAAAGCTTTTTGATAGATTGTTTAACTTGGTTAAATTCTAGATCTTAAGTTAATCTATGTTAGATGGTGCTTACTTTATCTAACCTTGGTTAATCAAATCCTAGATGCTTATCTAGTAAAGAATTCTTGGATCATGTTAAGGCTTCTTGATGTGATCTAAGGCCAAGAACATGGTTAGCAATTAAGTGAATTCCTTGTGATCAATGATGAGTTAAACTCAAGATCGGTAAATTTCCTTGGATTGGTTGTTTCTTTAGATTTGTTTACAACTTTGAATCTCCTACTTTTATTAATCTTGTTAATCAACAACAAAACCCCCCCTTTTCTAATTATCTTGATCTAATTTAAATATTTGTTCTTTTTGGATCCTTGAGAGACGATTCGGTTCATTCTCTATACTACAAATTAGTTTGCGAACCGGTAAATTTTATTATTTGACGGGGTCTCGACAACCTCTTATCACCACTCTATCTGGAATATTCGGATGTATTCATGTAGGTCCAGGGATTCAAATTGTGGACCGCATCACCTGATGCGACAGCAATATTGCCAATGCAGACACTACCGCAACCACATCATCCCGTAATTGCAGGGTAATTTCAAATCACAAAAACTTTCCACAACAAAATGGCATTGTGGTTGCAACAGAATGGTGTTGTGGCTGTTCTGTTGTGGTTTGGGTTTAAAATGAAAAATTTCAGAGGAATGCTTGATTTGATATAGATTTGGACTGATTTTGATTGAATTATTTGCCTTTTTGTTATACTTTACATCCTTTTACACTTTCACTATCTTTCCTCTCATTCTTGATGATTTTAGGTATTTAATGGACATTTTGGACCCATTCCTTGGAGAATCCACTAGCTTGATCAAAGATTTATGCTGAATACAGAAATTATCCAACCTGTTGGCAGTAAAATGGCCGCATCTTGAGCTACAGGATGCTAATGAGGTGATCTTTATTGCGTTGGAAAACTAATAGGTAAAGATACAACTTTCTTGTTGGACAGATCTCCAAATTCATACTCCAGACCATCACACGACCATGTGAAAAGACATGGCCTAGGTCGTGTTGTGTTCCAAATCATGCAGAAAGTTGGATCTCTTGGGCTTAGGCTATGCGAAATAGAGAGAGAGAGAGAGAGAGTCCTCTACACATGAGGAACCTAAAAAAGAAAGAGGAGATATAAAATCAAAGAGGAGAAACCTTAAAAAGAAAAAAAAATTCAGGATTCAAGATCAAACCTAAAGATTGAGGTGAAGAAGAACGTTCTTGGAGAAATTAGGGAACCCTCTCATCCTTACCCCTATTTCTTTATGATGTCTCTTATTTCTTCAATCAATATGAGCTTTCTTGTAACAATGAGAAGCTAAATCTCTTATCTAGGATAGAGATGTAACTCTTCTATGATTATATGACAAAATGTTAAACTTCTTTTAGTTAATGGAAGATTATTGTTTTTATTCAATTCTAGTGTTCTTATTGCTTGCCTTATGTCGATATCTATAAACGCATTATCTAAGATAATTAAACGAAGAATCGAGAGATGAAATTTGTTATTTGAAAATCTAGAACTTGAACTTAGGACTTATGACCATGAAAGTAGGCGTAATCCTTCGAGAGTCAACTAAACTTCAAAGAACTTAATGGGTTTCAATTAACTTTGTACGATGAGAATAGATATTACTTTAATTCTAACACTTTTCTTGTAACTCAAGAGAGAACATTAAATAAAATAGGAAGATTCACCTTCAAAACATGATCGAACCATTAACTAGAATGTTCTAAATCTTTGTCATAGAAAATAATTGCAGTAAATCCTGAATCTTAGAGCTTCAATCCCTTAATACTTTGTTATTGATATTCGCTTAGTTTAATTCTTCCCTTGCGATTTTGTTTTATTTTCATCTAATTTACTTGATTGTCTAGATAATTGGAGCAACTATAGTGCGGTATTCACACGATCCTCGTGGGAACGATCTTATTTCACTACTTGTACGACCCATGCACTTGCGGTGATCAACAGTAAGGTTTTCATCCTTTTCTTCCCCTTCACCTCTACCACCACGCCAACGTCCTTGCCTTCTTCCTACGAGCCACCACTATTGCCATCAACTCCGGCTGAACCAAATCCACTTGCGCAAACTACAAGTTGTAGCCTTCTGGTCATCAACTCCTTTTCCGGGAAGGTAAGCCTTGCATCTCTTTAGTTTTTGGCTCTTGCTCTGTTAATCTTGAGGTTTTGCATTTAAGATTTGGCTATGGTGGTGTTTGGTTGAATCTTGATGGGTATGGGATGGCAAATGGTTTTTGCTCTGCGGCTACCTCTGGTTTGCTCTCTATAATGTTAGCGTTAGGTTTTAGAGTAAAGAAAAAAAAGAGTGTTTTCGGCTAATTAAGTGGGTGGGGTGGGCCGAATCTAATTGGGTAATTAAGTGAGTAATTTTTTTGATAAAATAATTGGGTAATTTGAGCTAATTAAGTGAGCTGAATCTAATCCCTAACTAAGTGGCTAATTTTTTTTTTGGATAAATTTATAGGGTAATTTGAACTTGACTTAATTTGTAGTTACCAAAGGAGCTTTATACATAGTCACATATTTTATATATATATATATATATATATATATATCATGTCACCATATAGTTATTTTTATAGGTATTCTCAATTACTATTAATTGTTAAAACAATCATGACAAGCAATAGTTTTAATTCTCTATTAAAAAATAGAGTTTAAACTGTAAATAAGAGAAACATCAATATGTTAAAAAATGATTAGAAAAGAATTTAATATTTGTTTTGGGCGTAATGTGAAAAAAAAAAGTTAGGTGTTGAGTATTGACATTTTAAAAATATGATGGGCTATAATTATTCATTGTGATTTTTTTTGTATAAGGACAAAAAGAAAAAGATAGAGAAAAAAACCAAAAAGATTACATCCTTAAAAAGGCAACCCCAGAAGTATCAGCGAAAAGAAGGTTGCTCATCCCATGTGAAGTAGAATGCATGATCTTCAATCTATCCTCCTGAGACACACCCATTTTGGCTAGATAATCTGCACACTGATTTCCCTCACATAGATTATGTTCCACTCTAACAATCCAATTCAGCCTAAGTTTATCTTTAACTTGTTTGATCGAAGGACCAAATCTGTGATGCATATTATGAGACTCTTTAATAAGACTCAGGACATTCAAAGAATCTGTATAGCAGTAACTTTGGTAAAGACCATGTTCCAGGTGATGTCCAGCCCATGCAAGAGAGCTAGGATTTCTGCATGAAGAATATTTGCAACACCAAAATATCCACAAAAACCAGTTATCCAAATACCATCCTGACCATGTAAAAGACCACAAAAACCAGCCTTCCCAAGGTTTCCTAAGCAGCTGCTGTTGAGAGTCCCACATTGGATAGTGATATGGTCTAAATAGTGTTTATAAGTGGGGAGTAACCCTCACTCCATGAGTGACAAGAGGTTGTCGAGACCTATCAAATAAAATAATCGGTTCACAAACTAATTTGTAGTATAGAGAATGAACCGAATCGTCTCTCAAGGATCCAAAAACAAAGATTTAATTAGATCAAGATAATTAGAAAAGGGGGGGTTTTGTTGTTGATTAACAAGATTAAATAAAGTAGGAGATTTAAAGTTGTAAACAAATCTAAAGAAACAACCAATCCAAGGAAATTTACCGATCTTGAGTTTAACTCATCATTGATCACAAGGAATTCACTTAATTGCTAACCATGTTCTTGGCCTTAGATCACATCAAGAAGCCTTAACATGATCTAAGAATTCTCTACTAGATAAGCATCTAAGATTTGATTAACCAAGGTTAGATAAAGTAAGCACCATCCAACATAGATTAACTTAAGATCTAGAATTTAACCAAGCTAAACAATCTATCAAAAAGCTTTAATATATTGTTTAATCTTTGTGATCCTCTTTGAATACATGATAATAAAGCTATTATCACATCAACATCTAAATCAAATTAAGCAATTTAATCTAGATAAAAATCAAAAGAGGAAGAAGAGAAATTTGAATAACAATTAAGCAATATGAACAAGCGAAACAAGATCTCCAAATTAAACATCAAGATGGCTAATCCCTTTGATTGATTATGAGAGCCTAGCCTTCCATGGATGGGAAGGAAGAACTCAGAAATTAAAGAACAAAAATAAAATTGTAAAGAGAATGGAGAAGAAGAGAAAGAAAACTCTCACATATACTTAAACTTTTTTGAAACTTACTTCAAAATTGAATGATTCTAATACAAAGAGGTTGGCTCTATTTATACTAATCCTAGAAGCCAATTTGTACATGTACATAATCTGAATACAAGCTATAAAAATATGAAAATTGTCAAATATGGAAGCTTGATGCATGGTTAGTGGGTTGGTGCATGGTAGGTGGGTTGGTGTATGGTTGGTGGCTTTTAGTCAACAACTCTTATTCGACTTCTGGCTTCATTTTCATCACCTAGACGATGCATTTTGGCTTGGAGGTCTTCATGAAAGTAGTAGCTAGTTGTCTCCTTGAAATGTTTCAATTTGAATCATGTCATTTGGACGTTTATAACTCTAGATATGCCAAAAACACTGAACCTACCTCATGTTAGGTTGGCAGAACGTGTTTCCAAATTCAAACCAACTTGTAGCTTCATTATCATGCCTAAAACGACATCTATTGACTAAATGGTCTTCAGTGACGTTGGAGATATGGGTCTTATCTTTCCAATGGCCAAGTTTCAGCCTAAGAGGAGGCCTATAACTCACTATGTAGTCCAATATATGCACACTGCCCAGATTTTCCCGACAGCAAACCCACTCTGCATTGCGGAGATGTTTTGGACCCTTAGAAGTCCGATCCAGCTCTTGAGTTCTTCATGAAACTTGTAGACCATTGTCTTAGATTTCCAAAGACACCAAGATCACCTCAATTGGATCACCGAGTCCCAAGTTATGGCCTAACCAAGGAAGAAAGGTTAAAATGCATCAAAATCCGAAAATTATCCAATATTTACATTAAAACCCAATGAAGCCCAACAACATTAAACTAATCTAAAATACTAATATTGGGCACAATAAACATCTAATAAAGTCTAATACAAAGCTAACATAAGTGTCTCAAATTGATTGATCAAATTCCCCCACACTTAAGCTTTTGCACTCTTGGGCAAAACACATAAAAACAAAACTAAAGAAAAACAAGAAACATCATATTATTAAACTAAAAACATAAAAAACTGATTATACCTAATCTAATCCATTTTCGTAGGAAAACACGATGGTACTTAGCATGTGCCACAAGCCTTTAAACCCCTAGGTGTCCCTAGTGGACGAGTTATAGTCTCGTGAGGGTTTACCAAGATGATACCCACAAACATGTAATATTTTATTTAATCAATTCAACTAATTTTTAAATACAAGCATTGTATTAAATATAAACTATAATTAATAAGTCAAGTATGCTTAACAAAGAATAGTTGAATCAAACCAATTGAGAATAAAGTATAGCATAATCATGCTTTAATCAGAAATAGGCATGTTCAAATTGAGTAGAATCCCTCACAATTGATACTCAAATCATACAAGGTGTTTAGGTTAACTGTTTGCACTCAACTCGGTCAAATTATGAAGGTATTTTACCATAGGCTTGCATATACATCAATTCTCCACTACTTAGATCAAATATATTGCAAAAATCAAGAGGTCTTTCAAAAAGGTTGTAATGGAACTTATAAAGTGAAGGAAGGAAACAATATGGATAATAGCAGGTTAAAACCAAAGAGAATAAAAGAGCATTGAGGAGTAACTCAAATAGAAAGAATAAAATTTTTATCCAAAACCATAAAATGCTCATTCTCTTTACACATTCCTTCCTTTTTCTATTCTTTTATTTTTCTTTCTTTTTTCTCTTTTTTTTTCTTTTTTTTTCTTTTGTTTTTTTTTTGTACCAAGCATTTCGTATCAGCACACCAATTCCCCCACACTTAAATCATTGCAAGCAAAAGAACTCCTCCAATAAGAAAATCAATGCTCTCTCATTCCCTAAGGTAAGGTAAAACATGATTTTTTCACTCAAAGCTTGTAATGAGCTAAGAACAAAGAATAGGCAAATAGGCTCAGAGGGAGTTAATATTTGGATAAATGCAAGGTAGGTTTATTTGGCCAAAGCAGCTAAGTCAAGAAAAAAAAATGCCTCTGTTATTTTCATGCAACATACAGACCAATGTAATCTCAAATCGATTCAATGCAAGTTCTAGAAAATAAATTCATAATTGACATCACTCATGAAAGAAAATAACCAAGTGTAAGTATCAAACTTGGAAAAGTCCAAAACTCACAAAGGTATGGAACATTCACTCAATTCAACCATGCCTTCTTCCTAATATCCACAATCATATACACATGTATATCATGAAAATGAGTCAACTATAAACTGTTTTGCATACTTTTATCATCAATTAAGCTCAGATTCAGCACATGCTTGTATCAAAATCAATTGAAAAGATCAAAATTGTGTTTGTGTTTTTTTTTTAATATATATACAAGAACAAAGATGATTTAAGACCTATTATGAAATGCAAGTTAAGATGCGTCTCAAGAGCAAAACTACTCCTTACTCTGCCATCATACATCTAATAAGTTAGTAACAATAAAGATTAGCTTGTTAGTTTTTTTTTAATTTTAACTAAACTATGTACATGGTAATGTCAACTATCCCTCCCCCAACTAATTAAAGACATTGTCCCCAATGTCAAAATAAAGATAGGTAGAGTGTAGAAGGTCGTACCAGAAAACTGCAAATCGGGCCTGAAATAAGAAAAATTACAAAAAAAAAACTAAAACCATAAGAGAAAACAAAAATTCACAAGGACAAAGTCAAATCAAGTTTTTGCTCTTTGCTGCTGTTGCCTTGTTCCCAATTCAGTGGAGCTAGTGCTGGATCACGTTGTGGTACAAATTCATTTAGTTGATCGAGCAATTGTTCAGGAGTTGCAGCAGTTACAAGACTTTGACGTGTCGCTTGTGAGATGAACCTTTTTTCTAAAGCATGATCAAGAAAACAAAACAAACTGTCATAAAAACCAATAATATTTAATATACCTATGGGTTTTTGGTGAAAGTTCTGCTGTGACCAGGATGTAATTTGGAAGAGCTCTTCCAAAGTTCCAAAACCACCAGGTAGGGCAATAAAGGCATCAGCATTTGCTATCATAATGTTCATGCGTTGGTGCATGCAAAATACCATTACTTCATCCCCTAATGTTTTTCCATTGGGTTTGCCGATAGATAAAGGACTGGGAATGACACCAAGGACTTTGCCACCTCCTAAATGTGCAGCAGTTGCGACACAACCCATTAACCCAAGACTACCTCCTCCGTAAACTAAATGGATTTCTCTCTCAGCTAGCACTCGACCAAGATGGTGTGCAATATTTACAAACTCTTTATCTTTCCCAGGATTAGATCCACAAAAGACACAAACACTCTTGATCCGATGAACTGAAGTGACTTCCATTTTTTTTTCTTTTCTTCTTTTTTTTGTACTCTCACCTTATCAATGATCTGAAGAGAGCAAAGTACATTATTTAAAGAATCAAAACTCAAATGTAATAATTACACCTATAAAGGAGGGGTAGATCCGTGTGTCAGGCAAGTTTGAAAAGAAGTAAAGCAATAATAATAGCTATATGACAAGGATAAAAGACTAATCTATATGTGTCAGAAGAAGTTTGAAAATACACAAGGCATATTTCAAAAAAATACGGCTAAATTTTTTTTTTTTTGATTTTTTTTTGATTTTTTTTAATAAACAAGAAGAAAAAGGAAAAATTAAAAAAATAATACTTACAGGAGGTGTGATTATGGCTCACATTTTCCTCTGGTTTTACGTCCAGTAACGGCTTGAAAGCTCTTTATGGGCCGATGGACGGCTTCCCATCCAATTTTCTTAAAAATTGGCAAACAGAGTCTTTTTGAGTCAGATTCCCAAGACTATAACGCTTATGTTCATCTTGGAATATTGGCCATAAATCGTGAAGGACTCTCTGCACATCTCCACTAGGATGCGTCTCAAGAGTCAATAGAATGTTATCTAAAGACTCCTTACTCATGCCATCCTTAATGAAGTCAATTTTATCAAGTCGATTTATAGACGCCATTCCAATTGATCTGCATTTTGTGTTACAGGTCCATCTTGCACATTTATAGCAGACTCGTAACCTTTTTGCTCTTCTCTTTTTTGCATATGAACTTTTGCCTAACCCTGGCATATATGAAACAAGAGCATCAGAAAATTCCCCTGTGATTCGGACCTTTGCTTCGATTATCCAGTGTATATCATGAGGATGCCTTTGTGCATAAGCATCCTTAACCTCTCAAACCTTGCACAATAAATGTTAGTTAAAGCATTTTGAGGAGAGAAGGGAATCGCTTGCGGAGGTTGACAAGCTGATTATCCATTTTGAAAGAAAGAAAGAAGAAAAACAAATTGAGTAAAATTATATACAAATTTCAGTGTTTGTGGGTAACTGAAGGGACCGAAAAAGATTTTCACGGAATACCGTTATCCGCCATTTAACCGGTGAAAAATCATCTGTCAACGAAAAAATAAACAAAATTAAGACAGAAAAATCAAACTCTGATAGATTTTCTCGCTTGGCACCGATTTTCTGTCTCGATTCCTGTGATTGCAAATAAGTCAAAGTTGAAAGATGAAAGAGTTAGAAAACTTGGGTTGCCTCCCAAGAAGCGCTACTTTTAATGTCCTCAGCCAGCGTGATTGAAGATTTTGCACGAGCGATGGGACCTCCCCAATAATGATTCAATCTCTGGCAATTGACATTAATCGTGGCTTGAGGTTTTTTTTTTGTTTTTTGTTTTCTTGTTTTTTTCAACACAGTAGTGATCAATCATGGTAGAGGGCATCCTGCAGTTGAACTTCCTCCACGAGGTTCTCTTGAGCTCCTTCATAAAATTTTTTGAGGCGATGACCATTAATTTTGAATACTTTGTCGGTGGCTTCACTCTTAATTTCTACTGCACCATGAGGAAAAACATTAATAACAATGAAGGGACCAAGCCACCTAGAACAAAGCTTTTCGGGCATAAGTTTGAGGCGAGAGTTGTAGAGAAGAACTTTTTGACCAATGGTGAACTCCTTTCGTACCAACATCTTATCATGAAGGAGTTTGGTCTTCTCCTTGTAGATCTGGGAGTTCTCATATGCCTCTAATCGAAGCTCCTCAAGTTCCAGAAGTTGGAGCTTCCTTTGAGATCCGGCTTGACTCAAGTCAAGGTTACACTGTTTCACCGCCCAATAGGATTTATGCTCAATTTCCACCGGAAGGTGGCACGCTTTCCCAAAGACAATCCGGTACGGGGACATCCCTATCGGTGTCTTGTAGCCAGTTCGGTAAGCCCATAAAGCATCCTCAAGTCTTAGGCTCCAGTCCTTCCTATTAGGTTGGACTGTCTTCTCAAGTATGTGCTTGATCTCTCGATTTGAGACTTCGGCACCGCCCATTTGTGCGGGGTGATAAGGTGTAGAAACCTTGTGCAAGACGCTGTACTTTCTCATCAAAGCCTCTATTCTCCGGTTACAAAAGTGTGAACCCTGATCACTGATAATGGCCCTCGGATTCCAAACCTGCAGAAAATATGTGATCTAACAAAGTCCACAACAACTTTGAAATCATCAGTCCGAGTGGCTTTTGCCTCCACCCATTTAGATACATAATCAATGACCAACAAAATATAAATAAAACCAAAGGAAACAGTGGAAAGGGCCCATGAAATCAATACCCCAAACATCAAAGATCTCACAAGACATAAGATAGGTCTTGAGGCATCTCATTCTGTGTGAAATTGTCCCCTGTTCTCTGGCACTGTTCACAAGACTTACAAAACAGATGTGCATCATGAAATAGGGTAGGCCAATACAATCCAGAGTCCAAAACCTTCCTAGCTGTACGTTGGAAGCCAAAGTGCCCACCACATGCAAATGTATGACAAAAGCTAAGAATAGAATGAAACTCATGATCAGAGACACATCTTCTAATAATCTGGTCACTACAAAGCTTCCACATATAAGGATCATCCCATACATAGTACTTAGACTCACTTTTCAATTTATCAGATTGAGCTCTAGTAAAATATGCAGGAAGAACACTAGCAACCAAAAAATTAACCATATCTGTAAACCAATGGGAGGTGTTCTTACCTTGTAGCTGCAGAAGCTACTCATCTGGGAAGGAGTCCTGTACAGGGAAGGGATCTGAAGCCCTTTCAATGCGGCTCAAGTGATCTACCACTAGATTTTCTGCTCCACTCTTGTCACGGATCTCTATATGAAACTCTTGGAGCAGTAGCATCCACCTTATTAGTCGAGGCTTTGCCTCTGGCTTCTTCAAAAGAAACTTAAGTGCTGCATGATCAGTAAACACAACAACCTTAGAGCCAAGCAAATATGATCTAAACTTATCCAAAGCAAAAACAATGGCTAAAAGCTCTTTTTCAGTTGTGGTATAGTTGGCCTGAGCAGCATCCAAAGTTCTGGAAGCATAGTATATCACATGAGAAGCTCTCCCCACTCTCTGTGCCAAGACTGCTCCTACTGCATAGTTAGAAGCATCACACATTAACTCAAATGGCAATGCCCAGTCAGGTGGCTGGATGATAGGGGTACTAGTCAAGGCCTGCTTCAAGTGGTTGAAAGCTGCCTTGCACTTATCATCAAAATTGAATTCCACATCTTTCTGCAGTAAGTGGGAAAGTGGAAGAGCAATCTTGCTGAAGTCGGCAATGAAGCGCCTGTAGAAACCTGCTTGACCAAGAAAAGAACGCACTTCCCGCACGCATGTGGGGTAAGATAGACAAGTAATTACATCAATCTTGGCAGGATCTACCTCAATGCCCTTACTGGATACTACATGGCCTAAAACTATACCCTGTTCTACCATAAAATGGCATTTCTCAAAATTTAGCACAAGGTTAGTCTCAATGCATCTTTGCAGCACTCTAGATAGGCTAACTAAACATGAATCAAAAGAAGAACCATAGACAGTGAAGTCATCCATAAACACCTCCATGCACTCCTCTAAGAAATCAGAAAATATGCTCACCATGCACCGTTGGAAGGTACCAGGGGCATTACAGAGGCCGAAGGGCATTCGTCTGTAAGCAAAGGTGCCGAAGGGACATGTAAATGTGGTCTTCTCTTGATCCTCTGGTGCAATGTGGATCTGGAAGTATCCAGTGTAGCCATCCAAAAAGCAATAATGGGACTTACCAGCCAACCGTTCCAACATTTGATCAATGAACGGAAGAGGGTAATGATCCTTCCGAGTGGCTTGGTTGAGACGTCTGTAGTCAATGCAAACTCTCCAACTATTCTGCACTCGGGTTGGAATGAGCTCATTCTTCTGGTTGGCCACAACAGTCACTCCGGATTTCTTTGGAACTACTTACACCGGGCTTACCCACTTGCTATCAGAGATGGGATAGATAATGCCAGCCTGCATTAGCTTGGTCACCTCTTTTTTCACCACATCTAGGATGAGAGGATTCAGTCTCCTCTGAGGTTGTCTCACTGGTTTAGTTTCCTCCTCAAGTAATATCTTGTGCATGCATGTGGAGGGGTTTATACCAGGGATGTCTGCAAGTGTCCAACCAATTGCCCTTTTGTGTTGCTTCAAGACTTCCAATAATCTGGTTTCTTGCTCAGGTTGGAGGTGTTTGGCCACTATCACCGGGAGCTTCTCATCCTCCTCCAAGAATGCATACTTCAAATGCTCGGGCAGGGGCTTAAGTTCAATGGAGGGTGGTTGCTGGACTGACGGTACTAGTCTTGGAACTGAAACTAAATCGGCTAAATTCTCAGCAGTTGCACCTGTACCTGCAAGCTGTGCACAATCTTGCAAAACAACATCATCATATCCTATGTAATCAAAAGAATCACACTTAGCAGCAGGATGAATGACAACATCATTAATAACTGCATCATTGCCATTAATAACAGAAACAGAGTCATCAATGTCAACAGCACATGATAAGTATGTAGAAATATCAAAGACAGTCGCACACATTGCATTGGGTTTACAACCAAAAAGTGCAAACAAAGCGGAACAAGTATCGCAAGCTATGCTATCGGTGTATCCTACAATTTCAGAAACTTCGCCAACATATCAGCATGCATATCATCAACCAGTAAATCAATGACATCAAAATGAAAAACAGAATGATCCTCTAAAGGGTATTTCATGGCATCAAAAATGTTAAACTGAATGATATCATCACCAAATTCCATGGAAAGGGTATCAGCATGCACATCAATCTTAGTTTTAGCAGTTTTCAAAAATGGCCTACCTAAGATCAATGGGGGTGGGGAAGAGGCAGATTCATCTTCCATATTCAACACATAAAAATTAGCTGGGAATATTAAATTATTTACCCGAACCAAAACGTCTTCCAACACTCCTGCAGGTTGAGCAGTACTTCGATTTGCTAACTGAATGACAATGCCGGTGGGTTTTAGCTCTCCCATATGCAAGGAAGTGTAAACTGACTTTGACATTACATTGATGGAGGCTCCCAAGTCTAGCAAGGCATGAGTGAACTGTTGGTGCCCTATGGTGCAAGGGATGGTAAAAGTGCCTGGGCCTTTGCATTTGGGAGGCAGGTTGGGCTGAATCAAAGCAGAGACATTCCTCCCCATACTCACTTTTTCAGTGCCCTTTAGCTTCCTCTTATGGGTGCACATCTCTTTCAAGAACTTGGTATACTTGGGGATTTGTTTAATTGCCTCCAAGAGAGGTATATTCACCTCAACCTTCTGAAAAGTCTCCATAATTTCCTTATCCAAGTCAGTTTCAACCATATGCCTCGACTGTATCATTCGGTTTGGAAAAGGAAGAGGAATGTTGCAAGCTGACTTTTGTGGATGTTCACTTTTACGCTTTATCAATTTTCAATCAGCCGGGTTTGATCTGGCTTTCTGCTTGGATGTTATAGGATCATTTGTTGCTGAATCTGCTACAACATCTGAATTTGTTGCAGCATCTTGTTTTTCTGAGTCAATGGTAGAATCTGGAATTATATGCTGTACTGGTCCATTGATTTTCCTACCACTGCGCAAAGCTATAGCACTAACATTGCCTCTAAGGTTTGGAGTGGTTTGAGAGGGTAATTGGCCAGAACCTTGTGACTTTAGATCATGAATAGATGTGGCAAGTTGGCCAATTTGAGTCTCCAAGTTCTGAATGGTGGTTTCAGTTCTCTGTTGAAACTGGATGTTATTGGTGGCCAACTGTTTCACCAAATCCTCCAATGAGGGCTCAAATTTTGTGGCTACAGGACCTTGCTGCTGGAATGGTGGTCTACTTGGTCCAGCATGTGGCTGAAATTGATTTGTCCTTGCTTGCTGCTGGAATGGTGGTCTATATTGGTTTGGTGGCTGCTGATTTGATGCATTCCCATATCTCAGATTGGGATGGTCCCTCCAGCCAGGGTTGTAAGTGTTGGAGAATGGATCATATTTCTGTTGTTGCTGCTGATGGAATTGTGGCTTCCCATTAGAAAATGGGGGGTTTTGTTGTTGATTAACAAGATTAAATAAAGTAGGAGATTTAAAGTTGTAAACAAATCTAAAGAAACAACCAATCCAAGGAAATTTACCGATCTTGAGTTTAACTCATCATTGATCACAAGGAATTCACTTAATTGCTAACCATGTTCTTGGCCTTAGATCACATCAAGAAGCCTTAACATGATCTAAGAATTCTCTACTAGATAAGCATCTAGGATTTGATTAACCAAGGTTAGATAAAGTAAGCACCATCCAACATAGATTAACTTAAGATCTAGAATTTAACCAAGCTAAACAATCTATCAAAAAGCTTTAATATATTGTTTAATCTTTGTGATCCTCTTTGAATACATGATAATAAAGCTATTATCACATCAACATCTAAATCAAATTAAGCAATTTAATCTAGATAAAAATCAAAAGAGGAAGAAGAGAAACTTGAATAACAATTAAGCAATATGAACAAGCGAAACAAGATCTCCAAATTAAACATCAAGATGGCTAATCCCTTGGATTGATTATGAGAGCCTAGCCTTCCATGGATGGGAAGGAAGAACTCAGAAATTAAAGAACAAAAACGAAATTGTAAAGAGAATGGAGAAGAAGATAAAGAAAACTCTCACAAATACTTAAACTTTCTTGAAACTTACTTCAAAATTGAATGATTCTAATACAAAGAGGTTGGCTCTATTTATAGTAATCCTAGAAGCCAATTTGTACATGTACATAATCTGAATACAAGCTATAAAAATATGAAAATTGTCAAATATGGAAGCTTGATGCATGGTTGGTGGGTTGGCGTATGGTTGGTGGCTTTTAGTCAATAACTCTTATCCGACTTATGGCTTCATTTTCATCACCTAGAAGGTGCATTTTGGCTTGGAGGTCTTCATGAAAGTTGTAGCCAGTTGTCTCCTTGAAATTTTGCAATTTGAATAATGCCATTTGCACATTTGTAACTCCAGATATGCCAAAAACACTGAACCTACCTCATGTTAGGTTGGCAGAACATGTTTCCAAATTCAAACCAACTTGTAGCTTCATTATCATGCCTAAAACGACATCTATTGACTAAATGGTCTTTAGTGAAGTTGGATATATGGGTCTTATCTTTCCAATGGCCAAGTTTCAGCCCAAGAGAAGGCCTATAACTCACTATGTAGTCCAATATGTGCACACTACCCAGATTTCCCTGACAGCAAATCCACTCTGCATTGCAGAGATGTTTTGGACCCTTAGAAATCCGATCCAGCTCTTGAGTTCTTCATAAAACTTGTAGAGCATTGTCTTAGCTTTCCAAAGACACCAAGATCACCTCAATTGGATCACCGAATCCCAAGTTATGACCTAACCAAGGAAGAAAGGTCAAAATGCATCAAAATCCGAAAATTATCCAATATTTACATTAAAACCCAATGAAGCCCAACAACATTAAACTCATCTAAAATACTAATATTGGGCACAATAAATATCTAATAAAGCCTAATACAAAGCTAACATAAGTGTCTCAAATTGATTGATCAATGAGCTAGCTTTTGGGGTTGAGTCAGGCCTAAACTCAAATTCTAAGATGGTATCAGAGCCTATTTGAGATCCATTGCGCCACCCGCAGATGTCTAGTCCTGCAAACTTCACGCTCCATATGTCTGGTCGTGGGCGTAAAGGGGGTGTGTTGAGAGTCCCACATTGGATAGTGATATGACCTAAATAGTATTTATAAGTGGGGAGCAATCCTCACTCCATGAGCTAGCTTTTGGGGTTGAGTTAGGCCTAAACTCAAATTCTAAGAGCTGCCATCAACATTCAGAGTAACAAAATCCTCTGTAGGAGGACGCCAAGTAATCCATCTATCAATACCCTCTCTTGTCGTATGGTTCAAATAGCACATACTGATGGTAACACTTAAATTTTTTGCTGCATCTAGAAGCTTAAAAAAAGGCATAATTTCCTTCCCAATAGTAGCGATATTTATGCTCCTCCAATTCCACCAAAGACCTGTTATAAAAACAAAACTTTGATTGCTCAACGCCCACTCCTTAAGCCAATCCGCATGGTCCATTTGGTATAGGAACTGAGAGCTATCAAGACCCAAACCTTCCCAAAGGCACTTAGAATCATGGCAGTCTCTAACACAACGTAAAAAAGTTTCTTCAGACACATGACAACGCTAACATAAGTTAGAAGTGGCAATACCACGATGGTGCAACACTGAAAGAGTAGGAACAAAATTATGACAAGCCAACCATAGAAGGAACTTCATATTTTCTGGTGCCTTGAGCTTCCAGACCCACATCCAAGAATAAACATTCAAAGTGTTTCCTCTCCTCTACAAGATCCAATCATACCCAGTTTTTGTTGTGTAGAAACCATGGCTATTTCCGTCCCAAATAAGAGAGTCAAGAATGTGCATGTGGAGGTGAACATGTATTTTCATTATCTCATCTTTGATGGACGCAGGATATATTCATTGTGATTTTATATAATGTCTCTATTAAATTAATAAATAATTAGTAAAATTCATATTATTCATTGAATGAGTAAAAATTTATCAAATATTATAAATAAAAGATACAGTGTGAGTTATAATAATTATATGATTTTTTTAAATTTTGTGTAAACTTAAAAAGATTTCACGCTACAACAACCGCAATCCGCAATTATAGTAACTATAACGTAACCGCAACCGCAATTTAAATTCTATTATGTGTGAAACAAATATAGGAAAATAGACCCAACACGTCATATGTGGTTTTAATGTTGAATGGTGAAAAATTGTTGCCTGATCCAAACCAACCCGGGTTCTACGCAAGAACAGATCATCTTCCAGTTCAGGCAAAATCTTCTTCGAGAAGTTGTGGAAATTGATCACTAAATGAAGTTTCTATCTCATTGTTACTGTTAGTTTTAGAAAGAATGATTAATTATATGAGTTTAGTTTGTAAGGAACAATAGTTGTAGAAAAGGAAATTTTATTGATGGAATGAGATACAAGGCTATTAGTATGTATGGTCTTGATGGCTTTGGCTTTGGTTTTGGCTTGCTCCAATTGTGCAAGTGCTTTGCCTATTTATAGTAGTTCTACCTTCTTAATGGACGGCAGATATTAAGCCAAGTGTACGGTGGTGATGAGGTTCTAGAACCTTCCTACCTCCTTACGCTAAGATATTTACATACAACCTTCTAGAAGTTTATAGATAGTCTTGAAGTCTTCTCTAAGAGTCTAGAGATTTCTTAGTGCCTAGAGTTTTCTAGAACCTTCCATAAGATTCTAGATTATTCCAAAAGTGTTCTAGAATATTCTACAAGGTTCTAGAATGTTCCAGAGTGCTCTAGAATGTTTTTCAAGGTTATAGAATATTCTGGAAACTTCTAGATTCTTCTAGCTTTTTCTCCAAGCACCAACCATTGTGACTTGACTTTAGTTTGCTGCTACTCTTGAAGATTCTAGAATGTGCATAATTTTCTAACAGTTACAAGCACCATAGAATACCATTGTGTTGATGGTGCTACAAGGATTAAATACTCCATAGATTTTGCTAACAATTTGATTTTGGCCAAATAAAAAAGGTAACAAAGTTGTAAAATGAAAAGCATCTAGTTCAGTGGGTCTGTCCAAAAACAAAATTCACAAATAGGCAAATTAAATCCCACACAGAGACATAAATTTGATGAAGAAATATAAAAAGTAGGAACCTTGAAGAGTTTCTCTTATATTTTGTTTCTTCTTGTATAGCAGCCTCCTAAGCTTTTCCTGTACAAATAGGAGAGCGATGTCAATGCAGAAGAAGCTTGCAGTGTATTGATGGACTATTTGGAAAGTGTACCAAATCGCACAAGTAATAAAGTGATGAGTAAATTATCGTCTCCACAGGAAATTGTGTTGTCAAGTATCAAATTACTAATTTAGATATTATTTAAACAATGCAAATTAATGAAGAGAATAAAAAAAAAACTAAAATTTTAACTATGTTAAATGGGGTTGAGCAAACAAAGAGTGAGATGCTAGAGATCCGATTTCACTTTATTTTCTGATTATTTGGATTCTTTCTTAATTTAAATTTAAATTCAAGAATTGATGGTGGGATATCTAATTTAATTAATACCCAATTCCTTGGTAAATCAATTCTCTTCAACTATTTAGAATTAACTAATTCCTTAGTCTAATTCCAAATAGAACAAGGCATGAATAAACACAATCCCAAGTAATACCACACAACCAACAATATCTATTCCTAGATTATTACTTAATCGTGGTGTTTATCTCAAGAAGCAACATCACACATGAATTTCCCAATTCTATGCATGACCATCAGTTCAATTTATGGTTGATCAAGTCATAAAAGCATTAAGAATAGAGATGAACACTCAATCATGAAAGGAAACTTAAATTAAGAACTATAAATCCAAACAAATCATCCATTCAAGTTACATCATCACTCTAGCTAGGAAGAGTTTAGAAAAACATCAAGAAATAGGAAAACAAAAGATAGGAAATTGCAAACTCCATTGAATCCAAGACAACAAGAAGATGAAGATCTTGAATCCTTGCTCCTTGATGATCTTCTTGGCTCTCCTAGGGCTAGAAGCCCTCTCCCCCTTTGGATTTTTCAGCCCCCCAAGAGCCTCCCTTTTTTTTTTCTTCTCTTTTCCTTTTATATCAGAAAAATAGGGCGCCACTTTTTAAACTCCACCGCCTAAGCGGTGGAATCTCACCGCTCAAGCAGTGGAGAGGCAGAGAGGAGTTCACGTTCTGGGACTCCATCGCTTAAGCGGTGGATTTTGGGCACTTAAGCAGTGGGATGGCAGCAAGCAAGTTCTGCCTTGATCTCACTTTTTCACTCCCAAAACGTTTGAACTAGACTTTGAGGTCTTCATTGAAGTTGTAGATCTCTTTCTTAGCTTTCCAAAACATCAAGAATCACACCAAACCGAGGTCTGTAGCTCTAGTTATAACCAAATCACTGCAATAACGTCAGATTCTTGATTTTCCATTAAACTAGTCCAAGATCTCTAACTTTCACCTGAAATTCATTAAAAACATACCAAAGGCATAAAAGGAAGAGAGGATGATAAAAACACAATAAAAGACAAAAATAAGTGATGAATTAAATCAAATCCTCTAACAACAAAAGCACTAGATGTGTGTATTTTGTACACACATCATGTATAGGCTTAATATTTAACAAATCCAATTGACCGGTAAAAGATGCTTAGTATTTACCAATCCAGCATGAGAAATAGTCAGACTGAAGGGAAAAGTGACAGTATGTTTTGTATCTGGTTTTGGCAATGGAAAATGATTGTTAGAAGTCGATGTTTGAAATTGCGGATGACATCACCTGATGCAACCGCAATATTGTAGTTGCGGCAGCGTACGCAATTGCATTACTTCACAATTGCAGGTGATTCCTATTCATAAAAAAATCACAACGCACCCGCAACGGAACCGCACCACAACACAATCACAATTGCGACAACAGCCACAATTTGAAAACCTGACTTAGAAGTCCAAACAAATTGCAAATAAAAATGAGCAGTCAGTACATGAGCAATGAGTGATGATTGATAAAGATAGTAGCTACTAAAGTTGAGTTGCAGAAGCACATCATTGTTAAAGAGCCAGGAACCTAGAGAAAACAAGAAAAGGGTAATGGAAATGGATCCTCATCCTATATTACTATCAGGAAATACAACTTCCCAACGTTGGACTTGAATAATGTCCAAGTTGCAGAACCCTTACAATAGTTTTCCTGAATGTTTCAGTCAATTTTATGACATCAACATTTATCAGTTCAATTTTATGAAGCAATGGCAGTGCAGGACCTGCAAGTGTCAGAAGGCAGAAGGTGCTAGTGATGAAAGGTGTCAGCAACAGACCACAGTCCTGAGACATGGGTCTTCTAATTAGATTTTCCAGTGAAATTTAGTAGATGTAAAAAAAAAGCTCACACTAACCTATCAATACCTTAGTTGAGAAATTTTCAAGAGTCAGATGTAGATAAGCCTCGTCCTTAAGGCATTGTTCCAATGACTTTCACGACTTTAATTCCATGCCTTGTAACCTACAAGAAAACAACTAATTAGAACCAAAACATCCTGTTGAACAGAAACAGAGAACACTTATATGTTGGATAACACATGTCAAGGCTAAAACAAAATAGAGAAGAAATAATAAGTAATTATCAGTTGCCTTACTAATAGTTTGAGTGATACAGTTTTAGCTTCCAAGAAATGCATCCATTGAATTAGTACTCCATTGGAGTAGCTTGCCACAGCAACTGTCAAGCAAGAGCTTACTCATTATATGTTTGAGGCCTTCAAGTATATTCTCTAGTTGTTTCAGCAATCCACCTTTGAGTTCTCTTCCACGAAATAGTCAAGTATATCACGAGAAGCCAACCTATCAAAAGCCACTTGAAGATTAGCCGAGAGAATTGCTCCACCTACCAGCTCTGCATCCATGATTTTCTTATCTGTATGCAATTGTCAAAAGAGGATGTCTAGCAGAACAAAGCAAGTAGATTCAATTCAAAAGCACAAGTATTCTAGATGATGAGAGCAGAATCTTGTATGCAGTCAAACAGTTGTCTAACGGAGCCTTTCTGAGAACAAATCTAGAATTCTTGATTCTTAATATGTCAAATGTTTTCTTTTTTCGTGGTTTATAAGTCAAAGGTTTTTATAATTGGTTGATTTTTTTTTTTTGGTAAAAAAAAATATTACGGGGAGGAGAGGCTATTCCATGCTAAAGCCTAAGATTTTGAAGCGAAATGCATCGATCATTACTAGCTAAACTAACCCTGTTTACATCAATTGGTTGATTTTATGCTAATGCAGAAGAATTTCGACTAGTTTGTATAAAAATGTATTGGTGTGCATTTTTTTCCTTGTTAGTGAGAAACAAAAAAGTTGAATAAACAAAGTTTACATCACATATGAATTTTTTTGTGTAATCTTAGATACAAAGTTGAATAAATGAAGTTTACATCACATATGAAATTTTTTTATGTAATTAAGTGTACTGCAGTTAATAACAAATTTCACCGCACAACCAACTTGGTTTTTTCCTGCTAACATGTGACCAGTAACTTACTTTTAGTAATATGAACTTTTTTTTTTTATAAATTAAATATAATTTTAAAATATATATCAGTAATTGTCCAAGACTCTTAATTCAAGTAGTATCAAGGATCGTATCTTATTAGACTATTGTTTATCAACTTTAGCTTACTCTCTCTTCCCACATCCAAGACATATATACCTCCTTTGTAATAAAAATGAATTATCACTAATTAAAATCATTAGACTTAAATAATAGACTTCAAATTTAAAGTAGAAAGTAGAGAAAAGTTTAAAATTTGTATATTTTCATACTGCAAAACTTCGTAGTTTCATTCAATGGGCTGGAATCTTTAACAGAAAATTGATATTTTCTTTCATCTATTTCTATTATGCACGAATACAGATATGAGTATCGGACATGATACTAGTATGATACAGGAATAAGAAATTTTAAAAAAAATTAGGATACCGCTGCGATAGAATACGATATAACGTATATATCAAAATTATATATATCATCTCTAAAACATTAAAAAAAAAACATATAAAATTATTATAAGACATCATAAATAAAAAATAATAATTAGATGTATTATGATTGAGGGGAAAAAGTAAAGAAAAAAGTTTTCTTTTTAACATTAGTTATTGGAGACACAATAAAAACTAGCATTTATCAAATTTTTATAATAAGTATCCAACCCTAATACAATAGATATTTTAAAATATTTGTGATTCTAGATATATATTCATTTTCTTACAATGGAAAATTGTCATTACCAGTGAACAAATCTTGAATAGGAAAAAAGCAGCAGGCAGCACATATTTCGAGGATAAGTCCAAGCATAAACACTAAAAATAAAATTAAATAATATTTTAAAAATAAATATTTTTATTTACTTTTAAACTTTTCTATTTTAAAAATTTACATAAACTTCTCAAACTGTAAAATCGTGCTTTTGAGAATTTATACAAATTTCTCCTATTTAAAATTTCTTTATTTTTTTCACAAGCTTCCCTGTCAATGAAAGTTTTTGTAAATTTTTAAAATAGAATAACAGCTAGTTTAATAAAACAAAATTTCAGGGAGAAGAATATCTTATTCTAATTTTAAACATACTAAATCCAACCTTATGGCTAAAGATGAAAAGAAAATGCAGATTCATTAAAAAGTGAGAAACACGCTACAAAAAATCAAAATTGGCGAAAACTGCGGCTAAATGGGAACACGCTGGCAGCTTTCATATAGCCGCATTTGCAACTGCGGCTAAAGACCTTTTCTTGAAATTTTTTTTTTTTGAAAATTCCAATTATCTCCATATTACTTCACTAATGTATCTCAGATTAGCATGAACCTAATTCAATTTCTAATCTATTTAAGCAACTATTGTCCTTCAATACCCCAAATCACAAATAAATAATCATCAGAGCTTGGCTAACAAACTTGGGCTTCTTGAAATTATTACTGCTGTCCATGTGTTGGTGTAAAATTGAAAAAGATAGGAGTAAAGTGCAGCAACAAAAAGCTTAAAAGGAACAAGATTCTTTGAAAATAGAGTGAAAGAACTAAT
Organism: Styphnolobium japonicum; assembly: GCA_023212625.1. NCBI lineage: Eukaryota > Viridiplantae > Streptophyta > Magnoliopsida > Fabales > Fabaceae > Styphnolobium > Styphnolobium japonicum. The sequence continues at coordinate 8,664,089 of JALBWW010000014.1, forward strand.
CTATGTGCAGCTACTTCTATTGTATCCTCACTGTTATGTTTAACAAAATGCATAGATCATAGCAAAAGAAAACGTATTGTGCAAAAAATAACCTGACAGTAAATTAGAACTAGTCATTACTGTTTTGGTGTCAAACGTAAAATGCTCAAACCGATTTGGTTGTAGATAAGAAAATCAAGTCAAATAAGAAGTGTAAAGAATTTGAGCTTTCTAAGATACAAATTGAGCAAATTCATTACATTCTCAAATAAAGAAAAACTTCAGCGTTCTACAACAAAATAGTAGGATTCTTTTACCTGGCCAAGCATTGCAGCTTCCCTTCAAGTCTCAGTTTTCAACATTAAGACTGCAGATTCAAATAATAGGAAAAGTGATGCAAAGTGCAAACATAGAATAACAATATAGCAGCAACTGACATTATAAATAGAAAGCAAAACAGATCACAAGATGCTTGATGGAACCAGAATCCATTTTGCCACTTCTATTTCTATCACCTTCATCTGATCATAACTTTTGATACCAACTTTTGTAATTGATTGCTCTTGAACAATAGAGGGAATTGCAACTCATGAAAAGTCAACATTAATAAACAACAAAAAGAGGAAGCAAAAAGCTAGTTGTCTCCCAAAAACTACATACTAGAAAAAGAAACGCAAACTCAATGCACAAATTAGAATACATACTTGACTAGTCTCATTGCTAAATCCAAAATTCTAATCTTCGAATCCCAGTCCAATGGCAAACATTAAAGATGTTTGATTGTTAGAGCTGGTATTGTTGAATGACAAAATATTTCCAAAATAACTATAACTTCCTAGTTATATAATGGACACCACTACAAAAAAATGCGGCAATTTGTGGCCCTTTTATTGCGGCCGTTTTTATAAACCGCTGTAGGTATATTTATTTGGGGCGGTTCTGTTAATCGCCGTAAGTGTTTTGTATCTCTCAGAAATCGTTTTTCCCAAATTGGTTCCCACAAAATGTTGTCTCCCAACTTCGCAGCTCATCCTCCTCTCGCTTCACAGTTCTCTTTTTATCCTTCTCTCAGGTACGCTTCTCATCCTCTCTCCATCTCCTTTCATCCCAAAAATGGCAAATATGAAGTACCACATTTCACAGACATTCACCGATTTTCTCGAAGATGTCTAGCTTTTCATTCTCTCATTCCTTGCACCATTTGAAATTATTACCTTCGTGCGCACATCAAAGCAATTAGGGTTTCTCGCGTGCACATATGAAAGAATTGGTATTTCATCACCGTTGTTTCTTGCTAGTTCTATGATTTCTTTGTCAAAATCCTAGAAGTAATTAAAGATTGTGAAGTTTCTCCATCTCCTCTTAGTTCACAAATCTCTCTTTTGTTGCAGATCTTGAGATCTCTCAGGAAGCTTACGAATAGCATTTTGTGCGAAAATTCTTAATCTTTAGGAGGTATGTGCATAGTGTGTGGTTTTGTTCTTGCAAAATTTTGTTGCAGATATTAGGTTTTGTTGTTAGATTTTTTGAAACAAACAAATATGCAGCATATAAACTCATATACATGAAGTTGAAGGCTTGATGAGAGATTAATCAAAAGTAGTTAACCAAACGATAGAGACAATTATGATGATATCTAATTTCAAGTTTTGATGTCTAATTTCATCTTTTGAACCAAGACTTATTGAATTACATCCAAAGATTAACTTTTTATTTAATTTAATCTTAATAGAATTGAGTCATTGAATATTTGAATGTAAAATTTTCTACACATCATGAATATGATCATTTGTGTTTGTATTCATCTGTCCCCCTCAAATATATTATTTTCTCAGTTGATAGGATTATAGGAAAGCATGGATTTTCCCAGTGCTTTAACTACACAGAGACATGATCATTATCTGGGAATATATTTTTCATCTGAAACTTTTTTTTCCCTGACAAGTGATTGAGTGAAGCAAAATATCCAAAGATTATTGTATTGCCTCTTGACAGATCCTATGTTACCTTTCCCTATTTGGTTGCCATGTTCCATAGAAGATTCATTGGTTTTTGTTCTTTGCAGGCGTATGCCTTTGCAGAAGCCAGGTACAATATGCTGTTAAAGCTTCCGAAGATATCCTCATTCCACAAATTTGCTAAACTGGAGCAGTATTCACAAAATGATGAGTGCGATAGTAGAAAAAAGTGGTCTGGTGGTATTGTGGGAAGGCAAGATTGTATTTCAGAGGTTGATTCTAGGAATTGCAGAGTTAGGGACTGGTCTGTTGATTTCTCTGCTGCTTGTGTTAACCTTCATAATTCCAGAATGTCAGTTGATAACCTCTCACAGAGGAGTCATTCAAATGAGATTGCCGGTCAATTGAATTTCAGAGAGCACTCAGGAGAAAGTGTTGCTGTGGACAGCAGTATATATACAAAAGCTTGGATTGACACAGCTGGTGGTGTGGGAATAAGGTACTTTTCTATTATTTTCCATTATAATCATAGATCTATCTACTAATCCTATGGCACTTCATAGAGAGGAATGACGTGTGAGAGGCAATGGTTATGCTTACTCATTTTTTATTTCTGGAATATTTCAAATATGCCCTAAACTGGTAACTTCACTTAGCTGAGCTGGTTGATATACATAACCAGAGGATTAGTTTGATGGGATTTCTTCAGCAGTTTCTTTGCTTGTTCAGAGCTCCAAATGGATAAAAATCTTAAACTCTATTTAGGGGTTTCATTATGTATTTATAGCTAGTTAGTTTTATGTATTTATTTATAATAAGGAAAAAAATTTCACACGGATCAGACAAAAGAATTATGATGAAAAATAAAATTGTTTATGTACCTCTACTCATCCGTATTTGAGTTTCTAACTGCACTCAACTTGAGGGTCTATTAATATGTAGTCTATTAAGTATTTATAATTTCTCCAAGTATGGCTAATCAGCATTTAACTGCTCTGTTACTATTCACATGCATAATTACAGTTTTAATGTTATTCTTGTTCAGGATTTAAAAAATGGATTCTTCAAATACCAATGAATCTGGTGAATTTGAATCACTGCCACCTCCACCGCAAACCATTCCCCCAAATGTTGTTCCTTTGAAATCAGAATTGGTAAAAGTCTATGAGCCAGTGAAAAAAGCATCAAATACAAAACGTTTGCCTATGGCCAGGAGAGGTATTGGAACTCAGGGACAAAAGATTCAGCTGTTGACTAACCATTTTAGAGTTGGCGTGGGAAGGACAGATGGCTACTTCTATCATTGTAGTGTAATATTTCCTTCTCTTTCTCACCATATCTCTTGTGTGGTTGTGTGTGTGTGTGCGCTTGTGAATCATCCACATCCATGTTTATTGATCTAACATTATAAATATTGCTGGTTTAGGTTGCCATGTTTTATGAAGATGGGCGTCCGGTTGAAGCCAAGGGTATTGGGAGAAAGGTCATAGACAAAGTATATGACACATATGATGAACTACAAAGTAAGAATTTTGCTTATGATGGAGAAAAGTGCTTATTCACTGTTGGTTCTCTACCAGATAACAAGCTGCAATTTTCTGTTGTGTTAGAGGAAGTTTCATCAAAGAGGTAAATATGCATGCATAGCTGTCATCAAGCACTATGATTTATATATTGCCTCACTGTTTATACTTTCTTGTGTCTGTCACAAGCACTGACTTTGGAGCACATATTGTCTTCAGTGTTGGAAGGAATGTAAGCCCTGACAGCCCCAATGAAGGAGACAACAAGAGAATGAGGCGTCAATCTAAGTCTAAATCTTTCACGATACCACAATTTTAAGCTCATGTTTATTCCTTGTTAAATATATTTTTAGTTTATTTTAATTTAGGCATAATAGCTATAATTGGGTTTGCATCCTTCAGATTTAATTTTGTTTCCCAACTATGGTTAAAACTTAAAGCTCTTTCATTTGTTTCACATTAATTTTCTTCGTGGGGTGTAGGCCTTTTATCATGCTCCTAGAGATTTTTAGGCCATGTTGGGTCCCTAGAGATTTTAAGCATGTTTGGTTGATTTTTTTCATGGTTTTATGATGCCTCAAGCTTTTGGTATGATGTTTTTAAGTTGCCTTTAACTTGAACTGCCATGAAATTTCCTTTATCACATCTCTCCATAAAGTCAATTTATTACTTAATTAGGAATTTTTTGCTTTATACTAAGAAGGAAAGAAATTTAACTTTAGGGACATTTGTATTTCAACAAATACTAAAATTTTGTGTATGTCGAGAAGCATAAAAAAGCAGCAATTTATAATTTTTTTTTCAAAAAAAGTCGATTAGCCACGGTTTTATAAAACATTGCAACTAAATGATTTTTTTTTATAATTTTAATAGTAGCCGCTAATAAAAAAAATTATTAGTAGCGGTTATACCAACGGTAGGTGAAAACTGCTACTAATCGTTTTGCAACCCTCTTATACACCACAATTTTGTAACTGACGCGAAACACGTTTAACAAAAGGTAAAACTGTCACCAAACCCAAAATTCAACCGCAGCTAAACACATTTTTTTTGTAGTGCACCTAAAGCATTTGGATTTAATTTCTATCCACTATCAGTTTAAAGTTTCTTTACACTTTCATTCAATCATGTGTTCACACATCACTAAAATGGTTAGACTTTTTAGGTAGTGGTTATGATAGTCAAACTCTTTTAATGATTTGATAACACATGATTGTATGACAGTGTAAAGAAACTTTATACTGACGGTGAATAGAAATTAAACTCAAAGCATTTTGCTACCATAACTATCATATCACTAGATAAATAATTAAATTAAATAATACGAGTTTGCTTATTTAACAGGACAAAAACGAAGATGCTGAAAAAGTATGTAACTTGTGAAGGTAAAACTTAACTTCACCAACAGTTATGATAATATATGTAGCCAATTCAGACGACACATACCTGCATAAATTGAAAAAGAATTGCTTAGCTTATAAAGAGGACAGCTCGGTGCATTGCTACTATATATATATATATAAAGGATATATACATATTATCATTATAGTCTTCAAGTAGAAGATATATATGTTAACATAAATTAAATACAACTAATATAATATAATATAATACATAAACATTCGTGACATTTTTTCAATAACCTGTTAACTGATTTTTAGCAATCATTAGGTTCTTTTTGTAGGTATATTAAAGACATAAAAATTTGGACAAATAATAAATGCAATCAAACAAACACATATAATATATTAGTCATTGGTCAGTCATGTAAGAAACAATTGTGTCAAATTGACCACTAGAAGATTGGTTCACTTGCAGGATAATTATCAGAGCACAAGATAAAAATGGGGAAATAACTGAAAAAATAATAAATGACGATTTACTTCAATTCTCTGTTCATATATCCTATTTACATTTACATCCAAGTACAATACCCATTTTCTTCTTTTATGGAAATAGAACAACGCATATGCAATTGGCCCCAGGGAGCTGCTGACTTATTTTAAACACCAAATATATGAACCTGCAACAATATCCATAATCTTCTTTAGTCTATCTTCAAAACTCACTTACCCATTCATACTGGCTCCAAGGTGGTTTTGTTGTAGCCATCTTCAAAACAGTGCAGCCAAGGATCCATATATCAACGGCAAGATTACAACCATTTGAATTTTCTAACCTAGATAATTGAAGCAGTGTCACAATCAAGAATACCGCTTGAAAAGCATTAATAACAAAAAGTGCTAATTGACAAACAAATCATGCTGACCTCAGGTGCCATCCAGTAAGGTGAATTGAAAGATAATGGACAAGACTGCCCACAAATCTGCAATTTTTTTCGATAGGCAATATTAGAAGCCACAGCCTCATGGTTGAAGTGCAGAGTATATTTAACTCAAGGCAGATTATCCAATGCCCTAAAGGTACTTCCTTTATTGACATGAAGATAAAAGTTGCAAAGCATACAAATGAAAATATCTTATAAATGCTCTTACATGCTTTGCCATCCCAAAATCTGCCAATTTTACAATCCCAGTAGGATGCACCAATATGTTTGCTCCTTTAATGTCCTTGAACTAGGGTAGTCAATAGTGGGCATAGCGACGCGGAACAAGGCTCGGCCGCCTGATCAATCAATTTGAAACACTTATGTTAGCTTTGTATTAGGCTTTATTAGATGTTTATTGTGCCTAATATTATTATCTTAGATGAGTTTAATGTTGTCGGGCTTCATTGGGCTTTAATGCAAATATTGAATAATTTTCGAATTTTGATGCATTTTGACCTTTCTTCCTTGGTTAGGCCATAACTTGGGACTCAGTGATCCATTTGAGGTGATCTTGGTGTCTTTGGAAAGCTAAGACAATGCTCTACAAGTTTCATGAAGAACTCAAGAGCTGGATCATACTTCTAAGGGTCCAAAATATCCCTGCAATGCAGAGTGGGTTTGCTGTCACGAAAATCTGGGTAGTGTGCACATATTGGACTACATAGTGAGTTATAGGCCTTCTCTTGGGCTAAAACTTGGCCATTGGAAAGATAAGACCCATATCTCCAACTTCACTGAAGATCATTTAGTCAATAGATGTCGTTTTAGGCATGATAATGAAGCTACAAGTTGGTTTGAATTTGGAAACACGTTCTACCAACCTAACATGAGATAGGTTCAGTTTTTTTAGCATATCTGGAGTTCTAAACGTCCAAATGGCATGATTCAAATTGCAAAATTTCAAGGAGACAACTGAATACAACTTTCATGAGACCTCCAAGCCAAAATGCACCGTCTAGGTGATGAAAATGAAGCCAGAAGTCGGATAAGAGTTGTTGACTAAAAGCCACCAATGCACCAACCCACCAACCATGCATCAAGCTTCCATATTTGACAATTTTCATATTTTTATAGGTTATATTCAGATTATGTACATGTACAAATTGGCTTCTAGGATTAGTATAAATAGAGCCAATCTCTTTGTATTATCATCATTCAAATTTTAAGTAAGTTTGAAGAAAGTTTGAGTATTTGTGAGAGTTTTCTTTCTCTTCTTCTCCATTCTTTTTAGAATTTCATTTTTGTTCTTTTATTTCTGATTTCTTCCTTCCCATCCATGGAAGGCTAGGCTCTCATAATCAATCCAAGGGATTAGCCATCTTGATGTTTAATTTGGAGATCTTGTTTCGCTTGTTCATATTGCTTAATTGTTATTCAAGTTTCTCTTCTTCCTCTTTTGATTTTTATCTAGATTGAATTGCTTAATTTGATTTAGATGTTGATGTGGTAATAGCTTTATTATCATGTGTTCAAAGAGGATCACAAAGAATAAACAATTTATTAAAGCTTTTTGATGGATTGTTTAGTTTGGTTAAATTCTTGATCTTAAGTTAATCTATGTTTGGATGGTGCTTACTTTATCTAACCTTGGTTAATTAAATCCTAGATGCTTATCTAGTAGAGGATTCTTGGATCATGTTGAGGCGTCTTGATATGATCTAAGGCCAAGAACATGGTTAGCAATTAAGTGAATTCCTTGTGATCAATGATGGATTAAACTCAAGATCGGTAAAATTTCCTTGGATTGGTTAATTTGTTAATTACTTTCCTTTAATTCAACTTGTGTATTATCTTTATAAATCATCAAAACCCCCTTTTTAATTATCTTGATATAATTAAATCTTTGTTTTTATTGGATCCTTGAGAGACGATTCGGTTCATGCTCTATACTACAAATTAGTTTGTGAACCGGTTATTTTATTATTTGATAGGTCTCGACAACCTCTTGTCACTGCCACAAAACGCGTTTTAGTGTCGATGCAGATAGCAGCTGGATCGCAGCCAAATAGCGGCCATAGTAGCCGCTATTGTGAACAAAGTCTTAAATCTCTGTTTTACCCCAATTGTAACGTCCTCCTTCCACTGTTTGGGTTTTTTTCATGTCTTTTCCCTCTGTCGCACACTAGTAATAGATTTTAGGGTTGCCCGTCCCTCTTTCCCTCTTTCTTTCACACACCAGCATGTTGCACCCAGTTCGCACTTGCCCACCTTGTTCGCAGTCGCACACTGGTCTCTGTTGCATCCCCAATTCTCAGCTGCCCATCCTTCTCAGTTGTTGGTCTCTGTTGTGCACAGCCCTCTATCTCCCTCTATTTCTAGCCTTTCTTTTGCACTTTTGTTCCTTGCAGTCATGGCATCATCACAATCACAGTCCTTGTAGAGCAGTTCATCTTTTGTTTCTATGGTAAAGCCTATGGGTGATAATGTTGATATAGGATGACAGTGGAATAGCTTGAAGGATATTAATAATAGGAAGAGTGTTACTTGTGACTTTTGTCTTAATGTTACTAATGGTGGGATTACTAGAGCAAAGAGACATCAACTTGGTATAAAAGGTGATGTAAATGCTTGTAAAAAATGCCCACATGAGGTTAAGAAGTTGTTGTTGGAAGTTGCTAACAAAGAAAAGGCTGATAAGAGTTCATACAGTGCTGAGTTGCAAGAGGAGGATGATGAGGAAGATGAGGTGCAAGAAATTAGCATTCTTAGGAGTGGGAAAAGATCGGTAACATCATCCGATATCCATTCTAGTGTCATTGCATCCATGAAAGGTAAGAATATAAAAGGCCCCATGGATTTACTTCTTTTTAAGAAACCTTAAGAAACTCTTAACTTTGCAAAGGCAAGCAAGATGAGGCAAAAAAGTATAAAAGATGGATGTGATAAAGAAGCAAGGAATAGAACTATTTAATACATAGCTCACTTTTTCTATCAAGTAGGAATACCCACCCTTCAATCCAACCCGTTTGAAAAGCTTCAAGTTGATGGTTGAAGCTATTGGAAACTATGGCCAACAACTAAAACCTCCTAGTTATCACAAATTGAGGGTACCACTCCTTAAAAAGGAATTAGAGCACGCAAAGGAAATGTTGAAGGGCCACAAGGAAGAATGGGCAAAATTTGGTTGTTCAATTATGATAGATACTTGGACTGATAGCCGGAATAGGACCTTGATAAAATTCATGGTGAATTAACCAGCTGGGACTATGTTTGTCTAAAGACTATTGATGCTTCTGGATTTGTTAAAATTGGTGACAAGATATATGAGTTGTTGGATGCTTTTGTAGAGGAGATTGGAGAGAAGAACATTGTTCAAGTTGTATCGAACAATGGCAGCAACTATGTATTGGCTAGTAAATTATTACAAGCCAAAAGAAAACATTTTTTTGGACTCCATGTGCTGCACATTGTGTGGAGTTGATGTTAGAAGACTTGAAAGCTTCCCCTAGTGTAGAAGACAATACAAAGAGGCATCACTCTTGCAGGATTCATTTACAATCATACTTCGGCCTTAAACACAATGAGGAAGTTCACAAACAAGAGGAAATTGGCTAGATATGGGGTCACAAGGTTTGGTACAACCTTCCTTACATTACAAAGGCTACATAAACAAAAAAATAATCTTAGAAAGATGTTCACATCCGAAGAATGGTTGAGATCTAAGCATCCAAAGATGCTAAGGGCAAAAAGGCAATTGAGAATATATTGATGACTTCATTTTGGAATAATGTTGTTTATATTCTCAAAGCTATGAGGCTTCTTGTGCGTGTTCTTAGACTTGCTGATAATGAAAAAAGGCTAGCAATGGGTTACATATATGAAGCAATGGATAAGAGTAAGGAAACTATGCAAAGGGCCTTCAACGGAAATAAAGACAAGTACAAGGAGATATTTGCTATTGTTGATAGAAGATGGAATTGCCAGCTTCATCATCCATTGCATGCAGCGGGTCATTTCTTAAATCCAGAGTTTTTCTATGCCAATATACAAATTGAATTTGTTTCAGAGGTGATGAAGTGATTTTATAAGTCAATTGAGAGGATGATACCAAGTGAAGAAGGGGTAGATAATGGTACAAAAGAGTTGCCAATATATAAGAGAGTTGCGAGCATCTTTGGTTTGAAGGCAGCTAATTGGTGTATGCCCTAGAGGCCAGTTATATATTGACTTTATGGTTTACATTGTATCATGACATTTATTTAATATATAAGGCATTTCATTTATTGTGTTATTTATTTATATTAAATGAACATAATAGAGTCCTTAGAATGGAAAGTTCTATGCCATGGAATATCAAGTACATGACTTGATAGTGAGATACCATTGGATAAATTGGAACGCTATTCTTAAATGTCCCTAGTTAAGTATTACTGTCAATTAGGACGACAGTGATGCGTTGAGACTAGTATGTGCGTAGGCTGATGACCGTGTCTCACAGGTCATGGATATGAGATATCAAGTCTACACATGGGTACATATTAGAGTAATTATGTACTGGACTGACCCACCATGAGAACACTACATGAATCGTTACGTGAGTGTCATAAGCGGTTCTCATTGTAACAATGGTGCATGTGGTCCTTTGACTTGAGGTCACTACAGTTTCCTACATGAGGAGTTATATGTTTTAATATCGTCAAACGTCACCTGTAATAAGGTGATCATAAAGTCGATTATTGGGCATGTTACAAGTCATGCAGAGGGATGTGAGTGACGTAGATAGTATTTGTCCTTCCCACTAATTGCGGATATCTTATCTTCCCCTAATTGTCTTATTCTCTTGTGATCTTATCTCCCTAATTACTAACAAAATTTCTTATATAAAAATAATAAATGGACAAAGCACCAAATAATCAACTCTTCATGTTACAAAACATAGAAAAGATGAAACAATGAATGTTAAAACGGGAAACATACCAACCTGACTACCCCGATTCATTTTTTGTGCATTGGGAAAGTAATCAATCAATTTGAGACACTCATATTAGCTTTGTATTAGGTTTTATTAGATATTTATTGTGCCCAATATTAGTATTTTAGATGAGTTTAATGTTGTTGGGCTTCATTAGGCTTTAATGCAAATATTGAATAATTTTCGGATTTTGATGCATTTTTACCTTTCTTCCTTGGTTAGGCCATAACTTGGGACTCGGTGATCCATTTGAGGTGCTTTTGGTGCCTTTGGAAAGCTAAGACAATGCTCTATAAGTTTCATGAAGAACTCAAGAGCTGAATCGGACTTCTAAGGGTCCAAAATATCCCTACAATACAGAGTGGGTTTGCTGTCACGGAAATCTGGGCAGTGTCCACATATTGGACTACATAGTGAGCTATAGGCCTCCTCTTGGGCTAAAACTTGGCCATTGGAAACATAAGACCCATATCTCCAACTTCACTGAAGACCATTTAGTCAATAAATGTCATTTTAGGCATCATTATGAAGCTACAAGTTGGTTTGAATTTGGAAACACGTTCTACCAACCTAACTTGAGGTAGGTGCAGTGTTTTTGGCATATCTAGAGTTCTAAAAGTCCAAATGGCATGATTCCAATTGCAAAATTTCAAGGAGACAACTGGCTACAACTTTTATGAAGACCTCAAAGCCAAAATGCACCGTCTATGTCATGAAAATCAAGCCAGAATTCAGATAAGAGTTGTTAACTAAAAGCCACCAACCATACACCAACCCACCTACCATGCACCAACCCACCAACCATGCATCAAGCTTCCATATTTGACAATTTCCATATTTTTATAGGTTGTATTCTGATTATGTACATGTACAAATTGGCTTCTAGGATTAGTATAAATAGAGCCAATCTCTTTGTATTAGGAGAATTCAATTTTGAAGTAAGTTTGAAGAAAGTTTGAGTATTTGTGAGAGTTTTCTTTCTCTTCTTCTTCATTCTCTTTACAATTTCGTTTTTGTTCTTTTATTTCTGAGTTCTTCCTTCCCATCCATGGAAGGCTAGGCTCTTATAATCAATCCAAGGGATTAGCCATCTTGATGTTTAATTTGGAGATCTTGTTTTACTTGTTCATATTGCTTAATTGTTATTCAAGTTTCTCTTCTTCCTCTTTGAATTTTGATCAAGATTGAATTGCTTAATTTGATTTAGATGTTGATGTGATAATAGCTTTATTATCATGTATTCAAAGAGGATCACATAGAATAAACAATTTATTAAAGCTTTTTGATGGATTGTTTAGTTTGGTTAAATTCTTGATCTTAAGTTAATCTATGTTTGGATGGTGCTTACTTTATCTAAACTTGGTTAATTAAATCCTAGATGCTTATCTAGTAGAGGATTCTTGGATCATGTTGAGGCGTCTTGATATGATCTAAGGCCAAGAACATGGTTAGCAATTAAGTGAATTCCTTGTGATCAATGATGGATTAAACTCAAGATCGGTAAAATTTCCTTGGATTGGTTAATTTGTTAATTGCATTTCCTTTAATTCAATTAGTGTATTATCTTTTCCAATCATCAAAACCCCCCTTTTAATTATCTTGATCTGATTAAATCTTTGTTCTTTTTGGATCCTTGAGAGATGATTCGGTTCATGCTCTATACTACAAATTAGTTTGCGAACCGGTAATTTTTATTATTTGACGGGGTCTCAACAACCTCTTGTCAAATTTGGCGCCCTTGCCGGGGATCCAAGGCAACTATTTGATTATTTCAAGATCTCATCTAACTCTAACAATTGTGTTTGTTTTGGTTTTTGAAGTTTTTTTTTTTTCAAGTGGAATTCGGCTGAAATTGGGTAAAGGGCATCCTGTCATGATTTTGGTTCGGTAATGTATCTCTGATTGATCTAACTTTTGGTAGGCTAATGAAAATCATTAATAGTGAGGTCACCCCTATTTTAGCTAAATTCCATCGTTTAGACCACTTTTTCAATTTTTTAATCATTTTTATTATTCTGTTAGATATCATTTTTGTATAGATTTCACCCTGTGGTGGTTTTGTATTTTGTAAAAATCTCTAGATATGTTTTCTGTAATTGTTTTATCTATTTTTTTACATTTGTGTGTGTTTTGTGTTTGGTCACTAATCTAATGGAGCATAGACTTGATGAGTTGGCTTATCTGGTGAGGCAGATGGCAGTGGAACAACATCAGTTACGTGTGCAAGAACCTGCAGGATTTTGTAGTATATGCTGTAGTTCTTATCATCCAACATATGCTTGCACCACATTACAAGATGATAGTTCTGTATTTCATGACCATTCTGTTGATGCAACAGGTGTATTTCTTGGTGAACCACAATACCAACAGCTTGGATATGATCCTTATTCTACCATATATAACCATGACTGGGGAGAACATCCCTGGTTCGAACCTTATGTTGAACCAATCAATCTATACTAGCAACCTATGCAGCAACAACAGCAAGCCCCAATAGGCATGGAATCTGAGCCTACATTAGAGGATTTGGTGAAACAATTGGCTCAGAACAACATCCAATTCCAGCAGCGAACAGAAGTTGTAGTACAGAACTTGGAGACCCAAGTTAGTCAACTAGCATCTTCATTGAGTCAGTTGAGCAAGCAACAGATGCAGATATCTGATTCTGCAGAACATGAGACCATTGATGTGCATAAACCAGTTGATGATTTGCGTGCTGAATTTGTTGGTTTTACTGATTTTGATGATTCTGTTTGTTGTGATGGTGATATATTGTGTAATGCATGTGTTGAGATTGCTGCCTTTTTGAGACATGATGAATCTTTTTCAGCAGATTATGCAGCAATTCAATCTACAGAAGTAGTGAAGCCAACAAAATTGGAGTCCATTGTGCCTAAAAACCTCCTTACTGATGAGGAGGACAGGTTGCCACCCATTTTGAGGGAGAATCTGAGAGCATGCACACTTGCAGACATTCCAAGCATTAGCCCTTCCATTTGCATGCGTAGGATTTTACTTGAAGATGGAGTTAAGCCAATAAAGCAGCCCCCGAGGAGACTAAACTCTCTGATTTTGGATGTGGTGATCCATTACACTGGCTATGGTGTGGCTGCTGGAACGTTAATTCTTCTGCTATCCATAGGGAGTTTTCTTTCCACACTTTTATTTCATTTTTCTAGTTGTTGTTTTCTTTTTGTTTTTACTGTTTTGCTATTGTTTTTAATATTGTTTTTGTTTTTATTTGACTGTTACAATTTACTCTTTTCTGTTGTTGTTGTTTCTGCTGTTTGTGTTGTCTGTTTCTATTTCTGCTTCTGTTTTGCTGTACTGCTGAAGTTGTCTTTTATTACTTTTTTTTCTGTTTCTGTTTTTATTTTTTGTTTTGTCTGCTATTTTTATTTTCTGCTTTCTATATAAATCTTTGTTGAAAAAGTAAAAAAAAGTCACGTTTAAGGTCAATGGCCAGAAACTGAATCATTATTGGGAAGGACCCATCAATCGTGAAAAATCTTCAATCACGCTGGCTGAAGACGTTAAAAGTAGCACTTTTTGGGCGGCATCCCAAGTTTTCTAACTCTGTCATCTTTTTAACTTTGACTTATTTGCTATCACTGGAATCGAGACAGAAAAAAACAGTGCTAAGTGAGAAAATCTATCAAAGTTTGATTTTTCTGTCTATATTTTGTTTGTTTTTCTTTGACAGATGATTTTTCACTGGTTAAATGGCGGATAACGATACTCCGTGAAAATCTTTTTCGGTCCCTTCAGTTACCCACAAACACTGAAATCTGTATATAATTTTACTCAATTTTTTTCTCTCTTTCTTCTTTCTTTTGAAATGGATAATCAGCTTTTTAACCTCCGCAAGAGATTCCCTTCTCTCCCTCAAAATGCTTTAATTAACATTTTTTGTGCAAGGTTTGAGAGATTAAGGATGCTTATGCACAAAGGCATCCCTGCGGATATACGCTGGTTGATCGAAGCAAAGGTCCGACTCAGAGGTGAATTTTCTGACGCTCTTGTTTCATATATGCCAGGGCTAGGTAAAAGTTTATATGCCAAGAAAAGAAGAGCAAAAAGGTTACGGGTCTGCTATAAATGTGCAAGATGGACCTGTAACACAAAATGCAAATCAATTGGAATGACGTCTATAAACCGAGATGATAAAATTAACTTCATTAAAGATGGCATGAGTAAGGAGTCTTTAGATAACATTTTATTGACTCTTGAGACGCATCCTAGTGGAGATGTGCAAAGGGCACTTCTCGATTTATGGCCAACTTTCCAAGATAAACATGAGCGTTATAGTCTTGCGAATCTAACTCAAAAAGACCCTGTTTGCCAATTTTTAAGAAAATTGGATGGGAAGCCGACCATCTGCCAATAGAGAGCTTCAAGCCGTTACTGAACGTAAAACTAAAGGAAAATGTGAGCCACAATCACACCTCCTGTAAGTATTATTTTTTATTTTTTATTTTTTTTCTTCTTGTTTATTAAAAAAAATCAAAAATCAAATTCAAAAAAAAAAAAAATTTAGCCGTATTTTTTTGAAATATGCGTTGCGTATTTTCAAAGTTCTTCTGACACATATAGGTTAGTCTTTTATCCTTGTCATATAGCTATTATCATTGCTGTGTTTATTTTCAAACTTGTCTGACACACGAATCTACCCTTCCTTTATAGGTGTAATTATTACATTTGAGTTTTGATTCCTTTAAATAATGCACTTTGCTCTCTTCAGATCATTGATAAGGTGAGAGTACAAAAAAAAAATGGAAGTCACTTCAGTTCGTCGGATCAAGAGTGTTTGTGTCTTTTGTGGATCTAATCCTGGGAAAGATAAAGAGTTTGTAAATATTGCACACCATCTTGGTCGAGTGCTAGCTGAGAGAGAAATCCATTTAGTCTATGGAGGAGGTAGTCTTGGGTTAATGGGTTGTGTAGCAACTGCTGCACATTTAGGAGGTGGCAAAGTCCTTGGTGTCATTCCCAGTCCTTTATCTACCAGCAAGCCCATTGGAAAAACATTAGTGGATGAAGTAATGGTATTTTGCATGCACCAACGCATGAACATTATGATAGCAAATGCTGATGCCTTTATTGCCCTACCTGGTGGTTTTGGAACTTTGGAAGAGCTCTTCCAAATTACATCAGTCATGAGAACTTTCACCAAAAACCCATAGGTATATTAAATGTTAATGGTTTTTATGACAGTTTGTTTTGTTTTCTTGATCATGCTGTAGAAAAAAGGTTCATCTCACAAGCGACACGTCAAAGTCTTGTAACTGCTACAACTCCTGAACAATTGCTCGATCAACTAAACGAATTTGTACCACAACGTGATCCAGCAATGGCTCCACTGAATTGGGAACAAGGCAGCAGCAGCAAAAAGCAAAAACTTGATTTGACTTTGTCTTTGTGAATTTTTGTTTTTTGTTATGGTTTTAGTTTTTTGTAATTTTTTCTTATTTCAGGTTTGATTTGCAGTATTCTGGTAAGATCTTCTACACTCTACCTATCTTTATTTTGACATTAGGGACAATGTCTTAAATTAGTTGGGGAGAGGTATAGTTGATAATACCATGTACATAGTTTAATTTAAAAAAAAAAAAAAACTAACCAGCTAATCTTTATTGTTACTAGCTTATTAGATGTATGATGGCAGAGGAATGAGTAGTTTTGCTCTTGAGACGCATCTTAACTTGCATTTCATAGTATGTCTTAAATTATTTTGTTCTTGCATATTAAAAATAAAAATAAAAAAATAAAAAATAAAAAAAATTCATTTTGATCTTTTCAATTAATTTTGATGCAAGCATGTGCTGAATCTGAGCTTAATTGATAATAAAAGTATGCAAAACAGTTTATAGTTGAATCATTTTCATGATATACATGTGTATATGATTGTGGATATTAGGAAGAAGGCATTGTTGAATTGAGTGAATGTTCCATACCTTTGTGAGTTTTGGGCTTTTCCAAGTTTGATACTTACACTTGGTTTATTTTCTTTCATGAGTGATGTCAATTATGAATTTATTTTCTGGAACTTGCATTGAATCGATTTGAGATTACATTGGTCTGTATGTTGCATGAAAATGACAGAGCTATTTTTCTTGACTTAGCTGCTTTGGCCAAATAAACCTACCTTGCATTTATCCCATTGTTAACCCCCTCTGAGCCTATTTGCCCATTCTTTGTTCTTAACTCATTACAAGCTTTGAATGAAAAACCATGTTTTACCTTACCTTAGGGAATAGGAGAGCATTGATTTTCTTATTGGAGGAGTTCTTTTGCTTGCAATGATTTAAGTGTGGGGGAATTGATGTGTTGATACGAAATGCTTGGTACCAAAAAAACAAAAAACAAAAAAAGAAGAAAATGAAAAGAATAGAAAAAGGAAGAAATGTGTGAGGAGAATGAGCATTTTATGGTTTTTGGTAAAAATTTTATACTTTTTACTTGAGTTACTCCTCAATGCTCTTTTATTCTCTTTGGTTTTAACCTGCTATTATCCATATTGTTCCCTTCCTTCACCTTATAAGTTCCATTACAACCTTTTTGAAAGACCTCTTGATTTTTGCAATTTATTTGATCTAAGTAGTGGAGAATTGATGTATATGCAAGCCTATGGTAAAATACTTTCATAGTTTGACTAGTTGAGCGTAAACAGTTAACTTAAACACCTTGTGTGATTTGAGTATTACTTGTGAGGAATTTTACTCAATTTGAACGTGCATATTTCTGATTGAAGCATGATTATGCTATACTTTATTCTCAATTGGTTTGATTCAACTATTCTTTGTTAAGCATACTTGACTTATTAATTATGGTTTATATTTGGTACAATGCTTGTATTTAAAAATTAGTTGAATTGATTAAATAAAGTATTACATGTTTGTGGGTATCATCCTGGTAAACCCTCACGAGACTATAACTCGTCCACTAGGGACACCTAGGGGTTTAAAGGCTTGTGGCACATGCTAAGTGCCATCGTGTTTTCCTACGAAAATGGATTAGATTAGGTATAATCAGTTTTTATACTTTAAGTTTAATAATATCATGTTTCTTGTTTTTCTTTAGTTTTGTTCTTATGTGTTTTGCCCAGGAGTGCAAAAGCTTAAGTGTGGGGGAATTTGATCAATCAATTTGAGACACTTATGTTAGCTTTGTATTAGGCTTTATTAGATGTTTATTGTGCCCAATATTAGTATTTTAGATGAGTTTAATGTTGTTGGGCTTCATTAGGCTTTAATGCAAATATTGAATAATTTTCGGATTTTAATGCATTTTGACTTTTCTTCCTTGGTTAAGCTATAACTTGGGACTCGGTGATCCATTTGAGGTGTTCTTGGTGTCTTTGGAAAGCTAAGACAATGCTCTATAAGTTTCATGAAGAACTCAAGAGCTGAATCGGACTTCTAAGGGTCCAAAATATCCCTGCAATACAGAGTGGGTTTGCTGTCACGGAAATCTGGGCAGTGTCCACATATTGGACTACATAGTGAGCTATAGGCCTCCTCTTGGGCTAAAACTTGGCCATTGGAAACATAAGACCCATATCTCCAACTTAACTGAAGACCATTTAGTCAATAGATGTCGTTTTAGGCATCATTATGAAGCTACAAGTTGGTTTGAATTTGGAAACACGTTCTGCCAACCTAACTTGAGGTAGGTGCAGTGTTTTTGGCATATCTGGAGTTCTAAAAGTCCAAATGGTATGATTCCAATTGCAAAATTTCAAGGAGACAACTGGCTACAACTTTCATGAAGACCTCAAAGCCAAAATGCACCGTCTATGTCATGAAAATCAAGCCAGAATTCGGATAAGAGTTGTTAACTAAAAGCCACCAACCATACACCAACCCACCTACCATGCACCAACCCACCAACCATGCATCAAGCTTCCATATTTGACAATTTCCATATTTTTATAGGTTGTATTCTGATTATGTACATGTACAAATTGGCTTCTAGGATTAGTATAAATAGAGCCAATCTCTTTGTATTAGGAGAATTCAATTTTGAAGTAAGTTTGAAGAAAGTTTGAGTATTTGTGAGAGTTTTCTTTCTCTTCTTCTTCATTCTCTTTACAATTTCGTTTTTGTTCTTTTATTTCTGAGTTCTTCCTTCCCATCCATGGAAGGCTAGGCTCTTATAATCAATCCAAGGGATTAGCCATCTTGATGTTTAATTTGGAGATCTTGTTTTACTTGTTCATATTGCTTAATTGTTATTCAAGTTTCTCTTCTTCCTCTTTGAATTTTGATCAAGATTGAATTGCTTAATTTGATTTAGATGTTGATGTGATAATAGCTTTATTATCATGTATTCAAAGAGGATCACATAGAATAAACAATTTATTAAAGCTTTTTGATGGATTGTTTAGCTTGGTTAAATTCTGGATCTTAAGTTAATCTATGTTTGGATGGTGCTTACTTTATCTAAACTTGGTTAATTAAATCCTAGATGCTTATCTAGTAGAGGATTCTTGGATCATGTTGAGGCGTCTTGATATGATCTAAGGCCAAGAACATGGTTAGCAATTAAGTGAATTCCTTGTGACCAATGATGGATTAAACTCAAGATCGGTAAAGTTTCCTTGGATTGGTTAATTTGTTAATTGCATTTCCTTTAATTCAATTAGTGTATTATCTTTTCCAATCATCAAAACCCCCCTTTTAATTATCTTGATATGATTAAATCTTTGTTCTTTTTGGATCCTTGAGAGACGATTCGGTTCATGCTCTATATTACAAATTAGTTTGCGAACCGGTAATTTTTATTATTTGACGGGGTCTCGACAACCTCTTGTCAGAAAGACAAAACTCAACTCCTACAAAAAATGAAGATCATGATAAACAATAAGTTATCTATAAAGTACCAAAATAAAGTATAGCTTGAATAAAAGATTTTGAAACAATCACCACCAAAATGAAACTGAGCATACCTTTACAAACTCTGTAAGAGGAGCACTTGGATTCCTGGATGTGGTTAGCAAAATTTTAGGATATTTTTCCGCAGCATGTGCATACTCATCATCAATGTGTGTTCTTAGGACTAAATTCAGTAGAGTACAAGGCGAAAAAAATTACAAATGCACAAGTCACATCCAACCCAATATTGAAAGATATAATTAAGCGGGAGAAAATAAGATCCACAAAAGGGCAAAAGTGCCATGGCAATACAACGAGGTGAGGAGGAAGTCCTTCAAAATCCAATACTTGGTGCTCATCCATCGTGGGGTGTTCTGTTGGTGGATCTTCCATGAGGAGTATTGTATGTTGGTAGAGATGTTTCAGGGGTGGGACCAACAATTACCTCATCGCGTGAACCACCTAAGCCACCAGATCATGCCTCGGTGCTTTTGGGACTTGGGTTCGACAGAAATAAGTGGAAGTAAATGAGTTCTTAGGTGGCTATGTGAAGCGCATGTGCAATGCAGAGGAATTCCAAGCTTTGGGTCTCTGGTGTTTGGATGAATTTTGGTATTACAATTTGTTCACTCTGCTTATGTTATTTCCTCTGGAAACACTTGATAAATCTAGCAATGTTGTTTATGCTCATAAATCTGGTGAGAAGGCTATTTAGATGCATGATAGACCAATAGAGGACATACTTTTTGAAAACCCAAAAATTTCTCAATCAAGCTTCAGAAATTCCTCACATGTGAACATTGAGGGTGATAGACATAGCAATCATCCAGAGCAACCAATGGTTAAAGGAGAGCTGCATACATTTAAGGTGAGAGTCAATAATGACCATGTTGTGCCAAATATTCATGAAACTGATAGAAAATCTGCCAAGTTAGAATTTGGACCTACAAATTCTGAAGATGGTGATAATCCATTTGAATATCACAAACCAGATGAGACAATTATGCATCTCGTTGGTTCAACTGTCTGGTTTAAAATCTGGCAGTACACGTTTGGAATTAGTTGAGGCACATAACTCTCTTATTGCAGTGGGGAAGCAACTGCATTATCTATATGGGTTGTAGCATGTAGATATGGTTCCTTGAGACTTCAAAATAAGTTAACATTTTTTGCAAGAGATTTACTGGAGAAGCAGATAGTTGTTATCTGTTCTAATTTGGGAATCCTATCTGCATCAGTTTTATTAATTATTCCCCTGATCAGGCCCAATCAACCAAGTGAGAAGGTGTTTATTTCATATGGACCAAAAAAAAAGTACCCCATGGGGAACTTTTGTTATCTTATGAATTTGTTCCAAGGGACAATGTTAATCCCAGTGATTCCGTGAAGTTGTCATTGTCACTCAATGAATCTGATGGGTCCTATAAGGAAAAGTTAGAGCTCTTGAAGAAGTATGGATTATCAGTATTTCAAAGCTTTCCTATACATATTATTGGTTGGTCAATGGAGTTAATGGCATACACTTATTTAGCTGTTAGTCCTTCAAGCATGGGGGGCAATTTGAAGAAATGGTTGCTCAGTAATTATTTCCTCAGAGATTCCTGTCCATGTTGCTGTTAGCAGGGTAAAAGAGGCTATACTATGCTTCAAGCAATGGGCAATGAGACCCCAGTGGAAGTTCTTTCGGTTGTTACAGGGCATTTACTGGAACTTTCACCTTGAGGACAAGGTGAATTTTTTGGGGGCGAGTATTGTTAGGCACTCCTATGCTAGACCATGCGGGATCACTTAAGGAATGTGAGGGATAAGAGAGAAAATAAGGAAGAGGGTTGAGAATGTAACCACCTGCCCACGTGGCAGGAGAATGTAACCACCTGCCCACGTGGCAGGAGAAAGTGGGAAAAGAGAGAAATGATGTTAGGCTATTTAGTTAGGCTATGAGTATAAGAGAGGAGGGAGGAGAAGAGAAAGGTGGTAAGGATTTTGGGCTAGGAGGAAGCAAGCCCCTCGAAGTGCTTGCAGTGTCTCTACTTTTCTTTTTTATTTTTGTTTTGTGAGTGAGAGAGTTGATTCTATCATTGTAATTGGGAATTTATTCCCATTTTTTGTAATCAAACACTTGGGTTCCTATCAATATTGTTGTGGTCTTGGAGCTGTAATTAGGCCGACAATGTTTAATTGGTTTGTATGAGCAATTAGAAGAAGAGCATGAAAAGCAAGAAAGTCTATACATGAAATTGAAAGAGGTTGAGAGTCAACTTGAGCAAGAACGTAAGAAGAGGGAAGAACTGGAAACTCGCTTTGAAGAGTGTCAAAGACAACTCCAAGAAAGAATGGAAGCACAAATTCAAGAAGAATGGAAGATATGTTTTTAAAAATGTTCGGTAATTATGAATAATGACATGCTAAACTCCACATGAGAGAGTATCGCACAACATTTTAAGTAGCCTTTTTAGACGCCACTAACAAAAACTAGTGCTAAATTGCTAATTGTTGGTGGGTTCTAAAGTTGCTTGTCAAAGAGAATGGTAGAGCCCTCTATCTCTTCATACGATATATTAAATTGAACTTCTGTGATCTTTTGCCATCATGTAAATTATGGCAAACTACTTCTTCTAAACTAATCGTTAGCTTTTTTTGTTACTTTCGAAAGGTATTAAAAAAAAGTGTCATTTGAGTAATCATTGTAATGATAATAGTAAAACATGTTAGATTTGTTTTCTCTTCCTTTCCCATGGGCAGGAGATTTGAAGAGACAACAATTTGAGTAATCATTGTGTTTATAATTCTATGAGCTGCAGATTATGTTGTTATAATTGTATAGCATAAGATTTGTTAATATTTTTGTTTCCTTTTATGTTTTGCAGGACAAAGTTTTGTGAAAGTTGGAACTTCAAAAACTACTATGACAAAGCAATGGATGAAAGATAGTTAGAAAGAAGTGTACATTCTTTTTAGAATATTTGTTGGTGCCATATATTATGGTTACCTTGGGAATCATTAGAAAATGAAACAAAAAAATTGTTTTTGCATTAACAATAGTATTGTAATGTATCAATGGATATTATGTTTTGGCCTTTAATATAGTTGGTTTTGTATAATATATATTTGGGTATAAAAGACAAATCAATCATATTATAACAAATATTAATTATAAATATTAAATATTAAATTTCGTTAGTGATAATTTTTATTTTAAAAAGCATATTTTATCCAACTGAAAGTCAGAATAGAAACATTAAAAATCCTAGCTTAGAGACTATTTTTTTATGGGAAAGACTATTCTTCAACATAAATGCACCTATTCCACTGATTAATTAAGCTGGTAAAGGAGACGTATGAAAGATCCCTTATTGCAGTGATTCAAGTCGTTGGGAAATATAAATGTATAGTAGCAACTACTTTTGTTGGGAAAAGCTAACAAATGGCAATGCGCTAAGACATATTAATGTATAGCAGCGACTAACTGTGCTGGGAAAAGTTACCTAATGGCAGCGACTGACACCGCTAAGACATGTCAATATTACTAGGAAAAGCTAGCCAATGGTAACGGCTGATGTTACTAAGACATGTCAATGTATAGCATCAACTATTTGTACTAGAAAAAGCTAGCCAAATCCAGCGATCAGGAAAAGCTAGTCAATGGTAGCGATTAGATTCTCGTTGGGAAAAACTAGATTATGGTAGCAACCCTAGGTGCCGCCACAAGTCTTTTCCCAATGGTACTTGTAGTCACGGCATGCGTCGACTTTTTTGTCACTGAGAAAAGTACTTTTCCCAGCAACTAAGAACATTTAGCAGCGACAATAGTCCTTGGGAAAAGCCTTATGCCTTGTAGCGAGAATAGAAATAGTATAAAAATTCTGAAACATTGCTTTTACACAATAGCCATTGATCACTGTAATAAATGCAAATATAGACTTCTTCCACACAAAAAAATGCAAATATAGAAACACCATTATACTAGTGGATAAGTTTTCTATATCTAAATGGCCAAATACACAAAGAACCTAATAAATTACATAAATTATTACCAAACAAAAATGCAAAACCAGTCTGCCATTTAAAGCATTATGATGAATCAATTTGAGACACTTATTTTAGCTTTGTATTATGCATTATTAGATGTTTATTGTGCCCAATATTAGTACTTTAGATGAGTTTAATGTTGTTGGGCTTCATTGGGCTTTAATGTAAATGTTGAATAATTTTCGGATTTTGATGCATTTTGACCTTTCTTCCTTGGTTAGGCCATAACTTGGGACTCGGTGATCCAATTGAGGTGATCTTGGTGTATTTGGAAAGCTAAGACAATGCTCTACAAGTTTCATGAAGAACTCAAGAGCTGGATCGGACTTCTAAGGGTCGAAAACATCCCTGCAATGCAGAGTGGGTTTGCTGTCAGGAAAATCTGGGCAGTATGCACATATTGGACTACATAGTGAGTTATAGACCTCCTCTTGGGCAGAAACTTGGTCACTTGAAAGATAAGACCCATATCTCCAACTTCACTGAAGACCATTTTGTCAATAGATGTCGTTTTAGGCATGATAATGAAGCTACAAGTTGGTCTGAATTTGGAAACACGTTCTTCCAACCTAACTTGAGGTAGGTGAAGTGTTTTTGGCATTTCTGGAGTTCTAAAAGTCCAAATGACATGATTCAAATTGGAGATTTTCAAGGAGACAACTGGCTACAACTTTGATGAAGACATCCAAGCCAAAATGCACCGTCTAGGTGATGAATTTGAAGCCAGAAGTCGGATAAGAGTTGTTGACTAAAAGCCACCAACCATACACCAACCCACCTACCATGCACCAATCCACCTACCATGCATCAAGCTTCCATTTTTGACAATTTTCATATTCTTATAGCTTGTATTCAGATTATGTACATGTACAAATTGGCTTCTAGGATTAGTATAAATAGAGCCAATCTCTTTGTATTATCATAGATTCAATTTTAAGTAAGTTTCAAGAAAGTTTGAGTATTTGTTAGAGTTTTCTTTCTCTTCTTCTCCATTTTCTTTAGAATTTCGTTTTTGTTCTTTTATTTTTGAGTTCTTCCTTCCCATCCATGGAAGGCTAGGCTCTCATAATCAATCCAAGGGATTAGCCATCTTGATGTTTAATTTGGAGATCTTGTTTTACTTGTTCATATTGCTTAATTGTTATTCAAGTTTCTCTTCTTCCTCTTTTAATTTTGATCTAGATTGAATTGCTTAATTTGATTTGGATGTTTATGTGATAATAGCTTTATTATCATGTATTCAAGAGGATTACATAGAATAAACAATTTATTAAAGCTTTTTGATGGATTGTTTAGCTTGGTTAAATTCTTGATCTTAAGTTAATCTATGTTTGGATGGTGCTTACTTTATCTAACCTTGGTTAATTAAATCCTAGATGCTTATCTAGTAGAGGATTCTTGGATCATGTTAAGGCTTCTTGATGTGATCTAAGGCCAAGAACATGGTTAGCAATTAAGTGAATTCCTTGTGATCAATGATGAGTTAAACTCAAGATCGGTAAATTTCCTTGGATTGGTTGTTTCTTTAGATTTGTTTACAACTTTGAATCTCTTAATTATATTAATCTTGTTAATCAACAACAAAACCCCCTTTTTATTTATCTTGATCTGATTAAATCTTTGTTATATTGGATCCTTGAGAGACGATTCGGTTCATGCTCTATACTACAAATTAGTTTGCGAACCGGTAAATTTTTATTATTTGACGAGGTCTCGACAACCTCTTGTCAAATTTGGCGCCGTTGCCGGGGATCCAAAGGCAACTATTTGATCATTTCATCTAACTCTAACAATTGTGTTTGTTTTGTTTTTGAAGCATTTTCAAGTGGAATTCGGCTGAAATTGGGTAAAGGGCATTCTGTCAAGATTTTGGTTCGGTAACGTATCTCTGATTAATCTGAATTTTGGTAGACTAATGAAAATCGTGATTTTGAGAAAGGCTCACTACTTGTAGTGAGGTCACCCTTATTTTTGCCAAATTCCATTGTTTAGACCAATTTTTCAATTTTGTAAGATTTTTTATTATTCTGTTAGATAGAATTTTTGTGTAGATTTCACTCTGTGGTAGTCCCATAATTTTTAAAAATCTGTAGATATGTTTTACGTAATTATTTTGTGTGTATATTTAGACTTGTGTTTGTGATTTTGTGTTTGATCACTAATCTGATGGAGCATAAACTTGATGAGCTGGCTTATCTGGTGGGGCAGTTGGCAGTGGAACAACATCACTTACCTGTGCAAGAACCTGCAAGATTTTGTAGTATATGCTGTAGTTCTTATCATCCCACATATGCTTGCACCACACTACAATATGATGGTTCTGTATTTCATAACCATTACATTGATGCAACAGTGTATTTCTTGGTGAACCACAATACCCACGACTTGGATATGATCCTTATTCTACCACATATAACCATGATTGGGAGATCATCCTTGGTTCGAACCTTATGTTGAACCAATCGTCTATACCAAAGAACCTATGTCTGCAACAAAGAAGAAGCTCCAATAGGCATGGAATCTGAGCCTACACTAGAGGATTTGGTGAAACAATTTGCTCATAACAACATCCAATTCCAGCAGAGAACAGAAGCTATAGTACAAAACGTGAAGACCCAAGTTGGTCAACTTACATCTTCATTGAGTCAGTTGAGCAAGCAACAGATGCAAAAATTTGATTCTGCAAAACATGAGATCATTGATGAAAAAATCAATTGATGATTTGTGTCTTTGAATTTGCTAGTTTTACCGATTTTGATGATTCTGTTTGTTGTAATCGGTTGTGATGGTGATATGTTGTGTAATGCATGTGCCGAGATTGTCGCCTTTTTGAGACATGATGAATCTTTTTCAGCAGATTATGCAAAGAATTCAATCTACAGAAGTAGTGAAGCCAACAAAATTGGAGTCCATTGTGGCTAAAAACCTCCTTACTGATGAGGAGGAGAGGTTGCTACCCATTTTGAGGGAGAATCTGAGAGCATGCACACTTGCAGACATTCCTAGTGTTAGCCCTTCCATATGCATGCGTAGGATTTTACTTGAAGATGGAGTTAAGCCAATAAAGCAGCCCCCGAGGAGACTAAACTATCTGATTTTGGATGTGGTGATCCATTATACTGGCTATGGTGTGGCTGCTGGAACATTAATTCTTCTGCTATCCATAGGGAGTTTTCTTTCCACACTTTTATTTCATTTTTCTATTTGTTGTTTTCTTTTTGTTTTTACTGTTTTGCTATTGTTTTTAATATTGTTTCTGTTTTTATTTGACTGTTACAATTTACTATTTTCTGTTGTTGTTTTTGCTGTTTGTGTTGTCTGTTTCTATTTTTGCTTCTGTTTTGTTGTACTGCTGATGTTTGTCTTTTATTACTTTTTTTTTTCTTTTCTATTTCTGTTTTTATTTTTTGTTTTGTCTGCTGTTTTTATTTTCTGTTTTCTATATAAATCTTTGTTGAAAAAAAAAAAAAAAGCTACGTTTAAGGTCAATGGCCAGAAATTGAATCATTATTGGGGAGGACCTATGGATCGTGCAAAATCTTCAATCACGCTGGCTAAAGACATTAAAAGTAGCGCTTCTTGGGAGGCAACCCAAGTCTTCTAACTTTTTCATTT
This sequence comes from Styphnolobium japonicum, assembly GCA_023212625.1. NCBI lineage: Eukaryota > Viridiplantae > Streptophyta > Magnoliopsida > Fabales > Fabaceae > Styphnolobium > Styphnolobium japonicum. The sequence continues at coordinate 8,691,307 of JALBWW010000014.1, forward strand.
TTTCAAACTTTGACTTATTTGCATTCACAGGAATCAAGACAGAAAATCGGTGCCGAGCAAGAAAATCTATCAGAGTTTGATTTTTTCTGTCTTAATTTTGTTTGTTTTTCATTGACAGATGATTTTTCACCGGTTAAATGGCGGATAACGGTACTCCGTGAAAATTTTTTTCGGTCCTTTCAGTTACCCATAAACACTGAAATCTGTATATAATTTTACTCATTTTTTTTTCTCTTTCTTCTTTCTTTCGAAATGGATAATCAGCTTGTTAATCTCCGCAAGCAATTCCCTTCTCTCCCTCAAAATGCTTTAACTAACATTTATTGTGCAAGGTTTGAGAGATTAAGGATGCTTATGCACAAAGGCATCCCTGCGGATATACGCTGGTTGATCGAAGCAAAGGTCCGACTCATAGGTGAATTTTCTGATGCTCTTGTTTCATATATGCCAGGGCTAGGCAAAAGTTCATATGCAAAGAAGAGAAGAGCAAAAAGGTTACGGGTCTGCTATAAATGTGCAAGATGGACCTGTAACACAAAATGTAAATCAATTGGAATGACGTCTATAAACCGAGATGATAAAATTAACTTCATAAAGGATGGCATGAGTAAGGAGTCTTTAGATAACATTCTATTGACTCTTGAGACGCATCCTAGTGGAGATGTGCAGAGAGTACTTCTTGATTTATGGCCAATATTCCAAGATGAACATGAGCGTTATAGTCTCGGGAATCTGACTCAAAAAGACCCTGTTTGCCAATTTTTAAGAAAATTGGATGGGAAGCAGACCATTGGCCTATAGAGAGCATTCAACCCGTTACTGGACGTAAAACCAGAGGAAAGTGTGAGCCACAATCATACCTCCTGTAAGTATTTTTTTTTATTTTTCCTTTTTTCTTCTTGTTTATTAAAAAAAAAATCAAAAAAAAAAATAGCCGTATTTTTTGAAATATGTGTTGCATATTTTCAAACTTCTTCTGACACATATAGATTAGCCTTTTATCTCTGTCATATAGCTATTATCATTTCTGTGCTTATTTTTCAAACTTATCTGACACGCAGATCTACCCCTCCTTTATAGGTGTAATTATTACCTTTGAGTTTTGATGCCTTTAAATAATGCACCTTGCTCTCTTCAGATCATTGATAAGGTGAGAGTACAAAAAAAAAAACAAAGAGAAAAAAAAATGGAAGTCACTTCAGTTCGTCGGATCAAGAGTGTTTGTGTCTTTTGTGGATCTAATCCTGGGAAAGATAAAGAGTTTGTAAATATTGCACACCATCTTGGTCGAGTGCTAGCTGAGAGAAAAATCCATTTAGTTTATGGAGGAGGTAGTCTTGGGTTAATGGGTTGTGTAGCAACTGCTGCACATTTAGGAGGTGGCAAAGTCCTTGGTATCATTCCCAGTCCTTTATCTACCAGCAAGCCCATTGGAAAAACATTAGGGGATGAAGTAGTGGTATTTTGCATGCATCAGCGCATGAACATTATGATAGCAAATGCTGATGCCTTTATTGCCCTACCTGGTGGTTTTGGGACTTTGGAAGAGCTCTTTCAAATTATATCCTGGTCACAGCAAAACTTTCACCAAAAACCCATAGGTATATTAAATGTTAATGGTTTTTATGACAGTTTGTTTTGTTTTCTTGATCATGCTGTAGAAAAAGGGTTCATCTCACAAGCGACACGTCAAAGTCTTGTAACTGCTGCAACTCCTGAACAATTGCTCGATCAACTAAATGAATTTGTACCACAACGTGATCCAAGAATGGCTCCACGGAATTGGGAACAAGGCAAGAGTGACAAAAAGCCAAAACTTGATTTGAATTTGTCTTTGTGAATTTTTGTTTTCTGTTCTGGTTTTTGTTGTTGTTGTTTTTTTTTTTTTTTTGTAATTTTTCTTATTTCAGGCCCGATTTGCAGTTTTTCTGGTAAGACCTTCTACACTCTACCTATCTTTATTTTGACATTGGGGACAATGTCTTTAATTAGTTGGGGGGAGGGATAGTTGACATTACCATGTACATAGTTTAGTTAAAAAAAAAAAAACTAACCAGCTAATCTTTATTGTTACTAGCTTATTAGATGTATGATGGCAGAGTAAGGAGTAGTTTTGCTCTTGAGACGCATCTTAACTTGCATTTCATAGTATGTCTTAAATTATTTTGTTCTTGCATAAAAAAAAAAAGACAAAAAAAATACAAAAACAAAAACAAAATTTGATCTTTTCAATTAATTTTGATGTAAGCATGTGCTGAATCTGAGCTTAATTGATAATAAAAGTATGCAAAACAATTTATAGTTGAATCATTTTCATGATATACATGTGTATATGATTGTGGATATTAGGAAGAAGGCATGGTTGAATTGAGTGAATGTTTCATACCTTTGTGAGTTTTGGGCTTTTCCAAGTTTGATACTTACACTTGGTTATTTTCTTTCATGAGTGATGTCAATTATGAATTTATTTTCTAGAACTTGCATTGAATCGATTTGAGATTACATTGGTCTGTATGTTGCATGAAAATGACAGAGGCATTTTTTTTCTTGACTTTCATTGCTTTGGCCAAATAAACCTACCTTGCATTTATCCCATTGTTAACCCCCTCTGAGCCTACTTGCCTATTCTTTGTTCTTAGCTCATTACAAGCCTTGAGTGAAAAACCATGTTTTACCTTACCTTTGGGAATGGGAGAGCATTGATTTTCTTATTGGAGGAGTTCTTTTGCTTGCAATGATTTAAGTGTGGGGGAATTGGTGTGCTGATACGAAATGCTTGGTACAAAAAAAAAACAAAAACAAAAAAAACAAAAGAAAAAAGAAAAAAAAAACAAAAAAAAAGAGAAAAAAGAAAGAAAAATAAAAGAATAGAAAAAGGAAGGAATGTGTGAAGAGAATGAGCATTTTATGGTTTTGGGTAAAAAATTTATTCTTTCTACTTGAGTTACTCCTCAATGCTCTTTTATTCTCTTTCGTTTTAACCTGCTATTATCCATATTGTTTCCTTCCTTCACCTTATAAATTCTATTACAACCTTTTTGAAAGACCTCTTGATTTTTGCAATTTATTTGATCTAAGTAGTGGAGAATTGATGTATATGCAAGCCTATGGTAAAATACTTTCATAGTTTGACTGAGTTGAGCGTAAACAGTTAACCTAAACACCTTGTGTGATTTGAGTGTCACTAGTGAGGAATTTTACTCAATTTGAACATGCCTATTTCTGATTAAAGCATGATTATGCTATACTTTATTCTCAAATGGTTTGATTTAACTATTCTTTGTTAAGCATACTTGACTTATTAATTATGGTTTATATTTGATACAATGCTTGTATATAAAAATTAGTTGAATTGATTAAATAAAATATTACATGTTTGTGGGTATCATCCTGGTAAACCCTCACGAGACTATAACTCGTCCACTAGGGACACCTAGGGGTTTAAAGGCTTGTGGCATATGCTAAGTGCCATCGTGTTTTCCTACGGAAGTGGATTAGATTAGGTACAATCAGTTTTTATATTTTTAGTTTAATAATATGATGTTTCTTGTTTTTCTTTAGTTTTGTTCTTATGTGTTTTGCCCAGGAGTGCAAAAGCTTAAGTGTGGGGGAATTTGATGAATCAATTTGAGACACTTATTTTAGCTTTGTATTATGCATTATTAGATGTTTATTGTGCCCAATATTAGTACTTTAGATGAGTTTAATGTTGTTGGGCTTCATTGGGCTTTAATGTAAATGTTGAATAATTTTCGGATTTTGATGCATTTTGACCTTTCTTCCTTGGTTAGGCCATAACTTGGGACTCGGTGATCCAATTGAGGTGATCTTGGTGTATTTGGAAAGCTAAGACAATGCTCTACAAGTTTCATGAAGAACTCAAGAGCTGGATCGGACTTCTAAGGGTCGAAAACATCCCTGCAATGCAGAGTGGGTTTGCTGTCAGGAAAATCTGGGCAGTATGCACATATTGGACTACATAGTGAGTTATAGACCTCCTCTTGGGCAGAAACTTGGTCACTTGAAAGATAAGACCCATATCTCCAACTTCACTGAAGACCATTTTGTCAATAGATGTCGTTTTAGGCATGATAATGAAGCTACAAGTTGGTCTGAATTTGGAAACACGTTCTTCCAACCTAACTTGAGGTAGGTGAAGTGTTTTTGGCATTTCTGGAGTTCTAAAAGTCCAAATGACATGATTCAAATTGGAGATTTTCAAGGAGACAACTGGCTACAACTTTGATGAAGACATCCAAGCCAAAATGCACCGTCTAGGTGATGAATTTGAAGCCAGAAGTCGGATAAGAGTTGTTGACTAAAAGCCACCAACCATACACCAACCCACCTACCATGCACCAATCCACCTACCATGCATCAAGCTTCCATTTTTGACAATTTTCATATTCTTATAGCTTGTATTCAGATTATGTACATGTACAAATTGGCTTCTAGGATTAGTATAAATAGAGCCAATCTCTTTGTATTATCATAGATTCAATTTTAAGTAAGTTTCAAGAAAGTTTGAGTATTTGTTAGAGTTTTCTTTCTCTTCTTCTCCATTTTCTTTAGAATTTCGTTTTTGTTCTTTTATTTTTGAGTTCTTCCTTCCCATCCATGGAAGGCTAGGCTCTCATAATCAATCCAAGGGATTAGCCATCTTGATGTTTAATTTGGAGATCTTGTTTTACTTGTTCATATTGCTTAATTGTTATTCAAGTTTCTCTTCTTCCTCTTTTAATTTTGATCTAGATTGAATTGCTTAATTTGATTTGGATGTTTATGTGATAATAGCTTTATTATCATGTATTCAAGAGGATTACATAGAATAAACAATTTATTAAAGCTTTTTGATGGATTGTTTAGCTTGGTTAAATTCTTGATCTTAAGTTAATCTATGTTTGGATGGTGCTTACTTTATCTAACCTTGGTTAATTAAATCCTAGATGCTTATCTAGTAGAGGATTCTTGGATCATGTTAAGGCTTCTTGATGTGATCTAAGGCCAAGAACATGGTTAGCAATTAAGTGAATTCCTTGTGATCAATGATGAGTTAAACTCAAGATCGGTAAATTTCCTTGGATTGGTTGTTTCTTTAGATTTGTTTACAACTTTGAATCTCTTAATTATATTAATCTTGTTAATCAACAACAAAACCCCCCTTTTTATTTATCTTGATCTGATTAAATCTTTGTTATATTGGATCCTTGAGAGACGATTCGGTTCATGCTCTATACTACAAATTAGTTTGCGAACTGGTAAATTTTTATTATTTGACGAGGTCTCGACAACCTCTTGTCACATTATCTGGGAAAAGAAAAAGAAAATTCTTCACAATTTTAACATTTCATCATTTAAATGTGATTTAATAGCTTAGATAAGATGTCAGCTATCTTACAAGTCACAACATTGTCACCACCAAAACCTAGGTACAAAAATTAAAAAGGTTTTTAGGACCATGACCAAGAAGGAAAATTTTCTAACTTAAATGTCATGTTTGGATGGGAGGTAAGGAATGGTAAAGGAAGAAAGGATAAACGTGACTTGAACCCTTGTTTGAAAGAATTTTAAGGAGGGAAAAGGGGGGAGAAAGGAATATGTTCCCCCCTCCTTTTCCCCTCAAAGCTCCGTAATTATTTTCCTTAAATTTTGAGGCTAACCAAGTAAAAAGGTTTATTTTAAATTAAATAAAGGGGAGTAATGCTCATTCCCTCTACTTTGACTTAAACTCTAAAATAAGGGAAAGAGAGTTCCCCTCATTTCCTTACTTAAACATCTAAATAAGGAGAAGTAACTCCCCCTCCAACCCCCTTTTCCTTCCTCTCCACTCAAAAACTTCCAAACATAGCAAAAGATTTGATTGCAATATTAGTTTATAATACTAGCAATTAGATGTTACCAAATACTGTTACCAATTGCACAGAAGGAACTACAATGTCATTTCTTATTTGGTTATCAATAGCTACAACATGAAGATTGTTTCTCGTTGTGAATGTAGCATGTATTCAACCTGAGGAAAGAGGACACAAACTATATATACTAGGTCAGTTCTTAACTGGAATCAAAGCCAACAAGCACTCAAGAACCACACTATTTCACAATTGACTGAGTTCAATTAATGAACATTTTACAACATCCTATGAGCTGAGAATAGCTCCACTCTTCGATGGCAACTACACTCCTCCTCTACTCTATGTATGCTACAATCAAGAAATAATTACAGAATTATCCTTGCCTAATTTGGTGCAAAGTAAATATCACAGAAATTGACACATGAAGGTTGACATGATAATAAATTAGACATACATTACATATCATATATTGTAGTCTCTGGCTTATCTTTAAAATCCACACACCACAACATTTGAAACTCTTCACATTGCAAATTTTTCTAAACTCATGCATGAGGGATGGCTCAAGTGGTAAGCAGGTTTAAGCTCAACAATTGAAGGCCTTTGTAATGTTGATAGTTCGAGTCCATGAGAAAGCACTTGGGGGAGGGACAACGTCAGTAATCCGAACGAGATTAGTCTCACACCTAAAAGGTGTGGAGATACTAGAGCAAGAACATAAAAAGAAAAACTTAGGCATGCATCCCATAAGAACTGCCATGCAAAAAATCCAGGATCAAAATGAAACCAGACAAAATTGCAAATATGAACAAAGTCCATGTCACATAAGATCTATTTAGTTGCCTAATTTCCATTTTTTTTAAGAAAAAAAAACACACTAAGAGGATTCAATAAAAATGTTTAGGGTCAAAAGGTCGCCAGACATACACACGCATACATAAAGTTATAGTTGTAAATGACATCTTTTTAATTACTGTGTTAGCAGCAAGTTTGGATGAGAAATTAAATACATTACATTATTTTAACATATTTGGTGAGTTGCTTATTTATGAGCTAGTATTGATCATGAGAGGACCATAAACTTGGGATTATTCTATAGTGATTATCCTTTTGTACTATAAGGTTATTCGGATGCAAGTTGGATCACAAGTATTAGTGATAACAAATCAACTTCAGGTTGGATTTTTGCGATCAGTGGTGGAGCTATTGGTTGGGCTTCTAAAAAGCAAACTTGCATATGTCATTCAACAATGGAGGCTGAATTTATAGCTTTGGCATCCGCAGGAAAAGAAAGGGAATGACTAAAGGATCTATTATTAGATATTAAATTGTGACCACAAGCTATGTCAACTATTTTCATATTTTGTGATAGTGAGTCTACCATGTTTCGAGCCTATAGAAAATTTTATAATGGAAAGCCTAGAAATATTAGCTTGTGACATGAGTACGTAAGACAATTAATAGGAAATGGTATAGTCACCATCACCTATGTTAGGACGAGTAACAATTTAGCGGATCAATTGACAAAAGGTTTGTTAAGAGATACGATAAAAGTTACCATTGCTAAAATGGGACTAAAACCTCTATTAAAATATTCATTGGTGATGGGAACCCTATCTTATTCTGAAAAATGTTATTTTTAAGGTTTAAGGGGTAATAACAAGTTACTTTAATGATTGGGTGCACTAAGTATAAATATTTAGTGCTGAATATTTTAGGAGGATGAGTTAAAATCTTAGTGTATTGATAATTATATTATAGTAGAATTCCACCTATGTGAATATAGAAGTGGTGATGCTTCTAACAAGAGTTTAAGGAATTTACTCTTCTAAATATTCATGAAACTAGGATGAGAACATAGGCATAATAGTGTTAAAGCAATACAAAACCTCTTGTTCAAAATTAGATACAGTTGTGTGTGTGATCTTTCTAGTTCTAACTCAAGAGTGAAGGTTTAAGAAAAGAGCCACATATTACTTTGTTGGAACTTTTGAAAGGTTTACACTAATGAAAGGTTAAAATCTAATGGTACCTTTTCTTTATGCATAATTGTATTGTTTATTTAATATTCCTAAAATTTGCAACCTAGTGGGGGATTGTTATACAAGGTAGTTTGCAAATTTCTTAGCACCTTTTGATGAATTTAAGAGCATAAATTTTCATGAAAGTGTATATTATTAAAACATGACTTTTTATGAAAATGCGTTTTAATTGAGACATAACTTTTTATGAAAGTGTGTCTTAATTGCAACATCACTTTTCAATTGGGACATGACTTTTTATGAAAGGATATCTCAATTGAGACATGACTTTTCATGAAAGTGTGTTTTCATAGAGATATAACTTTTCATGAAGTGTGTCTTTATAGAGACATGGGTTTTTATCGAAGTGTGTCTTCGTAAAGATATGAGTTTTCATCAAAGTGCGTCTTCACAGAAACATGAGTTTTCATCAAAGTGTGTCTTAAATAAGACATGAATTTTGGTGAAAGTATGCCTTTTGGTGAAACATATATCTTTGATGATGAATTAACTACTCTTGTAAGAACATGACTTCTTATAAAAGTGTGCTTTTAATTGAGAGATTTCTTTGATGATGTCTCTTGACAGTCTATAAATAGCATACCCCCATTGTTAGAGATGAAAATTTCCAAAATACAATAATAAGAGGTTAGGAGTTCTTCAATATTGCTAATTGCAAAATTCATAAAGCTTCGTTGTATCCTGTGAGTGTTTTTGCCTAAACCCATTAGCAAACTTTGTGTGAGAAAAAATAACTCTCTAAAGAAAGCAATTCATCATGGCTCGAAGTCTAGATTTCAATTTCATTTTTGTCTATCCATACACGCATACATAAAGTTATAGTTGTAAATGACATCTTTTTAACTATTTGTTAGCGGCAAGTTTGGATGAGAAATTAAATACATTACTTCATTTTAACATATTTGGTGAGTTGCTTATTTATGAGCAGGTATTGATCATAAGAGGAGGACTTCAGCGCAACAGAAGTGATTTATTTAGTAGAACTATTAAGTGTATCAGGTGCGACTTAGCAAAAGTGATGCATCTAGCAGAAGCGGAATGGAAGCCGTTTGCTGTGTCGTCTACCACGAAATGGATACGTACTGTATGTATATACACACCGGATACGTGTACGGAAGCAATTTTTCCGTACGGTGCATCATTCATGTGAATGTAAATTCTCAACTATCTTGACATTCATAACTCTCTCATGCACAGATGACAAGTAAAAAACCAGTACTTATATGCTTAATGCTTGCAACTAAAAACAATCTGTGGAAAAATAAGTAGTACTTGTAGGAAAAGAAAATATAATATTACCGATATTGCCAAAATTCTCTGCTAAACCAACTGAAAAAGATAACTCGTGTACATTATTGACTACCTATAACCACTTGACTACTATCACTCTTCCAACATTTATTGGGTGCCTCAGTCAACAGATATTAGGCACAAAAACAAGATGCATTTGTCACCCTCTCATCTTCATATGGTCTGCTGGTATATGATATATTATATCTACTTTGATGTAAAAAAAAAAAACAAAATGTTCCACGGTCAGAAGATGTTAGAATTCGAAGGAACATTCCAAGTCTCAGAACTAGCAACTGCAAAGCCTAACCCTGCAAGGAGCCATAAAGAATTCTCAGTACCACATTATTTTGAAGTTTAATACCTTGAATGAGAACCTGAATGCACACTAATTTATTGCTAAGGAAATTGAGAAAGTAAAAAATGGTTTAGTGGGTAGGGGAGGAGTGGGTTGGATTAGCTTCGTACAATAATAACAAACAATAGTCAATAACCAAATTGATAAGACATTGTTTCATAGAAATTCTCATTTTAATTTCTTCATCCACTGGGAAGCCTAACATACAGAAAACCAAAAGACACCCAAACAAGATTGAAGAAAATACCTTATGACGAACTCGATACATAGCAGGGGTCACAGTAGTTAACAACAAGCCTGGAAAAATCTCCTGCAAAATCATAACAACACCTACATTAGCTTCCAAAAAATAAAACAAACCAAACAAAACTAATCATGCAAATTAAAAGGAAAACACAGAGCTTTTTTTATTTTTATTGTTTTAACAGAATTGGACATTACATCCATATTTTTCTGCTCAATCCTTGCTCTCTTCTTTGGCCTCCTAGATGGCTTCGACCCAGTCATGATCAAGATGTCCTCTTCAATCTCTTCCTTCAAAAGAGACACACATAACCCCTTCCTCTTCCGTGCAACCTTCTCCGTTGCCATTTCAGGCTGACCCTGTGCCTGGGATTTGCCCTCCTGCACCAGCACTGCACCAATTTTGGGTATTCCTCCAATGGCATTCTGAGTCCTAGTCACTGCCCTTCTCGGCCTCAGATTCCAAGTCCTCGCTACCGGTTCTGCCTCCTCAACTGCACACTGCTGCTCATCCCCGCCATCATTGTCATGAACAGCTGCCTTGTTATTATCATTGTCATGAACAGCTGCCTTGTTTCTCGCTGGAATTCGAATAAAGATCTTCGGTTTCCCTTCGGACCCTTTGAATTTATCCTTCTTTTTCTCAACTCTACGGCCAGTGCCAATCAGTTTCCTCTTCGAAATCTCAATGGAATTCATCATAGCAGCTAATACTTCCTCCTTTTCCATCACACACTCTGAAGTAGCAGAAACAGAGAAGCCACTTTTCACACTATCACTCACCGTATTCACCGACCTAGAAGAGTTTGCATTGGATCGAACCAGCTCCGGGCTCTGACCCGAATACCGGCGCTTGCGAGAAGAACGATGGTGATGGTGATGGTGATGGTGATGATGATGATCGTTGTTCAGGCGAGTGCGCAAGCGCTGGGTGTTGGACTGGTTTATCGACCATTTGAGGGAGAAGTTGTGAAGAGGCTGAGACTTTGCAGAGAACGTGAAAGCCATGGATGGTGGTGGTGGTGGTGTTTCGGATTCGGATACCGAATGAAACACCATCACCAATCAAATGGGTATCACAAAAATAGGTTATTTATTTATTTATTTTTTTGGTAATGGATAACGATTAATCTACTAGAAAAATTCAAGATACCATTTGGATTGGGATAAAAAAAAAACAATTTTTGTTGTGAAAGATGAGGGAGAAAGGGATTGTGTTGTGAAAGAAAAGGAGTGGGTATTATTGGATTGAAGAAGAGAGGTAGAATGGGAATGAAAAGGGAGGAATCACAGAGAGAAGAGTAGTAGAACAAGGTATGTGCGTGTGTTTGAGAAGCGATTATGATATACTTCCGAGCGGGTGATGGAACATTTCTATGATTCTTTTTTGTTAGGAGGATATATCAGTAACTGGAATATCGTTGAGGAGGTCAATGGCTGGTGTTCATGGTGAGTTAAACTACAGTTAAATAACTTAAGGGGTTAAGCTAATGGTTAAAGAATTGTATTTTCTGTCTTAACTACTGGGGTTAATACTTTGAGTCAATAAAAAACATTAAATTTTTTAAATACATCAGGATAATGTGGGGAGTCCACTCTAAGATCCCCAATGAAAAATTTAATCTCAATTGAGGTGAAAATTAACTTAACAATACATTTTTCTTTTTTATAAACAATACATTTTTCTTAGCTGATGTAAAAGTTGACAAAAAAATCCTTATAGAATAACCAAAAGATTTCATTTTAATTCATTGTCAGCGTACACTATTATCTAATCATGTACTAACACATCATTAAAAGTATTAGACTTTTGAGGTAGTTGTTGTGATAGTCAAACTATTTTAATGAGTAATACATGATTGATTGACAATGTAAAGAAATGTTATATTGACAGTGAATTAAAATTAAATTCATAACTACAAGAGAGTGTTGATAATTCAATATTTGAATCAAACATTCTTAGAAAATACTTTGTGCCACTTTAATTAGGACTCTTGTATCTTTGGCTTTGAATTTTTCATTCTTTGCTCCATTTCATGTTCGCAAACATGGTCATTTTATAAATTTTCATTATGATTTTGAAAGAATATATAAGAAAAAAAGGGATTATAAAAGAATAAAAAATGAAAAATATGTCAATAACAATAAGTGAGGAATGTTAAGGCTAACACGAAATAGAAAAATGTTACATAAAAAAGTATAAGAATGATGATTAAGAGTAGAGTCATTAATTGGATTTGTTTGTGTAAATAGATATTTATTTTAACTGCACAAATTTTGAAATAAATTTAATAGTAAAAAATAATAAATTAATTTTGTATCTCTAATTTTTATATATTTTATAGGATTAAAGTTAGCTTCTTCCTTATAGTTTGGGTTGATATCACGGTAACATCTTCAATTTTGTCACTTTATCCCCATGTTTATGTATCTAAATCAAATAAATACTTAATTTGGTCATTTAAATATACACGAGACATCAATTTGGTCCTCCAATTATTTTTGACATCAAATTAGTTCTTTTGGAGGACCAATTTAATGTTAAAAAATAACTTTGAATGACCAATTTGATGTTAAAATATTGATATTTGATAACTATTTTGATGTCAAAAATTATTGAAAGACCAAACTAATATTTCATATATCTTTAAAAGACCAATTTAAATATTTACCCTATCTAAATCTATTAGCACAAAGCCCACTTATAATTAGTTTCGTTAGTACGTCCACATGTAGTTAATTCCATTAGAACAAAGTACACACACACACACATATATATATATATATATATATATATATATATATATATATATATCACATGAGGTATATATCATTTTATTAAATTCAAATGGTGACCGGAACTTTGCTATGAATTGTTCAAATACCTTAAATTGTGAAATGTTTGGATGATACAAACGTACTTCTTCAAAAGAGCTTGTGCTATTATTACCAACTAAAAAAACAGAGAGCTCGTGCTACATAAAATAATGCAAAATTACGTTGTTTAAAGAAATGTTGTTAAAGTCAGACTAGACAGTGAATAAAAAAAATTTTAGGTTTAGGTTCAACTGATTTAACTGTCTGATCGAACCGGACGATGTTATAATTACGTACTACATAAGTAAATAAATATATACATGACTCATAACATACATTACCAATAATAAAATACATAATAAGGTTTTTGGGTCTCAATCCTCAAGTCTCATATCACTCTCAATTGAGTACTCAAGTGATTGAGAAATTAAAAAAAAAGATATGGTCGGTCCGGTCTGACCAGTTCACCAGTTTTGATTAGCTGAACCCGGTCCAACTATGAATTCGGTCCTAACATTGAACCAAAATCGGTTAAATGTTTTAAATGAATTCGGTCCTTAGTTTTAAATGTTGATTATTGTTTTGGTTATGTTGTTATGATCCTAGATTCATTGGAGGACCGTCTTATTGGTCCGTGACAACATAGCTTTTGGACTCGTGGAGTTTCGTCTTTTGAGTGAGTTGATGACGTGATCTATAACATGTTTTTGTACATTTTTTATAAAATGTTCTTTATTGAAAGATTTCACTAAATCATTTACTTTTCTTCGTTGTTAAATTATAAGAAAGCTTGGGACAAGCACTTTTTCATGATTTTGAATATCTATCATTGTGTTTTTGATAAATTGTTTTGGATTATGAATATATGTATATTTAGATTTATACAACTATGTTTTGTTGGGAGAAAACTTTGACAGAATACTGTAGCTAACGGCAGTAGACGTTAGCCTTGGTACACTTTGGTCCGAACCTCAACTAGTAGGGGTGTTGTTAGCCCGACATGTTGGCCACACAATTGGATCTGTTTGACTTGACAGGTGGATTTGACCCATATGCCCTGTTGGTGGATGTTTGTCAAACTTTCAAACTATATATTCATTGGTGAGATTTCTGATTACTTCTAAATTAGGAACCTCCCATATGATATTTGACATTTGATTATTGATACAGTGATTTGGTATTTCATGATTGACTTACTTATTAGTTTTTGTTTATGATTATTTGAACTAACGCATATGTTTCGATATGTGGATGTAATTTCAGTGAAAAACGTGTGCTTACACTTGTCCCAAACTCATTATAGATTATGTTATCTTTCAATGGGTCTTATGACTCACTCCTTCGACTTATGTATTTTAGATACAAATAATGAGTCGGGTCCAGGTTCTTCAAATAGCTAGAAGTGGTTCTTTTTATTTAGCCCAACATTTTGTTCATGTGGGCATATCCATTGTATTTCTTGTCTTTTGATTTTCTTGTACCTTTTGAAATTGTAATTATCTTATATATGCTCCATTATTTATAGGCAGGATCTAGTTTCCACTGTATTTTTGTTTGGCCTTATGAAATACAATTGTTGAGATTATGTTTAGTTATGCTTGTAAGTGAATAGGATGTGAATTGTTAAATTGGAATGTCTACTTTTTTAGAAATTACTCTGCTGAATTTTTTCGTTAGAATTAACATGATGTATTATTTTGATTAATGGTCTGTTAGGCTTGCTAGGTTGGCTAATCCTTTCTATGCGCCGGTCAGGACCCCTTGGTTTGGGTTGTGACATGAATATTTACACTTGTGACTCTATTTGAATTGAACTAATCTTGATAAAATTTAAGTATGTTCTTATATATATGAAATACATTTTAGTAAAACTTTAATTAAATATATATTAAATACTATACATGCAATTATCATTACTTAAACTTTATAACTAGGTAAATAATCTTATTCTACAACCCAAATGAACCTCTTTTTTTGTTAAAAGTAGTTTGCCCCATTTGATTTAAATCACGTTGTCACTATTTATTCATATTATTTTATGTAGCACAAACTCTTGAGGAATAGAGGTGTTAATTTGAACCCAGCTTACTCGACACTTTTGCAGGTTATGTCTATATTATTAAAAAATTTCACCATTAAAATCATCTGCATATTTCATAGAAAAGTGTCAGTCACCCATTTGAATTTAACAAAATCTATCATAAGGAGTTTTATACTAACAGAACTATCTATAAGGAACAAAGTGATAAAGTTGAAATCACAAGGTGAACCTTTAATATCAACCAAAACACAAGGATCAAACTGAATTTAATCCTATTTAATATTACTCATTTTAATAATATGATAAATTTGCTTTTAGAGTTTATTTTCTTTTTTGAGTTATTAGTTTTGAGGTTTTACTTTTATATATATATATATATATGTATATATATATATATATATATATATATAAATCAATTGACATCACTATAAAAGTCTAATTTCTAACCTTTGATTTTATTTTATCTGATGGTTTTTGATTAGTTTATTTAATGAAGAAAGAGAATAGTAAAATATGATTTTAATGAAGAAAGAGAATAATAAAAAAATAATTTTAATGGTGAAAGAGAAAAGTAAAAATCAATTTTAATAAAGAGATATAATTTGATTTGATTACTAATTCTACCTTTATTATTTATATTTTTAATTATTTGATTAAGTAAAAATTATTTAATAATATATAACACATGATTTTATTCATTAAATAAAAAAGAATAAAAACATACTGCACATAAAATGATAAAAATTATAATTTTCAAATAAAAAAATGATAAGTGGTTTAAGAATTTATCCCACGTCAAGTTTAAGCCTGTTTTAATGGATTTAATTTTAATCTATTATCAATGTAAAAAAAATTATACTGTAATTTAATAATGTATAGACAAATCAATAAAAAGGTTTAACTATCACAACAACTACTTAAGAAATCTAATTCCTTTAATGATGTATCAGCATATTATTAGATAATAGTGTAAAATTTTTTTACACTGACAGTGAATCAAAATTAAACTTTTTTAATTGTTTCGGATAATTTTTCATAAAAAGTTTTCTTGAATATTATTTTTTATTTTCAATTCATTACTTTATATCTCTTTTTACATAGCAATCATAAATATTGTGGTATCTATTGTACAAAAATTGAATCAAATCTTATATACAAATTGAAATAGTGTTATTGCATGAAATTAAAACAACGTTACCAACTTGAGTTGAGTATGTGTCTACCTATTATTATTTAAGCCATATGATTTCATTATTAAATAAAATTATAAAGGATAAAAACAAACGACACATATAATGATAAACATTTAAAATTAAAAAAAAATGATGCATGGTTTTGGATGGCTACAGTAATAGAAATGGCAAGTTCTATTTATACACCAACAAGTTATAAAATAATAACTTAAAAAAAATATAATGTAAAAACAATTAGTTGAAAATTTATCGAAAACAAATAAAAAAAAAGCTTGAGTTTGAAGTGGTTTTAAAATTCTTAAACCACGTATTAATTTTTTATTAAAAATTATAATTTTTTCATTTATATGCTGTCTGTTTTTATCCACTTTTATTTAAAGAATAAAATTATATGTGTTAAATATTATTATAATTTTTAATAGAAAATCTAATAATTAAAACTATAAATAATAATGGGTAGAGTTAAAATTAAATTTAACTATCGCTCTTTATTAAAATTAAATTTTAATTTTTTATTTCTTCATTAAAACCAAACCCTACTATTTTATTTTTTCATTAAATAAGTTAGTCCTGAACCATGATATTAAAGCAAAATAAAAATTCAAAAAATTGGTGTAAGTTGACCTCATATATATATATATAAGGTGGGGATTCACTTACACTAAGTGTAAGTCTTGATACACTTACATCAATTAATAATTTTTGTAAAATGTGAATTTAACTAATTCAACCAATGAATTGAAAGTTCTCATAAGATAGATTAACCCCATAAAATTTCTTACAATTAAAAAATTATTTGATACTTCATCATATTACTTTATTTTAACATATAATATGGTTTTAAAATATAAGTAAATTGTCTACTATTATATTAAATAACTATATATGTCTGATTTATTTAAAATTTGATATGCATGGTCATTAAAATAATAGCATATGATTCAACGGTTGGATTGGTTAAATTCACATTTTACAAAAAAATTATTGAATGGTGTAAATAGATCCACTTACACTATATATATATATACACACACACACACACATAGGGTGGAGAACCACTTACATCAAGTGTAAATCTTGGTACACTTACACCACTTAATAATTACTTCATCTTGTTAAGAGAGAAAGATATAAAAATATTTTAATAATTAAAATAAAAATTATTTTTTCCCTCTTCTACATAATTGTCCAATTATAGGAGAGTATCCAAATCCATTTTGAACATTAACTAACATGATCTACATAATGAAATTTTTTTATCCAATAATGGATTTTGTGAAGAGAAATTCTTATAAAAATATTATTGAACTATGCAAGATTTTTTTGTTATAGATATGCTATTTTTCAAAGGGGAATATTTTTTTCTTACAAAAATTAATGATTTAAATATTTATAAATACAAATTAGTGAATTGCAAGTAACAATTGCAAACACCATACATCTATCTATTTATCTATATATTTATATAAAGAAGAAGAGTCTAAATGAAGAGAGTTTCATGTGTCAATATGAGAAATTTAGCATGAAAATATAAACCAAGAAAAAATATAATCAATGATAGTCTAAATTAATCAAGTATAATCTAATAGAATCAAAGTAATTAATTTCATGTAAATGGACTTTACTTGTAAGGCATAAGTTTAAATCTCAATAAAAAACACTTTGTGGCCACAGTTAAGTTGATGCTTGAATGAGGATTAGTTCCTCACCTAAAAGGTGTAGAGACATCTCTTGATCTAACCAAAAAAAGAAAATAGAGAATCAAGTAATTAATGTTGAATGAATAAAGTGCCAGGAGTTAGCATGAGAAGTTAACCAAGAAAAAAATTAAGATAATATGAATTAATCAAGTAAATATAATCTAATAAAATTAAGATTTTTGAGAAAATTTAATTTGGGATAAAATTAATCAAGATTAATCTTTCATGATATATAATAAGTTTAGGATTTAATTGTGATTGAGATGTTCATATGTTTGGGTTATAAATTTTCCAAAGCATGAAAGCTCACAAAATTGTTTATTTTTTAGCAGGGATAAGTGGTGTAAGAGAGAACTCTCTCAATCATAATTTCAGCACTTTAGGTATATCATCCATCTTACATATCTCATGATTTTTTGAAACTTTTTTTTATTTCATTGATGCATTGCAAGTCATATAGCGATGAGTGGTCTTTGATAATTTAATTAAGCAACGATGCAGAATGATTAGAAATTATTTTTAGAGATGATTTACTTTTTTATATATAATTTTAAGATTTTAGAGATATTATTTTATTTTTGGTGATATTAAAAATATTGTTATATTGTTTTAGATTGTGCCGGATGCTCTTACATATTTTCCTAATTATATATGTGGGATACTATTAATTAGATAGTTTGTTTTCAATATTGTTACATTGTTTTTCAATTACGCGAACGTCAATCTATTAAAATAGATTTTCCTTGCCATATAAAATAAGTTAGGAAAAAAATATACGAATTGATTTCATAAAATAATATCATTATGTCATAAACTGTTATTATAGTCCCTAGATATTTTTCCTCCTGAATTTATTATTTTATTTAGAAAAGGAAATCATATAATTAAATGTTTGAGAATGAGTTAAAAAAGAATAATAACTTTGGCTTTCTTAGTTGATATGATCTAAACTATTGTCATATTTCAAAAATTAGATTTATTGAAATTAACTGTCACGACCCAAACTAGAGGGCCCTGACCGGCGCATAGGAAAGACTAGCCAACCTAGCAAGCCTAACGGACCAAAGACCATAATAAGACAATATACTAAATCTACCAAAATTTCAGCAGAGTAACCTCTAAAAGTTAGACATCCCAATTTAACAATTCACAACCTGTTCACTTACAAGCATCACTAAACATAATCCCACAAACAGTATATCATAAGACCAGACAAAGATACAGTGGAAGCTAGATCCTGCCTGTGAATAATGGAGCATATCTAAGATTATTACATAACCAAAAATGTATAAGAAACCAACAACAGGAACAAAACAAACATGCCCATACGGACAAGGTGTTGGGCTCACCAAAACGACCAACTCCTAGTTATTGGAAGAACATGGACCTGGCTCAGTATTTGTATCTGTAATACATAATATAAAGGAGTAAGTCATAAGACCTAGTGAGAGATAACATAATCTATAATGAAACTGGGATAAGTATAAGCACAAGTTTTTCACAGAAAATACATCCATATATCAAAACATATGCGTTAGTTCAAATAATCATAAAACGAATACTAATAAGTAAGTCAATCATGAATTACCAAATCAACTATAACATATATCAATAGTCAAATGTCAAATGTCATATGGGAGGTTCCTATTCCAGAATTAATCAAAAATCTCACCAACGAATACATAGTTCGAAAGTTTGACAAATGCCCACCAACAGGGCACAGGGGTCAAATCCACCTGTCAAGTCAAACAGATCCGATCGTGTGGGCCAACACGTCGGGCTAGCAACACCCCTACTAGCTGAGGTTCGGACCAAGGTGCACCAAGGCTAACGTCTACTGCCGTTAGCTACAGTATTCTGTCAAAGTTTCCTCCCAACAAAACATAGTTGTATAAACCTAGATATACATATATTCATAATCCAAAACAAAGTATCAGAAACACAACGATAGATATTTAGAATCATGAAAAAGTGTTTGTCCCAAGCTTTCTTATAATTTAACCACGAAGAAAAATAAATAACTTTGTGAAATCCTTCAATAAAGAACATTTTAAGAAAATGTACAAAAACATATTATAGATCATGTCATCAACTCACTCAAAGGACGAAACTTCACGAGTCTAAAAGCTATATTGTCACGGGCCAATAAGACGATCCTCCAATGAATCTAGAATTACAACAACATAACCAAAACAACAATCATCATTTAAAACTAAGGATTCATCCACTTGTGGAATAAGGAGTTCTTGAAGAATTTAGAAAACATTCAAGTTAGTTTAGAAAGATGACATTTGTTTGACAGAATTTCTGCACTGATTCAGAGGCTAATAAATTGCAAATAATATATGGAATTAAAGCCCTATGTGTCTAGTTTCTAACGCAACTGGAATCATCTCAAAACGATCTCCCAATCAAGAGTTATGATCAAATTACTACACATTATCTAGTTTACACGGGAATACAATTTTCATCCCATCTAAGCATTTTATCAAACACTTGATGAGCAATCCTTTCTTTCCAAAGCTAGCACGAAAATTCTATGTTCTAACACCCTTCCTATTAGTATCACTTCTCCATAACAACATTAAAACTCATCCAATTCATTTCATATACCATCAATTTCCAAGAATTCCAAAATTCCCAATTCAAACCCTAGGTTCAATACCCATTATGCATCTTACAATTCAATCTACAATTCACTATAATCCAACCACTAACAACATATTTGAGCTAAGAGATTACCTAAATGAGTCACAATAATGGAAGGATGAAGTGGGTGACTGGGTTGCTCCACCAAACCGTGCAACCCAACTCTTGGAAGATGAAGGATTCCAGTAGCTTGCAACGACCAAGAATGGTGGAATCTGGTGGATGGAAGAAGATGATGAGGAGGAAGATGACGGAGTAGAGAAGGAATGAGAGAAGTCAGAGAAGGAGGGAGAGCAGAGGCAGAGAGAAACGTGTTCTCTGTCACTGCTCGAACGGGTCTTTCAGGGGGGGAGGAAAGGGAGTGTTTGGTAGTGAGGATATGGGGTGTTTGGAATGGAGGATAGAGTATGCTATCCTATTCTGGTGCAATGTTATTTACATTTCTTAATTTTAAGTTAATGACTTTAAAACATAAATGTAAATAAGGGAATACCCCCCATTTTGATTCAATAAAAATATCAAAAAAATTAAAATCCTTATAAATAAAAAGTCAACTCTTGAGTTTTAGTTCAAATTCCTGAAATCCGAAACTTTCAAAGATGTTTCTTTTCAAAACGAGTGAGTTAAATGTTTCTAAAAATTCATTAAAAATCATTTTGTAACTCTTTGATATCCAATTATCAATTACCGCCAATTTTGATTTCAAGAAAATACATATTTACTATAGCCCTCCATATAGGTGCCACTTCCCAGACTTAGCCAAATTTCAGGACCCGTATTAACAAGTAGTTATCTAATACACCCAAAATGGCTCTAAATAACTTTTATAAGGTAAGTTTAATTCTAAGAATCCCACTAATAAAGTAAAGTGACTTAAAAGGTTAATCATTTGAACTCAAATTCATAAGAAAAAGACTATACATAATATGACTATCATACGCAAAAATTTCGGGTCATCACATTAACAGCCATACTTAAAATTTTAAAAGATTATATTTATGTAATTTTAAGTCAATTTCATATATTTTATTTTGATCACATAGTTCTCATCCTAAAACAATCATATTAAGTCGTATAATATGAGTTATACATGAAATGGCACCACATTCATAAATTTATAATAATTAAAAAAATATTAATCTCAAATATTAGTGTAAAATTATATTCTAATTATAATAAAACTCAATAATTAATAATAATAAGAATAATAATATCTTTTTTGTCCTAATAGGTTAAAAAATCTTAAACAGTTGCATAATTTTTAATTTAGGTCTCTGACAAAATCTCCAATCATGTTTGTCATAGTTATAGTTACATTACATTAATTGTATTCATTATATAGAAACCTCATATATGGTATACTAAAACTACACATAAGACATAAACCAAATAAATTTACAATAAACAGTTGTCTTAATTCTATATCTCTTTGTCTCTCTATAAGGGCTATATAATAACAAAATAAAAATTTAAATAATTATAAAAATATTTAATTTAAAAAATATTAAAAAAATTACCCTAATAGCTATAACTTCATGCCTTTTAGAATAAGCTTGTATAGTAAAAAAGAGATCAATATTAAAGCTATATTTTGTCATTATATATTAAATATAAATTATCATATTTAAAAAGAAAAGAGAACATTTAATAATCCAAAGCAAAATACTTTCATAATATGAATATGTTTCTAATCTATATGCCATTATTATATATCATTCTCGAGAATTAATAATCAAATTGTATAAATAATATGTATGTCCAGGTGCAGAACGGTGTAAAGCTTTGGACAGTGGCAACCATTGTGATCATTGTGTTTGGAATGGAATAAATTAAAAGTGTGATTTAAAAATAAAATTTTATGTTTAGAATTCATTTTTTTTTACTAATGTTTTGAATTCATTCTTAAAATTTAAATTTGAATTGATTTAAAAATTAATTCTTATGTTAAAAACTCATTAAAAAATGAATTAATTTCATTTCATTTTATTATTTTACCTTTTTATTCTTATATCATTATAAATGATATTGTAAAAAATTAAAAATTAATATATGTATAATAATCAATTTAAATAATTAAATTTAAAATTAAATAAATCCTAACAAATTACACCATATTTAAGTATTTCTAAATCTAAATCATTAAAATCTATAAGATTTTTAAAATTAAATCATTTATTATTTTTTAACATTCTAAACATAGGATTTAATCAACAAATCAAATCAAATCCTTTTTTTTCTTTACATTTGAAAGAACTTGAACATTTTTCTATATTTTGATTATATCTATAGTAAAAAAAATAAAGAAGATATTAAATATATAAATTATCTGCACCCCAGATGAATTGTTTTGATTCTGCTCCTATATATATCACACGTTTTATACTTTACATATAAGAACATATTTATTATTTCCATAATGTTCGACGGCATTCTCATATTACAAACCTGTGTTACTTCATTTTTTCCCCCTCTCTCTCGAATCCTATCCTTTACAACATCAAAAAATAAAATAAAGAATGAATACACTTTATCTCTTTAATTTATTAATTTTGTTGTACTTTTCACTCTAACTTTATATAATTGAATATGTTACATTCTAATTTAGCATTATTTATTTCAATCACCCCTTTTTTGTTAAAATTAAATTTTATTAAGAATAATTAACTTAAATTGTCAAAAATATTTCCATCTCATATTTTTCTTCCTCCTTTTTATAATTTTTTTTCTTTACACTATCATTTAATAAAATATAATTATATCATTAAAAAAATTGATTATAATAATAGCTATTTAAAAGTTACACTTATTTTAACAATTTATTAATATATAAATAAATAATAATATAAAACTTTTAATTTGATGGTAAATTAAAATTAGAGTTTAATTTTTATCTACTGTCAGTATAAAATTTCTTTACACTGTCATCCAATTATGTGTTGTCAAATTATTAAAAGAATTTAACTATCACAACTACTACTTAAAAAGTCTAACTATTTTAATGATGTGTCAACACATGATTGAATAAAAGTGTAAAGAAACTTTACACTAAAAATAAATATAAATTAAATCCTTAAAATTAATCTCTTAATAAATACTATGATGGAACGAAAGAGACAATGGTTGTACGAAAGACTCAAAGTTAAAGTAAGTCCAAATTGAACTTTCTTTGAATAAGCTATCTAGATCGAGTTGTTCAAATTGAAGTATGAGGGGATTACTTGGGCGGATTAAAAAGAAAGAGATTCATAACTTCATATTTTCTTTTTGTAATACCATGAGTTCTTCTCACATCTAAATGTGAGACTAATTCTTACTTTTTAGTGGAATTAGTATCCTTGCATTACAAATAAAATCTACCCACATATAACTTAGTTTGTCAACTAAGCCACATCTTGTGATTCATAACTTAATATTATAGCTTTAAATAGGTTGCTAGAATTGATAAATTTTTCTTATACAAGGAGATTAGTGTTATGACTTGAAATGATAAATTAAAGTGCGCCCAAAGCAGTCCAAATAAAATTTAATTTTAGGATCACTTAAGTTACATCTCTTAAACAACTTTGCTTAACTTTTACTCATTTACCATGACCTTTACTTAATTTTTCTTATACTGTAACTTCTGAATGGTACTAAACGATTTGAATCAAATTTTTAATTTTATAATTATCAATATTTTTTATTTTAAGTTATTTTGATATGGAATATGTTTATTTTCTAATAAAAATAATACTAAAGTCCTTCTTCCTTATTCAATAAGGAGAGTAGAAGTAACAGCTTGCCAAACGAATTCTTGTGAATTACAAATGTACTTGGAAAAAAGCTTAACTAATAAGTGATAAACTTTGAGACCACTTATGGGATTTTCAAGTGATCGTGATAAACCCTATATTGATGTAATTATCCTTTAATAATAGATAAGATCTCTCATCAGATATAGACGTAGAGTAATGTTATGTTATATCTTTTTATTTTGGTGGATAATGTTATATTTTTCTAACAAATCCTCCTGACATTATCTTAATTACTCAAAACAGAAAATATTAAATGAAAAAGTAGAAACATTGTAATAAATTGAGAACCCAACAAGCATTTAATACTTTTTTCTTTGAATAATTAGGAGAATTATAAGAAGGATTTGTTTTAAATAATATTAACGGTAATTTGATGTAATAACGCTGACAAACATAAAAGGAGGGGGTAGATTTTTATTTTAGTTAGGGGAATTTTGGGTATTTTACCATCATTAAAAAAAGATGAAAGAATGTGGAGAACTCTCTCGTTAGTCTTCCTCCCCAAGACTTTCTTTCCAAGACTTCCTCATAGATTTCCTCTCCAGGACTTCTATAAGACTTCATTTCCAAGTCTTCTCTAAGGACTTTCTCTCTACCTCTCTTTCTTTCTTTCTCTTTCTTTTTCCCTTTTCTTATTCTTTCTCTTCTCCTTCTTCACTTTGTCTCCTTCTCTTCTCTTTCTCTTCTTCTTCTTCCTTCTTCATATGATCAACCCACTCCTTCTTTTTCATTGTCTTGGCTTCTACAGGATTTTCTAAGGCTCACAACTCCATTTATTTTGTAAATTACAGTAATTTTCAAATGGATATTAAAGTTTGAAGAGTTGTATTAGAACCTTAGAGATTCTTCAATAATTTCTTCTACCACAAATGGGTAAATCCTTAGTTTAAATGTTAATTATTGCTTGGTTATAATTTTGTGATCTTAAGTCCATCGGTAGATTGTTCCATTGATTTCTTGACACCATAGTCTTTGGAGCTGAGTGTTTTGATCCTTAGAGTAAGTTGATGATATATTCTGTAGTATGTTTTCGTAAATTCATAAAAAAATTCTTATTGAAGAATTTCATGAAAATATTTAATTTCTTTTGTTGGGACAAGCACTTCTAAAAATCATTCCTTTAGCGTGATAATATAGTATTCTTGAAATGTTGATAATAAAAGTCAATTTACATTCTAATATGTTTGACTAATAAAATGATGATATTTTGAGCTTATTTTTGGATGTGTTAGAGAACATCTTGGTGTTGATGCCTATTAATTTTCATAATTTGACAAAATATTACAACTAACGATAGTAGACGTTAGCCTTGGTTCACCTTGGTCCAGACCCTAGCTAGCCGGGGTGTTGTTAGCCCAACATGTTTGACCCACATGGTTAGATTGATTTGACTTAACATGTGAATTTGATCCCTATGCCCCAATAGGTGGGTATTTGTCTAACATTTAAACAATGTGTTTGTTTGTGAGATGTTTGTTTAATTCTGGATTAGAAACCTCATATTAGGTATTTGATATATTGTTATAATTAATTTGGTACTTCATACTTGATGTATTTCATAGACTTTATTTCTTGATTATTCGAACTAATGTTATTTATAATATTTGATAATTATGCATATATTTCAATCAAAAACTCATGCATACACTCGTTACAATTCTGCTATGGATTATGTTATCTCTTATTGGATCTTGTGGCTCACTCCTTCAATTCTATGATTTTTAAAATCCAGTGCTGAGCTGAGTCCAACTCCTTAAATAGTTAGCGAATGTTGTTCGTATTGGTGAGCCCAACACTTTGTTTGTAATAGTATCTTCACTTGTTGCCAGTCATTTGGTTTCTAGTATATTAGGATATGTATTTCACAGGTAGGATTTAGCTTCCGTTGTAATTTTGTCAAGTTATATATATGTTGTACACCCTTTGAATATTTTGATGTTGAAATTCTATTTAGTTGAGTTTCTACTTGAGTAGGTTATGATTTATTAATTTGGAATGTTCAACTATTAAGGTTACTTTGCTGAAATTTTGATAAATCTAACATGTTCATTGGTCTCATTAGGCTTGCTAGGTGTCATGACCCAAACCAAGGGGCCCTGACCGGCGCATAGGAAGGATTAATCTACCTAGCAAGCCTTCAAACCCTGATCAAAATAAGACAACATGCTAATTCTACCGAAAAATTCAGTAGAGTAACCTCTAAAAGTTAGACATCTCAACTTAATAATTCACAACCTGTTCTATTACTAGCATAACTATACATAATTCCAACAACTATATATCATAAGACTAGACAAAAAGAATACAGTGGAAGCTAGATCCTACCTGTGGATAATGGAGCATGTCTAAGATAATTACATATTCAAAATGTACAAGAAAACCAAGGACATGAACAAAACGGACATCCCACACGAACAAAGTGTTGGGCTCACCAAAACGACCAACTTCTAGCTATTAGAAGAACCCGAACTTGGTTCAGTATTTGTATCTGAAAAGCAGAAAATAAAGGAGTGAGTCATAAGACCCAGTGAGAGATAACATACTCTATATTGAAATTTGGACAACTAGTTTTTCAATGAAATTACTTTCACATATCGAAACATATGCGTTAGTTCAAATAATTGTAACAAAAACTAATAAGTAAATCATGAAATACCATATCCTATCTATCAATAGTCAAATGTCGAATATTCAATTGTCAAATATCATATGGGAGGTTTCTAATCCAGAATTAAACAGAAATCTCACCGACGAACACATAGTTTAAAGGTTTGACAAACGCCCACCAACAGGGCACAGGGGTCAAATCCACCTGTCAAATCAAACAAATCCGATCGTGGGGCCAACACGTCGGGCTAGCAACACCTCTGCTAGCTGAGGTTCGGACCAAGGTGCACCAAGGCTAACGTCTACTGCCGTTAGCTATAGTATTCTATCAAAGTTTCCTCCCAACAAAACATAGTTGTATAAATCTAAACATACATATATTCATAATCTAAAACAATTTATCAAAGCACAGAGATAGATATTCAAAAATCAGGAAAAATGATAAGCATTTATATCAAACATCTATCAATTTTTGCTATCAATATGTCAAATGCCAAATGAAAGGTTTTCCAAGTACTTGTGCCAAGCTTTCTTATAATTAACAACAAAGAAAAGTAAATGATTTAGTAAAGTCTTTCAACAAAGAACTTTAACAAAAATGATATACAAAAACATGTTATAGATTATGTCATCAACTCACTCAAATGACGAAACTTCCCGAGTCTAAAAGCTAGGTTATCACAAACCAAAAGGACGATCCTCCAATGAATCTAGGATCACAACAACATAACCAAGACAACAATCAGCTCATTATATAGTTAGAGATACCATAGATCTCCAAAATCCCCAAATCAAACCCTAGGTTGAACATAACTCCACAAACCTTAATTTCTATCTCAAAAGTTGCATCAAACTACAAATAGAGATAAATATGAGCCTTAAGATTACCTTTAGAAGTCAAGAAGATGAAGAATAAAGAATGGGTAAGTTGGGTTTCTCACCCAACGAGCAAATTCCCCTCTTTTAGAAACCCCCAAGACAAGCACCAAGTAGCAAAGAGAGGGAAATCTCACTAGAAGCTCTCAATATTCAAGTATAAAGCAAGAAAATGAATGGGTTTCAGTGAGGAAGAAGAAAAAGAAGAGAGTGAAGAGCAGAAAATGAGATGAAATCTCGTGGAATTCGTATTTTAAGTGATCTGTCTGTCTTGCACGGTCGTGCAACCTTGCACACCCTGGCCTTGCATGAGACTAGTTAGTAGAAAGAAATAAGAGAAGGAAATAAGTACGAAAGCAGTGTGTTGCACGGCCGTGCAAGACCTCCTGAAACCTTAAGTTGCTGCAGCGTGTTGCACGGCCTTCTTGTGCAACCTTGCACAGCCATGCAAGACCTCTTGAAAACTATACAGTAGCTTATTTACATTTCTTCTTTTTAAGTTAATGGAGAGTAAATTAACTTTAAAACATAAATGTAAATAAGAAAATACCCCCCATTTGGATTCAACAAAAATATCAAAAAAAATAATATCTTTAAGAATAAAAACTCAAAACTTAAGGTTTAATTTAAATTTATGAAATTCGGTACCTTTTGAAATTCTCTATTTCAAAATGACTGAGTCAAATGTTTCTAAAAATTCATGAAAAATCATTTTGTAACTCTTTGACATCCAAAGATCAATTACCGCCAAATTTAACTTCAAGAAAATACTTATTTACTATAGTTCTCCATATAGGTACCACTTTTCAGACTTAGAAAATTTTCAGGACCCGTACCAACAAGTAGTCATCTAATTTGCCAGAAAAGGGTTCAAATGACACTTATAGGACATTTTTAACTTATAGAGCTTATGGATGACATAAAATGGCTCACAAGGTAATCCTAAACGTTCATAGTCACACACAAAAGACTATAAGAAGACTGGGGTATTACACTAGGTTAGCTAATTATTCCTATACACCTGTTATGACCCTTGATAAACATATTTTATATGCATAATTTAGCACCTCTCATTGGTCTATTCTTACGAAATTATTGCATATATGAAGTGAAAATTGCATAATTCCTCATATATTGGTTATGTTGTTACAAATTGAGCAGAATACCTGAAGGACTATTCAAAGCAGTTGTTGAACCAAAATATCATGAACTTGGATGTTGATATCAGTATAGCTCAAAAGGTGAGCTGACTATGAGGGTACAAGATCAAGAGGTAACATTCAATGTCTTTAAAGCTATGAAATGTCCTCAAGAATTTGATGAATGCTTCATGATTAATGTTATTGATGATAGCAAATTCGAATCAAGTACTAATGGTTTTAGTACTGATCCTTTAGAAGATGCTATTATTAATCTACCTTGTGAGGATAGGCAGGAATCCTTTGAGTTTGTGCAATGGCTTAATGCATCACCATCTTACAATCATGTCGGAAAACAATTTGAGGATTTGGAGTTGTCCATGAAAGATGGGACTACAATGAAATCCTCAGTTGAAGAACCACCAGAGTTGGAGCTAAAGCAACTTCCTGATCATTTGAGGTATGTGTTTTTAGGAGAATCTTCTACCTTACCAGTTATTATCTCATCTTCTCTTAATAGTGTGCAGGAAGAGAAATTGCTAAGATTGTTGCGAGAATATAAGAAAGCCTTGGGATGGACCATAGCAGATATCAAAGGAATAAGCCCATCTATCTACATGCATAAGATTCTCCTAGAGGAAGGATCAAAGCCCACCATTGAACATCAAAGGAGGTTGAATCTGATAATGAAGGAAGTAGTTAAGAAGGAGATTATTAAATGGTTGGATGCTGGAATCATTTACCCCATCTCTGATAGTTCGTGGGTCAGCCCAGTACAATGTGTACCTAAAAATGGAGGTATGACTGTAATTACCAATGATAACAATGAACTAATCCCCACTAGAACTGTTACAGGTTGGCGAGTCTGTATGGACTACAGAAAGTTGAACAAAGCAACAAGGAAAGACCATTTTCCTCTCCCTTTCATTGATCAAATGTTAGACAGACTTGCTGGTCGAACTTATTATTGCTTTCTGGATGGATATTCAGGGTACAACCAAATTGCCATAGCTCCTGAAGATCAAAAAAGACAACTTTCATGTGTCCTTATGGGACATTTGCTTTTCGAAGGATGCCATTTGAATTGTGCAATGCACCTGCAACTTTTCAACGATGCATGATGTCAATCTTCTCAGATATGGTGGAGCAGTCAATTGAGGTATTTATAGATGACTTCTCTGTATTTGGTGATTCTTTTGACCTTTGCCTTAATAATCTTGCTTTAGTGCTTAAAAGATGTGTAGAGACTAATCTGGTACTAAATTGGGAGAAGTGCCATTTTATGGTTCAAGAAGGAATAGTCCTTGGCCATAAAGTTTCTGCTAAAGGAATTGAAGTAGACAAAGCAAAGATTGAGACAATTGAAAAATTACCTCCACCTACTTCAGTGAAAGGCATTCGCAGTTTCTTAGGGCATGCGGGCTTCTACAGACGATTCATTAAGGATTTTTCTAAGATCTCTAAACCTTTGTGTAATTTACTTGAGAAAGATATTCCTTTTGAATTTGATGAATCTTGCCTTGAAGCTTACAGGATTTTGAAAGAAAAGTTGATTACAGCACCAATCATTGTTGCACCAGATTGGAATATCCCATTTGAACTCATGTGTGATGCTAGTGATTTTGCAGTGGGGGCAGTTCTTGGTCAAAGAAAGAACAAAAAGATGCATGTCATTTACTATGCGAGCAAGACCTTGAATGATGCTCAACTCAACTATACTACCACAGAAAAGGAACTTCTTGCTGTGGTATTTGCTTTTGATAAATTTCGATCTTATTTAATTGGAACAAGAGTAATTGTCTATACAGATCATTCAGCAATCAAGTATTTGATTTCCAAGAAAGATGCTAATCCGAGGTTGATCAGATAGATACTCTTGTTACAAGAATTTGATCTTGAGATTCAGGACAGAAAAGGAACAGAAAATCAAGTGGCCGACCACTTATCTAGATTGGAAAATGACAATAATGAAGAAGGTAAA
Organism: Styphnolobium japonicum; assembly: GCA_023212625.1. Taxonomy (NCBI): domain Eukaryota; kingdom Viridiplantae; phylum Streptophyta; class Magnoliopsida; order Fabales; family Fabaceae; genus Styphnolobium; species Styphnolobium japonicum. The sequence continues at coordinate 8,721,889 of JALBWW010000014.1, forward strand.
GTGCAAATTAATGAATGTTTTCCTGATGAACAACTCTTTACCCTTCAAGGTAATATACCATGGTATGCTGATTTTGTTAATTATCTTGTAAGTGGTATTTTACCTCCTGAGCTTAACTAGCAACAAAGAAAGAAATTTTTGCATGATGTAAAATACTATGTTTAGGATGAACCTTTCTTGTTTAAGCAATGTGCAGATCGAATTTTAAGAAGGTGTATCCCCAGTGAAGAAGTTGATAACATCTTGCATCAATGCCATTCATCTGATTATGGAGGACACTTTGGAGGAGAAAAGACAGCTGCTAAGGTGTTACAGTCTGGTTTTTATTGGCCATCATTATTTAAGGATGCTTACTCCTTTGTTGTAAAATGTGACAAAGCAACTGATCGAAATATCTCTAGAAGACATGAGATGCCCCTCAATAACATCTTAGAAGTGGAGATCTTTGACGTATGGGGTATTGATTTCATGGGTCCTTTCATCTCATCTTTTAATAACCTTTATATTCTTGTTGCTGTTGATTATGTTTCTAAATGGGTTGAAGCAACTGCTTTACCCACTAATGATTCTAAAGTGGTGTTGAATTTTTTGAAGAGAAACATATTCACTAGGTTTGGAACTCCAAGAGCAATAATAAGTGATGAAGGGAGTCATTTTTGCAACAAATACTTTGGAGCCCTTCTTGCTAAATATGGAGTGACTCATAGGGTGGCAACTGCATACCATCCTCAGACTAGTGGCCAAGTTGAGGTTTCTAACAGAGAAATCAAGAGGATCTTAGAGAAAATTGTGAATCCCACAAGAAAGGATTAGTCCAAGAGATTGGATGATGTATTATGGGCTTACCGAACAGCATACAAAACTCCGATTGGAATGTCACCATATCGATTGGTGTTTGGCAAAGCATGTCACCTTCCAAAGGTGGAGCCGAACATAATGCGTATTGGGCTATCAAAAAGCTCAATTTTGATATGAAGCAAGTCGAGACAAGCGTTTCCTCCAACTCAATGAGATGGATGAGTTCCGTCTTCGGTCTTAGGAAAATGCCAAATTGTACAAGGAGCAAACAAAAGGTGGCATGATAAGAAGATTGTTAAGAGAGAATTCGAGCGGGGCAAAGTCTTACTTTTCAACTCGAGGTTGAAATTATTTCTGGAAAACTTAGATCAAGATGGTCAGGACCGTTCGTGATAGTCAAGGTGTCCCCATTTGGAGCAATTGAAATCAAAGATGAGAAAACTCAAGCCACGTTTAAGGTCAATGGTCAAAGATTGAAGCATTATTGGGGAGGACCCATCGATCGTGAAAAATCTTCAATCACGCTGGCTGACAATGAATGATCTTTGACAGATTACTTTTCACCGGTTAAATGGCGGATAACGGTACTCCGTGAATTTTGTTCGGTCCCTTCAGTTACCCACAAATACTGAAATCTGTATATAATTTTACTCATTTCTCTTTCCTTCTTTCTTCCCAAATGGATAACAGGCTTGTTAACTTACGCAAGCAATTCCCTTCTCTTCCTCAAAATGCTTTAACTAACATTTATTCTGCCAGGTTTGAAAGATTAAGGATGCTTATGCACAAAGGCATCCCTGCTGATATACGCTGGTTAATTGAAGCAAAGGTCCGATTAACAGGTGAATTTTCTGACGCTCTTATTTCATATATGCCAGGTAAAGAAGAGCAAAAAGGTTACGGGTCTGCTATAAATGTGCAAGATGGACCTGTAACACAAAATGCAGATCACTTGGAATGGTGTCTATAAATCGAGATGACAAAATTAACTTCATTAAGGATGGCATGAGTAAGGAGTCTTTAGATAACATTCTATTGACTCTTGAGACGCATCCTAGTGGAGATGTGCAGGGAGTACTTCTTGATTTATGGCCAATATTCCAAGCTGAACATGAGCGTTATAGTCTTGGGAATCTGACTCAAAAAGACCCTGTTTGCCAATTTTTAAGAAAATTGGAAGAGAAGCCGACCATCGGCCCATAGAGAGCATTGAAGCCGTTACTGGACGTAAAACCAGAGGAAAGTGTGAGCCACAATCACACCAACTGTAAGTATTGCTATTTTGTTTCTTCCCTTATTTTCTTCTTGTTCAAAAAAAAATTTAAAAAGAAAAAAAATTTAAAAAAAAAAAAAAAAAAGATAGCCGTATTTTTTTTGAAAAATGTTTTGTATATTTTCAAACTTCTCCTGACACATATAGATTAGCCTTTTATCCTAGTTGTATAGCTATTATCATTTCTGTGTTTAATCTACCCCTCCTTTATAGGTGTAATTATTAGATATGAGTTTTGATTTCTTTAAATATTGCACTTTGCTCTCTTCAGATCATTGATAAGGTGAGAGTACAAAAAAAAAAACAAAGAAGAAGAAGAAAAAGAAGAGAGAGATGGAAGTAACTTCAGTTCGTCGAATCAAAAGTGTTTGTGTCTTTTGTGGATCTAATCTTGGAAAGGATAGAGATTTTGTAAATATGGCAAACCATCTTGGTCGAGTGCTAGCTGAGAGAGAAATCCATTTAGTTTACGGAGGAGGTAGTCTTGGGTTAATGGATTGTGTAGCAACTGCTGCACATTTAGGAGGTGGCAAAGTCCTTGGTGTCATTCCCAGTCCTTTAGCCATAGGCAATCCCGCTGGAAAAACCATAGGGGATAAAGTAATGGTATCATGCATGCACCAACGCATGAATATTATGATAGCAAATGCTGATGCCTTTATTGCTCTACCTGGTGGTTTTGGAACCTTGGAAGAAATATTTCAAATTGCATCCTGGTTACAGCTGAACTTTCACCAAAAACCCATTGGTATATTAAATGTTAATGGTTTTTATGACAGTTTGTTTTGTTTTCTTGATCATGCCATGGAACAAAAGTTCATCTCACAAGCGACACGTCAAATTCTTGTAACTGCTGCGACCCCTGAGCAATTGCTCGATCAACTACACGAATTTGTCCCACAACGTGATCCAAAGAATGGCTCTACCGAATTGGGAACAAGGCAAAGAACAAAGAAAAAGCGAAAACTTAATTTGACTTTGTCCTTATGAATTTTTGTTCTCTGTTATGGTTTTAGTTTTTTTTTTTAAATTTTCTTATTTCAGGCTCGATTTGCAGTTGTCTGGTAAGATCTTCTACACTCCACTTATCTTTATTTTGACATTGGGGACAATGTCTTAAATTAGTTGGGGGGAGGGATAGTTAACATTGTCATGCCATGTACATAATTTGTTAAAAAAAAAAAACACTAACAAGCTAATTTTTATCGATACTAACTTATTAGATGTATGATGGCAAAGTAAGGAGTAATTTTACTCTTGAGACGCATCTTAACTTGCATTTCATAGTAGGTCTAAAAACAGTTTGCTCTTGTATATAGATATATAAAAAAAAAATAAAAAAAAAGAGATTCATTTTGATTTTTTCGATTAATTTTGATGCAAGCATGTGCTGAATTGTAGCTTAGTTGATGATAAAAGTATGCAAAACAATTTATAGTTGAATTATTCGTGATATACATGTATATATGACTATGGATATTAGGAAGAAGGCATGTTTGAATTGAGTAAATGTTTCATACCTTTGTGAGTTTTGGGCTTGTCCAAGTTTGATACTTATGCTTGGTTTATTTTCTTTCATGAGTGATGTCAATTATGGATGTATTTTCTAGAACTTGCACTGAATCATTTGAGATTACATTGGTCTGTATGTTACATAAAAATGATAGAGGCAATTTTCTTGACTTAGCTACTTTGGCCAAATAAGCCTACCTTACATTTATCCCATTGTTAACCCCCTTTGAGCCTATTTGCCCTTTTTGTTGTTCTTAGCTTTTACAAGCCTTCAGTGAAAAACCATGTTTTACTTCACCTTAGGGAATAAGAGAGCATTGATTTTCCTAATTGGAGGAGTTCTTTTGGTTGCAATGATTTCAGTGTGGGGGAATTGGTATGCTGATGTGAAATGTTTGGTAAAAAGAAAAAAAGAAAAAAAAGAGAACAAAAAAAAAAGAGAAAAGAAAAAAAAAAGCTAAATAAAAAAAAATAAAAAAGAGAGAGAGAAAGAAAGAAAATAAAAGGTTGTTAAAAAAAAAAAAGAAAGAAGGGAAGGAATGTGTGAAGAGAATGTGCATTTTAGAGTTTTTGGTAAAAGTTTATGATTCCTACTTGAGTTACTCCGCAATGCTTTTTATTCTCTTTGGTTTTTAACTTGTTATTATCCATATTGTTTCCTTCCTTCATCTTATAACCTCATTACAATTTATTTGATCTAAGTAGTGGAGAATTGATGTATGTGCAAGCATATGGTAAAATACTTTCATAATTTGACTGAGTTGAGCGCAAACAGTTAACCTAAACACTTTGTGTGATTTGAGTGTCACTTGTGAGGAATTTTACTCAATTTGAATATGCCTATTTCTGATTAAAGTATGATTATGCTATGTATATTTTACTCCCAATTGCTTTGATTCAACTATACTTTATTAAGCATATTTGAATTTGATACAATGCTTGCATTTAAAAATTAATTGAATTGATTAAATGAAGTATTACATGTTTGTGGGTATCATCCTGGTAAACCCTCACGAGACTATAACTCGTCCACTAGGGACACCTAGGGGTTTAAAGGCTTGTGGCACATGCTAAGTGCCATCGTGTTTTCCTACGAAAGTGAATTAGATTAGGTATAATCATTTTTTATTCTTTTAGTTTAATATTTGGTTGTTTCTTGTTTGAGGACAAACAACAAGTCAAGTGTGGGGGGATTTGATAAACATATTTTATATGCATAATTTAGCACCTCTCATTGGTCTATTCTTATGAAATTATTGCATATATGAAGTGAAAATTGCATAATTCCTCATATATTGGTTATGTTGTTACAAATTGAGCAGAACACCCGAAGGACTATTCAAAGCAGTTGTTGAACCAAAATATCATGAACTTGGATGTTGATATCAGTATAGCTCAAACAGAAGAGAAATGAAGACCTAAACTCAGTAAATTTTGGGTTACATCAAATTCAGAACAAATCAGAAAATTCCTGCTCAAACCTATACTAGGTTATTCGGTGATTGCTCAAGATCTAACCGTTGGATGTAGCTGAAATTTTAATATGTCATGCATGACTTCATTCTCTATGACTTTCATAGAAATGAAGATTTCTAGATTAGCACCGGAAGTGGGTCAAAATTAGGCAACAAGTTGGTGGCTGTCATTATTGATATAATCTGAGTAGTTTCGGCAAAATGGTCAGAGCTCAAGATCCAACCGTTTGATCTGGCTGAAATTTTGACATGTTCTTCACGACTGCATGTGCTACAACGTTCATGAAGAGAAGATTTCCAAATTATGACAGGAGCAATGACGAATTTGGTAATCTTCGGAGCTGAAATTTCAACCCATGTGCAAAGAGATTTGACAAAAGTGTAATTGAATAGTTCTAGCCTTTGCCTATAAAAGGAAGACATTTTTCACACTTAAGGGCATCCCATTTCTGAATTCTCTCATTGTAGTTTGAGTTAGGGGTGAAACTTTGATAAATTGTGAGATTTATACTTTGATTTCAAGGTTAGATCTTCCAATTTGTTTAAAGTAAATCCCAAAGCTCTTGTAGTTTGTATAATATAATCTTCATCTTATTCAAGTTTCTTCATCTTGATATCTAGTTAAGGTTCTTCCTAGAGTTAGGGGTGAAGCTTTCATAAATTGTGAGATTTATACTTTGATTTTAAGGTTAGATCCTCCAATTTGTTTAAAGTAAATCCCGAAACTCTAGCCCGTTGTGTTTTTGTCAATACCAAACAACCACTTTCATTTCTATCATGCTTTTCACTTATTCTTTTGTTTCCTTTAATATAATGAGTAGCTAAATTTCTATACTAGGATTGCAATTTGAACTCACGTAATTTGATTCGTTTATCATATCCGAGAGTAGGTTGATTATCTTGAATTGTTTATCTTACTTGTTCTTAATGCTTTTAATTAATTGGCCATTAATTAAATTTGAATTGATAAACCTTAAGCAACTTGACAAAGGGATTTTGGTTTTAGATCTAAGTAAGATAACATATGATCTTTGTGCGAAAGCCTTGAGTTCATATAGGATAGACATATACCTATATGACATATGTAACTATTAATGAAATCGGAACTTAATGAATTCTTGATTATTTGATAGACATAGACATATAGTTTATCATTAATTAAGGATATTTCTATTTGACCATCGAAAGAGGCTTATAGATAAGTTAAGGATTTCTAGTTAACAATTCAGATAATTAATTGATTTTAGATAGAAGTAAGTGAATCAAGTAAAGTGTGAGGAATAATTGCAATCCTAGGCTTGGTTAATTTGATCATTAAATTCTTCTTCTTGTATACTTTAATTTTTAATGTTTCATAACACTTCTTAAGTTGTTTAAATAAGATTGAGTTTTGTAAACTTTTAATAGATAGTTAAATTTAGAATTAATCCCTGTGGGTTCGACACTTTCTTACTATTATATTACTTGATTTGCGATAACGTATATTTGCGTTCTGATTTACCACATCAACCCTCAAATTTTGGGTTGTGACATTTGATTTGGCTTTTTAACAAAAGTGAACTATTTTAGTAAAGTGTTCGAAGGAACAATTAAAAGACATTATTGATCCCAGTTGATTCTGACCCAAAATGAAGCCAGATAAATTTTCTTTCTTTCTTTTTTTTGGCACAAAGCCTGGTAGTTTTAGTACCATCATCTAGTAATGCCCTTGACATATGGGTAATTGTAGGAGCATCAACTTTTCTCTTAGCTTCTGTGATGATCCGAATTTTTTTGTGCATATGATATTCGTATTATGTATAGTCTCTTTCTTATGAATTTGAGTTTAAAGGATTAACTTTTTGAGTCACTTTACTTCATTTGTGAGATTCTTAGAATTTAACTTACCTTATAAAAGTTATTTAGAGCCATTTTGGGTGTATTAGATGACTACCTGTTAATACGGGTCCTGAAATTTGGCTAAGTCTGGGAAGTAGCACCTATATGGAGGGCTATATTAAATATGTATTTTCTTGAAATCAAAATTAGCGATAATTGATAATTGGATATTAAATAGCTACAAAATAATTTTTAATGAATTTTTAGAAACCTTTGACCCACTCGTTTTGAAAGAAAAAATCTTTGAAAGTTTCGGATTTCACGAATTTGAACTAAAACTCAAGATTTGACTTTTTATTTATAAGGATTTTAATTTTCTTAATATTTTTATTGAATCCAAATGGGGGATATTCCTTTATTTACATTTATGCTTTAAGGTTAATGGAGAGTAAATAAGATTGCAAGATTGCACTAGAATAGGATAACATATTTTATCCCCACTTTCAAACACTCATATCCTCACTACCAAACACTTCCTCCCGTCACCCCTTGTTATGTCCGTTCGAACAATGGCAAAGAGATCCATTTCTATCCGTCTTTGCTCTCTCTCCTTCTCTGCCTTCTCTCATTTTCCTTCTCTACTTTGCCATCTTCCTCATCCTCTTCTTCTTCCATCCACCGGATTTCACCATTCTTGGTCGTTTCAAGCTGCTGGAACATAATTCCTTCATCTTCCAAGGGTTGGGTTGCATGGTTTGGTGTAGCAACCAAGCCATCTACTTCATCCTTCCATCTTTGTGACTCATTTAGGTATTTTCTTAGCTCAAATATGTTATTAGCGGTTGGATTATGATGAATTGCAGATTAGATTGTAAGATACATAATGGGTATTGAACCTAGGGTTTGATTTGGAAATTTTGGAGTTCTTGGAAATTGATAGTATATGGAATGAATTGGATGAGTTGTAATGTTGTTATGGAGAAGTGATACTGATAAGAAGGGTGTTAGAACACTAAATTTTCGTGCTAGCTTTGGAAAGAAATGATTGCTCATTAAGTGTTTGATAAAATGCTTAGATGGGATAAAAATTGTATTCCCGTGTAAACTGGACAATGTGTAGTAATTTGATCATAACTCTTGTGATTCCAGTTGCGTTAGAAACTAGACACATAGAGTTTCAATTCCATATATTATTAGAAATTTATTAACCTCTGAGTCAGTACAGAATTTCTGCCAAACAAATGTCATCTTTCTAAACTAACTTGAATGTTTTTTAGATTTTTTAAGAACTCCTTATCCCACAAGTGGATGAATCCTTAGTTTTAAATGTTGATTGTTATCTTGGTTATGTTGTTGTGATCCTAGATTCTTTGTAGGATCATCTGGTTGGTCCGTGACAACATAGCTTTTGGACTCGTGAAGTTTCGTCCTTTAAGTGAGTTGATGACATGATCTATAACATGTTTTTGTACATTTTTTTAAAATGTTCTTTATTGAAGGATTTCACAAAATCATTTACTTTTCTTTGTTGTTAAATTATAAGAAAGCTTGGGAGAAGCACTTTTTCATGATTCTGAATATCTATCATTGTGTTTTTGATAAATTGTTTTAGATTATGAATACATGTATATTTAGATTTATACAACTATGTTTTATTAGGAGGAAACTTTGACAGAATACTGTAGCTAACGACAGTAGACGTTAGCCTTGATGCACCTTGGTCCGAACCTCAGCTAGTAGGGGTGTTGCTAGCCCGACGTGTTAGCCCACACGATCAGATTTGTTTAACTTGACAGGTGGATTTGACCCCTGTGCCCTGTTGGTGGGCGTTTGTCGAACCTTCGAACTATGTGTTCGTCAGTGAGATTTCTGTTTAATTCTGGATCAAAAACCTCCCATACGATATTTGACATTTGACTATTGATATATTTGATTTGGTATTTCATGATTTACTTACTTATTAGTTTTTGTTATGATTATTTGAAATAATGCATATGTTTCGATATGTGGATGTAATTTCAGTGAAAAACTTGTGCTTACACTTATCCCAATTTCATTATAGATTATGTTATCTCTCAGTGGGTCTTATGACTCACTCTTTTATCTTATATGTATTTCAGATACAAATATTGAGCCAGGTCCAGGTTCTTCAATTAGTTAGAAGTGGTTCTTTTTTGTGAGCCCAACATTTTGTTCGTGTGGGTATGTCCCTTGTGTTTCTTGTCTTTTGTTTTTCTTGTACATTTTGGATATGTAATTATCTTATATATGCTCCATTATTCATAGGCAGGATCTAGCTTCCATTGTATCTTTGTCTGGTCATACGATATATAGCGGTTGAAATTCTGTTTATTTATTCTTGCGATTAAACAGGTTGTGAATTGTTAAATTGAGATATCCAACTTTTAGAGGTTACTCTGTTGAATTTTCAATAGATTTAACATGTTGTCTTATTTTGATTAATGGTCTGTTAGGCTTACTAGGTTAGCTAATCCTTCCTATGCGCCGGTCAGGGCTCCTTAGTTTGGGTCGTGACAGCTTCACACAAAATTATTATACCTTGACTATGGTGCTTTTGAACCCAATTATCAGCCCCCAAAAGCTCATTTTCGAGTTAGGTCAAAAGCCTACTTCTTGTTAGTATGAATAGCTTCTCTTGCTTCCTTAGTTATCGACCATGTCCAATTCTTTGACAAACAATTAAACATACAGATGCTCACAAAATGTTGTTTAGAATAAATAATATTTCACAACTTTAAACTTTGTAATGATAACAAACCTTAAACTTGATCATAAATTACACTACACCTTATTTATTATCTTTGACTAATGGTTGACTAAACACTTATTTATTATCTTTGACTAACGGTTGACTAAACACCGTTAAGTATTTTAAAAAGAAAACAAACTAACTTACTATTAATTATTAATGATCTTATTTTAAAAATTATTAATTACTATAAATTGTTAGTGTATGCTATGATTAATCTTATAATTTTTCTTTTTTACAAAATCAAGTTGGAATTTTAATATAAAAGTAAAAATGATATAACTTCACAAATGTAATGAGAGTAGTATAATTCATATTTATTTATTAGTACATTAGGAGGGGAGGGTGATAGATAGTGTAGTGGAGGATTGAATTTCTGATATCACCATCACATCCGTCTTAAAAATTGAGTTCAATGCCATTCGAGTTACAAACTCATTGGCATATATGTATTTATTTTATTCTAACAAATAATTAATATATTATGTATGTTTATTTTATAAAAATTTTTGTACTCACCTTTTTTTTAATATTTTGTTTCATTTGTTAATTCCTTTAACTCAACTATTTCTAGCCAAAAATCATACTTCCAATTATTTTGTCTATGCAAAGACATAAATTATTATAATATGTTGTTGATGATAAAAATATACGTTTAAGTAGATCAAAGATCATGATCATCATCTTCGTAGATACTTAAACAAATAAAAATACCCTTAACTTAAAAATAATATATATATATATATATATGGTCAATTGTGAAATCTATATGTTCAACATATATTATATTTCACTTATGTTTAAAATTTTCAAAATATGTATACATGATATTAATCAAATATTTGCATTTGAATTTATCAAACAATGTTATTTAATTTTAAATTTTCATGTTGTTGTATGCTGCATGAAATTGTATAATTTTAAATTTTCATGTATCCAAACAAAGTTATAGCTTGTGATGCTAGAAGAATTCTAAGAAAATTAAGAAAATTAAGAAAATTTATATAAACCACAAAAAATGAGAAACATAATTGAAAACATGATTTTTACTTATAAGCAGTTGAATTCGAAGATTAAACAAACAAAACGAGAAAAGAAAAGTGTAATCTTTATACACACACATAATAGACATATATGACTTGCTAATTATTTGTTAGAACACATAATAGACATATATGACTTACTAATTATTTGTTAGAGTAAAATAAATTATACTCCTCATTATAACATTTTTCTAGTTATATCCCTTTTACTTTTTTACTAAACAACTTGGATTTATAAAAAAGATATCATAAAATCAATTAGCGTAAAAAGCTTTTGTTGTAATATATAGTTCATTAATAATTTGTTTTCGAGAAGCTCATTAATAATTAATGATAAGTTAGTTTATTTTTTATTTTTAAAATACTTAATACTGATAAGTTAACTATTAGTCAAATAAAAAGAATGAGATGATGTGTAATTTATAGCAAGTTTAAAATTTGTTGTCACAAACCTTAAGGTAGTAAAATGTAATTTACTTTAAAAAAAGAAAAGAAAAGAAAAAAGAATCACTATCTGCACCCAATTTCATGTTTTGTATTTCTCACAATCCTATCTCAATAAACTTGCTGCTTCTCTAATCACATCCTGAGTAAAGCTTTAAAACTCTTAGAAAGAGGCCTTTTTAAGTAAAACTCTTTCCCCCCTCTTTTTAGAGATATTCTTAGGTATTCTCAAAGTACTACACCACTGAACTAAAAATATGACACAGGGTACCACATAACCATGCATGTTATTAGATTAAAATTAAAATATTTTTTTATAAAAAGTAAATCAAACTTGACAGGTAAAAAATCAATGAGAATAATACTGTCAGAATATATTAGAATTTTTATTTTTTTAGGGTTGAAACAGAAGCTATACAAAACAGAATGATTCAATTCTCGTTTAATAGATACATATTCCACACTTCCATTAGCAAAAACGTAAAAAAACGTTCATTTTACAAATGAATTAGGAATGATTGTACTAGATTTTTTCCTTTCTCAAACCGCTGTTCTGTTCTAATTTCACTCGGTCTCTTTTTGTTCATTGGTTTTGGTGATTGCTCAAGCGGTTAAGTTTTAGTTTGAGTAAACACTTATTTTGGTCATCAAAAAATATATGTGACATCATATTGATTCTTATTTTATAAATATATCAAATTAGTCTTTCAAAAATATATGTGATAACAAATTAATCCTTAAATGTTACATTTTTATCATCAAATTAGTTCTTAGAATAACATTAAATTGGTTCTTGAATGATGAAATTAATGACATTAATTATTATGAGTTTAATTTTGATTTATTGTTAGCGTAAAGTTTCTTTACATTGTCACTCAATCATGTATTGTCAACTCTTTAAAAGGGTTTGACGATTATAACAACTACCTCAAAAATCTAACACTTTTAATGATATGTCAGTACATAATTAGATAATAGTGTAAAGAAACTTTATACTGACAATGAATTTAAATTAAATCCAATTATTATTAAAGAATTAATTTGATGTAACTAATAAATAAAGAATCAATGTGATGTTGCATTTATATTAGAAAGACTAAAATAGATGTTTTCTCTTTGAACTTTTCGTTTTCTCTCTCTTTTTGCTCATAATTGTAGTTGTAGGGAACTCTAGGGCAACAATAGTATTATAGTATATCATTTTTTTTGTTTCTCATGGTATCCCTCATGTGTGATTACAGAGACTAATCCCTCAAAATACGGAGATCTATATAAGGGGTTCACCTCTTCTAACAAATATTTTTCCATACACATAAGTCAGGAATCGAACCCATAACCACATACTTAAGAAGCCTTTATAAATTTTATCATTTATTAATAAATAAAAATATATTATATCTTAATTAATAATAATTTAAAACGATAGTAAATATTTGCAAAGTCAGATAAGATTTCTGTTTAATCTTTGAATATGTTTATCTTCCCGGAACAAGAAGCTTAATTTGAAATTGAACTAGTTTGATTTTCTTGCGAAAGACATTTATCTTCATTCAAATTTGAAGCTTGGCAAATATTTCGGATGCAGAGGAACTATACAGGGAGAGCCCATTTCTGTGTCTATTGTCACTCATATTTATAACTAATTTTATTTAATTTCTCTAAAATACCCTTCTTCCTCATAATTGCCTATTTACACTCTAGTTTTTATTTAAAATCCTTGTCATGATTAGCTAATTTTAAAAAATAGCTTTTAGTGTTTGTAGACTCCTAATTATCTCATTACTCTTGCCTCTAGAATTTACTTCTTGTTAACAGCTTTTCATCATCCTCTTTTTTTCTTTTGCATTATGAACTTACAATGTGTTCATGGCATAATGATGGAAACTAGAAATATATAAACTTCAGCCCTTAGGTGATCTTCTACAATAAGAAGCTGCACAGAATGATGGAAACTTGTAAACAATTTTTAGAATGCATGTTGAAAATGTCATCCGTATTGCTGGTAGAAAAGAGAAAATGAAAGAATAGTGAGAAATTTATAGGACATTGTCTAAGTTCAAGGTGGCGCTTATGCTTGTTTGTGTGTTAATAAACAACCTCAACCAGCCCACAAATTTCATCAAATTCAATCTTAATAGTCACCCCAAAGTCCAGTAGCAGTACCAAGAAATATGCTTACCATTTAAAGCATTGTAATCAGGCTTTAGACCAATACTCTGCCGCTGAACTAGAGTTAATTCACTGCTAGAAATATAAACATTACAGCACGGGAATTTTCGGTTCCACCAAAGAAGCAATGGGTTTTGGGCTTCACTAACAACCTAGCATGAGGAAACTTGTATTTAAGCTACCATTAATTTCACTCAAAACTAAATAATGGGAAGAGAGGAAAAGAGTAAAACAAAGGCATGTAATATTCGATGGTCACATAGAAAAATCAAACCATGTGATCATTAAATAAGATAAAATATTTTTTTTAAATTAATTAATCATTAAACTAATGACAAGAAGTTTATAAAATTAAGAGTAGCAATAGACAATTAGTTTGATCAGGATGGAGAAAGAAGGGTATTTTAGATAAATAAAATAAAAGTTAGTTAAATAGGAGTGAAAATAGATACATAAGAGTGGCAACAGATGTATCAGACGCCCCCACTAAACAAATCATAAAAGAGAATATATAACTCTTGAAAGGATGAAACAATTCTTTAATTAAAGATTTCTCCAAATAGGGAGCCTAATGTAACATATACACATGAATATATGCTACAAAAATCCCCTGAAATGAAAAAACAAAACTACACGAGCCTCACAAAAACATAGGCATAATCCCCAGTGGCTATGAAAACGTTAAAATGGTGGATTACATTCATAGACACAGACCTTATAATTAAATCAGCACTCATTGAAGTTAAGCTTATATTCCTTTTTTTTTTTTTTTGGGAACTCAATCCCTTATAACTCTGTTTTTTCTCCCAGCTGAATTCATTTCTCCTTCAAAACTGCAAACCATCATTCAATTGAGAAATTCTTAGATAGATACTGCCTATCACGTCATCATTTAGACACTTCATTCACCAATTGACATGCAGAAAAGTGACATTTGAAAGAGAAATTTTTAGGTAGACACTGCCTATCACATCATCATGTAGGCACTCTATTTATCACATGTAAAAGTAGCCAAATACAAAAAATGAGGAGTGTAATATATAGCAAGGGTGGATTTTGCTGTCATTTTACAAACCTCAAGATAGTAGAGTGTAATTTACTCTGTTGTTTAATAACATGGTTAAAAACATACAATTTTCATTCATTTCAGCTAGATTTTAATCTAAAAAAATAAAGAAACCAAGGGAGCAGACAAACCATCGTGGAATAAAACATGAAGCAAGGGGGTGGGAGTGTTGAAACAACCAGAGGGCCACATCGTTGGTGGCCACTCAATCTGTAGCTGCGTTAGCAGGTTTTGATACTCCTATCCTGGACTATAGGGGCAATCTCCCAAGTAACTGAAGCATGGTCAGTCACAAGATTAGAGGGTTTCTGCCCCTTTCCACCACCACAGCATCCCATTGAGTGTTAAGAGCTCCCTTTTCTGTCAACCAACCATAAAATAGCCTAGAATTAAAGATCATATCATCCAATAATGAATTAAAAAGCAGGAATTCTCAATGATAGTGAATCGCAAAAAGGAAATATACGTGTGTAGAGGATATGAGAATGTTGAGGTAGATGAGTGTACATACAAGAAAAGATAAGATTAGGAACAAATTTATTCAAAACAAAGTTGGAGTTGCACTTATTGAGGAGACGACATAAATTTGATCAAGGTGGTTTGGTCATGTGAGAAGAAAACCAATAGAGCCTCCAAGGGAGAACAAGTAGATCAAATAAAAGATGGTCTGATTAAAAGGGACAGATGAAGAAAGAAAACTAAAGGAGAAACCTTAAATTTTTTATACTCTAAATGGTTTTATTGAAACCATTGGGCTTGGTTGTTGTTGTTTAGATGCAGAAAACACTCCCTTGTAATCCAAATCCCAGAAAATTATAATACAACATTGCAACAATCCATGCTAGTTTCTACTTTCAGACAACAAAACAGAGCCTGAACAGTCCTAAATCACATTCCAAAGCCAAGAACTTTTGGTGTTGATGGGTGTAGTCTCACCAATGAACAAGAGAGAACTATGAAATCAAGAAGGATCAAATGAATTCAGACACAGTTTTGGGCTTGGGTTTGATTGTAAGCATCAAATTGAGTAGAAAGAGAAAATTAAGGTACCGATGATTGTTTTTGGTGTCGTCCAAATGCTTGAGTCACACCTTCTAGGAAAGATGATTATATCCCTCTTAACTTCTTAACCACAAGTTATGGAACTGAAAATGAGGGGGAAAGAGAAGAAATTGCAACAGGGATGATCTAGCAGAAGAAAAGGGATAGTCAAATGAAAAAGAAAAAACGAAGCAAGGCATTTCTGGCTAAACCTGTATGAAACACCTGCACAATTTGAGTGTCACTATCTAACAAAAGTCAGCAAGGCCAAAAACCTTCAAGTCTAGCCTGATTATAGATTAATAATGATCATAGATTACAAACTACAATAACAATAACAATAACAAATATAATCGAATAATAATAATATTATAATAATAATAATAGTCAAGACAAAGGATGTTATATGTACAATTCTTTAACTAATTGGATGTTGGCTATGTGGGCAATCCTACTTGTACACATTGACATTCTTACATGATGACAATTTTTAACACCCTATTAAGAGAAGATCGATTTCCATGCACAATTTCAATTCCTTTTGTCAAAATATGTGCAGCCTTTCAAATGTAACTCAGTAGACATGAAAACTAAGATGAGTCAATAAGTTGACAGGGGAACAGGCTGTGACTCCGGAGAAATTTATGGAGACACAGCTTGAGCTTCATCTAGAATGGAAGTTCAGAAAAGAGAGAGCAGTGGGCTTATTGGGTTCTCCTGTTCCACTCCCAAGTCAAAAAAAAAAAAATGGAAGATGTGTTTCTTGTTGCAAAATCCAAAGGGCAATTCAGATTTTCCAAATGTGTTAAAATATATCACATGCAGTTGAAAGTACACTATATGAACTTAAATGGAAGCAGTTTGGAAAAAGAAATATTTGGGAACCACTTTTAAGAAGCCGAACATGGGTGTTCAAAATCCCAAAAATTTATATGGGGTTTCAGGTGAGAAGAAATATGTCAATTTAGTGAAGGCAACTTACATTTTTCTGTCCCCTTACCCTTCTAGCAGAGAATTGCATAACACGGGGAGAAGATAAAGAAGGCCACAGGTTCCAAAGATAAGCTAAAGGTGCTGTTTGTTTTTTAGTCAAGATGGATGCATTTTTTTTATTTGTTGAAATGTTCCACACCATATTGGTTTTGTCCGGTTGACAGTGGAGAGAAGCCACATAAGAAACATGTAATTACTAAAATCATTTAGACAGAATATTGGAAAACTTTGGCCAGGGGAATTCGGAAGGTAGCAAAAGTAGTTCTAGGAGAATCAAAAGGCTCTGGACCTAAAGATAAAGAATCGTGGTGGTGGGAAACAAATGTTCAAGAGAAGGTTAAAACGAAAAGAGAGTGCTTTAAAGCATTGCACTCATGTGATAATGAAGAGAATCGGGAAAAATACAGAGTAGCAAAGAAAGAAACTAGGAAGGCGGTCAGTGAGGCGAAATCTAAGGCTTTTGAGGAGCTTTACCAATCCTTAGGTACAAAAAATGGGGAAAAACGCATATATAGGCTTGCTAAAAGTAGAGAAAAGAAGACAAGAGACTTAGATCAAGTGAAGTGTATAAAGAACGAAGATGATATAGTTTTAGTTACACAACAGGAGATCAAGGAAAGATGGAAAAGTCATTTTCACAAGTTATTAAATGAAGAATATAGAACAAGTGGAAACTCTGAGATTGTAAAAACTAGTGAGGAAGACCAAAATTTTACCTTTTACCGTAGGATTCGAGAATTTGAGGTAAGGGAAGCTCTAAAGAGATTAGACAATGGAAGGGCAGTTGGACCAGATGATATCCCCATTGACGTTTGGAAGTGTTTAGGGGAGAAAGGCATAACCTGGCTAACTAAGCTGTTTAATGAGATTTTGAGGTCTAAAAGAATGCCAGATGCGTGGAGGAGAAGCACTTTGGTCCTTATCTACAAGAATAAAGGAGATATACAAAATTGTGCTAATTATAGAGGGATAAAGCTTATGAGCCACACTATGAAATTATGGGAAAGAGTAATCGAACGGAGATTAAGACAAGAGACTCACATTTCGGAGAATCAATTTGGTTTTATGCCAGGGAGGTCAACCATGGAGGCAATATACCTTATGCGATGGGTGATGGAAAGGTACCAAAAGAAACAAAAAGACCTCCATATGGTGTTTATTGATCTGGAAAAGGCTTATGATAGGGTGCCAAGAGAAGTTCTTTGGAAAGCACTAGAGAAGAAAAGAGTTCGTGTTGCTTATATTTGAGCTATCAAGGATATGTATGATAGGGTCACGACTTGTGTGCGTATGGATGGTGGGGTTACAGAAGATTTTCCGGTTACTGTAGGATTACACCAAGGGTCAACTTTGAGTCCATATCTTTTCACCTTGATTTTGGACGTACTTAGTGGACACATCCAAGATCCAGTGCCTCAGTGCATGATTTTCGCAGACAACATAGTCCTGGTGGAAGAGTCGAGACAAGGAATAAATGATAAAATAGAGCTATGGAGAGAAGCTTTAGAATCACATGGGTTTCGACTAAGTAGGAGTAAAACAGAATATATGGAATGTAAGTTTAACAAAAGGTGATCTAGCTCTGACTTGGAAGTGAAAATTAGTGACCATATTATTCCACAAGTTGAACGGTTTAAGTATCTTGGATCAATTATACAAAATGACGGAGAGATTACAGGAGATGTAACTCATAGGATTCAAGCTAGGTGGACAAAATGAAGAAATGCTTCGGGTGTTATTTGTGACCGCAAGATACCTCTCAAGCTAAAGGGAAAATTTTATAGAACAGCTATAAGACCGGCAATGCTTTATGGTACCGAATGTTGGACGGTAAAATGTCAACATGAACATAAGTTAAGGGTTGCAGAGATGAGAATGTTGCGCTGGATGAGTGGACATACAAGAAAAGATAGAATTAAGAATGAGTGCATTCGAAAGAAAGTTGGAGTAGCACCCATTGATGAAAAGATAACAGAGTCTCGCCTAAGATGGTTTGGTCATGTGAGGAGAAGACCAATAGAAGCTCCGGTGAGAAGAATTGATAAGTTGGAGGATAGTCCTTTAAAGAGAGGTAGAGGTAGACCACTGACAACACTAAAAGATATCATTAAAAAAGATCTTGAAATCAATGGTTTATCTGAAAGTATGGTTTATGACAGAGCACAATGGCGTCGTTTGATCCATGTAGCCGACCCCACCTAGTGGGAAAAGGCTTTTGTTGTTGTTGTTGTTGTTGTATTGGAAAACTTTGGTAACATTTGAGACTTAAATGTAACAATAAAAACTTTTAAAATGAGAATGAAACATCATTCAAACTTGCAACATAAAAAGTATATTTTTGCCTAAAAATAATTTATTTACTTATTTTAGCAAAACATAAAGAAGCTGAGTGTTTTAAAATAATAGAGATTGTATCTAAGGGACCTTAAACCATAGAGGTCAAATCATAGTTATACTTGAGTATAATTAAAAAAATACTGGCAATCAACATAATAACATATTTTAGCATTGTAAAATTCTTGCAGAAACAATTTAAAACAATATTTCTGGAACTAAAAACTCCAGCATCAATGATACAAAACTCTGCAGCATATCTCACTATGGCATATACTCGTTGAAGTTAATATGAAAGCCAAACAACACACTAATCTTTTAAGAGATTACTGGAAAACTCACATGAAAGCTGTTGAATAGAAATAGGAAATAATAAATGAGGCAGCCGTAGGAAGGCTTCCAAACAGCTATCAGCTGTACCTAGGAAGTATGAAGTTGGACTATCAGCTGAACCTACAACTGATCAGCCGTACCTATGACGGCTACAGGGCTTATCAGCTGTACCTAGACTGTAGAAAATGAACCCACAGCTGAACCTAGGTAGATCATGAAATCCTGATAATGATGGGATATTATTATGTGTGTTTATAATATAAATATGTAGAGGCAGATGTATTTAGCCTCAAGTAAAAAGCAAAGAAAGAAAAGTAATTCAAGGCAATCAATTTTTCCTTTCAACAAAAGCAAATAAGAAACTGCATTAAGGTTCTATGATTGTTAGTTTGTTACATAAACTGCACTAAGAAACAAAGATCTTACCCCAAGGCAAAACAGATGAGCACTGGTAATGGTCCTACGAACTTTCAGAAGTCTAGAAACAGAGAAGTTTGGTGGATACTTGCATTCAATTGTATGACTCTTCCATTCTAGAACCCACACTATTTTCAAAATTTTTCTGCAAAATAAGCAGGGCACGATTGCTTTCATATAAAGAACAAGAGCACAACTTGCACTTCAGGCCATTGAATTGCACCTTATATTACTTGTCATCTTCTCATAAAGAACAAGCTGAGCAAGAGGATCTTGTTACTTACCACTTTCCGTACTGGCATTTATAAGGAATTTAAATACTTCAAAGTTTCTATATTGATCATATGATCTTCAACGGAAGTAATATCTCTGATTTCACAGTTTTGCAACAAACTAACCTTAAAATGATTCACCAAAAAAAAAATGAAAACCATAAAATGAAGATGACCAAGTAATGCCATAATTTCTGCTTCATGAAAAAGACTTTTAAGGAAAAACCAATCTTCACGAGGAAAGAAAATAAATCCCAGTGAAATGCCATGTAAACCACAGGAAGTATACTATTCATAAGCAGCAATGCAATAAAACAACCATGTACTTGTCAACTGACTTCACAACCAAGGTGGGAAGAGAGAGGGAGAAAACCATCAAACTGTGTAAATGAAAATACAGTGCAGAATATAAGTAGCTTAACATAAAGTGTCCTAAATCCTAACTCAAAGCTAAGGAAGAGGGATGCTGGAAAAAGAAAAGAATTCAACAGAAAAAGTCTTCAAGAAATAGTGGAGATTTGATCCACATTATCTAAGCAAGCCTTGCTACGCACCTGATCCAACTTAACTTCCCATAAATGGTTTACTAGAACAAAAATTAATGAATAAAAAAACTGTTCCCATCCAACCCAGCTCCAAAACAGAAATATCATTAGACAATACTTATATGAATAGTGAGTTAATGCATTACTATTAACAGGTATTTTAGGAAATAGTTAGAACATCCTCATCTTGTATCTTCAGAATAGGTAACACATTAGAGACCTTATGGATGCCTCAAGATCTAATAATATCTTCTTGTGGACAAAGCAAGTCCTGGGATCTTAATATGTGTGAGAAGCTTTTAGAGTGTAAAAGAAGATTTTCCATATATTGCTCATGTATTGGATAGGAGTCTCTTAATAAATTAAATAGCCACTTAGTACCAGAACATGAGCCTCAACCTCTCATCTTTTGTCTGATCCTTGGCCTTTACCATCCTTCATAAAGTCAGATATATGATTCCAAGGGGTCATGACAGTACTCAATAATCTCTCTACTTTTTATCATACAAGTACTATTAAAATTATAAAAGGAAAAATAAGCCCATGTGCAAATATGAAATCAATGAAGTCAAGTAGGAACTACAAACGCTTACAAATTATCTAATTCTCTTACCTCAACATAATCACTTCTTCAAAGCAGAACTTAGCATTCACAGAACATTGGGTTTCTTTCTCTAAACTGAGATTTGGTACAGGAAATAAAGCAATGCAAGACAACATATTTGCAGGCCATTCTTCATGGCTCAGTGCAAAGCAGATAGATCTTTGTCACGAGTTTTCCATGATCGTCCTAATTGACTTAAACTCACAAAGATAGGAGGTAAAAAAGTAATAATCTGTACAAATTTATTCAGAGTTATTCCTGAAGTTCATCTAATGTGATAAAATTGTTCAAACCAATGTTTTGGAGCAGCTGGGTGAATTTTAAAAGTACGAGCTACAAATTTCTTTTCGCTGTTTGCAATCATACTTCGAATAGAATATTTTTTACAACACAGACCCTTTTCTGTAAGCCACATATGGAATCTGTACCTAGGCATAATGCGGTCCTCTAAGTGATAATACAACATTGCTGGAAAAGTGTCCAGATAGTCTAAAGTGGTGCCCATTTCCTGATGGAAGAAATTCACCTTTCGCTCTACAATTTCAGAATTTTGGTTTAGAATCCTGGGGGTCTTTCTTACCATCATACAGAGCTTTGAGAATTCAATCCTTGAACGTAGAAGGCAATCAAATCTTTCCTGTAACTCACTACTAGTGCCATGCAAATGATTCAAGACATTCATGGTCAAAGCATTTTCTCCAAAGCCCAAGCCATGCAAGAAATTTAATTTATTAATATTATGAACTCGGGCCCTTGAAATGTGAATTATCTTTAAGCCATCTTGATAATCTTTATCCTTGTCTTCATTAGGATAGCTTGTGATATAATCTGCTAACAACCGATGATGCCCATCCCTGATTTTATTGAAGAACCACTCATGTAAATCCAAAGCCCTCATTACATTAGGCAGATTAACCATTTTGTTTGTTCCAAACACATGAGCATACTTTCGACTAACATCGTCCAGATATTTAGAGCTCAGATCAAAGTGTTTCAATAGCTTCAATACATTAATCACTGGTGTCTCCAAATTAAGATTCAACAATTCTGGGAACTGTAGAATCAACAGAGCTACTTCCTCCTTCTTGACACCAAATCTACAGAAATACTCCGCCTTTTTAATCAAATCTTCTTCTCTATGTTCAAGAAAGATACTTTTATTCCTTCCCATGAGTTCCCCTAACTTCCCCTTCTCACCATTTAAATCAAAAAACACCCGTAATTTTCTGCAAACCTCATGCCAAGAATCCACATTTCCCTCAACAGATCTTGCCATACCAAAATCTAAAAATATCAACTTCAGATCAGCAAACAACCCATCAATTTCAGCACCCAATTGGCCTCCCTCACTCAAAACATAAGGGAAAGCTAAACATATACCAATGACTTCAACATTACCAAAGCCATACCCTTTAACCTCACAAAGCCTAGACTTCAACTCTGCAGAACTTCTCCCAAATATGGAGCTCCTCTCCATATACAACACACCCAGCTTATCCCATGGAAACCCAAAATCAGAAAGTGCACAAGCAGCATCCAGAAGGGTCCCATCTTGGGAAAAGAAGACCTTATCAGCAGGCAAAAACCCAGAAACAAGATTGTAGTCAATGCCTATGCTTTCAAAGAAAACTTCAAACTCATTAATGGGGTGGTACCTAAGGAACTTCTCGAAGTTCTTGGAGAAAGTGGAAGCAGAAAAATCAACCTTTGCAATGAGATTGGTGAGGGACCGAAAAGTGTTGTTGCCAATGTGTTCGGCATAGGCAAAGGGCAAGCACCTGGTGCCATGGAGGTAGTCAGTGAGGGTCTTCTGGGCTTCACGAACAGCAAGGTTCCTGTACCTTGGGGGGATCTTGGAGAGGTTGGGGAGTTTGGTGGTGGTAGAAAAATTGCGGCAGAGGAAAAAGGAAAAGGAAGTGGTGAACATGGTTGAGGAAAAGGGTTTACGCCATAGGGGTTTATACCTTAGTTTTGCACTTGATTCATTTGCTCTTCTTCTCTATGGATTTTCAGCTTCTTCTCAATCACTAAAAGCTTCACATTGGAGAGGTCGTCAATCTATATAGCTCAAGTTTGCTTAGTCAGGCTAGGATCGAAGTTCTTGGTGTCACTTCCAACAACACCTTAGTCTCCCCTTTAGCTAATTGGAGAAATTTAAAATAATAAAATTAATATTGTCAAATTATTTATTTTTTCCATTCTTTCTTTAAGTTTAATTTATGGTACTAAATATTAAAATGAAATGGATTGGTTATTATATTTCTAAGGGTAAATTACAAATTACTACTGTGTAGTTTAAGCTTTTATGAACTAACCCCTTGAAGATTTTTTTTAATTACTAAACTCCTCCTTTGTATGGCTCACGTGTAAATCGTTATATTATCTGTTAAATAAAACGTTGGTTAACACATGTACAAAGCACATGACCAGCCTTTTAGAATAAGTGATGTTCCTCATTCTTGAGTCCCAAAAGACGTTGCGCAATGAGACAGAAAATTTTAAGAAAAATTTAAGGAAAAATTTGTGGGAGATTGAAGGCAATGAAGAGTTTAATTGTGTGATACTTTCATACTCAAGTAAGACACTGAATCCATAATTTTTGTGTTGTTGTTGTTATTTGATTGTATAGATTGTACCTATTCTTTTGTGTTTCATGTTTCACACTTTGTGATTATGGGTGTCGGGTCGCTTTATTGTATAATAGGATTTGGCCCATGTAAATGTTATGTGGGTTTATGATGTGTGAGTTTCTCGGTATATGTTATAACATGTGTGAGTAGGTGGGGACCATCAAGTGCTATATGGTCCTACAATGAGTTTGTGTGCTATGTGGTCCTACAGTTTTGCTTGTATTTTGTTCAGTATGTTGATTGCTCTTGTTTTTAGTGTTGTATGCATGTTTAAGGTTGTTACAATTGAGCTTCATCATGGGGTTCATTTTAGACATAATAGTCCAAGGACATATGTTAGTGGGACACTAAATCTCATTAGACACTTTGACTTGGATTACTTATCCTACTTTGACATTTTTAATATTGTCACATATTTTGGTTAACCAGACACTTCCGTCCTTTTTATCTAGTACATAATCAATCCCTATATGTGGGTTTAATTCAAATTAAAGATGACTATAATGTTATGAACATGATAGTAGTACATGGTGGTAGTGGTAATGAGAACTAGGTAATGTATTTAGAAAGTGGAATAAGACCTATTTATATGCTTGCTAACAAAATTACATAGAGGTTGGGAATGAACAAGACCAGGGTAAACTTGAAGGCAATGGAGAAGATAGTGATGATGGGTTAGAAGAGGCTAATGATGATGAAGTGGATGAAAGTCTTGTTGATGTGGAAGATAAGAGTGATAATAATAAGTGATAGTGAACTAAATATACCCTTAGAGTATGGGATGATTGAAGGTTTAGAAGGGGTAGCGGAGGATGATATATTTGTTGTAAGGGAGGTAGGGCCAGAGGTAGCATCCTCTTCAAGTGCTAAAAAGGGTAAAGGAAAGGGTTCAACTAGTAACAAGGGTAAGGGAAAAGGAAAACAGGAAGACAAGGGGAAAGGGAAAAGGAAAAGGAAAAGGGAAATAGTAAAACAAGGGAAAGGGAGTAATGCTAGATCTTGATTTTTTGAGTGATGTAGAAGATGAGTGTAATATGTTGAGTGAACCAAGAAGTGATGATGAACCACATGAAAGGTATAAGGAGTTTAATGAGAATGTTGCCCAAGTTTTCAGGGATGCAGAGGCTGAGTGGAATATAAGGAGGTATTGTAATATTAAATGCGTTAAAATTGAGAATAATATGATGACCGAGCATGTAAAAGAGGATGTCCATGGAGGATTCATGCCTCCAAGATGCAGGAATAAACCATAATCAAAGTCAAGACCTTTTAGCCCAAACACTCATGCCATAGGATCATGAAAAACACTTTGGTAACATCATTATTCCTTACAAAAAGGTATTTTGATATGGTGATAGATGAACCCAAATGAAATTTAAAGTCAATGAAGAAAAAGTTAGAAGGGAGGTAAAAATTGATGCCAAACCCATAAAACTATATAGGGCTAAGAGAAAGGTTGTTGATATGAATGAGGGGGTGTAAAGGAACAATATCCTTTATTGTGGAACTATGCCTACCAAAATAAGAAAATATAATATTGGTAGCATTTTGAAGTTAATGGTAGATCCATCAATAATAGTTGCCCTACCACATTATAAGAGCATGTATGTCACTTTTCATGCATTGAAAAATAGGTTTATGACTGAGTGTAGAAGGATTGTTGGACTGGATGGGTGTTTCTTAAAAGGTGTCTATGAGAGGTAGCTTTTGAGTGCAATAGCTAGGGATGAAATTGAAAATATGTATCCTTTAGCATAGGTTGTGGTTGAGATTGAGAGCACAGACAATTTGTATTGGTTTATTGAGGAGTTTAATAGAGATTTTGATTTTGGAGATGATGCAGAGCCAACTCAGACCTTTGTGTTTGACAAAAAAGACATTAATTTTACTTGTTTAATTGGATTTACACGTTTATGTTTAGGTACTGGTTTACTAGCTTGTGTTAGTTACATATTACTGTTTATGTATAAGGACTCATTGATCTATTTCAATCATTGTTACCAAGGGTTGATCACAGATATTGTGCAAAGCACTAGTATTCTAATTTCACCGCAAAATTCAAAGGAAAATAGTTGAATTATGCCTATTTGGTTTGTTTTTTGTTTTCATCTTCAGTTAGATATGTTTTCAGTATAATTACAAAAAATGTCACCTTGTTTTCATTTTTTTCCTGTTTTAAAAATTTTGTGTATGTAACTGAAAATGAAAACAAAAAACAAACCAAATGCGCTCTTAAATTTCTATTTTATGGTTTTCATTTCTGTTTTATGGTTATACTTCAGTGGAAGTTTATGTTTTATGTTTATGGTTTCAACTACATTGCATGTTAATGTTTGACTTCAGTGATGTTCATTTTGCCAGTTGTAGAATACTGCCAATTGAAGTGCAAAATAATGCCAAGTGCAGAATATTGCAACATAACATGTTCTATTTTGAAGCTGAAGTATAGCTTGATGTTAAGGTCTTATTGACAATTGACATTTATCTGGCATTGGTTTATGCTAATTGTAAATTGCATATCAATTGCTAATATTCATTCAACATTATCATTACAAATGTTTCCAACAACTAACCATAACCGTTACACCCTCGTTACCTAATCAGACCTCCTTACATAACTAAACCCATTACATCTTCATTACCATCACAACAAACAACGATCCATATTACAACCTAGGTGACTAACAATAAGGTAAAATACAACCATCCTCTCTTATGACTTTCAAGTAGCAGTTCCTACATCTTGAAAATCTCATTACCCCTCATATTAATCTCTACCAAAACTCTATTTCTCTCTAACTCATGCTCTTTCTCCTTGCTACCAATCACAACCTAAAAAAAATTTGATTTCTTTCAAGTACATTCTTCAATTCCCCACAGTTTGCATTTATATGTTTAGCAACGGGAGGGTCCACCTAATCAAAATATTTGCAACCTTGAAAATTAAGAAATTTGCATGTTGGAAACCTCTCCACACAAACTAAACATAGCAAAAATCAGAAAATGAAAAATTTATCAACTTACAATCACCCAATTACAACACCTATAATACCTCCTACTTGGGTTGGATCTTGAACAAAGAGATCCTTAATAAGGCACGTTCTCATGAAAGGTAAAAATGATTAGCCCTTGAAGATTAAATAAACGCAGATGTAGAACTGATAAGAGGTTGTCGAGACCCCGTCAAATAATAAAAATTACCGGTTCGCAAACTAATTTGTAGTATAGAGCATGAACCGAATCGTCTCTCAAGGATCCAAAAAGAACAAAGATTTAATCAGATCAAGATAATTAAAAAGGGGGGTTTTGAGGATTTGAAATGATAATACACTAATTGAATTAAAGGAAAGTAATTAACAAATTAACCAATCCAAGGAAATTTTACCGATCTTGAGTTTAATCCATCATTGATCACAAGGAATTCACTTAATTGCTAACCATGTTCTTGGCCTTAGATCATATCAAGATGCCTCAACATGATCCAAGAATTATCTACTAGATAAGCATCTAGGATTTAATTAACCAAGGTTAGATAAAGTAAGCACCATCCAAACATAGATTAACTTAAGATCCAGAATTTAACCAAGCTAAACAATCCATCAAAAAGCTTTAATAAATTGTTTATTCTATGTGATCCTCTTTGAATACATGATAATAAAGCTATTATCACATCAACATCTAAATCAAATTAAGCAATTCAATCTAGATCAAAATTCAAAGAGGAAGAAGAGAAACTTGAATAACAATTAAGCAATATGAACAAGTAAAACAAGATCTCCAAATTAAACATCAAGATGGCTAATCCCTTGGATTGATTATAAGAGCCTAGCCTTCCATGGATGGGAAGGAAGAACTCAGAAATAAAAGAACAAAAACGAAATTCTAAAGAGAAAGAAGAAGAAGAGAAAGAAAACTCTCACAAATACTAAAACTTTCTTCAAACTTACTTAAAATTGAATCCTCCTAATACAAAGAGGTTGGCTCTATTTATACTAATCCTAGAAGCCAATTTGTACATGTACATAATTTGAATACAAGCTATAAAAATATGGAAATTGTCAAATATGGAAGCTTGATGCATGGTTGGTGGGTTGGTGCATGGTAGATGGGTTGGTGTATGGTTGGTGGCTTTTAGTCAACAACTCTTATCCGACTTATGGCTTCATTTTCATCACCTAGACGGTGCATTTTGGCTTGGAGGTCTTCATGAAAGTTGTAGCCAGTTATCTCCTTGAAATTTTGCAATTTGAATCATGCCATTTGGACGTTTAGAACTCCAGATATGTCAAAAACACTGAACCTACCTCATGTTAGGTTGGCAGAACGTGTTTCCAAATTCAAACCAACTTGTAGCTTCATTATCATGCCTAAAACGACATCTATTGACTAAATGGTCTTCAGTGAAGTTGGAGATATGGGTCTTATCTTTCTAATGGCTAAGTTTCAGCCCAAGAGGAGGCCTATAACTCACTATATAGTCCAATATGTGCACACTGCCCAGATTTTCCTGACAGCAAACCCACTCTGCATTGCAGGGATGTTTTGGACCCTTAGAAGTCCGATCCAGCTCTTGAGTTCTCATGAAACTTGTAGAGCATTGTCTTAGCTTTCCAAAGACACTAAGATCACCTCAAATGGATCACAAAGTCCTAAGTTATGGCCTAACCAAGGAAGAAAGGTCAAAATGCATCAAAATCCGAAAATTATCCAATATTTACATTAAAACCCAATGAAGCCCAACAACATTAAACTCATCTAAAATACTAATATTGGGCACAATAAACATCAAATAAGGCCTAATACAAAGCTAATATAAGTGTCTCAAATTGATTGATCAAGAACCAACACTTGATGAACTCAATTCTGACATTGAAGAAGCCATTGCTTTCACACACACACACCACCCCTCTCTACCCTTTAATCCAGCCCCAAATGTGCAACACCATGTGGCAGAGGCATTATCTGTTTATCAAATTTTGTGTTCAAATTCACTTAATTGATCGGCCTACCAATACATGGTGAGATGTATAATACTTCTCTGATTATTTGTTTTGTTCAATTGTCAAATAAATGGCCTTTTTAGCCAACACAACAATTGTTGCCCTACTTGTAATTAATATAGCATCTCTAGAATCTATTTATATAATATATATAATTTTTAAAGCGCAAAATCTAAAACGACCACATCAGTCTATCTTCAAATTTTTATTTTTCTATCATCTCAACATATTTTCAATGTTGTCAACTCCACTTGCATAATTCATTATCATGGTGTCATATCATCTTACTTAGCCACCATTGACAAGAGGTTGTCGAGACCTATCAAATAAAATAACCGGTTCACAAACTAATTTGTAGTATAGAGAATGAACCGAATCGTCTCTCAAGGATCCAAAAACAAAGATTTAATTAGATCAAGATAATTAAAAAAAGGGGGGTTTTGTTGTTGATTAACAAGATTAATAAAAGTAGGAGATTCAAAGTTGTAAACAAATCTAAAGAAACAACCAATCCAAGGAAATTTACCGATCTTGAGTTTAACTCATCATTGATCACAAGGAATTCACTTAATTGCTAACCAAGTTCTTGGCCTTAGATCACATCAAGAAGCCTTAACATGATCCAAGAATTCTCTACTAGATAAGCATCTAGGATTTGATTAACCAAGGTTAGATAAAGTAAGCACCATCCAACATAGATTAACTTAAGATCTAGAATTTAACCAAGTTAAACAATCTATCAAAAAGCTTTAATATATTGTTTAATCTTTGTGATCCTCTTTGAATACATGATAATAAAGCTACTACCACACATCAACATCTAAATCAAATTAAGCAATTTAATCTAGATAAGAATCAAAAGAGGAAGAAGAGAAACTTGAATAACAATTAAGCAATATGAACAAGCAAAACAAGATCTCCAAATTAAACAACAAGATGGCTAATCCCTTGGATTGATTATGAGAGCCTAGCCTTCCATGGATGGGAAGGAAGAACTCAGAATTTAAAGAACAAAAACGAAATTGCAAAGAGAATGAAGAAAAAGAAAGAAAACTCTCACAAATACTTAAACTTTCTTGAAATTTACTTCTAAATTGAATGCCTCTAATACAAAGAGGTTGGGTCTATTTATACTAATCCTAGAAGCCAATTTGTACATGTACATAATCTGAATACAAGCTATAAGAATCTGAAATTTGTCAAAAATGGAAGCTTGATGCATGGTTGGTGGGTTGGTGCATGGTAGGTGGGTTGGTGTATGGTTGGTGGCTTTTAGTCAACAACTCTTATCCGACTTCTGGCTTCAAATTCATCACCTAGACGGTGTATTTTGGCTTGGATGTCTTCATCAAAGTTGTAGCCAGTTGTCTCCTTGAAAATCTCCAATTTGAATCATGTCATTTGGACTTTTAGAACTCCAGAAATGCCAAAAACACTTCACCTACCTCAAGTTAGGTTGGAAGAACGTGTTTCCAAATTCAGACCAACTTGTAGCTTCTGAAGCATGCCTAAAAACGACATCTATTGACAAAATGGTCTTCATTGAAGTTGGAGATATGGGTCTTATCTTTCAAGTGACCAAGTTTCAGCCCAAGAGGAGGCCTATAACCCACTATATAGTCCAATATGTGCATACTGCCCAGATGGTTCCGTGACAGCAAACTCACTCTGCATTGCAGGGAAATTTTGGACCCTTAGCATTCCGATCCAGCTCTTGAGTTCTTCATGAAACTTGTAGAGAATTGTCTTAGCTTTCCAAAGACACCAAGATCACCTCAATTGGATCACCGAGTCCCAAGTTATGACCTAACCAAGGAAGAAAGGTCAAAATGCATCAAAATTCGAAAATTATTCAATATTTGCATTAAAGCCCAATGAAGCCCAACAACATTAAACTCATCTAAAGTACTAATATTGGGCACAATAAACATCTAATAATGCCTAATACAAAGCTAACATAAGTGTCTCAAATTGATTGATCAAATTCACCCACACTTAAACTTTTGTACTCTGGGCAAAACACATAACAACGAAACTAAAGAAATACAAGAAACATCATATTATTAAACTAAAAACATAAAAACTGATTGTACCTAATCTAATCCACTTCCGTAGGAAAACACGATGGCACTTAGCATGTGCCACAAGCCTTTAAACCCCTAGGTGTCCCTAGTGGACGAGTTGTAGTCTCGTGAGGGTTTACCAGGATGATACCCACAAACATGTAATATTTTATTTAATCAATTCATCTAATTTTTTAAATACAAGCATTGTTATCAAATATAAACCATAATTAATAAGTAAAGTATGCTTAACAAAGAATAGTTGAATCAAATCAATTGAGAATAAAGTATAGCATAATCATGCTTTAATCGAAAATAGGCATGTTGATTGAGTAAAATTCTTCACAAGTGTCACTCAAATCACACAAGGTGTTTAGGTTAGCTGTTTACGCTCAACTCAGGTCAAATTATGAAAGTATTTTACCATAGGCTTGCATATACATCAATTCTCCACTACTTAGATCAAATAAATTGCAAAAATCAAGAGGTCTTTCAAAAAAGGTTGTAATGGAACTTATAAGGTGAAGGAAGGGAACAATATAGATAATAGCAGGTTAAAACCAAAGAGAATAAAAGAGCATTGAGGAGTAATTCAAGTAGAAAGAATAATTTTTTTTTTTTTACCCAAAACCATAAAATGCTCATTCTCTTCACACATTCCTTCCTTTTTCTATTCTTTTTTTTTGTTTTTTTTTTTGTTTTTTTGTACCAAGCATTTCGTGTCGACACCAATTCCCCACACTTAAATCATTGCAAGCAAAAGAACTCCTCCAATAAGAAAATCAATGCTCTCCCATTCCCTAAGGTAAGGTAAAACATGGTTTTTCACTCAAAGCTTGTAATGAGCTAAGAACAAAGAATAGGCAAATAGGTTTAGAGGGAGTTAATAATTGGATAAATGCAAGGTAGGTTTATTTGGCCAAAGCGGCTAAGTCAAGAAAAAAATGCCTCTGTCATTTTCATGCAACACTCTGAGACCAATGTAATCTCAAATCGATTCAATGCAAGTTCTAGAAAATAAATTCATAATTGACATCACTCATGAAAGAAAATAACCAAGTGTAAGTATCAAACTTGGAAAAGCCCAAAACTCACAAAGGTATGGAACATTCATTCAATTCAACCATGCCTTCTTCCTAATATCCACAATCATATACACATGTATATCATGAAAATGATTCAACTATAAACTGTTTTGCATACTTTTATCATCAATTAAGCTCAGATTCAGCACATGCTTGTATCAAAATCAATTGAAAAGATCAAAATTGTGTGTGTGTGTGTTTTTATTTATTTTTTTATTTTTTTATTTTTTTATTTTTTTATTTTTTTATTTTTTTTTTAATATATATACAAGAACAAAGATGATTTAAGACCTATTATGAAATGCAAGTTAAGATGCGTCTCAAGAGCAAAACTACTCCTTACTCTGCCATCATACATCTAAAAAGTTAGTAACAATAAAGATTAGTTTTTTTTTTTTTTAACTAAACTATGTACATGGTAATGTCAACTATCCCTCCCCCCAACTAATTAAAGACATTGTCCCCAATGTCAAAATAAAGATAGGTAGAGTGTAGAAGGTCTTACCGTAAAGCGCAAATCGAACTGAAATAAGAATAATTACAAAATAACTAAAACCATAAGAGAAAACAAAATTCACAAAGACAAAGTCAAATCAAGTTTTTGCTTTTTGCTGCTGCTGCCTTGTTCCCAATTCCGTGGAGCCATTGCTGGATCACGTTGTGGTACAAATGCATTGAGTTGATCGAGCAATTGTTCAGGAGTTGTAGCAGTTACAAGACTTTGACGTGTCGCTTGTGAGATGAACCTTTTCTACATGATCAAAGAAAACAAAACAAAGCTGTCATAAAACCATTAACATTTAATATACCTATGGGTTTTTTGGTGAAAGTTCTGCCGTGACCGAGGATGTAATTTGAAAGAGTTCTTCCAAAGTTTCAAAACCACCGGGTAGGGCAATAAAGGCATCGAAGCATTGGCGATCATAATGTTCATGCGTTGGTGCATGCAAAATACTATTACTTCATCCCTAATGTTTTTCCAATGGGCTTGGGTCGATAAAGGACTGGAATGACACCAAGGACTTTGCCACCTCCTAAATGTGCAGCGGTTGCTACACAACCCATTAACCCAAGACTACCTCCTCCATAAACTAAGCGGATTTCTCTCTGGCTAGCACTCGACCAAGATGGTGTGCAATATTTACAAACTCTTTATCTTTCCCGAGGATTAGATTCACAAAAGACACAAACACTCTTGATCAATGAACTGAAGTGACTTCCATTTTTTTCTCTTTGTTTTTTTCGTACTCTCACCTTATCAATGATCGAAGAGAGCAAAGTGCATTATTTAAAGGCATCAAAACTCAAAGGTAATAATTACACCTATAAAGGAGGGGGTAGATCAGTGTGTCGGTAAGTTTGAAAATAAGCACAACAATGATAATAGCTATATGACAATGATAAAAGACTAATCTATATGTGTCAGAAGAAGTTTGAAAATATGCCACGCATATGTCATAAAAAAATTCGGCTATTTTTTTTTTTTTTGAATTTTTTTTTTTTTTGAATTTTTGATTTTTTTGATTTTTTTTTTAATAAAAAGGTAAAAAAAAAATACTCCAGGAGGTGTGATTGTGGCTCACATTTTCCTGGTTTCGTCGATGAACGTCTTGAAGCTCTCTATGGGCCGATGGTCGGCTTCCCATCCAATTTTCTTAAAAATTGGCAAACAGGGTCTTTTTGAGTCAGATTCCCGAGACTATAACGTTCATGTTCATCTTGGAATATTGGCCATAAATCGAGAAGTACTCTGCACATCTCCACTAGGATGCGTCTCAAGAGTCAATAGAATGTTATCTAAAGACTCCTTACTCATGCCATCCTTTATGAAGTTAATTTTATCATCTCGGTTTATAGACGTCATTCCAATTGATTTGCATTTTGTGTTACAGGTCCATCTTGCACATTTATAGCAGACCCGTAACCTTTTTGCTCTTCTCTTCTTTGCATATGAACTTTTGCCTAGCGGCATATATGAAACAAGAGCGTCGAGAAAATTCACCTCACGAGTCGGACCTTTGCTTCGATTAACCAGCGTATATCCGCAGGGATGCCTTTGTGCATAAGCATCCTTAACCTCTCAAACCTTGCACAATAAATGTTAGTTAAAGCATTTTGAGGGAGAGAAGGGAATTGCTTGCGGAGGTTGACAAGCTGATTATCCATTTCGAAAGAAAGAAGAAAGAGAAATTTTTTTTTTTTGAGTAAAATTATATCTGATTTCGATGTTTGTGGGTAACCGAAAGGACCAAAAAGATTCTCACGAATCAGTAGTTATCCGCCATTTAACTTAGGTGAAAAATCATCTGTCAAAAAGAAAAACAAACAAAATTAAGGCAAGAAAAAATCAAACTACGATAGATTTTCTTGCAGCACCGATTTTGTCTTGATTCTGTGAATGCAAAAAAAGTCAAAGTTTGAAAAATGAAAGAGTTAGAAAACTTGGGTTTCCCAAGAAGCGCTTACTTTTAATGTCCTTAGCTTGGCAGCGTGATTGAAGATTTTGCACGAGCGATGGGTCCTCCCCAATAATGATTCAATCTCCGCAATTGACATTAATCGTGGCTTTTTCTTTTCTACTTTTTTTTTCTTCTTTTTTTTTCTTTTGTCTTTTTTTTTTTTTTTTTCAACACAGTAGTGATCAATCATGGTAGAGGGCATCCCGCGGTTGAACTTCCTCCCACGAGGTTCTCTTGAGCTCCTTCATAAAAATTTTTGAGGCGGTGACCATTAACTTTGAACACTTTGTTGGTGGCTTCACTCTTAATTTCCGCACCATGAGGAAAAATGTTAGTGACAACAAGCGGACCAGTCCCACCTAGACCTTAATTTACCAGGCATCAACTTAAGGCGAGAATTAAACAAGAGAACTTTTTGCCCAATCGAAACTCCTTAGAAGAATAAACTTATCATGGAAGGCTTTGGTTTTTCTTTGTAGAGTCGGGAGCTCTCATAGGCATCTAGGCGGATCTCTTCCAATTCCTCATGCTTTGCAACTTCCGCTCTATGCCAGCTCAGGCCAAATTCATGTTGCATTGCTTCACGTACCCAATATGCTTTGTGCTCAATTTCTACTGCGGTAAGTGGCATGCCTTACCATAGACTATCCGATATGGAGACATCCCGATTGGAGTTTTGTAAGCGGTCCGGTAAGCCCAAAGAGCATCCTCAAGCCTCATGCTCCAATCCTTCCGATTAGGTTGGATTGTTTTTTCAAGTATGCGCTTGATCTCTCTATTGGAGACCTCGGCTTGACCATTAGTGCAGGGATGGTAAGGTGTAGAAAATTTATGCAACTCGCAATATTTTATAATAAATCCCTCCATGATAGGTTTACAGAAATGGGTGAATTGATCTCTGTTGATAGCTCTCGGGATTAATAACCTTCAGAATATGTGTTATCTATCAAAATCCACAACAACTTTGGAATCATCGGTCAGGAGTGGCTTTAGCCTCCACCCATTTTGATACATAATCAACGGCTAGCAAAATGTAAACATAACCAAAGGAAACAGAAAAGGTCCCATGAAATCAATACCCCATACGTCAAAGAGATTTCACAATACTGAGATTCTTGGGGCATCTCATTCACTGCGAGAAATGTTCCACGTTCTCGACCTTTATTCACAAGACTTACAGGAACAAATATGCATCATGAAACAAGGTAGGCCAATATAAACCGAGTCTAAAACTTTCCTAGCTGTGCGTTGAGGCCCAAATGTCCACCACATGCAAATGCATGACAAAAGCTAAGAACAGAATGAAACTCTTGATTAGGCACACATCGCCTAATAATTTGGTCACTACAAAATCGCCATGAGATATGGATCATCCCACACATAATATTTTGATTCACTCTTAAGTTTATAAATTTGTGCACGAGTGAAATGTGAGGGAAAACTTCAACAACCAAGAAATCACCATATCAGGCAAACCAAGGGAAGGTGTTCTTACCTTGCGGTACTGCATAAGTCGCTCATCGGGAAGGAGTCCGTACGGGAAGGGATCGAATCACTTTCAATGCGGCTCAAATGATGCCGCCACTAGGTTCTCTGCTCCACTCTTGTCACGGATCTCTATGTGAAACTCTTGGAGCAGTAGCATCCATCTTATTAGTCGGGCTTTGCATCGGCTTCTTCAAAAGGAACTTGGTGCATGATCATAAACACAACAACCTTAGAACCAAGCAAATATGATCTAAACTTATCCAAAGCAAAACAATGGCTAAAAGTTCTTTTTCGGTTGTGGTATAGTTGGCACGAGCAACATCTAGAGTTCTGGAAGCATAGTATATCACATGAGAAGCTTTCCCACTCTCGTGCCAATGCTCCTCTTGCATAGTTAGAAGCATCACACATTAACTCAAATGGCAATGTCGGTCGGGTGGTGTGGATGATAGGGGTACTAGTCAAGGCCTGCTTCAAGTGGTTGAAAATTGCCTTGCACTTGTCATCAAAATTGAACTCCACATCTTTACTGATGGAATCGGGAAAGTGGAAGAGCAATCTTCTTGAACAAGTCGGCAATGAAGCGCTGTAGAAACTGCATGACCAAGAAAAGAACGCACTTCCCTTACGCATGTGGGGTAAGATAGACAAGTAATTACATCAATCTTGGCAGGATCTACCTCAATGCCCTTCTTTGGATACTACATGGCCTAAAACTATAACCTGTTCTACCATAAAATGGCATTTAACAAAATTTAGCACAAGGTTAGTCTCAATTCAACTTTGCAGTACTCTAGATAGGCTGGCTAAACATGAATCAAAAGAAGAACCATAGACAGTAAAGTCATCCATAAATACCTCCATGCACTCCTCTAAGAAATCAGAAAATATGCTCACCATGCACCGGAAGGTACCAGGGGGGCATTACGAGGGCCGAAGGGCATCCGTAAGCAAAGGTCTTAGAAGGGACAAGTAAATGTGGTCTTCTCCGATCCTCCCGGTGCAATGTGGATTTGGAAGTATCCAAGATAGCCATCTAAAAAGCGTAATGGGACTTACCCGACCGTTCGACATCCGATCAATGAGCGGAAGGGGTAATGATCTTTCAGAGTGGCTTGGTTGAGACGCTGTAGTCAATGCACGAGACTCTCGGCTATTACTTCTGCACTCGGGTTGGAATGAGCTCATTCTTACGGTTGGCCACAACATGATCACCCATTTCTTTGGAACTACTTGCAAGGGCTCACCCACTTCTTTGTCAGGAGATGGGATAGATAATGCCACTGCGGTAGCTTAGTCACTTCTTTTTCACCACATCTAGAATGAGAGGATTCGAGTCTCCTCTGGGGTTGTCTCACTGGTTTAGTTTCCTCCTCAAGTAATATCCTGTGCATGCATGTGGAGGGGTTAATACCGGGGAATGTGCGCAAGTGTCCAACCAATTGCCCTTTTGTGTTGCTTCAAGACTTCCAATAATCGGTTTCTTGCTCGGGTTGGAGGTGTTTGGCCATTATCACCGAGACCTCTCATCCTCTTCCAAGAATGCATACTTCAAATGCTCGGGCAAGGGCTTAAGTTCAATGGAGGGTGGTTCTTTGAATTGGCGGTGCTAGTTTTGGAACCGAAACTAAATACGCTAAATTCTCGTGATTGCACTGCACGCAAGGCGTGCACAATCTTGCAAAACAACATCATCATATCCTATGGAATCAAAAGAATCACACTTAGCGACAAGATGAATGACAGCATCATTA
The DNA here is from genome assembly GCA_023212625.1 of Styphnolobium japonicum. Lineage (NCBI taxonomy): Eukaryota > Viridiplantae > Streptophyta > Magnoliopsida > Fabales > Fabaceae > Styphnolobium > Styphnolobium japonicum. The sequence continues at coordinate 8,759,275 of JALBWW010000014.1, forward strand.
ATAACTGACATCATTGCCATTAATAACGAAGCGAGAATCATCAATGTCGAGAATTAACAACGAGACATGATAAGTATGTAGAAATCTCATACGTGCACACATTGTAGTGGGTTTACAACCAAAGCCGACGGCGAGACAAGTATCACAAGCTATGCTAGGTGTATCCTACAATTTCAGGAAACTACGTAACATATCAAGCATGTATATCATCAACGGTAAATCAATGACATCAAAATGAAAAGCAGAATGATCCTCACAAGGGTATTTCATGGCATCAAAAATGTTAAACTGAATGATATCATCACCAAATTCCATGGAAAGGGTACCCAACATGCACATCAATCTTAGTTTTAGCGAGTTTTCAAAAATGGCCTACCTAAGATCAATGGGGGTGGGGAAGAAGCGATTCATCTTCCATATTCAACACATAAAAATCGTGGGAATATTAAATTATGTACCAGGGCAGAGCGTCCTCCAACACTCACTGCGGGTTGTGCAGGTGCTCGGTTTGCTAGGTGAATGACAATGCGGTAGGCTTTAGCTCTCCCATATGCAAGGAAGTGTAAACCCGACTTTGGCATTACATTGATGGAGGCTCCCAAGTCTAGCAAGGCATGAGTGAACTGTTGGTGCCACATGGTGCAAGGGATGGTAAAAGTGCACGGATCCTTGCATTTGGGAGGCGGGTTGCATTTGAATCAAGCGAGAGACATTTCTCCCCATACTCACTTTTTCGGTGCCCTTTAGCTTCCTCTTATGGGTGCACATCTCTTTCAAGAACTTGGCATACTTGGGGATTTGTTTAATTGCCTCCAAGAGAGGTATATTCACCTCAACCTTACGAAAAGTCTCCATAATTTCCTTATCCAAGTCTGTTTCAACCATATGCCTGTTTGTATCATTCGATTGGGAAAAGGAAGAGGAATGTTGGAACGACTTTTTGGATGCTCACTTTTCTGTATCTTGAATTTTAATCAGGCTGATTTGATCCAATTTCTTGCTTGGTCGTTGTAGGATCATTTCTTTGCTGAATCTGCTCTGACATACGATTAGTTGCGAGAACTTGGAAGTTCTTTGTAGAATCTTGTTTCTACGGGCCAAGGGTAGAATCTGGAAGTATCTGCTGCCTTTGGTTCATTGATTTGCTTACCACTGCGTAAAGCTATAGCACTAACATTGCCTCACAGGATTTGGAGTGGTTTGAGAGGGTAATTGGCGAGAACCTTGTGACTTTAATTCATGAATTGATGTGGCAAGTTGACCAATTTGAGTCTCCAAGTTACGAATGGTGGTTTGGTTCTCTGTTGGCTGGATGTTATTGGTGGCCAATTGTTTCACCAAATCCTCCAATGAGGGCTCAGTTTTTGTGGCTACGAGGACCTTCTTCTGGAATGGTGGTCTACTTGATCCCGACATGTGGTCACGATTTGTCCTTGCTTCTTCTTTGGAATGGTGGTCTATCTTTGGTTTTGTGGTCGCTGATTTGATGCATTCCCATATCTCGATTGGGATGGTCCCTCCGGCCAGGGGTTGTAAGTGTTGGAGAATGGATCATATTCGTTGTTGCTTGATGGAATTGTGGCTTCCCAGGAAATATACAGTGCGACCTGATTGGTCTTGAAACTTCGAGAATCATCTTGCAATGTGGGGCATGAATCGTAGGGATGAGAGGAACTAGAACATATGCTACAAACTCTTGCAGGGGTTTGCACACGTGGTTCGTGTTGTCCTATTGCCATTTGTCTAACCAAAGAAGTGAGCTCATCCAATCTATGTTCCACCCTTTGTTGATCGGCATGTGAAGAGGTATTAACTTCATTGACTATTCTCAAGCTTGCGCACTCATTCGAGTACCAAATTCTTGAGAATTTGTTGCCATGTTTGCAATTAAGTTTACGCGGCAAGAACTGAGTTTTATCTGCCAATGCTCCACCACTTGCAGCATCGATCATACTCCTTTCCATTGGCATCAATCCTTCATAGAAGTATTGGATCGCCAGTTGATCACTAATTTGATGGTGTGGCGGCTTGAGCACAATTTCTTGAATCTCTCCAATACTCATGGAGAGTTTCACCCTTTGATTTGCCTTATGCCACAAATATCTTTCCTTATTGCAGGTTCTTGATGCGAGGAAAGAACTTCTCCGTAAATAATCTTTTCATGTCATTCCAAGAAGTGATGGCGTGAGGTTGTAAGTAATACAACCAATCCTTAGACACCATCCAAAGAGAAAGGAAAGGCCCTTAGCTTGATGTGATCTTGACTATTCCATGAGGTTTCATGGTGGAGCAGACAACATGGAACTCCTTCAAATGCTTATGTGGATCTTCACTGCAAGACCATGAAACTTGGGCTGACAAGTGTATCAATCAATTTCAACTCAAAATCAACATTAAGTTGAGGATATTGAATGCACAAGGTTGATAATTCACATCGAGTGCAGCCAATTCCTTAAGAGTCCTATTATTATAGTCGGCCATAGTAAAATCAACGAGACTCGATTATCAAACACGGTACTATGACGGACTAGATTAAAAGAGTCAACAAGATTAGATGCAATGTCGTTCAAGCCCAATTCCTAAGTAATTCTATTAGCTCTATGAATGCTACTACCAGTCCTATGAATTCTATGAAGTGTATGAAATGTTCTATCAATTTGGGATCAAATGAATGCAAGGTACCGAGGATTGAGATCTAGTTATACACATGCGAGTTCATAAGAAGGTCTTAGAAAAGCAATAACAACTAAAACACTAAAAATTCCAAAAACAAATACTCCAAAAAATTAAACAAAAATAAAAACAGTATCAAATGAATTTTAAAAATTATGGAACTACCATGAGATAAAATCTACACAAAAATGCTATCCAACAAAATAATAAAAATCTTAAAAAATTGAAAAAGTGGTCTAAACTTGATGGAATTTGGCAAAAATAAGGGTGACCTCACTATATACAGTGAGCCTTTCTCAGAATAATATTTTCCATTTGTGTACCAAAATTCAGATCAACTGAGATGCCCAGAACCAAAATTCTTGACACAACGCCCTTTATCCAAATTCTGCGAATCCCACTTGAAAAAGCTTCAAAAACAAAACAAACACATTTGTTAGAGTTAGATGGGATCTTGAAATGATCAAATAGTTGCCTTGGATCCCTGACAACGGCGCCAAATTTGACAAGAGGTTGTCGAGACCTATCAAATAAAATAACCGGTTCACAAACTAATTTGTAGTATAGAGAATGAACCGAATCGTCTCTCAAGGATCCAAAAACAAAGATTTAATTAGATCAAGATAATTAAAAAAGGGGGTTTTGTTGTTGATTAACAAGATTAATAAAAGTAGGAGATTCAAAGTTGTAAACAAATCTAAAGAAACAACCAATCCAAGGAAATTTACCGATCTTGAGTTTAACTCATCATTGATCACAAGGAATTCACTTAATTGCTAACCAAGTTCTTGGCCTTAGATCACATCAAGAAGCCTTAACATGATCCAAGAATTCTCTACTAGATAAGCATCTAGGATTTGATTAACCAAGGTTAGATAAAGTAAGCACCATCCAACATAGATTAACTTAAGATCTAGAATTTAACCAAGTTAAACAATCTATCAAAAAGCTTTAATATATTGTTTAATCTTTGTGATCCTCTTTGAATACATGATAATAAAGCTACTACCACATCAACATCTAAATCAAATTAAGCAATTTAATCTAGATAAGAATCAAAAGAGGAAGAAGAGAAACTTGAATAACAATTAAGCAATATGAACAAGCAAAACAAGATCTCCAAATTAAACAACAAGATGGCTAATCCCTTGGATTGATTATGAGAGCCTAGCCTTCCATGGATGGGAAGGAAGAACTCAGAATTTAAAGAACAAAAACGAAATTGCAAAGAGAATGAAGAAAAAGAGAAAGAAAACTCTCACAAATACTTAAACTTTCTTGAAATTTACTTCTAAATTGAATGCCTCTAATACAAAGAGGTTGGGTCTATTTATACTAATCCTAGAAGCCAATTTGTACATGTACATAATCTGAATACAAGCTATAAGAATCTGAAATTTGTCAAAAATGGAAGCTTGATGCATGGTTGGTGGGTTGGTGCATGGTAGGTGGGTTGGTGTATGGTTGGTGGCTTTTAGTCAACAACTCTTATCCGACTTCTGGCTTCAAATTCATCACCTAGACGGTGTATTTTGGCTTGGATGTCTTCATCAAAGTTGTAGCCAGTTGTCTCCTTGAAAATCTCCAATTTGAATCATGTCATTTGGACTTTTAGAACTCCAGAAATGCCAAAAACACTTCACCTACCTCAAGTTAGGTTGGAAGAACGTGTTTCCAAATTCAGACCAACTTGTAGCTTCTGAAGCATGCCTAAAACGACATCTATTGACAAAATGGTCTTCATTGAAGTTGGAGATATGGGTCTTATCTTTCAAGTGACCAAGTTTCAGCCCAAGAGGAGGCCTATAACCCACTATATAGTCCAATATGTGCATACTGCCCAGATGGTTCCGTGACAGCAAACCCACTCTGCATTGCAGGGAAATTTTGGACCCTTAGCATTCCGATCCAGCTCTTGAGTTCTTCATGAAACTTGTAGAGAATTGTCTTAGCTTTCCAAAGACACCAAGATCACCTCAATTGGATCACCGAGTCCCAAGTTATGACCTAACCAAGGAAGAAAGGTCAAAATGCATCAAAATCCGAAAATTATTCAATATTTGCATTAAAGCCCAATGAAGCCCAACAACATTAAACTCATCTAAAGTACTAATATTGGGCACAATAAACATCTAATAATGCCTAATACAAAGCTAACATAAGTGTCTCAAATTGATTGATCAACCATAAATGTTGGCTGTAAAGTCTTTACATAGAATTTGAGAAGCATTATTTTATTTAAAAGTTTGTCACACATACAAACTCTCAGTCCCCATAGTTCAAACATGGATCTCCAACTTTTACGACATTTTAGGCGTCTGCGCAATGCGTGGGTCTACAACTACCATTGCAACCAAGTAAAAATGTACAAGTATATAAATTCATTATAGGCACACACAAATAATGTGTTAGGCTTACTAAGTAGAGGTAACTTCTCCTATCAAGACGAGAACCCCGCACCTAAAGTGACACTATTATATGATAAGATTAAATCATATAGGAATAAAGAGAACAAGTCACCAAACCTAATAAGCATATAATATAAAGGTTAAATTACTTTGTATGTCCCTATACGTTTTGAGAAAATTCAAATAGATCCTTATAGTTTATAAAAGTTTGTAGTTCATTCCCTGGAGTTTAAAAAAATTGTAATTGGGTCCCTGAACTATCCCTTGTTAGAACATCATTATGAGTTGCTGATGTGGCTAAAATTTTATCTAGTTAATGACTTATGTTGCCAAGCCGCTACACGTGAGAATGAGGGTGGCATATTCCCCAAATTGATAGTTAGTGTTCAACATTTTCTCCCCTCCTCCATCTCCATTTTTGTTGGTCCATTTGTGCTCACCATCTCCTCGATCATGACAGATTCATGGTTCACCCAACCATGAAGCTCTAACTCATCGAGTTGCAAAAGAAGACAAGAAACTCATTGCCTTGTGGGAATTTGGTGGTTCTCCTAAGATCGAAGAAAATGACCAACCCTGGTAGGTGATATTAGAACAAAATTGGATAATACACTTTCATCCTAATTTATGGCATGTATATTAACAATCTAATTTATATATTTAGGTTCTAGAATTACCTGAAGTGCCTTCCAATTCTCCAAAAGAAGTGCCATGAAAAGAATATTGTCAAGGAATCCTTGTTGCAAGAGAGAAACTCCCATCATTTCATATGTGCCTTCAAGCTTTTGATCTTAATGGGGGCAACCGTAATACATATAGAATAAGAGTATAGACCTATCAATGTGTTTACAATATGGGTTAATTTACCTATTATAGAAAATTCATACACAAGGCCCACATTTCACCACAATTCACATAGGTTTAAGTGCTTATAAAAACTCAATAACAAAAGTCATAAAAAAATAAGCTTAACTAAAATATGTTCAACAAATATGGCATTCACTTAATTCGAGTTTTAGCAAATATGTGACTATGTTAGTTCACAGAGGATTAAATAATTCAACAATCTCCCACTTGGATAGCATAAACAAACATTTTTTTAAAATAAAGAATATCTTGAATTAATGTGGCCACAAAGAATGTCAATTATAAGGCTAAAATGTAAAGAATCCCCTTCAATTATGGGTCAAGTTTAGAAAGCCCCTCTGTGCTTTCAAACTCACTAACTCGACTCCCTAAACTAACAAAATAATGTATAATAACCCTTATGTTGTTAACCTACCATTTAAATAATTGATGGAAAAGTAGTCATGTGTTGATTTTTTCACTAATCTCACATTAAATCATTAATATTTATCCCTCAAATCATCTCTAGGCCTCTTTTTTGGACAATCATTAACCTCACACCATCATTTGAGCGGTTCGTGAAAATTTCAAATAGTGGTGTGAGGTTAATAAATGTCCAGAAAAAAAGGTCTAGATATGATTTTAAGAATAAATATTAATGATTAAAGGTGAGATTAGTGAAAAAATCAACACATGACTACTTTTCCATCAATTATTTAAATGGTAGGTTAACAGAAAGGTTATTATACACTGTTTTGTTAGTTTAGGGAGTCGAGTTGGTGAGTTTGAAAGCACAAGGGGTTTTCTAAACTTGACCGATAGTTAAAGGGGGTTATTTGTACTTTAGTCCAATTATAAACAAGCATTCTGGACCATTGATCTAAAATGAGACTGAGAGAACCTTAAAAATGCAAAAAAAAAAAAATGCACCTAATAGGAGTACTAACATCATACATGTAAGATATTTATATTCTAGTGACCAAACATAACGTGGAATATGGTACAAGGGAAAGCAAATCAAAAGTGCATACAAAAAAGCATGATTATGTGTAATGCCCAACAAAATGGCTCAAGAATTTGTCATAGATGACTACTAAGATTCAGCAAAAAATGATACTACGCCCAAAATGTCTTCATTAATATGTCATATTATCACAAAAGTGTGTAAAATAACAACATATGGCAACAAGAGTTTCAATAAGTCTCTAAACAACACAATAATAATTATCTACATTTCCACTAATCCAACATGTCAAAACATAGACAACCATATTAGAGTCCTACCATAAGTTTAAAAAATACTCTAATGGTAAAATCTTTATTAGTTGGATTAAAACTTAGCTCTATGGTAAAATATTCAATGTGAGTCTGAAACTCACAATCATTCTCTCCATCAACACAAGTACAAACAGAGAGAAATACTTTATTGTAGAGACATCAAAATGTGTCATAAAACAAAAAAACAATGTGAAGCCCAACATTAACATTTGGATAACCATAGAATTTCACAAAATTGGTCTCATTACCAACCACATATTCTGCCTCCACAATTAAGGAGATTATAAGTGTCTATTTGACACTTTACAACAGGTCAACTCCTCTTTGTCATCGTGAATACAAATCCTCATAAGGATTTTCACAAATGGGAAACTTATACCAAAAAATTACTTAAAGTGATTTGATCACTTGTGAGTGAGATCAAAATCTCTAATACCGTACACATATTATGAGATTACTTGGAAGTTTATAACAATTTGCTCATTTATGATCACTCAAGTGTTATAACATAGGCAATAAACAAATTGTACTCACTTGAGCATGCAGCTAGGTTACCAATTGTGGAAGTACAAGTGACCTATTCTTAACGACTATTGAGGACATACTAATCACAAAGAGGACATACTAAACACTATTGGATGAGAGATTTTAAGGAGGAAATGTATTTTTTTTAAAGATTTAAAATATTGTACATTAAAATACTGATCAATCAATTTGAGACTTTGTACTAGGCTTTATTAGATGTTCATTGTGCCCAATATTAGTATTTTAGCTGAGTTTAATGTTGTTGGGCCTCATTGAGCTTTAATGCAAATTGTGAATAATTCTTAGATTTTGATGCATTTTGACCTTTCTGCCTTGGTTAGGCCATAACTTGGGACTTGCTAATCCATTTGAGGTGACCTTGGTGTCTTTGGAAAGTTAAGACAAGGCTCTACAAGTTTCATGAAGAACTCAAGAGTTGGATCAGACTTCTAGGCGCCCAACATAGCCCTGCAATTCAGAGTAGGTTTGCTATCACTGGAATCTAAGCAGTGTGCACATATTGGACCATATCGTGGGCTATAGGTCTCCTTTTGAGTTGAAACTTGTCCATTGGAAAGATAAGACCCATATCTCCAACTTCATTGAAGACTATTTAGTCAATAGATGTCGTTTTAGGCATGATTATAAAGCTACAAGTTGGTTTGAATTTGGAAACACGTTCTGCCAACCTGACTTGAGGTAGATGCAGTGTTTTTCGAATATCTGGAGTTGTAAAAGTCCAAATGGCATGAAACTAATGCCAAAAGTTTAAGGAAACAATTGTCTACAATTGTCATGAAGAGCTCCAAGCCAAAATACATCGTTTAGGGCATACAATTCAAGCTGAAAGTCAGAGTAGAGTTGCTAACTAGAAGCCACTAACCCACCAACCATGCATCAAGCTACCATATTTGACAATTTTCATGTTTTTATAGCTTGCATTTATATTATTTTCAATTACAAATTGGCTTCTAGGATAAGTATAAATAGAGTCAATCTCTTTGTATTATGCATCATTTAATTTGAAGTAAGTTTGAGTATTTGTTTGAAGAAAGTTTGAGTATTTGTGAGAATTTTCTTTCTCTTCTTCTTCATTCTCCTTGGAATTTCGTTTTTGTTCTTCATTTTATGAGTTCTTCCTTTCCATCCATGGAAGGCTAGGCTCTTATAATCAATCCAAGGGATTAGCCATCTTGATGTTTAATTTGGAGATTGACAAGAGGTTGTCGAGACCCCGTCAAATAATAATAATTACCGGTTCACAAACTAATTTGTAGTATAGAGCATGAACCGAATCGTCTCTCAAGGATCCAAAAAGAACAAAGATTTAATCAGATCAAGATAATTAAAAGGGGGGTTTAATGATTGGAAAAGATTGAAAAAAAGTACAAGATTTAAAGTTGTAAACAAATATAAAGAAGCAACCAATCCAAGGAAATTTACCGATCTTGAGTTTAACTCATCATTGATCACAAAGAATTCACTTAATTGCTAACCATGTTCTTGGCCTTAGATCATATCAAGACGCCTCAACATGATCCAAGAATTCTCTACTAGATAAGCATCTAGGATTTGATTAACCAAGGTTAGATAAAGTAAGCACTATCCAACATAGATTAACTTAAGATCTAGAATTTAACCGAGCTACATAATCAATCAAAAAGCTTTAATATATTGTTTAATCTTTGTGATCCTCTTTGAATACATGATAATAAAGCTATTATCACATCAACATCTAAATCAAATTAAGCAATTTAATCTAGATAAAAATCAAAAGAGGATGAAGAGAAACTTGAATAACAATTAAGCAATATGAACAAGTGAAACAAGATCTCCAAATTAAATATCAAGATGGCTAATCCCTTGGATTGATTATGAGAGCCTAGCCTTCCATGGATGGGAAGGAAGAACTCAGAAATAAAAGAACAAAAAAGAAATTCTAAAGAGAATGGAGAAGAAGAGAAAGAAAACTCTCACAAATACTCAAACTTTCTTCAAACTTACTTAAAATTGAATCATATGATAATACAAAGAGATTGGCTCTATTTATACTAATCCTAGAAGCCAATTTGTACATGTACATAATCTGAATACAACCTATAAAAATATGGAAATTGTCAAATATGGAAGCTTGATGCATGGTTGGTGGGTTGGTGCATGGTAGGTGGGTTGGTGTATGGTTGGTGGCTTTTAGTCAACAACTCTTATCCGACTTTTGGCTTCATTTTCATCACTTAGACGGTGCATTTTGGCTTGGAGGTCTTCATGAAAGTTGTAGCCAGTTATCTCCTTGAAATTTTGCAATTTGAATCATGCCATTTGGACGTTTAGAACTCCAGATATGTCAAAAACACTGAACCTACCTCATGTTAGGCTGGCAGAACGTGTTTCCAAATTCAAACCAACTTGTAGCTTCATTATCATGCCTAAAACGACATCTATTGACTAAATGGTCTTCAATGAAGTTGGAGATATGGGTCTTATCTTTCTAATGGCCAAGTTTCAGCCCAAGAGGAGGCCTATAACTCACTATGTAGTCCAATATGTGCACACTGCCCAGATTTTCCTGACAGCAAACCCACTCTGCATTGCAGGGATGTGTTGGACCCTTTGAATTCCGAACCAGCTCTTGAGTTCTTCATGAAACTTGTAGAGCATTGTCTTAGCTTTCCAAAGACACCAAGATCACCTCAAATGGATCACCGAGTCCCAAGTTATGACCTAACCAAGGAAGAAATGTCAAAATGCATCAAAATCCGAAAATTATTCAATATTTGCATTAAAGCCCAATGAAGCCCAACAACATTAAACATATCTAAAATACTAATATTGGGCACAATAAACATCTAATAAAGCCTAATACAAAGCTAACATAAGTGTCTCAAATTGATTGATCCGAGATCTTGTTTCATTTGTTCATATTGCTTAATTGTTATTCAAGTTTCTCTTCTTCCTCTTTTGATTTTTTTCTAGATTGAATTGCTTAATTTGATTTAGATGTTTATGTGATAATAACTTTATTATCATGTATTCAAAGAGGATCACAAATACTAAACAATATATCAAAGCTTTTTGATGGATTGTTTAGCTTAGTTAAATTCTGGATCTTAAGTTAATTTATATTTGGATGGTGCTTACTTTATCTAACATTGGTTAACTAAATCCTAGATGTTTATCTAGTAGAGGATTCTTGGATCATGTTAAGGCTTCTTGATGTGATCTAAGGCCAAGAACATGGTTAACAATTAAGTGGATTCCTTGTGATCAATGATGGATTAAACTCAATATCGTTAAATTTTCTTGGATTGGTTAATTTGTTACTTGATTTTTTTTTAATTCAACTGGTGTATTTTCTTTATAAATCATAAAAAATCCCCCTTTTTAATTATCTTGATCTAATTGAATCTTTGTTTTTGGATCCTTGAGAGACGATTCGGTTCATCCTCTATACTACAAATTAGTTTGTGAACCAGTAAATTTTATTAATTTGACGGGTCTCGACAACCTCTTGTCAAATACCTAGTTTGGATACTTCATAAAAGAATTTTAAAAATCCTCAGTATTTTGATGGGGTATTTGTTTTAACCCAAAAACAAGAAATTTGAAATTACGCCTACTGAGATGGAATTGCTAAAATCCCTCATCTTACTCTCGCAAGTCTGTTTCCCACATCTCACTCTCATAGAGGAGAAACCCTAGCTTTTCTTCATGGCTTCTCAACCTTCATAGATCTTGTAGCTCGATCCACTCTAGGTATACAAATCTACTCTAGCTTGATCTATAGTGATTTTCAGTGATTATATTTTGTGATTTGCATAATAGTGTTAGCAAAATGGTAGGTAGTCTTGATTTTGGTAGACTTTTTTACAAAGCAAAGTGAACGAAGGAGCATGTTGGTTTGCATCTAAATTAGAAGTAGAGGAGCCATGAAGGATGAGCTACACCTTAGTTTGCAATTGACCATTAGCTGAGGCGCATCAAGGGATAACAAAACTTTCTTCATGCCTCATTTGTGATTGAACAGTGGTTGATTGTAAAATAAATAGTTGATTATCTTGTATATTACTTTGATGGGTTATGAGTGCTGGAATGTTTGCAATGTGTTTATTTCATGGCCTGGTTCTATTTACTTTATTGATTTCCTAGTTCTATATGCTTGTTTGATTGGCAATGAAATGGGTAAATAGTGAATTTGCAAACTAAAATCGTGGCACTATTATTGGGTTTGAGTTCTCTTTTGTTTGGTTTGTGTATTTTTTGTGTTTCTGCTGCTTTGAGTTATTCATTAATAATTGAACATGTTATGTTTCTTATGGATTTTTAGGGATTCAGACTCTGGATATACATATTATCGTTTGTTTTGTTATGCTGATTGTCGATTTATCATGTTGATTCTGATTGTATATATATTGTATATTAGTATCCCTTCATAGCTACATGTTCTTCTGTTTTTGTCAAGTTCTTTTTTACTTATTAATATCGTTTTCTACTAAAAAAGGGTTTCCTTATCAATGACATGGAAATGATTTTCAAATTGCAGGTTTGATGCATATTGGAATAATACTTATCAAATTGACGTTCAGTTCAGTTATAATAATGGGAGGTTATAGAAATGAAGACATGACATGGTTGAAGGGTAAAATGTTGATAGAGGTTTGCACAAATTATCAGGAAGCTTTCTTACACCAAAACAGACTTTTCAATCTTCATGCTAGGCTTCATTGTTTATTATTATATTATATGTGGGTTCTTATTCTTAAAGTATAATCAGTAGTATTCTAATATTGGATTTAGGCATTTAGTAATACCTCAAGTTAAATGTTTTGTTGGCTATCAAATATTGAAGTTGATCTTTTAGCTTATGCTTCAATTTTATTTGAATTGTTGTTTTGTTAATGCATTTGGTCATCTCTTATGTATATATGTCATCGAAAACTTAAATAGTCTGAATATGGCATATTGAACCCCACAGGCATGTAAACTTTCCTCCACGTGGCATTTAATTGTTATTTTTTTGGTCTAATTTTTCTATTAATGGTAAAGGTCCTCTTTTTTTTCTCCACTCTCTGCCTATTATAATTGACTCATTAAAGAATGGAAATTATCTTAGTAATATTACTGATTCATTTTATGGATTAGAGGAGAAAGAGGCCTCTTATATTAGTTGGGTCTTAGGCTTAGATTAGACTTTTAATTAGTTTCACATCACTACATGAAAATTGGTTCAAGGCTAATTGACATTATTCTATGAGATAATTTTCAGCTTAATGAGTTGACATAAATAATCTCACTTTCAAACTAAATACTAATATAATTCCTAATAAAACAATTCTTAGCATGACAAGTCATCTCTTTTTTTATAGTTCTTTTTAAGGTACAATTTAATTAAGTGTTGTTAATTATGCCAATTGGGCCCTTAACGAGTGGCACAAAGCCATGCTCTTATATTGAATATCAAATAATATGTTTATAATATCATATATCAACCATGGAGTGACACCTACAGTTAGTGAATAACGAGTATGATGGAGCAATTGAAGCAATGTAATGTGAGTAACAAGTGGACTAATTGTTGGCTTTTTTGGGGGGAGAGAGTGCACTGAATGAAAAAAATATATTGGTTCATCTATTAGAGTTCAGACTTATGATGATATATTTATTCTATGATCTTTTGCAAGGCAATTTTTGGCAAAGTATAACAATTAAGTAGTGTTGATTTTTGTACATGTAAAACTTTTACTAGATTATTTTTTTGAGTAATAAATGGAATAAAATAAAAATATTTTATCATTTTTTTGTTGTTGATATTGTGTTATATGTTGTGGATTGTGAAGAAATGGACACTGGTGCAGTTGATACCTCAATTACTTTAGAAAACTTAAAAGAAATTAAGAAGAGGCAGAATTTAAGGAGAAAATAAAAATCATTGTTTCTAGTGTCATTGTTATGCTTATGGGTGCAATAACTTGTACTTATGATAAGTATTTTGTTAAGGAACCTGCCCATAATTAGAAATTGGAAAGGTGCAGTTTCCTTAATCGTTTATATAGGGGAGCGTAAAAAGATTGCATTGAACAACTAAGGGTCAGTAAACAAGTCATTTTTAAGCTTTATAAAATTTTAGAAGAGAATGGCAGATTAGTAAGAACAAGAAATGTCCGTATAACTAAAGTCGTGGCAATGTTTCTACATATCCTTGCTCACAACCTAAAGTACTAAGTAGTGAAATTTAGTTATTGCATATTCAAAGAAACTATAAGTAGGCAATTCAATAATGTCTTGCAAGCTATAATGAAAGTGAGCAAGGAATATTTTAAGTTTCATGAATATAATCTAGAAGGCTAAGAGGCAACGAATGGAGATGTTTGAGGTAATTTTATTAATTGTTTAGGCTGAATTTGCTAATTATAATACATCTTTAGGAAAGACAACTTATTTATGATTTTACATTGTTTTTTGAATTGTGTTGGAGCACTTAATGGGACACATTCTGGTAACTGTTTTTGCTAAAGATGGGCCTAAAATATCGTGATAGAAAGGGTGACATCTCTGTAAATGTGTTAAGAGTTAGTGGTTCAAATTTAAGGTTCATTATGCATTACCAGGGTGGGAAGGGTCAGTAGCAGATTCTCGAGTATTGCAAGATGTTTTACATCGTTGAAACGATATCCAAATTCCAAATGGTAATATCATAAATGTAATGATAATTTATTTAATATATCAAATACAAAAATATGATTTTTTTAAAACCATTGTAGGTAAATATTTTCTTGTGGTGCGGGATATCACCTCAAAAAGTGGATTGAAAACACCCCCACAAAATTACAAGGAGTTATTTAATCGTCATCATGCAAGTGCAAGGAATACAATTGAAAGATCATTTGGAATATTAAAAAAAATGGAGTACTTTAAGAACTCCTTCATTTTTTGATGTAAAAACACAAATAAGAATCACTAATGCTTGTTCTATATTGCATAATTTTGTAAGAAGTGAGAGAAAAATTTATCCAACTTTAGAGGTCTAAGACTTGGAGCTTTTATCTGTTGTTAATTTAGGGTTAACCAATCAACAAAGAAGGGAAAATGTTGCAAATAAAACCACATAAGAGGTCACATGTGTTCAAGTCACTAATGAGTGGACAACGTTTTGAGACACTTTGGCAATGAACATTGAAAAAAACAAATGAAACACAAGAAGGGGGTTGAATTGTGTTTCTTAATTTTTTTGGAAAACTTTTCGTAAAACAGTTCTTGGGATGAAAGCATCTCAAGATTGTAGAAGAACATGGACGAAACATAAACTCTTTACAGTCTGTTGGATGCAAAGAGAGTTTTACTACAAATCTCTGGACGCAAGTTAAAGACTTAAGTTTTCTAAAAATATTTGTTAAGAACAATAATGGCAATCCCCAAATGGTAGTTGAAAAGTAAAATAACACAAGGTGAGGGAAGAAAAGCTTACACCAGATATTTATACTGGTTCACTCTCACAATCAGAGAGCTACGTTCAGTCCTCTCTACTTGAAGGAATTTCTACTAAACTTTCTTAGTTTACACGTATTCTTCACTCTGCCTCTTCAGGATTACAACCAAGTATTCTAAACCTCTTCAGATTCTAAACAACAAGTATTCTTTACTAAGCAAGACTCTTCAGGCTTTCTAACAAGGTAATAAAATAGTGTTTGAAACACTTGAAATTAACTCATGAAGAGTGAGGATAAAACAATCAGCTCAAGTAAAACTCTATACAAGAGTATACAAATAATATGAAACAGAATGAATCTTTTGCTTTGATTATTTTTCTCTTGATCTCTTACTTTCTATATCTCTTCTTGATTCTTCGAAGACTTTGGTATTTATAGGCTTGAGAGCTTGTACTGATCTTCATAAGCTTCTTTATCCAACGACAATATTTATTACCATTCTGAGTAGCATTAAATGCACTAAGCTGATAATGTGTTGATCTCCTTCTTAAAAGTGGCTTTGGTTATCAACGTTCGCGAGGAATATGATATCTTAGTTTTGACTATTCTGATCATGCAGAAAGTTCCTTCTTTGCTGGACATTGTATTTGTTGGGTGTGTTAGCTTCAGCATACAAAGTTGATTTTCGAAAGTCACATTTGTGTCAGAAATCTCATCAGCAGTTAATGCACTTTGTTTTGCTTGTCTTTGAATTTCCTTGGACAAATGCTTTTGAAAAACAATCACAGAGACAAAACAATGGACGATTCACTATAATATAATATAATTCATGTTTCTTTGGACTCACGTAGTGAAACAGAGATTTTGTCATTGTAAAAGCTTGTCTTTGGTCCAAATGTATTAATTAGTTATTTATTCAAAAGACATAACCTGGAATTTTCCTATTAGAACGAAATAGTATAACTTTATTCAAAACTTATTTGTTCACTTTAATTTAATATATATTATTATCTTCAAAACTTTGAGGGGTTCAATTTATTTGAACAATTTTAGGTTTCAACATCAAATACTAGATTTCGTCTTTGGTTCCAGCAAATATGTTTGCTGATTATCGAGTTAGAAGAAACTTTGCTTAGGGATAGTCTTTTGTAGTGGCATTTGGCTTTTGTTATTTTTCATATGTAATTGACTCTACATCCTTGTTTTGTGTTATTTGTAATTGAGATTCCATAGTACAATTTAAGTTTATTTCTTTAATTGCTGAATCGATAACTTGAATGGTGATAGCAACATTATTTTAATTTGCAAATTCTAGTTTTGAAAAGAATTATCTACTTCTCCATACTAGAGAAACATTGGAAGAATGTTGATTATTATTGACTGCATAAATGGTGAAATGTTTATAGAATGCTAATTATTGCATTTTCAATTTATGCTACATCTTTTCTTTGGTGGAATGAAAAGCTATGCTTTTAACTCATTCGATGCTACATACTTTCTTTGATTGGAACTGATTAGAACTAGTTGATTTTGGTTAGCAATATGGTTATGCTGATTTGCAAATTATTGGGTGGTCATACATTGACTTCTATGGAGCCGGCCAAAGGATGGCTTATGTTGTAACTCAAGGAAAGAACAAGACAAAGTGAAAAAGAAAGATGATAAAAAGCAATAATGAGGACAAGAAAAATGATACAAGGAGTTACTTTACATGTAATTTGGAAATGGAGTGTATTGACTGATGTATTTAGAGATCAAAGAAATTTAGGCAACATGAGCGATGAAGCTTGGAAAATAATGGCATACAATATTGCAGCTTCCATATTATCTACCATTTGAAAGTCCAGCTTATTAGAGAGAATGTCAAAAATCGTATTAAACTTTGGAGGGTATGACATTGTTAGTGACATTCTTAGTCAAGGTGGATTTGATTAGGACAACAAAAGATACATGATGACCGTTGATAATGAAAATGCATAGAATGAGTATGTTAAAGTAAGTTTTCTTATTCTTTTTTAATGTTATTATTATTCAATGCAATTGTAAGTAATGTTTTGTGCTATTATTAACATGTTTTCCTTTCCTTTCAAGTCATATAAAGAAGGTAAATGATTCCGGTTTAAGGTGATTCCAAATTGGGATGACATTGTAGATTTATGTGCAAATGATAGAGCCATTAGAAATGGAGCTAAGACTGTACTTGATGCTAATGAAGTTATGAGTAAAGAAGCAACTAAAGGGGAACCGAGCTTAGAGGCTGCTAGTACTACTTTTGGTTTAGAGGAACCTGGTTCTAGTGTAAAGAAAAGGGGACAATCTTCAACTTCTGCTAGCATACAATCCCAAAGGAGAAAAGTTGGAGAAAGAGATGGAATAGTTGTTTCAATGAGAGAAGTGACTAAATCTTTGAAGTAGTTTTTGCAAGCAACTACAAAGAAGATAAATGAAAAAAAACGTTCAAGAAGTACTAAATGAGTTAGAAAAAATACTAGATCTTGATCACCCAAAATGACTTAAAGCTGTGAATGACATAAAATCCAAGCCAATTAGTGGTTGTGAGAGCTCTTCCAATTGATAAGAAGTCGGATTACATCTTGACCTTCATGTCTTGATATAGTCAGTTTAGTTAACTATCTTGATGTGTTAGAATTTTTTCATGCATCACTAGGTTGGGTGTAAGATATAACCTTTTCATATAAAGTTTTAAATGTTGGGTTAAGACTATGACTAAACAGTACATGTGTTTTGTACTTAACATGTATGAGTTGGGTTGACTTAAATATGCTTTCACATTAATAATTCAACATTTGTTGCTCTTCTCTTTAAATGGTTCATATTATGCAATTGGGTTACTATTTAACAACATGCATTTTGGTATTAGAGAATTGAGCTTTGGGACATCTTAATTGGTTTAGGGTCTGAAAACACAATTGTGTTTGATCTATTGCTTCAGTTATAGTTCATACCTCGTCATCCTATTGTGGGTGCTGATTCTAATTATGGATCCATTTTATTTATGGAGCTTTTATGGGAGATATATAGAGCTACTTGCAATCATGTTTACCTTTTTTTTGTTCTCAAATTCTAAGATTGAAATGTGGTGTGAGCTGATGACATACAATGTGTCTTATTCTACTGAATTGTAAGTAAAAAATTTAATGTATTTGTTCTTCAAATTGCAAACGTTATTTCTTGGAAATTTAATAGTAACGTTGTGTATGCTATTTAATGTGTTATTATTAATGTACATATGGTCAGTTGACTTAATCGACTAGAAATTTAGTTTTTTTAGATGCATTTTTCATTTTGGTCTAAAAGTAGTTTCCTTTTTTCCTCAACGAGGATTCAATGCTTTTTGAAACATTTCAAATTTAGATTCGCAAATTAGCGTAACATAGTTCAGCGAATTTGGATGTAGTCAAATTTAGCGGTCAAATTTCTAGATATATATATATATATATATATACTTTTTATTCTAAAAATACTTTTACCAAATTTAATTATCCAAACAAGGAATTTTGCAAATGAAGGTAATTCAATTGCTTGATTATCCAAACGAAATTTTATAAATGAAGGGAATTAAATTTAAGCAATTAAATTATATTGCATTTCAAATTTCTCGAAATTTCAAAATTCTTCATCTAAACACAACCTAAAGGAAATTCTTTAACAATAACAAACACAAAATGGATTTATAAAAAAATAATATTAATTAACATTGAAAAAATGATAAATATGAAACATGAATCTATTTCCAATTAGAAATGTAACTATTGCTTATTATAAAATAAAATCTTACAGAAGCTTAAAATATTTTTAATGAATAAAATATAACAACGATTTTCTACGTCAAGATATTCAAAATCCTAAACAATTAAATAATCAGTAACAACATTATTTTATATTACAAAAGTAAAATATATGATGTCTCAAATAGTCAAATTCATATCTAATATTTTCATAATAACAACTAGCACAAAGTACATTAACAACAAAAGGAGACAACATGTACATCCCTAATGCATGATTGATGTTCCTTAGCAGCATAATCAACATTCCTTCTTTTAGTTGTAGGGAATGGTTCGGGAATCTTGTAAAATTTAGGATGTTGAGGAATTCAATAGGGTACATAAATTCTTGCTCACTTACATTCACTATTGCTTTGTCAATCTCATCTAAGCTTCTGTAAAGTTTAGCTGGACCATCAATCATATCGAAAATGTAATTATTGATCTTGTCAACAATGTCATTTCATGGAGTGAAGATTGCCCTTTCTCTTAGATATTCTTCGTCATGCACATGTTGTTGGAAATTAGGATAGGTGCTTTCAACTATTTGTTTCACAGGATTCCTGGTTGGCTGAATTAGATATTGTTGGGGTATTTTTTGTCCATGTAAGAAGCTCTTCACCATCTCTAGTAATTAATGGAACTTTTCCATCTCCAACTTGTATGAGCCATTTGTTAAATTCAAGCGCTAATGAGTTTACTTCTCGTATAAGTGAAGTGTCAATAACTCATGCTTTTTTAGAGCCAAAAAGGTCTGCAATAATCCCACAAATCAGACTTGTTTATACATGCTTGAACCAATTGAAATAATCAAGTGAAACACAAGAAGTGGGTTGAATTGTGTTTCTTAACCTTTTTGGAAAACTTTTACTAAAACAATCTTTCAAAAGAAAACTTTGCTGTAAAGTTGACAAGAGGTTGTCGAGACCCATCAAATAATAAAAATTACCGGTTCACAAACTAATTTGTAGTATAGAGAATGAATCGAATCGTCTCTCAAGGATCCAAAAACAAAGATTCAATTAGATCAAGATAATTAGAAAATGGGGGTTTTGTTGTTGATTAACAATATTGATAAATGTACGAGACTTAAAGTTGTAAATCTAAAGAAACAACCAATCTAAGGAAATTTACCGATCTTGAGTTTAATCCATCATTGATCATAAGGAATTTACTTAATTGCTAACCATGTTCTTGGCCTTAGATCACATCAAGAAGCCTTAACATGATCCAAGAATCCTCTACTAGATAAGCATCTTGGATTTAGTTAACCAAGGTTAGATAAAGTAAGCACCATCTAAACATAAATTAACTTAAGATCGGGGATTTAACCAAGCTAAACAATCCATCAAAAAGCTTTGATATATTGTTTAGTTTTTGTGATTCTCTTTGAATACATGATAATAAAGCTATTATCACATCAACATCTAAATCAAATTAAGCAATTCAATCTAGATAAAAATCAAAACAGGAAGAAGAGAAACTTGAATAACAATTAAGCAATATGAACAATCGAAACAAGATCTCCAAATTAAACATAAGGATAGTTAATCCCTTGGATTGATTATAAGAGCCTAGCATTCCATGGATGGGAAGGAAGAACTCATAAAATAAAGAACAAAAAAGAAATTCTAAAGAGAATGGAGAAGAAGAGAAAGAAAACTCTCACAAATACTCAAACTTTCTTCAAATTGAATGATGTATAATACAAAGAGATTGACTCTATTTATACTAATCCTAGAAGCCAATTTGTAATTGAAAATAATCTAAATGCAAGCTGTAAAAAATGGAAATTGTCAAATATGGAAGCTTGATGCGTGGTTGGTGGGTTGGTGCATGGTAGGTGGGTTGGTGTATGGTTGGTGGCTTCAAGTCAGCAACTCTACTCCGACTTCCAGCCTGCTTTTCATGCCCTAAATGATGTATTTTGGCTTGGAGGTCTTCAGGACAGTTGTAGACCATTTCTCCTTGAAATTTGGGCGTTGGTTTCATGCCATTTGGACTTTTACAATTCCAGATAATCTAAAAACACTGCACCTACCTCAAGTTAGGTTAGCAGAACGTGTTTCCAAATTCAAACCAACTTGTAGCTTCATAATCATGCATAAAACGGCATCTATTGACTAAATGGTCTTCAGTGAAGTTGGAGATATGAGTCTTATCTTTTTAATGGCCGAGTTTCAGCTCAAAAAGAGGCCTATAGCCCATGATATGATCCAATATGTGCACACTGCTCAGATTCCAATGACAGCAACCCACTCTGAATTGCAGGCCTACTTTGGACCTTAGAAGTCCGATCCAGCTCTTGAGTTCTTCATGAAACTTATAGAGCCTTGTCTTAACTTTCCAATGACACCAAGATCGCCTCAAATAGATCACTGAGTCCCAAGTTATGGCCTAACCAAGGAGGAAAGGTCAAAATACATAAAAATCCAAGAATTATTCACAATTTGCATTAAAGCCCAATGAGGCCCAACAACATTAAACTCAATTAAAATACTAATATTGGGCACAATAAACGTCTAATAAAGCCTAGTACAAAGCTAACATAAGTGTCTCAAATTGATTGATCAAAAGTATATGATAATGGACGAAAAGTAAACTCTTTACAGTCCGTTGGACGTAAAGAGAGTTTTTCTAAAATAATTGGATGCAAGTTGAAAACCTTATCTTTTTAAAAAAGGTTAGTTACGAAAGACAATATCAATCCCCAAATGTTAGTAACAAGAAATATAACACAAAAGAGGAAGAAAAGCTAACACCAGATATTTATACTGGTTCACTCTCACAAACCGAGAGCTACGTTTAGTCCCTTCCACTTGAAGGATTTTCTACTAAACTTTCAAAGTTTACAAGTATTCTTCTCAACGCATCTTCAGGCTATAACAAGTATTTTAAAACCTCTTCAGGTTCTAACCAACAAGTATTCCTTTATACTCAACATTTTCAAGCTTAACAACAACAATAAAGATGTTTGAAAAACACTTGAGTTTTACTCACAACAAGTGAGGATAAATAAATATGCTCATGTAAACTTTAATACAAGAGTAAGATGAAAAAGGTGAGAATACAAAGTGTAGCTTTGAATATTTTCTCTTGTTTTGTTGATGTTCTTGATCGCTACATTCTTCTTCAAAGACTCTTGTATTTATAGGAAGTGAGCATTAAATGCATTAAATGCATTGAACTGACAACGTGTTGATCTTCTATTAAAAAGTGGCTTTGGTTATCAACAATAGCGAGGAATAAGATATCTTAGTTCTGACTCTTTTGAGCATGCAGAAATTTCCTCATTTGCTAGTCTTTGTAGTTGTTAGAAGTGTCAGCTCCAGCGTACATAGTGGATTTCTCAAAAGTCACTTTTTTCAGAGATCCCATAACAGTTAATGCATTTTGTTTTGCTTGTCTTTGAAATGTTTTGGACGAAGTTGTTTAAGAATAAACCACAGAGACAATAACACAGTGGACGAACCAATATAATAATATATATGAAAGTTGTATTAGACGCACGTTTGTTTAAAAGAGATTTTGTCTTTAGCAAAGCTTATCTTTGGTCCAAAATGCTTTATGTAGAATTTAATCAAAGAATGCGCTTTTGACCTTTTCTTATTTGAATGAAAAGATATAAGTTTATTCAAACTTTATTTTGTTCTATCTAAATTTAATATTCTTTTTGTTTTCTTCAAAACATTTTTAGGGTTCTAATAACTTTGAACAGACAATTGGTTCTAATATTCCAATATTAGTTTCTTGAAAACATCTTTGGTTCCAACACTATGACATGCCTTTTGCCTTTTGGTATTACAGGTAGTATTTGCCTAAAATCACCTCCAAGAATGATAGTCTTCCTTTTGAATGGCTTCAATGTTGCATCTAGATTTCTAAACCCAGCAATGTCCTCGAGTGATATATCAAGGGCCTCAAAAGCGAATCTCTTGGTCATTGGTGCCTCATCCCAAATAATAAGATCTGTTTGCATTATTAATTGTGCAAGCTGGGTGTTCTGTTTAATTGAGCAAGTACTATCTTCAAAAACATCTAGAGGTATTTGGAATCTGCTATATGCTATTTGACCTCCCAGAAGTAGTAGTGATGCAATTCTTATGTTTTAAAAAGGGAACTAAATATTAACTAACGTTGATGAAGGAGCAAAAATATATATAGTAGTAGGAAATGAATAATGAGATTCTAAACAACATGATAACTGTTGTTTTTACTTTTTTTTATTCTTTTTTGTAATGTAATTTGTACCAAAATTTGAAAATACTATAGTATTGTTAATAAATAAGTTTAACTGAACAAATATGTGATGAATATATTTATATCACTATGATATTTGTGGAGATGCATGGAATTTATACCAAAAACATTGCAATTAATTTCAAGTTATAATCTAATTACTCATAAAAAAAATTTAAAATTAATATTTGACGTAAATAAGTGTTAGTACTTATACTTTTCTATATATGTTTCATTAAAAAGTTCAAATTTTTGGGATTTACTTGATGAAGCAACGGAGCAAGGACAGTCCTTTTTTTTGCCCTCAATTTTGTAATAATTGTCTTAATGAAAAGCTTTTCCTATACCTCCATGGTCGTAGACGAAGAAAACTCCACCTATGTTAGTGGTAATAGTATGTACAACTTCATTGTAGATTCCCCCTTGTTGCTCATTCAATAACAGGTGACTCCTTCCATGCTCATGTCTAAGCTCTTCAATATTATGATTGAGTTCTTCCTTGATGAGTATGTTATCCATGTCTTCTATTGCAAACCTATCTGGTTCGGGCATTCTATCAAAACCAGAGATTTCGTTTCCATTCTTGATCAATATCTTCTCAATTTCGAGCAAGTAATATGTGTGTATTTGTTCATCAGTGAGCTACAAATCCAAAAGATGAAATAGCCTTCTCTTTCTCTTCCTATAAAGAATACCATCTGACAATAATTGCCAATTCTTCTCACATAATTGATTCATGTCTGTTACCTCACCAAAAAGAAGGATGGTGACAAATAATTCTCTTAATTGAGAAGCAGTGGCCCTGTGGCTTGCCTCATCCAGTGCATCATTCCACTTCTTGTCGTCATTCAACAGGCCTAGAACATAACATGCTTCTTTGAATGTTTTATATGTAATATGCCTTACTGTCCTTCTTAGTACGTGTTTTGTGCCCTAATTAGTTAAATTTAGCATGTTGCCGTTGTATTAAATATTTATAATTTTATTAAAATTATTTTTTATATTTAATTATTATTTTAAATATTTAAAGTTTACAAAATATTATTTTAATAAAAATTATCAAATATATAGAAATTAATTTAAATTTTGATATATGCTATCACTACTACTTGAATAATTTTTGTCTTATCACTCTTTGCAATTATTAATATTATTAATTGTTTAAGATAATTTTACTATATGTAATAATAATAATAATAATAATAATAATAATATATAATTATATTATGATACTAATATAATCTAAGCATTTAATGATAATAATAATTACTTCTCATAGGAAATTTTACTAACATACTAATTATCTTACCCGTGCTTTGCACGGGTTATATTATAGTTTATATTTTAATTTTTTTTATTTATAATTATATTTTTTATAATAATTATTTTGAATATGTTCAATTTATAAAATTATTTTTATAAAAATTCTTAAAAATAGATGAACAAATTTTTAAAATTAATTTTTTATGTCTGAAATAATTTATTTTATTTTATTTTATCTGTGGTTTGCACATTTTAATTTATTTTTTATTTTTATTTTTAAAAAAATAATGTTTTTATATATAATTATGATTTCATATATGTTAAATTTACAAAGTATTTTTTAATAAAAATTCTTAAAAGTAAATACAAGAAACATTATAAATTAATTTTTTATATTGGAAAGGTTGTCTATTTTTTTATTTCATTATTTAATTCTTTAAATTTTAATTATATACTTTGATAACATTTTACTTCCTAATATAATTGTCTTTTTAAATTTTATTATTTCATTTATGTTAATGTTACCATGTATTTAATGATATAATTATATTTAATGATATTATTAATTACTTCAAAAGGCAATTTTACTTATATATAATATATAGATAGTACATTTAGTAATATGAATTTCATATAGTCTGTCAACTATATGTACTGATTAATTGAATTCAAAATTAAAAGCAAGTTCAATTTCTACTTTCCTAATAATATATATATTTTTTCCAAAACCACCATCTATGACCTCAATGATCCGTTCAGCAAGGTGTCTAGTGATGATAACCTTAATTCCATTAGTCAACTACCTCTTAAAACAATTGGTAATATTTGTCTAAAATCTCCATAAAAATTACAGCCTCTCCTCCAATAATTTTATAATAAAAAAATATTAATTTATACATTTTTCAATTGACATAAATTATATTTCAATCAATTAAATTAATTTTCTATACAAAGTTTCACACTCGTTCCATGTAGTCATTAAAATATGTGAACATTGTAAAACAAAAAAAATATACATATCACTAGCGAGGGCATTAAAAATGGTCGTTCTTTAAAGTTTTGATCTTGCAAATTATAGTAAAATAAATATCAATTTTCAAGAGTCATAAAAGTTAATTTTCAATTTTCATAGTGAATAATTATCATACAAAAAATAAAAATGATTACAATTTTCATAGTGAATTATTAACTTAACAATTCATTTTAATAGATTTATATTTTAATGTCAGAATTCAATCTCAAGAAATCATAGTTGCAATTACAAATATAGTTGAGCCTTCAAGAAAAAATAAACAAATTGCACAATTAAAATTATAGGAAATATAAGATATCATCAAATTGATAAGAGTCTCCAAAAGGTAAGCAAAGAAGAAAAACAACACTTTTGACAACAAATAGAGATTTGGCAGCAACTTTTTCTAAGCGGCTCAGTGTCGTTAGCAAAAACAGGTATATGCCAATGACATTTTGAATCAATTGGCAAAGATATATTCTTTCCTAGCGACTCTCTAGATGAGAAGAAAACTAACAATATGCCAGAGACTTTTAAAGTCACTGGTATTAGTATATAGGTATGCCATCACCAGGAATAGGTTACACATATGTTAGCAACTATTTGAGTTGTTGGGAATAGTTTACATAGTCTACACATATACCGACGACTGAATGAGTCACTGGGAATAGTCTACACATATGCCAGTGACTACCTTTGCCAGTGAGAATAGGCTACACATATGCCAACGACTATCTAAGTCACTGGGAATAGTCTACATAACCTACACATGTGCCAACGACTAAATGTGTCACTAGGAATAATCTACACATATGTCGACAACTACTTGAGTTGCTGGGAATAGTATACAAAGTCTAGACATATGACAACTACTATTGAGTCATCGGTCATTGGGAATAGTCTACACATAAAACAGTGGTTAATGGAATTGAAATACCTAGTTGAAACACAATAAGGGGGTTGAATTGTGTTTCTTAATCTTTTTGAAAAACTTTTTCTTAAACACAATCTTTCAAAAGATAACTCTACAATGAAGCAAGTGAGAATGGACGAAACTTACATTCTTTACAGTCTGTTGGATGCAAAGAGAGTTTTTGTAAAGATGTTGGACGAGAGTTTAAAACTTAATCCTTTTTAAAAAAAACTTAGTTACAAAAAACAATGTCAATCCCTAATTGATAATAAATAAAACAAATAACACAGAGAGGGAAGAAAAGCTTACTTGGAGATTTATACTGGTTTACTCTCACAACCCGAGAGCTACATTCAGTCCCTTCGTCCAGAAGGTTTTTCACTAAACTTCACAAGTTTACAAGTATTATTCTCAACGCCTCTTTAGGCTACAACAAGTATTCTCAAACCTTTTCTGGTTCTAACAAACAAATATTCTTTTATACACAACCTCTTCAGGCTTAACAAATAAGTTGATAAAAGAAGTTATAAACAACACTTGACTCACAATAGGTGAGGATAAAGAATAATCTCAAGTTTTAAAACTCTATACAAGAGTAAGAAGAATAGAATAAAGTAGAAGAAATATTTATTATTGTTCTGAACAGCATTAAATGCATGAGCTGATATCGTGTTGAGCTTATTTTGAAATGTGACTTTGATTATTAGTGATTACTAAGAATATAATATCTTAGCTCTGACTTTTTTAAGCGCGCAGAAAGTTCTTTATTTGCTGGTCCTTATAGTGTTAGCTCAGTAGCAAGGTTGATTCATTTTTTTGTCAGAGAACTCATCAGCATTTATTGCACTTTGTTTTATTTGTCTCTTTAAATTGTCTTGGATGAAATTGTTTAAGAATGAAACAATAGGGACAAAGACAACAGAGGCAAACAATGGACGATCCAACAATAAAACTTATTGGACGCATGTTTTTAACTTTTAAACAGAGTTGTTCTTTTGTCCAAATAAATACAACTTCAAAGGTATAAGTTAATTTCAAAGCTAATTTGTTTCAACTTAATTTAATATTGTTGTTATCTTCAAAACTTTGAGGAGTTTAATTTTATTGATCAGTTAAGAAACTAAATTTTTTCTTTGGTTCCAACAATCTCCCCCTTTTTTATGATGACAAATAATATTAAATTTTATTGTTTAGAAAACAGTTATTAGTTCAAAAAATTAGAAAGCTCCCCATAAGAACATGTTGTATTCAAGTTAAACAAGTGTATTGGACGCATGTGACTTACGGATAATTTTTATTTCTTTGATCAACATGTGTAGTTTCAAACTGGTTATTGGACGCAAGTTTTAAACTTTTAAGTGAAAGTCCAAAAAGTATCAGAGTGAAAAACGTTCATGAAAAGTATTAAGTCAAAAACATTTCTTCAACAGAAATAAATAACCAATATTAGTAGAGACAAAGTTAAACTAAAGTACCTTTTATCAGTAATAGATCATGAATTTTTAATGCCCTTTGACCAGTATTTTAGTAACCAGTATAAGTTTACTTAGTATTAAAGTAAAAAATATACGTGTTAGTATCAGAGCAAATCAAGGCATTAATCAATCAGAGCAAAAATTAAACAACTAAGTATTAGAGCAAATAGATTCCATCAGATCAAACTAAGTAAAGCATTAAATAGTCAGAGCATAGCATATATAACTGAGTAGAAGCACACATAATATATTCATTAAAGTTATGCATCAATATACATAAATAAAAGAATGAATATAATCAAAATTGTGAATTTAATCCAATTTATTCCCAATTCTCCCCCTTTTGTCATCCAACAAAAAAAAAAAAAGAACACATCATAGTCATGAAAAGGTGAAGGAAATAAATAACTCTGTCCTCTTTCTAACTTTGACTTATTTGCATTCACAGGAATCAAGACAGAAAATCGGTGTCGAGCAAGAAAATCTATCAGAGTTTGATTTTTCTGTCTTTATTTTGTTTGTTTTTCTTTGACAGATGATTTTTCACCGGTTAAATGGCGGATAACAGTACTCCGTGAAAATCTTTTTCGGTCCCTTCAGTTACCCACAAACATTGAAATCTGTACATAATTTTACTCAATTTTTTTTTCTCTCTCTTTCTTCTTTCTTTCGAAATGGATAATCAGCTTTTTAATCTCCGCAAGCAATTCCCTTCTCTCCCTCAAAATTCTTTAACTAACATTTATTGTGCAAGGTTTGAGAGATTAAGGATGCTCATGCACAAAGGCATCCCTGCGGATATCTGTTGGTTGATCAAGCAAAGGTCCGACTCAGAGGTGAATTTTTCCGACGCTCTTGTTTCATATATGCCAGGAGCTAGGCAAAAGTTCATATGCAAAGAAGAGAAGAGCAAAAAGGTTACGGTTTATAAATGTGCAAGATGGACCTGTAACACAAAATGCAAATCAATTGGAATGACGTCTATAAACCGAGATGATAAAATTAACTTCATAAAGGATGGCATGAGTAAGGAGTCTTTAGATAACATTCTATTGACTCTTGAGACGCATCCTAGTGGAGATGTGCAGAGAGTACTTCTCGATTTATGGCCAATATTCCAAGATGAACATGAGCGTTATAGTCTCGAATCGACTCAAAAGACCTGTTTGCCAAATTTTAAGAAAATTGGATGGGAAGCCGACCATCGGCCCATAGAGAGCATTCAAGCCGTTACTGGACGTAAAACCAGAGGAAAATGTGAGCCACAATCACACCTCCTGTAAGTATTTTTTTTCCTTTTTTCTTCTTGTTTATTAAAAAAAATTCAAAAAAATAAAAATAAAATAAAAAAAATTAGCCGTATTTTTTGAAATATGTGTTGCATATTTTCAAACTTCTTCTGACACATATAGATTAGCCTTTTATCTTTGTCATATAGCTATTATCATTTCTGTGCTTATTTTTCAAACTTATCTGACACACGGATCTACCCCTCCTTTATAGGTGTAATTATTACATTTGAGTTTTGATTCTTTAAATAATGCACTTTGCTCTCTTCAGATCATTGATAAGGTGAGAGTACAAAAAAAAAAACAAAGAGAAAAAGAAATGGAAGTCACTTGATTAAATGATCAAGAGTGTTTGTGTCTTTTGTGGATCTAATGGGAAAGATAAAAGAGTTTGTAAATATTGCACACCATCTTGGTCGAAATTAGCTAGAGAGAAATCCGTTTAGTTTATGGAGGAGGTAGTCTTGGGTTAATGGGTTGTGTAGCAACCGCTGCACATTTAGGAGGTGGCAAAGTCCTTGGTGTCATTCCCTATCCTTTATCTACCGGCCAAGCCCATTGGAAAACATTAGGGATGAAGTAGTGGTATTTTGCATGCATCAACGCATGAACATTATGATAGCAAATCTCGATGCCTTTATTGCCCTACACTGGTGGTTTTGGAACTTTGGAAGAGCTCTTTCAAATTATATCCTAGTCACGCAATGAGAACTTTCACCAAAAACCCATAGGTATATTAAATGTTAATGGTTTTTATGACGCTTTGTTTTGTTTTCTTGATCATCTTTGTAGAAAAGGGTTCATCTCACAAGCGACACGTCAAAGTCTTGTAAGCTGCAACTCCCGAACAATTGCTCGATCAACTAAATGAATTTGTACCACAACGTGATCCAGTAATGGCTCCACGGAATTGGGAACAAGGCAAAGAAGAAAAAGCCAAAACTTGATTTGAATTTGTCTTTGTGAATTTTTGTTTTCTCTTACGGTTTTAGTTTTTTGTAATTTTTCTTATTTCATGCTCGATTTGCAGTTTTCTGGTAAGACCTTTTACACTCTACCTATCTTTATTTTGACATTGGGGACAATGTCTTTAATTAGTTAGGGGGAGGGATAGTTGACATTACCATGTACATAGTTTAGTAAAAAAAAAAAAACTAACAAGCTAATCTTTATTGTTACTAACATATTAGATGTATGATGGCAGAGTAAGGAGTAGTTTTGCTCTTGAGACGCATCTTAACTTGCATTTCATAGTATGTCTTAAATTATTTTGTTCTTGCATATTAAAAAAAAATTAAAAAAAATTAAAAAATTAAAAAACAAAATTTCATTTTGATCTTTTCAATTGATTTTGATACAAGCATATGTTGAATCTGAGCTTAATTGATGATAAAAGTATGCAAAATAGTTTATAGTTGAATCATTTTCATGATATACATGTGTATATGATTGTGGATATTAGGAAGAAGGCATGGTTGAATTGAGTGAATGTTCCATACCTTTGTGAGTTTTGGGCTTTTCCAAGTTTGATACTTACACTTGGTTATTTTCTTTCATGGGTGATGTCAATTATGAATTTATTTTCTAGAACTTGCATTGAATCGATTTGAGATTACATTGGTCTCGTATGTTGCATGAAAATGACAAGAGGCATTTTTTTCTTGACTTAGCTGCTTTGGCCAAATAAACCTACCTTGCATTTATCCCATTGTTAACCCCTCCGAGGCCTACTTGCCTATTCTTTGTTCTTAGCTATTACAAGCCTTGGTGAAAAACCATGTTTTACCTTACCTTTGGGAATGGGAGAGCATTGATTTTCTTATTGGAGGAGTTCTTTTGCTTGCAATGATTTAAGTGTGGGGAATTGGTGTGCCGATACTGAAATGCTTGGTACAAACAAAAACAAAAAACAAAAAAAAAAACAAAACAAAACAAAAAAAAAGAGAAAAAAAGAAAGAAAAAGAAAAGAATAGAAAAGGAAGGAATGTGTGAAGAGAATGAACATTTTATGGTTTTGGGTAAAAATTTTATTCTTTCTACTTGAGTTACTCCTCAATGTTCTTTTATTCTCTTTGGTTTTAAGCTGCTATTATCCATATTGTTCCCTTCCTTCACCTTATAAGTTCCATTACAACATTTTTGAAAGACCTCTTGATTTTTGCAATTTATTTGATCTAAGTAGTGGAGAATTGATGTATATGCAAGCCTGTGGTAAAATACTTTCATAATTTAGTGAGTTAGCGTAAGCAGTTAACCTAAACACCTTGTGTGATTTGAGTGTCACTTGTGAAGAATTTTACTCAATCAACATGCCTATTTCTCGACAAAGCATGATTATGCTATACTTTATTCTCAATTGGTTTGATTCAACTATTCTTTGTTAAGCATACTTGACTTATTAATTATGGTTTATATTTGATACAATGCTTGTATTTAAAAATTAGTTGAATTGATTAAATAAAATATTACATGTTTGTGGTATCATCCTGGTAAACCCTCACGAGACTATAACTTCGTCCACTAGGGACACCTAGGTTTAAAGGCTTGTGGCACATGCTAAGTGCCATCGTGTTTTCCTACGAAAGTGGATTAGATTAGGTACAATCAGTTTTTATGTTTTTAGTTTAATAATATGATGTTTATTGTTTTTCTTTAGTTTCGTTGTTATGTGTTATGCCTAGGAGTGCAAAAGCTTAAGTGTGGGGGAATTTGATCAATCAAT
Organism: Styphnolobium japonicum; assembly: GCA_023212625.1. Taxonomy (NCBI): domain Eukaryota; kingdom Viridiplantae; phylum Streptophyta; class Magnoliopsida; order Fabales; family Fabaceae; genus Styphnolobium; species Styphnolobium japonicum. The sequence continues at coordinate 8,791,130 of JALBWW010000014.1, forward strand.
TTGAGACACTTATTTTATCTTTGTATTAGGCATTATTAGATGTTTATTGTGCCCAATATTAGTACTTTAGATGAGTTTAATGTTGTTGGGCTTCATTGGGCTTTAATGCAAATATTGAATAATTTTCGGATTTTGATGCATTTTGACCTTTCTTCCTTGGTTAGGTCATAACTTGGGACTCGGTGATCCAATTGAGGTGATCTTGGTGTCTTTGGAAAGCTAAGACAATGCTCTACAAGTTTCATGAAGAACTCAAGAGCTGGATCGGAATGCTAAGGGTCCAAAATATCCCTGCAATGCAGAGTGGGTTTGCTGTCACGGAACCATCTGGGCAGTATGCACATATTGGACTATATAGTGGGTTATAGGCCTCCTCTTGGGCTGAAACTTGGTCACTTGAAAGATAAGACCCATATCTCCAACTTCAATGAAGACCATTTTGTCAATAGATGTCGTTTTAGGCATGCTTCAGAAGCTACAAGTTGGTCTGAATTTGGAAACACGTTCTTCCAACCTAACTTGAGGTAGGTGAAGTGTTTTTGGCATTTCTGGAGTTCTAAAAGTCCAAATGACATGATTCAAATTGGAGATTTTCAAGGAGGCAACTGGCTACAACTTTGATGAAGACATCCAAGCCAAAATGCACCGTCTAGGTGATGAATTTGAAGCCAGAAGTCGGATAAGAGTTGTTGACTAAAAGCCACCAACCATACACCAACCCACCTACCATGCACCAACCCACCAACCATGCATCAAGCTTCCATTTTTGACAAATTTCAGATTCTTATAGCTTGTATTCAGATTATGTACATGTATAAATTGGCTTATAGGATTAGTATAAATAGAGCCAACCTCTTTGTATTAGAAAGGATTCAATTTGAAGTAAGTTAGAATTCAATTTTGTAGTAAGTTTGAGTATTTGTTAGTTTTCTTTCTCTTCTTCTCCCTTCTCTTTGGAATTTCATTTTTGTTTTTTAATTTCTGAGTTCTTCCTTCCCATCCATGGAAGGCTAGGCTCTCATAATCAATCCAAGGGATTAGCCATCTTGATGTTTAATTTGGAGATCTTGTTTTGCTTGTTCATATTGCTTAATTGTTATTCAAGTTTCTCTTCTTCCTCTTTTGATTTCTATCTAGATTGAATTGCTTAATTTGATTTAGATGTTAATGTGATAATAGCTTTATTGTCATGTATTCAAAGAGGATCACAAAGAATAAACAATTTATTAAAGCTTTTTGATGGATTGTTTAGCTTGGTTAAATTCTGGATCTTAAATTAATCTATGTATGGATGGTGCTTACTTTATCTAACCTTGGTTAATTAAATTCTAGATGCTTATCTAGTAGAGGATTCTTGGATTATGTTGAGGCTTCTTGATGTGATCTAAGGCCAAGAACATGGTTAGCGATTAAGTGAATTCCTTGTGATCAATGATGGATTAAACTTAAGATCGGTAAATTTCCTTGGATTGGTTGTTTCTTTATATTTGTTTACAACATTAAGTCTTGTTCTTCTTTTCAATCTTATTACTCAACAACAAAACTCCGTTTCTAATTATCTTGATCTGAATAAATATTTGTTCTTTTTGGATCCTTGAGAGACGATTCGGTTCATGCTCTATACTACAAATTATTTTGTGAACCGGTAATTTTATTTATTTGACGGGGTCTCGACAACCTCTTGTCACTTTGTTTTTAAAAGAATGTGTTTGAAAAAGAAATAGAAAGAGTTATTGAGAAGGTGGCGGAGGAGGAGGGCCATGTGGAAAGAAGGATCGGAGAAGGTCTTCAAATCTCCTGTACATTGAGTCCATCTTAGAGGACACGTAGGCTTGAAACTATGGGGGCACTTGAGGTGGTGGAGCAACTTGGTGACTCTCAGCATATGCTTCCAAATCAGTTCTCACATTGCTAACAGCAATGGATAGTTCTGTGTGAGGTGTAGGTAGAGCAATTGATATTAGGGCAACGATAGAGAGTGCTTGTTCTTGTGCTACCATAGTCATACCAACTTCCTCTTCTTCGTCCTCGTATCTTGAAAACTCACTATTCAATGGGAGTGGGTCATTTTGGTGTGAGAATAGGATGTCCCATGGATATTGTTTACCAGGAGTCTGAGGAGGAGACCCTGAGAGGGAGCTTCCAGAAGAGAAGATGGAGTCCGTAGGTTTATTTAAAGGCAGTCCAAGAATGTCATCAACAATGTAAAATGGACTGAAACACTAAGAACTTTGGCCTGGGACAGTGATTGTTTCCAACTTCTCCTCAACACTAAGTCCACAAGTTAATGTCTGTTGTTCACACTTCCAAATGTGTTGTTCCCAGAAAGTCTTGGCTTCATCTTCCTTGGCCTCTCCAGCATTAGATACACTTCATAAGAATTCTAAGTCAGCCTCTGGTGATTGTTCATTCCCAAAGTAAGGATCAAATCAAATAGGTTTAGGTCATTCTTGTTTATTCCTATTCTTCTTGGGATCCTTGTTTTTGTTCAAATCTACCATTAGCAGCCTTGGACATATTCTATCAGGCTGAATCTTGATGGAAGTTTCAGAAGTAATGATCAGGGAGGGATGTATGTCGCGAAGGTCCTTGACTTGGATGCCTCCCTTAATGACACTGACAAAGATTGTCTTAAAAAGAATGGCATATAACCCCTATTTCGTCCACTGTCAGGGGCTAGTACTTTAGCTGCTGTGGGAATATGTGGATTTTTCTTGTTGAGCCATCACAACATCTAGATCTCTTGGAGGTGTTGGGAAGAGAGGATACCTTGGTTTACCAGCGAGGAATTATATGAGGTGTCACTCCCATGTAAAGGTTTTAAATGTCCAGTCATGTATAGAGGGAACTTGAAAGGTTTGGTAGGAGTTTGGTGATGTGATGAATGAGGTAGAATTTGATCTTGATGGCGGTGAGGGAGCATGGAAAGGTATAATTTGTGTTTGTGGAGAGGGTTCAATGTTTGGTGATGGTGTTTGAGAGTTGGGAGAGGGAATATGTGGTTCAGGGTGAGAATGAGATGAAGGTGGTGAAGGAATGGACGCAGGAGTGGTTACCTTTGGAATAGATGCAAGAGGGTGAAAGATTTTCTTCTTTAATGTCAACTTTGTCCGAGTTCCCATAGGAATGTTGACCTTGGATGCAACCCGCATTCTTTTGGCAAGGGGTTGGTCATCGTCCTAGTCATCGTCCAGTACCAAACATCTTTGTTTGTTAGTTATTGTAGAAATAGACGTTGGCTTCTACTTTGGACTCGCAACTTCAGCAGTAGACTTCATTAGACTTTCAACTTTTGATGGTTTTGCAATGTCCTTTTGGTCAAGAAAAACTTCGACACTTTGGAGCCTTATCTTCATCAGATTGCTTCGTCCAAAAATTTGTTGCATTTGGATTCGTCCAAAAATCCTTTTTCTCTCCTCTTTGTCTTTACCCTCATGGGAACTGAAGATACCTTGATCCTTGAAGATCTTGGTTAAGAGGGCACCATAGGAGATTGTGGTCTTTTTCCTTTTCCCTTGCACGCTCCTTTTGAAGTTCTTGAATAACAAGGAGGGGAGGTTGATCTGTTGACAAAGCATCAGATGCCCAATTTAGCTGAGTTTAATGTTGTTAGGTCTCATTGGGCTTTAATGCAAATTGTGAATAATTCTTGGATTTTGATGCATTTTGACCTTTCCTCCTTGGTTAGGCCATAACTTGGGACTCGGTTATCCATTTGAGGTGATTTTGGTGTCTTTGGAAAGCTAAGACAAGGCTCTACAAGTTTCATGAAGAATTCAAGAGTTGGATCAGACTTCTAAGGGTCTAACATAGCCTTGCAATTCAGAGTGGGTTTGCTGTCACTGGAATCTAAGCAGTGTGCACATATTGGACCATATCGTGGGCTATAGGCCTCCTTTTGAGCTGAAACTCATCCATTGGAAAGATAAGACCAATATCTCCAACTTCACTGAAGACCATTTAGTCAATAGATGTTGTTTTATACATGATTATGAAGCTACAAGTTGGTTTGAATTTGGAAACACATTCTGCCAACCTGACTTGAGGTAGGTGTAGTGTTTTTGGAATATCTGGAGTTGTAAAAGTCCAATTGGCATGAAACTAACGCCAAAAGTTCAAGGAGACAATTGTCTACAACTGTCATGAGACCTCCAAGCTAAAATACATCGTTTAGGGCATGAAAATCAAGCTAGAAGTCGGAGAATAGTTGCTGACTAGAAGCCACCTACCATACACCAACCCACCAACCATGCACCAAGATACCATATTTGACAATTTCCATGTTTTTACAGCTTGCATTCATATTATTTTCAATTACAAATTGGCGTCTAGGATTAGTATAAATAGAGCTAATCTCTTTGTATTATACATCATTCAATTTGAAGTAAGTTTGAGTATTAGTTTAAAGAAAGTTTGAGTATTTGTGAGAGTTTTCTTTCTCTTCTTCTCTATTCTCTTTAGAATTTCGTTTTTGTTCTTTATTTTATGAATTCTTCCTTCCCATCCATGGAAGGCTAGGCTCTTATAATCAATCAAAGGGATTAACTATCTTGATGTTTAATTTGGAGATCTTGTTTCGATTGTTTATATTGCTTAATTGTTATTCAAGTTTCTTTTCTTCCTCTTTTGATTTTTATCTAGATTGAATTGCATAATTTGATATAGATGTTGATGTGATAATAGCTTTATTATCATGCATTCAAAGAGGATCACAAAGACTAAACAATATATCAAAGCTTTTTGAAGGATTGTTTAGCTTGGTTAAATTCAGGATCTTAAATTAATTTATGTTGGATGGTGCTTATTTTATCTAACCTTGGTTCATCAAATCATAGATGCTTATCAAGTAGAGGATTCTTGGATCATGTTGAGGCTTCTTGATGTGATCTAAGGCCTAGATCATGGTTAGCAATTAAGTGGATTCCTTGTGATCAATGATTGATTAAACTCAAGATCGATAAATTTCCTTAGATTGGTTAATTTGTTAATTGCATTTCTTTAATTCAACCGGTGTATTTTCTTTTCAAATCATCAAAACCCCCTTTCTAATTATCTTGATCTAATTGAATCTTTGTTTTTGGATTCTTGAGAGAAGATTCGGTTCATGCTCTATACTACAAATTAGTTTGTGAACCGGTAAATTTTATTATTTTGACCGATCTCGACAACCTCTTGTCAATGGCATAGGGAGAAGGCATGAATAGTTGAAGCAGAGTCTTTGAACCTTGCCTTGTCAAGTATGGCCTTGTTCCATAACTAATGCAGTACCCTTGCTTTGTCATGCATTTTTTATGTTGTCATTTTTGCAGTAGAGGGTTCCTTCAGCAAGATGTCAAGTACAACATCTATACCTCCAAATGCATTTTCCCAACCAGTGGTGATTGTGGCAACCAACATTGTGTCGCATCAGAAATGTTCACTTCTGAGACCACAACTTGTTTTCCTAATACTTCTCCTCTGACCTCAGATGTAGAGATAGATGCATTTTTCTAGAAGATCTTCACCAGTTTTGGATGAACCTCCACGAGTTCTTTGAAGTAGCTTTCCCACCCAACACCTTGAAGATTGTCCTTAATATCAATCTTGCACTCTGCTAGAACAGAGGTCTGGAACAAGTACTCCACTGATACTTCTGCTTCGTCCACATTAAAGGTCATTCCTCCGGCTATTTCTCATAGTTTGTTTTGAAAAAGGGTTTTAGGGTTCTTGAGGAGAAAAAAAGAGGGTTTTTCGCAAGAGTAAATTTTCATAGAAGAGTCTTTGAAGAATTTTGATAGCGTAAAAGTTTGATGTTGAAGCAACAAGAGATATTTATAAAGACTTGTAAAAATAGTGTCTTGATACTAAAAGATTTCTGAGTGGAAATGCCAAGCGTTAACAAAAATTTCAACAGTCATCACAATAAATGTGTATTAAAAGTAACTGTCACGTCCACAGTAAAAAGTAACTTCTATGACCTTTCGAAAATTGACTCAGTGTGGGAAATTTGAAAAGATTCAAATGAGACAAAGATATTTTATAATAAATGCGAATATTATATGTCCATTTACTTATCAAAAATTACACAGAATACATAACAAGTACAAATTATATTATACGTAGATTATCAATGGACGCACGGATGTCAATTCTTCACAAAATGCATACTTAAATGCTTTTTAATAAAATTAAATCTATCCTCAGCAAGGGGTTTAGTAAAAATATCAGCCCATTCATGATCTGTATCCACAAATTGAAGATCAAACACACCTTTTTTAATATAATCTCTTATAAAGTGATGTTTAATTTCAATGTGTTTTGCCCTTGAATGTAAGATGAGATTTTTTGATAAGTTAATTGCTGTAGTATTATCACAGAGTAAAGGAATCTTACTTACAAAGATGTTGTAATCTTCCAATTAATGTTTGATCCATAGAAGTTGAGAGCAACAACTTGATGCTGATATATATTTAGCTTCAGCTATTGAAAGAGCAATTGTGCTTTGTCTTTTGTTGGACCATGAGACTAGATTTCCTCCAATGAAGTGACATCATCTACTGGTGTTTTTTCTTTCAATTCTATCTCCAGCATAGTCAGCATCACAAAAACCAACTAATATGTACTCATGATATTTCTTAAACAGCAAACCCAGATTAGTATTTCCTTTCAAGTATCTGAATATTCTTTTAACAACAACTAGATGTGACTCTTTAGGATCAGATTGAAAATGTGCACAGAGACACACACTAAACATTATATCAGGTTTGGACGCAGTAAGATATAAGAGTGATCAAATCATACCTTTGTATACCTTTTGATCCACCTTTTGATCTTTATCGTCCAATTTGAGTGTGAAAGATGGATGCATTAGTGTGCTCATTGTTTTGCAATCGTTCATTTTAAACTTCTGCAGGAATTCATTTGTATATTTTTGTCCAATGTTTGCTTTACTTGCAAACCCATAAAGAATTTTAATTCTCCTATTAAGCTCATTTCAAACTCCTTCTGCATCAATTTGGAAACATCCTTGCACAGAGATTCATCAGTAGCTCCAAAGATAATATCATCCATATAAATTTGGACTATAATAAAATATGAGTTTTTGTCTCTGTGAAAAAGAGCAGTGTCAACTTTTCCTCTAGAAAATTCATTTTCCATTAGAAAAGTGCTTAATCTCTCATACCATGCTCGAGGAGCTTGTTTTAATCCATACAGAGCCTTTTTCAGTTTAAAAACATGCTCTGGATGATTTTGATCCTCGAAACCAGGTGATTGCATAACATAAACTTCTTCATTGATTATACCATTTAGAAAAGCACTCTTTACATCCATTTGATAGAATCTCATGCTATGATGAGCAGCAAATGAAAGTAAGATGCGTATGGCTTCTAATCTAGCTACAGGAGCAAATGTTTCAATGAAATCAATACCTTGTTATGAATAACCTTGGGCAACTAACCTTGCCTTGTTTCTCACAACCTTACCATCTTTTTCCAATTTGTTTTTGAATACTCATTTTGTGTTGATGATGACTTTATCTTTGGGCTTTTAAACCAGCGTTCAAACGCCGTTTCTTGTGAATTGATTGAGCTCTTCTTGCATAGCTTATATCCATCATTTGTCCAAGAGAGTTTCTTCAATCTTCTTTGGTTCCATTTCTGAGATGAATGCAACATCTGAGTATTCTCTGAACTCCGATCTTGTTCGTACTTTATCATCTGGATTACCAATAATTTGGTCTTATTGATTATAGGTTTTGAAACGTCAACTTCTTTGAATATCATTCCTTGTTGCATTTTCTTCTTTTCCTTCATTGTCCAATGCTTCTTTGTTGATTGAAGATGGTCCTTCTTCTCTGTTATTTAGATTCAAATCTGCTAAAGGCTTATCTAGCTCTGATAAATCTTTATCAGGCTTTTTATCATTAAACTTAACATGGTTAAGTTCTTCCACAGTCAAAGAACGAGAGTTATAAACTCTGTTTGCCTTTGAAGTTTCAGAGTATCCTAAGAAAATACCACAGTTAACTTTAGCATCAAATTTTCCTAAAGAATCCTTGGTATTTAAAATATAGCATTGACAACCAAATGAATGAAAATAAGAAATGTTGGGTTTTTCTCTCTTTCATAATTCATAAGGAGTCTTGTTCAATAAAGGTCTAATATATATTCTGTTTTGGATATAACATGCAGTGTTAACAGCTTTAGCCTAAAAGTGTTTGGAGGTTGAGTTATCATTGAGCATTGTTCTAGCCATCTCTTGAAGAGATCTGTTTTTCCTCTCTACCACACCATTTTGTTGTGGTGTTCTTGGGGCAGAGAAGTTGTGAAGAATACCACTTTCTTCACAGAATAGTTGAAAGCTCTCATTCTCAAATTCTCCTCCATGATTACTTCGGATTGAGTTGATACACATGCATTTTTCATTTTGAACTCTTTTACAGAATATAGAGAAGACTTTAAAAGACTTATCCTTGTGAGCTAGGAACATAACCCATGTCCCATTTAACGAGGTAGATTTTGTTGGACCAAACAGATCCAGATGTAACAATTCTAGTGGTCTAGAGGTGGAAACAATATTTTTGGATTCAAAAGAGTTTTTGATTTGTTTTCCTTTTTGACAGGCGTCACATAGAACATCTGATTTGTACACAAGCTTTGGTAGCCTTCTCATGTGGTTATGCTTATTTAGCTTTGAGATTAACCTCAAGCTTGCATGACCAAGCTTCTTGTATCATATCTATTGTTCTCTTTTTATGGATACTAGGCATGATACATTCTGATATGAGAGATATTCCAAGTCAATCTTGTAAAGATTATTTTGCCTTTTGGCAGTAAAGAGTATGGATCCATCCGAGTTTTTGACTATACATTCTCCTTGGTTGAAAGAAATATTGGATCCACTATTACATAATTGGCTTATACTAAGCATATTATGTTTTAATCCTTCAACCAGAAGTACATTATCAATAGAAGGAAAATGATGCTTACCAATCTTACCTATTCCAACTATTTTGCCCTTATGATTTCCACCAAAGGTGACAAAACCACCTGATTTAAGTTTGAGGTCTTAGAACATAGATCTTTCTCCCGTCATGTGCCGTGAGCAACCACTGTCCAGGTACCATGACAAGTGTCTTCTTCTTGCTGCTAAGCACATCTGCAAGAGGGATTATCATAGTTTTAGGTACCCATATCTTTTTGGGTCTTTTCATGTTAGTTTTTGAAGACTCATAATACCTTGATTTCTTATTGTAAAAACATTTGGATGTTGCATGTCCTTTCTTTTAACAAATGTTACAAAAGGATATTGGTTTTGCAGAAGTAAATGTCTTTTGGTAATTATTTTTCTCAGTATGTTGATACCCCAGTCCAGATTTGTCACGAGGGTCTCTGGAGTATTTGAGTAATGTATTTAGCTTTTTGGTGCTACCCACAAATTTACTGAGATCTTTAGTAAGTTCTGGTTCATCAGATGTATTGGACTCAGAGGATGTTTTTAAGAGAAGGTTTTCAGCTTTTAGTTTTTCACAAGAAGTTTCAAGTTCTTGTTTTTCTGAAAACAAATTTTCAAATTCCTTGAATAATTTTGAAAACCTTCTTTTGAGAGATTTGTACTCAACAGATAGAATAGATTAATTATTTAACAGTTCATCGAATGCTTCTTGAAGATTAAAGTCAGAATTTGTTACCTTATCTTCTTCCTCATCAGAGGATGTGCTTTCCATGAAGCATATGTTGGCTTCTTCTTCTGCTTCCTCTCCATCTTCAGTTGATGAAAGGTTAAGATCTTCCCAGATTGCTATTAGTCCTCTTTTCTTTTTGGTGAAGAATCTTTTCTTTTCCTTCTTTTTGTTTAAAGAGGGGCATTCAGCCTTGATGTGTCCTGGCTTCTTGCACTCATAGTATATGATTGGACTTTTGTCTTTTGTCTCAATCTTGTCCTTTGGAGCTCTTTATCCAAAGTGTTTTCTTCTCATGCCACATTTCTTTTTGCACATTGCTTGTATCTTTCTAGAGATGAAAGATAACTCATCGTTTTCTGAGACGTCTTCTCCAGATGATTTAGTCTCATCTGAAGATTCTTCAACTTTAAGTGCTTTGGATGCACTTTCCTTGTGAGCTTTTAGGAAAATTGATTTGTCTTTTCTTGAACTTTCCTCTTCTTGAAGTTCAAGCTCATGAACTTTAAGAGAACCTAGGAGTTCCTCCATGGTAAGAGAAGCTAGGTTCTTTGCTTCTTGAATGCCAGTAACCTTAGGCCTCCACTGCCTGGAAAGACTTTGTAGAATTTTTTTGATATAATCTTGATTGTCATATGTCTTTCCTAGAGATCTCAAATTGTTGATGATTGTTTAGAATCGTTTAAACATTTAATCAATGAACCAGCATGCTTATCTTTGATTCCTTTGACTTGAGAGGAACCTTCATGGGCTAAGACAAGAGTGACTCATATTTCCTTAGCTGTTTCACGGCTATGAACTTTGTCATGTTCCGATATGGTGATGGCATACATAAGATAATGTTTAGTTTTTGAGTTTAACTGGTGAAAAAACCAAGTGAAACACAAGAAGGGGGGTTGAATTGTGTTTCTTAACCCTTTTTTTGTTAATAAAAGATTTTCCTTTTCAATAGAAAATAGAACACAGCGAAGGATAAAGTTTAACAAGCAAAGAGCTTAGGACCAACACCATTTAGTCCTATTGGACTCTAAGGATTTTGAAAAGACTTTTAATAAAATGGTTAACACGTTCTAAAACCAAATAAAAAGATATTTGTTAATAAACACAATGGTAAACCCCAGAGGTTAGTGAATATAATAAAGCACACTAGAAGAGAATAGAAGCTTACACACGAGATTTATCCTGGTTCACTCTTATCAACCAAGAGCTACGTCCAGTCCCTTCAACCAGAAGGATTTTCCAACTAATCTTTTTCACGATTACAAGTATTATGCACCTCTTCAGGTAACAAGTATTTTCAACCTCTTCGTGTTCTATCTCACAAGTATTCTTTTACACACGCCTCTTCAGGCTTACAAGGCTTAAGATGAATAATTGAAAGCAGATGAAAGCTTGAGTTTAAAAACTCACTGACAAATGAGAATAGACAATCGAGATCTCAAGGCTTTTTCTTTTTACACGTATATGGAAATCCAAGAAGAAATAAAGCTTTTTAGACTTTGTAGGATGCTTCGGCAAAGATCTCTCTTTTTTCAAGTGCTGCTTCTTCTCTTTATAAGTAAGAACAAATTGAGCAGACTTCATGTGCTAGATCGTCCAACGGAAACATTTATTACCGTTCTGAGTAGCATTAAATACATCTACTGGAAAAGTGCTGAACTTCTTCTGACGGTGACTTTTATTCTCTGAGATTTCCAATCAATGAAAACAAAATCCTGATTTGTCTAAGATTGCAGACGGTTTCTTATTTGCAGATCTTTGTAGTTGTTAGACAATGTCAGCAAAAGTGGCTTAGTTGACTTCTTCTGTGCCGTGAGCTGTCAGAGTTCTTTTCTAGCATTTAATGAGGAACAGTTCTTCATTTTTGAAATTTCACTTGGACGAGAGCTTGAGCTTGAACTTTGAAAGAGTGAGTTGAGTCCGAGCTTTGGCAGACAGATCGTATTGGACGAACTAATAAAAAGTAACAGTATATGCATACAAGTATTGGACGCACCAATAGTAAAAGTATATAATACATTTATTGGACCCACGAAGAGTTATAGCATATTGGACGCACGAAGAGTTATCTTTAAGCATAGAGCAGAATGGACGCACATACAAGTAGCGATTTGTTAATACTATTGTCGAAACACTTACTTGTTCAAACTAAATAAATATTTTTGTTATCCTCAAAACTTAACCAGGGAAAGCTACAGCTTTTAAGATTTTAGTACTTAAACATTTTTATAAAAAATTTGGTTTCAACAACTGGTACCTGGTTCGTTGTCCCTCCACTGTGGTCGAGAGAGTTCCTGTCCTTATGTGTTGATGGGCATTTGATGGCCATTTTGGATTAAGTCCGAAATGTCCATGTTTTGTGCATCAAAGAATGCAATCATCATTTTCTTCCAGTAGTCATAGTCATTTCCATTGAATAGAGGTGGTCTATTCACTACTTGTCCTTCGTTTTCCATTTGTGGCTGTGCTGGATCTTTTCCTCTGCACTGTTAGATGCTCAACCCAAGAGGCTGAGCTCTGATACCAATTGAAATACCTAGTTGAAACACAAGAATGAGGGTTAAATTGTGTTTCTTAACCTTTTTTAAAAATCTTTTCTTAAACACAATCTTTCAAAAGATAACTTTGCAATGAAGCAAGTGAGAATGGAGGAAATGTACACTCTTTACAATCTGTTGGACGCAAAGAGATTTTTTCTAAAGATGTTGGACGAGAGTTTAAAACTTAGTCCTTTTTAAAAAAAAACTTAATTACGAAAAACAATGTCAATTCCCAATTGATAATAAATAAAACAAATAACACAGAGAGGGAAGAAAAGCTTACGCAGAGATTTATACTGGTTCACTCTCACAACCGGAGAGCTACGTCTAGAAGGATTTTCACTAAACTTCACAAGTTTACAAGTATTCTTCTCAACACCTTTTCAGGCTACAACAAGTATCCTCAAACCTCTTCAGGTTCTAACAAACAAGTATTCTTTTATACACAGCCTCTTCAGGCTTAACAAACAAGTTGATAAAAGATGTTATAAACAGCACTTGAGTTTTGACTTACAACAAGTGAAGATAAAGAATAATCTCAAGTTTTAAAACTCTATACAATAGTAAGAAGAATAGAATAAAGTAGAGCTTTTGAATATTTTCTTTGAAAACTTGATCACTAAAACTTCTCTTCATTCTTCAAAGACTCTTGTATTTATAAGCAACGAGCACTTGAAGTAGTCTTCATTGAGCTTCTTCGTCCAACGAGAATATTTATTATCATTTTGAGCAGCATTAAATACATGAGCTTATATCTTATTGAGCTTCTTCTGAAAAGTGATTTTGATTATCAGTGATTACTAAGAGTATAATATCTTAGTTCTGACTTTTCTAAGCACGCAGAAAGTTCCTTATTTGCTGGTTCTTGTAGTTGTTAGAAGTGTCAGCTCAGCAGTAAGGTTGATTCACTTTTGTGTTAGAGAACTCATTAGCATTTATTGCACTTTGTTTTGCTTGTCTCTTTAAATTATCTTGGATGAAGCTGTTTAAGAATGAAACAATAGGGACAAAGACAACAGAGGCAAACAAATGGGCGATCCAACAATAAAACTTATTGGACGCATGATTTTAACTTTTAAACAGAGTTGTTCTTTCATCCAAATAAATATAACTTCAAAGGTATAAGTTAAATTCAAAGCTAATTTATTTCAACTTAATTTAATATTGTTATTATCTTCAAAACTTTGAGGAGTTTAATGTTATTGATCAGTTAAGAAACTAAATTATTTCTTTGGTTCCAACAAGAATCACTGGGAATAGTCTACACATATGTCAGCAACTCATTCAATCGTTGGGAATGGTCCTAATAATTAACATTAGCAACTTTTTTTATAAAAAAATGCATCAATGGAACAGTCTAAAATACAAAGAATACAAAAATAAGATCATTGAGATGTTTCCTATTGGCATTGACTCTCAATTTGTGTCTTTCAGGTGGCAATATACATAGGAGCATTATGTTAGCATCCACGAATGGTGGCTTTGAGGAATATTATCATGTTATTGCAAGAATATGGCAATTGTAAATAGTCAAGTTAATTAGACTGGATTCGCTGATGATCTAATTAATAATTAGAGGTGTTTAAGTCCAAACCAAACCAAATAAAACCGGCAAAATCTAACCAAAAAAAATCGAAAACGGATCAAAACCAAACTTGTTTTTTTTATTTTGTTTGATTTTATTTTTTGAAAACTAATCGGCTCGGTTAGGTATTTAGCTTCATTTTTTGAAATCAAACCAAACAGATCAAACATATATATTTATTCTTGGGTTAGGTTCCTAGTGAAATCAGTGAAGACAAGCACATGCTAATTTAAAGTGTTAAGTGATTAACTTCAAGTTGGAAGCTAAATCACCTGAGAAACTGCATCGTCTGAGTTCAACGTTTCTCTTAGAAATTGCACCGTTTGAGTTCAACTTTTCTGTTAGAAAGTGCATTGTCTCTATTACCGTGTTGCGATTCGGTTCCATTCAAGTTGCTCTACGCGCGATTCAATATGAACTTCATTTTTTATTTTCTCTTTGTATTGATTCAGCATCATGAGAAAAGATCTGAATGTCATTATCTGAAAGTGTATCATGTGAAATCCGCTCAGGAAAAGAGAAAAGATGAATCACACTACTAAAAAGATTAAAATCATAAACCATTGAAAAGAGAAAAAAATATTATTAAAAGACAAAATCCAAATAAACCCAAAAAAATTTAGAAGAAAAACAAAGGAGAGAAGATCGACTACGGTTTCCAACACATTGAAAAAAACATAAATGGCTTGAACCATAAATCTTACCTCCCTTACAAAACTTAGCAAAACATTGAAAATATAACTCAACTCATAGAATTCATCAAGCAAAACCATTACCGAGTTCAGGACTTTGGGGTTGTTAAAGTTGGGAACTCCATAAACAAACGACTCTAACCTTTATATTTCGTGACTCTTTCTCTGTTTTAATTTTGCTTATAGGATGAAAATCAGTAGCCATGGAAAATAGACAAAAGCTTCATTCTTCCCACCCATTCCCTTCTTTCCTTATAACCACAACTTTTTACTTGGCTCCAATTAGGATTGCATGAGACCCATTTGGCATTAACTCAACCACCTAACTACTAAACTGTACACCTAAACGTGTCACTTCGAACAACACCAAATAATCAATTGATAAAACTTTATGTTTGGACTAATGTAATGTGAAAATTGAAGTTTTGAGAATTAAATTGATGTTAGATATATTTCAAAGACCCAATTAATGTCAATAAAATTTTTTAAGGACAAAAATAAGAATTTATTCTAAATAATAAGAGTAAATATTTTTTTTAGTCCTTCCAAAAATTAATTTAATGTCAAAAATTAATATTGAAGGATTAATATGATGTTATTAATTATTGAAGGACTAATATAATGTTATTAATAATTAAAGGATTAAATTAATGTTATTTATATTTTAAAAAATTAAAATAAATATTTACTCAAATAATAATAACTAGGGCATTTGGAATAGGAGAAAATAATAGTTATAACTGAAAAGCAGAAGCATGTTATGAATGGACACGTGTCACATTCAGAAATGGGTTTTGAGAAAAGAGAGAGATCTTTTAACTTAAAAATAATAAATCTTGAAAAAAGAAACGTGGTAATTGGGAACTAGAAAAAAATTCTCAATTATAATAAATTAGTATCATTACCACGCGATGGAAGTACAAGTTTATTATATTAGATAAGTATAGGTTTTTTGAATTATAATATGTTACTCATTATAGGTTTTTTGAATTATAATATGTTACTCATTTTGATATTTTTATAATAATATTTTTAATTAAATTTATGTAAAAGAAAATAACGTAATCACTTTTTAATTTAATTATTTCAGAAAAAAATAAATTAAAAAAGCTCATCAAAATAAATTTTATTATAAAGTATTTAATATATTTAGTGTCTAACAAGATATAAAAAACAAGAATAATAACTATAAAACTTGAAGTATTTGATTAAAGTTAAAAATATTTCAAATTTACATGTTTACTAGTATTTATTCACTATAATAGACAAATAAATATAATTAATACTTAATTAATTTAAAAAATATGAATAATTTGAATATGTTATGATAAATGATATTCATTAATCACACTTATTAATAGATAAATAAGTAATTGGTATTTAAATTAATATATAATTTAAAAAGTTAGAATAATTAAATTTATTACTTAAATAAAATAAAATCAAATATAATTGAAATTTGAATTGAATTTAAACTTTTTTTAAATATATTTTGGATACATGAACAATAAGCTTATATCAAAGGAGTAAAAATTTAGAGTAGAAAAAACTAAGATATAAGTGACATATGATATTGACCACACTTACATATATTATATTTTATATAATAATATTAGATTAGATTCATGAAGTATGAGTTTAAACTTAGACTATTTTAATGCAATGTAAATATTAGATTTGACATAAACTTTCTCTTCAACTAATAGTTCTTTTTTCACCCTGAATAAAATGTTTAAAAATTCAGACAGATAATTAAGATTTGAATTGAAATTTTATCCTAAAAATAAGATTCAAAGAGACATTTTATACATATTATGTTTTTTTAAAAAAAATTTGTGAATAATCTATTTAAATTATTATGTTCTATATTATTCTTTTAAGGTGTACATATTGTGCTTCTCAAATAAATTATTTATATTTTAAATTTTTATTAATTACCAACTCCTCTAGGTCAAATCATATTATAAGTTATAGGCCTAAAGTTTTTAAAACGAATATCTATACCCATTTGCAAAAATCTTTGATGATTGAAAAAATTGTAAATTCATTAAATAATCAATTTGATAATTTTCTAATTACTTAAAAATAAATATTAATTACTTGTTGAGTTTACAATCTTTTTGAACGAGTGTTGTGTTGAAGTGGTTAATTAATAGAGATATGCGTAATTAATTTTTAATCTTGTTCCATTAACCTCAAAATCAAATAAATATTTTATTAATATTCAAATAGATAAGAGATAAAATACAGATTCAAATATATATATAAAAATTGAATTAGAATTTCACTAATATTAAAGGAATTTCATAATAAAAATTTGAAACCATCAATCTCAATATATCTAAACACAAATCAATAAGATTTCAAAATTTAATTTCAAAACCATGATGAGTGACATGTGACATAACATATTTAAATACAAAATGCATCAAAGGAGTGAGAATTTGGAGGAAAAATACACATATATTAGTGATATGTGACATTTGTCCAAATTATATGAATTGTATTTTATATAATGGTATATAGATATAGATAAATTAAATGATAACTGATTAAAATTTATTTAATTTTTAAAGTATGCTTTGTT
The DNA here is from genome assembly GCA_023212625.1 of Styphnolobium japonicum. Classification (NCBI taxonomy): domain Eukaryota; kingdom Viridiplantae; phylum Streptophyta; class Magnoliopsida; order Fabales; family Fabaceae; genus Styphnolobium; species Styphnolobium japonicum. The sequence continues at coordinate 8,808,195 of JALBWW010000014.1, forward strand.
TCATATGTAGTGATCTGCACTTAAATTGGAAATGTATAAGTTTATTTTAAAAAATATGTATAGATAAATAATTTATTTTAAATATATATAAATCATATGTATGCTACTAAATTATATTTAAATTTGAATATTGTTAATTATATATACAAATTGTATTTATACTTAACTATAATTATATATAATTCATTTTAATTGTTTTTCCATTGATTTAAACAATTAAATCAATCCTTAAAACATGAAAAAATTAATTTTAAGGAATGCTAAAAAGAAATATTTAAGTTTAAAAGATATAAAAAACTTAAATGATTAAAATGACTGTTCAAAATTTATTTAGAAAGAATAACTGATTAATTTTACTAAAAAGATATATATACCCTTAATGAAACTTTCTTCTTCTTCTTTTGTTTGGTCATATTTATTTCTCTGACCTCATGTTTTATTCTCGTTTGCAACTGAAAGGATAGAGGCCAACAAGGTCAATCTCACTTTGCTGAAAAACTAAGCTCTAGTTAGTGCCGACGAATGATAGCAAGAACTCTGAACGGTGACTTGTAACGACTATGATCGGTAATTCCTCATTCTCCTTTCACTCTTCTTTTTCTCTCTGTCTTGGCCTACACCCCCAACCATAATCTAGAAAAATCATTTCTGATAAGGCCACAAAAATCTAATCTAATCTTTTACATTTACAAACAGAAGTTTCATAACCCAAATTCATGATAAATCTCATCGGGCTTTGATTAGAAGACCACAAAGGAGGAGGGGAATCAATTATCCATTTAATTACAAGCAATAATTATTCGTGAATTTTCTTTTAAAATATCTGTAAATATAGAATTTTATTTATTTTTATTAGTTACTTTATGAGAACACTTAGCTACTCAATACCAAAACAATAGTCATTTGTAATTTTTTTTTAAATTTTTTGTAAATTTAAAACTTTATTTATAATTGTTAGTCACTCTATGAGAAAACTTAATTACTCAATAACAAGCAATAGCCATTCGTATTTTTTTTTAAATTTCTTATAAATTTAAAACTTCATTTGTAACTATTAGCCATTTCTTGATAATACTTAACTAATCAATAACAAGTAATAACTATTTATAAATTCTCTTCTAATTTTATTATAAATTTAGAACTCTATTTGTAATTATTAACCATTCTGTAAAAACATTTAGCCGAATAACAACTAATAACTATTTACAAAATAAATATTAAGATGTATAAGTAGGGAAAAATATTTTTATCTATTAAATAAAATTCATTCGTCCCTCTCCCTAATAATATTTTATAATAATTTTAATTTTTTATGTTCTTTAAATATATATTATTAGTGTTTCTTAAAATTAATTTTTCCTCGAAACATTTCTTTAAACAACAATAAAGGGCATGTTCGTAATTCCACACAGACAAAACCCTTACCATCTGAACGCCGATAAAATCATTTCTTTGTTATATTCTTTCTTTCTTCCTTCTTTCTTCTTCCATGCCTCTCAGAGAACCAGCAATGTCGCAACAAGGTCAAATGCCAATAAACCCCATGGTTCCCCAAAACCCCATGGCACCAATGCCCATGCAGGTCCCCATGCACATGCAGATGCAGATGCCCATGCCCCTTCACATGCCCTTCCAGATGCCCTTTCCCGTCCAAGATACCGCCGCCGGGAAGCGCCGCCGCGAGGACGAAGCTCCGGGCACCGTCGAGGAGGAGCAGTCGGCGGCGAAGCGGGCGAAGGGCCAGGACGTGATATTCAGGATCGTCGTGCCGTCGCGGCAGATCGGGAAAGTCATCGGCAAGGAAGGGTGTCGTATTCAGAAGATTCGAGAAGAAACGAAGGCCACCATCAAAATCGCTGACGCTATTGCTGTAAGTCGCGATTAGATTTTTCTTTTTCTGGAATCTGTTTGGTAGCTGAGAAAGCGAGAGGAAAAATTAGGGATTTTTTCGTTTCTTGTTTTTTATTTTTAAGTTCTGGGTCTAATATTCTTTGTAATTATCTACTCTTCGTCTTATTGAAATTCTTCTTTTATCCAAAAAAAAAAAACGGTTTTGTAGTTTATGATCATTTAATTAATTTAAGATAAATGTGTCTATTTATTCAGACTAACTGGCGTTTACTGAATCCAATCTCATGTTTTCTGTTTGGGCAGCGACATGAGGAGCGTGTTATCATTATTAGTTCTAAAGACAATGATGATAAGGTTACTGATGCAGAGAATGCTCTAGAGCAAATAGCCAATTTAATTTTAAAGGTAAGAGATGGTCCTGAATCATTGAACATTGTTAAGCCTTTCACTCACATACTTTTTATAATTTGCATCATTAGACATGAGCTTTGAAGATTGTTGTGACCTTTAATTGGCTGATTGTGTCATTATCTCCTTTTATAATTTTATGCTACAACCATCAAATCAGTGGACTTTGTTTAAGTTTTGAATTTTCAAATAATATAGTTTATTGTTGTTAATCTAATAGCTTTGAAACCTAAGATGCACAGATAATTTCCTTTTAATCTACTCCTACCCCCATATCCATCTATTTCAAAAAAATATTTTGGCCAAAACATTTTGGGAAATGCATAAACAGGTTAGAAATGAGTTGAAATGCCTTGCAATGATAGGAATCGTCATTGAAATGCACTGACACTCTCACAAAGCACATAAAAAGCTCTAAAAAAGTAGAACATGTGAGAACCGTATTTTTAAGTTTTTTTGGTAATGATTTCATATTGTATAATATTTTTAATGTTAAATCTTATATTATTTATTTGTTTATATATACCTATATAATTTAAATATTTTATTGAGAATACTTTGTCATAGCTGCATACTACCTTTCTTAAAAATTGCTGTGTCCCTGTATTGTATTGTTTTGGATACGATACATGTTCCTATATCCATGCATCACGGTTTGAAACATTTTTTGTCCGTGGTTTAATTTTAAACCTGTTTTGGGGTCTTAAACCTACTCATTGTCCTGTAATATTGATAGGCACATGTTTACTTTTAGTTTGTTATAGACCACTATTTTGAGAGATCATTATGGGCTTCTGTTAATAATTTAAGTGGCCTGCTGGGTGTTATTTTTGTTTGTTGCTGCTATTGAGATGAATTGATAAAAGTTATGCTCCATATAACAGGAAGATGATAGCAATATCGATGCATCAAAAGTTACTGCAGGACATGTGGCTGCCAATACAATAAGACTTTTGATTGCTGGGTCCCAGGCAGGTGGATTGATAGGGATGTCTGGTCAAAACATTGAGAAGTTGAGGAACTCCTCTGGTGCCACAATTACAGTTCTTGCTCCAAATCAGTTGCCTTTATGTGCTTCTGCTCATGAATCTGATAGAGTAGTACAGGTGCGATGTCTAAATTGATGCTCATCAATTTAGACTATGAAAGATTTTGGTTACTTAGACTGTTATGTAACTTTGGTTTCACCATAAATGTTTTGACTTCGTTTTAATCAAGATGACAAGGAACTTATTTTCTTATTTAAATTTTCATATACTATGCCTGATTAACAACTTTCATCGTTAAATGTACAAAATGAAATAACAAAATAACTATGTTATTAGTCTTTTTATAGTTTTGATGCATCAAAGTGTTGAATGATACATACTCTTTAGCATATGAAGTATTAACTGCATGCATGTTCAAATCATGCTATAATCTTGTAAACAGTTGATGATATTCTATCTAATTCAATTGAATTATTGTTTTTGATGCTATACATGAAACACTGCATACCACTTTGCTATTTAATCTGAAGAAAATTTTCCTCCTTTCTTCATACCAAGACTGCTAAAATAACTTGGATATAAATTTTCTAATGTTTGTGGGTAAATTATCTGATCAGAAAACTTAGCAGGTCAATATGCTATATACACCTTTCAACTGCCTGAAGGACAATTTAAGGGTTTCCAGAATATAAAACATAACATGCACTTTTATGAGTTATTATTGGTTTGAATGCTATGAATCAGCTTTTAAGAGTTGTAGGTATAAGTTGAGAGGTTTTCACACTAATCAATTTTGCAATTAAAACTTTTTTAGTAGATTTGGAATCAATATTTTTTTTTCTTTAATATGAATGTGGAATCAATTTTCTTGTTGCTTTTGGCTTCTTATACTTTAATTTACCAGATGAGTTTTAGATAAAATCCCTCCAGCAAGTATCTTGAAGATGATTTGGGAATTTGAATTAGATGAACATATATACTGTTGCCATCCTTGCTATTATCTTCTTTTGATGCTGCTTTAAATTTGCTGCTGAATTTTGATCACCCTTCTTGTTAAATTTAGTTATCAGGAGATGTTCCTGCAGTAATGAAGGCTTTGGAGGAGATAGGTTGTCAGCTAAGGTCTGGTAGTGAACTTTCATATACATTTTGAACCTGGTTCCAACATATTTTTGAAATTTAGTTTGTAATTTTGTCTAACCTATATATCAACTCAAATTTTGATTAGGGAAAATCCCTCCAGACAAGTGATTTCAATCAGCCCAGCATACAATTATGCTGCAATTCGACCATCCCAACCATTTCTTGACCCAACTTCAGGTTATTTAATGTATTCTATATCAGAACAACTTTTAGCTGCTATTTAACAGTTATATCAAGTTTTGATATATTGTCTTACAACCACATCATCTCTAGGACAACCAATCTTGCAGCTGATTATGTTACATTCGAGATGCTGATTTCGGAAACAATGGTTGGTGGGTTGATCGGCAGGTGCGGCTCGAACATATCAAGGATCAGAAGCGAGTCTGGAGCAATGATCAAGGTTAGATCTTTCTCAAAGCACAGCCTTGGCTCAGATATGCGAAGCATTAATTAGAATGTCAGTGTCCTATGGAAGATCTTTTTCAGTTGTTGACTGTTGGATTCGTGTTCACGTGCTACTAAGTTCAACATCAGTACAAGATCATAAATCTGTATCACAAAGGGGAGAGAATATATTTGTATTTTGAATCAGGTTAAGACTTATGATTGTAAAACTTAGACACACCAATATAGATGCTGGACCTGTATTGTTTTTAGCTTCTAGGTGAGAAACAAGGTTGTTGGACTTATATTAACTTTCCAGAGCTTATATAGCCCAAAAATACACGCCACATACCAAGTTAGAGAATTGAGAATTCTGCATTACTTTGAATGAATATCATGGAAAGCCTTTGAGGATTTTCTGTGTATATTTAACTTTTTTCATTAAACAGTATCTAGCATGTTTGATCACTTGATCTTTTTTACATGTAGGTGAATTGATAAATCAACTTAGATTTTGTTGTTGTTGACATTATTTGTAAGTTCAAGAAGTTGTTGAATTCAGTTATTATTTATCATATGCTTTACTTTGTTTCTTCTTTTTTAATTCCCAGAACTGTTTTTCATCTGATTTATCTCTTCATCAATCGGAAAATGTTGCAGGTTTATGGTGGAAAAGGGGAACAGAAGCATAGGCAAATTCAATTTGGCGGTAGTGCTCAACAGGTGATCTTATTTATTATTATTTTTTTAGCTTTTTAATGTTTCTGGAAGAATAGGCAAGAGAGTAAGTGCATTGCTGCATATGAATAATCATTCGTGAATAAAATTAATCATATAGTTTAGAGGGTATAGATTCCTAGAGTTTACAGTTCTAAATTTCTAGTTTCTTACATCAATAAAATCTGGATTGTTGATTTCTTTTGTGATTAAAATTAAGGAGAGCCAATGGCCTTGTTGTAGCCTAGTGGGACCTAGCTTTCTTAGGAAATACCTAATACCAGATTGATCCTTGTTGAGTCTCAATACCTGTGAAGCACATACACTTGGAAGGGGCTGTTTGTGCTAAACACGTTGGACGCTTTGTGTCAGACAAGATGGCACTTCAAAATATATGTGGACGTACAAATTTTGTTTTGTCTGTGTCCATGTCCTCCATCCTTTTGCCTGGTTTTGGGGTCTTCCTTGTAACAAAAAAAAAAAAGTAGAGAGAGAGAGAGAGAGAGAGAGAGAGAGAGAGAGAGAGAGAGAGAGAGAGAGAGAAAATATGTGGACGTGCAAATTTTGTTTTGTCTGTGTCCATGTCCTCCATCCTTTTGCCTGGTTTTGGGGTCTTCCTTGTAACAAAAAAAAAGTAGAGAGAGAGAGAGAGAGAGAGAGAGAGAGAGAGAGAGAGAGAGAGAGAGAGAGAGAGAGAGAGAGAGAGAGAGAGAGAGAGAGAGAGAGAGAGAGAGAGAGCGGAGAGAGAGCGGAGAGAGAGAGAGAGAGGGATTATTCAGCTTAGAGATAAAGATGCTAATTTGATTGAATTTTTATATCATAGGTGAAGTGCTTCCTTAATGGAATTTAACCCTTCACATGCTCTTTCTCTGTTTATTGGTTTTGGACTATTACAATGTCTATTCCTACTTTTTGCTGAAACTCGAATTTTTGAACAGGTAGCATTGGCAAAACAGAGAGTTGATGAATATATATACTCTCAGTTGATACAACAAGCTGGCACCCAACAATCGGCGTAAGTATTTGTTTTAAGAATTTGATCAATTGTAAATTAAAACCTTTTACAGTATTGGTAACCAAGAAAGTGCCACATCATTGTAGTAACTTAGATTCTTCACTTCCATTAGAAGCTTTTAACCATTTTTTGAAAGGTGACACTATATGGTTCGCTGATAATGTAAACTTGTTTACACTATTAGTGGATTAAAATGAAATCTGTCTTTTACATGTTTTGCTACAGATACTCTAGTGTTATGTTAAACTCAAAAAAATATATATATATATATATATATATATATATATATATATATTGCTACTAAAGTAGATGATTGTAAAGGAAGTTATAGCCTGAGTTTACATCTTAAACTAGCCAAACCCTGACTAATATATATATATATATATATATATATATACATTTTTTATACTAAAACCATGATTAATATTGAAGATGAACGAGTCAAACCAAGCTCAATGGACAAATATATATCCTTTATCGGGACCCCAACTCTCTCGGGCTATAGAGAGTTGCACAAATTTATATGCTTTCTCGTAAACATTTGTTGTGCTTGGTTCTGAAATTAATAGATATCTGGTCTATTCAGTTTCCAGAGATGACAAACCTGGAAAGCCAGAATCTCTAGTTCCTGGCTATCAATCCTCTGCTATGAATCCAGCTGTGTTGCATCACCTTGGGTGCTTGTTGGTGTTAGTAGGATTTGACTTAGATGGATAGCGTATGTTTGCCATATTATTGTAGTGGATATTGAGATATTGATGTTGAAGCGTTTCTCATCTTGTACCGTATCAACTCTTCTAATTTATAATTGAAGGTATATTTGTTTTTTATTTTATTCGTTTCTCAGCGTGTAGCGTATGACATGTTGGCTTAGTTATGTTGAATTTCAAGTGGTTTTATGCCATCTTACTTGTTAAATTTTATGATTATCTTTGGGGAAAAGTGAATAGACACCTCATTAACTTTATTGTCCTTAAACTTTGCGAAACTTGCAATCAAATACGTATATTAGTTAAAACAAAAATCATTCATCACGTGTTTATTAATACACGTGACAGTATCTTTTTTGTTCACATAATTTATTTAAAAAAAATGAAAAGTATCAATTTAAACAATAGTTTAAAAAAGAGAAATTAAATTAAAAGTGAGAAAACATTGTTTTTAACTCATGGCCGGAAGGATCTATTTTCAAGTGAACACGGTATTAGTGAGAGACTGTTACGGGTACATGAATGATTTTTGTTAAATTGGTGGATGAAAATGTCAATTTGAAGTTTCAAAAAGTTTAAAGATGTAAGGGACTATATCAAATTGGAGAATATATCAGGGGTGTTTGAATATTTTGAAAATCTTTTTTCCTTAGCTTTAAAACGGTGCATGGGTTTTTTTAGTTTCTGTAATGTAAGTGATATAGCCGAGTGCAAAGCTATGATCGAGGCTTTGAAGTCAGCTTGTTCATTGTTGAAGTTAACGTCGCGAGGTCATCTGAGATTTTGAAGAAAGTTGAGATTCGTATTTTCTGATACAGAAATTTTTTTAAAAATATGAAATGATGGGACTTGGAGCTTGTTTAGGATATTTGCGTTGGACAGGGTTTTGAATAAATGAAGATTTGACGAAGTTTCTGTCAAGGATGTCTTTTCATTTTTTATTATTGTAGGTACCTATATGAATAAAAAATTCATTATCGAGATTCTTACTAAAAAAATTATTGAAAACACCATTCATGTACAAGGATAAAATACATAAAACAAATATATTTAATCAAAATCTCTATTACAAATGACGGATGTTAACTGGCACAAGTGTCAGAATTGGCTTGGTTAGACTAATAAAGACATACATTTATAAGCTAAGGATATAAGGAATAAGCTGTCCTAGAGCATCTTCATTGTGTGTTTTAGACTCAGTTTTTATATATTATATAAGTTTTATCAAATTTGTTATTCAATAATAAATATATCTTTTCTTTGACATAAAATCACCAATCTGATATTAAATTTCTTCCGGATCAAAACCAACACGGAGTATAAAGCATGAAAATGGAAAACTGCTAACTCGTTATCGTGAGAAAGTTGCAGGAGGGACAAACCAAATGTCTTCTGGTAGTTTTTAAGTAATCACGTAAAGTACACGTGACATTTTTTCTTAATGAATATCTCATATAGTGTGTCTGTTTATCTATAATTTTTTCTCAGTATATTGTTTCATATAAATATGGTTAAACCAATATCTAGTAGTAGAGTACTGATAGATACAGAGTTATAAATTCATAGAACCCTTCTACAGTGCATTCATTTGCTGACTCCCTCTAAATTTCTCACCCCCAAAATTTCCTTCTCTTGCTTGAGTCTCCCTCTTTCTTCTTCCTCTTTGTTTGGAACCGGTGATGGCTTTTCCATTAGGGACCCAAAATTTGACAAGCATTGCTCTGCAACTTCATTGTTCTTCTCCATTGGAGGATCTGTCATCAATCCTTAGGCCCCCATTGTTCTTTGTCAAGGACCCATTGTTGGTGCTTTGGCCAGCATTATTCTATTGCTTCGCCATTCTCCGTTGAGGTAAGATTCTCACTCTCTCAATGCCATAATCTATCTTCGTAGTCTCTTTCCCTTCCCCAATTCTCCACAAATGTTATTAAAAATTCCCCCCCCCCCCCATATGTAGAGGTCCTTTGATTTTTGCAGTAAGTTTTATATTCTATCATTTTTTGTTTTCCAGGTAGAGAGCGGTTGCATTCATTTTGACTCAGTTTTTGTAAGATGTTATGATTTTTTATTTAAATAAAATGTCCATAATGAGTGATTGATATTGGAGTTTAAATTTGTTTTTTCTACTTATGCATTTTAATTATTATTATTTTTTTGCAATTGAACGTTTTCCAGTGAGCTTGAAATAAGTTGAATTGGTTAATGATGAAAAATGAAATATGCTTTTATCAAATAAAAAAGGTTGAATATTTCAGCAATTTGAAATGGGAATCCGAGGAGCAAAAAATGTGGATTCCTCTTGCATTATATGAAAGTATAAAACCATAAGTACATACAATATGGAGTAACACCATTATTAATGATTAATGTAGGATATTTTCCCTCACTTTCCATCACTGTTGTTTTGCTGGAAGTAGCACTTTGTTTGGTCAATTCTCTTTTAATATTACACTACTAGAATATTAAAAAAATAGTTGGCTTTCTTAATGGGGATTTGGGTCCTTTAACTAACATAAAATGCCAACAGTTTTCTTGGACATTTTACTAATCTACATAATTTCTTATCTCTTGTGTTTGGTCCTGCATTACCTTGATATCTTCCCTCATGTCCATCGTATAGATACCTAATAACTTGCTTTATTTGGCCAACTCCCACATAAGTTTACTAGAACTTGTGGTATCACATTATAGCTCTTAAAAATTATGTAAATTGGTTGCAAGATATATCTCTTGATATGGTAGCAGAGATGTGTTTGATTGGATTTAAATTCATAACAAATGCTAGACTAATGGGTAGAGTGAGTTACAAGTGTTATCTGGGGAGCTAACTAGAATTATTCAACTTCATACTTTTGTTTCCTTCTTCCGCAGAAAACTCTCTGCTTTTTAAATTTGTTAGTGTTTTAGTTTATTATTTTGAATTATCAGTGTTTTTTCCCCATAAGATCCAAACTCATAATGTTTTTATCTTGAATGTGCATGCCAGTTAGGGATTTTTGTGGTTTGATTTTTGGGTCTCTGTACATGATCTTATTGTTGTATATGCCATTTTTTTTATTTCCTTTTCAATTTTCCTGCTCTCATCATTTCAATGATTTGCATTAGTGAAAAAAGTAAGGTATTATCATTTTATAGTAGTGCAATTTTTATAGTGCAATTCTCAATATAGAATGCTGATGGCATTATCAGTCCCTCATCATTTCTAAACATGAGCGCAAAACATTCAACAGAAATAGCAATTTGTTATTGCACTTTCAAAATGCAACTTCAACCACTTTAATTTGTTTTATGTGCTGCAATTTTTGTCTTTAAGGTTCCCATGGCCAAGTTGTGTGGCAAGCTCATGTGAAGGATTAATGACAATTTTTCTCCATTTTCATTTTTCTTCCTTTTTTTTTAGATCATGATCGGCTACTTTTGTCTCATCTACTTAGTGGGTTGCTAGCATCCTTGGTTAGGCAAACTGCCATGATGAGCACACTTGGAGGCATGGATATCTACAGTCTAAGGGAATAAGAGTCCATTATTTTGGTTTAATGTGTATTCTTATTATGTTTCTACATAGGATTGTGTCACTCTGTTTTTATCTAGAATTTGAAGAGTTGAGCTCCTTTTGTTGATTTATGTTTTCCATATATGAACTTAATGTCTAGATTAATGTGAATTCTATTTGTACACTTTGGGAAGTCTCCTATTTTAGGAGAAATTCTATCAAATTTTTATATAAAATAATGCATTGATATTCTGTTTTTTGTCCTGGTATATATATTTTCTATTTTACTGTATTATGTGGTGGTTAATGTTGCGCCTTCATACATTACGTATGTTTTCAAGCATGCTTTTTTCTTCTTTTCTATGTTATTTCTACTATTTTCCCCCCACTTCAAGCATGAGCATAATGAAATAGTTGTATAGTCTCTACATGACCAAGGATGAGATTAAGGCTAGATAATAAATAAATTGGAATAGACATGTTTAAGTAAATGTCTTACTCTGTGAAACGAAGTAAATTTAACCAAATAAGAATGTCATTTAACCAATGAATTATATAATGTTAACCAATATTTTGAATTATTCTATGAAGTGAACATGGATAAATTTAACCAAAGAAGAATGTTCTTTAACCAACATTTTATATAATGCTAACCAATAACATGATATCTTAGTCTATGAGGTGAATAGAGATAAATTTAACCAAATAATATTGCCACTTAACCATTTCTTTATATTATGTTAACTAATATAATGTCTAACTCTATGAATCAAACATGGACGAAGTTAACCAATAAGAAGGCCATTTAACCAATCTTTCATATAATTTTAACAAATATCATGACTAACGGATAAGTGAACATGGATAAATTTCACTAAAGAAGAGGGTCATTTAATTAATCTTTAGTATAATATTAATCATTATCATGTCTTAATTTATAAACAAACATGGATAAATTTAACTAAATAAGAATGTCATTTAATCATTATTTTATATAATGTTAATCAATATCATATCTTACTCTATGAAGTGAACATGTATAGATCTAGGAAAATGATAATTGTACACCTTTTTTTTTACATAATTTTTACACTTGGTTAACAATGAGTAAATTTTTGGCTAATATAATATATCAGTTGGTTAATGAGTTTTGGTAATCGATTACTTACAGACCTAGTTAAGGATGAACAAATTCTTGGTTAATTTAGTATATCGTTTGGTTAATAAATTATCAGCTTGTAAATGATTGGTTACCAAAATTTATTAACTAAATGATATACTGTATTAACCAAGAATTTGCTCATTGTTAACTAAGTGTAAAAATTGTGTAAAAATTTGGTGTGCAAATATCATTTTTGATAAATCTAATACTATTATCAACAATGATATTTACACATCATTTTTTTCACTTGGATAACAATGAGCAATTTTTTGGTTAATACAGTATATCATTTGGTTAATGTGTTTTAGTAATCGATTACTTACGGATTTGGTTAACGATGAACAAATTATTGGTTAATGAAGTATATCGTTTGGTTAATAGATTACCAGCTTGTAAGTTATTGCTTACAAAAATTCATTAACTAAACGATATACTTAACCACAATTTTACTCATTGTTAACTAAGTGTTAAAATAGTGTAAAAATTTATCTTTTTCCTACTATTGTCTAAGGAAAAAGATAAATGCACACCATTTTGTTACGTCATTTTTACACTTTGTTAACAATGAGTAAAGTTTTGGTTAATACAGTATATCATTTGGTTAATGGGTTTTGGTAACCAATCACTTACAAGTTAGTAATCTATTAACCAAATAATATACTTAATTAACCAATAATTTGTTCATTGTTAACCAAGTTTGTAAGTAATTAATTACCAAAATCTATTAAACAAATGATATATTGTATTGACTAAAAATTTGCTCATTGTTAACAAAGTATAACAATTGCGTAAAAAAATGATGTGTAAATATCTTTGTTGATTATCTAAATAACAATAATATTCACACACCATAAATTTTACACTATTTTTACACTTGGTTAACGATGAGCAAATTTTGGATAATAAGTTTTCGTAACCAATCACTTACAAGCTAGTAATCTATTAACTAAATGATATATTAAATTAACCAATAATTTATTCATCGTTAACCAAGTCTGTAAGTAATCGATTACCAAAACTCATTAACCAAATGATATATTGTATTAACAAAAAATTTACTCACTGTTAACCAAGTGTAAAAATGATGTAAAAAGATAGTGTGTAAGTATTTTTTTCCTTATCTAAAACACAGTTCATGCAAGTAGAGTCAATGTCACGTGTTACTTATACATGAAATTTTTTTCCCTATAATGTTTTTTTTTGTGTGATCCAAGGGTATCCTCCAGCCGACAGCTAGAGACTAATCCCTTTCAAGGCAAAGAGATCACCTAAGTGGGTACATCATTTTTACACTTGGTTAATTATGAGTAAATTTTTTGTTAATACAATATATTATATGGTTAATGAATTTTGGTAACCAATAACTTACAAGCTGGTAATCTATTAACCAATATAGTGTCTTGTTATATGAAGCAAACATGGATAACTATAACCAAACAAGAAAGACATTTAACCACTTTTTATATAGTGTTAACCAATATCATGTCTTAATGTAGGGATATATTTAACCAAACAATAGTTAAATTTAACCATTAATCATTGGAATACACCTCAGTTTACAAAGTAACCAGTGGATCCATTATGTACCATTCTAATAAACATTGTACATTATATATAAGTTACAAAGTAATCTACAAATTCATAGCTCACCATTTATCCAAAAATAATGCATGGTGATTCATTAACTTTGTTTATATGGCTTCTTTAGCAATCCTATGTACTTATATTTTTCTTCACTACACAAACAACCCACTTCAAAAAAAATTAGTGGGTAATTTGTTGAACACATCTTTTGTCGAACAAAAAATAAGTAATTTGTGCTTGTACTATGCAGGGTAGAAAGCAAGTAAATCAAGTTGTATCTCATCCACCTGCAATCCCAAAGTAGTTATTATAAGTGGACACCTATAGGATTAAACCTTATGTATCATTTAGATTAACAATATTCATTGTAGTAATTATCATAGTATAAAAGGAAATTAGATAGTATGCCACGCTGACTAATATTTCAAACCTGCAATTACATCTCAGTATTTGCAAGACTAAAGTGTTGCTGACTACTTTGAAACTTGTCACTTGGGGTTGCTTACAAACATAAAAGTGTTGATAATAATGAATGCTATAAAACTTAACTACAAAGTTTGAAAACTGTGGATATGATAAAATCACTATGAGCTATAGAATAACTTATGAGAAAAGGGTGTATTGATGCTGTAAAGTATCTAGAGAAATCATAACCTCATTAGAGCAAGAGCCTAGTGTATTTTCTTGTGAACAAATATTTGATATTCCAACTATCATTCCTGGCGAGTAGTTACTTACTGAACCTAAAGTTGCATCATTGCTTTTTGTTGGTTGACTACTTTGTAAATCAGCCTATATCATAAACAAGCATCACATAGTAATAACCTTTTTTTTTTCCTTTTATCAATACACATAACAAACCCATCATGAGAGTAAAAACTAAAAATTCAATAAACACAAATAGGGAACTCAATATACATGTAGATTGTATGAAAATTACTATCATTGATTGAACTTAAATTTGTACCTATAAGTAGAGTTTTTTGCATTAAAGAACTGCAGAAATTTATTGTTAAGTCTAGACATATCAACACAAATGTTTAGTATTGTTATAATTTAAAATTGCATCAATTATAATGGACAACATCCAAGTTGTACAAAGATCTACAGTGATCTTAATATCCATACCATGCTTTTAGTATCCATTCTTTTTTTTTTCGTCTTTGAACTAATTTCTCCACAGCTGATATCTTTCTCTTGCAAGGTCGGCGTCCTTTTCTACGAACATGATTAGGACTTAACACCTTGTCAGTTGAGTTCACAATCTTCCCATAAACATCATTAGTTGTTACACTAAATCTAGGTGCAACCAATTGACTTGAGTTCTTCAAAGAAATTGACAATGCTTCAACTTTATCCCTTAACTCATAGAGACTATCATTTACAATAACACTAGTTTCCTCAAATTCAGAAGCCACTTCAGCAACATCGTCAAATTGCCTAGTGAGTACATCAAATCTTTGCATTTGTGGTTTTAGTTGCTTAACATCATAACTGGTTTTGATCAAAGTATATCTCCTTTTCAAATTTTTTCTCCATGTATCCAAGATATATTGACATGGTACCTTTGCCACTTGCTCTTGAGATAGTATAGAAAGCGAATGCTTACAAATTATCCCTTTGAACTCAAACAAGCGGCATGTACATTTTAAATCACATTTCACCCTATCAAATATGACTTTAAACATGGCTTTCATATGCTTACCTGTTATTGTTACATCTTCCATAAGATTATCCTGACAAATAGAGCCTTCATCATTGGTAATATGTACACTGCAATTAGCTTTTCCAGAAAACTCTTTTTGAACCTCCAAGAATTTTGCATGAGTATAGGCAGCTTGAAATTGTGGCTGAAATGGTGAGTTAGTGGTACAAGCAAGAGTGCTAGAAAATGAACGAAAGTCAGCCTCAAATTCTTTCTCTGCCTTATCTTGCAAAGCATTGTCATATTGATCGACAAATTGCTTCAAAGTTGTTTGGGAATGCACGTATCCATCAAAAAAGGCATGCATGCTTTCACTAAGTTGGGTGGTGGACATTCCAGCCCAAAAATCACCTTTTACAAATGCAGGAACCCAACAGTTTTGCTCAAAGAATAGTCCTTTTTGTAAGACCTATTAGTTACTATGTTATTTACCAACCATAAGTCTTACGTGGAATATATAAATATAGAAAATTCGGCAGCGTTTCCTTTGTTTCTTGAACATTACCACAAAATATTAACATAAGCAGCGGATTTCCAACAACCATTTCAAACCAACCAGAGTACATATATTATATATATACACATACACATATATCAAAAAGAGATCTCAGATCTCAACCAATACATTATCAGAGTATGCAACGTTATACAAGTGTATTCTAAACACTATCCTGACTGAGCACACTAGACATATACAGAACCGAGTACATCAAAAGTAGTATTCAGTTCCCTGTAACATCTACATCAGAATAATAGACATCCTGTTATAGTTACATCACGGAGCTTAACTCCATCAAAATATAAATCCCAAAAGAAATCAACAGAATCCTCCGTACTTAACCCGTAGAGGGTCTGGGGTGTTCCTGCGAATCTGAGAAAGAGGTGGTGAGAACAACTTCCCAATGAATATGAATAACTTGCAGATAAAGTATAAATGTAAGTAGAGAGTAAGTATAACACAATTCACAATATGTCAAGTAACACCTACCAACCAATGCAATGGATGAATGCACATGATGTTCACACCTTTTATTCACACTTTTTCTTTCACCACTCCTCTTGTTGTGCACTAACCCCTTTCGGTTAGGCCCTCGCAATATGCATATGAATGTGTTATGCCAATTCCGTTTCCTTCTAGTTAATAAGCTAGGCACCCCTCATTCTTGTACACTAACCCTTTCCGGTTAGGCCACCTCGCAATGCAATGCAATTAGGTATGCTTTTTCATTTCCATCTAGCTCATCAGCTAGGCACCCCTCTGTTTTGTACACTAACCCCTTCCGGTTAGGCCATCTCGCTATGCAATGCAATGTTCTCATACTCATATCATGCTCATTCATAATATCATCATAATAGCATTACATGTAATCAATTCAAGCATATACAACACATAACCATCATGCTCAACTCTATCAAGCATTCTTACTTAGTTACAATAGTGCTAAGTCACTTCTATCAAGCATTCTTATTTAGCTACCCATCTCATTATAGTGCTAAGTCACTTCTATCAAGCATTCTTACTTAGCTACACATCTCATTATAATGCTAAGTCATCCTTAATCCTAAACATAGCATATGGTATCAATACCCTAGGCATAAGCACCACAATAACACAAACAGAGTCAACCACGGCCAGCCCGTGGTGGTAACCATGGCCACGGTTCAGAAAACAAAACTCAACAAATTGAAAACAGAGACAACCACGGCCTGCCCCTGGTTGGCACCACGCCCGTGGTCTGGACCACGGCCAGCCCCTGGTGGCCACCACACCCGTGGTCTGATTTCAGCACACAACATTTTTCTTTCCAGAGCCAACCATGGCCAGCCCGTGGTGGGGACCACGGCCGTGGTTGGGCACGAGACACCAACATTTCCTTTCCAGAGAGGACCACGGCCAGGCCGTGGTGGGGACCACGCCCGTGGTTGGCCTTCTGGGTAGGAATAGTGCCACGCCCAACTTCAAATCAAAACCCTAGTTTTCCCCTTAGAATTCATGTCCTCAAATCCATCAAGTATACCAACCATAACACTCATTTTTCCTAAACCCTAATCCTTGAAAACATGTAATAAAAACACATCCAACCTCAAGCATAGGTGAAAACCCTAGATTCAAGCTTAATCCTTTATCATACACTTTCACTCTAAGAACATCATACAATAGCACAAGTAAATCGACACTCACCTTGAAGTGCTCCTAACTTGATTCCAAGATGGGATTGATAGTCAAGGCAATCTTCCCTTCAACTTCCTTCAAAACACTCAAGCAAAACAACCAACTTTTAGACATGGGTGTTCTTGATTCTTAGGGATGAAAATGAGTTTCTCAAGAAACTAATACCATAGGATTGAAGAAGAGATCATAGTGATCAATAACCATCAAATAACCTAAGCCAAAAGGTGTATAAAAATACTTACTTTGGACCCTTGAACCTTGGTGCAAGCTTAGCTATGGAGAACTTAGCAATTTGGAGAAGATGAGCCCTTTGGCTCACCCTAGGCTGGCCGGTTCTCTTATGCAAGAGGGAGGGGGTGTGAAATGTCCATTTTGCCCCTCACTTAAAGGAAGAATCACTAATTTGCCACTGAGGTGTTAAAAGACTAAAATACCCTTGTGATTTCTAAGAATTCCCAATAGGTCCTGAAGAAAATTAAATTTACCAGTAGGTCCTAACTTAGCCAGAGTAAATATAAGAGTTTAGATTTCACCTATTTCTTCCTTAGGTTCTACCGAGTTCACCGATATAGCCAGAATATCAAATCAATCATTCTAACTCAATCTATTACCATTTCTGTAACAGCACATATAAATCATCTAATTAATTTAACTAAGTCATAACATATGAAATTTAGGGATGTTACACTTTTAACCATTCATTCTCTTCTAGACCATAATCCTCTATAATCATCTTCCAATGCAACTCAAATTCATTAGTGGTGAGTGAGTCATATATAATATTGTACCAGTGATAACTTATAGCCTTAAACCGAGTATTGTTTCCAAATGTTTGACGCACATTTTTCATTATATGCCATAAACACCAATGATGTCGTGTGGAGGGAAACACCACTTCAATTGCTTTCTTCATTACAAGACATTGCTTAGTTATTATGCCTTTTGGGGCAATAGAATTCATGCAATTTAGACATGATTTAAACAGCCAAACAAATGACTACGTGTCTTCAAATGATAACAACCCACAACAAAGAAGTATAGACTGACCACGATGGTTTACTCCAACAAAAGCAGCAAAAGGCATGTCATATTTGTTAGTGAGATATGTAGTATCAAATGTCACCACATCACCAAATGATTCATTAGTAGCCCTACTCCTTGCATTAGCCCAGAAAATAGCTCTCACGTGCATGCTTCCATCTAAGTCAAATTCATAGAAGAAGTTGTTGTTTTGTTCTCGCATCCTCACAAAATACTCATGAAGGGCGTCACCATCTCCATCCTTCCCAATCAGTCTCATTTCTTTCTGGATGTGATTTCTTACATCCCTTTCACGAAATGTAAGATTATCATAACCCTCGGCTTCAACAACTAAAGATCAGAAACACTTGTTTATTCGTATCCCAGCTTGATCATGTAGGTCCAATTTTCTCACCACATGCATGTCAATCTTAATATTGTTTCTAAATAACTTGGCTTTACTTGGACTTATCTCATGATTGTGAGTAAGCACAATTGTGCTAATTTGGTACCCACCATCTTTAGATAAATTCACATTGATTCTAGCTTCACATTTTAGTTTCATTGATGGAACATTTCTAACACAGTTTTTGTTGCTAGCTCTACTACTCCCTTCTCTAGAACATGCAAGGACCAAATGTTTTACTTTTCCATCAGCTCCCTTTTTTGAGGTTCTTGTCATGAAGCCAAAACCTTCTTTGATTAGCATAGTTTTGATAATATGATCTCACTTCTTCGACTGAATCAAATGTCATTCCTTTTATTGGAGGTCTAACAACACCATTTTCATTTGAATTTTCGACTTCATCATGCCTTTTTGCATTATTATCTACTGGTAATGGTGAATCATCATCAGTATCCATTTTCTGAAAGCAGAGCAACTATGTCAAATTTCAAGAAATAAAGCCTGCAAGTAGGAAAAACAAAAAGTTAGATGACAAGTTCATATTAATAACAAATTTGGACTTTAAAACTAAAAAGTAGGAAAATAAAAAGTTAGATGATAAATCATCGGAGAATGACCATTAAGGTTGACTTGGAAAAAAGTATCCCTATTTGTTTCTTGGATAAAATTAACCAAGTATTCAAAAAATTTAACTAATAATTTACATACAGTTAACCACGTATCAAGTATCAAAATGAAGATAATTATTGGTTAATTGTATGTATATTATTAGTTAAATTAGTTAAATACTTGGTTAATTTTATCTAAGAACCAAATGAGAATACTTTTCTACCAAACTGACCCAAAAGGGTCGTTTTCCCATAAATCATTTACATAACACAAGAAGTTGTAGTTTCATGATGCTCTATCACTATTTTAAAGTCCTTTTACATTCTTTACTTTGAAAACAAATTAAAAAATTGTAAATACATTAAAGCCCAATGGTAAATACCTTAATATAAGGTGATAATTACTTGAAAGCTAATTATTAACTCATTCACCCCTCTCAAATAAAATGAACCTTACTTATCTATTAAGAACATCAATTAATGTTGACATCAATTCTTGATATTTACCATAGCTATTGAAGGATCAGATTCAAAATAGAAATTTGATACACATCGGGTCTAAAGTAATAATCCAATCCACTCTCCCATCCCTATTTGACAGCAAGTAGATGAGAAATGTTTCAAGCACGATTAAGCATTAACTTCGACCATGAAACATAGTGTTTAGTCCAACACATGATCTGATAAAAATAACAAATATAAGAAAAAACTAAAGGACATTCAAATAAACAATCAAGAATTATAATGGCAATGCCTAAATGAAAATGCAAGAAAGAAACTTTATCTAGTATTGCAAAGTGATCCTAGACAACATTGTAATTCATAAGAACCAAGAGACGAGCAAGACTAGAATAGAAGACAAATAGCCATACATGTTTGGTTACCTTACCAATCTATTGAACATCATAATTGGCATTCATTGCCCAATAACATGAAAATTAGAATAATAGTCCACCAAAAAAGGCATCGTTTTTAATAATTAGCTTCAAAGATAAAAAGGAGGGGGAAATGAATTGTTCCCTAAATTGATAAAGACAAATCAAAAGAAGAAAAGAAAACAAACCCAACTCACAAAATCGAAAAGGGTTTAACCCTAAAACCCATAAACTCTAAAGCTACATGAAAAATTCATAATCAAGCGTTCTTTGTGCTTCTAATCATGAACTTGGGGAAAAAAGTCTCTGTACTTTCCCTTCTTACATTTTCTAGCATACCCTTAATAGATAAAGCAAGAGAATTGAGAGAGAAAGAGAGGAGAGAGGTACAATGAGTATCTAACAGCAAATTTGTGAGCCCAAAAAGGAAAGGCTTACCGAGAAAGTTGAACCGAAACCTGAGAAAGTTACACAGCAAAGAACACAATGCAATGTCAGAGAGCAAAGAAAGAAGAAAATAAGAAAATAAGAAAAGAAGAAAAGAACAGGGTGAGAAGGAAAATGAGATAATCATTAGAGGGAGAGAAAAAGATGCTACATCATACTTTTTGGTTGGTGGTGGATGAGTAAGCAAATGAGTACACCGTGGAAGGATATGTGAGGGTTCTGTGAGTTTTAACTCTATGTAAGTAGCATTTCCCCTTGTAAAATATAAGAGATACATGGGTTTTCAACTTGAACATACGACGTCACATACCCCTTTGGGTTATATATTGTAATTTTATGCATAAGTTAAATATTCAATGAAAATTTAATCTTTGATATTGTTTGGAGTCTTTGTGACAAAGATTAAACCTTTAGGAATTGAAGTAAACTATCCTTGTTAATGGATGAACAAAATATAACTCCAAAATTTTCAATATGGAGTTGGAATTTTAGATGCAGACACGTAAGGTGTTTTTTTTTTTTTGTGGTTTCCCAAGATATCGGGGACTAATCCCTCGAGGTACGGAGATCCATTTAAGGGGTTGATGATCAATCAATTTGAGACAATTATGTTAGCTTTGTACTAGGCTTTATTAGATGTTTATTGTACCCAATATTAGTATTTTAGATGAGTTTAATGTTGTTGGGCCTCATTGGGCTTTAATGCAAATTACGAATAATTCTTAGATTTTGATGCATTTTGACATTTCCTCCTTGGTTAGGCCATAACTTAAGACTCGGTGATCCATTTGAGGTGATCTTGGTGTCTTTGGAAAGCTGAGACAAGGCTCTACAAGTTTTATGAAGAACTTAAGAGTTGGATCGAACTTCTAAGGGTCCAAACTAGCCTTGCAATGCAGAGTGGGTTTGCTGACACGGGAATCTAGGCAGTGTACACATATTGGACTATATAGTGGGTTATAGGCCTTCTCTTGGGCTGAAACTTGGCCATTGGAAAGATAAGACACATATCTCCAACTTCACTGAAGACCATTTAGTCAATAGATGTCGTTTTAGGCATGATTATGAAGCTACAAGTTGGTTTGAATTTGGAAACACGTTCTGCCAACCTAACTTGAGGTAGGTGCAATGTTTTTGGCATATCTAGAGTTTTAAAAGTCCAAATGGCATGATTCCAACGCCAATATTTCACGGAGACAACTGGCTACTACTTTCATGCAGACCTCCAAGCCAAAATGCACCGTCTAGGTCATGAAAATCAACTTGGAAGTCGGATAAGAGTTGTTGACTAAAAGCCACCAACCATACACCAACCCACCTACCATGCACCAACCCACCAACCATGCACCAAGTTTCCATATTTGACAATTTTCATGTTTTTACAGCTTGTATTCAGATTATTTTCAATTACAAATTGGCTTCTAGGATTAGTATAATAAGAGCCAATCTCTTTGTATTATAGACCATTCAATTTTAAGTAAGTTTGAAAAAAGTTTGAGTTTTTGTAAGAGTTTTCTTTCTCTTCTTCTCCATTCTCTTTAGAATTTCATTTTTGTTCTTTATTTTATGAGTTCTTCCTTCCCATCCATGGAAGGCTAGGCTCTTATAATCAATCCAAGGGATTAGCCATCTTGATGTTTAATTTGGAGATCTTGTTTCGCTTGTTCATATTGCTTAATTGTTATTCAAGTTTCTCCTCTTCCTCTTTTGATTTTTATCTAGATTAAATTGCTTAATTTGATTTAGATGTTGATGTCATTATATCTTTATTATCATGTATTTGAAGAGGATCATAAGGACTAAACAATATATCAAAGCTTTTTGATGGATTGTTTAGCTTGGTTAAATCCCCGATCTTAAGTTAATCTATGTTTGGATGGTGTTTACTTTATCTAACCTTGGTTAATTAAATCCTAGATGCTTATCTAGTAGAGGATTCTTGGATCATGTTGAGGCGTCTTGATGTGATCTAAGGCCAAGAACATGATTAGCAATTAAGTGAATTCCTTGTGATCAATGATGAATTAAACTCAAGATCGGTAAATTTCCTTGGATTGGTTGCTTCTTTATATTTGTTTATAACTTTAAGTCCCGTACTTTTTTCAATCTTGTTAATCAACAACAAAACCCCCCATTTTAATTATCTTGATCTGATTGAATCTTTGTTTTTATTAGATCCTTGAGAGACGATTCGGTTCATGCTCTATACTACAAATTAGTTTGGGAACTGGTAATTTTTATTATTTGACGGGTCTCGACAACCTCTTGTCAAATTTGGCGCTGTTGCCGGGGATCCAAGGCAACTATTTGATCATTTCAAGACCCCATCTAACTCTAACAATTGTGTTTGTTTTGGTTTTTTGAAGCTTTTTCAAGTGGAATTCGGCTGAAATTAGGTAAAAGGCATCGTGTTAAGATTTTGGTTCGGTAAAATATCTCTGATTGAGCTGAATTTTGGTAGATTAATTGAAAACATTATTTTGAGAAAGGCTCACTAAAAATAGTGAGGTCATCCTTATTTTAGCCAAATTCCATCATTTAGATCACTTTTTCAATTTTTTAAGATTTGTTATTATTCTATTAGATAGAATTTTTGTGTAGATTTCACCCTGTGGTGGCCCCATAATTTTTAAAAATCTCTAGATATGTTTTATGTAATTATTTTGTGCATATTTTTACACTTGTTTTTGTGATTTTGTGTTTGATCACTAATCTGATGGGGCATAAACTTGATGAGTTGGCTTATCTGGTGAGGCAGTTAGCAGTGGAACAACATCATTTACATGTGCAAGAACCTTCAAGATTTTGTAGTATATGTTGTAGTTCTTTTCATCCCACATATGCATGCACCACATTGCAAGATGATGATTTTGTATTTCATGACCATTCTGTTGATGCAACATGTGTATTTCTTGGTGAACCACAATACCAACACCCTGGATATGATCCTTATTTTGCTACTTATAACCTTGGCTGGGGAGATTATCCTGACTTGAGATATGAAATGCAGCACAACAACAGCCAAACCATTATATGCAGCCATTCTAGCAACCAATGAATTCACAACAGTTCCAATCTTATGTTGGACCAAGCAGTTTATACTAGCAGCCTATGCCCCAGCAAGCTCTAGTAGGCACGGAATCTGAGCCTACATTAGAGGACTTAGTGAAGCAATTGGAAACTAATAATTTGCAATTTCAACAGAGAACTGAGACCACCATTCAGAATTTGAATACCTAAATTGGTAAGCTAACATCTTCATTGAGTCAGTTGAGCAAGCAACATATGCAGATATCTGATTCTGTAGAACATGAGATCATTGATGTGAAAAAACCAATTGATGATTTGTGTGCTGAATTTCCTAGCTTTACTGATTTTGATGATTCTGTTTGTTGTACTGGTTGTGATGGTGATATGTTGTGTAATGCATGTGCTAAGATTGCTACCTTTTTGAGACATGATGAATCTTTTTTAGCAGATAATGCAGCAATTCAATCCACAGAAGTAGTGTAGCCACCAAAATTGGAGTTCCTTATGGCTAAGAACTTCCTTACCGATGAGGATGAGATGTTGCTGCAGATTTTTAAGGAGAATCAAAGAGCCATCATACTTGCAGACATTCCTAGCATTAGCCCTTCCATATGCATGCGTAGGATTTTACTTGAAGATGGAGTTAAGTCAATAAAGTAGCCCCAGAGGAGACTGAACCCTCTGATTCTGGATGTGGTGATCCATTACACTGGCTATGGTGTGGGCAACGGGATTTTGTTGCTTCTGCTATCCATAGGGCAAAAAATCTTACTTTTCAACTTAAGGTTGAAATTATTTCTTGGGACAAATCTTCAATCACGCTGGTTAAAGAAGTTAAAAGTAGCGCTTCTTGGGAGGCTACCCAAGTTTTCTAACTCTATCATCTTTCAAACTTTGACTTATTTGCAATCACAGGAATCGAGACAGAAAATCGATGCCAAGCGAGAAAATCTATCAGAGTTTGATTTTTCCGTCTTAATTTTGTTTGTTTATCTTTGACAGATGATTTTTCACCGGTTAAATGGCGGATAACGGTACTCCGTGAAAATCTTTTTCGGTCCCTTCAGTTACCCATAAACACTGAAATCTGTATATAATTTTACTCAATTTTTTTTTCTTTCAAAATGGATAATCAGCTTGTTAACCTCTGCAAGCGATTCCCTTCTCTCCCTCAAAATGCTTTAACTAACATTTATTGTGTAAGGTTTGAGAGATTGAGGATGCTTATGCACAAAGGCATCCCTGCGGATACACGCTGGTTAATCGAAGCAAAGGTCCGAATCACAGGAGAATTTTTTGACGCTCTTGTTTCATATATGCTAAGGCTAGGCAAAAGTTCATATGCAAAGAAAAGAAGAGCAACAAGGTTACAAGTCTGCTATAAATGTGCAAGATGGACCTGTAACACAAAATGCAGATCAATTGGAATGGCGTCTATAAATCGACTTGATAAAATTCACTTCATTAAGGATGACATGAGTAAGAAGTCTTTAGATAACATCCTATTGACTCTTGAGACGCATCCTAGTGGAGATGTGTAGAGAGTACTTCTCGATTTATGGCCAATATTCCAAGATAAACATGAGCGTTATAGCCTCGAGAATCTGACTCAAAAAGACTCTGTTTGCCAATTTTTAAAAAAATTGGATGGGAAACCGACCATCGGCCTATAGAGAGCATTCAAGCCGTTACTGGACGTAAAACCAGAGGAAAAAGTTAGCCACAATCACACCTCCTATAAGTATTATTTTTCTTTTTCTTTTTCTTTTTCTTCATGTTCATTAAAAAAAGAATTTAAAATAAAAATATTAGCTGTATTTTTTTGAAATATGTGTTGCGTATTTTCAGACTTCTTCTGACACATATAGATTACTCTTTTATCCTTGTCATATAACTATTATCATTGATGTGCTTATTTTCAAACTTTCCCGACACACGGATCTACCCCTCCTTTATAGGTGTAATTATTACATTTAAGTTTTGATTCCTTTAAATAATGCACTTTGCTCTCTTCAGATCATTGATAAGGTGAGAGTATAAAAAAAAAGAAAAAGAAAATGGAAGTCATTTCAGTTCGTCGGATCAAGAGTGTTTGTGTCTTTTGTGGATCTATTCCTGGGAAGGAAAAAGAGGTTGTAAATATTGCAAACCATCTTGGACGAGTGCTAGTTGAGAGAGAAATCCATTTAGTTTATGGAGGAGGTAGTCTTGGGTTAATGGGTTGTGTAGCCATTGCTGCACATTTAGGAGGTGGCAAAGTCCTTGGTATCATTCATAGTCCTTTAGCTATTGGCAATCCCACTAAAAAAACAGTAGGGCATGAAGTAATGGTATCTTGCATGCACCAACGCATGAACATTATGATAGCAAATGCTGATGCCTTTATTGCCCTACTTGGTGGTTTTGGAACTTTGGAAGAGCTCTTCCAAATTACATCCTGGTCACAACTGAACTTTCATCAAAAACCCATAGGTATATTAAATATTAATGGTTTTTATGACAGTTTATTTTGTTTTCTTGATCATGTTGTGGAACAAAGTTTCATCTCACAAGTGACACGTCAAATTCTTGTAACTGCTGCAACCCCCGAACAATTGCTCGATCAACTACACGAATTTGTACTACAACGTTATCCAGCAATGACTCCACTGAATTGGGAACAAGGCAGCAACAACAAAAAGCAAAAACTTGATTTGACTTTGTCCTTGTGATTTTTTGTTTTCTCTTATGGTTTTAGTTTTTTTTGTAATTTTTCTTATTTCAGGCCCGATTTGTAGTTTTCTGGTAAGACCTTCTACACTATACCTATCTTTATTTTGACATTGGGGACAATGTCTTAAATTAGTTGGGGGGAGGGATAGTTGATAATACCATGTACATAGTTTAGTTAAAAAAAAACTAACAAGCTAATTTTTATTGTTACTAGCTTATTAGATATATGATGGCAGAGTAAGGAGTAGTTTTGCTCTTGAGACGCATCTTAACTTGCATTTCATAGTAGGTCTTAAACTATTTTGTTCTTGCATATAAAAAAAAAATTTCATTTTGATCTTTTCAATTAATTTTGATGCAAACATGTGCTGAATTTGAGCTTAATTGATAATAAAAGTATGCAAAACAGTTTATAGTTGAATCATTTTCACGATGTACATGTGTATATAACTATGGATATTAGGAAGAAAACATGGTTGAATTGAGTGAATGTTCTATACCTTTGTGAGTTTTGGGCTTTTCCAAGTTTGATACTTACACTTGGTTTATTTTCTTTCATGAGTGATGTCAATTATGAATTTATTTTCTAAAACTTGCATTGAATCGATTTGAGATTACATTGGTCTGTATGTTGCATGAAAATGACAGAGGCATTTTTTTTTGACTTAGCTGCTTTGGCCAAATAAACCTACATTGCATTTATCTCGTTGTTAACCTCCTCTGAGCCTATTTTCCCATTCTTTATTCTTAGCTCATTACAAGCCTTGAGTGAAAAACCATGTTTGACCTTACCTTATGGAATAAGAGAGCATTGATTTTCTTATTGGAGGAGTTCTTTTGCTTGCAATGATTTAAGTGTGGGGGAATTAGTATGCTGATGCGAAATGCTTGGTACAAAAAAAAGAAAAAGAAAAAAAAGAAGAGAAAGAAAATAAAGCTAAAAGGTTGTAAAAGAAAAGAATCGAAAAAGGAAGGAATGTGTGAAGAGAATGAGTATTTTATGCTTTTGGGAAAAAAATTTATGCTTTCTACTTGAGTTATGTGAATTCACTATGCTTAAAGGATTTTGATGATAACAAGAAGTGATTCACAACGAAGAACAAGTCCAACCTTTATTGAAGATTTTCATTTGACCTTGTTGCTTTGTAAAGGGTAAAAAGTTAGTTATTGCTTAAAGCTCTTGAACCTTTTAAAGCATCCTTTAGCATAAAAGAAAACATTTTTCAAAACCTAAGTGTTGGTGGCAAGTTATTTTAAAAACTTTTTTAAATGCCTTTTAATTTGTTTAAAAATTGTTTTGGCTTCAATCTTGTTTATTTGCAAAGCGAAAATTAAGATTTTAGGGTCTTGTATCCGGATACAAGTCTTTGTATCAGAATAACATTTTTTGGAAATTTAAATTTTGGCTCCTGAAAGCCAAATATCAGGATACAAGCCTTTGGTATCCGGATATTTGTCTCTAGAGGCAAATCAACTCTGAAATATCCGGATACAATAATGTGATATCCGGATATCACGCTCCAGTAGCCAAAACACCTCTCTAATATCAGGATACAGTTTTTAGATATCAGGATACGAGCTTGGATATCAGGATATCTCAATCAAATATCAAGATATCCTGTTCTTGGCTAAACCCAGAAATTAAGATATCCGGATACAAGGTTCAAATATCCGGATATCTCTTGCGTGAAACTCATTTATAACGACTAGTTTTGGCATTTAATGGTTTCTAACCACCACCAACGGCTCTAATATGCTATGGAGTAGTTATCCTATCACTTGGGAAGTCAATGAGATAGAACAACCACTGTGAAATCATTTATTGAGAGCATTTAACTCCCTGCATTCAAGTAATACTCTGTTATTGAGCTTTAAGTGATAATATATCCTTACCCATCATTCTTCAAGTTGTATATCTGCTCTTTTGAGAGTATTAAACACTTCAAACACTTACTTTTCGTGTAAGAATCCAAGGGTAGGTGTCCCTTGTTGTATTTGATTGAGGCTCTAGCACAAAGAGGGTGGAGGATCCCAAACTAGTGAAGAGTGCTTTGTTCTTGTAAGGGTTTCTCAAGCACCCAAGTTAGAAGCTTGAAGTATAGTGGAATTCTCGGGTGGATAATCTTGAGGACTGGACGTAGATCATAAGGAGTGATTGAACCAGTATAAATCTTGTTTGCACTCTCTCTTCCCTACATTCTTTATTTATTCAAGCTTTACTTTTATATCTTGTTTCTTGGTGCTTTCAATCTTGATAAGGTGCTCTCTAGATTGCTTGTGTAGTGTTGTTATTTACATTAGTCCATACCTCTCTTGATACTATTGATTCAAGAAAATCAGTACCATTAAAGCTTTTGTGAAAAATTTGTGAAAATTTTTAGAACTCAATTCACCCCCCTCTTGAGTTATTAAAGCCACTTGGTAACAAGTTACTCCCCAATGCTCTTTTATTCTCTTTGGTTTTAACCTGCTATTATCCATATTGTCCCCTTCCCTCACCTTATAGTCCCATTACAACCTTTTTGAAAGACCTCTTGATTTTTGCAATTTATTTGATCTAAGTAGTGGAGAATTGATGTATATGCAAGCCTATGGCAAAATACTTTCATAATTTGACTGAGTTGAGCGCAAACAGTTAACCTAAACACCTTGTGTGATTTGAGTGTCACTTGTGAGGAATTCTACTCAATTTGAACATGCCTATTTCTAATTAAAGCATGATTATGCTATACTTTATTCTCAATTGGTTTGATTCAACTATTCTTTGTTAAGCATACTTGACTTATTAATTATGGATTAAATTTGATACAATGCTTGTATTTAAAAATTAGTTGAATTGATTAAATAAAGTACATGTTTGTGGGTATCATCCTGGTAAACCCTCACGAGACTATAACTCGTCCACTAGGGACATGCATGACTAATTTGATCCTAAAATGTTATAATACATCACCCATACCTACTTGAAGTGGTACATGATCATAAGAGAAAAATAACGAATTAAACATAGGAATTTTTTTGGGAAAATGACTTAAAACTTGAGCTCGGCAAAAATAATTATCATTTGGTTCATTTTGAAAATTAACCAAGTATTTAACTAATTTAACCAATAATTTACATATGATTAACCACATGTATGGTTAACCAATAATTCAGCTTGAAGATAAATTATTGGTTAAATATATGTAAATTATTGGTTAAATTAGTTAAATACTTGGTTAATTTTCAAAATGAACGAAATGGTCATTATTTTTGCCAAGTTGAATCTAAGGGTCATTTTTTCATTTTTTTAACCTCTAGCTTGTGTAACACCCCGAAATTTCTGTTTTTAATTAAAATAATGATTTTCCCAATTTTTGTGATTTATGATGATTTTTGAGAATTTTTCTGAGCTTCATTTAAAATAGGTTATTTTTCATAAACGCTATAAGCTGATACAGGGCAGTTCTAGAAAATAAAAATAAAAAACTTATATTTTCGGCCCGTAAATACCCTTAGTATTTATTAGGACCGGGGAAAGTCACGGAACTCGAATCTAACACCAGATTCTTAAGTTTTTCATTTTTGGAAATTTTTAAGTTTTGTTGACTTTATGTGTTAAATCGAGGCTATTTCGGATAATAAAATAATAATTTTTAAGTTTTGACCAAAAAATACTCTGACTATTTATTAGGAACAGGGAAGTTTACGAAACTCAATTCCGGGAACAGATTTGATCATTTTCCATTTTTAGGGATTTAATGATCAAATAAAATCTTCGGGTGATTTTGGATACATCCTATTGTTCATTGGACAATAGATACTGATCTTTGTCCATTGGATAATAGCTACTGGAAAATATCTCAAGGAAAATATCTATGGCATTTATGTGGATGGGTGAGTCATTTTGGTGAGTCATGAATGCATTAAATGACATGGTGATTACCTATGTATTAATGGTAAGGTTTCTTTTAATTACTTCTTGGTCCTTACTTTTCTCCTATAAATAGCCATCTCCACCATTCACTTGAACTCACACCAAAACCTTCACTTCTTCTCTCTAAAGCTCACGGCCAAGAGCTCTTCTTCACCTTCCCAAATTCTTGCCAAAATTCTAAGTTTGTTTCTAGCATCCTAGTAGTGTTTTGAGAAACTTTAATGTTGTAAGTTTCTTGAAATACAAACTCTTTTCATGACTTTCAAGCTTGCCTAAATTTGAAGGAGCCTAAGGTGAAAATACTTTCTCTTCAATTTTAAATTTCTATTTCAAAGTTTTAGATCATTGGATTGATCCATGATCATCTTATTCCATGTTTTAGAGTTTAAAAGTTATGAACTTGGTTCTATAAGGGATTTCGTTGGTAGAAGAAGGATTTGATTGGTGGAAAGCTAAAGAACTTTCACTAAAGAGGATTTTGAATCAAGGTAAGGGGGAGATTTCTCTCATCAACCAATATGGTGGTGAGGAACTAATTTATGGTTTATATTTTATGCTTTCATGTTTTATGGTTGATATGTTGTGCTTTGTGCTTTATGATTAATGCTTTGGTTATCCTATGTGTTTTTATGTTTTGAGATATATGGCATGAACTTATTATAATTCAATTATGATATAGCTTATGTGTGAATAAAATGATGTATGTGTGGATGAAAAACATGGTTATGAGCATGCATATGTTTGGTTGGAAACCAATGAATCATGATGGAAATGGAAAAGTTTTGAAAAGAAACTATGTAGGAATGATATTCACTTTATTAAGGATTTTGTTCTTATTTTCGAAAATAAGTATATGGTTTAAAGGATTTTTCAAAAATAGGAGAGAAAATATTTAGTGATGATTTAAAGATATTTTTCAAGTAGAAACACTTTTGAAAATTTGTTTGGATCTTGAAAGGTTTTCTAAAGATTAGTTTAGATCTTGAAGTATTTACTAGTATTAAACTATCTTGAATTAATGCTTAGTTTTATCAAAGGCTTTTATTTTTCAGAAAGTTGGAGAAAAACATTTTTGTAATGATTTGATGTAGAAATAAATGTTTTTCAATAGAAATGATTTTTGAAAGATTTGTTGATAAGTCACTATTCATATTTGAAACTTATTTTTAGCTCACATAGTGAGAATAAACTTGGAAATATTTTATTTAGTTCAAAATAGCTTAGTATTTGTGAAAATTGTTTTACGTGATTTAAATTTTACAGAAAATGCCTTACGCGATTAAAGAGTGATTTTAAACTGTTACGCGATTCAAAAATATTAATTTTTGAGTTACACGATTTGAAAAGTAGAAAAAATGGTTTTACGCGATTGAAAAACGTAACAGAAATGTTACGCGATTTATAAAACGTAACAGAGATGTTACACGATTTGTAAAACGTAACCATAGTGTTACGTGATTTGGAAAAATGTTTTAGAAGTACCATAGGTTAAGAAGCAGCAGTACTACTATCGGGCCGACGTAAACTGGACCCTGGATAGGACAGTTGACGCTATTCTTAAAATGGTGGCTTGAATCCCAAGGGGATTGTGTTTTGATAAACCAATAATTATGGGTTCATTGACCATGCATTATTGGGTTGATCATGATTAATTTGATAATTATGGGTTAGTTGACCATGAATTATTATATTAATTATGAGTGATTGCACTTTGCATGGGTTAGTTGACCATGGCATTGTGATAGTCTGTATGAGACTTGCTGTTAAGGCTTTGAGCCTAGGAGTTGAGCTTACACCTTAGTGTGGGTGCGAATTGTGTAGTGAAGATCTTCAATGATCTCGGGGACGTCGGGGTGCGGAAACTCCACAGGAGGCCAGTTGGACTGTGCCGTGGTGATATGATTGCAACACATCGAACGATCCCGACCAGACACTATCCTATTCCCGATTGGTGGAGAGTGTTCTCGTGAGCCGTATTGCCAAAAGAAATGATTCTATAGCACTTTTGAGCAAATTGGAGGCTAATGAGATACGGACATGTACTCCCAATCACTCTCTCCGACTTGTTGTGTTTTAGCTCCATGGAGTAGAGGTCAATCATGAGATGGTTGCATAGTCAGTTGTCACACTGTCACATTATCATGATGCATATTGATATGAATTCACCCATTGTTTGATGATATGATTATATCTGTTGATTCAATATGAAACTGTATTATTTGCTATGTTAACTGTACTATTTATTATTAATTTACCCATTGCTTGATAACATGATTGTATCTATTGAACTATATAAAGTATTATATTTTCTACATAGCTTTATTGGTATTAATAGGTGACGAGGATCTTACCTCTTTGCTGTATTGTTTTTGTATGTTTTGTATTGTTTTCTTTGGTCTTATGAAGACGACAAGGTAGCTGATATTCTTTCTGTATTATGAAGACGACGAAGGCATCAAGGAAGGATCAGTTTAGTTTGATTAAATTCTGTAGTGATTCTGACATATGGGGCGTCCACTCGGTTACGGAATAATTAAGTATTTAGAAATAGAACTCTGGTTATTTTATGTTATATTCGCGGAAAGAAATTTTAGAACTCATATTTCAATAAAGATAATACAAAAGGTTTTTTTAATTTAACTTGAGATTCCGTTAAATGTGACATCCAAAGGAGGGTGTTACAGCTTGCAATCCTCGCTCAACCCATTAAGTATCTCTGGTGCTTCTTTCAGAATTGCAAGTGAAAAATCAAATCTTTAGTATAATGGTTCCACCATGCAGGTAAGCCAGTGATCATCTCGATTATTATGCACGCAAGAGACCATGTATCCAATGGTGCTTCAGTCTTGCCCATAATTGTTTCTGGTGACATGTAATATGGTGCCCCTCTAAGCTTAATCTTCCATAAGTCAGCATCGAAGTTCTCTTCTCTAGTTTGGACAATCCAAAGTCTGTAATCTTCACTTGATACCTTGCACCATCTTTGGATGAAGGAAAGAGAAGGATGTTGTCTAGTTTGAGATCACAATGAACAACTCCTGTATGATGAATACAAGAAGGCCCTTTGAGAAGCATAAGGGTCTAGACCCTTACTTCACTCTCCAAGAGTGGGATCTCTCCTTGATTAAGTCTCCGAGAGAACCAAAAGGGGAAAACTCCATGAAGATATTGCAGATTAAATGACCTTCCTCCATGGTGAATTGGCTCCAATAGCACTAAATCATTTCTTTACAACCAATGAATGATTTTAGTATGCTTTCTGTGAATGAACGCAAACTCCTAGTTGGACATGAAGCACAAAGTTTTGAAGATGATAAAGTGTGCTAAGTAAAGTAAATTCAAGTTTTTGAAGACCTAGATTGGATTTTGTTAGTTTTTACAAAGGGTAGTTCTTAAGGTTTTCATTTTTTTAGAACCCTTGTAAGATCACACAAGATGATTGAAAGAGACACTTAAAATGAACCTAAAATGAACATAAGTTGATATAATAGAATTGCATTCATGCATTCATCAATTTACAATGAATTAGAATCATTTTAAGTTTCTGTGAATCTATTCACAGCAAGTGTGAATCGATTCACTACTCAATTCACAACCAGTGAATCTATTCACAAACATGTGTGAATTGATTCAAGCATTCCAATGGTCTGTGAATCGATTCATAACACATTTGTGAATCCATTCATATTGGGCATATCTTGATCATGAATGACTGTGAATCTATTCACGAATAAGTGTGAATCAATTCATACAATTGAAATATGTTTTTCTAATTGCATTGTATATCATTTTTTAACTGAACACATCTTATCTAGTTCAAATACATTCAAACCCTTATTAGAGGCCACTTGGACTAACACTTTCTTCTGCTATAGGAATAATATTGTATGGGCTTGAGGCTAGTCCATTTTCCATTTTAATTGTTACAATTGTTTTTTCCAGGTTGTTTTGACAACATGTCAGCTTTGTTGAAGTGGATAACAACTTTTGGCAATTAGCAATTCAATTATGCTTTATTAGTTTATTTTCCATTTTTTAATATTTTCTTTTTGTATGTGTTATGCATGAGGTTGTTGAGCCACATGTAGGAAATAGAGTCCTAAGAGTCTATTATCGGAAGAAGGGGAAAACAGTTTGAAATAATAACAACTTGTAGTTAGTAATATTTTCTATTAATAGTTTGTAGTCTATTGTTGGGCAATTGTTTTGTAGAAGCCTATAAATAATTCGGCTAAGATGTAATCAAGGGGGTCGGGAAGGTAGAATTGAGTTGGACTGGACAATTTCCAGTGTGAAAGGAGAGTGCTCCCTTGGGTACCTAGTGTACAATTCTTTTCTTTTTTTCTCTCTTAATACAAAATTACATTCTTTCTCTCCATTTCGTCTTGTCTTTTTCCTGGGTGTTGTTACTATTGTTAGGATCATCATCTTCCAAAAGAAAGATTCCTAACAAGTTGGTCCGACCTGCTGGATCCATTTCACGATGGAGAATCGGGTAGGAACATTGGAGAAACTGGTTAGTGAACAAGGAATGAAATTGATGGAGTTGAAAAATGACATAGATTACATAAATGAGTTGCTGATGGAGATGAAAACCAAGAAGACACCCTCCATTGAGGGGGACAATTTAGTTAACAAGAATGAGAAGGCCGTTGAGGAGGAGGATGAGGGTAGAGATACTGATGAGGAGGAAGACGCACCACCTCGTTCTTGGATGAAGAAAGTGGAATGACGCACCTTTGAAGGAAGCCACCCCATGGGTTCGATAGCAAGGGCAGAGAAGTTCTCCAAGGTGCAACAAGTTAAGTTTTCAGAGAAGATACGATTGGCACTTATTAGCATGGAAGGGAATGCGGTGCTTTGGTTCTAGTTTTGGCACCAAAAATCCAAGAATCCTTCTTGGGAGGAATTATCCGTGGCGCTATTACGGAGATTCAAAGGTATTGGTCGGGGGACAGTGTTTGAGAGGTTGGCCGCGTTAAGACAGAGCCGTTAAGACAGAGCCAAACCGTGGAGGATTATGTACAAGAATTCAAATTGTTGGTGGCTCAGGCATTGGCGACACCAGAGGACCAATTGTTGGGTTATTTCTTGGTCGGGTTGCATCAAGATATTTGAAACCAAGTAAGGCCTCATGATCCCAAAGACTTGAGCTATGTTAATAGCTCGAGACATAGAGCTAGTAATGAAGGAAGCACAAAATTTTGGCAATTCGCATATTTGTAACCCAAATTTCAATTTCAGGTATCAGGGGGATGAGGTATTGTTTCACGTGTGGGGGCATTTAGCGGTCCCAACAATTTTTAGGCCTTCAATGGATACGGGCATATTGCGCAAGGTGTAAAGCCCCATCTATGTCTTTAGTTGTGAAACCTGATGAAAGTGGTGTTTCGGGTCTAAGAACCAGAGCCACAAGGAGTATTCCTTATCAAGAAAATGTAAAAAGAAGGGATGAATGGCGTTGTTTTCACTGTAATTTGCCATTGTTGCTCGGAGAAGAGTTTGCAGGTGATCATATTGGTTGAGGATGAACAAATTAATGATAATGGAGAGATTTTCAGAATTGAGCCAGAAGAAGGGTGTGAGGAAGACATGGGAGACAGACAAGATTTGTTATGCTAGTGGATGGATCTATCCATGTGCTTTGCTGGTGGTTTAACTCATCCTCAAACCATGAAATTGCAAGGCATGATACAAGATCAGAAGGTCTTGGTACTAATTGATAGTGGATCAAGTCACAATTTTGTGTCCACTAAATTAGTACAGAGGTTGGGATTGAAGGTGGAACCTACTTATTGCCGTGTAAGATTAGGAGATGGACAGAGGAAACCAACTTAGGGAGTTTGCAAGCTGGAAAATCTTTTGGGAGAATACGTTGTAACAGAGGATTTTTTCCTTTTTTAACTTGGTAGAGTGGACCTAATTTTGGGAGTGGCTTGGTTGGCTACCTTGGGAGAAGTAAAGATGAATTAGGGAACCCTGATAATGACCTTTGTGGATAATAGGCAAACAATTATGGTGAAGGGAGATCCTCGTTTGGCCAAAACTATGATATCTCCAATGGCCCTAAGGAAGATTTTTGGAATTGAAGTAGTATCCTTGTTGTGGAATGCATAAACTAAGGTAGGAGGGATTGATACAGGGAAATCAGAAGGGTTGTCAATGATGGAAGAGTAGCAATTTCCTCAACTCCTGGAGGAATTTGTTGGGGTGTATGCTAAACTAGAAGGACTACCACCAAAAAGGGAGGTGGTTCATAGAATACCCATTAAAGTAGGGGTAGATCCTATTAATGTGAGGCCTTATAGATATCCACACTTACAAAAGAATGAGATTGAGAAACAAGTGGATGAAATGTTGGCTATGAGTATAGTTAGACCTAGCAACAATCCTTACTGTCGCCTAGTTATCTTAGCAGAAAAAAAAATGGGAGTTGGAGGTTTTGTGTTGATAATAGAGCTTTAAACAAAGCGATGGTGCCAGAAAAATTTCCTATTCCTGTGATAGAAGAGTTATTGGATGAACTGAATGAGGCTTCTTATTTCTCAAAAATTGATCTGAAAGCAAGGTATCATCAAATAAGGATGCACACGGAAGACATACACAAAACTGCCTTTCAGACACACCAAGGGCACTATGAGTCACTAGTCATGCCTTTTGGTTTAACAAATGCTCCTATAACCTTTTAATGTGCTATGAATTCCACTCTGAAACCTTTCCTAAGAAGGTATGTTCTAGTGTTTTTTGATGATATCTTGGTGTATAGTAGAACATGGGATGACCATCTTAGTCATCTAAGGCAAGTACTCAGTACCTTGCAACATAAGAGTTTTTTTTTTGCCAATTATAAGAAATGTATTTTGGAAAAAGGGAGATCAGATATGTGAGGCATATCATTTCAAATGCAGGGGTTTCCATGGACCCCCAGAAAATTGATGTAGTTTTGCAATGGCCTACTCCCAAAACCATCAAGGCAGTAAAGGGTTTTTTAGGACTCACACAGTATTACAAGTGGTTCATTCGAGATTATCAGAAATTGGCTAGGCCTTTGACTAATTTGTTAAAGAAGAGGAATTTTGTGTGGAACCAAGACGACTTAGAAGCTTTCAAACAGCTTCAAAAGGCTATCACCTCCACACCTATGTTAGCCATGCCTGATTTTTCTCAACCTTTTTCCGTTGAGTGTGATGCATTTGGAAATGGGATCGGAGCTGTCCTATCTCAGAACAACAGGCCCATTGCATTTTTCAGTAAGGCTTTGAATGAAACTTCTCTTACAAAATCAGTATATGAAAAAGAGCTGATGGCTTTGGTGTTAGCCATTCAACATTGGATACCTTATTTGTTAGAAAGGAAGTTCTTGGTATGCACTAATCACAAAAGATTGCAATATTTGCTGGAATAGAGAATCACCACTCAAAATCAACAAAATTGGTTGGCTAAACTACTGGGATGAGTTTGAAATCCTTTATGAAGTAGGGGCTACCAATAGAGTGGCTGATGCTTTCTCAAGAAGAAAGGATAATAAGGAGTTGCAGATAGTATCCAAACCATATTGGCAAGATGTGGCCACAATTGATGAAGAAGGGCTAATCTAGTCTTGTCCAAGATTAGGGAGGATCTGCAACACGATCTAAATTCACACCCCCAATAGACACTTGAGCAAGAGAGACTCTATTATAAGGGGAGGTTGGTTCTGGCAACCAATTCAGTTTGGATTCGTTAGTTATTACAAGAATTTCATTCCTCCTACGGGTGGGCATTTGGGCATCTACAGAATGTAAAGGAGATTAGCTCAATCACTGTTTTAGATTGGCATGAAAGGAACTATTACTGAGTTTGTGGCAGCTTGTCATGTTTGTCAATGCAGTAAGTATCAAGCTTTATCTCCAGCGGGCCTTCTACAACCTTTGCTTATACCAAATGCCATCTGGGAAGAACTCAGCATGGATTTCATTGTGGGTCTACCTAGGTTTAAAGGTTTTGATGTTATGTTGGTGGTTGTGGATAAATTGTGCAAATATAGGCATTTCATTCTTATTAGACATCCTTGTTCTACAAGATCTATAGCAGAGGTGTTTACTTGGGAGATAGTTCGATTGCATGGAGTACCCACTTCCATTGTTAGTGATCGAGACCCTACTTTTCTCAGTCTTTATTGGCAAGAATTATTTAGATTACAAGGCACAA
The DNA here is from genome assembly GCA_023212625.1 of Styphnolobium japonicum. Taxonomy (NCBI): domain Eukaryota; kingdom Viridiplantae; phylum Streptophyta; class Magnoliopsida; order Fabales; family Fabaceae; genus Styphnolobium; species Styphnolobium japonicum. The sequence continues at coordinate 8,846,736 of JALBWW010000014.1, forward strand.
CTTTGAGAATGAACAAAGCCTACCATCCAGAATCAGATGGACAAACTGAGGTACTCAATAGGACTTTGGAAACTTATTTGCATTGCTTTTGTTCTGAGCAGCCAAAAACATGGCTGATTTTATCCCTTGGGCTGAATACTGGTACAATACTAGTTTTCAGAGTGCTGTTAAATGCACTCCTTTTGAAGTGGTTTATGGCCAAGCACCTCCCTCTCTAGCTAGATTCATTCCAAGGGAAACTCTAGTAGAAGCAGCAACACAAGATTTGATGGCCAGGGATGAGGCACTTAAGCAATTAAAGCACCATTTGGGAAGAGCTCAAGCTCAAATGGTTCAGTATGCTAATGTACATCGAAGGATTTCCAAAATCCAACAAGGGAATTGGGTGTATCTGAAAATCAGACCACATGGGCAAGCCTCCATGCCTACTAAACTTTATCCCAAACTTTCAATTCAGTACTATGGTCCTTATTTGGTTTTGAAACAGATTGGTGCAATAGCCTTTCAATTACAACTGCCTGACCAAGCTCGCATTCACCCGGTCTTCCATATTTCTCAACTCAAATAAGCAGTAGGACACCATCCAATAGAAACTGAAATGCCATTAGAACCGCAAGGCGGTGTCAAAACCTATCAGTGTAACATCCCTAAATTTCATATGTTATGATTTAGCTAAATTCTTTGAATGGATTGTATGTTCTGTTACAGAAAAGGTGATAGATTGAGTTAGAATGATTGATTTGAGATTCTGGCTATACCGGTGAACTCGGTAGAACCTAAGGAAGAAATAGGTGAAATCTAAACTCTTAGATTTACTCTGGCTAAGTTAGGACCTACTGGTAAATTTAATTTTCTTCAGGACCTATTGGGAATTCTTAGAAATCACAAGGGTATTTTAGTCTTTTCACACCCTCAGTGGCAATTTGGTATTTTTCCACATAAGTGGGGGGCAAAGTTGACAAAGCAACTTCACCCCCTTGTGATTAAGAGGACCGGCCAGCCTAGGGGGAGACAAGATGCTCATCTTCTCCAAAATCTCTAAGTTTCCATAGCTAAGCTTGCTCCAAGGTTCAAGGGTCCAAAGTAAGTATTTTTATACACCTTTTGGCTTAGGTTATTTGATGGTTATTGATCACTATGATCTCTTCTTCAACCCTATGGTATTAGTTTCTTGAGAAGCTCATTTTCATCTCCAAGAATCAAGAACACCCATGTCTAAAAATTGGTTGTTTTGGTTGAGTGTTTTGAAGGAAGTTGAAGGGAAGGTTGCCTTGACTACCAATCCCATCTTGGAATCAAGTTAGGAGCACTTCAAGGTGAGTGTGGATTTACTTGTGTTATTGTATGATGTTCTTAGAGTGAAAGTGTATGATGTAGGATTAAGCTTGAATCTAGGGTTTACACCTATGCTTGAGGTTGGATGTGTTTTTATTACATGTTTTCAAGGATTAGGGTTTAGGAAAAATGAGTGGTATGGTTGGTATATTTTGATGGATTTGAGGACATGATTTCCAAGGGAAAACTTGGGTTCTAGGTATGTGTTGGGCGTGGCACTATTCCTGCCCAGAAGGCCAACCACGGGCGTGGTCCCCACCACGGCCTGGCCGTGGTCCTCTCTGGAAAGAAAATATTGATGCCTCGTGCCCAACCACGGCCGTGGTCCCCACCACGGGCTGGCCGTGGTTGGCTCTGGAAAGAAAAATGTTGTGTCTTTGAAATCGACCACGGTGTGGTGGCCACGGTGGCCGTGGTCCAGACCACTGGCGTGGTGCCAACCAGGGGCAGGCCGTGGTTGTCTCTGTTTCCAATTTGTTGAGTTTTGTTTTCTGAACCGTGGCCGTGGTTACCACCACGGGCTGGCCGTGGTTGACTCTGTTTGTGTTATTGTGGTGCATATGCCTAGGGTCTTGATACCATATGCTAGGTTTAGGATGAAGAATGACTTAGCATTAGAATGAGATGTGTAGCTAAATAAGAATGCTTGATAGAAGTGACTTAGCACTATTGTAACTAAGTAAGAATGCTTGATAGAGTTGAGCATGATGGTTATGCGTTGTATATGCTTGAATTGATTACATGTAATGCTATTATGATGATATTATGAATGAGCATGATATGAGTATGAGAACATTGCATTGCATAGCGAGATGGTCTAACCGGAAAGGGTTAGTGTACAAAACAGAGGGGTGCCTAGCTGATGAGCTAGATGGAAATGAAATAGCATACCTAATTGCATTGCATTGCATTGCGAGGTGGCCTAACCGGAAAGGGTTAGTGTACAAGAATGAGGGGTGCCTAGCTTATTAGCTAGAAGGAAACGGAATTGGCATAACACATTCATATGCATATTGCGAGGGCCTAACCGAAAGGGGTTAGTGCACAACAAGAGGAGTGGAGAAAGAAAAAGTGTGAATAAAAGGTGTGAACATCATGTGCATTCATTCATTGCATTGGTTGGTTGGTGTTACTTGACATATTGTGAATTGTGTTATACTTGCTCTCTACTTACAGTTATACTTTATTTGCAAGTTTGTTCATATTCACTGGGAAGTTGTTCTCACCACCTCTTTCTCAGATTCGCAGGAACACCCCGGACCCTCTACGGGTTAAGTACGGAGGATTCTGTAGATTTATTTTGAGATTCATATTTTGGTGGAGTTGAGCTCCGTGATGTAACTATAATAGGAAGTGTATCACATTCTTTTGATGTAAATATGACAGGGAACTGAATACTACTTTTGATGTACTCGGTTCCGTATATGTTTAGTGTGCTCAGTCAAGATAGTGTTAGAATACACTTGTATAATATTGCGTACTCTGATAATAGTTTGGTTGAGATCTGAGATCTCTTGATGATAAATGTGTATGTGTATATATATAATATATGTACTCTGGTTGGTTTGAAATGGTTGTTGGAAATCCGCTGCTTATGTTATAGTTTGTGGTAATGTTTAAGAAACAAATGAAACGCTGCCGAATTTTCTATATTTATATATTCCACGTAAGGCTTATGGTTGGTAAATAACATAGTAACTAATAGGTCTTACATTTTTGGTATCAGAGCAGTTCTTCCTAGAGGACTGTAACATATGGGTCTAGAGTTATACTGAGCACTTAGGATGTATGCCTATAACTTTTCATATACTTATGATATATTGCATGTGGGGAGTTGGGACTGATCAACCCGATATTTTCTGTGCTGTATACAGAGTTATGAGTGGACTAGGGCGAACACGTAGTGGAGGTCGAGGCAGAGGCCGAGGCCAACCCACTGCAAATACTAATGAAGGTGATGGTCTGGTGGCTGTGCTTGCACATTTTGTAACATCCCTAAATTTCCTATGTTATGATTTAGCTAAATTCTTTGAATGGATTATATGTTCTGTTACAGAAATGGTAATAGTTTGAGTTAGAATGATTGATTTGAGATTCTGGCTATACCGGTGAACTCGGTAGAACCTAAGGAAGAAATAGGCAAAGTCTAAGCTCTTAGATTTATTCTGGCTAAGTTAGGACCTAATGGTAAATTTAATTTTCTTCAGGACCTATTGGGAATTCTTAGAAATCACAAGGGTATTTTAGTCTTTTAACACCTCAGTGGCAAATTAGTGATTCTTCCTTTAAGTGAGGGGCAAGATGGACATTTCAATATCCCCTCCCTCTTGCATAAGAGAACCGGCCAGCCTAGGGAGAGCCAAAGGCTCATCTTCTCCAAATTTGCTAAGTTTCCATAGCCAAAGCTTGCTCCAAGTTCAAGGGTCCAAAGTAAGTATTTTTATACACCTTTTAACTTAGGTTATTTGATGGTTATTGATCACTATGATCTCTTCTTCAATCCTATGGTATTAGTTTCTTGAGAAACTCATTTTCATCCCTAAGAATCAAGAACACCCATGTCTAAAAGTTGGTTGTTTTGCTTGAGTGTTTTGAAGGAAGTTGAAGGGAAGATTGCCTTGACTACCAATCCCATCTTGGAATCAAGTTAGGAGCACTTCAAGGTGAGTGTGGATTTACTTGTGCTATGGTATGATGTTCTTAGAGTGAAAGTGTATGATGTATGACTAAGCTTGAATCTAGGGTTTACACCTATGCTTGAGGTTGGATGTGTTTTTATTACATGTTTTCAAGGATTAGGGTTTAGGAAAAATGAGTGGAATGATTGGTATACTTGATGGATTTGAGGACATGATCTCATAGAGAAATTAGGGTTTTGATTTGAAGTTGGGCGTGGCACTATTCACGCTTGGAGAAGACCAACCACGGGCGTGGTCCCCACCACGGCCCGGCCGTGGTCCTCTCTGGATAGGAAATGTTGGTGTCTCGTGCCCAACCACGGCCGTGGTCCCCACCACGGGCTGGCCGTGGTTGGCTCTGGAAAGAAAAATGTTGTGTGCTGAAATCTGACCACGGGTGTGGTGGCCACCAGGGGCTGGCCGTGGTCCAGACCACGGGCGTGGTGCCAACCAGGGGCAGGCCGTGGTTGTCTCTGTTTCCAATTTGTTGAGTTTTGTTTTCTGAACCGTGGCCGTGGTTACCACCACGGGCTGGCCGTGGTTGACTCTGTTTGTGTTGTTGTGGTGCATATGCCTAGGATATTGATACCATATGCTATGATTAGGATTAAGGATGACTTAGCATTATAATGTGATGTCTAGCTAAGTAAGAATGCTTGATAGAAGTGACTTAGCACTTTAATGAGATGTGTAACTAAGTAGGAATGCTTGATAGAGTTGAGCATAATGGTTATGTGTTGTATATGCTTGAATTATTTACATGTAATGTTATTATGATGATATTATGAATGAGCATGATATGAGTATGAGAACATTGCATTGCATAGCGAGATGACCTAACCGGAAGGGGTTAGTGTACAAAACAGAGGGGTGCCTAGCTGATGAGCTAGATGGAAATGAAATAGCATACCTAATTGCATTGCATTGCGAGGTGGCCTAACCGGAAAGGGTTAGTGTACAAAACAGAGGGGTGCCTAGCTTATTAGCTAGAAGGAAACGGAATTGGCATAACACATTCATATGCATATTGCGAGGGCCTAACCGAAAGGGGTTAGTGCACAACAAGAGGAGTGGAGAAAGAAAAAGTGTGAATAAAAGGTGTGAACATCATGTGCATTCATTCATTGCATTGGTTGGTAGGTGTTACTTGACATATTGTGAATTGTGTTATACTTGCTCTTTACTTACATTTATACTTTATCTGCAAGTTATTCATATTCACTGGGAAGTTGTTCTCACCACCTCATTCTCAGATTCGCAGGAACACCCCGGACCCTCTACGGGTTAAGTACGGAGGATTCTGTTGGTTATTTTGGGATTTATATTTTTGGTGGAGTTAAGCTCCGTGATGTAACTATAATAGGAAGTGTATCACATTCTTTTGATGTAAATATGACAGGGAACTGAATACTACCTTTGATGTACTCGGTTCCGTATATGTTTAGTGTGCTCAGTCAGGATAGTGTTTAGATTACACTTGTATAACGTTGCATACTCTGATAATATTTTGGTTGAGATTTGAGATCTCTTGATGATATATGTGTATATGTATATATATAATATATGTACTCTGGTTGGTTTGAAATGGTTGTTGGAAATCCGCTGCTTATGTTATATTTTGTGGTAATGTTCAAGAAACAAATGAAACGCTGCCGAATTTTCTATATTTATATATTCCACGTAAGGCTTATGGTTGGTAAATAACATAGTAACTAATAGGTCTTACACATTTGGCTCAAGCCATAGACCGTATGCCTGGACCCCAGCATGATGGCAATCCTAATGCGGGGCTTGTCGTTCCTCAACAGTTGGGACTGACGGAGTTCTGCAAGAGGGATCCCCCATCTTTTCATGGGAACTATGACCCAATGGCCGCTGAGAGGTGGGTGAAACACCTTGAGAAGATCTTCAGGGCCATGCAGTGTACTGATGAGCAGAAAGTCATCTTTGCTGCTTATAAGTTGGAGGATGAAGCTGAACATTGGTGGGAAGCTTCTCATCCTGGATTACTCCTCCGGGAGGATCCCATCACTTGGGAGACGTTTAAGATGGCATTTTTGCGTAAGTACTTCCCTGCTAATGTCAGAATCCAGAAGGAACAAGAGTTTATGCACTTAAGATAGGGAGATCTTACAGCTGGGCAATATGCAGCTAAGTTTGATGAACTGTCTAAATACTCTAGTTACCTGCAAAATGGACCGAATGAGAATTGGAAGTCCATTCAGTTTGAAAGGGGACTTGAGTTTGAGTTAAGAAAGGCTGTAGCTGGTTTTGAGATTAGAGAGTTTGCTTCTCTAGTTGAGAAGTGCCTGATTATGGAAGAGTGCATGAATCCTGTTGCTGAAATTAGTCAGGGAACTGGGAAGAGGAAAGTGGAAGTTACTCAGCCCGTACGAGGTACTAAGAAGACTAAGGTGGAATTATGCAGGACGTGTGGGAAACCGCATCAAGGTGCTTGTCGGGCGAATGTATGTTTTGCTTGTGGCCAGAAGGGACACATTGCAAAATACTGCCCACAACGAATAGTGATCTGCTTCAAGTGCCAGCAGAAGGGGCACACTTCCCGAAATTGCCCATAGATTTCTAAGGCACCTGTTTCTACCCCTAGACCACTTACCCAGGGGCGAGTGTATACCCTCAGTGGGGCAGAGGCACAAGCGGATGATTTGATCCAAGGTATGTGCTTACTGAATGGTCAGAACTTAATTGTACTGTTTGACTCTGGGGCAACCCATTCATTCATTTCTAATGCATGTGTGAAGTCCTTGAGTCTGACCACTACTTCCTTGCCTTATACACTGTCAGTGACTACTCCTGCTAAGGATAAGATTCTTACCACCCACATCTGTTTAAACTGTAAATTTGTGTTCCAGAATCGAACCTTTGTTGTTGATTTAATCTGTTTACCATTGAGAGGGTTAGATATTATCTTGGGTATGGATTGGCTTGCAACCAACCAAGTGTTGTTAGATTGTTGTAACAAGATTGTCATTATTCCTCCTGTTACAAACCATACACTGATTCCTGAAATTTCCATGTTACCCAAAGTGTCAGAGTTGAACCATTGCCTGATGGATGGGAGTCAAGTATACATGGTACTATTTTCTTTAGACTTAGAGGTTCAGTCAGAATTGGTCGGAGTTCCAGTAGTCAGTGAATTCATGGATGTCTTTCCTAAGGAAATTCCTAGTTTACCACCTGATAGAGAGGTAGAGTTTGTTATAGACTTAGTACCGGGAGCCGGACCTATGTCTGTAGCACCTTATAAAATGTCACCATTGGAACTAGGAGAACTTAAGAAACAAGTAGAGGAACTATTGGAAAGGGGCTTCATTAGACCCAGTGTGTCTCCATGGGGAGCACTTGTGTTATTGGTGAAAAAGAAGGATGAGAGTATGAGGTTGTGTGTGGATTACCGACAGTTGAATAAGATTACTATAAAGAATAAGTACCCGTTACCTAGGATAGATGATTTACTTGACCAACTTAGAGATGCCACGGTATTCTCTAAAATTGATCTTCGTTCTGGTTATCATCAAATTAAGATAAAACCAGATGATGTACCAAAGTCTGCTTTTAGAACTAAGTATGGGCACTATGAGTACTTGGTGATGCCATTTGGTTTAACCAATGCTCCAGCGGTGTTTATGGATTACATGAATAGAATTTTCAAACCGTACCTAGACAAGTTTGTGGTAGTGTTCATAGATGATATTCTCATATATTCGCAAACAGCGGAAGAACATGAGGAACATCTTAGAATAGTACTGCAAATACTTAGAGAGAGGAAACTGTATGCTAAACCTGAGAAGTGTGAATTTTGGCTGAATGAAGTGAAGTTTTTAGGGCACACTATATCCCAGGACGGGGTAGCAGTGGACTCTAGTAAGGTTGAGGCGGTAGTACGGTGGGAGCGACCAAAGTCGGTTACTGAGATTAGAAGTTTCCTAGGATTAGCTGGATACTACCGGAAGTTCATTCGGGGTTTTTCTCAGTTGGCACTTCCTTTAACTGAATTGACCCGGAAAGGACAAGCCATGGTATGGAGTGAAAAGTGTGAGAAGAGTTTTCAGGAACTCAAACTTAGATTGACCACAGCTCCAGTTTTAGTTATTGCTGACCTATCCAAAGATTTGGAGGTGTACTGTGATGCCTCTAAATTGGGCTTAGGATGTGTGTTAATGCAGGATAAGAAGGTAGTGGCCTACGCCTCTAGACAACTTAGAACTCATGAGAAGAATTATCCAACCCATGACCTAGAACTTGCTGCCATAGTTTTTGCACTTAAGATCTGGAGACATTATTTGTATGGTGTAAAGTTTGAGGTGTTCAGTGATCATAAGAGTTTGAAGTATCTGTTTGATCAGAAGGAACTGAACATGAGACAAAGAAGGTGGATGGAATACTTAAAGGATTATGAATTTGAGCTGAAGTATCATCCTGGCAAGGCCAACGTTGTGGCTAATGCCCTCAGTAGGAAGTCTCTACACGTATCTCAGATGATGGTGCATGAGTTAGACCTAGTAGAGCAATTTCGAGACCTTAGTATACAAGTGGATACGAGTAGCGTGACATTGAGATTAGCCTTGTTGGAAATCTCATGCGACCTTAAGGATCAGATTAGACATGAACAAAGCCTGGATAAGGAACTACAAGATCGTAGGGTCTCAATAGCTTTTTCTTTAGAGGATGATGGTTTGATTAGGTTTAGACAAAGGATTTGTGTTCCTAAAGGGGGAAACCTCAAGGGACAAATTCTGGAGGAAGCTCATAAAAGTAAGTTCTCGATACATCCTGGTACGACTAAGATGTATCAAGATTTGAAAGAAAGATTTTGGTGGCCGGGAATGAAAAGAGATGTGGCTGAGTATGTGGCCAAATGTTTGACTTGTCAGAAGTCAAGATCGAACACCAGAAACCAGCCGGAATGCTCCAACCTTTAGAAATTCCAGAGTGGAAGTGGGACAAGATAACCATGGACTTTGTGACTAGTTTGCCTAGGGTACAGAAGGGTTATGATGCTATATGGGTCATTGTGGATAGACTGACTAAGTCTGCCCATTTTCTTCCCATTAAGATTTCTTATTCCCTAGATAAACTTGCTGAGTTATTTGTTGAGGAGATTGTCCGATTACACGGTGTACCATTGAGTATAGTGTCAGATAGAGATCCCAGATTTACCTCTAGATTTTGGAAAGCCTTACATCAGTCTTTTGGGACTAAGCTCAGTTTTAGTACTGCCTATCACCCACAGTCTGATGGTCAGTCCGAGCGGACTATCCAAACGTTAGAAGATATGTTGAGAGCTTGTGTTCTTGAAGATAAGGGTAGTTGGGATAGATATTTACCATTGGTAGAGTTTGCTTACAACAACAGTTTCCATTCCAGCATTGGGATGGCACCATATGAGGCACTCTATGGTAGAAAATGTAAGTCACCTCTGTGTTGGTATGAGGTAGGTGAGCGGAACCTGTTAGGACCTAAGTTAGTTCAAGAAACTACCGAAAAGATTAGGGTTACACAGGAGAAAATAAGAATTTCTCAGTGTCGGCAAAAGAGTTATGCTGACAAAAGAAGGCGTCCTCTAGAGTTTGAAGAGGGTGATCATGTGTTTCTTAGAGTCTCACCCTTGACAGGAATTGGTAGAGCCATTCGGGCTAAGAAGTTAAATCCTCGTTTCATTGGTCCGTTTCAAATTCTAAAGCGTATTGGACTTGTAGCTTACCAAATAGCTCTTCCTCCACATCTGTCCAATCTCCATCCTGTGTTTCATGTATCCCAGTTGAGAAAGTATGTTCCGGATCTTTCACACATCATTGAGGTTGAGTCGGTACAATTGAGAGCTGACCTTACATTTCAGGCTAAGCCAGCTAAGATCATTGACCTCAATGTGAAGTCCCTGAGGAACAAGACTATTTCCCTGGTAAAGGTACTTTGGAATGGACAGTTACCTGAAGAGGCTACGTGGGAATTGGAGGAAGATTTGCGCAAGCTGCATCCCGATCTATTTTGCTCAGGTATATCTTTAACTTAATTTTGTGGGCAAAATTCTTTTAAGGGGGGAGAATGTAACATCCCTAAATTTCATATGTTATGATTTAGCTAAATTCTTTGAATGGATTGTATGTTCTGTTACAGAAAAGGTGATAGATTGAGTTAGAATGATTGATTTGAGATTCTGGCTATACCGGTGAACTCGGTAGAACCTAAGGAAGAAATAGGTGAAATCTAAACTCTTAGATTTACTCTGGCTAAGTTAGGACCTACTGGTAAATTTAATTTTCTTCAGGACCTATTGGGAATTCTTAGAAATCACAAGGGTATTTTAGTCTTTTCACACCCTCAGTGGCAATTTGGTATTTTTCCACATAAGTGGGGGGCAAAGTTGACAAAGCAACTTCACCCCCTTGTGATTAAGAGGACCGGCCAGCCTAGGGGGAGACAAGATGCTCATCTTCTCCAAAATCTCTAAGTTTCCATAGCTAAGCTTGCTCCAAGGTTCAAGGGTCCAAAGTAAGTATTTTTATACACCTTTTGGCTTAGGTTATTTGATGGTTATTGATCACTATGATCTCTTCTTCAACCCTATGGTATTAGTTTCTTGAGAAGCTCATTTTCATCTCCAAGAATCAAGAACACCCATGTCTAAAAATTGGTTGTTTTGGTTGAGTGTTTTGAAGGAAGTTGAAGGGAAGGTTGCCTTGACTACCAATCCCATCTTGGAATCAAGTTAGGAGCACTTCAAGGTGAGTGTGGATTTACTTGTGTTATTGTATGATGTTCTTAGAGTGAAAGTGTATGATGTAGGATTAAGCTTGAATCTAGGGTTTACACCTATGCTTGAGGTTGGATGTGTTTTTATTACATGTTTTCAAGGATTAGGGTTTAGGAAAAATGAGTGGTATGGTTGGTATATTTTGATGGATTTGAGGACATGATTTCCAAGGGAAAACTTGGGTTCTAGGTATGTGTTGGGCGTGGCACTATTCCTGCCCAGAAGGCCAACCACGGGCGTGGTCCCCACCACGGCCTGGCCGTGGTCCTCTCTGGAAAGAAAATATTGATGCCTCGTGCCCAACCACGGCCGTGGTCCCCACCACGGGCTGGCCGTGGTTGGCTCTGGAAAGAAAAATGTTGTGTGCTGAAATCTGACCACGGGTGTGGTGGCCACCAGGGGCTGGCCGTGGTCCAGACCACGGGCGTGGTGCCAACCAGGGGCAGGCCGTGGTTGTCTCTGTTTCCAATTTGTTGAGTTTTGTTTTCTGAACCGTGGCCGTGGTTACCACCACGGGCTGGCCGTGGTTGACTCTGTTTGTGTTATTGTGGTGCATATGCCTAGGGTCTTGATACCATATGCTAGGTTTAGGATGAAGAATGACTTAGCATTAGAATGAGATGTGTAGCTAAATAAGAATGCTTGATAGAAGTGACTTAGCACTATTGTAACTAAGTAAGAATGCTTGATAGAGTTGAGCATGATGGTTATGTGTTGTATATGCTTGAATTGATTACATGTAATGCTATTATGATGATATTATGAATGAGCATGATATGAGTATGAGAACATTGCATTGCATAGCGAGATGACCTAACCAGAAAGGGGTTAGTGCACAACAAGAGGAGGGGAGAAAGAAAAAGTGTGAGTAAAAGGTGTGAACATCATGTGCATTCATTCATTGCATTGGTTGGTTGGTGTTACTTGACGTATTGTGAATTGTGTTATACTTGCTCTCTACTTACAGTTATACTTTATTTGCAAGTTTGTTCATATTCACTGGGAAGTTGTTTGACAAGAGGTTGTCGAGACCCCGTCAAATAATAAAAATTACCGGTTCGCAAACTAATTTGTAGTATAGAGCATGAACCGAATCGTCTCTCAAGGATCCAAAAAGAACAAAGATTTAATCAGATCAAGATAATTAAAATGAGGGGTTTTGTTGTTGATTAACAATATTGATAAAAATACAAGACTTAAAGTTGAAAACAAATCTAAAGAAACAACCAATCCAAGGAAATTTACCGATCTTGAGTTTAATCCATCATTGATCACAAGGAATTCACTTAATTGCTAACCGTGTTCTTGGCCTTAGATCACATCAAGACGCCTCAACATGATCCAAGAATCCTCTACTAGATAAGCATCTATGATTTAATTAACCAAGGTTAGATAAAGTAAGCACCATCCAAACATAGATTAACTTAAGATCAAGAATTTAACCAAGCTAAACAATCCATCAAAAAGCTTTAATAAATTGTTTACTCTATGTGATCCTCTTGAATACATGATAATAAAGCTATTATCACATAAACATCCAAATCAAATTAAGCAATTCAATCTAGATCAAAATTAAAAGAGGAAGAAGAGAAACTTGAATAACAATTAAGCAATATGAACAAGTAAAACAAGATCTCCAAATTAAACATCAAGATGGCTAATCCCTTGGATTGATTATGAGAGCCTAGCCTTCCATGGATGGGAAGGAAGAACTCAGAAATAAAAGAACAAAAACGAAATTCTAAAGAGAATGGAGAAGAAGAGAAAGAAAACTCTAACAAATACTCAAACTTTCTTGAAACTTACTTCAAATTTGAATTCATGATAATACAAAGAGATTGGCTCTATTTATACTAATCCTAGAAGCCAATTTGTACATGTACATAATCTGAATACAAGCTATAAGAATATGAAAATTGTCAATCTGAATACAAGCTATAAGAATATGAAAATTGTCAAAAATGGAAGCTTGATGCATGGTTGGTGGGTTGGTGCATGGTAGGTGGGTTGGTGTATGGTTGGTGGCTTTTAGTCAACAACTCTTATCCGACTTCTGGCTTCAAATTAATCACCTAGACGGTGCATTTTGGCTTGGATGTCTTCATCAAAGTTGTAGCCAGTTGTCTTCTTGAAAATCTCCAATTTGAATCATGTCATTTGGACTTTTAGAACTCCAGAAATGCCAAAAACACTGCACCTACCTCAAGTTAGGTTGGAAGAACGTGTTTCCAAATTCAAACCAACTTGTAGCTTCATTATCATGCCTAAAACGACATCTATTGACAAAATGGTCTTCAGTGAAGTTGGAGATATGGGTCTTATCTTTCAAATGACCAAGTTTCAGCCCAAGAGGATGCCTATAACCCACTATATAGTCCAATATGTACATACTGCCCAGATGGTTCCGTGACAGCAAACTCACTCTGTATTTCAAGGCTATTTTGGGCCCTTAGAAGTCCGAACCAGCTCTTGAGTTCTTCATGAAACTTGTAGATCCTTGTCTTAGCTTTCCAAAGACACCAAGATCACCTCAATTGGATCACCGAGTCCCAAGTTATGGCCTAACCAAGGAAGAAAGGTCAAAATGCATCAAAATCCGAAAATTATCCAATATTTACATTAAAACCCAATGAAGCCCAACAACATTAAACACATCTAAAACACTAATATTGGGCACAATAAACATCTAATAAAGCCTAATACAAAGCTAACATAAGTGTTTCAAATTGATTGATCATTGTTCTCACCACCTCTTTCTCAGATTCGCAGGAACACCCCGGACCCTCTACGGGTTAAGTACGGAGGATTCTGTAGATTTATTTTGAGATTCATATTTTGGTGGAGTTGAGCTCCGCGATGTAACTATAATAGGAAGTGTATCACATTCTTTTGATGTAAATATGATAGGGAACTTAATACTACTTTTGATGTACTCGGTTCCATATATGTTTAGTGTGCTCAGTCAGGATAATGTTAGAATACACTTGTATAATATTGCGTACTCTGATAATAGTTTGGTTGAGATCTGAGATCTCTTGATGATATATGTGTATGTGTATATATATAATATATGTACTCTGGTTGGTTTGAAATGGTTATTGGAAATCCGCTGCTTATGTTATAGTTTGTGGTAATGTTTAAGAAACAAATGAAACGCTGCCGAATTTTCTATATTATATATTCCACGTAAGGCTTATGGTTGGTAAATAACATAGTAACTAATAGGTCTTACAATCAGCCCCTCAGCATCCTGGGAACCCGCTTCATCACTTAGTATGGAACTGAGATTCCCTAAGTTTTGGAGCACTAGCAGGGTAAGCCACCCGAAGAATCAACTTGGGAAGAACTCTCAACAATCAGAAGCCAATTTCCAGACCTCAACCTTGAGGACAAGGTTGTTTCAAAGGAGGGAGGTATTGTTAGGCTTGAGGTTGTTGAGCCACAAGCAGGAAATAGAGTCCTGAGAGTCTATTATCGGAAGAAGGGTAAAACAATTAGAAATAACAACAACTTGTAGTTAGTTATATTTTCTGTTAATAGTTTGTAGTCTATTGTTAGGAAATTGTTTTGTAGAAGCCTATAAATAATTCGGCTAAGATGTAATCAAGGAGGTCGGGAAGGTAAAATTGAGTTGGACTGGGCAATTTCTAGTGTGAAAGGAGAGTGCTCCCTTGGGTACCTAGTGTACAATTCTTTTCTCTTTTTCTCTCTTAATACAAAATTACATTCTTTTTCTCCATTTCGTCTTGTCTTTTTCCTTGGTGTTGTTACTATTGTTAAGATCATCATCTTCCAGAAGAAAGATTCCTAACAGTATGGAATCTATGTACAAGGAGAATGTAACAGAGCGGTCATTATGAATGAATGAATATTTCTCTTCTTTTCTTCTCTACTTACGCACATTATAGCTCCTTTTCTTTTGATCACCAGAGATAATCTCTTTGAATCACTCTTTCCTTGGTTAATTGCACTGAATTCTCTCAAATTCTTAGCATTACCCTAAGTGTTCATTATTCTTTTGTTTCTCCTTATATCAATTGGTAACAAAGCTCCCAGTCACTGCGTACACATGCGATGGCTGATTTTACCTGCAACCAAACTTCCATTCAAAAGGGTTATAGAGCTCTTACCCGCAAGATCAATGAATCCAATGCATCCATATAGGCCAATATTGACCAAGTAGCTACATGCCTATCTAAGCTCAAACAAATGTTTGCTAAGCAAGTTCGATGTCTAGTTGAATCATCCAATAATGTCGTGCAATCCAATCACTAAGGTTCTCCAAGCAAGGGTCGCGATCAAACACAAACACCACCTCAAGCCAACGCGTATGCTACTAGGATCTCAAAGGTGGAGTTATCGAGTTTCAATGGGACTAGAGTCAAAGACTGGTTGTATAAATGAGAGCAATTCTTCACATTGGACAGTCCCCCGCCTGAATCCAAAGTTAGGTTGGCATCCATGTATCTTGATGATCATGCTCTGTAATGGCACTTAAACTATATGAAATCTAGGTTCCACTTGTACCCTAATTGTCCTCAATACATCACTGATATTGCTCTAAGGTTTGGTGAGGTTTGTGAGGACCCTTTGTCAGATTGATTCAAGTTAAGCAAATGGGGAAGGTGTAGGACTATATTGACATGTTTGAGATGGCTCTTACCCAGGTAACATTATCACCACAACATACACTTAGTATATTTTTAGTAGGACTAGAGCATTAAACTTAAATGCAGGTTAGGATGTTTCATCCGACTTCAGTTTCTCAGGCTGCCAACTTAGCTCGCTTGCATGAAGCTTTAAAACCCTTGCCTCAATTTGACAAACCCACTGTTAGGCCTTTCCTTCATATATATTACAATTACCAAAACAAATCCACCAACTACCTGACCCCCTCATCCAACATAGGAAAGAACCTTGCTAACCCCACCAGTAAACCGCTCATAGACAAAACTCCCAAGACCTTTACTGCTGTAGAAAAGGGCTAAGAGGAGGGCCAAAGGGTTGTGTTTGTTTTGCGATGAATCCTTTACCCCGGTTAATCAATTGATACATAAGAGGGCCCAATTATATATATCTTGGAGTTAGATGAAGAAGATTGTTAAGAGGAAATGGGGGAAGATTGATAAACATTATTCACACACATTACTAATCCCTCATATTTAGTATCTTACCTCCTCTTTGTGCTTAATTGATTGAATTTGGTCACATTTTATAAGTTTGAGTTTTTATTGGGCTTAATTGCATTTTTTAGCATTAACTGAAATTTTACACCGTCTCTGTATTTTAGGCATATCTTGAGTTATGGACATAAAAAAATATGAATTTTCCCTTGTAGGAAAGATAATATGAATATTTACAACTTTCATGAAGATCTCATAAGCTCATTTGGATGTCTAGTGGGCCTGATTGGGCCTAGAAGTCAGAGATAGGATACTGTCACTTGAATCCGACCCACATGGAGTAAATGGACCATATATTGGGATATGCTTGTCCAATGGAGCTGACACTGGTGCCAAATGAAAGCCAAAATGCAAGGCTACAACTCTCATGAAGACCATTTGTCCAAAATATGGGGTTTTGATGGTGTGCTGACCACGTAAAGTCGGAAAACATTTTAGATTACCTCCTTGGATTAATTTAGACATAACTCTATCATCTTAAGTCCAAATTAGGCAAATCAAACGACCACTTAAAGCTTAGAGGTTCTAGATTATTCCCAATCCAGTAACATTCTTGTAAATTTTAGTTTACGATCCTCTATATAAGGGGGCAGTCAAAGCACAAAATTAGAATTCACTTTCCCTCACTTTTTGAATTTTGAATTGTTCTCTTCATCTTCTTTTTCTCTTCCTTCTCTCTAGATCCTCTCTCCACGTTTTAAGCTTCTTCCTTCCCATCAATGGAAGGCTAGAATACTGTAATCAATCCTAGGGATTGACATTGTTGATATTTCATTTGGAGATTCTGTTTTGATTAATGCAAGAGTCAATTGTTGATCAAGTTTCTCTTCTTCGTCTTTTTCTTTTGTTCAAATTCGAATTAAATGCTCATTTGATTTGAATGTTCATGTGATAAATGCTTAATTATCACATGTTTAAGAAGAATCACAGAGGATGAACAATGTATTGAAGTGTTTTGATACATTGTTTAGCTTGGCTGAATTCTAATTATTAGGTTGATTTTGGCTTAGATGAATGCTTAATTCATCGAACCTCAACTAATTGAATACTTGATGCTTAATCCAGCAGAGAATTCTTGGATTACTTTGAGGTGTCTTAATGTAATCCAAAGCCAAGAACTCGGTTACAATTGAATGAATTCTAGAAATCAATGATGAATGAAACACAATGAAAGTCAATTTCCTTGGATTGGTTGTTTCTTTAGATTTGTTTACAATTTTAAGTGTCTTACTTTTGTTAATTCTGTTAATCACTATTAAATCCCCTCTTTTTAACTACTTGATTTGATCAGATTACATCTGGATCGTTGGGAGACGACTTAGTTCACTCACTACTATTACAAATCTTGAATTGAACCAATTTTTACTATTTGATCTAGGTTGGCACTCGAATCAAATTTGGCACTGTTGCCAGGGATCCTTGGATGTTATTTGGTCTTATCAAGACCTTTTCTAACCATTAACCCTTCGTTTACTTTGTTTTAGTGATTTTCAGGTGGAATTAGGGTGCCGTACAAGAAAATGTGCGAAAATTTAGTGTCAGAATTGGCTAAAACTTGGTCAGTTGATAGAAAACGACCTATTGTTCTGAACTCAAAGTGTAGTCTGAGCTCCGCCCTCTCAGCCCCAAATTCCATCGTTTAGACTAGTTTTTCAATTTTTTAAGATTTTTTATTGGTCTGTCCAGTAGAATTTTGGAGTAGTTTTCACCCTGTGGTGGTCTTGTAATTTTAAAAAATCTCTAAATAGGTTTTATGTAATTGTTTTGTGTAATTTTTACACTTGTATTGGTGTTTTTGTGTTGAGTTCATTTAAGTCATACTAGTGCTAATTAGTGTATGACTAGGTCTTCCAATCCCTATTACATACTTGACTTGGATCCTGAGATTGAGAGAACCTTGTACACACTGAATAGGGCTTGTAGGCTTGGTGAGAAAATTGCATCTTCCTTAGATCATAGCATTTCTAATAGTTCTGACTCTGTAGATTCTAACTTTGCATTTGTTAGTCATTCTTCTTCTATCTCTCATAGTTCTAATTCTGTTTCCAATTCTTCTACACCATTTGACAATTGCTTTTATTGTGTTCATACTAAAATGGACAATAACATCAACAATAGGACTCTTAAGGAATTGGTTGCACCTGATGTGAACTATCAACCTTTGTGTATTCAATATCCTGATTTAAATGCTGATTTTGAATTGAAATCTGGTTTGGTACACTTGTTGTCAAAGTTCCATGGACTAACAGGTGAGGACCCTCATAAGCATTTAAAGGAGTTTCATGTGGTATGTTCCACCACGAAACGTCAAGGCATTCTTGAAGAACACATCAAGTTGAGGGCCTTTCCATTTTCATTAGATGGAGCAACCAAGGACTGGTTATACTATTTGCAACCAACTGCCATAATGTTTTGGAATGACATGAAGCGAATATTTCTAGAGAAGTTCTTTCCTGCCTCAAGAGTAGCTACTATTAGGAAGGATATATGTGGCATCAGGCAAATCAGTGGTGAGACACTTCATGAATACTGGGAGAGGTTCAAGAAACTTTGTTCAAGCTGTCCTCATCATCAAATCAGTGATCAATTATTGATCCAATACTTTTATGTGGGACTTTTACCCATGGATAGAAGCATGGTAGATGCTGCATCTGGAGGAGCTTTGGTGGATAAAACCCTGCTGCAGCTCGAGATCTAATAGCAAATATGGCAGCCAATGCACAACAATTTGGCACTCGAGTTATTACCTCAAGAAGAGTTAATGAGGTTAAGGTTGTTGATGCTAATCAACAGAGAGTGGATAACAGATTAGAGGAGCCGACCTCCTTGGTTAGGCAACTAGCATTGGGACAAAAGCAAACTCAATCAGCAAAATTGTGTGGAATTTGCTCTCAATCTGAGCATTCAACAGATCAATGCCTTACACTCCAAGAGAGTAATGAAATAGTAGCTGGAATCTTTCCTGGTAGACCATTCCAGCATCAACCAAAGTATGACCCCTATTCCAACACATACAACCATGGATGAAGGGATCATCCTAATCTACGATATGATAATTCTGTCCAGTTTCAGCAGCAGCAACATAACAGATTTAATCCAGTAAGCTCTAGCAACCAACAATTTCAACAGCCATTGTAACAACCCCTGCAGCAAGTCAACAGTTCAGAACCTAGCTTGGAGACTTGGTGAAACAATTGGCAACTAATAATTTGCAGTTTTAACAAAGAACTGAGACCACCACTCAAAATTTAGAGACTCAAATTGGTCAGCTTGTAACACCCATTAATGAGCTGAAATCTCAAGGTTTTGGTAAAATGCCCTCCCAAATAGTCCATAATCCAAGGGGCAATGTCAGTGTAATAACCATGTGAAGTGGAAAAGAAATGAATGGTCCAACCCAATTCTAACCACAGATTGTGCAACAGAAATCTGGAATAACCCATAATTCTGCACAACATGCAATAGAACCAGCTACAACACACAAACACTCTGCAACAGCTAACCTTAAATGTGCAGAAGGTTCAGTTTCCACCATTCTTCTTCCTTTCCCAACAGAATGACTCAATCAAAGAATATGACTGAAACAGAATTGGATAGGAAAATTATGGAGGCTTTCCAAAAGGTTACAATTAATATACCTCTCCTAGAAGCAATAAATTGATTCCTAAGTATGCAAAGTTCTTGAAAGAATTGTGCATTCACAAGATGAGATTGAAGGGAAATGAAAAAGTGAGCATAGGGAGAAATGTCTCTGTCTTGATTCAACTAAACATACCTCATAAGTGCAAAGATCCTGGAACATTTACCATTCCCTACGCAATAGGCAACCAGCAGTTTACACATGCCATGTTAGACTTAGTGACAAGAGGTTGTCGAGACTCGTCAAATAAATAAAATTTACCAGTTCACAAACTAATTTGTAGTATAGAGAATGATCTGAATCGTCTCTCAAGGATCCAAAAACAAAGATTCAATTAGATCAAGATGATTAGAAAGGGGGGTTTTGTTGTTGATTAATAAGATTGACAAAAGTATGAGACTTAAAGTTGTAAACAAATCTAAAGAAGCAACCAATCCAAGGAAATTTACCGATCTTGAGTTTAATCCATCATTGATCGCAAGGAATCCACTTAATTGTCAACCATGTTCTTGGCCTTAAATCACATCAAGAAGCCTTAACATGATCCAAGAATCCCTCTACTAGATAAGCATCTAGGATTTGATTAACCAAGGTTAGATAAAGTAAGCATCATCCAAACATAGATTAACTTAAGATCCAGAATTTAACCAAGCTAAACAATCCATCAAAAAACTTTGATATATTGTTTAGTCTTTGTGATCCTCTTTGAATACATGATAATAAAGCTATTATCACATCAATATCTAAATCAAATTAAGCAATTCAATCTAGATAAAAATCAAAAGAGGAAGAAAAGAAACTTGAATAACAATTAATGAATATGAACAAGTGAAACAAGATCTCCAAATTAAACATCAAGATGGTTAATCCCTTGGATTGATTATAAGAGCCTAGCCTTTCATGGATGGGAAGGAAGAACTCATAAAATAAAGAAACAAAATGAAATTCTAAAGAGAATGGAGAAAAAGAGAAGAAAACTCTCACAAATACTCAAACTTTCTTCAAACCAATACTCAAACTTACTTCAAATTGAATCATTTATAATATAAAGAGATTGACTCTATTTATACTAATCCTAGAAGCCAATTTGTAATTGAAAATAATCTGAATGCAAGCTGTAAAACAAATGGAAATTGTCAAATATGGAAGCTTGATGCATGGTTGGTGGGTTGGTGTATAGTTGGTGGGTTGGTGTATAGTTGGTGGCTTCAAGTCAACAACTCTACTCCGACTTCCAGCCAACTTTTCATGCCCTACACGATGTATTTTGGCTTGGAGGTCTTCATGAAAGTTGTAGATAATTATCTCCTTAAACTTTTGGCGTTAGTTTCATGCCATTTGGACTTTTACAACTCCATCCAGATATTCCAAACACATTGCACCTACCTCAAGTTAGGTTGGCAAAACGTGTTTCCAATTCAAACCAACTTGTAGCTTCATAATCATACTTAAAACGACATCTATTGACTAAATGGTCTTCAATGAAGTTAGAGATATGGGTCTTATCTTTCCAATGGCCGAGTTTCAACTCAAAAGGAGGCCTATAGCTCATGATATGGTCCATTATGTGTACACTACTTATATTCCAGTGACAGCAAACCCACCCTGAATTGCAGGGCTATTTTGAACCCTTAGAAGTCCGATCCAGCTCTTGAGGTCTTCATGAAACTTGTAGTGTGTCTTAGCTTTCCAAAGACACCAAGATCACCTCAAATGGATCACTGATTCCCAAGTTATGGCCTAACCAAGGTGGAAATGTCAAAATGCATCAAAATCCAAGAATTATTCACAATTTGCATTGAAGCCCAATGAGGCCCAACAACATTAAACTCAACTAAAATACTAATATTGGGCACAATAAACATCTAATAAAGCATAGTACAAAAGCTAACATAAGTGTCTCAAATTGATTGATCACTTGGATGCCTCAATTAATGTGTTGCCAAAGTCAATTTATGAATCTCTGCATATTGGAGTGCTTATGCCTACTGGAGTTGTCATTCAGCTAGCAAATAGGAGCATAGCTCATCCTGCAAGAGTGCTAGAGGATGTTTTAGTTAGTGTGAACAATATAATATTTCCAGCAGATTTTTATGTTCTTAACATGGAAGATGAACTTGCATCTAATCAACCTCCATTGATCTTAAGTAGACTATTCTTGAAAACTGCCAAAACTAAGATTGATGTGCATGCTGGCACATTATCCATGGAATTCGATGATAGTGTGGTGCAATTCAACATCTTTGATGCAATGCAACATCCCATGGATGAGCACTCAGATTTCTATATAGATATCCTTCATGATGTATTTGATGATGCATATGTAGAATTCTATTTGGAAATTCCTGACCGCATTGGTCTAGATGATTCAGTTTCTTGGATACATTATGATGATTCTGGCATGTGTGCTATTTGTGTTGAAATTGATGCATTTTTAAGCACTAGGAATTCTGTTTCTGCAGAAAATGCAACCATAGCAGCCGTTGAACAAGATGATTATGCAGTATTTCAGTCTGTTGAAGTCAATTCAACCAGCAGCATACTTCCCTCTATAGTGAAACCACCTAAATTAGAATTAAAACCTCTATATGCCCACCTCCAATATGCTTTCCCTGAGGAAGATGAGCAGTTGCCTATCATAGTAGCCAAAAATCTACATCCAGAGCAAGAACACAAGTTATTGTAGGTTTTAAGGGAGCACAAGCAGGCCATTGGTTGGACCCTTGTCGATATCCAAGGGATCAGTCCCTTCATATGCATGCACCATGTTCTTCTTGCACAAGAGGCTAAGCCAGGGAAGCAGCCCCGAAGGAGATTGAACCCTCTGATTTTGGATGTGGTGATCCATTACACTGGCTATGGTGTGGTTGCTGGGACTTTGTTGCTTCTGTTATCCATGGGGAGTTTTCTTTCCACACTTTTATTTCACTTTTCTAGTTGTTATTTTCTTTTTAGTTTTACTGTTTTGTTATTGTTTTTAGTTCTCTTTCTGCTTATATTTTACTGTTATGATTTTATTTTTCCGTTGCATTACTGTTTCTACTGTTATTTTCTATTATCTTTTGCTGTTTTTGTTGATGTTACGATTGTTATTTAGATTCATATTTCTATTTTCTACTGCTGTTATTATTGGTTCTGTTGCATGTTATGTGTTTTTACTGTTTCTGTTTCTGTTTACTGTTTTTTTTCTATTTTTAATTTCTGTTTTTGTTTATTTTTCATTTCTATTTTTCTGTTTTTGCATGTTGTTTTTGTTTTCTGTTTTCTATTTCTAGTTTGAATTATGTTTCTGTTTTTCTATTTTTGGTTTTCTGTTTACTGGTTTGTTCTAATATTTTTCTATTACTTGTTGGCCTTTGTTTTTTGTCCTTTCCAATGATGTTTGAGTGTTTTGAGTTATGAGTTCGATTTCTTTGAAGTTTCAAGTGTCATAACATGTTGATTAAATTGTCTTGCCTCTTGAATTCAACTTGCTTGGTATTAGATATTGAATTGATGGATTGAGTTTGATGGATATATGCCTTGTGAGATTTTGAGCCTATTAATGAATGGATTGCATTTGTGCCATTCTTTTCCTTCCTTCTTGTGTGATTTCACTCATGGATTTGTCACTCTAGAACTTGCTTTGATTCTTTTTTAGGCTACATTTGCACTTGTATACATGAATATGATTGAGACATTTTTCTTGATTTAGCTACTTTAGCCAAAAAGCCTACCTTGCATCGTTCTCCCTTGTTTAGCCACCTTGAGCCTCCTGACCTTTCCTTGTTTTTAGCACATTTTTTGCCTTAAGTGTAAGACCAGATCTACAACCTTCATGAGAGCTCAGAAGCTGATTTGGATGTCTAGTGGGCCTAATTGGGCCTAGAAGTCAGAGATAGGATACTGTCGCTAGAACCCAACTCGCATGGAGTAAATGGACCATATATTGGGCTATAATTGTCCAATGGAGTTGAAACCAGTGCCAAATGAAAGCCAAAACACAGGGCTACAACTATCCTGAAGACCATTTCTCTAAACTATGACATTTTGATGGCGTTCTAATCATGTGAAGTCAGAAAACGTTTCAGATTACCTCCTTGGACTAGTTTGGACATAACTCTCTCATCTTAAGTCCAAATTAGGCAAATCAAACGGCCACTTAAAGCTTAGAGGTTCTAGATTATTCCTAATCCAGTGACATTCTTGTAAATTATAGTTTAGGATCCTCTATATAAGGGGGAAGTCGGAGCACGAAATTAGAATTCACTTTCCCTCACTTTTTGAATTTTGAATTGTTCTCTGCATCTTCTTTTTCTCTTCCTTCTCTCTAGATTCTCTCTCCACGTTTTAAGATTCTTCCTTCCCATCAATGGAAGGCTAGAACTCTGTAATCAATCATAGGGATTGACATTGTTGATGTTTCATTTGGAGATTCTGTTTTGATTAATACAAGATTTAATTGTTGATCAAGTTTCTCTTCTTCTTCTTCTTCTTTTGTTCAAATTCGTTGGGAGACGACTTGGTTCACCCATTACTATTACAAATCTTGAATTGAACCAATTTTTACTATTTGATCGTGATCGATACTCGAATCAAATTTGGTGCCGTTGCTAGGGATCCTTGGATGTTATTTGGTCTTATAAAGACCTTTTCTAACCATTAACCATTCATTTGCTTTGTTTTGGTGATTTTTAGGTGGAATTAGGGTGCAGTCCAAGAAAGTGTGTGAAAATTTGGTGTCAGAATTGGCTAAAACTTGGTCAGTTGATAGAAAACGACCTACTCTTCAAAGCTAATTTGTTTCAACTTAAATATTGTTGTTATCTTCAAAACTTTTTGAGGAGTTCAATTTTATTGAACGATTAAGAAACTAAATTCTTTCTTTGGTTCCAACAATCTCCCCCTTTTTGATGATGTCAAAAAAAAATATTAAATTTGATTGTTTTAGAAAATAGTTATTAGTTTGAAAACTTAGAAAGCTCCCCCTATGAACATGTTGTATTCATGTTAAACAATTGTATTAGACGCATGCGACTTAGGAATAGTTTTTATTTCTTTGATCAACCCGTGTAGTTTCAAAACTGGTTATTGGTCGCAAGTTTTAAACTTTTAAGTGAAAGTTAGAAAAAAATGAAAGACATTCATGAAAAGTATTAACTCCAACACCATTTCTTCAGCATAAATAAATAACCAATATTAGCAGAGATAAATTTAAACTAAAGTACCTTTTATCAGTAACAAAAGATGCAATTTTAATGCCCTTTGACCAATAATTCAGTAACCAGTACAAGTTTACTTAGTAATAAAACTCATAATATACGTGTTAGTATCAGAGAAAATCAAGATATTGATCAATCAGAGCAAAAATAACTAGGTATTAGAGCAAGTAGATTCTATCAGTTCAAACTTAAGCAAAGCATTAAATAATCAGATCATAAATAACTGAGTAGAAACACACAAAATATATTCATGAAAATTATGCAACAGTATACATGAATAAAAGAATGAACTTAAAGGAATTCAATCAAATTTATTCCCAATTCTCCCCTTTTTGTCATCAGACAAAAAGTGAAGAATACATCATAGTCATAAAAGAAAAAAAAACATGCCTTTAAAAGTGTGAGTAAAAGAAATCATTGAGAAGGTGGCAGAGGAGGAGGGCCATGTGTAAAGAAAGAACGAAGAAGGTCTTCAAATCTCCTATACATTGAGTCCATCTGAGAGGACACATAAGCTTGAAACTCTGGAGACACTTGCGGTGGTGGAGTAGCTTGGTCACTCTCTACAGAAGCTTCCAACTTAGATCTTATATTGCTAACAGCAATGGATAGTTTTGTGTGAGGTGCAGGTGGAGCAACTGAAATTGGAGAGTGCTTGTTCTTGTGTTGCCAAAGGCATACCAACTTCTTCTTCTTCATCCTCGATTCTTAGCAACTCACTATTCAATGGGAGTGGGTCTTTTTAGTGTGAGAAAAGGATGTCCCATGGATAGTGTTTACCAAGAGCAGGAGGAGAAGAGCCTAAAATGTAGCTTGTGGAGGAGAAGATGGAGTCTTGAGAGTTTTTCAGTGGCAGCCCAAGGAGATCATCAACTATGTAGATAGGGCTAAAACACTAAGAACATTAACCAGTTACTGTGAATGTGTCCAACTTCTCTTCATTGCTCAGTCCAAAGGTGGAGCCTTGTTGTTCACAATCCTAGATATGTTGTTCCCAGAAGGTCTTGGCTTCAACTTCCTTGGCCTCCCTACTAATAGATACACTTTATAAGAATTATAAGTCAGCCTCAGGTGATTGTTCATTCCCAAAGTAAAGATCAATTCAAATTGGTTTAGGCCATTCTTCTTGATTCCTAACCTTCTTGGGATCCTTGTTTTTGTTCAAATCCACCATTGGCAGCCTTGGACAAATTCTGTCAGGTTGAATCTTAATGGAGGTTTCTAACGTAATGAGCAGGGAGGGAGGTATAAAGAGAAGGTCTTTAACCTGAATGCGACCTTAATGACACTAACAAAGATTGTGTCAAAAGGATTGGCATATAGCCCCATTTCGTCCATTGTCAGGGGATGGTACTTTAGCTGTTGTGGGAAGATGTGGATTCTTGTTGTGAAGCTATCACAACATCTAGATCACTTGGAGGTGTTGGGAAGAGAGAATGCCTTGGTTTCCCAGCGAGGAATGATGTGAGGCGTCACTCCCACTGTAAAGGTCCTAAAAGACCAGTCAAGTACAGAAAGGACTTGACGGGTTTGGTAGGAATTTGGTGAGGTGATGAGTGAGGTAGTATGTGGTCTAGTTGAAGGTGAGGGAACATGTAAAGGTATATTTTGTGTTTGTGGAGAGGGTTCAGTGTTTAGAGGTTGAGTTGTCATTGAGCATTGTTCTAACCATCTCTTGAAGAGATTTGTTTTTTCTCTCTACCACACCATTTTGTTGTGGTGTTCTAGGGGCAAAGAAGTTGTGAAGAATACCACATTCTTCACAGAACAGTTGAAAGTTCTCATTATCAAATTCTCCTCCATGATCACTTCGGATTGAGTTGATACACATGCCTTTTTTTTGTTTTGAACTCTTTTACAGAATATAGAGAAGACTTTAAAGACTCATCCTTGTGAGCTAGGAACATAACCCATGTCCATCTAGTATAGTCATCTACTATGACTAATCCATATTTCTTCCCATTTAATGAGGTAGTTCTTGTTGGACCAAACAGATCCATATGTAACAGCTCTAGTGGTCTAGAAGTGGAAACAATATTTTTGGACTCGAAAGAATTTTTTATTTGTTTCCCCTTTTGACAGGCATCATATAGAACATTTGATTTATACACAAGCTTTGGTAGTCCTCTCACAAGGTTATGCTTATTTAGCTTTGAGATTAACCTCAAGCTTTCATGACCAAGCTTCTTGTGCCATATCCATTGTTCTCCCTTGATGGAAACTAGGCATGATACATTCTTTTCTGCAAGATCACCTAAATCAATCTTATAAAGATTGTTTTGCCTCTTAGCAGTAAAGAGTATTGATCCATCAGAATTTTTGACTATACATTCTCCTTTGTTGAAGGAAACATCAGATCCATTATCACATAATTGACTTATGCTAAGTGGATTATGTTTTAATCCTTCAACGAGAAGCACATTATCTACTGAAGGAAAATGGTGCTTACCAATCTTACCAATTCCTATGATTTTACCCTTGTGGTTTCCTCCAAAAGTGACATAACCACCAGATTTGTGTTTGAGGTCTTGGAACATAGACCTTTCTCCTGTCATATGACGTGAGCAACCACTGTCCAGGTACCATGATATGTGTCTTCTTCCTGTTTCTAAGCATATCTGCAAGAGGGATTATCATTTTTTAGGTACCCATATCTTTTTGGGTCCCTTCAGGTTAGTTTTTGAAGACTCATAATACCTTGATTTCTTATTGTAAAAGCATTTGGATGTAGCATGTCCTTTCTTTTTACAAATATCACAAAAAGATTTGGGCTTTATAGAAGTAAATGTCTTTTACAAATTAATTTTCTCAGTATGTGGATACCTCAGTCCAGATTTGTCGTGAGGGTCTTTGGAGTATTTGTGTAATGTGTTTAGCTTTTTGGTGCTACCCACAAATTTATTGAGATCCTCAGTGAGTTCCTTTACTTCAGATTGAAGTTTATCAACTTCATCAAATGTAGTGGACTCAAAGGATGATTTTAAAAGAAGGTTTTCAGTTTTTAGTTTTTCACAACAAGTTTCAAGTTCTTGTTTTTCTAAAAACAATTTTTCAAATTCCTTGGATAATTTTGAAAACTTTCTTTTGAGGGATTTGTACTCAACAGACAAAATAGATGAATTATTTAACAGTTCATCAAATGCTTCTTGAAGATTAAAGTTAGAGCTTGTTACCTCATCTTCTTCCTCATCAGAGGATGTGCTTGCCATGAAGCATATGTTAGCTTCTTCTTCTGCTTCCTCTTCATCATCAGTAGATGAGAGGTCAAGATTTTCCCATGTGGCCATTAATCCTCTTTTCTTCTTTGGAAAGAATATCTTTTTCTCCTTCTCCTTGTTTAGTGAAGGGCATTCAGCCTTGATGTGTCAAAGCTTCTTGCACTCATAGCATATGATTGGACTTTTGTCTTTTGTCTTAGTCCTGTCCTTTGGAGCCCTTCGTCCAAAGTGTTTTCTTCTCATGCCTCTTTTCTTTTTCCATATTTCTTTTATCTTTCTGGAGATGAAAGATAACTCATCGTTTTCTGAGACATCTTCTTCAGATGACTCAGTCTCATCTGAAGATTCTTCAGCTTTAAGTGCTTTGGATGCATTTCCTTTGTGAGATTTTAGGGCAATTGATTTGCCTTTTCTTGAACTTTCCTTTTCTTGGAATTCAAGCCCATGAACTTTAAGAGAACCTAGGAGTTCCTCCATGGTAAGAGAAGCTAGGTTCTTTACTTCTTGAATGGTAGTAACCTTAGGCCTCCACTGCCTAGAAAGACTTCTCAAAATTTTTCTGATATGGTCTTGATTTTCATGTCTTTCCCAGAGATCTCAAGTTATTGATGATTGTTTGGAATCGTCCAAACATTTGATCAATGTTTTCATGCTTTACCATCTTGAAGAGCTCATACTGATGAACCAGCATGCTTTTCTTTGATTCATTGACTTGAGAGGAGCCTTCATTAGCTAAGGCAAGAGTGTCCCATATTTCCTTAGCTGTTTCACAGCTATGAACTTTGTCATGTTCAGATCTGGTGATGGCACACATGAGATAGTGTTTTGCTTTTGAGTTTAGCTGATGCCTGGTCTGCTGTCCCTCTGTCCATTGTGGTCTAGGAAGTTCCTGTCCTTCTGCGTTGGTGGACATTTGATAGCCATTTTGGACTAGGTCCCAAATCCATATTTTGTGCATAAAAAATGCAATCATCATTTTCTTCCAGTAGTCATAGTCGTTTCCATTGAATAGAGGTGGTCTATTCACTGTTTGTCCTTCGTTTTCCATTTGTGACTGTTCTGGATCTTTTCCTCTGCACTATTAGATGCTCAACTCAAGAGGCTGAGCTCTGATACCAATTGAAATAACCAAGTGAAACACAAGAAAGGGGGTTGAATTGTGTTTCTTAACCTTCTTAAAAAACTTTTCAAAGATTAAGTATTTAAAGAAAGATTCTGTTGAAATTTAACAAGAAATGGAGAAACGAAGAGCTTCTCAATCCATTGGACGCAGAGAAGGTTTTTATGAAAGTTGGACGCAATGGAAAATGCTTTAAAAAACAACTCAAAAACTTTGTTAAGAAAATAATGACAATCCCCATATGTTAGTAAATAAGATATATCACAAGTAGTGAGAAGAAAATCTTAAACCAAATGTTTATACCGGTTCATTCTCACAACCTAAGAGCTACGTCCAGTCCCTTCTTGACGAGAAGGATTTTCCACTATTCTTCACAAAATTACAAGTATTTTGCACCTCTTCAGGAATACAAGTATTCTCTAACCTCTTCAGGTTCTAACAAGTATTCTTTTATACATAGCCTCTTCAGGCTTAACAAACAAGTTGAATAAAAGATGTTGTAAACAACACTTGAGTTTTGACTCATAACAGGTGAGGATAAAATAATAATCTCAAGTTTAAAACTCTATACAAGAGTAGAAAGAATAGAATAAGGTAGAGCTTTTGAAATTTCTCTTTGAAATTTTGATCACTGAAAACTTCTCTTCTTCCTTCTTCGAAGACTTTTGTATATATAGGCAACGAGCACTTGAAGTAGTCTTCATATAGCTTCTTGGTCCAACAAAAAAATTTATTAACATTTTGAGCAGCATTAAATGCATAAGCTGATATCGTGTTAAGCTTCTTCTAAAAAGTGACTATGGTTATCAGTGAATACTAAGAAAATATATCTTAGTTGACTTTCTTGAGCGCGCAGAAAGTCCCTTATTTGATGGTTTTTGTAATTGTTAAAAATGTCAACTTAGCAACATGGTTGATTCACTTTTGTGTCAGAGAACTCATCAGCATTTATTGCACTTTATTTTGCTTGTCTCTTTAAAACGTCTTGGATGAAACTGTTAAAGAATAAAACAACAGGGACAAAGACAACAAAGGCAAATAATGGACGATCCAATAAAATATAATAAAGCTTATTTGACGCATGGTTTTATCTTGTAAACTCAGTTTATCTTTCATCCAAGTAAATATAACTTTAAAGGTATAAGTTAATTTCAAAGCTAATTTGTTTCAACTTAATTTAATATTGTTGTAATCTTTAAAACTTTTCTAGGAGTTCAATTTTATTAAACGATTAAGAAACTAAATTCTTTCTTTAGTTCCAAAGTTCTACCCCTAGAATCAACATCACAATGGTAACCAACTTCAGTTCTAGCATGAATACCAATTTTCCAATCATGCATTCACACATGAATTCAATTCTGAGATGGCCAATCAAAGAAAAGCATTAAGCATAGGAAAGATTACTCAATCAATATGGAAATGAATTGGAATTAGAAACATAATATACTTACATCAAGATCCAATTGAGTTCACCCTATCCTAACCTAAAAAAATCTAGAAAAACATGGTACAAATATGAGAAATGGAAATGATTGAGTGTAGTTGAGATGGAGAAGCCATGGATTCTTCAATTCTCCCTTCCAAAAGCACTTGAATATCCAGGGATCTTTGAATAAATGAGTCAAATCGCGTAAATAAATTTTTTCATAAATCGTGTCATCGCCTAGCATTGATCATCATTGTTAGGCGATGACTAACAGAATTGAAAGCATGGTCATCGCTGGACGATCATATCTCCTCGCTAGGCAATGCAAGTAGCTGCATTCCTCTTCATCGTTATGCAATGAATAAATCTTGCTTAATGAACAAACCTGTACAAGGATCATTCATATTTAGGAGAAATTTACAAAGAGTATCTTATGACTCAAGAAGATTTACATGCAAATTTAATGTCTTTTCTATTCCTAACACTACTAAAATCCATACATTACTTATACAATTTCTTATTTTCGCCTTCATAAATCTACATATGAAGTAGACTTATCATGCACCACAAGAAACCCTTGCATATACTAATTGATAGTGGCAGTACCAACAATTTCTTAGACTTGGAATTGGACAAGAAATTAAGCTAGAAGACATTCCACCTTTATCTGTGGTTGTGGCATATGCTACCCACCAAAATGCACAATATATGTGAAAAGGATTCCAAGGGAAATTGCAGTAGACCCTCTTTATCTCAGATGAGATGGTGTTGCCATTGGGCTGCTGTGATTTGGTTTTAAAGGTCCAATGGTTATCAACCTTGGGTCCAATAATATAGGAATTTTAGAAATTGAAGATGGAGTTCTCAATTGAAGGGAAAATATTTGTGTTATGAAGCACTCCAACCCCTAGTGTTAAGCTTATCAATAACAAGACTTTTAGTCAGGCTATCCAGCAAGGTGCTTAGTTATGCTTCCTGCAGCCCTTTGAACCAGAAAATAGCTCCATCTACCTTTATGTTACTGTAACCTTTCTGCTTCTAAAGAACTTAAGGTGCCGGTCAAGGTGGCAACACTACTCTACTCTTGGAGTTCAATGACCTGTTTAAGGAACCTAAGTCTGTTCCACCTCACAGATTTGATTTTGACCACAAAATTCCTTTAAAAATGAGGTCTGTTCGAGTGAATTAGAGACCTTACAGATATTTTGTCACCTAGAAAACTATCATTGATACCTTAGTTGATGAGATACTAGATAAGGGAATGTGTGGGCAAGGGAGATGGCTCTTGGAGGCTATGTGTGGATTATAGAGGGCTGAACACTTAAACTATCAAGGATAGATTTCCTATTCCATTGCTTGAGGACCTTATGGATGAGTTAGGGGGATCTGCCATCTACTACAAATTGGACTTTAGATCCGAGTATCACTAGCTCAGATTACACTCAGGAGAAGAGTTCAAAACAACATTTAGAACCCATTCTGGCCATTTTGAATATCTAGTGATGCCCTTTGGACTCATAAACGCTCCTGCATCTTTCTAGGTCTAGATGAATGTTGTCTTCCATGATTACCTTTGCAAATTTGTCATCATCTTCTTTGATGACATTCTCATTTATAGCCAATCTATAGATGTACATGTACAAAACCTAAGAATTATTTTTCAAGTATTTCTGAAGAACTGTTTATTTCTCAAAAGAGGCAAATATTGCTTTGCAGCATATAAGGTGGGGTATTTGGGGCATTTTATCTCAATAAAGTGGATCTCTATTGACCCAGCTAAGCTATAGGCTATGACTGAATGGTCTGAACCCATCAATCTAAAGCAGCTAAGGGGTTGTTTTGGGTTTGGCAGGGTATTACAGACGTTTTGTCAAAGATTATGGCAAGATAGCCAAGCCTTTAACAGACATGCTCAAAAGGAATAATTTCAAGTGGACCTTTGACTCTCTTTCCGCTTTCAACTAGTTGAAATTGGCACTCATTTTAGCACCGGTTCTGCAATTGCTTGACTTTTCAAAATCTTTTGTTGAGGAGACTGATGCATCAGGTTCTGGCATTGGTGCTATGCTTATGCAAGACCACTATCCTATTGCTTACATTAGTAAGTCCTTGGGCCCAAAACACCAAGCCCTTCCTGTTATGAAAGAGAATTATTGGTTGTTGATCAATTATTTTGAGACACTTATGTTAGCTTTGTACTTGGCTTTATTAAATATTTATTGCGCCCAATATTAGTATATTAGTTAAGTTTTACATTGTTGGGTCTCATTGGGCTCTAATGCAATTTGTGAATAATTATCGGATTTTGATGCATTTTTTATGTTTCCTCCTTGGTTAGGCCATAACTTGGAACTCGGTAATCCATTTGAGGTAATCTTGGTGTCTGTGGAAAGCTAAGACAAGGCTTTACATGTTTTATGAAGAACTCAAGAGTTGTATCAAACTTCTAAGGGTCCAAAATAGCCCTGTACGTTAGAGTGGGTTTGCTATCGCTGGAATTTGAGCAGTGTGTACATATTGGACCATATCGTGGGCTATAGGCCTCCTTTTGAGCTGAAACTAGTGCTATTGGAAAGATAAAACGTATATCTCCAAATTCACTGAAGACCATTTAGTCAATAGATGTCGTTTTAGGCATGATTATAAAAGTGCAAGTTGGTTTGAATTTGGAAACATGTTCTGCTAACGTGACTTGATGTAGGTACATTGTTTTTGGAATATCTGTAGTTGTAAAAGTCCAATTGGCATGAAACTAGCGCCAAAAGTTCAAGGAGATAATTGTCTACAACTATCATGAAGACCTCCAAGCCAAAATACATCATTTAGGGCATAAAAGTCAAGCTGGAAGTTGGAGAAGAGTTGCTGACTAGAAGCCACTAACCATGCACCAACTCACCAACCATGCATCAAGCTACCATATTTGACAATTTCCATTTTTTTACAGCTTGCATTCATATTATCTTCAGTTACAAATTGGCTTCTAGGATTAGTATAAATAGGGTCAATCTCTCTTGTAATTGCATCGTTCAATTTGAAGTAAATTTGAGTATTTGTGAGAGTTTTCTTTCTCTTCTTCTCCCTTCTCTTTAGAATTTTGTTTTTGTTCTTTATTTTATGAGTTCTTCCTTCCCATCCATGGAAGGCTAGGCTCTTATAATCAATCCAAGGGATTAACCATCTTGATGTTTAATTTGGAGATCTTGTTTTGATTGTTCATATTGCTTAATTGTTATTTAAGTTTCTCTTCTTCCTCT
The DNA here is from genome assembly GCA_023212625.1 of Styphnolobium japonicum. Lineage (NCBI taxonomy): Eukaryota > Viridiplantae > Streptophyta > Magnoliopsida > Fabales > Fabaceae > Styphnolobium > Styphnolobium japonicum. The sequence continues at coordinate 8,880,566 of JALBWW010000014.1, forward strand.
TTTGATTTTGATCTAGATTGAATTGCTTAATTTGATTTAGATGTTAATGTGATAATAGCTTTATTATCATGTATTCAAAGAGGATCAGAAAGACTAAATAATATATGAAAGCTTTTTAATGGATTGTTTAGCTTGGTTAAATTCCGGATCTTAAGTTAATTTATGTTTGGATGGTACTTAATTCATCTAACATTGGTTAACTAAATCCTATATGCTTATCTAGTAGAGGATTCTTGGATCATGTTAAGGCTTCTTGATGTGATCTAAAGCCAAGAACATGGTTAGCAATTAAGTGAATTCCTTGTAATCAATGATGGATTAAACTCAAGATAGGTAAATTTCCTTGGATTTGTTAATTTGTTAATTGTGTTTCTTTAATTCAACCAGTGTATTTACTTCACAAATCATAAAAAACCCCCTTTTTAATTATCTTGATCCAATTAAATCTTTGTTTTTGGATCCTTGAGAGACGATTCGGTTCATTCTCTATACTACAAATTAGTTTGTGAACTGATAATTTTTATTATTTTGACGGGTCTCGACAACCTCTTGTCAATTGTCATCTATGTGGTCCAGAAATGGGGTTCCTACCTATCGAACAAGAATTTTACTATTAAAATAGATCAAAAGAGCCTAAAATATTTACTAGAACAATGGTAAAACACGCCTTTCCAGCTGGTTTGGATGGCCAAGCTTATGGGGTTTGATTTTTATATTCAATACATGGAAGGTAAACTCAATGTAACTGTTGATGCCTTATCTAGAAAACCTAATTATGAATTGTTGTCTTTGTTGTTTACCAACATTTCAGAAGGTTTTCTTGAGTCCTTAAAGTCTTCATGGTAGCAGGATTTTGTGTTACAACAATTGATTAAGGAGATTCAAATTGAGCCTACTAAACACCCTAAGTTTACGTGGGTGAAAGAAGAATTAAGGAGAAAAAGGGAAATTGGTGGTGGGATCCATGCCCAGCCTTAAAATAGAAAATACTTTAGTGGTTACACAATTCTCCTTGGGGAGGTCATTCTAGCCTAGATGCCACTACAACAAGGGTCAAATAACAGTTTTCTTGAAAGGGTATGTCCAAGGATATACAACAATATGTGAGGACATGTGAGGTTTGTCAAAGATGTAAACCAAACTTAGCTGCCTCTCCAGGCCTTCTACAACCTTTCCCAATTCCTTCTTTAGTCTGGGAGGATATTAGCATTGGTTTCATTGAAAGGCTACCAACTTCACAAGGTAAGCAAGTCGTTTTTGTAATGGTGGATTGATATTTATGCTAAATACCTTGTTTTCTTGAATAATTTCCTAAAAGAAAACTTTCCCTTTCTCAACCTTAGATGGTGTTTGCCCCACATTTTAATTGATTTTCATCTTGCTTTCTTTGCACCTGGGTTTATCTTATTATTGATAATTTTTGTTGCTTTCTTATGTTAAACTCAAGTTAAATTCAAAAACTTTGGAGGAACAAACACCATTGTGAGACTGAAGTAAAGTGGCTCAATAATGGAGTTCTAGCGCCTAGGCGCCCAACCCAATGCCTAGGTGACAAGAGGTTGTCGAGACCCATCAAAATAATAAAATTTTCCGGTTCACAAACTAATTTGTAGTATATAGAATGAAGCAAATCGTCTCTCAAGGATCAAAAAAAAAAGATTCAATTAGATCAAGATAATTAAAAAAGGGGTTTTTGATGATTTGTAAAGAAAATACACCGGTTGAATTAAAGAAAATTAATTAACAAATTAACCAATTCAAGGAAATTTACTGATCTTGAGTTAAATCCATCATTGATCATAAGGAATCCACTTAATTGCTAACCATGTTCTTGGCCTTAGATCACATCAAGAAGTCTTAACATGATCCAAGAATCCTCTATTAGATAAGCATCTAGGATTTAATTAACCAAGGTTAGATAAATTAAGCACCATTCAAACATAAATTAACTTAAGATCCAGATTTTAACAAAGCTAAACAATCCATCAAAATGCTTTGATATATTGTTTAGTCTTTGTGATCCTCTTTAAATACATGATAATAAAGCAATTATCACATAAACATATAAATCAAATTAATCAATTCAATCTAGATCAAAATCAAAAGAGGAAGAAAAGAAAGTTGAATAACAATTACGTAATATGAACAAGCAAAACAAGATCTCCAAATTAAACATCAAGATAGTTAATCCCTTGGATTGATTATAAGAGCCTAGTCTTCCATGGATGGGAAGGAAGAACTCAGAAAATGAAGAACAAAAGCGAAATTCTGAAAAGAAGGGAGAGAAAGAGGAAGAGAGAACTCTCTCAAATACTCAAACTTAAAATTTTATGATGATAATACAAGAGAGATTGACCCTATTTGTACTAATCCTAGAGGCCAATTTACAGTTGATAAAAGTTGTAAACAACTAGAATGTAAGATAAAAATGGATGCTTGTCAATAATGGTGGCTTGATGCATGGCTGATGGGTTGATGCATGGTTGATGGGTTGGTGCATGGTTGGTGGCTTCTCCTCACCAACTCTTATCTGACTCTAGCTTAACTTGCATGACCGAAATGACGTATTTTGGCTTGCAAGTCTCATTAGAGTTGTAGTTTTATGTCTCAGCTTTCTAATGGCACCGGTTTCAACTTAAAAGGAGACCTATAGCCCACAATATGGTCAAATATGTGCAAACTACTCAGATTCCAGCAACAACAAGTCCACTCTGATTTTCATGCCTATTTTGGACCATTAGAAGTCCGATCCAGCTCTTGTGTTCTTATGAAACTTGTAGATCTTTGTCTTAGCTTTCCACAAACACCAAGATCACCTCAAATGGATCACCAAATCCCAAGTTATGACTTAATCAAGGAGGAAAGGTCAAAATGCATCAAAATCCGAGAATTAATCACAATTTGCATTAAAGCCCAATGAGGCCCAACAACATAAAAGTCAATTAAGATACTAATATTGTGCATAATAAACATCCAATAAAGCCAAGTACAAAGCTAACATAAGTGTCTCAAAGTGATTGATCAAATTCCCCCACACTTAAGCTTTTGCACTCGTGGGCAAAACACACAAGACCAAAAGTAAGGAAAAACAAGAAACATCATAATATTAAACTAAAAGCATAAAAACTGATTATACCTAATCTAATCTACTTTCGTAGGAAATCACGATGACACTTAGCATGTGCCACAAGCCTTTAACCCATAAGTGTCCCTAGTGGACGAGTTATAGTCTCGTGAGGGTTTACCAGGATGATACTGATCAATCAATTTGAGACACTTATGTTAGCTTTGCATTAGGCTTCATTAGATGTTTATTGTGCCCAATATTAGTATTTTAGATGAGTTTAATGTTGTTGGGCTTCATTGGGTTTTAATGTAAATATTGGATAATTTTCGGATTTTGATGCATTTTGACCTTTCTTCCTTGGTTAGGCCATAACTTGGGACTCGGTGATCCAATTGAGGTGATCTTGGTGTCTTTGGAAAGCTAAGACAAGGATCTACAAGTTTCATGAAGAACGCAAGAGCTGGATCGGACTTCTAAGGGCACAAAATAGCCTTGCAATACAGAGTGAGTTTGCTGTCAGGAAAATCTGGGCAGTATGCACATATTGGACTACATAGTGAGTATAAATAGGCCTAACCTCTTTGTATTAGAAACTTGGAAGTCAAGTTTGAAAGATAAGACCCATATCTCCAACTTCACTAAAGACTATTTTGTCAATAGATGTCGTTTTAGGCATGCTTCTGAAGCTACAAGTTGGTATGAATTTGGAAACACGTTCTTCCAACCTAACTTCAGGTAGGTGCAGTGTTTTTGGCATTTCTGGAGTTCTAAAAGTCCAAATGGCATGATTCAAATTGGAGATTTTCAAGGAGACAACTGGCTACAACTTTTATGAAGACATCCAAGCCATTAAGTGAATTCCTTGTGATCAATGATGAGTTAAACTCAAGATCGGTAAATTTCCTTGGATTGGTTATTTCTTTAGATTTATTTTCAACTTTGAGTCTTGTATATTTATCAATATTGTTAATCAACATCAAAACCCTCCTTCTAATTATCTTGATCTGATTAAATATTTGTTCTTTTTGGATCCTTGAGAGACGATTCGGTTCATGCTCTATACTACAAATTAGTTTGCGAACCTGTAATTATTATTATTTGACGGGTCTCGACAACCTCTTGTCAAATTTGGCGCCGTTGCCGGGGATCCAAGGCAACTATTTGATTATTTCAAGATCTCATCTAACTCTAACAATTGTGTTTATTTTGGTTTTTGAAGTGCTTTTTTTCAAGTGGAATTCGGCTGAAATTTGGTCAAGGGCATCCTGTCAAGATTTTGGTTCGGTAACATATCTCTGATCGATCTGAATTTTGGTAGGCTAATGAAAATCGTTATTTTGAAAAAGACTCATTATTCATAGTGAGTCACCCCTATTTTAGCTAAATTCCATCGTTTAGACTACTTTTTCAATTTTTTTAATCATTTTTATTATTTTGTTAGATATCATTTTTGTATAGATTTCACCCTGTGGTGGTTTTGTATTTTGTAAAAATCTCTAGATATGTTTTTTTGTAATTGTTTTATCTATTTTTTACATTTGTGTGTGTTTTTGTGTTTGGTCACTAATCTGATGGAGCATAGACTTGATGAATTGGCTTATCTGGTGGGGCAACTAGCAATGGAACAGCATCAGTTATCTGTGCAAGAACCTGCAAGATTTTGTAGTATATGTTGTAGTTCTTATCATCCAACATATGCTTGCACCACATTACAAGATGATGGTTCTATATTTCATGACTATTCTGTTGATGCAACAGGTGTATTTCTTGGTGAACTACAATACCAACATCTTGGATATGATCCTTATTCTACCACATATAACCATGATTTGGGAGATCATCCTTGGTTCGAACCTTATGTTGAACCAATCAGTCTATACCAGCAGCCTATGCAACAGCAGCAAGCCCCAATAAGCATGGAATCTGAGCCTACACTAGAGGATTTGGTGAACCAATTTGCTCAGAACAACATCCAATTCCAGCAGAGAACAGAAGCTATAGTACAAAACGTGAAGACCCAAGTTGGTCAACTTACATCTTCATTGAGTCAGTTGAGCAAGCAACAGATGCAGAAATCTGATTCTGCAAAACATGAGATCATTGATGAGAAAAAAAAATTGATGATTTGTGTGATGAATTTGCTAGTTTTACTGATTTTGATGATTATGTTTGTTGTACTGGTTGTGATGGTGATATGTTGTGTAATGCATGTGCTGAGATTGCTGCCTTTTTGAGACATGATGAATCTTTTTCAGCAGATTATGCAACAACTCAATCTGCAGAAGTAGTGAAGCCACCAAAATTTGAGTCCATTGTGGCTAAAAACCTCCTTACTGATGAGGAGGAGAGGTTGCTACCCATTTTGAGGGAGAATCTAAGAGCATGCACACTTGTAGACATTCCAAGCATTAGCCATTCCATTTGCATGCGTAGGATTTTACTTGAAGATGGAGCTAAACCAGTAAAGCAACCCCGGAAAATACTAAACACTTTGATTTTGGATGTGGTGATCCATTATACTGGCTATGGTGTGGCTGCTGGAACGTTAATTCTTCTGCTATCCATAGGGAGTTTTCTTTCCACACTTTTATTTCATTTTTCTATTTGTTATTTTCTTTTTGTTTTTACTGTTTTACTATTGTTTTTAATATTGTTTCTGTTTTTATTTGGTATTACAATTTACTCTTTTACATTGTTGTTGTTTCCTTGTTTGTGTTGTCTGTTTCTATTTACATACATTTTCTTTGTCTTGCTAATGTTTGTCTTTTATTACTTTTTTTTTGTTTTTGTTTTTATTTTTTGTTTTGTCTGCTGTTTTTTATTTTCTGTTTTCTATATAAATCTTTGTTGAAAAAAAAAAAGCCACGTTTAAGGTCAATGACCAGAAATTGAATCATTATGGGGAGGACCCATGGATCGTGCAAAATCTTCAATCACGCTGGCTAAAGACATTAAAAGTAGCGCTTCTTGGGAGGCAACCCAAGTTTTCTAACTTTTTCATTTTTTCAAACTTTGACTTATTTGCATTTACAGGAATCAAGACAGAAAATTGGTGCCGAGCAAGAAAATCTATCAGAGTTTGATTTTTCTGTCTTAATTTTGTTTGTTTTTCATTGACAGATGATTTTTCACCGGTTAAATGGCGGATAACGGTACTCCGTGAAAAAAAATTTCGGTCCTTTCAGTTACCCACAAACACTGAAATCTGTATAAAATTTTACTAATTTTTTCCCTTCTTCTTTCTTTATTTCGAAATGGATAATCAGCTTGTTAACCTCCGCAAGCAATTCCCCTCTCTCCCTCAAAATGCTTTAACTAACATTTATTGTGCAAGGTTTGAGAGATTAAGGATGCTTATGCACAAAGGCATCCTTGTGGATATATGCTGGTTAATCGAAGCAAAGGTCCGACTCAAAGGTGAATTTTCTGACGCTCTTGTTTCATATATGCCAGGGCTAGGCAAAAGTTCATATGCAAAGAAGAGAAGAGCAAAAAGGTTACGGGTCTGCTATAAATGTGCAAGATGGACCTGTAACACAAATTGCAAATCAATTGGAATGACGTCTATAAACCGAGATGATAAAATTAACTTCATAAAGGATGGCATGAGTAAGGAGTCTTTGGATAACATTCTATTGACTCTTGAGACGCATCCTAGTGGAGATGTGCAGAGAGTACTTCTCGATTTATGGCCAATATTCCAAGATGAACATGAGCGATATAGTCTCGGGAATCTGACTCAAAAAGACCCTGTTTGCCAATTTTTAAGAAAATTGGATGGGAAGCCGACTATCGGCCTATAGAGAGCATTCAAGCCGTTACTGGACGTAAAACCAGAGGAAAATGTGAGTCATAATCACACCTCCTGTAAGTATTTTTTTTTAAATTTTTCTTTTTTCTTCTTGTTTGTTAAAAAAAATATAAAAAAATTTCAAAAAAAAAAATTAAATCAAAAGTAGCCGTATTCTTTTGAAATATGCGTTGCATATTTTCAAACTTCTTCTGACACATATAGATTAGTCTTTTATCATTGTCATATAGCTATTATCATTGTTGTGCTTATTTTCAAACTTACCTGACACACGGATCTACCACTCCTTTATAGGTGTAATTATTACCTTTGAGTTTTGATGCCTTTAAATATTGCACTTTGCTCTCTTCAGATCATTGATAAGGTGAGAGTACAAAAAAAAAAGCAAAAGAGAAAAAAAAAAAAAAGAAAATGGAAGTCACTTCAGTTCGTTGGATCAAGAGTGTTTGTATCTTTTGTGGATCTAATCCTGGTAAAGATAAAGAGTTTGTAAATATTGCACACCATCTTGGTCGAGTGCTAGCTGAGAGAGAAATCCATTTAGTTTACGGAGGAGGTAGTCTTGGGTTAATGGGTTGTGTAGCGACTGCTACACATTTAGGAGGTGGCAAAGTCCTTGGTGTCATTCCCAGTCCTTTATCTACCAGCAAGCCCATTGGAAAAACATTAGGGGATGAAGTAATGGTATTTTCCATGCACCAACGCATGAACATTATGATAGCAAATGCTGATGCCTTTATTGCCCTACCTGGTGGTTTTGGAACTTTGGAAGAGCTCTTCCAAATTACATCCTGGTCACAGCAGAACTTTCACCAAAAACCCATAGGTATATTAAATGTTAATGGTTTTTATGACAGTTTGTTTTGTTTTCTTGATCATACTGTAGAAAAAATGTTCATCTCACAAGCGACACGTCAAAGTCTTGTAACTGCTGCAACTCCTGAACAATTGCTCGATCAACTAAATGAATTTGTACCACAACGTGATCCAGTAATGGCTCCACGGAATTGGGAACAAGGCAGCAGCAGCAAAAAGCCAAAACTTGATTTGAATTTGTCTTTGTGAATTTTTGTTTTCTCTTACGGTTTTAGTTTTTTGTAATTTTTCTTATTTCAGGCTCGATTTGCAGTTTTCTGGTAAGACCTTCTACACTCTACCTATCTTTATTTTGACATTGGGGACAATGTCTTTAATTAGTTGGGGGGAGGGATAGTTGACATTACCATGTACATAGTTTAGTAAAAAAAAAAAAAAACTAACAAGCTAATCTTTATTGTTACTAACTTATTAGATGTATGATGGCAGAGTAAGGAGTAGTTTTGCTCTTGATACGCATCTTAACTTGCATTTCATAGTATGTCTTAAATTATTTTGTTCTTGCATATTTAAAAAAATTAAAAAATTAAAAAATTAAAAAATTAAAAAATTAAAAAAAAAAATTCATTTTGATCTTTTCAATTGATTTTGATACAAGCATGTGCTGAATCTGAGCTTAATTGATGATAAAAGTATGCAAAACAGTTTATAGTTGAATCATTTTCATGATATACATGTGTATATGATTGTGGATATTAGGAAGAAGGCATGGTTGAATTGAGTGAATGTTTCATACCTTTGTGAGTTTTGGGCTTTCCCAAGTTTGATACTTACACTTGGTTATTTTCTTTCATGAGTGATGTCAATTATGAATTTATTTTCTAGAACTTGCATTGAATCGATTTGAGATTACATTAGTCTGTATGTTGCATGAAAATGACAGAGGCATTTTTTCTTGACTTAGCTGCTTTGGCCAAATAAACCTACCTTACATTTATCCAAATATTAACTCCCTCTGAGCCTATTTTCCTATTCTTTGTTCTTAGCTCATTACAAGCTTTGAGTGAAAAACCATGTTTTACCTTACCTTAGGGAATGGGAGAGCATTGATTTTCTTATTGGAGGAGTTCTTTTGCTTGCAATGATTTAAGTGTGGGGGAATTGGTGTGCTGATACGAAATGCTTTGTACAAAAAAAAAACAAAAGAAAAAAAGAACAAAAAAAAAAGAAAAAAAAGAAAGAAAAATAAAAGAATAGAAAAAGGAAGTAATGTGTGAAGAGAATGAGCATTTTATGGTTTTGGGTAAAAAATTTATTCTTTCTACTTGAGTTACTCCTCAATGCTCTTTTATTCTCTTTGGTTTTAACCTGCTATTATCCATATTGTTCCTTTCCTTCACCTTATAGCCATTACAACCTTTTCGAAAGACCTCTTGATTTTTGCAATTTATTTGATCTAAGAAGTGGAGAATTGATGTATATGCAAGCCTATGGTAAAATACTTTCATAATTTGACTGAGTTGAGCGTAAACAGTTAACCTAAACACCTTGTGTGATTTGAGTGTCACTTGTGAGGAATTTTACTCAATTTGAACATGCCTATTTCTGATTAAAGCATGATTGTGCTATACTTTATTCTCAATTGGTTTGATTCAACTATTCTTTGTTAAGCATACTTGACTTATTAATTATGGTTTATATTTGATACAATGCTTGTATTTAAAAATTATTTGAATTGATTAAAAAAAATATTACATGTTTGTGGGTATCATCCTGGTAAACCCTCACGAGACTATAACTCGTCCACTAGGGACACCTAGGGGTTTAAAGGCTTGTGGCACATGCTAAGTGCCATCGTGTTTTCCTACGAAAATGGATTAGATTAGGTATAATCAGTTTTTTATGTTTTTAGTTTAATAATATGATGTTTCTTGTTTTTCTTTAGTTTTGTTCTTATGTGTTTTGCCCGGGTGTGCAAAAGCTTAAGTGTGGGGGAATTTGATCAATCAATTTGAGACACTTATGTTAGCTTTGCATTAGGCTTCATTAGATGTTTATTGTGCCCAATATTAGTATTTTAGATGAGTTTAATGTTGTTGGGCTTCATTGGGTTTTAATGTAAATATTGGATAATTTTTGGATTTTGATGCATTTTGACCTTTCTTCCTTGGTTAGGCCATAACTTAGGACTCGGTGATCCAATTGAGGTGATCTTGGTGTCTTTGGAAAGCTAAGACAAGGATCTACAAGTTTCATGAAGAACTCAAGAGCTGGATCGGACTTCTAAGGGCACAAAATAGCCTTGCAATACAGAGTGAGTTTGCTGTCAGGAAAATCTGGGCAGTATGCACATATTGGACTACATAGTGAGTTATAGGCCTCCTCTTGGGCTGAAACTTGGTCATTTGAAAGATAAGACCTATATCTCCAACTTCACTGAAGACCATTTTGTCAATAGATGTCGTTTTAGGCATGCTTCTGAAGCTACAAGTTGGTATGAATTTGGAAACACTTTCTTCCAACTTAACTTGAGGTAGGTGCAGTGTTTTTGGCATTTCTGGAGTTCTAAAAGTCCAAATGGCATAATTCAAATTGGAGATTTTCAAGGAGACAACTGGCTACAACTTTTATGAAGACATCCAAGCCAAAATGCACCGTCTAGGTGATGAAAATGAAGCCAGAAGTCGGATAAGAGTTGTTGACTAATAGCCACCAACCATACACCAACCCACCTACCATGCACCAACCCACCAACCATGCATCAAGCTTCCATTTTTGACAATTTTCATATTTTTATAGCTTGTATTCAGATTATGTACATGTACAAATTGGCTTCTAGGATTAGTATAAATAGACCCAACCTCTTTGTATTAGATGAATTCAATTTGGAAGTAAGTTTGAAGAAAGTTTGAGTATTTGTGAGAGTTTTCTTTCTCTTCTTCTTCTTTTTCTTTAGAATTTCGTTTTTGTTCTTTTATTTCTGAGTTCTTCCTTCCCATCCATGGAAGGCTAGGCTCTCATAATCAATCCAAGGGATTAGCCATCTTGTTGTTTAATTTGGAGATCTTGTTTTGCTTGTTCATATTGCTTAATTGTTATTCAAGTTTCTCTTCTTCCTCTTTTGATTTTTATCTAGATTAAATTGCTTAATTTGATTTAGATGTTAATGTGGTAATAGCTTTATTATCATATATTCTAAGAGGATCACATAGAATAAATAATTTATTAAAGCTTTTTGATGGATTGTTTAGCTTGGTTAAATTCTTGATCTTATGTTAATCTATGTTTGGATGGTGCTTCATTTATCTAACCTTGGTTAATTAAATCCTAGATGCTTATCTAGTAGAGGATTCTTGAATCATGTTGAGGCGTCTTGATGTGATCTAAGGCTAAGAACACGGTTAGCAATTAAGTGAATTCCTTGTGATCAATGATGAGTTAAACTCAAAATCGGTAAATTTCCTTGGATTGGTTGTTTCTTTAGATTTATTTTCAACTTTGAGTCTTGTATATTTATCAATATTGTTAATCAACATCAAAACCCTCCTTCTAATTATCTTGATCTGATTAAATATTTGTTCTTTTTGGATCCTTGAGAGACGATTCGGTTCATGCTCTATACTACAAATTAGTTTGCGAACCGGTAATTATTATTATTTGACGGGTCTCGACAACCTCTTGTCAGATACCCACAAACATGTAATACTCTATTTAATCAATTCAACTAACTTTGAAATACAAGCATTGTATCAAATATAAACCATAATCAATAGTTCAAATATGCTTAACAAAGTATAGTTGAATCAAACTAATTGAGAATAAAGTATACATAGCATAATCATGCTTTAATCAGAAATAGGCATGTTCAAATTAAGTAAAATTCTTCACAAGTGACACTCAAATCACACAAAGTGTTTAAGTTAATTGTTTGTGCTCAACTCTATCAAATTATGAAAGTATTTTACCATATGCTTGCATATACATCAATTCTCCACTACTTAGATCAAATAAATTGAAAAAATCAAGAGGTCTTTAAAAAAGGTTGTAATGGGGCTATAAGGTGAAAGAAGGGAACAATATGGATAATAGGAAGTTAAAAACTAAAGAGAATAAAAGAGCATTTAGGCTTTTCAAAGTTTGATACTTACGCTTAGTTTATTTTCTTTCATGAGTGATGCCAATTATGAATTTGTTTTCTAGAACTTGCACTGAATCGATTTGATATTACATTGGTCTATATGTTGCATGAAAATGACAAAGACATTTTTCTTGACTTAGCTACTTTGGCTAAATAAGTCTACCTTGCATTTATCCCATTGTTAAACCCCTCTGAGCCTACTTGTCATTATTTGCTCTTAGCTCATTATAAGCCTTTAGTGAAAAACCATGTTTTACCTCACCTTAGGGAATTGGAGAGCATTGGTTTTCCTATTGGATGAGCTCTTTTGCTTGCAATGACTTAAGTGTGGGGAATTTGTGTGCTTATGCTAAATGTTAGGTACAAAAAAAAAAAGCTAATTTTGAAAAAAAAAAGAGAGAATAAAGCCAAAAGGTTGTAAAAGAAAATAATAGAAAAAGGAATGAATATGTGAAGAGAATGTACATTTTATGGTTTTGGGTAAAATTTTATGTTTTCTACTTGAGTGTCCATGCACCTTAAGTGATGAATAATGTCTCCTTTCAGGTTTTATAGCTGTCACTACTCTGATAGGGAACTTGATTGTAACTACAAAATATCAAAGATCAAATTGCTACAAACAATTACATGCTTATGTCACTTAAGTATTGAGGCAAACCTTATGGTATACTCACCAATGTGAGTTATACACTATATCATGAATTAGTATGTCATGAAAATTTTCCTATGGACTAAGATTTTAACATAAAATAGATTCATCACGCATAAACATGAATAATGTGTTATTAAAATCTTCTTGTGGGCAAAGTCTCTAACACACAATAATTCATGATAACCTTTATGATGAAACTAGAAAATATCAATACTTCTCAATATATAATTTTTCTATTCCATCGTGATTAAAATTTGCAAAATGTTACTATGTCCCCGTGGGTGAAGATAATTTCAATAACATATGTAATGACAAATTAATTATATTTTTTTTATGATGTGTTCTACTTTATATAAAATTAAAGATGTTATGGCTACTCCTTAATTTTAAATAAGTGTAATCACTTAAATATAATTTCTGATGTAGACCATGTAATGTGATATTCCTTATGAACAATTAAAGATGTTGTAACTACTCCTTAATTTCAATTAAGATATGATCACTTAAACACAAGCATCGGAAAAGTGACTTAAAATGACCTTGAAAAAAAAGAGGAATACAACCTGCAAATGGGCTTAAAGCCCAAAACACATAAAACAAAACCCTAAATCTTTATTTGTTTCTCATATGATCACATCTTGAGTCTAGCAGTCGCACTCTCTTCTCCCACCTCACACCAGCCATGGTGATCAGGCAAAGACTTCAGCAAGGATCATGATTCCCAACTAGAGTGCTGGTGTGAAGACTAGCAAAGAGAAGAATATGACGACCATCAAAGAGGACTTGTATCACTTCCCAAAATTGTAAACGTCGTATTGTGGGTCATACTAAATCAACCATTAACATTGGTCTATACTTGGATGGAAATGAACTGCCATTGTGGTGAACAAGACTCATACCTTCATTGAATTCCTCATCCCGAAACAGATAATTTCTTCTCAATTTTGTCATAGAATCAATGGGCTACAATAATGGGTTTTGCATTTTATGCACAAATTCGATTATTGCAAAAATAAAATTCTGATTCAGTAATCCTCAATAAACAGAAACAAAATTGAAAAGATATTAGCATGCTATACGAAAATTTTAAAATAAAATTTCTCAATTGTTAAACATCAAGCTTTTGAAATTAATCATGCACTCAAACATTCTTGAATGTGCATGATTACAAATTGCTAGACAAAGGTATATTAAGCTCTGATACTAAATGACAGCGAAAATTATTGCTACACAAACATAAATAATATAGCAGCTGAAACTATAATTGATACTAACATTTAGCCACAACTATTGAATTATCATATGCATGTTGAATTGCTTGTGTTTTCATGTTATATCATGGACAATCCTCTTTTAGCCTATTGTAGTCAAATCATTTATGGGTACGATGTTTTTATGATTACTAGAATAGGGACCCTGTGCCTCTATATATAACGGCCCTACTTCTCTCCATCAAATAAGAGTTCCAATACCAATAGGCCTTTATCTTATTGGCCATTATTCAAACATCTAATGTTATCACATATATATTTATCTCCAAGATTAAATCTTCTACTTGATGGTTACCTAATTACTTAATGATATCTTCTTAGGAAACCTAATAAGAATAAGAGATGTAATCTAGATAGAATAAGGATAATGTTGACACCATATAAATATCATATATTTAATTAATAACATAAAAGACTAACAAACTACGACTTGTTTGAATTTTTTTGAAGAAAAAATTTCAAATATTAAAATAAAAATCTTAAAAAATTAGTAATAAGGCTAAAAGCAATGGCAGGGCCCGAGGGTTAGTAGGTGCCTCTTCCGTAAAACAAAATTTAACTTGAATAATTTTTGTCCCCGTACACAAATTTTATTTTTTGAGATAATAAAAAAATCATTAATTAACACAACATTAACCTATTAATGATACATTGGAAGATTAAAATATATTTTAGTATAGTTATAATTATGAATGAAAAACTTAAATTTTGTAATTGTTTGCGAACCCTTAGTTTATCCAATTTAGTTTTTCTCTGAAATTTTTTTTACGTCACCATGTAGATTACTTTCATTAAAAAATGAGAAAATTTGTCACTAAAAAATAGATTTTCCTTAACAAAATTTATCTTTACCTAATCCAAAGAAATAAGAAGCAATCAAACACCATTCGAATATAAAAAACTAATAAAAGGACAATTCAAAAACAGAATAAAATTACTGATCAATTCTAATTCCAGCATGCTACATACATAGAAGAGCTAAAAAATTTGGCGAATAAAACAATTACTTAAGTAATAGAGATTTACAAAGAAAAATAGAGATAATTATTAGAGAAGATAATATCAATATTGCGTTTGTCTTCTGTGATAAATGGAGGTATTGCCGAAGTAAGAACATGATAGCAACAAGTCAAATAGCTAAATTTCGTTATTTATATTTTAACGATTTGCATTTTCAACGCAAACAAAATAAAAAATTGAGTGAAGTGCTGTTTAAATCATAAGGGTGGGCATTGAACTTAATGACTTAAAATCAGCACATTTCATTAAATTAATGATATAGATTTACGTGAATTTAAATAGCATCACTTTACAACTAAACAGACCATCCACTATTTATCAAGAAGAATATATACCTCACGTAGTACACAATTTATTTAAAAACATATAGGTAATACTTGTGCTCCAGGTATTCCCAGGTACATGAATAATTTGATCCTACAATTTACAATACATCTGTTTATACTAGAAGAATGTTATACCTCAAGTGGTACACAATCATAAGAGAAAAATGAAAAATTAAGCGTAGGAAATTTTTTATAACCTCTAGACGTATCACTGCCAGAAAAAACAAAAGGATGGTTGAGAAGCATGCAAGCAGTCCATCTCTTGCTTGGATCCTTCACGAAACACTTGCTCAAAAAATCTCTGCAATCCTCGCTCAGTCCATTAGGTATCTCCGGTGCTTCTTTCAGAATCGCAAGCTTAAACATCATATCCTCTTTAGTGTGAAGGTTCCACCATGCGGGTAATCCAGTGATCA
The DNA here is from genome assembly GCA_023212625.1 of Styphnolobium japonicum. Lineage (NCBI taxonomy): Eukaryota > Viridiplantae > Streptophyta > Magnoliopsida > Fabales > Fabaceae > Styphnolobium > Styphnolobium japonicum. The sequence goes on from JALBWW010000014.1 coordinate 8,896,083, forward strand.
TCTCGATTACTATGCACCCAAGAGACCATATATCCAATGGTGCCTCAATATTTCCCATAACTGATTCTGGTGACATGTAATCCGGAGTCCCTCTAAACTTAATCTTCCATGAGTCAGCATCGAAGTTCTCTTCTCTAGTCTTGGACAATCCAAAGTCTGCAATCTTCACTTGATACCTTGCACCATCTTCAGATGAAGGAAAGAGAAGGATGTTGTCTGGTTTGAGATCACAATGAACAACTCCTGTATGATGAATGCGAGAAAGCCCTTTGAGAAGCATGCGGGTGTAGACTCTTACTTCACTTTCCAAGAGTGGCCTCTTCTTGATTAAGTCTCCGAGAGAACCATAGGGGGCAAACTCCATAAGGAGATTGTAGATCAAATGACCTTTCTCCCTAGTGATTTCGCTTCCATAGCACTGAAGGATTTCTTTGCAACCAATGAATGATTTCAGTATGCTTTCTTCCTTCTGCAGTGAATCTAACATATAAGGCCTTGAACTCTTCACAGCTATGAATTCCCCATTCCGTTCTTGTGGAGCAAGGAGAACAGCGAGGTAGACAGTGCCGTAGGAACCCTTCCCCAGTATCCTTGATATTTCCCATTTAGCCATGTTTTCTTCTTTTCTTCCTATCTCTTCTGATGTGCCGATGGAAAGTAAAATAAAATGGTTTATAGAGTACCAACCAGTTTTAAATCCTGATTCATTAAGGATATATAGCTATTGTATTCCTAACTCTTCCTATTATTTTCGTTGGATAAGCTTTCGCAAGAGAGAGGTATTCAAAACATGACTATAGCTGTCGACTTGCGTTCAAATCCTTAACGGTGATGGTCTTCAAAAATGTTTTTAGTTTTACTATAATACTATTTCTTTTAATCATGATACAGGGCTAACAATTCACTGAGTTCTTTTTAATATTTTTTTTTAGTAATATTAGATTTTATTTTCGACATTATTTTTTAAGATGATAAGGATATGGTAATGGCACGTAACTATATCGCAATACTATATATCTAGATCATCACCGATCATGGTATTGAAAGCTTGTTTCAATCATGATAATAATTTATCTTATATTCTATTTTTTTAAGACAATTGATAATAACCTAATATTATATATTTTTTTATATAAAATATAGGCTTTATTACTTTAAAATAGAAGTTTGTTTTTCTTATTTTATGATATTACTGATTATTTGTTATGAAAAACTAATTATAAAATAATTGTGATAATTGCAAGACTTTGAAAAGATATCATCAAAATATCAACAACTCAATTATGGAAGTTTCTTATTTTGAATAACATTCTTACTCTTAGGAGACTTTCACTCTTTACTAGGGGTGAATGGACTAGGCTTAACTTAAAATAGGTCTTACCTGTTTTGAAATTTTTTAACCTTAACGTGGCCTAATACCCATCATATGCTTTCTTTTGGGCCTGACCTGACTTGACCCTTTTGTCAAAATATAAAAATCTAACTAAACCTGAAAGTCTATTTAAAAGCTTACATTGTATAAAGGAGGCTCAAACTTTATAGGTTTTTGTTCATGTTCGACCTCTTTGTTGCCGAGCTCCGACATGCTTAAAGCCCCTCCGATTTCGAGGAGTTCTTCACGATGGGTGAGGTACTTGCAACGGCACTTCAACTCTTAAGTTAGTCTTATAGTTATTGGAGAAATGTTTTTGGGGGTTCCTTCTAGACTTACCTTGTAGGATTAGTCCTTCTATATATAAGGGTGATTGAGGGGAGATGAAATAATGTTGAGGTGCCCCCTCCTCTTAGCAATTCCCCCTGTTCCAGCGTGAATGAGGGGATTCCAGAGTTAATGCTTTGATATGTTGACCTGCTCTCCACAGTGTCTCGTCCTCCTTGGTGGGCCGAGCCCGAGCCTATGCAATTTGGGCTGGTCATGAACAGTACCAAGCGTCCAAATCCTGATCGGACAAGACTAGTACTAAACTTTGCCCCCAGTTCGGCATCAGGCAATGATGCCGAGTGTCGAGCTTTAGGAGTTGGTCTTGATGTGATCAATGCAGGTGTTTACCAAACGTTTGTGTTTGATTTTTAGGCAAGCTATTAGTGTGTGGTTTTAGCTTTTTTTGGTCAGCTCTCAAGCTGTGTGCAGAGTAAAGGCATAATTTCTGAGGTATAAGCATCATACTAGATTTGAGTGATGGACGTGTGGTCAGTGAAGGGTTCTTTCACCTTGTAAGCATAAAGATGGGGAAAGGGGCGGGAATTGTGTTATTACCGCTGATTATTCCTCTTTCACTTGCTTTCGCATCTCTTCTTCCAACCTTGATTCTTCTTCAGCAGTGGATCGCACTTGAGGCACCAGTTGTCTATGTCATCTTTTCACCTCTGACTCGAGTTTGTCCTTCTGCTTTTATTTTGGTCTTTTCCGCCATGGTTAGTTAGGATTGTGAATCTACATGTCACCTGGATGAAAACACCCCCGAGACTCTCAAAGAAAACTTGTTTTCTCAGAGTCAATGGCGTCTTCTGTCTGGATTTGGGGGGTTTTTAGGTCGACGTGTTGTTGAGGATTTGGATTTTTATGACCCTATTTGATTTGGGGACTCTGCAAGTCAAAAGGTCTTCAAACTCTCGAATGGCTAAGGGGAGAATAGCCAAGGCCCCTGTAGGGGAGTATCCCCTCCCCCTTGATCATATTTTTATCCTTGGGTAGAGCTGGATGCTTTACGTATTCGATCTTCAATTGCGTTGGAGGCCAGAATGAATAAGCTGCAACAATATACACAGCTGACTAAGGATCGTGCATGGGATTCTCATTTCGTGTGTAGGCCTTATGGCCCAGAGGATCAGATATGCAAGACGCGTACTGAGGGTCCTCATTTCATGTATATGTATGAGAGCTTTTTTACTAAGCTAGGTGTATGACTTCCATTCTCCAGATTTGTAATCGTGCTTCTCTGAATTTTTAATGTGGCTCCGTCACAGTTGCACCCGAACAGTTGGGCCTTTATCTTGGCGTTCAAGATCTTATGTGAGTTTTTTTAGGTACCCAAGAGCGCAGACATGTTCTCTTGCTTTTTTAATACTCAAGGTAATAAGAACAATTAGATCGGTTGGATCTCCTTGTAGAGTAGGCCTAGTCGAAGGTTCCTAGAGTCGTACGAGTCTTCATACAAAAATTTCAAAGATTATTTCTTCAAGATAGAGGGGGCCGAGGGTGGTCGTCCATTCTTTATTACGTCTAATAAAACTCCTAGGTTCCCCATATATTAGAGTTCGACTCCAAATGGGGTCGAGCCTTTGATATACCAGGAGTTACGGGAGGTGGATCAGAGGATTGTTGATGTGCTACTGGGGCTGCTGACATTAAAATCCTCTGATGTGATAAACAAGTCGGGGAGTCACTAGTAACTTGGTTAAGTGAGACGTGCCTCTGTATGCTTTCTTTGACATAGTTATTTGTGCTACTAATTGAGTCCTTGTTTGTTCAGGTGGGATGGCTCCCCGTAATCCACTTAAACTCCTCAAGGCGAAGTTAAAGAAAAAGGATTCCACTATTGTTGTTACAATTACGTCAGGATCGTCTCTGATGTTGTCTCTCGAGGCTCTTCCTCCCCTTTCCGACCCAACCGTTAAAGCTACACCCAGGTTAAAAAAGAAAACTCAACCCGATGGGACAGGGGTTCAAAAGTGGTTAAAGGGGGTTGTCATTATATCTCCTTCATAGGTCACTCCCGAGGCCCGAACCTAACCTCGATTGAAGTTATTATTAGAGGTGTCAAAATGGGCCGAGCCAATGGGCCGACCTGAATAGCTTGACAAAAAGTGTGGGCTAGGCTGAGAAAATCTCAACTCAAACCAATTGTGGGCTGGCCCAGCTGAGCCGAAAATAGGCTTACCCAATTATGTGAAATATCATTTTTTGTTATATATTTAATTTTGTTATTTTTTATTCATATCTTTACTTGACTAACTTTATTTGGATTAAAAAAAATCAAATTTAGTGAGTACATCTAAGCCTTTCTTTTTTCTCCACTTGAAATATGATGTTAACTTGTGTTATTTTCTTGAATTGATTAATTTATTTGTTCAAGCGATGCTTCATGAATATATCGTAAATTGTTTATGTCAAAAATAAAATAGTAAATTTTTATTGTTTATGTTGATGACACTTAATATAATCTGTTATACTTATATCTAATTTACTTACATGATTTTTGTGGGCTTTGATTGACGTAGAAGTTTAATTTATTAATAACTTATTATTATATATATGAAAAAAATTAAAAGAAGAAAAAAAAATTGAGCCCATAGGTCGGCCCAGCTCAGCCCGCAACCTCCATAGGCTAGGCTGGGTTGGCTATTTGCTAGTTCGGAGCCAAAAATAAGCTTGACCCAGCCTGAATAGACACCTCTAGTTATTATCCCCAAGTTGGAGGGCTCAGATGAGTGTACTGCGGTATTTTTGTGGGACAACAAGTTTAGGCCTAACGAGCTCATCGGCCAATGTATTCATAATAAGCATGATCAGGATCTGCATCACCAATTCAGCCCCTCGGCCATTCTTAGGGAGGCACAATCCCATGCGTTTAAGTTGGCCAGTTTGGCGCGATCGGTCCTGTTCCAAATGGCCAATGCTCTTAAATCCATGGATGAGATGCCCGCCCTCAAGAGTAAATTAAAAGAGGTTGAGGCGACCTTGGCACAAGTTCATCGTGAGCAAACAGAAGCTATCAAGGCAAAGGATATCACCATGAGCAAGCAACAAGAGGCCGAGAAGCTCCTTGGGGATTTGGAGGCCAGAAAGGATAAGTATTTCGAGGCTGTTAGTCAGCTGCAAGAGGCGGGGAAACTTCTCGGGGATTTAGAGGCCACCAAAACGAAGTATACAGTGTCTACTACTACCATTCTCGAATTGGAGAACAAGATGGCCCAGCTTTAGGCCAATGTCGATGTGGATCGAGCCCAAGCTGAAGCCTCTCCAGGAAGGAGTGGAAGGAAAACAGGGTTGAGCTTGTGAGTGGATGGGAGCGACTATTTATAGCACTTTTCATAATGCCGTGAATTAGATATCCCTCCTCTATCCTGATGTCAATACCTAATTTTGTCCGGGCCTTTTCTAAAAAATAAAAAATATATAGCCTATAAAGATTTTTATTGTTTGACCTCCATTATTGAACCTTAAGCCCAGTTCCCTAAAATTTAATAAGAAATAATATATAAAAAGGAAAGAATTTTGAATTTAAATATCACAATTAATGCCCCACTAGTGGTGATTTAGAATATAAATGATGGATTGATTATGATTGTGCAAATCGATCTTAATTGATTCTGATTGAGCATTCGTTGAATCAATATAGAATTTCTGTTAAACAAATGTCATCTTTCTAAACTAACTTGAATGTTTTCTAGATTCTTCAAGAACTCCTTATCCCACAAGTAGACGAATCCTTAGTTTTAAATGTTAATTGTTGTTTTGGTTATGTTGTTGTGATCCTAGAATCATTGGAGGATCATCTTATTGGTCCATGACAACATAGCTTTTGGACTCGTGGAGTTTCGCCCTTTGAGTGAGTTGATGACATGATCTATAACATGTTTTTATACATTTTTTTATAAAATGTTCTTTATTGAAGGATTTCATAAAATCATGTACTTTTCTTCATTGTAAAATTATAAGAAAGCTTGGGACAAGCACTTTTTCATGATTTTGAATATTTATCGTTGTGTTTTTGATAAATTGTTTTGGATTATGAATACATGTATATTTAGATTTATACAACTATGCTTTGTTGGGAGGAAACTTTGACAGAATACTGTACATAACAGCAGTAGACGTTAGCCTTGGTGCACCTTGGTCTGAACCTCAGCTAGTAAGGGTGTTGCTAGCCCGACGTGTTGGCCCACACGATCGGATTTGTTTGACTTGACAGGTGGATTTGACCCCTACGCCCTGTTGGTGAGTGTTTGTCAAACCTTTGAACTATGTGTTCGTTGGTGAGATTTCTGATTAATTTTGGATTAGGAACCTCTCATATGATATTTGACATTTGATTATTGATACAGTGATTTGGTATTTCATGATTGACTTACTTATTAGTTTTTGTTTATGATTATTTGAACTAACGCATATGTTTCGATATGTGGATGTAATTTCAGTGAAAAACTTGTGTTTACACTTGTCCCAATTTCATTATAGATTATGTTATCTCTCACTGGGTCTTATGACTTACTCCTTTGTCTTATGTATTTCAGATACAAACACTGAGCCGGGTCCAGGTTCTTCAAATAGCTAGAGGTGGTTCTTGTTGGTGTGCCCAACATTTTGTTCGTGTGGGCTGTCCATTGTGTTTTCTTGTCCTTTGGTTTTCTTGTACCTTTTGAAATTTTAATTATCTTAGATATGCTCCATTATCCACAGGCAGGATCTAGCTTCCACTGTATTTTTCTCTGGCCTTATGAGATACAGTTGTTGAGATTATGTTTAGTTATGTTTGTAAGCAAACAGGATGTGAATTGTTAAATTAGGATATCTACTTTTTAGAGGTTACTCTGCTGAAATTTTTTTGTTAGAATTATCATGATGTCTTATTTTGATCAATGGTCTGTTAGGCTTGCTAGGTTGGCTAATCCTTCTTGTGCGCCGGTCAGGGCCCCTTGGTTTGGGTTATGACATCTCTCTATAATTTTGTTTTTGTTATTCATTTTCTGAGTTCTTCTTTCCCATCCATGGAATGCTAGGCTTTTGTAATCAATCCAAGGGATTAACTATCTTGATATTTAATTTGGAGATATTGTTTTGCTTGTTCCTATTACTTAATTGCTATTCAAGTTTCTCTACTTCCCTTTTGATTTTAATCAAGATCGAATTGCTTAATTTGATTTAAATGTGTATGTGATAATTGCTTTATTATCATGTATTCAAAGGGGATCATAAAGACTAAACAATATATCAAAGTTTTTTGATGGATTATTTAGCTTGGTTAAATTTCAGATCTTAAGTTAATTTATGTTTGGATGGTGTTTAATTTATCTAACCTTGGTTAATTAAATCCTAGATGCTTATCTAGTAAAGGATTCTTGGATCATGTTAAGGCTTCTTGATGTGATCTAAGGCCAAGAGCATGGTTAGCAATTAAATGGATTCCTTGTGACCAATGATGGATTAAACTCAAGATCAGTAAATTTCCTTGGATTTGTTAATGTGTTAATTGTTTTTCTTTAATTCAACTAGTGTATTTTCTTTACAAATCATTAAAACCCCCCTTTTTTAGTTTGTGAATCGGTAAATTTTATTATTTTGACGGGACTCGATAACCTCTTGTCATCATGCCAATAAGGATGTCAGTTATGTGATCATTGGTGAAGTAGACTGTTAATGGTTTATTTTTTGCCTTTGGTTCTTAGTTGATAGTTTTGTTGGATGCTGATTATGTTTTATGGTGATTATAATCATGTTATATTTAGTGGTCATAGTTGTTCAACTTGAGAGTCGTTTTTAAAACATTTTCTGAAAGTGAAATAAAACTCAATCAGTGTTGCCTAAGTGGGAGAATATTAGAATTTTCTATAATTGGGCTATCACTTATTGATTATTTTGTTTGTTAAAGCTGGTGGAATGAATAGCCTGATAATTAATCCCTGTAACCCATGTTATTGTTATTGAGAGATCCAATGGGTTTGGAAATCACATGTACATTAGGTTTGGGGCCAATAGCTTGGGGTGTTGGATTATGTGTAAAGGCCTAGTAGCTTGGGTCCATGATGGGTAGAATTAGGACTATTGTTTTCTTATGTAACTAAACGGTTAGGATCCCCTCTCCTGTCCCTAACACATTCTGTGCGTACACTCCATCAAGTACATAGTGACAGAGAGGAAGCAAAGAGGGGAAGATCTTGTGCACAGAGTGCTTGTCTGTGTATGCAATTCATATATTTTTGAAGGTAGTCAATTCCCAAAATATCTTCAAGAGGTATGTAGCCCAAAATCAGTGTCTTAAATTCTAGTATAGGTAGATTATGTATGCAGAAATTGCCTACAGTAAATACATAGATAATGTATAATGCCTCTCTTGGTTAGGAATATTGTATGCTTTCAATTAGGATTTTAAACATATATATATATATATTGATGTAAACAAATGAAACACAAGAAGGGGGTTGAATTGTGTTTCTTAACCTTTTGTAAATCTTTTCATTAATTAACAAATTAATCAAGACAATGGTTAAAACAATAATACGCAATGGACGAATAAAAACTTCTCAGTCCAATTGGACGCTAAAAAGGTTTTGTAAGATTTCTCTTTGAACGCAGTTAAAAAGTTCTAAGTTTTAACTTAAAAACCTCTGTTAAGAAAACAATGGCAATCCCCAGATGTTAGTGAATAAATAAGACACATGAGGAGCGAAGAGAAGCTTACACCAGATGTTTATCCTGGTTCATTCTCACAAACTGAGAGCTACGTCCAATCCCTTCAATCAGAAGGATTTAATACTAATCTTTTACACAAATTACAAGTATTATCCACCTCTTTAGGTACACAAGTATTCTCAATCTCTTCAGGTTCTAACACTCAAGTATTCCTTTATACCCAGCCTCTTCAGGCTTAAACAACTAGGTTGAAAAAGAAGATGTAAATGGTGCTTGAGTTTTTAACTCACTACAGGTGAAGATAGAAAATAAATTTCAAGACTAGAACTCTGTACAAGAGTATGAAAACTTAGAAGAATGAGAGCTTTGATTCCCTTTCTTTTGATCACTCAATTGCTGCCTTCTTTTTTTTTTGTCCTTTGAAGACATTTGAATTTATAGGTGAGAGCACTTTGAGCAGTCTTCATAAGCTTCTTCGTCCAACGAAAACATTTATTATCGTTCTGAGCAACATTAAATGGATAAGCTGATATCGTGTTGAACTTCTTCTGAAAAGTCACTTTGATTATCAAGAATATCCAAGAATATGATAGCTGAGTCCTGACTTATCTGAGCACGTAGAAAGTTCCTTATTTGCTGGTCTTTATAGTTGTTAGCAGTGTCAGCTAAGCAACTCAGTTTACTTCTTTTGTTGTGTACTTTGTCAGAGTTCTTCTCAGTATTTAATGATGAACAGTTCGTCATATTTGAATTTGAGCTATGGACGAAGGCTTTGATCTGAGCTAAGTAAGGAAACATTTGGGCGATCCAATATAATATATTCGAAAAACAACTTAGAGTTTTATTGGACGAATACTTAGTTTCCTTTAGTTTAGAAGACAAAATTTGGACACACGTACAAATAGCAATTTGTTCACACCGAGTTGTATGTTATAGAATTACCAACATATCTTTAAGCTGAAAAACATTAACAGAACAAATTATACACGAATCACATGAGTCTTTTACTGGTTCATTCTAATTTAAACATTTGTTATCTTCAAAACTTTGAGGGGTTTAATTCTTTAAACAACTGTGGTTCCGAAACTAATTTCTCAAAAAGTTCTTTGGTTCCAACATATATATATATATATAGTTTATTTTGCTTTTCACTGATCATAAGAGCAAACTAAATATAAAAAAAATAATATTAGAGAGAAATATAAAGTAATTAAAAAATCAAAGCACTTTATTTAATGCTAGGAAAAATTTATTGATATTTGTGTTGAAGGACCGAAGAAACAGTCAATGTAGTTTTTTAATTCAATTTTTTTTATGGAGATAATCTAATATTTGTAATTTCGTTGGACATAACACAAGTAGAAAGTATCAGGAGTCAGACTTTGCCAATTATTTTTTTTTTAAAATCTTTGGTTTATCTTAGATGAAATTGATTAAAGGAGTTGTTTAATTTAAATTATCTGTTTGTTGGTTAAAGGAGTTGTTTAATGCAGAAGAAATTAATATGTTAGTAGAAATGACATAAATAAATCTCTTAGGGTGTGTTTGCATAAGGAATTTTAAGGAGTGATTGTATGTTTTGAGGGTATTTAAAATGCTAAAAATTAAAATACATTGTTTGGATAATTAAATAAAGTATTTAAAAATTCAAGGTAGTTTAAATGGGAACTTTGTTAGCGATACTACTTTGCAACCTCAGTAGCTCGTACGTTTCTGGTACTCCTTAATTCTATTTATATTAATTTCATTAAGCTCAAACCAATGTAAACTTTTCTTTTAGGGCTTTTTATTTGTGGACAAGCCTATTTAATTTGCAATCCTCAAGCAACGAGGAAAGTAGATTTATTTATCCCTTTTAAGTCTTCCTAATGGGGAAAAAAAATACATAAACACTCTTTGAACTTTACATCTTTTTTAAATAGCCACCATGGAGTTTCAAATTTGGATGAGAGTCGTTAAACTTTTTAAAACTTATAAATAAATCATTTCATACATAAGTATAAGTAAAATGAAAATCATTCATTACGTTACTTGTAAATGTCTATTAACACAAATGAATATCTCTAATTTATTCATATAATTTTTAAAAGTTAATTTTTTTTCTCCTTTTAATGTAATTTGCTTCAAATTATTCAATATTTTTCTATTTTTAGAGATAAAAATTAAATAAAATGTAGAAATAAATTTAGTTTTTAAAAATAATATGTACAAATTAAATATTTTCATGTGTATAAATTAATACGTTTAAGTCACATGATGAATTATTTCGGATTAACTTATATATGAAAATGGTTTATTTATAAGTTTTGGAATGGGTCTCTCATTTAGATTTGAAAGTTTATATTGCCTATTTCAAAACAAGGTAAAGTTCAGGAGGTGTTTATACATTTTTCCTCCTAATTAATGGTAGTTAAGAGTAAGGGAGGAATACGCCAAGTGGTTTAACAAGACTTACGACATAGCCTACTTTTGGCCTAACCTATTTATCAAACAAGTCAGACTTCGACTTTTAAAAAATCTATTTAATTAAATAGGCCAAAACCTAACCTATTTATTTATTATAATAACATGAAATTTATAATTTATAATTCTTATATGATTTATTATTTATATATTGATATAATATATTTATTTTATACACAATACAATAATTTTGTTAATTGCTATGTATATTTAAAACCTATGAAGTTTGAGTTTCTTTATGTAATGCAAGCTTTTAAATAGGCTTTCGGACCTGGTTAGATTTTTATATTTTTACAAAAAGGTCAAGTAAGGACCAAAAAGAAGCATATGGTAGGTAATAGGCCGGTTATGGCTAAAAAAATTCAAAATAGGTCAGACCTATTTAAAGTTAAGCCAAAAATATTTAAGCCTATTTTTGTCCTTAGTCAAGAGTGAAAGTCTCCTAAGAATAAAAATATTATTAAAAATAGGAAACTTTCTTAGTTGGGTTGTTGATATATTGATGATATCTTTTCAAAATCTTACAATTATTACAATTATTTAATAATTAGTCTCTCGTAATAAATAATCCGTAATATCATAAAATAAAAAAAGCAAACTTTTATCATAAAGTAATAAAGCCTATATTTTATATAAAAATATGTAATATTAAGTTATTATCAATTAAATTAAAAAATAGAAGGAAGCTTTCAATATGGTGATGATCCAGATATATATATATATAGTATTGTGATAGTTAAGTGGCATTGCTATATCCTTATCATCTTATTATCTTAAAAAATAATGTTGAAAATAAAATCTAATATTACTAAAAAAAAGATATTAAAAAGAACTCAGTAACTTGTTAGCCTATTATCATGATTAAAAGAAATAATATTATAGTAAACTTAAAACTTTTTTTAAAACCATCACCGTTCAGGATTTGAAAGCAAGTCGACAGCTATATATCCTTAATTAATCAGGATTTAAAACTGGTTGGTACTCTATAAACCATTTTATTTTACTTTCGATCGGCACATCAGAAGAGATAGGCAGAAAAGAAGAAAACATGGCCAAATGGGAGAAATCAAGGATACTGGGGAAGGGTTCCTACGGCACTGTCTACCTCGCTGTTCTCCTTGCTCCACAAGAACGGAATGGGGAATTCATAGCTGTGAAGAGTTCAAGGCCTTATATGTTAGATTCACTGCAGAAGGAAGAAAGCATACTGAAATCATTCATTGGTTGCAAAGAAATCCTTCAGTGCTATGGAAGCGAAATCACTAGGGAGAAAGGTCATTTGATCTACAATCTCCTTATGGAGTTTGCCCCCTATGGTTCTCTCGGAGACTTAATCAAGAAGAGGCCACTCTTGGAAAGTGAAGTAAGAGTCTACACCCGCATGCTTCTCAAAGGTCTTTCTCGCATTCATCATACAGGAGTTGTTCATTGTGATCTCAAACCAGACAACATCCTTCTCTTTCCTTCATCTGAAGATGGTGCAAGGTATCAAGTGAAGATTGCAGACTTTGGATTGTCCAAGACTAGAGAAGAGAACTTCGATGCTGACTCATGGAAGATTAAGTTTAGAGGGACTCCGGATTACATGTCACCAGAATCAGTTATGGGAAATATTGAGGCACCATTGGATATATGGTCTCTTGGGTGCATAGTAATCGAGATGATCACTGGATTACCCGCATGGTGGAACCTTCACACTAAAGAGGATATGATGTTTAAGCTTGCGATTCTGAAAGAAGCACCGGAGATACCTAATGGACTGAGCGAGGATTGCAGAGATTTTTTGAGCAAGTGTTTCGTGAAGGATCCAAGCAAGAGATGGACTGCTTGCATGCTTCTCAACCATCCTTTTGTTTTTTCTGGCAGTGATACGTCTAGAGGTTATAAAAAATTTCCTACGCTTAATTTTTCATTTTTCTCTTATGATTGTGTACCACTTGAGGTATAACATTCTTCTAGTATAAACAGATGTATTGTAAATTGTAGGATCAAATTATTCATGTACCTTGGAATACCTGGAGCACAAGTATTACCTATATGTTTTTAAATAAATTGTGTACTACGTGAGGTATATATTCTTCTTAATAAAATGGATGGTCTGTTTAGTTGTAAAGTGATGCTATTTAAATTCACGTAAATCTATATCATTAATTTAATGAAATGTGCTGATTTTAAGTCATTAAGTTCAATGCCCACCCTTATGATTTAAACAGCACTTCACTCAATTTTTTTATTTTGTTTGCGTTGAAAATGCAAATCGCTAAAATATAAATAACGAAATTTAGCTATTTGACTTGTTGCTATCATGTTCTTACTTCGGCAATACCTCCATTTATCACAGAAGACAAACGCAATATTGATATTATCTTCTCTAATAATTATCTCTATTTTTCTTTGTAAATCTCTATTACTTAAGTAATTGTTTAATCGCCAAATTTTTTAGCTCTTCTATGTATGTAGCATGCTGGAATTAGAATTGATCAGTTATTTTATTCTGTTTTTGAATTGTCCTTTTATTAGTTTTTTGTATTGGAATCGTGTTTGAGTGCTTCTTATTTCTTTTGATTAGGTAAAGATAAATTTTGTTAAAGAAAATCTATTTTTTAGTAACAAATTTTCTCATTTTTTAATGAAAGTCATCTACATGGTGACCTAAAAAAATTTTCAGAGAAAAATTAAATTGGATAAACTAAGGGTTTGCAAACAATTACAAAATTTAAGTTTTTCATTCATAATTATAACTATACTAAAATATATTTTAATCTTCTAATGTATCATTAATAGGTTAATGTTGTGTTAATTAATGATTTTTTTATTATCTCAAAAAATAAAAATTGTGTACAAGGACAAAAATTATTCAAGTTAAATTTTGTTTTACGGAAGAGGCACCTACTAACCCTCGGGCCCTGCCATTGCTTTTAGCCTTATTACTAATTTTTTAAGATTTTTATTTTAATATTTGAAATTTTTTCTTCAAAAAAATTCAAACAAGTCGTAGTTTGTTAGTCTTTTATGTTATTAATTAAATATCTGATATTTTTATGGTCTCAACATTATCGTTATTCTATCTAGATTACATCTCTTATTCTTATTAGGTTTCCTAAGACGATATCATTAAGTAATTAGGTAACCATCAAGTAGAAGATTTAATGTTGGAGATAAATATATATGTGATAACATTAGATGTTTGAATAATGGCCAATAAGATAAAGGCCTCTTGGTAGTGGAACTCTTATTTGATGAAGAGAAGTAGGGCCGTTATATATAGAGGCAAAGGGTCCCTATTCTAGTAATCATAAAAGCATCGTACCCATAAATGATTTGCGGGTTAAATTAGGCCCAAACTCAAAATCTAAGATAACATTGGAGTCTATCCGAGATCCGTTGGGCCACTTACAGATGTCCAATCCTGCAATCTTCACGCTCCAGATGTTCAATCGTGATATGGCCTAAATAGTATTTATAAGTGGGGGGTAACTCTTACTACACGAGCTAGCTTTTGGGATTGAAATAACAATTTTTCTCATTGTTTAATGAAAGTAATCTACACGGTGATGTAAAAAATTGTTCAGAGAAAAATTAAATTGGATAAACTAATGATTCGAGCAAACAATTACAAAATTTAAGTTTTTCATTCACAATAATAACTATACTAAAATATATTTTAATCTTCTAATGTATCATTAATAGATTTATGTTGTGTTAATTTATGAGTTTTTTATTATCTCAAAAAATAAAAATTGTGTACCAGGGACTAGTTGACAAAAATTATTCGAGTTAAATTTTGTTTTGCGTTATAGGCACCTATTAACCGTCGAGTCCCTGCCACTGCTTTTAGCCTTTTTACTAATTTTTATGATTTTTATTTTAATATTTGAATTTTTTCTTCAAAAAAATTCAAACAAGTCGTAGTTTGTTAGTCATTTATGTTATTAATTAAATATATGATATTTATATGGTCTTAACGTTATCCTTATTCTATCTAGATTACATCTCTTATTCTTATCAGGTTTCCTAAGAAGATATCATTAAGTAATTAGGTAACCAATAAGTAGAAGATTTAATGTTGGAGATAACTATATATGTGATAACATTAGATGAATGAATAATGGCCAATAAGATAAAGGCCTATCAGTATTGGAACTCTTATTTGATGGAGAGAAGTAGGGCTGTTATATATATAGAGGCACAAGGTCCCTATTCTAGTAGTTATAAAAGCATCATACCCATAAATGATTTGACTACAATAGGCTAAAAGAGGACTGGGCATGATATATCATGAAAACACAACCAATTCAACGTGCATATGATAATTCAATAGCTGTGGTTGAAAGTTAGTATCAATTATAGTTTCTGATGCTATATTGTGTAGCAATAATTTTCGTTGTCATTTGGTATCAGAGCTTAATGTACCTTTGTCTTACAATTTGTAATCATGCACATTCAAGAATATGTTTGAGTGCTAATATCTTTTAAACTTTGTTTCTGTTTATTGAGGATTACTAAAACAAAATTTATTTATGCGATAATCGCATTTGTGCTACTTGTTTCCTTTAAATTGTAGATGAAATAAGCTAGTCCCTTTGTATAATAAATCTCTTTATCAAATTGATTTGCTGAAGAATTCCACATATAATGCAAAACCCATTATTGTAGCCCACTGATTCTATGACAAAATTGAGAAGAAATTATTTGTTTCGGGGATGAAGAATTCAGTGAAGGTATGAGTCTTGTTCACCACAATGGCAGTTCATGGAAGTTCATTCCATCCAAGTATAGACCAGTGTTAAGGGTTGATTTAGTATGACCCACACTACAACGTTTACAATTTTGGGAAGTGGTACAAGTCGTCTTTGGTGGTCAATCATAGTCTTCTCTTCGTTGGTCTTCACACCAGCACTCTAGTCGGGAATCATGACCCTTGCCAAAGTCTTTGCCTGATCACCATGGATGGTGTGAGGTGGGAGAAGAGAGTAAGGCTGCTGGACTTAAGATGTACGTGGGAAACAAATAAAGATTTAGGGTTTTGTTTTATGTGTTTTGGGCTTTAAGCCTATTTGCAGGTTGTATTCCTTTTTTTTTAAAGGTCACTTTTAAGTCACTTTTCCGATGCTTGTGTTTAAGTGATCATACCTTAATTGAAATTAAGGAATAGTCACAACATCCTTAATTGTTTATAAGGAAGATCACATTACATGATCTACATAAAAAATTATATTTAAGTGATTACACTTATTTAAAATTAAGGAGTAGCCATAACATCTTTAATTTTATATAAAGTAGAACACATCATCAAAAAATATAATTAATTTGTGATTACATATGTTATTGAAATTATCTTTACCCATAGGGACATAGTAACATTTTGCATATTTTAATCAGGATGGAATAGAAAAATTATATTATTTCTCACGTAGCCCACAGGTATTGAGAAGTATTGATATTTTCTAGTTTCATCTTAAAGGTTATCATGAATTATTGTGTGTTAGAGACTTTGCCCACATGAAGATTTTAATAACACATTATTCATGTTTATGTGTGATGAATCTATTTTATGTTAAAATCTTAGCCCATGGGAAAATTTTCATGACATACTAATTCATGATATAGTGTATAACTCACATTGGTGAGTATACCATAAGGTTTGCCTCAATAATTAAGTGACATAAGCATGTAATTGTTTGTAGCAATTTGATCTTTGATATTTTGTAGTTACAATCAAGTTCCCTATTAGAGTAGTGACAACTATAAAATCTGAAAGGAGACATTATTCATCATTTAAGGTGCATGGGCATTTATAGAAACCACATAATGAGAGTACTACTAATGAGATTGCTTTGTATGAACTGGGAATAATGAATATTTGAGCATAATGTTCATTCAGTATCGCATCTCTATTATTATCTATGGTTCAATCTTTGATTACTAGAATGCAAAGGACTCTATGAAGGCTATGAAACTTGAGTCCTCTAAGGAGACCTTTGCAAGCACCCATTGGGAAGAAACTTGCTAGTGTCAATGGTGTTAAAGATTACATCATTAAGATGAGAAACATTGTGGCTTGAGTCAAAACTGAAGATGTTGAAATTTCATACTCTTTCCTTGTGAGCTTATGATTGAACTTCTCTCATAACAATTCTGTCACGACCCCAAAAAAAATCGCAACAGGGAGTGGCGTGAGAAAAATAATGGAGTCGTCATCAATCATTTATTTGGTAGGGAAAATGACTGGAAAAACCCTTTAAAAAAGGGATTTGAATTAAAAGCATAAAAAAAACTGCGAATACCAGGCAAGGTTTAGGAGTCGATTATGCACAGGGAATGGTGGAAACTTAATCCCACTGCACCCCTGATACATCCATCCTAAGATGGTTACCTTAAGCTAATTGTGCAAACTTCATAACCATATTTATATCTATTTCATCCCTATTAGCAAGTAGAGAAATTAAGCAACTGCGAACAATTATTTACAAATAAAAAAGAAAACTAAATTGCGAAAATTAAAAGTTTGACTTGACTTACGTGCCTATGTATCCCCTAATAACAAGGATGTGTTGATTTGATTTAAAAGGAAATTTGTTAGCGCATCCTAAATAGGATGGAATGCGGTACTAAACTCACTGATCCGTCCCGAGAGAAATGTCTAGTAGGTACTTGACTCCTGAAGATAACTAACGTGATTTGTGGCATTAGACCACTTAATTTAAAGGGCTTTTATTAACATATCCTAAATGGAATGGAATGTGATACTAACCCACTGATTCACCCCAAGGAGATTGTCTAATGGATACTTGAACCCTGCACTAAAGCAGTTGGTGGCATTAGACCACTTATTTTATAACTCATTGTTTGCAATCATAAAGTGAAGCAATCATCAACTCATTAAAAATTGAAAATTAACACTTAGAAAGCAAAGTAAAGACACAAAATAGAACAGGACCAATCGATCAGTCGAAAATCCAAGCACCCCAAGGGAGTTCCAACCAGACCACTGAAATTACAACAGGGAAAATAATTTGGTTGGTCGGACCTGTTCGGAAGAAAACAATGGGCGCTCGGGTCGGTTCGTCATGGGAAAGCGTTTAAGGTCGGATCAGACATGGGTATCTCGGCTTGGTCAATTAACTGGTGAGGCAAAGTGTTTAAGGTCGAATCGGAGGAAGGTATCTCGGCTCGGTTAGGTCGGCTGAGGGAAGGTGTTTTAAGGCCAGATCGGGTGAAGATATCTCGGCTCGGTTAGATCGGTTGAGGGAAAGTGTTTTAAGGTCGGATCGGGGTGAAGGTATCTCGGCTCGGTTAGGTCGGCTGAGGGAAAGTGTTTTAAGGCCAAATCGGGGTGAAGGTATCTCGGCTCAGTCGGCTATTGTCTTGGGCAATGTTTCTAGGTCGAAAAATGATTCTGGGAAGTGATAAAGGGCAGGTGGTCGGTTGGATGGTCAAAGGGGAAAAGTGCTTGGGGAAAAACAGGTCGGTTACTAACCCTAACAAGCAAGCAAAACACCTAAGACCATATCAAGCCAAATCTCAGCCTTTAACAAAACCAAATCAGCATTGCCTATGTCCAATCATGCATAAATTTTAAATACACAACTGATTGCTAACACACTAATAAGCCAACTGGGCACATAGTACAACACATTAAACCAAATCCCAACCTTTTGACAAAATTGTCCAGCACCTAATGCATAATGAATCCCAACAGACTCAACTCAGCACAAATCACACCAGAGGGAAATCAGAGTTATATGAACAAAAGAGGCATGCAACGGTTTTTCAAATGACATGACTTCACAATCCAAGAAGCTAGGCATGATAATAAATTGTAAATAATCAGCCTCCAACACCCCACATATACCACACAAATCAAGAAAGAAATTGCAAATCAGCATGTGAAGTCCCCGGATTGAAACAAACTAAGTCCAAAACCATGAAACAGCTCAAAAAGAAGATTCTGCAGAAGTTGTGCTAAATTTGAGTGTAAAAATGGGGTCGGATGACAAGTATCCAAATTCTTGACATTACACATATCTAGGGATACATTAGCTTCACAACATAACAAGCAACATACAAATTAGATGGGAGTAAGCCAAGATATGCATAAACTAAATGTATGCTGTCCAAAAATAAAGTCATGCAGTGTAAAATTGGATTCAAATGAAATCTAGTGTTGAGTTGCAATGAGTTATGGACTGAAACTTTAATGCACAGCAACCACACATGTCATCTTCCAAATACAACAAATGATGTAGAAATCAAAGGCTCCTAACTCAAGTTATGATTAAAACATCACATGCTGCCAAGAATAGACAGTGATTCATTCATTTCAACATGTACAACCCAAGTTATGCATGGAAACACATATGTTGTCAGAAACAGGACCTCGGCATAACACCACTGATTTTGACAAAAAAATTGGTACTGATTGGTAAGGATTTAAATTCTGAAATTTTCACAGTTAAAGGCTTAGTCTGTTAGTTTTCTAATGCAGCAAACAGATCCTAATTTGGAGTCGTGTAGCTTATTTTATGCAAAGAAATGCAGGTGTTGCCAGAAACAGGGATTTAAGCAAAACACTACTGACTTTGACAAAAACTGGTATTGATTGGTGAGGATTTAAAATATGAAATTTTCACAGTTAAAGACTTAGTATGTTAGCTTTCTAATGCAACAAACAATGCTGAATTTGGAGTTGTATAGCTCAATTAATGCATGGAAATACAGATGCTGCCACACTCACCTCAGCAAATGAAAATGGACACCAACATGTCAAGCAATTCAAAACATATAGCCAAAACAAACTCATGTCAACTAGAAACCCAAAGTTTAAAACCTGTGTGAACACAGTCTAATGAGAGAAATCCAAAATTGCTTCATATACCACCAAACCAAATCATAAATCCATGTAAGATTTTATTTAAACTAAGGCTCTAAAGCTCAAAATCTAGAACAGATTGAAAAAGTGAATACAATATCTAGCCAAATCATTCATTTAAATTTTAAAGCTCAACCAAATATAAAGTAACTCAGCTTGATCATTGCACACCCTTCTCCACTCATTCAGATTTACGTACATAGCATTGCTCACAAGATAAACCAAATCACCCAAGATAAATTCACCACAAAATATCAAATTCACTAAGCTTGCATTGACATGAAATGCAAATGCCACATTAAACACTAAACTCACACGAGCAACTTAGAAAATCAAAGCATACAATTGTCTCGATTAGCATCACAAACAGATTTAAAAGATCGTTTAAACAAATCCAATAAGAGATCTTAACTTCTTGCTATTAGAACCCATAGGAAAAATAACCATAAACTTATAAAGGTCCAACAAATTCACAATGACACATCAAACTTAATAAACTCCTAAGACATCATCCGTCCACACAAAAGCAAGAAAAAAAAACGATAAGACATATTGTGTGTTACTGAGGCACCACTAGAGTATGATGAAACTAGGGACGACTTGCTCTATAGGTCCTTCTTCTCCTTCATTCCTGCTTCAACTCTTCTCTTCTCGGATTCGACTTCTCCCTTTGGAAAATCTAATGCCTGAACTCAAACTCTCTCTTGCTTTCCAAAACCCAAAAGCTCTTTCGAACCAAAGATTTTCCAACCTCTCAATTCTCTCACTCTCCAGAATAATGAGAAATCGAAAGAATAGGCTCACAATGAAAACTCCCTGGGCAGCCAACAATTTTCCAACCCCTTTCCTAAAGCCCTAAAGCCTTATTTATAATCCATCAAACCCAAAATTAAACCTCCCGATGATCCACTGCAAACCCCTTGAGCGGCACCCATTGGACCTAAGCCGCAAGTTTGTCTCCTCCAAGCAAATACCCCCAGTTGTGAAACAGTTGTGTATGTACGGCAGGCATGAGAGGATGGGTGATGGTCGTGGGAGTGTTATGTGTAGAGCAGTGTTGTGTGTGCGTGCAAAGTAGTGGTCGAGTGGCTGTGTTCTAGCAAATGGGCATGAGTACATGTGTGTTTGTGTGAGGCAAAGTGTCACGGGTGGGGGGATATGTGGTGGGTCATGGGAAAAAGGGGTTGGATATTGGAATGGGTAGAAGGTAAAGGGTGATGCGTTTGGATAATGGGGATGGGCCTAGAGAGTGTCAAAAGGGAAGGAAATGGGTAATGGGTTTTGGGCTTAGGGGTTGGACTATGGATTGGGCCAAATAAGGGGTTTGAATAACCAATTCCAATTTCTCTCCTTTTTATTTTAAATATTCTATTTTTCTATTCTTCTTTCTTTTCCTTTTTCCTTCTTTTTTATTTTTTTATTTTATTTTTTTCAGAGCTTTTAGATGGGCTAAATAAATAAAATGGATTTTTTTATGCATGACCCGAACAACTTGGGGTCTTCACAATGTGACTCATTTAAGATTTCATACATCACACATAAGGATAAATTTTCAATTATTGAACTAATAATCTCTAGCCATGCGTGTTTAAGAAGAAGGGTGACTGGTTCTGGAGTTGGGTGAAGGTTCACTTGTGACAAATCATGGTCATGGTCAAGGAATGAAAAGGTAGGCCAAGATAAATAAAGGCAATGATAAGATTCTTGCCAATGCTAGGATCAAAAGGAGTTTAGGTGTTTCTTCTGTAAAAAGAAAGAACATACTTGGCTTGTGAAGAAAGATATTTAAATCTCTTTTGTGCGTGTTTGTGTATCATAACACATGATGGATTGATTCTGGTTCAACAATCCATGTTTCAAATACCTTAAAGAAAACTGACTAAAAGTGAACGAAGCATCTATTCTAAAAATTGGATGGGTTCACATTTGGAGATTGTTGAAACATGTAGAATTGTTTAAATTTTGAAAATTAATTCTTGGATTTTATGACTTTTACCTTTTAGGGTATTCAATCAAATTTTATGCAATTTGTTTTGACTTATCGAGTCTGCTTTGTTAGAAATAGCAAGTAACAATATTTCTTACATTTTAATGACCGTGCACGTGTCCTATTAGTATTAAACATTGCTTTGTGAATTTTAAACCCTCCATTTTTTTTTGCACATGAGATTGAAACATGTCTCCATTAAAAGAATCAAGCAACAAGTGATGGATGTAGTGACCCCATTAGCTTGCTATAGTGATATGATCCAAGTTTGATGCATATTGCTTTTACAGATCGTCCTTGGTGTTGATTACTTGTGTTTAAGGAAATAAAATGAAGGATGAACAGTACATATGAATAGTGCAGCCGCTGTGAACAGTAGCGTAGCGCTTGAACAGTATCGCTTGAACAGTATCGTGTCGTGAATAGTAAAAAGGAAAAAAAGATGGAAAAAGATAAGAGATGGTAGGAAGAAGTCGCCACACTCTTGGGGAGTGATAAGTCAAGCGAAGATTCCCCACAAATGTAAGGAAACCTTTGATAAGAATCAAGATGGTTCACCCAAGAACCCCAAGAGAAGTAAACTCTCAAAAACTCACAAAGGAGTGTGATTATTTTCTGAAATTCAAAAGTGCCCAAAATGCAGCAAATACAAGCCTATTTATAGGCATTTAAGTGTGTGGCTAGGTTTAGCAAAAGAAGACAGCAAGCTAGTACATTCTTAAGCCTAATCCTAGCACAAATGTGGCCTAGGCCCAATTAAAAGGCAGCACCTATCCCTAGCTATGTTATGCACTTAGCTAAGCCCAAACTATAGGCCCTTATTACAAAATGATCCCCAAAAGAAAATAAGAACCAAAACTGAAAAGATTAAAAGGTTCAAAAACATAATTAAAAAATGACTAAAAATAACTCATACCCCACATTGGGACGTTCATCAACTTGGACCATCTTGAGTGCTTTTTCTTCTGGAATGGGCTTAAGTAAGAGAAAATAGTTGACTTCTTTATCCAAATCCTCTTTAGCCTTCTTAGCTCTTGACCTTGTCATTGGGCCTCCAAGTCCTCGTAGTGCATATTTGAGCCTTGGGCCCGTTGGGCTTCCACTTGAGCTTTCTTGGTCTCCATCATATAGGCTTTCTATTATCCCACAGAATATATTTGTAAATTCCACTCGGATCTAAATAACCAAGACAAGTCAAGTTATATTTAATTTACGCTTTCACAAGAATTCTAGTCATAGTTTGTCAAAAGTTTAAGGAATTGTCTACGGTCAAGTTACCAAGTCACAATCCTAAGTCATCATCATCTATTTCTTAACATAAGAAGAGATAATGGACTAAACTATAAAAGTCATACTTTCTTCATTAGCTATTTGTGGAAAATACAGTATGACAAGTTATTATAGATACAGACATATAGTAAGGCATATTTTCTATTACAAACCAAAAGTTCCTAACTTTTGACCCTATATTTTGTCTTTCTCAAAATCTAGTCCTACATATTACTATTTTACATTTCTAACATATGAAATAGGATTTCGCGTAAGACTTTAATATGTCCTCCGTCACCAAGGAAATAAACCTAGGCCCATTTGATTTCTATCCAGATTAGTGTGGTGTTCATGATTAGAAATCTAAAACCATAGAAAAATACATAAGACAAATAATTTTAGTAGGAATCAATAAGTGTAAAATAAATAGAAGTTTTCCTCTTTATGGTTCCAGCAGTTGCCCATAGAAAATGCATGGTTGTGTATCACGTTAAATTAAACAAAATTCATGCACAATAATAAGTTCATGCTCAAGTATCTTCAAGGGTCCCTTCAATACTCATATACGTTCTCTAGGTCTTACCAAGACCATTTTTGTTTCTGTTTGTAGCCACCAAGTCAAACACATAAACTACGAAAATTCCTTTTGGCTTTATGCTACTTCTCTTATCACTTTTGGAGCCTTGCCTCGGTCCCCAAACTAAATTCCACATCCAAGAGCATCCCTTATACTTGAGTCTAAAACCATGCATATAATTTTGAAAGCAAAGTTTACTTCATGTCTCAAGTCAACAATTTAAATTATGCAAACAAACCACTAATTCAAGGTTCACACATGCTGAAAAACAGATTGCATATGTCCAAAGGAAGTCCACACCATAAATCATAACTTTAGAAACAAAACTCAAAGTGTGTTGCTCATGGACTCTACGTCCTTGTCAAGTAAAAAGAGAGAAAATAAACTTTGTGAGATGTTGTTATAGTAAGGTCTTTTTCAAATGAAAACAACTACATCTTTTGGCATAAAATCATGAGAAAGCAAGGTCCTTTATCCCCCAAACTGCAACGTGATTTAATATAGGAAAGAAAGGAAATAAAATGAAGAAAAGTTGATAAACATGTGGCTGAAAGTGTATCATCAAAACAACAAGAAACATGACAGCCATGGGTTTAATTTTAGAGGTTGATCCCTACCCCTTTCTCACGTGCAGCAACTTCTTCTTGTTTAAGTGTAGAAAGTGTTTTGGTGCTTAGTGTTTTGGTGAGTGTGAGTGCCATGAGTGTTGCCGTGCTATTTATAATCAAATTTCTGGTTGCTTTATAACTAATCATTAGGAAGCTTTGGTTGGTTCTTAACTAGTTCAACAATTATAGGTAATCATTATTTTCTTTTGCTTGGAATCTTGTAGCTGCAAACTGTGAGCTTCCTGCTCAGTTCTTCCAGCTTAGTTTTTATTAGTCAAGCTCCTATTAATTGCATTTACTTATTCTTTGCTGCTGTCCACACCATTGGTAGCTTCTTCATGCATTTTTCTAAGCTTAAGTCTTTGTTTTATTCTTTCTTTTTGACTAACTTACCTAACTATTTCTGTTTTAGCTTTTATTCTTCTTTCCAGCCGTGACTTCCTTGACATGTAACATAAACTGCAATTTCCTTTTTCATTTCCTTGCATGGTTAAGTGAAAATACTCCTTCATTTTCTACACAAACCATTGGTCAAGCTTCTCCTTGACTAACAATAGTGTTTAGTCTTCATGCCTTTAATGTTGTAACATCTTATTTCTTTCTTCTTTTCTCTTATTTCTCACGGTTCCTCTAAGTGCAGTTCACTTCTTATTTTATTTTTGTTAATACTTTTTTCTTCCTTATGTCTACTTTTGCTTTTTGCACAGTTAGTCTTTCATTTCTCCTATAAAAACCGTTAGTCAAGCTTACTTTAGACTAACAATAGTGTATAATCTTCAGACTTTGTTTATCTTTTCCTTTCCCTTAGCTTTTGTATGCCTCACGGTTCTTTAAGGTGTAGGTGACTTTTCTTTTTGTCATCTTATTAAGTCTAGTCATGTAACACTTAAACTAACTAGTCTTGTAACACTTAAGCTAACATTTATCCACGCAACATTCAACTAGCATTTCTTTTCCTTATTTGTTTTGCACATTAGTTTAGTTAGGCTAGGAAATATTCATCTTAACTTCCAACTTAACCTCTTGTAACCTCCATTGGACCTAGAAGAGTTAAAGTTTAAATGTCCAAACTCATTAGTACTAAATTCCTTCTTCAAACCTTAACCTATGACAAATTATTCCTTAAATAAAACTTGCACCACTAAATTAAAATCTGACACTATTCTATGAATTTCCTTGAGATCCTTAACTAGTATATAATCCAAAATGCCTAATCCTATCCTTAAAGATTTTATCGACTAACCGTTTGTAATTAAACATACTTGATCATTCTTTTCTGTTATGTTGCCTTATTCCCTATGTTGGAGTATGACACTGAATTGCAGAAGTATTTCGATGGATATAATATTGTACAAGATAAAATTAAATAAGCTAATAAGACATATTCTAAGCATTGCACTTCATGTCTTATTTCTCAGAAGATTTAGCAGCAAAATAGTTGTTAAGAATGAAATCTTCTATTTTTTGCAGGGACAATTACATGCTCATTGTAACAGCCCGTGCTCCAGGTTTGACGATTGTACCCACACACCAACACGAGTCTTTTCAGCGTGCTTATGTCCTCACTCACACGCACCCTGAGAACTTCCCAGGGGG
Source organism: Styphnolobium japonicum (assembly GCA_023212625.1). Classification (NCBI taxonomy): domain Eukaryota; kingdom Viridiplantae; phylum Streptophyta; class Magnoliopsida; order Fabales; family Fabaceae; genus Styphnolobium; species Styphnolobium japonicum. The sequence goes on from JALBWW010000014.1 coordinate 8,921,808, forward strand.
TCACCCATCCTAGAATTTCTCCAGGCCAAGCACGCTTAACCTTAGAGTTTCTAAGTTATGGACTCCCGAAAAGAAGATGCATCTTGTTGATATAGGTAGTACTTATCAAATCCTATATGAGCTTCCTTAATTGCACAGTCCTGTACCTGCACAATCTCGGAATTCCCTTCTTCTTCTGGTGTGGGCTCGATTCATTCATGTCACCCCTCCGCCTAAAAGCCTGCCAGGAGCCTCTCATTGTCTGTGCCTCTTTGCATCGGCAATCACTCCCCGCCCTCTTCAGCCCCGGGTATTACACTCATGATTGTCTTTTATCTGTAGGCATAGTCCTATAATATGTGCTTACATGGTCAACATAATAAGATTACTATAAAAATAATAATAAGAGCCCTTCCTTTGGCATAGGGTATCCCCAAAACCAAATGGTCATACCACACGTCTGGGGTGGATTCCATCATCTGGTCCTCAGATAAGTCCACCCTTTTGTTGTGAAATATACATCTCTAGATGTAACACCCCAAAATTTCTGTTTCTAATTTAAATATTAATTTTCTCAAATTTTTGTGATTTTTGGAGATTTTTGTGAGCCTTATTTAATTAATGTTTATTTTGCTTTGACTTTATGTGTTGATTTGGGGTTGTTCCAGAAATTAAAAAAAATTATTTTTGAGCCCAATTTTTTTTTGACTATTTATTAAGGTCGGGGAAGTTTACGAAACCTGAACCCAAGAACATATTTTAATTTTTTTTTTATTTTCTAAGATTTTATTGTCAGATAAAAGTTTATGTACATTCTATTATCCATTGGACAATAGATATTGGTTTTTGTCCATTGGATAATAGTTACTGGAAAATAGCTAGAGACAAATATCTAATGGTTTGGTCATTTAGCCTAGTCATGTAGGTGAGTCATGTAGCTACTTTAATGTTAGTCAATTTTATAGGAGCAAGTGTTCAAGTGGAAGACAAACTCAAGCTTCTCCAAGCTTCTCAAGGGGTTCGGCCAAGCCAAGTGAGAGACAAGGAGAAAATATCTTGTTTTAACATTTACCAAGTAGCAAAGTCACATTTTACTTCTTACATTTTTTTTTTGGTAAATGAGGAAGGCCCCACCACTGGAGTGGGGCCAAAGAGACCCTTTGTAGGGGGCCATGGAGAGGGGACTGGGGAAGGGAGGTGGGAGAGATTGGGGAGGATCGAACCCTCCCCCTCTCCACATATGTCCCGTGCTCAACCACTGGAGCAACTCCAAGGGGACTACTTCTTACATTTTATCTTTACACTTTACACCTTCACTTTACTGCAAGAAGCAAAATTGTCTCTCCTTTCTCTCTCAAGAAAACCCATGGCCAAGCATCATATATTCAGCTTCCAAGATTGAACCAAATCATCCTACCTTGTTTCTAGCATCTAAACGTTATTCTAAAAAGCTTTTGTGTTGTAAGTTTATTGAAAAGAAACAATCTTCAACCACTTTCTTGAGAATCAAAGTTTGAAGAACAAAAGGTGAAAATTCTTCTTCTTCACTTTTTAAATTCTATTTTCAAGTTCTAGACCATAGGATTGATCCATAGTCATCTTATTTTGAGTATTAGAGCTTAAAACTTGTGAACTTGAATTTATTTAAAGGTTTTGTTGGTGGAAGAACAAGGAACCATTCCAAGTCCACTTAGAGGATTTTCAAACCACAAGATAAGGGGGAGTTTCTTTATCAACTAATATAGTGGTGGGAAAATAGGATTTGTGGCCTGTTAGTGAAAATCCACTTAAGGATTTATTCACTTAATTTTCGTGGGGTTATTTATGGTTTATGTTTTATGCTTTATGCTTAAAGCTTTATGATTTGTGCTTTATGGTTTTATGTTTTATTTAGCCTATGTGTTTTTATGGCTTTGAAATATTGTATGAACTTGTGATAGTTGAAGCATGATATATCATGGATATAGATGAAATGATTCATGTGTGAATGGAAAGGCATGTTTAGGACATGCATATGTTTGGTTTGAACTATTGAATCATGGTGGAAAATAGATGGATTTTGGTCCGAAGACCTATGAGTGGTTTGGCCACTATATTTTGAAAAGGTTAGCATCAAAAGATTTTGGTTCAAAGACCATGTGTGGCTCACGGCAACATGGCTTAAGAATCTAGCATCAAAGGAAAATATTTTATTAATATTTTACTCAATTAATTAGGTGATAATTAGTTGAGTTAAGGATTTTATGGACAAAGAGGAAAAGAACAAAGTTTTAAAATGAGCAAATGAAACTATTTTAAATTAATACTTATTTTACAAAAGGACTTTTATTTTCATAATTTAAGGGAAAAACATCTTAGTGATGATTTGAGATACAAATAAATGTTTTTCAAATAGAAATGATTTTGGAAGATTAGTGGAAAATCAATTTTTAGCATTAAAATTAGTTTTTAGTGTAAATGGTGAGAGTGGACTTGGAAATATTTAATTTAGTCCAAAATAGCTTAGCTTTTATGAAAATCACTTTACATGATTGAAAATTTGTGAAAAACGCTTTACGCCATTGAAAATATTGAAAAGTGGTTTTAAAATCTTATGTGATTAAAAAATATTAATTTTTGAGTTATGTGACTTGAAAAACAAGAAAATGTTTTTATGCAATTGAAAAACGTAACAGAAATGTTACGCAATTTAGAAAAACAAAACAGAGATGTTATGTGATTTAAATACCGTAACAAAAGTGTTACGCGAGTGAAAATCGTAGCCAAAGAGCTACACGTTTGAAAGCCATAATCATAGTGTTACGTGATTTGAAAAAATGTTTTAAAAGCACCACTGGACTAAGAAACAACGAAACTACTATCAGGCCGACGTACCGAACCCTGAAAAGGTCAGTCGATGTTGGATGTTAGTGGTGGTGTGAATCCTGATGGGGATTGTATTTTGATATGGAATTATTGCAATTTGCATGGGTGTGTGACCATGGCATTGTGGAAGTCCGATGAGACTTGTTAAGGCTTTGAGCCTAGGAGATTGAGTTACACCTTAGTGCGGGTGCGAATTGCATAGTGAAGATGAGATCATGGATTTGATCAAGGAGGCGTCGGGGTGCGAAAACCCCACAGGAGGCTAGTTGGTAGAACCACTGTGTCGTGGTAATATGATTGCAACACACCGATGATCTCGACAAGACACTATTCATATTCCCGATTTGGTTGAGAATGTTCTCATATAGTCAAGTTGCACATTTGAGATTTGATAACACTTTGAGTCTAATGAGAAATGGAACATGTCTCCCAAATTACTCTCTTCGACTGTTTTGTTTAGCTCCATGGAGTAGGGATCAACCATTGTGCATTTGCATAGTCAGTTGTTATACTATCATATTATCATGGTGCACATTGATTTTAGTTTACCCATTTGTTTGATAGCATATTACAATCTGTCGGTTAGTTGTTAAAATGTATAAATTGCTTATATTGTTTTCTTAACTACTTTATTGGTATTAAAGGATATTAAGAATCTCATCCCTTTTTGTTGTATTGTTTTATTTGCTATTTGATTGTACTATATGAAGACAGTGATGGCCGACAGACTTGAATTTTTGGGATTCTTTCAAGTCCAATTTCACAGAGGCTCAGATGCCTGGTGCATCCGTATGGAGACGGAGAGTGTAGAGTACATCGGGGATGTGACTCTCATTGTCTGTAGGACCCATAATGGTGATCCTATTAGTGTTTTTACTATTACCGTTTCCGTAGAATTATATATGCCGATTTGGGAATTATGGAGTTGTGCTCAGTATACTCTGCAGGAGGACTCCGTGGTTTCTTCTGCTGGGGCCCCTATGCATAGAGTTGTTTGGACTTCGGCGCACAGATCTAGCTACTTCTGATGGCCTTTACTTGATATAGACCTTGAAGAGAATCCGGAGGAGGATCCTTCTCTGTAGGTAGTTGACTATGGCCAGATAGGCAATAGTATGGTTGTACAACACGTGTGTTTCTATTTCTTTGTCAATACCTATGGTTATTTATTATGTACTAAGTCAAGTATAAAAGTTAAGTAATATAGACGATGTATATTATTTGTATCTTGCGGTAATTATGGTATTATTATTCTGTTTGTTTTATGTTATCCGTGAAAAGAAATTTGGAAACTCGTATTTTTTTTTATAAAGAAATTATGAAGAGGTTTTGAAATGAAATTAATTTTTCTGAAATGTGAAACCCAACCGAAGGTGTTACACTAGACACATGTAAGACTTTTATGGGTCACCTCCCTTACTGAGGATCATATCCAGTAATTATATGAGAATCACCTCCCTTGCGAGGATCATTTTCTTCTGATTATCTAGGAATCACCTTCTTTACCGAGGATCATTTTCCAGGATCACCTCCCCTACCGAGGATCACATCTATGTCTTTTATCTCATCTTTCATATCATTAAATGAGCATATAATGTCATTTTGTAAGAGTAATCTGATGCTTTTCTCACAGAGTCAGCTTTTTTTCTAACACTTAATTACTCTTAGAAACCTACTTAACAATTGCCTACCCTTAGAAACTAGGTTTTGGTCAAAACCATAACTGCTATTCATTTGTTCATTTCTGCTATTCATTTTGTCATTTTTCGAAATGCTTGAATTCTCATTATTTCTTATCACTTAACCATCTAATATTCATTCCTTTGAGTCTAATTCAATCTTAAGTTGAAAACCCTAATTTGGTTGATACATAATCTAGGGTTTCTTTGGTTACTTCAACATTTGAACTTATCAATTTTTCTCATTTTACTACAATTTTCCACTGAGATCATCTTCTAATCATCATAGCATTATGGTATAATGAAAAGTTTCTAACCTAGGCCAATTGAATATCTTGACTAAAACCATTAAGTTTTGTGTCCAAGTTATTTTCCCAAACTTTTAACACCTAACCATGCTTGGATTTTGTTATAATATTTAACAAACCTCTAATCCACTCCATTAACTTACAATATAACAATTAACACATCCAAAAACCTAACTCCCTAGCCTTGGCCGAAACATGCTTCAAGTTAAGATTAGTAATATTTTCATCTATATCCATAAAAAATTCATCAAAGCTTGAATAACCATCTTCAAATATACTAACTAACCACTAATCTACTTCATGAACTCTCAATTACATAATTAAACAAATTGAAATCCTAACACCCTAGCATGGCCGAAACACTCATGGTCATTGTTCCTAGGGTTTTTCTATCCAAACAACCAAATAACACTAAAACATAACATGTATTACTTGATACATCATCAAACATCATCCAAAATGAATCATCCATGATTTTCAAACCATGCAAGAACCATGGACTTCTACTTTTCAACCATATATCACCATATCCAAGCATATTTAAGTGTATTCGTTATTGAAAATCCATAAAAGAATCAAAGTCCATGGAAAAACTAATCAAAACATCAACTTTGAAAACTAAGAGATAATGAGTGCTTGAACTCCTACCTTTTCCTCTTCTTTTAATGAAACTTTTGGCTTGAAGACAAGGTGAAACTCCTAGATTTTTCTTGGATTATGTTTGATCTTGTAGTTTAGATGAGATTTCCAACACTTTTCTAATTTTTTCTAAATTGTTTTCCTTTTTTTTCTTTTTTTCTTTCTCTCTTTTTCTTCCTTTTTTCTCTTCTTTCTCTCTTGGTCGTGGCTTCCTCTTCTTCTTCTCTTCTTCCATTGACCTTGTTATGTAAATATGTCATTGTATTTTTAATTTAGATGAGAAGCCTTTGATAAATTGATATTTTATGAAGAATTAATATTTTATTAATTGGATTCTTGAAGAAGCCTTCTAAATAATAATTTTTTATTCATCCTTAAGTTAGATTTTAACTATTTAGTTAGTTTCTAACTAAATTAGTTAGTTTATAGCTAGGTTAATTAAGTTGTAACTAAATTAATTTGATTTTAATTGATTTAGTTAGTTACTAACTATCCAATCTTATTCTAATTAGATACCAACTAGATTCCATCTAGTTGGGATTATTTTGTCCTATTCTACTAATAATTTTAAATGATCATTTTGCCCTTAATTTAATACATAACAAATCTTTTATGACACTTATGTCCCTAGTCACAAACCCCAGCGTACAAAAATATCACTGTTTACTTAAACAAGCTACATTATTTATTTCAATTGATATTCTATTCACATAAAAAGATTCTAAAATATTATTAACCTATAATCATACAAAAACAGAAAATAATACTAACAGTAATTTATTTCAACCAGTTATGTTTACTGATATACTAAAAATAGTAAATATCTATAATTAAATAAATAAAAATATGCTCTAAGTAATTTTCTCCCTCTAAGTTTTGGTTAATAAAAATCAAAATTCTAGGACATAATAGTGTAGAAATAAAATCATAAATAAATAAATAATACATAATTAAATATTAATAAAAAATCAGTATTTAAAAATTAAAATTTAAGGAAAGATGTTACACCTTATATATTGAGGCACAAAGTCTCTTGTCTAATAGTCATGAACGCACCGTACCCATCCATGGTTTGACTACATGAGTGATAAATCAAGCAAAGGCAAACAATTAAAGGTGCATATGGTAATTCAATAGCTATGGCCGGAGGTTAGTATGAATTATAACTTTTGCTGCTATGTTATTCATGTTTGTGTAGCATTAATTTTGGCTATCATTAATCATTGTTTTTTCTTTTTTAATGAAAAAGTAATGAGATTCAACACACCAACAGAAAAAATTTAATGGGATCACAATTAAACCAAGCATTTCAACTTAAAATTTACTTGTTGCTAAGATTTTTTCATGGACACATAAATTAATGAAACTTTGGTTGAAACTTGTTTCTTTTAGTACAAACAAGTTTAGGGGGAGGGATGGTTGCACCATTCCAAGGTCAAGGCATGCCACAAGCCTCAACGAAGGCTTACAGTAGTACTTACAGATAATCTACCAATGAAAGATCACCAGTAAGAATCAAAATCAGGACCTTTATGTTAACTTTGTTCGTTCTACCTATTGAACCAACCTTCATTGAGGTTGAAAATTATTTCTTTTATATGAGATTTGAGTTAAAAAAATTTTTGAATAAATATATATTGTAGAAAATTTTGGAACAAAATTTCAAATGATATAAATTTACAAAAGTAAAAAAAGTAGTCTTTGCTTCTAGAGTTAACGACCTAGATCGGCACTAGTCTTCATTTGGCGGCCTTACAAATTCATTTTAGAAGTATAAAACACGGTCAATTTATATTAAATTTAAAATTATGTAATATTTATCCATTTTAGATATTATAAATTACATTATTTTCTTTTATGTATAAATTTGATGTCAATATTTTGTGAGATATTGTTATTACTAAAATGTAGTGCTATTATTATTTTTTCTCACAAATTTTATATATTTGAATTTTTTAATATAATGTTAATTTTATATGTAATAATGTTGAAAATAAAATATAATATTAATAAAAAATGCTTTAAAAAATTTGTTAACTCGTTGTCTCTTGTTACCAAAATTTCAATTTTCGACAAAATTGGTTACCGACAAATTGGAAAACTTTATAAAGTTGAAGTTGGAAATGTGCAAGTCCAAAAAGAAGCAGATGTACTATTCGACAATTTACACTTAATTAAAATCATGAATTATTACTAAAGACTAAGTCGACAAAATTTGTGAAGAAAGATCAAGCCGACATTTGGTAGTGCTACATTTGATAAATCAAGGCTAAAAAGAGTGATCGACAAACAAAGTTTCATTCGACAAATGTGTAAAGCCAACAACAATGTTGCATTCGACAAATCAAGGCCCAAAAAGATGTTCGACAAAAGTTTCATTCGAGTAATGTGTGAAGTCAACAAAGTTCCAAGCATACACTCAACCGACAAAAGGACTTGCGAATTACTGACGAAGTTGGTGCGCCGACAAAATCATTGATGGTTACTATTTTGAATTTCAAAGTAACGGTTGCATCCATGGATCAAGGAACTGTTGATGCTAACTCATAGACAGTTGTTGCTGATAGTTTTTATGCTATTAGTAAAGAATAAGCATGTGCTAGTTGCATGTAAGCCACCTGATTAACAAATGGCAGCTCTTAGGGATTTAGACATAGGAGTTTCTCTATAAATACTAGTTTCAACATTGTAAAACAGGTTGCGACTTGAAACATCCTACAGATCCTAAAGTCCCTGCCACGCTCAAAGGATAAATGGATTCAATCAAGTTTAGACGTCACTTTCGTTTTTGTAATTTACGTCCAGGTTCTCTATTGCATTTCTTTTCTTTTGATTTACTTTACTTACTTTCTTTATTTGCTTTTATCTTAGATTTTCTTGCATCTCCATCTTCTTTTTACACTTTCGATCCAATTGACATTTTCAATCACTTGAAAGTAAGAATCCAGTGGAAGAGGTTCCCTTCCAAGATTGATAACTGGAATTGCAATATTGTCGATTAAGGCATTGACAAATTTCATGTTTGACAAATTGACACACTGAAGCCAAGTTTTTTGTTGATACATTACCTGACAATTTTTCACCTTAAACAAAATGGCACACCCAGTGGGACACTTCTAGTGATTTGAAAAAATGTCCATTTAAATACCAATGAACTTTTCATGCAATTGAGAAGTGGTACATGAATTCCACGAATGTCTGGAAATAATTCCTCTTCAATTGAGCTATCTCATGATAATGTAAATGAGGCTAATGACAATAGCAATGATAATAATGCCAATGCAATCAATACCAACGTGGAGGCTATTAGAAGTAACGGCCAAGAGGTTGTAATGACAAATCCTCAAATAATAGTGTCAAATAATAATTTGAGGAATATGAATGGTGGAAATCCAAGATTTATTCCAATGTATGGCTTACAACCAGGATTTACTCCACAAATAATGACACAACCCATAATGGGAACAATGTCAATGAGTTATATTAATACAAGTCATATTGTCTCCATTTTATTACATCAACATGTTACACAAATGACTACTTCTAATATGGATCAACAATATATGGAAGCCATGAGTGCAATGAATCAATATAATGGACAACTTACTCTTGGAACTAGTAGTCAAACACCTAGACAAGAAAGGTTGAATTTAGGGACTTCAATGAGTCCAATATTTCCTATAATGTCTAGGGAATTGCTAAAGACAACCTTAAGGCCAACTGTGAGTAATTTGGCCATTGTTTGTCAACAAATGGACAAAAGTAATCATGATATGGCACATATGATAACACAACAGATGAATACTGTCATCTCGCCATTGGTTGAAACTACAAACCATACTTGTAATTTATTGGCTTGACAAGTTGATAGATTAGGCAAGGCTTTAGGAAGTTAAGAGACTATCAACAATCCAATTGTACATCACATTGGAGGAACAAAACCTTCTCATAATTAAAATTGTCAACTTGAGTTACAGTATGAAAATGTCAGAATCTTGGGAAGAAACCAAGGTGAGAATCAACAAAGGACTGAAAATGATGCCCAAAGAATCTTATGAAAAAATAATGTTGGGGAACAATAATTTATTAATCCAAATTTGAATAATGCTGCTAACAATGATGCTCACAGATTCTTCTAGCAAAATAATGTTAGCCATAAAGTTGTCAATCCAAATTTGAATAATGTTGTTGAAAAAATCCTTAATAGGTTTGGTTTTAATGTCGACTATGCAATTCAACCACATTTTGTGTTATACTTTCCTGAATAGGTTTAGCAAATTGAATTACCTATAGGTGTGAAAATACCAAAATTGAAAAAATTCTCTAGGGAAGACGGTGAGTCAACCGTCAAACACATTGCAAGATATACAATTGATTTGGGAGAAATAACAACAAATGAATATCTTAAGATGAGATAATTTCCTAGTTCCTTAACCAAGGATGCTTTTTCCATTGTATTCTACTCTCTCTAGAATCTGTTCATTCATGGATTCAATTAGAAAGATTGTTTCATGAGCAATTCTTTAGAGGAGAGATGAAAGTAAGTATTACTACTTATTCAATATCAAAAGACTGATTAATGAGTTTGTGGATGATTATTTGAACAGATTTTGACAAATGAAGAGTAGGTGTTTGACATCTATTCTTGAATAAGAAATTGTCAAGATTGCTGCAAGTAGGCTTGACTATTCCATAAGGAAAAAGTTGATTAATCAATAATTTCTTCATATAGCCTAATTGGCTAATAGAGTTCGACAAATTGAGATAAGACTGAGAAAGAAAAGTTTAAGAAATTTGTCAAGGAAAACAAAGTTGCATATGCTAAATTGACGAAGTTGAAGTTGTCAACGAAAATGAGATAAATGTCGCAGAATTACTAGAACTTCATTGATAAAGAGTTGCAGATTCAGATTAAGCACCACCACATGTGGTGGTCCTTGTATAGTTAAAGACTCATGAAGTAATTTGAAATCAAGCTCGTTTATCAATAGGGTCGCAAAAATCATCAGTGTCAAGATAATTGGTTTTGTGAAAAAGGCAGAGAGTAGGGAAAGGCATGGAAGCCAATGAAGCATAAGCGCAGGTTAAAGAGGTTTTTGTGATTACTTTTGTAAATGGAAGGTTTCATTTAGGCAATTCAAAAGTCAATGAAATTTTCTTTCTTAAATATGACTAATTAATGAAGAAAATGAGGAATGCCATAACGAGGAAAACCAAGCGGCAATGAAAAGAATGAGAAGCGAAGTGGCTACTGGCAGGAGAAGAAAGTAGCTAGTGTATGCTGAAATGGCAAAATAAAACAAGAGAAGATCTAACGTGGAGAATTCATGGAGCTTAATTAAGCTGATATGGCTTCCATACAACTTGGGAGCCTAAATTTATATATTATAAATAGATATATAGAATATATAGATTCTCTAATTAATTATTGATAGCAATGAAAAGCAGTTTCTTAATACTTAGGTCTTGTTTGGATATGCTTATATGTAGCTTATTTGAGCTTATCTATTATAATAAGTGCTTATGAAGTATTTTTATTCTGTTTGAATGAGCTTATTAAGATAGCTTATGAAACATCTATAAGCTGTTTTAGGCTTATGAAATTTCAGCTTATAAAAATAAGCTTTTGTGAAAGGTAAAAATAACTTTGGTGATAGTTGTTTTTATAATAATTTTTGACAAAATTAACCTTAAGAAATTGATATAAATCATAGCATATCCCTCAAATGCACAATATTTATTTCAAAGAGTTTATGAAAAGCACTTCTTGAAGTATTTATCAAAATGTTATTTAGCTTATTTTAGACCTCACTTATGACAATAGAGCTTATTACATAAACTATATTCAAATAAGTACTTATATAAGTTATTTATCCAAACGGGGTGTTACTATAATAGAGTTCCAGGATGTGCTACTTTTTCTCATTATTGTCATAAGTTATAATAAATTCTTTTAATGAAACTTCAAAGAAACTCATCAACAGCTCTTTCTTATTCATCGAAGCTACGATTAACAACTTTTATAAAATTGTTCATAGGATACTAGCGTGTCTATGAGTTCTGTCATTAACAAGAACTAGATTTTCACCCGTGTTATACACGGTTAGCTATTCCATAAGAAACTATAAAAATTCTAAACAAAAATTTAAAAACTATTATAAATAAAGTAGATCATTATAATATATATATATATATAATAATAATATAAGATAAGGGGAAAATATTGCATTCTGTCAATCATATATGATGTAGAATCCTTAATAAGGAATTCATTAGGAATATGAACCAACTCTTCACCATTGTTTGGTACATTTACATTCTCATCACCTATTTTCAAAATCTAGTTAGAAAACTGTCTTAATTCAATAGTAGAAATATTTGAAACGGTAGATGATAACCTCATATTTGTAGTCAATCTCAATACCTTACAGTAAGATCACAAATATGATGAATTAATAGTAGCAGCAATTGTCTTGTCTGGTGCCCTTTGATCTAGATTGGTAGGATTTGTCTAAAGTCTCCACTAAAAACCAAATCCAAAATCTTTCATAAATTGTTCAGGAAGCTTGGTATAGTCCTTAAAAAAACCATAACGTAAGGGGTTAAATGAATATTAAATAATAGAATAGACTATAATAAATAAAACATAATACAGACAAAAATAAGGGAATGCGGTATAACCTTATCTGGATAAAACTAACATAAAGATATCTGCTTCTTGGTCCTCCAGAAGCACAACCTCTTTCATGTTAGATCAAGTGCTTACCACTAGGCCAAAAGTATAGCCGATGACAAGGGTGCAACTTTATTTTCTTATAATTTCTCAAGGCCACATCAAGCATTAAGAGGTTGCACCCATTACAAGTGCCATGGGTCGAGATGTTAAGCTCACGAATCCTAAGGGAGACGCTGACCAAATAAAGCTCACAATCTCTGGTTCCCCCCCCAATGTCACTCGGGGGATTCGAACCCATGACCTTGCTTTGATACCACTTGTTGGATCAAGCACTCACCACTAGACCAAAAGTTATAATTGATGGCAAGGGTGCAACTTTAAGTTTTTCAAATCCGCATCAAGCATTAAGTGGCTGCACCCATTACAAGCGTCATAGGTCGGGATGTTAAGCCCACGAATCCTAAGGGAGACGCTGACCAAATAAAGCCAACATTTCAAGCATACTGAATAAAAAAAATATGAAAGAGATAAAAACAATTAAAGAAATCGAAAAGCAACAAAAAATTCTTCAAATGCCATAAGGATATACAAAATCTTATATGAAACTATAATATAAAAAGTTAAAATCACCAACACATAAATATCATGTTCAATTAATATTAAATCATAGAAAAGATACCTTATGAACAGCGGACAGAGGATACCAAAATTGAATGAACATACTATAATAGCAGAGTAAGAAATACAAAAAATAAAATAAAAATAGTAATATTTAAAACTCATGAAAATACAAAGAAATTGCAAGGTTTGACAACATAAAAGAGCCATTATTAAAGATAATCAAATAATTAGACATACAAGTAACAATACAAATAGCATAAATAATATTTAAAACGATACTAAACCAACCATGTCGAAACGATGAACATTAATAATCTATTATAAAAATTCTATTAAAAATGAATAAAGTGATGAAAAGATCAGAATATAATGAATAAGATATTATATTAATAAAGACTGTTACTAAGACAAAATTAAGGTTCTCATTTTAGAAAAAATGCCAATATAATACTATAATAATACATGCATACAACACTGAGACATACTAATGGATTCAATTATATAATAAATACAAAATAATTAAGGATAAGAAAATCAAAGCCATGCCAGAAAGCAGACAAAGAGTAAGTGTATTCAACAAAAAAACAGAAGATATTCGTAGCAAAAATAGATAACAAATTATACAAAAAAACCACTCAGTAATTTTTTCCAAGAATAATTTGGTAGACATTACAAAAGCATTGAAATATATATATACAAATATTATGAACTAATTATTATTAGCATGTCATACTAAATAGCATGAACACAATTTTAAGGGCAACAAGAAAACAACACTCCAGATTACAGACTTAGAATCCATTAGACTTTTTTAGGAATTAAGATTCATTTCAAAAGAGAGAACAAAAAAAAATAGACTATTGAGTATATAAAAAAAAACAAAAAATCCTAAAAATTATTTTCAGTTAACCTTAAATTCTCAAAAGAGGGACTTGAATGAAGAAGAAAAACATAAGTAGAAGAGGAAAACATAAACACTGGAAAAAAAATTTAAACGAAAATCGCCCTTCGGAATACCTTCTCGAGATAAAAAACCAAAGTACCTCATAAAGACGATGACGAAAAATGAATCATGAAATAGAAGTTCAAATAGACAAAGAAAGAAAACCATCTCACATCATTTATAACACTTAGAGTAACCAAAGGTCATCTTAAATGGTGACTATTCAGTTTGAGAGATGACTGCAAAATGACATCCATTGGAAATAGAAACGTCTGTTAAGAAGAGATATCTATTGAAAAGCATATTGATCCTTCGAGTAGAGTCAATTTAAATAAACTTAATGAACTCATTAATTAATTATTCAGATAGGAATTCAATTATAAATTAAATATAGATTTTTTTATCAAAATGATTACATATATAATTATAACTATGTAAGAATATAAAAATAATAAATTAATAATTATTATATTATATTAAATAATAATAATAATATTATGTATATGTTAGATATATAAACTAAATTTGGAGTAAAATTGCTATAATGTTGTAAATAAAATAAAAAGAGAAAGAGAGATAAAGACAAAATCAAGTATGAACTTTAAAAGTATAGTTCTTTAGGAACTAGCTATACCATAAACCTTTATTGTATTTCTTCGTGAACAAAACATGTCCTTATATAGGACCCCAAACATAAGTAAGAAAAAGGGGTTACATATCTCAATAATGTAAGACCTATTATTTACTACACATAAGTCTTACGTGGAATATTTTTTTTCTTTATTATATATAAAATTCGGCAGGGTTTCCTTTGTTTCTCGTATGTTCCCAAACGTCATAAATAAATAGTGGATTCCAAACAATCATCTCAAACCAACCAGAGTATATATATATATATATATATATATCAACAAGAGATCTCCAATCTCATTCAAAATATTATCAGAGTACGTACATTATACAAGTGTATACTAGACACTATCCTGGCTGAGCACACTAAAATATTAACAGAACTGAGAACTTCAACAGTAGTTCATCAGTTTCATTGTCACATCTACATCAGAGTAATATATAATACACATCCTATTATAATTACATAATGGAGCTCAACTCCACCAAATACAAGTATCATAGAATCCTCCATACTTAACCCGTAGAGGGTCCGGGGTATTCCTGCGAATCTGAGAAAGAAGGGGTGAGAACAACTTCCCAGTGAATGTGAATAAAACTTGTATATAAAGTATGCATGTAATTAGAATGCAAGCATACACACAATTCAATATATCAAGTAATATCAAACCAACATATGCAATGAGTTTATGAATGCACATGATGTTCACACCTTTTCTTCACACTTTTTCTTTCTCCACTCCTCTTGTTGTGCACTAACCGCTTCCGGTTAGGCCCTCGCAATATGCAGTATGCAATGTTTTATGTCATTCCATTTCTATCTAACCCCGTAGGTTAGGCACCCCTCAAGTATTGTACACTAACCCCTTCCAGTTAGGCCATCTCACTATGCAATGCAAGTAATTATGCACCGCTTATTCTTTCATCTAACCCCTTCCGGTTAGGTAATCTCTCACATATTGTACACTAACCCCTTCCGGTTAGGCCATCTCACTATGCAATGCAATGCTTTCATACATATCATGCTCAATCATAATATCATAATAACATCACATTTAATCAATACAAGATTTAAACTACACAAGTATTATACTCAATCCTCTCAATTTATGATTGAACCACACGAGTATTATGCTCAATCCTCTCAACCACGTTCACTTAGTTACACATCCCTTCATTGTACTAAGTTATCATTTTAAGCCTCTGTGAATCTATTCACACAATATTGTGAATCTATTTACAATACTATTCATGGGTCTGTGAACCTATTCACACAATATTGTGAATCTATTCACAAAATGTTGTGAATCGATTCACAGTGCTATTCACAAGTCTGTGAATCTATTCATAATGCTATTCACGAGTCTATGAATCTATTCACATATCTTGTGAATCTATTCACAGTCATAAAAATCAAGTTTTGATCATATACCTCTTATATTAAACTTTATTCATTCATCCATTCATTCATTCATTCATTTCATTGAATAACAAGTAGTAAATCCAATCATTCTCATACATCCATATCTCATACATTCATACCATTGAATACAAGTAACAATCCAAACATTCAAAAACAACCTTAACACATAGAAGTTCTTATCTTCAAGACTTAAACTCATACCCTAAATAACACCATACCATATCAAAAATCAACCCACACTCACCTAGCAATGATTTAGGACAAGAACTAGGCTTGAGGTAATATCAAACCAACCAAAATCCTTATGAGAACTTCCCCTTCAACTTCCTTCAAAACATCCAAATCATACAAGAACTTTAGAATTTGTGTTCTTGATTCTCAAAGATGAACATGAGTTCTCCAATAAACTAAAACCATAGGATTGAAGAAGAGATGAAGGTGATCAATAACCATCAATAACCTAAGCCAAAAGATGAGTAAAAACACTTACTTTGGACCTTGAAAACTTGGAAAACATTGGCTATGGAGAGTTTGATATTTTAAGAAGATGACCATATGGTCTTCCACACATGCACAATTTCTTAAACAAGAGAGGGTGAAGTTGATTTGTCAACTTCGCCCTCCACTTGAATGACAATTCACGAAATTGCCACTTAGGGTGTAAAATGACCAAAATACCCTTGGTTGTTTCTAAAAATTTCCAATTTATCCCAATTCCAGAAAATTACACTAGGACTTCCATATAATTTAGTTAAGCTAGAATTAAGATTAGAATCAAAATTTAGGGATGTTACAAATAAGATACACCATTATGTGTAGGGATAACATATTCATTAGGGAGATCAAATAACTATAAACTCTTATTAATGGCACCCTTAATTTTTAATCAATATATATAGTCATTCATCACATGTAAAATATGCATGTTTTACAACACTTCCCCTTGAATGACTATTCTCTATGAATATGTCTCGTTAAAACCTTGCTAAGAAAAACCAAGTGGGATAAAAATTTAGCGAAGGAAAAAGAGTACAATATTCATAGATAACTTACTTCCCCTCAAAAGAATATAATAAATTATATAATGTCTTTAAGCTAATGCATTCCAATGTTATGCACGTGCTTCTTGAAAATTGAAGTTGGCAATGCCTTTGTGAATAGATCTGGTGAGTTGTCATTTGAGCGAATCTTGCAAATATCAACATCACCTTTCTTCAAAAGTTCATGAGTGTAAAAAAACTTTGATGAAATATGTTTAGTTCTATCACCTTTTATGTAGCCACCTTTGATTTGTGAAATGCATGCTGCATTATCCTCATGCAATATTCTTGGCTTGTCATTTTCCATGAACAATCTACCTGCTCCCCTAATGTGTTGAATCATAGTTCTCAACCACACGCACTCACGACTTGCTTCATGAATAGCAAATATTTCTGAATGGTTTGATGAGGTAGCGGTGATTGTTTATTTTACAAAACACCATGAGATAGCAGTGTCACCATGTATAAAGACATAACTTGTTTGTGACCGGGCTCTGTGAGGATCAGAAAGATATCCAGCATCAGCATATCCTATCAATTTGGACTTTACACCCTTTGGGTAAAACAAACCCATATCAGATGTGCCATGGAGATAACGAAGAACATGTTTCACTTTATTCCAATGTCTTCGTGTTGGTACATAATTAAACCTTGCTAGTAAGTTGACCGCAAAAGCTATGTCGGGTCTAGTGTAGTTTGCAAGATACAAACGTGCTCCTATTGCACTAAGATATGGTACTTCAGGACGAAGAATTTATTCATCATCTTCTCGTGGGAGAAAATGATCTCTTCTTACATCAAGTGCACGGACAACCATTGGGGAACTTAATGGATAGGATTTATCCATATAAAATTGTTTCAAAATCTTTTCAATATATGATGATTGATAAAAAAGAATCCCATTTGGCAAATGCTCAGTTTGAAATCCAAGACTAAATTTTGTCTTCCCAAGATCTTTCATTTCAAATTCCATTTTTAGGTAGTTTGCAATATTTGAAATCTCTTCTGGAGTCCCAACTATGTTTAAGTCATCAACATAAGCTGCGACTATAGCAAATCTCGAATTTATTTTCTTGATGAAAACACAAGGACAAACAAGATTATTTTCATATCTGTTTTTCAATAAATATTTAATTAGACGATTGTACCACATGCATCCAGATTGCTTTAACCCATACAAGGATCTTTGTAGTTCAATTGAGTACATACTTCGAGGGTTTGAATTATATGCTTCAAGAATCTTAAATCCTTTAGGGATTTTCATATATGTCATTATCTACTGACCCATATAAGTAAGTTGTCACTACATCCATTAGATGTATATCAAGTCCTTCAGAGACTGTCACTTCATAATAGGAGAATATGTCTCTTCATAATCTATACCTGGCATTTGTGAGAAACCTTGTGCTACAAGTCGTGCCTTGTATCTCACAATTTCATTTAACTCATTTCTTTTACTTATGAAGACTCATTTACATCCAACAGGTTTGACATCTTCAGGTGTTTGGACTACTAGTCCAAATACTTTACGTTTGGCTAATGAGTCTAGTTCAGCCTATATTGCCTTTTTCCATTTTGGCCAATCATTTCGATATTGACATTCATCTACAGTTTGAGGCTCAGGTTCATTATCGTTAACA
Organism: Styphnolobium japonicum; assembly: GCA_023212625.1. Classification (NCBI taxonomy): domain Eukaryota; kingdom Viridiplantae; phylum Streptophyta; class Magnoliopsida; order Fabales; family Fabaceae; genus Styphnolobium; species Styphnolobium japonicum. The sequence continues at coordinate 8,940,251 of JALBWW010000014.1, forward strand.
ATTTCAGAAGCAATTGTGTATGCAAAAATATTATCATCGATCACCTCATTTCTTCCCCACATATTTCTAGATTTTAATGAGATCTCATAATTTTCCGGTACCGAAACCACTTACGAGGTTACTTGTCTAAAAATATCAGGTTGTTTGTAACATCCTTGAATTTTTAATTCCAATCTTATTTCTAGCTTAGTTAAATCATATGGAAGTCCTTGTATATTTTTATGAAATTGGGAATTTTTAGAAATCACCAAGGGTATTTTAGACTTTTCACACCCTCAATGGCAATTTAGTTATTTTCCCACTCAAGTGGGGGTAAAGTTGACAATTCAACTTCACCCCTTTTTTTAAAGTTGGAGCCATGCACTTTGGAAGACCAAGTGGTCATCTTCTTCAATTTTTCAAGTTCCTCCATAGCCATATTTCTTCAAGCTTTCAATAGCCAAAAGTAAGTACTTCTACTCATCTTTTTGGATTAGCTTCTTTGATGGTTATTGATCACCTTGATCTTTTCTTCAAGCCTATGGTTTTAGTTTATTGAAAAACTCATTTTCATCTTTAAGAATCAAGAACACCCATTTCTAAAAGTTTCATGTTTGGTTTGGGTGTTTTGAAGGAAGTTGAAGAGAAGGTTCTCTTGGTTATAAAACCAATATTGGAAGCAAGTTTGAAGCACTTCTAGGTGAGTGTGAGTTATTTGCGATATTGTATGGTGTTATTAGGTTGTAAGTTTAAGTTTTAGATAATAAGGATTTCTCATGTGTTTAGAGATGGTTTTGGATTTGGTACTTGTTATTCAATGACTTGAATGAATGAATGTTCTTGAACAAGATAAGATGTATATGGTAAAAAAAACAAAACAAATATACAATGCAATTGAAAAACATGTTGTGAACTCTGTGGATAGATTCACAATTTGATGTGAATAAATTCACTGAGTGATTCACTGAATAGATTCACAGACTCGTGAATAGCTTCATCTCACTTTGAATCGATTCACAATTTGATGTGAATAGATTCACTGAGAGATTCACTAAATACATTCACAGACTCGTGAATAGCTTGATCTCACTTTGAATCGATTCACAATTTGAGGTGAATAGGTTCACTGGGAGATTCACTAAATAGATTCACAGAAGCTTAAAATGATGACTTAGTGCAATGTTGGGAAGTGTAACTAAGTGAATATGTTTGAAAAGATTGAAACTTGGGTTAATTTAAATGTTATACTATGGTGATATTGTGATGTTAAGCATGGTATGGAAGCATTGCATATGCACAGTGAGACTGCCTAACCGGAAGGGGTTAGATGGAAAGAAGATGTGTGCATGAAGGCATTGCATGTGCATAGCGAGACTGCCTAACCGGAAGGAGTTAGTGTATAAAGATTGAGTGAATTGCCTAATCGGAAAGGGTTAGATGGAAAGAAAATGTGTGACAAAAAAAATGCATTTCATATGCATCATAAACCTATTGCATGTTATTGGATTGGAATTATTTGATGTGTTGAATTGATCTTTATTCTTACATTCTAATTTCATACATACTTGCAAGTTATATTCACATTCACTGGGAAGTTGTTATCACCTCCTCTTTCTCTGATTCGCAGGAGAACCCCGGACCCTCTATAGGTTAAGTACGGAGGATTCTATTGCTTGTTGCTGTTAGAGTTAAATTGTATTTTGGTGGAGTTAAGCTCCGTTATGTATTCATAACACGCTGTGTAATATATTGCACTCTGATACAAGTATAATAAAGAAACTAATGAACTACAGTTGATGTTCTCAGTTCTGCTAGTATTTTGTTTAAGCGCTAGGTTGTGCTCAATCAAAATAGTATTTGATATACAGTTGTATACTTTACGTACTTTGATATTATGATTAATGAGATTGGAGATCTTTGGTATCTATATGATGTTATGAAAGGATTGTGTTGGAAGCCGCTGTTTATTTTGTTCTGTTATTTTGGGAATGTACGAGAAACAAAGGAAGCTCTGTCAAATTTTCCGTCTATATAAAAAAAAATATTTCACATAAGTGCATATGAGATGGTAATTGGTGTAGAAAATATTAGGTGTTACATTATTGATCTGCATTACTTTTGAGATCTTGTAGAGTGTCTTTTTGTGACTTACTCATTTTTTTTCTTTGGAGGTGTAGTATCCTTTGCACCGATAGGTCTACCATGCTTTAGATTCAATGGCCGTTATACCCACAAATTTTCCTGCAGGGACAATTAATCATGCAGGAATATTTGCAGCAGGTACATGTGATTTAGAGATCTTTTGGGTGTCAGTAAAAATATTTGGCAATTGATTTGCGATATTCTGCAAATGAATTATTCTTTGAACTTCAAGTTCACATTGATTTATGCATGTATCATGGTTGGACAATGTTGGTGTGTTCTAACAAATTTCTTGTGCTTTTTGTCCTTTAATTTTTTCTTCCCCTAATTATGGGAATACAGACAATCTAAAAATATTGCTCTAAAAAGATCACCTGTTAAAGGTTCAAGATATCTAATGATCGATGGAGAATCAAAATCAACATAAATTCCAAGACGACGTTGGGGGCCCATCTGCAAAGGTGAATGCTTGTGATATGCAGTAGGGTGGATACGAACCAAAGATGTAGCATGTACTATAGCATGTCCCCAAGCAGATGTAGGAAGTTATGAACCCATAAGCATAGGTCTAGAAATTAACTATAAACATTTAATGAAAGACTCTGCTAAACCATTTTGAGTATGAACATGTCCAATGGAATGTTCAACACTAATTCCTATTGACATGCAATAATCATAAAATTCTTTTGAAGTAAACTCACTAGCATTATCTAAATGAACTGTCTTTATAGGATAATCAGGAAACCTTGATCTTAACTTTATTATCTGGGCAAGGAATTTAGCAAAAGCAGTATTACGAGTTGAAAGCAAACAAACATGTGACCATCGAGTAGAAGCATCAATTAAAACCATGAAATAAAGAAATGGTCCACAAGATGGATTCCAAAGATAATTTAGATGGAGAAGATCCAATAATTAATTTACCTTGAGCACAAGAAGTACAAAAATAATCATCGAGCAAAAGAATTTTCTGATCCTTTAATGAAAAGAATTTTCTGATCCTTTAATGGGTGCCCATATGTATTTTCAATTATACGTCGCATCATAGTTTAACTTGGATGGCCAAGACAATCATATCAAAGTATAAAAGTTTTAGGACTTGAGCACTTCTAGTGCACAAAATTTGATTCAACCATCCTTATTTTTGTAAAATATAAGCCATATGAGAAACTCAAAAGTTTCTCTAATATAAATTTTTGGTTTGAAATTGTAGAGGTAATATAAAGATATTCCACATTTTCCTCATTTTTTGTTTCAACATGATACCCATTGCGACGTATATCTTTGAAGCTTAGTAGATTTCTTCGAGATCTACTAGAATATAACGCATCATTAATATATAATTTTGTCCCATTTGGGACCATAATGTGGACTCTACCAGAGCCTTCTATTACATTTACTAAACCAGATATTGTATTAACATTAATTTTAGATAATGTTAATTATAAGAAATTTTTTTTTAGCGCGTAAAATTGTGTGTTGTGCCACTGTCCACTAAACATATGTCATCCTCCATAATATCAAGTTTATTTTGCATGATCTAGTAACACAAAAATATATTTTTAAGAATAAGAAATAGATAATAGTCAAGAAATATGCAAGACATTAGTAATCATATTATAAAGAAAACCTTGATTAAAAATTACATATGATAACCTAGAAAATAACAAAAACATATAAATATTTCAATAATAGACATTTCCATCCCCAATCAAATGATCAATTTTGTCGTTAGGATCTTAAAATAAAATCAAAAACATCAAAATCAGCATTCAAAGGAGACTCATTATTAGCATGAGTAGAATCAATGAAGATTTACACGGGTCCAATAATTTTTTCTACCACGACCCCGTCTACCACCACGACCTTGAGAAAATGCCACATTCATTTTAGGGAACAGTGTTAAGCCAATTGGACGAGAGTGGTGATTTTTCATCAAAAGTTCATTGTTTTGTTTAGCCACAAGTAAACAAGAAATTGGCTCAAAATATTTTGTGAATCTATGCTCTCGATATTGCTGCTGTAGGAGCACATTCGAGGCATGAAAAGTCGAATATGTTTTTTCTAACATATCCTCATCAGTAATTTTCTCTCCACATAATTTCAATTAAGAGCTAATTTTGAACAAAGTATAATTATATTCACTTACGGTTTTGAAATCTTGTAGTCGCAAGTGTATCCACTCATATCAAGCTTTTGGAAGAATCACCAATTTTTGGTGTTCATATCTCCACTTTAAATTATTCAAAAAAGCTAATGGATCCTTAACAGTGAGATACTCAGTTTTTAATTCTTCATGTAAATGGTGCCGAAGGAAAATCATTGCTTTTGCGCGATTCTGCAGGGATGCATGGTTTCCTTCTTGAATAGTATTTCTAAGATTCATAGCACTAAGATGAATCTCAGCATCAAGGACCCATGACAAGTAATTTCTTCCAGAAATATTAAGGGCAACAAATTCAAGCTTTGTGAGATTTGACATGGTAAAGACACTTGGAAAAAATAATCTAAAGTTAGGTAAATGATTAAGAATTCCAATAATAATAAGATCTATACTTTAATCACACAAATAAGATAATATTTTAGATTTCTAGAGAAAACAAAATTCTTACATTGATATAATGAAAAGAAAATTGGAAGGATTTTGCTCCACCGTTAGAGACTTGATCGTGCTGATAATGTGTTGTAAATGAAATAAAGGGAGAAAGAGAGATAAAGATAAAATCAAGTATGAACTCTACAAGTCTAGTTCTTTAGGAACTAGCTATACCATAAACCTTTATTGTATTTCTTCTTGAACAAAACATGTCCTTATATAGGTGATCAATCAATTTGGGACACTTATGTTAGCTTTGTATTAGGCTTTATTAGATGTTTATTGTGCCCAATATTAGTATTTTAGATGAGTTTAATGTTGTTGGGCTTCATTGGGCTTTAATGCAAATATTGAATAATTTTCGGATTTTGATGCATTTTGACCTTTCTTCCTTGGTTAGGCCATAACTTGGGACTCCGTGATCCATTTGAGGAGATCTTGGTGTCTTTGGAAAGCTAAGACCATACTCTACAAGTTTCATGAAGAACTCAAGAGCTGGATCGGACTTCTAAGGGTCCAACATATCCATGCAATACAGAGTGGGTTTGCTATCACGAAAATCTGGGCAATGTGCACATATTGGACTACATAGTGAGTTATATGCCTCCTCTTGGGCTGAAACTTGGCCATTGGAAAGATAAGACCCATATCTCCAACTTCACTGAAGACCATTTTGTCAATAGATGTCGTTTTAGGCATAATAATGAAGCTACAAGTTGGTTTGAATTTGGAAACACGTTCTGCCAACCTAACTTGAGGTAGGTTCAGTGTTTTTGGCATATCTGGAGTTCTAAACGTCCAAATGGCATGATTTCAATTGAAACATTTCAAGGAGACAACTGGATACAACTTTCATGAAGACCTCCAAGCCAAAATGCACCGTCTAGATCATGAAAATCAAGCCAAAAGTCTGATAAGAGTTGTTGACTAAAAGCCACCAACCATACACCAACCCACCTACCATGCACCAACCCACCAAGCATGCATCAAGCTTCCATATTTGACAATTTCCATATTTTTATAGGTTGTATTCAGATTATGTACATGTACAAGTTGGCTTCTAGGATTATTATAAATAGAGCCAATCTCTTTGTATTATCATCATTCAATTTTAAGTAAGTTTGAAGAAAGTTTGAGTATTTGTGAGAGTTTTCTTTCTCTTCTTCTTCATTTTCTTTAGAATTTCGTTTTTGTTCTTTTATTTTTGAGTTCTTCCTTCCCATCCATGGAAGGCTAGGCTCTTATAATCAATCCAAGGGATTAGCCATCTTGATGTTTAATTTGGAGATCTTGTTTCGCTTGTTCATATTGCTTAATTGTTATTCAAGTTTCTCTCCTTCCTCTTTTGACTTTTATCTAGATTAAATTGCTTAATTTGATTTAGATGTTGATGTGATAATAGCTTTATTATCATGTATTCAAAGAGGATCACAAAGATTAAACAATATATTAAAGCTTTTTGATAGATTGTTTAGCTTGGTTAAATTCTAGATCTTAAGTTAATCTATGTTGGATGGTGCTTACTTTATCTAACCTTGGTTAATCAAATCCTAGATGCTTATCTAGTAGAGAATTCTTGGATCATGTTAAGGCTTCTTGATGTGATCTAAGGCCAAGAACATGGTTAGCAATTAAGTGAATTCCTTGTGATCAATGATGAGTTAAACTCAAGATCGGTAAATTTCCTTGAATTGGTTGCTTCTTTATATTTGTTTACAACTTTAAGTCTTGTACTTTTTTTCAATCTTATTAATTAACAACAAAACCCCCCCTTTTAATTACATTGATCTGATTAAATCTTTGTTCTTTTTGGATCCTTGAGAGACGATTCGGTTCATTCTCAATACTACAAATTAGTTTGTGAACCGGTAAATTTTTATTATTTGACGGGTCTCGACAACCTCTTGTCAATAGGACCCTAAACATAAATAAGAAAAAGGGGTTACATATCTCAATAAGATACACCATTATATCTAGGGATTACATATTCATTAGGGAGATCAAATAACAATAAACCATTATTAATGGCACTGCCACGACTGGGAAAAATTACAACGAGCAATGGTGAGAGACAAATATTTTAAAATACAATGGAGTCGCCACCAATCATTTATTGGGTAGGAAAAATGACTGGCAAAACCCTTTAAAATGAATTTGAAACAAAAAAACAAAAAAGAAAGACCTGCCAGACCAGGTAAGGTTCAGGAGTCGATTATGCACATGGAAGGGTAGAAACTTAATCCCACGGCACCCCTGATACATCAGTCATAAGATAGTTACCTTAAGCTAGTTGTGCGAATTTTAATAACATAAATGATATCTATTTTACCCCTTTTAGCAAGTAGAGAAATTAAATAAATGCAAACAATTATTCATAGATGACAAGGAAACTAAATTGTGAAAATTAAAAGTTTGGCTTGACTTGCACTCCTATGTATCCCCTAGTACAATGAAGAATTTAAAGCCATATAGTTCTTTCTAAAAAATGGCTGAGTTAATTGATTTTAATTAAAGAAGATATTGTCTTAAATTAATTGATTAAAAGAAAGTTGTGATTTAATTAAAAGAGGATGGATTGATTTGATTTAAAAGGGAATTTGTTAACACATCCTAAATAGGATGGAATGCGGTATTAGACTCACTGATCCATCCCAAGAAAAAATTCTAGTGGGTACTTGACCCCCGAAGACAACTAAAGCGATTTGTGGCATTGGACCACTTATTTTATAACTCTATGTTTACGATCATAAAGTGAAGCAATTGTCAACTCATTGGAAATTAACACTTAGAAAGCAAAGTAGAGACATAAACAGCACAAAATGTAACAGGACCGATTAGTCGGTCGGAAATCCAAGCACCCCAAATTTTCGACCGCACCCCTGAAATTACAAATAGGGAAAACAAACTAGTCAATCGGACCGATCGAGAAGAAAAACGATGGGTGCTTGGATCGGTTTGGGATAGGAAATCATTTAAGGTTGGATCGGACATGGCTAGCTTTGCTCGATTGGTTAATTGGTGAGGCAAAGTATTTTAAGGTCGGATCGGATAAAGGTATTTCGGCTCGGTTAGGTCGGTTAGTGGATGAGGGGAAAGTGTTTAGGGGTTTGGATCAGATGAAGGTATCTCGGCTCGGTTAGGTCAGTTAGGTTAGCTAGTGGTAGCTTGGCTCGGTTAATTAATTGGTGAGGCAAAGTATTTTAAGGTCGGATCGGATGAAGGTATCTTGGCTCGGTTAGTGAATTGGTGAGGCAAAGTATTTTAAGGTCAGATCAGATGAAGGTATCTTGGCTCGGTTAGGTTGGCTAGTGGACGAGGGGAAATGTTTAAATGTCGGATCAGATGAAGGTTTCTCGACTCGGTTAGGTTTGCTAGGTCCGCTAGTGGTAGCTTGGCTCGGTTAATTAATTGGTGGGGCAAAGTATTTTAAGGTCGGATCGGATGAAGGTATCTTGACTCGGTTAGATCAGCTAGTGGAGGAGGCGAAAGTGTTTAAGGGTTTGGATCGAATGAAGGTATCTCGGCTTAGTTAGGTCGGTGATCAATCAATTTGAGACACTTATGTTAGTTTTGTACTAGGCTTTATTAGATGTTTATTGTGCCCAATATTAGTATTTTAGTTGAGTTTAATGTTGTTGGCCCTCATTGGGCTTTAATGCGAATTGTGAATAATTCTTAGATTTTGATGCATTTTGACCTTTCCTCCTTGGTTAGGTGACAAGAGGTTGTCGAGGCCTATCAAATAAAATAACCGGTTCACAAACTAATTTGTAGTATAGAGAATGAACCGAATCGTCTCTCAAGGATCCAAAAACAAAGATTTAATTAGATCAAGATAATTAGAAAAGGGGGGGTTTTGTTGTTGATAAACAAGATTAATAAAAGTAGGAGATTCAAAGTTGTAAATAAATCTAAAGAAACAACCAATCCAAGGAAATTTACCGATCTTGAGTTTAACTCATCATTGATCACAAGGAATTCACTTAATTGCTAACCATGTTCTTGGCCTTAGATCACATCAAGAAGCCTTAACATGATCCAAGAATTCTTTACTAGATAAGCATCTAGGATTTGATTAACCAAGGTTAGATAAAGTAAGCACCATCCAACATAGATTAACTTAAGATCTAGAATTTAACCAAGCTAAACAATCTATCAAAAAGCTTTAATATATTGTTTAATCTTTGTGATCCTCTTTGAATACATGATAATAAAGCTACTACCACATCAACATCTAAATCAAATTAAGCAATTTAATCTAGATAAGAATCAAAAGAGGAAGAAGAGAAACTTGAATAACAATTAAGCAATATGAACAAGCAAAACAAGATCTCCAAATTAAACAACAAGATGGCTAATCCCTTGGATTGATTATGAGAGCCTAGCCTTCCATAGATGGGAAGGAAGAACTCAGAATTTAAAGAACAAAAACGAAATTGCAAAGAGAATGAAGAAGAAGAGAAAGAAAACTCTCACAAATACTTAAACTTTCTTGAAACTTACTTCTAAATTGAATGCCTCTAATACAAAGAGGTTGGGTCTATTTATACTAATCCTAGAAGCCAATTTGTACGTGTACATAATCTGAATACAAGCTATAAGAATCTGAAATTTGTCAAAAATGGAAGCTTGATGCATGGTTGGTGGGTTGGTGCATGGTAGGTGGGTTGGTGTATGGTTGGTGGCTTTTAGTCAACAACTCTTATCCGACTTCTGGCTTCAAATTCATCACCTAGACGGTGTATTTTGGCTTGGATGTCTTCATCAAAGTTGTAGCCAGTTGTCTCCTTGAAAATCTCCAATTTGAATCATGTCATTTGGACTTTTAGAACTCCAGAAATGCCAAAAACACTTCACCTACCTCAAGTTAGGTTGGAAGAACGTGTTTCCAACTTCAGACCAACTTGTAGCTTCTGAAGCATGCCTAAAACGACATCTATTGACAAAATGGTCTTCATTGAAGTTGGAGATATGGGTCTTATCTTTCAAGTGACCAAGTTTCAGCCCAAGAGGAGGCCTATAACCCACTATATAGTCCAATATGTACATACTGCCCAGATGGTTCCGTGACAGCAAACCCACTCTGCATTGCAGGAAATTTTGGACCCTTAGAATTCCGATCCAGCTCTTGAGTTCTTCATGAAACTTGTAGAGCATTGTCTTAGCTTTCCAAAGACACCAAGATCACCTCAATTGGATCACCGAGTCCCAAGTTATGACCTAACCAAGGAAGAAAGGTCAAAATGCATCAAAATCCGAAAATTATTCAATATTTGCATTAAAGCCCAATGAAGCCCAACAACATTAAACTCATCTAAAGTACTAATATTGGGCACAATAAACATCTAATAATGCCTAATACAAAGCTAACATAAGTGTCTCAAATTGATTGATCAAATTCCCCACACTTAAGCTTTTGTACTCTGGGCAAAACACATAAGAACAAAACTAAAGAAAAACAAGAAACATAATATTATTAAACTAAAAACATAAAAACTGATTGTACCTAATCTAATCCATTTTCGTAGGAAAACACGATGGCACTTAGCCTGTGCCACAAGCCTTTAAACCCCTAGGTGTCCCTAGTGGACGAGTTGTAGTCTTGTGAGGGTTTACCAGGATGATACCCACAAACATGTAATATTTTATTTAATCAATTCAACTAATTTTTAAATACAAGCATTGTATTAAATATAAACCATAATTAATAAGTAAAGTATGTTTAACAAAGAATAGTTGAATCAAATCAATTGAGAATAAAGTATAGCATAATCATGCTTTAATCGAGAAATAGGCATGTTCGATTGAGTAAAATTCTTCACAAGTGTCACTCAAATCACACAAGGTGTTTAGGTTAACTGCTTTACGCTCAACTCAGTCAAATTATGAAAGTATTTTACCATAGGCTTGCATATACATCAATTCTCCACTACTTAGATCAAATAAATTGCAAAAATCAAGAGGTCTTTCAAAAAGGTTGTAATGGAACTTATAAGGTGAAGGAAGGGAACAATATAGATAATAGCAGGTTAAAACCAAAGAGAATAAAAGAGCATTGAGGAGTAATTCAAGTATAAAGAATAAATTTTTTACCCAAAACCATAAAATGCTCATTCTCTTCACACATTCCTTCCTTTTTCTATTCTTTTTTTTTTCTTTCTTTTTTTTTTGTTTTTTGTTTTTGTTTTTTTTTTGTTTTTTTTTGTACCAAGCATTTCGTATCAGCACACCAATTCCCCCACACTTAAATCATTGCAAGCAAAAGAACTCCTCCAATAAGAAAATCAATGCTCTCCCATTCCCTAAGGTAAGGTAAAACATGGTTTTTCACTCAAAGCTTGTAATGAGCTAAGAACAAAGAATAGGCAAATAGGTTTAGAGGGAGTTAATAATTGGATAAATGCAAGGTAGGTTTATTTGGCCAAAGCAGCTAAGTCAAGAAAAAATGCCTCTGTCATTTTCATGCAACATACAGACCAATGTAATCTCAAATCGATTCAATGCAAGTTCTAGAAAATAAATTCATAATTGACATCACTCATGAAAGAAAATAACCAAGTGTAAGTATCAAACTTGGAAAAGCCCAAAACTCACAAAGGTATGGAACATTCACTCAATTCAACCATGCCTTCTTCCTAATATCCACAATCATATACACATGTATATCATGAAAATGATTCAACTATAAACTGTTTTGCATACTTTTATCATCAATTAAGCTCAGTTGACACATGCTTGTATCAAAATCAATTGAAAAGATCAAAATTGTGTGTGTGTGTGTGTGTTTTTTTTTTTTTTTTTAATATATATACAAGAACAAAGATGATTTAAGACCTATTATGAAATGCAAGTTAAGATGCGTCTCAAGAGCAAAACTACTCCTTACTCTGCCATCATACATCTAAAAAGTTAGTAACAATAAAGATTAGTTTTTTTTTTTTTTTTAACTAAACTATGTACATGGTAATGTCAACTATCCCTCCCCCCAACGAATTAAGGACATTGACCCCAATGTCAAAATAAAGATAGGAAGAGTGTAGAAGGTCTTACTTAAAACCGCAAATCGGGCACGAAATAAGAAAAATTACAAAAACTAAAACCATAAGAGAAAACAAAAATTCACAAAGACAAAGTCAAATCAAGTTTTTGCTTTTTCTTTCTTGCGCCTTGTTCCCAATTCCGTGGAGCCATTCTTTGGATCACGTTGTGGTACAAATGCATTGAGTTGATCGAGCAATTGTTCGGGAGTTGTAGCGATTACAAGACTTTGACGTGTCGCTTGTGAGGTGAACCTTTTTCTCTGACATGATCAAGAAAACAAAACAAACTGTCATAAAAACCATTAACATTTAATATACCTATGGGTTTTTGGTGAAAGTTCTGCTGTGACCAGGATGTAATTTGAAAGAGTTCTTCCAAAGTTTCAAAACCACCAGGTAGGGCAATAAAGGCATCAGCATTGGCGATCATAATGTTCATGCGTTGGTGCATGCAAAATACTATTACTTCATCCCCTAATGTTTTTCCAATGGGCTTCTTTGGTCGATAAAGGTAGGAATGACACCAAGGACTTTGCCACCTCCTAAATGTGCATGATTGCTACACAACCCATTAACCCAAGACTACCTCCTCCATAAACTAAACGGATTTCTCTCTCAGCTAGCACTCGACCAAGATGGTGTGCAATATTTACAAACTCTTTATCTTTCCCAGGATTAGATCCACAAAAGACACAAACACTCTTGATCCAACGAACTGAAGTGACTTCCATTTTTTTCTCTTTGTTTTTTTTTTCGTACTCTCACCTTATCAATGATCTGAAGAGAGCAAAGTGCATTATTTAAAGGCATCAAAACTCAAAGGTAATAATTACACCTATAAAGGAGGGGTAGATCCGTGTGTCAGGTAAGTTTGAAAATAAGCACAACAATGATAATAGCTATATGATAATGATAAAAGACTAATCTATATGTGTCAGAAGAAGTTTGAAAATATGCAACGCATATTTCAAAAAAATACGGCTATTTTTTTTTTTTTTTTTTGATTTTTTTTTTTTTTTTTTTTGATTTTTTTTTTTTGATTTTTTTTTTGAATTTTTTTTAATAAACAGGAAAAAAAAAAATAAAATAAAATAAAAAATAAAAATAAAATAAAAAAAAATACTTACAGGAGGTGTGATTGTGGCTCACATTTTCCTCTGGTTTTACGTCCAGTAACGTCTTGAAGCTCTCTATGGGCCGATGGTCGGCTTTCCATCCAATTTTCTTAAAAATTGGCAAACAGGGTCTTTTTGAGTCAGATTCCCGAGACTATAACGCTTATGTTCATCTTGGAATATTGGCCATAAATCGAGAAGTACTCTCTGCACATCTCCACTAGGATGCGTCTCAAGAGTCAATAGAATGTTATCTAAAGACTCCTTACTCATGCCATCCTTTATGAAGTTAATTTTATCATCTCGGTTTATAGACGTCATTCCAATTGATTTGCATTTTGTGTTACAGGTCCATCTTGCACATTTATAGCAGACCCGTAACCTTTTTGCTCTTCTCTTCTTTGCATATGAACTTTTTCCTAGCCCTGGCATATATGAAACAAGAGCGTCAGAAAATTCACCTCTGAGTCGGACCTTTGCTTCGATCAACCAGCGTATATCCGCAGGGATGCCTTTGTGCATAAGCATCCTTAATCTCTCAAACCTTGCACAATAAATGTTAGTTAAAGCATTTTGAGGGAGAGAAGGGAATTGCTTGCGGAGATTAAAAAGCTGATTATCCATTTCGAAAGAAAGAAGAAAGAGAGAGAAAAAAAATTGAGTAAAATTATGTACAGATTTCAGTGTTTGTGGGTAACTGAAGGGACCGAAAAAGATTTTCACGGAGTACCGTTATCCGCCATTTAACCGGTGAAAAATCATCTGTCAAAGAAAAACAAACAAAATAAAGACAAAAAAATCAAACTTTGATAGATTTTCTCACTTGGCACCGTTTTTTCTGTCTCGATTCCTGTGACAACAAAAAAGTCAAAGTTAGAAAGAGGAAAGAGTTAGAAAACTTGGGATGCCGCCCAAGAAACGCTACTTTTAATGTCCTTAGCCAGCGTGATTGAAGATTTTGCATGAGCGATGGGTCCTCCCCAATAATGATTCAATCTCTGGCAATTGACATTAATCGTGGCTTTTTCTTTTCTATTTTTTTTTTTCTTCTTTTTTTTTTTGTCTTTTTTTTTTTTCAACACGGTAGTGATCAATCATGGTAGAGGGTATCCTGCAGTTGAAATTCCTCCACGAGGTTCTCTTGAGCTCCTTCATAAAAATTTTTGAGGCGGTGACCATTAACTTTGAACACTTTGTTGGTGGCTTCACTCTTAATTTCCACTGCACCATGAGGAAAAATGTTAGTGACAACAAACGGACCGTCCCACCTAGACCTTAATTTACCAGGCATCAACTTAAGGCGAGAATTAAACAAGAGAACTTTTTGCCCAACTGAAAACTCCTTAGAAGAATAAACTTATCATGGAAGGCTTTGGTCTTTTCTTTGTAGAGTCGGGAGCTCTCATAGGCATCTAGGCGGATCTCTTCCAATTCCTGAATCGCAACTTCCGCTCTATGCCACTCAGGCCAAATTCATGTTGCATTGCTTCACATGACCCAATATGCTTTGTGCTCAATTTCTCTTGGTAAGTGGCATGCCTTACCATAGACTATCCGATATGGAGACATCCCGATTGGAGTTTTGTAAGCGGTCCCAGTAAGCCCAAAGAGCATCCTCAAGCCTCATGCTCCAATCCTTCCGATTAGGTTGGACTGTTTTTTCAAGTATGCGCTTGATCTCTCTATTGGAGACCTCGGCTTGACCATTAGTGCAGGGATGGTAAGGTGTAGAAACTTTATGCAACACGCCATATTTCCTCATCAATCCCTCCATGCTCAGATTCTGAGAAATGGGTGCCTTGATCATCGATGATAGCTCTCGGGATTCCAAACTGCGAGAAAATCGTGATCTAACAAAATCCACAACAACTTTGGAATCATCGGTCGAGTGGCTTTAGCCTCCACCCATTTTGATACATAATCAACGACTAGCAAAATGTAAACATAACCAAAGGAAACAGGAAAAGGTCCCATGAAATCAATACCCCATACGTCAAAGATTTCACAATATAGTAGAGGTTCTTTGGGGCATCTCATTCCTGCGAGAAATGTTCCCTGTTCTCGACCTTTATGTTCACAAGACTTACGAGAACAAATATGCATCATGAAACAAGGTAGGCCAATATAAACCCGAGTCTAAAACTTTCCTAGGCTGTACGTTGAGGCCCAAAATGTCCACCACATGCAAATGCATGACAAAAGCTAAGAACAGAATGAAACTCTTGATTAGGCACACATCGCCTAATAATTTGGTCACTACAAAATCGCCACGAGATATGGATCATCCCACACATAATATTTTGATTCACTCTTAAGTTTATAAATTTGTGCACGAGTGAAATGTGAGGGAAAAAGCGTAGCAACCAAGAAATTCACCATATCGACAAACCAAGGGAAGGTGTTCTTACCTTGCGGTGCATAATTGCTCATCCGGGAAGGAGTCTGTGCGGGAAGGGATGCGAAGCCCTTTCAATGCGGCTCAAATGATCCGCCACTAGGTTCTCTGCTCCACTCTTGTCACGGATCTCTATGTGAAACTCTTGGAGCAGTAGCATCCATCTTATTAGTCGGGGTTTTGCATGCGGCTTCTTCAAAAGGAACTTCGTGAGTCGCATGATCGATAAACACAACAACCTTAGAACCAAGCAAATATGATCTAAACTTATCCAAAGCAAAAACAATGGCTAAAAGTTCTTTTTCGGTTGTGGTATAGTTGGCACGAGCGACATCTAGAGTTGGAAGCATAGTATATCACATGAGAAGCTTTCCCCACTCTCTGTGCCAAGGCTGCTCCTCTTGCATAGTTAGAAGCATCACACATTAACTCAAATGGCAATGTCCATCGGTGGGTGGATGATAGGGGTACTAGTCAAGGCCTGCTTCAAGTGGTTGAAAGTCGCCTTGCACTTGTCATCAAAATTGAACTCCACATCTTTCTGCGATGGCGGGAAAGTGGAAGAGCAATCTTCTTTGAAGTCGGCAATGAAGCGCTGTAGAAACCTGCATGACCAAGAAAAGAACGCACTTCCCGCACGCATGTGGGGTAAGATAGACAAGTAATTACATCAATCTTGGCGGGATCTACCTCAATGCCCTTCTTGGATACTACATGGCCTAAAACTATACCTGTTCTACCATAAAATGGCATTTCTCAAAATTTAGTACAAGGTTAGTCTCAATGCATCTTTGCGAGTACTCTAGATAAATTTGGCTAAACATGAATCAAAAGAAGAACCATAGGCAGTGAAGTCATCCATAAACACCTCCATGCACTCCTCTAAGAAATCGAAAATATGCTCACCATGCACCATTTGGAAGGTACCAGGGGGCATTGCGCAGAGCGAAGGGCATCCGTCGTAAGCAAAGGTGCCGAAGGGACAAGTAAATGTGGTCTTCTCACGATCCTCCGGTGCAATGTGGATTTGGAAGTATCCAGTGTAGCCATCTAAAAAGCGATAATGGGACTTACACCCAACCGCTCCAAAGATCTCGATCAATGAGCGGAAGGGGGTAATGATCTTTCCGAGTGGCTTGGTTGAGACGCGTCGTAGTCAATGCGGACTCTCGGCTATTACACTCGGGTTGGAATGAGCTCATTCTTACGGTTGGCCACAACAGTCACCGGATTTCTTTGGAACTACTTGCAGGGCTCACCCACTTGTCGGAGATGGGATAGATAATGCCGACTGCGATGGCTTGGTCACTTCTTTTTCACCACATCTAGAATGAGAGGATTCGGTCTCCTCTGGGGTTGTCTCACTGGTTTAGTTTCCTCCTCAAGTAATATCCTGTGCATGCATGTGGAGGGGTTAATACCAGGAATGTCTGCAAGTGTCCAACCAATTGCCCTTTTGTGTTGCTTCAAGACTTCCAATAATCTGGTTTCTTGCTCAGGTTGGAGGTGTTTGGCCATTATCACCGGGAGCTTCTCATCTTCTTCCAAGAATGCATACTTCAAATGCTCGGGCAAGGGCTTAAGTTCAATGGAGGGTGGTTCCGGGTGACGGTACTAGTTTTGGGCCGAAACTAAATACGCTAAATTCTCGTGATTGCACACTGTACATGCAAGCGTGCACAATCTTGCAAAACAACATCGTCATATCCTATGGAATCAAAAGAATCACACTTAGCAGCAGGATGAATGACAACATCATTAATAACAGCATCATTGCCATTAATAACAGAATCATCAATGTCAGCAGAATTAACAACAGCACATGACAAGTATGTAGAAATCTCAGCACAGGCTGCACACATTGCATTGGGTTTACAACCAAAAAGTCCGAAGCAGGCAGAACAAGTATCACAAGCTATGCTATCAGTGTATCCTACAATTTCAGGAAACTCGCCAACATATCAGCATGCATATCATCAACCAGTAAATCAATGACATCAAAATGAAAAACAGAATGATCCTCTAAAGGGTATTTCATGGCATCAAAAATGTTAAACTGAATGATATCATCACCAAATTCCATGGAAAGGGTACCAGCATGCACATCAATCTTAGTTTTAGCAGTTTTCAAAAATGGCCTACCTAAGATCAATGGGGGTGGGGAAGAGGCAGATTCATCTTCCATATTCAACACATAAAAATCAGTTGGGAATATTAAATTATGTACCCGAACCAGAACGTCCTCCAACACTCCTGCAGGTTGTGCAGTGCTCCGGTTTGCTAACTGAATGACAATGCCGGTAGGCTTTAGCTCTCCCATATGCAAGGAAGTGTAAACTGACTTTGGCATTACATTGATGGAGGCTCCCAAGTCTAGCAAGGCATGAGTGAACTGTTGGTGCCCTATGGTGCAAGGGATGGTAAAAGTGCATGGATCCTTGCATTTGGGAGGCAGGTTGGGCTGAATCAAAGCAGAGACATTTCTCCCCATACTCACTTTTTCAGTGCCCTTTAGCTTCCTCTTATGGGTGCACATCTCTTTCAAGAACTTGGCATACTTGGGGATTTGTTTAATTGCCTCCAAGAGAGGTATATTCACCTCAACCTTCTGAAAAGTCTCCATAATTTCCTTATCCAAGTCAGTTTCAACCATATGCCTCTTTGTATCATTCGGTTGGGAAAAGGAAGAGGAATGTTGGAACACGACTTTTTGGATGCTCACTTTTCTGTTGTCTTGAATTTTACGTCAATCGCCGATTTGATTCAATTTTCTGCTTGGGCATTTGTAGGATCATTTAGCTTTGAATGCACTCTGACATCTGAATTAGGCTTAACTTGAAGTTCTTTGTAGAATCTTGTTTCTCACGGGCCAAGGGTAGAATGCGAAGTATCTCACGACGATCCATTGATTTGCTTACCATCTGCGTAAAGCTATAGCACTAACATTGCCTCTAGGATTTGGAGTGGTTTGAGAGGGTAATTGGCGAGAACCTGTGACTTTAATTCATGAATTGATGTGGCAAGTTGACCAATTTGAGTCTCCAAGTTACGAATGGTGGTTTCAGTTCTCTGTTGAAATCGGATGTTATTGGTGGCCAAGCTGTTTCACCAAATCCTCCAATGAGGGCTCAGATTTTGTGGCTACAGGACCTTGCTGCTGGAATGGTGGTCTACTTGGTCCAGCATGTGGCTGAAACTGATTTGTCCTTGCTTGCTTCTTGGAATGGTGGTCTATCTTGGTTTTGTGGTCAGCGATTTGATGCATTCCCATATCTCAGATTGGGATGGTCCCTCCAGCCAGGGTTGTAAGTGTTGGAGAATGGATCATATTTCTGTTGTTGTTGCTGATGGAATTGTGGCTTCCCAGGAAATATACCAGCTGCAGCCACAGATTGGTCTTGAAACTCAGAATCATCTTGCAATGTGGGGCATGAATCTGTAGGATGAGAGGAACTAGAACATATGCTACAAACTCTTGCAGGGGTTTGCACACGTGGTTCGTGTTGTCCTATTGCCATTTGTCTAACCAAAGAAGTGAGCTCATCCAATCTATGTTCCACCCTTTGTTGATCAGCATGTGAAGAGGTATTAACTTCATTGACTATTCTGGTTGCAGCACCCATTCGAGTACCAAATTGCTGAGAATTTGCTGCCATGTTTGCAATTAAGTTTACGCGGTGGAGTTTTATCTACCAATGCTCCACCACTTGCAAGATCAATCATACTCCTTTCCATTGGCATCGAGTCCTTCATAGAAGTATTGGATCGTGAGTTGATCACTAATTTGATGGTGTGGGCGACTTGAGCATAATTTCTTGAATCTCTCCCAATACTCATGGAGAGTTTCACCAGATTTGCCTTATGCCACAAATATCTTTCCTTATTGCGGCAGTTCTTGATGCAGGAAAGAACTTTTCGAGAAATAATCTTTTCATGTCATTCCAAGAAGTGATGGCAGCGGGTTGTAAGTAATACAACCAATCCTTAGCAGCACCATCCAAAGAGAAAGGAAAGGCCCTTAGCTTGATGTGATCTTCAGCTATTCCATGAGGTTTCATGGTGGAGCAGACAACATGGAACTCCTTCAAATGCTTATGTGGATCTTCACCTGCAAGACCATGAAACTTGGGCAGCAAGTGTATCAATCCAGATTTCAACTCAAAATCAACATTAAGTTCAGGATATTGAATGCACAAAGGTTGATAATTCACATCAGGTGCAGCCAATTCCTTAAGGGTCCTATTGTTATAGTCAGCCATAGTAAAATCAACAGACTCAGTATCAGACACAGAAGTACTAACAGAAGCAGACTCAACAGGATTAAAAGAGTCAACAAGATTAGGTGCAATGTCAAGTTCAAGCCCAATTCCAGAAGTAATTCTATTAGCTCTATGAATGCTACTACCAGTCCTATGAATTCTATGAAGTGTATGAAATGTTCTATCAATTTCAGGATCAAATGAATGCAAGGTACCAGGATCAGATCTAGTCATACAGCATGCAGTTCATAAGAAGGTATTAGAAAAGCAATAACAACTAAAACACTAAAAATTCCAAAAACAAATACTCCAAAAAATTAAACAAAAATAAAAACAGTATCAAATGAATTTTAAAAATTATGGAACCACCACAGGATAAAATCTACACAAAAATGCTATCCAACAAAATAATAAAAAATCTTAAAAAATTGAAAAAGTGGTCTAAACGATGGAATTTGGCAAAAATAAGGGTAACCTCACTGTATACAGTGAGCCTTTCTCAGAATAATATTTTCTATTTGTGTACCAAAATTCAGATCAATCTGAGATGCACGAACCAAAATTCTTGACACAACGCCCTTTATCCAAATTCTGCCGAATCCCACTTGAAAAAGCTTCAAAAACAAAACAAACACATTTGTTAGAGTTAGATGGGATCTTGAAATGATCAAATAGTTGCCTTGGATCCCCGGCAACGGCGCCAAATTTGACGAGGTTGTCGAGGCCTATCAAATAAAATAACCGGTTCACAAACTAATTTGTAGTATAGAGAATGAACCGAATCGTCTCTCAAGGATCCAAAAACAAAGATTTAATTAGATCAAGATAATTAGAAAAGGGGGGGTTTTGTTGTTGATAAACAAGATTAATAAAAGTAGGAGATTCAAAGTTGTAAATAAATCTAAAGAAACAACCAATCCAAGGAAATTTACCGATCTTGAGTTTAACTCATCATTGATCACAAGGAATTCACTTAATTGCTAACCATGTTCTTGGCCTTAGATCACATCAAGAAGCCTTAACATGATCCAAGAATTCTTTACTAGATAAGCATCTAGGATTTGATTAACCAAGGTTAGATAAAGTAAGCACCATCCAACATAGATTAACTTAAGATCTAGAATTTAACCAAGCTAAACAATCTATCAAAAAGCTTTAATATATTGTTTAATCTTTGTGATCCTCTTTGAATACATGATAATAAAGCTACTACCACATCAACATCTAAATCAAATTAAGCAATTTAATCTAGATAAGAATCAAAAGAGGAAGAAGAGAAACTTGAATAACAATTAAGCAATATGAACAAGCAAAACAAGATCTCCAAATTAAACAACAAGATGGCTAATCCCTTGGATTGATTATGAGAGCCTAGCCTTCCATAGATGGGAAGGAAGAACTCAGAATTTAAAGAACAAAAACGAAATTGCAAAGAGAATGAAGAAGAAGAGAAAGAAAACTCTCACAAATACTTAAACTTTCTTGAAACTTACTTCTAAATTGAATGCCTCTAATACAAAGAGGTTGGGTCTATTTATACTCATCCTAGAAGCCAATTTGTACATGTACATAATCTGAATACAAGCTATAAGAATCTGAAATTTGTCAAAAATGGAAGCTTGATGCATGGTTGGTGGGTTGGTGCATGGTAGGTGGGTTGGTGTATGGTTGGTGGCTTTTAGTCAACAACTCTTATCCGACTTCTGGCTTCAAATTCATCACCTAGACGGTGTATTTTGGCTTGGATGTCTTCATCAAAGTTGTAGCCAGTTGTCTCCTTGAAAATCTCCAATTTGAATCATGTCATTTGGACTTTTAGAACTCCAGAAATGCCAAAAACACTTCACCTACCTCAAGTTAGGTTGGAAGAACGTGTTTCCAACTTCAGACCAACTTGTAGCTTCTGAAGCATGCCTAAAACGACATCTATTGACAAAATGGTCTTCATTGAAGTTGGAGATATGGGTCTTATCTTTCAAGTGACCAAGTTTCAGCCCAAGAGGAGGCCTATAACCCACTATATAGTCCAATATGTACATACTGCCCAGATGGTTCCGTGACAGCAAACCCACTCTGCATTGCAGGGAAATTTTGGACCCTTAGAATTCCGATCCAGCTCTTGAGTTCTTCATGAAACTTGTAGAGCATTGTCTTAGCTTTCCAAAGACACCAAGATCACCTCAATTGGATCACCGAGTCCCAAGTTATGACCTAACCAAGGAAGAAAGGTCAAAATGCATCAAAATCCGAAAATTATTCAATATTTGCATTAAAGCCCAATGAAGCCCAACAACATTAAACTCATCTAAAGTACTAATATTGGGCACAATAAACATCTAATAATGCCTAATACAAAGCTAACATAAGTGTCTCAAATTGATTGATCATTAGGCCATAACTTGGTAATCAGTGATCCATTTAAGGTGATCTTGAAGTCTTTGGAAAGCTAGGACAAGGCTCTACAAGTTTCATGAAGAACTCAAGAGCTGGATCTGACTTCTACGGGTCCAAAATAGTCCTGCAATTTAGAGTGGATTTGCTGTCACTAGAATTTGAGCAGTGTGTACATATTGGACCATATCATGGGCTATAGGCCTCCTTTTGAGTTGAAACTAAGCCATTGGAAAGATAAGACCCATATCTCCAACTTCACTGAAGGCCATTTAGTCAATAGATGTCGTTTTAGGTGTGATTATGAAGCTACAAGTTGGTTTGAATTTAGAAACACGTTCTGCCAACCTAACTTGAGGTAGGTGCAATGTTTTTGGAATATCTGGAGTTTTAAAATTCCAATTGGCATGAAACTAACTCCAAAAGTTCAAGGAGACAATTTTCTACAATTGTCATGAAGACCTCCAAGAAAAAATACATCGTTTAGGGCATGAAAGTCAAGCTGGAATTCAGAGAAGAGTTGCTAACTAGAAGCCACCAACCATACACCAACCATGCATCAAGCTACCATATTTGACAATTTCCATGTTGTTATAGCTTACATTCATATTATTTTCAATTACAAATTGGCTTCTAGGATTAGTATAAATAGAGTCAATCTCTTTGCATTATACATCATTCAATTTGAAGTAAGTTTGAGTATTTGTTTCAAGAAACTTTGATTATTTGTGAGAGTTTTCTTTCTCTTTTTCTCCATTCTCTTTAGAATTTTGTTTTTGTTTTTTATTTTATGAGTTCTTCCTTCCCATTCATGGAAGGCTAGGCTCTTATAATCAATCAAAGAGATTAGCCATCTTGATTTTTAATTTTGGGATCTTATTTCACTTGTTCATATTGCTTAATTGTTATTCAAGTTTCTTTTCATCCTCTTTTATTTTGATCTAGATTGAATTGCTTAATTTGATTTAGATGTTTATATGATAATAGCTTTATTATCATGTATTCAAAGTGTAAGTGTAACACCCCAAAATTTCAACTTAAGTTATATATGTTATCTTCTGTGATTTCTATGATAAATGATTTTTAGGAATTTCTGTGAGTTCAATTAAATTAAAATTTAACTGGACTTAACCTTATAAGTTAATTTTAGACCATTCTGAAAAATAAAATAAAATAATTTTATTTTTGATCCAGAATACCTTTGAGGAATTTTTGTGAATAAATGGAAGTTCAGTTTTCAAATCCGTCAACAAATTTGATCATTTTCCATTTTTTGGGATTTTATGAGCTAATAAAATCTTTGGGTGATTTTGGGTACATCCTATTGTCCATTGGACAATAGATTTTGATCTTTGTCCATTGGGTAAAACTTACTGATAAAAATCTTGAGAAAATATCTCTAGGTAATTAATGGCATTAGTGACTCAAGGGGGGGTGAGTCATGGCGAGTATTAATTACCATGGTGAATCACCATGGCATTAATGGTAACAAGAAGCAAAATGGAAGACCATCACCTTGCATTGGTGAGGCCGGCCACCCTAGGAGAAAAATCTCCAAGTTTTAATTCCCTTTGTGTCCTAAATTTCTTTTATAAATAGCAAGCAACCCATTCATTCATTTCCACACCAAAATCTCTCTTCTTTCTCTCCATAAACCCACGGCCTAGACTCCAAGAAGCCACGGCCTTGCTCCCTTAAATTCCCTTCCCAAACCTTTGTTAGCATTTCAAGCCTTGTTCTAGTATCTTGGTAGTATTTTGAGAACTTCTCTAGTTAGGAACTTCTCAAGAAGAAGCTTAGAGGTTGGAGAAATCCTAAGGTTAAAGTCCTTTCCCTTTCACTTTTTAAAATTTCCATTTCAAGGTTATAGATCTTTGATTTATCCATGATCATTCTTAATGTGTGGTTATGTTTCTTTGTGATATTGTTTTGGTAGAAGTCAAGAAGCTAGACTACGAACCAAGGTAAGGGGGAGTTTTCTCTATCAACCAATATTATGGTATAAAATAGCTTGTTGTATGTGATGAAAACCGTGACTTGTAGTAGATGTCATATTACTTGATTAAAATCTTTTATGGTTAAAGATTCATGTTTTTGTTATGTTTGATACTTGTTTCTATACTTTGTTTAAATTATGTGTCTTATAATTTCCTTAGAAATAGGTATGAGTTTGTGATAGATAAATGTGTCTAGGACATACATATATTTAGTTTAAATATATAGATTTATTTAAAGTTATATTATTTAAAGTATTGTTGTTAGTATTTTCGAAAACTTAGAAAAGTTATTTTAGAAAGATTTATAACTTTAAATTAAATATTTTGATTATGGAAATGAATGATTTTAATGAATTCCATATTTATTTAGAAGGATTCATGAATTTTCAAAAATATGATGAAAAATAGTTTTATCAATATTTATCATTTTAAAGAATATTTTTGCATATGGAAAGAATTTTTGAGAATTTATTTTAAAGATTTAAATATTTTTTTTACTTATTTTATAGTCACAAAGTGAAAATAACATTGAAAATAATTTATTTAGCATAAAATAAATTAGTTTTTGTGAAAAATACCCTACGCGATTGAAAATTTACACAAAATGCTTTACGTGACGGAAAAACGATTTTTATAGCTTACCCAATTAAATTTTTAAGGAAAAAGCTTTACGCGACTTGAAAACCGTAACAGATGTGTTACGTGATTTTTGGCACCATATAATTGAGAAACAGCGGTACTACTATCGGGCCGACGTAGACTGGACCCTAGATAGGATAGTTGACGTTATTCTTAAAGAAATGGTAGCTTGGATCCCGAAGGGATTGTGTATATATATTCTGGGAATATTTATACTGTATGTATATATATATTAGTCTGTATGAGACATTGTTGTTGTAAGGCTTGGAGCCTAGGAGATTGAGCTTACACCTTAGTGCGAGTGCGAATGGCCGAGTGAAGATCTTCAATGATCTTGGAGTCGTCGGGGGTTCGGAAACTCCACAAGTGGCCGGCTGGAACTGTGCTGTTGTATTATGATTGCAAAACATCGACGATCTCAATTATACATTGGTCCATTCACGATTGGTGGAGAGTGTTCGCGTGAGCCGTATACGCAAATGATTTGTTAGCACTTGTTGGCTAACTGATACGGAACATGTACTCCCAACACTCTCTCCGACTTGTTGTGTTTAGCTCAATGGAGTAGGAGTTATTTGTGTGCATCTGCATGGTCAGTTGTCATACTTGCATTATCTATTTGGATACTGAGGTTGGTATGTCATTTTATTTGATTAAATATGACTTTATATATGGGTTAGGTGTTTATTGATTTGAATTGATATATGCTATTTTTATACAGTTTTATTGGTATTTATGATGATATGAGAATCTCACCCCCTTTTGTGAAAATTGTATTTTTGCCTGTATATTTCAAAGATGTCGATAAATGATTTCTTTGGATTCATTATCGTCGATTTCCACGAAGGGCCAGACGCTTGGCTTGTTGAGTTGGTGGAAGAACGAGTTACCTATGTTGGTGGACTTACTATTTCTTTACGAAGGACCTATGATGGAAACCCAGTAACAATGTTTTCTCTTTCCATTTATGTTGAGCTGCATATGCCGTTTGGTGACATCTAGAATGCCACAACCTGCCATACACCTCGCAAGAGATCAACCGTCTCTTCTGCGCGAACCCTGAGGTGGCGCCGTGCTTATCGGACCTCAGCTCCAGAACCCTCACATCATAACGGGTTCATTGATGATGACCCACCGATGTAGACAAGGGAAGATGTTTGTATTGTGTATATGTTTAAAACTAGTGTGCAAAAGAATATATAGTTGTAGAATATAGAATGTGAAAATATGTGTATATAGATAGTCTGTGTAGAAATAAACTTAAGAAAATAAAATCTATGTGATATTAGTTGTATATTCCTTATCTGTTCATATTACATCACTAGATATACAAAGAAATTTATAATGAAAGATTTAGAGAATTTATTAGGAAACTATTTAAAATTTAAAATGTGACACCCAATTGAGGGTGTTACAGTAAGACCTATTATTACTACGTCATTTACTAACTCATAAGTCTTACGTGGAATTTTTTTTTCATTATATAGAAAATTCAGCAGAATTTCCTTTAATTCTCGTATGTTAACAAATGACATAGGATAAACAGCGAATTCCAACCAATCATTTCAAACCAACCAGTATATATATATATATATATATATATATATATATATATTTACACAGGAGATATCCAATCTCATTCAAAATAATATTAGAGTACGTAAATTATACAAGTTTGTATTAAACACTATCCTGACTGAGCACGACTACAAAATTCTAGCAGAATTGAGAACATCAACAGTAGTTCATCGGCTTTCCTATGACAAGCATATCAAAGTACCATATATTATACAACATGTTTTGAATACATAACGGAGCTCAACTCCACCAAAATACAAGTATTAAATACAGATTTATCGCTAACAGCAATAAATAACATAATCCTCCGTACTTAACCCGTAGAGGGTCTGGAGTTTTCCTGCGAATCTAAGAAAGAGGGGGTGAGAACAACTTCCCAGTGAATGTGAATATAACTTGCAAATAAGGTATGCATGCAATTAGAATGCAAGATTCAAACACAATTCAACACACCAAGTAATTTCAATCCAATATATGCAATGGGTTTATGAATACAGATGCATTTCACACCTTTTCTTCCCATCTAACCCCTTCCGGTTAAGTATACTCTCAACATTTTTGTACACTAACCCCTTCCGGTTAGGCCGTCTCGCTATGCATATGCAATGTTTTATGTCACACCTTTTTCATCTAACCTCGTTCGGCTAGGTAACCACTCACATATTGTACTCTAATCCCTTCTAGTTAGGCCATCTCACTATGTAATGCCATGCTTTCATATCATGCTCAAATAACAATATCATAATAACATAACATTTAAACCCATCCAAGATTTACAATCATACAAGCATTATGCTCCATTCTTTCCAAACATATTCACTTAGTTACACTTCCCAACATTGTACTAAGTCATCATTATTCACAATCATAGTATATGGTATTGAAGTAATAGACAAATGCTCCAAAATGACACAAACAGAGTCAACCACGGCCAGGGTGTGGTGGCAACCACGACCTGGGTGTGGTGAGACCAGAAACTCACGAAATGAAAACAGAGACAACCACGGTTAGACTGTGGTGGTCACCACAGCCGTGGTCTGGTGTTAAAATGCGAAAGCCATATTTCCAGAGTCAACTACGGCCAGACCGTGGTGGAGGCCACGACCGTGGTCTAGAATCTAGGCAGCAATAGTGCCACGCCTAACCACACCCAAAACCTAGTTTTTCCCTTTGGAATCATGTCCCCTAATCCATCAAAATATACCAACAATATCATTCACTTTTATATACCCAAATCCTTGAAAACAAGTAACATATACGCATCCATCCTCAAACACATGTGAATCCCTACTTTCAAGCTTAATATTACATCTTAAACTTACACTCTAAAAACATCATACAATATCACAAATTAACCCACACTCACTTTGAAATGCTCCAAACTTGATTCCAAGATTGGATTTGTAACTAAGACAACCTTTCCTTCAATTTCCTTCAAAACACCCAACTAAAACAACCAACTTTAGAAATGGGTGCTCTTGTAAAGATGAAAATGAGTTTTTCAAGAAACTAAAACCATAGGATTGAAGAAGAGATGAAGGTGATCAATAAACATCAATAACTTAAGCCAAAAGATGAATAAAAATGTTTACTTTTGGCTGTTGAATCCTTGAACAAGCTTTGGCTATGGAACACTTGACAATTTTGGAGAAGATGACCAAATGGTCTTCCCCAAAATGGCCGGTCCTCTTAATCACAAGGGGTGGAGTTGAATTGTCAACTTTGCCCCCCCACTTAAGTGGGAAAATATTAAATTACCACAGAGTGTGTAAAAAGACTAAAATACCCTTGGTGATTTCTAAAATTTCCCAATAGGTTCTGAAAAGATTAATTTACCAGTAGGTCCTCTCTTAGCCAAAGAAAATTTAAAAGTTGAGATTTGACCTATTTCTTCCTTGGGTTCAACTAAGTTTCCCGGTACCACCAAAATCTCAAAATAATTACCCTAATTCAGTCTATCTCAATTTCTATAACAAAATATACAAAGATGTTGAAATAATTTAGCTAAGTCAGGAAATAGAAATTTAGGGATGTTACATTCTCCATTCCTTAAAAGAATTTTTCCCACAAAATTTAGTTAGAGATATACCTGATAAAAATAGATCGGGATGTTGCTTGCGCAAATCCTCCTCCAATTCCCACGTAGCTTCCTCAGGTGATAGTCCATCCCAAAACACCTTCACCAGGGGAATAGTCTTGTTCCTCAAGGTCTTCACACTGCGGCCAATGATCTTAGTTGGCTTAGCCTAAAATGTAAGGTCAGCTCTCAATTGTACCGACTCAACCTCTATGATGTGTGAAAGATCTGGACCATACTTTCTTAACTGGGATACATGAAACAAGTGAGGGAGATTTGACAGATGTGGAGGAAGAGCTATATGGTAGGCTACGTGTCCAACACGTTTCAGAATTTGAAACGGACCAATGAAACGAGGATTTAACTTCTTGGCCTGAATGGCTCTACCACCTGTCATGGGAGAGACTCTAAGAAATACTTGATCACCCTCTTCAAACTCTAGAGGACACCTCCTTTTGTCAGTATAACTCTTTTGCCAACTCTGAGCAATTCTTATTTTCTCCTGTATAACCCTAATCTTTTCAGTAGTCTCTTGTACTAAATCTGGGCCTAACAGGTTCCGCTCACCTACCTCATACCAACACAAAGGTGGCCTACATTTCCTACCATAGAGTGCCTCATATGGTGCCATCTCGATGCTGGAATGGTAAATGTTGTTATATGCAAACCCTACCAATGGTAAATACCTATCCCAACTACCTTTATCTTTAAGGACACAAGCTCTCAACATATCTTCTAATGTCTGGATAGTCCTCTCGGATTGAACATCTGAATGTGGGTGATAGGCAGTACTAAAACTGAGCTTAGTCCCAAAAGACTGATGTAAGGCATTCCAAAATCTAGAGGTAAATCTGGGATCTCTATCTGACACTATGCTCAATGGTACTCCGTGTAATCGAACAATCTCTCCAACAAATAACTCAGCAAGCTTATCTAGGGAATAAGAAATCTTAATGGGAATAAAATGAGCAGACTTAGTCAATCTGTCCACAATGACCCACATAGCATCATAACCCTTCTGTACCCTAGGCAAAGTGGTCACAAAATCAATGGAAATTTTGTCCCACTTCCACTCGGGTATTTCCAAATGTTTTAGCATCCCGGTTGGTTTCTGGTGTTCGATCTTGACCTTCTGACAAATCAAACACTTGGCCACATACTCGACCACATCCTTTTTCATACCTGGCCACCAAAATCTGTCTTTCAAATCTTGATACGTCTTAGCCACACCATGATGTATCGAGAATTAACTCTTAGAGCCTCCTCAATAATCTGTTCTTTAAGGTTTCCCCCTTTAGGAACACAAATCCTCTGTCTAAACTTGATCAATCCATCATCCTCCAACAAAAAAGCTATCGAGACCCTGCGATCCTGTAGTTCCTTATCTAAACTTTGTTCATGTATAATCTGATCCTTAAGGTCGCATGAGATTTCCAACAAAGCCAATCTCAGCGCACACTACTCATATCCACTTGTAAACTAAGGTCTCGAAATTGTTCTACCAAGTCTAGCTCATGCACCATTATCTGAGATACATGCAAAGATTTCCTACTAAGGGCATCAGCCACAAAGTTGGCCTTGCCTAGATGATACTTAAGTTCAAAGTCATAATCCTTTAAGTATTCCATCCATCTCTTTTGTCCCATGTTCAGTTCCTTCTGATCAAACAGATACTTCAAGCCCTTATGGTCACTGAATTCCTCAAACTTTACACCATACAAGTAATGTCTCCATATCTTAAGTGCAAAAACTATGGCTGCTAGCTCTAGATCATGGGTCGAATAATTCTCCTCATGGGGTCTAAGCTGTCTAGAGGCATAAGCCACTACCTTTTTATCCTACATTAATACACATCCTAAGCCCATTTTAGAGGCATCACAGTACACCTCTAAATCTCTGGATAGGTTAGCAATAACCAAAACTGGAGCTGTGGTCAATCTATGCTTAAGTTCCTAAAAACTCTTCTCACACTTTTCACTTCACACCATGGCTTGTTCTTTCGGGGTCAGTTTAGTTAAAGGAAGAGCCAACTGAGAAAAACCCCGAATGAATTTTCGGTAATATCCGGCTAATCCTAGAACTCCTAATCTCAATGATCGACTTTGGTCGCTCCCATTGTACTACCACCTCAACCTTACTAGAGTCCACTGCTACCCTTTCCTGGGATATAGTGTGCCCTAGAAATTTCACCTCATTCAACCAAAATTCACATTTTTCTGGTTTAGCATATAGTTTCCTCTCTTTGAGTATCTGTAGTACTATCCTGAGATGTTCCTCATGTTCTTCCACTGTTTGAGAATATATGAGAATATCATCTATGAACACTACCACAAACTTATTTAGGTACGATTTGAAAATTCTATTCATATAATCCATAAACACTGCTGGAGCATTGGTTAGGCCAAACGGCATCACCAAATACTCATAATGTCCATACCTAGTTCTAAAAGCAGACTTTGGCACATCATTCGACTTTATCTTGATCTGATGGTAACCAAACCGAAGATCAATCTTAGAGAATACCGTGGCATCTCTAAGTTGGTCAAGCAAATCATTTATCCTAGGTAATGGGTACCTATTCTTTATGGTAATCTTATTCAGCTGCCTATAGTCCACACACAATCTCATACTCCTATCCTTCTTTTTCACCAACAATACTGGTGCTCCCCACGGAGACACACTGGGTCTAATGAATGCCCTTTCAAGTAATTTTTTTACTTGTTTCTTAAGTTATCCTAGTTCCAGTGGTGACATTCTATAAGGTGCTATAGACACAGGTCCGGCTCCCGGTACTAAGTCTATAACAAACTCTACCTCTCTAGTAGGTGGCAAACTAGGAATCTCCTTAAGAAACACATCTATAAAATCGCTCACTATTGGTATTCTGGCCAATTCTGACTGAACCTCTAGGTCAAGAAAAAATAATACCATGTATACTTGACTCCCAAGTGATAGGATCCTCCCTAATAAGTAATCCAGGATGAGTAGCCTCCCACCAGTGTTTGGCCTCATCTTCCAATTTATAAGCAGCAAAGATAACTTTATGCTCTTCAGTACACTGCATAGCCTTAAAAATCATTCCAAAGTGTTTCACCCACCTTTCAGCAGCCACAGGGTCATAATTCCCATGGAAAGATGGGGGATCCTTCTTGCAGAACTCTGTCAGTCCCATCTACTGAGGAACAACAAGTCCCGCAATAGGAGTACCATCTTGCTGGGGTCCGGGCATACAGTCTATGACTTGGGCTAGATGTACAAGCACAGCCACCAGACCATCACCCTCATTAGCAGTAGCAGTGGGTTGGCCTCGGCCTCGGCCTCTACTACGAGTTTGCCTTAGTCCACTCATAACTCTGTATATAGCACAGAAAATATCGGGTTGATCAATCACAATTCCCCACATGCAATATATCAGAAGTATATGGAAAGGTATAAGCATGCATCATAAGTGCTCAGTATGACTCTAGACCCATATTTCGCAGTACTATAGGAAAGAATAGCTTTGATACAAAAAATGTAAGACCTATTATTACTACATCATTTACTAACTCATAAGTCTTATGTGAGATATTTTTTTTTCATTATATAGAAAATTCAGCAGAGTTTCCTTTAATTCTAGTATGTTACCAAACGACATAAGATAAACAACGGATTCCAATCAATCATTTCAAACTAACCAGAATATATATATATATATATATTTACACGGGAGATCTCCGATCTCATTCAAAATAATATTAGAGTATGTAAATTATACAAGTGTGTATTAAACACTATCCTGATTAAGCACGATTACATAATACTAGCCAAATTGAGAACATCAACAGTAGTTCATCAGCTTTCCTATTACAAGTATATCAGAGTACCATATATTATACAACATGTTGTGAATACATAACGGAGCACAACTCCACCAAAATACAAGTATTAAATACAGATTTATCGCTAACAGCAATAAATAACATAATCCTCCATACTTAACCCGTAGAGGGTCCGGGGTTTTCCTGCGAATCTGAGAAAGAGGGGGTGAGAACAACTTCCCAGTGAATGTGAATATAACTTGCAAATAAGGCATGCATGCAATTAGAATGCAAGATTCAAACACAATTCAACACACCAAGTAATTTCAATCCAATATATGCAATGGGTTTATGAATGCATATGCATTTCACACCTTTTCTTTCCATTTAACCCCTTCCGGTTAGGTATACTCTCAACGTTTCTATACACTAACCCCTTCCGGTTAGGCCGTCTCGCTATGCATATATAATGTTTTATGTCACACCTTTTTCATCTAACCCCGTTTGGCTAGGTAACCACTCACATATTGTACTCTAACCCCTTCTAGTTAGGCCATCTCACTATGCAATGCCATGCTTTCATATCATGCTCAAATCACAATATCATAATAACATAACATTTAAACCCATCCAAGATTTACAATCATACAAGCATTATGCTCCATTCTTTCCAAACACATTCACTTACTTACACTTCCCAACATTGTACTAAATCATCATTATTCACAAACATAGCATATGGTATTAAAGTAATAGACAAATGCTCCAAAATGACACAAACAGAGTCAACCACGGCCAGGGTGTGGTGGCAACCACGGCCTGATGTGGTGGTACCACGACCTAGGTGTGGTGAGACCAGAAATTCATGAAATGAAAACAGAGACAACCATGGCCAGACCGTGGTGGACACCATGGCCGTGGTCTGGTGTCAGAATGCGAAAACCATATTTCTAGAGCCAACCACGGCCAGACCGTGGTAGAAGCCACGACCGTGGTCTGGAATCTAGGCAGCAATAGTGTGATCAATCAATTTGAGACACTTATGTTAGCTTTGTACTAGGCTTTATTAGATATTTATTGTGCCCAATATTAGTATTTTAGATGAGTTTAATGTTGTTGGGCCTCATTGGGCTTTAATGCAAATTGTGAATAATTCTTGGATTTTGATGCATTTTGACCTTTCCTCCTTGATTAGGCCATAACTTGGGACTCAGTGATCCATTTAGGTGATCTTGGTGTCTTTGGAAAGCTAAGACAATGCTCTACAACTTGTTTACTTTCTTTACTTCCATGTTTTTACAGCTTGTATTCAGATTATATTCAATTACAAATTGGCTTCTAGGATTAGTATAAATAGAGTCAATCTCTTTGTATTTTACATCATTCAATTTGAAGTAAGTTTGAAGAAAGTTTCAGTATTTGTGAGAGTTTTCTTTCTCTTCTTCTCCATTCTCTTTAGAATTTCATTTCTGTTCTTTATTTTATGAGTTCTTCCTTCCCATCCATGGAAGGCTAGGCACTTATAATCAATCCAAGGGATTAGCAATCTTGATGTTTGATTTGGAGATCTTGTTTCGCTTGTTCATATTGCTTAATTGTTATTCAAGTTTCTCTTCTTCCTCTTTTGATTTTTATCTAGATTGAATTGCTTAATTTGATTTAGATGTTTATATGATAATAGCTTTATTATCATGTATTCAAAGAGGTTCACAAAGAATAAACAACTTATTAAAGCTTTTTGATGGATTGTTTAGCTTGGTTAAATTCTGGATCTAATGTTAATCTATGTTTGGATGGTGCTTACTTTATCTAACCTTGGTTAATCAAATACTAGATGCTTATCTAGTAGAGGATTCTTGGATCATGTTAAGGCGTCTTGATGTGATCTAAGGCCAAGAACATGGTTAATAATTAAGTGAATTCCTTCAGATCAATGATAGATTAAACTCAAGATCGGTAAATTTCCTTGGATTGGTTAATTTGTTAATTACTTTCCTTTAATTCAACTAGTGTATTATCTTTATAAATCATCAAAACCCCCTTTTTATTTATCTTGATCTGATTAATTCTTTGTTTTTGGATCCTTGAGAGACGATTCGGTTCATCATCTATACTACAAATTAGTTTGGGAATCGGTAGTTTTTATTATTTGACGGGTCTCAACAACCTCTTGTCATAGTGCCACACCCAACCACAACCAAAACCTAGTTTTTCTCTTTGGGATCATGTCCCCCACCAATCCATCAAAAGATACCAACAATATCATTCACTTTCATACACCCAAATCCTTGGAAACAAGTAACAAATACACATCCAACCTCAAACACATGTGAATTCCTACTTTCAAGCTTAATATTACATCTTAAACTTACACTCTAAAAACACCATACAATATTACAAATTAACCCACACTCACCTTGAAATGCTCAAAACTTGA
The DNA here is from genome assembly GCA_023212625.1 of Styphnolobium japonicum. Taxonomy (NCBI): domain Eukaryota; kingdom Viridiplantae; phylum Streptophyta; class Magnoliopsida; order Fabales; family Fabaceae; genus Styphnolobium; species Styphnolobium japonicum. The sequence continues at coordinate 8,974,696 of JALBWW010000014.1, forward strand.
TTCCAATATTGGATTTGTAACTAAGACAGCCTTTCCTTCAATTTCCTTCAAAACACCCAACCAAAACAACCAACTTTAGAAATGGGTGTTCTTGATTCTTAAAGATGAAATTGAGTTTTTCAAGAAACTAAAACCATAGGATTGAAGAAGAGATGAAGCTGATTAATAACTATCAAATAACCTAAGCCAAAAGATGAATAAAAATGCTTACTTTTGGCTCTTGAATCCTTGAACAAGCTTTGGCTATGGAACACTTGACAATTTTGGAGAAGATGACCAAATGGTCTTCCCTAAAATGGCCGGTCCTCTTAATCACAAGGGGGTGGAGTTGAATTGTCAACTTTGCCCCCCACTTAAGTGGAAAAATACTAAATTGCCACGAGGGTGTAAAAAGACTAAAATACCCTTGGTGATTTCTAAAATTTCCCAATAAGTCTTGAAAAGTAAATTAGGTCCTCTCTTAACCAGAGAAAATTTAAAAGTTGAGATTTGACCTATTTCTTCCTTGGGTTCTATTGAGTTTCCTGGTACCACTAGAATCTCAAAATAATTACCCTAATTCAGTTTATCCCAATTTCTTTAACAAAATATACAAAGATGCTCAGATAATTTAGCTAAGTCAGGAAATAGAAATTTAGGGATGTTACACAAAGATGATCACAAAGAATAAACAATTTATTAAAGCTTTTTGATGGATTGTTTAGCTTGGTTAGGATATTAAGTTAATCTATGTTTGGATGGTGCTTACTTTATCTAACCTTGGTTAATTAAATCCTAGATGCTTATCTAGTAAAGGATTCTTGGATCATGTTGAGGCATCTTGATGTGATCTAAGGCCAAGAATATGGTTAGCAATTAAGTGGATTCCTTGTGATCAATGATGGATTAAACTCAAGATCGGTAAATTTCCTTGAATTGGTTAATTTGTTAATTACGTTTCTTTAATTCAACTAGTGTATTTACTTTACAAATTGTTACGCTAAAATCGCACTTAAGGGCAAGTGCACCCTGTCGTACAAGTAATAAAGGAGTATTTGGGACTCCAAGTATCGAACCCACAAGGATTGTTGGCAATTACTAAGTTAATTAATCCCTTATGTTATCTAGACAATGAAATTCGACTGAGAAAGGAGAAAATATCAAGCAATTAGGAGAAAGTGAGGAAATCAAAGATTATCAAGCAAATATTCAATTATGGAAAGCCTAGGGTGTCTGGTTTCACTTATGTCAAAACTCATAAAATTACCCAATTCCTCAATAATATGTGTTCCGATTGATTGCCAATCACCTGCTCTAATGCTATTAATACCCAATGGTCATGCAATATTAATATTCTTTTTCTCAATCTGAAACCCCCAATGGTCATGCAAGGCAAATGATTAAGAACGACATAAAGAACCGGTGATTTGTTAATTAAATAACTGATTGAAAATAAAGGATTGAGTTTGGTCCACACAACCCTAAATCCGATTAATCCTAGAGTTCCGTTAACTAATTGTGGTACGGTCGCCAGTCAATCAATTAACTTTTTAAAGGGTGCGCAAACCTTATTGGAAAACAAAGCACTAGGAAAAATCCAATCAATTGGGGAAACACAAACTTATTTAGAATTAGGAAAACATTATAAGAATTTGAACATAAGATCCATCATAACCCTAGTTATGGATTTAGCTACACATAGTCAAAGAGAACAAAGCATAAACTAAAACCAAATTCAAATCCATAAAAGAACAATAGAAAAACTAAAACCCGGAAACCCCCTTGCGGTGAAACAGGTCCTTCACGAACAATTGGGGAGACGGTCCTTCACTTGATAGCTTCAAAAACCTCCAAAGCTCCGCTACAACTCTCTAATTAAGCAAAGGGCTATAGCTACTTTCTTTCTCTGAATGCCGGATACTTTTCCTTGCGCTGCCACTCCTCCTTTATAATATTTTAGTGGCCCAACAACTCTACAATCTTTTCTTCTAGGGTTTCCTAATTGTGCACAAATTCATTTAATGTGCAATTCTTGGATAACAGGGAAAGTAGATTGCTTTCCCACTTTGAGTATTCTTAATTAATGTGAGATAAGAGGGAAAATCTTCCAAGAATATAAAAATAGGAAACTTCCACAACTGGATTGATGATATCTTTGTAGGATCTTGCCAAAATCTTTCATAATTATGTTGATGATATCTTTGTATCTTTCCCAAGATTGCTTCCATTTTAACACTTTAAAGCTTGATTCTTATAAATCTTCAACCTGCAATATTCAAAGGAAATTGGGTAAGTTTCCCTCATAAAATCATCAAATAAATACCAAATCAAACTCAAATTCCTAGCATTTAAGTATATAAAATGGCAGTTATCACAAATCATAAAAAAAAAATCCCATTTTTAATTATCTTGACCTAATTAAATCTTTGTTTTTTGGATCCTTGATAAACGATTCGGTTCATGCTCTATACTACAAATTAGTTTGTGAACCGGTAAATTTTATTATTTTGACGGGTCTCGATAACCTCTTGTCAAATTTGGCGTCGTTACCGGGGATCAAAGGCAACTATTTGATCATTTCAAGACCCCATCTAACTCTAACAATTGTGTTTGTTTTGTTTTTTAAGCTTTTCCAAGTGGAATTCAACTGAAATTAGGTAAAGGGCATCGTGTCAAGAATTTTGGTTCGGTAAAGTATTTCTGATTTACCTAAATTTTGGAAAACTAATGGAACACATTATTTTGAGAAAGGCTTACTATTTTAGTAAGGCCACCCCTATTTTAGCCAAATTTCATCGTTTAGACCACTTTTTAAATTTGTTAAGAGTTTTTATTATTCTGTTGGATAGCATATTTGTGTAGATTTCACCCTGTGGTAGTCTCATAATTTTTAAAATTCATTTGATATTGTTTTTATTCTTTGTAGATTTTTTTTTAGTATTTGTTTTAGGAATTTTTTGTGTTTTAGTTGTTATTGCTTTTCTATACCTTCCTATGAGCTGCATGTTGTATGACTAGGTCTGATCCTGGTACCTTGCATTCATTTGATCATGAAATTGATAGAACCTTTCATACACTTTTCAGAATTCATAGGATTGGTAGTAGCATTAATAGAATCACTTCTAGAATTGGACTTGAACTTGACATTGCACCTTATCTTATTGACTCTGTTAATACTGTTGAGTCTATTTCTATTAGTGCTTCAATGTCTGATACTGAGTCTGCTGATTTTGAAATAACCAAGTGAAACACAAGAAGGGGGGTTGAATTGTGTTTCTTAACCCTTTTTGATGATTAATAAAAGATTTTCCGTTTTAACAGAAGATTGAACACAGCGAAGGATAAAGTTTGACAAGTAAAGAATTTAGAACCAACACAGCTTAGTCCTATTGGACTCTAAGGATTTTGAAAAGACTTTTAAGAAAACAGTTAACACATTCTAAAACCAATTAAAAGGTCTTTGTTAATAAACACAATAGTAAACCCCAGAGGTTAGTGAATCTAATAAAACACACTAGAAGAGAAGAGAAGCTTACACATGAGATTTATCCTGGTTCACTCTTATCAACCAAGAGCTACGTCCAGTCCCTTCAACCAGAAGGATTTTCCAACTAATCTTTTTCGAGATTACAAGTATTATACACCTCTTCAGGTAACAAGTATTTTCAACCTCTTCAGGTTCAATCACCCAAGTATTCTTTTACACACAGCCTCTTCAGGCTTACAATGCTTAAGATAAATAAGTGAAAGTAGATGAAAGCTTGAGTTTGAAACTCACTGACAAATGAGAATAGAAAATAGAAATCTCAAGGCTTTTTCTTTTTACACATATATGGAAATCAAAGAAGAGATAAAGCTTTTTAGACTTTGTAAGATGCTTTTGGCAAAGATCTCCTCTTTTTTTTTTAAGTGCTGCTTCTTCTCTTTATAAGTAAGAACAAAATGAGCAGACTTCATGGGCTAGATCGTCCAACAGAAACATTTATTACCGTTCTGAGTGGCATTAAATGCATCTACTGGAAAAGTGCTGAACTTCTTCTGACGATGACTTTTATTCTCTGAGATTTCCAATCAGTGAAAACAAAGTCCTGATTTGTCTAAGATTACAGACGGTTTCTTATTTGCAGATCTTTGTAGTTGTTAGACAATGTCAGCAAAAGTGGCTTAGTTGACTTCTTCTGTCGCCGTGAGCTGTCAGAGTTCTTTTCTAGCATTTAATGAGGAACAGTTCTTCATTTTTGAAATTTCACTTGGACGAGAGCTTGAGCTTGAACTTTGAAAGAGTGAATTGAGTCCGAGCTTTGGCAGACAGATCGTATTGGACGAACCAATAAAAATAGTAACAGTATATGCATACAAATATTGGACGCACCAATAATAAAAGTATATAAGACATTTATTGGACGTACAAAGAGTTATAGCATATTGGACGTACGAAGAGTTATCTTTAAGCATAGAGCAGAATGAGCGCACATACAAGTAGCGATTTGTTAGTACTATTGTCGAAACACTTGTTCAAACTAAATAAATATTTTTGTTATCCTCAAAACTTAAACAGGGAAAGCTACAGTTTTTAAGATTTTAGTATTTAAACATTTTTATAAGATTTTGGTTTCAACAGATTTTACTATGGTTGATAATAATAATAATAGGACCCTTAAGGAATTGGCTGCACCTGATATGAATTATCAACCTTTGTGCATTTAATATCCTGAACTTAATGTTGATTTTGTGTTGAAATATGGATTGATACACTTGCTGCCCAAGTTTCATGGTCTTACAGGTGAAGATCCACATAAGCATTTGAAAGAGTTCCATGTTGTTTGCTCCACCATGAAACCTCATGGAATAGCTGAAGATCATATCAAGCTGAGGGTCTTACCTTTCTCCTTGGATGGTGCTACTAAGGATTGGTTGTATTACTTACAAGCTGCTGCCATCACTTCTTGGAATGACATAAAAAGACTGCTTCTGGAGAAGTTCTTTCCTACATCAAAAACTGCTGCAATAAGGAAAGATATTTGTGGCATGAGGCAACTCAATGGTGAGACTCTCCATGAGTATTGGGAGAGATTCAAGAAATTGTGCTCGAGCTGCCCACACCATCAAATTAGTGATCAACTGCTAATCCAATACTTCTATGAAGGGTTGATGCCAATGGAAAGGACTATGATTGATGCTGCAAGTGGTGGAGCATTGGTAGATAAAACTCCAGCTACTGCCAGAGATTTAATTGCAAACATGGCAGCAAATTCTCAGCAATTTGGTACTCGAATGGGTGCTGCAACCAGAGTAGTCAATGAAGTCAATACCTCTTCACATGCTGATCAACAAAGGATGGAACATAGATTGGATGAGCTCACTTCTTTGGTCAGATAGATGGCAATGGGACAACATGAACCACCTGCGCAGACCCCTACAAGAGTTATAGCATATTGGACGTACGAAGAGTTATCTTTAAGCATAGAGCAGAATGAGCGCACATACAAGTAGCGATTTGTTAATACTATTGTCGAAACACTTACTTGTTCAAACTAAATAAATATTTTTGTTATCCTCAAAACTTAAACAGGGAAAGCTACAGTTTTTAAGATTTTAGTATTTAAACCTTTTTATAAGATTTTGGTTTCAACAATCTCCCTATTTTTGATGATGACAAAAACTATTAATTTGATTGAACACAGATTTTTAAAACAAAATTGCTCCCCCTAAGAAAAACATTTCAAAGAGATGGACTCAAAGTCTGTTGGACGCAGAGTCGATTGGACGTAGTACCCTATTTGCTGTTGTAATCACTTTTCTGTTGTAATCACTTTTTCTGTTTGTTGTCTCTGTTTTGATTCTATTTGCTGTATTTCATTTCTGTTTTCTGTTTTATTTGTTGTTTCTGTTTTCTATTTAAATTTTTGTTTTGAAAAAAAAAAAGAGAGGTGTGATTTTTGTGTATTTAGTCCCTTCCAATCGTGTTTTAAGAATTATGAAAGTCATGAGTTTGCATTAATTGAAGTTCAAGTTTCCTAACATAAATGAATGAATTGTCTTTCACCTTGAATTTCACATGCTTGGTGTTGGATTTTGGATTAGTGGATTAAGTTTGGTAGATGCATCCATACCTTGTGAGATTTTGAGCCTATTGAATTATGGATGATGCATTTATATCATTCTCTTCCTTCTTGTGTGAGTTTCACTCATGGATTTTGTCACTCTAGAACTTGCTTTGATTCTTTTTGAGGCTACATTTTCATATGCATGCATGAACTTGATTGAGGCATTTTTCTTGAATTAGCTACTTTATCCAAATAGCCTACCTTGCATTTATTCCATTGTTAACCCCCTTTGAGCCTAATTGCCCATTCTTATTCTTAGCTCATTACAAGCCATGAGTAAAAAAAATTCATGTTTTACCTCTCCTTAGTGAATAGAGAGCATTGGTTTTCTTATTGGAGGAGCTCTTTTTGCTTGAGGACAAGCTATGGTTTAAGTGTGGGGGGATGTTTATGCAAAACGTTTGGTGCAAAAGAAAGAAAAAGAAAAAGAAAAAGTGGCTAATTTTGATTAAAACAAAAAAAAAAGAAAAAAAAAAGAAAGTGGAAAAAGAAAAAAAAAAGAATAAAGCCAAAAGGTTGTAAAAGAAAAGAATAGAAAAATGAAGGAATGTGTTAAGACACTACAAAAAAAAATGTGTTTAGCGGCGGTTGAATTTTAGGTTTGGCGGTGGTTTCAACCGTCGCTAAACGTGTTCTACGGCGGTTATAAAAACGCTGCCTATAAGAGGGTCGCAGAACGATTAGCGGCGGTTTTTACCAACCGCTAGAATAACCGCCACTAATAGATTTTTTTATTAGCGGCGGTTTAAAACCGCCGCTACTATTAAAAATTCCAAAAAAAATATTCGTTTAGCCGCAGTTTTCTCTAAAACCGCGGCTAAACGACATTTTCTGGAAAAAAAAAATTGGGACAGCCTCGTGATCAGTTTCCACCTTGGTGTTTTGAGATGTTTAAGAAGCTATATTTGTCAAAGCCCAAGCTGCCTCAAAACTAAAACATACATTAAACAATATCAAGGCTCATAAGTAATATACTAATTAAATAAACAAATAAAAGAAGGCAGACAACAAACCAACTTTACAATATCTTGTGAGGGCATGTGCTTTAATAAAATACGTCCACATCTTGCAACGTGCTTTAGATTCTAGATCAAAATAGACTAGAAAGCTTATATTGTGAGGGCATATACTTGAAAATATTACATAACCAGGCGCTTGTGTGGAAGTGAGCAAACATCACCAAAGACCTCAAAGCGTCTTATCCTAGAAAAGTATGACTCAAGCCATGGAAGTAACCCCTACTATAAATGCAATGAACGAGAGCTACAGCTTTAAAAGAGAGAAGAATAGACAATTAAATAAAATAAAATAAATTCAAAAGCAAGAAAAGCATACTTTATTTTCAGTAACATTATAGCTTTCCAAAGCCTTCTCATATTCTGACTTGAGTTCAACAACTTTATCCAAATAAGGCTTTCTCTCCTGAACCAGTGATGCCATATCAAGACATTTGATCAACATCACATTATTAAACAGTTCAAAAGCCTGAACCAATGCATAATATATATTTTTACTTACTTCCTCAGTCATGGACTTCCACTTCTCACCAGCCTCTTTACCAACCTATATTTATTTTCAACAAGTAAGCTAATCAATGAATCCTGACATTAACTCACTTAATAAAACCAAAAGCATATGTCCGTTTAACAAGGTTCACTTACCCTTTTAACATCCTTTGAATCAGGATTTGCTTCCTTAAAAGCTTTTCTAAAATCATCCCTGCAACAGATTATTACATCATTAACAGTACAAGCACAGGGAAGAAAAACAAGCCTTACAGGAAAAGAAAGAAGGTTGTCATAGGACGCTTGGGCATGTTAGGATCCTTGACCTTTGCCTTAGGTTCTTTTGATTTGGGTTTCTTCCTACACAATTTCAAAAAAGATAAATCAAATAGGAAGTTAACAATATAGTGCCAAATGACTGACAATCTCAAATGTTCACAAACAGACTGAGGCCATAACCAAGAAGTGCAAAAATTCACCTCTCTGATGTCTTCTTGACCTCAGCAGTCTGTTCCACAACCTGAGCCTCTGAACCAGCAGAACCAATATATCACTTTATTGATATAAACATCAAGAACCTATGGTTACCTGGGCAATTGAATCATGACAATGTTGTTTATCTAAAACAACGTCTGCAGACAAATTGGAGTCTAATTTTTTGCATTCTTGAGAAGGCCATTCAACATCTTGTATTTTTCCTGGTTCGTCAGCATATGCAGGCTTTTCTTGATGAACCATCTTAGGTTCCTCGACAGTAAGGAACCACAAGGATCTTCAATAAGACTCCCACCTCCAATAATGCCATTTTGAGATATAGACAAATTTTTTCAACAAAACAGCTAGTGCATTATCAGTTGACGGAGCAAGCTTAAGCAGAAACCTTTGGACTGGAATTGTTGAATCAAACCTTAAACTAAGTCAATTCGCGGGCTTGGGCTAATGATTGATGAGGCTATTAGTAGCTATGCCCTCTCCCAATCTTGATCGGTATGCGATCTTGCTGTCTTTTTTATTCCAAATTCCATGCCTATTTTCATCCCGGTACTAAAATTGTTCAAGTTCTGTTATCGATACTCATCAGATAGAAAAAGGAAAAAACTTCAAAGGGACAAGAGAAATGATAAAGAGTCTTTTCAGTTATAATATATATATATATATATCTAGCTCATATCCATGTCAGTTCTATGATTGTCAGTTGTGAGAAACTGGATGCTTGACTATACATGCCTGGTACAAAGTACTCTCATGTGCTTCTTGCCTGTCAGAAATCAAAATAAATTAGCCACAGGAAATATTATTATAGATCACAAAGAAAAAACTGATAAATAAAAGAACAAATGTAATGAAGTGCCCAATAAATTAATTGGAAATGACAGGAAGTCAGCAACACCAAACACAACCAATGCCAATTTGAATTCCCATGAGCATAAATGGTTAGACTCCATACTATCTTGTAGTTTATCACACTGCACTTGGCAATTTCAATAAAATCTAAAAGTTGAATTCCTTTATATATTGCTATGTGAAGCACATGCTTAGGCAAACAATTCAACTACAACCAAAACTATAATGCTGACATGGATAAATATCACTTCCCATTCACAGAACCAGCATTTTTTGAATCATCCCCTGATTAAGTTTGTTAACTCACAAGGATAGATTTAAATGCTATTGTCAATTACAAGAAGATTCTAGCGGACACAACCAAAATCTGTAAGATGAATAAAAATCAAAGAATGTGGAACTTTTATTATAATCTCACTGTTTTGAGCCTTAATTTGAATTCTAAACACGAATTAATTTTGCTATGCCAAGTAAGATCTGAGAACCTTGAAAAAACAATGACTGTGAATCCAAGCAGCAGACTCCTCCAATATACCTTCCCCACAAATTGTACAAACACGAACATTGAGAAGAAGAACAACAATGGCAAAAATAGATATAGCGTATGTAGGCGACTCTTTGTGATATCACAAGTATAAAAGGAAATTCATTCCCTTTGAATATCATGCCCATTGCAGTTTCCTTTTTCTACAAAATGCCGACTTTTAGTAAGTAATCTTTAGTCTTAAATGTATAGTTATCATTCTACAAAAATTATTTTGTCTTATACTAATTTCACTAGTCTTCAAACTCATTTTTCAAATGTCCATCCCATATATTGAATTTAGTAAAATTCTAGAAGACAATCTTAAGCATTTTTAGTATAAGTTTTACTACAACAATAATGTCTAAATTTTGTTATTCTTCTTCACATAACTTCTTTTCTCATGCGACATACCGTTTTTGTTCAAAGAAATTAATGGAAAAATTCTACTTATGGACCTTTATAGGAAGATATAATGGCCACAAAAAGCTAATGAGAGTATAACATGTTTCCAAAAAATCAAATCGCATATCCAAATTAGGCACGTAAGGAGCACCTCATTTCATCGACCACAAGTCTTAAGAGTTTAAAGCGACATACGACAACATGCTCAAGCGGTAAAATTTACTAAATAGAGAAATTGAAATCAATTTATTTTTAAAAAATCATGCGAAACTAATTCTTGAACTATTCGCAAGAACTTTCTTTAGGCATGCACAACTAAATTTTCTCTAATGAAGTCATATAATTGCAGATTTAAACCAATAGAAAGGAATTTACACAACAATAATTTGAGCTTTCTAATTTAAAGCTTGTACTTGATGTTGATTCCTTCTCCAGGAATCTTTCAACACTACAACAAGAGATATGACAACAAAATGTAAAATGCAAATAATCAAGTTGTCTAGGGACAGAATATAGGGGAAGGAAATCAAATTCCATAATAAAGAAAGTCATCCTTCATAAAAATACTATGTCTCACTCTTCTACTTGACTTATAAGCAAAGACAATTTTATAAGAGAAAAAGAAATCATAAATGAGCATTTCGGTTTTAACACGAGCTTCTCAATATCATACCAAGAATGCAAAAGCAATGTCCAAGACCATTACGGGCGGTGTCATAGCAGATAAACTTGAAGTAAATGTGAGCAGAAAAGTAATACCGGTGAATAGAGCAGATAATCTACCACTATTCTTGAAAGATATAGAATATAAGGGAAAGTGAACTTATGGGTTGTTTCAATCGGTAGTGTCCTCATTGACAAGATGATTCCACTTAGTTCTTCCACTACGACCAAAGTGCTTGACTTGCATAACCTTGTGTAATATTGTCTTGTCCATTTTATCTTCCCAGGTTTACAGAGAGAGAGGAGAGAGCAATAAAAGAGAGAGAGACTCGTGAGAGTAAGAATTGCGAGAATGTTAAGGGAATGAGAATCGAGGCAGTGGTTTAGATTTTTTCTTTGCAACACTACCATTAAACCATTTTAATTCTCGTGAGTTATTATAAATGCAGTAAAAAGATTCATTAGTGGTGGTTCATTAAAACCACCGTTAAGAAAACACCACAAACTATCAATTTTTTTGTAGTGCCACTTTTCGTGATCCTAAACTACTAAAAACAAGCTTACCCTGTAAGTTTCTTGGAGCATGGTTGTTGTTACAGCCACAACCACGAGCAATTCAAGTTTAAGGAGTAACATCAAATATCAATTTGTCTTGGTCCACTCACGAAAAAGGAAAATAGTAAGCAACAACCAACAACGAGACTTATATCACTAATAGCAAATAGCATAATTAACAAGTTCGATGACATAAAATTAGAGAGTTAAAGGAAAAGAAAAAAAGAATATCGGCCTTGATAAGTGCATCCCAAAGCTCTTCGAGGAGAATGCGACCATTGTGTACAATATCAATAGCTTGAAAGATGCGGTAAAGTTCCAATTCCTAATCGTCCATGTAACAGCGGAAGTCATGGTAATCGATCCTGCCATCTTTGTCGGCATCACAGACCTTCTTGTAACGGCTTGAAGCATATGCTTTCTCTTCTTTTCCTTCTTCTCTGCTAGATATTCCATCCAGGAAGCAAAAAATCCAAGTGACAATTAGAGGACAAAATGGAAAAACAAATTGCGAGAGAGAAACGGACTCAGGAACCAATTCAGGTTACATACATCGCTTGTTCCTCACTAAAGGATGCTCTTTCAACTCGAGAACCCTTAAGCCTAACACGAGATGGAGGGAGATCAAAAGCATAAACCCTGTTGAAACATTAATCATATCTATGAATAATTGACTAATGCATTTCATGTCTGATTTTTCACTTTCATTATTACCATGAACATGTAGACAGGGCTAGGCCTTATTTAAGAGTTCTCAACCATAACACGAACGCAGGCAACTTAAAAATTCACCTTTAGTTTTTGCAAGCAATAAATATCTCCCACCAATTAGTAACAAATATTCCATTGAGAAATTCTTAGCAAATAGATAAAACCAGCATATACTAATATTAATATAAAACAAAAAATGAGTTATAAGAAAACAAGTAAAGCATTCTCTATTTGTTGGAAAAAGAACACTTGAAGCCCTCACAAGTCACAACCATCAGAAAAACATATAAGAAAGCACAGAATTGTCAAATTGCAGAAAGAGACTCGGACATATATACTCTTTCACACAGTCCAAATGAGAAGTTATGAAACAGGATATCTCGGCCAACACAATTCACTACATGATTGTTCCATATTGAAGAACTTAGTTCATCCCCTAAAATCACAAGTCCACGAAATTGAAAAAAGATATTTTGTTGGAAATGAACGAGATATTACACTTCAAAAGATAGCTCCAGTTGAGAAATATTCTTTATAACTAGAGAAAATAACCAAATTCCAAATATTCCTTATAACTACAGAATCGCTAATGTGAATCACAATTTTCAAAGCTCAAAAATCCCAAATTATCAAATTAGGGCATACCTTTGTGTTAGATTACTTCGAGCTTGATTGCAACGAGAAAGAGAGCTTACTAGCGGGGCGACAAAACTTCTCCAACAGAGATGAAACACCAATGAAACACCAGCGCGAGCGCGAGCGAGAGTGCGAGCGCGAGCGAGAGTGTGAGCACGAGCGTGAGCGCGAGAGAGCAAGAGCAAAAGCGCGAGAGAGTAAGAGCGTTAATGAGGTCGAGGTTGGGGAATAGCATGAACTGAGAATGAGCCAATGAGAGCGAAGAGTTTTAAGTGTTTTTTTATTTGAAACCGCCACAAAAACACAACAAAACCGACGCTAAATTATTGTATTTACTGCGGTTTGCACAGACGCCACAAACAAAATTCACTTGCGGCGTTTATAATGAACTGCCGCAAAAAGAGGGTCATAAAGTGGAGCTTTTTTTGTAGTGAGAGAATGTGTATTTTATGGTTTAGGGTAAACTTCAGTGCTTGTTACTTGAGTTCCACCCCATTGCTATTTTATTCTCTTGGTTTTAACTTGTTATATCCATATTGTTCCCTTCCCTTACCTTGGCCCCATTACAACCTTGAATAAAGTCCTCTTGATTTGTGTGTGCATGTGTTTTGAGTAGTGGAGAAGTAGAAGATAAGCAAGCTTATGGTAGTGCAATTTTTCATGAGTTGATTTGAGTGTAAACACAAACCTAAACACTTGAGAGATTGAGAGTGTATCATGAGAGATTCTGTCATGCTTGATCCATGATTCTACTTGAATTCACATTGCTTGTTAATTTGGGATGTAAAGGCATATCACTTCATGAATGTTTGGAATCCTTGAAACTGTGGTTATTATTATTTCTCTGGTATTTCAAAATTAGTTGAATCGATTGAATAAAGTATTACATGTTTGTGGGTATCATCCTGGTAAACCCTCACGAGACTATAACTCGTCCACTAGGGACACCTAGGGGTTTAAAGGCTTGTGGCACATGCTAAGTGCCATCGTGTTTTCCTACGAAAATGGATTAGATTAGGTACAATCAGTTTTTATGTTTTTAGTTTAATAATATAATGTTTCTTGTTTTTTTTCTTTAGTTTTGTTCTTATGTGTTTTGCCCAGGAGTGCAAAAGCTTAAGTGTGGGGGAATTTGATCAATCAATTTGAGACACTTATGTTAGCTTTGTATTAGGCATTATTAGATGTTTATTGTGCCCAATATTAGTATTTTAGATGAGTTTAATGTTGTTGGGCTTCATTGGGTTTTAATGTAAATATTGGATAATTTTCGGATTTTGATGCATTTTGACCTTTCTTCCTTGGTTAGGCCATAACTTGGGACTCGGTGATCCAATTGAGGTGATCTTGGTGTCTTTGGAAAGCTAAGACAAGGATCTACAAGTTTCATGAAGAACTCAAGAGCTGGTTCGGACTTCTAAGGGCCCAAAATAGCCTTGCAATACAGAGTGAGTTTGCTGTCACGGAACCATCTAGGCAGTATGCACATATTGGACTATATAGTGGGTTATAGGCCTCCTCTTGGGCTGAAACTTGGTCATTTAAAAGATAAGACCCATATCTCCAACTTCACTGAAGACCATTTTGTCAATAGATGTCGTTTTAGGCATGCTTCTCAAGCTACAAGTTGGTCTGAATTTGGAAACACGTTCTTCCAACCTAACTTGAGGTAGGTGCAATGTTTTTGGCATTTCTGGAGTTCTAAAAGTCCAAATGACATGATTCAAATTGGAGATTTTCAAGGAGACAACTGGCTACAACTTTGATGGAGACATCCAAGCCAAAATGCACCGTCTAGGTGATGAATTTGAAGCCAGAAGTCGGATAAGAGTTGTTGACTAAAAGCCACCAACCATACACCAACCCACCTACCATGCACCAACCCACCTACCATGCATCAAGCTTCCATTTTTGACAATTTTCATATTCTTGTAGCTTGTATTCAGATTATGTACATGTACAAATTGGCTTCTAGGATTAGTATAAATAGACCCAACCTCTTTGTATTAGAAAGATTCAATTTTGAAGTAAGTTAGAATTCAATTTTGTAGTAAGTTTGAGTATTTGTTAGTTTTCTTTCTCTTCTTCTCCCTTCTCTTTAGAATTTTATTTTTGTTCTTTAAATTCTGAGTTCTTCCTTCCCATCCATGGAAGGCTAGGCTCTCATAATCAATCCAAGGGATTAGCCATCTTGTTGTTTAATTTGGAGATCTTGTTTTGCTTGTTCATATTGCTTAATTGTTATTCAAGTTTCTCTTCTTCCTCTTTTGATTTTTATCTAGATTAAATTGCTTAATTTGATTTAGATGTTGATGTGGTAATAGCTTTATTATCATGTATTCAAAGAGGATCATAAAGATTAAACAATATATTAAAGCTTTTTGATAGATTGTTTAGCTTGGTTAAATTCTAGATCTTAAGTTAATCTATGTTGGATGGTGCTTACTTTATCTAACCTTGGTTAATCAAATCCTAGATGCTTATCTAGTAAAGAATTCTTGGATCATGTTAGGGCTTCTTGATGTGATCTAAGGCCAAGAACATGGTTAGCGATTAAGTGAATTCCTTGTGATCAATGATGGATTAAACTCAAGATCGGTAAAATTTCCTTGGATTGGTTAATTTGTTAATTACTTTCCTTTAATTCAATTAGTGTATTATCTTTTCAAATCATCAAAACCCCCTTTTAATTATCTTGATATGATTAAATCTTTGTTCTTTTTGGATCCTTGAGAGACAATTCGGTTCATGCTCTATACTACAAATTAGTTTGCGAACCGGTAATTTTTATTATTTGACGGGGTCTCGACAACCTCTTGTCAATCCTCTTCTTCTCTTCAACATCTTTAGTCTCATGGGGACTAAAGATACCTTGATCTCTGAAGATCTTGGTTAAGAGAACACCATAGGAGATGGTGGTCTTCTTCCCTTTTCCTTGTACACTTCTCTGGAAGTTCTTAAAAAGCAGAGAAGGGAGATTGACCTGTTGACATAGCATCAGATGACACAGGCAGAAGGCATGAACTGTAGAGACTGAGTCTTTGGACCCTGCCTTGTGGAGTACCACCTTGTTCAGAAGTTGATGTAATACTCTTGCCTTGTCATTCATCTTGGATGCAGTTATCTTCCCCGTAGATGACTCCTTTAGTAAGGTGTCAAGAACAGCATCAGTTCCCCCAAAAGCTTTTTCCCAGTTTGAAGTGATGGTGGCTCCTTCCAACCAACATTGGGTGGCGTTGGAGATGGTTATCTCTGAAACCACAACGGGTTTTCCCAAAACACTCCCTTTGACCTCTGTCGCAGACACGGATGCGTCTTTCCAGAACATTTTCACCAATTCCGGATAAACCTCCTTAGGTTCTCTGAAGTAACTATCCCAACCAGCACCGCCGAGACATTCTTTGATATCTATTCCACATTCTGCTAAAATTGAAGTTTGGAACGAGTATTCAACCGATACCTCGGCTCTTTCAACATCAAGGGTCTTTCCTCCGGCCATTTCTTAGGGTTAAGGAAATTTGAAAGATAGAGAGAAATTTGCTAAGGTTCTTTTTGCAAATGTTTTCTTTCAAGGCTTGAAGGCGTAAAAAAAATTTGATCTTGTAAAGAAGGAAAATATTTATAGAAGAAGGTAGGTTTTTACACTGAAAGGTTTCTTGAGAGAAAACGAATCGTTTTCCCTTTTTTTTTAAAAAAAAAAAACACATTAAATGTGTATTAAAAGCAACTGTCACATCCGCAGTAAAAAGTTACTTTCGTGACCTTTCAAAAACTGACTCAGCGTGGGAAATTTGAAAAGTTTCAAGCAAGATAAATGCAAATGATTTATGTCTTATCAAGAAATTTACCACACCATTTATCAAGTACAAAGCATTTTAGACGCAGATCTTCAATGGACGCAAGAAATATTAATTCTTTACAAAATGCATACTTAGATGTTTTCGAATAAGAGTGAATCTATCCTCTGAGAGGGGTTTTGTGAAAATATCTGCCCATTGATGATCTGTATCCACATATTGAATATCAAACACACCTTTCTGAATATAGTCTCTTATAAAGTGATGTTTGATTTCAATGTGTTTTGCCCTTGAGTGTAGTATAGGATTTTTTGATAAGTTAATTGCAGCAGTATTATCACATAGTAAAGGAATCTTACTTTCAAAGATGTTGTAGTCTTCTAATTGATGTTTGATCCAGAGTAGTTGAGAGCAACAGTTGGACGCATAAATATATTCAGCTTCAGCTGTTGATAGAACAATTGTGCTTTGTCTCTTGTTGGACCATGATACTAGATTTCCTCCAATGAAGTGACATCCTCCACTTGGTACTTTTCCTTTCGATTCTCTGTATACCTTTTCGTCCTCATTTTTATCCTTATCGTCCAATCTTAGTGTGGACGACGGATGCATTGGTGTGCTCATTGTTTTGCAATCGTCCAATTTGAATTTCTTCAGAAGTTCATTTGTGTATTTTGTTTGATGAATGTAGATTTCGTCCAATGTTTGCTTCACTTGCAAACCCAGAAAGAATTTTAATTCTCCCATTAAACTCATTTCGAACTCCTTCTGCATCAAATTGGAGAAATCCTTGCACAGAGATTCATCAATAGCTCCAAAGATAATATCATCAACATAAATTTGAACTAAAATGAATTTCGAGTTTTTGTCTTTTCGAAAAAGAGTAGTGTCAACTTTTCCTCTAGAAAAACCGCTTTCTATTAAAAAGGTGCTTAACCTTTCATACCAGGCTCGAGGAGCTTGTTTTAAACCATACAAGGCCTTTTTCAATTTGAAAACATGCTCAGGGAAATTTTCATCCTCGAAACCAGGTGGTTGTTTAACGAAAACTTCTTCATTGATTATACCATTTAGAAATACACTTTTTACGTCCATTTGATATAGTCTCATGTTATGATGAGCAGCAAATGAAAGTAAGATGCGTATGGCTTCTAGTCTAGCTACAGGAGCAAAAGTTTCAGTGAAATCAATACCTTCTTGTTGTGAGTAACCTTGGGCTACCAACCTTGCTTTGTTTCTCACAACCTTACCATCTTCGTCCAATTTGTTTTTGAATATCCATTTTGTGCCGATGATGGACTTGTCTTTAGGCTTTTGAACCAGCGTCCAAACATCATTTCTTTTAAATTGATTTAGCTATTCTTGCATGGCTAAGATCCATCCTTCGTCCTGTAGTGCTTCTTCTATTTTTCTTGGCTCCATTTCAGAGATAAAGGCAACATTTGAGTATTCTCTAAAGGTAGATCTTGTACGCACTTTATCATCTGGATTACCAATGATTTGGTGTTCGGGATGATAAGTTTTGAAGTGCCAATTTCTTTGACCATCAGTTGTTTCTTCTTTTCTTTCATCGTCCAATGCTTCTTTGTTTTGGGTTGCTGATCCTTCTCCTTTGTCTTTTAAGTTTAACTCTGCAAAGGACTCATCTAGCTCTGACAAGTCATTGTCAGGCTTTTTGTCATTGAATTTAACATGAACAGATTCTTCAACAGTTAGAGAGCGAGAGTTATATACTCTGTATGCTTTAGATGTTTCTGAGTATCCTAGGAAAATACCAGAGTCAACTTTAGCATCAAACTTTCCTAAAGAATCCTTAGTATTCAAGATAAAGCATTGACAGCCAAAAGAATGAAAGTAAGAGATGTTGGGTTTTCGTTCTTTCCACAATTCATACGGAGTCTTGTTTAAAAGAGGTCTAATATATATTCTGTTTTGAATATAACACGCAGTGTTAACAAACTACCCGAAGTGTTTGGAGATTGAGTTGTCATTAAGCATTGTTCTAGTCATCTCTTGAAGAGATCTATTTTTTCTTTCTACCACACCATTTTGTTGTGGTGTTCTTGGGGCAGAGAAGTTGTGATGAATACCGTTTTCTTCACAGAACAATTGGAAGCTCTCATTCTCAAATTCTCCTCCATGATCACTTCGGATTGAGTTGATACACATGCCTTTTTCATTTTGAATTCTTTTACAGAAAATAGAAAAGACTTTGAAAGACTCATCCTTGTGAGCTAGAAACATAACCTATGTCCATCTAGTATAGTCATCTACTATGACCAATCCATATTTCTTTCCATTTAGTGAAGAAGTTCTTGTAGGACCAAATAGATCAAGATGTAACAATTCTAGTGGTCTAGAGGTGGAAACGATGTTTTTGGATTCAAAATTTTTTTTGATTTGTTTCCCCTTTTGACATGCTTCACAAAGAACATCTGATTTATACACAAGCTTTGGTAGTCCTCTTACGAGGTTATGCTTATTTTGTTTAGAGATTAATCTCAAACTTGCATGACTAAGCTTCTTGTGCCATATCCACTGTTCTCCTTTTATGGAAACTAGACATGATACATTTTGATCTGAAAGATCTTCCAAGTCAATTTTATAAAGATTGTTTTGCCTTTTAGCAGTGAAGAGTATGGATCCGTCAGAGTTTTTAACTATACATTCTCCTTGATTGAATGCAACATTAGATCCACTGTCACATAATTGACTAATGCTAAGCAGATTATGTTTCAATCCTTCAACTAGAAGAACATTATTGATAGAGGGAAAAGGATGCTTACCAATCTTACCTATTCCAACTATTTTACCTTTCTGGTTTCCTCCAAACGTGACAGAGCCTCTTGAATTAGTTTTGATGTCTTGGAACATAGACCTTTCTCCCGTCATGTGCCGTGAGCAACCACTATCCAGGTACCATGACAGGTGTCCTTTTCTTGTTGCTAAGCACATCTGCAAGAGGAATTATCATATCCTTAGGTACCCATATCTTTTTGGGTCCTTTTTGGTTAGCTCTTGGAGATCCATAATATTTTGACCTTTTATTAAAGAGATCTATTGAGGAAGGGTAAACGTTCTTTTTACAAACATTCTTAAAAGATTTAGGTTGAGTAGTAGTTTTTTGAAAAAGCTATTTATCAGTCAGTATCTTGATATCCCAATCCAGATTTGTCACGAGGGTCTCTGGAATATTCGAGTAAAATGTTTAGGTTGTTGGTGCTTTTTACAAATTTACTGAGGTCCTCCGTTAACTCTTTTACCTCATTATGAAGTTTATCAACTTCATCTGAAGTGTTGGACTCAGAAGATGTTTTCAAAAGAGCATTTTCAGTTTTTAATTTTTCACAATAAATTTCAAGTTCTTGTTTTTCTGAAAACATTTTTCCATATTCTCTAGTTAATTTTGAAAACTTTCTTTTCAAGGATTTATATTCAACCGCTAAAATAGATGAATTATTTAACAACTCATCAAATGCATTCTGAAGATCAAGATCACAGTTTGTTACCTCATCTTCTTCTTCTTCTGACAAGGTGTTAGCCATGAGACATAGATTTGCTTCTTCTTCTGCTTCTTCTTCATCATCAGTAGTTGAAAGATCAAGATCTTCCCAGGTGGCCATTAATCCTCTTTTCTTCTTTGGAAAGAATCTCCTTTTCTCTTTCTCCTTGTTTAGTGAAGGGCATTCCGCTTTAATGTGTCCGGGCTTCTTGCATTCATAGCATATGATTGGACTCTTGTCTTTTGTTTCTGTTCTGTCCTTTGGTGTCCTTCGTCCAAAGTGCTTTCTCCGCATACCTCCTTTCTTTTTCCACATTGCTTGTATCTTTCTAGAGATGAAAGATAACTCGTCATTATCAGATATATCATCTTCAAATGACTCGGCCTCATCTGATGATTTTTCAGCTTTAAGTGCTTTGGACGCATTGCCTTTATGAGCTTTAAGGGCAATTGATTTCCCTTTTCTTGAGCTTTCCTCTTCTTGAAGTTCCAGCTCATGAACTTTAAGAGAACCCAAGAGTTCCTCCATGGTAAGAGAAGCTAGATTCTTTGCTTCTTGTATGGCAGTAACTTTAGGTCTCCACTGTCTGGAAAGACTCCTTAGGATTTTTCTGATATGATCTTGATTATCATAGTTCTTTCCCAGAGATCTCAAGCCATTGATTATTGTTTGGAATCGTCCAAACATTTGATCAATGTTTTCATGCTCTCCCATTTTGAAGAGCTCATACTGGTGAACCAGCATGCTTATCTTTGATTCTTTGACTTGAGATGAGCCTTCATGTGCTAAGGCCAGAGTATCCCATATCTCTTTATTTGTTTCATGACTATGAACTTTATCGTGCTCTGATCTGGTGATGGCACACATAAGATAATGTTTAGCTTTTGAGTTAAGCTGATGTCTGGTTCGTTGTCCTTCCGTCCATTGTGGTCGAGGGAGATCCTGTCCTTCTGCGTTGGTGGGTGTTTGATATCCATTTTGAACTAGGTCCCAGATGTCCATATTTTGGGCATAAAAAAAGGCAATCATTCTCTTCTTCCAGTAATCATAGTCGTTTCCATTGAATAGAGGTGGTCTGTTCACCGCTTGTCCTTCGTTCTCCATTAAAAGGGTGTACTGGATCTTTTTCCTCTGCACTGTTAGATGCTCAACCCAAGAGGCTGAGCTTTGATACCAATTGAAGTAACCAAGTGAAACACAAGAAGGGGGGTTGAATTGTGTTTCTTAACCCTTTTTGATGATTAATAAAAGATTTTCCGTTTTAACAGAAGATTGAACACAGCGAAGGATAAAGTTTGACAAGTAAAGAACTTAGAACCAACACGGCTTAGTCCTATTGGACTCTAAGGATTTTGAAAAGACTTTTAAGAAAACAGTTAACACGTTCTAAAACCAATTAAAAGGTCTTTGTTAATAAACACAATAGTAAACCCCAGAGGTTAGTGAATCTAATAAAACACACTAGAAGAGAAGAGAAGCTTACACACGAGATTTATCCTGGTTCACTCTTATCAACCAAGAGCTACGTCCAGTCCCTTCAACCAGAAGGATTTTCCAACTAATCTTTTTCGAGATTACAAGTATTATACACCTCTTCAGGTAACAAGTATTTTCAACCTCTTCAGGTTCAATCACCCAAGTATTCTTTTACACATAGCCTCTTCAGGCTTACAATGCTTAAGATAAATAAGTGAAAGTAGATGAAAGCTTGAGTTTGAAACTCACTGACAAATGAGAATAGACAATAGAAATCTCAAGGCTTTTTCTTTTTACACGTATATGGAAATCAAAGAAGAGATAAAGCTTTAGACTTTGTAAGATGCTTTTGGCAAAGATCTCCTCTTTTTTTTTTTAAGTGCTGCTTCTTCTCTTTATAAGTAAGAACAAAATGAGCAGACTTCATGGGCTAGATCGTCCAACGGAAACATTTATTACCGTTCTGAGTGGCATTAAATGCATCTACTGGAAAAGTGTTGAACTTCTTCTGACCGTGACTTTTATTCTCTGAGATTTCCAATCAGTGAAAACAAAGTCCTGATTTGTCTAAGATTGCAGACGGTTTCTTATTTGCAGATCTTTGTAGTTGTTAGACAATGTCAGCAAAAGTGGCTTAGTTGACTTCTTCTGTCGCCGTGAGCTGTCAGAGTTCTTTTCTAGCATTTAATGAGGAACAGTTCTTCATTTTTGAAATTTTACTTGGACGAGAGCTTGAGCTTGAACTTTGAAAGAGTGAATTGAGTCCGAGCTTTGGCAGACAGATCGTATTGGACGAACCAATAAAAATAGTAACAGTATATGCATACAAATATTGGACGCACCAATAATAAAAGTATATAAGACATTTATTGGACGTACAAAGAGTTATAGCATATTGGACGTACGAAGAGTTATCTTTAAGCATAGAGCAGAATGAGCGCACATACAAGTAGCGATTTGTTAATACTATTGTCGAAACACTTACTTGTTCAAACTAAATAAATATTTTTGTTATCCTCAAAACTTAAACAGGGAAAGCTACAGTTTTTTAGATTTTAGTATTTAAACATTTTTATAAGATTTTGGTTTCAACAGATTTTACTATGGTTGATAATAATAATAGGACCCTTAAGGAATTGGCTGCACCTGATATGAATTATCAACCTTTGTGCATTTAATATCCTGAACTTAATGTTGATTTTGTGTTGAAATATGGATTGATACACTTGCTGCCCAAGTTTCATGGTCTTACAGGTGAAGATCCACATAAGCATTTGAAAGAGTTCCATGTTGTTTGCTCCACCATGAAACCTCATGGAATAGGTGAAGATCACATCAAGCTGAGGGCCTTACTTTTCTCCTTGGATGGTGCTACTAAGGATTGGTTGTATTACTTAGAAGCTGCTGCCATCACTTCTTGGAATGACATAAAAAGACTGCTTCTGGAGAAGTTCTTTCCTACATAAAAAACTGCTGCAATAAGGAAAGATATTTGTGGCATGAGGCAACTCAATGGTGAGACTCTCCATGAGTATTGGGAGAGATTCAAGAAATTGTGCTCGAGCTGCCCACACCATCAAATTAGTGATCGACTGCTAATCCAATACTTCTATGAAGGGTTGATGCCAATGGAAAGGACTATGATTGATGCTGCAAGTGGTGGAGCATTGGTAGATAAAACTCCAGCTGCTGCCAGAGATTTAATTGCAAACATGGCAACAAATTCTTAGCAATTTGGTACTCGAATGGGTGCTGCAACCAGAGTAGTCAATGAAGTCAATACCTCTTCACATGCTGATCAACAAAGGATGGAACATAGATTGGATGAGCTCACTTCTTTGGTCAGATAGATGGCAATGGGACAACATGAACCACCTGCGCAGACCCCTACAAGAGTTTGCAGTATATGCTTTAGCTCATCCCATCCCACAGATTCGCGCCCCACACTACAAGATGATGGTTCTGCCTTTCCAGACCAATTTGTTGTTGCAGCAGGAATTTTTCCTGATAAACATCAATTTCAGCAACAGCAGGAGAGATATGACCCATTCTCCAACACCTATAACCCTGGCTGGCGGGATCATCCAAATCTGAGATATGGCAATGCCACTGCCCAACAGCCAAATTAGTATAGGCAGTCTTTCCAACAGCAACCAATGAGGCAGCAGCAATTTCAAATCCCATGCTGAAACTAGTAAGCCATTTCAATCAAATATGCAGCAACAAGCAATTATGCAGCAACAAGCAAATGCAACGCCATGAAGTAACTTGTTACCAACAATCTCCAATTCCAACAAAGGACTGATGCCACAATTCAAAATTTGGAGACACAAATTGGTCAATTAGCTTCCTCTATGAATCAGTTACAAGCTCAATGCAGTAGTCAACTTCCTGCACAAACAATTCCAAATCCAAAAGGGAATGTCAGTGCTATTACTTTGAGGTCTGGGAAATCCTTACAAGGCGACGTGATAGAATTCGAATTACGTAGATTTCTGATTCAAAGAATGACAACAAACTTTGCAGTAGATGTGTCCAATTCTGTAGATAATCATAAAACATATTATGAACTTAAACCACATTCTGCGGCAGAAAAATTAGATTTTACAGATTCTGTACCACTTGTGTAGCAGAAGAACAATTGTGCAGTGCCACTTCCTTTCCCATATAGAGCAGTCAAATCTAAAAGATGAGATGATGCTGAGAAAGATAAAGAGCTTTTGGGGACCTTTCGGAAGGTGGAGGTGAACATCCCATTGTTGGATGCGATTAAGCAAATTCCTAAGTATGCCAAGTTTCTGAAAGAACTCTGCACACACAAGAGGCGGTTGAAAGACAATGAGAGAATTAGCATGAGCCGGAACATCTCAGCCCTCATTCAACCTATGCCACAGAAATGCAAAGATCCAGGGACTTTTACCATTCCATGCATAATAGGCAACTCGAAATTTGAAAATGCCATGCTAGACTTAGGTGCTTCAATTAATGTTATGCCTATGTCTGTATTTAACTTTCTTGGACTTGGACCTTTGCATGCCACAGGTATAGTGAGTTAATTGGCAAATATGAGCAATGCCTATCCAGCCGGACTAATTGAGGATGTGCTGGTGCGAGTAAGTGAATTGATATTCCCTGCGGACTTCTACATTCTGGAAATGGAGGGGGAATCATCAACCACTGGGGCTCTACTCATTTTGGGGAGACTTTTTCTTAAGACAGCTCGGACAAAGATTGACGAGCATGCAGGAACTCTTTCCATGGAGTTTGGTGACTAAATTGTGCAGTTTAACATCTTTGATACTATGAAGCATCCCATGGAGGAATATTCTATTTTTCATATTGATGTCCTTGCTGATTTGATTGATATTGCATATGATGAGTTGTATGCTGCTGACTTTGATGGTTTTTCTGATTCTGTATGCGCTGGTTGTAATGGTGTTGTTTTGTGTAATGCATGTGCTGAGATTGCTGCAGTTTTGAGTGCTGACCATTCTGTTTCAGCAATTGATGTGAATTGTGCAGATCATGCAGATTATGTAGAACCAGATTCTGCATCAACTGATTCTGTAGATACAGAAATTTTAGCACCTACAGAAGTTAATTCCACCAGCAGCATGCTTCCCTCTATAGTGCAACCACCTAAATTAGAATTGAAGCCACTGCCTGACCATCTCAAATATGTTTTCCTTGCAGAAGATGAGCAATTACCTGTCATGGTGGCCAAACACCTCCAACCTGAGCAAGAAACCAGATTATTGGAAGTCTTGAAGCAACACAAAAAGGCAATTGGTTGGACACTTGCAGACATTCCTGGTATTAACCCGTCCACATGCATGCACAGGATATTACTTGAGGAGGAAACTAAACCAGTGAGACAACCCCAAAGGAAACTGAATCCTCTCATTCTAAATGTGGTGAAGAAAGAGGTGATTAAGCAACTGCAGGCTGGCATTATCTATCCCATATCTGACAGCAAGTGGGTGAGCCCAGTGCAAGTAGTTCTAAAGAAATCCGGAGTGACTGTCATGGCCAACCAGAAGAATGAGCTCATTCCAACTCAAGTGTACAATAGTTGGAGAGTCTGCATTGACTACAGGTGCCTCATTGATCAGATGCTGGAACGGTTAGCTGGTAAGTCCCATTATTGCTTTTTGGATTGCTACACTGGATACTTCGAGATCCACATTGCACCAGAGGATCAGGAGAAGACCATATTTATCTGTCCCTTCGGCACCTTTGCTTACAGACGGATGCCCTTCGGCCTCTACAATGCCCCTGGTACCTTCCAACGATGCATGGTAAGCATATTTTCTGATTTCTTAGAGGAGTGGATGGTGGTATTTATGGATGACTTCACTATCTATGGTTCTTTTTTTTATTCATGTTTAGCTAGCTTATCTAGGGTGCTGCATAGATGCATTGAGACTAACCTTGTGCTAAATTTTGAGAAATACCATTTTATGGTAGAACAGGGTATAGTTTTAGGCCATGTAGTATCCAGTATGGGCATTGAGGTAGATCCTGCCAAGATCGATGTAATTACTTGTTTATCTTACCCCATATGTGTGCTGGAAGTGCGTTCTTTTCTTGGTCATGCAGGTTTCTACAAGCGCTTCATTGCCGACTTAAGCAAGATTACCCTTCCACTTTCCCACTTACTGCAAAAAAAATGTAGAGTTAAATTTTGATGACAAGTGCAAGGCAGCTTTCAACCACTTGAAGAAGGCCTTGACCAGTACCCCTATCATCCAACCACCTGACTGAACATTGCCATTTGAATTGATGTGTGATGCTTCTAACTATGCAGTAGGAGCAGTCTTGGCATAGAGAGTGGGGAGAGCTTCTCATGTGATATATTATGCTACTAGAACTCTAGATGCTGCTCAGGCCAACTATACTACAACTGAAAAAAAGCTTTTAGCCATTGTTTTTGCTTTGGATAAGTTTAGATCATACTTGCTTGGTTCTAAGATTGTTGTGTTTACTGATCATGCAGCTCTAAAGTTCCTTTTGAAGAATCCAGAGGCAAAGTTCCTTTGGTTGTGTTTACATTTTTCTAGCTGTTGATTATGTATCAAAATGGGTGGCGGCTTTTGCCACTCAGACTGATGTTCCAAAGTTATTGTGGATTTTGTTAGATCACAGATTTTCTGCAGGTTTGGAATCCTGAGGGCTATCATCAGCGATCAAGGCACCCATTTCTATAACTAGAGCATGGAGGGTTTGATGAGAAAATATGGCGTGTTCCATAAAGTTTCTACACCTTACCATCCACAGACTAATGGTCAAGCCGAGGTCTCCAATAGAGAAATCAAATGCATACTTGAAAAAGACAATCCAACCTAATCAAAAGGATTGGAGCATGAGGCTTGAGGATGCTCTTTGGGCTTACTGGACCGCTTACAAGACTCTGATCAAGATGTCCCCATATCGGATAGTCTATGGTAAGGCATGCCACTTGCCAGTTGAGATTGAGCACAAAGCATTTTGGGCGGCGAAGCAATGCAACATGAATTTGGCCAGAGCCAGCATAGAGCAAAAGTTACAGTTACAGGAGTTAAAAGAGATCCGCCTAGATGCCTATGAGAGCTCTCGACTCTATAAAGAAAAGATCAAAGCCTTCCATGATAAGTTTATTCTTCGGAAGGAGTTTGCATTTGGGCAAAAAGTTCTCTTGTTTAATTCTCACCTTAAGTTGATGCCTGGTAAATTAAGGTCTAGGTTGGATGGTCCGTTTGTTGTTACTAACATTTTTCCTCATGGTGCAGTGGAAATTAAGAGTGAGGCCACCAACAAAGTGTTCAAAGTCATTGGTCATCGCCCCAAGAATTTTTATGAAGGAGCCCATGAGAACCTCGTGGAGGAGGTTCAACTGCAGGAGGCCCTCTACCATGATTGATAACTACTTTGTTGAAAAAAAAACTCAAGCCCCGTTTAAAAGTCAATGGTCAGAGATTAAATCATTATTGGGGAGGACCCATCGATCGTGCAAAATTTTCAATGAAGCTGGCTAATGACATTAAAAGTAGCGCTTCTTGGGAGGCAACCCAAGTTTTCTAACTCTTTCATCTTTCAAACTATGACTTATTTGAAATCACAGAAATCGAGACAGAAAATCGGTGCCAAGCGATAAAATCTATCAGAGTTAAATTTTTCTGTCTTAATTTTCTTTGTTTTTCATTAACAGATGTTTTTTCACCGGTTAAATGGCAGATAATGGTACTTGATCAATCAATTTCAAACACATATGTTAGCTTTGTATTAGGCTTAATTAGATGTTTATTGTGCTCAATATTAGTATTTTAGATGAGTTTAATGTTGTTGGGCCTTATTGGGCTTTAATGCAAATTATGAATAATTCTTGGATTTTGATGCATTTTAACCTTTCCTCCATGGTTAGGCCATAACTTGGGACTCGATGATCCATTTGAGGTTATCTTAGCGTCTTTGGAAAGCTAAGCCAGGGCTTTACAAGTTTCATGAAGAACTCAAGAGCTAGATCGGGCTTCTAAGGGTCCAAAATATCCCTGCAATGCAGAGTGGGTTTGCTGTCACGGAAATCTGGGCAGTGTGCACATATTGGACTATATAGTGGTCTATAGGCCTCCTCTTGGGCTGAAACTTGGCCATTGGAAAGATAAGACCTATATCTCCAACTTCAGTAAGACCATTTAGTCAATAGATGTCGTTTTAGGCATGATTATGAAGCTACAAGTTGGTTTGAATTTGGAAACATGTTCTGCCAACCTAACTTGAGGTAGGTGCAGTGCTTTTGGCATATCTGGAGTTCTAAAAGTCCAAATGGTATGATTCAAACGCCAAAATTTCAAGGAGACAACTGGATACAACTTTCATGAAGACCTCCAAGCCAAAATACACTGTCTAGATCATGAACATCAAGCTGGAAGTCGGATAAGAGTTGCTGACTTGAAGCCACCAACCATACACCAACCCACCTACCATGCACCAACCCACCAACCATGCATCATGCTTCCATATTTGAAAATTTCCATGTTTATACAACTTGTATTCAAATTATTTTCAATTACAAATTGGCTTCTAGGATTAGTATAAATAGAGCCAATCTCTTTGTATTATACATCATTCAATTTTAAGTAAGTTTGAAGAAAGTTTGAGTATTTGTGAGAGTTTTCTTTCTCTTCTTCTCCATTCCCTTTAGAATTTCATTTTTGTTCTTTATTTTATGAGTTCTTCCTTCCCATCCATGGAAGGTTAGGTTCTTATAATCAATCCAAGGGATTAGCCATCTTGATGTTTAATTTGGAGATCTTGTTTCGCTTGTTCATATTGCTTAATTGTTTTTCAAGTTTCTCTTCTTCCTCTTCTAATTTTTATCTAGATTAAATTGCTTAATTTGATTTATATGTTGATGTGATAATAGCTTTATTATCATGTCTTCAAAAAGGATCACAAAGACTAAACAATATATTAAAGTTTTTTGATGGATTGTTTAGCTTGGTTAAATCCCCGATCTTAAGTTAATCTATGTTTGGATGGTGCTTACTTTATCTAACCTTGGTTAATCAAATCCTAGATGCTTATCTAGTCGAAGATTCTTGGATCATGTTGAGGCGTCTTGATGTGATCTAAGGCCAAGAACATGAATAGCAATTAAGTGAATTACTTGTGATCAATGATGAATTAAACTCAAGATCGGTAAATTTCCTTGGATTGGTTACTTCTTTATATTTGTTTATAACTTTAAGTCCCGTACTTTTTTCAATCTTGTTAATCAACAACAAAACCCCCCATTTTAATTATCTTGATCTGATTGAATCTTTGTTTTTATTGGATCCTTAAGAGACGATACGGTTCATGCTCTATACTACAAATTAGTTTGTGAACCGGTAATTTTTATTATTTGACGAGTCTCGACAACCTCTTGTCAGTACTCCGTGAAAATCTTTTTCGGTCCCTTCAGTTATCCACAAACACTGAAATCTGTATAAAATTTTACTCATTTTTTTCTTTTCATCTTTCTTTCTTTCAAAATGGATAATCAGCTTGTTAACCTCCGTAAGCGATTCCCTTCTCTCCCTCAAAGGTCCGAATAACAGGGGAATTTTCTAACGCTCTTGTTTCATATATGCCAGGGCTAGGCAAAAGTTCATAAAGTGGAATGGACCTATAACACAAAATACAGATCAATTGTAATGACGTCTATAAATCGACTTGATAAAATTCACTTCATTAAGGATGGCATGAGTAAGGAGTCTTTAGATAACATTCTATTGACTCTTGAGACGCATCCTAGTGGAGATGTGCAGAGAGTACTACTCGAATTATGGCCAATATTCCAAGATGAACATGAGCGTTATATTCTCGGGAATTTCACTCAAAAAGACAGTGTTTGCCAATTTTTAAGAAAATTGGATGGGAAGCCGACCATCAGCCCATAGAGAGCATTCAAGCCGTTACTGGACGTAAAACCAGAGGAATATGTGAGCCACAATCACACCTCCTGTAAGTATTATTTTTATTTTTCTTTTTCTTCTTGTTCATTTAAAAAAAATTCAAAACAAAATAAATAAAAAATAAAAAAATTTAGCCGTTGACAAGAGGTTGTCAAGACCTGTCAAATAATAAAAATAACCGGTTCACAAACTAATTTGTAGTATAGAGAATGAACCGAATCGTCTCTCAAGGATCCAAAAACAAAGATTTAATTAGATCAAGATAATTAGAAAAGGGGGTTTTTGTTGTTGATTAACAAGATTGACAAAAGTACGAGATTTAAAGTTGTAAACAAATCTAAAGAAGCAACCAATCCAAGGAAATTTACCGATCTTGAGTTTAATCCATCATTGATCACAAGGAATCCACTTAATTGCTAACCATGTTCTTGGCCTTAGATCACATCAAGAAGCCTTAACATGATCCAAGAATCCTCTACTAGATAAGCATCTAGGATTTGATTAACCAAGGTTAGATAAAGTAAGCACCATCCAACATAGATTAACTTAAGATCCATAATTTAACCAAGCTAAACAATCCATCAAAAAGCTTTAATATATTGTTTAGTCTTTGTGATCCTCTTTGAATACATGATAATAAAGCTATTATCACATCATCATCTAAATCAAATTAAGCAATTTAATCTAGATAAAAATCAAAAGAGGAAGAAGAGAAACTTGAATAACAATTAAGCAATATGAACAAGGGAAACAAGATCTCCAAATTAAACATCAAGATGGCTAATCCCTTTGATTGATTATAAGAGCCTAGCCTTCCATGGATGGGAAGGAAGAACTCAGAAATAAAAGAACAAAAGTGAAATTGTAAAGAGAATGTAGAAGAAGAGAAAGAAAACTCTCACAAATACTCAAACTTTCTTCAAACTTACTTAAAATTGAATGATGTATAATACAAAGAGATTGGTTCTATTTATACTCATCCTAGAAGCCAATTTGTAATTGAAAATAATCTGAATACAAGCTGTAAAAACATGAAAATTATCAAATATGGTAGCTTGATGCATGGTAGGTGGGTTGGTGTATGGTTGGTGGCTTTTAGCCAGCAACTCTTATCCGACTTCTAGCTTGATTTTCATGACCTAGACGGTGCATTTTGGCTTGGAGGTTTCATTAAAGTTGTAGCCAGTTGTCTCCTTGAAATTTTGGCGTTGGAATCATGCCATTTGGACTTTTAGAACTCCAGATATGCCAAAAACGCTGTATCTACCTCAAGTTAGGTTGGCATAACATGTTTCCAAATTCAAACCAACTTGTAGCTTCAAAATCATGCTTAAAACGACATCTATTGTCTAAATGGTCTTCAGTGAAGTTGAACATATGGGTCTTATCTTTCCAATGGCCAAGTTTCAGGCCAAGAGGAGGCCTATATAGTCCAATATGTGCATACTGTCCAGATTCCCGTGACAGCAAACCCACTCTGCATTGCAAGGCTATTTTGGACCCTTAGAAGTCTGATCCTTGTCTTAGCTTTTCAAAGACACCAAGATCACCTCAAATGGATCACCAAGTCCCAAGTTATGGCCTAACCAAGGAGGAAAGGTCAAAATGCATCAAAATCCAAGAATTATTCACAATTTGCATTAAAGCCCAATGAGGCCCATCAACATTAAACTCATCTAAAACACTAATATTGGGCACAATAAACATCTAATAAAGCATAATACAAAGCTAACATAAGTGTCTCAAATTGATTGACCAGTCGTATCTTTCTGAAATATGTGTTGCGTGTTTTCAAACTTCTTCTGACACATATAGATTAGTCTCTTATCCTTGTCATAAAGCTATTATCATTACTGTGCTTATTTTCAAACTTACCTGACACATGAATCTACCCCTCCTTTATAGGTGTAATTATTACATTTGTGTTTTGATTCCTTTAAATAATGCACTTTGCTCTCTTCAGATCATTGATAAGGTGAGAGTACAAAAAAAATAAAAGTAACTTCAGTTCGTCGGATCAAAAGTGTTTGTATCTTTTGTGGATCTAATCCTAGAAAGGATAAAAAGTTTTTGAATATTGCAAACCATCTTGGTCGAGTGCTAGATGAGAGAGAAATCCATTTAGTTTACGGAGGAGGTAGTCTTGGGTTAATGGGTTGTGTAGCCACTGCTGCACATTTAGGAGGTGGCAAAGTCATTGGTGTCATTCCTAGTCCTTTAGCTATTGGCAATCCCATTGGAAAAATAGTAATGGTTGAAGTAATGATGTCTTGCATGCACTAACGCATGAACATTATGATAGCAAATGCTGACGCCTTTATTGCCCTACCAGGTGGTTTTGGAACTTTGGAAGAAATCATCTAAATTGCATCCTGGTCACAGCTAAACTTTCACCAAAAACCCATAGGTATATTAAATGTTAATGGTTTTTATGACAGTTTGTTTTGTTTTCTTGATCATGCTGTGGAACAAAGGTTCATCTCACAAGCGACACGTCAAATTCTTGTAACTGCTGCAACCCTTGAACAATTGTTCGATCAACTACACGAATTTGTACCACAACGTCATCCAGCAATGACTCCACTGAATTGGGAACAAGGCAGCAGCAGCAAAAAGCAAAAACTTAATTTGATTTTGTCCTTATGAATTTTTGTTTTCTCTTATAGTTTTAGTTTTTTTTTTGTAATTTTTCTTATTTCAGGCTCGATTTGCAGTTTTCTGGTAAGATCTTCTACACTCTACCTCTCTTTATTTTGACATTAGAGACAATGTCTTAAATTAGTTGGGGGGAGCGATAGTTGACATTGCCATGTACATAGTTTAGTAAAAAAAAAAAACTAACCAGCTAATCTTTATTGTTACTAACTTATTAGATGTATGATGGCAGAGTAAGGAGTAGTTTTGCTCTTGAGACGCATCTTAACTTGCATTTCATAGTATGTCTTAAATCCTTTTGTTCTTGCATATAAAAAAAAAATTCATTTTGATCTTTTCAATTAATTTTGATGCAAGCATGTGCTGAATCTGAGCTTAATTGATGATAAAAGTATGTAAAACAGTTTATGGTTGAATCATTTTCATGATATACATGTATATATGACTGTGGATATTAAGAAGAAAGCATGGTTGAATTGAGTGAATGTTCCATACCTTTGTGAGTTTTGGGCTTTTCCAAGTTTGATACTTACACTTGGTTTATTTTCTTTCATCAGTGATGTCAATTATGAATTTATTTTCTAAAACTTCCATTGAATCGATTTGAGATTACATTGGTCTGTATGTTGCATTAAAATGACTAAGGCATTTTTTCTTGACTTAGCTGCTTTGGCCAAATAAACCTACCTTGCATTTATCCCATTGTTAATCCCCTCTAAGCCTACTCATCCATTCTTTGTTCTTAGCTCATTACAAGCCTTGAGTGAAAAACCATGTTTTACCTCACCTTAGGGAATAGGAGAGCATTGATTTTCCTATTGGAGGAGCTCTTTTGCTTGCAATGATTTAAGTGTAGGGGAATTAGTGTGCTGATGCGAAATGTTTTGTACTAAAAAAAATAAAAAGAAAATAAAGCCAAAAGGTTGTAAAAGAAAAAAATAGAAAAAGGAAGGAATATGTGAAGAGAATGAGCATTTTATGGTTTTGGATAAACTTTTATGCTTTCTACTTGAGTTACTCCCCAATGCTCTTTTATTCTCGTTGGTTTTAACCTGTTATTATCCATATTGTTCCCTTCCTTCACCTTAAAGCCCCATTACAACCTTTTTGAAAGACCTCTTGATTTTTGCAATTTATTTGATCTATGTAATGGAGAATTGATGTATATGCAAGCCTATGGTAAAATAATTTCATAATTTGACTGACTTGAGCACAAATAGTTAACCTAAACACCTTGTGTGATTTGAGTGTCACTTGTGAGGAATTTTACTCAATTTGAACATGCCTATTTCTGATTAAAGCATGATTATGCTATACTTTATTCTCAATTGGTTTGATTCAACTATTCTTTGTTAAGCATACTTGACTTATTAATTATGGTTTATATTTGATACAATGTTTGTATTTAAAAATTAGTTGAATTGATTAAATAAAGTATTACATGTTTGTGGGTATCATTCTGGTAAACCCTCACGAGACTATAACTTGTCCACTAGGGACACGTAGGAGTTTAAAGGCTTGTGGCACATGCTAAGTGCCATCGTGTTTTCCTACGAAAGTGGATTAGAGTAGATATAATTAGTTTTTATGCTTTTAGTTTAATATTATGATGTTTCTTGTTTTTCTTTAGTTTTGTTCTTATGTGTTTTGCTCAAGAGTGCAAAAGCCTAAGTATGGAGGAATTTGATCAATCAATTTGAGACATGAATGTTAGCTTTATGCTAGGCTTTATTAGATGTTTATTGTACCGAATATTAGTATTTTAGCTGAGTTTAATGTTGTTGGGCCTCATTGGGCTTTAATGCGAATTGGGAATAATTCTTGGATTTTGATGCATTTTGACCTTTCCTCCTTGGTTAGGCCATAACTTGGTACTTGGTGATCCATTTGAGGTGATCTTGAAGTCTTTGGAAATCTAAGACAAGGCTCTACAAGTTTCATGAAGAACTCAAGCACTGGATAAGACTTCTAAGAATCCAAAATAGCCCTGTAATTTAGAGTGGATTTGCTGCCACTGGAATCTAAGCAGTGTGCACATATTGGACCATATTGTGGGCTATAGGCCTCCTTTCGAGCTGAAACTAAGCCATTGGAAAGATAAGACCCATATCTCCAACTTCACTGAAGACTATTTAGTCAATATATGTCGTGCCAACCTAACCTGAGGTAGGTGTAGTGTTTTTGGAATATCTGGAGTTATAAAAGTCCAATTGGCATGAAACTAATCCCAAAAGTTCAAGAAGACAATTGTCTACAACTGTCATGAAGCCCTTTAAGCAAAAATACATCGTTTAGGGCATGAAAGTCAAGCTGGAAGTCGGAGAAAAGTTGCTGACTAGAAGCCACAACCCATACACCAACCATGCACCAACCCACCAACCATGCATCAAGCTACCATATTTGACAATTTCCATGTTTTTACAGCTTGCATTCATATTATTTTCAATTACAAATTGGCGTCTAGGATTAGTATAAATAAAGCTAATCTCTTTGTATTATACATCATTCAATTTGAAGTAAGTTTCAGTATTTGTTTGAAGAAAGTTTGAGTATTTGTGAGAGTTTTCTTTCTCTTTTTCTCCATTCTCTTTAGAATTTCATTTTTGTTTTTTATTTTGAGTTCTTCCTTCCCATCCATGGAAGGCTAGGCTCTTATAATCAATCCAAGGGATTAGCCATCTTGATGTTTAATTTCTTATTTCGCTTGTTCATATTGCTTAATTGTTATTCAAGTTTGTTTTCATCCTCTTTTGATTTTGATCTAGATTGAAGTGCTTAATTTGATTTAGATGTTTATATGATAATAGCTTTATTATCATGTATTCAAATAGGATCATAAAGAATAAACAATTTATTAAAGCTTTTTGATGGATTGTTTAGCTTGGTTAAATTCTGGATCTTAAGTTAATCTATGTTTGGATGGTGCTTACTTTATCTAACCTTGGTTAATTAAATCCTAGATGCTTGTCTAGTAGAGGATTCTTGGATCATGTTGATGCGTCTTGATGTGATCTAAGGCCAAGAACATGGTTAGCAATTAAGTGGATTCCTTGTGATCAATGATGGATTAAACTCAAGATCGGTAAATTTCCTTGGATTGGTTAATTTGTTAATTACGTTTCTTTAATTCAACTAGTGTATTTACTTTACAAATCATAAAAAAAAAACCTCATTTTTAATTATCTTGATCTAATTAAATCTTTGTTTTTTGGATCCTTGAGAGACAATACGGTTCATGCTCTATACTACAAATTAGTTTGTGAACCGATAAATTTTATTATTTTGACGAGTCTCGACAACTTCTTGTCAATTGGCTAGGTCGACTAGTGGTAGCTCGGCTTGGTTAGTTAATGGATGGTCGGTCGGATGTGAAGGTGGTCGGTCAGCCACGAGCGCAGACTTTGCTTTCTGGTTTTTCACAGATTTGGAAAGTGGCTGATGGTTATTGAGGTGGGTGTTGGTGCTGTTCTTGGAGGCCAAAGTTGGGGATTTTATGGTGGTATTGATTGTTAATGGGTGGCTTTGGATGAAATTTTAAGTGGGGTTCAAAGAGGGCTCTGTTTTGGACGAGAAAGTGAAGAAAATGGAGGGTGAAATGTTGTTCATGGTGGAGGGAAGGTTTGGGTTACATGCGGGTGTGGGTGCCATGGTGTTTTGTGATGTTTTGGATGGTTTCATGGTGGGTAGTGGTTAAGGAGAGAAGAGAAATGGGACGAAGGGGACAACTTCAAATAAAACCAAACATAACTAAAACAACTAAAAACATTTCAGACACAATAAAAGCATTCAACACTTAAGATCACGGGCAGAAGATATCAAATGGCAAAAGGCATAGAAAATCATAAAATTTACCTGCTGAAAGCATAAGATGAAGATGGTTATTCTATCCTCTCAATTCCCTTCATTCACTCGGTTTATCTCCCCCTCACAAAAGCACTTGAACCCCCTCTTTTTTCTGTCCTGGCTCTTCCCTTTTATACGTGAAAATGAACCAAAAAATACATGCAGAGTTCGTCTGTGTTGGTGTGTGCGGCGTTCAAGTGTGGGCGGTTGGGCTATGGTGCGTGCAAATGTGAGGGATTGTGTTTGTGTGCGATGCAAGAGGTGTGGGCAGAAGGTGGTCAGTGATGTGGGGAAAATGGGTTCTGACTTGGGTGTGGGCTTGGTAAATTTCATGGGCTTGGTGGCTCATTGGGAAGATTGGATTGGGTATGGGAAAATTGGGCCCAGATTGAGTTTTATTCCCTCTTTTTAATCCTTTTTTTATTAATATCTTTTTAATTTTTTTTTATTTTGTTGGAATTTTTTAACATGACCCGGTCAAAATGGGGTGTTCACAGTTGCCCCTCTTTACTTATTTCTTACTCGGCAATATGAATAACTGTGATTTTCGTATTATCATTGTAAGGAATGAGTAAAGATGCCCCTATTTTGATCAGGAATGCGAATGGACAAATGTAACAATATATGACAGGCATTTGAATGGTTAGGGGTCTTGAGTCTGTAAATTGGATATGTACCAAGCTCTGGTCCTGGAAAACAAATGACATTGGGCCGATGCACTCGAAAATGAATGACATTGGTCTTGAGCCAGTAAACTGGATGTGCACTAGGTTGTGGACTTGAAAAGTAAATGATAGAAATTTAAATAACCGAAGTTAAATGCAGCAAGCTGACGCACCTGAAATGTAAATCATCAGGCCAAGGACTTGGAAAAGTCATCAAGCCAAGGACTTGGAAAACAAAAGACAATGGGTCGATGCACCCTAAAAGTAAATGACATTGGTCCTGAGCCAGTAAACTAGACATGTACTAAGCCCTGGACCTGAAAAGTAAATGACGTTGGGCCGACGCACCCGAAAAGTAAATCATCAGACCAAGGGCCTGGAAAATTCATCAAGCCAAGGACTTGGAAAACATAAGACAGTGGGTCAATGCACTCAGAAAGTAAATAACATTGGTCCTGAGCCAGTAAACTGGATATGTACTAAGCCTTGGACCTTGAAAAGTAAAGTCAATAGGCCATAGACCTGGAATTTAACAAAAATCACATCAGAAGCATTGAAAAGTAGAATGCATTGGGCTATGAGCTTAAAGTAAATGCAGTGGCTCTTGAGCCCAAAATGTAGATGAACTGGACCATGAGCCCGCAATGAATGCAATGAGTCTTGAGATTAAAAGTTTTAGGCCTTGAGCCCGCAATGAATGCAATGAGTCTTGAGCTAAAAAATTAATTCATTTGGAAACTTCCTTTAGTTTAGAAATTGATTTGAATCTGACATTTTCTTGGAGAACTTTGACCAATCGAACCCGATTCGACTGAAATCTTCTTCCAAAACATTTTTATTGACTCTCTTCACCTCAAATTGTTGATCCTCTATTTGGATATGATTTTCACATAAATCCTTTGATCTACTCCCTTCAGTAGTTCTCATTTTCCTCCTCTTGTTGATTGGGTCGGATCATCCATTGAGGATATCACTTCCATCCCTTGATTAAGACTTCTGAGTTCTTTTGAAACGTTTACTCAGAGGTTACCATTAGATTGTCAAATATTACTGTTAAACCCAAGTTCACCTTGCCTGAAGCACTACTTAATGCATATGCATGAATTTGCCAAGATGACAGAAAGAAATTTATTGAAATGCATAAACCTCTTGCTTGATATGAAAGTTCAAATGTATGAACAGTACCAACAATAGATGGCAACATGAAAGATGATAACAAAGAATGGAAAAGAAGAGAATGCATGCAGGAATTGCTGATCAATCGATTTGAGACAATTATGTTAGCTTTGTACTAGGCTTTATTAGATGTTTATTGTGCCCAATATTAGTATTTTAGATGAGTTTAATGTTATTGGGCCTCATTGGGCTTTAATGCAAATTGTGAATAATTCGTGGATTTTGATGCATTTTGACCTTTCTCCTTGGTTAGGCCATAACTTGGGACTCGGTGATCCATTTGAGGTGATCTTAGTGTCTTTAGAAAGCTAAGACAAGGCTCTACAAGTTTGATGAAGAAATCAAGTGCTAGATTGGACTTCTAAGGGTCCAAAATATCCCTGCAATACAAAGTGGGCTTGCTGTCACTGGAATCTGGGTAGTGTGCACATATTGGACTATATAGTGGGCTATAGGCCTCCTTTGGAGCTGAAACTCGGCCATTGGAAAGATAAGACTCATATCTCCAACTTCACTGAGACCATTTAATCAATAGATGACGTTTTAGGCATGATTATGAAGCTACAAGTTGGTTTGAATTTGGAAACATGTTTTGCCAACCTAACTTGAGGTAGGTGCAATGTTTTTGGCATATCTGGAGTTTTAAAAGTCCAAATGGCATGAAACTAACGCCAAAATTTCAAGGAGACAACCGGCTACAACTTTCATGAGACCTCCAAGCCAAAATACATCGTTTAGGTCATGAAAAGCAGGCTGGAAATCGGAGTAGAGTTGCTGACTTGAAGCCACCAACCATACACCAACCCACCTACCATGCACCAACCCACCAACCATGCACCAAGCTTTCATATTTGACAATTTCCATGTTTTTACAGCTTGCATTCAGATTATTTTCAATTACAAATTAGCTTCAAGGATTAGTATAAATAGAGTCAATCTCTTTGTATTATACATCATTCAATTTGAAGTAAGTTTGAACTAAGTTTGAGTATTTGTGAGAGTTTTCTTTCTTTTCTTCTCCATTCTCTTTAGAATTTCGTTTTTGTTCTTTATTTTATGAGTTCTTCCTTCCCATCCATGGAAAGCTAGGCTCTTATAATCAATCCAAGGGATTAGCCATCTTGATGTTTAATTTGGAGATCTTGTTTCGCTTGTTCATATTGCTTAATTGTTATTCAAGTTTCTCTTCTTCCACTTTTGATTTTAATCTAGATTGAATTGCATAATTTGATTTAGATGTTGATGTGATAATAGCTTTATTATCATGTATTCAGAGAGGATTACAAAGACTAAACAACTTATTAAAGCTTTTTGATGGATTGTTTAGCTTGG
This sequence comes from Styphnolobium japonicum, assembly GCA_023212625.1. Classification (NCBI taxonomy): domain Eukaryota; kingdom Viridiplantae; phylum Streptophyta; class Magnoliopsida; order Fabales; family Fabaceae; genus Styphnolobium; species Styphnolobium japonicum. The sequence continues at coordinate 9,014,006 of JALBWW010000014.1, forward strand.
TTAAATTCTGGATCTTAAGTTAATTTATGTTTGGATGGTGCTTACTTTATTTAACCTTGGTTAATTAAATCCTAGATGCTTATCTAGTAGAGGATTCTTGGATCATGTTAAGGCATCTTGATGTGATCTAAGACCAAGAACATGGTTAGCAATTAAGTGAACTCCTTGTGATCAATGATGGATTAAACTCAAGATTGGTAAATTTCCTTGGATTGGTTAATTTGTTGATTACTTTCCTTTAATTCAACTAGTGTATTATCTTTATAAATCATCAAAACCCCCCTTTTTATTTATCTTGATCTGATTAAATCTTTGTATTTTTGCATCCTTGAGAGACAATTCGGTCATGATCTGTACTACAAATTAGTTTGTGAACCGGTAAATTTTATTATTTGACGGGTGACAAGAGGTTGTCGAGACCTGTCAAATAATAAAAATAACCGGTTCACAAACTAATTTGTAGTATAGAGAATGAACCGAATCGTCTCTCAATGATCCAAAAAGAACAAAGATTTAATTAGATCAAGATAATTAAAAGGGAGTTTTGATGATTTGAAAAGAAAATATACCGGTTGAATTAAAGAAATGAAATTAACAAATTAACCAATCCAAGGAAATTTTACCGATCCTGAGTTTAATCCATCATTGATCACAAGGAATTCACTTAATTGCTAACCATGTTCTTAGCCTTAGATCATATCAAGACACCTCAACATGATTCAAGAATCCTCTACTAGATAAGCATCTAGGATTTAATTAACCAAGATTAGATAAAGTAAGCACCATCCAAACATAGATTAACTTAAGATCCAGAATTTAACCAAGCTAAACAATCCATCAAAAAGCTTTAATAAATTGTTTATTCTATGTGATCCTCTTTGAATACATGATAATAAAGCTATTACCACATCAAAATCTAAATCAAATTAAGCAATTCAATCTAGAAAAAAATCAAAAGAGGAAGAAGAGAAACTTGAATAACAATTAAGCAATATGAACAAGCAAAAAAGATCTCCAAATTAAACCTCAAGATGGCTAATCCCTTAGATTGATTATAAGAGCCTAGCCTTCCATGGATGGGAAGGAAGAATTTAGAAATAAAAGAAAAAAAATGAAATTCTAAAGAGAATGAAGAAGAAGAGAAAGAAAACTCTCACAAATACTCAAACTTTCATCAAACTTACTTCAAATTGAATGATGTATAATACAAAGAGATTGGCTCTATTTATACTAATCCTAGAAGCCAATTTGTAAATTAAAATAATCTGAATACAAATTGTAAAAACATGGAAATTGTCAAATATGGAAGTTTGATGCATGGTAGGTGGGTTGGTGTATGGTTGGTGGCTTCAAGTCAGCAACTCTTATCCGACTTCCAGCTTGATTTTCATGACCTAGACGGTGCATTTTGGCTTGGAGGTCTCATGAAAGTTGTAACCAGTTGTCTCCTTGAAATTTTTCATTTGGAATCATGCCATTTGGACTTTTAGAACTCAAGATATGCCCAAAACACTGCACCAACCTCAAATTAGGTTGGCAGAACGTGTTTCCAAATTCAAGCCAACTTGTAGCTTCATAATCATGCCTAAAACGACATCTATTGACTAAATGGTCTTCAGTGAAGTTGGAGATATGATCTTATCTTTCCAATGGCCAAGTTTCAGCCCAAGAGGAGGCCTATAGTCCACTATATAGTCCAATATGTGCACACTGCCCAGATTTTCGTGACAGCAAACCCACTCTGCATTGCGTGAATATTTTGGACCCTTAGAAGTCTGATCCAGCTCTTGAGTTCTTCATGAATCTTGTAGAACCTTGTCTTAGCTTTCCAAAGACACCAAGATCACCTCAAATGGATCACCGAGTCCCAAGTTATGGCCTAACCAAGGAAGAAAGGTCAAAATGCATCAAAATCCAAAAATTATTCACAATTTGCATTGAAGCCCAATGAAGCCCAACAACATTAAACTCATCTAAAATACTAATATTGGGCACAATAAACATCTAATAAAGCCTAATACAAAGCTAACATAACTGTCTCAAATTGATTGATCAAATTCCCCCACACTTAAGCTTTTGCACTCCTGAGCAAAACACATAAGAACAAAATTAAAGAAAAACAAGAAACATTATATTATTAAACTATAAACATTAAAACTGATTAAACCTATTCTAATCCACTTTCGTAGGAAAACATGATGGCACTTAGCATGTGCCACAAGCCATTAAACTCCTAGGTATCCCTAGTGGATGAGTTATAGTCTCATGAGGGTTTACCATGATGATACCCACAAACATGTAATACTTTATTTAATCAATTCAACTAATTTTTTAATACAAGCATTGTATCAAATATAAACCATAATTAATAAGTCAAGTATGCTTAACAAAAATAGTTGAATCAAACCAATTGAGGATAAAGTATAGCATAATCATGCATTAATCAGAAATAGGCATGTTCAAATTGAGAAAAATTCCTCACAAGTGACACTCAAATCACACAAGGTGTTTAGGTTTAACTGTTTGCGCTCAAATCAGTCAAATTATGAAAGTATTTTACCATAGGCTTGCATATACATCAATTCTTCACTACTTAGATCAAATAAATTGCAAAAATCAATAGGTCTTTCAAAAAGGTTGTAATGGCTATAAGGTGAAAGAAGGGAACAATATGGATAATAACAGGTTAAAATCAAAGAGAATAAAAGAGCATTGGGGAGCAACTCAAGTAGAAAGCATAAAATTTTACCCAAAACTATAAAATGCTCATTCTCTTCACTCATTCCTTCCTTTTTCTATTCTTTTCTTTTTCTCTCTTTTTTTCTCATTTTTTTTTGTTTTGTGTTTTTTTTTTTTTTAGTACCAAGCATTTTGTATCAGCACACCAATTCCCCCACACTTAAATCATTGCAAGCAAAACAACTCCTCCAATAAGAAAATCAATGCTCTCCTATTCCCTAAGGGAAGGTAAAACATGGTTTTTCACTCAAAGCTTGTAATGAGCTAAGAACAAAGAATGGGCAAATAGGCTCAGAGGGAGTTAATAATGGGATAAATGCAAGGTAGGTTTATTTGGCCAAAGCAGCTAAGTCAAGAAAAAATGCCTCTGTCATTTTCATACAACATACAGACCAATGTAATCTCAAATTGATTCAATGCAAGTTCTAGAAAATAAATTCATAATTGTCATCACTCATGAAAGAAAATAAACCAAGTGTAAGTATCAAACTTGGAAAAGCCCAGAACTCACAAAGGTATGGAACATTCACTCAATTCAACCATGCTTTCTTCCTAATATCCACAATCATATACACATTTATATCATGAAAATGATTCAGCTATAAACTGTTTTGCATACTTTTATTATCAATTAAGCTCAGATTCAGCACATGCTTGCATCAAAATTAATTGAAAATATCAAAATAAAAAAAATTTATTATGCAAGAACAAAATAATTTAAGACATACTATGAAATGCAAGTTAAGATGCGTCTCAAGAGCAAAACTGCTCCTTACTCTGCCATCATACATCTAATAAGCTAGTAACAATAAAGATTATCTAGTTAGTTTTTTTCTTTTTTTAACTAAACTATGTACATGGTATTGTCAACTATACCTCCCCCCAACTAATTTAAGACATTGTCCCCAATGTCAAAATAAAGATAGGTAGAGTGTAGAAGGTCTTACCAGAAAACTGTAAATCGGGCCTAAAATAAGAAAAATTACAAAAAAACCAAAACCATAAGAGAAAACAATAATTCATAAGGACAAAGTCAAATCAAGTTTTTGCTTTTTGTTGCTGCTGCTGCCTTGTTCCCAATTCAATGGAGTCATTGCTGGATGACGTTGTGGGACAAATTCATGTAGTTGATCGAGCAATTGTTCAGGGGTTGCAGCGGTTATAAGAATTTGACGTGTCGCTTGTGAGATGAATCTTTGTTCCACAACATGATCAAGAAAACAAAACAAACTGTGAAAAAAATCAATAACATTTAATATACCTATGGGTTTTTGGTGAAAGTTCAGCTGTGACCAGGATGTGATTTGGAAAAGCTCTTCCAAAGTTCCAAAACCACCAGGTAGGGCAATAAAGGCATTAGCATTTGCTATCATAATGTTCATGCATTGGTGCATGCAAGATACCATTTCTTCATCCCCTACTATTTTTCCAGTGGGATTGCCAATAGCTAAAGGACTAGGAATGACACCAAGGACTTTGCCACCTCCTAAATGTGCAGCAGTTGCTACACAACCCATTAACCCAAGACTACCTCCTCCGTAAACTAAACGGATTTCTCTCTCAGCTAGCACTCAACCAAGATGGTTTGCAATATTTACAAACTCTTTATCTTTCCCAGGATTAGATCCACAAAAGACACAAACACTCTTGATCCGACGAACTGAAGTGACTTCCATTTTCTTTTCTTTTTTTTTCTTTTTTTTTTCTTTTTTTTCTCTTTTTTTTTGTACTCTCACCTTATCAATGATCTGAATAGAGTAAAGTGCATTATTTAAAGGAATCAAAACTCAAATGTAATAATTACACCTATAAAGGAGGGGTAGATCCGTGTGTCAGGCAAGTTTGAAAAGAAGCACAGCAATAATAATAGCTATATGACAAGGAAAAAAGACTAATCTATATGTGTTAGAAGAAGTTTGAAAATACGCAACGCATATTTCAAAAAAATACAGCTAAATTTTCTTTTAATAAATAAGAAGAAAAAGGAAAACAGGGTCTTTTTGAGTCAGATTCCCGAGACTATAACGCTAATGTTCATCTTGGAATATTGGCCATAAATCGAGAAGTACTCTTTGCACATCTCCACTAGGATGCGTCTCAAGAGTCAATAGAATGTTATCTAAAGACTCCTTACTCATGCCATCCTTAATGAAGTGAATTTTATCAAGTCGATTTATGGACGCCATTCCAATTGATCTGCATTTTGTGTTACAGGTCCATCTTGCACATTTAAAGCAAACTCGTAACCTTTTTGCTCTTCTTTTCTTTGCATATGAACTTTTGCCTAACCCTGGCATATATGAAACAAGAGCGTCAGAAAATTACCCTGTGATTCGGACCTTTGCTTTGATCAACCAGCGTATATCCGCAGGGATGCCTTTGTGCATAAGTATCCTTAATCTCTCAAACCTTGCACAATAAATGTTAGTTAAAGCATTTTGAGGAAAAGAAGGGAATCGCTTGCGGAGGTTAACAAGCTGATTATCCATTTCGAAAGAAAGAAGAAAGAGAGAGAAAAAAAAATTGAGTAAAATTATATACAGATTTCAGTGTTTGTGGGTAACTGAAGGGACCGAAAATGATTTTCACGGAGTACCGCTATCCGCCATTTAACCGGTGAAAAATCATCTGTCAAAGAAAAACAAACAAAATTAAGACAGAAAAATCAAACTTTGATAGATTTTCTCACTTGGCACCGATTTTCTATCTCGATTCCTGTGATAGCAAATAAGTCAAAGTTTGAAAAATGAAAGAGTTAGAAAACTTGGGTTGCCTCCCAAGAAGCACTACTTTTAATGTCATCAGCCAGCGTGATTGAAGATTTTGCACGATCGATGGGTCCTCCCCAATAATGATTCAATTTCTGGCCATTGACCTTAAACATGGCTTTAGTTTTTATTTTTTTAACAAAGTAGTGATCAATCATGGTAATTCTGAGCTCCTTCACGAGGTTCTCTTGAGCTCCTTCATAAAAATTCTTGAGGCAATGACCATTAACTTTGAACACTTTGTTGGTGGCTTCACTCTTAATTTCTACTGCACCATGAGGAAAAACATTATTAACAATGAAAGGACCAAGCCACCTAGAACGAAGCTTACCAGGCATAAGTTTGAGGCGAGAGTTGTAGAGAAGGACTTTTTGACCAATGGTGAACTCTTTTCGTACCAACATCTTATCATGAAGGAGTTTGGTCTTCTCCTTGTAGATCCGGGAGTTCTCATACGCCTATAATCGAAGCTCCTCAAGTTCCTGAAGTTGGAGCTTCCTTTGAGATCCGGATTGACTCAAGTCAAGGTTACACTGTTTCACCGCCCAATAGGATTTATGCTCAATTTCCACCGGAAGGTGGCACGCCTTCCCAAAGACAATCCGGTACGAGGACATCCCTATCGTTGTCTTGTAGGCAGTTCGGTAAGCCCACAGGGCATCCTCAAGTCTCAGGCTCCAGTCCTTCTTATTAGGTTGGACTGTCTTCTCAAGTATGTGCTTGATCTCTCGGTTCGAGACCTCGGCTTGCCCGTTTGTCTGGTGGTGATAAGGTGTAGAAACCTTGTGCAAGACGCTGTACTTTCTCATCAAAGCCTCTATTCTCCGGTTACAAAAGTGTGAACCCTGATCACTGATAATGGCCCTCGGGATTCCAAACCTGCAGAAAATCTGTGATCTAACAAAGTACACAACAACCTTGGAATCATCAGTCCGAGTGGCTTTTGCCTCCACCCATTTAGATACATAATCAACAGCCAACAAAATATAAATAAAACCAAAGGAAACAGGGAAAGGGCCCATGAAATCAATACCCCAAACATCAAAGATCTCACAAGACAGCATAGGCTGCTGAAGCATCTCATTCCTGTGTGAAATTGTCCCTGTTCTCTGACACTGTTCACAAGACTTACAAAACATATATCCATCATGAAATAGGGTAGGCCAATACAATCCAGAGTCCAAAACCTTCCTAGCTGTACGTTGGGAGCCAAAGTGCCCACCACATGCAAATGTATGACAAAAGCTAAGAATAGAATGAAACTCATGATCAGAGACACATCTTCTAATAATCTGGTCACTACAAAGCTTCCACAGATAAGGATCATCCCATACATAGTACTTAGACTCACTTTTCAATTTATCAGATTGAGCTCTAGTAAAATATGCAGGAAGAATACTAACAACCAAAAAATTAACCATATCTGCAAACCAAGGAAGGTGTTCTTACCTTGAAGCTGCAAAAGCTGCTCATCTGGGAAGGAGTCCTGTACAGGGAAGGGATCTGAAGCCCTTTCAATGCGGCTCAAGTGATCTGCTACTAGATTTTCTGCTCCACTCTTGTCACGGATCTCTATATGAAACTCTTGGAGCAGTAGCATCCACCTTATTAGTCGGGGCTTTGCCTCTGGCTTGTTCAAAAGAAACTTCTGCATGATCAGTAAACACAAACAACCTTAGAGCCAAGCAAATATGATCTAAACTTATCCAAAGCAAAAACAATTGCTAAAAGCTCTTTTTCGGTTGTGGTATAGTTGGCCTGAGCAGCATCCAGAGTTCTGGAAGCATAGTATATCACATGAGAAGCTCTCCCCACTCTCTGTGCCAAGACTGCTCCTACTACATAGTTAGAAGCATCATACATTAACTCAAATGGCAATGTCCAGTCATGTGGCTAGATGATGGGGGTACTAGTCAAGGCCTGCTTCAAGTGGTTGAAAGATGCCTTGCACTTGTCATCAAAATTAAACTCTACATCTTTCTGCAGTAAGTGGGAAAGTGGAAGGGTAATCTTGCTAAAGTCGGCAATAAAGCGCCTGTAGAAACCTGCATGACCAAGAAAAGAATGCACTTCCCGCACGCATGTGGGGTAAGATAAACAAGTAATTACATCAATCTTGACAGGATCTACCTCAATGCCCTTACTGGATACTACATGGCCTAAAACTATACCCTGTTCTAACATAAAATGGCATTTCTCAAAATTTAGCACAAGGTTAGTCTCAATGCATCTTTGCAGCACTCTAGATAGGCTAGCTAAACATGAATCAAAAGAAGAACCATAGACAATGAAGTCATCCATAAATACCTCCATGCACTCCTCTAAGAAATCAGAAAATATGCTCACCATGCACCGTTGGAAGGTACCAGGGGCATTGCAGAGGCTGAAGGGCATCCGTCTGTAAGCAAAGGTGCCAAAGGGACAGGTAAATGTGGTCTTCTCCTGATCCTCTGGTGCAATGTGGATCTGGAAGTATCCAGTGTAGCCATCCAAAAAGCAGTAATGGGACTTACCAGCCAACCGTTCCAACATCTGATCAATGAATGGAAGGGGGTAATGATCCTTCCAAGTGGCTTGGTTGAGGCGTCTGTAGTCACCCCGGATTTCTTTGGAACTACTTGCACCGGGCTCACCCACTTGCTGTCAGAGATGGGATAGATAATGCCAGCCTGCAGTAGCTTGGTCACCTCTTTTTTCACCACATCTAGAATGAGAGGATTCAGTCTCCTCTGCGGTTGTCTCACTGGTTTAGTTTCTTCCTCAAGTAATATCCTGTGCATGCATGTGGAGGGGTTAATACCAGGGATGTTTGCAAGTGTCCAACCACTTGCCCTTTTGTGTTGCTTCAAAACTTCCAATAATCTAGTATCTTGCTCAGGTTGGAGGTGTTTGGCCACTATCACCGGGTGCTTCTCATCCTCCTCCAAGAATGCATACTTCAAATGCTCGGGCAGCGGCTTAAGTTCAATGGAGGGTGGTTGCTGGACTGATGGTACTAGTTTAGTTTTGGAACCGAAACTAAATCTGCTAAATTCTCAGCAGTTGCACTTGCTACACCTGCACCTGCAAGTTGTACACAATCTTGCAAAACAACATCATCATATCCTATGGAATCAAAAGAATCACACTTAGCAGTAGGATGAATGACAACATCATTAATAACAACATCATTGCCATTAATAACTAAAACAGAATCATCAATGTCAGCATAATTAATAACAGCACATGACAAGTATGTAGAAATCTCAGCACAGGCTGCACACATTGCATTGGGTTTACAACCAGAAAGTCTGAAGCAGGCAGAACAAGTATCGCAAGCTACGCTATCAGTGTATCCTACAATTTCAGGAAACTCTGCCAACATATTAGCATGCATATCATCAACCAGTAAATCAATGACATCAAAATGAAAAACAGAATGATCCTCTAAAGGGTATTTCATGGCATCAAAAATGATAAACTGAATGATATCATCACCAAATTCCATGGACATGGTACCAGCATGCACATCAATCTTAGTTTTAGCAGTTTTCAAAAATGGCCTACCTAAGATCAATGGGGGTAGGGAAGAGGTGGATTCATCTTCCATATTCAACACATAAAAATCAGCTGGGAATATTAAATTATTTACCCGAACCAGAACGTCCTCCAACACTCCTGCAGGTTGAGCCGTGCTCCAGTTTGCTAACTGAATGACAATGCCAGTAGGTTTTAGCTCTCCCATATGCAAGGAAGTGTAAACTGACTTTGGCATTACATTGATGGAGGCTCCCAAGTCTAGCAAGGCATGAGTGAACTGTTGGTGCCCTATGGTGCAAGGGATGGTAAAAGTGCCTGGGTCTTTGCATTTGGGAGGCAGGTTGGGCTGAATCAAAGCAGAGACATTTCTCCTCATACTCACTTTTTCAGTGCCCTTTAGCTTCTTCTTATGGGTGCACATCTCTTTCAAAAACTTGGCATACTTGGGGATTTGTTTAATTGCCTCCAAGAGAGGTATATTCACCTCAACCTTCTTAAAAGTCTCCATAATTTTCTTATCCAAGTCAGTCTCAACCATATACCTCGGCTGTATCATTCGGTTGGGAAAAGGAAGAGGAATGTTGGAAGCTGACTTTTGTGAATGTTCACTTTTCTGTTGTACTGAATTTTCTATCAACTGCTGGTTTGATCTGGTTTTCTGCTTGGCTGTTGTAGGATCATTTGTCTTGAATCTTTCTGACATCACGAATTTCTTTTGAGAACTTGAATTTGCTGCAGAATCTTGTTTTTCTGGGTCAATGATAGAATTTAGAATTATCTGCTACACTAGTCCATTGATTTGCTTACCACTACGCAAAGCTATAGCACTAACATTGCCTCTAGGGTTTGGAGTGGTTTGAGAAGGTAATTGGCCAGAACCCTGTGACTTTAATTCATGAATAGATGTGGCAAGTTGACCAATTTGAATCTCCAAGTTCTGAATGGTGGTTTCAGTTCTCTGTTGAAACTGGATGTTATTGGTGGCCAACTGTTTCACCAAATCCTCCAATGAGGGCTCAGATTTTGTGGCTACAGGACCTTGTTACTGGAATGGTGGTATACTTGGTCCAGCATGTGGCTGAAACTGATTTGTCCTTACTTGCTGCTGGAATTGTGGTCTATACTGGTTTGGTGGCTGCTGATTCGATGCATTCCCATATCTTAGATTGGGAAGGTCCCTCCAACCAGGGTTGTAGGTATTGGAGAATGGATCATATTTTTGTTGTTGCTGCTGATGGAACTATGGCGTCCCAGGAAATATATCAACTGCAGCCACAGATTGGTTTTGAAACTCATAATCATCTTGCAATGTGGGGCACGAATCTGTGGGATGAGAGGAACTAGAACATATGCTACAAACTCTTGCAGGGGTTTGCACAGGTGGTTCGTGTTGTCCCATTGCCATCTGCTTGACCAAAGAAGTGAGCTCATCCAATCTATGTTCCACCCTTCGTTGATCAGCATGTGAAGAGGTATTAACTTCATTGACTACTCTGGTTGCAGCACCCATTCGAGTACCAAATTGCTGAGAATTTGCTGCCATGTTTGCAATTAAGTGTCTGGCAGCAGCTGGAATTTTATCTACCAATGCTCCACCACTTGCAGCATCAATCATACTCCTTTCCATTGGCATCAACCCTTCATAGAAGTATTGGATCAGCAGTTGATCACTAATTTGATGGTGTGGGCAGCTCGAGCACAATTTCTTGAATCTCTCCCAATACTCATGGAGAGTTTCACCACTGATTTGCCTTATGCCACAAATATCTTTCCTTATTGCAGCAGTTCTTGATGCAGGAAAGAACTTCTCCAGAAACAGTCTTTTCATGTCATTCCAAGAAGTGATGGCAGCAGGTTGTAAGTAATACAACCAATCCTTAGCAGCACCATCCAAGGAGAAAGGAAAGGCCCTTAGCTTGATGTGATCTTCAGCTATTCCATGAGGTTTCATGGTGGAGCAGACAACATGGAACTCCTTCAAATGCTTATGTGGATCTTCACCTGCAAGACCATGAAACTTGGGCAGCAAGTGTATCAATCCAGATTTCAACTCAAAATCAACATTAAGTTCAGGATATTGAATGCACAAAGGTTGATAATTCACATCAGGTGCAGCCAATTCCTTAAGGGTCCTATTATTATAATCAGCCATAATAAAATCAGCAGACTCAATATCAGACACTGAAGTACTAACAGAAGCAGACTCAACAGGATTAAAAGAGTCAACAAGATTAGGTGCAATGTCAAGTTCAAGTCCAATTCCAGAAGTAATTCTATGAATGCTACTACCAGTCATATGAATTCTATGAAGTGTATGAAATGTTCTATCAATTTCAGGATCAAATGAATGCAAGGTACCAGGATCAAACCTAGTCATACAGCATGCAGTTCATAAGAAGGTATTAGAAAAGCAAAAACAACTAAAATACTAAAAATTCCTAAAACAAATACTCCAAAAATTAAACAAAAATAAAAACAGTTTCAAATGAATTTTAAAAATTATGCAACCACCACATGGTAAAATCTACACAAAAATGCTATCCAACAAAAAATAAAAAATCTTCAAAAAGTGAAAAAGTAGTCTAAACGAAGGAATTTGGCTAAAATAAGAGTGACCTCACTATGTAGTGAGCCTTTCTCAAACTAACGTTTTCCATTAGTGTACCAAAATTCAGGTCAATCAAAGATACTCTACCGAACCGAAATTCTTGACACAATGCCCTTTACCCAATTTCAGTCAAATTCCACTTGAAAAAGCTTCAAAAACAAAACAAACACAATTGTCAGAGTTAGATGGGGTCTTGAAATGATCAAATAGTTGCCATGGATCCCCGACAATGGCGCCAAATTTGACAAGAGGTTGTCGAGACCTATCAAATAATAAAAATAAGTTCACAAACTAATTTGTAGTATAGAGAATGAACCGAATCGTCTCTCAAGGATCCAAAAAGAACAAAGATTTAATCAGATCAACATAATTAAAAATGAGTTTTAATGTTTTGAAAAGAAAATATACCGGTTGAATTAAAGAAATGCAATTAACAAATTAACCAATCCAAGGAAATTTTACCGATCTTGAGTTTAATCCATCATTGATCACAATGAATTCACTTAATTGCTAACCATGTTCTTAGCCTTAGATCATATCAAGACGCCTCAACATGATCCAAGACTCCTTTACTAGATAAGCATCTAGGATTTAATTAACCAAGGTTAGATAAAGTAAGCACCATCCAAACATAGATTAACTTAAGATCCAGAATTTAACCAAGCTAAACAATCCATCAAAAAGCTTTAATAAATTGTTTATTCTATGTGATCCTCTTTGAATACATGATAATAAAGCTATTACCACATCAAAATCTAAATCAAATTAAGCAATTCAATCTAGATAAAAATCAAAAGAGGAAGAAAAGAAACTTGAATAATAATTAAGCAATATGAACAAGCAAAACAAGATCTCCAAATTAAACATCAAGATGACTAATCCCTTGGATTGATTATAAGAGCTTAGCCTTCCATGGATGGGAAGGAAGAACTCAGAAATAAAAGAACAAAAACGAAATTCTAAAGAGAATGAAGAAGAAGAGAAAGAAAACTCTCACAAATACTCAAACTTACTTCAAATTGAATGATGTATAATACAAAGAGATTGGCTCTATTTATACTAATCCTAGAAGCCAATTTGTAATTTAAAATAATCTGAATACAAGTTGTAAAAACATAGAAATTGTCAAATATGGAAGTTTGATGCATGGTAGGTGGGTTGGTGCATGGTAGGTGGGTTGGTGTATGGTTGATGGCTTCAAGTCAGCAACTCTTATCCGACTTCCAGCTTGATTTTTATGACCTAGACGGTGCATTTTGGCTTGGAGGTCTTCATGAAAGTTGTAACCAGTTGTCTCCTTGAAATATTTCATTTGGAATCATGCCATTTGGACTTTTAGAACTCCAGATATGCCAAAAACACTGCACCTACCTCAAGTTAGGTTGGTAGAACGTGTTTCCAAATTCAAACCAACTTGTAATCATGCCTAAAACGACATCTATTGACTAAATGGTCTTCAGTGAAGTTGGAGATATGATCTTATCTTTCCAATGGCCAAGTTTCAGCCCAAGAGGAGGCCTATAGCCCACTATATAGTCCAATATGTGCACACTGCCCAGATTTTCGTGACAGCAAACCCACTCTGCATTGCATGAATATTTTGGACCCTTAGAAGTCTGATCCAGCTCTTGAGTTCTTCATGAATCTTGTAGAGCCTTGTCTTAGCTTTCCAAAGACACTAAAATCACCTCAAATGGATCAACAAGTCCCAAGTTATGGCCTAACCAAGGAAGAAAGGTCAAAATGCATCAAAATCCAAAAATTATTCACAATTTGCATTGAAGCCCAATAAAGCCCAACAACATTTAACTCATCTAAAATACTAATATTGAGCACAATAAACCTCTAATAAAGCATAATACAAAGCTAACATAAGTATCTCAAATTGATTGATCAACAGGTCTCGACAACCTCTTATCAATTGCCTTAGTGTGGATTCCCCGATTCTCTTTTGATTGATCCCTACGCACCAACTAGATGTCATAGCTATTAATTCTTGATGTGATTTCTCATGAATTTCTCTTTGTAGAGCACTTGTGAACTTTTGCTCCAGTGTTTGAACTGAGTAAATTTTCCCCAGTGTAAGCTAGCTGACAGAATAAAATTGCCCAGTGTGGGAACTGGGGAGATTTTCCCCAGTGTAGGCCAAATGTTTCTAGAAGTTCTTTTGCTGTGAGGCCTTGGGCCTCTCTTTTTCTGTGATGACCATGCCCAAATTGTTTTAACTAACTTTTGCTTAGACTGCCCTTGCGGGTTTTCAACCTAACGGACCCTCTTCTTTTCTTTTCTCTTTTTTTCATCATTTTTTTCAAAGTAATGAACTAAAAACTCAAAAATATGAACATTGTCTCAGAATTAAAGTTTGGAAAAATAAAGGCAATCAAATCATTTATCAAAATGGACTTTTTGAGGCTTGTAATGTGGCCAAGGTTAAGGGATATGAAATGAAGGATATAAAAGGTTCAAACAAATGTTTGAGGGTTGATTGGGATCAAGGATCTTCAACTTTGACAACCAATACTTGCTTTTGCAATTACAAGAACACTTGTCTATATTTTACTTTAGACCCAAAATGACTTTTTTTCTTCTTTTTCTCTTTTTTTTTTCAAGTCGATCATTCACTTTCCTATGACCTCTTTCTTTTTTGAACAAGACAAATTGTACTGTAATCAAAAATTGATGTTCACATAGCATTGGCTCCCAATGTGGGGGAGATCCTTGTCCAAGGTTCTTTGAAGAAAATATTAAGGCTCAAAATAGTGTAACAAGGGATAATGATGATTTGATTGATTTTGATTTTTTTTTTGGATGGAGAAAGATGGTTAATCTTCAATTCAAGTCAAGATTTCTTATTTTTTAAAAATTTATTTCTAAGACAAAATTATAACTGGTGCAAACCGACTATTGTTTTCCACACTTCTTGAATTATTATTTCATTGCTCCTTTTCTTTTTTTTTCTTCTCTTTCTCTCTCATTTTTTTTAGGGAAAGATGATCACCATATGAGGTTTCACCATAAACAAATGTCTTCTTGTTATCCTCCTTAGGCATGTTAAGTTTTCATCCATTGCTTTTCTTGGATCTTTTGGATAACCTTGGCATCTTTGCTGAATTCAAGACTTCCTCTGCCCATCGGACCATAAGGATCAATCAATGAGTTTCTGAGAATCCTTTGTTAGAGTGGGGAGTTCCATAGGATCCAAACCCGTGGAGGGTGCTTTGAATGGATTTAAGAATGTTGACAAGAATGTAAACAGGATGCAAATGAAATGATAAGAACATTGAACAAAAATACAGACAAAATTGAAAGACACAAGTAAAGTGAATGAAACTAAAAATCCATGCAAATTCATTACATTAATGCTTCAAGAAGGTTAACATAAGTTCAAAATCATGAGTCATTGACCAAATCAAGGATTCAGTATTGTTGGAACCAAAGATGTTTTAAAGAAATTAATGTTAAAACCAATATAGTTCAAAGATTTAGCCCCTCAGAGTTTTGAAGATAACAAAGGTATTAAATTGAAATGAACATATAACCAGTTGATAACTTAATTTTATTAATCCAATATTGCTTATCTTGCATATCAAATGTTACTTATATTCTATTTTGGAAGCACGGGTTTTACTATTCGATCGTTTTTTAAAATGCGTCCAATTGACCTTTTTGGTAAACGTCCAATATACCTTGTGTTGTATTATTACTACTTTTTGGATCTTCCAAAGTGTCTCTCAAAGTTCATATTCAAATATTCTTCCAAAGCTTCGGATTCAATTTCAAGAACTGTTCATCATTAAATGCTGAAGAGACCTCTGATAAAGTGCGCAACAAAAAGAAGTCAAAATATACCAATGCTGACACACCTAACATCTGTACAAGTTCAGCAACCAAGATATCTTTCTTCACTCAGAAGATTCAGTACAAGACTTCAAGGTTTTAGCAACAATGATAACCAAGCTCACTTTTCAAGAGAAGAAAAACATCTTATCTGTGTTATGCATTTAATGAAGCTCAGAACGGGAATATTTATTACTGTTAGACGAATGGCTCATGAAGACAAACCTTGAAGCATATAAATACAAATGACTTCAAAGATGAAATACTAGAGACGAAAAATACAAGCATATTCTATCTTTTGAGATTTCAATCTTTCACTTTCATATTCCCTGTAAAAGATATTCTAAACTCACTGAGCTTCATAGTTCCTACCCTCACCTTGCGTGAGTTATCTGTTAAGTGTTTTCATACAC
This sequence comes from Styphnolobium japonicum, assembly GCA_023212625.1. Taxonomy (NCBI): domain Eukaryota; kingdom Viridiplantae; phylum Streptophyta; class Magnoliopsida; order Fabales; family Fabaceae; genus Styphnolobium; species Styphnolobium japonicum. The sequence continues at coordinate 9,029,890 of JALBWW010000014.1, forward strand.
AACTCTTAGACTACTTGTTACCTAAAGAGATGTAGAATACTTGTTACCTGAAGAGATGTAGAATATTTGTTTCCTGAAGAGGAGAGAATACTTGTAATCTTTATAAAGATTAGTGAAAAATCCTTCTTGTTGAAAGGACTGGACGTAGCACTCAGATTGTGAGAGTGAACCAGGATAAACATCTAGTATAAGCTTATCCTCCCTCTACTTGTATTTTATTTATTTACTAACATCTGGGGATTGTCATTGTTTTCTTAACAAAGCTTTCAATATAAAAATTAAATCTTTTCAGTTGTGACCAAAAAGAAGTCTCTCAAAAACCTTCTCTGCGTCCAACAAGACTGAGAAGCTTTTCTTTCTCCATTGCTTAATAAGCAGGTCTCTTGTTTGAACTGTTTGCCAAACAAAAAGTTTTTCAAAAAGGCTAAGAAACACAATTCAACCCCCCTTCTTGTGTTTCACTTGGTTATTTCATGTATGATTTAACAATCATCTCAAAGCAATCTCTTGCTAAACAGACCAGGACACCAAAAGCTTAGAGGTCCTTCATCACTGGAGGAAAGAAAAACATAGTTGTCTCTTAATGGCTGGGAAGTGAATCACTAGGAATATGTTTAATCCTCCTTCCCCTTGGATATCCAAACGCCCACAAGCAAGTAGCCTTCTCACTGCCTTCTTAAAGCCCTCACAATCTTCAATAGAATGGCCAACTGCTTCCGTGTGAAATTCACAGGTAACGTTAGGATTATACCATGTTGGGAATGGATGCACTATCGGGCGCAGACTCTATTTTTTGGTTTTTCACAGATTTGGAAAGTGGCTGATGGTTATTAGGGTAGGTGTTGGTGTTACTTTTGGAGGCCAAAGTTGGGGTTTTTATGGTGGTATTGGTTGTTAATGGGTGGCTTTGGATGAAATTTTAAGTGGGGTTCAAAAAGGGCTCTATTTTGGATGGGAAAGTGAAGCAAATGGAGGGTGAAATGTTGTTCATGGTGGAGGGAAGGTTTGGCTTACATGTGGGTGCCATGGTGTTTTGTGATGTTTTGGGTGGTTTCATGGTGATGGGTCGTGGTGGGCAGCGGCTAAGGAGAGATGAGAAATGGGACGAAGGGGACAACTTCAAATAAAACTAAACATAACTAAAACAACTAAAAACATTTCAAACACAATAAGAGCATTCAACACTTAAGATCACGGGCAAAAGATATCAAATGGCAAAAGGCATAGAAAACCATAAAATTTACCAGTTGAAAGCATAAGATGAAGATGGTTATTCCATCCTCTCAATCCCCCTCATTCTCTCGGTTTATCTCCCCCTCTCAGAAGCACTTGAATCCCCTCATCCAAAAATGCCAAAATCCCTCCTTTTTCCTCTCGTGCCTCTTCCTTTTTATACATGAAAAGGAACCAAAAAAACACATGCAAAGTTGGTCTGTGTTGGTGTGTGCTGCATGCAGGTGTGGGCGACTGGGCAGTGGTGCATGCAGGTGTGAGGGATTGTGTTTGTGTGCGGTGCGGCAGGTGTGGGCAGAGGGTGGTCGATGATGTGGGGAAAATGGGTTCTGACTTGGGTGTGGGCTTGGTGTTTGAATGTGAGCTTGGTAAACTTGGTGGGCTTGGTGGCTCATTGGAAAGATTGGATTGGGTATGGGAAAATTGGGTCAAGATTGAGTTTTATTCCCTCTTTTTAATCCTTTTTTTATTAATTTTTTTATTTTCTTTTATTATTTTTTTTTAATTTTGTTGGAATTTTCTAACATGACCTGGTGAAAATGGGGTGTTCACAGGCACCCTTAATTTCTAATTAATATAGTCATTTATCACATGTAAAATATGCATGTTTTACAACAAAAATATCATAAGGAAATCAGAATATGCAAATACTGCATATGAGATAAATATATAATCAAAAACATATAAAAAACACATACCCATACTCAAAATAAGAGAAACAAAAGTAATAAAGATATAAACTTACTTCCAATAAAAAAGGAGAAGAAAAAATGTGAAGAATACAAAAGATCGAAAGCAAGTCTGAACAGGAAAATGGAAGGAAAGAATACGAAAATGTACAACAAATATATTCATAGAAAAATTCACAAATAATCTAACAAAAAACCAAATAGGAAGATAAAAGATGCAAGAAATAATGAATTAAGAATCAAGACATTACCTGTGATGAGAAGTATTAAATGAGAATACTAACCTCGAAAATGAACAGGAAGGATCAAAGGTAAACATAATAACAATGGAGAGTTTGGTACTTAATGAGTTTGGTACTCAATGTGAGTTGTCAATCATTTATTGACTATTAGTTTTACAAAAAATATTTGAAAGTTTATTAAATATAAATAACAACTAATGAATGTTTAACAATTCACTCTAAGTACCGATACCCTAGAAAAAAAAAGGATGAGTGGCGGAGTAATCCCCTAATAACAAAAATACAATTCTACAACGCCATAGTCATAAACAAAGAAAAGAAGCATTGCAAATATAAAGAAATCAACAAACAAAAACTATAATCACGATAAATAACGAAGATATAGAGGACCCCCTTATCTTGAGAAATAGAAAACACATACCCCTACCGACACAACAACCAGTTGCTCGCCAAAATCGGTTTGAACTTTGAAACAGTACAAAACCTAGAACTACTTATACATATATGAAAATGAATAAGAAAAAAAAAACAAAAAATAATAGATAAGCATTGATAGCGATTCTAAGATGAAATTTAAAATCTTCATCATGAATATAACTTCGAGAATAAGAACATGCGGGATAAATGAGCCGAAAAAAATAAATAGAGTTAAGTTCTGCATATGAATGTGTAACCAGAGAGATAGGGCTTTTGTGAAGAAAACGATACACTCAATAAAGGAGGACAAATGGAAGAAAATAGAGAATCAACCAAGATAATGGCTAATAGTATAGGAAAAGAAAACGGTTGGAAAAAACGTGTAAAAGAAATTAATGAGCATCAGAAAAAGTAAAGTGGTTGTAGGTAAAAGGACAAGTTAGAGTTTATAGTAGGAGGGAAACATTAGGGTTATAAAAGTATAGATGACCTTGAGAAACGTAAATAGAGGGAGTCAAAAAATGCATGCAGTTTGAGAGTGGAAAAAAATGAGTTTCGGTTGGAGTGCTACTTTAAGTTATAATAATAGATTTCAATTATTTATGATCTCTTTGCCTATTCCTCTTGTTTAATTTCAAATTGGTCCTCAGATCCACAAAAGGAAAACGACAATAATATTTTAGCCTTAAAATGAGAAACAATAGGAGTGTTCGTTGGTTCGGGTTGACCCGATCAACTTGACAAACCAACTCAAACCAATTAAAAAAAATTGATTCGGATTGGGTCATCAAGTCTAAACGGGTCCAATTCTATGAAAATCAACCATAATTGGTTCGGTTCACTGATTTTATTTTTTATAACCCAATAACTCGATGAAATGACCCGAAGAGTAATAGAATTTTAAATATTATCTTCTTGTCACTTGGCTTTTCATTCATTTAAAAACTTAAGATATAATGATATATCTTTAATTTCCATAAGCCCCAATCATTCAATTATTTTTATTTTTTTTTAGTTGTATATTAGGATAATAACGTTTCAATTATTAATGTTATACATTTATATTACAAATGAAGCTTATGATGGTTTTGAGATGTTAAAATATTTCTTCCCAAACTTGATTTTACTTTTATATTAATACTTGTATTATACTAGAAGGCTTATATGTTTAAAATTCATATGTAATTGTCTATCAGAAAAAAAAATTTGATCGGATAACCTGATGAGCCGAATCAAACCAACCCAATCTTAATCTGGTTGGTTTGGTTCAGATTGTTTGAATTTTTTTCAAAAACCAAATCAAACTAATTCGATCAAAGTTGACCAGTTTAGACATTTTTTCTCCAAAATCCAACTCAACCCAACCCATGAATACTTCTAAGAAACAAAAAAAGAGGCTGGTTTAAAATGTTGATTAGCTTACGATATTGGTGACATAAGAATTTTAAGTTTGGCAAACAGGGATATATTTTAACATTGAAATGTTAATAAAATTTTAGAACTACAATAGATTCTTTTAGCACTTGACTTAGAAACTTATAACCATCTCTATCTCTATAATATTATAAAAGAAAGTTTATTCCTATTCCACTAGTGCCACGTATTATTCATACATCAAATTTTTTTCTTCCAAATTTTTTAATTTTTCATGTAACTTGAAATAAATTGAAATTCAAAAATCGCCAGACACAATGAATAACAAATTTGATATAAATACCAAATTAATATCAATGATACCAATCTGTATTTAATCACAATATTTATTTTACAAAATACTAAAACAATAAAATAAAATAAAAAAGAACTTGACTTTTTCTCATTTATTTTGATTGTTTGAATGTTATGACATCAAAGTTGCAAGGTATTAGAAGTAATGTTGCAACTTAAAATTTGGTAACTACTACAAGTAATTAAAATTACAAAAAAAATCAATTAAGTTGGAGTGTTAGACCGTTGGAATCTCCAATTCTCCATCCCTAAAATCAAGGGAATGTCAATATCCCTATAATTGAGTGTGAATTGTCAATCATTTATTGACGGTTGGTTTCACAATAAATATTTGAAAGTTTACTAAATATAAATAACAACTAATGAATGTTTGACAACTCATCCTGAGTACTGGTACCCTGAAAAAAAATATAAGTATCGAAATAATCCTTTTAAAAATAATATAAAGCCTTACGATCATAGTTAAGCTCACAATGTTATTTTTTTATTTTTTTAATTATGTTTTAAACTAGGTTACTACAATGCGTGCTAGATTTTTTTACTAGCCAGGTAAATTGTATTATTTGCTATTATTCTAATAAGGCCTCCATCAACTTGAAAGTTTAATCCAGATTAATTATTCGTAGCAGTGGAAAGCAGATTATTGATATTTGCTGCAATATATTTCAGTTTTCAAGATAAGCTACTTTTTCATTTTTATCAAAGATTGCAATAAATAATTATGAAACTTCAAGAATCTCATCAACCAGCATTTAGTCAAAAAGTGGTTACCAACTATGTAGTAATGCGTAGCTATTAATATAGAGAACAGGAACCAAGGAATGGAATACGTACCTGTTAAGTATATATTACTTGAGAAATCGATGTTAATAGAAATCTTGAAAATGATTTCTACTGTCTCTCAAAATCGAATTCATATCCTTTGATGGTATATTGAACTAAACCCTTATTAGACTTTCAAATTCGATGGGCTGTTTTACTTGTTAATGGGTAAGAGTAATAATATTTATATATGCTTACATTTGACTATTTGTATACTTCGCAAGTTATTCGATAGTAAATAATTTTAGTCTCACTATAACTTTTTCAATAGCCAAAATTATATACATAATATTTAAGTAAAACAATCATTTTTCAGTAATAACATAGACATTTGCCAACAAGCTTATAGATGAAGTAGTATTAAACCATTTCAAAGACACAAGTGCGAGGATAATGTTAGAAATTTGATCATTCACTAAATCATATATTTTTCTCCCCTACTTAAGTACTTTTATCTTCAATGTAAGAAAAAGACTTTTTGACCATTATACAAAGGAATTCAAATCTTTTGTTCCTTTTCTATCTCTCATTTCTTGTCTTTCCAATTAAACATTGACAATTTTGTTAAAAAAAGAAAAACTCATTCTCTTTTAATTAATAATAACTTCTCTCTTAATTTTTTAATTTTTTCTTCGAAGTTTTCAACATTTAATTAGGAAGACGAAAAAACATGTAATAAATTTGATTTCTATATAAAAGCCATCTATTATTAATACACGTTTATACACACAACAAGTCGCACATATAAAGTAAGCACATTAAGAGTTAAAATATACTTGATCTAACGGGTCATAGCCAGTTTCAGAGTGGCGTCACTAACGCAACTTTCTATCATCTTGTGATTTATTTGCCTATTACTCTTGTTTAATTTCAATTTGGACCTCAACCATAAAAGGAAAATGAGATTGCTTTTTCAGGCTTAGGCTGGGAAAGAAGAAAAGAAGCATCAATTCATAAGCAAATATATGCAGACAAAATGCTACTGCCATACTCTGTTCCTATATTCACTCTATTTTGCACTGCATGCTAAAAATCGAACCAACAATATATATATATATGAATAAGGCTGGTTTTTAAATGTAGATTAGCCTACGGTAGCAGTACCATAAGAATTTAAAGTCTTGCGTACAGAAATGTATTTTAACATTGAAACATTAAGAAAATTTTCGAACGAATTATAATCTATTATACTAGCACTTGGGCACTTGTAATCTTCATATATGTACTTAAAGATGTGTCATTCATCTTGGACACTGAACGAAACATGAGGTATCTTAAACTGCCGAATATGTCTATTTGGCATATCTATTCCTGAATAGATTTACAGCAATTTTGCCTCGTAAGGAGAAAAATCAAATTCCTCAATTAACATCAAGTTGAAGTGTTGGACAAATGAGTACAACATATATATGTCAAACAATAGCTCAAAACTGTGAGGCCTATACTTCTTTCTGTCTGGCAGGCCATGATTATGAGACTGCAGCAGATGATCTTTGCGTCTTCACTCCAAACAGATTCTCAAATAACTTTGGAGCCATAGGTGGAAGATTCATGGGTTGAGGAGCCATAAAATTTACTATCTTTTCATGAACATTATACCTTCAACATCAAATCATTCAAAAACTTTTTCAGTTCATAAGACGAAACAAACATATAAAAAACAAGTAACAGTAGGGGGAAAAAAAAGCAGTGATCTTCTGATACCTTATCTTACGACTTTTTGAGGCACGACGATCAACAATTTTTCTTTTCTTAGTTTGCATTCTCTTCAAAGCATAAAATGCTTTCTCTGTACAAATGGAATTAACAGAAAATGAGATAATGAACTTCCCCTTGTATGGCAAGCAGTTAAATGGCTTAAATCTATAATTTTCAGGGGTTAACTAAGAATTATATTGTGGAGAGAAAAAGCAACACATGCAAATGCCAGCCTCTGAAAATTTTGAATTGACTTTTATGGGGGTGGGAATACAAAAAGGAACTGTTAGATAATTCGACATCCCTTTCCAGTTTTCAATTTTCCAAATGTTTTAAAAAATATATCCATGTTTGATGGTCCTCACAAAAGCTTAGTGGGAATGATAGCACAGTTTTCAGAAGCAGCAAGCATTGGGCGATCAATCACATTTCATATACCTAAGGGAAATGTTAGTTGCACGTCTAGTGTGCAAAAGTAAAACCTAGACCATACCGAAAGTTAAAAGTCAAAACTGTCATGTTGGTGAGTCCAGTTAAACTCAAATGCAGTCATTTGTACAAGTGCCAAAGGTGGTGTGCCTTTGGAAGCCAGTATATAACATAAAACTATACCAAATATCACTCCTAAATGCCAAAACATTTTATATGTAGCACCATAGCATATCCATTCACTTAATTGATAATCATGAAAATAAAATCCCCTAACTGGTTCAATGGCATCAGAAGTAGAAATATTGTCATAAATAATTTATCAGCCAAAAAAGTGTTTACCAGATGATGAAGGATCAACAGTCTCAAAAAATTCTTTCAATAATTGCTGATAAAATTCAGAGTCATCCAGAAGTTCAGGATCACCGTCAATTCGTGCTTCCTGAGCAGAGTTAAATTCAAAACTATGTTGTCATGTTGAAAACTGAAGGGACAAAAAATGAGGAAGAGTATAGAGACATGCTGTGGAAAGAGGACTTGAAAATAAGACAACAATGGCCAATGTTATCAAACAAAAACATGGACCTATGTAACATTGACCTTAGCGGGGGAGATTAAAATAATCATAATAACAAAACATGCACCAAAAAAAGATTTACATACTTAGACACAGTTTCTAGCACGTTTGAAACCCTTCATTGTCTTACTAGCTTTCATAAATACCACTAGATAATCTGATCCCTTAAAAATAAAAACAGATACCAGAATGACTTAATACCATGCTTCATTGAAAAAAGGTATATAATGATCTTTGGAAAATAAATTGTTAACTACCCAAATGGGGACAGAAACAGTGATTAAACACAAAATCCCACATGATTTGATATGAGTGAACCTTGGCAGAGAGAGAGAAGGCAAGAAGGGAAGGTTGGAGGGAGAGAAAGAAAGAAGAGGATGACATGTGGGTTACAGTGTGAAGGAACCTAAAAAATTACACCATTTTTACCATTGGTCAGAATAAAAATGCTGTGAAAATATGGAAAGGAAGCAATTCAAGACCTATGAAAAATGCTACCACCCCACAAAACAGAAAGATATTACTTGCAGATCACCTGGGACATGAGTGATAACAAAGCTTAAAAAATTAGTAATGTATAAGGCTTACCTCTTCTTTAGAGTTATCCTTAACCTTGGGAACCTGGAGACATGTGCCAATAAGTGTACATGAAGAAGGTAAAAGATCAGCTTTTTGTTTATCATACTCTCTAGCCTGTTAGAGAAAACTATGGAATCTGCAGCACTTAAAACAACTAAGATGAAGGGACTGCCTTACAGATCCAAATACACTAACAGCTGATCTTCTCAGTTGCATCTGCTTGATCATTCTACTGGGATCCCTCATATAAGCAGCAACTTGATGACTTATATCCTGAGATGGGACAACAAATTATGAGTAAAATAACCTGCCTATCACATGGAAGAATCCTCAGTCCAGTTATAGAACCGGACCTGATTAAAAGCATGCAATTTGCCTTTAATGGCAGCCGCACCAGTTGTCACTTGTGTCATCCTCTGCCATTTGTTGATTGACTTGTCTCTGAAAGATGCTATTCTACAAGATACAATCATGAATATCAGCCAAGAAGACATGCATAAAGACAGGGAGCACAATATATTTAAGATAGAAAATGCAGATAAAGTACAGGAAATGCATAATTTGAGAAGTTTCAAGCATTATTGATGCAGAGAAGGAATTCATGAAACAAAAGCTTGAAGTCTCAATGCTGCAGCACCTTGAGAAAATAAATGCCTAGCAGAATAAGAGTGCACTTAGAAGAGTATAAAAATACCTCCTGTGTGTCTGAGAAATCTGTGACCACTCTTGATCAAAATTGTCATCCAAATGCTTAGAAACTTCTAAATCTTTTGATGACCTTTCTGAACCTTTAAGAAGAGAAAACAAGTTTGTTACTTCGGAGCACTATTCAAGCAGATATGCAACCGATGAAAGTCACATCAGAATATTATCTTTTCCAACATCAAATCAATGCTTCACGAATAAACCATTCATTACAAGGTTGTCTTAGAGAGGACAATGGCAGGTAGGGAGTGTTGTAACCAGGTACACTAACAGAACATAGGGAGAAGAAAAATAGACACAGAATTTAAAACGGTTTGACCTATGCGAACGATAGGCCTACATAAAGAACACTATAGCCAGTCCTCCGCTCCGCAGACAATTATTATATAAATCCTCACCTCAAGCCCAGCATTTTAAGGAAACAAGAAAATTGTCAAGTGTCACAACTTCATGGCCTTCTGTAATTACTTTCTTGATAATTTTGCAAAACTGCTGTAACTAATGTGGATGAAAAAAGTAAAGTTTTCTCCAGTGTACCTGCCTGCCCTGCCAAAATTATAGTAGAAGAGGTACCCATAATGCGTGTATGAAGATAAAATCTAACTTTATTTGATTATATGATGGCATGAATTTCTTTTTAAAATTCTTAAATTTAGAAACTATTCATGCCACACAAAAAAAAAATAGAAACTGAATGAAACTGACTTAAAATTGCAATATATTTTAAAACAATTAAAAAGTTCCTTAAAACTAGAAAGAGTGTGTAAGTGGTGGAACGTTGTGGTTAAGTTTGACATTTTTCTCCTAGCTTTCAGTCATAGTAAAACAAAATATTTGGGATTTAAGAAAGGAAAACTAATACAGCAAATGGGGGAATCCCCTTCCTATCATAGTAAAGTACGGATAGTTTAGATTAACCAGTTAGTCAGATAACTCCCCCACCCATACATTTCTTCTTCCCTTACTAAACTTATGATCTTCAACTTCTGACCGAGTCATGTCCCAACTTTTCCTACTCTCAATTTTTGCAACAATTTTCAGCTTAGATGCCTCTAATCCTTGCTTGATAAATGTGCTCAGCATCTTATTTCATTGAACCAGCTGGTGAAAAGATTATGGTAGATCCATAACCAGAAAAAAAAACCTTAGTGACATCTCATGCAAATTTTCTAAATAGATCAGTTGCTGTTAATCTTCAACTACATAATACTAAAATAGAAGTGAAGCATAGTCCGTATAACAGATACATCAAAAAGGGGGAAAACGAGAAATCCCTTGAACAAAATCCATATTCCTAAAGCAGCTACAATTCTAGTATTGCCATTTCTTACAGGAAATGTTATATTCTATGCAACCCTCAATAGTAACTCCAACTATATGCTACAAGCATCAAAGTAAACAAGGTCTCAACAGAGCATGAAATGATAACAATACAGATAAATCATAGAAGAAACTAGGAAGGGAAATAAGAACAATAAAGAAATCAGTTACCATTTGTGGGTTGGGTAATAGATGGATTCTTTGCAAATAGAGCCTGGAATAAGGAAAGCAATATCAGTGACTAATGAAATTAGAGGAGACCAGACATAATATTGTAAATATGACAATATAACAACTTCATAGTCTTCATATGACATGGCTTAGAGAAACATAGATATGAAACAACAACAACAATAACAACGAACAACAATCAAGCCTTCTCCCACTAAAACAAAGATATGAAACAAACATGAAAAATATTTCTCATTCTTTTCTTTTTCTATTTAAATTTCCAGGAAAAAATCACACCTCTTGCAGTTCCAATATAGAATCTAAAGTCTCCTTGGAAGAAGTCATCAGATCTGAATATGCTACACTAACAGTCTCATCTGAATCACAGTGGGAAGACCTGATTGGCTCCTGCAGACAATTTACCATGTTTGGCCACGATTCAAATATGATAAATAGCAAATCACATTAAATCTTAAAACTGGGATAGGAAGAGACCTGGGGTAACCTATTTGAACTCGTAAATGGCTTCTGAAGTAAGAATCTGAGCTCAAGAATCTTGTACCAGAGGGCCTACAGGTAAAACAAAGTTCAGTGGTGTTATTACAAACTCAAAAAGGAAGGAAAACTGTCCCCTAAATGATACTGGCGCAAAGGTGACAGCTACAATTGACAACATCTATATAAGAATTAAGAACTGATAAACATTTTTTAACTTAAGATAATAAAAAGGAAATGGGGAAACAGAAGATTAAATAATGGCAAATAATCACTAAATACAATAGCCTATACCACATGAAACAGAAAGCATTGGCTAGGGCACAAGTCAAATAATACCAAACCTTCTGGCTTTTTACAGCTTGACCTTTAAGGAGATCTTCATCCTTATGATGCTTCAAATTCTTCAAAGTATCTCTGAAGGTAGAAAGATAAATTTGACATATTTCAGAATCCGCACACAATCTTATAGATTTAAAAGGGAAATAATGAAATAGGGTCACCATAACATAGAAAGCACTAATAATAACAGCTAGTAGGATGATGATAGAACTGGTGAAATGAATCAAGAATCACTGTAGGATACTCGTATTATTGCAAGTAAACTCAGAGAACAAGAAGTTCGTCTGATGCAAGAAAACAGAGAAATGAAGAGGTTACAATCTCACAGGTATTCGAGAGCCTGTCTCTCCTGACCAACCGATTCCCAACCGTCCAACCGAATGCCCAACTTTCCCTCCTTTTCTCCTATTTAACTCTCTCGCTCCCTGGCTGAATTATTAAGTACAAATGGTCCTATACTAGTTACAGTGCATCCTAACTAGCTTACGGGACTAGCCCATCTGTTTTGGCTTGTCTTCTAACATAAGTCTTTGTAATTGGGGGTCTGTTACTAACAATACTCCCCCCCAAAAGTTCCACCTTGTCCTCAAGGTGGAAAGAAGGAAATTGGTGCTGGATGACTTCATACGACTCCCAAGTAGCCTCAAAGTCAGGAAGATCATGCCACTGTATTAACACTTCTGCAGTGCCCGAGGGCCCAGTCCGGGCAGCTAAGACAGCAGCTGGTTCCACCAAGAGCTCCAAGTCCTCTGCGAGCATCGGCGGGAGGGGTTGCGAGGTGGTGGCGGGGCTGATAGCTTTCTTGAGGAGGGATACGTGAAATACAGGATGGATACGACTCTCAGGAGGGAGGTCCAGTTGATAGGAAACTTGTTCCACTGCCTTACTAATCTGGTAAGGACCATAGAATCGGGGACTTAATTTCTCATTCATCTTCTTGGCCAAGGACTTCAACCGGTAAGGTTGCAACTTGAGATAAACCCAATCCCCAACTGCATAAGTGACAGGACAGCGAGATTTATCAGCATAGGTCTTCATAAGGTTCTGTGCGCGGGTGAGATTGGTCTTAAGATCATGGAGGGCAATGTCACGGGCTTGAGTCAAATTATTTACCTCTTCCACAGCTGAGGGGATAGTGGTACCTTTAAGTAGGTGGGGGGGATCCCGACCATAGAGAGCCTTGAATGGAGTAAGCCACAGAGAACTGTTATAGTTGCTGTTGAACCAAAACTCAGCCCAACTAAGCCATTTTAGCCATTGCTTGGGTTTGGTCCCGGTGAGGCACCAGAGATAGGTTTCGAGGCAACGATTAACTACTTCAGTCTGGCCATCCATTTGAGGGTGGTAGGCAGAACTGAATTTAAGTTTTGTGCCTGACAAGCGGAAAAGTTCCATCCAAAAATGACCGAGGAATATCTTATCGCGGTCTAAAACGATGGTGGAGGGGAACCCATGCAATTTCACAATCTCCTTAGTGAATAATTCAGCCACCTCCTTAGCAGTAAAGGGATGTCCGAGGGGAAGGAAATGGGCATACTTTGTGAGTCTGTCCACGACCACCAAGATAGTATCTTTGCCTTGCACCTTCGGAAGACCTTCCACAAAATCCATAGAGATGTCGGCCCAAACCTGAGTGGGTATAGGGAGGGGCTGTAGGAGGCCTGCGGGTGAGAGAGTTTGGTGCTTATTTTGTTGGCAAATATCACATGAAGCAATAAACTGCTGGATGTCTTTTCTCATGCCTTCCCAATAAACCAATGCTGCAATTCGTTTATAGGAGCGGAAAAAACCTGAATGTCCTCCAACAGCTGAGCTATGGAAGTCTTTAAGTAACAGGGGAATCTTAGGGGAAGTCCTGGGCAGCACTAACTTCCCTTTATATAGGAGCTGACGATTGTGGAGGGAGAACCCTGGATAGGAATTAGGATTGTGGATGAGGTCTTGCATGATTCTATTCAATTTGACATCATTACGGACCTCGTCTTCCCACTCATCACTATCTGCAAATTGGACAGTAGAAATGGCAGCATATGTCATTCTGCAAGATAAAGCATCTGCGGCCCTATTATCATTTCCAGGTTTGTAACAGATTTCAAAGTCGAACCCAATCAGTTTAGATGTCCATTTGAACTGTTCTTCACCTAAAACACTCTGTTCAGTGAGGAACTTGAGGCTTTTCTGATCTGTGTGGATAATGAAGTGTCTGCCCAGCAGATAATGCTTCCACTTCTGTACTGCCATCACTATGGCCATCAACTCCCTTTCATAAACCGAACGCCTCTGCCCCCTATCTGACAGTGTTTGGCTTAGAAAAGCTACTGGTCTCCCTTCTTGAAGTAGAACGGCTCCCAAACCTTGGTTAGATGCATCGGTCTCAATGATAAATGGTTTGGAGAAGTCTGGAACCGAGAGGGTGGGTAAGGCAGCCATAGCTCTCTTCAGTGCGTCTAGAGCTTCTTGAGTTCCACTGGAAACGATCCTTTTTTAGTAATTGAGTCAATGGCCTAGCCATTTTCCCATAATCTTTCACAAACCTTCGATAGTACCCTGTAAGTCCCAAGAACCCCCTAAGGGCTTTAATATCCTTAGGTATAGGCCACTGGAGCATCACGTCCAATTTCTTGGGATCTGCTGAAACTCCTGTAGCTGAAATAACATGCCCTAGGTACTCAAGCTGCTCTTGATCGAAAACACACTTCTTCTTGTTAGCAAAAAGCTTATTTTCTTTTAACAAAGCTAGAACAGCCCTTAAATGTCTGAAATGGTCTTCCTTACTTCTGCTGTAGACCAAGATATCATCAAAGAACACAAGTACTGTTGAAGAATTTAAGAATAAGAATTGTGAATAGAATGCTTGAGTTTCTTCACTCAGCTGAAGAATGTATATATAGATAATTTACATAAGATAATATATATTATCTTAAACACACTCATTATCTAACACACTCATTACACACACTATACCTAACGTACTCATCACACACACACTACACCTAACACACTCATTACACACAGCACAGCACACACTCATTACACAGCTAATAATATTCTGTTTTCAACACTCCCCCTCAAGATGGAGCATATAAATCAAATGCTCCAAGCTTGGAACAGATATTCTGAATTCTTGGTCCTCTTAGTGATTTTGTGAAGATGTCTGCCAGTTGATCATTAGAACTAACTGATTCGGTGATGACTTCTTTAGAAAGGACTTTCTCCCTGACAAAGTGACAATCAATTTCAATGTGTTTAGTTCTCTCATGGAATACTGGATTAGAAGCTATATGCAAGGCTGCCTGGTTATCACAACATAGTTTCATTTGTTGAATATTCCCAAACTTCAGTTCTTGAAGAATCTGTTTAATCCAAATAAGCTCACATGTGGCTACAGCCATAGCTCTGTATTCAGCCTCTGCACTAGATCTTGCAACAACATTTTGTTTCTTACTTTTCCATGAGACAAGATTTCCTCCAATAGACACACAGTATCCTGAAGTGGAACGCCTATCAATGGGTGAACCTGCCCAATCTGCATCACAAAATCCAACTATTTGAGTGCTTCCTTTGTCTTCATAGAGTAGTCCTTGTCCCGGGGTCCTTTTAATGTATCTCAGAATTCGGATTACTGCATCCCAATGATCATTATGAGGAGATTGCATGAATTGACTTACCACTCCAACTGCAAAGGAAATGTCTGGCCTTGTAATAGTGAGGTAGATGAGTTTTCCAACCAATCTCTGATATCTTTCAGGATTAGAATAAGTCTCCCCCTGGTTGGGTAGTAATTTCAAATTTGGATCCATGGGACTATCAGCTGGTTTACAGTCTAACATACTAGTTTCTTTAAGTATGTCTAACGCATACTTCCTTTGTGAGATGATAATCCCATTCTCTGACTGGGCAACTTCAATTCCAAGAAAATATTTCAGCTTTCCCATATCCTTAGTCTGAAAATGACTAAATAAATGTTCCTTTAACTGAGAAATTTTCTTTGGGTCATTTCCTGTAATGACTATATCATCCACATATACTACCAAGTAAACACATCTACCTTGAGAGGTATGGCAATAAAAAACTGAATGGTCTGCTTCACTACGTTTCATTCCAAAAGCCTGAACAACAGAGCTAAATTTTCCAAACCAAGCTCGTGGAGATTGTTTGAGTCCATAAAGAGATCGTTGCAATTTGCAAACCAAGCCAGACTCCCCCTGAGCAACAAATCCAGGTGGTTGCTCCATATAGATCTCCTCTTCTAATTCTCCATGTAGGAATGCATTTTTAATATCCAACTGATATAATGGCCAATGGTTGATGGCAGCTATGGCAAGAAAAAGGCGAACAGAAGCAATTTTGGCCACAGGGGAAAAAGTATCTCCATAGTCAAGACCATAAATCTGGGTATAACCTTTTGCAACCAATCTGGCTTTGAGACGATCAATCTGTCCATTGGCCGCTACTTTAACAGTATATACCCACAGACAGGTTTCTTTCCTGGAGGAAGAGGAACTAACTCCCAAGTACCATTATGCTCCAATGCCTGCATTTCATCAATCATGGCTTGTCGCCATCCTGGATGATCAAGTGCTTCACAAAGATTTTTAGGAATAGAGACAAAAGATAAAGAGGACACAAAAGAGTAAAAAGAAGGAGAAAGACGATGATAACTTAAGAAGTTATAAATAGGATGAGGATTTCGTGTGGACCGAATACCTTTCCTAAGAGCAATTGGCCAGGCAAGATTTTCTTCAGGTAGGTCCGTAGCCGGGTTGTCTCATTTGGAGTAGGACATGATTCAGCTGGTCTTATAGTGCCTTCCAATTCGATATTGGGAATTTGTGGACGTCGCTGGTATGTGATGAGTGGTCTTTGTGGCTGCTCAGGTGGAAGATTTTCAGGAATATCTGTAGACTCTATGATTGACCCTGATTCTTGCAAAGGAGGTGATGGACCAAGATAGGGAATAGGAAAAACTTCTTGTAGAGTTTTTGACTCAACTGTGGAAGGTGAAAAATATAATTTTTCTTCAAAGAATGTGACATCTGCAGAGATGTAGTAACGATTGTGAATAGGAGAGTAACATCGATAACCTTTCTGTAGTCTGGAATATCCAAGAAAGACACATTTGATGGCTCTAGCAGAAAGTTTATCAAGACCTGGAGACATATCATGAACAAAACAAGTGCATCCAAAAATACGTGGAGCAATATGAAACAATGATTCTTTGGGAAATAAAATAGAATGTGGTATTTTATTTTCAATGGAGGAAGAGGGCATCCGATTTATTAAAAAACAGGCTGTCAAAATTGTGTCTCCCCAATGACGTACAGGTACATTAGCATGAAGTAATAATGTACGAGCAGTCTCAACAAGATGTCTATTTTTCCTTTCGGCTATACCATTCTGTTGAGGAGTATGAGGGCATGAAGACTGATGCAGAATACCTTGTGATGACAAGAAGGAAGAAACTGCAGAAGAAAAGTATTATTTTGCATTATCACTTCTAAGCACTTTAATTGTTTTTCCAAATTGAGTTTTAATTTCATTGACAAAAGAAGTGATGATGGACACAATTTCAGATCGGTCTTTCATTAGGAAAACCCAAGTACATCGAGAAAATTCATCAATGAAGGTGATAAAATATCTATAACCCAAAGAAGACACACGACTAGGACCCCATATATCTGAATGAATAACTGAAAAAAGGGAATCAACATGACCGCCAAAGATGCCTAAAAGAAGAAACGAACATGTTTTCCTAGTTGACATGACTCACGGTTGAAGGATTTTATTTTTCAAGACCTGGGACCATTATTTTGAGTTTGGACAAATGTGGATGTCCCAAACGTTCATGAAGGAGTTTTGGTGACGCGGCAACACTACAAATCCAAGAAGAATCAGGCTTGAGATAGTACAGACCATTAGATTCATGTCCTACGCCAATCGTCCAACCCGTACCACGTTCCTGTATAACAAATGAGTTAGCATCAAATGTTACTGAGTAATTATGAGAACGAGTAAGCTGGCTTATAGAAATTAAATTGAAAGGACAATTGGGGATAAACAAAACAGAGGATAAAGACAAAGAAGACGTGGGTGAGACATGACCGATTCCTTTTGCTGTAACTTGAGAGCCATCAGCTAGAGTAATGAAATGAGGAATATTTGGAGAGGAGATGGATGAAAATAAAGAACTATTACCAGCAATGTGATCAGAGGCACCGGAATCAATTATCCATGGATTTTGATCATTACCAGATTGGGAAATGCAAGCAGCAGAGTTATGAGCACCTATAGATGAGGAGATCTGAGGTTCCTTGGCAGCTTTTAGCCGGAGATATTCTTGATATTCGGCTTCGGAAAACTTTATCTCAGATGTTTCAGACTTGGAAATATTCACAAATTTTCCGGGAAATCCGTGAATAGAATAGCAAGTGTCTTGTGTGTGACCCATTCTTTTGCAATAAGAACATTGAGGACGGCCTCCTCTCCCACCTCTGCCTCCTCGGTTTCCACGACCTCCTCGTCCTCCTCGACTAGAAATCATGGCAGAAGTTTCAATAGTGTTAACTGAATTGCCTCCTATAGATGAAGGGACCCGAAGTAGTCGAGTGATTAAATTCTCTAATGAAGGAACTTCTTGACCAGTTAAGACTTGATCGCGAACATGATCAAAATCTGGATGCATTCCTCGTAGAATCAACACCATATATAGATTATCAAGTTTCTTCTTTATGTCTTCGAGCTTATCGGCTTCCAAAGATAATTTTAACTCCTCCACCGCAGATTGGGCTTTCGAGACATATGCAACCATGTTATGATCATCTTGTTTGAGAGTGGCTAATTTGTGTGCAGCATCATACATTTGTTGAATGTCATTTGCAAAGACATTTTGAGCCTTTTTCCAGAAGGTGTGACAAGTTTTGAAAGTTCTGAAGTTTGTCAATATGGTTGGTTCAACAGATTGCCATAAGAGAGCACACAGTTGATAATCAAGCTTCTTCCATTGGTCGCGTTTATCTTCTGAAATATCATCGGAGGCTTTTTCGAGATGTTCATGGAATCCTTGACCAAGAAACCAAAGTTCTACAGAGGCAGACCATGCTAAATAATTTTTAGCACTCAATTTTTCTGAAGTAATTGTTGGTGTGCCAGAGAAAGAGAAGGCAGGGCCATCATTTCTTTGAGAATTGGAGGCCATTTTCTTTTTTTTTTTTTGAATAATCAGATCAGAACTTTAAAAAAGGCAAAAAGCCACTTCAGAACCCAAAAAACTGATTGTGGTGTGGGTTGGTAGTATTTGGTAGCAAAATTTTGGAGGAAGAAGAATGGCGACTGAACAGTGATTGTGACCAGATCTGGGCTGTCGGAAAAAATTTTCCGGCAGCAGAAGGCGGCGCGTGTGCCTCACGCGCTGGAAAGTGGTGCGCGTGGGGCGCGTGGATCTCACGCGCCGACAGAGAAAGTGCGCGTGGAGGCGCGTGGCGCGGTTTCCGGCGACGGGGTTTAGGTGGGTGGTCGGTCGGAGGCTTCTGGGATGGTTTCTGGTGTCGGTGTATGGTGGGTATATGGTTCAGTGGGCTGTGATGTTGTGCAGCAGGAGCGTGGAGCGGTTTCCGGCGACGGGGCTCGGTGGGTGGCGATCTGACGCTTCTGAGATGGTTTCCGGTGGTGGTGTATAGTGGGTATATGGTCTGACACTTAGTGCGTGAAGGGGCTGTGGTGTTTTAGTGCTTGAGGGGCTGTGGTGTTTTGGGAACCAGAATGGGTGACTCTGCTGTGATGCGGACCAGAAGCAGTGAGTGAGTGACTTGGACAGAGGTCTCTGCTGGACCAGTAATAGAGACCTTGGAGAAAAAATTCAAGAGTTGATGGAGGCTCTTGATACCATGTTGAAGAATTTAAGAATAAGAATTGTGAATAGAATGCTTGAGTTTCTTCACTCAGCTGAAGAATGTATATATAGATAATTTACATAAGATAATATATATTATCTTAAACACACTCATTATCTAACACACTCATTACACACACTATACCTAACGTACTCATCACACACACACTACACCTAACACACTCATTACACACAGCACAGCACACTCATTACACAGCTAATAATATTCTGTTTTCAACAAGTACAAACTTCCTCAAATACGGCTTCAATACCTCATTCATGAGAGATTGAAAGGTAGAAGGGGCATTCGTGAGCCCAAAGGGCATAACTACAAACTCATAATGTCCTTCATGAGTCCTAAAAGCAGTTTTGGATATGTCTTCCTCCCGCATCCTAATTTGGTGGTAGCCGGATCGCAGGTCCAGCTTGGAAAAAATCACAGCTCCCCCCAACTCATCAAGTAACTCATCAATAATGGGGATGGGGAACTTATCGGGGACAGTAATTTTATTTAAGGCCCTGTAATCTACACAAAACCTCCATCCTCCATCTTTTTTTTTTTCACAAGGATGATAGGGCTCGAATAAGGACTTATGCTAGGTCTAATAACCCCTGAATTCAACATGTCATCTACTAATTTCTCTATCTCATTCTTCTGAAAATGAGGGTACCTGTAAGGTCGTAAATTGGGAATGACAAATTTCTTCTTTGAGTACTATGGCATGATCATGTCTCCGAGATGGGGGTAGACCCTCAGGTTCCATAAAGATTTCCCTATATTCTTCCAAAACCTCATTAAATTCCTGAGGCATTGATTCCCTAGCTTCAGATTGCACCAGCATGTTCTGGCATTTAATGAGGTAACCGTGTCCCTCCTTTTGGATGGCCTTCATCACGGCCTTGAATGATGCCTCTGCTCTGGTTAGTACTGGTTCTCCCCGGATGACTCTTGCACCATCTGGTGTGGGAATCTTCAAGGTAAGATCCCTAAAATTAGCTCTGATCTCCCCCAAACTAGCCAGCCATTCCATCCCCAAGACCACATCTACTCCTCCCAATTCAAAAATGAAGAAATCTTGCTGTATTTCCAATCCTTGGATATGAAGTTTCAATTGTCTACAGACCCCTTCACATCTGATCCTCCTTCCATCTCCCACCTCAACCGTGTAAGTTGGTGTCTGCATGACCTGCAACCCTCTCTCTTTAATTACTTCTGCGGATATAAAATTGTGAGAGGCTCTGCAGTCAATTAATACTATGACCTTCCTTTCCTCCAAGCTACCCCATAATCTGATAGACTTTTTTGAGGTTAACCCTGTGATACTGTATAGGGATAATTGCAATGTCTTCAACTCTATTTCCTCTGCGTCTGCACCCACTCCCCTTCTTCTCCTTCCTCGCTCAGTATTAGCACCTGTAAGTGTTTATTTGCACACACATGTCCCGGTCCAAATTTCTCATCACAACGAAAACAGAGTCCCTTCCTCGTCCTTTCTTGTATCTCCGCATCCGATAGCCTCCTGAATGCTCGTCCCCTAAACGATCCAGTGGTTTTGAGGCTATTTGAACCTCCTGTGGTCTGCCCCCCACCTGATATTGGTTGGTTTTGACCCTTGCTTCCAGGTTCCCAAGTGACTGTCCTGGATGGGTTGTAATTGCGGCTAATGCCTCCCCCTTTGCTCACCCAAGTGCTTCCCTTATTCAATATCACATTTTTCTCATCGATTCTTTGTGCTAAATCCATCAATTCAGGCAAATTACCTACCCGGTGTAGCTTTAACTCTGCTCTTGTTGTCTCCTTCAACCCATTCAAGAAAATGCCCTTGAGATACTCGGGTTCACCTCCTTTGTGTGGGCCAGCGTATAACTCGAACTGCTCCCGATACTCTTCTACTGAACCGGTTTGTTTCAAGCCAAGTAATAGCTCATAAGGGCTCTGTAACATAGAGGGTTGGAACCTCCTTACCACCGCTGCTCGAAAATCTTCCCAGGTAGGATTCTGCACACAGAATTCCCACCATTGATACCATGTTAGGGCTTTCCCTTCCATTGCTACCATCGCGGCTTGAACCCGCTCAGTTTCATTCAATGCTTTCAACTCGAAATACCTTTCCACCCTATTTACCCATCCAAATGCATCCTCTCCTGAAAAAATCGGAATTTCAAGTTTTCGCCACTTCTCGTCACGATTCTGGCCATCCTCCATATTGCCGATATCGTTACCCTTCCCGGTACCACTTCCACCTGTCGACATATCGTGTGGTTCATTGCGATGCGACAACCCACGCACCGTCTCAATCAGTTCCCCTAGTTGCCTTCGACTCTCAATTCGCTCCAGCTTCTCATCCTCGAGCATTTGCTTCATCGCCTGTAACTCATCGCGAGTTGCGATGAATCCTTCATAGCCGCGCTCCAGAAATTCGATGCGCGCTTCCATTCCTCTCGTGGAAACCATGAAACTCTCCCAGAATCGAAGAGCTTTGATAGCAGTTGATAGAACTGGTGTAATGAATCAAGAATCACTGTAGGATACTCGTATTATTGCAAGTAAACTCAGAGAACAAGAAGTTCGTCTGATGCAAGAAAACAGAGAAATGAAGAGGTTACAATCTCACAGGTATTCGAGAGCCTGTCTCTCCTGACCAACCGATTCCCAACCGTCCAACCGAATGCCCAACTTTCCCTCCTTTTCTCCTATTTAACTCTCCCGCTCCCTGGCTGAATTATTAAGTACAAATGGTCCTATACTAGTTACAGTGCATCCTAACTAGCTTACGGGACTAGCCCATCTGTTTTGGCTTGTCTTTGGCTTGTCTTCTAACATAAGTCTTTGTAATTGGGGGTCTGTTACTAACAGATGACTCATGAATGATGTTGATTGCTGATCAGAATTCTCACATTAATATATTGCTTGGTACCCAAGCTACCGTAACATGCCACATTAATATTTCTAGAAAAGCAATATCTCGCATTTAATTTACAATGCAAATTATGAACAGAAGTGAGAACTTTCAGTCCAAAAAGACAGTGTTATTGGTAAATACTAACAATACGACATTGTAGAACAAAACCATTAATAATAATAAGAACCATCCTGATCATTACTGGTTAGGTAGAAAGATACACACAATCACAACTGAAAATCATAGCAAAAATGACTTCATGATCCATTATTCCAAGAGTATGATTCATTAGGTTACCTAGTACTAGGAGCAAACTAACAGATTAACATAAGCAGTGTATTTTAGTGAAAACGTATCTAAAATATTAATCTGAGACAACCTTCATTTACATTTTAAAGATATATACAGCAATAGGTCTAGCTGACTGTTGTCTCTGCATTGTGTTTGATACAATGAGATACATTCCATGTAAAATAAAACTTCACACACTCGATGCAAATAGAACCAGTAAAACAAGTACATTGAACCAGAAATAAAGACTTCACTAAAACATCTCCAAGATGGAAACATCATTCTTAAACTTTAAACCTAGCAATATAAATCAATCTAGGAAGCACTAATACTTCAAATGTATACCATACCTGTGTCAGATATGTACTAGTATCAAATACCATACCAGATACTCCTCATATACTTCCCGATACTATTAGCCTATATCCTATAATTTTTATTTTTTATTTTTTATTTTTGTGTCAATATGGGTGAATGGTAGTCTTCTATTGTGTCTGTAATGACTAATGGTGAAAATGAAAACTATTTTCTCCATTTTTCTCCTATAATCATGAAATAACCCAACTATTATTTTTTATTTATGATGTAATTTGTATGGTTTTATAATTTTTTGATGATTTATATGATGATATTTATAATTTTTTATATATATGTTATGTCGTATTCTGCCATACCCATATCCTAATTTTTTAAGAAATGACGTATTCCTGTGTCGTACCAGTATCATATCTGATACCCGTACCCGTATCCGTGCATCATAGAAATCAATGTTCCATCTGCAATATACACCAAATGCATATCAATTGTTAAATGGAATCTTACTGCTCCTGGTGATGAAGATCCCTATACTCCTTCTCAAGCTGTTCCATCTCATCATTTTTCCATTCACCACGATCTACTGTCCCATCTTCTTCCTCATCTGTTCCCTCCTCTCCATCTTCTTCCTCTTCTTCTTCCTCCTCCTCACCACCATCATCATAATCATCTTCGTCCTGCTCCACCTACATCAGGAAATAATCTTTAATCACAATTCACAAAGAAATCACTAAAGTTATACAACATATTACATTTTTGCTCCAACACTTACCTCTTCGTACTCCATATCATTGTAGTCATCCAAATCACTGTCACTGTCACTGTTTTGTGTTTTTCTAGATTTCTTGGCAGATAATCCCATTTTCACACCTAAATTAAAAAAAAACTAGATATCACTGAACATTTCAATTAAAAATTTGGTAATTAACTAAACCATCATTACAGAGAGAGTCATATGAAGGGGGCAAAAAAGGTAAATTGTCAATGTGAAGCCCTGATCATGCACCTAAATTAGCACTCAATCAGCACCAAAAAAATCATTACACCCAAAAGTAAGTTATAGCTTCAAATATGGTAAATCAAAAAGCTCTATTATAATTACAAACTGCAAAGGAAATTTATAGAAATACAATATTTCAAGTCACAGTAAATGTTTCAGTCTTTTATAAACACTCCTAAAAAAACACAAATAATGTTTTTGCTTATCAAGAACCATTGCAGGGTTAACAAAAAAAAATATACATTAAAATGGGTAAAACTCTTAGCTTGTGGAGAGTGCATAAAGCCACTCAAAAAGACATTAATATACTAGCAAAAAATAAAAAGAAAAAAGAAAACATCAAGTAAAAAACAAAAACAAAAACAAAATTTACCATTGAAAAAGCCAGCATCAATCCTGAACTTAAATAATTAAAAAAAAATCATGGAGAAACACCATTCAAGCTAAAGCTTGAAAACTTGAAAGATAAAAATATATATAATCTTAATAAAATTTGAAGAACTAAAATAGTGTAGAGAGAGATAGAGAGAGCATGCTAACCCAATGAAGCACAAAAGTGACAGAGATAGAGTGTTTCAAGGTTTCGAAGTCAGCGACTGAGTTTGGTGGCGACGCTGTCTTGCGAGAGCTCGGTGTTGGTCACGACGCTGTGCGCCAGTGTCTTTGCGTGCGTGAAAAAATCCCTAAACTAAAATAGGTTAAGATTATAAAAAAACAAATTCAGACCGGACGGTTATTGAAAACCGAATCCGGTTCTAGCCGGACTACGGTTTGATCTGAATCGGATAGCAATTTAGTGGATTTGGATCAAGCCTGACCCAGCTCGGCCAGTGTGGACTCAGATCCGACCCGACCCAAAACTTACGGGTCGGGTTAACCCGCACCCAACCCCTTTTGTTTTGGTTTGCATGGTTTTGTAGTTTCCCTGTATCCAGTTTTTTTTATGTTATCCTGGACATTTTTTCTTAATAGATGATGCCAAACTTCTACGAAGGAAGGAAATACAAGAAATAAGGAAGGAAAACGAAGAATGACAATTAGCCCATAACACTTTATCAGAATCAAGTCATGCATCCTTAGATTTATTTTGGAATTTAAACAGTCACACAAAACATTTATACACAAAAATTCACAAATTATTCAATAACTCTGTAAATTTATTTTTGTTTTATTAAAGACTGTTTATATGGTATTATTTATAAAATTATTTTTTATAATGTAAGGATGAATAATGATTTCCTTAAAAAGATTATTTATTTTTCTTTTTCCAGTAAATATTTCAGTGAATTGCCCTTATCTTTCATATTTAAGTGGCACCCACCTTGTATTATGCTTCCTCAAGTGAATGGGACCCTATAAATCTTCCCCCCCGGCCCAAGCGTCAAAGGCCATACTTTGACAAAAGGCCTCTCTGTTTTGACCAGAAAATCCTCATAGGGCTTCTTCCCTCCAAATAATTACACTCTTGTTTACGGTAATGGATCTTTAACAATCTAATATACCCACAATAGCTTTGAAAGGGAAAATTGAAGGGATACTCATGACTCATGGCCACATAAATCCAAAAAAATTCAGTGTTCTCATTATCCACCATGACTAATCAAGGTGATGTTATAGCCGGTTGAAGAATTGAATATACTGATAGGAACTGATATTTGGGTATAATCCCATTAAGCCTTTAGAATCCTTAGCTTCTGATGGAGTTGTTTCACTAATGCACAAGATGCGCAGTAAGTTCTCTCCTCCGCAAACAGATAAGGTGCAGACCCCATTGCAACTGCAATTTGCAAGGGGGAAAAGTAGGACGAGGATATGAGAGGCACTATTTCTGAAAGGTGCACGAATTAATTCAGACTTTTGTTGAAGGACTATCTTCTGATGTGCTAGGGTAAGACTTACGACAGCATTGTGTGATTAACCATCATGGAGACCGAAACTCTCTGTAGCATTTACATATTCCATGGACATTCTAATTATCCATTCCATATCAACAAAGCACAGTTCGTTTTGATTAAATTTGCATATAGTACTCATTTCACTACAATAATATGGGTTAAGCACTCAAATTTGGGTTGAGCACACATCTAAGTAATTGAAACTCAACCAATCAACCATAGTTTGTTATTATATCTTGTAAGATTTTTGGAGGAAGTAGCTTCCTGTACCTATACATAGTACCCACGGTAAGGAGGCTCCATAGTCTTATAAAGAATGTCTCACAGAGACATGTCTCAAGCTTAGCCAAGACCCAATTTCTTATCAATCTGCATCACAAGCTTATAATTGTTTGTGCTACGCTGCCAGCTCAAGAAATGCAAGCTAGAAGTCAATTTAAATAGTAAAATCAATCAAGGTTTTTAAGTCTAGTACAAGTTAGTAACATTTTTAAGGTAGCTAATGATGAAATATATAATAGTAACCTTGGTTAGCATGTGTTGCTTGCCATCCGCCAAGTCTAGTTTAGTTTGAAAGATGGATTTTCAACTGCACTTTGTATTTTCTATATGCATACGATTCTGTAAGATGGTTGAGTTTGATTACTAGATGAATTTATGTATGGATGTCTTTGCTTACTGATTGATTGATGGATACTGTGCCCCTATGATTGCCAGATGGGTCTTTATTAATTTGTTGCACTCTTAAAACTTAAAATTAGACCTGATGGATTAAGTTCAGCAAATTAGATGGTAAAAACAATTTTTCAAGAAGTTGAAATCTTTTTTCTTCAAAACAGAAACTTGCCACTTGAAACCAGAGTTTCAGATTACAAATCAGGAAAAGCACGAGGTAATCCTACTCCTGCCAAAGAACTTAACATCAAGTAGAAACCCAGCCAGTAATATTATCAGAACATCTTCACGCATTCTACTTAACCCATGAGATTGATTTCATTTCCTAATACCCCAAATCAAAAACATGTTGCTCAAAGTCAAAGCCCACCATTGACTTTTAACAAAATCCAGAATCCCAAAATTGAACCATCAATAGAGTGACTCCTAGCCTAGGCACCCCCATCAACAGGAAAGTTGGAATCAATATAAAATAATGGAAAATATTATAAATATAATCGGTTAGATATTAGTAGTTAGTTTGTTAGCCTATATAAAGGCTTGATGTAATCACTTTGTACTTACTTCACTTTTATTTCAATCAATATTGCTTTTCAGTTTTCTCTCAATCATTTCTTCCCCTCTCCTCTGAACCATGATTCCTAATATGGTATCAGAGCCATACCACCCACCTGGAAGATTTAGCTTCATTTCCGCTGCATGAGTTCACCTTGAACTCTCAATTTTTTTTTTCTCTCACGTTTTCTCGTTCATCTTTTCAATAAATTTTCTAGATTTTTCTTTTACTTTTGGTTGAGACAATTTCTCGAATACCTTGTGACTTCTGTTTCTTCTTCGTCACATTTTTTTTTTGGCTGAAAATTTCAAATTCAAAGATCTTTCTGATGGACGATTTTTCATGTGAGGATTTTCTAATTTGCTCCACATGTGATAATTTTCTGGTTTCTTCCATTAGATCTGCAAAAGCATTTTTCTTTTGCATCTCTTGGCGGAGGCATAGTTGCCGATGTCTCCTCCATAGTCTTATTCTCAACTTCTATTTCATTCAAGCAAAGAAAGCAACACTCAATTTGAAGAAGAGAGAGAAACTTATTTCTAGAGAAAGAAAATTGGAGACATTTCTAGAGAAACTCAATTCCTCCTCGCAGATCCACCACCTCCGAGAAGTTCAGATCTGTTGCTTACTCAATCCGTGCTCGTTGCCTACAATTTGTGCAATTGGTTCTCATCTTTTCTATTGATGATGATGTCATTTTTCCTTGGTCTTTGATGGAATTTGCTTTTGTTGTTTGACAAAGTGTCGTAACATTGGTTGGACTCATCTACAGGTCATAGCCTAATATGGTATGATTTCATTGGTCTTGTGTTGTCATGTAGAGTCCTTGGAAGTACAGTTTTGCATCGAGAATGGATTTGTAGTTGCAAGTGTTTGTGTTAAGTTCCTACATAAACTTATTCATTTTTTTTTTGGTTTGTTGGAGTATGGCTTATTGAAGTCTTTGATGTCATGTATTTTTCATTGATTTGTTTCTGATTAGCCTATATTGACTTTGTTGTAAGCTTTTGTCCTATGGTGGTTAAGCATTGATATGAGCTTCTGCTATAGATGGTTAAGCATCGATATTTCTTTGATTTTGCTTCTGTCTTGAGTGGTTAAGCTTTCAATATAGTTTCTGCTCTTGATGGTTAAGCTTTGATAGCTCCTGCCTTATGGTGGTTAAGCAGGCCTTATGGCTTTGGTGATTTTAGCTTCTGCCTTTGTTATGTGGTTAAGCATGTTTACTTCTGTTAAGTGGTTAAGCCTTGAGTTGTAGCTTCTGCTTAATAGTTAAGCTTTGTTCATGTCATTGTTTATATGTTTTTTCGTCGATGTATTTTCGCATTTCTCATTGTATTTTTCTTTTGATTTGATATCTATTTGTATTCATCCCAAGTTGGAAGGGTTGTGAACACCTTCCAACTTGCGGGAGGCTATTAGAAATATAATCAATTAGATATTAGTAGTTAGTTTGTTAGCTTATATAAAGGCTTAATGTAATCACTTTGTACTCTTGTTAGCCTATATAAAGGCTTGATGTAATCACTTTGTACTTACTTCACTTTTATTTCAATCAATATCACTTTTCAGTTTTCTCTCAATCATTTCTTCCACTCTCTTTTGAACCATGATTCCTAACAGAAAATCAACTCACTTAAACCAATAACTTTTCTACTACCCTATCATCAGTACAACACAACATGATGAATTCACATACAAATTCCAATAAACGAAAAAATGGAAACCTCGTTGCAAAGGTTGATCCTCACCTGGGGTTGGAGAATTTGGTTTGAACAGAAGTTGAGCAGCTCAAATCCCTCTCACGCAACTCAATGGCGTTGCTGATCTGGTGCAGCTCACACAGGTCTCCAATGTCAAGGTGTCAAAATGGACTCACCGGAAAACCCTAGTGTGGGCTGGGCTGAGAAAATCTCAGCTCGAACCAACTATAGGTCGATCCAGCCCTATTCGAAAATAGGTTGGCCCGATGGAGCCAGCTTTGTTCACCGGCCTGAATATGTGAAATGTTATATTTTTTGTTATATATTTATTTTTGTTATTTTTTATTCATATGATTCTAGTTTTATTTGGACTTTAAAAAAAAGAATTAAATTTAGTGAGTACATTTAAGCCTTTCTTTTTTCTCTACTTGAAATATGATGTTAATTTGTGCTAGTTCCTTGAATTGATTAATTTATGGTTCAAGCAATGTTTCATAGATATATCCTAAATCATTTATGTCAAAAACAATTTAGTAAATTTTTACTGTTTATATTGATGACACTTAATATAATCTATTATACTTGTATCTAATTTGCCTAAATATTTTTGTGGGCTTTGATTGATGTATCAATAACTTTTTATTATATATACAAAAAAAAAAAAAATTCAGCTTATGTGTCGGGCTAGCCCAACCCACAACTCGCATGACTGGGCTAGACTGACTATTTGCTAGTCCACACTCATTGTGACCCGACCCAACTTGACCCAAAATAAGCTTGACCCAACTTGGACCGATCCAAATGAACTAGGCCGGCCCAAATTGATACCTCCACTCCATTGCAGGCTTGCAGCACGAAATGAAGGCTGAGCCCCAGCAGTAGCAGGGAACACATGAAATATCAGGGTCATATGGATACCCGGAAACCTGATGGATTTTAAAGAATCCGATCCATCATCATTCTTGGATCTGGATAAATCTGATACATTGGGTTAAATTGGACCGGATCTGGTCGGGTTTCCACCCCTATGCCTTCCCGACCCTTTTGGCTTGTGCCCATGTTTGACTTTACTTAAACTTAATTTTACACACAAATAATTTTTCAGCTAAACATTTTGACGTCATTTTGATTATAATTTTTTTAATATAAAATAAGTTAATCTAAATACATATTTAATTAATTATTTCTATAATAAATATTTAAAATAAAAAGTAGCATAAGTAATAAAAAATTCTTAAATTTAAAATAAGACATCACATTTATAAATTAATAATAATTTAAATAAATTTTTTATCCTTATAGTTTACACTTATTTTATTTTAATCCTTATTTTTTTATTCTTTGTAAATCAGTCATTGTACTTAAAATTATTTGTAAAATGATCCCTTACCATTAGTTCTTGATATAATGTTAT
This sequence comes from Styphnolobium japonicum, assembly GCA_023212625.1. NCBI lineage: Eukaryota > Viridiplantae > Streptophyta > Magnoliopsida > Fabales > Fabaceae > Styphnolobium > Styphnolobium japonicum. The sequence goes on from JALBWW010000014.1 coordinate 9,059,977, forward strand.
CAGTTTATGGTCATTATAATTTTTTATTTTTTTAAATTTAGTTCCTAAAATTTTTTAATTTAGTTTTTATATGGTCCCTGACAATGTCATAATGAATTTAATGGTATGATTTATGGTGTTTATAATTTTCTATTTTTTTAAATTTAGTCCCTTCTCTATATTTTTCTCTTATGTCTAATTTGATCCTTATAAACTGACGATATCATAACTAATTTAATGATATGGATGAGAACTAATTTACAAAAAAATATATATATAAGGACTAAATTAAAAATAAGTGTTACTATAAAGACAAAAAATTTATTTAAACCATTAATGATGAAATATTTATAACTATAAATTTATTTTAAAAACGTTGATTGCATTTTTTAACAAAAAAAAGGACTAAGGTTTTTCTAATTACATAGTTAGCATGTAGCTTATTCGTTTTGTCATATTATATTTTTAATTTTTTATTCGATCAAGCTCGTTCGTTGGTTTTGGGCTTACATTGCCTCATAAGTTAAACGAATTTTACAAGTTAAAGCTTAAAATTAAACAAGTTGCTCAAGTTGAAGCCTAACAAATATGTTAATTAGTTAAATGGGTTAACCATTCTGAATGTTATCATTTTAGCGCGGTTAAACGGGTTTATTGGCTTATTTAAATTTAACTCATTACTATATAGGCTTAAACATTTTAGATTAAAAATAAATTGATTTAAATAAATTAACATTTTGTGACCCCAACCCACTTAATGGCAGCCCTTGAGTATCAATAGGTTGTCCGCCTATTTTTTTTATAAATTAAATTTGTTTTAGAGTTTTAAATCAAATTCAATATAGTGGAGTGTTTTACTATACACTTAAAGTGGGAGGGAGTATTCATCCTCTATTAAAATTACTTATTATAACCGACTTTTTCTTATTTTTTTTGTTTAAGGCTTAACTCTTTATTTTTTGTAGTATAACCATGTTATTTTTATTTCTTTATTTTGTTACATTACCCGAAAATAATTTTATTAATTGTAATAAATTTTTATATTTATTTTTGTTTAATTCATGAAAATTAAAATTTTTTTTTCATGAAATATTTTTTTTAACTTTTTTACTGAAATGTTTTTAATTTTAATTTATTTTTATTGAAATTAAATTAAATTTTGTTTTCTTTATAACTAAAATTTCATGATATTGTATTTTATATTTAATGTATTTCATGAAAATAAAAATTAATATATAATGAATTTTTTTTATTTATATATATTATTTTTTCATCATTTATAAATTTAATACTTTTAAAAACGTTTGTTGTTATATTAATTTGAGTTTGTTTTAAATACATTTTTTATATTTTTTAATAGTTGGCGGGACTCACAGTCCCGCCACCATGTTGATAAATTTTTTTGTTTGTTTTTTTTTATAAAAAGAATGATATGTCAATGTTATTTTTTTTTTTGGTTGCATGACCTTAAAATGAATTTATTAATTATAATAAAAGAATTTATTTATTTATTTTTAATTCATGAATATTAAATTTTGTTTTCCTTCATGAAATATATTTTTTTAATTTTTTCTACTACTGTCATGGAAATTTTTTAATTTTAATTTATTTTTCATGAAAATTAAATTAAATTTTGTCTTTTTATTTCTAAAACTATCATAATATTTTATTCTTTTGTTTAATTTATTTCATGAAAATAAAATTTAATATATAAAGAATTTTTTAAATTTATATATATTATATTTTTCATTAATTTTAAATTTAATATTTTTTTAAAACATTTGTTTTTAATACTTTTTTGAAAATTTTTTCTTTTAATATTTTTTCACTTTGTTTTAATGAATGGCGGGACTATATTCTTTTTTTTTCTATATATAAAAGAATGACACGCCCCACCTGATCACCCCCACTTCACCCCCTCATCATATACTAATCATATTCATGAAATGAACTTTCTTTGGCTTCCCTGAACTTTCCAAGAACCAATTGCATCATGAAAAATTCTTCCACACCCTGCAAATTGACCACTGTTGAGCATATAGTTCACATAAGTATAATCAAGACCAATTACTTCTGTTGTCTAACCATACATGCTGGCTCATTCTGGTGTAGGTTTCACCGCACCTCAAGCCACCAGAGGACTAAAAACATGGACTAAGCATCCCTCCGTGACCAAGCATCTATGGTTCATGCTTCCATGGTTCATGTTGTTGGTGATGCCAACAAGGATTAGGCATATATTTTAATAATATGTTATTTTAAAATATTTTAATATGAATTAATTTTGTATTAAAATATTTTTAAGAATTATGATATTTAAAAGAAAATTTTAATACATATTTTAATACATCATGATCATTATGAAATAAAAAAATAAAAAAAATTAATTGTGGGATTTCATGAAATAATTTTTTTAAAAATATTTAATTATTTCATCATAAATATATTTTTTCCCATTAAAAACTGATTTTTTTAAATTGTTTTGTGTTTCATGCAAAAAAAAAAAAAAATAGTATAGAGGGTGAGAGTTATTTTGCAAAGGATTTGAATGCAATTTCATATTTATAGAGATCTTAGCATGTAATTATTAATAAACTTATATAATCAGCTATCATGTGAATTGTGAACCATTTGATCTATTCATTAGTCATTTTATTACTAATAGATGAACAAGATTTAATGATACATCCATGCTTCTATTATCTAATGAAGCATGTTAGACGTTACCTAATACGGCAATCATAATTTGTAAATGTCTACATGGCACCCGGGCTGTTCTGTTTATGATGTTAGTATGTTACATACATTTATTTATCAAAAAAAATTAAAAATGCTGAAACGCAGGCTATCCCAATAGCAATAGTAATATATAATATAGGATAGGCCATCCCCATCTATGATCATACTATAATTTTTCTAGTAATGGATGCTTACGTTAGAATCAGAAACCAAATTATGGTCCAAGTACAAGGAAAGTGACCAAAATCTAAATCTGTTTAACGTAGCAAAAACTTATATGCACTTAACTGAAACATAATCTACAAAGCAGACATTGGTAGCAAATTCATAATCTTTTTTTTTTTTTTGAAAGAAGCAAATTCATAATCTAGGAAGCAAACATTAGTAGCAAATTCATACATCCAAAAATTATATAACATTGAAACAAAGCTTCAAAGGAGAAAACTGCACTAATTAATCCATCTCCAAACATCAATCAACAAGCATCCAAAATTTGATCAACAAGAACATTAGAATTCATACTTTCATGTTCCATAACTATTGCAAAAATAAAAACCAACACATAGATTGCAAAAAATTCAGCAACACAGAACAGCAACAGCATCATACAAACTCAAGTAAATATCAATTGGGGGTTCACCCTATGCCTTTGGCATTTAACCAAAGAACAATATTGCCAATCACTAATCAGGTGCATGAACTTAACAAAAAATCAGTCACATAACTCTAACTCAGAACACAAATCAATCAAGCAAAACCCAAAGGTTACCTTCTTATCCTGTCCTCCACTCCTTCGGCGAGATGGGTCGGAGCAAGAGGCAGGGAGTCAGGGTCCTTGTCTCCTTCAAGGAACTACTGAGCTAGAGACTAGGAGGAGTCTAGGGGAAAAAGAAACGTTGTGTTTACAGAATCATATTGAAAGGGCTGGGGCTATGGGGCTGAGCACCCTCACTTACCTATTGGGCCATTAGCTACCCTGAGGGTCTGAGGTAGTGAGGCTTCTTCCAGCTTCTTTATTTTTATTTTTATTTTAAAAAAAAACCTATACAGGCTAACGGGTCAGCCTATGGGTAAATTGGTCTAATCCGTTTAACCTATGAATCAAACAGGCTTGATTAGAAATTAAAATATTTAAATGGGTTAAAAATTAAAATTCAACTTACATAATTATACAAGTAAAAACGTTAACTCGATAGGTTTAGCACGTTTTTATGATCCTAAATTCATAATGTAACATAGCAAGAGGTTTTCACATGTATATCTTATATAAGGATAACAATTTAATTGAGCAACTTAATAGGCTGAGTTTCAATAATTATGAATTTAATATACATAATTTTAATAAAAATTATTTTATATATAGAAAAATTAGAATTATAATACAAATCAAGCTCGAGATCAAAAGTAAAATCAAGTTCATCTTCAAGCTTAGTTCTTTAAGCTTGATAAAGCTTAATTCCAGCTCAAATTCAATAAAAAAAAGGATTTGAGGCAAGCTAAGATACTCTTATGATAAAATGGGAGAACATCATATTAATGCAATAAATTTTAATTATTATATATATATAATAATATATATACTTATTATTATATATATTTGTTATAGGTAACTCTTATTGAAATTTTAAAGTAAAATGAGAAATGAAGATGTGAGAAATTAAACAACCTATACTATATGACTATAATTCTTAATAAATATTAGAAGAGATACCTGTTAAATTATGTGCCACCGTTATAATATATATTTTTATTAAATTACTTAAATTGATGCATAGTCTATTTTAACAATCCTATTTATTTATGAGCATGAATGAATCTTATTTCAGAAACTTTTCTTTTTCTAATGAAAATTTTTCAACCGGTTGTTGTCAACTTGTCATGGCCCGATTTTGTGGATGCCATAGAAACTCAAAAGCGTGCACCTGTGATCCGATCTCGAGTGGGGCCCAGATAACAGCATGAGCAGAGCAAACAAGTTTTATTTTTATAACATTCGTATGGGACACAATATCTGATCATCCGCAACAGCAAGGACCTGGTCTGGTCGTGAGAGTTGGGACCCACCCCTCAGGGACCCATTCATTGCATTCTCTGAAATACCCCACATCCCACAAGTGCCATCACCATCGTCCTTATATTAATAATTCCTCCAATCATGTGAGGAGATAGCAATTGGACTTAGATAATGATGGGTACTTATAAATTTTATCATTTTTGGAATTATTTAGATATTTATTTATTTTTTTAGGATATTAATATTTAAGTTGAATTATATAATATTTATTAATTTTTATTTATATTTAATAAATTTTCTAATATTTATTGTGAAATTAACAGTCAATAAATGATTGACAACTCACTATGGATACCAAACCCATCAAAGTACCATAACAACTCTATCATTTTGAGTTTGAATTTTGAAATGAAAAAAATGTACATATATTTGTATGGATTTAAGTTTAATTTATTATTAATACATTACCATATTATTTAAAGTGTTTAACTTAAATAACAATGGCCTAAAAATTTAAACTCTTTTAATTATTAAAAAATACATAATTAAGTGATAGTATGATTTTTTTTACATTAATGATAAATTAAAATTAAACTCTATTTATATTTAAATGTTAGATTATAAGTCTAAATATGAGGCTTTTAGGTCTAAATTTGACTTTGGATTATTTTCTTATGCTGCAATCTAAGTTTGGATATTTTAGGCTCGAGTCATTACCATGTTATGATTTGTTTGGATAAACTCATTTTTAGCTTATTTGAATTTATTTATTGTAATTAGTATTTATGAAATTTTTTTGTCTTATTTGGATGAGCTTATTAAAATAGTTTTGAAACTCACTTAGGTTATTTTAGGATCATTTTCATAAACTAATAATTTCTTATTAAATTAACCTTAAACTTCATTTTTTCATAAGCGCTTTTCTAAATGTATGTACAAAAATTATTGAATTTATTTTAAATTACATTTATGACAATAAAACTTATTTAACAAGCTTTACTTAAAATAATAATCCAAACATAGCCTTAATCACTTGTTAGGTAAGTGTCCCCAAATCCAACGGTTCACATTTTTAGATTTTCATTCATGGTCCAGGATCAATAAAATTCCAAATTAATTATAAAATAGAGGCCCCGGGGAGGGGGGGGGGGGGAGGTACCTAAGAGTGTGTAGGATTAGGGAATGAACAATTGAGACAAGCTTTGTATATGAAAATCTTAGTGCCTAAGGGCTGATTTAAGCTAAATGTGTTTTGTTTTCATTATATAATAATCCTTTTGGCACTAGTTCAATACATACTCTTGGTACACTGTACTCAATATGTTAATTTTTTAAAAATTAATTTAATAATGTACATTTAATTACTTTATTATGGATCACATTTTATAGGATATAATATAAGTATAATGAAAATTATTTTGATACTTATCTTTTTTTAAATGTATCAATACTTATGATAAATTGTCTAATATTTATTAGTTGTTATTTATATTTAATAAATTTTTAAATATTTATTGTAAAAGTAACAATACATAAATAATTGACAATTTATCAAACATATTACGATAATATAACATATCTCAAGTATAATATATAATAATAATAATTTTATAAAATAAATAAGTACCATATAAAGAAAAATGATTGGGCACTGAGTTGTGATGGGTGTTTTAATGTATGTGAGCACAAGTGTATCCTATGTGTCCTGCTTATGGAGAAAGAATACAAGCCCAATATGATGACAGCAAAAATTTTAGTAAGAAAACAAGAAATTAAATTAGATAATAAATTAGAAAAATAATAACAATAATAATTTATATTTACATCAATATATGCACTTTATGTATATTCTATATTATGTATAAAAGCATAATAGCAAAACTTTTCAATGTTCCAAATAATCCGTGTATCAAATATTAATTATAAAGCATGATATATATTCCAGTCATCGATTTGGGATAGTCAATGAATCAGTCCGAGATCAATTAAATTAGTGAATTAGTGTTTAAATTATTGTCTCGTATAAAATTAAATAAATAAATATTAATAAAAATAATCAAAATATAATAAAAAAATTAATCAAAGAAAGAATTTGAATCCGCATAAACTTTAGAGGATAAGTTTGGTTATCTAATGAAATATAATTTAGAAAATGAGAAATTATCTTAATTCAAAGTTAGAATATATCATAATCGTTAGTAAAAAGATTATAATAATATTTATAGGTAATTTATCAAAAAAATATTACCAATAATAATCAAATCAAAAGGACGGTACATCATACACCTGTCTTATAAAATTAAAAACATCGTAATCAGGAGTATGCTTTTGTATATCACGCAATGCTGGTGATATATGGCATGCAAAGTATATCATGTTTGGTTCTTCAATGCAGGAGAGATTTGTCGAAAGTCAATGCAAAAGAGTAATGTTATCTTTAGGGAGATTAATCCAGTACTAATTTTTTTTTAGAGGATCAATATTTAGGATAAATTATTAAATATTTATTAATTATTATTTATATTTAATAATATTTTAAATATTTCTTATAAAATTAACTATAAATAAATAATTAATAATTTACTTTAAATACTAAATTCATCAAATTATTATAATAACTCTTTATCTTTATACATTTTAAATATTTTTACGCATTTAATTGTTTAGAAATTTTAAAAGCTGAGTGTTTGAGAAAAATGTTAGAAAAAACAAAAAAGTAGGATGTGCTTGAATTATTTTATTCTGTTTTTAAAAGTTTATAATCAAAAGCTATTAGACTAAAAATAATTAATTTTTTTAAATATAAAAAATAATCAAAATTAAACATGTATATCATAAAACTTGGAATGCACACGTGAAGAGGGCGCGTGTCGTGAACTGTGGAATCCTAGAAAAAGAGAGAACGAGGGTATCCAATGATTGTAGAGAGAGTGAGTGTCCCGTTAAGGAGGGACAAAGTGACACACACGAGTGCAATCATGGACCACGTGGCGCAGCACCACATGCCTCTGCACGTGAACTCCCACGTGTTCCCCACGTGACTCTGTCCCCATTTTCAACCCTTTTAAGTTTTAACTTCCTTTGCGCATGCCACTTCACACGTGAACCACAAATAAATACCTTTTTCTTTTTTATTTTCTATATCCTATATATAGAAAATTGAAATTATTTGCTTTTGGTGTAAAAGATTTATTTATACAATGATGTAATTATTTATTGATAAATTGTTAAGAAAATTTGATTATAACAAGTATTTAAAAATTTAATTTTTTTAATAAAATATTAAGTGTCAACACATAATTAAATAATAATATAATATTAATTAAATCAAAATCAAACTCTATTTATATATTACAGGTGTGGGACTGTCATGTAGTGAATCATTTTATTATGTATTAAAAAAAATTCAACTTGAAATTAATGTGATTCACATCTTTTATTTGTTAATAAATGTTCAGAAATAAGTTAGCAAATTTGTAGCTGGATTCAGTCAATTGGTATCAATTTTAACTTTTAAGATTAGAGTGTAATGATAATATTAAAAATGATTTTCTATTAGGTCATTTATTCTTCTCTCTGATGCAGGTACTTGGGCCTCTCAGTGTATTAACAGATATTTGCAATTTAACTGGAATGATTTTTTTTTTTAATGAAAGGGCATTTTATTATATCCTTAAAATTTACAAATAAAATTTATATGAAAAATTACATTAAATTCCCCCCGCCCCCCAATTTTTCTATACTAAACTGACTCAAAAAGAAAATGTTGTGAACTCCAATTAATATTGAATAATTTCCATTGAGTTAACAGCTCTAATTTAATATTAAAAATTAAAAAAATAAAACGTCTATTAAAATTAAATCTCGTATCCTTTCTCTTCGTATACTAATTATTTCTACTCATTTCTTACATTTAGAGATTTTTTCAAAAAATTATTTAAACACCTCACTTAATCTCTTGTATTTATTTTTTTAAAATAAATTACTCTCATCTCTTGTATTTTACGCTTTTTATGCTTACATATACTATATTATAAAAATTTACATAAAATTTTATTATATTTATTAAAAAAAAGTCGGGGGGAAAATGTCTTAACAGTAACTTCAATTCATTGCTCGTAAAACATTAAATTAACCTCAAACGCCACTTAATATGTCATTTGACTCAAAGCCATTGATTAGTTTTAAGTTGTTAAAAACTTAAAATATAGTTGGTTCATTTTTAATAAGAAGTCTTTCTTCTTCCTACATAAACTATATAAACTCTTGATCAAAAAAAAAAAAAAAACTACATAAACTATAGAGTGTCTTTGGAAATGTAACAGTAAGTGTCAAAAGGTCGAGATTGGTTGATGATTTTCAAAAAGAGAATATTTTTTTTAATATTTACATCTAAAAAGAAGCAAAATGGACCACCTATGAATAGCAACACTACATTAATAATTCTTTTCAATTTCTTAAGCCAACAATGGTTTTCATTTTCAATGAAAGAACCGTGTTCCTTATCCAAATATTTGGAGCTAAAAATAATGTTCTCTTAAACACAAATCTTTGTCAAATGGAAATCCCGTAGCATGCTACCTTTATTTGAATTTGTTTCTTTTTTTTTTCTTTGCTTAAAATTATAATTATAAAATTCGGACGGTTGAGCCAATGACTAGAATTTCATACCGGCCGATTTTCTATCAAATCAAGAAAATAATCTAATTTTGTGAACTTTTCTAAAAATTCTTTTGTGTGGTTAATTTTTCTTCGACGATTCCAGTTTGAGTTATACAGCTACTAAAAATTGATTTGTATTAAAATAGTCCCTTTCCTATCAAAATATTTACAGCTAAAATGAATATTATCTAGGAACCACGAATCTAGCAAATGGACACAATCTATGAGTATATATAACTAAAATCTTTATTTGCATCAATTTCTCTCTTATTTTGCCCCCTTTTTATTGGCTCAAAATATTGATATGGATTTGAGTCCAATTATTTATGGAGTTGAATAAGTAGTAGTTCACATCAAGTATGATCAAATGGCAATGATTGGGACTTTGCATAGACTTTACAAGAGTATTCTCGCCTGGGTCCTCTCTTTCAACTCTCAACTCTCACCTCTCAACTCTCACCCTCCAAATCTTTCATAGATCTTTTGAAGTGTTAATTCACGTGCATCTGGGCACACTCTTTTTTCAACATACTCAGATTATTTTATGTTACGAAAGGTTGAGATTTTTTTCCCCCCGTCATTTTCGTTACCTTCAACTTCTGGCCATTCTTTTCTTCTTTTCAACGCCACAGTTTTTCTTCACAAAAAAATACTACATATCTTCTATCTTTGTTATCGAATCATTTGCATGCATATATTAATTATATAGCACCACTTTTATCATTTAAACAAAATATTTGAAATATGCTTTATTTAAAGGAGAGAAGAAATTTTAGGTAGGTGTATTGAATGGGTATTTTGGACTCATTTCTAGTCCTCGATCCACTCGGACACCCCACCCTGATCAGGATTCCTCGACTCCGCGTCTCATCGGAGAACTTGGAAGAGACTCCTATGCCGTCCATCTTCGCGCAGCTCACTTAGAAAGCATGAAAGCTCTCACAGTTCAAGCCAGACTCCATTACCTCTGTTGGTGTATGTCTTAGAGACCTGTTATATCTTGACTTTACGATTTACATTGTATCATGATATTTATTTAATATATGAGGCAGTTCATTTATTGTGTTGTTTATTTATATTAAATGAACATAATAAAGTCCTTAGAATGGAAGTTCTATGCCATGGAATATCAAGTACATGACTTGAGAGTGAGACATTGTTGGCACTCATTAGAATGCTATTCTTAAATATCCCTAGTCAAGTATTATTGTCATTTAGGACAACAGTAATACATTGAGATTAGTATGTACGTAGGTTGATGACTATATCTCATGGGTCATAAATATTCTATATCAAGTCTTCACATGGGTACACATTAGAGTAATGTTGTACTGGATTAACCCACCATGAGAACGTTGCATGGATCGTTTCGTGAATGTCATAAGCGATTCTCACAGTGTGACAATGGAAATATAGTCCTTTGACTTGATGGCACTACAGTTCCCTACATGAGGAGTTGTATGACTTGATACCATTTAACGTCCCCTGTAACAAGGAGATCATTAAGATGACTATTAGACATATTGCGAATCATGCAAAGGGATGTGAATGCCCTAGATAAGATTTGTCCCTCCTACTTAACGGGAGCGATATTTGTGGGCCCCTTAATAGGAGTAAGACTGAAAATGCATGGTCGTACTCGAATGAATCAATATGAGATATTGCTCTCATTTGTCTGAGTATGTCTACTCGAAAATCAAGAAACCAAAGATTGAACAGTACAAGGATGACATGTTCCATGCCTTGTGTTTAATCAAGATATCTGGACAAAGGGACTAAACTACATGGTAACATTAGTCACGAAAAAGTTATGTCAAACCATTAACTTTCTCATTACTTGGGTAGCAACGATGTGTTGCTAGACACTACTCATTGTTTATAATATTTAAATATGATTTAATATTATTGCCAACATAATGAGAACCTATAGGATCACACACTTAGAGTAAATTAATTGGAATACGAGGAATTAGTGTTAAACTCAATCCCTCTCGGGCCAACCTCATGTCAGATGAGCCCACAAGGCCAAGGCTAGGTCTTTTCACCTTACCATTGTGTGTTGCTTATAAATAGCAACACTAAGAGTGTTGTGCCGTCTAATCCTAACCCTAGCCACATACTGCACTCAGTTTGTGTGAAAAGAAACAACTATCGCGTCTCCTTTGGCATCTAGCAGTGCATAGAGACGCGCTTCAAGAATCTGCTCATGTGGACTTCATAGAGGCATTGTTATGTTGCTGTGGTGTTTGACAACCGTCTTCTACACGCTACATGCTCCTAGAGGTAAACTTTTGAACATGAACCATGACCATTCGCTTGGATTCCTAGTGGAAATTTTTCGCTGCGTTTTATGCTTTTGTTTTCGCTTTTCCCAACAACCTTGGCATGCTACGCCACCTAGTGGAGCTATATAAGGGGGTCTCACCCCTAGGTATGATAATCTAATACTATCATCATTTTTGGGTTATCTATCTCGGTCACACATTGAGTGTCGGAGTACTTGTCATACAATGTTACATCTATAGCCTCGACCTCAGAAAATAGAACCCTTCATAGGCTAAGGAGCCCTAGGAGGAAACCCACCGTCACTGATGAATAAAACTAGATGTATGAGTATATTTTGAGGCTAGAAAACCTCATCCTAAAAAAGAGTTCATTGAAGTCCATATTTCTTTTGACCCGCTGAAGAAACTCAAGATTGGAGCTGCCTCTCCGATACTGAAAAGAAGGAACTCACTGCTCTACTCGTAAATGACTCATATCTCTTTGCAGTCATAATGGTAGAAAAGCTCAAAATATAATTGCACCAGGCACCAGGCCTGTAGCCAAGAAGAAAATAATCATTGGCCTAGAGAGACAACTTGCCATTGGTGAAGAGGTTTCCAAACTTCTTAGAGCTGGCTTTATCACCTACACAACATGGCATGCTAACATCGTATTGGTCAAGAAGGCTAATGGTAAGTGGAGAATGTGTGTTGACTACATTGAACTAAACAATGCATGCCCCAAAAACTCTTAGCCACTCCTGAGTATTGACAAACTCGTGGATAACGCATTCGATTACTATCGCTTGAGCTTCATGGATACTCAAGATATAACTATATCTAGATGCAACATTCTGACAAGGATAAGACGTCATTCATCACTGAGAAGGCAAATTACTGTTATCGGATCATGGCTTATGGTTTGAAGAACCCCAATGCAACATATTAGAGGCTCATGAATAAGGTATTTGTAGAATAGATAGGGAGAAATCTAGAGGTATATATAGATGACATGTTATTGAAAACACCAACCTCGGGAAACCACACCTTGGACCTAGCAAAGACATTCAGCCATCTCCACAAACACAACATGTGACTAAACCTTGAGAAGTGAACCTTTGATGTTAAGGCAAGGAAATTCCTCGAGTTCATGCTCACCAGCCAAGGAAAAAAAGCTAACCCAGACAAATGCGGAGCCATTCTAGAATTGCAGAGTCCAACCTCAGTGAAAGAAGTATAACAATTAACTAGAAGAATAACAACACTTTCTAGATTTATGGCCAAGTCAATAGACAAATTCTTGCCTTCAAGTTTCTAAAGAAGATAAAGGACTTCAAGTATATAGAGGAGTTTCAACATATCACCCCTCCAGTCCTTGCCAAGACCAAACTTGGGGAGACTTTCTTCCTTTGTCTACTTGTGAATAATGAAATGGTCAGCTCAGTCCTTATCAACTCAGGACTTGACTGGGACCAAAGTAATATCTGGATGCTTTCGGTTGATGGACGATCCAACAATAGAGGGAGTTGATATGGCATCATACTAGAGGCCCCTAATGGTCTCACTATTGAACAATCCCCCCAAGTTCAAGTTTTAAGCATCCAATAACCAATTTGAGTATAAGCCCTGATCGCCAGACTCACTTTAGCAAAAGAAATAGGAGAAACCACCTTAAGAGCATTAAATGACTCCCTACTCATAACCATTCCGATTAAGTGACTTCCCTCATAACACCATAGTAGACTTGCTGTCTAGACTCAACAGCACCAAATCCTCAGGGATTAACCAAATCATGATACAAAAAGTACTCCACTCCTCGAGCCTAGATGCAACTAAAGTCTTCGAGCTTAGAACTAAGGAATCTTCTTAGAAGACTCCAATCTATTAGTTTCCCAAACAAGGAACACTCCCCTTGGATGAGAAAGGCAATTGCCATTTGATTTATAATGTTGGATTGTACAATAGGGGCTTCTCTACCCCACTCCTACAATGCCTAGCTCTCGAGCAGGCCAACTATATTATGAGGGAAAGTTCACTGAGGACTTTGTGGGAAGCACCTCAGAGCAAGTCATTATCACAAAAATCCATAGGGCCAGATACTATTGGCCAACCATGAAAACAGTCACATCTTAATTTATCAAACACTGTGACAAGTGTTAGCGCTTTGCAAACCTTCACCTTCTGTCACTAGAAGAGCTTGCCTCAGAAATCTCTTGGCTATTTGCAAAATAGTGTATAAATATTCTTGGGCCCTTTCTTCAGGCCATCACGCAACTGAAGTTTATGATTATGGCCATTGGCTACTCACCAAGTGGATTGAGGCAAAACCCCTTGCTCAAATCACCTCCACCCAGGTTCAAAAGTTCTTCTAGTAGAATGTCATAAGTCGGTTTGGAGTGCCCTACTCGCTGAATTGTAACACCAATATCTAATTTACTAATAAATGTTTTAAGATCCTCTGCTCGGGCCTACATATTAAACTATGCTTCACCTCAGTGGAGCACCCCAAAGCCAATGGCCAAGTTGAAGCTGCAAATAAAGTGATCCCCAATGGATTAAAGAAGAAACTTGATCATGCCAACGGTAACTTGGTCAAAGAGGTTCTAAGTGTTCTTTGGGCCTATAGGACAAATCAATAGTCTTCCACTAAATAATCACCCATCAAGCTTACCCATGGAGCCGAAGCCATGATCCCTGTAGAAGTCGGGGAATGAAGTTGGAAAAGGACCCATTTTTTTGAAGAAACTAATGAAGAAAATCTTTGAGTGGATCTAGAACTTCTACAAGAAGAACAACTGCTAAGCATAAGTTGACAAGAAAGTACAACCTATAAGTCCAAACTCGAAGATTTCGGGTAGGAGATCTAGTCCTTCGTAGAGATGACATTGGGGGAAAAAATTTCCACCAAAGGCAAGCTTGCCTCGAACTGTGATGGACTTTACAGTGTCATAGCCAACCTCGGTTGAGGAGCCTACTAGCTTAAAAACCTCTAGGAGAAGCTCATTCTACACGCATGGAATGCGATGATCCTTAGAATCTACTTTAGTTAGAAGTCTTCTCAACCACATACCTATTGTTATTTTTCCTTCAATAATTTTATTTCTGTAATTGTTTTATTTCCTTTTAGTTCAAGAACTTTGTTTATTTCATCTATATTGTTTACTTCAGTTATTATTCAAGTTTCTCATTATTCAATAAAGACATTATTTTCTTTTATATGATTTGAGCATGACTCTCTTTATGCTTAATTACTATTTTATGTGCTAACTTTATTGCCTAACATGACTATGTCAGTCCCTTACTAAGAAAAAAGAACAACAAACTTGTCAACTCCTACCTCGGAACAAGGTCCACCGGGTTTCATGTCAATCCCCCTCCTATGAAAAATAGTAGTGAGTTTTATGTCAGTCTCCCTCCTAAAAAAGTATTTGCACACTCATTAACTCTTACCTCAGAATGAGGTACAACAGGTTCCACATTGATCCCTGATCAATCAATTTGAGACACCTATGTTAGCTTTGTACTAGGCTTTATTAGATGTTTATTGTGCCCAATATTAGTATTTTAGATGAGTTTAATGTTGTTGGGCCTCATTGGGCTTTAATGCAAATTATGAATAATTCTTGGATTTTGATGTATTTTGACATTTCCTCCTTGGTTAGGCCATAACTTGGGACTCGGTGATTGAGGTGATCTTGGAGTCTTTGGAAAGCTAAGACAAGGCTCTACAAGTTTCATGAAGAACTCAAGAGTTGAATCAGACTTCTAAGGGTCCAAAATATCCTTGCAATGTAGAGTGGGCTTGTTGTCAAGGAAATCTAGGCAATGTGCATATATTAGACTATATAGTGGGCTGTAGGCCTCCTCTTGGGCTGAAACTTGGTCATTGGAAAGATAAAACCCATATCTCGAACTTTACCGAAGACCATTTAGTTAATAGATGTCATTTTATGCATGATTATGAGACTACAAGTTGGTTTGAATTTAGAAACACGTTCTGCCAACCTAACTTGAGGCAGGTGCAACGTTTTTGGCATATCTGGAGTTCTAAAAGTCCAAATGGCATGATTCCAATGCCAAAATTTCAAGGAGACAACTGACTACAACTTTCATGAGACCTCCAAGCCAAAATTCACTGTCTAGGAAATGAAAATTAAGTTGGAAGTCGGATAAGAGTTGCTGACTAAAAGTCACCAACCATACACCAACCCACCTACCATGCACCAACCCCCAACCATGCATCAAGCTTCCATATTTGACAATTTCCATGTTTTTACAACTTGTATTCAGATTATTTTCAATTACAAATTGGCTTCTAGGATTAGTATAAATATAGTCAATCTATTTGTATTAAACTCAAGATCAATTAAGTGAATTTCTTGTGATCAATGATGAATTAAACTCAAGATTGGTGAATTTTTTTGGATTGGTTGTTTCTTTAGATTTGTTTATAACTTTATGTCTTGTACTTTTATTAATCTTGTTAATCAACAACAAACCCCCCCCATTTTAATTATCTTGATATGATTGAATCTTTGTTTTTATTGGATCCTTGATAGACGATTCGGTTCATTCTCTATACTACAAATTAGTTTGTGAACCGGTAATTTTTATTTGAAAGGTCTCGACAACCTCTTGTCAATCCCCTTCCTAGCAGAAAGGAACAATGGATTCAACAGTTAAAGTCAAGTTTACAACTCTGCAGAACGAGTTGTTAACCTATCAACTAAAGCTTAGAAGCACATGTTAAAGATAAAAGAACGAGTTGTCAACTCAAGAAATAACAATCTGACACAAGAAGTTAAATGAGACATGTGAAGTCAAAGCATAAAGACCATGATTCAATGAAGAAGATTCATAGCTCTTGCTAGGATTAATTCGAGAACTTGTATTGTACATGTATTTTGGGCTCATACCTCGTCCTCAGCCCACTCAGACACCTCACCCTAATCAAAATTCCTCCACCTACATCTCGCTGGAGAACTCATAAGTGACTTCTATGACGTCCACCTTAGCAGGAATCACTCAGCAAGCATAAGAGCTCTCACAGTTCAACCTAAACTCCATTACTTGTTATGCCGACTAGTAGAGCTATATAATGGGGTCTCACACCCTGGTAGGATCATCTAATACCCTTTTCTTTTCCAGCTTATTTATCTCAGTCACACATTGACTTGATTGTCAGAGTGCCTTTTGCAGGTATATTGCCGCTCCAACGAACTTGGAAGATTCAACTCAGACCGGAAGAGTAGGATACCAAAGATTTTAGGTAGTGCAGTGATGGTTTGTTTCATACTAAGCTATATAGAAAGTGAAGCATGTTCCCCTTATTCAAACTATGGTATATATATTTCATTCTTCTCTTTTTAAGTCATTTTATTATCTTATTTATTTTTTTTGGGTTTATTATATTTTTAATTGCTTTTACAAAAAACAAGTAAAAAGAAAAGTAATTATCAATTATCAATAAATTTTATAATATAAAGTAACACTATGTTTAATTATAATAAAAGTATGATACATTATATTTAAGTTCTTTTTAGCATTTGTTAACGAATGCAACATTTAATACATTCTTCATTAAGTAATTAGGAGAAGTTACTGAGGGATATTAAATGCTTCTGATTAACAATACCTTTATCTATTTATTTATTATGTCTTATTATTTTTTTTCCCTACTAACTCATTCTTAAATTTGTCCCTCATAAGTTTCATAAGTTAAGTTGAAGTCATAATAATAAACATTTGAATATATAAAAAAAAAAACTTTAATAAAAGGTTAAATTACTTTGTATTTCCGTGTAAAATTTAAGGATTTTCAATTAGGTCCATATACTTTAAAAGTTTGTAATTGGATCCTTATACTTTTAAAAATTTATAATTAGATTCCAAGATTTTGAAAAACATTAAATTAACATGAAGATAAATAGAAGTACGTAGTTGGATGTCATATAGGTAAAAAAAATTGTCACTTCAACAGCCCATTGTATAATAAGTGTCATACGTAGAAGGGATGAATTCCACATCAGCAGAAAGTAATTTTGTGGACAATGTGGGGTATATTTTCCCCTACCTTCCATCTCTTTCAAAAAGATACATTTTCTTTTCCCCCAAATCCTTAAGCGCATGTGTAGTGCATTACCCTTCTTCAAAGTGAGACAAAGTTGAACTTCGTTTCTTGTGGAAGATTCATTGGGCTTGTGACTGTGGGAAGCACATGAAGGAGCATTCCATCCAACCAAGGTACATATAGTTTGTCCTGTTGCTTTGTTGGTGTGAAGATTATGTGTTTGTTTTTTCCAATTTCTTTTTTTTTTTAGTTTGGGTTAGGGAGTTAGCCATTATATATTGTTGCGCAATAAAATGAGGGGTGACAAATTTGAAATTACACTCAATCATGGGGGCTTTTTTGAAGGGGAGATATGACAATGAATATATTGGTGCTAGAACCAAGAATTTAGTTTGTGACATATACCACTGGTCACTCCAAGAAATTGTTGGAGAGTTAAGAGAGTTAGGTTACAAAGGGTATGTAAAAATTTGATATTGTCAACCTGATAGATGCTTGAATAATGGGTTAGGGAGTTGAAAAGTGATGTCAATTACCTTGCTTTGGGTAATTTTCTGCTGAGTACAATTATGAGACATGAAGAAGTATATGTGAGTGCTGGGTATAATCAAACAAATGGAATTGAAGTTACTACAACAGATGAAGTCTATGTTGCTAATGAGATTGAGACTAGTTAAAGTTTTGTACCATTGGATTCAAATGAGGATGAGGAGGGAAGTGAAGTGGAAAGTGAGAGTGATAGCAGTAATGACAGTGTTATTGAGATTACATTTGATGATAGTGTTGATGATGATGATCATGAATATTACTTTGATCAGTATGAAGAAGAACCCATAGTTGCAATCAATACCACAATGTGAAACCTCTAATACCATTGACACCAATGGTAATATACCTTCAAAGTCAGTTGGAGTGCATGAAACATATGATTTTGAACCTGCAAAGGTCATTATTTTCCTAGTGGATCGTGAAAAAAATCCATTTGTTGGTAATTTGGAATATGATTTTGAATATGAAAGAGCGAATCATTGGATAACATGAATGGATTGTTGAATGAAGACTACCAAATCAGACCCAAATATCCAAAATAAAATTAGGTAGAGATGTGTCACGATTATAAATGGAGAGTGGGGCTAGAATTTAAGTCAATTAAGGAGTTTAAGGAGGTAATCAAAGAATATTCCTTATTGAGTGGTAGGGATGTCAAGTATATGAAAAGTGACAAGGTGAGTTGCATAATTAAGTGCATAGGACAACATTGTGAGTAGCTAGATTTTGTTAGTAAGGTTGGTGGTTCAATGACATATAGGCATAAGACTTTTAGAGATAAACACACTTGTGGGAGAAGCTTCAAAGGTTATTTGCCATTTTCCAATTGGGTAGCAACAAAAATTAACAGAAACAATGAATCTAGATGAGAAGATGAAATTATCATATACTATCCAAAATGTGAAAGAAAAATACATGGTTGAGATATTAGTTACCAAAGCTTATTAGGCTAGGAAAAAGGCAATGGAGAAGCTGCATGGGAAATCAATTGACCAATTAATAGAATTTGGGACTATTGTGAAGAAGTCAGGAGATCAAACTCAGGGTCCAATCTAAAAGTGAGACAAACCATCACTTACTTACCAACCAACATTCCAAAAGTTGTACATGCATGGATGCTATAAAGAGGGTTTTTTTTTTTAGCAGTTGTAAGCCCATCATTGGTCTAGATGGGTATCACTTAAAGGGACCTTATAGGCAACAACCGTTGGTTGTTGTGGCTAGGGACCCAAATGACAACTACTTCCTAGTAGCGCATGTTGTTATTGAGAATGAGACTAAGGACTCATG
Organism: Styphnolobium japonicum; assembly: GCA_023212625.1. Classification (NCBI taxonomy): domain Eukaryota; kingdom Viridiplantae; phylum Streptophyta; class Magnoliopsida; order Fabales; family Fabaceae; genus Styphnolobium; species Styphnolobium japonicum. Next base: position 9,079,544 of record JALBWW010000014.1, read on the forward strand.
GCACTAGTTTTTGACCCGACTACTGGAAGATATTGGACCAATGTCTTAAAAAAGATGGGTCTTCATGTCTGATCAATAAAAGGTAATAGATTGTTATATACTAATTAAATTTTTGATCAATATACTTATGTCATATACTGATGTAATATACTTAACTTGTATGTACAAGGGTTGGTTCAAATATTTGATGAAATGATGCATAGTGTGGAACACCGATTCTGCCTTAAACATTTGTATGCCAATTGCAAGAATTATTATGGAGGACGAACAATATTAAAGGATGCAATTCTTGTAGCTGCAAAAGCAACTTATGTGCAAGAATACGAGGAAGAGAGTCAAGGCTCAGAGTTATAAGGGGAAAAATTGTCAAAACCAAAGAAGAGATTGGATAAGGAAGTGGACAACAAAATGGGCTGGTGGGCTAAAGTCTGAGGTCTAACATAACAATAGATTGATAAATGAGAAGTTTGTTATTGACCTTCAGGTTGGAAGCTGTAGCTGCAAATTTTGGGGTTTGATAGACTAGCCATGTGAGCATACTTGTAGTGTCATTTTCTTCAATAGATGGCCCAAAAGACTATATCACCAACTACTACACCCCATATGCTTACAAGGCCTGTTATGGTCATATTGTGAACCCAATCAATGGAGAGAACTTGTGGCCAATCTTGAACCTTGACCCCATTCAGCTACCAATATATAAACCTAAGCCTAGGAGGCCAACGATATTAAAGAGAAGGGAACCTGATGAGCCATCTTATCAAACCAAACTCAAAAAAAGAAATACAAGTCTTAGATGTACCAAATGCATGGTATATGGACACAACATAAGGACATGAAAAAGTAAAGTATCAAACAACACCATCACTAACACTCCACCAAAGAGTAATGCAATATCACTAGCTGCGGCAACACTAATTACAACAACACCATTAGTAACTGGGATAGAAAACGGAAGAGGATGAGGAAGAAGGAAATAGACTATTACAGAGGGTGGAAGAGGTAGATCTAGAAAGGGAGCATCTGGAGCAGTAGTTGGTGGAGGAAGACATGAAACATCAACACTAGCAAGTTCATCCCCAGTTGTTCCAATTGGCATGATGAGGTTCAAGCTTCGTGTAAGGAGAACTAATTATGTGCAAGAAACAATCAATGTCTCCCATCCACCTCCAAATACCCAACGAATGCATCTTTTATGGACAACATAATTGTCCATCAAGTGACCAACATGTCTGGGACCACTTGAATTTGAACTTTTATTGTCATTTTTTGTGCATTGGTTCTAATGATAGAATCTTATGTGATGTTCTGTAACGCCAAAATTTTGTAATGGAAAACTTTTGTAAGGGTTGATTTTTGTTATTATTAAGTGGTTAAAGGGTTCACAATTTCTGATGATAAAAATATTGATGTTTTGTGAAATGGTTCACAATTTTTGCCATTTGGCATTATTCACAGGTTAAATTAATCTGTAAGTCCTTATACTATTTAAAGATTTTCAATTAGGTTCTTATATTTTAAAATTTTATAATTGAGTCCCTATACTTTCAAAATTTTCTAATTGTGTCTTTGTCGTTAGAGCACTATTAGAAATTGCTAATGGTAACTTTAATACAAAGACCTAATTAGAAATTTTTGACACTATAGGGACCTAAATTTTTTAAATTGGGTTCCTATAGTTTCAAAAATTTGTAATTGAGTCATTGAATCCAGGCTACCGTTAGAGTATCTTTATAAGTTTCTAACGGCAAGGACCTAATTAGAAATTTTTAAAAACTATATGGACTCAATTACAAACTTTTAAAATATAAGGACCTAATTGAAAAGTCTCAAATAGTATAAGGACTTATAGATTAATTTAACCTTATTCATATCTATTAAATGCGTAGCTACTTTGTTATTGTATGTTATTATCTGTTATTATCCGTCAGTATTGGTTACAGTGGTATTGGCATTATATGGTAAATACACATTAGTATAAATTCAATCTAACACAAAACAATAACCGGATAAATACATTGTTGCCAATCCGACTACAATTATCTTTACCCATTTTACCCAATTGACCACACTATCCCAAGTATAACACTTGACACTATTCACCATAGTAAAAAAAATTACAATGACAACCACTACACACAAAATACACATCATAGTTTGGTACTTTTCAGCTTCCCAATCTCAGCTTCCAATCTTTTTATCTTCTTTTCCTACTTTATAAATATTGCATTCCTTCTTTGATCTAATGGATCATCAATCCATTTAAACCATCCATAATTCCATGGCTCATGTATATGAAAGAATAGGCAAACATTAGTACATGATTATGATGTTTGCAGTATTTCAAACATCTGGGCAACTTAAAACTCAGGGCAATCTGGTAGCAAACCTTATAATTAGTGCACCTCAAGAATCTTCTCCCAGGGTTTGTGGTTGTCTTTGAGGTAAATAGCACAACAAGATCCCACAATGGCAATGGCTTTCTTCTGCCCTCCTTCTGCAGCTAGATGTCGTGGACCTTAATGCTTAGGTGAATCATGAGTTTGCCACCATATGAGATGCTTAGCGGGATAGAGGTGGGAAATTAAAGTTGATGATGGAGGAGGTAGAAATGGAAAACGAAGCAAAATGGAAATTGAGGAAATGAGAACTTTATTTCCAACCCTAATCAGAAAATTTGGGGAAGAAACTACATTTCCCACATAAGCCTAAGCATGAACATCATGAAGTTTAAATTGACAGAGTTATTCCACATCAGCAAATATAACAATGATTTAATGTTTTTTAGAATCCAAGAACTCAATTACAAATTTTTAGAAGTCTAAGGACTCAATTACAAACTTTTAAACTGTAGGGACCTAATTGAAAATCTCTAAATTTTACAAGGACCTACAAAGTAATTTAACTTAGGCTGTGTTTGGATAAGTCATTTAAAGAGAGAAATGTAATTTTTAAGAGGATTTAAAATGCTATACATTAAAATATTTAGTTTGGATACTTCATAAAAGAATTTTAAAAAACCTCAGTATTTTAATAGGGTATTTTTTAAATCCAAAATAAGGAATTTAAAATTACCCCAACAGAGGTGGAATTTCTAAAATCCATTCTCTCTCTTCTCCCTCTCATTCTCGCACCATCCACTCTCTTTTGTATAACTCACTCTTGTAGGTCTCTCTCCTTTTCTCTCCTAAGAGAAACCCTAGCTTCTCTTTTGTGAGTGTCTCCTTCCAAGCAGCATCCTATTCTGAATGTGCTATGCCATCCCATCTGGACTAGATGTACATTGCTCATTATCAACCCAATATACTTCAAATCTGAATATTTGCTTTTGCTCACTACCCCACTTTTTTTCTTTTGATATTTCATTTGATTTTTGTTATCCTTTTTTTAACATGTTCTTGCCCTTATTGATTCAGAGTAAGGATACAACATATTCCAGGTCTTGTGGGACAAATTGTTAAAGCTTTCCTTCTTAAAAGAGTATTAACATTTTTCTTTTTCAATTCTAGATTACCTGTTACAAACATGAATATCATCTGCATTGTATTCTTGAATGGTAAGCCTAATTGCTTGATAAATAGATAATGTTTTAAGATAGATCTTGATTTGAATATTGGGGGGGGGTCTAAATATGTTCATATTTCTCTTAGTTATTTATTTTTTAAAATATAAAATATTGGGTCTAAACTAATTAAGTCTACACAAGATTCTCTCCAATTTGTTATATAAATATAAAAAACACATGTTAATTATTATAATGCTTAGCTCATTTTCTTCACCATGATTAAGATCCAATAACCTACGCACTGATTGAGGGTCTCATTGTTCTTTGAAGCTGCTTCCTGCCTTTGCAACGCCTTATATAGTTGGCATACTTTTGAACTCTCCAATGGAATTTCTTTCGGGAAAGTCTTGCAGGTAAGAGCAATTAACCATGCAGAAGTATCAATACTCTTAGTATGATTCTCTATATAGTATTTAGTGTTGCAAGTTTAAGTTGGGCAGTTATATAAATTTAGATGGAGCTATAAGATTATTACTTAATGTGTAGGGTGTTGCTTTTGGTCTGCTTAAGCAAAAATAAAATTATTTTATTATTTTTATTTGTTATTGATGTTGTGTTATATGTTGTGGATTGTGAAGAAATGAACACTAGTGCAGTTGATACCTCAATTACTTCAAGAAAACATAAAAGAAATGAAGAAGAGGCATAATTTGAGATGAAAATAAAAATCATTGTTGCTAGTGTCATTGTTATGCTTATGGGTGCTATAGCTTGGTATCATGACGAGTATTTTGTTAAGGAACTAGCCTATAATTGGGAATTGGAAAGATGCAGTTTCCTTAATCGTTTATATAGGGAAGCAGAAAAAGATTGCATTGAACAACTAAGGGTCAGTAAACAAGCCTTTTTTTAAGCTTTGTAAAATTTTAGAAGAGAATGATAGATTAGTAAGAACAAGAAATGTCCCTATAACTGAAGCTGTGGCAATGTTTCTACATATCCTTGCTCACAACCTAAAGTACAAAGTATTGCAATTTAGTTATTGCAGATCCAAAAAAAACTATAACTAGGCAATTCAATAATGTCTTACGAGCTATAATGAAAGTAAGTAAGGAATATTTGAAGTTTCATGAATATAATTTAGAGGGCTTAGAGGCAAACAAATGGAGGTGATTCGAGGTAAGTTTATCAATTGTTTAGGCTGAATTTGCTAATTGTAAGACATCATAGGGAAAGACAACTTATTTATGATTTTTCATGGTTTTTAGAATTGTGGAGGAGCACTTGATGTTACACAATTCCGGTAACTGTTTCTCCTGAAGACAGGCCTAAATATCATGATAGAAAGGGTGACTCTCGATAAATGTGTTAGGAGTTTGTGGTTCAGATTTAAGGTTCATTTATGTGTAACCAGGGTGGGAATGATCGGCAGCAGATTCTCAAGTATTGCGAGATGCCTTACATCGTTGTCGAAACAGTCTCCAAATTCCAAATGGTAATATCATGAATATAATAATAATTTATTTAATATATCAAATAGAAAAATATGAATTTTTTTGAACCATTGCAGGTAAATACTTTCTTATGAATTCAGTACATACTAGTGGCCCAGGATTTTTAGCACTTTATCGAGGGACTAGATATCACCTCAATGAGTGGATTGGAAACACCCCTCAAAATTACAAGGAGTTATTTAATCGTCGTCATGCGAGTGCAACGAATACAATTGAAAGATCATTTGGAATATTGAAAAAAAGATGGAGTATATTAAGAACTCCTTCATTTTTTTATATAAAAACACAAAGAAGAATTATTAATGCTTGTTTCATACTGCATAATTTTATAAGAAGTGAGCAACAAAGTGATCTAATTTTAGAGGTCCAAGACTTGGAGCTTTTATCTGTTGTTGATGAATAGTTAAAAATCAACAAAGAAGGGAAAGAGTTATAAATAACACCACAAAAGAGGTCACATGTGTTCAAGTCACTGATGGGTGGACAACGTTTCGAGACACTTTGGCAATGGATATGTTTGCTGATTATCAAGTTAAAAGAAACTTTGCTTAAGGATAGCCTTTTGTAGTGGCTTTTGGATTTTGTTATTTTTTATATTTAATTGACTCATCATTCTTGTTTTATGTTATTTGTAGTTGAGATTCCATAGTACAATTTAATTATTATATACTGCATAGATGGTACAATGTTTGTAGAATGCTAGTTGTTGCATTTTGAATTTATGCTATATATTTTCCTTGGTGGAATGAAAAGATATGCTTTTAACTCATTAGGTACTGCATACTTTATCTTATGGGAGCAAGTTGGTTTTGGTTAGCAATATGCTTATGCTGATTTGCAGTTTATTAGGTGGTCATACATTGACTTCTATGAAGTCATCCAAAAGAAGGCCAATGCTAACTCAAGGAAAGAACATGACAAAGGGAAAAAGAAAGATGATAGAAAGCAACAATGAGGACAAGAAAGATGATATAAGGAGTTACTTTACATGGAATTTTGAAATGGAGCGTGTATTGGCTGATATACTTAGAGATCAAAGAAATTTGGGCAACAAAAGCGATGGAGCTTGGAAAACAGTGGCATACAACACTGCAGCTTCTATACTATCTACCCGTTTCAAAGTCCAACTTGTTGGAGAGAATGCCAAAACTCGTATTAAACTTTAGAGAACATGGTATGGCATTATTAGTGACATTCTGAACATGGTATGGCATTATTAGTGACATTCTGAACATGGTATGACATTATTAGTGACATTCTTAGTTAAAGTGGATTTGATTGGGATGGCACAAGATACATGATTACGGTTGATAATGAAAATGCATGGAATGAGTATGTCAAAGTAAGTTTTATTATTCTTTTTTAATGTTATAATTATTCAATGCATTTGTAGTAATGTTTTGTGCTATTACTAACATGTTTCCCTTTATTTTCAAGTCACATGAAGATGCTAAATGATTCTGATTTATGGTGATTCCAAATTGGGATGACATAGTAGATCTATATGCAAAAGATAGAGCCACTGGAAATGGTGCTGAGACTGCTCTTGATGCTGATGAAGTTATGTGCAAGAAGCAACTAAAGAAGAACCAAGTTCAAGTATGAAGAAAAAGGGACAATCTTCAACTTCTGCTAGCATACAATCCAAAAGGAGAAAAGTTGGAGAAATAGATGAAATAGTTGCTTCAATGAGAAAAGTGGCTGAATCTTTGAAGTTGTTTTTGGAAGTAACTCCAAAGAAGACAGATGAAAAAGATGTTCAAGAAGTGTTAAATGAGTTAGAAAAATATCAGATCTTGATCACCCAAAATGGCTTAAAGCTGTGAATTGGCTAACACAAAATTCAAGTCAGTTAGTGGTTGTGAGAGCTCTTCCAATTGAAAAGAAGAAAGATTACATCTTGGCCTTCATGTCTTGATATAGCCTATTTAGTTAACTATCTTCATGTGTTTGACTTTTTTAATGCATCACTAAGTTGGGTGTTAGATTTGACCTTTTTATATATAGTTTTAAATGTTGGGTTAAGACTATGACTAGACAATACTTGTGTTTTGTACGTAACATGTATGAGTTAGATTGACCTAAATATGCTTTGAAATTGATAATTCAACATTTGTTGCTCTTCTCTTTAAATGGTTAGAATTTTGCAATTTAACATCATTTGGTATGAGAGAAATTGAGCTTTGGGACATTCTTATTAGTTCAAGTTTTGAAAACTCAATTGTGTTTAATATATTGCTCTAGTTATAGTTCATACCTTGGAAATTCAATAGTAATGTTATGTATGTTATTTAAATTAGATGTGTTATTATTTATGTGTATATGGTTAGTTGACTCATAATCAACTTGAAATTTGGTTTTTTAAGACGTTTTTTTTTGTCTAATCATAGTTTCATTTTTCCTTCAATGAGGATTTAATGCTTGTTGAAACTTTTAACGCTCAAATTCACAAATTAGCATAACATACTTAAGGGATTTGTATGCAGTCAAATTTTTGGATATATGTATAAGGGCTTTTATTTTTATGCAATTGTATTTTTATTCTATATTTTATAATAAAAATATTTTTACCAAATTTAATTATCCAAATGGGAAATTTTGTAAATGAATGGAATTTAATTGCTTTGATTATCCAAACAAAAAAATTTAGGAATGAAGGGAATTTAATTGAAGCAATTAAATTCCATTGCATTTCAAATTCCATAGAATTTTAAAACGCTTCATCCAAACACAACATTAAATAAAAGCCCCATTTACAAGTGTCAAAATTGGTCGAGCTTGATGGGTTAACCCGAATAGACCAACGAAAAACGAGGGCTAGGCTATGGAAATCTCAGCCCAAACTAGTTGTGGATCGACCCAACCCAGCCCAAAAATAGGTTGGCCCGACAATGTGAAATTTCCTTATTATGTTATGTATTTAATTTTGTTATCATTTATTCATATCTTTGCTTGACTAGCTTCCTTTGTATTAAAACAAAAACAAAAACCAAATTTAGGTCAACGTCTCAGTTTTTCTTTTTTCTCCATTTGTATACAATGTTCACTTGTTCGAGTTCCTTGAATTGATTAATTTATGGTTCAAAAGATGTATGATGAATATATCCTAAATCGTTTATGCTGAAAACAATGTAGTAAATATTCACTACTTATGTTGATGACACTTAATATAATATGTTATACTTGTATCTAATTAGCGAACATGATTTTTGTGGGATTTGATTAATATAGAAGTTTTATTTATCAATAACTTATTGTTATAGATACAAAAAAGTGAGGAAAGACCAAAAAAGAAAAATAATAAGCATGGCCTCGTAGCTCGCATAGGGCTGAGCTGGCTATTTGCTAGCCCACACATGTTGTGGGCTGGCCTAACCCAACCCAAAATTAGTTTGGCCTAATGCGGGCTAACTAGAATAAGTCAACTCGGCCTGAATCAACACCTCTGGCCCCATCTCTTTTTATATTATTCATTTTTTATATGAGTTCAATTTTGATCTATTATTCGTAAATTTTTTTTACACTATCACCTAATTATACATTGTCATATCATTAAAATCCGTGACTTTTGAGGTACTTATTGTTAGAGTCAAACTTTTTTAATGACATGACAATACGTGATTGAGGGATAATATAAAAAACTTTTACACTAATAATATTTCAAAATTAAATCATTTTTTATATTTCCTATATACTTTTATTCTAACTTTTGTACCCAATGAAAATTTGGTTGTTATGTAAGTTTCACATAATAAAATGTAAGCACATGCAAAGACTTGCTACCTATAATTTTCCAAAAAACATCTTCATATAGTTTTACAAAAAATTGTTATATGTAGTAATTTTTAAAAAGGAAAACTCTAATTTACCCCCTTCAACTATAGGCCATATGCACTTTGGTAACGAAACTTCTGAAACGTGCAAAACGATCCCCAAGTTTTTCAAACTGTGCATTCTGGTCCTTCTATCGAACATCCGTCCATAAGTTAACAAAGCACAAGCATGCACTCTCCACTCACGTGATGTGTAAGTGTTATCTCATCCTCCCCCTCCCAAAACACCATATGGAACCCAACAAACCCATCAAAAATCACCATTAACGAGTTTGAAGTTTTCTTTGAAAGCATAGGCATTGACTACAATCTCTTTTATGAGTATTTTCTTGCTTACAATGTATTCTTTTCCCAAGATGGGACCCATCTAGATGCTGCTTGTACACTTTTTACTTTTGGATTTCTGTGGGTGTGTTGTATATAGAGATGAGTTCCATATTTGGGATAAGTGTTGCAGAGTTGAAATCTAGGCTTTGTGAGTTTAAGGGGTATGATTTTGGTAATGTTGAAGCCATTGGTATACGTTTTTTAGATTTTGGTTTGGCAAGATCTGTTGAGGGAAATGTGGATTCTTTGCATGAGGTCTGTAGAAAATCAAGGATGGACATTATCGGCTGTTAGATGGTGTTTGGGGAGGGGAAGAGATGACATTTACACATCACGTGAGTGAAGTATGCGTGCTCCGTTAGCTTATGGACGGATGATAGATGAAAGGACTAGAGTGCACAATTTGGAAAACTTGGGGATCGTTTTGTACGTTTCAGAAGTTTAAGGACCAAAGTGCACATGACCTATAGTTGAAGGGGGTAAATTAGAGTTTTCCCTTTTAAAAAATTCCTACATGTAAATCTAGTGGTAGAAGTGAGCTTCTCTCGTGGTGTATAACAAAATCCCTACATGTAAAAAAAATTGAGAAACACTACATAACAATATTTTTACATCACGAAAATGACATTCCTTTTTATAACGTTAAATTAATTTTTAATTCTGTATAAAAAAAGCATATCAAGATTTTTTTATTTGAATTTAAGTCTAATTGCTTGATATATTAATTATATATATTTCTATAAAATACATTGAATAGTTTTCAAACAATTTCTCATTTATTTTAGTACATCCTCAAGGTAATTTAATTGAAGCCAATCTTTTGCATGTTACATATATTATCTATTAATAAAGGGACTACCTCTAATACCACGTGGCAATTTATGATTTTTATTTATGTTAAATTATTCCAGCTCAAAATTTGTTGACTTAAAGTTTTCTACATTTCTGTTAAGACTGTGGCTCCTCCCTTTTTGCTATCTGACCTGTAACATTCCTAAATTTCATATTTCTTGACGTAGTTAAATTCTCTGAGCATGTTGTATATTCTGTTATAGAAATTGTGATAGATTGAGTTAGAGTAATTATTTTGAGATTCTGGTTACACCGGGGAACTTGGTAGAACCTAAGGAAGAAATAGGTCAAATCTAAGGTTTTATATTTTCTCTGGCTAAAATAGAACCTACTGGTAAATTAATATTCTTCAGGACCTATTGGGAATTTTTAGAAATCACAAAGGCATTTTAGTCTTTTTACATCCTCAGTGGCAATTTAGTGATTTTTCATCTACGTGAGGGGCAAAATAGACTATTCAATTTTCCTCCCTCTTACTTAAGGGAACCGGCCAAGCTTGATGCCCAAGGGTTCACCATCTCCAAGAATTAGGGTTAGGGTTTCTCCATAGCCAAAGCTCTTCAAAGTTTCAAGAGCCAAGGTCAAGTTTTTCTACTCATTGATCAATCAATTTGAGACACTTATGTTAGCTTTGTATTAGGCTTTATTAGATATTTATTGTGCCCAATATTAGTATTTTAGATGAGTTTAATGTTGTTGGGTTTCATTGGACTTTAATGCAAATTGTGAATAATTTTCGGATTTTGATGCATTTTGACCTTTCTTCCTTGGATAGGCCATAAATTGGGACTCGGTGATCCATTTGAGGTGATCTTGGTGTCTTTGGAAAGCTAAGACAAGGCTATACAAGTATCATGAAGAACTCAAAAGCTGAATCAGACTTCTAAGGGTCCAAAATATCCCGGCAATGTAGAGTGGGTTTGCTGTCACAGAAATCTGGGCAATGTGCACATATTGGACTACATAGTGAGTTATAGGCCTCCTTTTGGGCTGAAACTTGGCCATTGGAAACATAAGACCCATATCTCCAACTTCACTGAAGACCATTTAGTCAATAGATGTTGTTTTAGGCATCATTATGAAGCTACAAGTTGGTTTGAATTTGGAAACATGTTCTGCCAACCTAACTTGAGGTAGGTGCAGTATTTTTAGTATATCTGGAGTTCTAAAAGTCCAAATGGCATGATTCCAATTGCAAAAGTTCAAGGAGACAACTGGCTACAACTTTCATAGACCTCTAAGCCAAAATGTACCGTCTAGGTCATGAAAATCAAGCCAGAAGTCAGATAAGAGTTGTTGACTAAAAGCCACTAACCATACACCAACCCACCTACCATGCACCAACCCACCAACCATACATCAAGCTTCCATATTTGACAATTTCCATGTTTTTACAACTTGTATTCAGATTATTTTCAATTACAAATTAGCTTCTAGGATTAGTAGAAATAGAGCTAATCTCTTTGTATTATCATCATTCAATTTTAAGTAAGTTTGAAGAAAGTTTGAGTATTTGTGAGAGTTTTTTTTCTCTTCTTCTCTATTCTCTTTAGAATTTCATTTTTGTTCTTTTATTTTTGAGTTATTCCTTCCCATCCATGGAAGACTAGGCTCTTATAATCAATCCAATTGATTAGCCATCTTGATGTTTAATTTGGAGATCTTGTTTTGCTTGTTCATATTGCTTAATTGTTATTCAAGTTTTTCTTCTTCCTCTTTTGATTTTTATCTAGATTGAATTGCTTAATTTGATTTAGATGTTGATGTGGCAATAGCTTTATTATCATGTATTTAAAGAGGATCACATAGAATAAACAATTTATTAAAGCTTTTTGATGGATTGTTTAGCTTGGTTAAATCCCCGATCTTAAGTTAATCTATGTTTGGATGGTGCTTACTTTATTTAACCTTGGTTAATTAAATCCTAGATGCTTATCTAGTATAGGATTCTTGGATCATGTTGAGACGTCTTGATGTGATCTAAGGCCAAGAACACGGTTAGCAATTAAGTAAATTCCTTGTGATCAATGATGAGTTAAACTCAAGATTGGTAAAATTTCCTTGGATTGGTTAATTTGTTAATTGCATTTCTTTAATTCAACCTGTATATTTTCTTTTCAAATCATCAAAACCCCCTTTTAATTATCTTGATCTGATTAAATCTTTGTTTTTCTTGGATCCTTGAGAGACGATTCGGTTCATGCTCTATACTACAAATTAGTTTGTGAATTGGTAATTTTTATTATTTGACGGGTATCGACAACCTCTTGTCACTCATCTTTTGGATTAGGTTATTTAATGGTTATTGATCCACTTCATCTCTTCTTCAATCCTATGGTTTTAGTTTATGGAAAAACTCATTTTCATTTTTTAGATTCAAGAAACACCAATGCTAAGGTTCTTGTATGATTTGGGTACTTTTGAAGGAAGTTGAAGAGGAAGTTCTCAAAAGGAGTTTGGTTGGTTTAATCTCTCCACAAACCTAGTTCTTGCCATATATCATTTAAGGTGAGTGTGGGTTGATTTGTGTTATGGTATGGTGTTATTTAGAGTGTGAGTTTAAGTCTTGAAACTAGGGATTTCCTATGTGTTTTGAAGTTGGTTTCTTTTTGAATGTTTGATTTGCTACTTGTGTTTAATGATATGGATGTATGAAAATGATTGATTTGCTACTTGAATTCAATGATTGACATGCTTGGTATGTTAGGGTGGATTGGTAGCATAGATCTAAGATGAATTTGAACATGAAAGTTTGGTGTTGGTAGCTAAATTCACAGTCCAAAAAGCTAGCGCTCAGCTCAGGTTTCTAGCTCTCAGCTCTAGTTTTCTAGTGCTCAGCTCTGACAACTCAGCAGCAAATGGTATTTTGTGCGCCGAGCGTGGAATTTCCAACGCTAAGCGCTGGATCCTTTTTCTTATAAAATGTTACAACTCTTAAATGTGTTTCTTGCATAAGGTATCATTGTTTATGGTGATAGTGATGAGGTGAAAAATGAAGACTTAGTTCTGTGTTGAGAAGTGTAACTAAACATATGTGATTGAGAAAATTTGAGATTTATACTATTGTGATTTTACATCTTTGCTTGGTTTAAATGTTATGCTATTATGATATGAATTAAGCATGATATGAATATGAGAACATTGCATTGCATAGTGAGATGGTCTAACCGCAAAGGAGTTAGTGTACAAAATATGAGGGGTGCCTAACTTATAGAGCTAGATGGAAATGGAATGGCATTATTAATTGCATTGCATAGCGAGATGGCCTAACCGGAAGGGGTTAGTGTACAAAACATGAAGGGTGCCAGCTTACGGAGCTAGATGAAAACGGAATGCATAAAACATTGCATATGTATAATGCGAGGGCCTAACCGGAAGGGGTTAGTGCACAACAAGAGGAGTGGAGAAAGAAAAAGTGTGAAGAAAATGTGTGAACGTCATGTGCATTCATTCATTGTATATGTTGGTTTGATATTACTTGATATTGAATTGTATGTATTCTTGCATTCTAATTACATGCATACTTTATATACAAGTTTTATTCACATTCACTAGGAAGTTGTTCTCACCCCCTCTTTCTCAGATTCACAGGAACACCTCGGACCATCTACGGGTTAAGTACGGAGGATTCTGTTGTATATTGCTGTTAGAAATGAATGTGCACTATAATACTTGTATTTTGGTGGAGTTGAGCTTTGTGATGTAATTATAATATGTTGTGTATTATAAATTACTCTGATATAGATGTGACAGGGAAACTGATGAACTATTGTTGACGTTCTCAGTTCTGTTAATATTTAGGTGTGCTCAGTCAGGATAGTGTCTAGTATACACTGGTATAATGTACTTACTCTGATAATATTTTGAATGAGCTAATATTTTGAATGAGATCGGAGATCTCCTGTTTATGTTTATTTATGTGTATGTGTGTGTATATATATATACTCTGGTTGGTTCAAAATGATTGATTGAAATCCGCTGTTTATTTTATGTTGTTTGGTAACGTACGAGAAACAAAGGAATCGCTGTCAAAATTTCTATATGATAAAAAATATATTCCATGTAAGACTTATGAGTTGGTAAATAACATAGTAAATAATAGGTCTTACATGACCCACCTCTCTGAAAACTCACACCTCACATCTATCTATCTTTGTATGTAACCCCAACCCTTTCTTTATCTTTCCCTTTCTTTCTTTCTCTAAAGCCCTCTTTCTCTCGGTCTTTGCTTCCATTATTTGTCAAGGGAAATAAGGTTCAGTCCTGGTCGTTGAGAGAACCTGAGGTTCGGTGTTTATTCTCAGAGACTGGTGCTTGCCACCAACAAGAAGACAACCAACATCCAAATACTTGCTAACGTTATGGCGTGACCGGTGCCGGAGATGAGAAGGTGACCTCCACTGGGAATGAGAGATATTTAAGTTATATTTGTCTCTGTTTACAATTATCTATGCTATTGTGTTTTGTTGGATCCAGTTATATATTAGGTTGTGTAGCCTAAAATTGATTGATGGGTTTTTTTTTGTTTAATTCATTTAGTCAGATTGATTGATGGGGATTTCTTTGTTTAATAGCTATTTAATCAAATTAGTTATTAGGTATCTATAATTTTCCTTATGTTGGTGTTGTTTCTTCATAATTGGGTTTGATTTGTCTCTTCATTTTATTGTGTTTGTTTTGGGTTTTGATTTCATAGTTTGTGGATTTTAGTTGTTTTTGAATTGAAAGTCATGTCTGAGTTGCTTCCTATTAATTCAATTTTGTCCTATGAGCTCCTCAGCAAAATGAAGTGAAAATTTTCAAGTTATAGGATATATTATATATGTATGGACCTTGTGTACAGAGAGTAAAATATAGACTTTAGTGAAGACAATGTGAGCCGTATGTATTTGCTCAAGGTCATGAAAAGCTATGATAGATGGTGTAGTGTGAACACCCCATTTTGACCGGGTCATGTAAGAAAACTTCAACAAAATTAAAAAAGGGGGGGGGGGGAATTAATTAAAAGAAGAAGAAAATGAATTAAGGCAGAGTAAAACCCAATTTAATCCAAGCCCAAATTTCCCATATCCAATCAAATCTTCCTAGGAATCCATCAAGCCCGCCAAGTCAAAAGGGGGGACCACCCTCTGCAACTCTGCATAGCCACCCTCTACACATAGCCACCCCCTACACACGTTACCCATATTTTCTAACTTTGGAGAGGCAAGTGGGAAGTGGTCAGCAAATTAAGATGAACAAGACTAGACCTCATTCCAGGACCCCTTTAACTATTAAAAGAAGACCGAGTAGAGGGGGAAGCGACACTTTGGGGGAGGAAAGAAAAAGAAGAGACTGATATAGATGATATATTGGTGATTTTGGTTCTGTAGTTTTGGATGGTTTTCTTTTGTCCTTTTTCTTATCCATTCATCACCAAATCCACACCTACACATACAACCAATGTCCATAATCCCCAAACAATAATCTCATCACCTTCCAGCCATGAAAACCACATTCCCCGCACTTTTCATGTCCAAAAACGAAGCAATTCATCATCTCCATAAAAATTTCACCTTAGGACACCCATGAGCAACCAAAACCACCACCACATCTCCCTATTTGGCCTACAAACACAACACCAATACCAACCCCAATAGCCATCAACAACTTCCCCAACCTGCGAAAAGACCAGAAAACAAAGTCTACGCCTATGTCCGACCGACCACCACTTCCCAGACCAATTTTTCAATCGACCACCACTTCCCCAGACAATTACCAATCGACCACCCAGTTCCCAGGTCATTGTCAGACTGACCACCACTTCCCAAACCAATTTTCCAACCGACCACCATTTCCCCAGATAATTACCGACTGACCACCCATTTCCCAAGTCATTGTCTGATGAACTACCACTTCCAAGGACCATTTCCGACCGATCACCACTTCCTAAGAACAATTTTTCGACCGATCACTCATTGCCCAAACCATTTCCTACCGATCACTAACTTCTCAGACCATTTTTGATCGTCAACCAACTGATCTGACCTAACCTTATCCTTAAGCCCTCAGCTCGCCAAATCGATCTGATCCCCTTTAGACTTTCCCTATCACTAGATTGAGCCAAGGTTAAAAGTTTACCCTCAGATCAACTACCCCGACCAATCTTCCCTCAGCCTTAAACTCACAAATTAACTACCTGATCGAGCCAATCACTTTAACAATTTTCCTATCAACTCAACTGACCCAACTTACCTTGCCAATCACCACCTTACCATTAACGGATCAGTTCTGACCAATCGCCACCTTTTCATGATCGCCTTTGTCTGATCGGTTGCCGACCGATCAAACTTTCCCTATCATCTCCTTTGACCGAACGAGCCTTTTGTTGTCTCATGTATTTTGGTCTCCGATCGAAGTACATCCTCTCTATTTCCAATCGGATGATCAACCGATCAGATCGTCTTTCCCATTTAACAACTAATGCACTAATCGGATCTTTCTCAATATGCTCAGATGTCTTTCCTCCTGATCGGTCACATATCAATATGCTCGGATGGAAGACCTCTCGGTCGGCCACTTCCCAGTGTTCTCGGATGACTGATCAACTTCATGTTTGTTTTGGTATCCAACATATTAATTCTAGTTTTTAATAAATGTCTATGCAACGACCAATAATACTGTTTGTACAACCTTCTACTGTCTCCAGTGTCATTTGGACTGGTAAGGGTTTATTGTGCGTCCTAGTGTTGTCTCGAATCCCATGCAAAAGTGGATTTAACTTGAAAAATAAAGTCTGTCGTTTACTTTTGGGGACTCAAGGCCCACTGTTATTTCATTTTTGGGATTCAAGGCCCACTATCTTTTATCTTACGGGTGTAAGGGTCCACTGTCATTTCTCTTTAGTCTTTTAATTTAAAATCAAGCAATCCACAATCATTTTCTAGAAAGAACTACGTGGTTTTGAATTCTCCGTTGTACTAAGGGATATGTAGGAGCACAAGCCAAACTTTTAATTTTTGCAATTTAGTTTCCTTGTTATCTTTAAATAATTGTTCCCACTTGTTTAATTTCTCTACTTGCTAAAAGGGATAAAGTAGATATCGTTTAGGTTATAAATTTTGCACATTTAACTTAAGGTAACCGTCTTAGGACGGATGTATCAAAGGTGCAGTGGAATTAAGTTTTCACTCTTCCCTATAACTAATCGACTCCCGAACCTTACTTGGTTTCTCAGACCTTTCTCTTTTTGTGTTTATTTCAAATCTATTTTTAAATGGTTTTGCTAGTCATTTTCTCTATCCAATAAACGATTGGTGGCTACTCCATTGTTTTTAAAGTTATTTTTCTCTCGTCGCTTCCCGTCGCAATTTTTTCGGTCATGACATGTAACGTTAGATAATGCTCTTAGCGAAAGCTCGAGAGTCAAAACATACTAATGGACATTCTAATAATGAAACTGAAATGATTATTAGTCCTTTATACTTCCTGAAAATATATATAATTAATAGGGTAACTAAATGTGTTTTTTTAGGTAAATAACTAAATGTTTTTTATAGTAAATAACTAAACATTTTTTTAATTATAATAATAAGATTTTAATTTTATTTACTTTTAGTGCAAAGGCTATGATCAACACATTCATAAAAGAATTTGATTTTTATGTACCAATTTTTTTTTACTTTCTAAATAATTAGCCATAATCTAATTCTTTTAAAGAATGATTGTCTGCGAAATTAAAGTTTTATAATAAAATAAAATTATTTTATACATAAAATACTAAATCAACATTATATTGTTAGAAGTGTAAAGGAATAATAAAAACAATACATGTAAAGAAAACAAATTTTTTTAAATATCTGTGATTTCATAGAGGTATATATTAAAATCAATTTAAAAAATTGATTATTTGCTAACTCATACTGCCACTAATTTTTCTAAATATATTAATTAGAATATGAAAATGTTCTTTTATGCATTGTTTATTTATTGAATCAAGTTTATTTTTTCAAGTCCTTTCTTTATTTTGCATTTGGATTACTTACAATTAAATTATATGTGCATTTAGAAAGAGATAAACATAATAGATGAGTCTTATAATTTTTGAAATTGTGTGATCCACATACTTTCTCTCTATATTTCTTTAACTAAACTTGTTGAACTCTAAAGAATCTGATCCCTTTATATAAAATTTAAGAGTTTGTCTTTGATTCTCTTATCACATTTTCTTGCTAAACGAATATGATGAACTTTAATTTTCTAATCACATATTAGTAAGTTGTCTTTTAAAGTTTAAAAATTGTGATATAATTATTTTTATCTCATTAAACAACAATATTAAGATCAAATTGCACTTTGTGAGATAATTTTAGTGAAAATATAATAAGTTATTTGGATAAACATGTAAATGGTCGTATTGCAATTCTACTTATGAAGGCCAAAATTAAAGAACATAGTATCAGAACATCCTTTTACTTTTAAAGCATCGAGTGATAATTTATAACAAATTTAATAATTTAAACAATTCAGTTCGGTATTTATTTATTTCATTTTAAAGAGTGATGGTGTGTTAAAATGAAGTTTTATAATAAATAAAAAAAATTATGAGATATAGAATAAAAAAATATAGATAAAATATGAAGTCGAACTCATATTATAATGTAAATTAACAATGAAAAAGTACATATAACTAATAAAAAAATTAAAAAAAACAGTAAATTAAAAATAAAAAAGTACATATAACTAAAAAACAAATAAATCAAATCGTCATCACTGGCCCTATTTATGAAATCTAATTTCTGTTTACTTTTTTAACACAATTAAAACGGTCCTTTGACGGTTTTTCATTTATTAATCATGGGTATAATCAACCCCTTGTCCTCCGTTAATGATGACAAAACTAGCATTTAATTCGATTGAGCGTTGGTTTTGAATTTTTGACTTATTTAAATATAATACGTTGGTTTCGAAAAATTTAGATTCATTGATAGCAGAAACTTCAAAATCTTCAAAAATCAAAATCTTGAAAAACACAGAAATTAAGTTACTATGGGACAATCAAAACCAGCTATGAATTGTAAACAATGTAAATTAATCACTACCATCAAAACCAGCTTTAAATTGTGAGCAATGCCAATTAATCACTGCCAGCAATTGGGTAGACATGTTTTCATCACAAAAAAAAGAGTTAATACGTTATGCATTTTTTTTTCTTTTTCTTTTTCTTTAGACGGTGAATTGTTAAATATTTATCCTTGTTAATTTTTACTTTTTCACCATGAATAAATGCTTAGAATATAATATTAAGTATAACCAGTAATTAATGATAAATATAGACCTTACTTCTTATTAGTATTGAAGTTTTTTTAACATCTTTTTATCCTTCTAATCAATTAATTTAATAATATTTTTAATTAATTAAGGAAAAAATATTAAATATTTTTTGACTCCCAATATATTAAATTATTATTTTTATTTAATAATTTCTAATTTAAATAATTAGAAAAAAATTATTGTGAAGATCTACTATTACTCTTTTTTTTTCAAGTAACTAATTAATTGTCAAAGATTTTATTGGGTGTTGACTTTTACCAAAAGAATAAAAGAAGTTTATCAACTATAACAAATAATCAATGAAATATTTATCAACAAATCAAAGTACTGAAAATAGAAAAATTAAATTAATTTGGAAGTCTTTATACTATTTAAAAAAATTTAATTAAATTCTTATATTTTAAAAGTTTATAATTGAATTTTTATATTTTAATCTTTTTTAATTAAGTCACTATCAAAGTATATTATAAGTTTTTAACAATAAGCTAGAATTAGGACTTAATTAATTTTTTTTTGAAATTATAAAGACTCAAATCGAATTATTATTATTTTTTAAAATTATAAGGACACAAATTTTAAAATTTTTTAATTAGATCCTTCATCCTAACATGTTATAACATTGTCATAAGTTTATAAAAGCATGATTCAAATTAATTGTTTTTAAAAATTATATAAACCTAGTTATAAAATTTTAAAATATTAATACATAATTTAAAAAATTTAAGTACGATTAATTTAACCAAATTATTATTACTGAGTGATCTGGTGAAATTACCAATGTACCCTATCCTTGTAACTCCATCGTTGCACCACCCTTCATTATGTTCCCATGAATCACTGTGAGATGAGGTGATGATTCCAACGCACGTCGTGTCACAGCGCGTGAACCAAACGCGCCCCCTCAACGTCCTCCTTCTTCTCTGGTCAACATTCCACGAGCGAAAAAGCAGGTTTTTTCTCAACAGCAGAAGTTAAATTAAGCTCTCTCTGCTCAGTTACAATCTCACACACAGACTAAGCATCCACAGCGGTTAACATTTAACCTAACCATGGTTAAATTGTAACCAGACTTGGACTCGAGGAATCGAAAAGCATGGAACTCGCTTAAAGCCTAGGATAGCCATTTAAGTCATGATTGTGCCAATTTGTCACTCTGACCCAAGTCATCATTAACTCTGTACGTATTCACTCTCTATATGTATCTATATATAGTCCCATCCATTACTGCTACAAGCAAAAGGCTGTGACACCCACTGGCACACCAAAGACTAGCCATTTTCTTCCATTTGCTTTCTCAGTGACCAAACACTGGGAATCAGTGCTGAACTCAGGAAAATTTAAGAGGGGAAGCAGAGAACCATTGTGGTTGATTTCTCAGAAAGAGAAAAAAAAATGGGTGAGAAAGATGACGGGCTGGGGTTGAGTTTGAGCTTGGGAATGGGATGTGGAGGGAATCAGCATCCTCCTCTGAAGGTGAATCTTACGCAGAAGCCTACTCAATCGGTTCCGAATCAAAGGTGTTCCTGGAATGACTTGTTTCAGTTACCTGGTACGAGGTTCTTGTTCATCTTTTCAAATTTGTGGTTTATAGATTCCTCCGAATTCTTTTTTGTGGGTATTATTATTATTTTTTATCAAGTTATCACCAATATTTCCTAGGATTTATTTTAAATCTATTTATTATTATTATTTTCATATTTTGGGTTACCCATTTCCTTATTCCTTTGAAAGTTAAAACCTTTGTTGAATACTAGATGCAAATCATGCAATCAAGAACCCAATTCAGATCTAGCTTCTGACCCATTGCATCTCATTTTCGCGTCTTATATTGAATCAATTTATTAATATAAATACACCATTTTCCTTTTCCGAAGGAGATAAAAAAATTGAAATATACATAAAATTTTAAACAATTTTCCCACATTTATATTTCATTTCTTAATCCAAAATATCCAAGTAAAAACACTCTTTGTACAGAATTGCCCTCCTTCATCCTTTGTAATTACACTACTGCCACTACCCATACAATTACATATAACTAATGCCCAAACTCACATGCAACCACCGCACATGGCAGATCGGAACTCCGAGACGAGGTCATTCCTCCGACGAATCGACATGAACTCAGCGACGCCGTTGGCGGTGGCGGATTGTGACGAAGACTATGGCGTTTCCTCGCCGAACAGCACGATATCGAGCATCGGCGGCAAGCGTAGCGAGAGAAACCCGAATGGCGGAGACGACAACGACGCCGCCGAGAGGGCGTCGTGCTCGCGGGGGAGCGACGACGAAGATGGCGGTGACGCCGCGAGGAAGAAGCTGAGGCTGACGAAGGAACAGTCAATGGTGTTGGAGGAAACGTTCAAAGAGCATAACACGCTGAATCCGGTGCGTAAGTGGCATTTGTGTAAATTCCTTGCTGATGTAAGGGTATATTTGTGATTTCACAGCAGAGTTAACTTTTTTGTTTTTGTTTTTTAATTGATTTTTAGAAACGAAAACAAGCGTTGGCAAAGGAGTTGAATCTGAGGCCTAGACAAGTGGAGGTGTGGTTTCAGAACAGAAGAGCAAGGTGAGGTTATCAGCTATGCTTCTCAAGGGCAATACTGACATTTTGCTTATGAATTAATAATATTAATAATATTAAATAAAATATTTTGTGTTTAACTTGACTTGTTAATCTCGGTAGTTTGGGGTTCTTTTTTTGGTACAAAAGTTTAAAGGCGAGATTGTCCTATTCCATGTGGTTTGAATTTTTTTTACCTACATAATATAATTTTAAAATTATTAATTAAAATAATATACATTTAAATTACCTATATAATATATTATTTTTTGTCACGAGGAGTTCACTATTTCGATTGAATTCATGTGAAAAGTAAATAAAATGAAAAAAATATATATACATGCTTTTTAATATGTGTAAGTGCAATTCACGTGAATTATAAAAAATGTAGGTGAAGTGACAAAAAAAGTAATATTTTAATAATTTAAAATTCTATTGTATTAGGAATTAGTTAATACTTAATCATAAAAAACACTACTATATTTTGGTTTCATAAGTTTCACATGTTACGTATTGAATGCGATGTAAATTTAGAAAAGGTTTTGTTGTTCCTCATCAATGTTATTCTTCTAACTGTTGAAAGCAAGCAAAGCAACTTTAAGCATCATTCCAAAATAAATAATGGTATTGACAATCCCACCTTGAGAGTGATCAATGACACAATTATGTGACATAAAGCATGATTATGATAAAAATAATAATAATAAATAACAGCGATGTCAAATATGAAACATGTGGCTACGCATATATGCAAAGGCACACCCACACGCACAGAAATGTAGTATACAGTAGTAACAGATGTGGAAGTCAGTTTGATATTTGGATTTCGAATGTGTTCATTTTCCATGAGAAAATTGAAGTCCTTGAATTCCTAGGATTATAATGAGAAACTGGTAAAACTGATGTGGCTAATGGTACAAAGGTTGATGTGGTTTTCTTGTGGTGTTTCAAGTTCCATAGTGTCATGGAAGAAAGTGAACTCAATGCTTTTGGTTCAATTAATGCAGGACCAAGTTGAAGCAGACTGAAGTTGATTGTGAATACTTGAAGAGATGTTGTGAGAATTTAACTGAAGAGAATAGGAGGTTGCAAAAAGAAGTCCAAGAGCTTAGGGCATTGAAATTATCTCCACAGCTGTACATGCACATGAACCCTCCCACCACCCTTACAATGTGCCCTTCATGTGAGCGTGTTGCCGTCTCATCTGCATCCTCCTCCTCCTCTGCTACTGCCCACTCGGCGGTTCAGCCAAGTAGTCGCAACCCGTTGGGTCCAAACATCCGGCAGCCGGTGCCTGTCAACCATTGGCCATTTGGCGGCTCACTTTCTCGGCCATAATTGGTCACTCAAGGTCATGGCAATGTGAATTTCAGAATGGAATCAAGGAGATTTTAGTTGCTAGACAGAAATGGATCAATGTGAAGAAAAAGCAAAAAGGAAAAAGAAAGTTGCAATTGGACACTTGTGGTTTATTAGGACTCAAGGATATGACTTTGGTTAACTAATCAGTTAAGGCTTGTTCTATTTTTGGTCTGATATATGTTTTGGTCAACTTTAGGATCTGAATAGGGTGGACATGTTCAAAGTAGGGTATGGTTCCATATGCTGAATAGTTTTGTTAGTATTAGTTTAAAAAGATGACAGAGAATCCGAATCTGTGATAATTTTATCAAAAGATTGTTATACCACTTGCTAAGTAAAGGTGGGATTTTGTGCAGATTGGAGGATCGGGCAGGTGGGCATAAAGGGATTTCTATGAAGGAATGACTGTGATCTCTCAATTAGAAATTATTGTCTAATTTTGCTTATAAGAAAACTACATATGTAAATCAGAATCTGATAATTTTATGTTACAGATTCCCATTTTTTATTGTCTAAGCTTGGGGTATGGTGAGTCAGATTGGGGGACTTTGGCTGCTTTAGTGCTTGCTTCTGTTTTAAATTTGGATTACCATTTAGGAGCTGACAGGATGCAAAGGGTAAGTGGTTACCCACTAATAACAATGGTTACATCACATGTGCTTCTGAAAGTTCCAAGTTTCAAAAGGTGCGATATGCCAAGACTGCATTTGGAACATTGGCTTCTCTTTTAATTTAAATTTTTTTATATTTTAGTTTCAATTTAATATACGAAGAAATTATCTATACTGCCCCTTGGAGTGATATTTTTCTACGTAGAGAAAATATAATTATCAAATAGCATAATTAAGTTTCATATATCTCAAAAATACAAAATATAATTATGAAATAATAGTTTTGATCCTCTACGGTTATGCTAGTCTCTCATTAATCCCATCTCTTTCACTTTTTACGATAGCATTTTTTTCAACAATCACTCTGTTCTGATCTGGTATTTGGACCGGAGATTTTGTATGAGTGCTTATGGGTTGGGTTTGACTTGGTTCAGTCTCGGTTTGTGATTTTGAATGGGCCAATTTTTTAAGCTCCAACCTGATCTTAAATTTGAGCAGACTTGATCATGGTCTGGTATGTGATTTATTGGGCCAAGATCGAATTTGCCCAAAGTTTGTTAAAATTTAGACTGTAATATAATTATATGTATAATATATTATATTATGCGAAATATTTGAAGGCTTACATTGTATGTTAATATAAGTATGTTAATACTTATATGACTAGTAAGCTCTTAATAAATATAAAAAATTAAATATATGCATTTAAAATTAATATTTAATTTACATGTCTTGAATTCTCTATATTAAGAAATATATGTATTTATATCAAATGGCCCGAACTTGACCTGAAAAACATATTAGACCAAAGTCATTTGGTTTGGTCGTGGCCCAATTATTCCATTGATATCGGGTCCCACCCGCCCCAAGCTAGCTGAGTTGGCGCGTGCTCGACCTGGTCTTAAGCACCCTTACGCTATAGGGGCAGATGTGACGACGATGGATGTACTTGTAAAGATATTTCAATGCCCAAGTCTACGAGTGAAAGAGGTAGGTTAGTGTTCGTGTGTATACTTGGGGCAAAGATCTCCCTTATGTAGCTTTGTTGATGGTGAAGTCATGACTAGAAATCGGGATCCAGGAGGGCGATCCACTCTAAAACAAGTGGGATCTTCTCTGAGCACCTCGGGTGAGCATTCCATCGAGTTTTGGGGTGCACCTCTCAGATGACCTAGTCAAGGTAAGTCTTTCAAGTTGGGTTGAAACTAAATCGAGATCGTGTATAGGCTTGAAATATCTGTACGTTACGCACTCCAATGAAAATTTTTGAGTAGGTCCAAAATTTCATGGTCTATAATAAAGGAGCTAATAATGTAAAAATTACATAATAGAATTTCAAATGGAAAAAATCAAATACCAAAAAGATAAGGTTTGTTAACATATCCTTTAACATAGCAATTTTTTGAAATCACATTGGAAGATTGAATAAAATTGACTAAAACAATGCGAAGTGATAAGTAATATACTTGAGATGCTGATATTCTTTAAATGGGAGATTTCTCTCATTCTTCCTGCTATGTTAGCTCTCTTGCTGCTATGTCAGCTCTCTTGCTTTAGGCAATTTATAGCCTAAGAATATGTATTTCAATCTCAATTGATTCTCCTATTAATCAGAAATAATATATCTTGATTAATTTTATCCCAAATTAAATTTTCCTAAAATATCATCATTAATGGAGCATTAATTCCTTATTTTTATTATATTATATTTTCCTACTTAATTAGATTATATATATTTTTGTGTAATGTTGATTTATTTCTTATTGTCAAATTATCACCATTAATGAGGTATTAATTTCTTGATTTTATTAGATTATATTTTTTCTTGCTTAATACATGTTTATTTTCTATTACAATTTTATTGGCATTAATTACTTATTTTTTAAAATTACATTTGTTCTTGCTTAATGCTCGTTTATTTTGGATAATTTCAATTACTTAATTTTATTATATTATATTTTTCTTGCTTAATGGCCATTTATTTTGGATGATTTTAAATTGATTTTCCAATCAACATTAGTAGGGGCTCACTCATATTATCATTTATTACTTGATTTTATTAGATTATACCCCACATTAAATCATGACTTTTTTTATATTTATTTTAGAATTTTTATTATATTATATTTTTCTTACTTAATGCTAGTTTATTTTGAAGGGAACCTAAATATACCTTCTGCTAGCATGTGGCAAGGGTTCATTCAGACTATCCTTCTTTATGTGTATGTAATTTTATTAGATTATATTTTTCTTGCTTAATGCTAGTTTATTTTGGATGATTTTAAATTGAATTTTCAATCAGCATTAGACAAGACTCATTTAGATTATCATTTATTACTTGATTATATCATATTATACCCCACATTAAATTATATATATTTTTGTTATGTACTATTACTACTGTAGAGGAGCAGGTCAAACCTATCAATGCATTAACTCCAAAATCTCCTAAATCACACAAGAACATGAGGCACCACCAGATGAGATATCACCTCAACTGTACTCTCTCCCTCCTTATCCACTTCTATATAAGAGAGGGCAAACCTCACAAGGTAACAACCCTAAACAAACATATAATCTCTCCAAGACTCTAACTTGAGCGTCAGAGTACCTTTGCAGGTACCCACCCACCGTGGAGAGTGAAGTAAATAAGTGAAACACAAAAAGAGAGGTTGAATTGTGTTTCTTAACCTTTTGTAAATCTTTTCTTTAATTATCAAATTAATCAAGACAATGGTAGAAATAATAATACGCAATGGACGAATAAAAACTTCTCAGTCCAATTGGACGATAAAAATGTTTTGTAAGATTTTTCTTTGAACGCAGTGAAAGAGTTCTAAGTTTTAACAAAAAACAAACTTTGTTAAGAAAACAATAGCAAACCCCAGATGTTAGTGAATAAATAAGATACACGAGGAGGGAAGAGAAGCTTACACTTGATGTTTATCTTGGTTCACTCTCACAAACCGAGAGTTATGTCCAGTCCCTTCAACCAGAAGGATTTATTACTAATCTTTTACACAGATTACAAGTATTATCCACCTCTTCAGGTACACAAGTATTCTCAACCTCTTCAGGTTCTAACACTCAAGTATTCTTTTATACCCAACCTCTTCAGGCTTAAACAACTAGGTTGAAAAAGAAGATGTAAAAGGTGCTTGAGTTTTTAACTCACTACAAGTGAGGATAGAAAAATAAATCTCAAGACTAGAGCCCTATACAAGAGTATGAAAGTTTAGAAGAATGAGAACTTTGATTCTTTTTTTTTTTCTTTTGATCACTCAATTGCTGCATTCCTTTTCTTCTTCGAAAACATTTGAATTTATATATGAGAGCACTTGGAGTAGTCTTCATAAGCTTCTTTGTCCAACGGAAACATTTATTACCATTCTGAGCAGCATTAAATGCATAAGCTGATATCGTGTTGAACTTCTTCTGAAAAGTCACTTTGATTATCAAGAATATCCAAGAATGTGATAGCTGAGTCTTGACTTATTTGAGCGTGCAAAAAGTTCCTTATTTGCTGGTCTTTGTAGTTGTTAGCAGTATCAGCTAAGCGGCTCAGTTGACTTCTTTTGTTGTGTACTTTGTCAAAGTTCTTCTCAGCATTTAATGATGAACAATTCTTCCTAATTGAATTTGAGCTATGGACGAAAGCTTTGATCTAAGCTAAGTAAGGAAGCATTTGGACGATCCAATATAATATATTCGAAAAACAACTTAGTTTATTGGACGAATACTTAGTTTCGTTTAGTTTAGAAGACAAAATTTGGACGCACGTACAAATAACAATTTGGTCACACCATGTTGTATGTTATATGATGAATCAATTTGAAACACTTATTTTAGCTTTGTATTATGCATTATTAGATGTTTATTGTGCCCAATATTAGTACTTTAGATGAGTTTAATGTTGTTGGGCTTCATTGGGCTTTAATGCAAATGTTGAATAATTTTCGGATTTTGATGCATTTTGACCTTTCTTCCTGGGTTAGGCCATAACTTGGGACTCGGTGATCCAATTGAGGTGATCTTGGTGTCTTTGGAAAGCTAAGACAATGATCTACAAGTTTCATGAAGAACTCAAGAGCTGGATCGAACTTCTAAGGGTCGAAAACATCCCTGTAATGCAGAGTGGGTTTGCTGTCAGGAAAATCTGGGCAGTATGCACATATTGGACTACATAGTGAGTTATAGACCTCCTCTTGGGCTGAAACTTGGTCATTTGAAAGATAAGACCCATATCTCCAACTTCACTGAAGACCACTTTGTCAATAGATGTCGTTTTAGGCATGCTTCTCAAGCTACAAGTTGGTCTGAATTTGGAAACACGTTCTTCCAACCTAACTTGAGGTAGGTGCAGTGTTTTTGGCATTTCTGGAGTTCTAAAAGTCCAAATGACATGATTCAAATTGGAGATTTTCAAGGAGACAACTGGCTACAACTTTCATGAAGACATCCAAGCCAAAATGCACCGTCTAGGTGATGAATTTGAAGCCAGAAGTCGGATAAGAGTTGTTGACTAAAAGCCACCAACCATACACCAACCCACCTACCATGCACCAACCCACCAACCATGCATCAAGCTTCCACATTTGACAATTTCCATATTTTTATAGGTTGTATTCAGATTATGTACATGTATAAATTGGCTTCTAGGATTAGTATAAATAGAGCCAACCTCTTTGTATTAGAAGAATTCAATTTTGAAGTAAGTTAGAATTCAATTTTGTAGTAAGTTTGAGTATTTGTTAGTTTTCTTTCTCTTCTTCTCCATTCTCTTTGCAATTTCATTTTTGTTCTTTAAATTCTGAGTTCTTCCTTCCCATCCATGGAAGGCTAGGCTCTCATAATCAATCCATGGGATTAGCCATCTTGTTGTTTAATTTGGAGATCTTGTTTTGCTTGTTCATATTGCTTAATTGTTATTCAAGTTTCTCTTCTTCCTCTTTTGATTTTTATCTAGATTAAATTGCTTAATTTGATTTAGATGTTGATGTGGTAATAGCTTTATTATCATGTATTCAAAGAGGATCATAAAGATTAAACAATATATTAAAGCTTTTTGATAGATTGTTTAGCTTGGTTAAATTCTAGATCTTAAGTTAATCTATGTTGGATGGTGCTTACTTTATCTAACCTTGGTTAATCAAATCCTAGATGCTTATCTAGTAAAGAATTCTTGGATCATGTTAGGGCTTCTTGATGTGATCTAAGGCCAAGAACACGGTTAGCAATTAAGTGAATTCCTTGTGATCAATGATGAGTTAAACTCAAGATCGGTAAATTTCCTTGGATTGGTTGTTTCTTTAGATTTGTTTTCAACTTTGAGTCTTGTATATTTATCAATGTTGTTAATCAACAACAAAACCCCCCATTTTAATTATCTTGATCTGATTAAATATTTGTTCTTTTTGGATCCTTGAGAGACGATTCGGTTCATGCTCTATACTACAAATTAGTTTGCGAACCGGTAATTTTTATTATTTGACGGGGTCTCGACAACCTCTTGTCAAATTTGGCGCCGTTGCCGGGGATCCAAAGGCATCTGTTTGATCATTTCATCTAACTCTAACAATTGTGTTTGTTTTGTTTTTGAAGCATTTTCAAGTGGAATTCGGCTGAAATTGGGTAAAGGGCATCCTGTCAAGATTTTGGTTCGGTAACGTATCTCTGATTGATCTGAATTTTGGTAGGCTAATGGAAAACGTTATTTTGTGAAAGACTTACTATTTATAGTAAGGTCACCCTTATTTTAGCCAAATTCCATCGTTTAGACCACATTTTCAATTTTTTAAAATTTTTTATTATTCTGTTAGATAGAATTTTTGTGTAGATTTCACTCTGTGGTAGTCCCATAATTTTTAAAAATCTGTAGATATGTTTTCTGTAATTATTTTGTGTGTATATTTAGACTTGTTTTTGTGATTTTGTGTTTTTGTGTTTATCTCTAATCTGATGGAGCATAAACTTGATGAGCTGGCTTATCTGGTGGGGCAGTTGGCAGTGGAACAACATCACTTACCTGTGCAAGAACCTGCAAGATTTTGTAGTATATGCTGTAGTTCTTATCATCCCACATATGCTTGCACCACACTACAATATGATGGTTACGTATTTCATAACCATTCGTTGATGCAACAGTGTATTTCTTGGTGAACCACAATATCAACAAATTTAGATATGATCCTTATTCTACCACATATAACCATGATTGGGGAGATCATCCTTGGTTCGAACCTTATGTTGAACCAATCAGTCTATACCAACAGCAGCAAGCCCCAATAAGCATGGAATCTGAGCCTACACTAGAGGATTTGGTGAAACAATTTGCTCAGAACAACATCCAATTCAATGAGAGAAACGAAGCTATAGTACAAAACGTGAAGACCCAAGTTGGTCAACTTACATCTTCATTTAGTCGGTTGAGCAAGCAACAGATGCGTAAATCGATTCTACAAAACATGAGATCATTGATGAGAAAAATCAATTGATGATTTGTGTCGAATTTGCTAGTTTCTTCGATTTTGATGATTCTGTTTGTTGTACTGGTTGTTATGGTGATATGTTGTGTAATGCATGTCTTTGAGATTCTTTGCCTTTTTGAGACATGATGAATCTTTTTCAGCGATTATGCAAAGAACTCAATCTGCGAAGTAGTGAAGCCAACAAAATTGGAGTCCATTGTGGCTAAAAACCTCCTTCTTGATGAGGAGGAGAGGTTGCTACCCATTTTGAGGAGAATGCGAGAGCATGCACACTTGCGGACATTCCAAGTATTAGCCCTTTCATTTGCATGCGTAGGATTTTACTTGAAGATGGAGCTAAATCGGTAAAGCAACCCCTAAGATCTCGAACCCTCTCGATTTTGGATGTGGTGATCCATTACACTCGGCTATGGTGTGGCCAGGGATTTTGTTGCTTCGCTATCCATAGGGAGTTTTCTTTCCACACTTTTATTTCATTTTTCTAGTTGTTTTCTTTTTGTTTTTCTTGTTTTGCTATTGTTTTTAATTTTGTTTCTGTTTTTATTTGACTGTTACAATTTACTCTTTTCTGTTGTTGTTGTTTTTGCTGTTTGTGTTGTATGTTTATGTTTCTATTTCTGTTTTGCTGTACTGCTGATGTTTGTCTTTTATTACTTTTTTTTGTTTTTGTTTTTATTTTTTGTTTTGTCTGCTATTTTTTATTTTCTGTTTTCTATATAAATCTTTGTTGAAAAAAAAAAAAGCCACGTTTAAGGTCAATAGCCAGAAATTGAATCATTATTGGGGAGGACCCATGGATCGTGCAAAATCTTCAATCACGCTGGCTAAAGACATTAAAAGTAGCGCTTTTTGGGCGGCATCACAAGTTTTCTAACTCTGTCCTCTTTCTAACTTTGACTTATTTGTTATCACAGGAATCGAGACAGAAAAAAACGGTGCCAAGTGAGAAAATCTATCAAAGTTTGATTTTTCTGTCTTTATTTTGTTTGTTTTTCTTTGACAGATGATTTTTCACCGGTTAAATGGCGGATAACGGTACTCCGTGAAAATCTTTTTCGGTCCTTTCAGTTACCCACAAACACTGAAATCTGTATAAAATTTTACTAATTTTTTTTCCCTTCTTTCTTCTTTCTTTCGAAATGGATAACCAGCTTGTTAACCTTCGCAAGCAATTCCCCTCTCTCCCTTAAAATGCTTTAACTAACATTTATTGTGCAAGGTTTGAGAGATTAAGAATGCTTATGCACAAATGCATCCCTGCAGATATACGTTGGTTAATCGAAGCAAAGGTCCGACTCAGAGGTGAATTTTCTGACGCTCTTATTTCATATATGCCAGGGCTAGGCAAAAGTTCATATGCAAAGAAGAGAAGAGCAAAAAGGTTACAGGTCTGCTATAAATGTGCAAGATGGACCTGTAACACAAAATGCAAATCAATTGGAATGACGTCTATAAACCGAGATGATAAAATTAACTTCATAAAGGATGGCATGAGTAAGGAGTCTTTAGATAACATTCTATTGACTCTTGAGACGCATCCTAGTGGAGATGTGCAGAGAGTACTTCTCGATTTATGGCTAATATTCCAAGATGAACATGAGCGTTATAGTCTCGGGAATCTGACTCAAAAAGACCCTGTTTGCCAATTTTTAAGAAAATTGGATGGGAAGCCGACCATCGGCCCATAGAGAGCATTCAAGCTGTTACTGGATGTAAAACCAGAGGAAAATGTGAGCCACAATCACACCTCCTGTAAGTATTTTTTTATTTTTATTTTTCCTTTTTTCTTCTTGTTTAATAAAAAAAATTCAAAAACATAATAATAAAAATTCAAAAAAAAAATTCAAAAAAAAAAAAAATACCCGTATTTTTTGAAATATGTGTTGCATATTTTCAAACTTCTTCTGACACATATAGATTAGCCTTTTATCTTTGTCATATAGCTATTATCATTTCTGTGCTTATTTTTCAAACTTATCTGACACGCAAATCTACCCCTCCTTTATAGGTGTAATTATTACCTTTGAGTTTTGATGCCTTTAAATAATGCACCTTGCTCTCTTCAGATCATTGATAAGGTGAGAGTACAAAAAAAAAACAAAGAAAAAAAAAATGGAAGTCACTTCAGTTCGTCGGATCAAGAGTGTTTGTGTCTTTTGTGGATCTAATCCTGGGAAAGATAAAGAGTTTGTAAATATTGCACACCATCTTGGTCGAGTGCTAGCTGAGAGAGAAATTCATTTAGTTTATGGAGGAGGTAGTCTTGGGTTAATGGGTTGTGTAGCAACTGCTGCACATTTAGGAGGTGGCAAAGTCCTTGGTGTCATTCCTAGTCCTTTATCTACCAGCAAGCCCATTGGAAAAACATTAGGGGATGAAGTAATGGTATTTTGCATGCACCAACGCATGAACATTATGATAGCAAATGTTGATGCCTTTATTGCCCTACCTGGTGGTTTTGGAACTTTGGAAGAGCTCTTTCAAATTATATCTTGGTCACAGCAGAACTTTCACCAAAAACCCATAGGTATATTAAATGTTAATGGTTTTTATGACAGTTTATTTTGTTTTCTTGATCATGCTGTAGAAAAAGGGTTCATCTCACAAGCGACACGTCAAAGTCTTGTAACTGCTGCAACTCCTGAACAATTGCTCGATCAACTAAATGAATTTGTACCACAACATGATCCAGTAATGGCTCCACGGAATTGGGAACAAGGCAGCAGCAGCAAAAAGCCAAAACTTGATTTGAATTTGTCTTTGTGAATTTTTGTTTTCTCTTACGGTTTTAGTTGTTTTGTAATTTTTCTTATTTCAAGCTCGATTTGCAGTTTTCTGGTAAGACCTTCTACACTCTACCTATCTTTATTTTGACATTGGGGACAATGTCTTTAATTAGTTGGGGGGAGGAATAGTTGATATTACCATGTACATAGTTTAAAAAAAAAAATTAACAAGCTAATCTTTATTGTTACTAACTTATTAGATGTATGATGGCAGAGTAAGGAGTAGTTTTGCTCTTGAGACGCATCTTAACTTGCATTTCATAGTATGTCTTAAATTATTTTGTTCTTGCATATTAAAAAAAATTAAAAAATTAAAAAATTAAAAAAAAAATTTCATTTTGATCTTTTCAATTGATTTTGATACAAGCATGTGTTGAATCTGAGCTTAATTGATGATAAAAGTATGTGACAAGAGGTTGTCGAAACCTATCAAATAAAATAACCGGTTCACAAACTAATTTGTAGTACAGAGAATGAACCGAATCGTCTCTCAAGGATCCAAAAACAAAGATTTAATTAGATCAAGATAATTAGAAATGGGGGGGGGGGGTTTTGTTGTTGATTAACAAGATTAATAAAAGTTGGAGATTCAAAGTTGTAAACAAATCTAAAGAAACAACCAATCCAAGGAAATTTACCGATCTTGAGTTTAACTCATCATTGATCACAAGGAATTCACTTAATTGCTAACCATGTTCTTGGCCTTAGATCACATCAAGAAGCCTTAACATGATCCAAGAATTCTTTACTAGATAAGCATCTAGGATTTGATTAACCAAGGTTAGATAAAGTAAGCATCATCCAACATAGATTAACTTAAGATCTAGAATTTAACCAAGCTAAACAATCTATCAAAAAGCTTTAATATATTGTTTAATCTTTATGATTCTCTTTGAATACATGATAATAAAGCTATTACCACATCAATATCTAAATCAAATTAAGCAATTTAATCTAGATAAAAATCAAAAGAGGAAGAAGAGAAACTTGAATAACAATTAAGCAATATGAACAAGCAAAACAAGATCTCCAAATTAAACAACAAGATGGCTAATCCCTTGGATTGATTATGAGAGCCTAGCCTTCCATGGATGGGAAGGAAGAACTCAGAATTTAAAGAACAAAAACGAAATTGCAAAGAGAATGGAGAAGAAGAGAAAGAAAACTCTCACAAATACTTAAACTTTCTTGAAACTTACTTCTAAATTGAATGCCTCTAATACAAAGAGGTTGGGTCTATTTATACTAATCCTAGAAGCCAATTTGTACATGTACATAATCTGAATACAAGCTATAAGAATCTGAAATTTGTCAAAAATGGAAGCTTGATGCATGGTTGGTGGGTTGGTGCATGGTAGGTGGGTTGGTGTATGGTTGGTGGCTTTTAGTCAACAACTCTTATCCGACTTCTGGCTTCAAATTCATCACCTAGACGGTACATTTTGGCTTGGATGTCTTCATCAAAGTTGTAGCCAGTTGTCTCCTTGAAAATCTCCAATTTGAATCATGTCATTTGGATTTTTAGAACTCCAGAAATGCCAAAAACACTTCACCTACCTCAAGTTAGGTTGGAAGAACGTGTTTCCAAATTCAGACCAACTTGTAGCTTCTGAAGCATGCCTAAAACGACATCTATTGACAAAATGGTTTTCATTGAAGTTGGAGATATGGGTCTTATCTTTCAAGTGACCAAGTTTCAGCCCAAGAGGAGGCCTATAACCCACTATATAGTCCAATATGTGCATACTGCCCAGATGGTTCCGTGACAGCAAACCCACTCTGCATTGCAGGAATATTTTGGACCCTTAGCATTCCGATCCAGCTCTTGAGTTCTTCATGAAACTTGTAGAGCATTGTCTTAGCTTTCCAAAGACACCAAGATCACCTCAATTGGATCACCGAGTCCCAAGTTATGACCTAACCAAGGAAGAAAGGTCAAAATGCATCAAAATCCGAAAATTATTCAATATTTGCATTAAATCCCAATGAAGCCCAACCACATTAAACTCATCTAAAGTACTAATTTTGGGCACAATAAACATCTAATAATGCCTAATACAAAGCTATTACAAGTGTCTCAAATTGATTGATCAAATTCCCCCACACTTAAGCTTTTGTACTCCTGGGCAAAACACATAAGAACAAAACTAAAGAAAAACAAGAAACATCATATTATTAAACTAAAAACATAAAAAAAATGATTATACCTAATCTAATCCATTTTCGTAGGAAAACACGATGGCACTTAGCATGTGCCACAAGCCTTTAAACCCCTAGGTGTCCCTAGTGGACGAGTTATAGTCTCGTGAGGGTTTACCAGGATGATACCCACAAACATGTAATATTTTATTTAATCAATTCAACTAATTTTTAAATACAAGCATTGTATCAAATATAAACCATAATTAATAAGTCAAGTATGCTTTACAAAGAATAGTTGAATCAAATCAATTGAGAATAAAGTATAGCATAATCATGCTTTAATCAGAAATAGGCATGTTCAGATTGAGTAAAATTCTTCACAAGTGTCACTCAAATCACACAAGGTGTTTAGGTTAACTGTTTACGCTCAACTCAGTCAAATTATGAAAGTATTTTACCATAGGCTTGCATATACATCAATTCTCCACTACTTAGATCAAATAAATTGCAAAAATCAAGAGGTCTTTCAAAAAAGTTGTAATGGAACTTATAAGGTGAAGGAAGGGAACAATATAGATAATAGCAGGTTAAAACCAAAGAGAATAAAAGAGCATTGAGGAGTAATTCAAGTAGAAAGAATAAATTTTTTTACCCAAAACCATAAAATGCTCATTCTCTTCACACATTCCTTCCTTTTTCTATTCTTTTTTTTTCTTTCTTTTTTTTCTCTTTTTTTTTGTTTTTCTTTTTGTTTTTTGTTTTTTTATTTTTTTGTACCAAGCATTTCGTATCAGCACACCAATTCCCCCACACTTAAATCATTGCAAGCAAAAGAACTCCTCCAATAAGAAAATCAATGCTCTCCCATTCCCTAAGGTAAGGTAAAACATGGTTTTTCACTCAAAGCTTGTAATGAGCTAAGAACAAAGAATAGGCAAATAGGTTTAGAGGGAGTTAATAATTGGATAAATGCAAGGTAGGTTTATTTGGCCAAAGCAGCTAAGTCAAGAAAAAAATGCCTCTGTCATTTTCATGCAACATACAGACCAATGTAATCTCAAATCGATTCAATGCAAGTTCTAGAAAATAAATTCATAATTGACATCACTCATGAAAGAAAATAACCAAGTGTAAGTATCAAACTTGGAAAAGCCCAAAACTCACAAAGGTATGAAACATTCACTCAATTCAACCATGCCTTCTTCCTAATATCCACAATCATATACACATGTATATCATGAAAATGATTCAATCAGTAACTGTTTTGCATACTTTTATCATCAATTAAGCTCAGATTCAGCACATGCTTGTATCAAAATCAATTGAAAAGATCAAAATTGTGTATGTGTGTGTGTGTGTGTTTTTTTTTTTTTAATATATATACAAGAACAAAGATGATTTAAGACCTATTATGAAATGCAAGTTAAGATGCGTCTCAAGAGCAAAACTACTCCTTACTCTGCCATCATACATCTAAAAAGTTAGTAACAATAAAGATTAGCTTTTTTTTTTTTTTTATAACTAAACTATGTACATGGTAATGTCAACTATCCCTCCCCCCAACTAATTAAAGACATTGTCCCCAATGTCAAAATAAAGATAGGTAGAGTGTAGAAGGTCTTACCAGAAAATTACAAATCGAGCCTGAAATAAGAAAAATTACAAAAAACTAAAACCATAAGAGAAAACAAAAATTCACAAAGACAAAGTCAAATCAAGTTTTTGCTTTTTGCTGCTTTGCCTTGTTCCCAATTCGGTGGAGCCATTGCTTTGGATCACGTTGTGGTACAAATGCATTGAGTTGATCGAGCAATTGTTCGGGAGTTGCAGCGATTACAAGACTTTGACGTGTCGCTTGTGAGATGAACCTTTTTTCTACAGCATGATCAAGAAAACAAAACAAACTGTCATAAAAACCATTAATATTTAATATACCTTTGGGTTTTTGGTGAAAGTTCTGCGGTGACCAGGATGTAATTTGAAAGAGTTCTTCCAAAGTTTCAAAACCACCAGGTAGGGCAATAAAGGCATCAGCATTGGCAATCATAATGTTCATGCGTTGGTGCATGCAAAATACCATTACTTCATCCCCTAATGTTTTTCCAATGGGCTTCTTTGGTAGATAAAGGGTAGGAATGACACCAAGGACTTTGCCACCGCCTAAATGTGCAGCAGTCGCTACACAACCCATTAACCCAAGACTACCTCCTCCATAAACTAAATGGATTTCTCTCTCAGCTAGCACTCGACCAAGATGGTGTGCAATATTTACAAACTCTTTATCTTTCCCAGGATTAGATCCTCAAAAGACACAAACACTCTTGATCCGACGAACTGAAGTGACTTCCATTTTTTTTTCTCTTCATTTTTTTTTGTACTCTCACCTTATCAATGATCTGAAGAGAGCAAAGTGCAATATTTAAACGCATCAAAACTCAAAGGTAATAATTACACCTATAAAGGAGGGGTAGATCCGTGTGTCAGGTAAGTTTGAAAATAAGCACAACAATGATAATAGCTATATGACAATGATAAAAGACTAATCTATATGTGTCAGAAGAAGTTTGAAAATATGCAACGCATATTTCAAAAAAAATACGACAATTTTTTTTTTTTTGATTTTTTTTTTTGAAATTTTTTTTTAATAAACAGGAAAAAATAAAATAAAATAAAAAATAAAAAATACTTACAGGAGGTGTGATTGTGGCTCACATTTTCCTCTGGTTTTACGTCCAGTAACGTCTTGAAGCTCTCTATGGGCCGATGGTCGGCTTCCCATCCAATTTTCTTAAAAATTGGCAAACAGGGTCTTTTTGAGTCAGATTCCCAAGACTATAACGTTCATGTTCATCTTGGAATATTGGCCATAAATCGAGAAGTACTCTCTGCACATCTCCACTAGGATGTGTCTCAAGAGTCAATAGAATGTTATCTAAAGACTCCTTACTCATGCCATCCTTTATGAAATTAATTTTATCATCTCGGTTTATAGACGTCATTCCAATTGATTTGCATTTTGTGTTACAGGTCCATCTTGCACATTTATAGCAGACCCGTAACCTTTTTGCTCTTCTCTTCTTTGCATATGAACTTTTGCCTAGCCCTGGCATATATGAAACAAGAGCGTCAGAAAATTCACCTCTGAGTCGGACCTTTGCTTCGATCAACCAGCGTATATCCGCAGGGATGCCTTTGTGCATAAGCATCCTTAATCTCTCAAACCTTGCACAATAAATGTTAGTTAAAGCATTTTGAGGGAGAGAAGGGAATTGCTTGCGGAGATTAAAAAGCTGATTATCCATTTCGAAAGAAAGAAGAAAGAGAGAGAAAAAAAATTGAGTAAAATTATGTACAGATTTCAGTGTTTGTGGGTAACTGAAGGGACCGAAAAAGATTTTCACGGAGTACCGTTATCCGCCATTTAACCGGTGAAAAATCATCTGTCAATGAAAAATAAACAAAATTAAGACAGAAAAATCAAACTCTGATAGATTTTCTCGCTTGGCACCAAGTTTCTGTCTCGATTCCTGTGATTGCAAAAAAGTCAAAGTTGAAAGATGAAAGAGTTAGAAAGCTTGAGTTGCCTCCCAAGAAGCGCTACTTTTAATGTCCTTAGCCAACGTGATTGAAGATTTTGCACGAGCGATGGGTCCTCCCCAATAATGATTCAATCTCTGGCAATTGACATTAATCGTGGCTTTTTCTTTTCTATTTTTTTTTCTTTCTTTTTTTTGTCTTCTTTTTTTTTTTTTCAACACAGTAGTGATCAATTATGGTAGAGGGCATCCTGCAGTTGAACTTCCTCCACGAGGTTCTCTTGAGCTCCTTCATAAAAATTCTTGAGGCGGTGACCATTAACTTTGAACACTTTGTTGGTGGCTTCACTCTTAATTTCCACTGCACCATGAGGAAAAATGTTAGTGACAACAAACGGACCGTCCCACCTAGACCTTAATTTACCAGGCATCAACTTAAGGCGAGAATTAAACAAGAGAACTTTTTGCCCAACTGAAAACTCCTTCCGAAGAATAAACTTATCATGGAAGGCTTTGGTCTTTTCTTTGTAGAGTCGGGAGCTCTCATAGGCATCTAGGTGGATCTCTTCCAATTCCAGAATCGCAACTTCCGCTCTATGCTAGCTCAGGCCAAATTCATGTTGCATTGCTTCACACCAATATGCTTTGTGCTCAATTTCCTGCGGCAAGTGGCATGCCTTACCATAGACTATCGATATGGAGACATCCCGATTGGAGTTTTGTAAGCGGTCCAGAGTAAGCCCAAAGAGCATCCTCAAGCCTCATGCTCCAATCCTTCCAATTAGGTTGGACTGTTTTTTCAAGTATGCGCTTGATCTCTCTATTGGAGACCTCGGCTTGACCATTAGTCTGGGGATGGTAAGGTGTAGAAACTTTATGCAACACGCCATATTTCCTCATCAATCCCTCCATGCTCCTAAGCATAAATGGGTGCCTTGATCACCGATGATAGCTCTCGGGATTCCAAACCTCGCAGAAAACTGCGTGATCTAACAAAATCCACAACAACTTTGGAATCATCAGTCCGAGTGGCTTTAGCCCCCACCCATTTTGATACATAATCAACAGCTAGCAAAATGTAAACATAACCAAAGGAAACAGGAAAAGGTCCCATGAAATCAATACCCCATACGTCAAAGATTTCACAATACAGTAGAGGTTGCTGGGGCATCTCATTCCTGCGAGAAATGTTCCCTGTTCTCTGACACTGTTCACAAGACTTACAGAACAAATATGCATCATGAAACAAGGTAGGCCAATATAAACCAGAGTCTAAAACTTTCCTAGCTGTACGTTGAGGCCCAAAATGTCCACCACATGCAAATGCATGACAAAAGCTAAGAACAGAATGAAACTCTTGATTAGGCACACATCGCCTAATAATTTGGTCACTACAAAATCGCCACAGATATGGATCATCCCACACATAATATTTTGATTCACTCTTAAGTTTATAAATTTGTGCACGAGTGAAATGTGAGGGAAAAACTGTAGCAACCAAGAAATTCACCATATCAGCAAACCAAGGGAAGGTGTTCTTACCTTGCAGCTGCATAAGCTGCTCATCTGGGAAGGAGTCCCGTACAGGGAAGGGATCTGAAGCCCTTTCAATGCGGCTCAAATGATCTGCCACTAGGTTCTCTGCTCCACTCTTGTCACGGATCTCTATGTGAAACTCTTGGAGCAGTAGCATCCATCTTATTAGTCGGGGCTTTGCCTCTGGCTTCTTCAAAAGGAACTTCAGAGCTGCATGATCAGTAAACACAACAACCTTAGAACCAAGCAAATATGATCTAAACTTATCCAAAGCAAAAACAATGGCTAAAAGTTCTTTTTCGGTTGTGGTATAGTTGGCCTGAGCAAAGATCTAGAGTTACGGAAGCATAGTATATCACATGAGAAGCTTTCCCCACTCTCTGTGCCAAGACTGCTCCTACTGCATAGTTAGAAGCATCACACATTAACTCAAATGGCAATGTCCAGTCAGGTGGTTGGATGATGGGGGTACTGGTCAAGGCCTGCTTCAAGTGGTTGAAAGCTGCCTTGCACTTATCATCAAAATTAAACTCTACATCTTTCTGCAGTAAGTGGGAAAGTGGAAGAGCAATCTTGCTGAAGTCGGCAATGAAGCGCCTGTAGAAACCTGCATGACCAAGAAAAGAACGCACTTCCCGCACGCATGTGGGGTAAGATAAACAAGTAATTACATCAATCTTGGCAGGATCTACCTCAATGCCCTTACTGGATACTACATGGCCTAAAACTATACTGTTCTACCATAAAATGGCATTTCTCAAAATTTAGCACAAGGTTAGTCTCAATGCATCTTTGCAGTACTCTAGATAGGCTAGCTAAACATGAATCAAAAGAAGAACCATAGACAGTGAAGTCATCCATAAATACCTCCATGCACTCATCTAAGAAATCAGAAAATATGCTCACCATGCACCGCTGGAAGGTACCAGGGGCATTGCAGAGGCCGAAGGGCATCCGTCTGTAAGCAAAGGTGCCGAAGGGACAAGTAAATGTGGTCTTCTCCTGATCCTCCGGTGCAATGTGGATTTGGAAGTATCCAGTGTAGCCATCTAAAAAGCAGTAATGGGACTTACCAGCCAACCGTTCCAGCATCTGATCAATGAACGGAAGGGGGTAATGATCTTTCCGAGTGGCTTGGTTGAGACGTCTGTAGTCAATGCAGACTCTCCAGCTATTCTGCACTCGGGTTGGAATGAGCTCATTCTTCTGGTTGGCCATAACAGTCACCCCGGATTTCTTTGGAACTACTTGCACCGGGCTCACCCACTTGCTGTCAGAGATGGGATAGATAATGCCAGCCTGCAGTAGCTTGGTCACTTCTTTTTTCACCACATCTAGAATGAGAGGATTCAGTCTCCTCTGGGGTTGTCTCACTAGTTTAGTTTCCTCCTCAAGTAATATCCTGTGCATGCATGTGGAGGGGTTAATACCAGGAATGTCTGCAAGTGTCCAACCAATTGCCCTTTTGTGTTGCTTCAAGACTTCCAATAATCTGGTTTCTTGCTCAGGTTGGAGGTGTTTGGCCATTATCACCGGGAGCTTCTCATCCTCTTCCAAGAATGCATACTTCAAATGCTCGGGCAAGGGCTTAAGTTCAATGGAGGGTGGTTCTTTGGGTGACGGTACTAGTTTTGGAACCGAAACTAAATCGCTAAATTCTCGCTAGCCAGATTGCACCTGTACCTGCAAGCTGTGCACAATCTTGCAAAACAACATCATCATATCCTATGGAATCAAAAGAATCACACTTAGCAGCAGGATGAATGATAACATCATTCATAACAACATCATTGCCATTAATAACAGAAACAGAATCATCAATGTCAGCAGAATTAACAACAGCACATGATAAGTATGTAGAAATCTCAGCACAGGCTGCACACATTGTAGTGGGTTTACAACCAAAAAGTCCGAAGCAGGCAGAACAAGTATCACAAGCTATGCTATCAGTGTATCCTACAATTTCAGGAAACTCTGCCAACATATCAGCATGCATATCATCAACCAGTAAATCAATGACATCAAAATGAAAAACAGAATGATCCTCTAAAGGGTATTTCATGGCATCAAAAATGTTAAACTGAATGATATCATCACCAAATTCCATGGAAAGGGTACTAAAGATGCACATCAATCTTAGTTTTAGCGCTTTTCAAAAATGGCCTACCTAAGATCAATGGGGGTGGGGAAGAGGCAGATTCATCTTCCATATTCAACACATAAAAATCAGCTGGGAATATTAAATTATGTACCCGAACCAGAACGTCCTCCAACACTCCTGCAGGTTGTGCGATTGCTCGGTTTGCTAATCGAATGACAATGCGGTAGGCTTTAGCTCTCCCATATGCAAGGAAGTGTAAACTGACTTTGGCATTACATTGATGGAGGCTCCCAAGTCTAGCAAGGCATGAGTGAATTGTTGGTGCCCTATGGTGCAAGGGATGGTAAAAGTGCCTGGATCCTTGCATTTGGGAGGCGGAGTTGGGCTGAATCAAAGCAGAGACATTTCTCCCCATACTCACTTTTTCAGTGCCCTTTAGCTTCCTCTTATGGGTACACATCTCTTTCAAGAACTTGGCATACTTGGGGATTTGTTTAATTGCCTCCAAGAGAGGTATATTCACCTCAACCTTCTGAAAAGTCTCCATAATTTCCTTATCCAAGTCAGTTTCAACCATATGCCTCAGCTGTATCATTCGATTGGGAAAAGGAAGAGGAATGTTAGAACCTGACTTTTTTGGATGTTCATTTTTCTCATTGCATCTTGAATTTTCTCACAATCGGCCGATTTGATTTGATCCAGCCGCTTGGTTGTTTCAGGATCATTTCTTCTGAATTTGCTACAAAGATTCGAATTAGCCGCAGAACTTGAAGTTCTTTGTAGAATCTTGTTTCTACGGGCCAAGGGTAGAATACGAAGTATCTCTGTGCCTTTGGTCCATTGATTTGCTTACCAGCTGCGTAAAGCTATAGCACTAACATTGCCTCTAGGGTTTGGAGTGGTTTGAGAGGGTAATTGGCCGTAACCCCGTGACTTTAATTCATGAATTGATGTGGCAAGTTGACCAATTTGAGTCTCCAAGTTACGAATGGTGGTTTCAGTTCTCTGTTGAAACCGGATGTTATTGGTGGCCAACTGTTTCACCAAATCCTCCAATGAGGGCTCGATTTTGTGGCTACAGGACCTTCTTCTTTGGAATGGTGGTCTACTTGGTCCAAAGATGTGGTCGAAACCGATTTGTCCTTGCTTGTCTTTGGAATGGTGGTCTATCTTGGTTTGGTGGTCGCTGATTTGATGCATTCCCATATCTCAAATTGGGATGGTCCCTCCGGCCCAGGGTTGTAAGTGTTGGAGAATGGATCATATTTCGTTGTTCTTCTTGATGGAATTGTGGCTTCCCAGAAATATACCAAATGCGACCTACGATTGGTCTTGAAACTCAGAATCATCTTGCAATGTGGGGCATGAATCTGTAGGATGAGAGGAACTAGAACATATGCTACAAACTCTTGCAGGGGTTTGCACACGTGGTTCGTGTTGTCCTATTGCCATTTGTCTAACCAAAGAAGTGAGCTCATCCAATCTATGTTCCACCCTTTGTTGATCAGCATGTGAAGAGGTAT
Source organism: Styphnolobium japonicum (assembly GCA_023212625.1). Taxonomy (NCBI): domain Eukaryota; kingdom Viridiplantae; phylum Streptophyta; class Magnoliopsida; order Fabales; family Fabaceae; genus Styphnolobium; species Styphnolobium japonicum. The sequence goes on from JALBWW010000014.1 coordinate 9,123,538, forward strand.
TAACTTCATTGACTATTGCAGTTGCAAGACTCCATTCGAGTACCAAATTGCTGAGAATTTGCTGCCATGTTTGCAATTAAGTTTCTGGTAGCAGCTGGAGTTTTATCTACCAATGCTCCACCACTTGCAGCATCAATCATACTCCTTTCCATTGGCATCAATCCTTCATAGAAGTATTGGATCAGCAGTTGATCACTAATTTGATGGTGTGGGCAGCTTGAGCACAATTTCTTGAATCTCTCCCAATACTCATGGAGAGTTTCACCACTGATTTGCCTTATGCCACAAATATCTTTCCTTATTGCAGCAGTTCTTGATGCAGGAAAGAACTTCTCCAGAAATAATCTTTTCATGTCATTCCAAGAAGTGATGGCAGCAGGTTGTAAGTAATACAACCAATCCTTAGCAGCACCATCCAAAGAGAAAGGAAAGGCCCTTAGCTTGATGTGATCTTCAGCTATTCCATGAGGTTTCATGGTGGAGCAGACAACATGGAACTCCTTCAAATGCTTATGTGGATCTTCACCTGCAAGACCATGAAACTTGGGCAGCAAGTGTATCAATCCAGATTTCAACTCAAAATCAACATTAAGTTCAGGATATTGAATGCACAAAGGTTGATAATTCACATCAGGTGCAACCAATTCCTTAAGGGTCCTATTGTTATAGTCAGCCATAGTAAAATCAACAGACTCGATATCGAGACCTTTGAAGTACTATGACGGACTCAACAGGATTAAAAGAGTCAAGAAGATTAGGTGCAATGTCAAGTTCAAGTCCAATTCCAGAAGTAATTCTATTAGCTCTATGAATGCTACTACCAGTCCTATGAATTCTATGAAGTGTATGAAATGTTCTATCAATTTCAGGATCAAATGAATGTAAGGTACCAGGATCAGATCTAGTCATACAGCATGCAGTTCATAAGAAGGTATTAGAAAAGCAATAACAACTAAAACACTAAAAATTCCTAAAACAAATACTCCAAAAAAAATTAAATAAAAATAAAAACAGTATCAAATGAATTTTAAAAATTATGGAACCACCACAGGATAAAATATACACAAAAATGCTATCCAAAAAAATAATAAAAAATCTTAAAAAATTGAAAAAGTGGTCTAAACGATGGAATTTGGCAAAACTAAGGGTGACCTCACTGTTAACAGTGAGCCTTTCTCAGAATAATATTTTCCATTTGTGTACCAAAATTCAGATCAATCTGAGATGCCCGAACCAAAATTCTTGACACAACGCCCTTTATCCAATTTCAGCCGAATCCCACTTGAAAAAGCTTCAAAAACAAAACAAACACATTTGTTAGAGTTAGATGGGATCTTGAAATGATCAAATAGTTGCCTTGGATCCCCGGCAACGGCGCCAAATTTGACAAGAGGTTGTCGAGACCTATCAAATAAAATAACCGGTTCACAAACTAATTTGTAGTATAGAGAATGAACCGAATCGTCTCTCAAGGATCCAAAAACAAAGATTTAATTAGATCAAGATAATTAGAAATGGGGGGTTTTGTTGTTGATTAACAAGATTAATAAAAGTAGGAGATTCAAAGTTGTAAACAAATCTAAAGAAACAACCAATCCAAGGAAATTTACCGATCTTGAGTTTAACTCATCATTGATCACAAGGAATTCACTTAATTGCTAACCATGTTCTTGGCCTTAGATCACATCAAGAAGCCTTAACATGATCCAAGAATTCTTTACTAGATAAGCATCTAGGATTTGATTAACCAAGGTTAGATAAAGTAAGCACCATCCAACATAGATTAACTTAAGATCTAGAATTTAACCAAGCTAAACAATCTATCAAAAAGCTTTAATATATTGTTTAATCTTTATGATTCTCTTTGAATACATGATAATAAAGCTATTACCACATCAATATCTAAATCAAATTAAGCAATTTAATCTAGATAAAAATCAAAAGAGGAAGAAGAGAAACTTGAATAACAATTAAGCAATATGAACAAGCAAAACAAGATCTCCAAATTAAACAACAAGATGGCTAATCCCTTGGATTGATTATGAGAGCCTAGCCTTCCATGGATGGGAAGGAAGAACTCAGAATTTAAAGAACAAAAACGAAATTGCAAAGAGAATGGAGAAGAAGAGAAAGAAAACTCTCACAAATACTTAAACTTTCTTGAAACTTACTTCTAAATTGAATGCCTCTAATACAAAGAGGTTGGGTCTATTTATACTAATCCTAGAAGCCAATTTGTACATGTACATAATCTGAATACAAGTTATAAGAATCTGAAATTTGTCAAAAATGGAAGCTTGATGCATGGTTGGTGGGTTGGTGCATGGTAGGTGGGTTGGTGTATGGTTGGTGGCTTTTAGTCAACAACTCTTATCCGAATTCTGGCTTCAAATTCATCACCTAGACGGTGCATTTTGGCTTGGATGTCTTCATCAAAGTTGTAGCCAGTTGTCTCCTTGAAAATCTCCAATTTGAATCATGTCATTTGGACTTTTAGAACTCCAGAAATGCCAAAAACACTTCACCTACCTCAAGTTAGGTTGGAAGAACGTGTTTCCAAATTCAGACCAACTTGTAGCTTCTGAAGCATGCCTAAAACGACATCTATTGACAAAATGGTCTTCATTGAAGTTGGAGATATGGGTCTTATCTTTCAAGTGACCAAGTTTCAGCCCAAGAGGAGGCCTATAACCCACTATATAGTCCAATATGTGCATACTGCCCAGATGGTTCCGTGACAGCAAACCCACTCTGCATTGCAGGGATATTTTGGACCCTTAGCATTCCGATCCAGCTCTTGAGTTCTTCATGAAACTTGTAGAGCATTGTCTTAGCTTTCCAAAGACACCAAGATCACCTCAATTGGATCACCGAGTCCCAAGTTATGACCTAACCAAGGAAGAAAGGTCAAAATGCATCAAAATCCGAAAATTATTCAATATTTGCATTAAAGCCGAATGAAGCCCAACCACATTAAACTCATCTAAAGTACTAATTTTGGGCACAATAAACATCTAATAATGCCTAATACAAAGCTATTACAAGTGTCTCAAATTGATTGATCAGTATGCAAAACAGTTTACAATTGAATCATTTTCATGATATACATGTGTATATGATTGTGGATATTAGGAAGAAGGCATGGTTGAATTGAGTGAATGTTCCATACCTTTGTGAGTTTTGGGCTTTTCCAAGTTTGATACTTACACTTGGTTTATTTTCTTTCATGAGTGATGTCAATTATGAATTTATTTTCTAGAACTTGCATTGAATCGATTTGAGATTACATTGGTCTGTATGTTGCATGAAAATGACAGAGGCATTTTTTCTTGACTTAGCTGCTTTGGCCAAATAAACCTACCTTGCATTTATCCAATTATTAACTCCCTCTGAACCTATTTGCCTATTCTTTGTTCTTAGCTCATTACAAGCTTTGAGTGAAAAACCATGTTTTACGTTACCTTAAGGAATGGGAGAGCATTGATTTTCTTATTGGAGGAGTTCTTTTGCTTGCAATGATTTAAGTGTGGGGGAATTGGTGTGCTGATACGAAATGCTTGGTACAAAAAAACAAAAAAAAAACCAAAAAAACAAAAAAAAAAAGAAAAAGAGAAAAAAAAAAGAAAAAAAAAAAGAAGAATAGAAAAAGGAAGGAATGTGTGAAGAGAATGAGCATTTTATGGTTTTGGGTAAAAAATTTATTCTTTCTACTTGAATTACTCCTCAATGCTCTTTTATTCTCTTTGGTTTTAACCTGCTATTATCTATACTATTCCCTTCCTTCACCTTATAAGTTCCATTACAACCTTTTTGAAAGACCTCTTGATTTTTGCAATTTATTTGATCTAAGTAGTGGAGAATTGATGTATATGCAAGCCTATGGTAAAATACTTTCATAATTTGACTGAGTTGAGCGTAAACAGTTAACCTAAACACCTTGTGTGATTTGAGTGTCACTTGTAAAGAATTTTACTCAATTTGAACATGCCTATTTCTGATTAAAGCATGATTATGCTATACTTTATTCTCAAATGGTTTGATTTAACTATTCTTTGTTAAGCATACTTGACTTATTAATTATGGTTTATATTTGATACAATGCTTGTATTTAAAAATTAGTTGAATTGATTAAATAAAATATTACATGTTTGTGGGTATCATCCTGGTAAACCCTCACGAGACTATAACTCGTCCACTAGGGTCACTTAGGGGTTTAAAGGCTTGTGGCACATGCTAAGTGCCATCGTGTTTTCCTACGGAAGTGGATTAGATTAGGTACAATCAGTTTTTATGTTTTTAGTTTAATAATATGAAGTTTCTTGTTTTTCTTTAGTTTTGTTCTTATGTGTTTTGCCCAGGAGTGCAAAAGCTTAAGTGTGGGGGAATTTGATGAATCAGTTTGAAACACTTATTTTAGCTTTGTATTATGCATTATTAGATGTTTATTGTGCCCAATATTAGTACTTTAGATGAGTTTAATGTTGTTGGGCTTCATTGGGCTTTAATGCAAATGTTGAATAATTTTCGGATTTTGATGCATTTTGACCTTTCTTCCTGGGTTAGGCCATAACTTGGGACCCGGTGATCCAATTGAGGTGATCTTGGTGTCTTTGGAAAGCTAAGACAATGATCTACAAGTTTCATGAAGAACTCAAGAGCTGGATCGGACTTCTAAGGGTCGAAAACATCCCTGCAATGCAGAGTGGGTTTGCAGTCAGGAAAATCTGGGCAGTATGCACATATTGGACTACATAGTGAGTTATAGACCTCCTCTTGGGCTGAAACTTGGTCATTTGAAAGATAAGACCCATATCTCCAACTTCACGGAAGACCACTTTGTCAATAGATGTCGTTTTAGGCATGCTTCTCAAGCTACAAGTTGGTCTGAATTTGGAAACACGTTCTTCCAACCTAACTTGAGGTAGGTGCAGTGTTTTTGGCATTTCTAGAGTTCCAAAAGTCCAAATGACATGATTCAAATTGGAGATTTTCAAGGAGACAACTGGCTACAACTTTCATGAGACATCCAAGCCAAAATGCACCGTCTAGGTGATGAATTTGAAGCCAGAAGTCGGATAAGAGTTGTTGACTAAAAGCCACCAACCATACACCAACCCACCTACCATGCACCAACCCACCAACCATGCATCAAGCTTCCACATTTGACAATTTCCATATTTTTATAGGTTGTATTCAGATTATGTACATGTATAAATTGGCTTCTAGGATTAGTATAAATAGAGCCAACCTCTTTGTATTAGAAGAATTCAATTTTGAAGTAAGTTAGAATTCAATTTTGTAGTAAGTTTGAGTATTTGTTAGTTTTCTTTCTCTTCTTCTCCATTCTCTTTGCAATTTCATTTTTGTTCTTTAAATTCTGAGTTCTTCCTTCCCATCCATGGAAGGCTAGGCTCTCATAATCAATCCATGGGATTAGCCATCTTGTTGTTTAATTTGGAGATCTTGTTTTGCTTGTTCATATTGCTTAATTGTTATTCAAGTTTCTCTTCTTCCTCTTTTGATTTTTATCTAGATTAAATTGCTTAATTTGATTTAGATGTTGATGTGGTAATAGCTTTATTATCATGTATTCAAAGAGGATCATAAAGATTAAACAATATATTAAAGCTTTTTGATAGATTGTTTAGCTTGGTTAAATTCTAGATCTTAAGTTAATCTATGTTGGATGGTGCTTACTTTATCTAACCTTGGTTAATCAAATCCTAGATGCTTATCTAGTAAAGAATTCTTGGATCATGTTAGGGCTTCTTGATGTGATCTAAGGCCAAGAACACGGTTAGCAATTAAGTGAATTCCTTGTGATCAATGATGAGTTAAACTCAAGATCGGTAAATTTCCTTGGATTGGTTGTTTCTTTAGATTTGTTTTCAACTTTGAGTCTTGTATATTTATCAATGTTGTTAATCAACAACAAAACCCCCCATTTTAATTATCTTGATCTGATTAAATATTTGTTCTTTTTGGATCCTTGAGAGACGATTCGGTTCATGCTCTATACTACAAATTAGTTTGCGAACCGGTAATTTTTATTATTTGACGGGGTCTCGACAACCTCTTGTCATTATAGAATTTTCAACATATCTTTAAGCTAAAAAACATTAACAGAACAAATTATATACCAATTATGTGAGTCTTTTACTGGTTCATTTTAATTTTAACTTTTGTTATCTTCAAAACTTTGAGGGATTTAATTCTTTAAACAACTTTGGTTCCAAAACTAATTTCTCAAAAAGTTCTTTGGTTCCAACAATCTCCCCCTTTTTGATGATGACAAAACTGTTTAAATTTGATTGAACACAGATCCTTTTTCGTGAGAATATAAACCCCCTTAAGGACATGCATAGAAAATAATTGGACGCAAAGTCTATATTACTATAAAAGGATTTAAGTCTTGAAAACGTAATTTAAACAATTATAATATCTTTAAAGGGTGGGAAAATGCTGATTTTAGAACAGAGTGTGCACATCCTTAACAAAACTCAAATTCAACTAACACAGTAAGGAAAGTGTTGAAACAATACGTATCAGAGCACAACAAATATTAGAGCAAGAATGTAAGCAAAGTTTAGATCAACTTAGGGCAATAAATAACATATCAAGAACTTTTATTTAGATAGAAGAGAGTATCAGAGTAGTAAAATTGTATCATAGCAATAAAGTTGTTGAAGTAATGGCATAATAAACAAGGTTTAGATCAACATAAAAGTTGTTCAGATTTGCTCATCTTATTGAATCATAGAAATAAACAGTTTGAATCAAATGAATCAATCAAATTTCCTATTTCTCCCCCTTTGTCATCAGACAAAAAGGAAAGAAAAAAAAAACATCATTGTTAAAAAAAAAATTTCTAAGGGAATTTTTTTTTTCTAAGAAGATGGAGGAGGAGGAGACACTTGTTGAAAGAGTGATTTGATGAGGTCTTCAACTCTCTTAAAAAGATGATCCATCTGAGTGGTAATATAAGCTTGAATTTCTGGGGACACTTGAGGTTGTGTGTCAACAGAGGAAGGCTCTCAGCAGAGGTCTCCAAATCAGCTTCCATAAGTGTTAACTCAGTTGTGGGTGCAGGAGGAGCAACCGAGATTGGAGCAATATCAGAGACAACGGGTGCTGGATCTTCTGCTGCCATAGGCATTTCAGCTGAGTCTACTTCATCTTTAGACCATAGTAAGGCAAAATTCCAAGGGATTGGATCTCTTTGACATTCGAATAATTGATCCCAAGGATATGGTCTACCTAGGTTGTTAGAAGGAGACCCTTAGACATAGCTTGGAGAAGAAAAGATTGTGGGCACAGGCGTCTTTAGCAGTAAGCCAAGAATATCGTCCACCATGTAGATTGGACGAAAGCATTTGAAACTTTGACCTGGCACAGTAACAATTTCTTCCTTCTCTTCATTGCTTAGTCCCGAAGATGAAGCATGTTGTTCACAATCCCAAATATGTTTCTCCCAGAAAGTCTTTGCATCATTTTCTTCTGCTTCTCCATTCTTTGAGACTTGCCATAAGAATTCCAAGTCTACCTCAGGTGATTTTTGAATCCCAAAAAGAGGTTTGAAGTATAAGGGTTTAGGCAAGGTTGATTGGCTTCTGTACTTCTTCAAATCCTTATTCTTGTTCAAATCCACCATTGGCAGTCTTGGACAAATTCTATCAGGCTGAATCTTGATAGCAGTGGTAGGAGTGATACGTATGGATGGGGGTACGTATCGCAGATTCTTCGGCAGAAGACTTCCTTTGATGACACTAACAAAAATCGTGTCATAAGGACTTGCAAAGTGATCCATTTCTTCCAAGGTTACTGGTCTGAAGGAGACTTGGCTTGGGAAGATATGGATCCTTGTAGTGATGCCATCACAGCATCTGGATCTTCTTGCAGTGAGAGAGAGAGAGAGAAGAGTCCTTTGATTCCCAGCGGGGAATTATATAGGGGGTAACTCCCACAGAGAAAGGTTTTAGGCTTGGTAGGGCTGAGGTGAATTGTTGTGACGGTGATGGTGAGAGTAAGGGAGATTTGTATGGTATGATTTATGTTTGTGAGGGTTCAGAGTTTAATGGAGAGGGAGGTATTGGAGAGTTTGGTGAAGAAAATGAAGGTTCAGGTTGAGAAGAAGGTTAAGGTGGTGAAGGAATTGGTACCTTGATCAATTAATTTGAGACACTTATGTTAGCTTTGTATTAGGCTTCATTAGATGTTTATTGTGCCCAATATTAGTATTTTAGATGAGTTTAATGTTGTTGGGCTTCATTGGGTTTTAATGTAAATATTGGATAATTTTCGGATTTTGATGCATTTTGACCTTTCTTCCTTGGTTAGGCCATAACTTGGGACTCGGTGATCTAATTGAGGTGATCTTGGTGTCTTTAGAAAGCTAAGACAAGGATCTACAAGTTTCATGAAGAACTCAAGATCTGGATCGGACTTCTAAGAGCCCAAAATAGCCTTGCAATATAGAGTGAGTTTGCTGTCACGGAACCATCTGGGCAGTATGAACATATTGGACTATATAGTGGGATATAGGCCTCCTCTTGGGCTGAAACTTGGTCATTTGAAAGATAAGACCCATATCTCCAACTTCACGGAAGACCATTTTGTCAATAGATGTCGTTTTAGGCATGCTTCTGAAGCTACAAGTTGGTTTGAATTTGGAAACACGTTCTTCCAACCTAACTTGAGGTAGGTGTAGTGTTTTTGGCATTTCTAGAGTTCTAAAAGTCCAAATGACATGATTCAAATTGGAGATTTTCAAGGAGACAACTGGCTACAACTTTCATGAAGACATCCAAGCCAAAATGCACCGTCTAGGTGATGAATTTGAAGCCAGAAGTAGGATAAGAGTTGTTGACTAAAAGCCACCAACCATACACCAACCCACCTACCACGCACCAAGCCACCAACCATGCATCAAGCTTCCATTTTTGATAATTTTCATACTCTTATAGCTTGTATTCAGATTATGTACATGTACAAATTGGCTTCTAGGATTAGTATAAATAGACCCAATCTCTTTGTATTAGAGGCATTGAATTTGGAAGTAAGTTTCAAGAAAGTTTAAGTATTTGTGAGAATTTTCTTTCTCTTCTTCTCCATTCTCTTTACAATTTCGTTTTTGTTCTTTAATTTCTGAGTTCTTCCTTCCCATCCATGGAAGGCTAGGCTCTCATAATCAATCCAAGGGATTAGCCATCTTGTTGTTTAATTTGGAGATCTTGTTTTGCTTGTTCATATTGCTTAATTGTTATTCAAGTTTCTCTTCTTCCTCTTTTGATTTTTATCTAGATTAAATTGTTTAATTTGATTTAGATGTTGATGTGGTAGTAGCTTTATTATCATGTATTCAAAGAGGATCACAAAGATTAAACAATATATTAAAGCTTTTTGATAGATTGTTTAACTTGGTTAAATTCTAGATCTTAAGTTAATCTATGTTGGATGGTGCTTACTTTATCTAACCTTGGTTAATCAAATCCTAGATGCTTATCTAGTAGAGAATTCTTGGATCATGTTAAGGCTTCTTGATGTGATCTAAGGCCAAGAACATGGTTAGCAATTAAGTGAATTCCTTGTGATCAATGATGAGTTAAACTCAAGATCGGTAAATTTCCTTGGATTGGTTGTTTCTTTAGATTTGTTTACAACTTTAAATCTCTTACTTTTATTAATCTTGTTAATCAACAACAAACCCCCCCTTTTCTAATTATCTTGATCTAATTAAATCTTTGTTTTTGGATCCTTAAGAGAAGATTCGGTTCATTCTCTATACTACAAATTAGTTTGTGAACCGGTTATTTTATTTGATAGGTCTCGACAACCTCTTGTCATACCTCAGTAATGGACGCAAGTTTGGTACTTGGTTTTCTCTTTATGGGTAACTTCGTCCTTGTTCCCTTGGGAATTGTCACTTCGAACGCAACCTTCATCCTTTTCGCGATGGGTTGGTCATCGTTAGAGTCATTTTCCATTATTAGTCTTCTCTTTGGAAGAGCATGAGTCGGCGGTAGCCTCTGCTTTGGACTTTCACCACTAGCAGTAGGCTTTAATGGACTCTCACCCACTTTTCACTCTAGGAAGTCTTGGACGCTCTGAAGCTTCATCCTCATCAGATTGCTTCGTCCAAACACTTGTTGCAATTAGATCCGTCCAAAGATCCTCTTTCTCTCCTCTAAATCTTTAGTCTCATGGGGACTAAAGATACCTTGATCCTTGAAGATCTTGGTTAGGAGGACACCATAGGAGATGGTAGTCTTCTTCCCTTTCCCTTGAACACTTTTTGATGTGGTAAATCAGAACGCAAGTATACGTTATCGCAAATCAAGTAATATAATAGTAAGAAAGTGTCGAACCCACAGGGATTAATTCTAAATTTAACTATCTATTAAAAGTTTACAAAACTCAATCTTATTTAAACAACTTAATAACAGGAAGTGTTATGAAAGATTAAAAATTAAAGTAAACAAGAAGAAGAATTTAATGATCAAATTTAACCAAGCCTAGGATTGCAATTATTCCTCATACTTTACTTGATTCTCTTACTTCTATCTAAGATCAATTAATTATCTGAATTGTTAACTAGAAATCCTTAATTTATCTATAAGCCTCTTTCAATGGTCAAATAGAAATATCCTTAATTAATGATAAACTATATGTCTATGTCTATCAAATAATCAAGAATTCATTAAGTTCCGATTTCATTAATTGTTACATATGTCATATAGGTATATGTCTATCCTATATAAACTCAAGGCTTTCGCACAAAGATCATATGTTATCTTACCTATATCTAAAACCAAAATCTCTTTGTCAAGTTGCTTAAGGTTTATTAATTCAATTTAATTAATGGCCAATTAATTAAAAGCATTAAGAACAAGTAAGATAAACAATTCAAGATAATCAACCTACTCTTGGATATGATAAACGAATCAAATTACGTGTGAGTTCAAATTGCAATCCTAGTATAAAAATTTAGCTACTCATTATATTAAAGGAAACAAAAGAACAAGTGAAAAGCATGATAGAAATGAAAGTGGTTGTTGGAATTAACAAGAACACAACGGGCTAGAGTTTCGGGATTTACTTTGAACAAATTGGAAGATCTAACCTTGAAATCAAAGTATAAATCTCACAATTTATGAAAGCTTCACCCCTAACTCTAGGAAGAACCTTAACTAGACATCAAGATGAAGAAACTTGAATAAGATGAAGATTATATTATACAAACTACAAGAGCTTTGAGATTTACTTTAAACAAATTGGAAGAATTAACCTTGAAATCAAAGTATAAATCTCACAATTTATCAAAATTTCACCCCTAACTCAAACTACAATGAGAGAATTCAGAAATGGGATGCCCTTAAGTGTGGCAAATGCCTTCCTTTTATAGGCAAATGCTAGAACTATTCAATTACAATTTTGTCAAATCTCTTTGCACATGGGTTGAAAATTCAGCTCCGAAGATTACCAAATTCGTCATTGCTCCCTTCATAATTTAGAAATCTTCTCTTGATGAAAGTTGTAGCACATGCCGTCGTGAAGAACATGTCAAAAATTCAGCCAGATCTAACGGTTGGATCTTGAGTTATGACCATTTTTCCGAAACTACTCAGATTATATCAATAATGACAGCTACCAACTTGTTTCCTAATTTTGACCTACTTCCGGTGCTTATATGGAAATTTTCATTTCTATGAAAGTCATAGATAATGATGTCATGAATAACATATCCAAATTTCAGCTACATCCAACGGTTAGATCTTGAGAAATCACCAAATAACCGAGTATAGGTTTGAGCATGAATTTTTTGATTTGTCCTGAATTTGCTGTAACCCAAAATTCACTGAGTTTAGGTCTTCATTTCTCTTTTGTTTGAGCTATACTGATATCAACATTCAAGTTCATGATATTTTGATTCAACAACTGCTTTGAATAGTCCTTCGGGTGTTCTGCTCAATTTGTAACAACATAACCAATATATGAGGAATTATGCAATTTTCACTTCATATATGCAATAATTTCATAAGAATAGACCAATGAGATGTGCTAAATTATGCATATAAAATATGTTTATCACTTTTCTTGAAGTTTTTGAACAGCAGGGAGGGGAGGTTGATCTGTTGACAAAAAATCAGATGACACAAACAGAAGGCATGAACAGTAAAAACAGAGTCTTTGGACCCTGCCTTGTGAAGTATAGCCTTGTTCAGCAGTTGATGCAGTACCCTTGCTTTATCATGCATCTTTGATGCAGTTATTTTCCCAGTGGATCAATCCTTCAGCAAGGTGCCAAGAACAACATCCATTCCCCCAAAAGCTTTATCCCAGTCAATGGTGATGGTGGCTCCTTCCAACCAACATTGTGTAGCATTGGAGATGGTTACTTCTGAGACAATAACTTGTTTCCCCAACACTTCTCCTCTGACTTCATTTGCAGACACAGAGGCATTTTTCCAGAACATCTTTACCAGTTCCAGATGAACTTCCACTGGTTCTTTGAAGTAGTTATCCCAGCCAGCACCTTGAAGATTGTCCTTGATGTCAATTCCACATTCTGCTAGAGCAGAGGCTTGAAACAAATACTCTACAGATACCTCAGCTTTTTCAACATTGAGAGTCTTTCCTCCGGCCATTTCTTAGAGTTTTGTGAAAAGGATTTAGAGATTTTAAGAAGGGATTTGTTGAAGGTTTTTTCAGCAAAGGGTTTTTCAAGTACTTGGTAGCGTAAAAATTTGATCTTGAAAAGAAATGAGATATTTATAAGAGAGCAAAGCTTATACTGAAAGGTTTCTGGAAAGAGAAAGTGAATCGTTTTTCAAATAACACAATAAATGTGTATTAAAAGTAACTGTCACGTCCGCAGTAAAAAGTAACTTCTGTGACTTTTCGTAAATTGACTCAGCGTGAGAAATTTGAAAAGATTCAAATGAGACAAAAAAATGCAGATTAAATGCACATGATATATATTTACTTATCAAAAAATTTACCACATACTTTAACAAGTACAAACCATATTGGACGCAGATTATCAATGAACGCATAGATATTAATTCTTTACAAAATGCATACTTAAGTGCTTTTTAATAAAATTGAATCTTTCCTCAGAGAGGGGTTTTGTAAAAATATCAGCCCATTGATGATTTGTATCCACAAATTGAATATTAAACACACCTTTTTGGATATAATCTCTTATAAAGTGATGTTTAATTTCAATGTGTTTTGCTCTTGAATGTAAAATGGGATTTTTTGATAAGTTAATTGATGCAGTGTTATCACAGAGTAAAGGAATCTTACTTTCAAAGATGTTGTAATCTTCCAATTGATGTTTGATTCAAAGAAGTTGAGAGCAGCAACTGGACGTAGAAATATATTCAGCTTCAGCCGTTGAAAGAGCAATTGTGCTTTGTCTTTTGCTGGACCATGATACTAGATTTCCTCCAATGAAGTGACATCCTCCATTGATACTTTTTCTTTCAATTCTATCTCTAGCATAGTCAACATCACAAAAATCAACTAATCTGTACTTATGAGATTTCTTAAATAGCAAACCCAAATTAGTAGTTCCTTTCAAGTATCTGAATATTCTTTTAACAGCGATTAGATGTGACTCTCTGGGATCAGATTGAAAACGTGCACAGAGACACACACTAAACATTATATCTGGTCTGGACGCAGTGAGATATAAGAGTGACCCAATCATGCCTCTGTATACCTTTTGTCCACCTTTTGATCTTTATCGTCCAATCTTAGTGTGGACGATGGATGCATTGGTGTGCTCATAGTTTTGCAATCGTCCAATTTGAACTTCTTCAGGAGTTCATTTGTGTATTTAGTTTGATGAATATAGATTCCGTCCAATGTTTGCTTTACTTGCAAACCCAGAAAGAATTTTAATTCTCCCATTAAGCTCATTTCAAACTCCTTCTGCATTAATTTAGAAAACTCCTTGCAAAGAGATTCATCAGTAGCTCCAAAAATAATATAATCTACATAAATTTGAACTATAATAAAATGTGAGTTTTTGTCTTTATGAAAAAGAGTAGTGTCAACCTTTCCTCTAGAAAAATCCATTTTTCATTAGAAAAGTGCTTAATCTTTCATACCATGCTCGAGGAGCTTGTTTTAGTCCATACAAAGCCTTTTTCAGTTTGAAGACATGCTCTGGGTGGTTTTGATCCTCGAAACCAGGTGGTTGTTTAACAAAAACTTCTTCATTGATTATACCATTTAGAAAAGCACTCTTTACATCCATTTGATAAAGCCTTATTCTATGATGAGTGGCAAATGAAAGTAAGATGTGTATGGCTTCTAATCTAGCTACAGGAGCAAACACTACAAAAAAAAGTGTATAAAACGACGGTTTTTTTTTGGCAAAAAACAGTGGTTTTGAACCGCCATTTTTTCCATCAACGGCGGTTTTTAACCGCCGTAATTGCGCTTGTCGTTGTGTATAATATGGCGGTTTTTTGTAAACTATCGTAATATATGTGATGTATATTATATTACGGCGGTTGTCAACTGCCCTAATCACCATGTATATTACGGCAGTTTTGAATTACCATAATCACCATGTATATTACGGCGGTTTTGAACCACAATAATCACCATGTATATTACGGCGGTTTTCAACCGCCCTAAATAACACAAATCAAGAAAAAAAGATAAGCATAAAACGGCGGTTCTAAATCACCGTAATTCATTAAAAAAATTTACACTGGTTTATACATTTTTCCTCCATAACATTAGATATTACAATTTTTGGAATTGTAATATTTTTTTTATTATACCCTGCTCAAGTTGTGATACAAATCCAATTCAATAATATTAGGAAACAAAATCCCAATGAATAATAATTTTACAAAAGACCTGGGCAAAGGTATAAATGTAGCAAATAATATTATTACCAATCCAAAAGGTAAAACTAAGGACAGAAATATAACCAACATCAACAAACAATGTAATTCATGAAGCTAAACAAGTTTACAGCAACAAATTACTTGATAAGTTATTACTGTTTTGAGAAATAAAATCCTAGCAAACTACTACTTAATGAGGACTCGCATGACTTGTCGTTTGATGAGTATTACTTCCATCCAATGATCTTCTATGCTCATTGGGCGAGTCAGTCCCATTTCCAACATTCGGTGGCTACAAGAAAGAAAATACAAATATTAAATAAGAACAAGTATCGATTACAATCATATACTTCAATTAGCATTTGTACTCAACTACGTATAGAGAGCATAAAAAATTCTTCAATTAGCATTTCAGGTTAGTTTGAGAAATTATCATCAACATGACAAATACATATGCAAGCCTAAATCACAAACGATGAATCCAACTAGTAATATATTAAACTAAATCATAAATCTATAGCAGTTGCAAGATGGAATTGTGTTCACAAAAATATGAAACATTCAGGAAGTGGAAGATTGCTAGCTCATCAATGACAATTCATTAATAGCATCTTAAACAAGGAATCCCCATACTATACCTGCAGTGGTGGATGACAAGGAAATACGCCAGCTAACTCCTCAGGGACCCCTCCTTCCTTCATAGCAATGTAAGCATACAGTGCTTGTAATTGAGACTCCATATTCACCACCTTTGCTTGCAAGTCTGGAGAGGATGTGCTAACACTAGATGAACCCAAGTTTATACCACCAAGTCGCGTGGTATGTCTGAATGCAATGGAAGGTACCACTCCCAAGCCTAAGTCTCGAACACGGCCAGTGTGCTCTCTTCCAAGAACCACACCAAGAGCATCGTTTGGAGGAATTTTAGAGGAATTTTCTGAACTTTGACTCATCTGTTGCTGAATTTTTTCCTTTATGAAAGACTAAGAAGAAGGATAAAAATTTACAAAGACAATCTATTATATGACTGTAAAACATAACAAAAAAATGTGAACAATGATCGTGATATTTACCCCAATTTCCCTAGCCTCATCAGTTACATAGCTCCCGTCTTTCCTCTTATGGGTGGCATCCCACATTGGGCCCCGACCAATATCTCTCCCAGTCTCTAACTTTTGAAATTTTCAGCAAAAAATATAATTAGTAATTAATTAAGGATGTACTTCCTCTCTAGCAAAGAATTGATCATTGAGGATAAATTGTTAAATTAAAACTACCAAATCATGTCTTTTCCTGGCCACACTCTTAGCACCACAAGTGTGAGGAATAGTTTGTTTCCTACGAACTTCTTGATTTCTCTTACAAAGCTCCTACAAGTGAAAATAGATAAATTTCTAAGATGTTATAATAATTATTTTCAATCAACTAAAAATATATTTGAAATGAACCTTCGTCTCAGGTTTCAAGCGGTAGTCAACATATGTTGCCCATTGGTCTATGGAAATGCCTTCCGGAACATTGTTGATGATTGCATCTCTACTCATTGTTGGGTCATAAAATTCATTCTACAACTTAATCTGGAATTCCCTCCACTTTTTGTTAATGGAGTGGTCAACATATCTCTTGACAATGTTATCATCAGCCCTAAAACAGAATCGAGGCTTGAAACAACAAGAATGTTACTTTATTACCCATTTACATGTGCAAACTCTAAAAACATAAGTGAAAGAATTTAAATGGTTTCTACCTTTAAGGCATGATCAAAGCTGTGATTAAGGAAAGATTCTGGCATCTCTGACCACTTGGTGAAGCTAATAGGAAAGGCAACTGTATCAATTG
This sequence comes from Styphnolobium japonicum, assembly GCA_023212625.1. Lineage (NCBI taxonomy): Eukaryota > Viridiplantae > Streptophyta > Magnoliopsida > Fabales > Fabaceae > Styphnolobium > Styphnolobium japonicum. The sequence goes on from JALBWW010000014.1 coordinate 9,140,244, forward strand.
CCAGGTGCCCACAAACTCCTACAAGCAAGCCAGCTGCCTCTCCAATAGGTGAAAAATGTTCATCAAAATCCACCACTATACGCAATTCATTAGACAAGTTGAAGACATCCTTGACTTTCAACTTAAGTTTCTTGGTTACTCCTTGTAAATCTGTGACAAATAAATATCAAGTTAAATATTGTAATCAAGAAAAAAAAATAAAAATACTTCATCACTTCACATATGCATATACCTATAGCATTTACCGACCAATAATGGTTAGATTCACGTCCAACTCTACGCCTAGGCTATGGTGGGGCCGGGCTAGAAGGGAGAGAAGTAGAGTGTGAAGCAGTAACAGTAATGGGTGTTGAGGTACAAGCCAGAGGTTGTATAGGCTGTGGGTGTGAAACAGTAGGAGTAATGGGTGCTGAGGTACAAGCTTGAAGTTGTATAGGCTGTGTGTGTGAAGTAGTAGGAGCAATGGGAGCTGAGGTACAAGCTTGAGGTTGTGTAGGCTGTGGGTGTGAAGCTGTAGGAGCAATGGGTGTTGTGGGAGAAGATTCTAAGGAGCTCTCTGCAATTGATTTGAGTAGATTCTTAATCCGCTTTAGCTTTGGCATATCTGCATATGTCATTAAAATAATCAATTGAAATCAATTCATACTATTATATTGTAGAATAAAACATATACTAGATTATAGCAATTTGTTGAAAACTAACACATAAGCATATAATAAACTAAAACACACTAAAGTCATACTATTAAAAAAAACCTATCTTTGTTGACTATTCAGACATATGTTCGTCTTCCCCAACATCATCATCAATGTTACACTCGCTTAATAATTCATCATCTGCATCCTCCCTTAACAATGGTAGATCATTGACATCTTCTTCAAAGAATCAATTCAAGTCTTGCTCTGGGAATAGCTCATTCTCAAAAACTTCATTATCTTCTTCTTCCCCCATATCATACAAGTCCCTTGGTTTTAAATGCACAACAATGCTCCAACCTTTATTCACCTCATCATCTACATAATATACCATTTGAGCTTGTGAAGCTTCAATGTATGGGTCATGCTCTTCACGGTCACCAGTGTGAATCAACCGTGAAAAATTAACAGAAGTAAGACCCCATGCATCCTTTCTAAACCCCCTATCCCTAGTGGTGTCAGCCCATTTACATTTGAAAAGCGTAACCCTAAACCTGCCATAGTAGTTAAGCTCAATGATGTCTTCTAATTTCCCATAATATGACAAATCTGCTTGCCTTAGGTTTCCATCAACACCACTTGCAACACAGGATGTGGAAGAGGTTAGAAAAACTCCACTGTTTTGGGTTTTCAACCCATGTTCTCGAGCTGTTGTCCGAAATTTGAACCCATTAATATTAAACGCAGAAAACCTTCTAACATGTTGTGTTGGACCTTTTGCTAAAAACTTTAGATCCTTTGACACAGTATTTGAAATGTCTGGGTTCATAATCTAAAACAAAAATGTGAATTCTCTCATTCGCAGCTTTAAATTTACAAACTTCCATTAATAAAAAAAAAAGACAAAATTTGATAACACTTTCAACCTACCTTCCGAGGAAACCAATCAATGAAGTCTTTATTAACTATCTTCTCTATCTCTGTTGTTGTAGGCCTTCGACCCTTAGACCGCCTCCGTACATGATCTTTAAATTCACTACATGAAATGTTGACATTAATATCACATATTTAAAGAAGTGCTTTCATATTCATACTAAGTGTCATTTATAGTTTGGTTGAGTTCTTACTCAATATATGGCTTGACTTGTGGGCAATTTAGTAACACGTATCGATGTGCTTGACTTTTCTCTATAGCTGATAGCTCGAAGGTTGAGAAAGCTCCTACTACTCTACCCATTGGTGGAAACATGCTATGCAAATGTAGAGAGTCTCTATCATCAGGATAATCATCAACACGTGCAGGTCTATTAATTCGTGTCTCAATCCCTTCTATATATTGAGAACAAAAGGTAAGAACCTCTTCAGCTAGGTAGTCTTCGGTTATGGAACCTTTTGGTTGTGCTCTATTTCGCACATATGACTTTAAGTGTCCCAAATACCTAAGTGAAATTTTCATAATTAGTCAAGGGATATATCTAATAATATCTAACAATTTTGCCTTAAATAATAACATCTGACAAAGTAATAATATATTTACCTCTCAATAGGATACATCCATCGATAATGTACTAGGCCTCCAAGTTTTGCTTCACCAATTGGATGACAAGTTACATGAACCATGACTGTAAAGAATGATGGAGGGAATAACATTTCTAAGTGACAAAGAGTGAGCACAATTCGAGGCTGGAGCCTGTCAAGGTCTAAAAGACTTAAGCTTTTGCCACATAATTGTCGAAAAAATGAACACAACTCTATTAGCACTGCACTAACTTTTTCTGGTAAAACATTACGTATGGCAAGTTGTAGCAATTGCTCTATAAGAATGTGGCAATCGTGACTCTTCATTCCAAAAATCTTTCTTTGCTTCAAGTCAACACACCTGTCAATGTTACTTGAGTACCCATCCGGCACTATGACATTCTTCAAAGTTCGCAGAAATATATCTTTCTTTGCATTTGACATTGTAAACAAAGATGGGCGATATCTTCCATTGTCATTTGGCCAAAGATCCTTCCTTATACCCATTTCTCTAAGATCCTTCCGAGCATTGAGATTGACTTTTGATTTTCCAGTCTCATTGAGCAAAGTGTATATCACATTGTCACATACATTTTTTTCAATGTGCATAACATCTAGATTGTGACGCAACAAGTTAGACTCCCAATAAGGAAGATCAAAAAATATGTTTTTCTTCCTCCATTGTCTCGATCCATCTTCAACAATGGCTTTTCCTCTAGTTCTTTTACCTTTATCATTTGACTCTAGTATTTTGCCAAAGGTAACATTAATGCCCTCAAGCTGTTTCAAAATGTCGGATCCTGACAATGTTATTGGTGGATCCCTTTGCTCAATTATCTCATTAAAATGAACTCGGTTCAATCTAAGTCTATGACCCCTTTCAAGAAAACGACGATGGCCCATAAAACACCATTTTCTACCACGCTTTAGTCTGCAAGAGTTAGTATCAAAGTTACATGTAGGACAAGCAAGACTAGTGTGTGTGTTCCACCCAGATAAGGTACCAAGTGTAAGACCTATTATTTACTATGTTATTTACCAACCATAAGTCTTACGTGGAATATAGAAATATAGAAAATTCGGCAGCGTTTCCTTTGTTTCTTGAACATAACCACAAATTACAACATAAGCAACGGATTTCCAACAACCATCTCAAACCAACCAGAGTACATATATTATATATATACACATACACATACATCAAAAAGAGATCTCAGATCTCAACCACAACATTATCAGAGTATGCAACGTTATACAAGTGTATTCTAATACTATCCTAACTGAGCACACTAAACATATACAGAACCGAGTACATCAAAAGTAGTATTCAGTTCCCTGTAACATCTACATCAGAATAATACACATCCTGTTATAGTTACATCACGGAGCTTAACTCCACCAAAATACAAATCTCAAAAATGAATCAACAGAATCCTCCGTACTTAACCCGTAGAGGGTCCGGGGTGTTCCTGCGAATCTGAGAAAGAGGTGGTGAAAACAACTTCCCAGTGAATATGAATAAACTTGCAAATAAAGTATAACTGTAAGTAGAGAGCAAGTATAACACAATTCACAATATGTCAAGTAACACCAACCAACCAATGCAATGAATGAATGCACATGATGTTCACACCTTTTATTCACACTTGTTCTTTCTCCACTCCTCTTGTTGTGCACTAACCCCTTTCGGTTAGGCCCTCGCAATATGCATATGAATGTGTTATGCCAATTCCGTTTCCTTCTAGCTAATAAGCTAGGCACCCCTCTGTTTTGTACACTAACCCTTTCCGGTTAGGTCACCTCGCAATGCAATGCAATTAAGTATGCCATTTCATTTCCATCTAGCTCATCAGCTAGGCACCCCTCTGTTTTTGTACACTAACCCCTTCCGGTTAGGCCATCTCGCTATGCAATGCAATGTTCTCATACTCATATCATGCTCATTCATAATCTCATCATAATAGCATTACATGTAATCAATTCAAGCATATACAACACATGACCATCATGCTCAACTCTATCAAGCATTCTTACTTAGTTACAATAGTGCTAAGTCACTTCTATCAAGCATTCTTACTTAGTTACACATCTCATTCTAATGCTAAGTCATTCTTCATCCTAAACCTAGCATATGGTATCAAGACCCTAGGCATAAGCATCACAATATCACAAACAGAGTCAACCACGGCCAGCCCGTGGTGGTAACCACGGCCACGGTTCGTAAAAACAAAACTCAACAAATTGAAAGCAGACAACCACGGCCGCCTGGTTGGCACCACGCCCGTGGTCCGGACCACGGCCACCGGTGGCCACCACACCCGTGGTCGATTTGACACAACATTTTCTTTCCAGAGCCAACCACGGCCAGCCCGTGGTTGGGACCACGGCCGTGGTTGGGCACGAGACACCAACATTTCCTATCCAGAGAGGACCACGGCCGGGCCGTGGTGGGGACCACGCCCGTGGTTGGTCTTCTGGGCAGGAATAGTGCCACGCCCAACTTCAAATCAAAACCCTAATTTCTCTATGGGATCATATCCTCAATTCCATCAAGTATACCAATCATTCCACTCATTTTTCCTAAACCCTAATCCTTGAAAACATGTAATAAGAACACATCCAACCTCAAGCAACCCTAGATTTAAGCTTAATCCTTTATCATACACTTTCACTCTAAGAACATCATACAATAGCACAAGTAAATCCACACTCACCTTGAAGTGCTCCTAACTTGATTCCAAGACGGGATTGTTAGTCAAGACAACCTTCCCTTCAACTTCCTTCAAAACACTCAAGCAAAACAACCAACTTTTAAGCATGGGTGTTCTTGATTCTTAGGGATGGAAATGAGTTTATCAAGAAACTAATACCATAGGATTGAAGAAGAGATCATAGTGATCAATAACCATCAAATAACTTAAGCCAAAAGATGCATAAAAACACTTACTTTGGACCCTTGAACTTGGAGCAAGCTTTGGCTATGGAAACTTAGCAAATTTGGAGAAGATGAGCCTTTGGCTCTCCCTAGGCTGGCCGGTCCTCTTAACCACAAGGGGGTGAAGTTGCTTTGTCAACTTTGCCCCCCACTTATGTGGAAAAATACCAAATTGCCACTGAGGTGTAAAAAGACTAAAATACCCTTGTGATTTCTAAGAATTCCCAATAGGTCCTGAAGAAAATTAAATTTACCAGTAGGTCCTAACTTATCCAGAGTAAATATAAGAGTTTAGATTCCACCTATCTCTTCCTTAGGTTCTACCGAGTCCACCGGTATAGCCAGAATCTCAAATCAATCATTCTAACTCAATCTATTACCATTTCTATAACAGCACATATAAATCATCTAATTAACTTAACTAAGTCATAACATATGAAATTTAGGGATGTTACACCAAGCCCAGGAAAGTCACTAATTGTCCACATTAGAGCTGCTCGCATTTTAAACATTTCATTCTTTGAAGAATCTAATGTTTGCACTCCATTATGCCACAATTCCCTCAACTCTTGGATAAGAGGTTGTAAGTACACGTCTATGTTATTCCCTGGCATTTATTTTCCAGGAATGATCATTGAGAGGATGAATGAGGTTTGCTTCATGCACTCCCAAGGAGGGCAGCTGTATGGGATTAGGACGACTGGCCAAATGCTATAGTTTGTGCTCATGGATCCAAAAGGACTGAAACCGTCACTAGCTAGGCCAAGCCATACATTTCGAGGATTCGCAACAAATTCAGGGTGAGTCAAGTTGAATGTTTTCCACGCCTCAGAATCCCTAGGATGCCTCATTAATCCATCTTGGTTACCCTCCAACATATGCCATCTCATAGACTCGACAGTCTTTAGAACACATAAACAATCTTTGCAACCTCGGCTTTAGTGGAAAGTAATGCAAAATCTTTGCAGGTTGCTTTTTCTTATTATTCTTCCACCTAGATGTACCACATCTTTTGCATGCTTGCAAGTGTTCATCACCTTCACGCCAATATAACATACAATCATTTGGGCATGCATGTATCTTGGTATAATTTAACCCAAGTTTGTTGATGGTTTTTTTAGCCTCGTAGAATGAAACAGGAATATGGGCATCTTCAAAGGCATCTTTTAACAATTCTAGTATCATAGTCATTGCTTTGTCACTCATTCTACACAAGCACTTTATATGATACAATTTTACTAGAAAAGACAATTTTGAATATTTTGTACACCCTTTTATACAATTCTTGATCACCATCTTTGAGTAACTCATAAAACTCTACATAATCTTCACTATGCGCCTCATTATACCCTTCATTTGAAGTTACTTCTCTATTTACAGGCTCATAGGAAGCACTAGGTTCATTGACATTGTTCCTAGTCAACCCAAATGCATCGTTGATCATGGTTTCCATTACATTTTGGGGCTGCAAAGTATCTTCCAAAACATGTGTGCTTTCAAAAGCCTCTAAGTCAATTACATTTGATTCTTCACCATGTCAATACCAAACTTTGTAGTTTTCTGGGAAAGGCCTACAAATCAAGTGCTCTTGAACTACATCTCTTGTTTGCCACTTTATAAAACCACACTTTGGACACTGACACTTTATTGTACGCCCCTCAATAGACCGATGCTGAAATGCAAAATCCATAAATTTGCTTAACCCATCCACATATTCAGGTGTGTTCTGTGATTTGTTAATCCAAGATTTATCGATCGGCATGACTAGAAAGGAAAACATGAAATTGCAACATAAAATTAATACAGTGGTGCATTCAACTAGTTTCAAATTCAAACCAATTTATACATGTTTCAAAGTACTAGAACCCCAACATGAAATCCTATTTATCCTACAATTTAACCAATTCAATTCAACACTTGACAATCAAAGTAAATTAGAAAAATTACAATTTTCTCAAACCTGCGTTTGTGAGACCCTTCTTTTCTCTCTTTGCAAGAAAGATTGAGAAGCAAGTCACTAATGGTAGACGACGAGCAAGTGCCTATCATACACAGTACACTCTGTTATCATTGTTAACCAAAATATTAAATTGCAATAACGACCCACAATGAACACACAGTACACACATAGTACACTCTTAATTGTAGTGGGAAACTATCAACGTTAACTTGTGTTGTAAGTTGGATACTTATTTTTCTATCGTGTTATTTTATATTCAAACTAGGTTACTCCATGTGATTACTGTCCAAGTTCCTCTAGTTGTCCCTTTCTTTCTCTCCCAATTATTATATATATATATATATATATATATATATTTCAGTTTCTTTGTTATTCATTGCTTATTAACTTACTGGTTTTTTGAGCTTTTTCTGGTGGGAACCTTTCTGGGGTTTAGTATCTGTTATTTGTTATTTGTTTTTGTTTTACTGGGTATTTATGCTAAAGCGATTGATTGGGTGCTAGATTGCTTTACTGTTACTTTTACTTGTTATCATTCATACTCGTGGACTGTGGCAACTTGGAGGAAATAAAGAGACAATTTAGAGCATAATGCCTAACTCTTCTTGTTGGTTATGTTCTACATATTTGATATAAATGTTATCATTCATATTTATCAAAGGACTTGAAGATTCTTGATAATTTGATATAAATTCCAGTATGGTAAAAAAAAAAGTCCAAAATGGTGTCTATGTATTCTTTTGGACAGTGATCCCAAGTGGGATTCCCTATCTTCTACCATGAACAGTGATCTATATAGCCAGGATTAACTACCAAAACCTAAACTTTCTAATATGTTATGGAGGAATCAAAATACAATTTGCTTTCTTTATTTATTTCCTCCACAGTTTTCACGAACAAGAAAAAATAAAAATAAAACTGAAACTTGGTCACTATTGATTCAAAAACTAAATTGGCTTGGTTATTACTATATGGAAAGCATCCAAAGCCAACAAGGGTATAATGTCTCCTTAGTACTGGTTGGTTCCTATTTGCTAATGGAAGACTTTCTTGGTATCTCCATCCCCAAGCACAATGCTAAAAGCCCACGGTTTGCCTTTTGCCTTTTATTTTTTCTCTCCATGTCCTTCTTATTCCAGTGTCAGTTTTCTGAATTTTAGATTTGATAAACACTGACTTTTTTGGATGAAACATATGGCATTATGGTAAGGTTCTAATATATGACCTTTCTTAGTGGGAAGTATTTCACCTCTACCCATAGAGAAAAATCTTAAAGTAAAACACTCTAGTGTCTACCTAGGCAAAGGCCACTAAATGGAAATAAAGCACTCTCTTATATTTCTCTTCTATTGAGTCTCAATTTAAAAGTACAGATACTGAACATGAATAGAAAAATATGTTAATGTAGGCTTCAACAATTTCTATCCTTTCATCTAATAACCAATGGAAAAATATTAGTGAATTGCTTCTAATGCACGAGAGTGTGTCTTTTCCTTATAAAGTTCTAATATTTGACAAAAAGAAATAAATAGTGTATGCAACAAAAGTCAGATTAGAACAAATATTAAAAATATCCTATTATAATAATAGATTTAATGGATTGGATAGATTGTGTCAGTTTTAATTAATGGATAGTTAATAGACTAACCAAAATATTTATTAGATATCTAATAACTAAAACTATTCAAAATGAAAAAAGAAGAAAAAAATGCATTTCATAAAAAAGATGCATATTTAATCATTATATATATATTTAAACATTATATATATATATATATAAACATTATATATACATATATAATATAACTGTTGCAAATTACAAAAACATCATTTTTACAAAAACATCACTGTTACAAAGATGTAGCTGTGATATATATATATATATATATATATATACGTCACTGTAACAGTAAGTGACAAAAGATTGAGATTGGTTGATGATTTTTAAGAAGAGAATAATTTTCAATATTTACATCTAGAAAGAAGCAAAATGGACCACCTATAAATAGCAACACTATATTAAGTGTGCTGGTCCATACCAACGGTTGACTATAACAAAGCATCCATGGTGAATGGTACTAAGAGACACAAAGATGCAACATGATCCAAACAGTTGCATCATAAACGAACTCCAGAACCAAACCCAAGAATTCAATGTTGTTTCCCATACTATTATCACCGATTCATCATTCAAACACATCATTCTCATTAGCCATGCCAATTGAACTAACTGGAAGCAAAAATCATAACATTTATACTGACACAATGTGAATGGAAAACTCATGCATCCAATGTAGTGGAAAGCATACTTACCTAAGCAAATAAAAGCTTCTTGCTTGCAAGCTGAATAAGTGCAGCTGAACCTAAAAGTTGGAGAATTGTTTCTATCTACAAACAGAGTAATAGCATCAACAAGTAATTTTTCATCAGTATAGTCATGTCATAATGGATTTGAGAAATAACAAGTAACTCATCAAATCAACCTCATAAATAGCCAATACACCTAGTCCAGTAGCTGCAGTAATCCCAAGAGTAACAGTCAAGCCATCTGAGGTCTCCTGCAATAAACCTCTATCAATTAAAAATTTACAAAAATGTTAAAAATTAAGATCATGAACAATAGCTATCTGTTTTAAAAACAGCATTATACATTGTTAAGTGTATTATAATTTCTGCTTAGTCAGTTACCTTTCTTGTTAGCTTATATTCTCAATTTGACTAATCTAACTTTTAGTTCTCTAAAAAGCAATTTAAATTGTGTCTATCGTTGAAGTCTCAATTCTTTTTTAAAAAAAAAGAAAAAGAAAGGAAAAAATGTCATGGCAAAATATGGAAGTAACAGTATAATTAAAGAAAAGGAGAAGCACTGACATTGTTTCAAGCAAGGTTAGAAAATTGAAGCTACTATCAGAATAAAAGAAACAGAAGACATAGGTGAGGTTTGAGATAATGGTGATCTAATTCAGGCAACAATAACAGAGAGGAATCGCTCTCAATACATGAGAGATAAAAAGCCAAAGATGCAATGCATATGCAATGAAGAAGGGTACTTTTTTCTACAAATGATTTAAAAGAAAATAAGAAAATGATTAATACTAATGAACAGAAAGATGGTTGCTAGTAAAATTTTATGTTAACTGTAATCGTTTTTGTGAGAATATCAATCATTAGTGATTGAAACACCAACTGAAATTTTATTATGCATCACCTACACTTTCCATTGAATGCGTAAGTGGTGATGCCAAAACAAGTTTAGAAAGGACAGAAGAGAGTGATATATAAATTTTATAAAGGAAGAAGCATGATGTGTTTATTGTTTAGTTTAAATTATTATACACCTAATTGTCCTGGTATAAGAATACAAACTGCCAAGCCTAAGCACGTGGCAAAACAAAATAGAATATGTTGGACAAAACTATGAATTGTTACAAGAAATTGTCCCCTTCCTTCTTGTTTTTTCTTGCTTTCCTTCGCTAGCAAAAGATTATAAAACTATCTGAGCATGGCTTCCATTGTATTTTTGCTATTGTAATTTTTGAATTCATTCCACTAGATCTTCATGAGATTGAATATTGGAGAGCATCACTAACATATATTTTGTTCCAACTTGCAACTTGCAGATTAAGAGCATTGCCAACCATTTCTCTCTAGAATGAAACAATGAGAAATATGTCCAAAGCACCCTGTTTTGTTGATCCCCACATCCCTATTACTAACAGCCCAAAGATAGCTCATAAATTGACAAGAAGAAATGTGAAGGAAAACAAAAATCTGATTGGAAGGTTGTAATTCAAGCATATAGGACATTTAATGGTGCCAAGCTTAGGTAAAGGGACTTTAGCTTAACTATTGATGCATTTATAGGTACCAATGTACTCAGAGAAAGATGTACCAATAATTTTCCAATCATGGCCCATTCCAAATTTCTAATGCAGTATATTCTGCAGCATCCATCACTAGAAAACATAGGAAAATGTTACATATATAGAAACTATTTCTAAGAAATAGCATTTTTTATTTTTTCTTTCTTTCTTAAATGGACAATGAAGGAATGGAAGACGAATGTAAATGAAAATTTCACACTTTATATTCTCTTTTTACTTTAGAAAGTTATCAAAGACTGAACAGGTAAAAATTACAATGATATTTAATGCTACTCTCATTGTGACTATGACCATCAATCAGACTTTTAGAAGAGATGAAACTTGCTTGAACACCTCGTGTGTTTGTATTAAAACAATATACAAATAAAAAGGGAAGGCCCTTAAGATGGTATGTATACTCATTGCCTCATCGCCTGGTTAATGCATGTAGCAGCGGCAGGCCATCTATATATGCATAAGATATGGAGAACTCAATTAGCAGCCACATGTTCATTTCCAGTGGTGATTTGAAGGATTGAAAGGAAAAATTTAGGATCATAGATAAGAAAAGTAGGTGTTTAGTTGGGCATCGCCTACACTTTCCATTTAATGCGTCAGGCTCATGTTTGACTTAGTGTTTTTGGATCTCACCTCAAAACTCCCACCGTGATTAGAAATTTCAACACAGTGCCCAATCACCAAAAAAAAATTGAACAAGAGTCCCAAGTTCATAACAAAGATGAAAATCAGTTTAGCACAAAATGAAGAAATAAGACAAAATCATAACCTTCACACAGAGAGAGAGAGAGAGGTGACCTTCACAAAGATTGGGTGCGAATAAGGTTCTATATGTGTGTAGTAGCAGAGGGTGGAGAGTCAGATTGCTGCAAAGGGAAATGCTAAGCTGATACAACAATCACGGATCCTTATCTAGATTGTGGAGAGGAAAAATAAAAAAAAATATAATTAAAAATGAAAAAACCTTACTCAGATTTTTCAAACAAAATGAAAATCCAAAGAATAAGGGAAAACCTTACAAATGAGCAACGAATTCCTCATAGAACGCACAGAGAAAACCACTTAGACCTCCCACTTCCCTACCCTTTCAATGCTTCGTGGTGGAATTTTCTCAAGAGAGTGACGAAAAATATCGAAGAGAGGAAGGAGGGCAGAGAGGACCTGTTGTGTACGAAGAGAGGAATGAAGGAAATGAAAATATCGATTTGAAATTAGGGATCGAAGCTAGTGTCTTCTAAATAGGTAAATTACAGCAGTTATAAACTGCCATTTTATTAAAAAAAATGTCATTTTAACCATAACAATACCGCAGTTGATAAACTGCCATAATATAGGGTATAATATGGCGGTTTTCATATCCCGCCGTAATATGAATGTCGTTAAAAGCATGATTTTTTGTAGTAAAAGGTTTCAGTAAAATCAATACCTTCTTGTTGCGAGTAACCTTGGGCAACTAACCTTGCTTTGTTTCTTATAACTTTGCCATCTTCATCCAATTTGTTTTTGTATACCCATTTTGTGCCGATGATAGTCTTGTAAATTAATTTAACTCTTCTTACATAGCTAATATCCACCCTTCGTCCAACAGAGCTTCTTTAATTTTCTTTGGTTCCATTTCTAAGATGAAAGCTACATCTGAGTATTCTCTGAAGGTAGATCTTGTATGCACTTTATCTTTTGGATTACCAATGATTTGGTCTTCTGGATGATACGTGTTGAAGTGCCAATTTCTTTGAACTTCATTTCTTGTTGTGTGTTCTTCTCTTCTTTCATCGTCCAATGCTTCTTTGTTTGTTGACGATGTTCCTTCTTCTTTGTCATTAAGATTTAATTATGCAAAAGACTCATCTATCTCTGATAAATTTTTATCAGGCTTTTTGTCATTAAATTTAACATTGATAGATTCATCAACAGTCAAAGAGAGAGAGAGTTATACACTCTATATGCTTTTGAAGTTTCAGAGTATCCTAAGAAAATACCACAGTCAACTTTAGCATCAAACTTTCCTAAAGAATCTTTGGTATTTAAAATAAAGCATTGACATTCAAAAGAGTGAAAATAAGAAATGTTGGGTTTTCGTCCTTTTCACAATTCATAAGGAGTCTTATTTAATAAGGGTCTAATATATATTCTATTTTGAATATAACATGCAGTGTTAACAGCTTCAACCAAGAAGTGTTTGGAGGTTGAGTTGTCATTGAGCATTGTTCTAGCCATCTCTTGGAGAGATTTATTTTTTCTTTCTACCACACCATTTTGCTGTGGTATTCTTGGGGCAGAAAAGTTGTGAAGGATACCACTTTCTTCACAGAACAATTGAAAGCTCCCATTCTCAAATTCTCTTCCATGATCACTTCGGATCGAGTTCATACACATGCCTTTTTCATTTTGAATTCTTATACAGAATATACAAAAGACTTTAAAAGACTCATCCTTGTGCGTTAGGAACATAACCCAAGTCCATCTAGTATAGTCATATACTATGACTAGTCCATATTTCTTCCCATTTAGAGAGGCAATTCTCGTTGGTCCAAATAGATCAAGATGTAACAGGTCTAGTGGTCTAGAAGTGGAAACAACATTTTTGGACTCAAAAGAGTTTTTAATTTGTTTCCCCTTTTGACATGCTTCGCATAGAACGTCTAATTTGTACACAAGTTTTGGTAGTGCTCTCACTAGGTTATGCTTATTTAGCTTTGAGATTAACCTCAAGCTTGCATGACCAAGCTTCTTGTGCCATATCCATTGTTCTCCTTTTATAGATACTAGACATGATACATTATGATATGAGAGACCTTCTAAATCAATCTTGTAGAGATTGTTTTGCCTTTTGGCAGTGAAGATGATGTATCTGTCAGAGTTTTTAACTGTACATTCTCCTTGGCAGAATGAAACATTGGATCCACTATCACAAATTGACTTATTCTAAGCAGATTATGTTTCAACCCTTCAACAAGAAATACATTATCAATAGAAGGAAAATAATGCTTAGCAATCTTACCTATTCCAACTATCTTACCCTTCTGGTTTCCACCTAAAGTGACGAAGCCGCCAACTTTAAGTTTGAGGTCTTGGAACATAGACTTTTCTCCCGTCATGTGTCGTGAGCAACCATTGTCCAGGTACCATGACATGTGTCTTTTTCTTGTTGCTAAGCACATCTACAAGAGGAATTATCATGTCCTTAGGTACCCATATCTTTTTGGATCCTTTCTGGTTAGTTTTTGAAGATCTATAATGTCTTGATCTTTTATTGTAAAAATATTTTGAAGTGAAATGATTATCCATTTTATGAAAATTTCCAACATATTTTGATTTCGCAGGAGTAGGCGTTTTTTGGGAAAAAATTTTTCTCAGTGTTTTGGTACCCCAATCCAGATTTATCACTAGGGTCTCTGGAGTATTTGAGTAGAGTGTTTAGCTTTTTGGTGCTGCCCACAAACTTACAGAGATCATCAGTTAATTCCTTTATCTCATGTTGAAGTTTATTAACTTCATCAGACATATGGGACTCAGAGGATGTTTTCAAAAGAATGTTTTCAGTTTTTAGTTCTTCACAAAAGATTTCAAGCTCTTGTTTTTCTGAAAACACTTTTTCATAATCCTTAAATAATTTTGAAAATTTTCTTTTGAGAGATTTGTAGTCAACAACTAAGATAGATGAGTTGTTTAACAATTCATCAAAAACTTCTTGAAGATTGAGGTCAGAGTTTGTTACCTCATCTTCTTCCTTTTCAGAGGATGTGCTTGCCATGAAGCATAGGTTGGCTTCTTATTCTGCTTCCTCTTCATTATCAGTAGATGAGAGGTCAAGATCTTCCCATGTGGCCATTAATCCTATTTTCTTCTTTGAAAAGAATCTCTTTTTCTCTTTCTCCTTGTTTAGAGAAGGGCATTCAGCTTTAATGTGTCTAGGCTTCTTGCACTCATAGCATATGATTGGACTATTGTCTTTTATCTCAGTCATATCCTTTGGAGGTTTTCGTCCAAAGTGTTTTCTCCACATGCCTCCTTTCTTTTTCCACATTGCTTGTATCTTTCTGGAGATGAAGGATAGCTCATCGTTGTCTGAGGCATCTTCTCCAGATGACTCAATCTCATTTGAAGAGTCTTCAGCCTTAAGTGCTTTAGACGCACTTCCTTTGTGAGCTTTAAGGGCAATTGATTTCCCTTTTCTTGAGCTTTCCTCTTCTTTGAGTTCAAGCTCGTGAACTTTAAGGGAACCTAGGAGTTCCTCCATGGTAAGAGAAGCTAAGTTCTTTGCTTCTTGTATGGCAGTAACCTTAGGCCTCCACTGTCTGGAAAGACTTCTAAGAATTTTTCTGATATGATCTTGATTATCATATGTCTTTCCCAGAGATCTCAAGCTATTGATTATTGTTTAGAATCGTCCAAACATTTGATCAATATTCTCATGCTCTCCCATTTTGAATAGCTCATACTGATGAACCAGCATGCTTATCTTTGATTCCTTGACTTGAGAGGATCCTTCATGTGCTAAAGCCAAAGTATCTCATATCTCTTTAGCTGTTTCACAGCTATGACCTTTGTCATGTTCTGATCTGATGATAATGCACATAAGGTAGTGTTTGGCTTTCGAGTTTAACTGGTGCTTAGTTTGTTGTCCTTCCGTCCATTGTGGTCTAGGAAGTTCCTATCCCTCTGCATTGGTGGGAATTTGATAGCCATTTTGGACTAGGTCCCAAATGTCCATATTTTGTGCATCAAAAAATGCAATCATCATCTTCTTCCAGTAATCATAGTCGTTTCTATTGAATAGAGGTAGTCTGTTCAGAGCTTGTCCTTCGTTCACCATTTAAGGTTGTACTGAATCTTTTCCTTTGCACTGTTAGATGCTCAACCCAAGAGGTTAAGCTCTGATAGCAATTGAAGTAAATAAGTGAAACACAAGAAGGATGGTTGAATTGTGTTTCTTAACCTTTTGTAAATCTTTTCCTTAATTATCAAATTAATCAAGACAATGGAAGAAACAATAATATGTAATGGACGAATAAAAACTTCTCAGTCCAATTGGACGAAAAAAAGGTTTTGTAAGATTTCTCTTTGAACGCAGTTAAAGAGTTCTAAGTTTTAACAAAAAAAAAAAACTTTGTTAAGAAAACAATGGCAATTCCCAGATGTTAGTAAATAAATAAGATACACGAGAAGGGAAGATAAGCTTACACCAGATGTTTATCCTGGTTCACTCTCACAAACCGAGAGCTACGTCCAGTCCCTTCAACCAGAAAGATTTTTTACTAATCTTTTACACAGATTACAAGTATTATCCACCTTTTCAGGTACACAAGTATTCTCAACCTCTTAAGGTTCTAACACTCAAGTATTCTTTTATACCCAGCCTCTTCAGGCTTAAACAACTAGGTTGAAAAAGATGTAAAAGGTGCTTGAGTTTTTAATTCACTACAGGTGAGGATAGAAAAATAAATCTCAAGACTAGAGCCCTATACAAGAGTATGAAAGTTTAGAAGAATGACAGCTTTGATTCTTTTTTTTTCTTTTGATCACTTAATTGCTGCATTCCTTTTCTTCTTCGAAGACATTTGAATTTATAGGTGAGAGCACTTGGAGCAGTCTTCATAAGCTTCTTCGTCCAACGGAAACATTTATTACCGTTCTGAGTAGCATTAAATGCATAAGCTGATATCATGTTAAACTTCTTCTGAAAAGTCACTTTGATTATCAAGAATATCTAAGAATGTGATAGCTGAATCCTGACTTATCTAAGCACGCAAAAAGTTCCTTATTTGCTGGTCTTTGTAGTTGTTAGTAGTGTTAGCTAAGCGGCTCAGTTGACTTCTTTTGTTGTGTACTTTGTCAGAGTTCTTTTCAGCATTTAATGATGAACAGTTCTTCCTATTTGAATATGATCTATGGACGAAAACTTTGATCTGAACTAAGTAAGGAAACATTTGGACGATCCAATATAATATATTCGAAAAACAATTTAATTTATTGGACGAATACTTAGTTTTTAGTTTAGAAGATAAAATTTGGATGCACATACAAATCACAATTTGTTCACATCGTGTTGTATGTTATAGAATTTCCAACATATCTTTAAGCTGAAAAACATTAACAGAACAAATTATACATGAATTATGTGAGTCTTTTACTGGTTCATTTTAATTTAAACCTTTGTTATCTTCAAAACTTTGAGGGGTTTAATTCTTTAAACAACTTTGGTTCCGAAACTAATTTCTCAAAAAGTTCTTTGGCTCCAACAGAGTGCAACTTCAACACCATTGGAGAAGACAATAAACATGTCGGAGATCAGACTGAGTTTGGACGTGAACATTGGCGCCATCTGTGGGAAACAATAAAACGATTCCTATACTCTCAAGCTGCCTTTCACAGCACACCTCAAACACTGTTTCAGATAGTTCACATGGCGTCTTATCTGTGGGGTGCCAAGAAGAGCTACAGGGAGATAAGTCTAGAAGAAGATAGTAAGACTTTCGTACCCCATGCCACCCCTTGAAGCATGTATGTCTACAATGGTGGCACCATATTTATTTGCCACCACACCTAATAGAATATTTCCAAGCTCCCAAAACTAGGTGGCAGAACTTTATTACCAATTTCACGGAGCCAAGAATCCGACCCGATGTCGTGCCTCTTCCTCCTTTGATCGATCTTGAGCAACTCTGGACAAGGAGAACAAAATCCGATCACGGAGCCAGGAATCCAACTCGAGGTCGTGCCTCTTCCTCCTCCGACCGATTTGAGCCATTCAGGACAAAGAGAAAAAATCTGATCAAGGAGCCAGGAATCTGACCCGAGGTCATGCCTCTTCCTTCTCCAATCGATCTTGAGCCACTCTAGACAAGGAGAACAAAATCCGATCACAGAGCCAGGAATCAGACCTGAGGTCTTGTCTTTTCCTCCTCTGACCGATCTTGAGCCAGAAATCCAAACCAAGCACGGAGCCAGGAATCCGATCAGAACACATGCCTTAATCCTCCAACCGATCTTGAGCTACTTAAAATGAGGAATCCAACCCGAGCACGTGCTTCAATCCCTCAACTGATCTTGAGTCACAATTCAAGGAGTCAACTTCGTAATGAAGCCATGAACTAAACCCAAGCACTGGATTTTTTCTCCCGACTGATCTTGCGCACTTGAGAATTGAACTCTTATCAAAGACTCTAGACAAACAAATGCTATTTATGACGCCGAAAGGTTATCATGTTTGCAGTTGATCAATCAATTTGAGACACTTATGTTAGCTTTGTATTAGGCTTCATTATATGTTTATTGTACCCAATATTAGTATTTTAGATGAGTTTAATGTTGTTGGGCTTCATTGGGTTTTAATATAAATATTGGATAATTTTCAGATTTTGATGCATTTTGACCTTTCTTCCTTAGTTAGGCCATAACTTGGGAATCGGTGATCCAATTGAGGTGATCTTAGTGTCTTTGGAAAGCTAAGACAAGGATCTACAAGTTTCATGAAGAACTCAAGAGCTGGATCGGACTTCTAAGGGCCCAAAATAGCCTTGTAATACAGAGTGAGTTTGCTGTCACGGAACCATATGGGCAGTATGCACATATTGGACTATATAGTGGGTTATAGGCCTCCTCTTGGGCTGAAACTTAGTCATTTGAAAGATAAGACCCATATCTCCAACTTCACTGAAGACCATTTTATCAATAGATGTCGTTTTAGGCATGCTTCTGAAGCTACACGTTGGTCTGAATTTGGAAACATGTTCTTCCAACCTAACTTGAGGTAGGTGCAGTGTTTTTGGCATTTCTAGAGTTCTAAAAGTCCAAATGGCATGATTCAAATTGAAAACTTTCAAGGAGACAACTGGCTACAACTTTCATGAAGACCTCAAAGCCAAAATGCACCGTCTAGGTGATGAAAATGAAGCCAGAAGTCAGATAAGAGTTGTTGACTAAAAGCCACCAACCATACACCAACCCACCTACCATGCACCAACCCACCAACCATGCATCAAGCTTCCATTTTTGACAATTTTCATATTTTTATAGCTTGTATTCAGATTATGTACATGTACAAATTGGCTTCTAGGATTAGTATAAATAGAGCCAACCTCTTTGTATTAGAAGGATTCAATTTTAAGTAAGTTTGTAGAAAGTTTGAGTATTTGTGAAAGTTTTCTTTCTCTTCTTCTTCATTTTCTTTAGAATTTCGTTTTTGTTCTTTTATTTCTGAGTTCTTCCTTCCCATCCATGGAAGGCTAGGCTCTCATAATCAATCCAAGGGATTAGCCATCTTGATGTTTAATTTGGAGATCTTGTTTCGCTTGTTCATATTGCTTAATTGTTATTCAAGTTTCTCTTCTTCCTCTTTGATTTTTATCTAGATTGAATTGCTTAATTTGATTTAGATGTTGATGTGGTAATAGCTTTATTATCATGTATTCAAAGAGGATCACATAGAATAAACAATTTATTAAAGCTTTTTGATGTATTGTTTAGCTTGGTTAAATCCCCGATCTTAAGTTAATCTATGTTTGGATGGTGCTTACTTTATCTAACCTTTGTTAATTAAATCCTAGATACTTATCTAGTAGAGGATTCTTGGATCATGTTGAGGCGTCTTGATGTGATCTAAGGCTAAGAATATGGTTAGCAATTAAGTGAATTCCTTGTGATCAATGATGAGTTAAACTCAAGATCGGTAAATTTCCTTGGATTGGTTAATTTGTTAATTGCATTTCTTTAATTCAACCGGTATATTCTTTTCAAATCATCTAAACCCCCCTTTTAATTATCTTGATCTGATTAAATATTTGTTCTTTTTGGATCCTTGAGAGACGATTCGATTCATGCTCTATACTACAAATTAGTTTGCGAACCGGTAATTATTATTATTTGACGGGGTCTCGACAACCTCCTGTCAGCAGTCACCAACTCAAATAACCCAACCAAACTGAAGATATGACTAACAAGGAAATCAAATGATAATGACCGAACACCCTCTTTAAAAGGGCAAGTAAGACCGATCAATGAGGAAAACCCAATGTAATCACAAGGGCGAGCTGATGAGCCGATCTTCCGATCTTCCCAAAGTCATTTGGGACAAGTTTTCAAAGGCAAGCCTATTTGCCAACCTCACGATCTAACAAAATTCTCCTCAAGGGCAAGCCGATTCGCCGAAGTCAATCAGGATAAGTATCCCTCAAGGGGAGCCGATCTTCTGATCTTCCCAAAGTCATTTGGGACAAGATTTTCCCAAAACCAAGCTGATTAGCCAATGAGCCGATTCGATCAAAAACCATCGACATGGTTTCCTCTCCAAGATGACCGAAGTTATCTTAGGAAGCAAGGAAATCCGATGTCTTCACTAAGCCGATCAAAACAAATTTAGTGGCAGCTGGATTATTCCTCACTGAAATGATTAAAGTCATCTCAGGACGAAGGGAACTCGAAGTCCCCACTTGGCCGATTCGACCAAGAGAACATTGCCACGGTTTCTTTACCCAGATGGCTGAAGTCATCTTGAGGAAAAATGAAAATCGATGTCTTCACTCAGTCAATCTGACCAAGACGGAATCGCCACAGTTTCTTTACCCAAATGACCGTAGTCATCTCAAGGAAAGAGGAAAACCAATGTCTTCACTTGGTCGATCCGACCAAGACGGAACTGGCATGGTTTGCTCACCTAGATGACCGAAGTCATCTCGAGGAAAAAAGAAAACTGATGTCTTCACTAAGCCAACCCCACCAAGATGGAACTGGCACGGTTTCCTCACCCAGATGACCAAAGTCATCTTGAGGAAAAAGGAAAACCGATGTCTTCACTAGACTGATCCAGCTTGACGAAACATGACTACTCGTTTGGACCTGTCAAAATATTGACTTCAACCTTGACATTTAGCCCTACTTCAGCCAAGAAGCCTCAGGTCATCGAGTACACCTCGGCCAAAGCCTCACCTTATCCAAAGCACCTCGGTGTCAAGAATAGCTCGACCAAAGCTTTAGGTCGGCGAGTACACCTTGGAATTTAGCCTCACCTCGACCAAGATGCCTCAAGTCGTTAAGTACACCATGGCATTTAGTCTCACCTCGGCCAAGAAGCCTTAGGTTGTCAAGTACACCTCGGCATTTAGCCTCACTTCGGCCAAGAAGCCTCAGGTCATCAAGTATGTCTCGACATTTAGTCTCACCTCGGCAAAAGCCTCAACTTGTCCAAAGCACCTCGGTGTCAAGAATAGCTCAGCCAAAGCCTTAGGTCAGCGAGTACACCTCGACATTTAGCTTCACCTCGGCCAAGAAGCCTTAGGTCGTTAAGTACACCTCGACATTTAGCCTCACTTCGGCCAAGAAGCCTTAGGTCGTTAAGTACACCTCGACATTTAGCCTCACTTCGGCCAAGAAGCCTCAAGTCGTCAAGTACGTCTCGGCATTTAGCCTTATCTCGGCAAAAAGTCTGAACTTGTCCAATACACTTCAGCTAATTTTTAACCAAATCGGCCACACCAACTTGTAAGTTTGACTTCAGCTAATTTTTAACCAAATCGGCCACACCAACTTGTTTGTTTGGCACCTGATACTATTATCAAGCACCAAATTGAGGGCAATGTTCTGTATTATTACTACTATAGAGGAGCATGTCAAACATATCAATGTATTAGCTCTAAAATCTCCTAAATCACGTCAGAACAGGAGGCACCACCAGAGGAGAGATCACCACAATTGTACTCTCTCCCTCCTTACCCACTCCTATATAAGAGAGGGTTAACCTCATAAGGTAACAACTCTAAACACACATATAATCTCTTAAAGACTCTAACTTGAACATCGGAGTGCCTTTACAGGTACCTACTCATCGTGGAGGGCAACCTCAATGCTATCAGATAAGACAATAAACACGTTAGAGATTGGACTGAGTTTGGACGTGAACAATTTTTATTTATATTAGAATTTTTATTATATCATATTTTTTCTCTGCTGGCACGTGACAAGAAGTTTATTCTACCAACAAGTTTATTCAGACTATTGTTCTTCATACTGAAAGGTTTCCCATATCTTTCCCATTTTTATTTGTTTTCATATGAATTTTATATATTTTATTTTAATCACACAATTCTGATGGCAGAATAATCCTATCAAATCATATAGTATGAACTATCATGAGATAATCACTCACATAATTTATAATTATTAAATAAATAATAATCTTAAATATTAGTGTAAAATTATACTCTTATTATAATAAAACTTAATAATTAATTAAAATTAAAATAATAATATATTATTTGGCATCATACGTTTTAAAAAAAAAACACACTAAACGGCTCAGAGGGGAGTGGATCTACACGATGTCAATCTAAACTCATCTTCAATTTTTCACTATCCTTCTGCCCGGTCTGCAGCTCATTTGGAAGGAAAAAAGCAGGTGCATGATTTTGGAATTGGATTTTTGGGTACACTGCAAGTGTCAATTTACAGACGCGTAAAGTAAACAATTTTTTTTGAAATTTTTTTCAGTGTTAGTTATGGTCTTAAAGTAAAAAAAATACAAGTTCAATTTTTTTTAATATTAATTAGTTTTATAATTGTACATTAAAATAATTTCCGGCTAATTTTTATGTCAACTATAAAATTAAACTCCTTTTCGAATTTTAATGATCGCTTGTATAATTGTTAAGTGTCTTAGAGTTTAAAAATTAAATGTTATAGTTAAAGTTAGACACAATAATAATCTATTATATAGGTTGAGTATATCTAAGAATTTCTACTTAGTTATTAAAAGTACAAGTTCTAGGACTATTTACTTTTTATTTATTTATTTATCCATTATGGAAAAGTATAAAAAATTGGAATAGCTAAAAAGTAAGAACATCTGATGAACTAGCTATTCGTATCAAAAAAACTGAAAAAATGAAGATTTTTTTTTTTGGTAAAGACAAACGTCATCTCTGTAATATTGATGGAAGTCAAGGAAGCTTAAGTGGAATCTCAATGGGTCCAAGGTCCAAAGATACACTGCAAGGACTTGGAGGCTTAATGACAAGGTCAAGAGCTAAGAAGGCTAAGGAGGATTTGGATAAAAAAGTCAAACATTTTCTCTCACTCAAGCTTATTCCAGAAGAAGAAGCACTCAAGATGGTCCAAATGATCCAAGTTGATGAAGGGCCCAATGTGGGGGCATGAGTTCTTTTTAGTCATTTTTTAATTATGTATTTGAACTTTTTAATCTTTTCAGTTTTGGTTTTTATTTTTCTTTTGGGGATTATTTTGTAATAAGGGTCTATTATTTGGGCTTAACTAAGTACATAGCATAGCTAGGAATAGATGCTGCCTTCTAATTGGGCTTGGGCCACATCTGTGCTAGGATGAGGGTTAAAAATATACTAGCTTGCTGCCTCCTTTTAGCTAAACCTAGCCGCCAACTTAATCCCTATAAATAAGCTTGTGTTTGCTACATTTGTCACTTTGAATTTCAGAATACAATCACATTCCTTTGTGAGTTTTTGAAAGCTTAGTTCTCTTGGAGTTCTTGGGTGAACCATCTTGATTCTTATAAAAGGTTTTATTATCTTTGTGGCGAATCTTCGCTTGACTTATCAAGCTCCAAGAGTGTGACGTCTTCTTTCTTCCATCCCTTGTCTTCTTCCACTTTCTTTTTTTACTCTTTACGTCACTATTTGTGGTACTGTTCACGTCACTATCCACTATAATGTTGACGTTATTGTTCACGTACAGGATACCGTTACTATTCACATATTGTTCTTATTCATCTTTAATTCTTTTAAACAAGAAATCAACTCAAAGACAATCCGTAAAAATAATGTGCATCCGACATAGATCATATCAAATATCTTCACATCCTTTTTGTCTGAACAAAAGCTCGAAATAAAATTTGGAAATTGCTCTTCCTAACCAATTAAAAACACTGAATGGCATCAGCAATAAATCCAGATTTCGAATATGGATTATGTGAAGCATCAAACACAACATTGGAGTAAGGAACCACTGGTTTTGAGAATACATAGAAGTAAATAATAAAGAAAGTCCGTCCTTGCCTTGTTGAGAAACTATAAACTGGAGGAGGGACTGAGCTTTTGGATCACATGGTAAGTGGGCTATAGTGCAATACAATTTAATAGTTTGACAAAAAAGGAGGGCATGAAATGAGCCAGGAGGAGAGAAGAGAAGAAAGGAAGAGATTCCCATTATCTCTTAACCCTGCAAGGTGAGTTTGGGTCAATAAATCTCAAGGAACATGTGCAACCGAGATGGATTAAAGAGTTGGCAAAGGTATTCTGTTTAGATTCTCTCAAGATATGATTGTGATAAGTTTGAAAGAGAAAAGATAGGAGATATAATTTCTCATTTATAAATTAAGATAATTATAAAATATTTATTAAATTAAATAAGTGATGGTTGAAAAATTATATGATAATTTCTCATTTTAAAAAATTCTCAAATAAAAAAAATATTTACTTAAAATAAAAAGTTACTCTTCCCCTCCATTCCCTTCCAATCCTATCCATCTAAACATACCTAAAGGTATCAAGATTTAATTCACATTATACATGGATGCTCTTAAAGATTTAAAATATTTACAAGTCCACTTACTTTTATAAGCCTTAGCAGTTAAGAAAATAGAGCACAAGCACTTGCATTAAAAATGGTTTTGAAACCAGTGTGTCGCGTAGACACAACTTTTATAATAATTAATTCAACAACTTAAAACGATAACAACCAAGTTCCAATTTGTCACTATACATCTAAATTCTAGCTCTTAATGTATCAAACTAAGATATATAAACAAGGACAATTAATAACCCTAATTGTGCCAAGATGATCATGATTAACAATTTACTGACATTAACCATCATTGTTCAGCATTCACATATTTCCAATCTTGTGATCCCTGAGTTCCAAGGGCTGAGGTTGCGGCAATGCTCCCATTTTATGAGTTCTTGGATTTGGCCATTATCTTTTTGGTTGCCACAGTTGCTGCCTGTAATGTCTGCTTGGTGACGTTACTTTCCTCTAGGCTCTAGATGTGTATTCCAATGAGCTCAACTGACTTGCAAAATCAGCGTTGCTAGGTGCAAATGTCTTGACCTAGTTAATATTGGGGACTATGTCTGCATTGGAGTTGGTGACTTCGAATGTGGTGATGTCTTCGACTGTAGCCTCTTTATCAGGCTTGATGGTTTTGGGACACCACAGTGGAGGGTGCACGTTGTCTATTCTAAAATCGAGATTATTTTAATACTTATTATTTTTATTTTATTTTTGGATATTAATGTTTTAAAAAATTGTTAATTATTTATTAATTTTATTTATATTTAATTAATTTTTAAATATTTATTATAAAAAATAACCAATAAATAATTAATAATTTACCATAAATAGTATAATATCGTAACAACTCTCTTTCCAAATGTATATTCCAACTGATATTTTATTCTTCTATCTTTGCTTACATGATTAATAAAGAATAGATAATTAGCACGCTTATTTATGAGAATATAACATTATAGTTTGTGGGAGCCTTGTTTCCTCTTGACAGTCATGGATCCAGAAATAGTTTGGATAGTGGGGTTAAAGCTAAAGGTAATACATAAAATTTCAAATCTTTATATTTATACATAAAAAATATATTAACATAAAATAACAAAATATAAATTTATAATTGTTCCTTTCACGCTTTTATATTTTAAAAAAATAAAATAATTTTTTCATTATCAATATTATTAAATATTTTTTTATATGTGTAGCTAAATAATTGTTCAATAATTCATCTTTCATATAATTGCGTATTCAATTTTTAATAATATTCAAAGTAGAGAATATTCTTTCAATTATTATAATTTCTATTAGTAATATCTGTCTTTTTTTATTATTATTTTTATTACATGTGCGAGAAAAATTTAAAGAGTTGGATTTTAACTATTTAAGTGTTACATGAGATAGATTGAGTAAGTAGAATTTAGAGTAAATATTCATTGTGATCAACTAACGATACAATTGTTATCAGTTAGGTCATTTAATAAATAAATACATCAAAATGATCTTTTAATGTTAATTTTTTTATATTAAATTAGTCTTTTAATATTATTTTTTGACATTAAATTTATTTTTTAATGTTAATTTTTACATCAAGTTAGTTTTTTTAAAAAATAAATTTGATATCAATAATTATTAGAATAACAAACTAATAACATCTATATTTTTAGAGAAATAAAATAAATATTTACTTTAAAATTTATTTATTGATCTTCTTGACGAGGACAAATTTTAAAAAATAATAAGTATAAAATAATGAAATGTTATTATTCTAATAAAAATTTTAAAATTAAAAGAGAGCATGTGGCCAAATGTTGTTAACGTCACCTTCGTGATAACTCTTCGGCTATGCACCAAAAGTCCACACATATGACATTTGACAGTGACATGTTGCCTTATTGGACCATCATTTGTCCTATTCGTCTTTTTCTTTGGCCTGCCAGGGGTTCTCTTCAATTCGGGTGGAGATTTTGGATCAGCAAAGTTCTTGGCACAGTCTTGGACTATGAAACAAGGTTATCGGTACATTTCGACACGGATACAGCATTTTAACAAAAATTAGGATACGGATACGGTAAAATATAATATAAAAATTTATGAAAAATGAATTTAAGTTTGATTTATTATAAGTGTAAAATTAGGGAGCGTTCTACTATATACTTGACAATAGGTTCTCGACACCCATCAAATAATAAAAATTACCGGTTCACAAACTAATTTGTAGTATAAAGCATGAACTGAATCGTCTCTCAAGGATTCAAAAAGAACAAAGATTTAATTAGATCAAGATAATTAGAAAAGGGGATTTTGTTGTTGATTAACAAGATTAATAAAAGTATGAAACTTAAAGTTGTAAACAAATCTAAAGAAACAACCAATCTAAGGAAATTTATCGATCTTGAGTTTAACTCATTATTGATCACAAGGAATTCACTTAATTGCTAACAATGTTCTTGGCCTTAGATCACATCAAAAAGCCTTAATATGATCCAATAATTCTCTACTAGATAAGCATCTAGGATTTGATTAACCAAGGTTAGATAAAGTAAGCACCATCCAACATAGATTAACTTAAGATCTAGAATTTAACCAAGCTAAACAATCAATCAAAAAGCTTTAATATATTGTTTAGTCTTTGTGATCCTCTTTGAATACATGATAATAAAGCTATTATCACATCAATATCTAAATCAAATTAAGCAATTTAATCTAGATAAAAATCAAAAGAGGAAGAAGAGAAACTTGAATAACAATTAAGCAATATGAACAAGCGAAACAAGATCTCCAAATTAAACATCAAGATGGCTAATCCCTTGGATTGATTATGAGAGCTTAGCCTTCCATTGATGGGAAGGAAGAACTCAGAAATAAAAGAACAAAAACGAAATTGTAAAAAGAATGGACAAGAAGAGAAAGAAAACTCTCACAAATACTCAAACTTTCTTCAAACTTACTTAAAATTGAATCCTCATAATACAAAGAGATTGATTCTATTTATACTAATCCTAGAAGCCAATTTATACATGTACATAATCTAAATACAAGCTGTAAAAACATGAAAATTATCAAATATGGAAGCTTGATGCATGGTTGGTGGGTTGATGCATGGTAGGTGGGTTGGTGTATGGTTGGTGGCTTTTAGTTAACAATTCTTATCCGAATTTTGACTTGATTTTTATGACCTAGACGGTGCATTGTGGCTTGGAGGTCTTCATGAAAGTTGTAGCCAGTTGTCTCTTTGAAATTTTGCAATTGGAATCATGCCATTTGGACTTTTAGAACTCCAAATATACTAAAAACACTGCACCTACCTCAAGTTAGGTTGGCAGAACGTGTTTCCAAATTCAAACCAACTTGTAGCTTCATAATCATGCCTAAAACGACATATATTGACTAAATGGTCTCAGTGAAGTTGGAGATATGAGTCTTATCTTTCCAATGGTCAAGTTTCAGCCCAAGAGGAGGCCTATAACTCACTATGTAGTCCAATATGTGCACACTGCCCAGATTTCTGTGACAGCAAACCCATTCTGCATTACAGGGATATTTTGGACCCTTAGAAGTCTAATCCAGCTCTTGAGTTCTTCATGAAACTTGTAGAGCCTTGTCTTAGCTTTCCAAAGACACCAAGATCACCTCAAATGGATCACTGAGTCCCAAGTTATGGCCTAACCAAGGAAGAAAGGTCAAAATGCATGAAAATCCGAAAATTATTCACAATTTACATTAAAGCCCAATGTAGCCCAACAACATTAAACTCATCTAAAATACTAATATTGGGCACAGTAAACATCTAATAAAGCCTAATACAAAGCTAACATAAGTGTCTCAAATTGATTGATCAAATTCCCCCACACTTAAACTTTTGCACTCCTGGGCAAAACACATAAGAACAAAACTAAAGAAAAACAAGAAACATCATATTATTAAACTAAAAGCATAAAAACTGATTATACCTAATCTAATCCACTTTCGTAGGAAAACACGATGGCACTTAGCATGTGCCACAAGCCTTTAAACCCCTAGGTGTCCCTAGTGGACGAGTTATAGTCTCGTGAGGGTTTACCAGGATGATACCCACAAACATGTAATACTTTATTTAATCAATTCAACTAATTTTTAAATACAAGCATTGTATCAAATATAAACCATAATTAATAAGTTAAGTATGCTTAACAAAGAATAGTTGAATCAAACCAATTGAGAATAAAGTATAGCATAATCATGCTTTAATCAGAAATAGGCATGTTCAAATTGAGTAAAATTCCTCACAACTGACACTCAAATCACACAAAGTGTTTAGGCTAACTGTTTACACTCAACTCAGTCAAACTATGAAAGTATTTTACCATAGACTTGCATATACATCAATTCTCCACTATTTAGATCAAATAAATTGCAAAAATCAAGAGGTCTTTCAAAAAGGTTGTAATGGAACTTATAAGGTGAAGGAATGGAACAATATGGATAATAGCAGGTTAAAACCAAAGAGAATAAAAGATCATTGAGGAGTAACTCAAGTAGAAAGCATAAAATTTTTACCCAAAACCATAAAATGCTCATTCTCTTCACATATTCCTTCCTTTTTCTATTCTTTTCTTTTTCTTTCTTTTTCTTTCTCTTTGTTTTTTTTTAGTACCAAGCATTTCGTATTAGCACACCAATTCTCCCACACTTAAATCATTGCAAGCAAAAGAACTCCTCCAATAAGAAAATCAATGCTCTCCCATTCCCTAAGGTAAGGTAAAACATGGTTTTTCACTCAAAGCTTGTAATGAGCTAAGAACAAAGAATGAGCAAATAAGCTTAGAGGGGGTTAACAATGGGATAAATGCAAGGTAGGTTTATTTGGCCAAAGCAGCTGAGTCAAGAAAAATGCCTCTGTCATTTTCATGCAACATACAGACCAATGTAATCTCAAATCGATTCAATGCAAGTTCTAGAAAATAAATTCATAATTGACATCACTCATTAGAGAAAATAAACCAAGTGTAAGTATCAAACTTGGAAAAACCCAAAACTCACAAAGGTATGGAACATTCATTCAATTCAACCATGTTTTCTTCCTAATATCCATAGTTATATATACATGTATATCATGAAAATGATTCAACTATAAACTGTTTTGTGTAATACCCGGGGCTGAAGAGGGCGATGAGTGATTACCGGTGCAAAGAGGCACGGACAATGAGAGGCTCCTGGCAGGCTTCTAGGCAAAGGGAGACATGAATGAACCTAGCCCACACCAGAAGAATAGGGGAATTCCAAGATTGTGCAGGTATGGGACTGTGCAATTAAGGAAGCTCATATAAGATTTAATAGGTACTACCTATATCAACAAGATGCATCTTCTTTTCGAGAGCCCATAACTTAGAAACTCCAAGGTTAAGCTTGGCTTGGAGCAATTCTGGGATGGGTGACCCCTTGGGAAGTTCTTAGGGTGCGTGTGAGTGAGGACATAAGCAGTCTGAAAGACTCGTGTTGGTGTGTGGGGACAGTTGTCAAACCTGGAGCACGGGCTGTTACATTTTGCATACTTTTATTATCAATTAAACTCAGATTCAGCACATGCTTGCATCAAAATTAATTGAAAAGATCAAAATGAATGTTTTTTTATATGCAAGATCAAAATAATTTAAGACATACTATAAAATGCAAGTTAAGATGCGTCTCAAGAGCAAAATTACTCCTTACTCTGCCATCTACATCTAATAAGCTAGTAACAATAAAGATTAGCTAGTTAGTTTTTCTTTTTCTTTTTTTTAACTAAACTATGTACATGGTGTTGTCAACTATCCCTCCCCCCCAACTAATTTAAGACATTGTCCCCAATGTCAAAATAAAGATAGGTAGAGTGTAGAAGGTCTTACCAGAAAATCGCAAATCAGGCTTGAAATGAGAAAAATTACAAAAAAAACTAAAATTATAAGAGAAAACAAAAATTCACAAGGACAAAGTCAAATCAAGTTTTTGCTGCTGCTGCCTTGTTCCAAATTCAGTGGAGTCATTGCTGGATGACGTTAGGGGACAAATTCATGTAGTTGATTAAGCAATTGTTCAGGGGTTGCAGCGGTTACAAGAATTTGACGTGTCGCTTGTGAGATGAACCTTTGTTCCACAGTATGATCAATAAAACAAAACAAATTGTCATAAAAACCATTAACATTTAATATACCAATGGGTTTTTGGTGAAAGTTCAGCTGTGACCAGGATGTAATTTAGAAGAGCTCTTCCAAAGTTCCAAAACCACCAGGTAGAGCAATAAAGGCATCAGTATTTGCTATCATAATGTTCATGCGTTGGTGCATGCAAGATACCATTACTTCATCCCCTACTATTTTTCCAGTGGGATTGCCAATAGCTAAAGGACTAGGAATGACACCAAGGACTTTGCCACCTCCTAAATGTGCAGCAGTTGCTACACAACCCATTAACCCAAGGCTACCTCCTCCGTAAACAAAACGGATTTCTCTCTCAGCTAGTACTCGACCAAGATGGTTTGCAATATTTACAAACTCTTTATCTTTCCCAGGATTAGATCTACAAAAGACACAAACACTCTTGATCCGACGAACTAAAGTGACTTCTATTTTCTTTTCTTCTTTTTTTTTCTTTGTTTTTTTTTGTATTCTCACCTTATCAATGATTTGAAGATAGTAAAGTGCATTATTTAAAGGAATCAAAACTCAAATGTAATAATTACACCTATAAAGGAGGGGTAGATCTGTGTGTCAGACAAGTTTGAAAATAAGCACAGCAATGATAATAGCTATATGACAAGGATAAAAGACTAATCTATATGTGTCAGAAGAAGTTTGAAAATAAGTAACACATATTTCAAAAAAAATACGGCTAAATTTTTTTTTTATTTTTACTTTTTAATAAAAAAGAAGAAAAAGGAAAAATAAAAAATAAAAAATAATACTTATAGGAGGTGTGATTGTGGCTCACATTTTCCTTTGGTTTTATGTCCAGTAACGGCTTGAATGCTCTCTATGGGCCGATGGTCGGTTTCCCATCCAATTTTCTTAAAAATTGGCAAATAGGGTCTTTTTGAGTCAGATTCCTGAGACTATAACACTCATGTTTATCTTGGAATATTGGCCATAAATCGAGAAGTACTCTCTGCATATCTCCACTAGGATGCGTCTCAAGAGTCAATAGAATGTTATCTAAAAACTCCTTACTCATGCCATCCTTAATGAAGTGAATTTTATCAAGTCGATTTATAGACGTCATTCCAATTGATCTGCATTTTGTGTTACAGGTCCATCTTACACATTTAAAGCAGACTCATAATCTTTTTGCCCTTCTTTTCTTTGCATATGAACTTTTGCCTAGCCCTGGCATATATGAAACAAGAGCGTCAGAAAATTCCCCTGTGATTCGGACCATTGTTTCGATCAACCAGCGTATATCCGCATAGATGCCTTTGTGCATAAGCATCCTTAATCTCTCAAACCTTGCACAATAAATGTTAGTTAAAGCATTTTGAGGGAGAGAAGGGAATCGCTTGCAGAGGTTAAAAAGCTGATTATCCATTTCGAAAGAAGGAAGAAAGAGAAGGAAAAAATTGAGTAAAATTATATACAGATTTCAGTGTTTGTGGGTAACTGAAGGGACCGAAAAATATTTTCACGGAGTACCGTTATCCGCCATTTAACCGGTGAAAAATCATCTGTCAAAGAAAAATAAACAAAATAAAGACAGAAAAATTAAACTTTGATAGATTTTCTCACTTGGCACTGTTTTTTCTGTCTCGATTCCTGTGATAGCAAATAAGTCAAAGTTTGAAAAAAGAAAGAGTTAGAAAACTTTGGGTTGCCTCCCAAGAAGCGCTACTTTTAATGTCATCAGCCAGCGTGATTGAAGATTTGTCCCAGGAAATAATTTCAACATCGAGTTGAAAAGTAAGACTTTTTTCCCTACGGATAGTAGAAGCAACAAAATCCCGCTGGCCACACCATAGCCAGTGTAATGGATCACCACATCCAGAATCAAAGGGTTCAGTCTTCTCTGAGGCTGCTTTATTAGCTTAACTTCATCTTCAAGTAAAATCCTACGCATGCATATGGAAGGGCTAATGCTAGGAATGTCTGCAAATATGATGGCTATTTGATTCTCCTTTAAAATTTGCAGCAACCTCTCCTCCTCATCAGTAAGGAGGTTCTTAACTACAATGAACTCCAATTTTGGTGGCTTCACTACTTCTGTAGATTGAATTGCTGCATAATCTGCTGAAAAAGATTCATCATTTCTCAAAAAGGTAGCAATCTCAGCACATGCATTACACAATATATCACCATTACAACAAACGGAATAATCAAAATCAGTAAAACTATCAAATTCAGCACACAAATCATCAATTGGTTTCTTCATATCAATGATCTCATATTCTACAGAATCAGATATCTGCATATGTTGCTTGCTCAACTGACTTAATGAAGATGTTAGCTGACCAATTTAGGTATTCAAATTCTGAATAGTGGTCTCAGTTCTCTGTTGAAACTGCAGATTATTAGTTTCCAATTACTTCACTAAATCATCCAATGTAGGCTCAGATTTCGTGCCTACTAGAGCTTGCTGGGGCATAGGCTGCTAGTATAAACTGCTTGGTCCAACATAAGGTTGGAACTGTTGTGAACTCATTGGTTGCTGGAATGGCTGCATATAATGGTTTGGCTGTTGTTGTGCTGCATTTTCATATCTCAAGTCGGGATAATCTCCCCAGCCAAGGTTATAGGTAGCAAAATAAGGATCATATCCAGGCTATTGGTATTGTGGTTCACCAAGAAATACACCTGTTGCATCAACAGAATGGTCATGAAATACAGAACCATCATCTTGTAATATGGTGTATGCATATATGGGATGAAAAGAATTACAACATATATTGCAAAATCTTGCAGGTTCTTGCACATGTAAGTGATGTTATCCCACTGTCAACTGCCTCACCAGATAAGCCAGCTCATCAAGTTTATGCTCCATCAGATTAGTGATCAAACACAAAAATACAAAATCACAAAAACAAGTCTAAATATATACACAAAACAATTACAGAAAACATATCTATAGATTTTTAAAAATTATGGGACTACCACAGAGTGAAATCTACACAAAAATTCTATCTAACAGAATAATAAAAAATCTTAAAAAATTAAAAAAATGGTCTAAACGATGGAATTTAGCTAAAATAAGGGTGACCTTACTAAAATAGTAAGCCTTTCTCAAAATAATGTTTTCAATAATCTTACCAAAATTCAGCTCGATCAGAGATACTTTACCGAACCAAAATCTTGACACGATGCCTTTTACTTAATTTCACCCGAATTCCACTCGAAAAAGCTTCAAAAACAAAACAAACACAATTGTTAGAGTTAGATGGAGTCTTGAAATGATCAAATAGTTGCCTTGGATCCCCGGCAACGGCGCCAAATTTGACAAGAAGTTGTCGAGACACGTGAAATAATAAAAATTACCGGTTCACAAACTAATTTGTAGTATAAAGTATGAACCGAATCGTCTCTCAAGGATTCAAAAGGAACAAAGATTTAATTAGATCAAGATAATTAGAAAAGGGGGTTTTGTTGTTGATTAACAAGATTAATAAAAGTATGAAACTTAAAGTTGTAAACAAATCTAAAGAAACAACCAATCCAAGGAAATTTACCGATCTTGAGTTTAACTCACTATTGATCACAAGGAATTCACTTAATTGCTAATCATGTTCTTGGCCTTAGATCACATCAAAAAGTCTTAACATGATCCAATAATTCTCTACTAGATAAGCATCTAGGATTTGATTAACCAAGGTTAGATAAAGTAAGCACCATCCAACATAGATTAACTTAAGATCTAGAATTTAACCAAGCTAAACAATCAATCAAAAAGCTTTAATATATTGTTTAGTCTTTGTGATCCTCTTTGAATACATGATAATAAAGCTATTATTACATCAATATCTAAATCAAATTAAGCAATTTAATCTAGATAAAAATCAAAAGAGGAAGAAGAGAAACTTGAATAACAATTAAGCAATATGAACAAGCGAAACAAGATCTCAAAATTAAACATCAAGATGGCTAATCCCTTGGATTGATTATGAGAGCCTAGCCTTCCATTGATGGGAAGGAAGAACTCAGAAATAAAAGAACACAAACGAAATTGTAAAGAGAATGGATAAGAAGAGAAAGAAAACTCTCACAAATACTCAAACTTTCTTCAAACTTACTTAAAATTGAATCCTCATAATACAAAGAAATTGACTCTATTTATACTAATCCTAGAAGCCAATTTGTACATGTACATAATCTGAATACAAGCTGTAAAAACATGAAAATTGTCAAATATGGAAGCTTGATGCATGGTTGGTGGGTTGGTGCATGGTAGGTGGGTTGGTATATGGTTGGTGGCTTTTAGTCAGTAATTCTTATCCGACTTCTGGCTTGATTTTCATGACCTAGATGGTGCATTGTGGCTTGGAGGTCTCATGAAAGTTGTAGCCAGTTGTCTCTTTGAAATTTTACAATTGGAATCATGCCATTTGGACTTTTAGAACTCCAGATATGTCAAAAACACTGCACCTACCTCAAGTTAGGTTGGCAGAATGTGTTTCCAAATTCAAACCAACTTGTAGCTTCATAATCATCCCTAAAACGACATATATTGACTAAATGGTCTCAGTGAAGTTGGAGATATGAGTCTTATATTTCCAATGGTCAAGTTTCAGCCCAAGAGGAGGCCTATAGCGCACTATGTAGTCCAATATGTGCACATTGCCCAGATTTCCGTGACAACAAACCCACTCTGCATTACAGGGATATTTTGGACCCTTAGAAGTTCGATCCAGCTCTTGAGTTCTTCATGAAACTTGTAGAGCCTTGTCTTAACTTTCCAAAGACACCAAGATCACCTCAAATGGATCACCGAGTCCCAAGTTATGGCCTAACTAAGGAAGAAAGGTCAAAATGCATCAAAATCCGAAAATTATTCATAATTTGCATTAAAGCCCAATGAAGCCCAACAACATTAAACTCATCTAAAATACTAATATTGGGCACAATAAACATCTAATAAAGCCTAATACAAAGCTAACATAAGTGTCTCAAATTAATTTATCAATACCTTAAAGGATAACTGTATCAATATTTCATCAAGTTTACCTATTACAAACGGTTTTTAAACATATTTTGAAACTCCTCTCATTTCTTGTTTATTGCATTTTAATCCATCAACAATTATTTTATTTTATTTTATTTTTACGTAACCCAAACATAATTTTTTTATTTTTAATATTTTTTATGATGCTTGAAATTTTTATTTTTTTTATTTCTTTCATCAAATTTTAATTTACTTTTTGTCTTATTAAAATATTTTTTATTTTTAATATTGTCATCAAATTTTATCTTATTTTTATAAATTCTCATTTTTTATTTTTCACATGAAGAATCTCTTAAATGAATTTCTCATAAGGTTTTTTTAAAGCCTTGATGATTTTTATTTTATTTTTATGTTTATTGTCATAAAGGGGTTGCTAATCCAGTAATATATATATATATATATATATATATATTCATTTTTTTAGTCCTTCTTGTTTTATTTGATTCTTATGAATCTTCAAGCTGCAAATGGATTGGCTGAGAGGTGCACGCAGAGAAGAATCAGTTATCTTCTTCCCCTAATCTTATGTTCCCCTGTTTCAAAACTTATCAAAGAAGGGGGTAGACGCTACAAAATTTTCTCAGAAAATTCACATCTAAGAAAATAGCCAAATATATGTTTTCTAATTTTTTCTAATTTTATTCCTTGAATTACTAAAATGGACAAACAAGTATTTTACATTTAAAAAAATTCATAAAAACCCAAATTTATCATATTTAATGTTTTTATTGTAATTTTTTTTCAAGTCATGATATTTTATTTAATCTTTTTATTTCATGAAAAATGCAACTATTTTTTATTTTCATTTTTTTCCTAAC
Source organism: Styphnolobium japonicum (assembly GCA_023212625.1). Lineage (NCBI taxonomy): Eukaryota > Viridiplantae > Streptophyta > Magnoliopsida > Fabales > Fabaceae > Styphnolobium > Styphnolobium japonicum. The sequence goes on from JALBWW010000014.1 coordinate 9,176,672, forward strand.
AAATGAAATTATATTTTATTTTCATTTTTATCTAAGTTTAGTGAAATTATTATTATTTTTTAATTTCATTCTTGCATCAAATTAAATTCATTTTTTTCCCATTAAAAATAATTTTTTTTGAATTTTCTTTTCTCATTAACAGTTTCATGCAAAACAAAAAAAAAAATACTATGAATGATGGAGGGCTTTTTTTGCAAAGGACTTACACATAATTTAATATTTATAGAAAATTATTGCTTAACCTATATAACTGGTTGTTTGTTGAAATATGAACCGTTTGATTCATTCAATGGTCATATTATTAGTAATGGATGCATCAGATTAAATGATGTAACCATGCTCCCCTTTTTTTAGGTGCATCTTAGACATTGCCGTAAAACTAGTACATGTTTCTGTGAATTTTACAGATGTTTTTTATTTTTTATTTTTATATTGATATATTTGTTAATTACATGTAACTTTTATTAACTTTTTTTATACACTTTGAAAATATAATTTTAAGTTAATATTTCTTTTAATAAAAAATTATTTAAACACAAAATCATTCTTTAAAATAATAGTAAAAAATACAAAAAAGTCACTTAGAAACATTCAAACATAAGATGATTGTCTTAACGTTAACTTATTATGAAAATATCAACATAGAATGCTACCTGAACGTAACTATTTTACTAATTTCCCCCCTAAAGTATTCAATTTTTTCATCCATGACACACAACAACTTAAATTATCAATAAATCTTTTAAAAGCAAGACAATGTTCTAAACCAAAATTATTTTAAAAAACATGTTTTAAATTGTCTTTATATTTATTCTTATTCAAAAGATATGATAGATCACATGTAAAACTTGAAAAAAAAAACAAAATATAAACAAAAAAAAATCTATTATTAATAAAAAGATAAATATTAAGTTAATTAAAAATGTAATGAATAAATAAAAATAAAGATGGAATTAACATAGTGAACTTGATATTTTAATAAGAAAGTGAGTAAATATCTATATGAATAAATGCGACATTATATTAGTTATCCGTATAAATATATCAAATTAGTTATCTAAAAAATATATATGACATTAAATTAGTCTTTTCATATTTTTATTATCAAATTAATCTTTAAAATAATATCAAATTGATATTCAAATGATAAAACTAATAACATTAATTATTATTAAAAAATTAATTTAATGTTACTGATTAATCAAGAATCAATACGATATCATATATTTTTAGAGATCAAAATAAGTATTTACTCGTAATGTCAACCAAGATTATTCCTACTATAGTTTTTCAGTCTCAACGTCTTTTGATTTCTTACCTTTTAGCTATATGTAATTTGTTAAATATGATTAAGTTGAAGAATTGTTGGAGAAAATAGGAAAAAAATTAAAAGAAAGGAACGACAAATAAATCGAGATGAAATAAGACGGGGAAAAAAAACAGAAATTGAAAACAAAAGGGCAAACGGCCTGGAGCATGAAAACGAATGGCAATTCAGCGTGTCGTTGAGTTGAGAGTTGGATAACCCCAACTTGACAGAACGCGCGAGAGAAGAAAGTGAAGAAATTTGCAACTCGAGTGGAGAAAAAGAACGCACGGCAAAAAAGGAGATTCTCAATTAAAATTAGAGTCTGTTATGCAGTGTTTTAAAAATTGGTCCAACTGAATCGGTTTAACCGTGGATCGGAAGCTCCATCGGTTCTAATTCAACTAAAGAACCGCACGAGTGGTTAAACCACAAAAATCATAAAAAAAAAAGAACTGGTTGAACCGGTTAAATCGGTAAAAATCGGAAATAAAAAATCGGTTAGACCGTTTATTAACTTTTAAATTAAATTTTTTTAAAAAAAGAAAGAAAAAAATGGTTCTTTTTAAAAAAAAAAAACTTAGGATTTAACTCTTTTAGAAGTTGAGTTGGGAGTTTTCATAGTTCTAGTCTTTGTTTTTCACAAAATAGGTGACGACACTACAAAGCAATTTATGATTTTTTTGATCAGTTATATATATAGTATATAGTATATAGTATATCGGTTCAACCGATCAAACCTTGAACTACTTTTCTCTCCGATTATCCGGTTCAACCGGTTTTTAAAATATTGCTGTCATGTGGTAGATAAAGACATTTTCTTTATATATTATTGTTCATTTACTTACTGCATAAATGAAGGATGAAAGGTGAAGAAGAAATTTCAAAATTGAATAGATAGTGAAATTTTTTGAACCAAATGAGTTTTGTAACTTCTGAACTGCTTTTAGAAACTGTTGAAGGAAAGAAGAGGTAACTACTGTATCTTGAAGGGAGTATTGTAAGTGGTTTTGCTAAAGAGCAAGAGTGGAACGTGTAATTAGAGAATTAGTGGCATAAAATTATAATTTTATCCCCTTTTCTATTTATGTTTAATGAATGAAGATGGTTTTTTTTGGAATAAAAGGAATTGGAGGCCAAAGAGGGAATCCCCTTTATAGTAGTATAGATATAATAAATAATAGATAATAATACTAACTTATTACTTCAAGTTGAAGATGTTTGATTACCTTAAGTATTTTGAGAGATTATTACGGTACCCATCTTGTTTTTAAGGTACCGATACTCAGGGCGAGTTGTCTAGCATTCATTAATTGTTATTTATATTTAATATATTTTCTAATATTTATTGTGAAACCAACAGTCAATAAAACCAAATCCATCAGGGTACCATAGCAACTCCTAGTATTTTGTCTTGAGTTTAATTCTTGGAACAACGTGTATAAAAAAAACACAATTGAGAGGGGTCCTCGCTTCATGCGCCTGACTGTACCTCATGAGATTAGTCTTTTATCTTCCGGTCTAGAGAATACCCTGATTTACACAAAAATATAATAAATAATAATAAATTTCTTTACATTTTCATCCAATCATGTATTATAAAATTATTAAAAGAGATTGATGATTATAATAACTACTTAGAAAATTTATCTCTTTTAATAATATGCTAACACATCATTAGATGTCAATATAAAAAACTTTACACTAATACTTTATTAAATTTAAACTCATTAAAAATTATATATTATCATCTTACAAAACATTAAAAAACATATAATACCATCATAGTACATTTTAAATAAAAAATAATAATTGGATAATATGTGATTAAGGGAAAAAATAGAGAAAATAGTTTTTATTTTTAACATTAATTATTATAGACATAATAAAAAATTAATATTTATTAAATTTTTATAATATCTCACTTATATTAACATAAAAGTTCCAAAAAAAGAAAGATATAGGCTAATAATATCTATTGATTTATGAGGAGTATTCAATATAATACTTGATATAGGCATATATTCAATACGAACACAACAAATATTTTAAAATATTCGTACTTCATAAAAGGACAAATAAATCATATACCCATATGTTGCATGATATGTCTCTTTCCAACTGTAAAAATCAATTTAATAAAATTGGATTTACACTATTTATTATTTATAAAAGCAGTTACATATAGTGTTGATGAACATAGTCTTCAGGCTTGTAATTGTTTTGTGCCATAACTGCTATACCATGACAGCATGGGATACCAGTGAGCTCACACTTTTTGCATGAGCAACTCATCTCCGTCAAGTTCACAGCATAATCGTCTCATCATTCCTCATTTCAAATAGACTTTAATTTTAATTTATTATTAGAGTAAATTTTTTTACATTATTACTTAATTATGTGTAAATAATTCATTAAAAGAGTACTCTTTTAATATAAAGTTTAATTTTGATCTACTGTCAGTGTAAAGTTTTTTTACACTGTCACTCAATTATGTGTTACCAATTCATTAAAAGAGTTTGACTATTATAACAACTACTTCAAAAGTCTAACACTTTTAATAATTTGTCAGTACATGATTAGATGACAATATAAATTTTTTTATACTAACAGTAGATTAAAATTAAATTATTTAATAAATAATTCACATAATTGAGTGATAATGTAATTTTTACTTATAATAAATCAAAATTAAATCATTTCAAAATTTCTAATCCTCCAAAATTTCTTTTGAATCTTGTCTTTAAAGTTGATTATGATAAAGTTAGCCAATTTAATAGGAGTGCCAAGATTCTGAGAATAATCTTATAGATAAAGGGAATCTTTTTTTTTTTCTTTTATTACGTACTCATTCAAACAGAATGATTTGGGTTGGGCTTGGACTTGCAATGGCCCAACTTTTCTCAATCTCAACTAGTATTCCAATGTTGTAAAATTTAAACCAAGACAAGGTTAATTGTGTCATTCAAATCAAACGGTCATGATGATAATGACACTTTTGAATTCTGCCCCATTGTGTTGGGCAATGCCTTAACCTTTCCCCTGATGCACTTTTCCTTGTCTTCAAAGTCTTCCTTTCTTCATTCCCATTTCACACAAAACCCAACCACTGAGGAGACCTACCCTGCTCATCAATGGCGGATCCGAGTCCTTACACCAAGACCCATTTCCCATTTTCTGAGTTCAGCTCACGGATCCAACCAAAACCCATCAACCAAGGTAAGTCTTGCTCAGGGTTCCTCTTCAAATATCTCTTCTTGGCACTGTTTGTCATTGTTCTTCCACTGTTCCCTTCACAAGCTCCTGACTTTGTGAAGCAAACCATACTCACTAAGTTCTGGGAGCTACTCCACCTTCTCTTCATTGGCATTGCTGTTGCCTATGGTTTGTTTAGTAGAAGAAATGTAGAAGCAGACATAGAAATTCACTCTAGTGTTGATAGTACACCTAATTATGTGTCCAAAATGTTTCCTGTTTCAACGATTTTCGGTGACGGGTATGAAAATCCATCTGGGTATGATGAGAAGAGGATGATGCATTGTTGGAATGCTCAGTACTTTGAAGGGGAGCCAGGGGTTGTGTGCTCCAATGGGGGTACTGTTGGGGTTTTTGATGAACAGTACGGAACCCAATTGCCAATTTCTGCTGATAATTTTGTTGATTCGGTTAGATATGATGGAACCAATGTGGTTCAAGCTTGGAATTCAGAGTACTATCATAGTGAGCCTGTGGTTGTTGTAGCTCAACCATACTACACTACTGGTGAATGTGGTGAGGTTGATGGTTATAAACCTCTAGGACTACCGGTTCGAAGTTTAAGGTCAGTTGCAAGAGAAATAGATAGTCCTAAATACACCAATGAAAGTGATTCTAGTTCAGGTTCAAGGGGTTCATTTAAGAGCTCAGATAAGAGTAGAGATAGGGAATTTGGGGATCTGGGTCCTTCCAATTTGGAGCAAAAATTTACTGCTGCTGCTGCGCCTGCTGGATCAGCTTCCCCAATTCCCTTGCGTTCAAGGTCTAGAAGGATGGAAAGGGAGAAAAAACATGGCAATGTTACCCATCCTTCACATTTTAGGCCTCTTTCTGTTGATGAAACTACATTTGAAGCACTCAGTTCAAGGTCTTTGAAGTCTACAACATCTTTCTCTTCCCACACCAGTATGTATTCTTCCTTGGATTCGATTTCATCAGATAATATGAACTTCCAAGAGGAAGATATGGGACAAAAGAAGGCTTCTTATGTGCATGCTTCTGAAAATATGAATTTCCAAGAGGAAGATATGGGTCAAAAGAAGACTTCCTATGTGCATGCTTCAGAAAATATGAATTTCCAAGAGGAAGATATGGGACAAAAGAAGACTTCCTATGTGCATGCTTCAGAAACTATGAATTTACGAGAGGAAGATTTTGGACAAAAGACTTTCTATGTGCATGCTTCAGAAACTATGAATTTCCGAGAGGAAGATTTTGGACAAAAGAAGACTTCCTATGTGCCTGCTTCAGAAATTATGAATTTCCAAGAGGAAGATATGGGACAAAAGAAGACTTCCTATGTGCATGCTTCAGAAACTATGAATTTCCGAGAGGAAGATTTTGGACAAAAGAAGACTTCCTATGTGCCTGCTTCAGAAATTATGAATTTCCAAGAGGAAGATATGGGACAAAAGAAGACTTCCTATGTGCCTGCTTCAGAAATTATGAATTTCCAAGAGGAAGATATGGGACAAAAGAAGACTTCCTATGTGCCTGCTTCAGAAAATATAAATTTCCAAGAGGAAGATGTGGGAACGAAGAAGACTTTCCAGTCTTCTCCACAATATGAAAGGATGGCAAGTAAAGGAAAATATGCTGCTGTTTCTCATCCTCTGCATTTCAGGCCAATGTCAGTTGATGAAACGCAATTCAAATCACTCAGTTCACGGTCTTTCCAGTCAATGGAATCTTTCTCATCTCGGACAAGTTTATGTTCTTCCTTAGACTCTGTTTCTTCAGATAAAATGAACTTGCAGAAGGAAGATTTAGGGGAAAAAGAGAGTTCTCATGGCTCTTCTCCTTTTCCTTCTTCTAGTTCACCATCACCTCCGGCTAGAAGGAATGGGGAAGCTTCCTTGCAACTATTTCATGCCCGTGGACGTAGTATTGGTTCCTTGCTCCAGGATGACATGAAGAGTAATCTGAAAGATGACTTAAGGGGTTTAAATGGGATTGAAGGTGAGGATCCACCAGGCAACAAAGAGTCAGGGATGCAATCTTTGCAGTCAGACTCAGAAAAGCCTGCAAGCCTAGCAAAAGCTCCACAAAAGGGAAAATCAGTTAGAACAAGAAGAGCCAGTGGACTGATTTCAGAGACAGTGAGAACAGGAGAAATATGTAGCAAGCAAGCTGATGAAAAGGTTGAAAAGAAGCCTCATAATGTTGAATCAGTATTGATGAGAAAAGATAAAATGAAAAGTCAAGGACCTGATCCTCTGTTGAAAGGAACCAGTAAGAAAAATCTGGATGCTTATTGTCCTAAGCCTGAGGTTACATTATCAAATCATCATAAAAGAGATAAGCAAGAACCATCCAAGAATGTGTCTAAAGAAGACTCAGATATCGAGCTTGAGAACTTTCAGCTAAGCTCAGGTGAAAATGAGGTGTCTGAATGCGTCAATGATTCTGGATTGGATTCTGAGGTTGATAAGAAAGCCAGTGAGTTTATAGCCAAGTTCAAAGCGCAGATTAGGCTTCAGAAAATGGGATCAATTGAAAGATCAAAAGGGCAAAAGACCATTGGAAACTATATTAGGTGATTTGTGAAATTTCTTTATTTCCAAGAGTTTCTAACCAGATGAATATGAAGTTCATCAAAGGTGTTATAATATTCTATTTCATTGAGATCTCTCCAATTTAGAAGATTTGGTTTTTCTTTTTTATGCTTATGTATAACCGGTGAAGTTCAAAATCTGTTATTTTGTGGCAGCAGGTCTTCCACTTATTTATTTTCACATACAACAAAAATATCTCTGGGTATTGCTTTCGGTGCTGCAGTTTCTTTCTTAAGTTAAAGTTCACCATTTTGTATTTTTTGTATCCCTGCAACAGAGTTAGGTAAGCATTTGAACGGAAGGTGATTCTCGAATATATATATATTTATATATATAGGCTTGTCTTGATATAATTCTGTGTCTCTGCTTGAAAATCAATCATAACTCCTGTTTTTATTTAGAATGTTTATTCAGCAAGGGGAAAGATTTGCACTCTCACTGTTGAAGGAAGGCGGAGATGGCAATGAAATATTAAGCACCTTAAAAGTAGATTGGGTTCAATATTATTCCTCTTAAGTCTTAACCTTTAGTTTACTTTCTATGGGAGTATCGATTTTCTTAAGAACTTTTGACAAGAGTGTTTGTAAACTGTATTAGTAGTACTTTGTAATTAAATGCCAAAACTCTTTGGAAATAAGCAGTCTCCTCTAGTGTAAGGGAAATGAATGTTAGATTTGACCTCTAGGAGTGCCTTTGGATAGGTTTTTTTTTTAAGTAAATCACTTTTTTTTTTATAAAAGAAGTACTTTTATAAGTTTTTATGTATGTTTGGATAAAATTTCAAAAAAAAGTAGAAGTTAAAAAAAAGCTCATTTACTACTTTTTTTAAAAGTTAGTGATCCACAATTTCTGAAAAAAGGAGAAGGAGAAGTGATTTTTAATATAATTTATTGACAAAAATACTCTTTGTCTTTATTAAAAATTATATCTCTTGTTCTTTATTGTTTTCCTCTTGTAAATCTTACCTCTATTATTTTGGATACCCTACATTTTTAGTAATTTTGCTATGAAAAAACTCTTTTGTTCTTTCTTATCTAAACAAACTTACAAGTCCTTCTATTACTTAAAAATACTTCACAAACATTGCATCTAAATGCAAAATAACTTTTTCTTTAAAAAAAAGCTCTACTAAAAAAAGATCTATAAAAAAAGTCATTTTTTCATAAGTTTATCCAAACGAGTCTTAGATTAGCCCCTAGAAAAGCCATCCGCCTACTACTTTGTATTTGCAAGCAGTTTTGCTTTGTTTTAATTAATTTTAATTTTCCGGATTAAATAAGTACCCATATATGACTTGAGTAAGGTTTACCTGTCAATTAAAACTAGTAAGGGAGAAAGGGGGAAGTGAGGCAGAGGAGGGAGATGGAAGACCCTCTTTTCCCCTTATTACAAACAGGCACTTAGAAGATTAGCATAATATATTTGCTTGGAAGAAGAAGCCAAGATTCACTGGTAGAGTTATTTATAAATAAAGGAATTTGTGGTTGATTATTGAGGTTAAGTTTGATGAGGGCCAAAGTCATTCTTACTATACTGCGAGGCATATAACGAGTGAAATTTTCTTTCATTTATGCAATACATAAAAGTAAGTGCCTCTTCTTGTTTTATGATTTTTGTTTATCCAACAGAAGAAAAAGTTTATTATAATTAAAATCATGCAACAAAAGATCATGTTTTTTTGAAAAGAAGAACAAGTTTATTTTAATTTGCAGGACAGCAATGCTAGGTTTAATTCTAGACTAAAACATTTTTCAGTGAACAATATAGGGATAAATGATCAACCTACATGATTTTCAATGGAGAAATATTTTTTACACAGAAAAAGAAAAGAAAATATTTCAGAGAGTAAACATTTTCAAAATTTGAAAGGTAATGAACTCTTCCAAAATAGGCTCAACTGGAAAGTTGAAACTAAAATTGAACTTTACAGACATATTACTGAAAACATTCTAGAAACTGAAAATGAGTAACAACAATAAACGTTGTTTATCAGGGCTCTCGGGTTCTGCATCAATATACAGCATGGCTGCGGAAAGGAACTCCCAATAGCATGCTTGTAGAGTATGAAGATGCACAAATGCACCGGGCCTATCATTTGCAGACATCATTCTCCAGGTGACAGTGAAAATGGCAAATATAATTAAATACAAAATAAGTACCCTGTAACTAAACTTCTAAATAATATTTTGAAGTCATGCTTAAATTGCATATTGAAAGGAACCTTGTACTGGCATTACAAATACTGGTTTCAGACACCACCAATCAACTCATTGAACAAACCCATGGTTCCCTGAATAGTGCATCAATTAGCAAGACCAAAACCAAGATATAAATTTTGTCCTGAATGATATTACAATTTACAACAGTAAACAATAACCGAACCTTATTTCAGACACCGCCAATCAACTCATTGAACAAACCCATGGTTCCCTGAATAGTGCACCAATTAGCAAGACCAAAACCATAATATAAATTTTGTCCTGGATGATATTACAATTTACAACAGTAAACAATAACCAAAACTTATTCCACTAAGTGAGTTTGTTCCAGATGATACTAAAACTGAAATTTTGGATAGCAAAGTGCAAAGGAACCTCCTTTCACTTTGATTATTATAGCACTCTAAAGCTAATATTTTATGAATAACCTTCTGAACTAGGAATGTTCAGTCCAATTCAGGAATTTGAAATCACATAAACTAGATGACAGAATAGCTTAATTGCTACTCCTTAGTGGCAGACCTATGGCTTTCCATATAATCAACGAAGTCATCTATGTATTTTTGGTGTAGCTCCTTATCCCCAACTATCTTGCTCATCTCCTCTGCTTGACTTCTGTAAGTTTTTCCTTCCTCTTCTAATATCACTGATCTCAATGCCTTGGCCACTGAATCCCTAGTGAACTTTCCATCATGCTCATTTCTGGGTACTTTTATCCCAACCTTTTTTTCTTCCATAAGCCTAGCCACTAACCCTTGCTCATTTTGGAAGGGCAACATAATGAGTGGGCACCCAACTTGAAGACTTTCTATCACTGAACTCCAACCACAGTGAGTCAAGAATCCCCCAATTGACTTGTGTGCTAATATCCTCAACTGTGGTGCCCAAGTACTCCACACCAGTCCACGTTTTGACTGGTTCTCAAGCCAATCCTGTGACTCAACTGAGTCACTCCTGGGAGGGTTATTTTGCTTCTTGAGAACCCAGAAAAAGGGAAAACCAGATAGATCTAATCCCAGAGCTAACTCAGTTAAGTCTTCATTACTTAGTGTCACCTCACTTCCAAATGCTACATAAACCACTGACCCTTTTTCCTGTTCATCTAACCATTTAAGGATTGTATCCCGATTGTCATCCTTGCTGTCTTCACTGAATTGTACCGAGGGTGGCAATAACCCAACTGGAATCACTGATTTCCTGCAGAGATTTTCAAGCAATTTCAGGGACTCACCTTCAATCTCCATGCAACTTCTTGCAGCAACAACAACAGCACCACGAAGGGTTTCTTGGACTCGAAATACATCTGAAACGCCAGATTCATTTTCTTCAGTGTGGTAATCAGACAAATTTTTGGCCTCGAAGGGTTGAAGGACTACTTTGTTAGTAGATTCATTTGCCTTTAGCACAAAGGATTCAAAAACGAAAGACATACCAAATGCACTAAAAATAGAGAAGTAGATGCATAAGATGCCTAGTTTAGAGGATATTGGTGGTAACCAGTAAGGTGCAAAGTCGTATATGATCCAATCAGGAGTGGATCTCTCCAGAAACTTAGTCAAAGGTTCTTGAAGACCATCAAAAGCCTTCTTGAGGTATGGGACAATGTGGTGTGGAATGTCCATAGTGGCTTCAGCATTTGCAGGGAGTTTGTCTATATGGGGTAGTGGGAGTTCTATCAGTTCCACCAGAGGTTGTAAATTTGGAGGTAGTTTAGGGAGGCGTTGGATGTTTCTAGGTGTGGAAATGAAAGAAATTTGGTGACCCCTTTGAGCTATGAGCTTTGCAAGCTCGTAGAATGGAACTATGTGACCAAAAGCTAGCCATGGAAACACAGCAATGTGAAGCTTCTTAGGCTGATCTGCCATAGTTATAATGGTGTTTAAACTATGTCTTGTAAAATATTTATGGTCACAGAGGGAGAGCCTCTAAGGTACCCATCATTTGGTATTGAGTACCTGTCCTACATTTAAACCAGTGGTGTCATTTGCTGTTTGTCTTATTGCATACTGTCCCACAATTTATGCAAGGAAATATCAGTGCCCGTTATCTCTGTGGGGCTGTGCTAACATCGAGAGTAGAGATTTTATCAGTATGCTAATTTAGGAAATGTTTGAATCGAAGGAGTTGGGTAGGGAAAAGAGGGAGGAGATAATCTTTTATTTTTAAATTAAGAAAATTATAATATATTAATAAAAAAAATGATTGTAAAGTTACATAATAATTTTTTATTTTAAAAAATTATTAAATAAAAAGAATGTAAACTTAAAACAAAAAATTATCTTTTTTCTTTTCAAATTCTTCCATCCAAATAATACTTTAAAGAAATTGATTAGTTGTTAAGGAGTTATGTTATTTTCCTTATTTGAAAAGCAACCAAAATAAATATCTCTGCTATCTTTCCAACTGAAATAATAATAGTATATGTATCGCATTAATCATGGAAGGTTATGATGTTGATAAATGTGTGAGTGGAAGCACAGCAATGTAGAATGGAACTATGTGACCTAAAGCTAGCCATGGAAGCACAGCAATGTGAAGCTTCTTAGGCTGATCTGTCATAGTGGTAATGGTGAAAGCTATGACTTGTAAGATGGTTTTGGCCATAGAGGGAGAGCATCTAAGGTACACATCAATTGGTTGTTGGTGTTGAGTACCTGTCCTACATGAGCAAAGGATAGCCACAATTTCTGCAAATCAGTGGGGTCACTTGCTGATTGGTGTTTCTCTCGTTGCGTACCGTCCCACTTATGTACAGTCGTTACCACTGTGGGACTGTGACTGTGTTACCATCCCGTAGGAAAAAGTTCTCATTATTGAAATTGGATAAAAGCTTGCACATTTTTATAAAATACAAAAATACTTAGAGCTACTTTAGTTTCATTTGTTTCTGTTTCTATTTTCACTTAAAAGTTAAAACTGAAAATGAGAGAGAAAACATGTTTGGATAGTTAATTTCGTTCTCAGTTTTTAGAAAAAAATTTAAAACAATAAAATCTCGTCTCCAACATTTTATGAGTACGGCACACGGGATAAGATCAAGAAAGTTGAGTAGGGTACCAGCGCTGTGCATCACACAATGTCACACAGTGAGAACTAAATGTTAGTTTGGTATATCTAAATTTAGTACAATTTTTTAAAACTAAATTACATGTTTTTATTGGTCAAGTAGTACAGTTAACAAAATTTAACCACTTTAGGTAACACTAGGAATAACAGATGTCCCAGAACGTTTTCAACCTTTTCTTTCCACGTAGACTTTTTACTTCCAATCATCATGTAAACTGGTAAGCATGATTAAGGCTTCAGAAGAACACAAATGACAGAGGCTGAAAATTATGAAGAATATTAGGTTAGAATTATAATTATAAACCAAGAAGAGCAATGCATAGGGTTGTTATTAGAATTATAATTATTATGTTGTAAAAGTAAAAATAAGAGAGTAAGAAAAAACCAAATTCAAGACCAAGAGACATTTCATAATTAACAAACCCAGACTTAATACTTTCTCATCTGTAATTAATTTTTTATGTAACCAAAAAAGTTAAACACGTAATTTGGATGGAAGAACACAGATGCATTTTTATAGTGGTTTAATTCATGAAAGAAGATTTAGTAATGTCTGCATAACTCGTTAGTCAAGTAATAGATGGAACTTTGAAAGCAAAAAAAGCTGATTTTCAGCAATTTGTGGGAGGACAACTAACAAATGAAACATCCATTGGGCCACCACATGACATCCCAAAGAATGTCATATGACAATATTCAATCTCTTTTATAACTGTTCACATCCAATCTTTGAGGTGTGAGTTCCGACGTGTTTGTTCTCTTCTTTGATGTGCTAAGGGTGCTCTCCACGATAGGTGGGGGTACTGCAAAGCCACTCTAGCTAAAGTTAGTCTCTATGGGTTATTGGAGAAATATATGGGTTCAGATCTTTACCTTGTGGGATTAATCCTTCTATATATAGGAGTGGTTAAGGAGAGAGGAAACACTATTGATGTGACCACTTCTTAGAGTAATGATCCCTGTTCCAGCGAGAATGAGGGGATTCAGAAGTTAATGCTATGATACGTTGACCTGCTCCCCATAGTGCCTTGTTCTCCTTGAAGGGCTAGGCCAGAGCCTGTATAGTCTAGTTGGGTTAGGAATAGTACTGAACGTCTCAATTCGATCGGATAAGATTAGTACTGAACACTACCCCAAGTTCGATATCGGGCAATGATGTCGGATACCGAGCTTTACGAGTTAGTCATGACGTGGCTAAAGTGGGCATCCTCCGACCGATCATTGGACAAGTCATTAGCTTTTGGTTTGAGTTTTTTTAATAGGCTTGATACGTGGTGAAGACAGAAGTCACCAATTCTTCTCGAACAGTGTGCATGGTTAAGTCAGAGCGACGGCATAATTTTCGAGGTGTAAACCATCATACTGGATTTCAGTGATGGACGCATCAACAATGAAGGGTCGTTTCACTTTGTAAGAATAAAAGAGGGGGAAAGAGGGGAGGAATTGTGCACTTACCACTTCTTCTTCTTCCTCCTCTCGCCTTCGAGTCTCTTCTTCTTCTTCCTCTGGCCTTCGAGTCTCTTCTTCTTCCAAGCTTGATTCTCCTTCGGCGATGGACCATGATTGTGGCAATATTCGTTGATTGGTTCCCTTCGGCGGCTTCTTCAGTAGTTCAACTCTTCCTTATCTCTATCCTCCTTTCGCCCTTTATTCAGATTTATCTTTTTGCTTCTATTTTGTTCTTTTCTGCCATGGTTAGAGTTAGGATTCTAGATTTACTTTGGGAACGAGCCTTCTCCAGGAGTCTTGGGGGGTGTCTCCATCCCTCTGGTGACAAGTAAGTTTGCGTTTGGAGGTCTAAATGGTCGAGAGTGCCCTCCATCAGGATTTGGAGGGCTGTCAGGGTGCTACATTGTTGCGGATTTGGATTCTTACATCCCTATTCGATATGAGGAATTTGGAGGTCATAAAGTTTCATTGGTTTTCAGGATGGCCAGGGGGAAAATAGCTAGGGCTGCTGTAGGGGAGCATCCCCTCCCCACTGATCATGGTTCTTATCCCTGGGTGGAGCTTGAGGCTTTACGCATCTGATCTTTGATCACATCGGAGGCTAGAATGAATGAGCTATAGTAATACATGCAGCTGACAAAGGATCATGCATGGGATTCTTAATTCGTGTGTCGGCCTTGTGATCCAGAGGATCGGATATGCAAGATGCGTTTTGAAGGTCCTCATTTCATGTTCATGTATGAGACTTTTTCACTAAGATGGGTGTGCGACTTCCATTCTCCTGATTTGTTATTGTGCTCCTCCGATTTTTTAATGTGGCTCCATTCCAGTTGCATCTGAATAGTTAGGCCTTCATTCGGGCGTTCGAGATCTTATGTGAGTTCTTCACGCTACTGAACAGGGTGGACGTGTTCTTTTATTTTTTTAATACTTAAGGTAATAAGAACAATAAGATCGGTTGGATCTCCTTGCGGAGTAGGCCCGATCAGAGGTTTTTGGAGTCGTATGAGTCTTCATACAAGGATTTCAAATACAATATATTCAAGATAGAGGGAGCTATGGGTAGTCGGCCATTTTTTTATCACAATTGATGAAAGTTTGAGGTTCCCCATATACTGGAGTTCGACCCCAAATGGGGTTGAACCTTTGAAATATCATTAGTTACGAGAATTGGATCAGAGGATTCTTGATGTTCTATTAGGGCTACCGACATTGAAATCTTCCAATCTGACAAATAAGTCGAGGGGGGTCATTAGTGACTTGGTTGAGTAAGTTACACTTCTTTATGTTTTTCTTTGGTATAACTGCTTGCATTATTGATCAAATCCTTGTTTTTTAAGGTGGGATGGCTCCTCATAATCCACTCAAGCTCTTTAAGGCAGAGTTGAAGAAAAAAGATGTTGCCTCTATTATCACAGTTACGTCACGATCGCCCCTAATGTTATCCCTAAAAACGAAGACAACATTCGACAGGGCAGGGATCCCGAAGCCTGCGAAGGGGGTTGTCATCACGTCGCCTTCAGAAGTTGCTTACAAGGTTCGATCTCAAACTCAGTCGGAAGTTAGCATTCCCAAGTTGGAGAGCTCGGATTGGTGTACCACATTCTTTTTGGGGGACAACAAGTTTAGACATAATGAGCTCATCGACCGATGCATTCATAATAAACATGATTAGGATCTGCATTGTCGTTTGGCCCTCGGTCATTCTCAAGGAGGCGCAGTCCCATGTCCTTAAATTGGCTAGCTTGGCACGGTCAGCTGAGTTTGAGCTGGCTGATGCTCTCAAAACCACGGGTAATGCTACTGCACTAAAGAGCAAATTGAAAGAAGCTGAGGCGACCATGGCACGACTTTGTTATGATTGAGCAAAGGCTCTTAAGGCGAGGGACATCACCATTAGCAAACAGCAAGAGGTTGCGAAGCTCCTTGAAATAACCAAGTGAAACACAAGAAGGGGGGTTGAATTGTGTTTCTTAACCCTTTTTGAAAATTAATAAAAGATTTTCCTTTTCAATAGAAAATAGAACACAGCGAAGGATAAAGTTTAACAAGCAAAGAGCTTAGGACCAACACCGCTTAGTCCTATTGGACTCTAAGGATTTTGAAAAGACTTTTAATAAAATGGTTAACACGTTCTAAAACCAAATAAAAAGATCTTTGTTAATAAACACAATGGTAAACCCCAGAGGTTAGTGAATATAATAAAACACACTAGAAGAGAAGAGAAGCTTACACACGAGATTTATCCTGGTTCACTCTTATCAACCAAGAGCTACGTCCAGTCCCTTCAACTGAAGGATTTTCCAACTAATCTTTTTCACGATTACAAGTATTATGCACCTCTTGGGTAACACATATTTTCAACCTCTTCGTGTTCTATCTCACAAGTATTCTTTTACACACTCGCCTCTTGGGCTTTACAATGCTTAAGATGAATAAGTGAAAGTAGATGAAAGCTTGAGTTTAAAACTCAGCGACAAATGAGAATAGACAATAGAGATCTCAAGGCTTTTTCTTTTTACATGTATATGGAAATCCAAGAAGAAATAAAGCTTTTTAGACTTTGTAGGATGCTTCGGCAAAGATTACTCTGTGTCCTCAAGTGCTGCTTCTTCTCTTTATAAGTAAGAACAAATTGAGTAGACTTCATGGGCTAGATCGTCCAACGGAAACATTTATTACCGTTCTGAGTAGCATTAAATGCATCTACTGGAAAAGTGCTGAACTTCTTCGATGGTGACTTTTATTCTCTCGAGATTTCCAATCAATGAAAACAAAGTCCCGATTTGTCTAAGATTGAGACGGTTTCTTATTTGCGATCTTTGTAGTTGTTAGATAATGTCGCCAAAAGTGGCTTAGTTGACTTCTTCATCGTCGCCGCGAGTCGTTAGAGTTCTTTTCTAGCATTTAATGAGGAGCTTGATTCTTCATTTTTGAAATTTCACTTGACGAGAGCTTGAGCTTGAACTTTGAAAGAGTGAGTTGAGTCCGAGCTTTGGTAGACAGATCGTATTGGACGAACTAATAAAAGGTAACAGTATATGCATACAAGTATTGGACGCACCAATAGTAAAAGTATATAATACATTTATTGGACCCACAAAGAGTTATAGCATATTGGACGCACGAAGAGTTATCTTTAAGCAGAGAGCAGAATGGACGCACATACAAGTAGCGATTTGTTAATACTATTGTCGAAACACTTACTTGTTCAAACTAAATAAATATTTTTGTTATCCTCAAAACTTAAACAGGGAAAGCTACAGCTTTTAAGAATTTAGTACTTAAACCTTTTTATAAAAAATTGGTTTCAAACAATCTCCCCCTTTTTGATGATGACAAAAACTATTAATTTGGTTGAACACATATTCTTTTTAAAACAAAATTGCTCCCCCTAAGAAAAACATTTCTAAGGGATGGACTCAAAGTCTGTTGGACGCAGAGTCGATTGGACGTAGTACACGAAATTTATTTTTACGAAACAAGTTTCAAGAGCAAGTAATATTATCTTTGTATCGAAGTTTAGTACTTGAGAAAAGTGTTTAACAGAGACAATACCTTTTGAAAAGAAATAAACCCCGCCAAAAATTTAGAGCAGATCCTTCACAAGAACAGGCATTAGCGAGAGTATTCACAATTTCAATTAAAGCATTTATATAAGTGCAACAGAATAAACGAAACAAGGATAATGAAACAACCGTAGGAGAAAATAATAATAATTCATTAGTATCATTGAATCGCATAAATTATAAAATAAATTTGTTTGTAACAAGTCAAATTCCCATTATTCTCCCCTTTGTCATCGGACAAAAAGAAAAAAGACATCACCGGCTAAAAAAAAAAAATTTGGCGAGAAAAAAATCAAGAGGAAGAAGGTGGAGGAGGAGGAGGTGGCTCCTTGTTGAAAAGAGATTTGAGGAGGTCTTCAACTCTCTTGTACATTAAGTCCATTTGATTATTCACGAGGCCCCGAAAAGTGGCAGGGCACTTGGGTGAGAATGTCGAGGAAGGTTGTGGTTCCACAATAGCTAACTCGATGGTGGAAGCAGGAGGGTCACATCCATTTGCCGCACAACAGACTCTCTGTCTTGATGACAGAGGAAGGTCAACATCCCAAGGAAGAGAAGTTCTCCGGTATCCAAACATGTGATCCCAGGGATAAGGCCTGCCTAAGTTGTCAGACGGAGGTCCAGAGACATAGCTTAGACAAGAGAAGATTGTTGGTAATGGCGAGTTGCACAGAGTCCAAGAAGATCATCTACCATATAGATAGGACGAAAGCACTGAAGCTCCGACTGCATACGCTTATAGTATCTTCCTTATCTTCATCGCTTAGTCACGAAGAAGATGCTTGTTGCTCACACTCCCAAATGTGCTTTTCCCAGAAGGTCTTAGCCTCGTTCTCCTCAGCTTCTCCTTTATTCGAAACTTGCCACAAGAATTCAACATCAACATCAGGGGAACGTAAGCTCCCAAAATTTGGCTTAAAGATGATGGGCTTAGGAAAGGTGGCTTGGCTTCTGTACTTTTTCAAGTCTTTGTTTTTATTTAAATCCACCATTGGCAACCTTGGACAAACCCGATCCGGCTGAATCTTGATGGCAGTTGTAGAAGTGATGATCAGTGAAGGGGGTACAAATCTCAAATCCTTCAACAGAAGACTCCCCTTAATGACACTGACAAGGATGGTGTCATAAGGACTCGCAAACTGTCCTATTTCTTCCAAGGTGACAGGTTTGAAGGAGAGGTCACTAGGAAAGATGTGAACTTTTGTTGAGTAACCATCACAGCACCGAGAGCGTCTTGCTGTGAGTGAGAGAGAAGAGTCCTTGGATTCCCAAAGAGGGATAATGTGAGGAGAAACCCCCACAGAGAAAAGGTTAAGGTAAGAGGAGTTGTAGAAGGTCTTTTGAGAGAGGGAAGGTGAAGGAGATTGGAAAGGTATGATGTGAGTTTGAGAAGAAAAAGGTTCAGTGTTTAAGGGAGAGGAAGTTATTTGAGAGGTTGGAAAAGAGGTTTGTGGTTCTGGTTGAGAAGAGGGTAAAATGGAGGAAGAGGGAATGGTAGGAAGAGGTTCCTTAGGAATGGACGCAAGCTTGGAAGAGGGTTTCCTTGTGATGGGTAGCTTCGTCCGGGTTCCTTTTGGGATGCTCGCAATGGACGCAACCTTCATCCTTTTAGCGATGGGTTGGTCATCTTCAGAGTCATCGTCCATAATGAGTCTTTGCTTGGGAAGGGCTTGGACGGATGGTGATTTCTTCTTTGGACTCTCAGCTTTTGAAGGAATAAGAGGCTGTTTATGGTCCAGAAAATCTTGGACGCTTTGAAGTTTCATCCTTAGAAGATTGCTTCGTCCAAAGATTTGTTGCTCTTGGATCCGTCCAAATATCCTCTTCTTCTCTTCAACATCTTTAGTCTCATGGGGACTAAAGATACCTTGATCTCTGAAGATCTTGGTTAAGAGAACACCATAGGAGATGGTGGTCTTCTTCCCTTTCCTTGTACACTTATCTTGAAGTTCTTAAAAAGCAGAGAAGGGAGATTGACACATTGGACACAAAGACGATGACACGCATGTAAGGCATGAACTGTAGAGACCGAGTCTTTGGACCCGCCCTTGTGGAGTATTGCCTTGTTCAGAAGTTGATGCAAAACTCTTGCCTTGTCATTCATCTTGGAAGCAGTTATCTTCCCGTGGATGACTCCTTTAATAAGGTGTCAAGAACAAAGCATCGATTTCCCAAATACTTTTTCCCAATCAAGTGATGGTGGCTCCTTCCAACCAACATTGGGTGGCGTTGGAGATGGTTACCTCTGAAACCACAACGGGTTTTCCCAAAACACATCCCCTGACCTTTGTTGCAGACACGGATGCGTCTTTCCAGAACATTTTCACCAATTCCGGATAAACTTCCACCGGTTCTCTGAAGTAACTATCCCAACCAGCACCGACGAGACACTCTTTGATATCTATTCCACATTCTGCTAAAATTGAAGTTTGGAACGAGTATTCAACTGATACCTCGGCTCTTTCAACATCAAGGGTCTTTCCTCCGGCCATTTCTTAGGGTTAAGGAAATTTGAGAGAGAGAGAGAAATTTGCTAAGGTTCTTTTTGCAACAGTTTTCTTTCAAGGCTTGAAGGCGTAAAAAATTTGATCTTGTAAAGAAAGAAAATATTTATAGAAGAAGGTAGGTTTTTACACTAGAAGGTTTCTTGAGAGAAAACGAATCGTTTTGTTTTTTTAAAAAAAAAACAAACACAATAAATGTGTATTAAAAGCAACTGTCACGTCCGCAGTAAAAAGTTACTTTCGTGACCTTTCAAAAACTGACTCAGCGTGGGAAATTTGAAAAGTTTCAAACAAGATAAATGCAAATGATTTATGTCTTATCAAGAAATTTACCACACCATTTATCAAGTACAAAAGCATTTGGACGCAGATCTTCAATGGACTAAGAAATATTAATTCTTTACAAAATGCATACATAGATGTTTTCGAATAAGAGTGAATCTATCCTCCGAGAGGGTTTTGTGAAAATATCCGCCCATATGATGATCAGATCCACATATTGAATATCAAACACACCTTTCTGAATATAGTCTCTTATAAAGTGATGTTTGATTTCAATGTGTTTTGCCCTTGAGTGTAGTATGGGATTTTTTGATAAGTTAATTGCAAGAAGATTATCACATAGTAAAGGAATCTTACTTTCAAAGATGTTGTAGTCTTCTAATTGATGTTTGATCCGAGTAGTTAGGAGAGCAACAATTGGACGCAGAGATATATTCTTCAAATTGCTGATAGAAACAATTGTGCTTTGTCTCTTCGACCATGATACTAGATTTCCTCCAATGAAGTGACATCCTCCACTTGTACTTTTCCTTTCGATTCTATCTCAAAGATAGTCAAGATCACAAAAACCAACTAATCAGACTACGTAGGATTTCTTAAATACCAAACCCGTATTAGTAGTTCCTTTCAAGTATCTCGAATATTTCTTTACAAATTAAGTGTGACTCTCTAGGATCAGTTGAAAACGTGCACAAAGACACACACTAAACATTATATATGAGGTCCGACGCGGTGAGATATAAGAGTGATCCGATCATACCTCTGTATACCTTTTCGTCCACCTTTTATCCTTATCGTCCAATCTTAGTGTGGACGATGGATGCATTAATTGCGTGCTCATTGTTTTGCAATCGTCCAATTTGAATTTCTTGAAGTTCATTTGTATATTTTGTCCGATGAATGTAGATTTCGGCCCAATGTTTGCTTCACTTGCAAACCCGTAAAGAATTTTAATTCTCCCATTAAGCTCATTTAATTCCTTCGCATCAGATTGGAAAAATCCTTGCAAAGAGATTCATCAAGAGCTCCAAAGATAATATCATCAACATAAATTTGAACTAAAATGAATTTCGAAGTTTTTGTCTTTTCAAAAGAGTAGTGTCAACTTTTCCTCTAGAAAACCGTTTATTAAAAGGTGCTTAACCTTTAATACTGTGCTCGAGGAGCTTGTTTTAAACCGTACAAGGCCTTTTTCAATTTGAAAACATGCTCAGGGAAATTTTCATCCTCGAAACCAGGTGGTTGTTTTACAAAAAACTTCTTCATTGATTATACCATTTAGAAATGCACTTTTTACGTCCATTTGATATAGTCTCATGCTATGATGAGCAGCAAATGAAAGTAAAATGCGTATGGCTTCTAGTCTAGCTACAGGAGCAAAAGTTTCAGTGAAATCAATACCTTCTTGTTGTGAGTAACCTTGGGCTACCAACCTTGCTTTGTTTCTCACAACCTTACCATCTTAAATCGGCCCAGTTTGTTTTGAATATCCATTTTGTGCCGATGATGGACTTGTCTTTAGGCTTTTGAACCAGTCCAAACATCATTTCTTTTAAATTGATTTAGTTCTTCTTGCATGGCTAAGATCCATCCTTCGTCCTTGATGCTTCTTCTATTTTTCTTGGTTCCATTTCGGAGATGAAGGCTACATTTGGAGTATTCTCTGAAGGTAGATCTTATGCGTACTTTATCATCTGGATTACCAATGATTTGGTGTTCTGGATGATAAGTTTTGAAATGCCAGCTTCTTTGACCATCAGTTGTTTCTTCTTTTCTTTCATCGTCCAGTGCTTCTTTGTTTTGGGTTGCTGATCCTTCTCCTTTGTCTTTTAAGTTTAACCTGCAAAGGACTCATCTAGCTCTGACAAGTCATTGTCACGCTTTTTGTCATTGAATTTAACATGAGCGGATTCTTCTAGCTAGAGAGCGAGAGTTATATACTCTATATGCTTTAGATGTTTCGAGTATCCTAGGAAAATACCGTGAGTCAACTTTAGCATCAAACTTTCTTAAAGAATCCTTAGTATTCAAAATAAAACATTGACAAAAAGAATGAAAGTAAGAGATGTTGGGTTTTCATCCTTTCCACAATTCATACGAGTCTTGTTTAAAATAGGTCTAATATATATTCTGTTTTTGAATATAACACACGTGTTAACACTGACTTGACCCGTATGTTTGGAGATTGAGTTGTCATTGAGCATTGTTCTAGCCATCTCTTGAAGAGATCTATTTTTCTTTCTACCACACCATTTTGTTGTGGTGTTCTTGGGGCAGAGAAGTTATGATGAATACCGTTTTTCTTTCTGAGAACAATTGGAAACTCTCATTCTCAAATTCTCCTCCATGATCACTTCGGATTGAGTTGATACACATTCCTTTTTCATTTTGAATTCTTTTTTAAGAAAATAGAAAAGACTTTGAAAGACTCATCCTTGTGAGCTAGAAACATAACCCATGTCCATCTAGTATAGTCATCTACTATAACCAATCCATATTTCTTTCCATTTAGTGAAGAAGTTCTTGTAGGACCAAATAAATCAAGATGTAACAATTCTAGTGGTCTAGAGGTGGAAACGATGTTTTTGGACTCAAAAGAATTTTTGATTTGTTTCCCCTTTTGACAAGCTTCACAAAGAACATCTGATTTGTACACAAGCTTTGGTAGTCCTCTTACGAGGTTATGCTTATTTAGTTTAGAGATTAATCTCAAACTTGCATGACCAAGCTTCTTGTGCCATATCCACTGTTCTTCTTTTATGGAAACTAGACATGATACATTTTGATCTGAAAGATCTTCCAAGTCAATTTTATAAAGATTGTTTTGCCTTTTAGCAATGAAGAGTATGGATCCGTCAGAGTTTTTAACTATACATTCTCCTTGATTGAATGAAACATTAGATCCACTATCACATAATTGACTAATGCTAAGCAGATTATGTTTCAATCCTTCAACTAGAAGAACATTATCGATAGAGGGAAAAGGATGCTTACCAATCTTACATATTCCAACTATTATACCTTTCTGGTTTCCTCCAAACGTGACGGAGCCTCCTGAATTAGTTTTGATGTCTTGGAACATAGACCTTTCTCCCGTCATGTGCCGTGAGCAACCACTGTCCAGGTACCATGACAGGTGTCTTTTTCTTGTTGCTAAGCACATCTGCAAGAGGAATTATCATATCCTTAGGTACCCATATCTTTTTGGGTCCTTTTTGGTTAGCTCTTGGAGATCCATAATATTTTGACCTTTTATTAAAAAGATCTATTGAGGAAGGGTAAACGTTCTTTTTACAAACATTCTTAATGAATTTAGGTTGAGTAGTAGTTTTTTGAAAAAACTGTTTATCAGTATCTTGATATCCCAATCCAGATTTGTCACGAGGGTCTCTGGAATATTTGAGTAAAATGTTTAGGTTGTTGGTGCTTTTTACAAATTTACTGAGGTCCTCAGTTAACTCTTTTACCTCATTATGAAGTTTATCAACTTCATCTGAAGTGTTGGACTCAGAAGATGTTTTCAAAAGAGCATTTTCGGTTTTAATTTTTCACAATAAATTTCAAGTTCTTGTTTCTCTCGAAAAACATTTTTCCATATTCTCTAGTTAATTTTGAAAATTTTCTTTTCAAGGATTTATATTCAACCGCTAAAATAGATGAATTATTTAACAACTCATCAAATGCATTTTGAAGATCAAGATCACAGTTTGTTACCTCATCTTCTTCTTCTTCTGACAAGGTGTTAGCCATGAGACATAGATTTGCTTCTTCTTTACGCTTCTTCTTCATCATCGTAGTTGAAAGATCAAGATCTTCCTGTGTGGCCATTAATCCTTTTTCTTCTTTGGAAAGAATCTCCCTTTTCTCTTTCTCCTTGTTTAGTGAAGGGCATTCCGCTTTAATGTAATAGGGCTTCTTGCATTCATAGCATATGATTGGACTCTCTTGTCTTTTGTTTCGCTCGCCCTTTGGTGACCTTCGTCCAAAGTGCTTTCTCCGCATACCTCCTTTCTTTTTCCACATTGCTTGTATCTTTCTAGAGATGAAAGATAACTTCGTCATTATCGAGATATATCATCTTGATGACTCGGCGTCGTCTGATGATTTTTCAACTTTAAGTGCTTTGGACGCACTGCCTTTATGAGCTTTAAGGGCAATTGATTTCCCTTTTCTTGAGCTTTCCTCTTCTTGAAGTTCCAGCTCATGAACTTTAAGAGAACCCAAGAGTTCCTCCATGGTAAGAGAAGCTAGATTCTTTGCTTCCTGTATGGCAGTAACCTTAGGTCTCCACTATCTGGAAAGACTTCTTAGGATTTTTCTGATATGATCTTGATTATCATAGTTCTTTCCCAGAGATCTCAAGCCATTGATTATTGTTTGTAATCGTCCAAACATTTGATCAATGTTTTCATGCTCTCCCATTTTGAAGAGCTCATACTGGTGAACCAACATGCTTATCTTTGATTCTTTGACTTGAGATGAGCCTTCATGTGCTAAGGCCAGAGTATCCCATATCTCTTTAGCTGTTTCACAGCTATGAACTTTATCGTGCTCTGATCTGGTGATGGCACACATAAGATAATGTTTGGCTTTTGAGTTAAGGCTGATGCAGGTTCGTTGTCCTTCCGTCCATTGTGGTCGAGGAGATCCCGTCTCTCATGCGTTGGTGGGTGTTTGATATCCATTTTGAACTAGGTCCCAGGATGTCCATATTTTGGGCATCAAAAGGCAATCATTCTCTTCTTCAAGAATCATAGTCGTTTCCATTGAATAGAGGTGGTACATTCACCGCTTGTCCTTCGTTCTCCATTAAAGGGTGTCTTTCGGATCTTTTTCCTCTCGCATCAAGTTAGATGCTCAACCCAAGAGGCTGAGCTCTGCCAATTGAAATAACCAAGTGAAACACAAGAAGGGGGGTTGAATTGTGTTTCTTAACCCTTTTTGAAAATTAATAAAAGATTTTCCTTTTCAATAGAAAATAGAACACAGCGAAGGATAAAGTTTAACAAGCAAAGAGCTTAGGACTAACACCGCTTAGTCCTATTGGACTCTAAGGATTTTGAAAAGACTTTTAATAAAATGGTTAACACGTTCTAAAACCAAATAAAAAGATCTTTGTTAATAAACACAATGGTAAACCCCAGAGGTTAGTGAATATAATAAAGCACACTAGAAGAGAAGAAAAGCTTACACACGAGTTTTATCCTGGTTCACTCTTATCAACCATGAGCTACGTCCTAGTCCCTTCAACCGGAAGGATTTTCCAACTAATCTTTTTCACGATTACAAGTATTATGCACCTCTTCGTGTAACAAGTATTTTCAACCTCTTCGTGTTCTATCTCACAAGTATTCTTTTACACACATGACCTCTTTAGGCTTACAATGCTTAAGATGAATAAGTGAAAGTAGATGAAAGCTTGAGTTTAAAACTCACTTGACAAATGAGAATAGACAATAGAGATCTCAAGGCTTTTTCTTTTACATGTATATGGAAATCCAAGAAGAAATAAAGCTTTTTAGACTTTTTAGGATGCTTCTAAAGATCTCTGTGTCCTCAAGTGTCGCTTCTTCTCTTTATAAGTAAGAACAAATTGAAAGCGCACTTCATGGGCTAGATCGTCCAACAAACATTTATTACCGTTCGAGTAGCATTAAATGCATCTATCGAAAAGTGTCGAACTTCTTCGATGGTGACTTTTATTCTCCGAGATTTCCAATCAATGAAAACAAAGTCTGATTTGTCTAAGATTAGACGGTTTCTTATTTGCAGATCTTTGTAGTTGTTAGACAATGTCAAGACCAAAGTGGGCTTAGTTGACTTCTTACGTCAGTGAGTCGTTATTAGAGTTCTTTTCTAGCATTTAATGAGGAACAGTTCTTCATTTTGAAATTTCACTTGACGAGAGCTTGAGCTTGAACTTTGAAAGAGTGAGTTGAGTCCGAGCTTGGCGTATAGATCGTATTGGACGAACTAATAAAAGGTAAGATATGCATACAAGTATTGGACGCACCAATAGTAAAAGTATATAATACATTTATTGGACCCACAAAGAGTTATAGCATATTGGGCGACGAAGAGTTATCTTTAAGCGTAGAGAAGCGAGAATGGACGCACATACAAGTAGCGATTTGTTAATACTATTGTCGAAACACTTACTTGTTCAAACTAAATAAATATTTTTGTTATCCTCAAAACTTAAATAGGGAAAGCTACAGCTTTTAAGAATTTAGTACTTAAACCTTTTTATAAAAAATTGGTTTCAAACACTCCTTGGGGATTTGGAGGCCACAAAGGATAAGTATTTTGAGGCCGTTGGCAAGTTGTAAGAGGCCGAGGGACTTCTCGATGAATTAGAGGCCACCAAAAAGATGTATCAGGAGTCCACTGCTACCATTCTCGATTTGTAGAATGAGGTGGTCCAGCTTTAGGCTAATGTCAACGCCGACCGCGCTCAAGCTGATGTTAAGAGGAAGGAGTGGGAGGAAAAGAAAGTCGAGCTAGTGAGCGGATGGGAGGGGGCTGTCTATAGGTCTTTCTAGAATTTTGTGAATCAGATAACCTTCTTACTTCTCGATCTCGATCTTTCTGCCATGGGACCTCTTAAAGAGGTTCATAATGGGGCGATCGTGGATGTCATTGATGATGACAACGATGAGGAGACACATGAAAACCAGGTCCTTGGTTTTAGGGATCAAGAGATCTCTCGAGTTGGGGAGGTGGTTCCATCCAACATAGTGAATGGTGAGGGAATATCAGACATCGGGTTTTCCTTACTTTTTGAGATGGCTTTGGTCATCTTGGTGAGGGAACCTCAGATGTTGAATTCCTTGCTCGGGTTTCTTTTCTTTCCGAGATGACTTTGGTCATCTCAATGAGGAAACATCGGACATTAGGTTTTCCTTGCTCTCCGTGATGACTTAGGTCATCTTGGCGAGGAAACCTTGGATATTGAATTCCTTGCATGGGTTTCCTTACTTCTCGGGATGACTTTGGTCATCTAGGTGAGGAAACATTGGACAACGGGTTTTCCTCACTTTTCGAGATGACTTTGGTCATCTTGGTTAGGGATCCTCAAATGTTAAGCCTCTATCTTGGTGAGAATAAATGTCAGTGGGTCTTGAACAATTACACATTTGGGTTTTTGAATATCCTTACTTAGTAATCCTTAAATACATGTCCTGGAAAGTAAAGAGCTACAAGGTTATGATCAATATGAACACGTAGATGGAATCTCTTGTGGTTTAGGAGCCAAGTCGATTAGGTCTAACTGTAGTATTTCTGAATGTTGGCTGCGTTCCAGGTTCTTGGGATTAAGCCTCCCCCGAGCTTGGCCAGTTTATAGGCTCCTTTCCCCAAGTTTTCTACCACTTGGTATGGCCCCTCCCAGTTTGGTGTGAGTTTCCTTTCTTTGTTATTCCTTGCTTTGATATCTATCCTTCTAACGACAAGGTCGCTTGCCCAGAAAGTCCTTGCGTTGACCAAGGCGTTGTAATGTCTTGTTGTTTTGGCTTTAAAAGCTGCATCTCGTATGTTGGATGTTTCCCTTACTTCGTCCAAGAGGTCTAGATCGGTGAGGAGTGATGCATTATTTTCCCTCGATTCAAAGAAGGCTCTTCTTAAGCTCGGTTCTCCGATTTCCACAGGTATCATTGCCTCTACTCCATAAGTTGGTTTGAAAGGCGTTTGTGTTGGTGTATGCCCTAGACACTAGTTGTATAGTAACGTTCCTGGTTTACATTGTATCTTGTTGTTTATTTTATGTGAGGCATTTCATTTATTATGCTATTCATTTTATTTAAATATGCATAACAAAGTCCTTATAATAGTAAGTACTATGTCATGGGATATTAAGTGCATGACTTGGTTGTGAGATCCTATTGGCTATAGTGGGAACACTATTCTTTGATGTCCCTAGTTAAGTAATATTGTGAATTAGGATAACAATAATGCATTAAGATTAGCATATACGTAGACTGATGACCATCTCACGGATCATGGAAATAAGATATCAAGTCTTCACATGGGTACATATTAGAGTAATAATGTATTGGATTGACTCACCACGAGAACGCTGCATGGGTCGTTGGGTGAGTGTCATGAGCGGTTCTCATAGTGACAATGGTGTATGTGGTCCTTTAACTTGAAGCCACTATAGTTCCCTACATGAGGAGTTATATGACTTGATACCATCAAACACCCCTTGTAATAAGATGATTATAAAGATGGCTATTGAATCAATATTGATGAGAAAAGATAAAATGAAAAGTCGAGGATCTGATCTTCTATTGAAAGGAACCAGTATGAAAAATCTAGATGCTTATTGTCCTAAGCCTGAGGTTACATTATCAAATCGTCATAAAAGAGATAAGCAAGAACCATCCAAGAATGTGTCTACAGAAGACTTAGGTATCGAGCTTGAGAACTTTCAGCTAAGCTCAGGTGAAAATGAGGTGTCTGAATGCTTCAATGATTTTGGATTGGATTTTGAGGTTGATAAGAAAGCGAATGAGTTTATATACAAGTTCAAAGCACATATTAGGCTTCAGAAAATGGGATCAATTGAAAGATCAAAAGGGCAAAAGACCATTGGAAACTATATTAGGTGATTTGTGAGCTTTCTTTATTTCCAAGAGTTTCTAACCAGATGAATATGAAGTTCATCATAGGTCTTATAATATTCTATTTCATTGAGATCTCTCCATTTTAGAAGATTTGGTTTTTCTTTTTTATGCTTATGTATAACCGGTGAAGTTCAAAATCTGTTATTTTGTGGCAGCAAGTCTTCCACTTATTTATTTTCACATACAACAAAATATCTCTGGGTATTGCTTTTGGTGCTGAAGTTTCTTTCTAAAGTTAAAATTCACCATTTTGTATTTTTTGATATAATTTTGTGTCTTTGCTTGAAAATCAATCATAAATCATGATGTTATTTAGAATGTTTATCTAACAAGGGGAAAGATTTGCATTCTCACTGTTGAAGGGAGGTGGAGATGGAAATAAAATATTATGTGCATGGCTTACATGAGGTACTGATGCTGCTCAAAAGCACCTTAAAAGTAGATTGGGTTCAATATTATGTTAGGGGATAAATATGTATGCCTAAGATTCAATCTATCATGCAATCAATTTTAGTTTTAATAAAGTATTGTTCTTTATTTCACTATCATATTTATTGTTTTATTAAATAGTTAATTTGACATGGTCCTTGATTAAAATTGGAGACTTGTAATCATGGTAGAGATTATGATAATGAGAAACAAGTCTTTTTATAATTTTAATTTAAATTGTTCTTGATCATAGGATTATTGTGAATAAGACATCAATAATCCGGATAAATCTATATATATATATGGTGGTCTTTATTGGATAAAGATTAATAGATCTCATTTATTAAATTACATATATAGATGATGCACATATGGATGTGATCATCGGAATGACTCAATTGAGACCTTGGCTAGGGCAATTGAATAAATGAAGAAATGAGTTTCTTAAGTCATTCCCTGAATAAATAATGCAATAACTTAAAGTTTGTCAATTATACTAGACTCTAGAGTTAACCCAGAGCAGTAAATGATGGAAGGAAATATTACATTATTCTTCTATTGGTTCTTGAAAGTAAAATACATTACTTCATACTATCCGGACGTTAAGGAGTGTTGCTAAACACCTATCTTGATTAGTGAATTATGAAATGAAAGAATATAACACAAGAATGAGGGTTGAATTGTGTATTAAAACTTGGAAAACTTTTTCTAAAAACAGCTTCGCAAAGACAAGTTGGACGCAAAAACTGCTTGAAAGAAGTTTTGGACGCAGAGAACTTGTTTAAGTAAAATCTTTGGACGTAGAGAAAATTCTTTCAAACTACAGGTAACCAAGTGATAGAAACAACAATATCAATCCCTAAACGTTAGCACAAGAAGGATTTTAAAACAAGATAAAGAAAAGAGAGAATCACACAGCCAATTTATACTGGTTCACTCTTCTAACCTAAGAGCTACATCCAGTCCCTTCGACGAGAAGGATTTTTCTTCACTAATCTTTTCAAGATTACAATTCTTCTACACCTCTTCAGGTAACAAATATTCTACACTTTTTCAGGTAACGAGTATTCTACACCTCTTCAGGTAAACAAGTATTCTATACCTCTTCAGGTATACACAGAGTGAAAAGATTTGTGTTTGAAAACACTTTACAACAAAACTCACGAAATGTGAGGATAAGAACTGTGAAGCTTAGTGTATCTAGAATATCTTTATACAAAGAATATGAAAGTGTAAGAGGAATTCTCAGAAACTTGAAGGCATTTGTTATTTTTCGTTTTTCGTCACTTGTCTTCATCTTTTTAAGACAACTTGTATTTATATGCTTCAGAGCTTTGAACTTGTCTTCATGAGTTGTTCGTCCAACGAAAACATTTATTACCGTTTTAAGTAGCATTAAATGCATAAACTGATATCGTGTTGAGCTTCTTTTGAAAAGTGACTTTGATTATCAGAGGCTACTAAGAATATGATATCTTAGTTCTGATTTATTTGAGCACGCAGAAAGTTCCTTGTTGGCTGATCTTTGTAGTTGTTAGAAGTGTCAACATCGTAGCATAGTTGACTTCTTTTTGCCGCGTAATTTGTTAGAGGTCTCTTTAGCATTTAATGATGAACAACTCTTATATTTGAATTTGAAGTCTTGGAATAAAGCTTGAGTCTGAACTAGACAGAGACTTTGGATGATCCAATATAATAGTAATAAAACAATTTAAGGTATATAAATATATTGGACATATGTAACAAATTCAGTTAATAAAAGAACCATATTGGACGCAAACAAGAAATTTCTTTTCAGTTGTTCTAGTAAGGTCAAATGAACGCACGTTTAAGAGAATACCTTAGTTAAGCTCGTGCTTCCTAACTAGAAATTAATCAACATTAAAACATCATTGGATTAATAGATTTCATGGTACAAGCTGGATATCTTTGAAATATTTCTATGTTCATTCCAATTTAATACCCTTGTTATCTTAAAAACTTTGAAGGGTTTAATCTTTGAACTATTTTGGTTCCAACTTTAACTTCTTAAAGCGTCTTTTGTTCCAACAAATTAATTTTATTAATTTACTACCGGCTTAATATTGAACCTACGGGATCACACACAAACGAGTGTTCTAATCTTTGCTAAAGGTTTATTTTATTATTTGATAATTAAATTGGAGAATTTAATTTAATTAAATAAATAAAAATTTTCTAAGTGAAATATTATTATATTCTATGCTAGCACTAAGAATATAAATAATATATAAATTAAACATATTTTATTTATTTACAATGAATAAACGTGGAAGATATCCACCAAAAATATTTGCTGAATTGAATTATAGTTGGTGTAAAATGTGGGCACTTCGCGTTGGAATGATTTCAAATGCCAATGAAAGTTGGTCCAAGCATTGGACGAATGTAAGTTTAATAACTTGCTGACTTGGTCAATCTTGTTTCAAGTGCTACAAGTTGGCAACGGGAAGGAACAAGAAAGATAAGTTTAGTTGGCTTAAAGTGATGACATTTGGAAACAGAAAAAGATCGGATCAAATTAGAATCCTACGAAAGTGGGTTAATGGTTCCTATTTGATGGGAATGGTGGTGTTTAGTATGCTATATAAAAAAGCTTTTGGCTGCACATTGATTAGATATAACTACTATCTTTTCCCTTCTTCTTCGTCAGTGACGTCAGTGGCTACTAATATCTTTTCTCTTCTTCGTCACTGACACCAAAATATTTTCAAAGGGTTGCTTTGATTTTTGGTTCCATTTGTCAAAGGGTTGATGATATTGATATCGGTGTGAATACGCGTAGAGTCTTCACACAGTTGATGAAATTTTTATGCTTCAAGAACTCATATCCAGGCATATATATTTTAAATCTTTATTGTTGTAGTATATTTTGAATACAAAACATGTCCAATTTTGTTCCGCTGCATGTGTTATGAACAATGTTATTAACTATCAATTGGTATCAGAGTATGATTCTTTTATGTTTAAAATTATATTACCGAAATAATTTTTCCTGTAACTGGACGTAAATGCTTGTTACTACAAGTGCATCTTATCCTTTCTTGTTGCTATTTATTAGGCTGCAACAGTTGCAGGAGTTTGATTGATGCGACGAATGCTTATCACTTTTACTAGTTCGATAAATTACTTATATGCTTATATATGTCTATGTTGACAGTATGTTTATTTATCAAATTTTGAAGTATTGATGTGATCATTTTGACTCCCGTTTTGTCATATATACTTGGTGATATATATATACAGATTAATATATATATATATATATATATATATATATTGATTGATGATTTGAATTTTTATATTTGCTGATGTATATCCAGAAATACACATGTTATTATAAGATCATTATATATGTGTTGATCAAGGCCGGTCCTGAGATTTTGGGTGTCCTGTGCGAAAATGATGCCCTCATAATTATTTGAATATTGTTCTCCTTGCATTTTTTGCTGCAAAATCATTAATAATCCGTTCATAATCAAGGTTCTTTAAAAAGTCATTTTTCGATAGAAATCAAAACAAGACTATTTAATTTATCTTGTGACATAGTAGATCGCAAATAAGATTTTAACAATTTCAATTTAGAAAAACTTCTCTCAGCTGATGCAACAGTAACAGGGATAGTTAATATTATTCTATAAGCTGTGCATGCATTAGGAAAACAATTAAATGTCTTCAAAGAACTCAATATCATAAAGCTTGATTTTGATTCAACTGTTAAAACCTCTCTAATGACTTTTAATTCTTCAAATAGAATTTCACCATCAAGACCATAAGAATTATCATGTTTTAGGTGAGTTTCAAGATGTTTGCAACATAATTTCAAGTCCTTATCGGATAATGACCTAAGCCTTTCAATACTAAACAAAAAACCAAAAATCTCCTCATATGTGTTATACTGCTCAAATCTTCTATTAAGTGAGCCAATTGCTTGATCTACAATGTATAAAAAATAATGGATCCTAAAAGACTCTCAAACAGACTCAAGGTTTGGTTGTGTGCATTCAGAGGGATTTTCATCATAGTGTTTTTTTCTACGAATTTGACGTTTTTGAACAAACACACATTCAATCTCCATTTCATTCGCAATTTTTCAAAGCACTAATAATAGCATTTGCAAATCCGCATTCTCTATATTTTTCCATGTACTTAATCAAACCTTTTACTAGTTCTATAGCTACATCAATACGCATGCTTTTTTTTTTGCAAACTTTTGCTAATTTCATTAATGTACAGATAATACCTCAAACCAAATAACCATAGCTAATAAAACTCAAAGTTTCCAATTCCATGACTTGCTAAAGATTCAGCTTCACTCTTAATTTTTTGATCATTATCTTGTTCACCTAGTTGAAGTAAAGCTTCTTATGTCCTAAGCTTGAGTTTTAATTGCATATACACTATTCACATGACTTTCCCAATGTGTTTGTGACAATGGTTTAATAGTTAAACCTTTCACATTATCTCTTAAAATTTTCCAACGCTTGTGGAATGAGAAAATACAAAGCAGTAAATACGTTGTAACACTCCAAAAGTCTTTTGCTTTAGTACAAGAATTTGCAATGTCACAAAGTGTCAAGTTAAGGCTATGACAACCACATGGTGTATATAATGCTCTAGGATTTATATCTAATAATTTTCTTTGCACACCTTGATGTTTACCTTTCATGTTTGATCCATTATCATATCCTTGCCCTCTCACATTATTAATATCAAGACCAAGAGTTTCTAAAACATTTTTGTAATTCTTCAAACAATCCTTGACCGTTGTATCATAAACTTTCAAAAATTCTATAAAAAATTCTTCTATTTTTATTGACTTGTAGAAACATCCACACAACGTAGTATGAGAGTCATTTGTTCTGGTGACTTACGTCGAGTACAATCAAGAATCACGTAAAAGTATTTTGCTTCTTTTTAATTTTTGGACTATTGCACTTTTAACTTCATTACCTAACATATTAATCAATTCTGCTTTTGGATCTTATGACTAAGATAATGATAATGAATTTCATTATGCTTGATGCGATCAAAATGCTTTTGCATGACAGATCCCATTCAGCTATCATCTCAACAAGAGAAAAAAGTTCCCATTGTTTTCTACATTAATCCTTTCCTTTTTCCACGAAAAGCTAAATTTTGTTCAAAGAAGATATCTAACAATGTAAATTATCCTAACTAAAACATCCCTCCAATGTTCTTTTCTTTTCTTATAAGCTCTTGCAGATGTTTATCAATTGTTATATTTTTCTGAAATCTTATTTGTAAGTCAATCCATTTACTCATGAAAGTCATGTGTGCACCATTTGATTCATGTTCTTTGAGCCTTTCGTAAAGATGTTTCCAATCATTAAAACCTTCATTTGCTAAGTGATTTGTTTTATGACTTGTACCAAATAACTTACAAAGAAAAAACAAAAAACTCTATCTAATTCTTTTGAATAAACAAGCCAACTCCTACCTTGCTCTTCTCCATTAGAACAAGAATTTAATGTAATATGATGATGAGAAGTGCCTACCAAAAGTATCATTAGGACCATTCACAATTGACATATCTCTTTTAGGACCATTTTTTAGTAATTCATCTCGTAAGTCACTTCTAAGGTTATTCCATGTTCTTGGATCATAAATGTCTAATGGAATAGACTAACTAGGTTGTTCATCAACAAAAGCAGTGGATAAGTTCATTTTCATTACGACTCCACATCATCAAAATATTCAGTTTCATCATGATAATCACCTTCATTTTCATTTTTTCCAACCAAAGTATCTTGCTCTTCATTATTCCTATTTAGTTGTTCATTCTCTAAATTTCCAACTTTAGAGTCTAAATTATCTGGATTTGCATCATTCTGAATAGGAATTGTAGGATGTTTGACAAAAAATTTATCAAGTGCACCCTTTTGAGATTCAATATCAATTTCAATTTTTTTTTCTTTTTCGTTTTAGATGACCAGAAAGTTGTTTTCTAGGTAACATGTTCAAACAATTTGACAACAACTATAGACAAAAGCACAAAATTACAATCTATAAATGATAAATCAAACAAAGAGTCACTAATGAGTAAATAACAATGAGATGAAACAATAGCACCTGGGTGTGACTCCTTTCCTTGCCACCGACGCACCACACCGCACGTCTTCTCTATTTCGCTTGAATCTTGATGATTGTAGATCTTTTCTTTGTGCTCTAAAGTCTACACGGTGGGACCTAACATGAAATAGAAATCGTGAAACAGAGGGTATCCTCCTTTTCTTGATGCTCTGGTTGGACTCTTGGTGATTGGAGGAGATTGTTTCTTTTGAACTCGAGAAAGACGAAGAGTCGGAGAAGGAGAAAGAGAAAGAGAATTAGAGGAACAGGGAAAAGGAAAAGTCTAAATAAAATAGGAGTGTAACAAATTTTAAAGTATATTAAATTAAAAAGATATTCTAATATATACAGATGAGATATATTTGTCATATTATCTTCTATTAATTTATTATTAATTTTTTGAAACAATTATTTTTTATTGATAGAAAATTAATTATATAAAATATTTATTTAATATTTATATATACTAAGTAAAATTTTACTCATAATCTGGTGCCCTTCAAAAAATGGGGCCCTGGGCGGTCGCCCACCCCAACCATGCTCAGGGCCACCACTGGTGTTGATATATATTGATAACTAGGAGACCTGTAATTAATTATAGCATGTGATGCATATTTTGGAATTAAATTTTATACTGAATGTCTGGACTACCCGGGAAGTATTAAATTTAATTTATAGATACCAATATTGACCTGACAACCAGGAACTTATGTGCTATGATAAAAAAAATATTTTTGAAAGTGTATGTGATACATTTTGCCTTAGAATATGCATGAGAAATGACTTGATAACCAAGTCGATCGATCATAGTTTTAAGAAATTTCTCCACTAATAGAAATATTGAAACCACTATTATTGTGGAATTATATTTTATATGATGCCTATATCTGTTTTGATATGCAAAATATGTTCTGACATAATTTTGTTTTACTGCTTGTTTGAATATCCAATATGTCTTCTTTATCACTCTGTTGCATGTAACACCTAATATTTTCTAACCCATTTACTAACTCCTACGCACTTACATGAAATATTTTTTTTTATATGGAGAAATTTGGCATAGCTTTCTCTGTTTTTCGAACGTTTCCCAAAATGACAGAGCAATATAAACAACAATTTTTAACACAATCATTTCATAACAGAACATCTTGTATATATATATATACAAGATGTCTCCGGCCTCATCTAAACAATACTAGAGTACGTAAAACATACAACTGTATATCAAATCCTATCCTGACTGAGCACAACCTAAGATCCTATTTACAACTTGATCAAGTCACTACTGCTTGAACAAAATACTAGCAGAACTAAGAATATCAACATAGTTCGTCAGTCAAATCCTATCATGTCTATATCAGAGTACAATATATTACACAACATGTCATAAATACATGAAATTAGAATGCAAGAATAAAAATCAATTCAACACATCAAATAAAATCCAATCCAGTAACATGCAATGGGTTTATGATGCATATGCAATGCATTCATGTCACACCTTTTCTTTCCATCTACCCCTTTCGGTTTGGCAAATCACTCAATCATCTGTACACTAACCCCTTCCGGTTAGGCAGTCTCACTATGCATATGCAATGCATTCATACCATGCTCAAAATCTCGATATCACAATGACCTAACATTCAAACCAACCCAAGTTTCAAAATCAACACAAGCATTATTTGAAATTCTTTTCAATCACATTTACTTATTTACACTTCCCAATACTGCACTATGTCATAATTATTCAAAAACATATTATGTGGTATTGAATTAGAAGTCAAATGCCCTAAAAGAAGCAAAAGAATCAACCATAGCTTGGGTGTGGTGGGAACTACGACCATGGTTCGAGGAAAACAGAAAAATTGATGGAAACAAAAACAAAGACAACCACGGCCAGACCGTGGTGATGGCCATAGCTGTGGTACGGATTCTGGGCAAAAATAACGCCCCACCCCCAATAAAACCAAACCAAACTTTCACTTTGGGATCATGTCCCCTAATCTACCAAAATATACCAACAATAACAATCATTTTCATATATCCAAATCATTAAATACAAGTAGTAATCCAAAACTAGCTTCAAACACATGGAAAATCCTTATTTTCAAAACTTAACTTACATCCTAAACAACACCATACTATATCACAAATCAACCCACACTCACCTAGAATGATATAGGACAAGAAACTAGGCTTGTTGAAGAGATCAAACCAACCAAAATCCTCAAGAGAACCTTTTCTTCAACTTCCTTCAAAACACCCAAACCAAACAAACAACTTTAGAAATGGATGTTCTTGATTCTTAAAAATGAAAATGAGTTTTTTCAAAATCTAAGACCATAGACTTGAAGAGGAAATTAAGGGGATCAATAACCATTAAAGAAGCTAAGCCAAAAGATCAATAGAATTGCTTACTCTTGTACCTTGAAACCTTGAGAAAACTTGGCTATGGAGAAAGTAGTCTTGAATTTGTTTGAAGAAGATGACCACATGGTCATCTAAATGACCGGTTCCAATATTCAAAAAGGGGGGTGGGGGGGTGAAGTTGAATTGTCAACTTTGCCCTCCACTTGAATGGAAATCACTAAAATTGCCATTAAGGGTTGTGAAAAGTCTAAACTACCCTTGATGATTCCTAAAAATTCCCAATTTCTGAAAAATATTAACTAAGCTAGAAATAAGGTTGGAATTAAAAAAATTCATGGATGTTACATTGCATACTTGAAACTGCAAAATTGGTTGGAGCCAATTATGATGACTGGTATCGTAATATGATAATTGTTCTCACTGAAAAACTTATCGATATAATTGATAAGCCTGCTAAAACTGCACCTGCTGACCAAAATGATGCTAAAGCAACCAAGGCTTATTAGAAGTACTTGGAAGAGTGTCTTTCTGCCAAATGAATCATCCTAGCATCCATGAGTCTCGAACTTCAGAGGCAGCATGAGGATATGAACCCTCCTGCAATCATCAAACATCTTAAGAAGATGTATGGTAGACAAAGCAGGATAGCTAGATACCAGTTATCTAAGGCTTTGTTTAGGTTCTCATTGACTGCAAATGCTCAAGTTAGACCCCATGTTCTGAAGATGATTAATCTTATTGAACAACTTGAGAAGTTGGGGCAATTGTGAACACCCTATTTTGACCGGGTCTTTTTAGAAAATCTCAACAAAATTAAAAATCAAATAAAAATTAATTCTTTAAAAAATAAAATATAATAAATACAAAAAATCATCATAAAAAAATAAAAATAAAAAATAAAAGTAAAAAAATAAAAAAAGTGAGAAAGAAAAATGGAGAGGCCCAGACACCACCCAATTAGCCCATTAACCCATCCTTTGGGCACCCAAATTCACCCTCATCCACCAACACACCACAGCCCATTTCCCCTCACCTGCATTTAGAGAGCACAGAGGCATGAGTGAAACACATAGGAGTAGGTGAAGAAGGTTGAGTGTGGCAGAAGGGGGTAGGAGGGTGCAATGGAGGAAGAGGAAGCAGGGTACGGGGTCTAACCAAAACCAATCATCCTCATTTCAAATTTTAGTCACTTCCAAGGGGGATATAAGGCAAACAAAGAGAACAAGAAAAAGGGACTTTTTGGGCATTTGGACTAAGAAAGAATCGAGCGAGAAAAAAAAAAAGAGGAAAGAAAAAGAGAACGGAGAGAATAGTTACCACCAAGCCAAAACAAAGCCATCTTCACCCTTCCCTAAAACCTCACTCAAGGATACTCACTAACAGCCATGCCCCAAATCTGTGAAAAAAAATAATTTTCTCTCACGGGATATATCTAATGTATCTAACAGTTTTGCTTTAAACAATAACATCTGACAAAGTAATAATATATTTACCTCTAAATAGGATACATCCACCGATAATGTACTGGCCTCTAAGTTTTCCTTCACCAACTAGATGACAAGTTAAATGAACCATGAACGTAAAGAATGATGGAGGGAACAACATTTCTAAGTGCCAAAGAGTGAGCACAATTCGAGGCTGGAGCCTATCAAGGTCTAAGAGACTTAAGCTTTTGCCACATAATTGTCGAAAGAATGAACACTAGTCTATTAACACTGCACTAACTTTGTATGGTAAAACATTACGTATGGCAAGTAGTAACAATTACTCCATAAGAATATGATAATTATAACTTTCCATTCCAAAAATCTTTCTTTGCTTCAAGTCAACACATTTGTCAATGTTACTTGAGTACCCATCTGGCACTATGGCATTCTTCAAAGTCCGCAGAAATACATCTTTCTTTGCATTTGACATTGTAAACAAAGATGGGAGATATCTTCCATTCTCATATGGCCAAAGATCCTTCCTTATACCCATTTCTCTAAGATCCTTTCGAGCATTAAGATTGTCTTTTGATTTCCTAGTCTTATTGAGCAAAGTGTATATCACATTGTCCTTTGGGCTCGGCCTAAATTCACCCTCATCCACCAACACACCACAACCCATTTCCCCTCACCTGCATTTAGAGAGCACGGAGGCATGAGTGAAACACAGAGGAGTAGGTGAAGAAGGTTGAGTGTGGCAGAAGGGGGTAGGAGGGTGCAGTGGAGGAAGAGGAAGCAGGGTATGGGGTCTTACCAAAACCAACCATCCTCATTTCAAATTTTAGACACTTCCAAGGGGGATATAAGGCAAACAAAGAGAACAAAAAAAGGGGACTTTTTGGGTATTTGGACTAATCGAGAGAGAAAAAATAAGAGGAAAGAAAAAGAGAACGGAGAGTGTAAGACCGATTATTTACTACATCATTTACCAACTCATAAGTCTTACGTGGGATATTTTTTTCTTTTATTACATATAAAATTCGGCAGCGTTTCCTTTGTTTCTCGTACATTCCCAAACGTCATAAATAAACAGCGGATTCCCATCAATCATCTCAAACCAACCAGAGTACATATATATATATATCAACAAGAGATCTCCGATCTCATTCAAAATATTAACTCATTCAAAATATTATCAGAGTACGTACATTATACAAGTGTATACTAGAAACTATCCTGACTGAGCACACTTAAATACAACAGAACTGTGAACAACAATGCTAGTTCATTAGTTTCCCTATCCTGTCTATATAATACACATCATATTCTAATTACATAATGGAGCTCAACTCCACCAAAATACAAGTATCATAATACAACAGAATCCACCGTACTTAACCCGTAGAGGGTCTGGGGTGTTCCTGCGAGTCTGAGAAAGTGGGGGTGAGAAATAACTTCCTAGTGAATGTGAATAAAACTTGTATATAAAGTATGCAGGTAATTAGAATGCAAGCATACACACAATTCAATATATCAAGTAATATCAACCAATATATGTGATCAATCAATTTGAGACACTTATGTTAGCTTTGTATTAGGCTTTACTAGATGTTTATTGTGCCCAATATTAGTATTTTAGATGAGTTTAATGTTGTTGGGCTTCATTGGGCTTTAATGCAAATATTGAATAATTTTCGAATTTTGATGCATTTTGACCTTTCTTCCTTGTTTAGGCCATAACTTGGGACTCGGTGATCCATTTGAGGTGATCTTAGTGTCTTTGGAAAGCTAAGACAATGTTCTATAAGTTTCATGGAGAACTCAAGAGCTGGATCGGACTTCTAAGAGATCGGACTTCTAAGGGTCCAAAATATCCTGTAATGCAGAGTGGGTTTGCTGTCACGAAAATCTGGGCAGTGTGCACATATTGGACTACATAGTGAGTTATAGGCCTCCTCTTGGGCTGAAACTTGGTCATTGGAAAGATAAGACCCATATCTCCAACTTCACTGAAGACCATTTAGTCAATAGATGTCGTTTTAGGCATGATAATGAAGTTACAAGTTGGTTTGAATTTGAAAACACGTTCTACCAACCTAACATGAGGTAGGTTCAGTATTTTTGGTATATCTGGAGTTTTAAATGTCCAAATGGCATGATTCCAATTGCAAAATTTCAAGGAGACAACTGGCTACAACTTTCATGAAGATCCAAGCCAAAATACACCGTCTAGGTGATGAAAATAAAGCCAGAAGTCGGATAAGAGTTGTTGACTAAAAGCCACCAACCATACACCAACCCACCTACCATGCACCAACCTACCAACTATGCATCAAGCTTCCATATTTGACAATTTCCATATTTTTATAGGTTGTATTCAGATTATGTACATGTACAAATTGGCTTCTAGGATTAGTATAAATAGAGCCAATCTCTTTGTATTATCATTCATTCAATTTTAAGTAAGTTTGAAGAAAGTTTGAGTATTTGTGAGAGTTTTCTTTCTCTTTTTCTCCATTCTCTTTACAATTTCGTTTTTGTTCTTTTATTTCTGAGTTCTTCATTCCCATCCATGGAAGGCTAGGCTCTCATAATCAATCTAAGGGATTAGCCATCTTGATGTTTAATTTGGAGATCTTGTTTTACTTGTTCATATTGCTTAATTGTTATTCAAGTTTCTCTTCTTCCTCTTTTAATTTTGATCTAGATTGAATTGCTTAATTTGATTTGGATGTTTATGTGATAATAGCTTTATTATCATGTATTCAAGAGGATCACATAGAATAAACAATTTATTAAAGCTTTTTGATGGATTGTTTAGCTTGGTTAAATTCTTGATCTTAAGTTAATCTATGTTTGGATGATGCTTACTTTATCTAACCTTAGTTAATTAAATCCTAGATGCTTATCTAGTAGAGGATTCTTGGATCATGTTGAGACGTCTTGATATGATCTAAGGCCAAGAACATGGTTAGCAATTAAGTGAATTCCTTGTGATCAATGATGGATTAAACTCAAGATCAGTAAAATTTCCTTGGATTGGTTAATTTGTTAATTACTTTCCTTTAATTCAATTAGTGTATTATCTTTTCAAATCATCAAAACCCCCCTTTTAATTATCTTGATCTGATTAAATCCTTGTTCTTTTTGGATCATTGAGAGATGATTCGGTTCATGCTCTCTACTACAAATTGGTTTGTGAACCGGTAATTTTTATTATTTGACGGGTCTCGACAACCTCTTGTCAATATGCAATGAGTTTATGAAAGCACATGATGTTTACACCTTTTCTTCACACTTTTTCTTTCTCCACTCCTCTTGTTGTGCACTAACCCCTTCAGGTTAGGCCCTCGCAATATGCATATGCAATGTTTTATGTCATTCCGTTTCCATCTAACCTCGTAGGTTAGGCACCCCTTAAGTATTTTACACTAGCCCCTTCCGGTTAGGCCATCTCACTGTGCAATGCAAGTAATTATGCACCGCTTATTCTTTCATCTAACCCCTTCCGGTTAGGTAACCTCTCACATATTGTACACTAACCCCTTCCGGTTAGGCCATCTCACTATGCAATGCAATGCTTTCATATTCAATCATAATATCATAATAACATCACATTTAATCAATACGAGATTTAAACTACTCAAGCATTATACTCAATCCTCTCAATTTATGATTGAATCCCACAAGTATTATGCTCAATCCTCTCAACCACTTTCACTTAGTTACACATCCCTTCATTGTATTAAGTTATCATTTCAAGCCTATGTGAATCTATTCAATGAATCTCTTAGTGAATCTATTCACACAATATTGTGAATCTATTCACAATGCTATTCATGAGTCTGTGAATCTATTCACACAATATTGTGAATCTATTCACAATGCTATTCATAAGTCTGTGAATCTATTTACAAAATGAATTGAATCGATTCACAGTGCTATTCACAAGTCTGTGAATTTATTCACAAAATGTTGTGAATCGATTCACAGTGCCATTCATAAGTCTGTGAATCTATTCACAAAATGTTGTGAATCAATTCACAATGCTATTCACGAGTTCACGATGCTATTCACAAGTCTGTGAATCAATTCACAGTGCTATTCATAAGTCTGTGAATCTATTCACATATCTTGTGAATCGATTCACAGTCATAAA
This sequence comes from Styphnolobium japonicum, assembly GCA_023212625.1. Classification (NCBI taxonomy): domain Eukaryota; kingdom Viridiplantae; phylum Streptophyta; class Magnoliopsida; order Fabales; family Fabaceae; genus Styphnolobium; species Styphnolobium japonicum. Next base: position 9,219,997 of record JALBWW010000014.1, read on the forward strand.
AATCAACATTTGATCATACACCTCTTATCTTAAACTTCATTCATTCATCCATTCATCCATTCATTCATTCATTCATTTCATTGAATAACAAGTAGCAAATCCAATCATTCTCATACATCCATACCACTAAATAACACCATACCATATCACAAATCAACCCACACTCACCTAGCAATGATTTAGGACAAGAACTAGGCTTGAGGTGATATCAAACCAACCAAAATCCTTATGAAAACTTCATCTTCAACTTCCTTCAAAACAACCAAATTATACAAAAACTTTAGAATTTGTGTTCTTGATTCTCAAAGATGAACATGAGTTCTCCATTAAACTAAAATCATAGGATTGAAGAAGAGATGAAGGTGATCAATAACTATCAAATAACCTAAGCCAAAAGATGAGTAAAAATACTTACTTTGGCTCTTACAACCTTGAGGAAACCTTGGCTATGGAGAATTTGATATTTTAAGATGACCATATGGTCTTCCAACATGCACGGCTGCCTTAAACAAGAGAGGGTGAAGTTGAATTGTCAACTTTGCCCTCCACTTGAATGAAAATTCACAAAATTGCCATTAAGGGTGTAAAAAGACCAAAATACCCTTGGTGATTTCTAAAAATTCCCAATTTATCCCAATTCTAGAAAATTACTCTAGGACTTCCATATGATTTAGTTAAGCTAGAATTAAGATTGGAATCAAAATTTAGGGATGTTACAGAGAGAATAGGTACCACCAAGCTAAAACAGAGCCATCTTCACCCTTCCCTAAAACCTCACTCAAGGATACCGACTAACAACCATGCCCCAAATCTATGAAAAAACTAATTCTCTCTGATGCAAAAAATGGACGTTGGTTATTGGACGAAACCCATCGGACGAAACAAGAAAACCTTTAGACTCACAGAGCCTGCGCCTGTGTCCGACTTCTTGGACGCAAAAAAAAAATGGACGATGGTTATTGGACGAAATCCGTTGGACAAAACCCATTGAACCAAAAAAAATAAACGATCTTTATTGGACGAAACCCATCAAACAAAAAAAATTGATGATGTTTATTAGACGGAAGAAATGGACGATCCTTCTTTGGACAAACACTCTTCTTTTGGACGAAGCTGCTTCCATTCAAAAGAAACTTCTGTTTGGCTATCCAACATTTCATTAGATTGAAACTTCCATTGGACGGTCCAATGTTTCTTGGACGAACCACTATCCATTGGACTGAGATTGCCGTAAAGCTTCCATTTAGTTGTCTTCAGGGGTCAAGTACCCACTAGACAATCATTTTGGTGCAGATCAGTGGGCTTAGTTCCACCTTCCATTCCTTTTAGGTCACATTGATAGAAACTTTCTTTCCTAAAAATAAGTGGTCCAATGCCACGAATCACCTTAGTGGTCTTCAGGAGTCAAGTACTAACAAGAGTTAGTCGAGACTCGTCAAATAATAAAAATTACCGGTTCACAAACTAATTTATAGTATAGAGAATGAACCGAATCGTTGATCAATCAATTTGAGACACTTATGTTAGCTTTGTATTAGGCTTTATTAGATGTTTATTGTGCCTAATATTAGTATTTTAGATGAGTTTAATGTTGTTGGGCTTCATTGGGTTTTAATGTAAATATTGAATAATTTTCGGATTTTGATGCATTTTGACATTTCTTCCTTGGATAGGCCATAACTTGGGACTCGATGATCCAATTGAGGTGATCTTGGTGTCTTTGGAAAGTTAAGACAATGCTCTACAAGTTTCATGAGAACTCAACAGCTGGATCGGACTTCTAAGGGTCCAAAACATCCCTGAAATGCAGAGTGGATTTGCTGTCAGGAAAATCTGGGCAGTGTGCACATATTGGACTACATAGTGAGTTATAGGCCTCCTCTTGGGCTGAAACTTGGCCATTGGAAAGATAAGACCCATATCTCCAACTTCACTGAAGACCATTTAGTCAATAGATGTCGTTTTAGGCATGATAATGAAGCTACAAGTTGGTTAGAATTTGGAAACACGTTCTGCCAACCTAACATGAGGTAGGTTCAGTGTTTTTGGCATATCTGGAGTTCTAAACATCCAAATGGCATGATTCAAATTGAAAAATTTCAAGAAGACAACTGGCTACAACTTGCATGAAGACCTCCAAACCAAAATGCACCATCTAGGTGATGAAAATGAAGCTAGAAGTCGGATAAGAGTTGTTGACTAAAAGCCACCAACCATACTCCAACCCACCTACCATGCGCCAACCCACCAACAATGCATCAAGCTTCCATATTTGACAATTTTCATATTTTTATAGCTTGTATTCAGATTATGTACATGTACAAATTGGCTTCTAGGATTAGTATAAATAGAGCCAACCTCTTTGTATTAGAATCATTCAATTTTGAAGTAAGTTTCAAGAAAGTTTAAGTATTTGTGAGAGTTTTCTTTCTCTTCTTCTCCATTCTCTTTACAATTTCGTTTTTGTTCTTTTATTTCCGAGTTCTTCCTTCCCATCCATGGAAGGCTAGGCTCTCATAATCAATCCAAAGGATTAGCCATCTTGATGTTTAATTTGGAGATCTTGTTTTGCTTGTTCATATTGCTTAATTGTTATTCAAGTTTCTCTTCTTCCTCTTTTGATTTTTATCTAGATTAAATTGCTTAATTTGATTTAGATGTTGATGTGATAATAGCTTTATTATCACGTATTCAAAGAGGATCACAAAGATTAAACAATATATTAAAGCTTTTTGATAGATTGTTTAGCTTGGTTAAATTCTAGATCTTAAGTTAATCTATGTTGGATGGTGCTTACTTTATCTAACCTTGGTTAATCAAATCCTAGATGCTTATCTAGTAGAGAATTCTTGGATCATGTTAAGGCTTCTTGATGTAATCTAAGGCCAAGAACATGGTTAGCAATTAAGTGAATTCCTTGTGATCAATGATGAGTTAAACTCAAGATCGATAAATTTCCTTGGATTGGTTGTTTCTTTAAATTTGTTTACAACTTTAAGTCTTATACTTTTATTAATCTTGTTAATCAACAACAAAACCCCCATTTTCTAATTATCTTGATCTAATTAAATCTTTGTTCTTGGATCCTTGAGAGACGATTTGGTTCATTCTCTATACTACAAATTAGTTTGTGAACCGGTTATTTTTATTATTTGATAGGTCTCGACAACCTCTTGTCAAATTTGGCGCCATTGCTGGGGACTCAAGGCAACTATTTGATCATTTCAAGATCCCATCTAACTCTAACAACTGTGTTTGTTTTGTTTTTGAAGCTTTTTTAAGTGGAATTCGGCTGAAATTGGATAAAGGGCATTGTGTCAAGAATTTCGGTTCGGTAAAACATCTCTGATTGATCTGAAATTTGGTACACAAATGGAAAATATTATTCTGATAAAGGCTCACTATTAGTGAGGTCACCCTTATTTTAGCCAAATTCCATCATTTAGACCACTTTGTCAATTTTTTAATATTTTTTATTATTTTGTTGGATAGTATTTTTGTGTAGATTTTTTCCTGTGGTGGTTCCATAATTTTTAAAATTAATTTGATACTGTTTTTATTTTTTTTAATTTTTTTTGGAGTATTTGTTTCAGAAATTTTTAGTGTTTTAGTTGTTATTGCTTTTCTAAATACCTTCTTATGAACTGCATGCTGTATGACTAGGTCTGATCCTGGTACCTTGCATTCATTTGATCCTGAAATTGATAGAACATTTCATACACTTCATAGAATTCATAGGACTGGTAGTAGTATTCATAGAGCTAATAGAATTACTTCTAGAATTGGGCTTGAACTTGACATTGCACCTAATCTTGTTGACTATTTTAATCCTGTTGAGTCTCGTCATTAGTACTTCAAAGGTCTCGACATCGAGTCCGCGATTTTACTATGGCTGACTATAACAATAGGACCCTTAAGGAATTGGCTGCACCTGATGTGAATTATCAACCTTTGTGCATTCAATATCCTGAACTTAATGTTGATTTTGAGTTGAAATCTGGATTGATACACTTGCTGCCCAAGTTTCATGGTCTTGCAGATGAAGATTCACATAAGCATTTGAAGGAGTTCCATGTTGTCTGCTCCACCATGAAACCTCATGGAATAGCTGAAGATCACATCAAGCTAAGGGCCTTTCCTTTCTCTTTGGATGGTGCTGCTAAGGATTGGTTGTATTACTTACAACCTGCTGCCATCACTTCTTGGAATGACATGAAAAGACTATCTCTGGAGAAGTTCTTTCCTGCATCAAGAACTGCTGCAATAAGGAAAGATATTTGTGGCATAAGGCAAATCAGTGGTGAAACTCTCCATGAGTATTGGGAGAGATTCAAGAAATTGTGCTCAAGTTGCCCACACCATCAAATTAGTGATCAACTGCTGATCCAATACTTCTATGAAGGATTGATGCCAATGGAAAGGAGTATGATTGATGCTGCAAGTGGTGGAGCATTGGTAGATAAAACTCACCGCCGCGTAAACTTAATTGCAAACATGGCAAAGCAAATTCTCAGCAATTTGGTACTCGAATGGGTGTTGCAACCAGAGTAGTCAATGAAGTTAATACCTCTTCACATGCTGATCAACAAAGGGTGGAACATAGATTGGATGAGCTCACTTCTTTGGTTAGATAGATGGCAATAGGACAACACGAACCACCTGTGCAAACCCCTGCAAGAGTTTGTAGCATATGTTCTAGTTCCTCTCATCTCACAGATGCATGCCCCACATTGCAAGATGATTCTGAGTTTTAAGACCAATCTGTGGCTGCAGTTGGTATATTTCCTGGAAAGCCACAATTCCATCAGCAGCAACAACAGAAATATGATCCATTCTCCAACACTTACAATCCTGGCTGGAGGGACCATCCCAATCTGAGATATGGGAATACATCAAATCAGCAGCCACCAAACCAGTATAGACCACCATTCCAGCAGCAAGCAAGGACAAATCAGTTTCAGCCACATGTTGGACCAAGTAGACCACCATTCCAGCAGCAAGGTCCTATAGCCACAAAATCTGAGCCCTCATTAGAGGATTTGGTGAAACAATTGGCCACCAATAACATCCAGTTTCAACAAAGAACTGAAACCACCATTCAGAACTTGGAGACTCAAATTGGCCAACTTGCCACATCTATTCATGAATTAAAGTCACAAGGTTTTGGCCAATTACCCTCTCAAACCACTCCAAACCCTAGAGGCGATGTTAGTGCTATAGCTTTGCGCAGTGGTAGGCAAATCAATGGACCAGTACAGCAGATAATTCCAGATTCTACCATTGACCCAGAAAAACAAGATGCTGCAACAAATTCAGATGCTGTAGCAGATTCAGTAACAAATGATCCTACAACATCCAAGCAGAAAGCCAGATCAAACCAGCAGTTGACAGAAAATTCAATAAAGCAGAAAAGTGAACATCCACAAAAGTCAGCTTCCAACATTCCTCTTCCTTTCAGTTGACAGAAAATTCAATAAAGCAGAAAAGTGAACATCCACAAAAGTCAGCTTCCAACATTCCTCTTCCTTTTTCCAACCGAATGATACAATCGAGGCATATGGTTGAGACTGACTTGGATAAGGAAATTATGGAGACTTCTCAGAAGGTTGAGGTGAATATACCTCTCTTGGAGGCAATTAAACAAATCCCCAAGTATGCCAAGTTTTTGAAAGAGATGTGCACCCATAAGAGGAAGCTAAAGGGCACTGAAAAAGTGAGTATGGGGAGAAATGTCTCTGCTTTGATTCAGCCCAACTTGCCTCCCAAATGCAAAGACCCAGGCACTTTTCCCATCCCTTGCACCATAGGGCACCAACAGTTCACTCATACCTTGCTAGACTTGGGAGCCTCCATCAATGTAATGCCAAAGTCAGTTTACACTTCCTTGCATATGGGAGAGCTAAAACCCACCGGCATTGTCATTCAGTTAGCAAATCGGAGTACTGCTCAACCTGCAGGAGTGTTGGAAGACGTTCTGGTTCAGGTAAATAATTTAATATTCTCAGCTGATTTTTATGTGTTGAATATGGAAGATGAATCTGCCTCTTCCCCACCCCCATTGATCTTAGGTAGGCCATTTTTGAAAACTGCTAAAACTAAGATTGATGTGCATGCTGGTACCCTTTCCATGGAATTTGGTGATGATATCATTCAGTTTAACATTTTTTATGACATGAAATACCCTTTAGAGGATCATTCTGTTTTTCATTTTGATGTCATTGATTTACTGATTGATGATATGCATGCTGATATGTTGGCAGAGTTTCCTGAAATTGTAGGATACACTGATAGCATAGCTTGCAATACTTGTTCGCTGCTTCGTACTTTCTCGGTTGTAAACCCAATGCAATGTGTGCAGCCTGTGCTGAGATTTCTACATACTTATCATGTGCTGTTGACATTGATGACTCTGTTTCTGCTATTAATGGCAATGATGCTGTTATTAATGATGTTGTCATTCATCCTGCTGCTAAGTGCGATTCTTTTGATTCCATAGGATATGATGATGTTGTTTTGCAAGATTGTGCACAGCTTGCAGGTACAGGTGCAACTGCTGAGAATTTAGCTGATTTAGTTTCAGTTCCAAAACTAGTACCATCAGTCCAGCAACCACCCTCCATTGAACTTAAGTCCCTGCCCGAGCATTTGAAGTATGCATTCTTGGAGGAGGATGAGAAGCTCCCGGTGATAGTGGCCAAACACCTCCAACCTGAGCAAGAAACCAGATTATTGGAAGTTTTGAAGCAACACAAAAGGGCAATTGGTTGGACACTTGCAGACATTCCTGGTATTAACCCCTCCACATGCATGCACAGGATATTACTTGAGGAGGAAACTAAACCAGTGAGACAACCCCAGAGGAGACTGAATCCTCTCATTCTAGATGTGGTGAAACTACTGCAGGCTGGCATTATCTATCCCATCTCTGACAGCAAGTGGGTGAGCTCGGTGCAAGTAGTTCCAAAGAAATCTGGGGTGACTGTCGTGGCCAACCAGAAGAATGAGCTCATTCTAACCTGAGTGCAGAATAGTTGGAGAGTTTGCATTGACTACAGACGTCTCAACCAAGCCACTCGGAAGGATCATTACCCCCTTCCGTTCATTGATCAAATGTTGGAACGGTTGGTTGGTAAGTCCCATTATTGCTTTTTGGATGGCTACACTGGATACTTCCAGATCCACATTGCACTAGAGGATCAAGAGAAGACCGCATTTACATGTCCCTTCGGCACCTTTGCTTACACACGGATGCCCTTCGGCCTCTGCAATGCCCCTGGTACCTTCCAACGATGCATGGTGAGCATATTTTCTGATTTCTTAGAGGAGTGCATGAAGGTGTTTATGGATGACTTCACTGTCTATGGTTCTTCTTTTGATTCATGTTTAGCTAGCCTATCTAGAGTGCTGCAAAGATGCATTGAGACTAACCTTGTGCTAAATTTTGAGAAATGCCATTTTATGGTAGAACAGGGTATAGTTTTAGGCCATGTAGTATCCAGTAAGGGCATTGCGTTCTTTTCTTGGTCATGCAGGTTTCTACAGGCGCTTCATTGCCGACTTCAGCAAGATTGCTCTTCCACTTTCCCACTTACTGCAGAAAGATGTGGAGTTCAATTTTGATGACAAATGCAAGGCAGCTTTCAACCACTTGAAGCAGGCCTTCACTAGTACCCCTATCATCCAGCCACCTGACTGAACATTGCCATTTGAGTTAATGTGTGATGCTTCTAACTATGCAGTAGGAGCAGTCTTGGCACAGAGAGTGGGGAGAGCTTCTCATGTGATATACTATGCTTCTAGAACTCTGGATGCTGCTCAGGCCAACTATACCACAACTGAAAAAGAGCTTTTAGCCATTGTTTTTGCTTTGGATAAGTTTAGATCATATTTGCTTGGCTCTAAGGTTGTTGTGTTTACTGATTATGCAGCACATAAGTTTCTTTTGAAGAAGCCAGAGGCAAAGCCTCGACTAATAAGGTGGATGCTACTGCTCCAAGAGTTTCATATAGAGATCCGTGATAAGAGTGGAGCAAAAAATCTAGTGGCAGATCACTTGAGCCGCATTGAAAGGGCTTCAGATCCCTTCCCTGTACAGGACTCCATCCCAAATGAGCAGCTTCTGCAGCTACAAGGTAAGAACACCTCCCATTGGTTTGCAGATATGGTTAATTTTTTGGTTGCTGGTGTTCTTCCTGCATATTTTACTAGAGCTCAATCTGATAAATTGAAAAGTGAGTCTAAGTACTATGTATGGGATGATCCTTATCTGTAGAAGCTTGGTAGTGACCAGATTATTAGAAGATGTGTCTCTAATCATGAGTTTCATTCTATTCTTAGTTTTTGTCATACATTTGCATGTGGTGGACATTTTGGCTCACAACGTACAGCTAGGAAGGTTTTGGGCTCTGGATTGTATTGGCCTACCCTATTTCATGATGCATATTTGTTTTGTAAGTCTTCTGAACATTGTCAGAGAACAGGGACAATTTCACACAGGAATGAGATGCCTCAGCAGCCTATGCTGTCTTGTGAGATCTTTGATGTTTGGGGTATTGATTTCATGGGCCCTTTCCCTGTTTCCTTTGGTTTTATTTATATTTTGTTGGCTGTTGATTATGTATCTAAATGGGTGGAGGCAACAGTCACTCAGACTGATGATTCCAAAGTTGTTGTGGAGTTTGTTAGATCACAGATTTTCTGCAGGTTTGGAATCCCAAGGGCCATTATCAGTGATCAGGGTTTACACTTTTGTAATCGGAAGATAGAGGCTTTGATGAGAAAGTACAGCATCTTGCACAAGGTTTCTACACCTTATCACCCCCAGACAAACGGGCAGGCCGAAGTCTCAAATTGAGAGATCAAGCACATATTTGAGAAGACAGTCCAACCTAATAGGAAGGACTGGAGCCTAAGACTTGAGGATGCTCTGTGGGCTTACCGAACTGCCTACAAGACATCGATAGGGATGTCCCCGTACCAAATTGTCTTTGGGAAAGCGTGCCACCTTCCGGTGGAAATTGAGCATAAATGCTATTGGGCGGTGAAACAGTGTAACCTTGACTTGAGTCAAGCCAGATCTCAAAGGAAGCTCCAACTTCAAGAACTTGAGGAGCTTCGATTAGAGGCATATGAGAACTCTCGGATCTATAAGGAGAAGAACAAACTCCTTCATGATAAAATGTTGGTACGAAAGGAGTTCACCATTAGTCAAAAAGTTCTTCTCTACAACTCTCGCCTCAAACTTATGCTCGGTAAGCTTCGTTCTAGGTGGCTTAGTCCTTTCATTGTTATTAATGTTTTTCCTCATGGTGCAGTAGAAATTAAGAGTGAAGCCACCAACAAAGTGTTCAAAGTTAATGGTCATCGCCTCAAAAATTTTTATGAAGGAGCTCAAGAGAACCTCGTGGAGGAAGTTCAACTGCAGGATGCCCTCTACCATGATTGATCACTACTGTGTTGAAAAAAAAAAAACAAAAAAACCTGAAGCCACAATTAATGTCAATTGCCAAAGATTGAATTATTATTGGGGAGGACCCATCGCTCGTACAAAATCTTCAATCACGCTGGCTGAGGACATTAAAAGTAGCGCTTCTTGGGAGGCAACCCAAGTTTTCTAACTCTTTCATCTTTCAACTTTGACTTATTTGCAATCACAGGAATCGAGACAGAAAATCGGTGCCAAGCGAGAAAATCTATCAGAGTTTGATTTTTTTGTCTTAATTTTGTTTATTTTTCGTTGACAGATGATTTTTCATCGGTTAAATGGCGGATAATCTGCATTCGTGAAAATCTTTTCGGTCCCTTCAGTTACCCACAAACACTGAAATTTGTATATAATTTTACTCAATTTGTTTTTCTTCTTTCTTTCTTTCAAAATGGATAATCAGCTTGTCAACCTCCGCAAGCGATTCCCTTCTCTCCCTCAAAATGCTTTAACTAACATTTATTGTGCAAGGTTTGAGAGGTTAAGGATGCTTATGCACAAAGGCATCCCTGCGGATATACGCTGGATAATCGAAGCAAAGGTCCGAATCACAGGGGAATTTTCTGATGCTCTTGTTTCATATATGCCAGGGCTAGGAAAAAGTTCATATGCAAAAAAGAGAAGAGCAAAAAGGTTACGAGTTTGCTATAAATGTGCAAGATGGACCTGTAACACAAAATGCAGATCAATTGGAATGGCGTCTATAAATCGACTTGATAAAATTGACTTCATTAAGGATGACATGAGTAAGGAGTCTTTAGATAACATTCTATTGACTCTTGAGACGCATCCTAGTGGAGATGTGCAGAGAGTACTTCTCGATTTATGGCCAATATTCCAAGATGAACATAAGCGTTATAGTCTTGGGAATCTGACTCAAAAAGACCCTGTTTGCCAATTTTTAAGAAAATTGGATGGGAAGCCGTCCATCGGCCCATAAAGAGCATTCAAGCCGTTACTGGACGTAAAACCAGAGGAAAAAGTGAGCCATAATCACACCTCCTGTAAGTATTATTTTTTTTATTTTTTCCTTTTTCTTCTTGTTTATTAACAAAAAAAAATTCAAAAAAATCAAAAAAATCAAAAAATCAAAAAATAAAATCAAAAAAAAAAAAATTTAGCCGTATTTTTTTTAAAATATGCCTTGCGTATTTTCAAACTTCTTCTGACACATATAGATTAGTCTTTTATCCTTGTCATATAACTATTATTATTGCTTTGCTTCTTTTCAAACTTGCCTGACACACAGATCTACCCCTCCTTTATAGGTGTAATTATTACATTTGAGTTTTGATTCTTTAAATAATGCACTTTGCTCTCTTCAGATCATTGATAAGGTGAGAGTACAAAAAAAAAATGGAAGTCACTTCAGTTCGTCGGATCAAGAGTGTTTATGTCTTTTGTGGATCTAATCCTGGGAAAGATAAATAGTTTGTAAATATTGCACACTATCTTGGTCGAGTGCTAGCTGAGAGAGAAATCCATTTAGTTTACGGAGGAGGTAGTCTTGGGTTAATGGGTTGTGTAGCAACTGCTGCACATTTAGGAGGTGACAAAGTCCTTGGTGTCATTCCCAGTCCTTTACCTATCGGCAAGCCCATACGAAAAAAATTAGGGGATGAAGTAATGGTATTTTGCATGCACCAACACATGAACATTATGATAGCAAATACTGATGCTTTTATTGCCCTACCTGGTGGTTTTGGAACTTTGGAAGAGCTCTTCCAAATTACATCCTGGGCACAGCAGAACTTTCACCAAAAACCCATAGGTATATTAAATGTTAATGGTTTTTATGACAGTTTGTTTTGTTTTCTTGATCATGCTGTAGAAAAAAAGTTCATCTCACAAGCGACACGTCAAAGTCTTGTAACTGCTGCAACTCTTGAACAATTGCTCGATCAACTAAATGAATTTGTACCACAACGTGATCCAGCAATGGCTCAACTGAATTGGGAACAAGACAGCAGCAGCAAAAAACAAAAACTTGATTTGACTTTGTCTTTGTGAATTTTTGTTTTCTCTTATGGTTTTAGTTTTTTTTTTTTTGTAATTTTTCTTATTTCAAGCCCGATTTGCAGTTTTCTGGTACAACCTTATACACTCTACTTATCTTTATTTTGACATTAGGGACAATGTCTTTAATTAGTTGGGGGGAGGGATAGTTGACATTACCATGTACATAGTTTAGTTAAAAAAAAAAAACTAACAAGCTAATCTTTATTGTTACTAACCTATTAGATGTATGATGGCAGAGTAAGGAGTAGTTTTGCTCTTGAGACGCATCTTAACTTGCATTTCATAATAGGTCTTAAATCATCTTTGTTCTTGTATATATATTAAAAAAAAAACACACACACACATAATTTTGATCTTTTCAATTGATTTTGATACAAGCATGTGCTGAATCTGAGCTTAATTGATGATAAAAGTATGCAAAACAGTTTATAGTTGAATCATTTTTATGATATACATGTGTATATGATTGTGGATATTAGGAAGAAGGCATGGTTGAATTGAGTGAATGTTCCATACCTTTGTGAGTTTTGGGCTTTTCCAAGTTTGATACTTACACTTGGTTATTTTCTTTCATGAGTGATGTCAATTATGAATTTATTTTCTAGAACTTGCATTGAGTCGATTTGAGATTACATTGGTCTGTATGTTGCATGAAAATGACAGAGGCATTTTTTCTTGACTTAGCTGCTTTGGCCAAATAAACCTACCTTGCATTTATCCAAATATTAACTCCCTTTGAGCCTATTTGCCTATTCTTTGTTCTTAGCTCATTACAAGCTTTGAGTGAAAAACCATGTTTTACCTTACCTTAAGGAATGGGAGAGCATTGATTTTCTTATTGGAGGAGTTCTTTTGCTTGCAATGATTTAATTGTGGGGGAATTGGTGTGCTGATACGAAATGCTTGGTACGAAAAAAAAAACAAAAAACAAAACAAAAGAAAAAAAAACAAAAAAAAAGAAAAAAAGAAAGAAAAAGAAAAGAATAGAAAAATGAAGGAATGTGTGAAGAGAATGAGCATTTTATGGTTTTGAGTAAAAAAAATTTTTATGCTTTCTACTTGAGTTACTCCTCAATGCTCTTTTATTCTCTTTGGTTTTAACCTGCTATTATCCATATTGTTCCTTTCCTTCACCTTATAGCCATTACAACCTTTTTGAAAGACCTCTTGATTTTTGCAATTTATTTGATCTAAGTAGTGGAGAATTGATGTACATGCAAGCCTATGGTAAAATACTTTAATAATTTGACTGAGTTGAGTGCAAACAGATAACCTAAACACCTTGTGTGATTTGAGTGTCACTTGTGAGGAATTTTACTCAATTTGAACATGCCTATTTCTGATTAAAGCATGATTATGCTATACTTTATTCTCAATTGGTTTGATTCAACTATTCTTTGTTAAGCATACTTGACTTATTAATTATGGTTTATATTTGATACAATGCTTGTATTTAAAAATTAGTTGAATTGATTAAATAAAATATTACATGTTTGTGGGTATCATCCTGGTAAACCCTCACGAGACTATAACTCGTCCACTAGGGACACCTAGGGTTTTAAAGGCTTGTGGCACATGCTAAGTGCCATCGTGTTTTCCTACAAAAATGGATTAGATTAGGTATAATCAGTTTTTTATGTTTTTAGTTTAATAATATGATGTTTCTTGTTTTTCTTTAAGTTTTGTTCTTATGTGTTTTGCCCAGGAGTGCAAAAGCTTAAGTGTGGGGGAATTTGATCAATCAATTTGAGACACTTATGTTACCTTTGTATTAGGCTTTATTAGATGTTTATTGTGCCCAATATTAGTATTTTAGATGAGTTTAATGTTGTTGGGCTTCATTGGGTTTTAATGTAAATATTGGATAATTTTCGGATTTTGATGCATTTTGACCTTTCTTCCTTGGTTAGGCCATAACTTGGGACTCGGTGATCCAATTGAGGTGACCTTGATGTCTTTGGAAAACTAAGACAATGCTCTACAAGTTTCATGAAGAACTCAAGAGCTGGATCGGACTTCTAAGGGTCCAAAACATCCCTGCAATGTAGAGTTGATTTGCTGTCAGGAAAATCTGGGTAGTGTGCACATATTGGACTACATAATGAGTTATAGGCCTCCTCTTGGGCTAAAACTTGGTCATTGGAAAGATAAGACCCATATCTCCAACTTCGGTGAAGACCATTTAGTTAATAGATGACGTTTTAGGCATGATAATGAAGCTACAAGTTGTTTTGAATTTGGAAACACGTTATGCTAACCTAACATGAGGTAGGTTCAGTGTTTTTGGTATATCTGGAGTTCTAAACATCCAAATGGCATGATTCAAATTGCAACATTTCAAGGAGACAACTGGCTACAACTTTCATGAAGACCTCCAAACCCAAATGCACCGTCTAGGTGATGAAAATGAAGCTAGAAGTCGGATAAGAGTTGTTGACTAAAAGCCACCAACCATACACCAACCCACCTACCATGCGCCAACCCACCAACCATGCATCAAGCTTCCATATTTGACAAATTTCATATTTTTATAGCTTGTATTCAGATTATGTACATGTACAAATTGGCTTCTAGGATTAGTATAAATAGAGCCAACCTCTTTGTATTAGAATCATTTAATTTTGAAGTAAGTTTCAAGAAAGTTTAAGTATTTGTGAGAGTTTTCTTTCTCTTCTTCTCCATTCTCTTTACAATTTCATTTTTGTTCTTTTATTTCTGAGTTCTTCCTTCCCATCCATGGAAGGCTAGGCTCTCATAATCAATCCAAGGGATTAGCCATCTTGATGTTTAATTTGGAGATCTTGTTTTGCTTGTTCATATTGCTTAATTGTTATTCAAGTTTCTCTTCTTCCTCTTTTGATTTTTATCTAGATTAAATTGCTTAATTTGATTTAGATGTTGATGTGATAATAGCTTTATTATCATGTATTCAAAGAGAATCACAAAGATTAAACAATATATTAAAGCTTTTTGATAAATTGTTTAGCTTGGTTAAATTCTAGATCTTAAGTTAATCTATGTTGGATGGTGCTTACTTTATCTAACTTTGGTTAATCAAATCCTAGATGCTTATCTAGTAGAGAATTCTTGGATCATGTTAAGGCTTCTTGATGTAATCTAAGGCCAAGAACATGGTTAGCAATTAAGTGAATTCCTTGTGATCAATGATGAGTTAAACTCAAGATCGGTAAATTTCCTTAGATTGGTTGTTTCTTTAAATTTGTTTACAACTTTAAGTCTCATACTTTTATTAATCTTGTTAATCAACAACAAAACCCCCCTTTTCTAATTATCTTGATCTAATTAAATCTTTGTTCTTGGATCCTTGAGAGACGATTCGGTTCATTCTCTATACTACAAATTAGTTTGTGAACCGGTTATTTTTATTATTTGATAGGTTTCGACAACCTTTTGTCAATCGTCTCTCAAGGATCCAATAAAAACAAAGATTCAATCAGATCAAGATAATTAAAATGGGGGGTTTTGTTGTTGATTAACAAGATTGATAAAAGTACGAGACTTAAAGTTGAAAACAAATCAAAAGAAACAACCAATCCAAGGAAATTTACCGATCTTGAGTTTAATCCATCATTGATCACAAGGAATTCACTTAATTGCTAACCATGTTCTTGGCCTTAGATCACATCAAGACGCCTCAACACGATCCAATAATCCTCTACTAGATAAGCATCTAGGATTTAATTAACCAAGGTTAGATAAAGTAAGCACCATCCAAACATAGATTAACTTAAGATCCAGAATTTAACCAAGCTAAACAATCCATCAAAAAGCTTTAATAAATTGTTTATTCTTTGTGATCCTCTTTGAACACATGATAATAAAGCTATTATCACATCAACATCTAAATGGAATTAAGCAATTTAATCTAGATAAAAATCAAAAAGAGGAAGAGGAGAAACTTGAGTAACAATTAAGCAATATGAACAAGCGAAACAAGATCTCCAAATTAAACATCAAGATGGCTAATCCCTTGGATTGATTATAAGAGCCTAGCCTTCCATGGATGGGAAGGAAGAACTCATAAAATAAATAACAAAAACGAAATTCTAAAGAGAATGGAGAAGAAGAGAAAGAAAACTCTCACAAATACTCAAACTTTTTTCAAACTTACTTAACATTGAATGATGTATAATTCAAAGAGATTGACCCTATTTATACTAATCCTAGAAGCCAATTTGTAATTGAAAATAATGTGAATACAAGCTATAAAAATATGGAAATTGTCAAATATGGAAGCTTGATGCATGGTTGGTGGGTTGGTGCATGGTAGGTGGGTTAGTGTATGGTTAGTGGCTTTTAGTCAGCAACTCTTATTCTCACGCAAGTCAAGCCAAACTTTTAATTTTCGTAATTTAGTTCCTTGTTATCTGTGAATAATTGTTCGCACTTGTTTATTTCTCTATTTGTAAAAAGGGGTAAAATAGATGTCAATTAGGATATAAAGTTTGCACAATTAGCTTAAGGTAACCGTCTTAGGATGAATGTATCAAGGGTGCAATGGGATTAAGTTTTCGCCCTTCTCTGTGCATAATCGACTCCCGAACCCTACCTGGTTTTCGCATATCTTTCTTTTTGTGTTTCATTTATTTGTAAAATCTATTTTAAAGGATTTTTTCAGTCATTTTCCTTACCCAATAAACGATTGGTGGCGACTTCATTTGTTTTTAAATATTTTTTTTCTCTCATCGCACCCCGTCGTGATTCTTCCGGTTGGGACAGATGGCGACTCCGCTAGGGACAGTTGGAGAGTCAAGCCTGTTGTGGCTAGTTGTACAAATTGTATAACCTTTAGATATCCATTTTACCCCTTTTTTGTTTCTTATTAGTATGTCATGTTCTTGGTTTTTGTATATTCTATTTGCAAATGTTGCTAGCATTGTTTTGTTGCTGTTGTTTCCTTTGTAATTATGCACCATTGAATATTTGTTGTGTATATGATACCACACAGTTTGCTGTATCCACTTTAGGATAGATGACTGCTTATTTTTATTGTATATGTGTTTTGTTTGGTCTTTGCCTTGCAAGAAAAGGGGTAGTTTTGATTTGTGTAGTTTTGTATGCTCCTAGCACACCCTCCACTTTTCACTTACCTCACACACATGTTGGAGTCTATACCTGAGCTCGTACGACCTTTAGGGCTAGTTGGAGGGTTAACTTAGTAATTAGTTGGCCTCGTGCCTTCTTGACAATTGTTGACTCTCTACTTAGATTGTATCTGATTTCTTGGAACGACCATGATCCGAGGGTTCATCCTTACCTTATGGCTAATTTCAAGAGAATGGATCCTAATCCTTTGGATAGGGGCAATCTAGGGACCTTCTTATTAGGAGTATAGAATCGCCTTGAAAACCCTGCACTAATAATTCGAACTTAGCTGCTGCTTGAGTTAGAGTTTTGACATTTGGGATCTACAGCCAAGACTCTACCATATTAGGACATAAAGGGAGCATCTGTTTTTCTTTCTTGGGCATTACTCCAGTACCCGTCTTTTTTTCTAGGGTACTGGTACCCAGAGTGAATTGTCTAACATTCATTAGTTGTTACATATATTTAATAAATTTTTTAGCATTTATTGTGAAACCAACAGTCAATAAATGATTGACAACTCACCCAGGGTACCAAACCCATCAGGGTACCATAGCAACTCCCTTCTTTCTTTCTCATTAATTCATCTTTGCATTTCATATGTCAATAAAAAAACTTGGGTTTTGGTCGAATTGTTTAGTCCATTAATGTGACAAACCACTTTTTACCAATGAATTTAGCTTTTACAATCATAATTAATGGACCAACAATTCCTTAATCCATGTGTTTAGGTTGCACATGTTTTTATGTTGCATGTTTCATTCTTTGTCATTCTTTTATATACAAGTGTGCTTCCCGGGGATATTGTGGTAAGGTTGACTTGAGTAAGTGGTAATTATGGAAGAATTATACACAGAGAAGAGCGCTAGCAGTGCAAGTAGTATCAAGAAGAATATCAAGATTGCCGTGACTACGAGTAGTTTGGGGCGAATAAAAGAAATCAGTCGACTCTTAACAACTGAAGCCCGTGTTAAATTTTCAAAGAAATATGGGAAAATCCTTGATCTTCTGCTCATGCCTGTTGAGGCTTTAGCTTTGAGCTCTTTGGGTCAATGTTGGAATTTGTCTTTGAGATGTTTCGACTTACTAGGCATTGATATTACTCCTACACTACAAAAAAAGTGTATTAAATGGCGGTTTTTTTGGCAAAAAACGGTGGTTTTGAACCACCTTTTTCTTCCATAAACGGCGGTTTAAAAAAGTGCCGTAATTGCGCTCGCCATTAGGTATAATACTGCGGTTTAGAACTGCCCTAATCATCAAGTATAGTACGGCAGTTTGGAACCGCCATAATAAGCATGTATATTACGGCGGTTTTGAACCGCCCTAATTATCACAAATCAAGAAAAAAATGAGGTATAATACGGCAATTTTGAACCGCCGTAATTTGTTAAATAAATTTTATACCTAGCGTTTTACTTTAGTTATTACAATTTCTGAAACTGTAATTTTTTTTTATTAAACCCTACTCAAGTTGTGATACAAATCCAATTCAATAATATCAAGAAACAAAATCCCAATGAATAATGTTACAAAAGACGGGAGCAAAGGGATAAATGTTGTTGATATTATCATCAATCCAAAAGGCAAAAATAAGGACAGAAATATAATCAACATCAACAAACAATGTAATTCATGAAACTAAACAAGTTTACAGCAACAAATTATGTGATAAGTTATTAATGTTTTGAGAAATAATATCCTAGCAAACTACTACTTCATGAGGACTCGCGTGACTTGTTGTTTGATGAGTATTACTTCCATCCGATGATCTTCAATGCTCATTGGGTGAGTCAGCCCCACTTCCAACATCTGGTGGCTACAACAAAGAAAATACAAATATTAAATAAGAACAAGTATCAATTACAATCATACACTTCAATTAGCATTTGTACTCATAAACACATAGAGAGCATAAAAAGTTCTTTAATTAGCATTTCAGGTCAGAAATCATCATCAGCATGTTAAGCATGACAAATAAATATCCAAGCATAATATAACATAATACTATATATAACGCAATATCCATTCCATGGACAGGAGAAGATTCTAACTTTAGTAGCACTATCCTATCACCAACGATGAATCTAGCTAGTAATATATTAAACTAAATCATAAATCTACAGCAGTTGTAAGATGGAATTGTGTTCACAAAAATCTGAAACATTCAGGAAGTGGAAGATAGCAACCTCATCAATGACAATTAATTAATAGCATCTTAAACAAGGAATCCCCATACTGTACCTGTAATGGATGACAAGGAAATATGCCAGCTAACTCCTTAGGGATCCCTCCTTCCTTCATAGCAATGTAAGCATACAGTGCTTGTAATTGAGACTCCATATTCACCACCTTTGCTTGCAAGTCTGGAAGGGATGTGCTAACACTAGATGAACCTAAGTTTATACCACCAAGTCGCCTGGTGGTATGTCTGAATGCAATGGAAGGTATCACTCCCAAGCCTAAGCCTCGAACACGGCTAGGGTGCTCTCTTTCAAGAACCACACCAAGAGCATCGTTCAGAGAAATTTCAGAGGAATTTTCTGAACTTTGACTCATCTGTTGCTGAATTTTTTCCTTTATGAAAGACCAAGAAGAAGGATAAAAATTTACAAAAGACAATCTATTATATGGCTGTAAAATACAACAAAAAATGTGAACAATGATCATGATATTTACCCCAATTTTCCTAGCCTCATTAGTTACATAGCTCCTGTCTTTCCTCTTGTGGGTGGTAATAGCTATTTAGCAAGTGTACCAAATCGCACAAGTAATAAAGTGATGAATAAATTATCGTCTCCACAGGGAATTGTGTTGTCAAGTATCAAATTACTAATTTAGATATTATTTAAATAGTGCAAATTAATCAAGAGAATTTAGAAATAAAACTATAATTGTACTATGTTAAATGGGGTTGAGCAAGCAAAGAGTGAGATGCTAGAGATCCGATTTCACTTGATTTTCCGATTATTTGGATTCTTTCTTAATTTAAATTCCAATTCAAGAATTGATGGTAGGATATCTAATTTAATTAAAACCCAATTCCTTGGTAGATTAATTCTTTTCAACTATCTAGAATTAACTAATTCCTTAGTCTAATTCCAAATAGAACAAGGCATGAATGAACAAAATCCCAAGTAATACCACACAATTAACAATATCTATTCCTAGATTATTGCCTGATCATGGTGTTTATCTCAAGAAGCAACATCACACATGAGTTTCCCAATCCTATGCATGACCATCAATTCAATTTATGGTTGATCAAGTCATAAAAGCATTAAGAACATAGATGAACAATCAATCATGAAAGGAAACTTAGATTAAGAACTATAAATCCAAACAAATCATCCATTCAAGTTACATGATCATTCTAGCTAGGAAGAGTTTAGAAAAACATCAAGAAATAGGAAAACAAAATATACGAAATTGCAAACTCCATTGAATCCAAGATAACAAGAAGATGAAGATCTTGAATCCTTGCTCCTTGATGATCTTCTTGGCTCTCCTAGGGCTAGAAGCCCTCTCCCCCTTTGGATTTTTCAACCCCCCAAAAGACTTTTTTTTTTCCTTTTCTATTTAAACTAGAAAACTAGGGCGTCAGATTTTTAACTCCACCACTTAAGTGGTGGAATCTCACCGCTCAAGCGGTGAGATGACAAACAACAGTACGAATTATGTGATGCCATCGCCTAAGCGGTGGATTTGGGTGCCTAGGCAGTGGCTTTGCAAAGAGGAGTTTGCAATTTAGGACTCCACTGCTTAAGCAATGGATTTTGGGCTCTTAAGCTGTGAGATGGCAGCAAGCAAGTTCTGCCTTGCTCTCTCTTTTCACTCTCAAAACGTTTGAATTATACTTTGAGGTCTTAGTGAAGTTGTAGATCTCTCTCTTATCTTTCCAAAACATCAAGAATCACATCAAACCGAGGTCTGTAGCTCCAGTTATAACCAAATCACTGTAACAATGTTAGATTCTTGATTTTCCATTAAACTAGTCCAAGATCTCTAACTTTCACCTGAAATTCATTTAAAACATACCAAAGGCATAAAAGGAAGATATGATGATAAAAACAAAATAAAAGACATAAATTAGTGATGAATTAAATCAAATCCTCTAACAACAAAAGCACCAGATGTGTGTATTTTGTCCACACATCAGGTGGCATCCCACATTGGGCCCTGACCAATATCTCTCCTAGTCTCTAACTTCTGAAATTTTTAGCAAAAAATATAATTAGTAATTAATTAAGGACGTACTTCCTCTCTAACAAAGAATTGATCATTGAGGATAAAGTGTTAAATTAAAACTACCAAGTCATGCCTTCTCCTGGCCTCACTCGTAGCACCACAAGTGTGAGGAATAGTTTGTTTCCTACGAACCTCTTGATTTCTCTTACAAAGCTCCTTCGTATTTGAAATGAAAATATATTTGAAATAAATGAAATAAATTTCTAAGATGTTATAATAATTATTTTCAATCAACTAAAAATATATTTGAAATGAACTTTCGTCTCAGGTTTCAAGCGGTAGTCAACATATGTTGCCCATTGGTCTATGGAAATGCCTTCTGGAACATTGTTGATGATCGCATCTCTACTCATTGTGAGGTCATAAAATTCATTCCACAACTTAATCCGGAATTCCCTCCATTTTTTTCTAATGGAGTGGTCAACATATCTCTTCACAATGTTATCATTAGCCCTAAAACAAAATTGAGGCTTGAAACAACAAGAATGTTACTTTATTATACATTTATATATTCAAACACTAAACACATAAGTGAAAGAATTTAAATGGTTTCTACCTTTAAGGCGTGATCAAAGCTGTGGTTAAGGAAAGATTCTGGCATCTTTAACCACTAGGTGAAGCTAATAGGAAAGGCAACTGTATCAATTGCCAGCTGCCCACAAACTCCTACAAGCAAGCCAGCTGCCTCTCTAATAGGTGAAAAATGTTCACCAAAATCCACCACTATACGCATTTCATTAGACAAGTTGAAGACATCCTTGACTTTCAACTTAAGTTTCTTTATTACTCGTTGTTCATTTGTGACAAATAAATATTGAGTTAAATATTGTAATCAAGAAAAAAAAACAAAAATATTTGACATTCTTGACATATGCATATACCTATAGCATTTGCCGACCAATAATGGTTGGATTCACGCCCAACTCTACGCCTAGGTTGTGGTGGGGCTTGGCTAGAAGGGAGAGAAGTGGAGTGTGAAGCAGTAGGAGTAATGGGTGTTGAGGTGCAAGCCAGATGAAAGACCCATTATTTATTATGTGTTATTTACCAACTCATAAGTCTTACGTCGAATATATAGATATAGAAAATTCGGCAGCGTTTCCTTTGTTTCTTGAACATTACCACATGACATAAACATAAGCAGCGGATTCCAACAATCATTTCAGACCAACCAGAGTACATATATTATATATATACACATACATATATATCATCAAGAGATCTCAGATCTCAACCAAAATATTATCAGAGAACGCAATGTTATACAAGTGTAATCTAAACACTATCCTGGCTGAGCACACTAAACATATACAGAACTGAGTACATCAATAGTAGTATTCAGTTCCCTGTCATATCTACATCAGAATAATATAATACACATCCTATTATAGTTACATCACGGAGCTTAACACCACCAAAATACAAATCTAAAAAACAAAGCAACAGAATCCTCCGTACTTAACCCGTAGAGGGTCTGGGGTGTTCTTGCGAATCTGAGAAAGAGGTGGTGAGAACAACTTCCCAGTGAATATGAATAAACTTGCAGATAAAGTATACATGTAAGTAGAGAGCAAGTATAACACAATTCATTATATACAAGTAACACTAACCAACCAATGCAATCAATGAATGCACATGATGTTCACACCTTTTATTCAAACTTTTTCTTTCTCCACTCCTCTTGTTGTGCACTAACCCCTTTCGATTAGGCCCTCGCAATATGCATATGCAATGTGTTATGCCATTACATTTCCATCTAGCTCCGTAAGCTAGGCACCCCTCATTTTTTGTACACTAACCCCTTCCGGTTAGGCTACCTCGCTATGCAATGCAATTAATCATGCCATTCGATTTCCATCTAGCTCCGTAAGCTAGGCACCCCTCATTTTTTGTACTCTAACCCCTTTCAGTTAGACCACCTCGCTATGCAATGCAATTAATCATGCCATTCGATTTCCATCTAGCTCCGTAAGCTAGGCACCCCTCATTTTTTGTACACTAACCCCTTCCGGTTAGGCCATCTCGCTATGCAATGCAATGTTCTCATATTCATATCATGCTCATTCATAATAACATAAGAACATCACATGTAACTAATTCAAGCATATACAACACAAAACCACTATGCTCAATTCTATCAAGCATTCTTAATTAGCTACACAACTCATTATAGTGCTAAGTCATCCTTAATCCTAAACATAGCATATGGTATCAAGACAGTAGACATATGCACCACAACCACACAAACAGAGTCAACCACGGCCAGGGTGTGGTGGTAACCACGGCCATGGTTCAGGAAAACAGAACTCATCAAATTGGAAACAGAGACAACCACGGTCTGCCCCTGGTTGGCACCATGCCTGTGGTCTGGACCACAGCCAGGGTGTGGTGGTAACCACGCCCATGGTCTGGCATCAGCACACAATATTATATTTTTCCAAAGACAGCCACGGCCAGCCCGTGGTGGCGGCCACGGCCGTGGTTGGCCACGAGACACCATAATTCCATTTCTAGAGACAACCACGGCCAGCCCGTGGTGGTGGCCACGGCCGTGGTTGGCCACGAGACACCATCATTCCATTTCCAGAGACAACCACGGCTAGACCGTGGTGGTGGCCACGTCCGTGGTTTGGAATCTGGGCAGGTATAGTGCCACACCCAACTTCAAACCAAAACCCTAAGTTCCCTATGGGATCATGTCCTCAATTCCATCAAAATACACTAACCATATCATTCACTTTCATATACCTAAATCCTTGAAAACATGTAACAAAACACATCCAACCTTAAGCATAGGTGAAAACCCTAGATTCAAGCTTAATCCTATATCATACACTTTCACTCTAAGAACATCATACAATAACACAAGTAAATCCACACTCACCTTAAAATGCTGCAAACTTGATTCCAAGATGGGATTGGTAGTCAAGGCAACCTTCCTTTCAACTTCCTTCAAAACATTCAATCAAAACAACCAACTTTTAGACATGGGTGTTCTTGATTCTTAGAGATGAAAGTGAGTTTCTCAAGAAAGTAATACCATAGGATTGAAGAAGAGATCATAGTGATCAATAACCATCAAATGACCTAAGCCAAAAGATGAATAAAAATGCTTACTTTTGGACCTTGAACCCTTGAAGCAAGCTTAGCTATGGAGACTTAGAAATTTGGAGAAGATGACCAAATGGTCTCTCCCCCCTAGGGCCGGATCACTTAAGCAAGAGGGAGGGGGTGTGAATTGTCCATTTTGCCCCTCACTTAAATGAAGAATTACAAATTTGCCACTAATTGTGTAAAAAGACTAAAATACCCTTGTGATTTCTAAGAATTCCCATTAAGTCCTGAAGAAAATTTAATTTACCAGTAGGTCCTAATTTAGCCAGAGTAAATATAAGAGTTTAGATTTCACCTATTTCTTCCTTAGGTTCTACTGAGTTCCCAGTATAGCCAAAATCTCAAAATAATTATTCTAACTCAATCTATCACCATTTCTGTAACAGAACATACAACTCATTCAAAGAATTTAACTAAGTCATAACATATGAAATTTAGGGATGTTACATTCTCCCCCCTTCATAGAATTTTGCCCACAAAATTGAGTTAGAGATATACCTGATCAAAATAGGTCAGGATGCAGCTTGCGCAAATCTTCCTCCAATTCCCACGTAGCCTCTTTAGGTGACTGTCCATCCCAAAGTACCTTTACCAGGGAAATAGTCTTGTTCCTCAGGGACTTCACACTGCGGTCAATGATCTTAGCTGTCTTAGCCTGAAATGTAAGGTCAGCTCTCAATTGTACCGACTCAACCTCAATGATGTGTGAAAGATCCAGAACATACTTTCTCAACTAGGATACATTAAACACAGGATAGAGATTTGACAGATGGGGAAGAAGAGCTATGTGGTAAGCTACAAGTCCAATACACTTTAGAATTTGAAACGGACCAATGAAAGGAGGATTTAACTTCTTAGCCCGAATGGCTCTACCAATTCCTATCATGGGTGAGACTCTAAGAAACACATGATCACCCTCTTCAAACTCTAGAGGACGCCTTCTTTTGTCAGCATAACTCTTTTATTGACTCTGAGAAATTATTATTTTCTCCTGTATAACCCTAATCTTTTCGGTAGTTTCTTGAACTAACTCTGGTCCTAACAGGTTCCACTCACCTACCTCATACCAACACAGAGGTGACCTACATTTTCTACCATAGAGTGCCTCATATGGTGCCATCCCAATGCTGGAATGGAAACTGTTGTTGTAAGCAAACTCTACCAATGGTAAGTATCTATCCCAACTACCCTTATCTTCAAGAACACAAGCTCTCAACATATCTTCTAACGTTTGGAAAGTCTGCAGATCGACCATCGATCGTGGGGTGATAAGCAAGATCGAACCGAGCTTAGTCCCAAAAGACTGATGTAAGGCATTCCAAAATCTAGAGGTAAATCTGGGATCTCTATCTGACACTATGCTCAATGGTACCCCGTGTAATCGGACAATCTCTCCCACAAATAACTCAGCAAGTTTATCTAGGGAATAAGTAATCTTAATGGGAAGAAAATGGGCAGACTTAGTTAGTCGATCCACAACGACCCATATAGCATCATAACCCCTCTGTACCCTAGGTAAACTGGTAACAAAGTCCATAGTAATTTTGTCCCACTTCCACTCTGGAATTTCCAAAGGTTGGAGCATCCCGGCTGGTTTCTGGTGTTCGATCTTAACCTTCTGACAAGTCAAACACTTGGACACATACTCAGCCACATCTCTTTTCATTCCTGGCCACCAAAATCTTCCTTTCAAATATTGATACATCTTAGTCGCACCAGGATGTATCGAGAATTTACTTTTATGAGCTTCCTCCAGAATTCGTTTCTTAAGGTTTCCCCCTTTAGGAATACAAATCCTTTGTCTAAACCTAATCAATCCATCATCCTCCAAAGAAAAAGCTATTGAGACCCTACGATCTTGTAGTTCCTTATCCAAACTTTGTTCATGTCTAATATGATCCTTAAGGTCACATGAGATTTCCAACAAAGCTAATCTCAGTGTCACACTACTCATATCCACTTGTATACTAAGGTCTCAAAAATTGCTCTACCAGGTCGAACTCATGCACCATCATCTGAGATACGTGCAGAGACTTCCTACTAAGGGCATCAGCCACAACGTTGGCCTTGCCAGGATGATACTTCAGCTCAAAGTCATAATCCTTCAGGTATTCCATCCACCTTCTTTGCCTCATGTTCAGTTCCTTCTGATCAAATAGATACTTCAAGCTCTTATGATCACTAAACACCTCAAACTTTACACCATACAAATAATGTCTCCAGATCTTAAGTGCAAAAACTATGGCTGCAAGTTCTAGGTCATGGGTCGGATAATTCTTCTCATGAGTTCTTCGTTGTCTAGATGCGTAGGCCACTACCTTCTTATCTTGCATTAACACACATCCTAAGCCCAATTTAGAGGCATCACAGTGCACCTCCAAATCTCTAGATAGGTCAGCAATAACTAATACTGGAGCTGTAGTCAATCTATGTTTGAGTTCCTGAAAACTCTTCTCACACTTTTCACTCCATACCATGGCTTGTCCTTTCCTGGTTAATTCAGTTAAAGGAAGTGCTAACTGAGAAAAACCCCGAATGAACTTCCGGTAGTATCCGGCTAACCTTAGAAAACTTCTAATCTCAGTAACCGACTTTGGTCGCTCCCACTGTACTACTGCCTCAACCTTACTAGAGTCCACTCCTACCCCGTCCTGGGATATAGTGTGCCCTAGAAACTTCACTTCATTCAGCCAAAATTCACACTTCTCAGGTTTAGCATACAGTTTCCTCTCTCTGAGTATCTGCAGTACTATTCTAAGATGTTCCTTATGTTCTTCCACTGTTTGCGAATATATGAGAATATCATTTATGAACACTACCACAAACTTATCTAGGTACGGCCTGAAAATTCTATTCATGTAATCCATAAACACCGCTGGAGCATTGGTTAGACCAAACGACATCACCAAGTACTCATAGTGTCCATACCTAGTTCTAAAAGCAGACTTTGGTACATCATCTGGCTTTATCTTAATTTGATGGTAACCAGAACGAAGATCAATCTTAGAGAATACCGTGGCATCTCTAAGTTGGTCAAGTAAGTCATCTATCCTAGGTAACGGGTACCTATTCTTTATAGTAATCTTATTCAACTGTCGGTAATCCACACACAACCTCATACTCCCATCTTTCTTCTTCACCAACAACACAGGTGCTCCCCATAGAGACACACTGGGTCTAATGAATCCTCATTCCAATAGTTCCTCTACTTGTTTCTTAAGTTCTCCTAGTTCCAATGGTGACATTCTATAAGGTGCTACAGACATAGGCCCGGCTCCCGGTACTAAGTCTATAACAAACTCTACCTCTCTATCAGGTGGTAAACTAGGAATCTCCTTAGGATAGAAATCCATAAACTCACTCACTATTGGTACTCTAATCAATTCTGACTGAACCTCTAAGTCTAAAGAAAATAGTACTATGTATACTTGACTCCCATCCATCAGGCAATGGTTCAATTTCGACACTTTGGGTAATATGGAAATTTCAGGAATCAGTGTATGGTTTGTAACAGGAGGAATAATGACAAACTTATTACAACAATCTAACAACACTTGGTTGGTTGCAAGCCAATCCATACCCAAGATAATATCTAACCCTCTCAATGGTAGACAGATCAAATCAACAACAAAGGTTCGATTCTGGAACACAGACTTACAGTTTAAACAAATATGGGTGGTAAGAATCTTATCCTTAGCAGGAGTAGTCACTGACAGTGTATAAGGTAAGGAAGTAGTGGTTAGACTCAAGGACTTCACACATGCATTAGAAATGAATGAATGGGTTGCCCTAGTGTCAAACAGCACAATTAAGTTCTGACCATTCAGTAAGCACATACCTTGGATCAAATCATCCACTTGTGCCTTTGCCCCACTGAGGGTATACACTCGCCCCTAGGTAAGTGGTCTAGGGGTAGAAACAGGTGCTTTAGAAATCTATGGGCAATTTCGGGAAGTGTGCCCTTTCTGCTAGCACTTGAAGCAGATCACTATTCGTTGTGGGCAGTATTTTGCAATGTGTCCCTTCTGGCCACAAACAAAACATACATTTGCCCGACAAGTACCTTGATGCGGTTTCCCACACGTCTTGCACGGTTCCACTTTAGCCTTCTTAGTATTTCGTGCAGGCTGAATAACTTCTGCCTTTCTCTTTCTAGTTCCCTGACTGCTCTCAACAACAGGATTCATGCACTCTTCCATAATCAAACACTTCTCAACTAGAGAAGCAAACTCCCTAATCTCAAAGCCAGCTACAGCCTTTCTCAGCTCAAACTCAAGTCCCCTCTCAAACTGAATGGACTTCCAAATCTTATTCGGTCCACTCTACAGATAACTAGAGTATTTAGACAGTTCATCAAACTTAGCTGCATATTGCCCAGCTGTGAGATCTCCCTGTCTCAAGTGCATAAACTCTTGTTCCTTTTGGATTCTGACATTTGCAGGGAAATACTTCCGCAGAAATGTTGTCTTAAATGTCTCCTAAGTGATGGGATCCTCACGTAGGAGTAATCCAGGATGTGTAGCCTCCCACCAATGTTCGGCTTCATCCTGCAACTTATAAGCAGCAAAGATAACTTTCTGCTCTTCAGCACACTGCATGGCTTTAAAAATCTTCTCGAGGTGTTTCACCCACCTTTCAGCAGCCATTGGGTCATAGTTCCCATGAAAAAATGGGGGATCCCTCTTGCAGAACTCCATCAGTCCCAACTGTTGAGGAACGACAAGTCCCGCATTAGGATTGCCATCATGTTGGGGTCCAGGCATACGGTCTATGGCTTGAGCCAAATGTGCAAGCACAGCCACCAGACCATCGCCTTCATTAGTATTTGCAGTGGGTTGGCCTCGGCCTCTGCCTCTGCCTTGGCCTCCACTACGTGTTCGCCCTAGTCCACTCATAACTCTGAATACAACACATAAAATATCGGGTTGATCAGTCCCAATTCCCACATGCAATATATCAGAAGCATATGAAAAGCTATAGGCATACATCCTAAGTGCTCAGTATAACTCTAGACCTATATGTTGCAGTCCTCTAGAAAGAACTGCTCTGATACCAATGATGTAAGACCTATTATTTATTATGTGTTATTTACTAACTCATAAGTCTTACGTCGAATATATAGATATAGAAAATTCGGCAGCGTTTCCTTTATTTCTTGAACATTACCACATGACATAAACATAAGCAGCGGATTCCAACAATCATTTCAGACCAACCAGAGTACATATATTATATATATACACATACACATATATCATCAAGAGATCTCAGATCTCAACCAAAATATTATCAGAGTACGCAATGTTATACAAGTGTAATCTAAACACTATCCTGACTGAGCACACTAAACATATACAGAACTGAGTACATCAATAGTAGTATTCAGTTCCCTGTCATATCTACATCAGAATAATATAATACACATCCTATTATAGTTACATCACGGAGCTTAACACCACCAAAATAGAAATCTCAAAAATAAAGCAACAGAATCCTCCGTACTTAACCCGTAGAGGGTCCGGAGTGTTCCTGTGAATCTGAGAAAGAGGTGGTGAGAACTACTTCCCAGTGAATATGAATAAACTTGCAGATAATGTATACATGTAAGTAGAGAGCAAGTATAACACAATTCATTATATACAAGTAACACTAACCAACCAATGCAATGAATGAATGCACATGATGTTCACACCTTTTATTCACACTTTTTCTTTCTCCACTCCTCTTGTTGTGCACTAACCCCTTTCGATTAGGCCCTCGCAATATGCATATGCAATGTGTTATGCCATTACATTTCTATCTAGCTCCGTAAGCTAGGCACCCCTCATTTTTTGTACACCAACTCCTTCCGGTTAGGCCACCTCGCTATGTAATGTAATTAATCATGCCATTCGATTTCCATCTAGCTCCGTAAGCTAGGCACCCCTCATTTTTTGTACACTAACCCCTTCCGGTTAGGCCATCTTGCTATGCAATGCAATGTTCTCATATTCATATCATGCTCATTCATAATAACATAATAACATCACATGCAACTAATTCAAGCATATACAACACATAACCATTATGCTCAATTCTATCAAGCATTCTTACTTAGCTACACATCTCATTATAGTGCTAAGTCATCCTTAATCCTAAACATAGCATATGGTATCTAGACAATAGACATATGCACCACAACCACACAAATAGAGTCAACCACGGCCAGCGTGTGGTGGTAACCTCGGCCACGGTTCAGGAAACCAGAACTCATCAAATTGGAAACAGAGACAACCACGGTCTGCCCTTGGTTGGCACCACGCTCATGGTCTGGACCACAACCAGGGTGTGGTGGTAACCACACCCATGGTCTGGCATCAGCACACAACATTATATTTTTCCAGAGACAACCACGGCCAGCCCGTGGTGGTGGCCACGGCCGTGTTTGGCCACGAGACACCATAATTCCATTTCCAAAGACAACCACGACCAGACCGTGGTGGTGGCCACGGCCGTGGTTTGGAATCTAGGCAGGAATAGTGCCACGCCCAACTTCAAACCAACACCCTAAGTTCCCTATGGGATCATGTCCTCAATTCCATCAAAATACACTAACCATATCATTCACTTTCATATACCTAAATCCTTGAAAACATGTAACAAAACACATCCAACCTTAAGCATAGGTGAAAACCCTAGATTCAAGCTTAATCCTATATCATACACTTTCACTCTAAGAACATCATACAATAACACAAGTAAATCCACACTCACCTTAAAATGCTCCAAACTTGATTCCAAGATGGGATTGGTAGTCAAGGCAACCTTCCTTTCAACTTCCTTTCAACTTCCTTCAAAACATTCAATCAAAACAACCAACTTTTAGACATGGGTGTTCTTGATACTTAGAGATGAAAATGAGTTTCTCAAGAAACTAATACCATAGGATTGAAGAAGAGATCATAGTGATCAATAACCATCAAATGACTTAAGCCAAAAGATGAATAAAAATGCTTACTTTTGGACCTTGAACCCTTGAAGCAAGCTTTGCTATGGAGACTTAGAAATTTGTAGAAGATGACCAAATGGTCTTTCCCCCCTAGGGCCGGTTCACTTAAGCAAGAGGGAGGGGGTGTGAATTGTCCATTTTGCCCCTCACTTAAATGAAGAATTACAAATTTGCCACTGAGGATGTAAAAAGACTAAAATACCCTTGTGATTTCTAAGAATTCCAAATAGGTCCTGAAGAAAATTTAATTTAGCAGTAGGTCCTAACTTAGCCAGAGTAAATATAAGAGTTTAGATTTCACCTATTTCTTCCTTAGGTTCTACTGAGTTTCCCAGTATAGCCAGAATCTCAAAATAATTATTCTAACTCAATCTATCTCCATTTCTGTAACAGGACATACAACTCATTCAAAGAATTTAACTAAGTCATAACATATGAAATTTAGGGATGTTACACCAGAGGCTATATAGGTTTTGGGTGTGAAGCAGTAGGAGTAATGGGTGTTGAGGTACAAGTCTGAGGCTGTATAGGTTGTGTGTGTGAAGTAGTAGGAGGAATAGGAGCTGAGGTACAAGCTTGAGGCTATGTAGGCTGTGAGTGTGAAGTTGTATGAGCAATGGGTGATGTGGGAAAAGCATATAAGGAGCTCTCTGCAATTGATTTGAGTAGATTCTTAATCCGCTTTGACTTTGGCATATCTGCATATGTCATTGAAATGATCAATTGTAATCAATTCATACTATTATATGGTAGACTAAAACATATACTAGATTATAGCAATTTGTTGAAAACTAACACACAAGCATATAATAGACTAAAACACACTAAAGTCATACCATAAAAAAAATCTTTGTAGACTATTTAGACATATATTCGTCTTTCATAACATCATCATTAGTGTTACACTCGCTTAATAATTCATCATCTGCATCCTCCCTTAATAATGGTAGATCATTGACATCTTCAAAGAATTGATTCAAGTCTTGCTCTAGGAATGGCTCATTCTCAAAAACTTCATTATCTTCTTCTTCCCCTATATCATACAAGTCCCTTGGCTTTAAATGCACAACAATGCTCTAACCTTTATTCACCTCATCATCCACATAATATACCATTTGAGCTTGTGAAGCTTCAATGTATGGGTCATGCTCTTCATAGTCACCAGTATGAATCAACCGTGAAAAATTAACAGAAGTAAGACCCCATGCATCCTTTCTAAACCCCTTATCCCTAGTGGTGTCAGCCCATTTGCATTTGAAAAGCGTAACCCTAAACCGGCCATAGTAGTTAAGCTTAATGATGTCTTCTAATTTCCCATAATATGACAAATCTGCTTGCCTTAGGTTTCCATCAATACCACTTACAACACAGGATGTGGAAGAGGTTAGAAAAACTCCACTGTTTTTTTTGTTTTCAACCAATGTTCTCGAGCTGTTGTCCGAAATTTGAACCCATTAATATTAAACGCAGAAAACCTTCTACCATGTTGTGTTGGACCTTTTGCTAGAAACTTTAGATCCTCTGACACATTATTTGAAATGTCTGGGTTCATAATCTAAAACAAAAATGTTAATTATCTCATTCAGAGTTTTAAATTTACAAACTTACATTAATAAAAAAAAAAGGAGACAAAATTTGATAACACTTTCAACCTACCTTCCGAGGAAACCAATCAATGAAGTCTTTATTAACTATCTTCTCTATCTCTGTTGTTGTAGGCCTTCGACCTCTAGATCGCCTCCGTACATGATCTTTAAATTCACTACATGAAATGTTGACATTAATATCACATAAGTACTTTCATATTTATACTAAGTGTCATTTACAGTTTGGTTGAGTACTTACTAAATATATGGCTTGACTTGTGGGCAATTTAGTAACACATATCGATGTGCTTGACTTTTCTCTATAGTTGATAGCTCAAAGGTTGAGAAAGCTCCTACTACTCTACCCATGGGGGAAACATGCTATGCAAATGTAGAGAGTCTCTATCATCAGGATAATCATCAACACGTGCAGGTCTATTAATTCGTGTCTCAATCCCTTCTATATATATAGAACAAAAGGTAAGAACCTCTTCAGCTAGGTAGCCTTCGGTTATGGAACCTTCTGGTTGTGCTCTATTTCGCACATATGACTTTAAGTGTCCCAAATACCTAAGTGAAATATTCAAAATTAGTCAAGGGATATATCTAATGTATCTAACAGTTTTGCCTTAAACAATAACATCTGACAA
Source organism: Styphnolobium japonicum (assembly GCA_023212625.1). Lineage (NCBI taxonomy): Eukaryota > Viridiplantae > Streptophyta > Magnoliopsida > Fabales > Fabaceae > Styphnolobium > Styphnolobium japonicum. The sequence continues at coordinate 9,253,192 of JALBWW010000014.1, forward strand.
AGTAATAATATATTTACCTCTCAATAGGATACATCCACCGATAATGTACTGGGCCTCCAAGTTTTGCTTCACCAACTAGATGACAAGTTAAATGAACCATGACTGTAAAGAATGATGGAGGGAACAACATTTCTAAGTGACAAAGAGTGAACACAATTCGAGGCTGGAGCCTATCAAGGAAGCTTTTGCCACCTAATTGTCGAAAGAATGAACACAACTCTATTAACACTGCACTAACTTTGTCTGGTAAAACATTATGTATGGCAAGTGGTAACAATTGCGCCATAAGAATATGACAATTATGACTTTTCATTCCAAAAATCTTTCTTTGCTTCAAGTCAACACATTTGTCGATGTTACTTGAGTACCCATCCGGCACTATGACATTCTTCAAAGTCTGCAGAAATGTATCTTTCTTTGCATTTGACATTGTAAACTAAGATGGAAGATATCTTCCATTCTCATCTGGCCAAAGATCCTTCCGAGCATTAAGATTGTCTTTTGATTTCCTAGTCTCATTGAGCAAAGTGTATATCACATTGTCACATACATTTTTTTCAATGTGCATAACATCTAGATTATGACACAACAAGTTAGACTCCCAATAAGGAAGATAAAAAAATATGCTTTTCTTCCTCCCTTGTCTTGATCCATCTTCAACAATGGCTTTTCCCTTATTTCTTTTACCTTTATCATTTGACTCTAGTATTTTTCCAAAGGTAACATTAATGCCCTCAAGCTGTTTCAAAATGTCTGATCCCGACAATGGTATTGGTGGATCCTTTTGCTTAGTTCTCCCATTAAAATGAACCCAATTCAATTTAAGTCTATGACCCCTTTCAAGAAAACGGCGATGACCCATAAAACACCATTTTCTACCATGCTTTGGTCTGCAAGAGTTAGTATCATAATTACGTGTGGGACAAGCAAGTGTGTGTTCCACCCAAATAAGGTACCAAGCCCAGGAAAGTCACTAATCGTCCACATTAGAGCTGCTCGCATTCTAAAAGTTTCATTCTTTGAAGAATCTAATGTTTGCACTCTATCATGCCATAATTCCCTCAACTCTTGGATAAGATGTTGTAAATACACATCTATGTTATTCCCTGGCATTTGTTTTCCAGGAATGATCATTGAGAGGATGAATGAAGTTTGCTTCATACACTCCCAAGGAGGGCAGTTGTATGGGATTAGGACTACTGGCCAAATGCTATAGTTTGTACTCATGGCCCCAAAGGGATTGAAACCATCACTAGCTAGGCCAAGTCGGACATTTTGAGGATCCGTAGCAAATTCAGGGTGAGTCAAGTTGAATGTTTTCCATGTCTCAGAATCCCTAGGATGCCTCATCAATCCATCTTGGTTACCCTCTAAGACATGCCATCTCATAGACTCAGCAGTCTTATAGCACATAAACAATCTTTGCAACCTCAGCTTTAGTGGAAAGTAACGCAAAATCTTTGCAGGTGTCTTCTTATTATTCTTCCACCTAGATGTATCACATCTTCTACATGCTTGCAAGTGTTCATCGCCTTCACGCCAATATAACATACAATCATTTGGGCATGCATGTATCTTGGTATAATTCAGCCCAAGTTTATTGATGGTTTCTTAGCCTCGTAGAATGAAACAGGAATCTGGGCATCTTCAAAAGCATCATTTAACAATTCTAGTACCATAGTCATTGCTTTGTCACTCATTCTACACAAGCACTTTATATGATACAATTTTACTAGAAAATATAATTTTGAATACTTCTTACACCCTTCTTATAATTCTCGATCACCATCTTTGAGTAACTCATAAAACTCAACATAATCTTCACTATGCATCTCATTATACCCTTCATTTAAAGTTTCTTCTCTATTTACAGGCTCATAGGAAGCACAAGGTTCATTGACATTGTTCCTAGTGAACCCAAATGCATCCTTGATCATGGTTTCCATTACATTTTGGGGCCGCAAAGTATCTTGTATGACATGTGTGCTTTCAAAAGTCTCTGACTCAATTACGTTTGATTCTTCACCATGCCAATACCAAGCTTTGTAATTTTATGGGAAAGGCCTACAAATCAAGTGCTCTTGAACTACATCTCTTGTTTTCCACTTCTTAAAACCACACTTTGGACATGGACACTTTATTGTACGCCCCTCAATAGACCGATACTGAAATGCAAAATCTAGAAATTTGCTTAACCCGTATACATATTCAGGTGTGTTCCGTGGTTTGTTAATCCAAGATTTATCAATCGGCATGACTAGAAAGAAGAACATGAAAGTGAGGCATAAAATTAATACAATGGTGCATTCAACTAGTTTCAAATTCAAACCATTATATACATGTTTCAAAGAACTAGAACCCCAACAGGAAACCATACTTCTCCTACAGTTCAACCAATTCAATTCAACTATTGACAAACAAAGATTAATTAGACCACGGGATAATGAGTTTTCTATCCATTTATTTTCTTCCTTTGTCATATCATATGGCTTTTAATTATCCTTTCATTTGGAGAACATTAGAAGTTGATGGAAAATTTCAAGTTTCTTTAGTAATGGAAGTTTAAATAAGTATTGGATTGACCTAATTTGACCTCACTACTCTATTGTAAGATAGATGGCCATAACATCAACAACATATGAAAGCAGTACATATATGGCATGATGTGAGTTGCATTTGATATGGCATTTCAAACATGATATGAAACACATAAATTAGAATGCATATTTGGTGGTATTGTCCTCTCTGGATGCAACATAATTATACACTTAGAAGAATGAGGTAAAAATATGTTCAAATGAATGAAAATCTAAGCAAGATATAGGTAAATTAAACATCCACTTCAAATCACAAATACTCATCCACTTCATATCACAATGATTCACATGTCTATGAAATAAAAGTAAACACTAGGAAAACATCACCAAAGGATGAAGGAATCAGCCGTGAAATTGGCTATTTCCCTTGGCAACGTGAAATTGGCTCTTTCTCTCAGCAGTTCACCACTCTAGCAGTTGTGAAATTAGCCATAAATAAAAAAATACTAGATAAGCATTAAGAAAATGTTTTAGTATTTAAATCGCAAAAGTAGCACATGACCTCAAGGTTTAAAGTCTAAACTAATGACAAAAACATCTATGTTGTCAAACAAATGTTCTGAGCAAGATCAGGGTCAGATTTAAATGGAAACTGGAATTAAATGGGAAAGAACCAAGATCTAACAACTTTATGGTATGAAGCACTGCATGTTAGCTTTCTAATGAACCAAATTGTGTGTGATTTAGAGGTGTGTAGTTCAATTTATAAGCAAAACACTACATGATGTCAAACAAGATGAGTCTGCAGAAGAAGACCTAGTTTTGAATGAAAACTAGTATCGAATGGTAAATAATTAAAATCCAGAATTTTTCCAGCTAAAAGATAAGTGTGTTGGCTTTCCAACGCAACTGAAAGTGTGTGATTCCGACTAGCATAGCTCAAGTTATAAACAAAACAACAACTGCTGCAGAGACATGAACACTATGTGGATTCTTACACGTTTTAAATACTTACCAACGAAATATGTAATAATAAAAGGTGCAACTTATTTTTTGGATAAAGAGCAAAAGACTTATATAGAATTGGTTGAGGTTTTAGATGAGGGAACAAGTTTTATTCTTTTTTTTTTCTCTCTCTCTCAAAATCATTGGTTCCTTCGAATTCGCTTGAAAATGAAATTGATTTGATGTCTTTGATTGAAATTTCTATTACGATGAGTTATAAGATGTCAAGTTAATTTCTAGTATCTAATATGGATTGGAGGTTGCATTAATTATGCTTTTGGAATAATTTTGAATATATGTATTGGTTTGATTTTTTACTAGGCATGTTAAGCGCTGATGTGTTCACAAGATACTGTTGCCTTCGGGGCTATAATGCTATCTACATTTGCGGCATTGATGAGTACGTGACAGCTACTGAGACTAAAGCCATGGAAGAGAACTGCTCCCCCAAAGAGATTTGTGACAAGTAATTTTTTATTTAATCTAAGTTACATAGGATTGCTAACTTACTATAAGTTATTCTGTTCACTAATTATTTGGTGAGGTTTTAGGGTTTGCTTAGTCATTTATAAGTGTTGGGCAATGTTGTTTTACTAGCCCCCAACTTATACTAGTCAAAGGCTCATAGGATCATTGCAAGTCTTTATTTGATGCTGTTTGGATCAGTTTGTGTTCATACTATTCATAAGGAGGTCTACAATTGGTTCAATATAAGTTTTGATGAATTTAGGCGGACATCATGCCTGCAGCAAATTGAATTTGCCAAGCAATTTTTTTTAAATCATTTGATATCAAATGGCTCTCAAACAATACAATGTAGCAGGTATTGAGTTATCTTTTGTTTCTTTGGCTAAAGTGTATTTATTTTATTGTTTTATTGGTTTTTGTTGGTGTCATTCCTCTCTCTTGTTTGACTGAATATTGAAGGGTTATTCAATAAATTTACACTAAGACATATTAGTCATTTATTTATTTATAGTTTAAAGTTTAAACACAATTCTAAAACAATATTACGTCATATACACTTCACATATTCATAAGTATTCCTAAATACATCATAATCAATCTATCAGCCCTTTTCAGCTTCCTCTCTGATATGTTTGAGTCACAATGTCAACAAATGTAATAATGCTATTATTTGAGGAAAACGACTAAAGGAATCTCTTTATAAATATTGCTAGTAAGAACAGAAAACACAGGCCAAAGAAAAAAAATAAAGAACAAACATGACAAGGTTTACATAAAAAGAGCAAAAAATGGTCTCTGTAGTATGCTTGACTTTCCTATTATATGGCATGATGAATCAATAAGATGTCCTGGCCGTATATATACCTCTAATTTTATTATCCACAATTGATGCACAAAGAAACTTGAACCTGAACGAACTCAACTAAGTTAAGTTTACATAATATTTTGGAATGAAAGTGATATACCATAGAACTTTGGCCTTTCCATAGTTAGTCAGTTTATATGATATGATTCCTATGTCCCATAACTTAAACAACAACATATATTCTATGAAAGAATTTTGCTGAAGTTCGACACTCTTCTATCAGAATTCTATGAAAGTATTCAACTTACATTAAAAGGCTCATTGAAAAGCAAAAAAAAATTCCCTAAAAAAAACAAAGGCTCAAGGAACGTATAAAATACAATGGCGATGTAGTATAAGGATCACTGAAGAGAACATTGCCCATAGAAAGGCTACCCACCAAGCCATAAACAAAGAAACTTCCTTGAAGAAAGCATCCCAAGGAAATAGATTACATAACAATGGGAAATTTTCAAAGGAATGGCCATCAATTTGAGATAAGCCAAGAAAGAGAAGTACCAGCACTGGAGGTGCAAGAAATTGCAAAGCCACAAGACACAATTAGTGATTATGCAGAAAATTTTATGACTTGCTGGATTTCTTCTGGGTTTCTGGATATTTCAATATTTTATGACTTGTATATTTTGTGTTTGGCCTCTTTCTAGGATCAGTGCCCTGTATGTGGGCTGTGTTGCCTTGCCTTTTTAAGGGCATGTAAGTTCTTTATAAGAACTTATGCTGAATTAGCTGAAGTAGCTGCAAGTAGTTTTTTAATTTCGAAAGATTCCCCTGTGATTGAACCAGTTAGACTTGGCAAGAGGTTGTCGAGACCCGTCAAATAATAAAAATTACTGGTTCACAAATTAATTTGTAGTATAGAGAATGAACCGAATCATCTCTCAAGGATCCAATGAAAACAAAGATTCAATCAGATCAAGATAATAAAAATGGGGGTTTTGGTTTTGATTAACAAGATTGATAAAAGTACGAGACTTAAAGTTGTAAACAAATCTAAAGAAACAATTAATCCAAGGAAATTCACCGATATTAAGTTTATTTCATCATTGATCACAAGAAATTCACTTAATTGCTAATCATGTTATTGGCCTTAGATCACATCAAGACGCCTCAACATGATCCAAGAATCCTCTACTAGATAAGCATCTAGGATTTAATTAACCAAGGTTAGATAAAGTAAGCACCATCCAAACATAGATTAACTTAAGATTGGGGATTTAACCAAGCTAAACAATCCATAAAAAAGCTTTGATATATTGTTTAGTCTTTGTGATCTTCTTTGAATACATGATAATAAAGCTATTATCACATCAGCATCTAAATCAAATTAAGCAATTTAATCTAGATAAAAAGAGGAAGAGGAGAAACTTGAATAACAATTAAGTAATATGAACAAGCGAAACAAGATCTTAAAATTAAGCATCAAGATGGCTAATCCCTTGGATTGATTATAAGAGCCTAGCCTTCCATGGATGGGAAGGAAAAACTCATAAAATAAAGAACAAAAACGAAATTCTAAAGGGAATGGAGAAGAAGAGAAAGAAAACTCTCACAAATACTTAAACTTTCTTCAAACTTACTTAAAATTGAATCATCATAATACAAAGAGATTGGCTCTATTTATACTAATCCTATAAGCCAATTTGTACATGTACATGTACATAATCTGAATACAAGCTGTAAAAACATGGAAATTGTCAAATATGAAAGCTTGATGCATGGTTGGTGGGTTGGTGCATGGTAGGTGGGTTGGTATATGGTTGGTGGCTTTTAGTCAGCAACTCTTATTTGATTTCTGGCTTGATTTTCATAACCTAGACGATGCATTTTGGCTTGGAGGTCTTCATGAAAGTTTTAGCCAGTTGTCTCCTTGAAATTTTGCAATTAGAATCATGCCATTCGGACTTTTAGAACTCCAGATATGCCAAAAACACTGCATCTACCTCAAGTTAGGTTGGCAGAACGTGTTTCCAAATTCAAACCAACTTGTAGCTTCATAATTATGCCTAAAATGACATCTATTGACTAAATGGTCTCAGTGAAGTTGAAGATATGGATCTTATCTTTCCAATGGCCAAGTTTCAGCCCAAGAGGAGGCCTATAGCTCACTATGTAGTCCAATATGTGAACACTGCCTAGATTTCCGTGACAGCAAACCCATTCTGTATTGTAGGGATATTTTGGACCCTTAGAAGTCCGATCCAGCTCTTGAGTTCTTCATGAAACTTGTAGAGCCTTTTTTTAGCTTTCCAAAGACACCAAGATCACCTCAAATGGATCACCGAGTCCCAAGTTATGGCCTAACCAAGGAAGAATGGTCAAAATGCATCAAAATCCAAAAATTATTCACAATTTGCATTAAAGCCCAATGAAGCCCAACAACATTAAACTCATCTAAAATACTAATATTGGACACAATAAATATCTAATAAAGTCTAATACAAAGCTAACATAAGTGTCTCAAATTGATTGATCAAGACTCCACAATGGAGTTAGGGATAAGAGGATGAGGACTTTCAGATGTTGGAGTATCAAGTATAGAAACGGAATGCTGGAGCCTTGTACAAATTTGGTCTGTTTTATTACTTTGGCCTATCAGGATTAAGGCGTTATCATTCCAAGGCTCTGTCTTGGTTCTTAAAGGATGTGGAGAAGGGAGAGCCAAGATCAAGGAAACTTCTTGGAGAGATATATGCAAGGGGAGCAAGTGTTGAAAGAAACTACACTAAAGCCCTGGAATGGCTTACACTTGCATCAAAACAGCAGCTATATTTAGCTTATAATGGGATGGGGTATTTGTACGTTAAAGGTTATGGAGTACAGAAGAAGAATTACACAAAAGTACGATTATATTTGCTTTTTCTCTGTCTGTATACTTGAACTGTAGATGATATGTTTATGCGTCTTGGTGTGCTTTACTTGTCTGATTTGAAATTTTGAACTCATAGCTGTCCATTTCCCCTTTGTTAGTTTTTTCCCCTAACAGAAATACTTCTTTCTCATTCTCTTTTACCAGCATCCTTCTAAGCAGTCTGCACTATTTGGTTGGCTTTGTTTTAATGTGAGCAACCCATGACTCCATATAATTCTTTCTTAAACTAGTAATACAAAATTGAGGTTGATCAATACATGTCTTGGAGACTCAACTTGTTTAGGGAAGGGAAAAATAGAGGGATAACATATGCCATAACAATAGTTTTTGTACCCACTTTTAGCTTGGTGTAGCGACCTTATCATTGGGTTCACCTATATCTACATCTGTGGGTAATTTATGATATCTTGTGCAAGTTACAGGCAAAGGAGTATTTTGAAAAGGCTGCTGATAATGAAGACGTTGGTGGGCACTATAACTTGGGTATCATGTATCTCAAGGGGATTTGAGTAAAAAGAGATGTGAAGTTGGCATGTTAGTTCTTTATAGTGGCTGCTAACCTTTGGGCATGTAAGTTCTTTATAAGGGAATATAAGTTCTTTAAGAAAATTTTAGAATTTTCCCCCTCAATGACACAACCCCTTGAAATAATTCTCTTAAAATAGCAATAGTACAGCAGAGACCAAAAGGAAAATTGGGAAAAGAAGGCAAAAACTAGTGGATTTTATATGCTGAAGCTGACCCGGTGAGGATTGCTTTTTAATCAATCCTCTTATTTCAGTAAATAGAGTTCTAGGAGATATTGTATTGCTCTAATTTGAGTGTATTGGAAATTATAAGTTATTATAAACTTGTTTAATAACTTAGAACCCTACTTAATAGTTAATACAACTTATATCGAAGGTATGTATGTCTGTGTGTATTTTTAACTCATAATAGATCTTTGGGTTGTTCTTCTCATACTTTTTGCATATTTAATGGGGTCGATGAAGTTTGATGGTTTGAATTACTACTATCGATATCATGATTCATGATGATCACTAGCTTTGTGTCATTATGTGTTTTGTGGCTAACATGTTGAGTTTATTGTTTTCTTTAGTTTAATGTTGCTTTGTATATGCATGTATTTTTGTTGACTGGCCTCTGGCCTCTGAATTTTCATATAAAATAACCCAACATAGCGGGGGTTGACCAAATTTTTACGACTGCAAGTGTTTCAACTTGTCCTGTGTGCTCTATTAGTATTTAGCCTAATGTATTGGATTTGACAGAAACTCACCTAACGTAATATTTGCTGCATATTTGATTTGCTTTAAAAACTGGGACCTGTTTAGTTATACAGGTTTGGTACAGGAGAGTAGAATCTCATCAGTATGCAACTTGTTCTAGAGAAAAGAATTAAAAAATGAAAAAATAAAAATTAATGATGATGTCAGCAACCACATTTGAAGTCTATCCCAATTCAGCTGCAAGTTTCAGAGGAATTGATAAGAGCACCACGCACAAGAACACAAAGATACATGGTATTAATACACTTTTCTAAGTTACCAATAGAAACCAAATAGAAATCGTACTTAAAAAGTTCAATTTATTAATTAACTAATCTAATATTGAATTTGCAAAACTCTACTTTAGTTTCAATGCAGGAGGTGTGAAAACTGGTGGTGTACATAACTAAAAGGTAGGGCTAGGAAGCTTGAAAAACAAAATCGAGCATAAGCTGTGCAGTAAATCACTAACCAATAAAATTGAATAAACTTAGGCGCCGAGAGTTCTCTAACTCAGAACAACGAGAATAGACTCGCACAAATGACCAAAGAGGTCCAAACTAACACAGCTTTTAGACTCAGTCATTTCCTTCCCACCAATTCAATAACAAGTTGCAATACACCAAGTTGGAAACAGCAAACAAAACCATCATTTCTTCCAAAAACAAGACACCTAGCAGTTGCAGTTACAGCAGTTATTGCTACATTATTGGAATAATCACGCACATTAAGCAATAAAAGCTTATCCACAAGGAAAATAAAGCTGGATACATATGCAGAAACATTTCTAAGCCACCCCAGACACAATCAACACATAAAGCAAGCATGAATATGGCACATATGGCACAATTGGTAAAAAAAAATGAAAGACATGGTGCGCAAGATGAAGGAAACTAACTAGGAACGATCGAACTTGGGATCTGAAAAACTTGGAGGCTGTATTTTGGTTCACTGTCAAATAGGAACACAAATTTGGGATCAAACCAATTAAGCAAGCATGAATATGGCATATACCAAACCGATTTAAGAAAATTTAAGAATTTTCCCCTTGAATGACGCAACCCCTTGAAATAATTCTCTTATGCAAACTCAAGAACAATAGTGGATGTCTGGCAAAAGTGGAGGATTTCCAGCCTAATTCATGAACAAAATACCCCATTTTGGCATCAATGTTATCCTCTGAAAGCATCATATACATAATGGATTTCTATTAAAGTGCAGTATAGTGTCATGTCATCTTCACTCCAACCCTACCTTTTCTAAACACAAGCCTTGTTGCCCATGTGGACTTGCTTATGCATGTCCTGACATAAACTTCTATAGCATAAGTGACCTTCAAAGAATTAAACCCCATTATTTCCCTTCACTTCCTCCACAATCTTTTTAAATCGATAATAGTCAATTTGATGAACCAATAATGAGGTTGGAAGAAATCAAAACAAGGAAATGTTTGCTTGTACAAGCTTCTTAATATAAAATGTTTGGAAATCCAAGACCCTTGTATTATTGGGTATCCTACTCCTACACATAGGATTTTAACTTTTTTATTATTGCATTAGCTAGCACTCAATTGCCAACTATTTATATTCAAATACTCAACGTGAAATCAATGAAACTCACATAGATCTACATTACCATAAAACAAAACTGAACAATGGCATAACTCTTACGCAATCATCGACTAATGCAGCAAAAAATCTCACCCTAATGACATACAACTCCAAAGAAAATCAGCACGGTTAGCTCAGAAACGACCACGTTGAATACCAAAATAAAAAGGCAAAAGGAAAACATTTAATTCATAGCAGCAAAAATGCGAAGTTTGAATGAAAATAACCTTGGAAAGGTGAATCAAAGGAATGTGAAAATTGGGTAGGGGAGTGTAAAAGTGTAAATAGCCAGAAGGAAATAAGAAAAGTTTTGGGCATACCTATTATTGTTATTCGGAAAGTTACAGATCTGAGATTCAGAGAGAGAGAACGATGTGAGAGAGAACGAGGCAGAAGAGAGATTGAAGAAACTCATCAGAAGAGCAAGATGCCGCGTTCAACTATACGAAGAGAGGAAGGCAGAAGAAAGAAAGTGAAAAAATTATATGAAAACTAAGGATTTCAAATTGTAAGTGGGGTATATTACAGCAGTTGTAAACCACCCTTTTATTCACAAAACCGCCCTTTTATTTGCGTAAAATATGGCAGTTAAAAAACTATCATTATATACATTGTAATATGGCGGTTATTTAAAACTGCTGTAATAAAACCGCCATAATTTACCCTTTTTTTGTAGTACTACCATAGAGGAGTATGCTAGAATGTTGGAATTGTCAGTGCAGGATAGTTTATTTGTCTACACTTACCGTGGGCAGTATGTGGCAGAAGAAAAGATTGCTAGAATGATAGAGGTCCCAGCTCATGAGTTGGGCACAGAAAAGAAGGGGTCAACTCAAGGGTTAAAGAAATGTTATTTAGAAGCCCTTTTGACTGCTTCATCTCAGCAAGGACAATGGGACACCTTTAATCGAATCTTGGCCCTAACTATTTACGGATTGGTCCTATTTCCCTTTTTACCCAATGTTGTAGACCAGGCGGCCATGGACGTTTTCTTCTGGAACGAGGTCAAGAGAGAAAATCCCATACCAGCCATCCTAGTAGATACCTTTCTTTCACTTGAAGTCTGCCATAAAAAAAAAGAAGGGAAGCTCAAATGCTACATGCAATTGTTGTATGTTTGGGCCATGACCCATATATATGCTGGCACACGTTTGGATCATCTTGCTAGCCCTTCGAGAAGCTTCCACTTGATATCCGTACAGAAAAGAAAAGTTAACGAATGGAAGGAAGAGTTCAACAAGGCAAAGTCTGACTCTTTTAAGTGGGTATGTCCATGGTATAAGGAAGAAAAAGTGATCATCAATAGTGGGCGTTTCCATAGTGTCCCTTTGATGGGTCCGAGGGGATGCATAGCCTATACGCCTTCTTTAGTGCTCAGACAACTCAGATATGCTCAGGATCTACCATCAGAACATGCACTTGGAGGTATAAGTATTCTTTAGCAAAATGATGAAGACTCTAAGAGATAAACCTTAGAGGTCAAAGTGGCCTAGAAGAATATACATGTGCAAGGAAAAAAGGAGTTGAGAAGACGAATGGTAGTCCATACTGATAGATATCTAGCTTAGAAAGAAGCTAGGAAGATTGACCATGGTATGCCCAAATGCGAAATGGAAGCTGGGAGCATAAATAAAATGCAAACCTGAGATCTGTTGAAACCAAAATTTTATAAAAAGGTTTAAGTACTAAATTCTTAAAAGCTATAGCTTTCCCTGTTTAAGTTTTGAGGATAACAAAAATATTTATTTAGTTTGAACAAGTAAGTGTTTCGACAATAGTATTAACAAATCGCTACTTGTATGTGCGCTCATTCTGCTCTATGCGTAAAGATAACTCTTTGTGCGTCCAATATGCTATGACTCTTTGTGCGTCCAATATGCTATAACTCTTTGTGCGTCCAATAAATGTCTTATATACTTTTACTATTGGTGCGTCCAATATTTGTATGCATATACTGTTACTATTTTTATTGGTTCGTCCAATACGATCTCATGCCAAAGCTCGGACTCAATTCACTCTTTCAAAGTTCAAGCTCAAGCTCTCGTCCAAGTGAAATTTCAAAAATGAAGAACTGTTCCTCATTAAATGCTAGAAAAGAACTCTGACAGTTCACGGCGACAGAAGAAGTCAACTAAGCCACTTTTGCTGACATTGTCTAACAACTACAAAGATCTGTAAATAAGAAACCGTCTGCAATCTTAGACAAATCAGGACTTTGTTTTCACTGATTGGAAATCTCAGAGAATAAAAGTCACCGTCAGAAGAAGTTCAGCACTTTTCCAGTAGATGCATTTAATGCTACTCAGAACGGTAATAAATGTTTCCGTTGGACGATCTAGCCCATGAAGTCTGCTCAATTTGTTCTTACTTATAAAGAGAAGAAGCAGCACTTGAAGAAAAAATAGGAGAGATCTTTGCCAAAAGCATCTTACAAAGTCTAAAAAGCTTTATCTCTTCTTGGATTTCCATTTACGTGTAAAAAGAAAAAGCCTTGAGATTTCTATTGTCTATTCTCATTTGTCAGTGAGTTTCAAACTCAAGCTTTCATCTACTTTCACTTATTCATCTTAGCATTGTAAGCCTGAAGAGGTTGTGTGTAAAAGAATACTTGTGTGATTGAACCTGAAAAGGTTGAAAATACTTGTTACCTGAAGAGGTGTATAATACTTGTAATCTCGAAAAAGATTAGTTGGAAAATCCTTCTGGTTGAAGGGACTGGACGTAGCTCTTGGTTGATAAGAGTGAACCAGGATAAATCTCGTGTGTAAGCTTCTCTTCTCTTCTAGTGTTTTTATTATATTCACTAACCTCTGGGGTTTACTATTGTGTTTATTAACAAAGATCTTTTATTTGGTTTTAGAACGTGTTAACGGTTTTCTTAAAAGTCTTTTCAAAATCCTTAGAGTCCAATAGGGTAGAGTGTTGGTTCTAAGCTCTTTGCTTGTCAAACTTTATCCTTCGTTGTGTTCTATTTTCTGTTGAAAAGGAAAATCTTTTATTAATTTTCAAAAAGGGTTAAGAAACACAATTCAACCCCCCTTCTTGTGTTTCACTTGGTTATTTCAAGATCAAATGATGGCTCAAATAGAGAAGTTAAAAGTACAAATGACGAGTATGGATCAAAGGAGACAAGAAGACGAATGTAAAATTCTCATTCTCCAAAGAAGATGCCAAAAATTGAGTGGGGAAATTGAGCATTTGAAAGACGAAAATGTAGACTTGGTTGAAACCTCCACTTAAGGAAAGCGGATGAAAAAGAACAAAGAAAAGGAATCAGACACAGCGTTAGCAAAGATGCATGAGCTAGAAACAAAACTCAACACTCAAAACGATTTGTTGGTGAAAATGTATAAAGAGAGGAAGGTGTTCGAAGCAAAGGCTATAGAGTTCCGCCAATTGAAAACTATGCTTGAAGGACAGATCGATGCTTTGCAAACTAGTCTATCAAGGTTTGAAAGTGGTAATGAACATGGATGGGCGACCATACAGTAGCTCCATGATCGCCTCAGTGAGGTGGCCATTAAAGAGGAAGCATGGAGGGAGCAAACAGAGAGAGAAAGACTAGATAAAGAAAAATGGAAGGACCAATATGAAAACATCATGGGTGAACTGAGCTTCCATGTCCTAGAGTTTGTCAATTACTTTGAAAGAGCTGATTCTCGAGTTCAAGCAGACCTTAGACTTCGTCTCCCACCTGATTTGAATGAGTTTATGGGATTTTGAGGAAAAGAAAGAACAAACTCTTGATGTAATTTATTTTATCCTAACCATGTTAAGGATTTGGAAGTAAACATTTTGTATCTATCAACTATGATCAATTCAATGGGAGTACGTCATTTTGCCATCTTTGATTCCTTAATTTATTTTTTGCAAGCATCAAATATAATGGAAGATGGTATCTATAGAGGAGTGGATACTCCCTTAGATATACCGTTAACCGTTGTGTGGAGATGTGGGAAACAATTAATTACGGGTGAATAACGACTGCACTGCTAGTGAAATGGTCAATTAAGATGCGATCTATAAAGGAGGTATTCTCCCTTAGATGCGATGTCAACCACAGTTTCGGCCTAAGTGGTACATGCTCCTAGCGTTGAATGTGGGATATGCTAAACTCAAGTTAACCTTACCACGATTTCCAATTTAGTTAAACAGAGTGTTTTGTTCATGCATAAACATATTTACCTTTTTGTCGAGTTAATTCTAGAGCTAAAAACATTGACAGGAAGTATCGTAACCATTGCGTGACCAGGAAAGGAAAGTGTCATTCAGACTCGTGTTCACCAAACAAGAGCAAGAGCTAGACTTCTCAGAATGGAGGGAGAAAATCAAGGGGGAATCTTAGTGCTGAGATCGACCAGGTTAAAGATTAGTTGAGAACAATGATCGACACATAAACTTGGATGGAGGAAATGCTAATAGCGATGAAGGATGCATTGGATTTGAAAGTGGGTGGGTGTGCGTCCGGATATTTCTAGCATAAGGACACACAAAATGAGGGTCCTAATGGGCAGAATAAAATCACAACTATTAAGATTGGAGAAGGATACCAAGTAGTGGAGTTTGAGCAAGAGGGAATACCAAGTGTGGGAGCGTCTTGGGAACAACCCCATGGGGCTTCATTCAACCAGGTGTTTGCAAATAACTAGGAAAAATCGCGAAATGAGAAGAATATGAGTGAGTGGATGGAGCATGTGCAAGAACAAATAAGGGCTATTCAGGGCCCCAATGTCTATGGTCCAGTAGGGATTGAGCAGTTATGTCCTACAGTCGATGTCAACATACCTAAAGACTTCAAGATCCCAGACTTTTCTAGGTTCGATGGTACTGGAAACCCAGTGTTTCACCTTAAGACTTACTGTACTAAGATGGGCATCTGGTCGAAAGATAAGAAGTTCCTTGTTAGTTTCTTTTATGAGAGTCTAACTGGACCTACACTTGATTAGTACATCCAACTAAACCAGTCCAAGATCAACTGTTGGGATGATTTGGCTAATTTGTTCATGAGACAACATCAATTCAATTTAGACACAGCCTTGACTCGGGAACAGTTGGGGGCTATGCAAAAGAAGAATGGTGAGACCTTTAATTAATATGCTCAAAAGTGGAGAGCTTTGGCAGCTCACATGCAACCCCCACTCACAATTGCCGAAATGTGCTCATACTTCATGGGAATGTTAGGCTTTGCTTTCATTGGCACAATAGCCAGCGTTGCATATAAGGATTTCTTAGAGTTAATCACTGCAGCTGAGAGAATTGAATAGTTAGCCAAAGCTGGGAAGCTACCATTTGGCAATGTGGAGAACAATGCTCTTAAGAAGGGGTTTCCACCTAGAAAGAAGGAAGGCGAGGTAAACTTTGTGCAAAACCATAGAACCCCCACCCTTAGATATCCCACATCTCATACACTACCACTATCTAGCTCTTTCCATACGTCCACACCGTTCTACCCTTCGTCTCAGACACCTTCACCCATTATCCCGACCTATGTCCCACCTTTCCAAGTCAATAATGCCCATATACCACGACCTGTATTACTAAACCAAACCACCAATCCCAGATTCCTTGCTACATCAGCACCAAGCAGACAAAACTACCCTCAACCCCGACCAAGTTGACCAAATCCCGGGGGTCCATTTTTCCCTAATTTGCCACTTTTCCCAAGACTGTCAATCTGGAATGCCAAGCTTTTTCAAAGACTCAATGATGCTCACCTAATTTCAGAAATCCCTGTATGCCCTATGCAACCACTATTCCCAGTATGGTATAATCTAAATATCACCTGCAAGTATCACATGGGCATCGCAGGGCATTTGATTGAGGATTGTGAAACCTTCAAGACGGTTGTGAGGAAGCTCATTGGTTGTGGAAGGTTGGACATTCAAGAAGAGGCTAAGCCCAGTATCATTAACAACCCACTACCCAATCACGAATTCGGAAATCAGGCGAATGCCTTATATGTGGAGGTGGACTTGATAAAGAAGGTTGCAAGTGTTCGCACTCCAATGGATGAGGTGTTTAGGGGTTTGAAGGAAGCAGGTTATGATGTCACAGCGCCAGCAAGTTTGATCAAAGACAACGAGAAGTATGATCAATCCTCTTGTTGTGCATTTCATTCTGGGGGAAAGGGACATGATATTGAATATTGCTGGAGCTTTAAGGCTCGGGTTCAAGGTAGGATCAACATGGGGGTGATATCAGTAACAAGAAAAGAAGGTCGTGGCAAAGAGGTTAAAATGGTTGAATGGTTCATCCTCAAGGTTCTACCGGTAAACAAAAGTCAGGCGTTGAATAATGTGGTGATGACTGATCAATCAATTTGAGACACTTATGCTAGCTTTGTATTAGGCTTTATTAGATGTTTATTGTGCCCAATTTTAGTATTTTAGATGAGTTTAATGTTGTTGGGCCTCATTGGGCTTTAATGCAAATTATGAATAATTCTTGGATTTTGATGCATTTTGACCTTTCCTCCTTAGTTAGGCCATAACTTGGGACTTGGTGATCCATTTGAGGTGATCTTGGTGTCTTTGGAAAGCTAAGACAAGGCTCTACAAGTTTCATGAGAACTTAAGAGCTGGATCGGACTTCTAAGGGTCCAAAACATCCCTGAAATGAAAAGTGGGTTTGCTGTCACGGAAATCTGGGCATTGTGCACATATTCGACTATATAGTGGGCTATAGGCCTCCTCTTGGGCTGAAACTTGGCCATTGGAAAGATAAGACCCATATCTCCAACTTCATTGAAGACATTTAGTCAATAGATGTCGTTTTATGCATGATTATGAAGCTACAATTTGGTTTGAATTTGGAAACACGTTCTGCCAACCTAACTTGAGGTAGGTGTAGTGTTTTTGGCATATCTGTAGTTCTAAAAGTCCAAATGGCATGATTCCAACCCCAAAATTTCATGGAGACAACTGGCTACAACTTTCATGAGACCTTCAAGCCAAAATGCACCGTCTAGGTCATGAAAATCAAGCTGGAAGCCAGATAAGAGTTGCTAACTAAAAGCCACCAACCATACACAAACCCACCTACCATGCACCAACCCACCAACCATGCATCAAGCTTCCATATTTGACAATTTTCATGTTTTTACAGCTTGTATTCAGATTATTTTCAATTACAAATTGGCTTCTAGGATTAGTATAAATAGGGCCAATCTCTTTGTATTATACGTCATTTAATTTTAAGTAAGTTTGAAGAAAGTTTAAGTATTTGTGAAAGTTTTCTTTCTCTTCTTCTCCATTCTCTTTAGAATTTCATTTTTGTTCTTTATTTTATGAGTTCTTCCTTCCCATCCATGGAAGGCTAGGCTCTCATAATCAATCCAAGGGATTAGCCATCTTGAAGTTTAATTTGGGGATCTTGTTTCGCTTGTTCATATTACTTAATTGTTATTCATGTTTCTCTTTTGATTTTTATCTAGATTAAATTGCTTAATTTGATTTAGATGTTGATGTGATAATAGCTTTATTATCAGGTATTCAAAGAGGATCACAAAGACTAAACAATATATTAAAGCTTTTTGATGGATTGTTTAGCTTGGTTAAATTCTAGATCTTAAGTTAATCTATGTTGGATGGTGCTTACTTTATCGAACCTTGGTTAATCAAATCCTAGATGCTTATTTAGTAGAGGATTCTTGGATCATGTTAAGGCTTCTTGATGTGATCTAAGGCCAAGAACATGGTTAGCAATTAAGTGAATTCCTTGTGATCAATGATGGATTAAACTTAAGATCGGTAAATTTCCTTAGATTGGTTGTTTCTTTAGATTTGTTTACAACTTTAAGTCTCATACTTTTATCAATCTTGTTAATGAACAACAAAACCTTCTCCCCCCCCAATTTTAATTATCTTGATCTGATTGAATCTTTGTTTTTATTGGATCCTTGAGAGACGATTCGGTTCATTCTCTATACTACAAATTAGTTTGTGAACTGGTAACTTTTATTTATTTGACGGGTCTCGACTAACTCTTGTCAAATTTGGTGCCGTTGCCGGGGATCCATGGCAACTATTTGATCATTTTAAGACCTCATCTAACTCTAACAATTATGTTTGGGTATCGTGTCAAGAATTTCGATTTGGTAAAATATCTCTGATTGACCTAAATTTTGGCACACTAATGGAAAACGTTATTTTGAGAAAGGCTTACTTTTTAGTGAGGTCACCCTTAGTTTAGCCAAATTCCATCGTTTAGACCACTTTTTCAATTTTTTAAGATTTTTTATTATTCTGTTGGATAGCATTTTTGTGTAGATTTTACCATGTGGTGGTTCTATAATTTTTAAAATTCATTTGATACTGTTTTTATTTCTATTTTTTATCTTTTGGAGTATTCGTTTTAGGAATTTTTAGTGTTTTAGTTGTCATTGTACCTTCTTATGAGCTGCATGCTGTATGACTAGTTCTGATCCTGGTACCTTGCATTCATTTGATCCTGAAATTGATAGAACATTTCATACACTTCATGGAATTCATAGGACTGATAGTAGCATTCATAGAGCTAATACAATTACTTATGGAATTGGGCTTGAACTTGACATTGCACCTAATCTTGTTGACTCTTTTAGTCCTATTGAGTCTGCTTCTGTTAGTGCTTCAGTGTCTGATACTGAGTCTGCTAATTTTACAATGGCTGACTATAATAATAGGACCCTTAAGGAATTGGCTGCACCTGATGTGAATTATCAACCTTTGAGCATTCAATATCCTGAACTTAATGTTGATTTTGAGTTGAAATCTGGATTGATACACTTGCTGCCCAAGTTTCATGGTCTTGCCGGTGAAGATCCACATAAGCATTTGAAGGAGTTCCATGTTGTCTGCTCCACCATGAAACCTCATGGAATAGCTGAAGATCACATCAAGCTAAGGGCCTTTCCTTTCTCCTTGGATGGTGATGCTAAGGATTGGTTGTATTACTTACAACCTGTTGCCATCACTACTTGGAATGACATGAAAAGACTATTTCTGGAGAAGTTCTTTCCTGCATCAAGAACTGCTGCAATAAGGAAAGATATTTGTGGCATAAGGCAAATCAGTGGTGAAACTCCCCATCAGTATTGGGAGAGATTCAAGAAATTGTGCTCGAGCTGCCCACACCATCAAATTAGTGATCAACTGCTAATCCAATACTTCTATGAAGGGTTGATGCCAATGGAAAGGAGTATGATTGATGCTGCAAGTGGTGGAGCATTGGTAGATAAAACTCCAGCTGCTGCCAGAAACTTAATTGCAAACATGGCAGCAAATTCTCAACAATTTGGTACTCGAATGGGTGCTGCAACCAGAGTAGTCAATGAAGTTAATACCTCTTCACATGCTGATCAACAAAGGATGGAACATAGATTGGATGAGCTCACTTCTTTGGTCAGACAGATGGCAATGGGACAACACGAATCACCTGTTCAGACCTCTGCAAGAGTTTGCAGTATATGCTCTAGCTCATCTCATCCCACAGATTCGTGCCCCACACTGCAAGATGATGGTTTTGCCTTTCCAGACCAATCTGTTGCTACAGCAGGAATTTTTCCTGGTAAACCTCAATTTCAGTAGCAGCAGCAGAGATATGACCATTCTCCAACACTTATAACCCTGGTTGGAGGGATCATCCAAATCTGAGATATTGTAATGCCCTGCCCAACAGCCAAATCAATATAGGCAACCTTTCCAACAGTAACCAAAGAGGCAACAACAATTTCAATCCCATGCTGGAACTGGTAGGCCATTTCAATCAAATATGCAACAACAACCAATTATGCAGCAGTAGCAGCAAGCAAATGCAACACCAAAGTCTAAGCCTTCATTAGAGGATATGATGAAGCAACTTGTTACTAACAATCTCCAATTCCAACAAAGGACTGATGCCACAATTCAAAATTTGGAGACACAAATTGGTCAATTAGCTTCCTCTATGAATCAGTTACAAGCTCAAGGCACTAGTCAACTTCCTGCACAAACAATTCCAAATCCAAAAGGGAATGTCAGTGCTATTACTTTGAGGTCTGGGAAATCCTTACAAGCTGAGTAGCAGCAGAATTCGAATTCTGCAAATTTTACAGATTCAACGACAGTAACATACTCTGTAGTAGATGTGTCCAATTCCGCAGATAATCAAAATACAGATTCTGCGCATAAACCACATTCTGCAACAGAAAAATCAAATTATGCAGATTCTGTACCACTTGTGCAGCAGAAGAACAATTGTGCAGTGCCACTTCCTTTCCCACATAGAGAAGATGATGCTGAGAAAGATAAAGAGCTTCTGGAGACCTTTCAGAAGGTGGAGGTGAACATCCCATTGTTGGATGCGATTAAACAAATTCCTAAGTATGCCAAGTTTCTGAAAGAACTCTGCACACACAAGAGGCGACTGAAAGACAATGAGAGAATTAGCATGAGCCGGAACATCTCAGCCCTCATTCAACCTATGCCACAGAAATGCAAAGATCCAGGGACTTTTACCATTTCATGCATAATAGGCAACTCGAAATTTAAAAATGCCATGCTAGACTTAGGTGCTTCAATTAATGTTTTGCCTATGTCTGTATTTAACTCTCTTGGACTTGAACCTTTGCATGCCACAAGTGTAGTGATTCAGTTGGCAAATAGGAGCAACGTCTATCCAGCCGGACTAATTGAGGATGTGCTAGTGCGAGTGGGTGAATTGATATTCCCTGTGGACTTCTACATTTTGGAAATGGAGGGGGAATCACCAACCACTAGGGCTCCACTTATTATGGGGAGACCTTTCCTTAAGACAGCTCGGACGAAGATTAACGTGAATGCAGGAACTCTTTCCATGGAGTTTGGTGACTCCATTGTGCAATTTAACATCTTTGATGCTATGAAGCATCCCATGGAGGAGCATTCTATTTTTCATATTGATGTCCTTGCTGATTTGATTGATATTGCATATGATGAGTTGTGTGCTGCTGACTGATCAATCAATTTGAAACACTCATGTTAGCTTTGTATTAGGCTTTATTAGATGTTTATTGTGCCCAATATTAGTGTTTTACATGAGTTTAATGTTGTTGGGCTTCATTGGGCTTTAATGCAAATATTGAATAATTTTTGGATTTTGATGCATTTTGACCTTTCTTCCTTTGTTAGGCCATAATTTGGGACACAGTGATCCATTTGAGGTGATCTTGGTGTCTTTGGAAAGCAAAGACAATGCTCTACAAGTTTCATGAAGAACTCAAGAGCTGGATCAGACTTCTAGGGGTCCAAAATATCCCTGCAATGTAGAGTGGGTTTGCTATCACAAAAATCTGGGCAGTGTGCACATATTGGACTACATAGTGAGTTATAGGCCTCCTCTTGGGCTGATACTTGGCCATTGGAAAGATAAGACTCATATCTCCAACTTCACTGAAGACCATTTAGTCAATAGATGTCGTTTTAGGCATGATAATGAAGCTACAAGTTGGTTTGAATTTGGAAACACGTTCTACCAACCTAACATGAGGTAGGTTCAGTGTTTTTGGCATATCTGGAGTCCTAAACGTCCAAATGGCATGATTCCAATTGCAAAATTTCAAGGAGACAACTGGCTACAACTTTCATGAAGACCTCTAAGCCAAAATACACCGTCTAGGTGATGAAAATGTAGCCAGAATTCGGATAAGAGTTGTTGACTAAAAGCCACCAACCATACACCAACCCACCTACCATGCACCAACCCACCAACCATGCATCAAGCTTCCATATTTGACAATTTCCATATTTTTATAGGTTGTATTCAGATTATGTACATGTACAAATTGACTTCTAGGATTAGTATAAATAGAGCCAATCTTTTTGTATTATCATCATTCAATTTTGAAGTAAGTTTCAAGAAAGTTTAAGTATTTGTGAGAGTTTTCTTTCTCTTCTTCTCCATTCTCTTTACAATTTCATTTTTGTTCTTTAATTTCTGAGTTCTTCCTTCCCATCCATGGAAGGCTAGGCTCTCATAATCAATCCAAGGGATTAGCCATCTTGATGTTTAATTTGGAGATCTTGTTTCGCCTGTTCAAGTTTCTCTTCTTCCTCTTTTAATTTTGATCTAGATTGAATTGCTTAATTTGATTTGGATGTCTATGTGATAATAGCTTTATTATCATGTATTCAGGAAGATCACATAGAATAAACAATTTATTAAAGCTTTTTGATGGATTGTTTAGCTTGGTTAAATTCTTGATCTTAAGTTAATCTATGTTTGGATGGTGCTTACTATGTCTAACCTTGGTTAATTAAATCCTAGATGCTTATCTAGTAGAGGATTCTTAGATTATGTTGAGGCATCTTGATATGATCTAAGGCCAAGAACATGGTTAGCAATTAAGTGAATTCCTTGTGATCAATGATGGATTAAACTCAAGATCGGTAAAATTTCCTTGGATTGGTTAATTTGTTAATTACTTTCCTTTAAATTCAATTAGTGTATTATCATTTCAAATCCTCAAAACCCCCCTTTTTAATTATCTTGATCTGATTAAATCTTTGTTCTTTTTGGATCCTTGAGAGACGATTCGGTTCATGCTCTATACTACAAATTAGTTTGTGAACAGGTAATTATTTGACGGGGTCTCGACAACCTCTTGTCAAATTTGGCGCCGTTGCCGGGGATCCAAGGCAACTATTTGATCATTTCAAGATCCCATCTAACTCTAACAAATGTATTTGTTTTGTTTTTGAAGCTTTTTCAAGTGGAATTCGGCTGAAATTGGATAAAGGGCATTGTGTCAAGAATTTCGGTTCGGTAAAGTATCTCTGATTGATCTGAATTTTGGTACATGAATGGAAAATATTATTCAGAGAAAGGCTCATTATTAATAGTGAGGACACCCTTATTTTAGCCAAATTCCATCGTTTAGACTACTTTTTTGATTTTTTAATATGTTTTATTATTCTATTGGATAGAATTTTTGTGTAGATTTCACCTTGTGGTGGTTCCATAATTTTTAAAAAATTGATTTGATACTATTTTTTATTTTATTATTATTTTTTGGAGTATTTGTTTTAGGAATTTTTAGTGTTTTAGTTGTTATTCTATACCTTCCTATGAGCTGCATGCTGTATGACTAGGTCTGATCCTGGAACCTTGCATTCATTTGATCCTGAAATTGACAGAACCTTTCATACACTTCACAGAATTCATAAGACTGGTAGTAGCATTCATAGAGCTAATAAAATTACTTCTGGAATTGGACTTGAACTTGACATTGCACCTAATCTTGTTGACTCTTTTAATCCTGTTGAGTCTGCTTCTGTTAGTGCTTCAGTGTTTGATACTGAGTCTGCAGATTTTACTATGGCTGATAATAATAATAGAACTTTGAAAGAACTTGCTGCACCTAATGTTGCATATCAGCCTTTGTGCATCCAATATCCTGACCTTCATGTTGATTTTGAGCTCAAATCTGGATTAATACACATGTTGCCCAAGTTTCATGGTCTGGCAGGTGAGGATCCACATAAGCACTTGAAGGAATTCCATGTTGTCTGCTCAACTATGAAACCTCATGGAATAGCTGAAGATCACATCAAGTTGCGAGCATTTCCATTTTCACTGGATGGTGCAGCCAAGGACTGGTTATATTACCTTCAACCAGCCTCTATAGCATCCTGGAATGACATGAAGAGGCTGTTTCTAGAGAAATTCTTCCCTGCCTCAAGAGCTGCTGCAATCAGTGACCAATTATTGATTCAATATTACTATGAAGGCTTGTTACCTATGGACAGAAGCATGATTGATGCTGCTAGTGGAGGTGCCCTGGTTGACAAAACTCCTATTGCTGCTAGGGATTTAATTGCCAATATGGCTGCCACCGCCCAACAGTTTGGCACTAGGGTCATTACCTCAACTAGAGGAGTCAATGAGGTTCATGTTTCCCATGCTGACCAACAGAGGATGGAGCACCGAATTGATGAGTTAACCTCCTTGGTGAGGCAATTAGCCATGGGATAGCATCAAACACCTGTGGCTGCAAGAGTTTGTAGCATATGTTCTAGTTCCTCTCATCCCACAGATGCGTGCCCCACATTGCAAGATGATTCTGAGTTTCAAGACCAATCTGTGGCTGCAGCTGGAATATTTCTTGGGAAGCCACAATTCTATCAGCAGCAACAACAGAAATATGATTCATTCTCCAACACTTACAACCCTGGCTGGAGGGACCATCCCAATTTGAGATATGGGAATGCATCAAATCAGCAGCCACCAAACCAGTATAGACCACCATTCCAGAGGATGGTCATGCTGACCAACAGAGGATGGAGCACCGAATTGATGAGTTAACCTCCTTGGTGAGGCAATTAGCCATGGGACAGCATCAAACACCTGTGGCTGCAAGAGTTTGTAGCATATGTTCTAGTTCCTCTCATCCTACAGATGCGTGCCCCACATTGCAAGATGATTATGAGTTTCAAGACCAATCTATGGCTGCAGCTGGTATATATCCTGGGAAGCCACAATTCTATCAGCAGCAACAACAGAAATATGATTCATTCTCCAACACTTACAACCCTGGCTGGAGGGACCATCCCAATCTGAGATATGGGAATGCATCAAATCAGCAGCCACCAAACCAGTATAGACCACCATTCCAGAGGATGGTCATGCTGACCAACAGAGGATGGAGCACCGAATTGATGAGTTAACCTCCTTGGTGAGGCAATTAGCCATGGGACAGCATCAAACACCTGCGGCTGCAAGAGTTTGTAGCATATGTTCTAGTTCCTCTCATCCCACAGATGCGTGCCCCACATTGCAAGATGATTCTGAGTTTCAAGACCAATCTGTGGCTGCAGCTGGTATATTTCTTGGGAAGCCACAATTCTATCAGCAGCAACAACAGAAATATGATTCATTCTCCAACACTTACAACCCTGGCTGGAGGGACCATCCCAATCTGAGATATGAGAATGCATCAAATCAGCAGCCACTAAACCAGTATAGACCACCATTCCAGTAGCAAGCAAGGACAAATCAGTATCAACCACATGTTGGACCAAGTAGACCACCATTCCAGCAGCAAGGTCCTGTAGCCACGAAATCTGAGCCCTCGTTGGAGGATTTGGTGAAACAGTTGGCCACCAATAACATCCAGTTTCAACAGAGAACTGAAACCACCATTCAGAACTTGGATACTCAAATTGGTCAACTTGCCACATCTATCCATGAATTAAAGTCACAAGGTTCTGGCCAATTACCCTCTCAAACCACTCCAAACCCTAGAGGCAATGTTAGTGCTATAGCTTTGCATAGTGGTAGGCAAATCAATGGATCAGTACAGCAAATAATTCCAGATTCTACCATTGACCCAGAAAAACAAGATGCTGCAACAAATTCAGATCTTTGTAGTGATTCAAAGAACAAATGATCCTATAACATCCAAGCAGAAAGCCAGATCAAACCAGCAGTTGACAGAAAATTCAGTATAGCAGAAAAGTGAACATCCACAAAAGTCAGCTTGCAACATTCCTCTTCCTTTTCCCAACCGAATGATACAGCCGAGGCATATGGTTGAAACTGACTTGGATAAGGAAATTATGGAGACTTTTCAGAAGGTTGAGGTGAATATACCTCTCTTGGAGGCAATTAAACAAATCCCCAAGTATGCCAAGTTCTTGAAAGAGATGTGCACCCATAAGAGGCAGCTAAAGGGCACTGAAAAAGTGAGTATGGGGAGGAATGTCTTTGCTTTGATTCAGCCCAACCTGCCTCCCAAATGCAAAGACCCAAGCACTTTTACCATCCCTTGCACCATAGGGCACCAACAGTTCGCTCATGCCTTGCTAGACTTGGGAGCCTCCATCAATGTAATACCAAAGTCAGTTTACACTTCATTGCATATGGGAGAGCTAAAACCCACCGGCATTGTAATTCAGTTAGAAAATCGGAGTACTACTCAACCTGCAGGAGTGTTGGAAGACGCTTTGGTTCGGGTAAATAATTTAATATTCCCAGCTGATTTTTATGTGTTGAATATGGAAGATGAATCTGCCTCTTCCCCACCCCCATTGATCTTAGGTAGGCCATTTTTGAAAACTGCTAAAACTAAGATTGATGTGCATGCTGGTACCCTTTTTATGGAATTTCGTGATGATATCATTCAGTTTAACATTTTTGATGCCATGAAATACTGATCAATCAATTTGAGACACTTATGTTAGCTTTGTATTAGGCATTATTAGATGTTTATTGTGCCCAATATTAGTATTTTAGATGAGTTTAATGTTGTTGGGCTTCATTGGGTTTTAATGTAAATATTGGATAATTTTCGGATTTTGATGCATTTTGACCTTTCTTCCTTGGTTAGGCCATAACTTGGGACTCGGTGATCCAATTGAGGTGATCTTGGTGTCTTTGGAAAGCTAAGTCAAGGATCTACAAGTTTTATGAAGAACTCAAGAGCTGGATCAGACTTCTAAGGGCCCAAAATAGCCTTGCAATACATAGTGAGTTTGCTGTCACGGAACCATCTGGGCAGTATGCACATATTGGACTATATAGTGGGTTATAGGCCTCCTCTTGGGCTAAAACTTGGTCATTTGAAAGATAAGACCCATATCTCCAACTTCACTGAAGACCATTTTGTCAATAGATGTCGTTTTAGGCATGCTTCTGAGGCTACAAGTTGGTCTGAATTTGGAAACACGTTCTTCCAACCTAACTTGAGGTAGGTGCAGTGTTTTTGGCATTTCTGGAGTTCTAAAAGTCCAAATGACATGATTCAAATTGGAGATTTTCAAGGAGTCAACTGGCTACAACTTTGATGAAGACATCCAAGCCAAAATGCACCGTCTAGGTGATGAATTTGAAGCCAGAAGTCGGATAAGAGTTGTTGACTAAAAGCCACCAACCATACACCAACCCACCTACCATGCACCAACCCACCAACCATGCATCAAAGTTCCATTTTTGACAATTTTCATATTCTTATAGCTTGTATTCAGATTATGTACATGTACAAATTGGCTTCTAGGATTAGTATAAATAGACCCAACCTCTTTGTATTAGAGGCATTTAATTTGGAAGTAAGTTTCAAGAAAGTTTAAGTATTTGTGAGAGTTTTCTTTCTCTTCTTCTCCATTCTCTTTGCAATTTCGTTTTTGTTCTTTAAATTCTGAGTTCTTCCTTCCCATCCATGGAAGGCTAGGCTCTCATAATCAATCCAAGGGATTAGCCATCTTGTTTAATTTGGAGATCTTGTTTTGCTTGTTCATATTGCTTAATTGTTATTCAAGTTTCTCTTCTTCCTCTTTTGATTTTTATCTAGATTAAATTGCTTAATTTGATTTAGATGTTGATGTGGTAATAGCTTTATTATCATGTATTCAAAGAGGATCATAAAGATTAAACAATTTATTAAAGCTTTTTGATGGATTGTTTAGCTTGGTTAAATTCTTGATCTTAAGTTAATCTATGTTTGGATGGTGCTTACTTTATATAACCTTGGTTAATTAAATCCTAGATGCTTATCTAGTAGAGGATTCTTGGATCATGTTGAGGCGTCTTGATGTGATCTAAGGCCAAGAACACGGTTAGCAATTAAGTGAATTCCTTGTGATCAATGATGAGTTAAACTCAAGATCGGTAAATTTCCTTGGATTGGTTGTTTCTTTAAATTTGTTAATTACTTTCCTTTAATTCAACAAGTGTATAATCTTTTCCAATCATTAAACCCCCTTTTAATTATCTTGATCTGATTAAATATTTGTTCTTTTTGGATCCTTGAGAGACGATTCGGTTCATGCTCTATACTACAAATTAGTTTGCGAATCGGTAATTTTTATTATTTGACAGGGTCTCGACAACCTCTTGTCAAATTTGGCGCCGTTGCCGGGGATCCAAAGGCAACTATTTGATCATTTCATCTAACTCTAACAATTGTGTTTGTTTTGTTTTTGAAGCATTTTCTAATGGAATTCGGCTGAAATTGGGTAAAGGGCATCCTATCAAGATTTTGGTTCGGTAACGTATCTCTGATTGATCTGAATTTTGGTAGGCTAATGAAAGTTGTTATTTTGAGAAAGGCTCACTATTTATAGTGAGGTCACCCTTATTTTAGCCAAATTCCATCGTTTAGACCACGTTTTCAATTTTTTAAGATTTTTTTATTATTCTGTTAGATAGAATTTTTGTGTTGATTTCACTCTGTGGTAGTCTCATAATTTTTTAAAATCTGTAGATATGTTTTCTGTAATTATTTTGTGTGTATATTTAGACTTGTTTTTGTGATTTTGTGTTTTTGTGTTTGATCTCTAATCTGATGGAGCATAAACTTGATGAGCTGGCTTATCTGGTGGGGCAGTTGGCAGTGGAACAACATCACTTACCTATGCAAGAACCTGCAAGATTTTGTAGTATATGCTGTAGTTCTTATCATCCTACATATGCTTGCACCACATTATAAGATGATGGTTCTGTATTTCATGACTATTCTGTTGATGCAACAGGTGTATTTCTTGGTGAACCACAATACCAACAGCTTGGATATAATCCTTATTCTACCACATATAACCATGACTGGGGAGAACATCCCTGGTTCGAACCTTATGTTGAACCAAGCAGTCTATACCAGCAGCCTATGCCCCAGCAAGCCCCAATAAGCATGGAATCTGAGCCTACACTAGAGGATTTGGTGAAACAATTTGCTCAGAACAACATCCAATTCCAGCAGAGAACAGAAGCTATAGTACAAAACGTGAAAACCCAAGTTGGTCAACTTACATCTTCATTGAGTCAGTTGAGCAAGCAACAGATGCAGAAATCTGATTCTGCAAAACATGAGATCATTGATGAGAAAAAACCAATTGATGATTTGTGTGCTGAATTTGCTAGTTTTTGATTTTGATGATTCTGTTTGTTGTACTGGTTGTGATGGTGATATGTTGTGTAATGCATGTGCTGAGATTGCTGCCTTTTTGAGACATGATGAATCTTTTTCAACAGATAATGCAGCAATTCAATCTACAAAAGTAGTGCAGCCACAAAAATTGGAGTTCATTGTGGTTAAAAACTTCCTTACTGATGAGGAGGAGAGGTTGCTGCAGATTTTTAAGGAGAATCAAAGAGCCATCATACTTGCAGACATTCCTAGCGTTAGCCCTTCTAATTGCATACGTAAGATTTTACTTGAAGATGGAGTTAAGCCAATAAAGCAGCCCCCAAGGAGACTAAACTCTTTGATTTTGGATGTGGTGATGCATTACACTGGCTATGGTGTGGCTGCTGGAACATTAATTCTTTTGCTATCCATAGGGAGTTTTCTTTCTACACTTTTATTTCATTTTTCTAGTTGTTTCCTTTTTATTTTTACTGTTTTGCTATTGTTTTTAATTTTGCTTCTGTTTTTATTTGACTGTTACAATTTACTCTTTTCTGTTGTTGTTTCTGCTGTTTGTGTTGTCTGTTTCTATTTCTGCTTCTGTTTTGCTGAAATGTTGATGTTTGTCTTTTATTACTTTTTTTTTGTTTCTGTTTTTATTTTTTGTTTTGCCTGCTGTTTTTTTATTTTTTGTTTTCTATATAAATCTTTGTTGAAAAAAAAAAAAGCCACGTTTAAGGTCAATGGCCAGAAATTGAATCATTATTGGGGAGGACCCATGGATCATGCAAAATCTTCAATCACGCTGGCTAAAGACATTAAAAGTAGCGCTTTTTGGGTGGCATCCCAAGTTTTCTAACTTTTTCATTTTTTCAAACTTTGACTTATTTGCTTTCACAGGAATCAAGACAGAAAATCGGTGCCGAGCAAGAAAATCTATCAGAGTTTGATTTTTCTGTCTTAATTTTGTTTGATTTTCATTGATAGATGATTTTTCACCGGTTAAATGGCGGATAACGGTACTCCGTGAAAATCTTTTTCGGTCCGTTCAGTTACCCACAAACACTGAAATCTGTATATAATTTTACTCATTTTTTTCTCTTTCTTCTTTCTTTCGAAATGGATAATCAGCTTGTTAATCTCCGCAGGCAATTCCCGTCTCTCCCTCAAAATGCTTTAACTAACATTTATTGTGCAAGGTTTGAGAGATTAAGGATGCTTATGGATATACGCTGGTTAATCGAAGCAAAGGTCCGACTCAGAGGTGAATTTTCTGACGCTCTTGTTTCATATATGCCAGGGCTAGGCAAAAGTTCATATGCAAAGAAGAGAAGAGCAAAAAGGTTACGGGTCTGCTATAAATGTGCAAGATGGACCTGTAACACAAAATGCAAATCAATTGGAATGACGTCTATAAACCGAGATGATAAAATTAACTTCATAAAGGATGGCATGAGTAAGGAGTCTTTAGATAACATTCTATTGACTCTTGAGACGCATCTAGTGGAGATGTGCAGAGAGTACTTCTCGATTTATGGCCAATATTCCAAGATGAACATGAGCGATATAGTCTTGGGAATCTGACTCAAAAAGACCCTGTTTGCCAATTTTTAAGAAAATTGGATGGGAAGCCGACCATCGGCCCATAGAGAGCATTCAAGCCGTTACTGGACGTAAAACCAGAGGAAAATGTGAGCCACAATCACACCTCCTGTAAGTATTTTTTTTTTCCTTTTTTTTCTTGTTCAATAAAAAAATTCAAAAAAAATTCAAAAAAAAAATAGACGTATTTTTTGAAATATGTGTTGCATATTTTCAAACTTCTTCTGACACATATAGATTAGCTTTTTATCTTTGTCATATAGCTATTATCATTTCTGTGCTTATTTTTCAAACTTATCTGACACGCAGATCTACCCCTCCTTTATAGGTGTAATTATTACCTTTGAGTTTTGATGCCTTTAAATAATGCACCTTGCTCTCTTCAGATCATTGATAAGGTGAGAGTACAAAAAAAAAAAAAAGAGAAAATGGAAGTCACTTCAGTTCGTCAGATCAAGAGTGTTTGTGTCTTTTGTGGATCTAATCCTGGGAAAGATAAAGAGTTTGTAAATATTGCACACCATCTTGGTCTAGTGCTAGCTGAGAGAGAAATCCATTTAGTTTATGGAGGAGGTAGTCTTGGGTTAATGGGTTGTGTAGCAACTGCTGCACATTTAGGAGGTGGCAAAGTCCTTGGTGTCATTCCCAGTCCTTTATCTACCAGCAAGCCCATTGGAAAAACATTAGGGGATGAAGTAATGGTATTTTGCATGCACCAACGCATGAACATTATGATAGCAAATGCTGATGCCTTTATTGCCCTACCGGGTGGTTTTTGAAACTTTGGAAGAGCTCTTCCAAATTACATCCTAGTCACAGCAGAACTTTCACCAAAAACCCATAGGTATCTTAAATGTTAATGGTTTTTATGACAGTTTGTTTTGTTTTCTTGATCATGCTGTAGAAAAAAGGTTCATCTCACAAGCGACACGTCAAAGTCTTGTAACTGCTGCAACTCCTGAACAATTGCTCGATCAACTCAATGCATTTGTACCACAACGTGATCCAGCAATGGCTCCACTGAATTGGGAACAAGGCAGCAGCAGCAAAAAGCAAAAACTTGATTTGACTTTGTCTTTGTGAATTTTTGTTTTCTCTTATGGTTTTAGTTTTTTGTAATTTTTCTTATTTCAGGCCCGATTTGCAGTTTTCTGGTAAGACCTTCTACACTCTACCTATCTTTATTTTGACATTGGGGACAATGTCTTTAATTAGTTGGGGGGAGGGATAGTTGACATTACCATGTACATAGTTTAGTTAAAAAAAAAAGCTAATCTTTATTGTTACTAACTTTTTAGATGTATGATGGCAGAGTAAGGAGTAGTTTTGCTCTTGAGACGCATCTTAACTTGCATTTCATAATAGGTCTTAAATCATCTTTGTTCTTGTATATATATTAAAAAAAAACACACACACACACACACACACAATTTTGATCTTTTCAATTGATTTTGATACAAGCATGTGCTGAATCTGAGCTTAATTGATGATAAAAGTATGCAAAACAGTTTATAGTTGAATCATTTTCATAATATACATGTGTATATGATTGTGGATATTAGGAAGAAGGCATGGTTGAATTGAGTGAATGTTCCATACCTTTGTGAGTTTTGGGCTTTTCCAAGTTTGATACTTACACTTGGTTATTTTCTTTTATGACTGATGTCAATTATGAATTTATTTTCTAGAACTTGCATTGAATCGATTTGAGATTACATTGGTCTGTATGTTGCATGAAAATGACAGAGGCATTTTTTCTTGACTTAGCTGCTTTGGCCAAATAAACCTACCTTGCATTTATCCAAATATTAACTCCCTCTGAGCCTATTTGCCTATTCTTTGTTCTTAACTCATTACAAGCTTTGAGTGAAAAACCATGTTTTACCTTACCTTAGGGAATGGGAGAGCATTGATTTTCTTATTGGAGAAGTTCTTTTGCTTGCAATGATTTAAGTGTGGGGGAATTGGTGTGCTGATATGAAATGCTTGGTACAAAAAAAAAGCCAAAAGAAAAGAAAAAAAAACAAAAAAACAAAAAAAAACATAAAACAAAAAACAAAAGAAAAAAAAGAAAGAAAAATAAAAAAATAGAAAAAGGAAGGAATGCGTGAAGAGAATGAGCATTTTATGGTTTTGGGTAAAAAATTTATTCTTTCAACTTGAGTTACTCCTCAATGCTCTTTTATTCTCTTTGGTTTTAACCTGCTATTATCTATATTGTTTCCTTCCTGCACCTTATAACTTCCATTACAACCTTTTCGAAAGACCTCTTGATTTTTGCAATATATTTTATCTAAGTAGTGGAGAATTGATGTATATGCAAGCCTATGGTAAAATACCTTCATAATTTGACCGAGTTGAGTGCAAACAGTTAACCTAAACACCTTGTGTGATTTGAGTATCAATTGTGAGGAATTTTACTCAATTTGAACATGCCTATTTCTGATTAAAACATGATTATGCTATACTTTATTCTCAATTGGTTTGATTCAACTATTCTTTGTTAAGCATACTTGACTTATTAATTATGGTTTATATTTGATACAATGCTTGTATTTAAAAATTAGTTGAATTGATTAAATAAAATATTACATGTTTGTGGGTATCATCCTGGTAAACCCTCACGAGACTATAACTCGTCCACTAGGGACACCTAGGGGTTTAAAGGCTTGTGGCACATGCTAAGTGCCATCGTGTTTTCTTACGAAAATGGATTAGATTAGGTATAATCAGTTTTTTATGTTTTTAGTTTAATAATATGATGTTTCTTGTTTTTCTTTAGTTTTGTTCTTATGTGTTTTGCCTAGGAGTGCAAAAGCTTAAGTGTGGGGGAATTTGATCAATCAATTTGAGACACTTATGTTATCTTTGTATTAGGCATTATTAGATGTTTATTGTGCCCAATATTAGTATTTTAGATGAGTTTAATATTGTTGGGCTTCATTGGGTTTTAATGTAAATATTGGATAATTTTCGGATTTTGATGCATTTTGACCTTTCTTCCTTGGTTAGGCCATAACTTGGGACTCGTTGATCCAATTGAGGTGATCTTGGTGTCTTTGGAAAGCTAAGTCAAGGATCTACAAGTTTTATGAAGAACTCAAGAGCTGAATCGGACTTCTAAGGGCCCAAAATAGCCTTGCAATATAGAGTGAGTTTGCCGTAACGGAACCATCTGGGCAGTATGCACATATTGGACAATATAGTGGGTTATAGGCCTCCTCTTGGGCTGAAACTTGGTCATTTGAAAGATAAGACCCATATCTCCAACTTCACTGAAGACCATTTTGTCAATAGATGTCGTTTTAGGCATGCTTCTGAGGCTACAAGTTGGTCTGAATTTGGAAACACGTTCTTCCAACCTAACTTGAGGTAGGTGCAGTGTTTTTGGCATTTCTGGAGTTCTAAAAGTCCAAATGACATGATTCAAATTGGAGATTTTCAAGGAGACAACTGGCTACAACTTTGATGAGACATCCAAGCCAAAATGTACAGTCTAGGTGATGAATTTGAAGCCAGAAGTCGGATAAGAGTTGTTGACTAAAAGCCACCAACCATACACCAACCCACCTACCATGCACCAACCCACCAGCCATGCATCAAGCTTCCATTTTTGACAATTTTCATATTCTTATAGCTTGTATTCAGATTATGTACATGTACAAATTGGCTTCTAGGATTAGTATAAATAGACCCAACCTCTTTGTATTAGAGGCATTCAATTTGGAAGTAAGTTTCAAGAAATTTTAAGTATTTGTGAGAGTTTTCTTTCTCTTCTTCTCCATTCTCTTTGCAATTTCGTTTTTGTTCTTTAAATTATGAGTTCTTCCTTCCCATCCATGGAAGGCTAGGCTCTCATAATCAATTCAAGGGATTAGCCATCTTGTTGTTTAATTTGGAGATCTTGTTTTGCTTGTTCATATTGCTTAATTGTTATTCAAGTTTCTCTTCTTCCTCTTTTGATTTTTATCTAGATTAAATTGCTTAATTTGATTTAGATGTTGATGTGGTAATAGCTTTATTATCATGTATTCAAAGAGGATCATAAAGATTAAACAATTTATTAAAGCTTTTTGATGGATTGTTTAGCTTGGTTAAATTCATGATCTTAAGTTAATCTATGTTTGGATGGTGCTTACTTTATATAACCTTGGTTAATTAAATCCTAGATGCTTATCTAGTAGAGGATTCTTGGATCATGTTGAGGCGTCTTGATGTGATCTATGGCCAAGAACACGGTTAGCAATTAAGTGAATTCCTTGTGATCAATGATGAGTTAAACTCAAGATCGGTAAATTTCCTTGGATTGGTTGTTTCTTTAAATTTGTTAATTACTTTCCTTTAATTCAACAAGTGTATAATCTTTTCCAATCATTAAACCCCCCTTTTAATTATCTTGATCTGATTAAATATTTGTTCTTTTTGGATCCTTGAGAGACGATTCGGTTCATGCTCTATACTACAAATTAGTTTGCGAACCAGTAATTTTTATTATTTGACGGGGTCTCGACAACCTCTTGTCAAATACCCTTTAGAGGATCATTCTATTTTTCATTTTGATGTCATTGATTTACTAGTTGATGACATGCATGCTAATATGTTGGCAGAGTTCCCAGAAATTGTAGGATACACTGATAGCATAGCTTGCGATACTTGTTCTGCATGCTTCGGACCTTTTGGTTGTAAACCCACTGCAATATGTGCAGCCTGTGTTGAGATTTCTACATACTTATCATGTGCTGTTGTTAATTCTGCTGACATTGATGACTCTGTTTCTGTTATTAATGGCAATGATGTTGTGATTAATGATGTAGTCATTCATCCTGCTGCTAAGTGTGATTCTTTTGATTCCATAGGATATGATGATGTTGTTTTGCAAGATTGTGCACAGCTTGCAGGTACAGGTGCAACTGCTGAGAATTTAGCCGATTTAGTTTCAGTTCCAAAACTAGTACCGTCAGTCCAGCAACCACCCTTCATTGAACTTAAGCCCCTGCCCGAGCATTTGAAGTATGCATTCTTGGAGGAGGATGAGAAGCTCCCAGTGATAGTGGCCAAACACCTCCAACCTGAGCAAGAAACCAGATTATTGGAAGTCTTGAAGCAACACAAAAGGGCAATTGGTTGGACACTTGCAGACATCCCTGGTATCAACCCCTTCACATGCATGCACAGGATATTACTTGAGGAGGAAACTAAACCAGTGAGACAACCCCAGAGGAGACTGAATCCTCTCCTCCTAGATGTCGTGAAAAAAGAGGTGACCAAGCTACTGTAGGCTGGCATTATCTATCCCATCTCTGATAGCAAGTGGGTGAGCCCGGTGCAAGTAGTTCCAAAGAAATTCGGAGTGATTGTTGTGGCCAACCAGAAGAATGAGCTCATTCCAACCCGAGTGCAGAATAGTTGGAGAGTTTGCATTGACTATAGACGTCTCAACCAAGCCACTCAAAAGGATCATTACCCCCCTCCGTTCATTGATCAAATGTTGGAACGGTTGGCTGGTAAATCCCATTATTGCTTTTTGGATGGCTACACTGGATACTTCCAGATCCACATTGCACCAGAGGATCAAGAGAAGACCACATTTACATGTCCCTTTGGCACCTTTGCTTACACACGGATGCCCTTCGGCCTCTGCAATGCCCCTGGTACCTTCCAACGGTGCATGGTGAGCATATTTTCTGATTTCTTAGAGGAGTGCATGGAGGTGTTTATGGATGACTTCACTGTCTATGGTTCTTCTTTTGATTCATGTTTAGCTAGCTTATCTAGGGTGCTGCATAGATGCATTGAGACTAACCTTGTGCTAAATTTTGAGAAATGCCATTTTATGGTAGAACAGGGTATAGTTTTAGGCCATGTAGTATCCAGTAAGGGCATTGAGGTAGATCCTGCCAAGATTGATGTAATTACTTGTTTATCATACCCCACATGTGTGCGGGAAATGCATTCTTTTCTTAGGCATGCAAGTTTCTACAGGCGCTTCATTGCCGACTTCAACAAGATTGCCCTTCCACTTTCCCACTTACTGCAGAAAAATGTGGAGTTCAATTTTGATGACAAGTGCAAGGCAGCTTTCAACCACTTGAAGCAGACCTTGACTAGTACCCCTATCATCCAGCCACCTGACTGGACATTGCCATTTGAGTTAATGTGTGATGCTTCTAACTATACAGTAGGAGCAGTCTTGGCACAGAGAGTGGGGAGAGCTTCTCATCTGATATACTATGCTTCCAGAACTCTGGATGCTGCTCAAGCTAACTATACCACAACCGAAAAAGAGCTTTTAGCCATTGTTTTTGCTTTGGATAAGTTTAGATCATATTTGCTTGGCTCTAAGGTTGTTGTGTTTACTGATCATATAGCTCTTAAGTTTCTTTTGAAGAAGCCAGAGGCAAAGCCCCGACTAATAAGGTGGATGTTACTGCTCCAAGAGTTTCATATAGAGATCTGTGACAAGAGTGGAGCAGAAAATCTAGTGGCAGATCATTTGAGCCGCATTGAAAGGGCTTAAGATCCCTTCCCTGTACAGGACTCCTTCTCAGATGAGTAGCTTCTGCAGCTGCAAGGTAAGAACACCTCCCATTGGTTTGCAGATATGGTTAATTTTTTGGTTGCCGATGTTCTTCCTGCATATTTTACTAGAGCTCAATCTGATAAATTGAAAAGTGAGTCTAAGTACTATGTATGGGATGATCCTTATCTGTGGAAGCTTTGTAGTGACCAGATTATTAGAAGATGAGTCTCTGATCATGAGTTTCATTCTATTCTTAGCTTTTGTCATACATTTGCATGTTGTGGGCACTTTGGCTCCCAACGTACAGGTAGGAAGGTTTTGGACTCTTGATTGTATTGGCCTACCCTATTTCATGATGCATATATGCAACGTACAAGTCTTGTGAGATCTTTGATGTTTGGGGTATTGATTTCATGGGCCCTTTCCCTGTTTCCTTTGGTTTTATTTATATTTTGTTGGCTGTTGATTATGTATCTAAATGGGTGGAGGCAAAAGCCACTCGGACTGATGATTCCAAAATTGTTGTGGACTTTGTTAGATCACAGATTTTCTACAGGTTTGGAATCCCGAGGGCCATTATCAGTGATCAGGGTTCACACTTTTGTAACCGGAGAATAGAGGCTTTGATGAGAAAGTACAGCGTCTTGCACAAGGTTTCTACACCTTATCACCCCCAGACAAACGGGCAAGCCGAAGTCTCAAATCGAGAGATCAAGCACATATTTGAGAAGACAATCTAACCTAATAGGAAGGACTGGAGCCTGAGACTTGAGGATGCTCTGTGGGCTTACCGAACTACCTACAAGACACCGATAGGGATGTCCCCGTACCAGATTGTCTTTGGGAAGGCGTGCCACCTTCCGGTGGAAATTGAGCATAAATCCTATTGGGCGGTGAAACAGTGTAACCTTGACTTGAGTCAAGCCGGATCTCAAAGGAAGCTCCAACTTCAGGAACTTGAGGAGCTCCGATTAGAGGCATATGAGAACTCCCGGATCTACAAGGAGAAGACCAAACTCCTTCATGATAAGATGTTGGTATGAAAGGAGTTCACCATTGGTCAGAAAGTTCTTCTCTACAACTCTCGCCTCAAACTTATGCCCGGTAAGCTTCGTTCTAGGTGGCTTGGTCCCTTCATTGTTATTAATGGTTTTCCTCATGGTGCAGTAGAAATTAAGAGTGAAGCCACCAACAAAGTGTTCAAAGTTAATGGTCATCGCCTCAAAAAAATTTATGAAGGAGCTCAAGAGAACCTGGTGGAGGAAGTTCAACTGCAGGATGCCCTCTACTATGATTGATCACTACTGTGTTGAAAAAAAAAAAAACCTCAAGCCACAATTAATGTCAATTGCCAGAGATTGAATCATTATTGGGGAGGACCCATCGCTCGCGCAAAATCTTTAATCACGCTGGCTGAGGACATTAAAAGTAGCGCTTCTTGGGAGGCAACCCAAGTTTTCTAACTCTTTCATCTTTCAACTTTGACTTATTTGCAATCATAGGAATCGAGACAGAAAATCGGTGCCAAGTGAGAAACTCTATCAGAGTTTGATTTTTCTGTCTTAATTTTGTTTATTTTTCGTTGACAGATATTTTTTACCTGTTAAATGGCGGATAACGGTACTCCGTGAAAATCTTTTTCGGTCCCTTCAGTTACCCACAAACACTGAAATTTGTATATAATTTTACTCAATTTGTTTTTCTTCTTTCTTTCTTTCAAAATGGATAATCGGCTTGTCAACCTCCGCAAGCGATTCCTTTCTCTCCCTCAAAATGCTTTAACTAACATTTATTGTGCAAGGTTTGAGAGGTTAAGGATGCTTATGCACAAAGGCATCCCTGCGGATATACGCTGGATAATTGAAGCAAAGGTCCGAATCACAGGGAAATTTTCTAATGCTCTTGTTTCATATATGCCAGGGCTAGGCAAAAGTTCATATGCAAAGAAGAGAGAGCAAAAAGGTTACAAGTCTGCTATAAGTGTGCAAGATGGACCTGTAACACAAAATGCAGATCAATTGGAATGGCGTCTATAAATCGACTTGATAAAATTGACTTCATTAAGGATGGCATGAGTAAGGAGTCTTTAGATAACATTCTATTAACTCTTGAGACGCATCCTAGTGGAGATGTGCAGAGAGTACTTCTCGATTTATGGCAATATTCCAAGATGAACATAAGTGTTATAGTCACGGGAATCTGACTCAAAAAGACCTTGTTTTCCAATTTTTAAGAAAATTGGATGGGAAGCCGACCATTGGCCCATAGAGAGCATTCAAGTCGTTACTGGACGTAAAACCAGAGGAATTTGTGAGCCACAATCACACCTCCTGTAAGTATTATTTTTATTTTTGTTTTTGTTTTTCTTCTTGTTTATTAAAAAAAAACCAATAAAAAATATTAAAAAAAAAATTTGTCGTATTTTTTTGAAATATGCATTGCATATT
The DNA here is from genome assembly GCA_023212625.1 of Styphnolobium japonicum. NCBI lineage: Eukaryota > Viridiplantae > Streptophyta > Magnoliopsida > Fabales > Fabaceae > Styphnolobium > Styphnolobium japonicum. The sequence continues at coordinate 9,293,215 of JALBWW010000014.1, forward strand.
TTCAAACTTCTTCTGACACATATAGATTAGTCTTTTATCCTTGTCATATAGCTATTATCATTGCTGTGCTTATTTTCAAACTTACCTGACACACGGTTCTACCCCTCCTTTATAGGTGTAATTATTACATTTGAATTTTGATTCTTTAAATAATGCACTTTGCTCTCTTCAGATCATTGATAAGATGAGAGTACAAAAAAAAAAGAAAATGGAAGTCACTTCAGTTCGTCAGATCAAGAGTGTTTGTGTCTATTGTGGATCTAGTCCTGGAAAGGATAAAGAGTTTGTAAATATTGCAAACCATCTTGGTCGAGTGCTAGCTGAGAGAGAAATCCATTTAGTTTATGGAGGAGGTAGTCTTGGGTTAATGGGTTGTGTAGCCACTGCTGCACATTTAGGTGGTGGCAAAGTCCTTAGTGTCATTCCTAGTCCTTTAGCTATTGGCAATCCCACTGGAAAAACAGTAGGGGATGAAGTATTGGTATCTTGCATGTACCAATGCGTGACCATTATGATAGCAAATGCTGATGTTTTTATTGCCCTACCTGGTGGTTTTGGAACTTTGGAAGAGATCTTCCACATTGCATCCTGGTCTCAACTGAACATTCACCAAAAACCCATAGGAATATTAAATGTTAATGGTTTTTATGATAGTTTGTTTTGTTTTCTTGATCATGCTGTGGAACGAGGGTTCATCTCACAAGCGACACGACAAATTCCTGTCACTGCTGCAACTCCTGAACAATTGTTCGATCAACTACATGCATTTGTACCACAACGTGATCCAGCAATGGCTCTACTGAATTGGGAACAAGGCAGCAACAGCAAGAAGCAAAAACTTGATTTGACTTTGTCCTTGTGAATTTTTGTTTTCTCTTATGATTTTAGTTTTTTTTTTCTTCTGTAAATTTTCTTATTTCAGGACCGATTTGCAGTTTTCTAGTAAGACCTTCTACACTCTACCTATCTTTATTTTGACATTGGGGACAATGTCTTTAATTAGTTGGGGGGAGGGATAGTTGATATTACCATGTACATAGTTTAGTTAAAAAAAAAAAAACTAACAAGCTAATCTTTATTGTTACTAACTTATTAGATGTATGATGGCAGAGTAAGGAGTAGTTTTGCTCTTAAGACGCATCTTAACTTGCATTTCATAATAGGTCTTAAATCATCTTTGTTCTTGTATATTTATGAAATAAAAAAATAAAAACACACACACACACACAATTTTGATCTTTTCAATTGGTTTTGATATAAGCATGTGTTGAATCTGAGCTTAATTGATGATAAAAGTATGCAAAACAATTTATAGTTGAATCATTTGCATGATATACATGTGTATATGATTGTGGATATTAGGAAGAAAGCATGGTTGAATTGAGTGAATGTTCCATACCTTTGTGAGTTTTGGGCTTTTCCAAGTTTGATACTTACACTTGGTTTATTTTCTTTCATGAGTGATGTCAATTATGAATTTATTTTCTAGAACTTGTATTGAATCGATTTGAGATTACATTAGTCTGTATGTTGCATGAAAATGACAGAGGCATTTTTTTTCTTGACTTAGCTGCTTTGGCCAAATAAACCTACCTTGCATTTATCCAATTATTAACTCCCTCTGAGCCTATTTGCCCATTATTTGTTCTTAGCTCATTACAAGCTTTGAGTGAAAAACCATGTTTTACCTTACCTTAAGGAATGAGAGAGCATTGATTTTCTTATTGGAGGAGTTCTTTTGCTTGCAATGATTTAAGTGTGGGGGAATTGGTGTGCTGATACGAAATGCTTGGTACAAAAAAAACAAAAAACAAAAAACAAAAGAAAAAAAAAGAAAAATAAAAGAATAGAAAAAGGAAGGAATGTGTGAAGAGAATGAGCATTTTATGGTTTTGGGTAAAAAATTTATTCTTTCTACTTGAGTTACTCCTCAATGCTCTTTTATTCTCTTTGGTTTTAACCTGCTATTATCCATATTGTTTCCTTCTTTCACCTTATAAGTTCCATTACAACCTTTTTGAAAGACCTCTTGATTTTTACAATTTATTTGATCTAAGTAGTGGAGAATTGATGTATATGCAAGACTATGGTAAAATACTTTCATAGTTTGACTGAGTTGAGCGTAAACAGTTAACCTAAACACCTTGTGTGATTTGAGTGTCACTTGTGAGGAATTTTACTCAATTTGAACATGCTTATTTCTAATTAAAGCATGATTATGCTATACTTTATTCTCAAATGGTTTGATTCAACTATTCTTTGTTAAGCATACTTTACTTATTAATTATAGTTTATATTTGATACAATGCTTGTATTTAAATATTAGTTGAATTGATTAAATAAAGTATTACATGTTTGTGGGTATCATCCTGGTAAACCCTCACGAGACTATAACTCGTCCACTAGGGACACCTAGGGGTTTAAAGGCTTGTGGCACATGCTAAGTGCCATCGTGTTTTCCTACGAAAGTGGATTAGATTAGGTATAATCAGTTTTTATGCTTTTAGTTTAATAAAATGATGTTTCTTGTTTTTCTTTAATTTTGTTCTTATGTGTTTTGCCCAGGAGTGCAAAAGCTAAAGTGCGGGGGAATTTGATCAATCAATTTGAGACACTCATGTTAGCTTTGTATTAGGCTTTATTAGATGTTTATTGTGCCCAATATTAGTGTTTTAGATGAGTTTAATGTTGTTGGGCTTCATTGGGCTTTAATGCAAATATTGAATAATTTTTGGATTTTGATGCATTTTGACCTTTCTTCCTTTGTTAGGCCATAACTTGGGACTCGGTGATCCATTTGAGGTGATCTTGGTGTCTTTGGAAAGCTAAGACAATGTTCTACAAGTTTCATGAGAACTCAAGAGTTGGATTGAACTTCTAAGGGTCCAAAATATCCCTGCAATGCAGAGTGGGTTTGCTATCACGAAAATCTGGACAGTGTGCACATATTGGACTACATAGTGAGTTATAGGCCTCCTCTTGGGCTGAAATTTGGCTATTGGAAAGATAAGACTCATATCTCCAACTTCCCTGAAGACCATTTAGTCAATAGATGTTGTTTTAGGCATGATAATGAAGCTACAAGTTGGTTTGAATTTGGAAACACGTTCTACCAACCTAACATGAGGTAGGTTCAGTGTTTTTGGCATATCTGGAGTTCTAAATGTCCAAATGGCATGATTCCAATTGCAAAATTTCAAGGAGACAACTGGCTACAACTTTCATGAAGACCTCTAAGCCAAAATACATCGTCTAGGTGATGAAAATGTAGCCAGAATTCGGATAAGAGTTGTTGACTAAAAGCCATCAACCATACACCAACCCACCTACCATGCACCAATCCACCAACCATGCATCAAGCTTCCATATTTGACAATTTTCATATTTTTATAGGTTGTATTCAGATTATGTACATGTACAAATTGGCTTCTAGGATTAGTATAAATAGAGCCAATCTCTTTGTGTTATCATCATTCAATTTTGAAGTAAGTTTCAAGAAAGTTTAAGTATTTGTGAGAGTTTTCTTTCTCTTCTTCTCCATTCTCTTTACAATTTCGTTTTTGTTCTTTAATTTCCAAGTTCTTCGTTCCCATCCATGGAAGGCTAGGCTCTCATAATCAATCCAAGGGATTAGCCATCTTGATGTTTAATTTGGAGATCTTGTTTCGCCTGTTCATATTGCTTAATTGTTATTCAAGTTTCTCTTCTTCCTCTTTTAATTTTGATCTAGATTGAATTGCTTAATTTGATTTGGATGTCTATGTGATAATAGCTTTATTATCATGTATTCAAGAGGATCACATAGAATAAATAATTTATTAAAGCTTTTTGATGGATTGTTTAGCTTGGTTAAATTCTTGATCTTAAGTTAATCTATGTTTGGATGGTGCTTACTTTGTCTAACCTTGGTTAATTAAATCCTAGATGCTTTTCTAGTAGAAGATTCTTAGATTATGTTGAGGCATCTTGATATGATCTAAGGCCAAGAACATGGTTAGCAATTAAGTGAATTCCTTGTGATCAATGATGGATTAAACTCAAGATCGGTAAAATTTTCTTGGATTGGTTAATTTGTTAATTACTTTCCTTTATATTCAATTAGTGTATTATCATTTCAAAGCCTCAAAACCCCCCTTTTTAATTATCTTGATCTGATTAAATCTTTGTTCTTTTTGGATCCTTGAGAGACGATTCGGTTCATGCTCTATACTACAAATTAGTTTGTGAACAGGTAATTATTTGATGGGGTCTCGATAACCTCTTGTCACTGACTTTGATGGATTTTCTGATTCTATATGCACTAGTTGTAATGGTGCTGTTTTGTGTAATGTATGTGCTGAGATTGCTGCAGTTTTGAGTGTTGACCATTCTGTTTTAGCAATTGATATGAATTGTGCAGATTGTGCAGATCATGCAGATTATGCGGAATCAGATTCTGTTGCAATTGATTCTGTAGATACAGAAATTATAGCACCAGCAAAACTTAATTCCACCAGCAGCATGCTTCCCTCTATAGTGCAACCACCTAAATTAGAATTGAAGCTACTGCCTGACCATCTCAAATATATTTTCCTTGCAGAAGATGAGTAATTACCAGTCATAGTGGCCAAACACCTCTAATCTAAGCAAGAAACCAGATTATTGGAAGTCTTGAAGCAACACAAAAAGGTATTTGGTTGGACACTTGCAGACATTCCTGGTATAAACCCCTCCACATGCATGCACAGGATATTACTTGAGGAGGAAACTAAACTAGTGAGACAACCCCAGAGGAGACTGAATCCACTCATTCTAGATGTGGTGAAGAAAGAGGTGACCAAGATACTTCAAGCTAGCATTATCTATCCCATCTTTGACAGCAAGTGGGTGAGCTCAGTGCAAGTGATTCCAAAGAAATCCGGAGTGACTGTCGTGACCAACCAGAAGAATGAGCTCATTCCAACCCGAGTGCAGAATAGCTAGAGAGTCTGCATTTACTATAGACGCCTTAACCAAGCCACTCAGAAGGATCATTACCCTCTTCTGTTCATTGATCAGATGTTGGAACGGTTGGCTGGTAAGTCCCATTACTGCTTTTTGGATCGCTACACTGGATACTTCCATATCCACATTGCACCAGAGGATCAGGAGAAGACCACATTTACCTGTCCCTTCGGCACATTTGTTTACAGACGGATGCCCTTCGGCCTCTACAATGCCCCTGGTACCTTCTGATTTCTTAAAGGAGTGCATGGAGGTATTTATTAATGATTTCACTGTCTATGGTTTTTCTTTTGATTCATGTTTAGCTAGCTTATCTAGGGTGCTGCATAGATGCATTGAGACTGACCTTATGCTAAATTTTGAGAAATGCCATTTTATGGTAAAACAAGGGATAGTTTTAGGCCATGTAGTATCCAGTAAAGGCATTGAGGTAAATCCTGCCAAGATCGATGTAATTACTTGTTTATCTTACCCCACATGCGTTCGGGAAGTGCGTTCTTTTCTTGGTCACGCAGGTTTCTACAGGCGCTTCATTGCCGACTTCAGCAAGATTGCCCTTCCACTTTCCCACTTATTGCAGAAAGATATAGAGTTAAATTTTGATGACAAGTGTAAGGCAGCTTTCAACCACTTGAAGCAGGCCTTGACCAGTACCCCTATCATCCAGCCACCTGATTGGACATTGCCATTTGAATTGATGTGCGATTCTTCTAACTATGCTGTAGGAGCAGTCTTGGCACAGAGAGTGGGGAGAGCTTCTCATGTGATATACTATGCTTCTAGAACTCTGGATGCTGCTTAAGCCAACTATACCACAACCGAAAAAGAGCTTTTAGCCATTGTTTTTCCTTTGGATAAGTTTAGATCATATTTGCTTGGTTCCAAGGTTGTTGTGTGTACTGATCATGCAGCTCTGAAGTTCCTTTTGAAGAAGCCAAAGGCAAAACCCCGACTAATAAGGTGGATACTACTGCTCCAGGGGTTTCACATAGAGATCAGTGACCAATGTGGAGCAGAGAACCTAGTGGCAGATCATTTGAGTCGCATTGAAAGGGCTTCAGATCGCTTCCCTATACAGGACTCCTTCCCAGATGAGTAGCTTATGCAGCTGCAAGGTAAGAACACCTTCCCTTGGTTTGCTGATATGGTGAATTTCTTGGTTGCTACAGTTTTTCCCCCACATTTTACTCATGCACAAATTTATAAACTTAAGAGTGAATCAAAATATTATATGTGGGATAATCCATATCTGTGACGATTTTTTAGTGACCAAATTATTAGGAGATATGTGCCTAATCATGAGTTTCCTTCTGTTCTTAGCTTTTGTCATGCATTTGCATGTGGTGGACATTTTGGGCCTCAATGTACAGCTAGGAAAGTTTTAGACTCTGGTTTATATTGGCCTACCTTGTTTCATGATGCATATTTGTTCTATAAGTCTTGTGAACAGTGACAAGAGGTTGTCGAGACCCCGTCAAATAATAATAATTACCGGTTCACAAACTAATTTGTAGTATAGAGCATGAACCGAATCGTCTCTCAAGGATCCAAAAAGAACAAAGATTTAATCAGATCAAGATAATTAAAAGGGGGGTTTTGATGATTTGAAAAGATAAAACACTAATTGAATTAAAGGAAAGTAATTAACAAATTAACCAATCCAAGGAAATTTTACCGATCTTGAGTTTAATCCATCATTGATCACAAGAAATTCACTTAATTGCTAACCATGTTCTTGGCCTTAGATCACATCAAGACGCCTCAACATGATCCAAGAATCCTCTACTAGATAAGCATCTAGGATTTGATTAACCAAGGTTAGATAAAGTAAGCACCATCCAAACATAGATTAACTTAAGATCCAGAATTTAACCAAGCTAAACAATCTATCAAAAATCTTTAATAAATTGATTATTCTTTGTGATCCTCTTTGAACACATGATAATAAAGCTATTATCACATCAACATCTATATCAAATTAAGCAATTTAATCTAGATAAAAATCAAAAGAGGAAGAAGAGAAACTTGAATAACAATTAAGCAATATGAACAAGCGAAACAAGATCTCCAAATTAAACATCAAGATGGCTAATCCTTAGATTGATTATAAGAGCCTAGCCTTCCATGGATGGGAAGGAAGAACTCATAAATAAAATAACAAAAACGAAATTCTAAAAAGAATGGAGAAGAAGAGAAAGAAAACTCTCACAAATACTCAAACTTTCTTCAAACTTACTTAAAATTGAATTCTCCCAAAATACAAAGAGGTTAGCTCTATTTATACTAATCCTAGAAGCCAATTTGTACATATACATAATCTGAATACAAGCTATAAAAATATGAAAATTGTCAAAAATGGAAGCTTGATGCATGGTTGGTGGGTTGGTGCATGGTAGGTGGGTTGGTGTATGGTTGGTGGCTTTTAGTCAACAACTCTTATCTGACTTCTGACTTCAAATTCATCACCTAGACGGTGCATTTTGGCTTGGATGTCTTCATGAAAGTTGTAGCCAGTTGTCTCCTTGAAAATCTCCAATTTGAATCATGTCATTTGGACTTTTAGAACTCCAGAAATGCCAAAAACAATGCACCTACCTCAAGTTAGGTTGGAAGAACGTGTTTCCAAATTCAGACCAAATTGTAGCTTCAGAAGCATGCCTAAAACGACATCTATTGACAAAATGGTCTTCAGTGAAGTTGGAGATATGGGTCTTATCTTTCAAATGACCAAGTTTCAGCCCAAGAGGAGGCCTATAACCCACTATATAGTCCAATATGTGCATACTGCCCAGATGGTTCCGTGACAGCAAACTCAATCTGTATTGCAGGGATGTTTTGGACCCTTAGAAGTCCGATCCAGCTCTTGAGTTCTTCATGAAACTTGTAGAACATTGTCTTAGCTTTCCACAGATACCAAGATCACCTCAATTGGATCACCGAGTCCCAAGTTATGGCCTAACCAAGGAAGAAAGGTCAAAATGCATCAAAATCCAAAAATTATTCAATATTTGCATTAAAGCCCAATGAAGCCCAACAACATTAAACTCATCTAAAATACTAATATTGGGCACAATAAACATCTAATAAAGCCTAATACAATGCTAACCTAAGTGTCTTAAATTGATTGATCAAACAGTGTCAGAGAATAGGGAACATTTCTCCCAGGAATGAGATGCCCTAGCAACCTCAACTGTATTGTGAAATCTTTGACGTATGGGGTATTGATTTAATGAGACTTTTTCCTGTTTCCTTTGGTTATGTTTACATTTTGCTTACTGTTGATTATGTATCAAAATGGGTGGAGGCTAAAGCCACTCGGACTGATGATTCCAAAGTTGTTGATGATTTTGTTAGATCATAGATTTTTTGTAGGTTTGGAATGTCGAGGGCTATCATCAACGATCAAGGCACCCATTTCTGTAACCGGAGCATGGAGGGATGGATGAGGAAATATGACATGTTGCATAAAGTTTCTACACCTTACCATCCCCAGACTAATGGTCAAGCTGAGGTCTCAAATAGAGAGATCAAGCGCATACTTGAAAAGACAATTCAACCTAATCGAAAGGATTGGAGCATGAGGCTTGAGGACGCTCTTTGGGCTTACCAGACTGCTTACAAGACTCTGATCGGGATGTCTCCAAATCGGATAGTCTATGGTAAGGCATGCCATTTGCCAATAGAGATTGAGCACAAAGCATTTTGGACAGTGAAGCAATGCAACATGAATTTGGCTGGAGCTGGCATAGAGCTGAAGTTGCAGTTATAGGAATTGGAAGAGATCCGCTTAGATGCCTATGAGAGCTCCCGACTCTACAAAGAAAAGACCAAAGCCTTCCATGATAAGTTTTTTCTTCGGAAGGAGTTTGCAGTTGGGCAAAAAGTTCTCTTGTTTAATTCTCGCCTTAAGTTGATGCCTGGTTAATTATGGTCTAGGTGGGACGGCCCGTTTGTTGTTACTAACATTTTTCCTCATGGTGCAGTGGAAATTAAGAGTGAGGCCACCAACAAAGTATTCAAAGTTAATGGTCATTGCCTCAAGAATTTTTATGAATGAGCTCAAGAGAACCTCGTGGAGGAAGTTCAACTGCAGGAGGCCTTCTACCATGATTGATCACTACTTTGTTGAAAAAAAAAAAAAACTTAAGCCATGTTTAAGGTCAATGGCCAAAGATTGAATCATTATTGGGGAGGACCCATCGATTGTGCAAAATCTTCAATCACACTGGCCGATGACATTAAAAGTAGCGCTTCTTGGGAGGCAACCCAAGTTTTCTAACTCTTTCATCTTTTCAACTTTAACTTATTTGCAATCACAGGAATCAAGACAGAAAATCGGTGCTAAGCAAGAAAATCAATCAGAGTTTGATTTTTTTGTCTTAATTTTGTTTGTTTTTCATTGACAGATGATTTTTTACCGGTTAAATGGCGGATAATGGTACTCCGGGAAAATCTTTTTCGGTTCCTTCAGTTACCCACAAACACTAAAATCTATATATAATTTTACTTAAAAAAAATTTTCTTCTTTCTTTCTTTCAAAATAGATAATCAGCTTGTTAACCTCCGCAAGCAATTCCCTTCTCTCCCTCAAAATGCTTTAACTAACATTTATTGTGCAAGGTTTGAGAGATTAAGGATGCTTATGCATAAAGGCATCCTGCGGATATATGCTAGTTGATCGAAGCAAAGGTCTAAATCACAGGAGAATTTTCTGACGTTCTTATTTCATATATGCCAGGGCTAGGCAAAAGTTCATATGCAAAGAAGAGAAGAGCAAAAAGGTTACGAGTCTAATATAAATGTGCAATATGGACCTGTAACACAAAATGCAGATCAATTGGAATGGCGTCTATAAATCGACTTGATAAAATTCACTTCATTAAGGATGGCATGAGTAAAGAGTCTTTAGATAACATTCTATTGACTCTTGAGAAACATCCTAGTGGAGATGTGCAGAGAGTACTTCTCGATTTATGGCCAATATTCCAAGATGAACACGAGGGTTATAGTCTCGGGAATCTGACTCAAAAATACCCTGTTTTCCAATTTTTAAGAAAATTGGATGGGAAACCGACCATCGGCCCATAGAGAGCATTCAAGCCGTTACTGGACATAAAACCAGAGGAAAATGTAAGCCACAATCACACCTCTTGTAAGTATTATTTTTTATTTTTCCTTTTTTCTTCTTGTTCATTAAAAAAAATTCAAAATAAAAACTTTTTTTTAGCTGTATTTTTTTGAAATATGTGTTGCATATTTTCAAACTTCTTCTGACACATAAAGATTAGTCTTTTATCCTTGTCATATAGCTATTATCATTGTTGTGCTTCTTTTCAAACTTGCCTGACACACAGATCTACCCCACCTTTATAGGTGTAATTATTACATTTGAGTTTTGATTCCTTTAAATAATGCACTTTGCTCTCTTTAGATCATTGATAAGGTGAGAGTACAAAAAAAAAGAAAAAAAAATAGAAATCACTTCAGTTTCGTCGGATCAAGAGTGTTTGTGTCTTTTGTGGATCTAATCCTAGGAAGGATAAAGAGTTTGTAAATATTGCAAACCATCTTGGTCGAGTACTAGCTGAGAGAGAAATCCATTTAGTTTACGGAGGAAGTAGTCTTGGGTTAATGGGTTGTGTAGCCACTACTACACATTTAGGAGGTGGCAAAGTCCTTGGTGTCATTCCTAGTCCTTTAGCTATTGGCAATCCCACTGGAAAAACAGTAGGGCATGAAGTAATGGTATCTTGCATGCACCAAAGCATGAACATTATGATAGCAAATGCTGATGCCTTTATTGCCCTACCTGGTGGTTTTGGAGCTTTGAAAGAGCTCTTCCAAATTACATCCTGGTCACAACTGAACTTTCACCAAAAACCCATAGGTATATTAAATATTAATGATTTTTATGACAGTTTGTTTTGTTTTCTTGATCATGCTGTGGAACAAAGGTTCATCTCACAAGCGACATGTCAAATTCTCGTAACTGCTGCAACCCTTGAACAATTACTCGATCAACTACACGAATTTGTGCCACAACGTCATCCAGCAATGACTTCACTGAATTGGGAACAAGGTAGCAGCAGCAAAAAGCAAAAACTTAATTTGACTTTGTCCTTGTGAATTTTTGTTTTCTCTTATAATTTTTGTTTTTTTGTAATTTTTGTTATTTCAGGTTCGATTTGCAGTTTTCTAGTAAGATCTTCTCTACTCTCTACCTATCTTTATTTTGACATTGGGGACAATGTCTAAAATTAGTTGGGGGGAGGGATAGTTGACATTACCATGTACATAGTTTTTTTTAAAAAAAAAAAAAACTAACTAGCTAATCTTTATTGTTACTAGCTTATTAGATGTATGATGGCAGAGTAAGGAGTAGTTTTGCTCTTGAGACGCATCTTAACTTGCATTTCATAGTATGTCTTAAATTATTTTGTTCTTGCATATAAAAAAAAATTTCATTTTGATCTTTTCAATTAATTTTGATGCATACATGTGCTGAATCTGAGCTTAATTGATAATAAAAGTATGCAAAATAGTTTATAGTTGAATCAATTTCATGATATACATGTGTATATGACTGTGGATATTAGGAAGAAAGCATGGTTGAATTGAGTGAATGTTTCATACCTTTGTGAGTTTTTGGCTTTTCCAAGTTTGATACTTACACTTGGTTTATTTTCTTTCATGAGTGATGTCAATTATGAATTTATTTTCTATAACTTGCATTGAATCGATTTGAGATTATATTGATCTGTATGTTGCATGAAAATGACAGAGACATTTTTCTTGACTTAGCTGCTTTGACCAAATAAACCTACCTCGCATTTATCCCATTGTTAACCCCCTCTGAGCCTACTTGCTCATTCTTTGTTCTTAGCTCATTACAAGCCTTGAGTGAAAAACCATGTTTTACCTCACCTTAGGGAATATGAAAGCATTGATTTTCCTATTAGAGGAGCTATTTTGCTTACAATGATTTAAGTATGGGAGAATTGGTGTGCTGATGCGAAATGCTTGGTATATATAAAAAAAAAAAGAAAAAAAAGCCAAAGGTTGTAAAAGAAAAGAATAAAAAAAAAGGAAGGAATGTGTGAAGAGAATGAGCATGTTATGATTTTGGGTAAAATTTTATACTTTCTACTTGAGTTACTTCTCAATGCTTTTTTTATTCTCTTTGGTTTTAACCTGCTATTATCCATATTGTTCTCTTCCTTCACCTTATAGTCTCATTACAACCTTTTTGAAAGACCTCTTGATTTTTGCAATATTATTTGATCTAAGTAGTGGAGAATTAATGTATATGCAAGCCTATGGTAAAATACTTTCATAATTTGACTAAGTTGAGTGCAAACAGTTAACCTAAACACCTTGTGTGATTTGAGTGTCACTTGTGAGGAATTCTACTCAATTTGAACATGCTTATTTCTAATTAAAGCATGATTATGCTATACTTTATTCTCAATTGGTTTGATTCAACTATTCTTTGTAAAGCATACTTGACTTATTAATTATGGATTAAATTTGATACAATGCTTGTATTTAAAAATTATTTGAATTGATTAAATAAAGTATTAGTATTTTAGATGAGTTTAATGTTGTTGGGCCTCATTGGGCTTTAATGCAAATTATGAATAATTCTTGGATTTTGATGCATTTTGACTTTTCCACCTTGGTTAGGCCATAACTTGGGATTCGATGATCCATTTGAGGTGATCTTGGTGTCTTTGGAAAGCTAAGATAAGGCTCTACAAGTTTCATGAAGAACTCAAGAGCTGGATCAGACTTCTAAGGGTCCAAAATGTCCCTACAATGCAGAGTGGGTTTGCTGTTATGGAAATCTAGGCAGTGTGCACATATTAGACTATATAGTGGGATATAAGCTTCCTCTTGGGCTGAAACTTGGCCATTGGAAAGATAAGACCCATATCTCCAACTTCACTGAGACCATTTAGTCAATAGATGTCGTTTTCAGCATGATTATGAAGCTACAATTTGGTTTGAATTTGGAAACAAGTTCTGCTAACCTAACTTGAGGTAGGTATAGTGTTTTTGGCATATCTGGAGTTCTAAAATTCCAAATGGCATGATTCCAACACCAAAATTTCATGGAGACAACTAGCTACAACTTTCGATAGACCTCCAAGCCAAAATGCACCGTCTAGGTCATGAAAATCAAGCTGGAAGTTGGATAAGAGTTGCTGACTAAAAGCCACCAACCATACGTCAACCCACCTACCATGTGTCAAGCTTCCATATTTGACAATTTTCATGTTTTTACAGCTTATATTTAGATTATTTTCAATTAAAAATTGAATTCTAGGATTAGTATAAATAGGGCCAATCTCTTTGTATTATACATCATTTAATTTTAAGTAAGTTTGAAGAAAGTTTGAGTATTTGTGAGATTTTTCTTTCTCTTCTTCTCTATTCTCTTTAGAATTTCGTTTTTATTCTTTATTTTATGAGTTCTTCCTTCCCATCCATGGAAGGCTAGGCTCTTATAATCAATCAAAGGGATTAGCCATCTTGAAGTTTAATTTGGAGATCTTGTTTCGCTTGTTCATATTGCTTAATTGTTATTCAAGTTTCTCTTTTTCCTCTTTTGATTTTTATCTAGATTAAATTGCTTAATTTGATTTAGATGTTGATGTGATAATAGCTTTATTATCATGTATTCAAAGAGGATCACAAAGACTAAACAATATATTAAAGCTTTTTGATGGATTGTTTAGCTTAGTTAAATTATGGATCTTAAGTTAATCTATGTTGGATGGTGCTTAGTTTATCTAACATTGGTTAATCAAATCCTAGATGCTTATTTAGTAGAGGATTCTTGGATCATGTTAAGGCTTCTTGATGTGATCAAAGGCCAAGAACTTGGTTAGCAATTAAGCGAATTCCTTGTGATCAATGATGGATTAAACTCAAGATCGGTAAATTTCCTTGGATTGGTTATTTCTTTAGATTTGTTTACAACTTTAAGTCTCGTACTTTTATCAATCTTGTTAATCATTAACAAAGCCCCCCCATTTTAATTATCTTGATCTGATTGAATCTTTGTTTTTATTGAATCCTTGAGAAACGATTCGGTTCATTCTCTATACTACAAATTAGTTTGTCAACTGGTAACTTTTATTTATTTGACGGGTCACCATTCTCGTTTGAAAGTGCTCATATTGTACCTTGGATTTATGACACCAAGGTAGAAACAAATGAGGTAACCAGGGTAGCCCCAGCTGCTCCAGGAAATAGCTCAAGCCAAGCATCGATTACCAGATCAAATACAAGTGGAATGGCAGAAATAACGAGAAGCAGAAGGTGTTATGCTCCCCAGAAGGAGATAAGAATCGTAAAGGCAAAGAAGTAGTGGAAACTTCCAGGACCAAAAGCCCGAGGATGGAGAAGGACAAGAGTTCCTAAAAATAATGAGGTAGAGTGAGTATGATGTGGTGAATTAACTAAAGAAGACACTGGCCAGGATTTCCCTTTTATCCCTTATCCTATCCTCCGAGTCGCATCATAAAGCCATACAAAAGGTGTTAAATGATGCTTATGTTAGACCTGATGTGGCCCCTGAAGGATTGGTGAATATGGTGGACCCGATAAAAAAAACGAACATGATAACTTTTTCTGAGGAAGAAATAGTAGTAGGTGCCTCCAGAGGACCTAAAGCTCTGCATATCACTTTGAAGTGCAAGGGCTTCGTGGTCGCTGGGGTACTAATTGCTGGAGGATCGGCCTTAAATGTAGTCCCTCTGGCTCTATTGGAAGAAATGGGCATGAGCGTTGATGACTTATAGCCACAAGAAATGACCGTCCGTGCTTTCGATGTAACCAGGAGAAGAATTTTGGGGAAAATCACTCTACCTCTGGAAATTGGTCCGAGCAATTTTCAAGTAGTGTTTCAAACAATGAAAATAAAACCTGCATACTCCATGCTACTAGGGAGGCCTTGATCCATGAGGCAGGGGCAGTGCCATCGACTCTACATCAATGCTTGAAGTATATTGAAAGTGGGTCCATCATCACCAACCGCGGGGAAGAGGAGATGCTGCTATCAAGGCCAGTTGCATTTCGCATGTGGAAAACATGGAGCAGAATGAAGATGACCTATTGCACAATTTCTAGGTAGAGGGGTTTGAACAAGAAGAGGATGAGCAGCATTTGAAAAATGTGAATCAGGTGGTGACCCGCATAATGACCAAGAGTGGGTACCAAAAAGGTAAAGCTTGGTAATTCAACTACAAGGAATCTAGACACCGGTGGTGCTGCCAAAAAAGCAAGACCACTTCGATATAGGGTATCAAGCTTCATGGGAGGAAATGATGAAGAGCCTGGTGGTTAGTAAGAAGAAGAGAAAGCAAGGTAAGAAGATCCAAATCCCGCACTTGAGAGAGATTTTTCCAACACCAGCGGAGGTTATGATGCTGGAGAAAGGCATGAGTCCTCGCTTCTGCCTCGTGAGGTATCATGAGGAAGGTCCTACTATTTACTCTTCTGGGACAAATGAAGTGCTGAATAGTTGAAAATCTGAAGCGGTCATTGATGTAGTGGCTAAAAAGTAATTGTTCATTTGTAATGAGTTGTTCATAGGCTATTGCCTCGGCCATTTGGACCTAAAAACTTTAATTTAACTTCAGTTGATTTTGAATTGAAATGAATGTGAATAAGTTTTTGCACAATTCCTCAAAAGTCCCCCATTATATCATATTATTGTTCCTCTCTCATTTATTTCTCATATATTCGTTCTTTTATTTTACTTTGTTTTTTTTTGTTTATTATTTGTTCATATGTTCGTTGTTTTTGTGTTCTCCAAATACTACACAAATTGTCTTCTAGGGATCTAAACATCATGGCCAATCAGTCTCAGGATGATACCTCAGAAAACTCATTAATTGATTCTTATGCAATGCTTGACGAAAGCAATCAAGAATTTGAGATGGACGATGAAACTGATCAAGAGTTTGCTAAGTTAGTTGAGTTATCCGAAAGAAAGGTTATCCCAAGCAATGAGATGGTGGTAGTGATTAATATGGGGACTAATGAAGAGAAAAAAGAATTCAAAATGGTGGATAACCCAGAGCACGAGGAAATGATTGCACTATTTAGGGGGTATCTAGACGTATTTGCATGGTCATATCGGGACATGCCTAGTTTGGATCCTGAGATAGCTTCTCATAAGATACCGTGTTACTTAAGTGCTGAGGTCAAAAAGCAAAAGCTGTGAAGGATGCACCCTGAAATGTCTTTGAAGATTAAAGAAGAAGTGACTAAGCAATTAGAAGCAAGTTTTCTGGTATCGCCTTCCATCCTATTTAGGACGTGTCAGCGAAATTTTGTTTTAAATCAAATCAATTAACCAACACGCAATTATTTTCTAAAAGAACTACTTGGCTTTAAATTCCTTATTGTACTAGGGGATACGTAGGCATGCAAGTCAAGCCAAACTTTAAATTTTCGCAATTTAGTTCCTTGTTATCTATAAATAATTGTTCGCACTTGTTAATTTCTCTATTTGTTAAAAGGGGTAAAATAAATGTCAATTAGGTTATAAAGTTTGCACAATTAGCTTAAGGTAACCGTCTTAGGATAGATGTATTAGAGGTGCAATGGGATTAAGTTTCCGCCCTTCTCTGTGCATAATCGACTCCCGAACCCTATCTAGTTTTCGCAGACCTTTCTTTTTGTGTTTTGTTTATTTGTAAAATCAATTTTAAAGGGTTTTGCCGATTATTTTCCCCACCCAATAAACAATTGGTAGCGACTCCATTTGTTGTTAAAAAAAAAAATTTCTCTCACCATGCCCCGTCACAATTCTTCCGGTTGCAACAAGGAGAAATCAATCTTCAAGTAGGGAATGAAGCATTAAGAGATTGCAAACTGAAAAACTTGAGGCAAGATCTAATAAGTGTAGGTTCATTGGATATCCCAAAGAAACAATGGGATACTATTTCTACCACCCTTCTGACCATAAAGTGTTTGTGGCAAGAGGAGGAACCTTTCTTGAAAGGGAATTTCTCGTAGAAGGGAGTCATGGTAAAGAAATAGATCGAGCTTGACGAAAATCAAGAAACCAATGAAACAACAACAACACAAGAACATGAGATGGAAGTTGAGCGACCTTTCTTTGATGTTTTAAAATTAACATAAAGGTTACCATCTCCATTGATTGTGGTTCAAGAACCAACTGCAGTTCAAGAACAAGTTAATGAACCAATCTTAGAACAAATTCAGCAACCTCTAAATCCAATACATGAGCCTTTAGTTTTAATAAAGTATTGTTCTTTATTTGACCATCATATTTATTGTTTTATTAAATAATTAATTTAACAAGGTCCTTGATTAAAATTGGAGACTTGTAATCATGATAGAGATTATGAAAATGAGAAACAAGTCTTTTTATAATTTCAATTTAAATTGTTCTTGATCATAGTATTATTGTGAATAGGACATCAATAATCCGGATATATCAATATATATGTGATGGTCTTTATTGGATAAAGATTAATAGATCTCATTTATTAAATTACATATATAGATGATGCACATATGGATGTGATCATCAAACTGACTCAATTAAGAATTCATAATGATTAACATTACCTTTAAACTTTCAATAGGAAATTCTTAAGAAGAAATGTACTAGTTTTCTTTGACATGAGATTATCATAGTAATTAACAAGTTATTTATTATATTTTAATCCCAGACACCTAATGACTTAGGGCACTAGTTGAATGGATATTGGATATAATTAACTACTTGTAGAATTAATGATTAATCAAGAAGGAATCCATCAACTCTTGGTAATGAGTTTGAGCTCTATGATAAAATTAAGACCTTGGCCAGGGCAATTGAATGAATGAAGAAATGTGTTTCTTAGGTCATTTACTGAATAAATGATGTGTTAACTTAATAGAGTTTGACAATAGTACCATACTCTAGAGTTATTCAGAGCTGTAAATGATGGAAGGAAATATTACATTATTCTTCTATTGGTTCTTGAAAGTAAAAGACATTACTTCATACTATTCGAACGTTAAGAAGTGTTGCTAGACACTTACCTTGATTAGTGAATTAATTTTATTAATTTACTACCAGCTTAGTATTCAACTTACAGGATCGTCACACACATACGAGTATTCTAATCTTTGCTAAAGAATTATTTTATTATTTAATAATTAAATTGAAGAATTCAATTTAATCAAATAAATAATAAAAATTTTAAGTGGAATAATTATATTCTATGCTAGCACTAAGAATATAAATAATATATAAATTAAGCATATTTTATTTATTTAGAATGAATAAACGTGGAAGATATCCACGAAAAATATTTGCTGAATTAAATTATAATTGGTGCAAAACGTGGGCAATTCATGTTGGAATGATTTCAAATGCCAATAAAAGTTGGTCCAAGCGCTAGACTAAGGCAAGTTTAATAACTTGCTGACTTGGTCAATCTTGTTTCAAGTGCGTTGGCAAAGAAACAAGAAAGATAAGTATAATTGGCTTAGGCTCGTTTTTATTAGTTTTTTTTTAAAATAGGAGTGTATTTTTTAAGTAATAAAAGTATTTTTTTTATAAATTAAAGAGTTCAAGTTTTTTAAAAAAGTACTTCATGTGTTTTTAAAAAAAAACACTTCATATGCTTTTTTATTATACATAAAGTACTTTTTTAAAAAATTTAAACTCTTTAACTTTAAAAAAAATATTTTTATTATTTCAAAAAAATATTTTTACTTTTAAAAAAAATTAATACAAACAAAATAATAGTTGGAGACAAAAAAGGATAGGATCAAAACAGAATCCTAGGAAAGTGTGTTAATGGTTCCTATTTGATAGGAACGGCGGTGTTTAGTACTCTATATAAAAAAGCTTTTGGCTGTACATTAATTAGATATAACTACTATCTTTTCGCTTTTTCTTCGTCAATGACACCAAAAGAATTTTTTCAAAGGGTTGCTCTGATTTTTAGTTCCACTTGGCAAAGGGTTGATAGCAGAGATTGATAGCAGAGATTGGATACGCGTAGAATCTTCATACAATTGAAGAAATTTTTATGGTTCAAGAACTCACCCAGGTATATATATTTTAAAGCTTTATTGTTATAGTATATTTTGAACACAAGATAGGTCCAATTTTGTTTCGCTGCATGTGTTATGAACACTGTTATTAACTACGATTTTATTCCTCTCGAGTCTTAACCTTTATTTTGCTTTCTATGGGAGTATCATTATTCTTAAGATCCTTTGACAAGAGTGTTTGTAAACTGTATTAGTAGTACTTTGATTAAATACCAAAACTCTATGGAAATAAGCAGTCTCCTTCAGTGTACGGGAAAGTGTTAGATTTGAATCTTCTCCTCTAAACTCTATTAGCTCTTAGAAAAGCCATCCGCTAACTACTTTGTATTTGCAAGCAGTTTTGCTTTGTTTTAATTAATTTTCATTTGCCGAATTAAATAAGTAACCATATGACTTGAGTAAGTTTTATCTGTCAATTAAAACTAGTAAGGGAGAAAGGGGAAAGTGAGGCAGAGGAGGGAGATGGAAGACCCTCTTTTCCCCTTAATCCAAACAGGCACTTAGAAGATTAGCATAATATATTTGCTTGGAAGAAGAAGCCAAGGTTCCCCGGAGTTATTTATAAATAAAGGAATTTGTGGTAGATTATTGAGGTTAAGTTTGATGAGGGCCAAAGTCATTCTTACTATACTGCGAGGCATATAACGAGTGAAATTTTCTTTCATTTATGCAAATTATACATAAAAGTAAGTGCCTCTTCTTGCTTTATGATTTTTGTTTATCCAACAGAAGAAAAAGTTTATTATAATTAAAATCAAGCAACAAATGATCATGTTGTTTTTTGAAAAGAAGAACAAGTTTATTTTAATTTGCAGGACAGCAATGCAAGGTTTAATTCTAGACTAAAACATTTTTCAGTGAACAATATAACGACAAATGATCAACCTACATGATTTTCAATGAAGAAATATTTTTGCGCAGGAAAAGAAAAGAAAATATTTCAGAGAGTAAAAATTTTCAAAATTTGAAAGGTAATGAACTCTTCCAAAATCAGGCTCAACTTGAAACTAAAATTGAACTATAAAAACACATTACTGAAAACATTCTAGAAACTGAAAATGCTAAACAACAATAAACTTTGTTTATCAGGGCTCTCGGGTTCTGCATCAATATACAGCATGGTTGCGCAAAGGAACTCCCAATAGCATGCTTGTAGAGTATGAAGATGCACAAATGCACCGGCCTGTCATTTGCAGACACCATTCTCCAGGTGACAGTGAAAATGGCAGATATAATTAAATACAAAATAAGTATCCTGTAACTAAATACTTCTAAATAACATTTTAAAGTCATGCTTAAATTGCATATTGAAAGGAACCTTGTACTGGCCTTACAAATACTAGTTTCAGACACCACCAATCAACTCATTGAACAAGCCCATGGTTCCCTGTATAGTGCATCAATTAGCAAAGACCAAAACCAAAATATATATTTGTCCTGGATGATATTACAATTTACAACATTAAACAATAACCAAACCTTATTCCACTAAGTGAGTTTGTTCCAGATGATATTAAAACTGAAATTTTGGATCACAAAGTGCAAAGGAACCTCCTTTCACTTTGATTATTATAGCACGCTAAAGCTAATATTTTATGAATAAACTTCTGAAGTAGGAATGTTCAGTCCAATACAGGAATTTGAAATCACAAACTAGATGACAGAGTAGATTAATTGCGAATCCTTAGTGGCAGGCCTATGGCTTTCCATATAATCAACAAAGTCTTCGATGTATTTTTGGTGTAGCTCTTTATCCCTAACTATCTTGCTCATCTCCTCTGCTTGACTTCTGTAAGTTTTTCCTTCCTCTTCTAATATCACTGATCTCAATGCCTTGGCCACTGAATCCCTAGTGAACTTTCCATCATGCTCATTTCTGGGTACTTTTATCCCTACCTTTTTTTCTTCCATAAGCCTAGCCACTAACCCTTGCTCATTTTGGAAGGGCAACATAATGAGTGGGCACCCAACTTGAAGACTTTCTATCACTGAACTCCAACCACAGTGAGTCAAGAATCCCCCAATTGACTTGTGTGCTAATATCCTCAACTGTGGTGCCCAAGTACTCCACACCAGTCCACGTTTTGACTGGTTCTCAAGCCAATCCTGTGACTCAACTGAGTCACTCCTGGCAGGGTTATTTTCCTTCTTGAGAACCCAGAAAAAGGGAAAACCAGATAGATCTAATCCCAGAGCTAACTCAGTTAAGTCTTCATTACCTAGTGTCACCTCACTTCCAAATGCTACATAAACCACTGACCCTTTTTCCTGTTCATCTAACCATTTAAGGATTGTATCCCGATTGTCATCCTTGCTGTCTTCACTGAATTGTAGTGAGGGTGGCAATAGCCCAACTGGAATCACTGATTTCCTGCAGAGATTTTCAAGCAATTTCAGAGACTCACCTTCAATCTCCATGCAACTTCTTGCAGCAAAAACAACAGCACCACGAAGGGTTTCTTGGACTCGAAATATATCTGAAACGCCAGATTCATTTTGTTGAGTGTGGTAATCAGACCAATTTTTGGCCTCAAAGGATTGAAGGACTACTTTGTTAGTAGATTCATTTGCCTTTAGCACAAAGGATTCAATACCGAAACACATACCAAATGAACTAAAAATAGAGAAGTAGATGCATAAGATGCCTAGTTTAGAGGATATTGGTGGTAACCAGTAAGGTGCAAAGTCGTATATGATCCAATCAGGAGTGGATCTCTCCAGAAACTTAGTCAAAGGTTCTTCAAGACCATCAAAAGCCTTCTTGAGGTATGGGACAAGGTGGTGTGGAATGTCCTGAGTGGCTTCTGCATTTTCAGGGAGTTTGTCTATATGGGGTAGTGGAAGTTCTATCAGTTCCACCAGAGGTTGTAAATTTGGAGGTAGTTTAGGGAGGCGTTGGATGTTTCTAGGTGTGGAAATGAAAGAAATTTGATGATCCCTTTGAGCTATGAGTTTTGCAAGCTCGAAGAATGGAACTATGTGACCAAAAGCTAGCCATGGAAACACAGCAATGTGAAGCTTCTTAGGCTGATCTGCCATAGTGGTACTGGTGTTTAAACTATGTCTTGTAACATATTTATGGTCATAGAGGGAGAGCCTCTAAGGTACCCATCAATTGGTATTGAGTACCTGTCCTACTTTTAAATCAGTGGTGTGGTGTCATTTGCTGTTTGTCCTATTGCGTACTGTCCCACAATTTATGCAAGGAAATATCAGTGCTCGCTATCTCTGTGGGGCTGTGCTACCATCGGGAGTATAAATTTTAGCAGTATGTTAATTTAAAGAAATTGGTCTAGTAGTTAAGGAGTTTCCTTATTCGGTAAGGAAAAGCAACCAAAATAAATAACTCTTCTATCTTTCCAACTGAAATAATAGTAGTAAATGTATCGCATTAATCATGGAAGGTTATGATGTTGACAAATGCATGAGTGGAAGATGATTTTTCACGAGGAAGTTTGATTTATTGGAACCTCACGGTAGGATCCAAGATTCTTGTTTTCCTTGCATGCAAAAGAAATGAAAGAAACACATAGGGGCCCACGGACAAAGAGGTATTACAGAAGACAAGTGAGTAAAATTATTGTCTTCTATTGATTATTAGGCAAGGAAATGGAATTCCACCGCGGAGCAAGTGAAGAAAAAATTGTAAAAGGTGCATTATTTGAAGGAAAATCACATTATTTTTTTATATCACTTTTATATTTAATTAATAATAAATAAATTATTAGTTAATAAAATATATAATTTAATTAATAAGTTTAGTAATTAATCATTTATAAATTAATAATTTTTTAATTAAATAATATATTTCATTAACTAATAATTTATTTATTATTAATTAATTTTGTAAATAATTAATTATTAAAATTTATTAATTACATAATATATTATATTAATAAAAAATTTATTTATTATTAATTAAGAATAAAAATAATATAAAAAATAGTATACTATATCATTAATTTTATTTAAATGATAATTCTTTGATTGATAATTCTTTTAATCAATGTTATAAAGCTTTGCACGAAGATCAAAGTGGCTAGTTAGCCCTTATTTATCTTACCGTACATGACTCATCTCCACAATTCTTAATTTTGATGGGAAAGGAAACAATAGAATGGCCCACGGTTTGGATGTAAGTAGGAATTCTATCTTATGCTTCTCGGGTGGGTGTGCAAATCATTACCATAAACCAATTTTTCTTACCTTTAACATTTTAAAAGTTGAGTGAGGGTAAGCAAATGGCTCACACCACAAAAATCTGTTACCACATCATTTAATAATTAAACAAATATAAGTGGGATTAGGGTGTGAAATTTTAGCGAAGGAAAATCAACTTGGAAGCTTTGGAGAGGTGGAGAGGTTTAATAATGAGAAATGAAATTAATAGTCGAGCTTATAATAAATATTTATTATTTAATTTATTTTAAAAAATTAATTAAGTATTTAATTATATTAATTAATAATTTATATATTATTAATTATATATTAAATATCAAAATAAAAATAAATTATTAATTAATATAATTAAATATTTAATTAATTTTTAAAATAAATCAAATTAATATTATCTTTTATAAGAAGAATTAAAAGTCATTTTTCCTTTAATAATTGCCACTTAACAACTGCTTGTGTGGCCCACGGCCACGGATATTTATTGAAAGAATGAAAGACGTTAGGAAAATCTTTGACCTTATCATCAGGGCTTTATTTTGATCCAAGAGTTTAAGCTTGTCAATTGCAAATTCCACTGCTAATGCCTGGTGTCTCTGTGCATGTGTATTTTTCTTATATTTATTTATTTTTTTAAAAAATCTATATTTCTGCTTAAAATAGGTATTTGTTTCAGTTTGAAAGTTGATTTTGCGCTTCTAGTTTTCATTTTTTTGATGAATTTATTCCTGGTTTATACTGAAGATATGGAAGCATAAATTGGTGCAAATGGAGGCTGTTATTGCTTGTCTGGATGAGGTTTTCTTTTTATATATATAAAAATATTTTTTTAATAAAAATTTACTTTTTATATTTTTAGGATGTTTAGATGATCTTTTTTTAAAAAAGATAAAACACTAAAAAAAATATTTAAAAAAGTTTTTTTAAGCTTATGAAAAAAGATATTTTTCAATATATGGAGAAGCTGTTCATAGTTTCTTTTTAAAACAAAAATATCTCTAACTAAATTTTAAAATAACATTCCTTATCTACATGTTTTTAAACCCTACCAATATCCTATTTTTATTTTTTCTTTGCTTCTGCAATGCTGCACACCTCACCTAATCATCTTTTCCTTTTTCTGTTTCTCAGGTAATGTTCATTACCCTTAAATTTTTCTTTAATGAAAAGCGCATCCCTTCGATTATTGTTTCAATCTTAATATATATATATATATATATATATATATATATATATATATATATCAATTTGTTCTTTTACATAATGCACGTCCCTTCAGTTTGATATTTTTTTTCCGTATGTAATGACTTTTTCTAGTCTTTGCTTGCAATTCAATTATATTATTCTTTTGCAGCAATTCAATTAGGAATAACACTATTTGAATGGATATATATAGAGCACCATTTGAATAGCCAACATTTGAAAAATATTACTATAGTGTAATATATTTTTTTAATCTCTCATCCCTCCAATTTGATATGATTTTTTGTAAATTATAGCATGACTTTAAAATTACTTCCTAGAAGAAATCCTAAGCTAATAAATATTGAGAATGATGATGTGATGAATGATTGTTAGCATGATTGTAAAGTTAAAATGGGATGATTGGAATATTGAAACATTTTTAGCAATATGTGTGGAGGAAATACAAGTTGGTAATAGTCTGTTACCAAGTGCTTTTAATAACTCGAGGGGGATGAATTGAGTTTTCAAAACCTTAACCTTGCTTACTTCAATGACACGAATTAAATTGAATCAATGAGCTTAAGAGTGATATGAACTAAGGATAATAAACTTTCAACACAGAAATTGACAAGATATGAGTTCACAAAAGTGAAGGCATCAAGTAAGTTAAACAGTCAATATAAGGCTTGAAAATAAAAGATAAGGGTTGAGAGAATGCAAACAAGATTTACACTGGTTCAATCACTCCTTGTGATCTACGTCAAGTTCTCGAGATCATCCACTCGAGATTTTCACTATTCTTCAAGCTTCTAACTTGGGTGCTTGAGAAAATCCTCACTCTTTACTAGTTTTGGATGATCCACCCTCTTTGTGTAAGAGTCTCACTCACAATGACAAGGGACACATATCCTTGTCTTCTTACAATAAATGTGATTGAAGTTTGTAGATAACACTCTCAAAAGAGCAGATACACAAATTGAAGTTCTAGGAGTAAATATGAATACCACAAGATAAGCTCACAAAGTGTAGTTGTAAATATTTAATGATAAAAAAAATATTCTAAAATGTTAGATTGTGTTAATGAAGTATTCTAAGACTTGCATTTATATTCCAAGAGTAAATAAAGACATTAGGAGTGGTTGGAGTTTATTAAATGAAGAAAACTAACCGTTATTTTTGTTTTATGTGCAAAGAATATTCGAATACATAAGCTTGGTATTCGAATACTTCTTGTCAAGTATTCAAATACTTGTATTTCGTATTCGAATACATGTTCTTCCCCAATTTTACAATATGCTTAAGAACAAGTATTCAAATACTCTTATATTCATATACATGAGTTTCAAAAAGGATTATATGGAAGAGGGTATTTGAATACTCAGATATGGTATTTGAATACATGGCTTTGAGCTATTATTCTTTAAAACATGGTATTCAAATACTCCTTTGTGGTATTTGAATACATGGCTTTTGAAAAATGATTATGTGAAAGTTAGTATTCAAACACTTGATTGTGGTATTCAAATACATTTCTTTCTTGCAGCCAATTTTGAAAAACGGGTAAATAGTATTCAATTACCACTTCGCGCTACTCAATTACTTGGGTTCAAAAGTTAGAAAAATTGAAATATGGGCTACTTGAAATATGAGAAAGTATTTTCCAAACGCAATCACTTGTCTAGATTCATTTGATAAACTAATTTTCTAGAATATGCAATGGGTAAATTAATTTTCTTGGTATTTTAACCAACAAAGGTGACTAGGTGACCTTATCAAGTTAGATTCATTACCCTTACAATAAAAGCCCAAGTCCTATCTAGATCTTCACAAGTTGTAGGAGCTTGATCTTCTTGATGGCCAACATTTTGTTATTATCAAAATCTTTATATGTCCTGATTCCACACCCCCCTTTTTGATGATGACAAACAAAGAGAGATATTGAGCTAAAAATAATGTAAACGAATTGAAAGTGCAAATGAGAAGTTTAGAAAACCCCCCCTGAATTTATGAGCGCCTATGTAGAAAGTTGTTAATCAGAGTTGGCACAACAACATCATATTGGCTTGACGATAAAAGGTGATTTCCTCCCCCTTAGTGTATCCAAGGGAGCACAATAATACCAACAACTTTTAGTTCAAATCAAATACTGCACATACAATGGAATATCAATATCTATATCCATTTATCTTTCTCATTTTCTCCCCCTTTTGGAAAAATCAATAAGAATGCTAATTCAAAATAAGGCATACAATGAGATTCAGTTAACAAGATACATGCTTATCAAAACGACCTTAAATGTTCAAAATAATAAGATAACGCAAAATAAGCATAATGAACTACACGATAAGTCTTTGGGTTAGAAAACATAATAAAACTACAAGATAATAAGCCAAAAGACATAAAACATAGAAATAGTCTATCAATGACTAGGGTTATCCTTGGGAGCAGGATCAGGTGCATCATCTCTTGAGAATCCATGTCCAAGGGCTACATAGAATCCGTCAGGATATGAAGACTATGGAGATTAGATTGGATGCTGTTGATGCGGCTATCCATGGAGTCAAAATGGGTATCAACGTGTGCCCGCAAGTCATGAATACTAATGAGAATCTCAGCTAGTGCATAGGAGTAGTCATGTGATGGCTCAACAGCAGGTGCCATGGGAGCTTCAGGTTGATCGTCTTTGTGTTCATCATCGGGTTGATCTTCTTCCTTAACAAAGTCCACATCTCGAATCCACATGTCATTCACTTACTTAAACCATTTTTGCCTCAAAGTGGCCCTATCTATCTTGTGATGATTGCTCAAAGGCATAAAACCTTCATTAGCATCATTAATCTTAAACTTGGCAATGATTCTAGAGATAAGCATGGCATAAAGTAATTGGGAAGTCCTTTTTTGCCTAACTTTCAACATTTTATGAATTATGTAGAAAGGCCAATTAATTGTGAGACCTTCATACATCGTCCACATCACAAAAGCATCATTCTATGTTGCTATAACATAATTAGCAGCCCTAGGAGCTAAAGTCCTATCCAAGAAGTAGTGCAAGATCCGAGAATTCAAGTGCAATAGACTAACTTTAATTCTTCGACCCAAAACGGGAGAACCCTCCCAAATTAGTCTCTTAATGGAGATTTGGGGTTAGAGTTTTGGTGTTTATGGAGGATTTAAGGAGATGAGAATAAGAAATGGTGAGGATTTGAGGTGGGGTTTTTGGTGGATGGTTTGGTTTTGAAGTGGAGAGGGAGATGGAGGTCGTGTGGGTGAGTGGGTGTATGGAGGAAATGAAGAAAATGAGGTTTCTCCCTCTTTTAAAATTTT
This sequence comes from Styphnolobium japonicum, assembly GCA_023212625.1. Lineage (NCBI taxonomy): Eukaryota > Viridiplantae > Streptophyta > Magnoliopsida > Fabales > Fabaceae > Styphnolobium > Styphnolobium japonicum. Next base: position 9,320,971 of record JALBWW010000014.1, read on the forward strand.
TAGGTCGCCCACCATGTATTTGAATACCTCCTGGGCATATTCGAATAGATGTAGTAGAAAAATCCCCAAACTTTGATTACCGATACAGATATTCAAATACCTATATAGCGTATTCGAACACTTCCTCCAATGTGCTCACTGACTTGCTGTGTACTTGAATACGTTAATAATATGATGTTTATGTTCCATTGTGTATTCAAGTACGACTTGGGGAGTATTTGAATACTCTTCTAACCTTTGATCTCTGACTTATGTGTATTCGAATACGTGTTTCGTGTATTTGAATACATTGCTTCAAGTGAAACAGAAATGCTTCTGACTTGTGATATTTGAGTACCAAAAATGGTGTACTTGATACTCTTATCCTGTTCTTGTTTAAAACATGTCCAAACTCATTCTTTTGCTAATGTAAGTGACTGGAGACCTGACAAGAGGTTGTCGAGACCTATCAAATAAAATAACCGGTTCACAAACTAATTTGTAGTATAGAGAATGAACCGAATCGTCTCTCAAGGATCCAAAAACAAAGATTTAATTAGATCAAGATAATTAGAAAAGGGGGGGTTTTGTTGTTGATTAACAAGATTAATAAAAGTAGGAGATTCAAAGTTGTAAATAAATCTAAAGAAACAACCAATCCAAGGAAATTTACCGATCTTGAGTTTAACTCATCATTGATCACAAGGAATTCACTTAATTGCTAACCATGTTCTTGGCCTTAGATCACATCAAGAAGCCCTAACATGATCCAAGAATTCTTTACTAGATAAGCATCTAGGATTTGATTAACCAAGGTTAGATAAAGTAAGCACCATCTAACATAGATTAACTTAAGATCTAGAATTTAACCAAGCTAAACAATCTATCAAAAAGCTTTAATATATTGTTTAATCTTTATGATCCTCTTTGAATACATGATAATAAAGCTATTACCACATCAACATCTAAATCAAATTAAGCAATTTAATCTAGATAAAAATCAAAAGAGGAAGAAGAGAAACTTGAATAACAATTAAGCAATATGAACAAGCAAAACAAGATCTCCAAATTAAACAACAAGATGGCTAATCCCTTGGATTGATTATGAGAGCCTAGCCTTCCATGGATGGGAAGGAAGAACTCAGAATTTAAAGAACAAAAACGAAATTGCAAAGAGAATGGAGAAGAAGAGAAAGAAAACTCTCACAAATACTTAAACTTTCTTGAAACTTACTTCCAAATTGAATGCCTCTAATACAAAGAGGTTGGGTCTATTTATACTAATCCTAGAAGCCAATTTGTACATGTACATAATCTGAATACAAGCTATAAGAATATGAAATTTGTCAAAAATGGAAGCTTGATGCATGGTTGGTGGGTTGGTGCATGGTAGGTGGGTTGGTGTATGGTTGGTGGCTTTTAGTCAACAACTCTTATCCGACTTCTGGCTTCAAATTCATCACCTAGACGGTGCATTTTGGCTTGGATGTCTTCATCAAAGTTGTAGCCAGTTGTCTTCTTGAAAATCTCCAATTTGAATCATGTCATTTGGACTTTTAGAACTCCAGAAATGCCAAAAACACTTCACCTACCTCAAGTTAGGTTGGAAGAACGTGTTTCCAAATTCAGACCAACTTGTAGCTTCTGAAGCATGCCTAAAACGACATCTATTGACAAAATGGTCTTCATTGAAGTTGGAGATATGGGTCTTATATTTCAAGTGACCAAGTTTCAGCCCAAGAGGAGGCCTATAACCCACTATATAGTCCAATATGTGCATACTGCCCAGATGGTTCCGTGACAGCAAACCCACTATGCATTGCAGGGATATTTTGGACCCATAGCATTCTGATCCAGCTCTTGAGTTCTTCATAAAACTTGTAGAGAATTGTCTTAGCTTTCCAAAGACACCAAGATCACCTCAATTGGATCACCGAGTCCCAAGTTATGACCTAACCAAGGAAGAAAGGTCAAAATGCATCAAAATCCGAAAATTATTCAATATTTGCATTAAAGCCCAATGAAGCCCAACAACATTAAACTCATCTAAAGTACTAATATTGGGCACAATAAACATCTAATAATGCCTAATACAAAGCTAACATAAGTGTCTCAAATTGATTGATCAAGACCCTAGTCATTGATAGGACTACCTTCAAAACAAATTTAAGGGACTCTCCAATGCCTAAGTCAGTAATTGATTCTTAAGAGTAAAAAAAAGAATAAAAATAAACAAGCATTCATGCATAAACACCACTTTTTACAAGATTAAATATAACTTGATCTGTCATGCCAAATTCTCTTCTTATGAAAAAGAAGTTTTCTTTTGCTAGAGGTTTTGTGAAAATATCAACAAGTTGTTTTGTAGTTTCCATAAATTCAAGCACCTAATCTCCATTTTGCATATAATCTCTTATAAAGTGGTGCCTAATTTCAATATGTTTGGTTCTAGAGTGCATTATGGGATTTTTAGTCAAGTTGATTGCACTAGTGTTATCAAACCTTATAGGGATATGATCAAGCTTAAGTCCATAGTCCAAAAGTTGTTGCTTCATCCAAAGGATTTGAGCACAACAACTTCCGACAGCAACATATTCAGCTTTAGCAGTAGACATTGCCACACTATTTTACTTTTTGCTATGCAATGAGACTAGAGAGAATCTTAGAAAATGAAAAGTCCCATTAGTGATTTTCCTATCCATTTTTCACCCCGGCAAAATCATAATCAAAATAACCAATTAGACTACTTGCGGCACCTTTGGGGTACCACAATCCCATATGTGAAGTTCCTACTAAAAACCTTATAATTCTTTTAGCAACACTTAAGTGTAATTCTTTAGGATTAACTTGAAATCTAGCACACATGCACACACTAAATGTGATATCTAGTCTACTTGCAATAAGAATAAGTAGTGAGTTAATCATAACTCTATATTTTGAGATTTCTACGTTCTTACTACCTTCATCTGAAAATTCCAAATAACATATTTTTTTGGGAAATGGCTTGGAAAGCAAGTGATCGTGCACTATATCTCAAGTTTGCCACTTCATCAACCCACACTTTGGACATGGACATCGATTGTATCCCCAGCAGCCCCTGTCATATTCCAACATAGAGCATAAGGCAACGTAGCAGAAAAGAATAACCATGTATGTTTTTTATTAAGGGCTAAACTATAAAATAGGATTAGGCAAGATTAGCAAAGAAACTCATAGTGCTAATTTTCATCTAGTAGTGATTTGAAAAATAGTTAGGCATAGTTTTGACATTTAAATTTTTAACTCTTTTAGGTCCAAGGGAAGAAATAAGAAAAACACAAAGTAGAAATTAAAATAAAAACTTCCTAGCCAACTAAACCAAGGTCACGTAGAAACTAAGGTCATGAAGATACATGAAACTTAAGTACCACCACGGTAGCAAGTATTAGAAGCTTAAGACTCAATTGAATAAATAAAACAAAGAAAAACAAAGAATAAACAACTAAAGTCCTAAGGCACCATGGAATATGTAAAAGGTGAAAGGAAAAGACTATCAAATAAAGCAAGCTTCCTATTGTTAGTCCAAAAGGAACTTGACTAATGGATTTGTTGTGGAAAGCAAATGGACCATGTAGGAAATAAGACAAGGAAAGGAAGGAAGGTGATTGGATAAGAACTAAACAGAAACTGCACTCCCAAAAGAAGCCGTAGGAAGTAAGGAAAGAAAAGATAAAAGATTGAAACATAACACTAAGAACACTAATACTAGTCTAAACAAGACTTGACTCACGGTTGGTGTGTGTGGAAAACCATGGTCATGTTTCTATTTCTATTTCTATCCATGCAAGAAATAAGACAGCGGCTGCAGTAAACCAAGGAACCATGAGAGAAAAACCAAGGAAAAGAATAGGTAAGCTAAGCAAGTCAAGGAAGCAAGGACTTAAGCTTAGGAAAAATGAAGTAGGGAGCTGCCACGGTGTGGCCAGCAGCCAAAAGATAAAGCCACACCATTAATAAGGCCTTGACTAACAATAATCCAAGCAGAAGATGAAGAAAGCAGTCATGGTTTTGTAGTCCAAGCAATCATTACTCAAGGTAACTAGTAGGAAAACTAAGTTAAGAACCAACCAAATCTTCTAATGTTTAGTTACAAGCCAACTAGAATTTAAGTATAAAAGGCACAAGCTTACCCACGGCACCTACACACTCACTACAACATCAAAACACTCTACACCTTGGAAGAAATTACTCACGTGCAAAGGGTAGGGATCAAGCCTCTTGAACTAAACCATGGCTGTATTATTTTTATCTAGCTTTGACATCTCTTTTCTATAAAAGTCATGTATAGTTTGAGAAGGAAAGAAAGCATATTTTTCATGATCTTGTCACTAAGAATATTGTTACTTTCCATTTGTAGAAATCAACCTCTTAAACTAACTTATAGCTGTCTTGTTTTCTTGTTGTTTGATATTATAATTTAGCTATATGTTAGTTAATTTCTTCTACTTTACTTCCTTTTATCTTCCATAAAAGTCACGTTGTAGTTTGGAAAAAGAAAGGATTTGGTTTTCATGGATTGATGTTAAGACATGATATGATGAAGCGTTACTTTCATAAAATTCTTAAAGCTTATTTTCTTTCTTTTGCTAAACAAGGACGTAGAGTCCGTGCATCACACTTGAACTTTGTTTCTACACTTAAGAGATATGGTGTGGACTTTTGTTTAAGACATGTAAAATTTGTTTTCAACATGTGTGTGTAAACCGTGAGGTGAAAGGATGGTTTCTATGTTGGAAATTGTTGACTTGAGACATGTTGTTTCCAAAATTATGTGCACGGTTTTAGACTCAAGTATAAGGGAGACTCTTGAATGTGTAAGACTTGTGGGGACCGAGGCAAGGCTCCAAAAGGTCTTGGATGTGAAATGCTTTTAGGGACCGAGGCAAGGCTCCAAAAGTGGTAGCATAAAGCCAAGAGGAATTTCCTAGTTTATGTGTTTGACTTGGTGGCTACAAATAGAAATTCAATTGGTCTTTGGTGAGACAAAGAGAACGTGTACTATGAGTACAAGAAGGGACCCTTGGAGATACTTGAGCAAGAATATATCCTTGTGCTTAACTTTTGTTTTTTGTAAGCAGCCATGCATTTTCTGCGAACAGCAGTTGGAACCATAAAGAGGAAAATTTCTATCTGTTTTATATTTCTTGATTCCTACTAAGATTTTATATCTTATGTCTTTTCTATGGTTTCAGATTACTCAGCATGAATACTACCATAATCTCGATTGAAATCAAGTGGTCTTGCGTTTATTCCGTGGACAATGGAGGCTATATAAAAGTTTTAAGTGAAATTGTATTTCATATGTCCGAAATGTAAAATAGGAAATCTGTAGGACTTGATTTTGTTAAAGACAAAGGTAGGGGCAGGAGCTAGGAATCTTTGGTCTATAATAGAAAAATGCCCTACTGTATATCTGTACCTAAAATAACTTGTCCTACTTGTATTTATCTCGGATAGCTAAACAAAGAAAGTATGACTTTATAAGTTCATCTATTATGTCTTTTTATTCCAAAAAGTCACGAGCAATATAGAAAGAATGAAATCAAAGACTTGACTCTTAAACTATAATCATAAATGGTAAGAAGGAACTTTTGGAGTTCTTGGACTTTCAAGTCAATAGGGAACAATTCCATCAACTTGGAACTATGAAGACACACGTGGGAATAAGAAATGCACGTCCTACAACAAAAGGATGTTAAGAATGAAGATAGTATTGACTTAAGATTATGTCTTGACCATAAACAATTTCCTAAGGCTGCTAAATGAATATTTAAATTCTTGAGGCTAAGAACTTAAAATAAACCATAACTTACCTTGCGTCTATGGATCCAGGTGGACTTTACTGTTATATTTTGTGGGAGAATAGAAAGCCTACGGTAAGCTAATGGGGTCACTATAGCCCCATTCTCAAATGCAAAATCTAGGAATTTACTTAAACTAATTGTGTATTCATTTGTGTTTTGTGGCTTTGCAATCCAAGATTTGTCCATTCATAAGTATGAACTTCATGCACAACTTGAGAAAAACATGAAAATGATGGTTGAACAACAAGACAAAAGCATTAGCACAGTGACAAAGAGGCTAAGTGACAATGACAAGAGCACAACATAATGGCAAAGAGACTAAGCTTCATAGGAGGCAAGTTATACCCAACAAAAATAAAGTAAACAAATATAGCGAGTGCTTACTAGATAAAATTATAACTAACTTATACCATGTGCTATGAATAAATTATCTTTTAACAAAAATATAATTCATGAGAGGCATCATTGAAAATGCTATTAGGAACATCTATGAGTACATCAAGAATGTGAGTTACAATTCATATCAAACTAATGTCAATTATCTTTGTAGAATGAGAGCATATAGAGAAATGTAATTTGCCATTTATGAAAACCATATATAATAAAAGATGAAGTAAACAAATATACAACTTGATGTATTTAATCAATCAGTTTTAACGAACCTGTACACTAATATTAACTCATCAAAAAAATGATAAAGGTACTAGTGCGGATGATAAGAGCATCTCTTTCTTCTGACAAATAATTATGTCTGAAAAAGTAAAAAACAACTTGCTATCAAGTGCCCTTTAAAAATGTTTTATGCTATATACAATAAAAAATAAATCTCAAAAAGATCTAATTATTTGGTATGAAAACATTCCAGAGGAAAATGTGCATGAAAAGCATGTGTATTTTATTGGCAAACAAACGGAAAATATTATAGTTCCTAAAAGCATGCAAACTCCAATAGAAATGGAAAAACAACTAGTAGGTCTAACAAATGTAAGGACAAACAATGCACATGAAAATGCTTTGGTCAATGTCAAACTATTAAATTAAAAAGATCCATGAGATGTATAAAAAATTATATTGTGAAACATGTGATGTAGCCAAAAGCAAAAATGAGGAGAATGGAGAGAATGAAGAAAGAAGAAAAGCTATCAAAAGAATTCATAGACCAAAACTATTGGCCTAGTATCATCATCTCACCTTGTGAAAAAAAAATTCGCCGTGTTTTAAGATATAAGCCAACATCGTGGAGATAAACTTAACATGATGGTATATAGAGCTTATTGATGAGATAGGATAGATAGGGGGAGCTTTATGGGCTTGAGGTTATTTTGAAATAACCAAGTGAAACACAAGAAGGGGGGTTGAATTGTGTTTCTTAACCCTTTTAAAAACTTTTCCTTTTAACAACAGAATGAACACAATGAAGGTTAAAGGTTGACAAGCAAAGAACGTAAAAACAAGACTTCTCAGTCCTATTGGACTCTAAGGATTTTGAAGAGATTTTTAAGTAAGCAGTTAAGAAAATCGAAGAACCAAAAAAAACTTGTTAATAAACACAATGGTAAACCCCAGAAGTTAGTGGAAATAATAAAACACACTAGAAGAGAAGAGAAGCTTACACCAGAGATTTATCCTGGTTCACTCTCACCAACCGAGAGCTACGTCCAGTCCCTTCAACCAGAAGGATTTTCAACTAATCTTTTTCGAGATTACAAGTATTATTCACCTCTTCAGGTCACAAGTATTTTCAACCTCTTCAGGTTCAACCACACCAGTATTCTTTTATATCCAGCCTCTTCAGGCTTACAATACTAATATGAATAAGTAGAAGAGATGAAAGCTTGAGTTTGAAACTCACTAGAAAGTAAGAATAGACAATGAATCTCAAAACTTTTATCCTTTTTACAAGTGAAAAGAATTCCAAGAGATAAAGTTTTTTAGTCTTTTTAGCAGCTTGGGCAAAAATCACTCTCATCTTCTAGCACTGCTTCTCCTTTTTATAGGTGAGAATAATTTGAGCAGACTTCATAAGCTTCGTAATCCAACGGAAACATTTATTACTGTTCTGAGTAGCATTAAATGCATTGGCTGAAATCGTGTTGAGCTTCTTCTGAAAGGTGACTTTTGATTATCAGAGATTTCCAATCATATGATAACTGAGTCCTGATTTGTCTGAGATCGCAGAAAGTTCCTTATTTGCTGATCTTTGTAGTTGTTAGACAATGTCAGCAAAAAGCGGCTCAGTTGACTTCTTCTGTAGTCATAAGCTGTCAGCGTTCTTTTCGAGCATTTAATGAGGAACAGTTCTTCATTTTTGAATTTTAACATTGGACGAGAGCTTGAGCTTGAACTTTGTAATAGTGATTTGAGTTTGAGCTTTGGTAAAAAGAAAGTATTGGACGAACCAATAAAATAGTAACTGTATATCATGAGGCAGTCATTGGGCCTTGAGGAATATATATGACAGACTGGAGGCATAAAAAGATTTCGCAGAAACATGTTTGACGCAGACTATCAAATAGTTTATTTTAAGAGGCAATTTGCTCTTTTAAAACTCATCGAAGACTTCTAAAAAAAATAGCAACAGTGTCAATAAATAAAGGAATTTCAGTTCTATTAAACCACTCTGTCGAAACGCTTACTTGTTCAAACTTAATAAATATTTTTGTTATCCTCAAAACTTAAGCAGGGAAAGCTACAGCTTTTTGTCATTAGTGCTAAACCTTATAAAAGATTTTGGTTTCAACAATCTCCCTCTTTTTGATGATGACAAAATTATTAATTTGATTGAACACAGAATTCTTTTGCGAAACATTATTTGCTCCCCCTAGGAAAAACATTTCAAAGAAAAGGACGTAGAGTCTGTTGGACGCTGCACGAAGCATTATTTCTGAAACAAAGTTTAGTACTTAACAGAGAAAAAGTTATCAAAGACAATACCTTTTGAAAAGAAATAACCATGCTGATAATTAGAGCAAATCCTTCACAACAATACAATGTATTAACAGAGTAGTCACAATTTCAAATAAAGCAACCCGATAATGAGCAGATGAATAGACGAGACATGAATAATAAAACAACCAGATAAAATAATAGTTCACAATTTTATTGACACAGTATAATTGACAAATCAAGTTCGTAACAAATCAAATTCCCATTATTCTCCCCCTTTGTCATTAGACAAAAGGAAGAAAGACATCATTGTCAAAAAAAATGAAAAAAAAAATTGGCTAGATAAAAAAGTTTAAGAGGAAGAAGGAGGAGGAGGAGGCCCTTGTTGAAAAAGAGATTTGAGGAGGTCTTCAACTCTCTTATACATTAAGTCCATTTGATTATTCACATAGGCCTGAAAAGCTGGGGGCACTTGGGTGAGAGTTTCAGCAGGAGGTTGTGGTTCCAAAACAACTAACTCAATGGAGGTAGCAGGAGGGGTCACTTCCATTTGCTGCTTAACAAATTCAACTTCGTCTTTGGACAGAGGAAGATCAAAATCCCAAGGAACAAGATCTCTCCAATAACCAAACAAGTGATCCCAAGGATAAGGTCTGCCAATGTTGTCAGAAGGAGGTCCAGAGACATAGCTTGGACAAGAGAAGATTGTTGGTAAAGGCGAGTTCAGAGGCAGTCCAAGAATATCATCTACCATAAAAGATAGGACGAAAACACTAGAAGCTCTGACCCGGCACCGTTATAGTATCTTCCTTATCTTCATCGTTTATACCTGAAGAAGACGCTTGTTGCTCACAATCCCATATGTGCTTTTCCCAGAAAGTCTTGGCCTCGTTCTCCTCTGCTTCTACTTTAATTGAAACTTGCCACAAGAAATCAACATCAACATCAGGGGAACTTAGGATCCCAAAATTTGGTTTGAAAAAGGAAGGTTTGGGAAAGGTGGCTTGGCTTCTGTATTTTTTCAAATCTTTGTTTTTATTCAAATCCACCATTGGCAACCTTGGACAAACCCGATCAGGCTGAATCTTGATGGCAGTTGCAGAAGAGATGATCAGAGAAGGGGGTACAAATCTCAAATCCTTCAACAGAAGACTCCCCTTGATGACACTGACAAAGATGGTGTCAAATGGACTCGCAAACCGACCCATTTCTTCCAAAGTGACTGGTTTGAAGGAGAGTTCACTAGGGAAGATATGAACCTTTGTAGAACAACCATCACAGCATCGGGAGCGTCTTGCTGTGAGTGAGAGAGAAGAGTCCTTGGATTCCCAGAGAGGAATAATGTGGGGGGTAACGCCCACAGAGAAGGGGTTAAGGTTGAAGAAGTTTGAGAAGGTCCTATGTGGGGGTGAAGGTGAAGAGGGTTTGAAAGGTATTCTGTGAGTTTGAGAAGTAGGTTCAGTGTTTAAGGGAGAGGAAGTGATTGGAGAGGTTGGGAAAGATGTTTGAGGTTCTGGTTGAGAAGAGGGTAAAGTGGAGGAAGAGGAAGTGGTAGGAAGGGGTTCCTTAGGAATGGACGCAGGCTTGGAGGAGGGTTTCCTTGTGATGGGTAGCTTCGTCCTTGTGTTAGTTAAGGGCAACCATCACACAAGAGGGGGGTGAATTGAGTGATGACAAATTTTAATACAAATTTAAGTAATTGTGCATTTTGATGCACTCAATCAATATATGCAGCGGAATAAATACATTAAACACAAATCATGCTTGGAGACAATTAAGAACATTAACCTCACATTCAAAACATTATGCTAATCACATTAAAGTTATATAACAATATTAATCATAATGTGATTAACCAAGAACAATCAATATCATTGATATAAATATTCTAGATAGCTCAAATGTAAATTGCTAGAATGTAAAGAGATTAAGGGATAAGAGAATGCAAACAATATTTCTTGGTTCAATCACTTCTTGTGATCTACATCCAGCCCCAAGATCATCCACTTGAGGTTTCCACTATTCTTCAAGCTTGTAACTTAGGTGCTTGAGAAACCTTTACAAAAACAGAGCACTCCTCACACTTTGGGATCCTCCACCCTTATGCTTGAGCCTCTTTCTTTTCTCTTCAAGGGAAGTCTACCCTTGAACTCTCTTGAGGGATTATCCACCCTCTCACAAGTATATATGATTGATAGAAAATGATAAACTCTCTCAAAGAGTAGATAATACAACTTGAAGAACTAATGGATAGAGGGATTATGAGAATGAAGAGCTCAAATGTTGATTTTGATAGAAAATGATCAAATCCTCATAATGATTTGCAAATGGGTGTTCATCAACTTGTTAATGCTTCAATCTTAGCATATATTAATAGCCCAAGAGATAAAATAGCCGTTGGTGGTGTTTAGGAATGATTAATTTCGAAATCTAGCCGTTTATAGCCGTTACAGGCATTTTACGGCACGTTGTAGTCGACTACGAGATAACTTGTAGTTGACTACGATTCCTCTACGGAATGTAGGTTTTGAAATTTAACACTATGTAGTCGACTACACAATCTTGTAGTCGACTACAATCCATTCTGGAATGTAGTTTTCGAGTTTTAACACTTTGTAGTCATTGCAGAGATACCTTGTAGTCGACTACCATTCATCTCTGGAAAATATATTTGATTTGACACTTTGTAGTCGACTACAAGGTCTTGTAGTCGACTACAAGGTCTTGTAGTCGACTACAAGTCTTGTGTAGTCGACTACAATTCCACTCGGGAAAGTAGTCGTTTTGAAATGATCATAACTTCTTCGTTTCTTAACCAATTTAAGCAAATGACCATGCGTTGGAAAGCTCTTTGAGTGTACTTTCATATGAAACAAGTTTCAGATCAAAACTCAGTATTTTAAAAGTTATGATAAAAATAGTGACCATATGTCAGTTTTTCAAGGTCTTGTAGTCGACTACAAGTCTTGTGTAGTCGACTACGATTCCTATCAGAAAAGTAGTCTTCTTAAAAATATCATAACTTCCTCGTTTCTTATCCAAATTAAGCAAATGACCATGCGTTGGAAAGCTCTTTGAGTCTACTTTCATATGAGATAAGTTTCAGATCAAAACTCAAAGTATTTTAAAAGTTATGATAAAAATAGTGACCATAGGTCAGCTTTCAAAATTCAGATTTGGCTATTTTTCATAGTTTTGAAATACCACCAAGACTAACTTCTCAAAACTTGTTTGTTGGGCATTTTACCATGTTAAAAACATTTGTCAAGATTGAATAAAGATATTTGAGCTCTCTTTATGTAAAAACCTCTATCCTTACAAAGGAGAATTACCTATAAGATAATATATACCCAAATGAGTCCTTAGGCTTCTTGATGCAATCCAAGCTTCCAAGAATTCTTCTCTTCAAATCTTCTAAATGCTTGGTTCATCTCTTCATTCTCCTTCTTCTTGAGTTGAGCATAAATAGGATCTTTCACTTTCTTATTCCAATGCTCACTCTTGATACTTGGACTATCCTACAAAGCATAACTCACTTGAAAACCATGGTTAGTCCAAATCCATAACTCAATAACTAAATATGCATGATTCACATGTATATAACTTTATAAAGTTCTTCATGCATATATGATTCACATATAGACACATATCCAATAATTAATTATATCACTTATTAAGTACATTGGATATATCCTATCAATGATGCTACACAAAACTTAATGCATGATTCTTATAATAGGAACAACAAGATAATATATAACCATGCATTATCCAATATAGCTCATCACGCACATATGTAGCATATTTGAAATCCTTTTAGTAATGTATTTGTCATCATCAAAACATAAAACAATAAACCATTGGGGCTAACATATTTTCACACCTTGTTCCCTTTGGAATGCTTACAATGGACGCAACCTTCATCCTTTTAGCGATGGGTTGTTCATTGTCAGAGTCATCGTCCATTATAAGTCTTCGCTTTGGAATGGTTTGGACGGATGGTGACTTCTGCTTTGGACTCTCGGCCTTTGCAGTCTTTAGAGGCTCTTTCTGGTCCAGAAAATCTTGGACGCTCTGACGTTTCATTCTTAACAAATTGCTTCGTCCAAAGATCCTCTTCTTCTCTTCAACATCTTTAGTCTCATGAGGACTAAAGATACCTTGATCTCTGAAGATCTTGGTTAGGAGGACACCATAGGAGATGGTGGTCTTCTTTCCTTTTCCTTGCACACTTCTCTTGAAGTTCTTAAACAGCAGGGAAGGTTGATTGATCTGTTGACACGATGTCGGATGACACGAGGCGAGAAGGCATGAGCTGTAGAGGGCGAATCTTTGGACCCTGCCTTGTGGAGTACTGCCTTGTTCAGAAGTTGATGCAATACTCTTGCCTTGTCATTCATCTTGGATGCAGTTATTTTCCCCGTGGGTGATTCTTTCAGTAAGGTGTCAAGGACAGCATCCATCCCCCCAAAAGCTTTCTCCCAGTCTGAAGTGATGGTGGCTCCTTCCAACCAACACTGGGTGGCGTTGGATATGGTTAACTCTGAGACAATAACTGGTTTTCCCAGCACACACCCCCTGACCTCAGTTGTAGACATAGAGGCGTCTTTCCAGAACATCTTCACCAATTCTGGATAAACCTCAACTGGTTCTCTGAAGTAATTATCCAAGCCAGCACCGACAAGACATTCTTTGATATCGACCCCACATTCTGCTAGGATCAAAGTTTGGAACGAGTATTCGACCGATACCTCTGCTCTTTCAACATCAAGGGTCTTTCCTCCGGCCATTTCTCAGGGTTAAGGAATAAAGAACTTAAGAGAGAGAGAAATCTGTGGAGGTTCTTTTTGCAAAGGGTTTCTTTCAAGGCTTGAAGGCGTAAAAATTTGATCTTGAAAAGAAAGAAAATATTTATAGTAAAAGGCAAAGCTTACACAGAAAGGTTTCTGAAGGAAAACGAATCGATTTTTTTTTTAAAGAAAAACAAACACATTAAATGTGTATTAAAGCAACTGTCACGTCCACAGTAAAAAGTAACTTCCGTGACCTTTCAAAAACTGACTCAGCGTAGGAAATTTGAAAAGTTTCAAACAAGATAAATGGAAATGAAATATGTCTTATCAAGAAATTTACCTCACTATTTAACAAGTGCAAAGCATTTTGGACGCAGATCTTCAATGGACGCAAGAAGTATTAATTCTTTACAAAATGCATACTTAGATGTTTTCGAATAAGGGTGAATCTATCCTCTGAAAGAGGTTTTGTGAAAATATCTGCCCATTGATGATATGTATCCACATATTGAATATCGAACACACCTTTTTGAATATAATCTCTTATAAAGTGATGTTTGATTTCAATGTGTTTTGCCCTTGAATGTAGTATAGGATATTTTGATACGTTAATTGCAACAGTATTATCACATAGTAAAGGAATCTTACTTTCAAAGACGTTGTAATCTTCTAATTGATGTTTGATCTAAAGTAGTTGAGAGCAACAATTGGACGCAGAAATGTATTCAGCTTCAGCTGTTGAGATGGCAATTGTGCTTTGTCTCTTGCTGGACCAAGATACTAGATTTCCTCCAATGAAGTGACATCCTCCACTTGTACTTTTCCTTTCGATTCTATCTCCAGCATAGTCAGCATCACAAAAACCAACTAATCTGTACTCATGAGATTTCTTAAATACCAAACCCAGATTTGTAGTTCCTTTCAAGTATTTGAAAATTCTTTTTACAGCAATTATGTGTGACTCTCTGGGATCAGATTGAAAACGTGCACATAGACACACACTAAACATTATATCCGGTCTGGATGCAATGAGATATAAGAGTGATCTGATCATACCTCTGTATACCTTTTCATCCACCTTTTTATCCTTATCGTCCAATCTTAGTGTGGACGATGGATGCATTGGTGTGCTCATAGTTTTGCAATCATCCATCTTGAATTTCTTCAGAAGTTCATTTGTGTATTTTGTCTGATGTATGTAGATTTCGTCCAATGTTTGTTTCACTTGTAAACCCAGAAAGAATTTTAACACTCCCATTAAGCTCATTTCGAACTCCTTCTGCATCAGATTGGAAAATTCCTTGCAAAGAGATTCATCAGTAGCTCCAAAAATAATATCATCAACATAAATTTGAACTATAATGAATTTTAAGTTTTTGTCTTTGCAAAAAAGAGTAGTGTCAACTTTTCCTCTAGAAAAACCGCTTTATTTTAAAAACGTACTTAACCTTTCATACCAGGTTCGAGGAGCTTGCTTTAATCCATACAAGGCCTTTTTTAATTTGAAAACATGCCCAGGGAAATTTTGATCCTCGAAACCAGGTGGTTGTTTAATAAAAACTTCTTCATTGATTATACCATTTAGAAACGCACTTTTTACATCCATTTGATAAAGCCTCATGCTATGATGAGCAGCAAATGAAAGTAAGATGCGTATAGCTTCTAATCTAGCTACAGGAGCAAAAGTTTCAGGGAAATCAATACCTACTTGTTGTGAGTAACCTTGGGCTACTAACCTTGCTTTGTTTCTCACAACCTTACCATCTTCGTCCAATTTGTTCTTGAATATCCATTTTGTGCCGAAGATGGACTTGTCTTTAGGCTTTTGAACCAGCGTCCAAACATTGTTTCTTTTAAATTGATTTAGCTCTTCTTGCATGGCTAAGATCCATCCTTCATCCTCCAGTGCTTCTTCTATTTTTCTTGGCTCCATTTCTGAGATGAGGGCTACATTTGAGTAATCTCTGAAGGTAGATCTTGTACGCACTTTATCATCTGGATTACCAATGATTTGGTGCTCTGGATGATAAGTTTTGAAGTGCCAACTTCTTTGACCATCAGTTGTTTCTTCTTTTCTTTCATCGTCCAATGCTTCTTTGTATAGAGTAGTTGATCCTTCTCCTTTGTCATTTAGGTTTAACTCTGCAAAAGACTCATCTAGCTCTGACAAATCATTATCAGGCTTTTTGTCATTGAATTTAACATGAACAGATTCAACAGTTAAAGAGCGAGAGTTATATACTCTATATGCTTTAGATGTTTCTAAGTATCCTAAGAAAATACCAGAGTCAACTTTAGCATCAAATTTTCCTAAAGAATCCTTAGTATTCAAGATAAAGCATTGACAGCCAAAAGAATGAAAATAAGAGATGTTGGGTTTTCGTCCTTTCCACAATTCATAAGGAGTCTTGTTTAAAAGAGGTCTAATGTATATTCTGTTTTGAATATAACATACAGTGTTAACAGCTTCAGCCCAGAAGTGTTTGGAGATTGAGTTGTCATTAAGCATTGTTCTAGCCATCTCTTGAAGAGATCTATTTTTTCTTTCTACCACACCATTTTGTTGTGGTGTTCTTGGGGCAAAGAAGTTATGAAGAATACCATTTTCTTCACAGAACAATTGGAAGCTCTTATTCTCAAATTCTCCTCCATGATCACTTCGGATTGAGTTGATACACATGCCTTTTTCATTTTGAATTCTTTTACAGAAAATAGAGAAGATTTTGAAAGACTCATCCTTGTGAGCTAGAAACATAACCCAAGTCCATCTAGTATAGTCATCTACTATGACCAATCCATATTTCTTTCCATTTAGTGAAAAAGTTCTTGTTGGACCAAACAGATCAAGATGTAACAATTCCAGTGATCTAGAGGTGAAAACGATGTTTTTGGACTCAAACGAGTTTTTGATTTGTTTCCCCTTTTGACATGCTTCATAGAGAACGTCTGATTTGTACACAAGCTTTGGTAGTCCTCTTACCAGGTTATGCTTATTTAGCTTGGAGATTAACCTCAAGCTTGCATGACCAAGCTTCTTGTGCCAAATCCACTGTTCTCCTTTTATAAATACTAGTCATGAAACATTTTGATTTGAAAGATCTTCCAAGTCAATTTTATAGAGATTGTTTTGCCTTTTAGCAGTGAAGAGTATGGATCCGTCAGAGTTTTTAACTATACATTCTCCTCGATTAAATGAAACATTAGATCCACTATCACATAATTGACTAATGCTAAGCAGATTATGTTTCAATCCTTCAACCAGAAGCACATTATCGGTAGAGGGAAAAGGATGCTTACCAATCTTACCTATTCCAACTATTTTACCCTTCTGGTTTCCTCCAAACGTAACGAAGCCGCCTGATTTAGTTTTGATGTCTTGGAACATAGACCTTTCTCCCGTCATGTGCCGTGAGCAACCACTGTCCAGGTACCATGACAGGTGTCCTTTTCTTGTTGCTAAGCACATCTGCAAGAGGAATTATCATATCCTTAGGTACCCATATCTTTTTGGGTCCTCTTTGGTTAGCTCTTGGAGATCCATAATATTTTGACCTTTTATTAAAGAGATCTTTTGAAGAGGGGTGAACGTTCTTTTTATAAGCATTCTTAAAAGATTTAGGTTGAGTAGTAGTTTTTTGAAAAAACTTTTTATTAGTATCTTGATATCCCAATCCAGATTTGTCATGAGGATCTCTGGAATTCCTGAGTAAGATGTTTAGGTTGTTGGTGCTTTTCACAAATTTATTGAGATCCTCCGTTAACTCTTTTACCTCAGTATGAAGTTTATCAACTTCATCTGAAGTGTTGGACTAAGAAGATATTTTCAAAAGAGCATTTTCAGTTTTTAATTTTTCACAACAAATTTCAAGTTCTTGTTTTTCTGAAAGCATTTTTCCATATTCTCTGGTTAATTTTAAAAACTTTCTTTTCAGGGATTTATATTCAACAGCTAAAATGGATGAATTATTTAATAACTCATCAAAGACATTTTGAAGATCAAGGTCACAGTTTGTTACCTCATCTTCTTCTTCTTCCAACAAGGTGTTTGCCATGAGACATAGATTGGCTTCTTCTTCTGCTTCTTCTTCATCATCAGTAGTTGAAAGATCAAGATCTTCCCAAGTGGCCATTAATCTTTTTTTCTTCTTTGGAAAGAATCTCCTTTTCTCTTTCTCCTTGTTTAGTAAAGGGCATTCCGCTTTAATGTGTCCAGGCTTCTTACATTCATAGCATATGATTGGACTCTTATCTTTTGTTTCTATTCTGTCCTTTGGTGATCTTCGTCCAAAGTGCTTTCTCCGCATACCTCCTTTCTTTTTCCACATTGCTTGTATCTTTCTAGAGATGAAAGATAGCTCGTCATTATTTGAGATATCATCTTCTGATGACTCGGCCTCATCTGATGATTTTTCAGCTTTAAGTGCTTTGGACGCACTCCCTTTTCTTGAGCTTTCCTCTTCTTGAAGTTCCAGCTCATGAACTTTAAGGGAACCCAAGAGTTCCTCCATGGTAAGAGAAGCTAGGTTCTTCGCTTCCTGTATGGCAGTAACCTTAGGACTCCACTGTTTGGAAAGGCTCCTTAGAATTTTTCTGATATGATCTTGATTATCATAGGTCTTTCCCAGAGATCTCAAGCCATTGATTATTGTTTGGAATCGTCCAAACATTTGATCAATGTTTTCATGCTCTCCCATTTTGAAGAGCTCATACTGGTGAACCAGCATGCTTATCTTTGATTCCTTAACTTGAGATGAACCTTCATATGCTAAGGCCAGAGTATCCCATATCTCTTTAGCTGTTTCACATCTATGGACTTTGTCGTGCTTTGATCTGGTGATGGCACACATAAGATAGTGTTTGGCTTTTGAGTTAAGCTGATGTCTGGTTCGTTGTCCTTCCGTCCATTGTGGTCGTGGGAGTTCCTGTCCTTCTGCGTTGGTGGGTATTTGATATCCATTTTGGACTAGGTCCCAAATGTCCATATTTTGGGCATAAAAAAAAGCAATCATCCTCTTCTTCCAGTAATCATAGTCGTTTCCATTGAATAGAGGTGGTCTGTTCACAGCTTGTCCTTCGTTCTCCATTTAAGGGTGTACTGGATCTTTTCCTCTGCACTGTTAGATGCTCAACCCAAGAGGCTGGGCTCTGATACCAATTGAAATAACCAAGTGAAACACAAGAAGGGGGGTTGAATTGTGTTTCTTAACCCTTTTAAAAACTTTTCCTTTTAACTACAGAATGAACACAATGAAGGTTAAAGGTTGACAGGCAAAGAACGTAAAAACAAGACTTCTCAGTCCTATTGGACTCTAAGGATTTTGAAGAGATTTTTAAGAAAGCAGTTAAGAAAATCGAAGAACCAAAAAAAACTTGTTAATAAACACAATGGTAAACCCCAGAAGTTAGTGGAAATAATAAAACATACTAGAAGAGAAGAGAAGCTTACACTAGAGATTTATCCTGGTTCACTCTCACCAACCGAGAGCTACGTCTAGTCCCTTCAACCAGAAGGATTTTCAACTAATCTTTTTCGAGATTACAAGTATTATTCACCTCTTCAGGTCACAAGTATTTTCAACCTCTTCAGGTTCAACCACACCAATATTCTTTTATATCCAGCCTCTTCAGGCTTACAACACTAATATGAATAAGTAGAAGAGATGAAAGCTTGAGTTTGAAACTCACTAGAAAGTAAGAATAGACAATGAATCTCAAAACTTTTATCATTTTTACAAGTGAAAAGAATTCCAAGAGATAAAGCTTTTTAGTCTTTTTAGCAGCTTGGGCAAAAATCACTCTCATCTTCTAGCGTTGCTTCTCCTTTTTATAGGTGAGAATAATTTGAGCAGACTTCATAAGCTTCGTCGTCTAACGGAAACATTTATTACCGTTCTGAGTAGCATTAAATGCATCGACTGAAATCGTGTTGAGCTTCTTCTGAAAGGTGACTTTGAATATCAGAGATTTCCAATCATATGATAACTGAGTCCTGATTTGTCTGAGATCGCAGAAAGTTCCTTATTTGCTGATCTTTGTAGTTGTTAGACAATGTCAGCAAAAAGCAGCTCAGTTGACTTCTTCTGTAGTCATAAGTTGTCAGCGTTCTTTTCGAGCATTTAATGAGGAACAGTTCTTCATTTTTGAATTTTAACATTGGACGAGAGCTTGAGCTTGAACTTTGTAAGAGTGATTTGAGTCTGAGCTTTGGTAAAAAGAAAATATTGGACGAACCAATAAAATAGTAACTGTATATGCAGACAGTCATTGGACGCAGGAATATATATGACAGACTGGAGGCATAAAAAGATTTCGCAGAAACATGTTGGACGCAGACTATCAAATAGTTTATTTTAAGAAGCTATTTGCTCTTTTAAAACTCATCGAAGACTTCTAAAAAAAAAACAGCAACAATGTCAATAAATAAAGGAATTTCAGTTCTATTAAACCACTCTGTTGAAACGCTTACTTGTTCAAACTTAATAAATATTTTTGTTATCCTCAAAACTTAAGCAGGGAAAGCTACAGCTTTTTGTCATTAGTGCTAAACCTTATAAAAGATTTTGGTTTCAACATATTTTAGAGAGCCAAAAGAAAGTGTTGCAGGCTTGCATTGAATGATGAGTAGCCTCAATAACATCTTTTCTTATTATATCCTAGCAGTGGGTGTAAAAAATGCCATTGAAACCAAGCTTTTCTTTTCCTTTTTCTAGAAACCATAGGGCTTAATTGCATTTGAATGAGTAAGGGATGCCATTCAATCTATTGGGGGAAGAATCACACCTATCTCATCTGCTGGAGTATGGGCAGAGAGCTAACTAGTTACTTTCTTAACTTAAAAAAAAAAGTCTTACTATTTGATAAGAGTGAAGGGGAGAGATCTTTTATGATTTCTTTGCTAGCAGAGGAATTCTAGACAGCTT
Source organism: Styphnolobium japonicum (assembly GCA_023212625.1). Taxonomy (NCBI): domain Eukaryota; kingdom Viridiplantae; phylum Streptophyta; class Magnoliopsida; order Fabales; family Fabaceae; genus Styphnolobium; species Styphnolobium japonicum. Next base: position 9,341,392 of record JALBWW010000014.1, read on the forward strand.
TTTGGACTACTGTTATCAAAAGCATAATTATATAGTTGAATTTTGATTAGCCATGTAAAAACAAAAAACAAAGGAAGAAAATTGAAAAGTAAAAACAAAGGAAGGAAGTACCATGGAATCTTCCAATTATTTATTTATTTACTAGGCAGGTTGTTCCTATTAATGACTCATCCAAAACTGCAATTCACTAAAATCCAAATAAAAACAATAACAAGCCCACCCTACTTGTAGTGAACTAAAGATATGAAATACACAAAGCAGGAGTTAGCCTAAATTGACAATTGAATATTATTATGGCTTACTTTGAACTATGGTTAAGTAACTTAGAGGTGTTAGGTTCATATAACTTCATGTACTTGACTGGGAAAAATGTGAATGAGAAAATAAATCTATGGCAACTTTATGTAATTGAAAGTTGAACATTCTTGCTTGCTTTTTTAATTGCATATAATCAAAAGGGAGCAATTTAGCAAAAGGAAAAGAGAAATTAACAATTTCTATTTTTAATCACATTTACTATTTATAAAAATTTACAACAATAACTGCTAAAGAACACAAGGATCAGTATAATTTTTACATTATCAGTCACTTAAAACAGAATAAGACACTAATATACCTATCATAGGATAATGTAAATTCAAATATTCCCTAATAAATTATTTTTTCGTAACTTTAGGGATAATAGACACATTTAAAAATTTCAACTACCACTACCAAGCAAAGGAAAATAGAAATTTTGAACAACAAAAATGTGTTAAAAAAACATAATTAAGTAAATACTAATTATGTGCATAATGGAAAGATATACTACCCCACACCTAGTGGACATGAAAGAACAATATTATATGCAACCGCACAACATGGGGCTTAATAATACATATGGACCCACCCAACACATAAAGGTTATGCAATGAAATAGACTAAATGACATAGATCATCAATACAAATCGGTAAATATATATATGAAACAAGGTAAGTGTTCTTATTTTCAAATTTTATAATAACAATTAAATAAATTTAAGTAATAACTTTTATTACAAAAATACAAAAGGGGGAATCCCCTTTATAGTAGTATATATTTTAAAAAATACGATAATACTTTGTAAATATATAAAGGAAGTGGAGAGTCTATATAAGACCAATATTTGTATTCAGAAATAGTTCACTTATGTGAAGTTGGAGACCCCTACAAAACAACACACCTACTCTCCTCAGTCTCACTCACACCTTCACTTCTTTAATTTATTCCTTTATTTAAAAAAAACATATTACTGATAAAGTTTAAAATGACTTTAAATAGTTGGATAGAGAAAGCAATACCTTTTGTGCTTATTTAACAACATGAAAGTGTATTCTAATCTCAGAACTTTCATATGTTGAAAACAAGAGCAACTTTCATCCAACACATTGGCTTTCGAAAAATTTCAAAATCAATATCTATTTCAACATTTTAGCTGAATTCAGAGCCAATAGACACATTATACAAAGCAATAAGACTAGCTTCACCAAATTCATTTAATAAAAATAAAATCTTACTACAAAAAATCCAACCATTCTAATAAACTGGTATTGGGGCGATAGTCCAGTACTGATGTCATAAAATCCATGGTTCAAGCAAGATAGGTAAAATATGCAATGCTTAGAAAAGGAACAAAATAAAACCAAGATTAAATAATAACTGGAGAACTTATACAGGACTTGAGTATTTCAAATACCCTTCAATGCTTAGAATAGTTATGCATCTACATTTGATACTTCTTTGGGTATATAAATTTAATGCCTCGTCTTTTATTCTTAATTAGTTAATTTCTCATCTCTCCTATTAAAATTTAAAAATTTTAGATGAAACTAGTTAATATATGATGGACACTAAAAAATAATAAATAAATTTAGACGCAATAATCATCATGAAAAGAACTAAGCATACTATAACAGTAAGCTACTCTGTTGGGAAAATTAGAAGGAATAAGTGTATCTATAACAAGTAACTTTCCAGGGAACCAAATACGACATTTGAAGAATGTTAAGGTTCATGTTGTGTTCAGAGTTAATATAAAGATGAAAGGTAATGGAAGATAGGGCATCAAAGGTACCTAGTGCAGGGAAATCACCATCAATACATTTTGGAATTTAATCAAATTTGTGAAGTAAAAAAAATCCAATGCATTGCAAGAAAGAGTGAGACAATACACATTGTTTGCGGCTCCACCAGAGACCTTGGCAACGCGAAGAAGAGCAATTGGTTCAAAGCTTTGACATTGCAAAAATAGAAAAATAGAGCTTTGTTACGCTGCAAGATCTGAAGCAAATAGAGAGAGAGAGAGAGGAATGACTAGGAATAAAGAAAGTGGGCATTACCAGCGAAGAAGTCGCGAAGTGCAAAGGAAGGTCGAGGCTGAGGTCATCTTGCTAACCAGTGGTTTCAGATGTAAAGAGCAATTGCACGAGGGATTTATGGGGAGAAAAATGAATGAAAGGGGTTAGGTATCTTGTAATTGCCGTTAAACTTAACAAACCATTGTTTAAACACACAAAAACCACTGTTAAAAGAATTTAATTTGTGGTGGTTCTTGAAAACGCCACAAAATGCTTAAATTAAGGTGAAGATAAAAAAGGCCTTTAAATAACCTCCTCTAAATAGTGCATTTTTTTTGTAGTGCATGTTGAATATAAGAACTAATATAAACACCTTCTGCCATGCCTACACTCATCAAAGCTTATCTGGGGTTACTCATCCTCATCAGTTAGTTATCTATCTGCAGCAAACTCAGGCTTATGCTCCAGTTAATCTAATTCTCATTATGAGGGAATGTATCTACAATGTGCATACTCCCTGTTGCATGCCTTATCAGTAGTTTTATGCATGCTGATTTTAATCTGCATTGGTTGTTATCTACTTGTAACATATTAACAGCCTTCTTCAATGACTCATTAGTGTGTCCCACCATGATCATAGAGTGTTGCTTGGGGTCTTTCATTTGTTGCCTACGAAGCTCTTGTTTGAACCTACAAGCCTCTTCCACCCCTGTTTAAATTGTGAGTAAAGAAAGATTCACGTGGGCAAAGACAATACTAAAATGTTTCTTTTTCTAATGCCACTGACCCAATTTCTTTTCACAAACTGTTGATATAGATGCACATTATTCAAACTTATCCCTCTTAAACTTATTTTTGTCAAACTTATATGCAACCACATCACTAGTTTTTGCACAGACTTTATGAAAACAGTTTATGTAAGTAGAACTACTCAAACAAAATATCCAGGAAAATAGAGATAGTGTTGCATGTGAACTCCCAAAAGATCAAACATCAGTTATCAATACTATTTCAAGGCATCCAAGGTACAAGGTTAAGTGTGAACACCCCATTTTGACTGGGTGATATTAGAAAGTTTTTTTTTCTAAAACAAAATAAAAGAAGATAATAAAAATGAAAAAAAAAATATACAAAAGAAAATAAAACAGAAAAGACCCGTCAGCACATGTGACTTTCCCTAATTTAATGGCTTTAGGGAAGTATGGGTAGCAGGAGATAGTTGGAAATGGTCAGCAAGAAAGCATGGATAGGACTTGACCTCACCCAACCACCCTAGAACTTGATCATCACTTGGGGAGGTTAAAGGGGAAGCATTGGAGAACAAAAGGGAAAGAGAGGAGAGACAGAGGGAAATGAGGATAGACCAAGAGAAAAAGAGAGGAGGTCTGGGGGTGGATTGGATTTTCATTTCTTGCCCTTCCATTTTGTGGTTCCAAGATGTAAGCTCTATAATTTCTACATTTTTGCTCTTGATATCTTCCTTTAATGCTCCTAAATGTTGTTAACATATATGATGTGGTCGTAATATTGTTTGTGATATTTGTTTTGTTTGGTTTCGGATGAATTTCTTCTCTCTTCTCCATTCATCACCAGTACAACTCAGCACCAACACCAGCCCCCACCAACCGCATGTCCTTCCAGCAAGCTTCATCCATCACCATGAAAACCAACCTCCAAAATAGAGACCCCCACACTCTCTACACCTAAGCCTCCATCGCCACCCCCGCACCTAGCCAAACACTCATCCAAGTTCCAGCAGAAACTAGTCACACCTAAACACCGAACCCCTCTGTCTCTTATGCTTAGCAGCTCACCTTCACCCATGTAAACCAGCCCTTTGCACCACCAAGCCAAAAATAGAGCACCTCCACACTCTTTGAAAAGCACCACCAGAAGCCACCCATAAACGACAAAAATCACCATGGTACCTTATAGCTTATTTGGCAAGTGTACCAAATCGCACAAGTAATAAAGTAATGAGTAAATTATCATCTCCATAGGGAATTGTGTTGTCAAGTATCAAATTACTAATTTAGATACTATTTAAACGATGCAAATTAATCAAGAGAATTTAGAAATAAAAGTAAAATTGTAACTATGTTAAATGGGGTTGAGCAAACAAAGAGTGAGATGCTAGAGATCCAACTTCACTTGATTTTCTGATAATTTGGATTCTTTCTTAATTTAAATTCCGATTCAAGAATTGATGGTGGGATATCTAATTTAATTAAAACCCAATTCCTTGGTAGATTAATTATCTTCAACTATTTAGAATTAACTAATTCCTTAGTCTAATTCCAAATAGAACAAGGCATGAATGAACAAAACCCCAAGTAATACCACACAACCAACAATATCTATTCCTAGATTATTGCTTAATCATGGTGTTTATCTCAAGAAGCAACATCACACATGAATTTCCCAATTCTATGCATGACCATCAGTTCAATTTATGGTTGATCAAGTCATAAAAGCATTAAGAATAGAGATGAACACTCAATCATGAAAGGAAACTTATATTAAGAACAATAAATCCAAACAAATCATCCATTCAAGTTACATCATCACTCTAGCTAGGAAGAGTTTAGAAAAACATCAAGAAATAGGAAAACAAAAGATAGGAAAATGTAAACTCCATTGAATCCAAGACAACAAGAATATGAAGATCTCGAATCCTTGCTCCTTGATGATCTCCTTAGCTCTCCTAGGGCTGGAAGCCCTCTCCCCCAAAGTCCCCCTCTCCCTCTCTTCTAGGGCAAAATAAGTCATTTTATAAGATTTAGGAAATCATAAAGCAATTGAATGTTGCTGCCACTTTTCTTCATAAAAGTCGTTAACTTGGGCTAGACATATCTCATCAAATCTGGTCGAATCAGTAATAGTGGTCAACATAATATTCGTAGATCTTTTTCTTAACTCTCCATATCCACCGGAATCATGTCATTTGAACTTCTGGAGTGAAAGTTATGCCCAATTTATTACAATAGATTTGACAGCAAAAGTTTTCCTGATTTGCCTTTAATTAAGTTTCCTTGTTTCCTTGAATAGTCTTTGATTGAGTCTCCTTGATTAGCATCCCTTGAAGATTCTTTGCACAAATTACCATAATTACAGTAGATTTGTTCAAAGATCAACTTTCCTAAAATAAATTGCAAATAAACATCAATTAGGAGATAAAATCCCACAAAATCATATGATAAAGATATGAAATATAAGTACTGAATAAGACTCATTAGTACCCCTCACTGCCTTGCCTCCAAACTCAGTTCCCACACAAGCCCTACAACCATCAAACAACATCCCAAGTCAGCAAACACGAATCCAAACTTTTCCAGCGTCCATTTCTGACCGACAATCCCTTTTTGTGGTCACTATTTCCTATCGATTACCTTTACCCAGGATCATATTCGTCCGATCACCTTTACCTAGGTTCCTTAGTGACTAACCATGCATCCCTTCTCATGATCACCATTTTCTGACCAATCTGATCATTTATTTCCATACCTACTTTGTGGTCGATCGACCACTATGTCGTCCTCTTTTATTAACAGATTGACCACCTTTTTCTCCATGCTCATCTCCCACTCATAAACCTTACCCTTGACTGATTGTCTTTGACCGATCACGACCCTTTTCCCATGACCTCCACCAAATTAATTGTCCCTAACTGATCATCCTCTTGTCCCACTATATCCAACAACTAACCGATCGTGATCCGAGCAATCATACCCTTTTTCCTTTAATCTCCAATAGATCATTTCCTGACCAATCTCCCATTCCCTTTGATCTCCAATCGATAGTCCCCGACCGATCTTGCCGTTAACCGATCAACACCTTACCCTTAACTGATCGTCCCTGATCGATTACAACCTTCCCTCTGATCTCCAACATCTGATCGTCTTTGACCGATCATCACCTTTTCCCATGTTCTCCACCAACCGATCGTCTCCGACAGATCAGCCACCCCTTTCCCCTGATCTCCATCAACTAACTGATCATGCTCCAACCAACCACCTTTTCCTCTAGGATCATATCCGATCGGTCACTCTTTCCCATGCCCACCAATTTCAACCAATCCCTTTTACTATATTCACCTTAATAACGATTGACCACTTTGTCCCTTTTTCATTACCAACCAACTGATCACATTTACCTGATCTTCTTCGATTGACCAACCTTTCCCAGGTTCCCAGTGACCGACTAATTACCCTTTCATCCATGCTCATCTTCCACTCATAGACCTTACCTTTAATAGATCATCACCTTCCCCTTAACCGATTGACCCTGATTGATCACAACCTTTCCTATGATCTCTAACATATGATCATCTTTCATCGATCACCACCTTTCCCTTGATCTCCATCTACCGATCATGCTGCAATTGATCAACCAACCAATCGTGCTCTGATCGATCATATTGCCCTTTCCTTTATCACAACAACTAATCGATCATGCACCGATCCATCAGACCCTCTTTCCCCTTCATCTCCAACAACTACCCTGATCGTCCTGACTAATCAGATCCCTATTTCCCTTGTTCTCATATAACCCATTGATTGTGTGTTGATTGATCAGCCCTTTCACCTTTTCACCATCGACCGACCAACTGGGTCATCTTTCCTATTTCATCATCAATCGGTCAGATCCTCCTATTTTCATTACCGATCAATTGTTCGGTCATTACCTAAGGTGCTCGGATGACTAACCTACTGATCGGTCTTCCTTTTTTTTACTTTCAATTTCATTTCTTTTGTTATCCAACATATTAATTTTAGTTTTTAAGTAAATATCCATGCAACGGCCAATGAGACTGATTGTATAAACTTGTACCATTTTCATTGTCATTTGGATTTGTAAGGGTTTATTGTGCGGCCCAGTGTCATCCTGAATCCTGTGCAAGAGTAATTTAACTTGGAAAATAAAGAAAATTGTTTATTTTTTGGGATTCAGGGCCCACTGTTATTTATTTTATGGGTCCAAGAGCTGTTGATGTATGCCCTAGAGGCCAGTTGTATACTACCCTTTTTGGATACTTCGTATCTTGTCGTTTATTATATTTATGTGACATTTCAGTTATTGTGTTATTTATCTTATTTACATATGCAAGGTAAGTTCCTTAGAATAGTAAATACAATCCCATAGGATATCAAGTGCATGACTTGATTGTGAGATCCTATTGGTTACTTTCGGAAACTATTCTTAAATGTCCGTAGTCAAGTATTATTGTCAATTAGGACAACAATAATACATTGAGACTAGTATGTACGTGGACTGATGACCATATCTCACAGGTCATAGATATAAGATATCAAATCTTCACATAGGTACACATTAGAGTAATGTTGTACTGGATTGACCCACTATAAGAATGCTGCATGGATCGTTACGTGAGTATCATAAGCGATTCTCACAGGGACAATGATGTATGTGGTCCTTTGACTTGATGACACTATAGTTCCCTACATGAGGAGTTGTATGACTTGATACCATGAAACGTCTACTTTAACAAGGAGATTGTTAAGACGGTTATTGGACATACTGCCAATCATGCAGAGGGATGTGAATGGCCTAGATAGGATATGTCCCTCCTACTTAACAGAAACTATATTTATGGGCCCCTTGATAAGAGTGAGACTGAAAATGCATGGCCATGCTCGAATGAATCAATGAGATATTGATCTCATTTGTCTTAGTATGTCTACTTGGAGATCAAGAAACAAAAGATTGAATTGTACAAGGATGACCGTTCCATGCCTTGTGTTCAATCTAGATATCTGGACAAAGGGACTAGACTACATGGTAACATTAGTCACGGTTAAGTTATATCGAATTACTAACGTTCCTATTACTTCAGTAGCAATGATGTATTGCTAGATATTGCTCACCGTTTTGTAATATTAAATAGGACTTAATGTTACTGTCAACGTAATAGGATCCTACAAGGTCACACATATAGAATGGATTGGAATGGAGTAGAATGGGGCTAGTTAGACCTTTAGTAAGATTAGATGGGCCAACCCAATTGAATAGGCCCACACATGAGTCTGACCTAAGTCAAATATGTGTAGAGGCCTATATATACATCTCTTAGTCTCTTGTGCCATTATATACTGCACACGAACAACTGAGAGTCAGAAACAGTTTCCGAATAGAGAGAGTTAGAGAGAAAACTACCCCTTTCATGGCTAGCACCGTGCCAAAGAGGGAGTCTATTGTATCCATTCGTGTGGATACCGTAGAGGCACTGTTGGTTTGCTGTGCTCGTGATTGTCAACCGTTTCTTCCTAGAGGTAAATTCCTTAACATGTTTTATGATCTTTTCGCATGGATTCTCAGTTGGGTTTGGGATTTGTTTTTTTGTTTTTCGCTGCGTTTCCCATTCCTAAAACCTAACAAGAGCCCACTGTCATTTCTCTTTAGTCCTTTTTTAATTAAAATTAACCAACCAACAATCATTTTCTATAAAGAACTACATGGCTTTGAATTCCCTATTGTACAAGGGGATACGTAGGAGCATAAGTCAAGTCAAACTTTTAATTTTTGTAATTTAGTTTTTGATTTGTGAATCTTTGTTCACTTTTGCTTAAAGGGGTCAAATAGATATCGTTTTGGTTATAAAATTCACACAATTAGCTTAAGGTAATCATCTTTGAACGGATGTATTAAGGGTGCAATGGAAATAAGATTCCACTCTTTCTTGTTCATAATCGACTCCCAACCTTGCTTGGTGTCGTAGACCATTTTATTTTTAAATATTTTTAAAGGGTTTTGTTAGTCATTTGCGTGGTAGTGGCTCCATTGTTTTCAATTTTACTATTTCTTTCGCGACTCCCCGTCGCGATTTTTTTCGGTCGAGACAGATGGCAACTCCACTAGGGATGGTTGGAGAGTCAATCTTGTTATAGCTAGTTGTGCATATTTTATAACCTTTAGATATATGTTTTAGCCCTTTTATTTGCTTCTTATTTGTATGTCATGTTCATAATTTTTTATATATATTATATGTAAATATTGTTAGCTTTGCTTTGTTACATTTGTCTCCTCTGTTAACATCTTGTTTTATTTATCATTGTATATCTGTGTTCACAGATATTATATCCTACAGCTGACTGTTTCCACTTTAGGATAGATGATGCGTGAGTAAAATGCACATATCTAGTGCTTAATTTGATATGGATTTGGACATATTTTGATTGAATCATTTCCTTCTTTGCTATATTTTTACATACTTTTACACTTTGACTCCTTTCCTCTCATTCTTGATGTTTTTAGGTACTAAATGGACATTTTGGACCCATTCCTTGGAGGATCCACAAGCATGAACAAAGAATGTTGCTGAATCCCCTGGCAGTAAAATGGCCATATCTCGAGCTAAAAAAATGATATTGAGGTGATCTTTGTTGTGTTGGAAAGCTAAGAGACAAAGCTACAACTTTGATGTTGGACACTTTTCCTAATTTGAACTCCAGAAAATCACAAAGCAGTGTTTTTTCTTCTCAAGAACCACAAGGTCAGGTGAAATCACACGGCCTAGCCCGTGTTGTGGTGTGAATTATGCAGCAACTGGATCTCTTGGGCTTGGGTTGCACGAAATAGAGTGAGAAAGTGTCTTCCTCCCATTAGGAAATTCAAAAGAGGAGTCAAGACATATAAAAGCAAAGATTAGAAACCTTAAGGATGGAGGAAGATCAAGGGTTGAAGATCGAAAAGTGAAGATTGAAGAAGAAGGAGATTGTTCTTGAAGAGATTGGGGAACCCTTTCATCCTTACCTCTACTTCTTTGTGATGTCTTCTATTTCTTCATCTATCATGTGCTTTCTTGTAATCATGGAGGCTAGGTCTCTTATCTAGGATAGGGATGTAACTCTTCTATGATTCTATGACAATGTTTTGAGCCTCTTTTAGTTAATGGAAGATTGTTGTTTTGATTTAATTCTAGTGTTCTTAATGCTTGCCTTATGTTGGTACCCATAATCGCATGATCTAAGATAATTAAATGAAGAATCGAGAGTTGAAGGTTGTTATCTGACAATCTAGAATTTGAACTTAGGTTTTATGACCACGAAAGTAGGCATAATCCTTCGAGGAGCTACTGAACTTTATAGAGCTTAATGGGTTTCAATTAACTTAGTACCATGAAAATAGGTATTACTTTAATTCTAACACGTTTCTTGTAACTCGAGAGAGACCATCAAACATAATAGGAAGATTCACCTTCAAAACACAATCGAATCATTAATTGGAATGTTCTAAGCCTTTGTCATAGAAAGTAGTTATAGTAAATCCCGAATCCTAGAGTCTCAATCCATTGATATTTCATTATTGTTACTTGTTTAATTTGATTTGCTTACGATTTAGTTTCCTCTTTATTGCCTTTATTAATTGTCTAGATAATCGTAATCGTTAAAGTGCGGTATTCACGCAATCCGTGTGGGAACGATATCTTTCTTTACTACTTGTACGATCCGTGCACTTGCGGTGAGCAACAAGTTTTTGGCGCCATTGCCGGGGATCGGTGCTAATATCGCTACCATTAGCGATCTGATTAATCTAGAATTTTTTTATTATGTTTGTTTATTTTGATTTTTCTTTTATTTTCAGTTTTACTTTTGTTTCTTTTGCCTTTTTCTTTTTCAGGTACTTTTTTTGTTGTTTTAGATAGATTTTGCAATGGCGGATCAAGACTGATTGACATATAATGGCAACCTGAGGTTGAGAGACTTAGCCACACCAAATGCACATGGATTTCAGCCCAGTTTGGTGAAACCACCAATTGTAGCTAATAACTTTGAGTTGAAGCTGGCATTGATCCACATGGTTCAATAATCTCAGTTTGGGGGTTCTCATGTAGAAAATCCTAATGCTCACTTGGCCGGATTCTTGGAGATTTGTGATACTTTGAAAATCAACGGAGTCTCTGATGATGCTATTCAGCTTAGGCTCTTTCCATTCTCTCTTAGGGACAAAGTGAAGGCATGGCTCAACTCAATGCCCGCCCATTCTTTTGCCACGTGGGCCGCTCTTTCTCAAGCCTTTTTGGCCAAATATTTCCCACCGGGCAAGACAGCCAAGCTTTGCTATGATATTACTACTTTCACACAAAGAGAGGATGAATATCTCTATGATGCATGGGAAAGGTACAAAGACCTCCAAAGACAGTGTCCACATCATGGTTTGCCCGATTGGCTTATTATTCGTACTTTCTACAATGGGTTGACTCATTCGGTGAAGATCATGATTGATGCCACAGCTGGCGGTGCTCTTATGGGAAAGACTACAGATGAAGCAATTGCTTTGATTGATGAGATTGCTTCTAATGACTATCAGTGGAGTAGTGAAAGGTCCACCCCAAGGAAAATAGCTAGAGTTTTTGAGGGAGATGCTATGAGCATGCTTAATGCCAAGTTTAAAGCCTTGACAAAGAAGATAGACAAGTTGTGAATGCCATTGATGCACCTATGGTAACTTGCAACTTGTGTGGGGGAGGTCACTTGAGCTCAAGTTGTTATATGGGGAATTCCTATTCCCAAGACTCCTCCTTTGAGCAAGTTAACTTTGTCAACAACAACAACTATAAGCCTCAAGAGAACCCATATTCAAACACTTACAACCAAAGTTGGGGGAACCACCCCAATTTCTCAAAGGGAAATCAGCAACATCAAGGCAACCAACCGGGTAGTAGACTACCTTCGAGCTTCCAACAAAGAGGTAGTAATGCTCAAGCACCTTAGGTTTAAAGAATCAAGAGATGGTGTTTGTTATCTAACAATCTAGAATTTGAACTTAGGTTTTATGACCACGAAAGTAGGCATAATCCTTTGAGGAGCAACTGAACTTCATAGAGCTTAATGGGTTTCAATTAACTTAGTACCATGAAAATATGTATTACTTTAATTCTAACACATTTCTTGTAACTCGAGAGAGACCATCAAACATAATAGGAAGATTCACCTTCAAAACACAATCGAACCATTAACTGGAATGTTCTAAGCCTTTGTCATAGAAAGTAGTTGCAGTGAATCCCGAATCCTAGAGTCTCAATCCATTGATATTTCATTATTGTTACTTGTTTAATTTGATTTGCTTGCAAATTAGTTTCCGTTTTATTACTTTGATTAATTGTATAGATAATCATAATCGTTAAAGTGTGGTATTCACACGATCCTCGTAGGAACGATATCTTTCTTTACTACTTGTACGATCCATGCACTTGCGGTGAGCAACAATAGATGACTGCTGGTTCTGGTGTGTGTGTATATATATATTGATATTCTTGTTAAATGGAGTTGTTTTCTTTGTGTTTTTATGCCAAATTCCTCCTAAAACCAACCTATGATTAAGCTTTGCCATTGTTTTTTTAAGTTTAGTTTTGTGTGTTTTCATTTACCCCATTGTTTAGTATTTTGTTTCATTTTCTTGCTTAGAAGCCTAATTTTTACTTTGTATCTTGTTAATTCTTAGGTATCAAATAAAGGAGTTTAGCATTTGCAAGGAAATGAAGCAACAAGAATTAGAATTCCTCTCTGAACATCCACCGCTTGAGCACCCAAAGCCACCGCTCAAGCAGTGGAACCCAGCAGTTGATTGTTTGCCACCACCTAGGCGGTGGAATCCAGCGCTTAGGCGCTCCAATTGCTGGCATAGCTAGTCTTCTTGGGAAAGCCACCGCCTAAGCGCCCAAAGCCACTGCCTAGGCGGTGGAATCACATAGTCCGCATTCCTCTGCAATCCCACTGCTTGAGCAGTGAGATTCCACCGCTTAGGCGGTGGGTCTAAAATTTGACGCACCTGTTTCTTAGTATAAATAGAAAAAGAACATAAAGGTTAGAGAAAACGGCTGGGAAAAGAATAGGAAGGGGATTTACTGCAACCCTAACTCAAGGAGGAGCGATTCAAGAGGAAGATTAGAGGATCTCAACATCAACACCTTGTGTTGTTCATGGAGTTTAGCTCTTTCCCCTATTTTTCTTCCCTTTTTGTCATGAGTAGCTAAATTTCCTAAGCTAGGGATTTGATGTAACTCGACTTGGATAATGGGTTTATGAATTTCTCGTAATCCTTGACTTGATTCTATGGTTTAAGTGTTTATTCTTGTTTTCATGCAATTTATGAATTGGCCTCTCACATTTTGATTTAGGTTTCATATTAGGAATTGGAAAATTCTTCTATGTTCTAGCTCATTGGAATAATGCCATAATCTTTGAGGGTTTCGGGATAAGCCTTAGGGGTTATATGGTGTCTTTGAATTTAAGTACAAAGGTAAAACCCTTTTCAATTTGAATTAAGTTAAGGAATTAATTAATTCTAATTGGTTAAAGGAGAATTGAATCTCCAAGGAATTGGGATTTGATGAACTTTAAGAAATTCAACCTTTAGACTATAGTTGTGGAGTCAAGGTATTTGAGAATTCATACATCCATTGGATAAGTTAAGCGAAATCACTTCCGTAGCGCTTTTATCTAATTGCTTTACTTCTTCAATTCAGTCAACTACTTTTAGTTTTGGTTTGCTTTCTTTATTTCTTATTTCATTGTTACTTCGTAGTGTAGAGCCCCTTTCGATTCAAAAGAACTTTTGTTTAAATAGAATTAATTCTAGTAAATTAATGATTGGTAGGCTTAGTCCTTGTGAAGATGATAACTATCTCATCACTTTATTACTTGAGCGATTCGGTATACTTGCAGAGGGGTTATCAAGTTTTTGGCGCCATTGCCGGGGATTAAGTATTCTTATCAACATCTGTAGTAATTGGAGTTGATTCTAATTTAAACATTTTATTTCTTTGATTTAATTTTGAGTTTCGTTACTTGGTTAGTTGTTTCTCACCTGTGTTAACTTTGGTTTATGCGAGGTACCATTCATCTTGATTTATTGTTGCTTGATCCTGAGATCGAAAAGATAGCTAGAGAGAACAAATGAAGAACTTATACTCAAAGAGAGATTCAGCAGCCTTTGGAAGAGGAGATAATGGCAGATCAACCTCCTCCTAGGAGAACTTTGAGGGATTATGCCACCCCTAATGCTGAAGGGTATACAACAAGCATTGTGAGGCCTCCCATTCAAGCGAATAACTTTGAGATTAAGCATGCACTTCTTCACTTGGTGCAGCAAGAACAATTTGGGGGTAATTCTAATGAAGATCCTAATTGTCATATTGCCAACTTCCTCCAACTATGTGACACAATGAAGGTGAATGGGGCTAGTGATGATGCAATCTGACTTAGGCTTTTCCCGTTGTCTCTGAGGGATAAGGCCAAGAGTTGGCTCCAAAGTCAACCACAAGGGAGCATTGTTACTTGGAATGATTTAGTGATAAGGTTTCTCACCAAATACTTCCCTCCTTCCAAGTCCACAAAGATGAGACAAGTGATAACTTCATTCTCTCAGCATGATGGAGAGGTGCTTTATGATGCTTGGGAAAGATTCAAGGATTTGTTAAGGAGATATCCACATCATGCAATTCTGGAATGGCTCCAAATTCAGACTTTTTGCAATGGATTGACTCATGCAACAAGAGCTATGGTAGATGCAGCAGCTAGGGGTTCATTGAATAACAAAACACCAGAAGAAGCTCTCTAATTGATAGAGACTATGGCTGCTAATAATTATCACACTCCTAGTGAGAGGTCAATGGGAAAAAGAGGTGTGTTATGGAGCTCGATACATTAGATGCCATCCTTACTCAAAACAAGAGACTTTCTAAACAGTTGGCGACTCTCACCAAGCAGTTGTGGCAAGTGTAAGTGAATGTAGTAAATTCCCAAGCCTTAATTTGTGATTTTTGTGGAGACAACCATGTTAATGGGAATTGTGAGGCAAATTTATTGAATCAAGGAGTACAAGAGCAAGTGAACTACATGGGGAATCCACAAAGACCCCCACACAACCCCTACTCCAACACTTACAATCTAGGGTGGAAGAATCACCCCAACTTCTCATGGAATAATCAAAATGTGAAAAGACCGCCTAATCCTCTTTATCAGGCTCCACCATTACCTCATGTCCAGCATGATCAAACTAAGCCATTTCCTTTGGAAATTGCCTTAGAGAAGCTTTCCCAATCCACTACTAGTTTTGTGCAGCAAACTTCAAGCTTCATGCAAGAGAGAAGGGAAAACTTCAAGAACCAAGAGGCATCTATTAGAAATTTGGAGAATCAAGTAGGACAGATCTCTAGGCAACTAGCTGAAAAACCATTAGGAATACTTCCTCATAACACTGAGACAAATCCTAAGGAGCAGTGTAAGGCTATAACTTTGAGGAGTGGTAAAACAGTGGAGGTTTCACCTAGAGAAGGTAAAGTCAAGGTAGTGATGAATCATCAAGCTCAAGATACAGTAGAAGAAGATACCTCTTCATCTAAACTCCCTAATCATGTGCAAGAAGAAGAGTGGAAGAAAAGTGAGTCTCCAAGGAGAAAGGAGAAGGAGTGGGACAAACCTTTTGCGCCATCACCATATGCCAAGGTGTCGTTCCCTCAAAGGCTTAAGAAGGAGAATCAGGAGAAGCACTTTGCTCGCTTTTTAGACATCTTCAAGAGGCTTCAAATCAACATTCCATTTGCAGAAGCGTTGGAACAAATGCCCTCTTATGCCAAATTTATGAAGGAGCTCTTATCCAAGAAGAGGAAGCTAAAGGAAGATGAGACGGTAATGCTAACTGAAGAGTGCAGTGGAATTATCCAGAAAAAGCTATCGCCAAAGTTAAAAGTCCCTGGTAGTTTCCATATTCCTTGCACTATTGGAAAATTGACAATTGGCAAAGCCCTTTGCGACCTTGGAGCTAGCATAAATTTGATGCCACTTTCAATTCTAAACAAATTGGGGATTGGAGAAATTAAGCTGACAACAATATCTCTCTAGTTGGCGGATCGATCTATCAAACACCCATATGGGATAGTAGAAGATGTTTTGGTGAAGGTAGATAAATTCATTTTCCCAGTTGACTTTGTAGTTCTTGATATGGAGGAGGATGCTGATATCCATCTCATTCTTAGAAGACTATTTTTGGCCATCAGGAGAGCTTTGATTGATGTTCAATAAGGAGAATTGATGCTAAGGGTGCATGATGAAAAGGTGACTTTTAATCTGTTTGAAGCTATGAAACACCCAATGGATAAGGAACAATGTTTTCGGGTGGATGATCAATCACTTTGAGACACTTATGTTAGCTTTGTACTTGGCTTTATTATATGTTAATTGTGCCCAATATTAGTATATTAGTTGAGTTTTATGTTGTTGGGCCTCATTGGGCTTTAATGCAAATTTTGATTAACTCTCAGATTTTGATGCATTTTGGCCTTTCCTCCTTGATTAGGCCATAACTTGGGCTTCGGTGATCCGTTTGAGGTGTTTTTGGTGCTTGTGGAAAGATAAGACAAATATCTACAAGTTTCATGAAAAATTCAAGAGCTGGATCAGACTTTTAATGGTCCAAAATATGCCTGAAAATCAGAGTGGGCTTGCTGTTGCTAGAATCTAAGTAGCGTGCACATATTGGACCATATTGTGGGCTGTAGGCCATCTTTTGAGCTGGAATCAGTGCCATTAGAAAGATAACGCACAAAAATCCAACTTTACTGAAGGCCATTTAGTCAATAGATGCCTTTTTCGGCATGATTATGAAGCTACAAGTTAGTTTGAATTTGGAAACACATTCTGCCAACGTGACTTGAGGTAGGTGCAGTGTTTTTAGAATATCTTGAGTTGTAAAAGTCCAATTGACATGAAACCAACGCCAAAAGTTCAAGGAGACAATTGTCTACAACTTTCATGAGACACCTAAAGTCAATTCGGTGGAATGGAGGGTCATACAGATCATGGAAGGAGGCACTTGAAATCTGGCAGAATATCAACTTTGCTTTTCTTTTGTAATTGTTTATCATTTGGTTGGTTAACATGGACCACTATATTTGACAATCTCCATTTTTTACAGCTTGCATTCATATTATCTTTAGTTACAAATTGGCTTCTAGGATTAGTATAAATAGGGCCAATCTCTTTGTATTAAGCATGAATGAAATTTGAAGTAAGTTTGAGTATTTGTGAGAGTTTTCTTTCTCTTCTTCTCCATTCTCTTTAGAATTTCGTTTTTGTTCTTTATTTTCTGAGTTCCCCCTTCTCATCCATGGAAGGCTAGGCTCTTATAATCAATCCAAGGGATTCATCATCTTGATGTTTAATTTGGGGATCTTGTTTCGATTGTTCATATTGTTTAATTGTTATTCAATTTTCTCTTCTTCCTTTTTTGATTTTTATCTAGATTGAATTGCTTAATTTGATTTAGATTTTTTTCACAAAGACTAAACAATATATCAAAGCTTTTTGATGGATTGTTTAGCTTGGTTAAATTATGAATCTTAAGTTAATTTATGTTTGCATGTTGCTTACTTTATCTAACCTTGGTTAACTAAATCGTAGATGATTATCTAGTAGAGGATTCCTAGATCATATTAAGGCTTCTTGATGTGATCTAAGGCCAAGAACATGGTTAGCAATTAAGTGGATTTCTTGTAATCAATGATGGATTAAACTCAAGATCGGTAAATTTCTTTAGATTGGTTGTTTCTTTAAATTTGTTTTCAACTTTAAGTCTCGTACTTTTGTTAAACCTGTTAATCAATACCAATTCCCCCCTTTTTAAGTTGTTGAAATAATCAAATTTCACCTATGATCCTAGGGAAACGACTTGGTTCACTCAGTACTATTGCAAAATTTGTATTAAACTAATTTTTACTATTTGATCGAGCTCGGCACTCGTGTCAAATTTGGCGTCATTACTGGGGATCCAAGGCAACTATTTGATTATTGCAAAACCCTATCTAACTCTAACAATTGTGTTTGTTTTGTTTTTTAAGCTTTTTCAAGTGGAATTTGACTGAAATTAGGTAAAAAGCATCCTATCAAGATTTTGGTTCCGTAAAGTATCTCTGATCGAGCTGAATTTTGGTAGACTAATGGAAAATGTTATTTTGACAAAGGCTCACTTCAGCAAGGTCACCCCTATTTTAGCCAAATTTCATCGTCTAGACAACTTTTTCAATTTTTTAAGATTTTTTATTATCTTGTTGGATAACATTTTTGTGTAGATTTTATCCTGTGGTGGTCCTATAATTTTTAAAAAAATCTCTAGATAGGTTTTCTGAAGTTGTTTTGTGTATTTTTACACTTGTTTTTGTGTTTTTATGTTTGGTCACTTATCTTATAAAGCATAGACTTGATGAGCTGTCTTATCTGGTGAGGCAACTAGCAATGGGACAACATCAGTTACCTGTGCAAGAACCTGCAAGATTTTGCAGTATATTTATAGTTCTTTTCATCCCACATATGCATGCACCACATTACAAGATGATGGTTCTGTATTTCAAGACTATTCAATTACTGCAACAGGTGTATCCCCTATACAACAATAATGTCAGCCATATGTTAGACCAAGCAGGCCATATCAGCAACAACAAGCTATAGTAGGCATGAAATATGAGCCTACATTGGAGGATTTAGTGAAGCAAATGGCAACCAACAACCTCCAATTTTAGTAGAGCACAGAAGTTATAATACAGAATTTGGAGACCCAAGTTGGTCAACTTACATCTTCATTGAGTCAGTTGAGCAGGCAACAAATGCAAAATTTTGATTTTATAGAACATGAGATCATTGATGTGAAACAATCAATTGATGATTTGTGTGCTGAATTTGCTAGCTTTACTGATTTTGATGATTCTGTTTGTTGTACTGGTTGTGATGGTGATATGTTGTGTAATGCATGTGCTGAGATTGCTACCTTTTTAAGACATGATGAATCTATTTCAGCAGATTATGTAGCAATTCAATCTGTAGAGGTAGTGAAGCCACCAAAATTGGAGTCCATTGTGGCCAAGAAACTCCTTACTGATGAGGAGGAGAGGTTGCTACCCATTGTGAGGGAGAATCCAAAAGCCTTTACACTTGCATACATTCCTAACATTAGCCCTTGCATATGCCTGCATAGGATTTTATTTGAGGATGGAGCTAAACCAGTGAGGCATCCCTATAAAAGAGAAAACCTTCTGATTCTTGATGTGGTGACCCATTACACTAGCTATGGTGTGGCTGCTAAGATTTTCTTGCTTCTGCTATCCATATGGAGTTTTCTTTCCACACTTCTTTTTGTTTTTATGGTTTTGTTATTGTTTTTAGTTCTCGTTCTGCTTATATTTTGCTGTTATGATTTTATTTTTCTGTTGCATTACTGTTTCTACTGTTGTTTTCTGCTCGATTTGCAATTTTCTGGTAAGACCTTCTACCTATCTTTATTTTGACATTGGGGACAATGTCTTAAATTAGTTAGGGGGAGGGATAGTTGACATTACCATGTTCATAGTTTGTTTTAGAAAAAAACTAACCAGCTAATTTTATTGTTACTAACTTATTAGATGTATGATGGCAAAGTAAGGAGTAGTTTTGCTCTTGAGACGCATCTTAACTTGTATTTCATAGTAGGTCTTAAATCATTTTGTTCTTGTTTATATAATTTTTTGTTTATAGTTGAATGATTTTTCAAAATTCATGATATACATGTACATATGACTGTGGATATTATGAAGAAAACATGTTTGAATTCAGTAAATGTTCCATACCTTTGTGAGTTTTAGGCTTTTCCTAGTTTGATACTTATGCTTGGTTTATTTTCTTTCATGAGTAATGTCAATTATGAATTTATTTTCTAGAACTTGCATTGAAACGATTTGAAATTACATTGGTCTGTATGTTGCATGAAAATGACAGAGGCATTTTTCTTAACTTAGCTACTTTGGCCAAATAAGCTTACCTTGCATTTATCCCATTGTTAACCCCCTCTGTGCCTACTTACCCATTCTTTGTTCTTAGCTTATTAGAAGCCTTGAGTGAAAAACCATGTTTTACCTCACCTTAGGGAATAAGAGAACATTTGTTTTCCTATTGAAGGAGCTCTTTTGCTCGCAATGATTTAATTGTGGGGGAATTGGTGTGCTTATACGAAATATTTGGTACCCAAAAAAAAAAAGAGAAAAAACCTTGTTAAATAAAATAATAGAAAAAGGAAGGAATGTGTGAAGAGAATGTGCATTTTATGGTTTTGGGTAAAATTTTATGACTTCTACTTGAGTTATTCCGAAATGCTTTTTATTCTCTTTGGTTTTTAACTTGTTATTATTGTTCCCTTCTGATCAATCAATTTGAGACACTTATGTTAGCTTTGTATTAGGCATTATTAGATGTTTATTGTGCCCAATATTAGTACTTTAGATGAGTTTAATGTTGTTGGGCTTCATTGGGCTTTAATGCAAATATTGAATAATTTTCGGATTTTGATGCATTTTGACCTTTCTTCCTTGGTTAGGTCATAACTTGGGACTCGGTGATCCAATTGAGGTGATCTTGGTGTCTTTGGAAAGCTAAGACAATGCTCTACAAGTTTCATGAAGAACTCAAGAGCTGGATCGGAATGCTAAGGGTCCAAAATTTCCCTGCAATGCAGAGTGGGTTTGCTGTCACGGAACCATCTGGGCAGTATGTACATATTGGACTATATAGTGGGTTATAGGCCTCCTCTTGGGCTGAAACTTGGTCACTTGAAAGATAAGACCCATATCTCCAACTTCAATGAAGACCATTTTGTCAATAGATGTCGTTTTAGGCATGCTTCAGAAGCTACAAGTTGGTCTGAATTTGGAAACACGTTCTTCCAACCTAACTTGAGGTAGGTGAAGTGTTTTTGGCATTTCTGGAGTTCTAAAAGTCCAAATGACATGATTCAAATTGGAGATTTTCAAGGATACAACTGGCTACAACTTTGATGAAGACATCCAAGCCAAAATACACCGTCTAGGTGATGAATTTGAAGCCAGAAGTCGGATAAGAGTTGTTGACTAAAAGCTACCAACCATACACCAACCCACCTACCATGCACCAACCCACCAACCATGCATCAAGCTTCCATTTTTGACAAATTTCAGATTCTTATAGCTTGTATTCAGATTATGTACATGTACAAATTGGCTTCTAGGATTAGTATAAATAGACCCAACCTCTTTGTATTAGAGGCATTCAATTTAGAAGTAAGTTTCAAGAAAGTTTAAGTATTTGTGAGAGTTTTCTTTCTCTTCTTCTTCACTCTCTTTGCAATTTCGTTTTTGTTCTTTAAATTCTGAGTTCTTCCTTCCCATCCATGGAAGGCTAGGCTCTCATAATCAATCCAAGGGATTAGCCATCTTGTTGTTTAATTTGGAGATCTTGTTTTGCTTGTTCATATTGCTTAATTGTTATTCAAGTTTCTCTTCTTCCTCTTTTGATTCTTATCTAGATTAAATTGCTTAATTTGATTTAGATGTTGATGTGGTAGTAGCTTTATTATCATGTATTCAAAGAGGATCACAAAGATTAAACAATATATTAAAGCTTTTTGATAGATTGTTTAACTTGGTTAAATTCTAGATCTTAAGTTAATCTATGTTGGATGGTGCTTACTTTATCTAACCTTGGTTAATCAAATCCTAGATGCTTATCTAGTAGAGAATTCTTGGATCATGTTAAGACTTCTTGATGTGATCTAAGGCCAAGAACTTGGTTAGCAATTAAGTGAATTCCTTGTGATCAATGATGAGTTAAACTCAAGATCGGTAAATTTCCTTGGATTGGTTGTTTCTTTAGATTTATTTACAACTTTGAATCTCCTACTTTTATTAATCTTGTTAATCAACAACAAAACCCCCCCTTTTTTTCTAATTATCTTGATCTAATTAAATCTTTGTTTTTGGATCCTTGAGAGACGATTCGGTTCATTCTCTATACTACAAATTAGTTTGTGAACCGGTTATTTTATTTGATAGGTCTCGACAACCTCTTGTCAAATTTGGCGCCGTTGCCGGGGATCCAAGGCAACTATTTGATCATTTCAAGATCCCATCTAACTCTAACAAATGTGTTTGTTTTGTTTTTGAAGCTTTTTCAAGTGGGATTCGGCTGAAATTGGATAAAGGGCGTTGTGTCAAGAATTTTGGTTCGGGCATCTCAGATTGATCTGAATTTTGGTACACAAATGGAAAATATTATTCTGAGAAAGGCTCACTGTATACAGTGAGGTCACCCTTATTTTTGCAAATTCCATCGTTTAGACCACTTTTGCAATTTTTTAAGATTTTTTATTATTTTTTTGGATAGCATTTTTGTGTAGATTTTATCCTGTGGTAGTTCCATAATTTTTAAAATTCATTTGATACTGTTTTTATTTTTGTTTAATTTTTTTGGAGTATTTGTTTTAGGAATTTTTAGTGTTTTAGTTGTTATTGCTTTTCTAATACCTTCTTATGAACTGCATCTTTGTATGACTAGATACGATCCTCGGTACCTTGCATTCATTTGATCCTGAAATTGATAGAACATTTCATACACTTCATAGAATTCATTGGACTGGTAGTAGCATTCATAGATCTAATAGAATTACTTCTGGAATTGGACTTGAACTTGACATTGCACCTAATCTTGTTGACTCTTTTAATCCTGTTGAGTCCGTACATTAGTACTTCGTGTGCGATCATCGAGTCCGTTGATTTTACTATGGCCGACTATAACAATAGGACCCTTAAGGAATTGGCTGCACTGATGTGAATTATCAACCTTTGTGCATTCAATATCCTCGAACTTAATGTTGATTTTGAGTTGAAATGCGGATTGATACACTTGTCGCCCAAGTTTCATGGTCTTGCGGTGAAGATCCACATAAGCATTTGAAGGAGTTCCATGTTGTCCGCTTCCACCATGAAACCTCATGGAATAGCTGAAGATCACATCAAGCTAAGGGCCTTTCCTTTCTCTTTGGATGGTCCTGCTAAGGATTGGTTGTATTACTTACAACCTGCTGCCATCACTTCTTGGAATGACATGAAAAGATTATTTCTGGAGAAGTTCTTTCCTGCATCAAGAACTGCTGCAATAAGGAAAGATATTTGTGGCATAAGGCAAATCAGTGGTGAAACTCTCCATGAGTATTGGGAGAGATTCAAGAAATTGTGCTCAAGCTGCCCACACCATCAAATTAGTGATCAACTGCTGATCCAATACTTCTATGAAGGATTGATGCCAATGGAAAGGAGTATGATTGATGCTGCAAGTGGTGGAGCATTGGTAGATAAAACTCCAGCTGCTGCCAGAAACTTAATTGCAAACATGGCAGCAAATTCTTAGCAATTTACTCGAATGGGTGATGCAACCAGAATAGTCAATGAAGTTAATACCTCTTCACATGCTGATCAACAAAGGGTGGAACATAGATTGGATGAGCTTACTTCTTTGGTTAGACAAATGGCAATAGGACAACACGAACCACGTGTGCAAACCCCTGCAAGAGTTTGTAGCATATGTTCTAGTTCCTCTCATCCTACAGATTCATGCCCCACATTGCAAGATGATTCTGAGTTTCAAGACCAATCTGTGGCTGCAGCTGGTATATTTCCTGGGAAGCCACAATTCCATCAGCAACAACAACAGAAATATGATCCATTCTCCAACACTTACAACCCTGGCTGGAGGGACCATCCCAATCTGAGATATGGGAATGCATCAAATCAGCATCCACAAAACCAGTATAGACCACCATTCCAGCAGCAAGCAAGGACAAATCGATTTCGACCACATCCGGACCAAGTAGACCACCATTCCAAAGAAGAAGGTCCTGTAGCCACAAAATCGAGCCCTCATTGGAGGATTTGGTGAAACAGTTGGCCACCAATAACATCCAGTTTCAACAGAGAACTGAAACCACCATTCAGAACTTGGAGACTCAAATTGGTCAACTTGCCACATCAATTCATGAATTAAAGTCACAGTGGTTACGGCCAATTACCCTCTCAAACCACTCCAAATCCTAGAGGCATTGTTAGTGATATAGATTTACGATGTGGTAAGCAAATCAATGGACCAGTGCAGCAGATACTTACAGATTCTACCCTTGGCCCAGAGAAACAAGATTCTATAGCAACTTCAAGTTCTGCAGCTAATTCGAATGTCAGAGCAGATTCAAGAAGAAATGATCCTACAAATTGCCCAAGCGTAAAATTGGATCAAATCAGCTGATTGTGAAAAAATTGATGACAGAGAAAAGTGAGCATCCAAAAGTCGAGTTCCAACATTCCTCATCCTTTTCCCAACCGAATGATACAGTAGAGGCATATGGTTGAAACAGGACTTGGATAAGGAAATTATGGAGACTTTTCAGAAGGTTGAGGTGAATATACCTCTCTTGGAGGCAATTAAACAAATCCCCAAGTATGCCAAGTTCTTGAAAGAGATGTGCACCCATAAGAGGAAGCTAAAGGGCACTGAAAAAGTGAGTATGGGGAGAAATGTCTCTGCTTTGATTCAGCCCAACTTTGCCTCCCAAATGCAAGGATCCGTGCACTTTTACCATCCCTTGCACCATAGGGCACCAACAGTTCACTCATGCCTTGCTAGACTTGGGAGCCTCCATCAATGTAATGCCAAAGTCAGTTTACACTTCCTTGCATATAGGAGAGCTAAAGCCTACCGGCATTATCATTCAGTTAGCAAACCGGAGCACTGCACAACCTGCAGGAGTGTTGGAGGATGTTCTGGTTCGGGTACATAATTTAATATTCCCAGCTGATTTTTATGTGTTGAATATGGAAGATGAATCTGCCTCTTCCCCACCCCCATTGATCTTAGGTAGGCCATTTTTGAAAACTGCTAAAACTAAGATTGATGTGCATGCTGGTACCCTTTCCATGGAATTTGGTGATGATATCATTCAGTTTAACATTTTTGATGCCATGAAATACCCTTTAGAGGATCATTCTGTTTTTCATTTTGATGTCATTGATTTACTGGTTGATGATATGCATGCTGATATGTTGGCGTAGTTTCTGAAATTGTAGGATACACCGATAGCATAGCTTGTGATACTTGTTACACTTTGCTTTGGACTTTTTGGTTGTAAACCCACTACAATGTGTGCGGCTTGTCGAGATTTCTACATACTTGTCATGTGCTGTTGTTAATTCTGCTGACATTGATGATTCTGTTTCTGTTATTAATGGCAATGATGTTGTTATGAATGATGTTATCATTCATCCTACTGCTAAGTGTGATTCTTTTGATTCCATAGGATATGATGATGTTGTTTTGCAAGATTGTGCACGACTTGCGTGTGCAGTGCAATCACGAGAATTTAGCCGATTTAGTTTCGGTTCCAAAACTAGTACCGTCAGTCCAGCAACCACCCTCCATTGAACTTAAGCCCTTGCCCGAGCATTTGAAGTATGCATTCTTGGAAGAGGATGAGAAGCTCCCGGTGATAATGGCCAAACACCTCCAACCTGAGCAAGAAACCAGATTATTGGAAGTCTTGAAGCAACACAAAAGGGCAATTGGTTGGACACTTGCAGACATTCTGGTATTAACCCCTCCACATGCATGCACAGGATATTACTTGAGGAGGAAACTAAACCAGTGAGACAACCCCAGAGGAGACTGAATCCTCTCATTCTAGATGTGGTGAAAAAAGAAGTGACCAAGCTACTGCAGGCTGGCATTATCTATCCCATCTCTGACAGCAAGTGGGTGAGCCCGGTGCAAGTAGTTCCAAAGAAATCCGGGGTGACTGTTGTGGCCAACCAGAAGAATGAGCTCATTCCAACCCGAGTGCAGAATAGCTGGAGAGTCTGCATTGACTACAGACGTCTCAACCAAGCCACTCGGAAAGATCATTACCCCTTTCCGTTCATTGATCAGATGCTGGAACGGTTGGCTGGTAAGTCCCATTACTGCTTTTTAGATGGCTACACTGGATACTTCCAAATCCACATTGCACCGGAGGATCAGGAGAAGACCACATTTACTTGTCCCTTCGGCAACTTTGCTTACAGACAGATGCCCTTCGGCCTCTGCAATGCCCCTGGTACTTTCCAACGGTGCATGGTAAGCATATTTTCTGATTTCTTAAAGGAGTGCATGGAGGTATTTATGGATGACTTCATTGTCTATGGTTCTACTTTTGATTCATGTTTAGCTTGACCTATCTAGAGTACTCGCAAAGATGCATTGAGACTAACCTTGTGCTAAATTTTGAGAAATGCCATTTTATGGTAGAACAGGGTATAGTTTTAGGCCATGTAGTATCCAGTAAGGGCATTGAGGTAGATCCTGCCAAGATTGATGTAATTACTTGTCTATCTTACCCCACATGCGTGCGGGAAGTGCGTTCTTTTCTTGGTCATGCAGGTTTCTACAGCGCTTCATTGCCGACTTCAAAGAAGATTGCTCTTCCACTTTCCCGCCATCGCAGAAAGATGTGGAGTTCAATTTTGATGACAAGTGCAAGGCGACTTTCAACCACTTGAAGCAGGCCTTGACTAGTACCCTATCATCCAGCCACCGATTTGGACATTGCCATTTGAGTTAATGTGTGATGCTTCTAACTATGCAAGAGGAAGCGATCTTGGCACAGAGTGGGGAAAGCTTCTCATGTGATATACTATGCTTCCAGAACTCTAGATCTTGCTCGAGGCCAACTATACCACAACCGAAAAAGAACCTTTAGCCATTGTTTTTGCTTTGGATAAGTTTAGATCATATTTGCTTGGTTCTAAGGTTGTTGTGTTCTGCGATCATGCGACTCACGAAGTTCCTTTTGAAGAAGCCGGATGCAAAGCCCCGACTAATAAGATGGATGCTACTTGCTCCAAGAGTTTCACATAGAGATCCGTGACAAGAGTGGAGCGAGAGAACCTAGTGGCGTATCATTTGAGCCGCATTGAAAGGGCTTGAGATCCCTTCCTGTACGGGACTCCTTCCCAGATGAGCAGCTAATGCAGCTGCAAGGTAAGAACACCTTCCCTTGGTTTGTTGATATGGTGAATTTCTTGGTTGCTACAGTTTTTCCCTCACATTTCACTCGTGCACAAATTTATAAACTTAAGAGTGAATCAAAATATTATGTGTGTGATGATCCATATAAGTGGCGATTTTGTAGTGACCAAATTATTAGGCGATGTGTGCCTAATCAAGAGTTTCATTCTGTTCTTAGCTTTTGTCATGCATTTGCATGTGGTGGACATTTTGGGCCTCAACGTACAGCTAGGAAAGTTTTAGACTCTGGTTTATATTGGCCTACCTTGTTTCATGATGCATATTTGTTACGTAAGTCTTGTGAGCGATTAAGGTCGAGAACAGGGAACATTTCTCACAGAATGAGATGCCCCAAAGAACCTCTCTGTATTGTGAAATCTTTGACGTATGGGGTATTGATTTCATGGGACCTTTTCCTGTTTCCTTTGGTTATGTTTACATTTTGCTAGCTGTTGATTATGTATCAAAATGGGTGGAGGCTAAAGCCACTCGGACTGATGATTCCAAAGTTGTTGTGGATTTTGTTAGATCACAGATTTTCTGCAGGTTTGGAATCCCGAGAGCTATCATCAGTGATCAAGGCACCCATTTCTCATGCTTAGGAGCATGGAGGGATTGATGAGTAAATATGTAGTGATGCATAAAGTTTATACACCTTACCATCACCAAACTAATAGTCAAGCGGGGTCTCCAATAGAGAGATCAAGCGCATACTTGAAAAACAGTCCAACCTAATCGGAAGGATTGGAGCATGAGGCTTGAGGATGCTCTTTGGGCTTACTGGACCGCTTACAAAACTCCAATCGGGATGTCTCCATATCGGATAGTCTATGGTAAGGCATGCCACTTGCCAGTAGAAATTGAGCACAAAGCATATTGGGTTGTGAAGCAATGCAACATGAATTTGGCCGGAGCTGGCATAGAGCGGAAGTTGCATTTAAATGAATTGGAAGAGATCCGCCTAGATGCCTATGAGAGCTCCCGACTCTACAAAGAAAAGACCAAAGCCTTCCATGATAAGTTTATTCTTCGGAAGGAGTTTTCAGTTGGGCAAAAAGTTCTCTTGTTTAATTCTCGCCTTAAGTTGATGCCTGGTAAATTAAGGTCTAGGTGGGACGGTCCGTTTGTTGTCACTAACATTTTTCATCATGGTGCAGTGGAAATTAAGAGTGAAGCCACCAACAAAGTGTTCAAAGTTAATGGTCACCGCCTCAAAAATTTTTATGAAGGAGCTCAAGAGAACCTCGTGGAGGAAGTTCAACTGCAGGATGCCCTCTACCATGATTGATCACTACTGTGTTGAAAAAAAAAAAAAAAAAGAAAAAAAAAATAGAAAAGAAAAAGCCACGATTAATGTCAATTGCCAGAGATTGAATCATTATTGGGGAGGACCCATCGCTCATGCAAAATCTTCAATCACGCTGGCTAAGGACATTAAAA